>CM057455.1:1512550000-1515410000 GCA_016271365.2 Neoceratodus forsteri
GGGATGGGGGCACGAGACACCAGGGGCAAAATATAGTTCTTTTCACCTCATGAAAAAGGATTGGCCACTTTTATTGGTGGAGGAGGTACTGTGCACCATGTCTCCCACCCATCACCTTTTCAATTTCACCGCTTTTGGTTCCTGCAACTTGATTTATTGCAAAACTAGCTGTGAAATTGATTCTGCCATCTAAAAAACCAAAACCTTCACTGTAAGTCATGCGTTTGATGAAATATTTGTGGACAGTGAATCAGCTGGGGGCACAAGTAATAATTCAGACTCATACTCATAAGAGACAGACATGAAAGTTGGTTTACCAGAGCACAGCCTATTTGCAGAACACAATACAAGAAGCACAATGCAGATAAATGTAAGATCAGATGAGATGGGAACTGGATGAGGCTAGACAAAAAAAAAAGAAGACACCCCTTGCATAACAGGCAAGCCAGGGAAAATAAAAATTATACCATCACCAGAAGTGTAAGAGGGTGAGACAGGGAAAATAAAGACACACCAAGTGGAACAGAATGAGGCAGGACAAATCAAAATAATACAGTTGCCTCAAATGTAAGGGGATGAGGCAAGGAAAATGAAGGCACCTCAAGTGTAACAGGATGAGGCATGGCAAATAAATATAATACCGTCCCCACAAGTGTAAGGGGAGAGGCAGGACAAATGATGATGAAGGCACCAAATGTTGCAGGGTGAAGGCAAGACAACTAAAAATGACAAAGTCACAAGTGCAAGGGGCGAGGCAGGGGAAATAAAAATGATGAAGGCACTGAAGGTGGAATGGGGCAAGGCAAATAAAGATGACAAAATCAACACAACTGTAAGGGGTCAAGGCAGGGCAAATAAAAATTACAATGGCACTGGAAGTAGCATGGGTCGAGGCAGGCAAAACAATGAAAGAAACGAGGAATGGTATGTGGAATGGATTAGGAAATAGCACTTGAAAGTAGTCCACCTACATTTACCAAGGTAGAGCGAATCAGAACAAGTGAAATATAACAAGTAACAGAATCATATATTGACAGGCAAATGAAAGGGAAAAAGCACATACAGTGAAAAGGAACAAAGTTCAGCAAGTGAATGGGTACAGGATTCCTCATGTGAAAGAGAATCATTCTCAGTAGAAAGGAGGGTTTGAGGCAAAGGATACAAAAAGTCTAGGGGTATAATAAGTACACAAGGGAGAGGAAGAGCCAGTGGGAGCGGCAGAGTCAGTGGGCAAATCCCTCAAAATCTCTCTGCATATAGCACTGGCACATACCAGAAAACTATGTCTGAAACTCTGTGGCATGAAAATGAGCAGCAGATGGAACTATTCATGTTCACAGGAGCCCCTAGTATTAATGTCCCTTTGACTGACCTCCCAACACCACTTCAGTGTTTCCAAATATTCTTTTCAGAGACAGAGCTCGTTGGTACTGACAGCATTATAAAAGTTATTTGTGCAGAAACTCACCGATATGCCAAACAATTTTTGCCTAGTGAAACTCAGTCTTAATTTTCACATACTTCTTCCTGGAAACCAGTGTGTTCCTCTGAAATGTATGTCTTCCTTAGCATTTTCCTGTTGACTGGGCTGTTAAAAAACCCACAACTTTCAGATTGCTGGTCTACAAACCCATTCCTCTCCACACCCATTGTGCATTCACTTATAAGCAGGGACAGGTACATGGATATTCTAAAATTCCTGCATTTTTTTGATAATGACAGTGTTATGGAATCACCAGACAAACTAAGGAAAGAGAAGTGCCTTAGATTTCCAGCAGAACAAGTTAATGACAGCACATACAGTGGCGTGAAAAAGTATTTGCCCCCTTCCTGATTTTCTCTATTATTGCATATTTGTCACACTGGATGTTTTCAGGTCTTTAGACAAAATGTAATATTAGATAAAGGGAACCTGAGTGAACAAATAACACTTGTTGTTTTTTTTTTACTTATTTCATTTATTTAATGAAAAAAGTTAACCAACACCAACTGGCACTGTGTGATAAAATAATTGCCCCCTAGTTAAATCAACCCAATTAAAGGGATAATTAGAGTCAGCTGATTGAACACAGCCAGGCTTGATTACAGCCAGCCCTGCTCAATATAAACCTCACTTATTTTGACCCTTACCATCAGAGTCACATTGCCAGCACAAAGATTCAACAAGCACATTATGCCATGATCAAAGGAAGTTCCTGAAAAGATCAGAAAAAGTTGTTGCTATCTATCAGTCTGGAAAGGGTTACAAAGCTATTTCTAAGGCTCTGGGACTCCATCGAACCACAGTGAGAGCCATAATCTCCAAATGGAGAACACTTGGAACAGTAGTGATTCTTCCCAGGAGTGGGCGGCCTGCCAAAATTACTCCAAGGGCGTAGCTTAAAATTATCCAGGATGTCTCAAAGGATCCTAAAACAACATCCAAAGAATTGCAGGCTTCTCTTGCCTCAGCTAAGGTCAGTGTTCATGGCTCCACAATCAGAAAGAGACTGGGCAAAAATGGGCTTCATGGGAGAGTAGCAAGGCGGAAACCACTGCTAACCAAGAAGAACATAAATCCTCGTCTCTCATTTGCCAAGAAGCACCTGAATGATCCACAAGCCTTTTGGGAAAATGTTCTATGGACAGATGAGTACAAAGTGGAACTTTTTGGATGACATGGATCCCATTATGTCTGGCGTAAAGCAAACACAGCATTCCACAGTAAGAACATCATACTAACAGTCAAACATGGTGGTGGTAGTGTGATGGTGTGGGGATGCTTTGCTGCCTCAGGACCTGGACGACTTGCCATAATTGAAGGAACCATGAATTCTGCTCTGTACCAGAAAATTCTTAAGGAGAATGTCCGGTCATCCGTCATCAGCTGAAGCTGAGGCGTAGTTGGGTCATGCAGCAAGACAATGATCCAAAACACAAAAGCAAGTCCACATCAGAATGGCTGAAAAGAAGTAAAATTAAAGTTTTGGAGTGGCCTAGTCAAAGTCCAGACCTAAACCCAATAAAGATGCTGTGGCAGGACCTGAAACGAGCAGTTCATGCTCGAAAACCTACCAATGTTACTGAATTAAAGCAGTTCTGCGAGGAAGAGTGGGCTAAAATTCCTCCACAGCGATGTGAAAGACTGATATTGAATTATAGGAAGTGTTTGGTTGCAGTCATTGCAGCTAAAGGTGGCGTAACCAGTTATTAAGTGTAAGGGGGCAATTACTTTTTCACACAGTGCCAGTTGGTGTTGGTTAACTGTTTTCATTAAATAAATGAAATAAGTGAAAAAAAAACAAGTGCTATTTGTTCACTCAGGTTCCCTTTATCTAATATTACATTTTGTCTAAAGACCTGAAAACATCCAGTGTGACAAATACGCAGTAATAGAGAAAATCAGGAAGGGGGCAAATACTTTTTCATGCCACTGTACCTCTGGCAGATAAATCAATATAGATAAATCTCTTTTACTGTTCAAAAGCTGCCATGTATGCCCTTGAAATGTTTCAGATTTGGCATCAAAACCTATGAGCTATGTGAAAGCTATTCAGATAATTGTGGGCTGGGAGGGTATGTGTAGAAATATGTGATGTACGCTGGTAAAAACAGTGTACCAAATATAACACTGGAGCAGACCATCACACACTCTGGGGAGGACATTATGGAACAGAATGCTCATCCAGAAAGAGCAGATAATCTTGAAGTAACAGTAGAGGTTATGAATAATGCCTCAGCACCAATGACAGGGCAAACAACTCATGACATTGTAATTCAGTTGTTAGGTCCACTTGCAGGACAGGGGTACCATTCATTTTATGGACCGATTCTACTCCAGCCCCAAACTTGTTCTGCAGATGCAGGAGACAAAACTAGAACTCTGTAGAACTGTCAATAAATCACATTTAGGACTACCACTACAGTTTTCCTAAGCCCAGCTGGATGTTGGAGAAAGCATTTCTGTTGTTGCAGAGGATTGCACAAAAATGAGAGCAATCATGTGGTGTGCAAAGCCCAAGAAAACACAGACTGTATATACGCTTACTATTGTGCATAAGGGTGATGTGGTATTGTGTAGTAACAGCATGATGGAACCTCCCGGACCAAACCGTTTGCAGTACTACAGTACAATAGTAAGATGGGAGGAGTAGATGTCAGTAATCAAATGCTAAAGAACTATCAATGCATTCAAAAAAACAAAGTGATACAAGACATTGTTCTTCCACCTAGTTGATATTTCTTAGTTCAATTCTTTTGCTTTCTACAAGAGAAAGGATGGTAAAGGCACTCACTATCAATATGTTACAAAGCTCATAGAAGAGCTTGCAGAAGCCTACCTTTCCAATGCTGCTGCAACGTATAGATGTCTATCAAGTGCAGATGCAGAAGTACTCCATTCTGGCAGGCACTTTCGAGCAAAAATCCTTCCTACATCAAAAAAGAAGAACCCTACCAGACTTTGCAGGGTTTGCTCTGCTAAGGCTTCACATTCCCTGATAGCCGGTGGCTCAAAGCATAAGAGAGGAACACGTGGATGGACTTCTGACAGTTGGTACTACTGTTCTGACTTCAAAATATTTCACACTGTAAAGTATTATGAACAACCAGACAAATCATCATCTTCAAATTCAAACTAATCATAAAACTTCATTTTAGGAAAGAAAACAATGCATTTTCCTGAGAGTATTTTGGTATTCAATGCTTTTCTCACACTTACAATAGTCTCCACATAATAAACAGATTTGCATTACAGTTTATGACAACTGTCCAGAATTCTTCTGATTTATTGTAACAGATGTACACAGTACCTTGATGTAGTGAGATGTGAAAAGAAGACATAACGGGACAATACAGCTTTAATTTCTTAAATCAGTAGCCAGACTATTAAAGAAAGCTTTGTCTGACCTACAGTTATCTTGTTTTCTCAACATACAGTGCATAACATATAGACAAGACAAAAACAAGCAAAATCTAAAATAGCTTTTCTTGGGTACATATAAAAGATTAGGCTGTTCAATTTCCTTTAACAGAATGAAAACAATTTTACAGCTGGTTATAGCTAGTGGACCTAATTTTATATTCTGAAAATTTCATTATGATATCTACATACGAACATATGAAGGCCAGCAGAAGAAGACCATTTGGTTTATCAAGTCTGCTCATATTGCAGGGTCCACAGCTTGAGCTAATGTCCCTGCCCTCCTCCCCACTCCTCCCATCCTCCCTACCCATGATCCTCACCTTCCCCCATGTTCATCTCAGCCTCTATTAAAGCTGCCCACTGTCTTCAAAGAGATGACCTCTTCTGGCAACGCATTCCAAGTGTCCACCACCCTTTCTTTGAAGAAGTGCTTCCTGACCTCCCTCCTAAACCTCCCACCCTCCAGCTTAACACTGTGCCCCCTCATGTTATGGTTGCCACTCAGCTTAAAGTGACTCTCCTTATCAGTCTTATTTATCCCTTTCCAGTACTTGAAAATCCCAATCATGTCCCTCTCTCTCTCTCTCTCTCTCCTGTCTTCCAGGGAGTACATGTTCGGTGCCCTCAAACTCTCCTCATATGCCTTGCCCTGCTGACCCACTATCATCTTTGTAGCCATCCTCTGGACCTTCTCCAGAAGGTTAATGTCATTTTTGAGGTGTTGGCATCAGTACTGAACTCCATACTCTAGGTGCGGCCTTACAAGTGACCTGTACAAGGGTAGTGTAACCTCCTTTCTCCTACTACTGATCCCCCTAGATATGCATCCCAGCATCTTGTTTGCCTTTGCTGCTGCTTTCTTGCACTGTGTGGAGTGCTTCAGGTCACTAGTGATTATCACTCCCTGGTCCTTGTCCTCCTCTGATGCAGATATTCAGACTCCACCCAGGTAGTACTCTGTCCTGAGATTCTTGGCTCCAATGTGCATAATTTTGCATTTCTTGGCATTGAAGCCAAGCTGCCAGATCCTGGAGCACCTCACCAGCTTTTCCAGATCTTCCTGTAAGTCCGGTATTCCTTCAGCTGTGTCCACTGTCCCGCAGAGTTTGGTGTCATCCATGAATAGGCACATTTTGCCCCTAATGCTATCCCCAATGTCATTGATGAAGACATTGAACAACACCGGCCCCAGCACCAAACCCTGCAGGACCCCACTGGTTACCTCTCTGGTGCCAGATAACTCTCCCCCCACAACCACCCTCTGGGTTCTGTACATCAGCCAGTTTTCCACCCATAGGGCCATATTTTCCCCCACCCCAAGATCCACCAACTTCCTGATCAACTTTTTGTGGGGCACAGAGTCAAAGACCTTTCTGAAATAAAGATAGAGGATGTCTGCCACTTGGCCTCTGTCTACTGTCTTAGTGACACAGTCAAAGATGTCAATCAGATTCGTTTGACATGATCTTCCCCCCATGAACCCATGCTGCCTCTCATCCTGGAGACCATGTTCTTCTAGATATTCCACCAACCTTTCCTTTAGTATGGTCTCCATGAGCTTGCCCACAGTGGAGGTCAGATTGACTGGTCTGTAACTCCCTGGGTCATCCTTGGGACCACTTCTGTGCATCAACTACATGTGCTGTTCTACAGTCCTTCGGCACCATGCCTGACTCTAGTGAGCTATTAAATAGGTCTGCCAGTGGCCCTGCCAGCTCTTCAGCCAGTTCCTTTAGTACCCTTGGATGTACTCTGTCCGGGCCTGGTGATTTGTCCACCTTCAGTGCCAGTAGCCCCTTCCTCACTCTATCCTCCTTTATCATTACATCTGTGTTCCCCTCCCCCCCACTCCTCTTTTCCCTCCCTCCTGAAGGCACTGGTCCGTACTTCTCCCTGGTGAAGACAGAACAGAAGTATTCATTTAGTATCTCTGCTTTTTCCCCATCATCCTCCACCCACTCCACCCCTTTCTTAAGCCTAACAATCCCTTCCTTCTTGTCCCTTTTCTCACGTATATAGTGAAAGAAAGCCTTCTCCCCCTTTTTAATTTCTTCAGCTATCTGCAGTTCCTTCTGTGCCTTTGCGCACTGGACTTCCTTACTTGCCTCACTAGCCAACCTTAGGTAATTTCCCCTATCCGCCTTTCTCTTGGTCTCCCTGAATTTTCTATAGGTCAATCTCTTTTCCCTTACTGCCTGGGCAATCACAGAACTGAACCAGATGGGTGCTTTGGCCCTTTGTTCTTCCCCCTGAGCCTTATGCACTCATATGTGGCAACCTTAATTCCTTCCTTAATGATGGACCACCTTTGGCCCACCCCCATATCTGCTCTGATGCCCACCAGATGGTTCCTTAGCACTTCACCCATTTTCCTGAAGTTCACCCTGCTGAAATCAAAAATTTTGGTCTTAGTCGGGATGCTTTCCCTGCCCATATCCAACTGGAACCACGCTGTACAATGGTCACTTCCACTCAGTGGCTCCCTGACCATTATTTCAAGTACATGCTCCCCATTTGTGAGCCCCAGATCAAGAATTGTCTCAGTTCTTGTTGGTTCAGTGACACCCTGAAATTTAAGGTAGAAGAAAAGATATAAAAAATATAAGGATTTACATATGGGGTACATATTTCATCAACATCACCATGGGGTTTAAATTAATATCAATGACCAGCAGATAAAGGCTTAATATATTTATGTACAGTATATATAACTACATACAGTATTATAGTGGTGTGGTAGTGCCATTGTACTTAGGGTTGAGTGAGCTGCTTAAGGTTAAACCACTATCGTTGCACCTTAATAACTTTGTCCCTGTTCAACAGAATTGCACAAAATCTTTCATGCATAGTCTGAGGTGCAAGATCCCTTGATTTGCCAAGTTTTGCTACAGTCTGATGTGCAGATTCTGAGATTCTGATAGTGTATTTTTAGGAAAAATCAGGAGGGGTTCTGTTTTTTCTCCCTCATCACCTATAGCCCAGATGGTTTGGACTTTTGATTTGAAATGTTCAGAGTAGAAAGGGCTTGCCCCATAATGGTGCCATTCATTTGTTTGGTGAAAAAATATTAATCAATTTCCAAGTTATAAGGATTTTAAATTTCATTTCTGCGCATGCTCAGTAGGGTCTTTTGGATAGATGTTTGATACCCTAGCCCTCATCTATCAGAAATAACAGAAGCTTAATGATGAGATGAAGAGAGGGAGGAAACAGAAGAGGGAAGATGGGGATTGACTGGACTCTTAACAGAGCTTTAAGGTTAAGAAAGGAGGTGTGGAGAGGTGGGGAAAAGACAAGGGGACCAGGAGATGAAGCTAGGGAGGTGCTGGAATGGCAGACTGGTAAAGGGTAGAGAGCAGGGATTGGTGAAAAGGTGGTACAAGGGAGAGCAGAAGAAGAGATGGGGAATCTGTGAGAAAAGGGACACAAAGTTGTAGAAAGGGAGTAGGGGAGAAAGAACATTTTAGTATCAGAGAAACTGTAGATGGACAAGTCATAACAAGGAGGTCTAGGTGAGAAACATATACAGTATATGGAGTGTAATAGAACTGACAGAAGAGGCCAGAGTGAAGGGGAAAAGACTGTAAGAGGAAATGGAACCAGACAGGCACAGGAAAAAGAATGTCAGAGATGAGGAGGAGGTGATGCAGAACCCAACGCAAATTACAGTATTATAGAGTGTAATGGATTTAATGTGTGTTAAGAGCTGCAAGAATATGCAGCACAATGAAAAGAAAGTAACTGGTAAATCACTGCGTCAGGAGGCAATGACAGAACTAAATAATTATGTGTGTCTGTGGGGGGGCCTGAAAACCAACCTAGGTAATAATGAGTGGTACAGGCTTCCAGATAAGAACTATGAGTCATTTCTAACTTTTAATACACCAGGTAGTGCATGACAACACAAGCTAGCAGGAACACTCTTAGGAGAGGAAAAGCTCATTGGTAACATACAGCACTGCAAGCTAACATTTAAATACATCAAAGCAAGTGATGATATATTGAGGTATGAGAGGAAGAAGCACATGAGATGTAGAAATTATCTTACAAAGCTTTTCTCTGTTCATAGTTTCTTTTCACGTATGGAATTAATGAAATACTTTAATATTGTTTGTGAAAATGATCTAACTAGTCTTCTGTCTTATAAAAAAGAAGGAATCTCTGCAAGATATGAAATATGTTGGCAAGGCTTCTGTGCTAAAGTAAAGTGATACAGTGGATTGCAAAGCTTGAAAACCTACCTAAGTGTTGGAAAGTCTAGACAGATGTTTCAGAAGGGGGGCAACAGTACATTTAAGTCCTGTGCCACTCACTGTTGATCCCAGGAGTTCCAGAGAATGAATGCAGTATGGTGGAACATGATTATGGAACCTGGCTCAGCATAGGTGGTGCCCTGCTATTCAGCATCTACCTCAACGTCCTGCCTAAATCCTGCCCTGGCAACCTTCTCCTCTACGTGGATGATGCTGTTCTTTATGCTGCACATCCTGATCCTCTCTCTCTCTCCAGCGTACCTTACAAAACTCCTTCCCTCAGATTGAAGACAGGTTTGCTGTACACAGATTGGTGGTCAACATTAAAAAAACTAAGACGATGCTCCATGCCCACCGCCAAACAGATCAAAGGATTTCCCCCTTGAAATACTCTCCACCTCTCTCATCCCACTGGAACAGGTCCAAAAGTATAAGTATCTAGGTATTACATTTGACTCTTCCCTCTCATTCCATGAACATATAAAAATCCTCACCTCCACCACCAACACCTGAATTGTTCTCCTTTACAGACATAAAGACTGCCTGCCACCTGAAGCACTTCACCTAGCCATTACCTCCTCAGTTTTATCACCGGTGGACTGTGGCCTCACAGTCTATGCTGCAGCCAACCCTATGGTACTTCATCAAATACAAGTAGTCATCAATAAGGCCTACCGGCTCCTCTCTGATGCTGACAGGAAAACACATACCTGCACCCTATATGCGCTTACCAATATCCCCTCCCTTGAGGAAAGACTATTATACCAGACCTGTCTCTTCACAAAAAAAATCTACCTGGGTTTCACCCCAATAGGTGTCATGGCTTCTCTTCAGGCAGCCACCATCTCAGCGTCCACACAGGCTGCCCCAAAAACTTTCTGGAAGGTGCTTAAGGTCAGGACCACCCTGGTCCAGTGATCCTTCCCCCTTCGAGCCGCATTCTGGTACAATGCCCTCCCTCTGGCTGTCATATCAAGCACCAATCTAGGTCATTTTAAAACTGCCTTAAGGTCCCATATCCTCTCCTCATGTCAATGTCAGTGTAACCGGTAACCTGTGGATCCTGCACCATGCTTCTAAGCCACGCACCCGCCCTTGGCCAGCCAGTGGAGAGCACTCACTAGTTCTAGTCTACAGGCTCCTCACCTCCCACGGTTACCATATACAGTAGTTGCACTGGACTATGAATGCATTGTATTATGTATAAGACAAGACCTTCCTGAGGTGGCTTACTACCAACTCATAACATGCATTGCTTTAGCTACCAATTATATAAGTCTTAACAGCTCATTAGGTAAATATGTTGATAGCTCTGCCCTGTTTTAGCTACCAAATGTATAGGCATTAACCTGTGCTCATTGTACTTATATTCTGTATGACTGCTCACCCACATTTATTCTATGTATGTACTGTATGAATGCAGGGGCGTAATTATAGGGGGGACGGGGGGCACACGTCCCCCCCAACTTTCGTCATCACCTCCTTTTTATGCCATTTGTACCCCCCAACCCAACATCTTTTAATTTAATTTAAATCAGCTGCACCGCCGCCGAGCCACGTTCATGGCATGTGCCCTGCCCGGCAAGTACCGTGTGAGTGTGTGACCGGCGCCCACCCTGGCCAAAAAAAAAAAAGTATTGTCTCTCCGCCTAACCAATCTGAGTCCGACCAATCGTGAGCTGATGGAGGAGCTGGCGGGAGACTGGCTGCTGTGGCGTGCTCGCCGTGCTGTGCGTGCTATCGTGAGGCGGGAGATGGTGTAGTCAATTCGACTGAGGTGGAGACGTTCAGACTATGTCTGAGACCGACTCCCGAGTGAGTGTCCGAACTGTCGGTGACCCTGAGCCTGACCGCTGAGGTCCATCGTCGTTGCGTGCATTTTGTGGCTGTAGGCCTGTGGCAGCCAGTGACTGACTCGAAAGCCTTTAGGCTTGTTGTTAGCCTGCCCATTGCTTTGACTGCCAGGACTCGGTGGATGAGTAACTCGTCGTCGACGGTCGACTCGACGGCATTGTTGCGGCCCGCACAGCGAGGGTCCGTCCAGGGTGGCTTAGAAAGAAATGACAAAAGAACCGTGGTGGAGACACTAGTGCAGCTGGACAGACTGAGTTCTGTTCGGGGGTCTAAAGTGCTTGAGGTGCCTGGTGGTGCAGTCTGCTTTGGTCTTGTGGTCTGCATCCCTGTGGCTGTGGGGAGTTGACGCCGGTCTGTCTAGACCAAATAAAACAGTTCACTGACTGCACTGCGCCTGCTGGAGTGCTGTGCTGCTGCTGGCATTGCTGCATCAGAAAAAACAAGCAGGTAAATTGAGGTAATTTCTAAATGTGTCTCTGTACTGTGTAGTAGCAGAGCAGTACTAGTATTTCATTAAAGTAAAGTTTTCAGCAAGTAAATGCTGGTCCAGAGAATGAGAAAGACAGACACCTTTTATCCTCTGTGGGACTTTTCTTGTAAGGGAGACAGCCTTGTTGATAAGTATTCTGTAGTACTTACTTCCATTCTTGTTTTTACCAAGTTGATATACAATATTTGGCTCAAGCTCTGTCCCACTTGTGATGGCAATCCAAGAGATTAAGGGAGTTCCATTTGCTAAGTCTGCCCTAACCCTGACTTGTTTTAGTGGAAGTAACTTGTCACAATTTTTTCTTTTGGCTCATTACCAACGAATACAAGCAGACTCCCTCAGGAATGAGTTCAAGGCAGTCCTAGTCAACCTCATTGGATTCTTGGTGGAGCTTGGATGGGTCAAGCTTGCTAAATGATTAGGTCCAGTCCAGATGAAGTGTGGTCATATCCTTGTGGTTTTGTTTCCCCAGATAATGAAGATAGGGCTGTGGTCACTCAACAAATTGATTGGATTTCAACCCACACCAGATTTGCAGTGTGTGTGCATGCAGCTATCAGTGCACTAATAATATTTGCTGATAATAAGTATAAGTAACTACCAGAGCATAATTATTAATTTATGCATTAAAGTTTTGGTGTGGAAAAAATGGAATATCCCCTTCTTCATGTGGTGGGGCAGAGGATTTCTGGTGGGGCAGAGGATTTCTGAGGGGTAAAATGAGTGACATGGAACTGGACGGGATGCCTCTGAGTCCTGTGGTGATGCAAGGCAACCAGATAGTGATTTTGGGGGGTTCTTGCAAAACCACAGTGTTAGCTAGTAGCCCTCATCTGATACCCTGCATGCTGGAAGCAGCATGTGGAGCATGAAATGGTCTTCCGTGCCACCATTAAGCAAGCAAGGAGTGGGTTGTTTTGACTAAAACAGAAAAGCAGCAGGTAAAAGAGAACTCTTTTTATGCCAAAAGACCTATCTGGGTCAGGGTGTTTCTGCACTAGTTGCTGCATTTTGCAGCCTTACCAGAGTTTCCCTTTAATGAATGGTGAGGGGTCAGGGGGACAGGGACTGGGTGTAAACTGGGAGGCAGGTAGACAGTGATTTGACTGACATGGAGTATGTAAGGTTGCCAAATAGAGGAGTAAAGGCTGCAATGTGACTGGTGATGCAGAGATAAAAATCAGACAGCTCATCACCGAAATCTAGCACCCATCACTAGGAGTAAATGAAGCTCAAACCAGTTTTATTTCTTTAAAAAGTGCTGCATTTCATGAAGTGGCTATGTCCCCAGATGCATACCGCTCAAGGCTCAATTGTCCCTGATTTTGTCTCAAAATTGTCCTCTGTTGACTGTGCCTCATGAAAAGCACAAAATAATGTCAACCATTAATGTAACAGACTTGTTCTTCTTCATAAAATGCAGCTTAACACAAATCTTTTTCATTCTATAGGCTTTATGAATGAATAACATCAATTTTAAGATGTGTCCTCCATTGGGGGTGTTTGTCCCCGATTTTTTTTTAGCCTTGTCCCTGATTCATGATGCCAGGACCCAGGTTCAAGACGCATTCTCCTTATCAAACCAGTGACTGTAATCAATCTTCCACCTGCTAAGTTTGTAATTTTTAAATATTTTTAACCCATATATATTTTTTCCTGCCGGTACCCCAGCCTGGCTCCAGGACCCTCAACTGGGGAATGCCGCCACCGAGGCAGAATTGAATGTGTCTGGAGGGTCAGGCCACCAAGCCCCGGCTCATATACAGGTGCCAGCGGATTTTCTGATGCTATATTCCCCTGGAGCTAGGAACATGCAATGATGCTGACAGCAAGCATCTGTTCTAGCTCCACCCATTACGGCACGACTTTGTGCCTCTCATCCTCCACCAGTGGGCAAGTGACCCATCTCCTCTACTCCTCCCAGAGAAGGACAGCAGTCCTCTGATGCTCGATCCTTCCTCCCTGCCAACCCCCAGTTTAGATGTAGGGAGGTACAAACCGAACATTTATATTTACTGTACTCCAGGTTGTGTGGGAGAGGTTCTGGCTATGTAATTTAACTTGTAAATGCCATAATTTATAGTTTTATAACTTCTAAATGACATAATTTTGGACACAGTCCAGGGGATCTGAACACTGGAGGGTCATCCCGGCGCTGCAGTCGGCAGGGCCAGGGTTTTGGGAGAGTAGTGATTGAGGAAGACAGCAGAGAAGACGCCCGCGGCTGCAGTCTGCAGTGGGCCAGGGTTGGAGGAGCTGTCTGCTGCTGGAGGACCAATCGCTGTGAGGGTGCCAAGTTTTAAATCTCACGCCTGGGCTATAAGTCTGGCCCAGCCTCATGAACTTGAGGAAGAGCTGTAAATTGCTGGGAGAAGAGGTAGCTAACTGCATTGGCAGTGGAGAATCCTACCAGGGCTGCTGTGGGAGAAATTGAGCTGCATCGGCAGCTGCATCGAGGAAGACGGCTTCAGGCTGCATTGGCAGCAGAGGTGTGCAAGTTCTGGTCATCCCGGCGCCGTAGGCTGCAGTGGCCAGGGTTTTGGACAGAGATTGAGGAAGGCATCAGAGAGGATGTCCCGTGGCTGCAGTCGGCAGTGGGCCAGGGTTGGAGGGAGCTGTCTGCTGCTGGAGGACCAATCGGCTGTGAGGGTGCCAAGTTTTAAATCTACTGCCTGGGTATAAGACTGGCCCATCCTCACAAACTCGGGAAGAGCTATAATTGTGTCCACACCAACTACCCCGGCTCCGACTTGTATTAAATGGTCTGTGGGGGTGGATCCTTTGGGGAGTGCACAGTGTGACTAGCTGAGACTGAGCAATAAGAAACTCAGATTTGTGTAGGACCAAGGGGGAAGGGCATAATAAGATTTGTATATTGTGTTGCTGGAGATTGTGTGTGTGTGTGTGTGTGTGTGTGTGTGTGTGTGTGTGTGTGGTATATTAGTTGTTGGTGGGGGGCTGTAGGTTTGACTGTGTATTGTGATGATAGTAGGGGTTCGCACACAAAATGGGGGGGTGATTGGGTGTAAGGAGTGTTGAGCAGCCATAATATTAAATTGGGCATGGAGGTTTGAGGATGTCAAAATGGTATTCCACAGGGACAACAGGACAAGGCAAAGGGACATATCCCAGAGGATAGGTGGATCATATGATATCTGGAGGTGGGGAAGTTGGCATCATACGTGAAGTATGCACAGGGAGGCTGCTCAGAGGGAGCAGATGAGGGAGGGGAGTAGGAGAGACAGTATGGGTATGAGCATCAAGTTTGAAACCATTTCACCATACTATACCCGGAGATGAAGTGGATGAGGATGGTGGGAGGGTGCAAGTGGACAGGGAGGAGTTGGTCAATAGGCAGAGGGGGGACAGTGATGGAGGATGGAGCCTGTTTCAAAGGAAAGGGAGGAGGAGGGAGGGAGGGACATGAGCCTAGGTTGGGGTCTCGGGAGTAGATGGTCAATTATGGGCACATCAGTCTGACATCTGTGGTACATAAAGTAATAGAGGGATTTATCAAGGAGAGACTTGGGAGGCAGTTGGAAATGTTAGACACCAGGATGATAAAATAGAGAATACTGGATGGTAACTATGCACTAACCAGTTTGTTCTGCACCAGAGGGGTTCTGATTCCTCTGACCTTGAGAGTGACGCCCAAGAGGTCCATGGGAATCAGAAGCCTGAGGTGCAGAACACACAGGTTGTGCATGAAGTTGCTCATCCTGTATTTGTTATAGTGTATAGTAGTACTATGTGAAATGTGTGCTTTGTGTGTTTTTTTTTCTCCCTTTCTCATAATGAAACTGATTTGAAAAGTCTCTAGAGGTTCTAGAATACTGTCACCACATAATTAAATAGAGGAAAGCAACGATGTGCTAGGATTCCTAGTGGTTCTGCTGCAGTAGTGACATGACTGCTACAGCAGAACAACATAATGACATCACTACTGCAGCAGAACAAGCATATTCCAGGCATGGAATTTCATGCATAACAGCATTCCACTATACACTATACGTAGAACAATGGATGGATGGACACCCACAACAAGGCTGTGTTTCCATCGAAGGAGTTGATGACATCATAGAGACCTTGAGATGGAAACGCAGCCTTTGTTGTAGGTGTTCAGCCATCCACTGTTTATATAGTATATGTTTTTTTTTTGTTTGTTTCTCATTATTTTATTGAAATTACTTGCTGTGGGTGTCGGTCCATTCCTCCTGCTGCCACTCCTGCTCCGTCCAATCCGGCTTCTAACTTTAACTTCTCCACACTGCTTAGTTTTCAAATTAGAAAAAACAAATTTTTTTTTCCCAAAATGGAGCCATGTATGGCATACCGTGTCCTGGCTCTGAATTCAACTGCCAGTGGCATCACTGCCCGGCACTAGCTAAATCACGCCATGTTTGTTTTTGTTTGTTTCAGCATTTATATAGCGCTTATACATCCAAAGCGCTTTCAAGCAATGCTAACTGGTGAAGTGACTGTGTGGTGGTGGCCATATGCACGCCATCACCACACACAGCCTGGATAATTGCATGAACTAGTTTATGGGAAGGGGAATGTTGGCCAGGACACCGGGAATGTTCCCTACTCTTTTGTGAAGAGTGCCCATGGTTGTTTTACTTCCACCTGGACACCCACCAGGACAACACCAGGATGGGCAGAAGGGAACTCCGTTTAATGTCTCATCCGAAGGATGGCACACCCCAGCAGTACAGCACCCCCCAATACTGCACTCGCATGCCAGCAATTTTTATGTGCAAGTCCAATCTCGGTGTGGGATAAGAACCCATGACCTTCTGGTCCAGAGGCAGATGTGCTACTTGGTCACTACTGATTGTCTTTCCCTCCCAACCTGCGCCCACCCTGTGCATCCACCTCCCACACCCAATATTACGGGTGTGCGTTGCACAGTTTCTACGTATGCTCGTGACTTCACCAGTTTTTTTATATTTTCACCCAGATGTAGAGAATGACAGGCATAAGGGTGTGACCTGGGATTGTTGCCTGTAATGCTGATACCATTTCACCCCACCCACACCCTGTAGCCAGCTAGAGGCATCAAGGTTTGCCTTGGACTGTTTGGCCACAAAGTTCACCCATTCTCCCATACAGCACCCATCTCATCAAAATGTCACCAGTGCTAGTATGCGTCAATGCTTCTCAGAATTACACCCACTGAAGGGGGCCATGGACTCTCACTGGGTCAGACAAGTTACTCTGGCCTGATCATATGCTGTAGAGGTGATGGATAGAATCTGTTTGGCTATAGAGCCTATTGCATCCTTGCTGCCCCATCTTTTTTCCTCTTTAGCTGGCATGAACACAGCTGAAGTTTAGCTAATAGCTCTCTCTCTTAATCTCCATATTTCTCCTTCCCATGTCTAGTGTTGCCACTTTCCATTCTTGTTGCTTTTAGAGAGTGGGCAGAAGGAGGAAGCATGAACCCTTGATTGTACAGAGGGAGGACATAACTTTGGCAAATAAAAGTGGAACTGTTCTAGCCTGATGAACTAGTGTACAGCTCATAGGCCAGCAACGCTTTTAGTTTGCTGGAAACTCCTAGCAGGAGTAGTAGCTTTGAGAAAAAATAGGCAATCTTTATTTTGAGATGCATGATGGATGGCATGAGAGGTTCTAAAGGGGGCTCTTGGTCATGGCCCTGAGCACCATATCAAGACTCCAAGGTGATAGCTTTGTGAACTGAAGATGTTGCAAAGCAATGCTGCTGCCTGTAGAAGTACCAGACATGGGGATATGAGCTCAACAATTCCCCAGTCCCATCAAGAGTGCCCCAGTGCAGAAACTCCTAATTGTAAGGTGACCGTTGGAGTCTTTTGCCCATTTGTCTTAAAGGAACTGCAGTAGTACAGGCAATTATATTGTGTCATTCTGTATGTGTCTGGAATGAAGCCAGAAACAAAATTCCTCCGGATTCTATAATGCACTTTGAGGAAGAAGAGGCATATGAACTCCCATCATTCTAATAACAGGAGCTGTACTGCATAGCTCATTGAAAGTTTTTCCACCACTTTCCCAGTCTAGAGAGAGGTCAGTTGTTAAAACTGGTGCAGAACTGGAGCTTTTCCTGCTCTATCTTTTAGGCCCTGGGAGACAAGTTGTTCAATTGAGATGCAGACCAGCCCTTAAAGAAGAAGGTCTGGGCTGAAACTGAAGGTTAGAGGTGGTCACCTCAAAAGATGAGTGATAGTCAGAAACCCATGTGGAACTGGCCATAAGGGACCCCCTAGAATCATGACTGCCCTGTCCAAGGTCACTTGTGGAGGAGTCTTGATAGAAGTGATATTGGATGAAGGCAAACAGGAGGCTGAACTGATCCCAGTTTAGGGAGAAGGCATCTTGAGCCACCGCTGGTTTGTCCATGGCCCAGGAGCAGAATTGTGTCCTCAATTCCGCCCACAGGCTTAAGATCTGTCTGAGGATTGCCCCTGTTCTGTTGGAGTGTGAAGACAATGTCCCTCCAGCTCCCATTCCCCTGGAAGAACAACCTGTGAATTGAGCCAGACTGCTGCATTTTCCTGTCCAGGAATATACATCTTCAGTAGTGCTCGCCCCCACTGAAAAGAAGAGGGGAATCTTTAGCGTTTTGGGCTTGTGCCGCCCTGGTCATGGTGGTCGATGTATACCCATGTTGTCAGACTGTAAGTTGGAACCAGACCATCCCTCATTGAGGAATCGCTCTTTAGAAGCCTCTGAGCTGTGTCAGGGGAGCAGGGTCTGTGGATGATCAGCTGGGATCCCAGAACGCATACCCGATGAATGCACGAGGAGCAAGTAACAGTCGACAGTGGCTGAGGACACAGTCCAATGTGCCAGTCATCAACGGAAACATTTGGGAGCCTTTGTGAGGAATATCCTGATAAGCTCCTTCTGTTGATTTTCTGCCCCAAAATATTCTGGTGGCGATTTTTAGCTCCAAATCTCTACTGGCCAGATTCCAGCTCCTGATGTGGATGGCCTGGTCCAGAAATCGCAGGGAAAAATGAGACCATGTTGAAATGGGGACAGTCTGTACAGCTTGCAAGGCTGAGACTGGGGTCCATGCAGGAGTGCTGAGAAACAGCTACAATGCCCGAAATAAAAGAAATTGATGGAGAGAGAGAATTGGTATATTTAATTTAAGAGCACAGAATCTGAAGTCTGAGATGGTGTCCATTTTCGCCACGAGCGGCAACGCACCACATGCATCAATACAAAAGTGTTGAAGCGCATGGTCATCACTACACCTTGCAGAAAATGGAGCACCCCTGTATCCTCTGGACTCCGAACTGCATTTTTTAAAATTAAAATATACAAAGTTGAGGCTCAAGAAAATTCACCCAGGGCTAAAAGCTGTCAAGGGTGCTTTTTCAGTTGTGTGTGGAACCCACAAACTCAGGAGTTTTCCTTTAATGAAGAAGAATCTGTAACAGTTGTTCATTTTTACAGATCAGGGTTAACTGCAAATCTCATAACATGAAACGTCAGAGAGACCAACCTTCGATTGCCATGTTCTTCAAGAAGAAACTCACATAGATCCCGCGTTTTCATCCGCAGACAGAAGATCCCGACTGAAGAAATATGTACTGCAGTGTATGAGGAGCTAGATCAGGGCTTCAATGCTAATGTTAACAAGAGAGAACAGCAACCAAGTACAAGTTCACCCTTTCCTACTGTCGACAGCACAGTTCCTGTACTGGAGATCCAAACAGTGCCTCTGGATCAGCCACCCCAACCACAATCACCATCTGTTGCAGAAACAGTGCCTAGAATGGAGATGACAACTCATGATATGGATCAGCCGTACCAACCATCATCTGAGGAAATACCAAAGCAGGACTGTGGAAACAAAAAACTCTGATTCCAGGAATCATGGTACAGGGAATTTTCATGGCTGCACTATAGTCCTGAGTTGAAAGCTGTGCTCTGCTTTTGTTGAACAAAGAGTGAACAAATGGGGATGCTTGAGCTGTCAAAAAGGCGAGAACCAGTATTCACCACAATAGGCTTCACCAACTGGAGGAAAGCACGGAGTAAGTTTATTACTCATCAGAGCTCAGAAACACATCAGCATGCCCTGTGGAAGGTGGCACATGTATCCCGTGGTCAAAGCATTGATTCTGCTCTAGGTGGAACAGAAAAGATCTCGCAAGAAGATGTGTCTCGCAGTGCTTGTTTAAGTTAATAGCCACTTTGATGCTACTTGGAAGACAGGGATTGGCAATTGGAGGTCATCAGCTTGATGAGGGGAAACTTTGCTGAACTGCTCAAGCTATTCAGCAATGAAGATGAGACCCTAGCAACTTGGTTAAAACGAAGCAGGACTATACAAGCTCAGCAATTCAAAATGAACTAATCGGACTCATGAGTCATGAGATCATCCGCTCTGTCGTGAAGGATATTAACAAGTCATCATACTATTCCATTATCGTTGACGAACACAAGACTGCCAAGGTAAAGAACAAGAAAACATTTGCCTTAGATACGTTGATGGAAACATGCAGCCCAGGAGGAGTTCATTGGGTTTTATGAGCCACAGGATACTATCGGAGCCTCAATAGCAAAAGTCATAATGGATGTCCTCACAAGACTTCTCTGCCAATTGAATTCCTCCGGTATGGCATTTGATGAATTGCTGCAAACATGTCAGGGGATGCTATCGTGGTGCACAGGCTATCATAAAGGAAAATCAACCACTTGCCACATTTGTGCATTGTGGTGCTCACTGTGTTAAATCTTGTATAAAGAGAGTGTGAAGCAAGCCCTGTATTAAGAAATTCCTTGCACTGTGTAAAATGAACTGGAAACTGTTCAGTGAATCCTAGTACAGAAACAATTTTTTCTCAAATTGCTACATCTGATAATGCATCTACCTCCTTCAAGAAACTGCGACCCTTATGTCCAACTAGATGGACTGTAAGACTAGCAGCAGTCGAAGCTGTGTCACAGCAATATGAGCAAATCCTTGAGAGTCTCCAACAAATGGAGTTGGAAAATGGGGATGCTGCAACAAGGGCAAGTGGTCTCTTAGAGAAGCTCAGCAAGGGCAACACATTAGTTAGCCTGCTGCTGGTCAAGGTAGTTATGGAACCACTGACTTGTCTGAATAGGAGCCTTCAAAATCCGAACTGCACAGTAGGTGGCATGCTTACCTAGCAAGCCTCATAAAAGCTCAGCTTCAAAGACTAAGGAATGAAAATACTGTCCTGCAAGCCATCAGAAAAGCTGATGAAGTTGTCCAGAAGCTGTAGTTGGATCCCACTGCACCACCAAGGCAACGATGGGTCCCAGTCCGTTTTGCTGGCAAGGGGAAGCAGCACAATCATGCAACAGTGGAGGGACTATTTCAGAATGGAATTCTTTAAGATGGTAGACATCTCTGTTGCCCAGCTAGAAGAGAGGTTCCATCAGCAAGGGCTGACTGAGTATTCGACTTTAGAACAGTTCCTTCTTGCTGCAGTACATAAGGGTGATGAGAATGACCATGAGCTGGAGGAAATGATTGACTGCATTAAAAAATATCCAGAGCTTAATCCCAGAATGCTGAAAGTTCAGTTTGAGATGTTTGCACAGAGTAACACATATACCTCTTTGAATGAGGCTGTAGTCCTATTTAAAGCACTACCCTTAGATGTCCGTGGCCTTTTTACAGAGTTAGAAAAGTTTCTGCAACTACTGTTGGTGATACCAGTAAGCAGTTGTGAAGCAGAGCGCAGTTTCAGTGCACTTAGGCGCCTAAAAACATGGCTGCGGTCTACAATGACCCAGTGTCACCTGAACGCAGTTGCTGTATGTCATGTTCACCAAACCAGACTTGATGAGCTATGTCTGGACACCATTGCACGTAAATGTGTTCATGCTCATGAAAGGCACTGTGCTGTATTTGGACTGTAGCAATAAAAATATTGCAATGGATTGATGCACCAAAAATTCAAATGTGTTCAAGCAAGCACGTCATATTCTTGGTACTGCATGGGCTGCATATCAACTTGCTGATCTCATGAAGAGAATTATCACACCTCAGATCATTGTAACTTTGTACCTCAGATAGTTGTGCACACCTATACTGATTCGCTTCATTAGCTGATACTGTTAAAAATGCCTCCCAGTTCACTGTCCAATCCACTTTCTCAATGTTTGACTTCTGCCCCACAGTAAACATTATGGATCACCACCCTTCCACACAGTGAAGGCAGTATGTACAGTTCCCTGTTGCTGTTTTTCTCCCACCTCATTAGCCAACAGCTAGGTCTTCCTAGAAGCAAAGCAATAAGCATCAGACTCAGTACACACCTGAACAACTGCTGTTCATGGCCTCATAAGGGCTGGGCTGCACTTACTATGGCTAACAATATTATTAGCAGAGAGAGATACTAATGCCTTGAGAAAATCCAACTGATTTCCAGTATCAGTCTACCTTGATCTGTGATCTGCAGAACCCCGCAGGACAGTTCCCCACATATCTTCTGCAGTACTTTTCTGTACCTACTGCACAGTCAAGAGTTGGCTGGCTACCAACATTCCAAATCTTGAATGAGCTATACACAGCTCCTTAATAATGTCCTAATAAACGCTAACATTCCACCCTCACCGTGACCCAAGGGTAATCTCCCTATACTGAATTAAAGTAACAGTTTAGGTGCAGACCTGCCACTTGGAGCATTTTTCATCACTGGCTGCTTATCCACAATCAGGTAGTGATCACAGTGCTGGCAGACCCACATCTCAGATATCACAATGATCTGCTCAACGCTCCCTTCCTGTCTTTCACTAACCTGAATATAGCTATACTGTGCGGAATTACCTATTCATTCCTCTCTGGCATTCATTCTTCTGTCCTGCTCCCCACATAAAAACTGGTGATCTTTCACCTTCTGCATCATGAATGTAGTTAGTACAGTCTCTCTATGTTATTTTTCACATAATAGTAAACATCATCTTTCTGATAAGCCAGGTTGACAGCAGCAGAGCATAAGAGCAAATAGGCATTCTTCCCATATAAGATATGTCACCCATGATTAATACAGGAGAACCGCGGTAGTGTAAAGCCCTCACCTCAAAGCTACCTCGACAGTTTTATGCTGAGAACCCTTTAGCAGCAATGATTATATTTATTTTTAAAACCGCAACCGACGAGTGGCGATCAGGTAGCTTCATTTACTGTAACAGTGTGCTGCACCGCCACTTAATATAAGTGAGCTGCAGCGCCACCGTTACAGTAAATGGAGCTGCACACAGTCTGCCTTACTTCCAGTTCATGGATTTAAAAATAAATATAAAGTAATTGCCTGCTGTTGAAAAAAGAGGGTTATGGCGCAAAAGCTTAATCATGAGGTAAGCTTTTCATGAGTGGGGAGCTTTATATTGCCAGTAGTTCTCCTTTAAATGATGTGCATAATGATGCACACACCCATCATTTAATAGTGCCTAATTAAAGGTAGCTTCAAATCTTTGAAGGACAGATTGCCCATTTTTTCCTTTGTTCTCTGCTGCTATTAGCCTGACTTACTGGAAAGATCTGCTTATGTCAGGAACTGTACTGCCTGTATTCATGATGCAGAAAGGTGATGAGCTCATCCATTTGTGCTGTGGGAGAAGTAGTGAACAATGAATACCAGAGGGGTACGAGAAGGACACCTGCAAGGTACTGCATATTCGGGAAGGGGGAACACATAAGGGAAAAATATGAGTAGATCACTGTGAGATATAAGAGTTGGGGCTGCCAGCACCATGATCGCTACCTGACCCGCTTTGTCCAGGCCAACATTCCCTTCCCATAAAACCATTTCATGTAATTGTCCAATGCTACATGTGAATATTATTGTGTGAAATGACTGCCACTATACATTCAGTCACTTCACTACCAGTCTAGCATACCTGTAAAGCACTTTGAGATACACTGTGTATGAAAACGCTATATAAATGTTGATTCTTCTTTTGATTATTATTATTATTATTTCCCATGGGAAAAGAAGTCAAGACAACCATATTTTGATTTATAAGAAAGTATTAACTCTAGCATTGGACTACACAAGCATTTTGCTACAAATAAGTGTTGGATCAAGGGTTGGTTTAGGTGCAGCTGCACCCTCCGCACCCATTGTAAATTACTTGCTTGCTACATTTCACTTTGTTAAAGTCTGGTTTATTGATTGTACAAATGTTTACATTCAAATCTATTGATCACATTTGTAGGTTCTGTCAAAAACATGCTAAAAAAGAATCGCAGACAATACAAAGGTTTAATAAAAATGTTAAAAGTGCATATCAAGTAAGCATACCACCCCAGCATCCCTATTGTAACATCCTGAATCTGCCATGACCACTGGACCATCAGGTTATTTAAGATTTGTACTGCACTGTGGTTTGCAAAAGATAAAGTTATTTCAATTAAAACACAATTTTAACATGCTTAACTAAACACAATGAACAGAACCATAGCTTTTCATGTGTACTGATCAACTTAGTGCACATGGTCTTGACCATTTTGGTGTAACAGTTCTATACAGAGGGAAAAATAATTAGTTAACACTATAAGAGCCATGTAGCTATCTGGCTCCAATGATGTCATTGCTTAACACAATTGGTGGCCATATTAGGAAGCAGGTAAGGCAGTTCTTGAGGGCCATGTTCCAGCCTTTCTGGACACTCATGTTATTCTTGGTATGACACAAACTACATTACAGTCCAAAAAGGACACAGTCTCGAGTGTTTAGCACTCTGGATATTATCAAGTTACTACAGTTATGGTTCAGGGTCTTGGCTTGTGGTCTTGGTGTTTTTGCCACATGTGTTCTATATGTACATATTGCAGGATTTTATAGTTCTGTATTGGTTCCACCGACATGTTGTAACAAAGAGAGACAAGAAAATGATCCTTTTCTTACACATTCCTTTTCTGTAATACTTATTAGGTATTATAAAAGGGCCTGAGAAATGGAGCTTTATTGGCTGCAAACATTCTAACAGCCTTATGTTAATCTTTTATTAACACACATGTAGAGCTTAGCCATATGCTGAACAAGGTTTAACACTGTTTAAAAATGCTTTTTATTATAATAATAATAAGTACTCCAGGGATTATGTTATCGGTCAGTTAATCACTCCAGGGGCATGTGGCACCGGCCACACCTTATGCCACGGTACACCCCTAGAAGGTGATTAATAGTCCATTAACATAACCCCTGGTCATGCCTCATTGCTTAACTGTCACCAAGTAAAGTACTCTGATATACTGAGAACTGCAATAAAAATTAAGGAAAACAAATAAACAATATATTTAAAATAAAAACGCGTCCTGTGAAAATATTGTCCTCATTGTTTTCCATATGTATTACATTTCAAAGGCATGTTGATGGGAAATTTAGTATTTTTCCATATAACGTTTACATTTTCGTATGTACCACAGTACCCATTATCCAAAGCTGGTTGAGATTGAGGTTGTCCCCCCCCAACCTTGGCATCAAAATTACTCCTCTGTATGAATGTCTATGTTTTATTCTGACTTGAAGCCTTTGGAAATGAGTCTATGACTCAAAAGGTTGTAATTCCAATTTCCTAAATAAATAAATAAAATGAGCCTGTGTAGTTCTTCTTAAACACTAAGGAAGGGAATGTACTGAAGAGAAGGGCTGGAACATTATGTGACCACTGCCCATCTGAACTGCCCCCATCTGCAGAAACTCACACCTCACAGAGTCTGTAATTCTTAAGGGATGAGCTTGCCCAGTTTAAGGAATGTAAGTTCCACAGAGGTGTTACTGTGCAAGGAACCTGCTCAGCTTGCTGAGCAAAGAGGGGGAGTAAGTCAGGTGGTGAAATGGTTTCACATGTGAAGATGGAGTATATCCAGTAGGACCAGATGGGACACAGTGGCACCCCTATAGAGTGGTGGTAACCCTGTTGGATATTAGACAAACAGCTAATAGAAAGTAGTGCCAACTTCCAGCTAAGGGTGAGAAAACTGGAGACAGAGAAAATGAAAAAAGGTTGTTTAGAAGCAGTAGCCTGTCGATGTACGGTGAGGACCCAGCTCAACGTCTGGCTTTGAAGCTACAGTAGCTCCCTCTAAGAGAGACAACTAGGCAAATATGCTCAGATACCATTAACAATTCTTATGGGTTCTTTTTGTTATTGTTCATGGTTCTATGCATTTGTTCTCCATAGTAGAACTGACAGGTACTAGTCAGACTACAGGAAAAGCTATTTAAAACAGAATCCTTTCCCAAAATAGCTTTGTTGTCTTACATGCAGTAGGACTCTCTGTTAAAGAAAGCACAAGGAAAACCAAAAAAGCATTGCAATCTTACCCCCCACAAGCTATGCAGATGTGAAAGAATGGACACAAAAGCCTAAGTAAGATGGATAGTTTAATTTAATTTAAATCCATACTCACAAAACAAGATAAAATGCTCCACTGGTAGCGAGACACCATTGGGTGTTGAAACAGACTGTGAGGGCAGCACCTTCTACCACGTAACATTTTATCTCATATTGTGATTATAGATTTAAATTAAATTATCCATCTTACTTATGCTTTCGTCTCCATTTTTTTTCACTTCTGCATAACTTGTAGGGGTAAGATTGTGAGGCTTTTTTGGTTTTCTTCTTGGTTATATTTTGCCTTCCACATCTTACCTGTGGGTGACTCCTGTTGTGTACTGCTTGCTAGAGAAAGCACCACTAAGGAATGATGTTAATTTTGTTATTTCTCTCTTTTCTGGATTTATACCTATTCTGTCATTTTTTGTCTGCACAGCAGGACTTCCATGGTTATAGTAATTGGTCTTGCATTTCAAAGCTAGTGAAATTCCTCAGTGTATTGAGCTTTTCAGAAGAATACAAATATTTAAAACTGATTCAAGCTAGTTCTGTATCCCAACATTAATTGAGCTGGTTTCACTTCATGAATCCCCAGGGATTAGGTGACCCACAAAGAGAATATTTTTAATGTATTCATAAGGAGACCTGAGTATCACTCAGTGAACAGCTGTAAGAACCCCTAGTCATGTGTTCATCTGGTGAGAGAACAGTGATATAAAACTGAACAGGGCTTGCACACTAAGGACACAACAGGGGACATTTTTACATGCTTAAAAAATACTGAGTCTCCTTACAAATGTGTTAGAAACTGTCAAACTGTGTTTTATGACTTGTACTATAAAATACAACTTAAAATGGTTCTTTGAAATATAAAGGAAATAAAATTAATGCTAATTTATATTAATTTTAATGACTTGGTTGCACATTTATAGTTAGGCTTGAGAAATTACTTTAATGTTAAATTGGAATTATTGCCTGTGTATGAGTAGGGCATCTTTTGATCTAGGGACCTGATTACTGGCAGGGTCTCCATCCCTTCATATTTGATATTCATTTCAGGAGTTGTAATATCAGATCATCAAAGTTAATCTTTCACTGTACAACCATGTACAGTAGGCAAATACTGCTTTATTCAAAAAGTGTAGTAGTGCTAAAGTGCAAACACACCATTTATAAGGTAATAAGAAAAACAGATAGCACCAAACAAAATGGCCTGACTGCTGTGCACAGCAAGTGCTTTGTCAAAGGTGTGGATGTTGTCTCCAAAATAAGTACTTAAATTCAGTGTGTTTAAAGTCACAGTGCAAGTAATTAAAACCAAAAGTTAAAAGCACAGAGGAAACAAAATCCATACAGACTACAGGAAGTTGTTATCCCTCTGTACAGACAGTTGGTGAGACCCCATCTGGAGTACTGTGTGCAGTTCTGGAGACCCCATCTCCGCAAAGACATAGACAGAGTGGAGGCTGTCCAGAGGAGGGCAACCAAAATGGTGCAGGGTCTGCACCAGAAGTCATACGAAGAAAGACTAAAGGAGCTTAATATGTATACTCTTGAGGAAAGAAGGAGAGAGGGACATGATAGAAACTTTCAAGTACCTCAAGGAATTAACAAAGTCCAAGAGGGTAGCATCTTCCAGAAAAGAGATGTGCAAGAACAAGGGGCACAATTTGAAGATGGGGGACGGCCTAGGGTAATGTGGAGGAAGTATTTTTTCACTGAGAGGGTTGTGGATGATGGAACAGCCTCCCTGAGGAGGTCGTGGAGTCAAGAACAGTGGGGGACTTCAAGAATGCATGGGACAGGCATAAGGCAGTCCTAGGGGTGGGTAAGAGGAAGTAAGCTGTTGATTAACTAGGATCTGCAGCTTGTCTGTTAGGTAGGAAAATGGGCAGACTAGGTGGGCCAAGCGGTCCTTATCTGCCGTCAAATTCTATGTTTCTATGCTTCTATGTTAGACTGTGTATAAGTAACCATGGAAACACAGAAGCATAGAATTTTTTGGCAGATAAGGACTGCTTGGCCTACCCAGTCTGTCTCTTTTTTTTCTACATATCCTTTCATTGCAGACTCTACCTGATCTCCGACTACCTCTTCCCCCTCCCCCCATTTCCAGAATAAGATCCCCTTGCATCTATCCCATGCTTGCTTGAGGCCAACTACTGTTTTTACCCATACTATCTCCACTGGAAGACTGTTCCAGACATCCACCACTCTTTCAGTGAAGACGTACTTCCTCACATACCTGCTAAATAGCTGGCAGTATAGTCTGGAGGTTAGGAGTAATGAGCTGTGAATGAGCTTGGTACATCCAGCAGACCTGGGTTTGATTTCCACAACCTCCACTTGTGTACTGTGTGACTAAGCAAATCAATTAATCACCCAGTGCTCCCAGGGTTCCCATTAAAACAGGCATTTGTGCTTGGTGGGTCTTACCCGGTTACAAAAAACTTAAAAAAAAAATTGCCCCATTCCAGTTCCATTGCCTGTCCTCTTGTTCTTGTGTAACTTATCCTATGAAAAATATTCCCCTACAGTACAGTACTTTGTTCAGCCCTGTGAGGTATTTATAGGTCTGTATCATATCTCCCTTCCTCCTTTCTTCCAGAGTGTACGTATTGAGATGCCTCTCCCAATAGGTTACTGATGCAGCCCCTGCACCATTTTAGATGTCCCTTTAAACAGCTTCCACCCTGCCTATGTCCTTCCTGTGATGTGTTCTACAGAACTGGACACAGTACTCCAGGTGGGGTCTCACCAACAATCTACACAGTGGCAACACCACCTCCCTCCTTCTGCTGGTGATAGAAGCATAGAAACATTGAAATGATAGAAGAAAAAGACCACTCGTCCATCCATTCTGCCCATAAAACCCTAATGAAGCAAGGATCTATTGCCCATAAAGGGTTCTAACCTACACTATACACCACCATGTTTCGCACCCTACTGCTACCAATATGAAAAAAACAATAAGCCTTCACTCTATCCCAGCTGTGTTTGAAACCATTCATAGTTTTGGTGCCTACCACATCATCTGGGAGATTGTTCCACAGCTCCACCACCCTTTCTGTAAACTAAAACGTTCTCACTTCCCTCTTGACTCCTACATCCATTTCCACACATGCCCCCATGTTCTTGATCCACTACATATGCTAACTAATTCCTCACAGTTTACCTTGTTCATTCCTTTCATGAACTTGAAGGTCTCTGGAATATTTCCCCTCTGTCAGCTGGCCTCCAGTCAATACATGTTCAGTGCCTTGAGCAATCCTCGTAAGATCTGCACTATTGGCCCTGAATAATTCTGGTTACCATACATTACACTGACTTCAGTCTGTGCTTATCTTACCTTATGTGAGGGCTGCAGAACTGGGCACAGTACTCCATGTGGGGCCTCACCAGCTGAGTTATACAGAGATAGTAGTATCTCCTTCCTTCTGCTGTCAATACTACTTCCTATACAACCCAGCAATCTGTTTGCTTACTGTAGGCCTTGCTACATTGGTTTGACTGTGCTAGGGGGTCAGTGATGATGACCCCTAGGTCTCTTTCCTCAGAGGTTGTGCCCCTTCCTATGCACCCCAGCATCCATCTGGCCCAACCTACTGCCTTATCAGATTGACTTGCAACATTGAGGTAATCAGATATGATTATTTCCAGGTCTCTTTCTTGTTTGGTGACCATCAGTACCTCTCCCCATATCTTATACTCTGCCTCTGAGTTCCTGTGTCCTAGGTGCATGATTTTATACTTTTTTGCACTGAAACCCAGCTGACATACCCTTGACCACTCCTCTAGTTTTCCCAGATCTCAGCACATTCTCTCTAACCCTTGTGGGGTTTCCACCCTATTACAAATTCTGGGTGTACCATGATGTGAGCGAGTATTACTGAGCGGCTCAATTTCAGCGACTCAATAATATCACCTATAAAAAGAGCGAGTGGTGAAGAATGCCAAGGAGTAGGGTAGAGTGAGGGTAACTGTGAGCTATACTTGCTAGATGAAGATATGAGGAGTAGTGTGGCCAAGTCCTACCGAGCTGGCCATTTGGTGTAGTGGTTAGAGCCACTACCTATGGTACTAAAGGACCTGGGTTTGGGTCCTGGGGCAAGATAGAATTTTTGTTCATCCTGGAGTTTATTATTTTTCTAACCCCCAGAGTTGAGAATCTTTAAGTTGGGAGGTGCGGGGGTAAAATACATTTCTGTTTTTGTTTTCTACTTTGAAGGTACTGACCATCACTGTTTGCAGTGGTCGATCTGTTATTGCTTGTTGTAGTGACTCGTGGCGGTGTTTTAGTCGCTCTTATTGGTCCACGACTAAAACAACTTGCCCTTATCACATAAAACCCAAATTCTGTTATATGCAAAGAGGCATACAGTTTTCCAGCTTTTCTTCAGTGTCACTTAATCAAATCAAATCAAATTTTATTTTTATAGCGCCTTTCAGAACCAATGCACTGTACATTAAATCAGATACAGATAAATATAAATAAAAGTTAAAAACAGGGACAATAAAAACAAATTAAACATAGTTAGGGAAGGCTAAATTAAATAAATAAGTTTTTAGCTCAATTTTAAACCTATCAGCGGTTAGGCATTCTCTTAACCGACGAGGTAGAGAATTCCACAGGGTTGGAGCTGAAAAAGAAAAAGCATGGGCACCAGATGTCTTCAATTGCACCCTGGGAATCTCTAGCAATCCCTCGTCAGTGGATCTAAAGGATGGAGGAGGCAGTAGGGTTCCAGGAGGTCTTGTAGGTAGCTGGGTCCCTGATCATGTAGGGCTTTACAAGTTAGCAAGTCAACCTTAAAGGTGATCTGACACTGAACAGGCAGCCAATGCAGCTCACGGAGCACAGGCATAATATGACTGTACCTAGAGATCCCAGTCAAAAGCCTGGCCGCCGCATTCTGCACCAGCTGCAAGTGGCAGATATCAACCCCTGGTAGAACTAGGTAGAGGGAATTGCAGTAGTCAAGGTAGGTAGTGACAAAGGCATGGACCAATGTTGGAAGATCATCAGGAGGAACCAAGTGTTTCACCCAGGCAATATTCCTCAGATGGTAAAAAGAGGATTTGATGATGACTGACACCTGGGATTTTAGTGTTAGGCCATCACCAGAAATAACGCCCAGGTTACGCACCTGGTCTGAGGTAGTGAGTGGTATGTCACCAAGGAATAAACCTGATGGCTGTCCAGCCCCCAAACCTGCCCCCGGACAACCAGAGTCCACTACCAACACTTCAGTCTTATCTGGATTCAGCCTCAGCCAGCTGGTACTCATCCAAGTTCTGATCTTGGTAAGACAATTATTTAGCACAGAGAGTGCATCATTTTGCCTGGGTAGAAAGGACATATACAGCTGAGTATCATCTGCATAGCAGTGAAAACTCACTGTATCACCTGATGATTTCTCCCAATGTCAGCATGTACACTGCAAACAACATGGGGGCCAAAATGGAGTCCTGTGGCACTCTGCAGGGCAGGGAGTGAGCACCAGAGGAATAGATTCTGGTGGCAACTCTCCAAGACCTGCCCGTAAGGAACAAATGAAACCATTTGAGGACTATACCAGACAGCCCACAAAGAAGCCGCAGGCACTCCAGCAGCACACCATGGTCTATAGTGTCAAATGCAGCACAGAGATCAAGAAGGACCAGAATGGTACATGCCTTTTAATCTCTAGCCATTAGGAGGTCATTCAATACCCGGACAAGTGTAGTCTCCGTGATATGCTTCTTCCTAAAACCAGACTGGAGAGTATCATAGACATTATGAGTTGTGAGGTGATCGTTCAATTGCAGCGCAACCACCTTTTCAATAACCTTAGCAACAAATGGCAGGTTAGAGCTAGGCTAGACAATCTGGATCCAGGGAGGATTTCTTAAGGAGTGGTCGAATGACCGCCTCCTTGAGGGGGTCTGGGAAGATCCCCTCTCTCCACGGACTTCCAGACAATTTCAGCAAGGATCAAGCAGATAACATCTACACATCCCACTAAAAGGGGTGTAGGGCCTGGATCCAAACTACAACTGATTGGGCACAATGTTTGGATGATCTTCACTATGTCCATGAATTCCGGCCTGCAGAAATCTGACCAGACAGACCGAGTGCATGCCACTTCCTGCTGATCTCTACAATCCCTCCTAGGAGAAGTCGGGCCGGTGCCAGACCTAATGCTGACAACCTTATCTGCGAAGAATTGAGCAAACTCCTCACATTTCAGCTTCAGCAACATTCAGCAACATTTAACAACTTACAAAGACATTAAAGAGGACTGGACATGATAGTGAGCCCTGAGGTACCCAGCTGGGTACTCTCTCCTCCCTCAAATGAATTTCATTTCCCACCACCCTCTGTTGCCTATTCAACAACCAATTAAATGGATGACACAGCTGTAAACATTCTATACAGCCAACAGTTTTGCTTGTAAGCTTTTCAGCTGGACTACTATTTTTTTAAACCAAGTAGCCACATGGATAGTGACCAATAAAAGTCATGTAGTGAAGTCCAAATTGACAGCCTGGTTACAGCGTCATTTCTTGGGTGACTGCTGGGGACCATGATACTCAATTTATAAATCAGTGTCACCTTCTGTAAATACAAAAATGTGAATATATTACTGGGAAATAGTTTTAGTGGAATCAGAGAGACATAACCATATACCATAGAACCAACAAATGAAATAATGCAGCTATAAATATAATCAAACTGGTACTAATTCCTTAGGAAAGGGACAAAGTCAATCCTGATGTTTAACCCTGGCTTCTTCATGGCACCTAGCTGGTACATCTAAAATCCTTCCCTCTATAATAAGAGATTTTCCAGTTTTATGTGATATGGGAGATTCCTTATTATCGCAGACCACAAACTGTGATTCAAAAAATGCCTGATGTTAAAAGGATGAGCAGGATAATAGTGAACACTACAAACAGTGACGGTCATTTACTTTTCCTCCTGGTGAACAAAAAAAAGTTATTTTTTATGTTGGGGGGGCAAGCCCCCCCCCACCCCAAGCCTCCCCCCGCACCCCCAAATCTAACAAATATTAACTCCAGGGGGAGCTGACTTAGAGGAACAATAAAAAAAACACAAACAGAAAAATAGTTCTCCTGAAGCCAGCCCTATCTGGTCTAGTGGCAGTGGCTTTAGCCACTATGCCAAATGGCCAACTCAGCAAGACTTGCCAAAACAAATGATTATATTTTGTTCCAGTGAGTGCAGCTCACTACTATACTAGCTGTAACTTACTTAGTGGTGTTCTTTCTCACTCACTCTCCATTACAAGCGATATTATTGAGTCACTCAAATTGAGCTGTTCAATAATACTCGCTCACATCACTGTACACTGGTTTTCCAGGTCCCCTTCTCCCAAATTTCACTTTTTCTTCCCGTAGAACTGGAACCTGTGTTCTGTACCGTCAGCCTGTCCTTTTTATTTTGTATGTAAGATAAGACATGTGCCTGATTAAGGGAAATCTAAGATTCAATAATACTGGACAAGTGCATCGTTATCTCTTAAGGGATGTTGTTCACTGGGTATCCCATGATTTGAGTGAGTACATTTAAGCAAAGTAAAAAACGTGAGTCAAAAGAGCAAAGGATATATAGGCGACTGTTTTTAGAGTGATGTTATTGTCAGCGGATAGAATAGGGTTGTTACTCTGAGTCGCCACTGGGGGAGCAGTAGTGAGGATTACAAGACATGTTTTTGTGAGGTTCAACAATATACTGGCAGCATAGCACAGAGCTGCTTTAGGTTAGTGCTTCTGTGTACTGCTGTGGGAAGTGGGAGTGGTTTTGAATCCTGCAGTGACTTTTTTTTATTTTTGGGGTGTAAATGTGTTTTTTTTTCTAACACTATGCAGCCAAATTTTCTCCCCCTCCACCTCCACCTTGTCAGTTGCCTTCCACCCCATCCAGTCTTTCTCCCCATCCTCAAGTTCAGCACCTCCCCAGTGTTGAGAATAACATTTACAGGGGTGTATGGGTGCAGAGCCCTGCGCAAAGAGTGGTGTGGAGGGCAAAGCCCCCACATAATACAATGGCATAGTGAATAGTCAGACTGTCTCTTGCTGTCTGGCACCTCATTCACTATTTTGTGTAGTCGCTGACAAGTGACTTCACCTTTTTTGCATTCGCGGTTGTTCCCTTGCTCTTTTTACATTCGCTGTTTGTTTGTTTTTCACTTAAATCACAAGGGACCATTCACAGAGGTGCACCAACTCCTAAAATTCGTAATAAATATGGAGAGTGACTATACAGTAGAACATATTTAAATTTTGGAATGAGGTTACACCTAAGATTAGGTGAAGCAAGCCTCCATTGTACATGCAGTATCTGCTGAACTTAAAGGCTCTTAAAAGCATACAAAGAAATGAACATGCTAGCAGATAAAACCCTTATGGTATATCTAGTCTGCTCAATTGTGCAGCTCCCTATGTGTTTACAAAGGGAACTGCCACCCTCCCAGTTTCCCTTTTGACTAGAGATATTGGAAAATTAAATTTCACTGGCAAACTGGCTGTGAAATCGGCAATTGCGCTGCGCTAAACATTTTACGAAAATTCTGCCGTTCCGCAAAATTATTTGCCTGGTGTGAAGTTGCAAAATGTCTCCCACAAAACACAGAATTTGCACAATTTCACCTGAAACAGCAACATTTTGCCATTCTGTGGCAACATTTTGCATTTCACGGGTGAAATTTTGCATTCCACAGGTGAAATTTTGCATTTTGCACCCACACAATATTTTGCAAAATGGGCGAATTTTGCCAAAAATTTCACATAATGAAATTTCATAATTTTGCACATCTCTACTTTTGACCTCCCTCTATTTCCCCTCTCCCCCCACTAGCTCCCCTTCAACCTGCAATATTTCCCCTCACCCTTTCTCAATCCACTTGAAGCTGTCCACCATTTTTAGGAATACCACCTCCTCTGGCAGCTCATTCCACTTGGCCACCACTGTCTTGGTGAAAAGTGCCATCTTATCTAGCTCCTGAACCTCTCCTCCACCAGCTTTATGCTTGGACCCCTAGTGGTCTTGTTGCTGCTAAGGCTAGAGGCCCTCAGTGCTCACCCTGCTAATACCCTTAAGGTAGCTGAAGATCTCAGTCATGTCTCTCCTCTCACTTTTTTCCTCAAGAGAGCACATGTTTAGCTCCCTGAGCCTCTTGTCTTTGGTGATGCCCTGATGGCCCTGGGTCATCGTGGTTGTCCTTCTTCGTACCATCTCCAGCAAGTTGACCTCCTTCTTTAGATACAGACACCAAAACTTGACACAACTCCAGGTGCAGTATTAACAGTGACTTGCACAACAGCAGAAGGACCTCTGCCTTCCTGGTGGTAATTTACCTGGCTATGCAGCCCAGCATCTGATTTGCTTTGACTACTTCTGTCTTGCAGTGCCACAAGCAAAAAACCAAGGCACCGCAAGGTAAAGGAAATTAATTTAATCAATTGAAAAGTTAAATAGAGCCACCCTGTAGTACAGGAGCACCAACACCTTGACTGGTTTTACACTAAAAGTGCATCATCAGGAGGATCAGTATTTGGTCCCCAGGTTCTTCACCCCAAGTATATAAGATTGCACTTTTTTGCATTGAACCCCAGTTGTCAATCCTCCTGATGATGCACTTTTAGTGTGAAACTGGTCGAGGTGTTGGTGCTCCTGTACTACAGGGTGGCTCTGTTTAACTTTTCAATTATTAAATTCATTTTCTTTACCTTGTGGTGCCTTGGTTTTTTGCTTGCTATTTGGACTCACTTGTGGCATGCGGGTGAGTGGAGCTGAGGATTTTCTTCACTTGGTCTCTTGCAGTGTGCAGAGTGCTTCAGGTCACTTATGATTATTACTCCCAGGTCCCTTTCTTCTTCTGACTTGGTCACCTGTATTCCACCTAACCAGTATTTGGTCCCCAGGTTCTTTACCCCAAGTATATAAGATTGTACTTTTTTGCATTGAACCCCAGTTGCCAAATTCCAGGCCACTTTTCTAACCCAGCCAGTTCCTTCTTGAGTGCTCATCTTCACTCCTCTGTGTCAACCCTCCCTCAGAGCTTGGAGTTATCTGCAAACAGGCAGATTTAACCTATGATCCCATCTGTGATATCACTTATGAAGCTATTAATTAACACTGGGCCGAGCACTGAGCCCTGTGGGATCTCATTGCTTAAAGGTCTTGCTTCAGAGAATTCTCACTCAACTACCACCCCATGGCTTCTTTCCTGTAGCCAGCTTCTGACCCATACTTCAAACTTGGCTCCCACTCCGAGATTCCTCTAGCTTCCTTACCAGTCTCCTATTAAACACTGAGTCAAAGGCCTTGCTGAAGTCCAGATACAGGACATCAACCATCTGGCCCTTGTTAACTGTCCTAGTGACCCAATTAAAGAAGTCAATTAGGTTAGTTTGACAGGTCCTCCCTGACATAGACACATGATGCCTGTCATCCTGAAGCCCATTTTCCTCAAGAAAGTAAATCAATCTCTCTTTCTGGATGGTCTCTATCAGCTTATTCACCACTGAGGTCAGACTGACTGGTCTGTAGCACCCTGGTTCATTCCTCAGCCCAGTCATATAAAGAGGCACCACATGCGCCATTCTCCAGTCCTGGAGTGTGTTCCCAAACTCCAGATAGGTGTTAAACAGGTCTGCTAGAGGACCCATTAGAACCTCTGCTAGTTCTCTAAGGACCTTCGGGTGCATGCCATCTGCTCTTGTGTTTGCGAGCTGCAAAAATTGTCATGGATTTCACAACTGACTTGCCACATGTTTATTTTTGGATTTTAATTTATGTCAGTGTTTTTATGTTTTAACATAAGCACTTTTGTATGTTTATATATTTTAATTGGACTGTACTTTTCATATTATTATATTACTCTATCTTTGTAACCACAAGACAACTTTGAAAATGGGTCATATCTGAACTAAGTTCCCCTATCCTGTGAAAAAATAAAAATGTTTCTTCTACTACAATACTGCTGCTACTACTCTGCTCTTTAACATAAGCAGCTAAAGCATTTTTAATACCATCCTGGCTATACACCCATGGTATTCTCCATTCCTTGTTCTGAAACTCCTGGTTGCTTTACCTAACTAAAAAACACAATAACAAACAGCAATATACATGACATCCTAGGGGTCACAATTTATGCAGCTAAAAACATGGAAATTGTCTATTTTAAGGTGTTTTATTGTGAACTCAAACAAAGAAAAAATGTTGGAAAATTTGAAACCTGAAACTTTCACATTAATGAGATCCCAGCTCTCTCTGTGATACACTAGGATACCTGGCTAACCTAGTAAATCTGTAATGTCTGTCTCCATGGGGGACAGCTTCTTGCTGCAAGTCTAAATATGTAAAGAATAGAAGCCACTGCCAACACCACTTAAATCTTTATTTTATTCGGTTGTAACAGCCACCTTCACTTTTCTGACATTTTATAGCTAGAGCCACTTATTCAGTGGCTGTGGTACTTGCCATTAGTTCTTGCATGTCCTCTGTTTTGTTTACTGTTTTTGTTGTAATGTCCAGCCTTTAAATTGATGTGTGTATAAAGTCTTTGACACTATGTCACCTATACTCAAGACACTGGGCTCAATTTTCAAAAGCCTGAGAATGCTACAAGCCCCTGGTGTGCTGAACATGCAGTGCACACGACTTGTGAGATTCTCCTGGTACTGATCAGGATTTTCACATCCATGCCCCACATACTGAAAGTTAGACCAGCTCCCACTTGGTCTAACATGTGGCATGCTACAGAACAGTTTTACAGGATGTGTGCCACATATTTAGCGCAAGCCACCATAAAGTGTGGAAAGTGTTGCAATTGCACCCAATGTACTAAATCTGATATAGTTGCATCAAAGGAGTTGACACAAGCCCTGTGTCAACCTTTGAAAATCAAACTCATAACATTTAGACCCAATCCAGAATATATTTCATATCAGTTCTGTATTTCTTCTCCCCATTATTTTATCACTATGGTCATTAGTATGCAGACAGGATCCTTTCTCCTTATGATTTCAGCTGGATTTGTTGCTTATTACCCATGTGAGGTAATAATGTGCTGCTCCTGATTTCACATGTACACCCATGGCAACAGATTGTGATATCACAACAGAGGGGTATGACTTCAAGTAGGGAATAAGTTGTAGAGGTGGATGCACTCTGAGGATAAATATCCTAAATGTTCTTAGTAATACATAACGGGGAGGAGTTATATTTAGAATAAGCGTGACATACAAGCAGAATTGTACCTCAGTATTCTTTTTAAATTTTCCATGAAGTGTCAGCAGGCCTTTATGCACAATGTTTCAACAGTAGGAAAATGTGGCAGTAGGGTATGGTAAAAACAAAAAAAGGCCCTTTAATCATATTGAAAATGTGGTGCGTATTAGTCAGGGTTTGAATGATTGCTCAAGCAACATTGTTGTTATCTTAACTTTGGCAGCTGTATTAAAGCATGATAAACTCTATTGCCTTGAAAGCCAGTGTTGAATGCTGGGCAATGTCATTGTGCTTTGAGCAATTATTCAAACACCAAAAAACACATCACCATACATTCTCAAAAATTCATGAGATTTTTTTCCCCCTAATGTATTTCCTTACTTTGAGGCTTTGTGGTGCAATCCTAACTGCTGCCCAGATGTAGATTTTGCAAAAGATTATAACCTATGTTTGGGTTTTGTTATGTTGTGGGTTTTTTTTTTTTAATAATACCCTGTTTTCAAGTACTTATATTTCAACCATCATTAACCCTAGGACTGTAAAATGTGTCATGCATCATCTCTGTCTTGGGAATGACTAATGAGGAAAGTTTTGTAGACATCTGCTTATTTGGAGTTATAGAGTCTGAATTTGTGCCTATTTGTGGGCCAACATGTTTGTCAATGGATAGAGAAAAACTACAAATAATTAACGTATGAAACTTATAAGTTTGGTAGATGTTATGGGGGGTGAAGTCCTTTTTATTGGTTTGATAAAAATGTTTAATTTGTTTTAAACTTAATAGCCATTAATTGTTCACACATGCTCAGTTTGCTTGAAAGGACAGCTGAAAGAAAACATACAAAGAATCAGGTTATAAAAAAGTTTGTTAGATGCTGTGAAGGACTAGGTCCTTTTGGTGGTTTGGTGAAAAAAAGTTTATTCATGTTGAAGTTATTAAATATCAAATAAACCATTTTGTCTAAAGCTTGAATTAACATGAATTCAAGTCCCTGTGTCAGGATGCAGCTAAATTTTATTTCGCTAGCGAAATTATGGCGAAATTGCCAATTTCACCTAGTGAAACATTTTGTGTAAATATGGCCTTTCGGCAAAATTTCACCAACAATTTCACCTTGAATTTTGCCTTGCACTTATGAGGTGAAATTAGGTGAAATTGGGCTTTTTGCACTGGTGGTGATCACATGGTTGAGCCTAAACAGGCAGAAATTGAGTGGTTCATTTCCTGTGCTATATATCTTGAGGATGTAGGCAGCATCTATACTCCCTGTGACTGCAGAGTGCACTTTTATACAAAAATTACTTAATTTGTGCTATTTTATTCTAATTTTTTCTTGTTTGTCTTTGTCCTATTTCATATTTTAGTACTTATGGATTGTGTTTGCATATATGTGTGTGTGTGTGTGTGTGTGTGTGTGTGTGTGTGTGTCTGATTGTGTGTTTGGGACCCCCCCCCCGGTTTTCTCAGAGTCTCTATCTCTGTTTCTTTTGTTTTTTGGTTTTGTTTGAATTGGTGGTGTTTGTGAGCATAATGGAGAAGGTTAGAATCAGTGGTGCACCTGTACGCACATTTCAGCTAACCATTAAAAATGAAAAGGCACAGCAACAGAAGACTTTTGGCCCCAGCACCAAGCAGCAAACTGTACCCCCTTCCCATCAGCAGGAGGTGACCATGGCCCCTCCACCTCAGCAGCAGCAGCAGGAGACAGTGCCCCCTCCCAAGTACCAGGATACTGTTCTTCCACCCTGGCAGCAGGGGACCATGCCCCCTCCTGAGCAGCCAGAGGAGTCAGTGCCTGGGGCATCATCTGCAGCCCCTCCCATGGCCCCGTCATCCCTGAAGTTCTGCTGTTTGGGATTTATTTTTATGCAATATTGGTAGGTGACCAAGTGGTCACCTGCAGTCTATGTGGGCAGGACGTATGTTGTGGAAAGTGTGGTTCCCACTTCGGGACAACTGGCCAGCATAGCCACATGGTGCACCACCACCCACTCCAATGGGACCTCAAACTGCGGGAGGTGGTACCAGCATCACCTGCATCTGAGGGGACCAGTGTGGGTGTGCGCACTGAAGGGGGTGATCAGTAGGGAGGTGAGGCTGGACCAGTTAAATGTCCTAGCCAGGCTCACCGTACCAGAAAACAGAGGCAGTCAGTAGCATCAAGTCCCCTCCAGGCCCTCCCCTGTCCAGAGCCAGCAGCAGCAGCACAGGCAGCCCCCCCACCCCACCAGCAGTGCTTGTGACACATGCAGACTTATCAGTTGTCCTGCCTGAAGTCCAGCATCTCTGACAGGAGTTAAATGATTTCAGACAGGAATTTAGTGATGCCCAGGGGGAGATTGCTAAACTGCAGTGTGATGCTGACAAAATCATGGGCATCCTGTCTGAACTCTGTGGTGGCCCCACTGGCAGTTATTGTGGCAGCACAAATTAATTTGTCTTTTTTGTTTTAATTTTTCTGTCCTCTATTCTGTTGTTTGTATGTTCCCCTGATAGAAAAATAAAAACAACAAAAAAACTATTCTGCCCATTTTAATCTTCATCCATTCCTTAAGTCCTTTTGTTTCTTTGTTTTATACGTACAATAATTTGTTTGACCATTGCTGTTATATTTGTTACTGTCGTATGCTCCCTATATAATTCAGTCCCTTCTCTTGTTCTCTCTCTCTATTACTTCTCCCCTCTCATTGTTGTACTACCCTTGTTCTCCTGATCCAGCCTGTCATTTGTTATGCTTATTCTGACCCATGTCCGTGTACCGCTCCCCTAATAAACACCTTATTCCCTTATTATTTGTGGTGTGTGTTACTTCTTACAGCTTGTTACACCTTCAAGACTACTTTTAACAACATAATGATGTGTAATGCAGTTGCATTCCATATATATGGAGTTTGCAAATGAAAGGCCGGCAGCTGCCGAAGGCTGTTGGCCATCTGGGCCTTGTGCACAGAGTGCATATATTTTGGAATTCAAATACCTCATGTGCGTTGCTTCAAGTCAAAGTCAGAAGTACTCACCACAGCACATGTCCATAAAATGCTCATTCTTTATTTGATTCTTGAGTGTGGAAGTAAACAATGTGTGGGTGTCGATATAACTAAGATAATGTCTGCCCCCAAGGCACCATGATTCCTTGTATGTATCAAGAAGTATGGTGCCTATGGAGTGGGCATTTCTTATCTTAGTTATATGGGAGCATTTTTCACATTGTTTGCATGCGACACTGTAATGAAGAAAGAGCACTTTATGAATATGTACTTGTGGTGATTACTTCTTACTTTGAGTTGAAGCAACTCACACATGGTATATGAATTAAAAAAATACAGACTCTGTGCACAGGACCCTAGTGGCTGACAGCCTTTGACAGGTGCCAGCCTTTCCTTTGCAAACTCCATATAAGGGGAATGCAACTGAATTGTTGGCCAGTGTTATGTTATGTTAAAGTTATGCTGAAGGTGTCACCTGCTCTTTAATATGCTTCCTCCTCCTCCTATCCACAAATGGCAAGTATTGTGCCTATTAAGAAAACTGTTTCTCAATGCTATTTGATGTTGCATCGCATACTGTAATGTGCAGCATTATGAAGATGTAACACATCTAGTGCTGGCACTGCCAGCATGCCCCAGGAGGTCAGAATTCCAGAAATGTTTCCCAAAAAATGTTAGAGTAAATTCAGACCAAAATCAGGTCTCAGTCATGCTGCTAAATGTTTCCTGCCTTCCATCCGGACCAAAACATTGTGTTTGGCCAACTGTTTACCAATGATTTCAGGTCTAATCTTGGTGTAGCCACTGCCTAACAAGGCCCAGAAGTCCAGAAATGTTTTTCAAAAAATATTAAAGTAAATTCAGACTGAAATCAGGTCTCAGTCATGCAGCTAGATGGTTCACATCCACCAGCAGGACCCAAATCTGTTGTTTTCTGCACCGTTTAAAATGGTTTTCAGGTCTAATCTTGATTATGCCAGCATCTAACATGCCCCACAAGTCCAGAAATGTTTCCCAAAAAATTTTGCAGTAAACTCAGACCAAAATGAGGTCTCAGTCATGCTGTTAAATGTTTCCCGCCTTCCACCCAGACCTAAACATGGTGTTTGGCCAACTGTTTACCAATTACTTCAGGTATAATCTTGGTATTGCCGCTGCCAAACATAGCTCAGAGGTCCAGAAATGTTTTCCAAAAAATGTTGCAGTAAATTCAGCCACTGTTTACCAAGTATTTCAGCCTAATGTTGCTGCTGCTAGCTGCTGTTGCACGTACAAAACTGGCCTTATACAGCAAGTTGGGAACAGCCAAATGGCAAAATTGTGAGAGAAGGGGGATACAATTATTCAGTGAATTATGAAGAACTAGGCAAAAGGGGTGGCACAGCCAGTTTTCCATACAGAGAAAAATAAATCCTCCTGCAAAATGGTCCTGTAACTTGAGTTGCACTTGCTTCCTCCTGCTGCTGGTTTCAATCAATCAATCAATCAATCAATCAATCAATCAATCAATCAAATGTTATTTAACCAGGCAGTTACATCATTGAGCAAGGTCATTTTCAAGATGGTCCTGGACACATAGGACACTTTCATTTACAAAACAAACAATTCACATATACCAGGCAGTAATACAGATTGTTATAAAATACAAGATCAATAGGCATTGGAGCTAAGCTTGGATGGCAAATACATGCAAGATAATTCAGCATATACTGGTAAAACTCAATATGGTACAGGAGGAGCAGAGATGTGGAGACACAGGGGAGGTCAGAGGATGATAGGTGGTATCAAGACATATACTGGAGAGGAAGGAGGACAGCCTAGTAAGGTGGAGGCCCCCAGAGGAGCTAGTTAGGGGCAAGAGGGTGGAAGGAATTGGAAGGTAGTTACCAAAGAGGGAAGCCAGCTGACAGAGGGGAATAGAGAGGCCAGGTCGATTGGGAACTAGGGGATTGTTAGACTGAAAGGACAGTGCTTACCTAAAGCAATCACACACCATATTCAGGCATTGGTTGAGCAGCTGTCTGAACATGTAGGGACTAGGCAGAAGGGAGAGTTTAAGTGCTTTTTGCATGTTATTCCAGAGTGTTGGTAGAAAGGAGCTAATGGCAGTAGATCCAAGATGTGTCCTGGTCCGTGGGTGACTTAAGGAGGATAAGAGAGGAGTTCCTTAGGGTGTAGGTACCTTTTGAGAGCTCGAAGAGTTCACAGATATAGGCTGGTAGTTTGTTTGACAAGGCCCGGAAGAGCCACATGAAGGCATTTATTTGCCTCCTCAGGGAGAGGGATGGCCAGTATAATGTTTGGTACGACAAGCAATGGTGAGTCTGTAAGGGCAGGCCAAGAGCAAATCTCAATGCATGATGGTAGAGTACATCAAGCTTTTGGAGTGCATGTTGAGGGCAGTGACTATAAAAAAGTTGGCGTAGTCAAGCAGGGGAAAAAGGTTGTTTGGACCAACCTCTTTCTGGCTTCCAGGGAGAGTAGGTGTCTTATTCGGTAGAACATATAAAGGTGCTGTCTTAGCTTTTTTGATAACTCACTTAGGTGTGCATTGAAGTTCAGTTTGTTATCCATCCATACTCCCAGGAATTTGAATTTGTCCACTGTTTCTAAGGGTTCACTGAGGAGGGTGATAATCTAAAGGGTACCAGGGGTCATCATTTTGAGGGTGGAGGATGGGGAGACAACCATGGCTTTTGTTTTTTTGGCATTTAATAAGATCCAGTAGGTTATGTTGGAGTACTGTTGTAGCTCCTTGTAGGCAAGATCAAGAGTTGACTTTGCTAAAGGGGCATTTTCAGGACAAATTCAGCTCTCTTACCTGAACTTTGTTAGCGTGGTTGGAGGTGTATTTCACCATATTGCCATTCATTCTTGCACATGCGCACTAGGGTGCTGTAATCGGGACTTATCCCAACAGTTTGTGCATGTGCAGTCAGGAGTAGACCCTCAGGATAGTTCTCGCTGCATACTGATATCTTCATTGTTCTCTCTCCCCATATAGGCCTCAGCCAGTCCCCCACTCCCCACACAGATGCCAGACCAAACTCTGCAAGCTTCCTTCTGGATCAGGGACACAGCGAGTGCCTAAGAGGTAAAGGCTACCTCCCCTCACAGCAGCATCTTCTTGTGGGGGTGTTAATCTGCCAACACTGCCTAACCCAGGCCCTACCCCCACCAGTCCCCTGACCCCATCCACAGGACTCTGCATTGCCTCTTTAAACATTTTCAGCCTGCTGAAACAATTTGCTGCCCTCCAGAGCTGGGGTCATTCTTCACCAGCCTGACATCATAGCCCTAGTAGAGACCTGGCTCTCCAAGTCCACCCCTGACTCATTTGTCTCTCATCCTGGCTACACCCTATACTGGGAGTGTCGAGCAGGTAAATGAGGTGGTGGCTGTGTGTTTTTTATTCATGACACCATTGTTGGCCATGCACTTCCTGCCCCCAAACTAGATAATGGTGCCCCGGGCCTCACCCTCAAACTCATCCCTGACTCCTCCAGGGGATCACTCTATCTCACAGTTTCCTATATTCCCCCCAAGGAACTAGATCCTGGCAATGTTGTCACTCACAGACTATCTCACCACCCTCCCTCACAAAGCAGAATACATCCTAGTTGGGGACCTCAACGTAAATTGGCTTAGTCCCTCCACTTCCCAAATAAGGGACACCTTTGCTGCCCTGGATCTGACCCAACTTGTATCACAGCCCACTATTCTTAATCCAACTAGAGGAACCTCCACCCTCCTTGATGTCATTCTCACCAACTGCCCCAACAAAATCCAGGACATACAAATCCTCCCAGACTCTTTAAGTGACCACTCCCCTATTCTATTCCACTGGTCTACCCCACCCCAAACCTGTAGCCCAAACCATCCTCTGCAGGGGCCTCCACCCAGGTGGACTAAATAAACTCAAACAGTACCTCACCCAGATTGATTGGTTCCCCCATCAACCACACACCCAGCATTGATGCTGCCCTCGACCTCTTCACACGGGCCTTTAACAAGGCCTGTGAACTCTATGTGCCAGTAACCAGACTCTGATCCTAAAAGCAAAATGCACCTTGGGTCACCCCTGCCCTACTCCAAAAACTCAGAGACAGGGATAACCTCTGGCACCTAGCCACTGAGTCTAGCAGGACAGCTGACAGACAAGCCTACAATGCTGCTCAGAATAGATGCATGCGGGCCATCCGAAAAGCTAAGGGGGATCACTGTCAGGCCACCCTCACCTCCTCATGGGGCTCTGCCCGGACCTTTTGGGACAATATTATAGAACTAAATGGGAAATCTCACTCCTCCCATCCCAGCTTACGAGAGACGGCTCAATTTCCACAGACCCCACTAGCATTGCCAACTGCCTTAACTCCTCCTTTAAGGATCTCAGCTCTGTCCTCCCCAGTAATTTGTTTGACCCAGCCCCCGACTCACAGCCCCATGCTCTTCAACACCCCTGGTTCTACCTACTCAGAATATCTACCCATGAAGCCAGACCACTCCTCTTAAAAGCACTAGGCATCAACAGCCCTAGCAACGACTCACTGGATTACAAATTACTATGGCTGGTCCTGGATGACATCCTTGTCCCACTCACGGGCCTACTAAACCATTCCCACTGCTGGAAAACAGCTATTGTCATGCCTATTCATAAAGGGGGAGACAGGTCTACGCCCAGCAACTATTAACCAATTTCCATCCTTCCCCCACTCTACAAAGCCATAGGAAAAGTGGTGACTACTCAACTAACTGAGTATCTGACTAAATATGCCATTCTATGCCCAGAGCAGCATGGCTTCCATGCAGGCCATAGCACTGGCACAGCCTTATTGGAATTCTCCAACTTTCTGCACTCCTCTCTGGACTCTAGCAAACTAGCTGGAGCGGTGTTCATTAACCACTTAAAGGCCTTTGACACTGTCTCCCACCCCCTCCTACTTGATGCCCTCTACCATATTGGTCTCTCTGCTGGCCCCCTCGCCTGGTGTTCAAGCTACCTGTCAGCTCACTCCCAGTGTGTCAAAATTAATGGGACACTCTTGGAAACCCATCCTATTTGCGCAGGAGTTCTCCAGAGCTCCATCCTGGGCCCCCTACTTTTTAGACTCTATCTAAACACCCTGCCCAGTGCCTGTTCTGGCAAAATTCTTACGTACACGGATGATGCCATCCTTTATGCCACCCACTGTAACTCTACTTCACCCCAGGACTCTCTCCAGCACACCTTCAATGAAGCAGAAAGCTGGTTTAAGGAGCGCAGACTTCATTAACCTCAAAAAGACCAAATTAATGCTCTTCTCCCACCAGCAAAACAAAGCTAGAAACAACTCCCTCCTTATCCTCCCTAGAACTCTATTCCCGCTTGAGCACATGCGCACCAACAAATACCTTGGGATTACTTTTGACAGTGCCTTCACCTTTCACACCCACATTACTGCCCTCGCATCAGCCACAAACACCCGGATTGGCCTCCTATACGGCCATAGGGACTGCCTCCCACCAGATGCTCTCCGACTGGTCATCACTTCCTTAGTGCTGTCCCTAGTGGATTATGGCCTTCCAGTATATGGAGCTGCTGATTACATGGTTTTCAATAAGATCCGTCTCACTCTAAACAAGGCCAGTAGACTACTGACCAGTGCCCCCAGACTCACCCACAACTGTCAACTCTATTCCATGGCCAGCCTCCTTAACCTGGATGAATGGCTCCACTACCAAACCTGCCTACTAGCTAAGAAAATTCTGCTAAGGCTCTCCCCCCCCGAGGTAACTGTCTCCCTCCAACATAACCCCCCTACAGTCTCTACCACAGTTCAGACAAGGCCACCCTTCTGGTACCCAGAACTACGACCTCCCTGACTCAGAGGTCCTATTGCTATGGGGTCCCTTCCTGGTTTAACTCTCTCTCCCCGTAGCCATCACCAACACCCCAAAAATTGCCTTCTTCAAAACTGCTCTTTCGAACCAACTGTTTAACACCCGCTGCTGTACCTGTCTCTAACAGGCTGCCAGCTGTTCTCCAAATGCACTTGACAAAGTCCTCTGGACTGACTCCTCCACCTCCCCCCCCACTTCCTACCGGGTTTTTCCCCCCTCTGCCAGGTACCTGTAGGTACTCAGCTAATATCTTGAAATGTATAAACTATGTTACATTGTATGTTTACTACTGTATGTAAAATCTATGTAAACCTATATGTCCGACTGCTGTAAATCTGTAACAATGTTGTCCTCTCTGTGATGAGGTACCTTTGTAAATGAGCCTCTGGCTCAAAGGTTGCAAATCCAATTTAACAAATAAATAAAAATAAATAAATAAATAAGGAAGGTTGGTTGTGCAGAGGACTGTGTCATCTGTGAAGAGGTGAACACTTCCTGCTAGTAGGCCAGAGTCAATCTGGTTGATATAGAGGGTGAAGAGGATAGGCCACAGGATCGAACCTTGTGGGATGCCTCGGGGCAGAATTTTTAGTGGGTAGAGTTCACCTTGGGTTTTAATTTATTGTCTCCAATTTGTGAGGTAACAGCAAAACCACTTTATTGCAGTGGGGGTTAAACCATTGCAACCCAGTGAATCAAGTAGAGAGTGATCAACTGTGTCGAATGCTTTGCTAAGGTCAAGGAAGAGTGCATAGATGTGCTGTTTATTGTCCAGAGCATTTAACCAGTTGTTAGGCACTTTGGCTAGAGCTGACACAGTGCTATGTTTGGGTCTAAAACCTGATTGTACAGGGGTGAGGATGTTTTCACTATCCAAAAACTCCCTTAGTTGAGCATTGACAATTCTTTCGAGTAGCTTGGATAATACAGGAAGCAACAAGATTGTCCTATAGTTATTCAAGTCAGTGGGGTCTCCTGATTTGAACAAGGGAATAATGTGTGCAATTTTCCAGCTAGTTGGCCGTTCCCTTCGGGTTAGTGAGCAATTAAAAAGATGGGCAATTGGTGCTGTCAGATAGTAATAACCTGCTTTTAGGAAGAATGGTTCTAACAAATCAGCACCCACACTCTTTTTGGCATCCAATGAGAGGAGGAGGTCCTCCACCTGTTTAAAGGATACCGGCTGGAACTTGAATAGGGAGCTGTTGGAACTGGGGGCAGAAGTCGGGCTAGATATTGAGTTGGCTGAACATGTGGTGCTCAGTTTACTAACTGGAGATGCATCAAAGGTGAGGCCTGCAGTAGCGAAGTGGTTATTGAGCTGATCAAGGATCTCAGGCCAGGCTGTGTATGTGGTGTTGTTTGCCACAATTTTGAACAGGAGTGGAGTGGCAGGAGAATGACCTTTGACCTCTCTCAGAATCTGCCAGAATTTGGCTGAGCAGTTTTTGTTTGTCTCAAGGGCTGACTGGAAGAAGCATGATTTTTCCAACCTGACCAATTTAGTGCAGGCATTCCTGGCTACTTGGCAGGAGAGCCAATCTGAGTCAGACTTCAACTTCCTAGTCCTTTTCCATAGAGTGTCTATATGTCACAGGGCCCTCTTCAGTGCTGGGCTGAACCAATCAGGAGCATGTTTCCTTGATTTGATTTTTCTTAAAGGTGCATGTTTGTTGATGACCTTTAGTAACAGCTCCTGGAAGATACAGAAAGCTTCAGATATGGAGGGTGCAAGGTAGAAGTCCTGCCAGATAATATTCCCGAGATCTTTCAAAAAGGCAGGGAGGAAAAATGTTTCAGACTGCATTTTATCTTAAAGGTAGAGGTGCAAGGGAGGTGTGGGGAGTACCTGACACAGGTGATTGTGCAGTGGTCACTCAGATCATTATGAAAGACCCTGGCATGGGAGATATTATGTGCTTTACTGACCAGTATAAGGTCCAGCAGGAAGCTGCAGTTGGGGTTCTTTTTATTTGGTCGGGTAACCTCCGGGGTAACCTGAGTTAGACCGTGGTTGTTACAAAAGTCCTTAAGCCTATTGGCACTGGCATTGTTCCAGTTAAGGTTAAAGTCCCCCATTATGATGCATTCTGTGTTTGCTTTTTCCAGGACAGAATGTAGATGAGGCAGTATGCACAGGCCAGCTGCAGGCGGCCTATAGCATGCAGCTACCAGAAGGGCTACTCCAGGGGATAGGGTAATTTTGAAGGTGAGACACTCAAATTCTTTGGACATCGATGTGCAGCTAATGTTGGTGGTTTGGAATTTATCTTTAATATACATGGCAACACCACCACCTCTGGTCAGTCTGTCGCACCTGAACAGGTTGTAGCCAGGGATGCTAAGCAATTTGTCAGATACATTGCTCTTCTGTCAGGATTCTAAGAACATTACTACATCAGGAGAGGCATGTAGCACCCAAGCTTGGGCCTGGTCAAATTTGTTGGCAAGGCCGCATACGTTCATGTGCAGGAAGCTTAGGACCTTTAACTGGAAGAGCTCCCCAGCAGCTAGCAGATGGGGGGGGTGATTTAATTCCACATTACCTGCACAGAGTAACAGCAGTACTAATTGTTGTGGTGGGTAGGAAGAAATAAGCTGTTAGTTAACTAGGATCTGCAGCTTATCGTGTAGGTAGGGAAATGGACAGACTAGGTGGGCCAAGTGGTCCTTATCTGCTGTCAAAGTCTATGTTTCTATGTTTCTAATAGTTTCCTGAGACATCTAACCAGGAATCTCAGAAGGACTTTGCTTGGCACGCACGGTAACCTTCTCAGAGGTGCTGCCCATCTATGGCGTAGGAGAAGCTAGGGTGTTCCGCACCATGGGATTCAATCAGTGGTTGAAAAACTGGTGTGGAGCTGAGGGATTTGGCTTTATTGGGGACTGGGGGTCCACCTGGAGTGATGCAAGCTTATACTGGCATGATGGGCTGCATCTGTCCTGGAGGGGAACCAGGATCCTAGGTGATAGGTTTAAATGCTTCATTGGCAAGCATTTAAACTAGCCAAGGGGGGAGGCACTGGAAAGGAGCAGGAAAACCTAGCCCCCCCCAAAAAATTCACAGTAGTAAGTGCGGTAAACACCAACATAGAGGTGTCGATAGGGAGAAGGGCAAGGGTAAATGGAGAAAGTGACAAAGGCAAGAAGGACAGGGAAGGGGCAAAAAGGAGTAAGGCCATCAGGAAATGGAGGGTAATGAGTACCAATGCCCGTAGTCTGGGCAACAAGCTCCCTGAGCTGGTGGCCTTGATGGAAGAGGGATGCCTGGATATCGTAGCAGTCACAGAAACATGACATACAGAGAACCATGACTGGGATGTTAACATACCAGGTTACATAACCTACAGGAGAGACAGGCAGGGGAGAAGAGGGGGAGGAGTAGCTATCTATGTAAAGGAAGGGATAAAAGCAACTGAACAAAAGAGTAAACAGGGAAGACAGGAGGCACTGTGGGTCACCTTGGAGACTGGAAAGGGCACCAGAATCCGCACAGGGGTTTTGTACAGACCCCCATGTCAGGGGGAGGGAATGGACAAGGATATGATAGAATGCATTCTTAGAATGGCAGAGAAAGGGGAGATACTGTTGATGGGAGACCTGAATATGCCAGATGTTAACTGGAGCACATTTGCTGCAGCCACATCCAAGAGCAGGGCCATTCTTGATGCCCTACAGGTGGCAGGCCTCAGACAGCTAGTTTCGGAACCCACTTGTGATGGAGCAATCTTAGACCTCATACTCTCAAATGGGGCAGTAAGAGGATCTCAGATCTAGAAGTGGGTTGCCATCTGGGAACAAGTGACCATCAAACAGTGTGGTTCACGTTAAACTCAGCTACAGAGTCAAGCCATACAAAAGCGAGGGTACTGAACTTCAGGAGGGCTGACTTTGGCAAGATGGGAGAGTGCCTCAGAAAAGCACTAGCAAACAAGCTAGAAGGAGGTGTGAAGCAACAATGGGGAATCATCAAAACTGCCATCACAGAGGCAACAAGCCTTTGTGTGAAGCAAATAAACAAATCAAAATGAAAGAAAAAGGCACTATGGTTCTCAAAAGAGGTGGCTGTGAAAGTCAGGAAGAAAAAGATAGCATTCCGGAAGTATAAGAAAACACAGAAGGAGCAGAACAGAGAGCTGTACCAGTTAAGGCAGAAGGAAGCAGGGAGGGAAGTCAGAATAGCAAAGGCCCAAACTGAGGAAAAGATAGCCAACTCGGTTAAGAAGGGGGATAAAACCTACTATAGGTATATCAGAGAGTGTAGAAAGACAAAGGGAGGGATAGTGAGGCTGAATAGAATGAATGGTGGGTGAGCAGAGGGGGACAGTGAAAAAGCAGGGATACTGAACGAATATTTCTGCTCAGTATTCACAAAAGAGGAGGGGGGAGTGCCTAATCCAATTAACAGAAGCATTCTTGATAGGGGGGTCGATCCCAGTCCTTTCACAGAAGAAAGGGTTCTGCAAGAACTCCTAAAACTGAAGGTGGACAAAGCAATGGGGCCTGATGGAATTCACCCCAGAATTCTAAAAGAATTAAGGGGGAACTAGTGAAACCACTGGCTACTCTTTTAATAAATCATGGAGGATGGTGTGGTACCGAGGACTGGAGGAAGGTGGATGTGATTCCCTTCACAAAAGTGGGACCAAGACAGAGGCAGGCAACTACAGACCTGTCAGTCTGACCTCTGTGGTAGGGAAAGTGATGGAGTCACTTCTGAAGGAAAGAATAGTTGAGTACCCTAGAGGCCAGTGGGCAGAGGACCCAAGGCAGCATGGGTTCACAGTGGGAAGGTCATGTCAGACGAATCTAATAGATTTCTTTAACTGGGTGACCAAAGTAGTAGAGCAGGGAAGGGCTGTGGACATGGCCTACCTAGACTTTAGAAAGGCATTTGACAAAGTCCCACACAAAAGATTAATAGTCAAATTAACCAGACTGGGAGTGGGTCCCAGGGTGGTAGCCTGGGTAAAACATTGGCTGGACAACAGGACACAGAAGGTAATTGTAAATGAAGTCCACTCTGAAGAAAGAGGGGTTACTAGTGGGGTACCGCAGGGTTCAGTATTGGGTCCAGTCCTTTTTAATGTCTTCATAAGTGACATTGCAGAGGGACTGGAAGGAAAAGTATGCCTCTTTGCAGATGACACAAAGATCTGCAACAGGGTTGATACACAAGGAGGCGTGGAAAGGATGAGAAGGGACTTGGCAAGGTTGGAGGAATGGTCAGAAGTATGGCAGCTAGGATTCAATGCAAAGAAGTGCAAAATAATGCTCCAAGAACCCAGGGGAAGAATACACAATGGGGGGGGAGGTAGTAACAACAACAAAAAAGGAAAGGGACCTGGGGGTTATCATATCAGATGACCTTAAGGTTAGCAAGCAATGTGAGAAGGCAGTAGGGAGGGCTGGGGGTTACTGGGATGCATAGGGAGAGGCATCATCAGCAGAAAACAGGAAGTTGTTATCCCTCGTTACAGACAGTTGGCGAGACCCCATCTGGAGTACTGTGTCCAGTTCTGGAGACCCCATCTCCGCAAGGACATAGACAGGATAGAGGCAGTCCAGAGAAGGACAACTAAAATGGTGCAGGGTCTGCAAGAGAAGCCGTATGAGGAGAGACTAAAGGAGCTTAATATGTATACCCTTGAGGAAAGAAGGGAGAGTGGGGACATGATAGAAACTTTTAAGTACCTCAGTGGAATCAACAAAGTCCAAGAGGGTAGCATCTTTCAGAAAAAGAGACGTGCAAGAACAAGGGGACACAATTTAAAGATGGAGGGGTGGTTCAGGGCAATGTGAGGAAGTATTATTTCACAGAGAGGGTAGTGGATGCATGGAACAGCCTTCCAGAGGAGGTTGTGGGGTCTAAAACTGTGGGAGAATTCAAGAATGCATGGGACAGACATAAGGCAATTCTTGTGGTTCTTGTGGGGGGGTAGGAAGATGTTGGTTAACTAGGATCTGCGGCCTATCCTGTAGGTAGGGAAATGGGCAGACTAGATGGGCCAAGCGGTCCTTATCTGCCGTCAAAGTCTATGTTTCTATGTTTCTATGGCTGCTTTGCCTGGCCACTGGCTAGGGCAGCAGAACAGGAGTTTATGGGGCTGTGAGAATTGTTTAGAGCAAATAATACTACCCTAATGGAGAGAGTAAGAGGAGTCAGCTTTGGGGGTGTTGGGCAGTAAGGGATGTTAAATGATGTAGTTATGAATGGACTACTGCCCTTGGAGGGAATTAGTTGGATAGCCGGCACCGTAGGGCGTAGCCCCTGGCATGTAGGATTGTTTCTCAATTTATTGAGAATTGTGGAAATATCATTTCACAATACTGCTGTCCTGGGTTGCTCTGTTGGTTCTGTGGTTTTAAGTCAGTTTGGTTTGAATGACATTTTGTGTGGTGCTGCTATTGCCTGTAGCTGCTGCATGCTGCTCTGACTAGTTGCCATGAGAAGTAATGCTTTGTCTGGTTCATGGATCCTCTTCACATAGTCGATCGATACTGCTGCTGCACACATAAGTATCTGTCTGTATTTATGTTTTCCGTGCAAGAGAAGGGTGATGGTGGGTTGCTATTGTGACGTCTTGAGTTCTAATATGTTTGTACTGCTTTTCTATTACTTGGCAGTGTGCTGAGGATTACATCATCATGACATGCATGCCAGGATTTGGATATGGGACGTTGGAATGCACCACATTTCACAATGCACATGGTAAGTATTGAATTTTTCATTACTGGGGTAGGTGACTGCAGTTCAGATGTCTGAGTCGGTTTGTAATTGTATTCTGTTTGCTTTTGTCAACATGTATGAATTCAGGTGATGTTAACTGCTGGTGCACTCCTGCTGCTGGTGCTGCTCAACATGCGTGCAATTCATTAACTTGTGGTAAGTATTTCTTAATTTGTGATGGTCTTCAGAGGGCGGGTGGTGGTGGTTGAGGGGTGGTGTGGGGTTGGTGGATGTGGTTAAGTATTAACTTTTTCATTGCTTTTCTTGGTGTGGTTACTGCAGTCCAGAGATGTCTGACTTTGACAGTGACTATGTTCTATATGCGTCTGTCAATATTCAGGAATTCCACTGCTGGGGTGCATCTGTTACCTCCCAATCCTGTAGCTGGTTGTGCTCATCAGACATAGTCTGTTGATATAAAGGGTTCCAGAAAAATCAGGCTAGTAGTCAAAAGGAAAAGATGGCGGCCACGTTGGGCCAGCCGTTAGTTTAACTATAGTAGTGCTGTAGCAGTTATTTGTTGTTTTGTTGATCCTGCGGATTATTAACTGCTACAGCTAAGTTATTTTATTGTTTTATTTTAAATTCGTTGTATTGTCGAGTTGTCGAGTTGTGTCGAAGTCCGAATGCGATCAGCTATGGTCGAGTTTGTTTGTTCCGATCGATGGTCCCTGGAAATGTCAAACTGCTTTTAATGCCGGTATTGGATGTTTTTTCGAAGCACTCAATTGCAGACAGAGGATAGAGGTTTGGTGAAGGATTGCTGAAATTGGGCTGGGTGCAGATGCGGGTGCCTTGGGAGTAACTGTTTTTAGCGGCGTTGGAAAGGTGTATCGATCCTTGATGTTTTGATTGAACTGGCTCCAGCTGGAAAGTGGAAGAATAACGCGAGCTGTGGAAAGAGTTGCCGCATCAGTGAAAAGTCAGGTTACCTGCAGTCATTTGAGCGTGCTGAGAAGGATAATTTTCTGCCATCCTTGGTGGATCGGTGAGACAGACCAGCTTGCCCTGAGGTGGGTACTGAGTCTAGAGAACTCCTCTGTAGAGGCTGGGAGTGCTGATCGAAGGGTGGGCACCTGGCTAGTTCCCTTTGACCTACCATGGGCTGCCTGTCTAAGGTCGGGCAGCTCTGGTGGTTTAGGTGGAGGTGTTTCTTTTGACTGTCTGTCTGCATCGGGGTAGGTCGAGATTGGCAGAAAGACCCTTTGATCTATTCTCTCAGGATTGACTGTGTCAGGAAGATTTTACAGTAATATGTGAACTGTTGCAAGCCTCATTTTTCTTCATGTTTCTGGTCATTCTGTAATCTGGACTGAGTGGTGAGAGTACCCTGAATTTTGTTTATTATTCTTATCCAACCTGTATTATTGAAATGTGGTTGGGGAACGAATTTTTATAATCAGTATAAACTGAGTTATGGCTCTGGGGTGTGAGAGACTCTAAGGCCAAAAATATTTTCCTTTTGGGACTCATGAACTGAATCAAGTGAGAGTTGATTCTGTTTTTGCCTTGGGTTTAAAAAGGAAAATAGATTCTGGGGACTGTTCTTTGGCCTTCTGCAATTTCGACTTTACTACTGTTTGTTAAATGTGTAGTTGATTTTGTTTGAAGTTTCTTAGTTTGGATTTATTATTTTTAAAATTGTGGGTAGTTATTGAAATAGTTTTATTGTTATTTTGGGGTTATATTTTGGGTTGAGATTTTATTTTATTTTTTGTTTTTCTTTTAATGTGTAATAGTGTTTTTGTTTGACTCCTTCCTCTGTGAGAGAGAGTGAAGGAGTGATTTATTATTTTTGGTTATTTGATATTTATAGGTTTATTTTTTGTTTATTGTTTTTTGTTCTTCTTTTTTTGTCATATTGTTTATAATGTATTGGGGAGGTTCAGCGACGGTTGGGCGTTATTCCTCCACCAGGCTCAGGGAATTACATCCCTTTGAATGCCCTCCATTGTCATCTGACACCTATTTTAGGTGTCGTGCGTTGGGCATTCTCAGGAAGACTAGGCGAAGGTGGAGTGCTGGGCCTGTTGGGGGACAGGAGGGGGGTGGGCGGATTGGGGTTTTGGGGTTCAGCAGATGCCCTGGGGTGAAATGGGGTCAGGATAGGGGTTATTCCTGTCTTGTCCCCATACCCAAGGGTCCTGATGTTAATGGACAGGTGCCGAGGTCTTCCTCGACAACTCATCCTACCTTGGCGGTGTTGTGCAATGCCAGATCTATAAAAAACAAGACAGCTATTATAGCTGATCTTGTTGGATCAACTGATCTGGCTTGCATCACTGAGACCTGGCTGGATGAAAATACAGGCCCTATATTGGTCTTGGCAGTTCCAGCCGGGTTTTCGGTGATACACCGTCAAGGTTGGATCGTAGGGGCGGGGGTGTGGCCATTATGTTTAAGACTGAGCTGGGCCTTGTGGATGTGCCATTAGGAATTACCAGAGCCTTTGAATATATCCTGGGAGGGGGTGTAGGTTGTGGGATTCTCCTCATTTACTGTTCACCAGGTGACAGTGGAGATTTCCTACAGGAGACAGCAGACTTCATCGTCGACGTGGTTTTGAGGTTCCCCAGACTGATAGTTCTGGGTGACTTCAATGCATGGGTCGACGATGAACTCTCACATTTTGGTCAAAATCTCCTCCAGCTGATGACAATGCTGAGCCTAACACAGGTGATTACCTCCTCGACCAATGTAGGGGGTCATTCATTGGATCTGATCTTTCTTTTGGGTATGGAGATCGCTGATCTGGGTGTGAAACCAGTCAGCTGGTCTGATTATCACACCATAAGGTTTAGCTTCAGGGCTCCCCCTAATAGGTCTTCCCCTACGGAGATGGTTCGGTACCGCCCTTTAAGGGGTATTAACCCTAGTGACCTAATGGCGGTACTGGATCTATCGGGTTTGTCGGGTCAATGCATGAGTCCAGATGATCTCCTACTAGCCTATAATAAGGCTGTGGGAGATGTTCTGGACAAAATCGCTCCTGTTCGTGTTCGGCCTCTCGCCCTCCGTCCAAGGAGCCCTTAGTTTGATGGCTCCTTGAAGGAGTTAAGGCGAATTGGCCGAAGGTTGGAGAGATTCTGGTGGAAGTCCAGCAATGATGTTGACAGGCTTAGGTTGATGGCACATTATGATGGCTATCAATCAGAAATCACCCATAAGAAGGCAGAATTCCTGTTCAGGGAGATTTCTGCTGCACAGAACCGACCAGCTCAGCTTTTCCGGACTGTTGACAGATTGTGCAATCCAATCTGTCTCCAGCCCAGAGAAGCTTTTTCTCAGCTAAGATGCGAGGAGTTCACTCAGTTTTTTGCAGATAAGGTTGCCAGCATCAGGTCTGGCATCAGTCTGACCTCTCCTTTGGGGGATTGTGGTGATCGACGGGAAATGGCATGTACTTGGTCTGTCTGGTCAGACTTTCGCCGGCTGGAGTTCAGTGACATTGTAAAGATCATCCAGATATTGCGACCAACTAGTTGTAGTTTGGATCCGGGCCCTACACCCCTCTTAGTAGGATGTGTAGAGGTTATCTGCCCAATCCTTTCTGACATTGTCTGGAAGTCCTTGGAGAGGGGGGTCTTTCCCGACACCCTCAAGGAGGCGGTCATTCGACCACTCCTTAAAAAACCCTCCTTGGATCCAGAGTGTCTAGCTAACTACTGGCCTATCTCTAACCTGCCATTTGTTGGTATGGTTATTGAAAAGGCAGTTGCGTTGCAACTGGATGATCATCTTATGACTCACAATGTCTATGATACTCTCCAGTCTGGTTTTAGGAAGAAGCACAGCATGGAGACTGCCCTTGTCTGGGTATTGAGTGATCTCCTAATGGCTAGAGATCAAAAGGCATGTACCATTCTGGTCCTTCTCGATCTCTCTGCTGCATTTGACACTGTAGACCATGCTGTGCTGCTGGAACGCCTGCGGGTTTATTGCGGGCTGTCTGGTACAGTCCTCAAATGGTTTCATTCTTACCTCACAGACAGGTCTCAGAGAGTTGCCACTGGAATTTATTCCTCTGGCGCTCATTCCCTGCCTTGTGGGGTACCGCAGGACTCCATTTTAGCTCCCATGTTGTTTGTAGTGTATATGCTGCCATTGGGAGAAATCATCAGGCGATACAGTTTGGGTTTTCACTGCTATGCAGATGATACCCAGCTGTATCTGTCCTTTCTCCCTGGCCAGGATGATGCATTCTCCATGCTAAACAACTGCCTTGCTGAGATCAGACTTTGGATGAGTTCCAGCTGGCTGAGACTGAATCCGGATAAGACTGAGGTATAGGTAGTGGACCTAGGTGGTCCGGGGGCGGGTTTGGGAGTTGGACAACCCTCAGGTTTGTTACTTGGTGGTATGCCGCTCCCTACCTCCGATCAGGTGTGTAATCTGGGTGTTATTTTTGATGAGGGACTGACCTTAAAATCTCAGGTATCAGCTGTAGTCAAATCCTCTTTTTACCATCTGAGGAATATCGCCCGGGTGAAACACCTGGTTCCGTCGGGTGATCTTTCAACATTTGGTCCATGCCTTTGTCACTACCCATCTTGATTACTGCAATTCCCTTTACCTAGGGCTACCTGGGGTTGATACCTGCTGCCTGCAGCTGGTGCAGAACGCGGCGGCCAGGCTTTTGACTGGGACGTCTAGAACCAGTCATATTACACTGGTGCTCCGTGAACTGCACTGACTGCCTGTTAGGTGGCGGATCACCTTTAAGGTTGGTTTACTAACCTTTAAAGCCCTACATGATCAGGGACCTGGTTACCTGAAAGATCTCCTGATTCCCTATTGCCCCCTCCGTCCTCTCCGTTCTGCCAGTGAGGGATTGCTAGAGATTCCCAGGGTTCGATTGAAAACATCAGGTTCACGTGCTTTTGCTTTTTCAGCACCAACCCTGTGGAATTCTCTACCTCGTTGGTTGAGAGAATGCCCAATCATCGATAGTTTTAAAATTGTTTTAAAAACATATTATTTAGTTTAGCCTTTATTTAAATATGGTTGACATATTTTAACGTTGTTTTAATCTATTTTATGTGTATGTTTTTATGTACAGCACCTTGGCTCTGAAAGGTGCTATATAAATAAAGTTGATTTGATTTGATTTGCGTTTAACAGCCATTCCCTCAGGTAAGTTTTGCTTCATGTAATGGTGATGGTGGGGGAAGGGGGCACCTAGTTGTAACAATGCTCAAAATATCTTCTTTGTTTTTCTTATTGCCAGGTACAAAGAACTTCAATTGGAATGGTTGTTTAGTTTTCTGGTGGTTATTTGGTGATGCATCCCATCTCTGTACGGCATTAGTGACTAAATACAAGTCTTCCATTCTGGTGTGTGGACATTGGATCGAAGTGCTGCAGCTGCGAAGTGTGGGCCACTGCTGACAATTAAAAACATACTTCATCATCATCAACGGACACCTGTGAAGGAAAGAAACCTATTATTAAGAATACTGCTTAGCTAACTTGAAAATTGTGATCTTGAACTGTATCCACATGTGTTTGGCCATTGCCACTGTGGAAGCACCCATACAGTGCTTACAGATGTCCCTTGAAATACTGTTAGATGAAGGATATATTACTTTTATCCAAGGATGCACAACTGACATTGTAAATGGTGGCATAACCATTTATCACCTGCACTATGATGCTACCTGAACTAACACTGTTACCAATATTAAATAATGAATTCCTTTTGAACAGAAAATTGCATTTGCCAGTCATGACTCAAGACAGATGTTGTTTGAACCAATGTCATCTGTAAAAAGGTGGAGAAAAAAATATGAAAGGCAAAAAAATTAGCATTGAGACTTGCCTAGGGTGATATTTACCATTGATGTTGGTGACGTCAAATGAAATTTTCCACATCTGAAATTATTTCAGTTATGAGCCCATGGCAAAACCTACCAGGACAACCAGTACCAGGAATGGAATACACAAAATCTAACAAGTGAAAAACATTACAAAACTGACCTGTACATAATCATGCTTGCAATGTGGGTTGACTAGGCTCTGAAGGTGCCATGTCAATGCATCAGTCTTATTCCTTGGTCCTGGCATCACATGGTGTGATCATGGCAAACCCTGCTAGAGTGAAATGGAAATACGTAAGATAACTTATATATTAAGGTGGGCTGCATTGCATGCATACTTGACATTGTATGGCAACAAAGGCATGCAGAAAAGCACAATGGAGGTATAAGTGATAAGATGACAACAAATTAAATCTAATTACCATGACTCACTTGACCAGAAGACAGGCCATGGAGGAAGAACATATATTTCTGGCTTGATGATGATCTGTTTTGCTTTCTGAGTGGCTGTTTGTTTGACTGGAGCGAAAACAACACCAAGTGTGCTTGTTGGGATGAAAGTGCTACATTGTGCTGATTGATATACATGCCCAAAATGTGCTTGCAATGCTATGGTTCTTCTTGGTGAAAGACTGCTGGAAGAGGAGGAGTAATTTAGCTGGACACAGAGGCAGCATTGATGTACTCGTCTGTGACTGCTGCTATGCTGGAGCATGCATCTGTCAGCTTCATAGCTTTTCAGCTGTCGCTGGTATTTCTTGGCAGTATGAGAGTGATGGCCCACACTGTTGAAGTCTGTGTTATACACATTAGGATGGATGCCAAGCAGGCAGATTTACATGATGGTTAACTGTATACATGGGGATAGAGTATGCATGCATTTCTGATTAACATAGTACTAGATGTGCACTGTTGGACTAAGTTGCTACATCGAATATACAGTGGTGGCAGACTCACTAGGCACACATTCAGGGTCTCATGGAGGAGGTATATGTGAAAATGGGGAAGATATTGTTCAGTAATTGTTGCTTGATGGGGCCATTGTGTATTGCTGACATATACATTCCAGTTAGCATAGCAGGGGAGATGAATTTTTAAAACATGAACTGAAGTAAACATTGTGACTAGGTAGGGTAATCAAATTAAGTGGATTAACAGGATGTGTAACACAGAACAACCATCACAATAACATTTAAATTGTATAACAATAACATAAAAGAGCATACTCAGTGGAAATGGTTGGGGGATGCTGGGGGTTGGGGGCATAACAACTTTAGCCTTCTTCCAGTGACACATCATCTATGAAGCAGCCCTCACAATCTTCAAGACTGGAGTCATCACCAGGTGGAAATTTGGTCATCATTGCTGCTTCATCTACCTCCCTGCCAGTAGAGACCTTACTAGTGTGAACTTCTTTGTTGTCATCATCATCTCTGAGACACAGTTCTTGTGCCAATGCCATTGAAATAACTGTGTCATGTGGAATGTGAGCTTCATTCATTTTTATAAATGTTAGGATGGACACATTCTTCATTGACAGATTTGTCCTCCTGTCACACACTAGGCCCCAGCAGAACTGAACACCCATCCCATACTGACACTGGATTGTGGGTAGCTGAGGTATTTAAAAGCAACTGATGCCAGTGCAGGCCAGTCACTCACTTTGCTGCTCCAGTACACCAATGACTCATCAGTGATGCCAAGATGCTTGGTGTCTCCTATGTTGGCATGCACCATACGTTGTGCTGTCCTGAGTCCTGCTGTCTCATCAGGCTCCTCCTCCTTGTCTTCAATTTCTTCCACACCCACCTGGTACAGAGCATCCAAAATGGGACTACCTGCCATGTTCTGTGCGACTTGGATATTTTCTCAGATTTGGTGGCCTATGATGAGCTGCTGGTGGTGGTAGCAACACCTGGTATATGTGCCCTTTGTGTCTCTGCATTTTTCATCTGTGCACCATGTACCTGTCTGACAAGATAATTGGTCAATTTGTCCAGTTGCACATGATCACCTTCAGTCATGGCAGGCAAGCCACATTTATTCCGTGGATCCAGCATGGTAGCAAAAGCAAACTCATTAGACTGCATAATGCCAGAGATATGGGTATTGCTGTCCAGTATGTGGAGCATGTGACCCATTACATGTACAGCACTATGATCATCACTTGCCTCCATCTGGTGATGGACATTCACCAGTGTCTGCCTCAGTACACGTATAAGGGGTATTGACTGACTTATACAGGCAGTGTCCCCACTCACAGTCTGTGTTGCATATTCAAATGGATGCAGAATGCATATTATGCCATGCATTTGTCGCCACTGCTCCATTGTTAGAGCAATGGATACTGCAGCACTGTCCCTTGTGTTATGCAGCAGTAGGTAATCTGAAACTGCTTTAAACTGCTCATACAGCTGGTCCAGCATGTACAGTGTGGAGTTCCACCTGGTAACAACATTGAGCTTCATATGGTGCTGAGGCAGATTGTTAGTACATTGCAGATCATGAAGATGGTCACGGTCCTTTACAGCATAGATAAAGTGCACACTGATGCATCAGGCAACAGACACAGTTTCCTTGATTTCATTATGGTTCAGAAATTGCTGCACGATTAGATTAAGGCAGTGTGCCAGGGAGGGCACTCTGAAAAAAAAACACTGTCAGTAATGCACTTCACCACATTAGAGCCATTGTCACTGGCAATAAACCCCTCTGTAAGTGAGTGTGAGTTTAGCCATTCATCAATCTGATTTAGCAGCACATTCAGCATTTTCTCACCAGTGTGAGACCTGGTAACACTTTGCATAGTTTGGGGCATGCTGATGAATACCAGGTGTTTTACTACCACCACAGTTTTACTTTAAGCATCTTTTTCCAAGCCCCAAATCAATGACAACCCCAGGTACCTTTGCCCAGTGTGCTGTTATGCACATATATGAGCTGCCTGCTGTTTGTCCACATGTCCACATATCCATGCTAAGGTGGATATATTTGGAGGCAGAATCCTTCATGGCATGTAGGATGGACTGAGAAACTCTTCTGTAAAGTTTGGGAATGGCACGTTTTGAAAAATAAACTTGGGATGGCACCTGCCATTTGGAACAGGCACAGGCCCATCAAACATCAGAATCCACAAAGGAAAAGGGCAACAGGTAGATGGCAAGCATTTCAGCAGTGGCTGCATTCAGCTCATGGGCAGCAGCATGACTGGAGGGTACTTTGAGTACCACTCAAACACACTCTTCAATGTGGGTTTGTAATTTAAATACTCTTGGTGTGTAGGGTAAATAATAATAATATAGATTCTTGTGTCTCAGAGTCTGCCAAGAAACATTCGTAAACAAGCAAGGAGTACTAATAAAGTTTATTATACTACTTACCCCAAGCATGTGACAAAGAAAATCACAAGGGAGATGGGTTTCTCACCACTAGCCTGAAGAATGTACATAATCTCCAGGATTGTAGATCTTAGGTTCTCTAAGGTCTGTCTCTCTCCCCACTCTCCAGCTGTCTGCCAGAGAGTACTAATCTTGTAGAGCTGAACTAGTAGTGTCAAGAGCCTATGTATAGTTGGTTGGAGACAACTATATACTACAGATAACAGCATAGCAATAGAGATTACCTCAGAGTTACAGATATGAGAAACAATATGTATTATGACTTAGGAGACAGAATTACTAATGAATATCATATGAGACAGAATATGCTTCCATTAGCATTATAGTTTAGACAAAAGAAATGCTGACTGGTTCAAACCGCATACAGAATTTCTTCCTTACATACAGTATAAAACATAGACATAACAAAGGATTTCTCTCTATGTCAGTTTTCTTAGACAGAGAGAACTGATGTCAGGACCCTATTACACATGGCATATCTGCCTGAGTGTAATACACAAAACACATATAATTATATGAGAATATCAGTATACAATAATCACTGATGATCCCTCAGAGTCATCATATCAGTAATTAGGTAGATTATATATGGAATATCTATGAAAGACAAACTAATCTAGATAAATGTATTATAGTGAGGTGTAATGAATCATGCATGACAATATTAGCATATCTTAGCAGCAAAGCACATTCCTAGCACCCATGCTTTTATGATCGGTGCCCATATCTATATATTAGTGCAAAATAGCAGTTTTACAGTACAATAGACCAGGAATACAGTGTGAGGTGTATGTGAAGTGTATGTGGGATGATAGGGGGCAAAACCCAGGCATAACAATCCCCTCTTTGTTGCCCTAATTGCAAAAGTGGCAACACAACAAAAAAACAGTGGTTAGGCACCATTCATCTACAGCCCCAAGGCTTGAGCCTGATAGAGGAAATTAACTGGTCACGGTAGTGTTCCAGGGTTTTCCTTAAACAACAAAATGTAATTATAAGGGAAAATGTTAGTAAACCTTGTATTGCTATAAACATTTGGAATACAACTTCACATTGGGGGTTTCCAATAACAAAACAATCAGTAAATACAGATATGTATCAGGTGTGTATCTCTCCTATTGGGAAGAAATTGAAGAGACAAACTTAAGTTGCCTGTATGCATAATAGAAATAATTAAAAATTGAGATAGAGCATCAAGATAGTTAAGACTAGACTTAATGATATCTGGTTCCAGGATGGGAACAGGTATGATTACTGTATATCCTATTACCTGTTTAGGGAGTAAAAACAGAAGTTAGAAACGTTTACTTTGCATAACTTTTAGTCCATATCAAAAGAATGTATAGTTGGTCACCACACATTGTTCCACATCAGCAGAATATGCCACCTTGAAGGATGGCATTTTTCAGCTGGTAAGTTGAACAGGACACAAAATGTCAATGTCCACAAGCCATAAACTACGAATGGTTCCAGGGATAAATCCAAGGTTTCTTCAAGTGCTAAATGAAGATTCATTGTTCAAATTCGATGCATTCAGATTTTCCAAAGGTTAATCCAAATGTTCAGGAGGCAGCAGTATTTTCAGAAGCCTCAGCAGTGGGTGCATTAGATTGCAAATTGAGTTTTACAATGGAATAGCAAAAGTGTTCAATTGAAGATGATCACATGGCTGCACAAAGTGTAAAAGTTTATAATAGTACTCAGTTTGTATGAGGTGCCAGCCAGGCTTAGAAAACAAGTGGTGAAGAAAATGGATTTCTTGATTATAGATCAAATGAAGAAGATTCTTCTTGCTGAGTTAGGGGATTGCCCCCACCCCAGACTAGCTTCATAGTATGCATAACAATGAGCTTTATTGTAGAATCTTAATTGGCTGGACTGAATACAGTTTATTTGAAAGTTCACAAGTGGAAGCCTAATTTCAGTTATTAGGCCTGTATTCACAAGTTGGTAAGACACATTGGAAGATGTTACATCTGCATAAAAGGTGATGTTCCTTTCTGGTACGACATTCAATGTTCAGAGTCAGTCACGATTCCAAGACCTAATGGTAAACAAGGAAAGGAGGTAGTTTTAACCTTTTCACAATAAAAGTTCCCATCAAGATGACCAATAGAATGGATGGTTGCCAGACAATCAGAGATGGATATTTCCAGATGAAAATGCATCAATGACACTGTGAGAGTCACAAACATGGCTTCCTGGATTGTGCAGGAATAAGTTTCAAAACATGGAGCAATACTGGTGTGTGTGGTGACATATCCAAGGTTCCTTGCCATTGACAAGGGAATAGTGCTAGATTCAAATAAACATTTGTTAACACATGCAATCGAATTGCAAAAATGTGGCAATGTCACTGACCCATACGTCTGTTATGAATGAGATCAAGGATATATCCTAATTCCAGATCCCAGAAGAGATAACCAAAGTGTTGTAAAAACATAATAGCTGTTGGCAGTGCAAAGGACTTTCCTAGCTATGTGATGCTCATCTGCTTCCTTTATGTGAGCAGAAATTAATTCATTAACAAGAACATTTGTCAGGCCACACTCCTTCACAATATCCTTAATCTTGTAAATGTAAATCACTCTTAATGAACAAAATCATGTATACCATGCAATGGGGGAAGGGGGTATGATATTATATTTCATACTTTCATAAACCTTTAACATATGTGCTTGAATAATGGCTATATCAGCCCTATTTCAAATGGATATGTCCGAGCCAAGTAGGTCTGAGCTTAAACCTGTTTTTTTTATAAATAAGAAAACCAAAACCAAAATGCCTAGTGCATTTGGGTAGGTTTACAGTCATAGAGTGTACCACTAGCAGTCAGGATGTGGAAATCCCGTGTGTGTGTATGTGTGTGTGTGGTGCTATCAGTCCCTGTATAGGGAGTCTTTAATGAGTACCTGGTATGCTGTCAGGGTATTCAATCACATCATTATTTATAAAAAAAAATGTGGGAAATGTTTTTTGTGAAACAAAAAAAAATCATTTGAAGTTTTAAAAGGTGAGATTTAAAAAACACTGGGATGTGCATGAACTGCACATTATTAACTAGGGTACCTGGTTTGAGAAGTGGCTGTTAGACCACTGGTTGGGCCAGGGTTCTATTTTGGGCACTCAGTATTAAGTGTCACAAATTATTTATTTATTTTATTTATTGTATAAATCGGATTTGCAACCATTGAGCCAGAGGCTCATTTACAAAGGTACCTCGTTACAGAGAGGACAGAAAGAGTCAACATACGTACAGAATACAATCATACAGAGTAACATAGTTTTACATAGTTGCTTGAACATAATGAGTAATTAAAATAAAATTTCAGACATGACAGGTTGGTACCAGCAGGTACTGGCAGAGGAGACGGAGCCCATGGGGAAGAGGAGGGGGGGCATGGGGCATCATTGGGTAAAAAAACCCTTTAAGGTCTAATAGGGTTGAGCCTGTGCAAGACCGAAATTGTGCCATTCTGCCATGTTCAGCAGGAGGCAGTTGCGCCACTGAAAACATGCTGAGCAACAGCGCAATGGTAATGAATGCATGCACAACTGAAGAGGGTGGAACCATGCATAAAGGGTGCAGTGCGATGTTCAAAGACTTGCGCAATGCGCAACAGTGGAGCAGGCAGAAGTTGCTCCATAGCGGAAATGAGCCAAAATAAAAAGGAGCAAGGAAGAGGCACAAGAACCCTACAGGCAAGTGACATGAGACAGAGGCAGAGACAGGAACAGGGAAACAGGGACAAAGAGGGCAGGCCAGGGAAACCACACCACACAAGAGGGGCAAGGGAAGGTGTGTGGGGCCACAGAGAGCAGAGACCAGTAGGTGTATCTGGTGCAGGGGAAGTAGCAGTCAGAACAGCTGGGGGAACAAAGCAACATCAGCTGGGGGAATGCAAGCCAGGGACATGGACAGTGCCAACCACATGGATGCCGTAATGAGGGGGTGAGAAGGCATGCTGTGGGGGGATGTGACCGTGGAAGGGCCCGTCGTGGTATGCCCACAACAGGCAGTACCAAGCCCACACCAGCTATGAGCTGTACACAGATGTTGAGATAGTGGGCCAGTACTGCCTGAACAGGGCAATACTGAGGCGGCTCTGTGAGCTGTGAAGTGATGTGATGCAGGCACCCACACGACGGAGTCATGCTCTGTCAGTGGAGACAAAGGTAACAGCCTGCATGTGCTTGCTCACCACTGGTACCTTCCAGAGACCAACAGGGGATACCACAGGCATAACACAGTCGGCCACATCATGCATCCTCACCCAATTCCTCAGCGCACTGCTGCCACATGCTCGAGTACATCCATTTCCCAGTGCCATGGCAGGCGTGCAGCAAACATACAGGAGTTCCACAGGGTAGCACGTATGCCTGGCATGCTAGGGGCGATAGACTGCACCCATGTGGCCATACACACACCAACTGGCCCCGATGGGGCCACCTACATGAATCGGAAGGGATATGCCAGTGTCAACTGCCAGGTGGTGTGTGATGCCAGTGGGCGCATCATCAATGTCTGTGCCACGCACCCTGGGAGAGCACATGATTCCTTCATCTGGCACCAGTCGGCACTGTGCCACCGATTCGAGAGTGGGGACATCCCCACAGGTCATCTAATGGGTGAGTATGTATGTAGAACTGACATATCGCGGGCAAGGGGTGGTATGGCCAGAGGTGCCATGGGTGTGGCCCACAGGGCTTGGGGCAGTCTGAGCCTGAACAAGACACTAACCTCCACCATCTCCACACAGGTGACAGTGGATACCCACTCCGTCCCTGGCTGCTCACACCCTACTTGTGGCCCATGACCCCATCACAGCAATGCTTCAATGAGGCACATGCCACCAAAAGCAATGTCATTGAGTGGGTGTTTGGGATGCTGAAGGCGTGTTTCTGTTGCCTGGACACCTCTGGCGGTGCCCTACAGTATAGCCCCTCAAAGGTCTGCGATATTCCTGGCCTGTTGCATCCTGCACAACATGGCCAAAGACTGTGGGATAGCCGTACAGGTCAAAGAGAGGGACAGTGATGGGGACGACGGTAACGCCGGTGACAATGGGGATGGGCAGCCCCCCCTTGGCCGACGGGAACCCCGACTGATCCGGCTGGCACAGCTGCACCAGGACACTATCACAGAGGAGCACTTCAGCCAAGACAGGTAAGTCATGGGGCCATGTGCAACCACCAGTGGCTAGGGCACAACCCACAGACATGCATGAAAACACACCAGGGGTGCATGCTGGCAAGGGATGTGGCAGGGCACAGAAGCACACACATACAACCAGGGAGGGGTGAACAGTAACATGCCACATGGACGGACACACACACACGCACACACAATAGGCACAAAGTGCACAGGGGTCAGGTGCAAAACAGAGCCGGAATGCTAACACTAGCAATACACATGTCCACAGGCCACCACGTCCACTGACTGTCTATGTGCATGTGTCAGATGCTGGGCACCATCACACTTTGGTGTACAGCACAATGCAGACATCATCATGCACACGTACCTGTGGACAGCAGTCGGGAGGGTGTGCAGGTGGACCGTGTGCTGTGCACCCGTGCACTGCCCACCGAAACACACAATGCACACAGGGCAGCACCAGACAGAGCCTACACTGGGAGACAAGTCAGTCCTGTGGCACATTGCCACATCCGCCTCGGATGTGTGGGCCACCCCGCTGAGACCCAGCAGCACTGGCAGACTGACCATGGGCCTCATGGGGTGGCACCGATGGTCCACCAGGGGTTCCAATGCGCGAACACGACTGTGCCCACACAGGGGTCTGCAGCACATCAAACACACCTGCACCAGAAGTGCGGGGGATGCACACAGCTGAACCCGGCGTTGACAGGGTGGGTGTCGCATGATGCCAGAAATGGGGAGTGGATGGTGAACTGCACGGTGTGAGCGACACATGAGCACCTGACTGTGTGCCCATTGTGGCCATGACAGCGATGAACGCCTGTGTTTGCCTGTCAATGGCAGCGGTCACATCCTCCAGCAAATGGTCAATCCAGGACAGGATCCTATCGGTGTCCCTGCTGTGTCACTCCTCGACCCACTCCAGGGCCACACACAGTGCCTCCATGGATGTTGCAAGCCACATCTACTGCTGTACTGATGCCTGCAGTAGGCGGGTGTGCTCGTCAAAGAGGTCGTCTGACACCTCGGCATCCCGTCCATCAGGGTGTGAAAGGGCCTGATGTCCAGCACCCCTTGAGGGTGGGTGCTGCTCCCCAGGACCAGGTATGGGTAGGTCCACAGGTGGTGCACAAACACCACCGCTGAACCCTGAACCCCCAGCCCCGGTGGGCGACTGCTGCTGCTGCTGTTCCTCCGCCTGCTGTGCCCAAGGGATCAGTTGTTCCTCCGCTGTGGCCTCAACAGTCCCACTGTCCTGACCAGCCACTGGTGCTGCCCCACTGGTGCTGACAGGCACAGCCTGGGACTGTGCTTGACATTTTAGCACACCGTCCGAGACCAGCCAGGTCCATGGGCGTGAACTGGCCTGCTGTGTGTCCATTCCATGGCACACACATGTCACTACATGACAGTCGTGTCCCCATCATTGGTGCAGGTCTCTGCCACAGCCAGGCCACAGTGTGCTGGCATCCTTGGATGCCAGGCAGCTGAGACACCTGAGAAGGACCTCCCCCACCCGTCCCAACTTGACATCAGTGTGGACAGCCAGGCGGACCCACTGTTGCAATGTTGATGGCTACCTGTGGAGGTGGATGGTCCTCCTCCAACTCCAGATGACTGTCCGCAGTGGACAGGCCCTCCACCGCTGACCCCTGCAGGCGTGAAGGATCTGTAACAGAAAGTAAGGTCATGTTAGTGCATGTGATCTACCCTGCCCCCCGACAGACCATGACTTACCATGCAGTGATGGGCTACCACCTGTCTGGAAGCCACCTCCTGGAACGCCCTGTATGGCACTGCGCTGCATGCTTGCAGCAAACCTGTCCTCTGCCGGTGTCAGCTGCACCACCTCCGGCTGGCCCCTGCCTGTTGCAGTACATGCCACCTTGATGGCAGCCACCTTCTCCTTCACCCTCCTCCTGTCGGTACCCATCTTCTTCTTACACTCCTGCACGGAGCGCTGGTGGCTGCCGTGCAGGTTGATGGCACGTGCCACCCCCTCCCATTCAGCAGCATGGGCCTGAGGGGTGCCCTGCCGTCCACTGAGCAGTGGCTCCTGATCGAGGTAGGCCTCGAAGAGTGCTTCTGTCTCGGTCTTGGTGAAATTGGGTCTCCTCTTCCGCCCACCATCGTTGTCCTCCTCACCCGGAACTCGCTTGGTCATTATCCAGCCTGTAAGAATGACAGTGGTTACCTGTGACTGTGCAGTACAAAGCAAGTCCCTGATACCACAGTCCAGAACCCCACACAGCATGTAACTCACCAATAAACTGCAGTAACGAATTTGGCCACTGCAGAACAGTGTCAGCGTTTTATAGCACAATCCATGCAAATTAGGTGAGAACAACTTTAATGAGTGCAAATCATGCTGCTGCACCTGCATAGCTGATCGGATGATTTGCATATATGACCGAATATCGCTTTTGCACTTTGAGCAATTGTGTTGAACATGCTGAGCCAATGGCGCAGTTCTGTGGCATGCGTAGTACACCACACTGCGCATGCCCAGGTAGCTTACGCAGGCGTCTGCTGTGCTGATGATGTGCTGTGCACAGTAGGCAATTCAGGGCATGGCCACCATTGTGCCAGTGGCGCTATGGTGAGGGTCACTACATGGCGCTGTGGCACAACTGTGCAATAGTTCGCTGTGGTGATGGCACACAGGCAACCAATCACGCTAGACGCATAGACATCCAATGGTGCTGTGCGTGGCCTTGCGCCAGAGACCCATGACCCTGTGCCCAACCTTTTCCCCCTTGACGCTATATGTCCGGCATGGCTGCACCTCTATCGTGTTGTTCGGTGACAGCGCGATAGGGAATGGCGGCGCTGTACCATGCAGTACTTCCATGTGGGGTGCCGCGCTGCAGAGCGGCATATTGCCTACTATAGCGGTAGAGATGGCATGCAGGAGAGCCCCTCAATGGAGTGCCCTTGAGCTGGCCAACCTTGTGGCCATTGTGGATCCACACTATGGCCCACTCTTTGGTGAGGAGGTACTGGACAGGGCCAGGACCCAGATTTGGCAAGAGGTGGCCACTAACTTGGAGGCGGCCACTGGCCACAGGAGAATGGCAGAGCAGTGCAGGCACCGGTACAGGGACCTTAGAAGGAGGGAGCCAGAGCACCTTGCCCGGCTGCGGTCGCATGCCAGGAGGGTCGTGGTGCCTCGTCCAGGTGGGTGATTCGTCTACACACTTGTATCATCCATATGGGTAACACTGTCTTATGTGTCCAGCACATAGGGGAGGGATAGTCTAAGGTTGGCTGTGGCGGTGTTTACAGGGTATGGGGTGGGTGGGTCTGGCTGGGTGGGTGGGCACACACATTGGGGCAGGGGGAATTTGCTTTGGGTTTGTACTGATGTGTTTCTCTCCTTTTGTCTCCCACAGGCATGGCCATGTGGAAGCGGTTGGTGGAGCAGCAGCAGAGGGAGGAGGACATTGCACAGGGGTGTGTTGAGGACCAACTCCAACACCATCAACGTCCTGATGAGGGTAAGTGCCATGACACCATGATTACTATTGCATGCTGTGTGATAGCGTGGGAAGCAGGGCATGGCCACCATCCATGGACACCACTGCCATGCACGTGACATGTGACAGTCAGCACTGTCCAGTGGCACTGCATGTCTGGGAGTGCATCAATGGTGGTCCACGTGTGCACTGGGTACATGGCTGTGGAACTGCCTGCACACCACATAGCCACGTTACTGTACGGCCTTGGTTGTGCTGTGCTGGACATGGACGGTGGGTGTGTGCAGTGGTACACATGGCTGTTGGTGCCTGGTTGGGCATGTCTTGTGGACACGGTCACTGTGGTGGGTGCACCATCACAGGAGAGTGGCATGGCTGTATGCCATGCATAATGGGTGGGCTGCAGGGGGATGGACAGTCACACCTATTGACTCTGATCCCTCGTCCTAGGTGTGTGGATACTTCTGCAGATCCAGCAGGCTGTCCAGTAGCTGCTGCAGGTGGGGCAAGAGTCCCTGTCCATATTGAGGGACTTACAACAGCATGGGGTCAGGAGGAGGAGGCGGCCCAGGCAACAGCCCCAGGCAGAAGAGGACCAGACTGGACACTGACATCTGCATGACATGCCTGCAACTACCCCCCTTTGATCAACCCTCACACCCCACCTACACTCTCCCATATGTTCACCCCTGCCCCTTACCCACCCCCACCTTGTTCCTGTCCCTCCCCCCACGTTTGTACATAGTTGTATTTAGTTCTTTTGATATGTTTTGAATACAAATATTTTGATATGAATACTGTGGTGGTCTCTGATTTGCAGCTGGCTATAGGTGCTCAGCTGCAGTGGTGTGCATAGCATCTGGTTGGTTCAATCATGGGTATGTGTGTGTGTGCGTGGGAAGTGTCTCTGGTGTGGAGTGGCTATCAGTCGGTGTCTGTGGTGTGTGTGTTGTTCCCTGTGCATTGCATTACTGTGTGCAGTGGTCCATAGTGCATGCTCTGTATCCATTGTGCCCCTGTCAACCTGTCCTTGGCCTGTGCAGCTGACACCCTTGCATGTCTGTGGCCTGCGAGGTCTGCTGCATTGTCAGTGGTGGCTGTCCCTGCAGGTCAACCACTGTGACTGTCATAATGCTGGATTGCCTCCTGTCACTGGTGTGGTGCATGTTTGCTTCAGGTGACACTGTGGCCTCCGCAGTTGCTGTCCCACCTCCATGCTGTGGCTTGTGTGTGTTGCAGAGGCTCTGCACCACTGTCTGTGACTTGTGCTCTAGGCATATGCTGGTGGCATACAGGACCACAGTTCATGCACAGGGTGGGTGTCACCCCTGTGCCATGGAGGACTGCAGGCTGTGTGTGCACAGTTTTCATGGGCCCACACTGGGGGCTTGGTTGCCACACTACTGCATCCCTGTGTTAGTGTCCCCATGGGTATGGGTGTGTGTTTTCCCTGCACTGTGTTGCATCAGGTGTGCATGCTTCCATGCACCACTGTGGGTGTCTGTGCTGGCTGCTGTGGCATGTGGTGGGTCAGGATGTGTCACTTGTCTACTGTGCAGGGTGCTGTATCAATGGTGGTGGTGTCAGGGGCACGCCCTTTCCCATGTGGGGTACCTCTTGTGCCGACACATGTTCAGTCTCTCAGCTGTGCCTCAGGGGGATTGTGCGTGTTGGCACTGTGTCTGCCGTTGTTGCATTGCCGTGTGCTGCCACCCACTGCTGGGTGCTCATGGTGGGTCTGGCTTGTATGGTTCTGTGGTACATGAGGTTGCAGTGTGACAGCAGGGGTGGTGGTATGCATGGGGTTTCCTGCACTGGTGGTCACTGCTCATGGGGGGTGTCTTGGGGTCACGGTGCAGGGTGTGCTGTGTACTGAGGGGGCTGGTGTGGCATGGGGTGGTCCGCCCTCCTTGTGTGGCAGTCTCAGCTTGCCGGTGGGTGTGCTGGGGCACCATGGCCCAGCTGTGCTTTGTTTGCTTGTCCCCATGGGCCAGTGGATATTCCAGTACTCCCCCAGTTGTGCTGTGCTTAGGGTGTGGGGATGCATTGTAAGTTCTGTTGTGTGTTCCTGTGCCCATCTGTGGCATGGGTGGTGGGCCCCTTCCTACCTCCCTGGTTGTGCAGTTACATTGTTCTGCTGCTGGGGGGCTCCCTGCTTGCGCTATGGAGCCTCTGGGCTGCTCAGCTGGGCAGCCCTTGTTGCGCCATAGCGCATCGTATCTGCTCAGCTTCCCCTTCCTAGTTGAGCTATGGCGCAGGTTGAGCGATATTCAGACATTAGCTGTTGGCGCAATTTGGCTTGCTCCTTTTTTGAATATCGCGTCTATTGCACATGGGCGTAATGGACTTGTGCTTGCTCCTGCTATTGCGCACTTTTTGGGCGCAGTTTGAATATCCAGCCCAATGACTTTTATTGTCATATAAATTAGGATGCAAAATTCCTGATTATCAATAAAATGTAAACAGGAGCCCAGATCAAGTCTGACTTCTAGAATTGATCTAAAGCAATGATCATAACATTCAGTAAGGCCTCACTACCCTTCTGGACAACGAACATGTATTTTAGGACTTTAGTGTGAATTCCACAGGATGCAATTAAATCATGTGGGCTTGTGAGGTACTCTGCCTCAACAATCTGTCTAGGTTTAGGTCGCTGGTTCTCATCTGCAATAAAATGTGCAGTTTGGGCTTGTAAGAAGACCCATACTTCCAAAAGAATAAGCATAAAAGCAAGCATCTCTCTCTCTATCTCTCTCTCTTTCTTGAACCTAAAAGAAAAGAGAAAAGGAAAACATAGTTTAGTACTATTCTGCCCATTGGGGTACGGAAAAGTAATTTAATCTCCTTTAAACAGGTTAATTTGATTGGCATATAGCCATTTATCAATGACTGATATTGTGAGGCAGTCTAACTTGGTAGCCTGCTGGACTGAGTTTGTTTACAATGGGATATGGCCTGTTGTTGGGCCTTGCCCATACATTGTGCAGCAAACAAGTGTAACTTTCTGGATCTCTTGTTTGAGATATTTAACATATTTATCTACTGATGCTCCATCAACAGTGGCAGTACACAGGTCCAGAAGTAAATATTCTGGGAGTCTCATGAACCATCCAGTCATGATTTCAAACATAGGGTACACTGTGTACCTGCAGAGGGTGTCCCTCTTATTGTCATAAGGAGTAAAGGCAATAATAAATTCCAGTCCTTTAAGGTTTTCTGAACAAGTTTGGATAACATAACTTTGATCTGCCTGATATCCCATTCCACCTGTCCTGAAGACTGTGGGTTGTAAGGGATATAAAACTTTTGTTTTAACCATAACAAATCCAGAATTTCCTGCATCACTTAGGCTATAAAGCTGGATCCCTGTAATCAGAATTTATTTTTAGGGTAAATCCCACCTGGTAAATAACTGGTTTACCAAGATGTTTGCAGTCACTTTGACTATGTTGTTTCATTTTGGGATAGCTTTAAACTGTTTGAAAAATAGGTTGGTGATCACTAGTGCAAACTAGTTGGTCTTAGTGGTTGGCATAGGGACAATGTAGTAAATCTGGATATTGTTGCAGGGGCCTTTTGCCTCTGGGATAACAATGCATTTTTCCTAGCTGGTAAAAGATTGTTCTGTGCACAGATCAAACAGTTACTTTTGTACTGTTCTACATCATTTCTCATATGTGGCCACAAGACAGAGGATTTTAGTCTGTCTAGGGTCTTTACTGACTCACTGGTGTCCACCAGTTGGAGTACTATGTATTTGGTACAGTAGATAAAATCTACTCTCGAGTGTTCAGGAATTACCCATAACTATTCATGAGTGCTACAGTAGTGATGTTTAAAATGAGCAGGCTATCACTGGATAGGTTAATGTCATTTTCACTTTCTATAAGAGCTATTTCTAGAAGTTATTCCTCAGTTCCTTTATTAAGGAACCTATACACTGCCCTCAAATGAGGGTTCTTCTTATGGAGCATAAGGTTCACATTTTACAATATGCTCAAACCTTATGAATGTACAGTATTTAAACTGGTTAGAGTGTTGTACACAAGCAAGTTACTGTATTTCTCAGAGGTAATATCAGAGAATTGGAATAGAAGTTTGTCTTCTGCCAAAGAAATTCAGTTTAGAGAGAAACAGACCCAATTAGAAACTGAAATAAAAACATAGTATCTGCAGTGCTTTCTGTAATTATCTCAAGGACATTTCTTGAAGCGGGCAGAACTTAACCCTCTCGTGGTGTGCTGGTATCATTTTACGTAAGGAAAAATCTTTTTATTCCTTTCTTAACACAATCTGTGCATTTCTCAAGGATGTTCCAGCTCTCTAAACCATCCACAAATATTTGTGGTAATTAGGAAACTCCTCTCCTCCTTGATTTTCATTTTATTTGCCAGGCATGTTTTAACATTGCCTGTGAATCGCACATATACGATGATGCAATTACTAGACATACACACTCTGTAATCACCAGAATGTAAAATAATTCCAAACCCTGCTATCTGACCCTGGTTGGTATGTGTGGCTGAGTCATCAGTCAAAACATAACACACAGTGGAAACTTTTAACACTTTCTGAGATTCTGTCAGAAAGGGCAATGGGACAGATACGTCAGGTGGTTGAAGTGAACAATCATGGGTCTCTCCTGTAAATTGTAAGCCATGGGCCAACAAGGATGACATTTTGATAGGAAGGACAGTGATGTCATGATCCTGTAAAATGAGAGACCAGTGTGTAAGTCTGGCATTGGATACAGAGTCATCTTTTACTCTGTCTGACAACAGAACGTTAGTTGGCAAATGATTGGAATGCAGCATAATGGGTGCATATCCAATGGTGTACATAAACTATCTCACTGCCCAGTGTGTAGCCCAAAGATTCCTTTCACAAAGGTTGTATTTCATCTCCAATGGGGCAAGCATCTGGGATGCATAAGCAATGGGTCTGATGTGTCCATTGTATGTTTGGGCTAAAACTGCTGAGATTGCTTTATCTGATGTGGCAGTTTCAAAATAATGCCCTAAAGCTGTGCTAGGATTAACCAATGCTGGGGCCATGGTTAGTGATCTCAAAAGAAAAGACAATAATACTGTATCCATATTGGGATACCTTGTACCTTCTTGTAAGAGGTGCCTGCTATTATCGGTACTGGGAATAACCCATAATGTGCCTGGCTTGTGCCTGCTACTGTGGTCACTATATGGGATGATCCAGGTGTCACTGATGGAGGGGGTTCTGCATCATGTGCAGGAAGTACTGTCACTATCAAGGGTGCCTGCACAGTGGAGAAAAGTGTTGTGCAAGCTGCATGTAGTTCTCTAGCTATGGATTGAGGTTCAGTAGTCATCAGGGGTGGAGAAAATAGTAGTGAAACAGCTGTCATCTCAGGTTCAGAAATCAAACCTGTAACCCTCCCCCCCCAACATGGCCTGTGATGCTGAAAATATCACAGCCACGGGGCTTTCAGAATCAGGGTAGTCCCCTTCCCCATCGAAGGTAAAGTGGGTTTCCCCACCAGAATGTTGCTGAATGATAGCAACATTGTTTTTAATGTTGCAGCTTAAGGTATTAATGCACTGCATAGGAAAAGCAATATGTTCATCTTCTCAGGGAAAGCTGATGTTAAATTGCATAGGGAAGAATCATAACAATTCATGTAATTAATTGCAATGCATTCTTTAACCACTGCCATGCTAATAAAGCAAACATAAACTGTTTCTGCAGCATCAGACACTGACTTCATGACAGATTGCATACCAGCCATATTCAAAAGTATGTCAACATCATTTTTAATGAGAATCTTCTGTCCCTCAGAAACACTAGTGTTACTGATAACATTATTAGTCATGTCAAAAAACTCTGGTTTGTTTTGTTTGGTTATGGCAGCAATCACAGGACCCTGTGACTGCAGGATCGAATCTCCACAGTGTGGTGGTCGGCCATTTTGAATTACCTCATGGGCATCATGGGTTACTGTGTCATGACCATCATCACATGACCATGAGCGGCCATCTTGGGGATGGTATGGGGATGCAACCTGATGACATGTGTATCCACCATTTTGAGACTCTAACAATTCTACATTTTGTGAATCTCAGAAAAACAAGTGGCTAGCCTTTGCTCTAGTCCACCCCACAGCATACTGTGAGTGTTCAAAATCAAACTCTTCAACATCAGAAGAGGCAAGGTCTTTGGGCATTAAGTTAGTATGCCCTGCCAATACCTCTGGCTGATGGCACAAGTTCACCATATCTGACTTTTTACTCCTACATTCTAACTGCTCAGATAAAAGAGTTAACACACTGTAAAGTGCATTGTTCTCATTTTGTAAAACATACATATTATTGACAGAAGCTGTGTCACAGTTTATATTGAAAATCTTCATGTCAAGTCTGCTGTAATCAAAACATACTGAATCATGCTGTACAGTCAAGATCTGGTGTTGAAATACCAGCACGTTAACTGTTTCAGTAATTACTTCAGGCTTATCATCCCTAAGTTCCTTGTTTTCAAAACATAAAGAATCAGTGTTACTAGCCAGAACACTATTTGTTTAAAAAAACTCTTTTTCTAAGTTTTGCCTTTTCAGAGTTATCTCTTAAGGCTTGCAGGTCTTTGCTGCTTCTTTCATTAAAGAGATACTCATTTACTAGACGGACATACTCCAGCTCAGACTGTAGTCCAAGTATTCTTTCCATATTAGAAGCCTGTTTCAGACTAATTATCTGCTTCAAAGCAGCATACTCCATTTTGCAAGCAATATACTCAGATTCCAAAACAGATATTTCATTAAGACCAGCCTCAAAACAATTGAACAACTTTGCAATTAATAATTCTTCAGGATCATTGGTACCATTTTTCAATTCCCCATAATGGGCTATGATATCCCTTAAAGGGCTACCATTGGATTCTGCTACTTTAGCAAAACCAAACCAACTACCACACGGAGTTTGACTTGTTAAGGCATCCAGCCTCAACTTAGTACTGATATATTTAGACATGTCATATAAGATAAGAAACCCTTAGCTGTCTGTGGATCAAAAACTTTGTTGCAACCAAAGTTCATGACAGGACACAAACAGCCTTTGGCGTATGTGGACTCCTAGATGAGTATATACCCATTAGGATTTGAATCCACAAGAAAGCAGTCTGTCTGTTCAGATCCTTTTGCAGCTGTGTTCCCACAGAGAAAGAATAGGAAAAAGACCCAAAAATAAAACAACTCATTACACAGATATTGAATATCTGCCAAGAGATTGTTTTGTCTGCACTGTGGAACACACAACAGACCAAAAAAAGTTAAACAGAAGACACTTTCAGTTGCTTGTTACTGAGGATTTCTCACCCAGTGTTTTAATTTACAGAGGAAAATAAAATGAAACTTGGCAAACATCCAGACTCCACCCGGGATCGCCATTTATGTAATCTAAACACTCTTGGTGTGTAGGGTAAATAATAATAATACAGATTCTTGTGTCTTGGAGTCTGCCAAGAAACATTCATAAACAAGCAAGGAGTACTAATAAAGTTTATTATACTACGTACACCAAGCATGTGACAAAGAAAATCACAAGGGAGATGGGTTCCTCACCACTAGCCTGAAGAATGTACATAATCTCCAGGATTGTAGATCTTAGGTTCTCTAAGGTCTTGTCTCTCTCCCCACTCTCCAGCTCTCTGCCAGAGTGTACTAATATTGTAGAGCTGAACGAGTAGTGTCAAGGGCCTACGCACAGTTGGTTGGAGACAACTATATACTACAGATAACAGCATAGCAACAGAGATTACCTTATAGTTACAGATATGAGAAACAATATGTATTGGTCCTAAGTCATTCTCCACTCAATAATGACTTAGGAGATAGAATTACTAATAAGTATCATTTGAGACAGAATATGCTTCCATTAGCATTATAGCTTAGACAAAAGAAATGCTGACTGGTTCAAACTACATGTGGCATTTCTTGCTTACATACAGTATAAAACATAGACATAACAAAGGATTTCTCTCTGTTTCAGCTGGCTTAGACAAAGAGAACTGATGACAGGACCCTATTACACGTGGCATATCTGCCTAAGTGTAATACACACACTACATATAATTATATGAGAATATAAGTATTCAATATTCACTGATGATCCCTCAGAGTCATCATATCAGTAATTAGGTAGATTATATATGGAATACCTATGAAAGACAAACTAATCTAGATAAATGTATTATAATGAGGTATAATGAATCATGCATGACAATATTAGCATATCTTAGCAGCAAAGCACATTCCTAGCACCCATGCTTATATGAACGGTGCCCATATCTATATATTAGAGCAAAATAGCAGTTTTACAGTACAATAGACCAGGAATACAGTGTAAGGTGTATGTTAGGTGTATGTAGAATGATAGGGGGCATAACCCAGGCATAACAGGCTGCATCTTGGGGGCACGTCGACAAAAATGCTTTACTTGTGCCACCAGTGTTGCTCTTGCTGGAGTACCAGGAGAGTCTTGGGCCTAGGATACACAGCATTTATGAAACTTACATAGAAACATAGATAGAAACATAGAAACATAGAATTTGACGGCAGATAAGGACCGCTTGGCCCACCCAGTCTGCCCATTTCCCTACCTAATGGATAAGCTGCAGATCCTAGTTAACCAGCAGCCTACTTCTTCCTACCCTCACCCCCTAGAATTGCCTTATGACTGTCCTATGCATGCTTGAATTCCACCACTGTTTTTGACTCCACAACCTTCCTCCGGAAGGCCGTTCCATGCATCCACAACCTCTCTGTAAAAAATACTTCCTTACCTCTGAGCCACCCCTCATCTTCAAATTGTGCCCCTTTGTTCTTGCACACCTCTTTTTTTGAAAGATGCTACCCTCTTGGACTTTGTTGATTCCCTTGAGGTACTTGAAAGTTTCTATCATGTCCCCCCTCCTTTCCTCGAGGTTATACATATTAAGCTCCTTAAGTCTCTCTTCATATGTCTTCCGGTGCAGACCCTGCACCATTTTAGTTGCCCTCCTCTGGTCAGCTTCCATCCTGTCTATGTCTTTGCGGAGATTGGGTCTCCAGAACTGCATGCAGTACTCCAGATGGGGTCTCACCAGCTGTCTGTACAGAGGGATACTAACTTCCTGTTTTCTACTGGCGATGCCTCTCCCTATGCATCCCAGTATCCCCCCAGCCCTCCTTGCTGCCCTCTCACATTGCTTGCCCACCTTTAGATCATCTTATATGACTACCCCCAGGTCCCTTTCCATTTTTTTTGTTGTTAGTATCTCATCCCCCATTGTGTACTCTTACCCTGGGTTTTTCCTTCCCAGGTGCATTACCTTGCACTTCTTAGCATTGAATCTAGGCTGCCTTACATTTGACCATTCCTCTAACCTTGCCAAGTCCCTTCTCATCCTTTCCACCCCACCTTGTGCATCAACTCTGTTGCAGATCTTTGTGTCATCTGCAAAGAGACATACTTTTCCTTCCAGTCCCTCTGCAATGTCACTTATAAAGACATTGAAGAGGGCCGGTTCTAATACTGCACCCTGCGGTACCCCACTAGTAACTGCCCTTTCTTCAGAGTGGACTCCATTTACTATTACTCTCTGTGTCCTATTCTCCAGCCAATTTTTTACCCAGGCTGTCATCTTGGGACCCACTCCCAGGCCGGCTAACTTGCATATTAATCTTTTGTGTGGGACTGTCAAATGCCTTGCTAAAGTCTAGGTAGGCCATGTCCACAGCCCCTCCCTGATCTACTACTTTGGTCACCCAGTCAAAGAAATCTATCAGATTCGTCTGGCATGACCTTCCCTCTGTGAATCCATGCTGCCTTGGGTCCTGTGCCCCTCTGGCCTCTAGATACTCGACAATTCTTTCCTTCAGAAGTGATGCCATCATTTTCCCTATCATTGAGGTTAAACTAACAGGTCTGTAGTTTCCTGCTTCTGCCTTGCTCCCACTTTTGTGAAGGGGAATCACATCTGCCCTCCTCCAGTCCTCGGGTACCACCCCATCCTCCCATGATTTATTAAAGTGGGTAGTCAGTGGTGTCACTAGTTCTACCCTTACTTCTTTTAGAATTCTGGGATGAATCCCATCAGGCCCCATTGCTTTTTCCACCTTCAGTTTTAAGAGTTCTTTCAGAACCCTTTCTTCTGTAAATGGGCTGGTATCAACTTCTGTATCCAGAGTGTTTCTACTGTTTGTTTTAGGTACTTCCCCTCTTCATTTGTAAATACTGAGAAAAATATTTGTTTAGTATCTCTGCCTTTTCAGCAGTCACCCTCTGCCCACCCTCCCTCCCTTTATTAAGCCTCACTATCCCTCCCTTGGTCTTCCTTCACTCCCTGATGTACCTATAAAAGGTTTTACCCCTTCTTAACTGAGGTTGGCCATCTTTTCCTTGGTTTGGGCCTTTGCTGTTCTGACTGCCTTCCCAGCTTCCCTTTGCTTTAACTGATACAGTTCTCTGTCTTGCTCCTTCTGTGATTCCTTGTACTTCCTGAATGCTTTCTTTTTCTCTTGAACCTTCACTGCCACTTCCTTTGAGAACCATAGTGGTTTCTTACATTGTTTCATTTTGTTTATTTGCTTCACACAAAGGCTTGTTACCTCTGTGATGGCAGCTTTAATTATTCCCCATTGTTCTTCCACCCCTCCTTCCTGCCCATTTGCTAGTGCATTCCTTTGGCACTCACCCATTTTGGCAACGTCAGCCCTCCTAAAGTCCAGTACTTTTGCCTTTGTATGGCTTGACTCTATTGTTGTGTTTATTGTGAACCATACTGTTCGATGGACTCTAGTTCCCAGATGGCTGCCCACTTCTACATCTGTGATCATCTCTCCATCTCCATTTGAGAGAACCAGGTCTAAGATTGCTCCCTCTTGAGTGGGCTCCAATACTAGTTGTCTAAGGCAGGCCCCCTGTAGTGCATCTAGAATAACCCCACTCTTCGAAGTGGCTGCTGCAACTGCACTCCAGTTCACATCTGGCATATTCAGATCACGCATCAGCAATATCTCCCCTTTTTCTACCATTCTAAGTATACTTTTTATCATTTCCTTGTCCATTTCCTCCCCCTGAGAAGGGAGTCTGTATACAACCCCTGTGCGGATTGTGGTGCCATTGCCTGTCTCCAAATTTACCCACAGTGCATCTTCTCCTCCCTGTTTACCCTTTTGTTCTGTTGCTTTGATTTCTTCCCTTATGTAAAGAGCTACTCCTCCTCCTCCTCTTTTACCCTCCCTGTCCATCCTGTAGATAGTGTATCCTGGTATTTTTATGTCCCAGTCATGGTTTTGTGTGTACCATGTTTCAGTGACTGCCACAATATCCAGATGTTCCTCCTCCATCAAGGTCACTAATTCAGGAAGCTTGTTACCCAGACTATGGGCATAGGTACTCATTGCTCTCCATTTTTTGATGGCTTTACCTTCTGTTGCAGCATCCCCCACTGACCTTTCTACCTCGGTCTTTTTCTTATTTAGTACCCTTTTTTGTAGGGAGAGGCTGGGATTTTCCAGCTGCTTATCAGTGCCTCCCCCACTTGACTAGTTTAAAACTGAAACTGGTTATTTTGGTGGATTTGGTGCCTGTTGGTGTACTTTTATAACTCAGGGGAGTGGCAGCTCCACTGCTTCTATGCCCACTGCTTGAGAGAGAAAAGGATTCCTCACACTCATCCTCCACTGACCCACTCAGCCCTCCCTCCTACTCTGTTGCACTGCTGTCACTAACATTAAGCTTGACAAGGGAAGTCTCACCAATGGCTCTGGTATCTTTCTGGTGTTGGTGCCAGTGCAATGGGTGCTTGTTTTTCAAGTGGACATACTGGCCACCAGTGCCCATGTGCCTGACACAGCTGACATTTCACCATGGTGTCATCAGCTGCATCAAGCATGAAAAAAATCCCAAACTAGGGACTTTGCACATCTTGATTTGACATGGTACTGGGACTTGGACAGCAGAGCCAAAGGTGTGGAAGTTTTTGCTTTTTGGGCCACTTGCATGACTTCCACTATGCTACATTTGGGAGGGGGGGCCTACTGGATTGCTTGTAGGCTTGCTGATATCCTCACCTTCAGGCTTGTCATCTAAATGGGCTACATCATCACCCTTCAGCTTTTTCACTTCTGGCTCCCACAGGGGCTCCAACACCTTGTCATCATCTGTAGCAAAACATATTATATCCTCCTCCCCCTACTCCTCCCTATCATTGTCTACTTCCAGAGAAACCTTTCCCTTCTCTGGTATCTCCTCACTGTGGTGGGGGGAGCTGACTTTCCCTATCTCCTTCTCTAGGAGAAACAGACTGAAGCTGGACAGTATCACCCTCACAACCATCAGCTTCACCTTGAGCAGGAACAACAGTCACACCGACAACTTTTTCCACCTCATCCTGGACCTCTGTGCCTCCACTAGTTGAGTGTCTCCCTTATTCCCAAGATCACCCCAACAAGCATGCTAGATACAGACTGGGCAGTAAAAAAATGAGTCACAGATTTGAAGCCACTTCTAGCTTCGATGTTGCTGCTACTGGCTGCCACAGCAGCAGTGGAGCTCACAGAGGGCACTGATTTGGAAATAGGATTGCTTATTCCAACAGACTTATTTGAGCCACCACCCACCCTTTCCCTGAAGTGGAACATCTCTTGGCAAGCAAATTTATATGCTTGTTCTGTTTGCCTTCCTCCAGAAGCATAAGAAGTATTTCTATTGAATAAGTGTGATTTAACACCTGCAGTACTCTCTACAAAGGGCAAACAGAAATCAGAACAGGTAGCAGCACTGTATTCTCTACAACTACATACAACTGCTACTGTAGCCTCGTAGAGTGTTAAAACACTCTTTTATTTTTTCAATTACAAAAACAAGAATTAAGTAACATGGGGTAACAGGAGCACAGAATTAAGAGACTTTAAATACCAAACCAAAAGAGAACATCACCACAACAAGCATGTGCAGTAACTCTGAAAATATACCTAAGTAGTTCTTAATAAAATGTCAGTTTTTAAATGGAATGGTTATTACACAACTTGATAATAACTGAGTAGATACAGGTAGGGTCACACAAACTAAATTGTAAACCAACCACACAGAACACCTCACAGTCAAAATATGATATACGGTCCAGATAAGTGGCATCTGGAGAAGACAAGTACTGCAATGTGTTAGTACTAACTAAATACAATTTTAGCTTATTGATATATCAGACGGAAGGGACTACAAGATTTGAAATGAACAAAGTCACCTCCAATAATCAGGCAGGGATCATCACTCTCTTGAAAACTATGTAGTTTTTTTATATAGTATGGGTCAGGTAGTAAACACCAGTAGTGTAACAGGGAGAAAAGGGTTAATATGGTAAGCGAATTAAACAGAAAATCAGGAATGCTGCATTGCAGAGGCTTGATCACAATATTAATTTCAGTGAGCAATTCAACAATGCAGCATACCTGGATATAGACAAGTGGTCAATGTACACGAATACTTCCAATAAAAAAATAAAGCACAAAAGTGATAAAGCAAAGGGAAATGGGAACAGAACTACTCAGAATGAATGATTGTTTAGATAAAGTTACCCAAAAAAATGGACAATATGTAAGAAACATATAACAAATAAGTAGCATATCAACACAAACATTAAGACTTAAAAGAAATTACATAAACTCACTCACAACTTGTGAGAAATCTGTCAAATATTAGGAACTAGCCTGCTCTGCTTTCACATACACACACACACACGGTCGACCCTCCCCCCCTCAGCTCAATCACAGACACAGACACAGACACAGAGAAAACTGAAAACACTACCTGTGTTTAACTAAGTATTATCCAAAGATACCAAAACAAAAAAAAGGTTCACCAGCAGCACTAGGAACTAAATTTAGATTTTGGAAGCAATTAACTCTCAAAAATCACAAATTAAGAAGTTTTTGAAGGAGTTATTCACTGTGATGCATCACATTGAACTGCTCTCTGACTCAACAGACAATATACTGTGCAGGAAACAGCCTGCATGTGATATTTCAGCTGTTTACCCTCAATGCATTGCATTTTTGCAGGCAAAATTGAAAGACATTGGTGAAATTTAGCGAAATTTGGAGAAATTTTGCATTACCCGAAAGCACTATCAGAGGCAAAATTAGGTTTCGCCTAGGCAAAAAAGTTTGCGTAATGTGAAAAATGATGCAAAATATTTCCCTAGGCAAAATTTTCCAATTTTGCACAACTCTAGTCATGATTAGTGTTTTCTGAAAATATCATGCTGTTTGGTTTTGTGGTTTTCTTTAAATCATCATCTGTTAATGTGCTCTGCAGTAACTGAAAACAGTGAAGATTTTTCTGTCCCTATCAGTGAGACCTGCAGAGTGATGACATCATTTTGGTCTAGTCTGATGCTTCAGCAGTTAAGTCCCTGATTAATTGAAGAAGCTGCTGCATTTTCCAGTCAGAGCAGCCCATAGAGCTAATTGTTTTTCTTTCTAAGTTTGTTACTAACCCATCTGGTTTGTGTATAGAAAGATTAGCTTAAAATCTGTCATTCTGTTGTCATAAAAAGCTGATCATTTGAGTTTTAGTGCTGTACTGAAGTGATATGAATGAATGTTTGTGAGAAATCACGTTGTCTGTATCACAGCTGTTAGTTCTTTCTCATCAAAACTCTGCATTGTTGGCCGGCCCGGTGGCGCTGAGGATTGATGCGCTGGATGCCACACCTCATGCTGAACTGGCAACCCGGGTTCGGGAATAGACTCGGGTTAGCGGAGGTCAACAGGGAGAGGGAGGATTGAGCATCCCAATGGATGTTCTCCTCCCTCTGGGAGGGATACCAGGGGTACCTAGGGTGTACCCGACATCCTGAGTGAGCCAGTGGAAGCACGGGCTCTCAAAGGGCTCTGGTGGCTTCATTCATCGGAGTCAGGGAAGGGAGATGCTGTTAGGTGCTTGGGAGGTAGAAGTGCATCAGCACGTCACTCTCTGGATGTACGTCCTTGTGCTGGCGTCTCAGGGGGCTGGGTTGAGGGGAACATAAAAATGGAAAAACAACCATCTCAGTCCTAGATGAAGACCGATCAGTGCCTCCCAGGAAACCACAGACTCATGGGCAGACCTCATTGTGCCTGCTCTCCTCAAGTAAGGTCAAGGAAGGCAGTTCCTCAACCCACCCAAGGGGGGGATAGCTGGAAATCAAGGTAATACAGGGGAGAGACCAGGCACACTAGGGGCAGACTCCATGTCGGTGATCTGTGGGGGTTGATCAATTGTCCGAAGGAGTGGAAAGGGAGGGTAGCTCAGGCAGATAAAGTGGTATACAAGCACTACAAGTAAAAAAAAAAATAAACTCTGCATTGTTTTCTGACTATATAACACAGGGTTGTTTACTGGATATAAAATAAATCTAAATGTTGTTAATTCATAGAAGTAGTACTGTATATCTTTGATGTAGCCTCCATAGAAAAGTTCATGTGAGAACGATATTGTTTTTATGTCAGACTGGCAAACAGATGTCTGTCACACTCTGTTAATTCAGAAACATGTACAGTATGAACTCACAAAATTCAGTTCTTTCAGGGTTTCTGTGTGAAAGTGCATCATGTCTGAGTATAACTAGAAATACTATATGGCATCCTGATGCCCCTGTCTCCTGCCGACAGTTGAGGCAGCAGCACTCTGCTGCCCCTTTCCCCTGCCTAACAAGCCCTCATCTCCTGCCCCCATTTCAGGATGCTGCACCCCACTGCCCACTGTCTTCTCCACACAGTCGGGGCTGCTGCACCCTTCTGCCTCCTGCACAAACAGTTGAGGCTGCTACACCCTGCTTCTTACTGTCCCCTGACCCCACAGTCAGGGCCAATGCACCCTGTTTCCCCTTGTTCCTGTCTCCACAGTAGGGGCTGCTGTGCTCTGCTAAGCCCTAGAGTCCCAGGTTCCCTGCCTTCCCAGTTGCTGCTGCTGCACCATGCTGCCCCAGGCCACCAGAGGTGGGGTATTTGCTCTACCTTCTACCTACTTCCATTGCCACAACTGGACAGGGCTGCTGCACCACATGCAACCTGTCCCACAGTCAGAACTGCCATACCCTGATGCCCCCCTGTGTCCTGCCACACAGTCGAGGCATCTGCACCATTCTGTTCTCTGTCTCTGTCACCACATCCAAGGATGCTGCACCTTGCATCTGTCTACACAATCAAGGTTGCTGTAGCCTGCTGTGCCCTAGAGTCCCATGCCTCAAGACAAGGCAGGGCATGTATGGCACCCTGTCCCCTGCTACCACAGTTGGTGCAGATTCCCACTGTTGCCCCCTGCTGCCAGAGTCAGATCCTTTGCTACACCCTGCTGCCCATGTCCCTTGTCCCAAATAGGTGTGTCTGCTGCACACTGTCCCAGAGTTTGAGATTGTGTACCTGATGCCTCCCCTGTCTCCTTCCTGATCAATTAGGGTTGCTGCACCCTGCTACTCTCTGTCCCCCACCGGATAATACAAGATGAAAGTATTTTTGTTTTTTTCGTTTGAGCAGTTTGAGCAGTGTACCAAAGAATCTGACTCTGGTGGAAGGGAGCAGCATGGTGCAGCAACCCTAACTGTGGAGGCAAGAGGTTCTATGGTGCAGCAGGGTACAGAGTTGGCAGGGGACAGAGGACAACATGGTGCAGAAGCTTTGACTGTGGGGCAGGAAACAGTGGGGCATCAGGGTACAGCAACCCTGACTGTGAGATGAAGTGCATGTGGTGCAGCAGCCCTGCCCATTTGGGGCAATGGAAATGGGTAGTAGGGTGCAGCAAAAGCCCCACCTTTGGTAGCCTGGGGCAGTATGGGGCAGCAGCTCCAGCTGTGGAGGCAGAGGCCCTGGGACTCTAAGGCTTAGCATAGCACAGTAGCCTTGTCTGTGGAGACAGGAACAGGGGGCATCAGGGTGCCTTGGCCCTGACTGTGGGGGACAGAGGGAAGCAGTGTGCAGCAGCCTCAACTGAGTTGTAGGAGACAGGGGCATCATGATGCCATATAGTAATTCTAGTTATACACATACATGATGTATATTTACACAGAAACCCTCAAAGAACTGACTTTTGTGAGTTGCATATAGCAGATGGCAGTGGGTGCAAGTTACTTGGGTGCAGTCAGTGGATGGGTACATATTCTAGGCACCATGACATTCCCCTGCTACTCAGCCGCCCATATGGTGACTAGCGGATGCCCCACTACACTGTCATGGATTTTGGCTTCTGTGTGGCAGGTGCCAGGGCTGTTGCAATCTAGGGATTGAGTCATGGTACTCTGGGCCATGCCAACCCCCCCCACCTGGGCTGATTGGCTCTCTGCCACTTCACATGGCACCTCTGCCAGGTGCCTTCTCGGATCCCTCTCAGTGCCACGGTATCCCTTCACCCCATGGCACCCCCATTGCTCCATTAGCTGCCAGCCCCCATCTTCCAGGCATATTAACCCCTATCAACAGCTTATCTAGGCTTGTGCCAAGTGGTGGGGCTTGATGGGACCCTCCATCAAACCCCTCAGGTGTGCTACATGTTTGTCACAACCCTGCAGTTGTTGCAACTCTCCGGACTTTAGTGCAGGGACCCCTAGCTTTATAAAATAAGGTGTAGGCTCCCTGATACACCTAGAGTTTGGTGCAGTCATAGATTGTTGCAAACTGAGTTTATCTATGGGCTGTTTGAAAATCGAGTCCCCTGACTCTGGGAAACTCACATCAACCAGGTCTTAACTCTCACCAAACAGTATCATAGGTTTCATAGGTTGTTTCAGATCGAAGAAGACCTAAGTCCATATAGCTCTTAAATTGTATTAATTGTATCCCTTGATGTTGCTTAATATTAAGTACTTATCCAGTTTGTGTTTAAACTCCCCCATACTGTTAATTGCCACCACTTCTATCGGTAGACCGTTCCATGCCTCCTGCACTCTTATAGTAAACCAGTGTTTTCTTTTGTTAGTCTGGTATGTCTCATTGGTTATTTGTAAAGAATGTGTTCTTGTGCAGTACCTTTGCTCCCTGAATTCCAGGCCCAGCTGATTCCATATGTCCACATCTGAAAGGGCTTTATAGATCAAACACATGTCCCCCTTTAATTTACAGAACTCAAGGGAGTAAATCCCCAATTCTGTCAACCTCTCATCATATTCCCTGTCCTTAACTTTACTAACCAGTTTTGTTGTCCTTCTCTAAACTTTTTTGAGTGCTCTAACTTCAGTTTTTCCTCCTGGTGACCAGCACAATACTCCATGTGGGGCCTCACCAGGGAGTTACACAGCGGAAGTATCACCTCGCTATCTCTGCTCCTGATATGTATTTTAATACAATTTAGTATGCATCAGACTTTTTGTTACCACCTGGTTGCAACGTAAGTTGAAAATAAGGTAATTAGTTATTCTAATTCTGAGATCCCTTTCTTCTACAACCTCCCTCAAGGTAATTCCATTTAATCTATAGTCATGTTTCTTATTCTTACTCCCAAGGTGCATCACGGTACACTTATCTGTGTTGAAGGATAACTTGTAATTCCCTGTCCATTCTTTCAACTCACATAATGCTATCTGCAGTATATTTGCTTCTTCGATTGTATGTACTGCTAGACCTAGCCGGGTGTCATCTGCAAATCTGGATTCCTATACTTTCGCCTTTGCCCTCATGGAGGAGATGTAGATATTAAATAAACAAGGGCCCAGCATGGATCCCTGGGGCACCCCACTTGTAGCTTCTGACCAATCAGAGTATGACCCCCTTATACAAACCCTTTGTTTCCTATTGGTCAGCCAGGAAACTACCCATTTAGAAAGGTTACCCTGTGCCCTATGATCAATTAAAGCACAGAAAAGCTCTCCATGTGGGACCTTATCGAATGCCTTTGAAAAGTCCAAAAATATAATGTCTACAGATGTTGGGCATCAATGTGACAGCACATTCCTCAGCCTGCTACCTGACAGCAACTGGCAATCTTTCAAGGTCTTCTGCTACGGCAGTATCTCCAGTATCCACACCAGCTTGGGATTCCCACCTCCTACCTGTTTTAACAGCTTAGTCTTTAGGTTGTAACAGAACTCTCATCATCTTCAGCATAGCTGGTGGCATTTCCTGGGTACATATAGGACTGAAATTACTCCAAACTTAACAGTACCTGCTTTGAAGATATCCTCTGTGCATCTCACACACTTCCCTAGACTTTGATTGAGGAAGAATCCATTTACTATACTCAGTCCCTCCTGAGGATCCCTTACATTTCCACCAGAATTAATGGTGTTGTGCATTAAATAGCCTTCAGATTTCAAGTTTCAAGAATACTCACTCCTGTCCTGAGGTAGAATTTTCAAAGGCTTAGATCAATGCAAGTCCCAGATACACCGACAATACAGTACATGGGGCTTATGACAATCTAACAGGAGTTTCTATCCCATGCAGCAATTGCCACAAGTTCAACCAACAACTATGCCTGAGACTGTAAAATCGGGAGCAGTTGAGGCAAACGGGTTGGCACACAGCCAGAACCTACGTGTCATGATGAAGGGCTTGGTGCAACCCTGCACCATGTTTTGAAAATCATGCCCCTAGTGTCTGCCCTTGGAGGATACCACATGACTAGACAATGATTTCTGGGTTCTCAAAAACTGGATCCACAGAAAGCTGTTGCAAATGAAAGGCCTTTGCCTTTTCAGCTGGCCAGTCAAAAGAACTGAGTCATTGTTGCCCTGAGGGCACACCTGTAACCACCTATCACTCTATCATCTTGACACTTTTCATGCCATCACCCATCTGGCATTCTTACTGACTGGCTGTCAGAGGATGTATCAATCAGTAGGCTACCTGGTCTGGCCTTATAGTAAACAAACCCTTTCCTCTTGTTGGCAGTAGAGGTTGTTACATATGTGCTGTCCAAAGATTTTTAGTTAGTGTTTAAGTTCTACATAAACAAAAACTTTAATTTATGATAACTTATGAAATACCTAAATTTTAAGGGTGCCACAGTAGTGTTTGTGAGGGCAGGGTATAATGAGACAAGCAATTTTTTTTTTGTATTTGAAATAGCAATTACTGTAAATATTTTTAATTAAACACAAAGGGCTGAATTTTCAAACAGCCCTTAAATTGCTGCAAGCTGTGGTGCTCTAGGGCTGTGGCAATCTCAGGGTGCGTCAAGGACCCTGGCCATATTTAAAAAAATGAGGGTCCCTGCACTCAATACCTGAGATTTTCTGCATTGACAGGGTTGCACCAAAATAGTGGTACACCTGCAGGCTTTGAAGGAAGGATCCAACAACAACCCCTACCTAGTGCAACACCAAAGGAGCCACAATGTTTTGGGAAAATGTCAGTCAGGGCTGTGATTGGGGGTGCAGCAAGGCACTGCACCACAGGTGCCACTGACCACAACACTGTTGATCTGCCTACAAGCCGGGGCCTCGTACAAGGTGAGTGCTATGGTGCCCAGGGACCATTCCCAGTCACCAGTTGCACCCCAAAACCTGCAACTGTTGCGGCCTGCTGATTGTGTTGTGGTCGGGGGCACCTATGGGGCAGGTGCCAGGGCTGTATCCTGCTGAGGTTGGATCCCAGTTCCCTTCTGCCAGCCTCCTGTCCTGGTTCAATCAGCTGTATGTAGGAGCACAGGGTACCCCCACAGGATGCCACTTCATCCCCAGCACATTAGCGTTGTGACTCCATCACCCCCAAGGTCTCCAACTGTACTTCTTCTGGCCCCCAGTCCCCTCCTTGCTGCCCCCAGACCACCCTGACAGACACTGGCACATGGCCCTTAGACCACCTTCTAGCTGATCTAAAGTCAGCCCCCTGTTGTGACAATAGCAGGGTTTGTAGAACAGCAAAAAGCAGATGGTGCAGCCCTGCCATGGCGTAACCACCCTTTTGACCTGACACGTGCGCTTTTGCCACAAGGGTGGTGCAGGAGGCTTTGCTGCATGGCATCCTGATTTTGCGACAGCCAGCGCTTGAAAATCGGGATTGCCTAAATTATGACACAAGGTGCCACTTGCTTCATACACCTTAGGCACAGGCACCTTGTGTCAAAGTTCTCCATTTGAAAATCAAGCCCAAATGTTTGCAAAGAAATCCTTCATGAAGGTCTTAAAAATCTACACAGTACCTGAAAACTTTGAAAATAATCATTGTAAAAAAGTTCCTAAGTCCTACACAAACACAATTTTTAAAACTGAGAAACCAGGAAAAGGTCAAGAATATGAGCAACTAAAAACACTACATGCATTTTGTACAAGAATTAAACTCTTAAACAGTAAGAAAGTTATAGCTGTGGGAAGGAACAGATATGCGCTGAATATGGTGGTACCTTGCTCTAAACAATCATGTACTTTCAGAAAATAGAAAACAGCACTCACCTCCTGTTTTCAGAATGACACAGGAAATAAAGCTGCATTACTCCATCTTATTGTGTTTCAAGTTGCTTTATTTTCGATTGTGCAAGTCACATAAAGTGCAGAGTACTTTCCACTTACAGTATATACTGGGTGGTGCTGGCAAGATGGCTGCCACCATCATTACCTAACCTAATGTTTTGCTGTACCTCCAGAGATTCATAAGAGGTTGTTGTAGCTTGTTGGCACATCTATGGTATGATGATGTACTATGAAGGCACCAGGAAGTACCACCTATATAAACAGAGTTTTGCAAAACTATGCCAAAAACCATTGTGCAAAACATACATACCTGTACTGTATGTACAACATTAGTAAAAAAGCACATATAAAAAACAATGGGCTCTAGACACTAATGCCCCATGCTCTAGTGTTTACCTGGGTCATGCACGTGTGTGGAGGGTGGTGCACGAGGGTTAACGGCCACTATACACTGCACCCATCTGCACACCTCCACACTCATGCTATGCAGCATGTACTGCCCACCTAGCATTCAAACCAGTTATATGCATTTAGGGACCTTGAAATGCACCAGTCCTAAACATAGTAGGCATAATGTACCTCAAATATTAGTACAAAAAGTGGGGCTATAGTATTGTTATGTTCATTTTACCAAGGCAGGAGTCAAACTTATGATAAATACATTTTATAACAGCATGACTTAAACATTAGCAGAAAAACAGATAATCCCAGCCATAAAGATCATAAGCACAGGCAAAGATGAACACTGGGACAGTGGCACCGCTCCCAAACCATGATCAGTTCCAAACACACTGATGGAGGGCACTCATCCCTTGTTTCAAGGAAATTTGGATGAAACAAATTCTGAAGTAAAAACTTATTTTTATTTCATAGCTGGTAAAAAAAAAAAAACAGCTTTCAGGTGAGCATGGTGTCGAGCTCCAAGATGTCCGACTGCCTAATGTTTCACCCCAACCAATCTGGGGCATTGTCAGAGTGATCCTCAGATGAAGCACCTGTTTGATTGGGGTGAAACAGTAGGCAGTCAGACATCTCACAGTACCTGGCACCTTGCTCACCTGAAAGCTGTTTTTTGTTTTACCGTCCATGAAAAAAAAAGTTATACTTCAGAGTTTGTTTCGTCCAATTTTCTTTGAAGCTAGGAGTGAGTGCCTTCCTTCAGTGTATTTGTAATTCATAGCATACTTAGCATTCAAACATTTGGCAGAACAAATCATGGCTTCTTCAGTCCATTTGGGCAAACTCAGCAATGTCATTCTTCAGCCAATCACAGCAGTTTATCATTCCCTCTGTGGTGATATTATGTCTACTGTCACCACTGCCTTTAGAAAGGAAAGGCATTAAGGTTCAGATTTCTCTCAGACCTATTAATGTCCACAAAGGAGTCAATTCATTGACTATTTTGCTTGGAATAAATAACAAAGTCACCTTTAGGAGGACCTTTATCTCTGTTTCTGTCAAAATCCTGTCTGAAATGTTGATAACATTTAATAATTCCATCTTTGTTGTCATTATTGGTTCTTGTGCCTCATTTCTCCTCCCCCTCCTCTTTATTCTTCATTTTCTAATCTTCTTCTGCCATGGTAAGTTACTCTGTAGTACAGGCAGAATCTGATTCTCCTGTTGCTCCCCCTGTGTCCTTGGCTGGAGTAGTAAAAAGGTGTTGATTCTGGGCATCATCCATCTCAGAATCACTTGGGCCAGTACTGTATTGAAGTGCTCTTTTATCTGCATTTTTGAGGATAGACTCTGTAGCACTATTGGCATCATGTTGATCATGTTACTTTCTTCTCCAATGAATGACATCATTTTGTTCATAATCCTTACTATCTCATGCAGATTTGCTCATCTTAATCTGTTTTTTTTTTTTATCAGAAAACACTGTTGCCTCAGTAAGTCTTGAATTCAACTGTAGGGACTCTGGATTATCTGCAAAACTATCAACTTGCTCCTCCTTCTCTTATATTTCTAATAGCACTTCTTTTGAGATCTCATCACCATCCTCAACAAGTAAATTCATCAAGTCTATGGACACCTTTTCTAAAATGTCCACCGACCTTTGCATAAACCTCACTCTGTCTTTCCCAGCCACTGGTTGTTTTGGGAGTCTCAACCCCCTCAGCACTTTATTTTCTTCATGATATACCTCCATGGGAGTTTTTTTTTGTCACTAGAGCATTCTGGCTCAGATGGCTACTTTCTCCAGTTCATAGAAAGCCTTTTTTAATATCACTGATGTCATTGCTCTTGAGGTGCTTGCCTCTGTTGAAACTGACATATTAAAAGATGCTGGAATTGGAATTTCAGTTCCTTATGCTGAAATATTGTGGTACTCAAGCCAGAGTTACCACCTGGTTTGGAAGTACTTAGGTCACCTTCAGCCATTTTGATACGCTTTGCAAAGTAAAACACAGTCCTGTCCTTGTTTAAACTTAGAAATCTCCACAATTTACTTTCACTCCTTCAACATCCGAGTGTTTAAATCTTAGTTGTGAGAGGGAAAAGATGAACACTGAGTACAGCAGTGCATCTCCTCAAACAATCAAGTTCTTTTAGAAAATAGAAGGCAGCACTCGCCTCCTGCTTTCAGAAGGACACGAAATAAAGTTGCACTACTCTACCTTATTGTGTCTAATGTTGATTTATGTTCCATTGTGCAAGTTATGCAAAGTGTGGAACACTTCCCACTTGAATTCTGGGTGGTGCTGGCAAGATGGTTACCATCGTCACTACCCAACTTAACTTTTCACTCTGCCACACAAAGCTTCCTTAAAGATTGCAGTGCCCTGTTAGTAAATTAATTTTATTACCAAGTCCATGTCATGAAGACATATTAGGAAGGCACCAGGAAGTACCACCAATATAAATACAATTGTGCAAAAGTGTGCCAAAAGCCATTGTACATCCACAACAGTAGTAAAAAAAAATAAAAATATACAAACAATCAGCAAAATGGATAAAACTAAACATAGAGAATAGTGGATGGGCAACAGTGAACAACAACACTGTTGTTCAGTTCGAGAGGTTGTCATGACAACCAAGAAAACCTCGAGAGTGAAGCGCGAGAGGTTTTCTGTTGGCATGAAAACCTCGAGAAGTGAACCAGTGTTGTTGATCACTGTTGCCCATCCACTGTCTTTTATAGTGTATGCACAACAGTAAAAAAAAACTTTTTGACTTCTTTCCGGTTCTCCATGATGTCGGGACCCCGCCCGCCCCCACCCTGTCCATGACAACACCCACTGCCCACATTTGAAATAAGATCCTGGTGTCCTGCTGTGTGTTGGCTAATATTTAATGAACAAGTCACTTACTGCTCAATAAGAAGTTCCTCCAGTGCCTTCCTGTGCCTTTGCTGAACTGACATGGCCATTTTAGAAACCACGACTTGCATATGTGCAAATGTGATCGGGGCTGTTGTACCATTGATGTGACGCACTCATGATGGTACAACAACATCGTGACATCACATCGATGGTACAACAACACTAGGGAAATATAGATTTTGAGGGAATACAACGTTCTAACATACACTATAGTAATCTTCACAAGCAGCCATAGCTCATACATTAAAACTTTTTCCAGATAATAAATCCTCATTTATGTTGCTAGAGAGGAGCTAATAACACACACATCCTCTACCTTATAAAAGCACATGACAAGCCTTTTTACTGGGAGGAATACTGGTGAAACTTATGGGAAAACATAGTTCAACAACACTCTGGGGGGATTCAAACTAGTCATATGCATTTAGGGAGTTAGAAATGCACCAATCTTCAAAATATAGTAGGCAAAATGTACCTCAAATATTAATAAAAAAGGTGGGGCTATAGTATTACTAAATTAATTTTACCATGGTGGGATTCAACTTATGATAAATACATTTTGTAGCATCATGATTAAAATAGTATCACAAGAGCAGACAATCCCAACCATAAACATTGTAAGCAATTCATAGTGTACTTTACATTCAAACATTTGGCAGAACTCAGCAATGTCACTGTTCAGCCAATAAAAGCAGCGTATCATTCCCTCTGGTGATTTGCGTCCGGTGTCAACACTGCCTTTAGAAAAGAAAACTTTGAGGTTCAGATTTCTCACAAACCTGTTAATGTCCACAAAGGAGTTAAATTCATGGAGTGTTTTGTTTGGAATAAATGATAGTCTCCTTTGGATTACCTCACCGTTTCTGTCAAAATCATGTCTGAAATGTTGATAACTTTTAATAATTCCATCTCTATTGTTTGTTCTTGTTCCTTGTTCTCCTCTCCCTCCTCTTTCTTCTTCCTCTTCTTGTCTTTTTCTTCTTCCTTGGTAGTTGTCTCTGTAGTCCAGGCAGAAACTGATTCTCCTGTTGCTCTTCCTGGGTCCTCGGCAGGAGTTAGGCAGAGTACTCCCTAAAAAGGGGTGTTGTTTCTTGTTGTCTTCCATCTCAGAATCATTCAATCCAGTACTGCACTCCACATGCACTTTGCTTGGCTTTTCGAGTATAGACTTTGTAGTGCTATTACCTAGAACTGTTGCCGCAAAGTGCACATAATGAAAAGTGCAGATCACTTTCCACTTACATACTGGGTGGTGCTGGAAAGTTGGATACCACTATCACTACCCACACACTCCTGTCTTTGTTTAAACTTGTTTACTTTTACCCATGCAATGTCAGAGTGTTTAAATCATAGTTGTTGGAGGGAATAGAAATACACTGAGCACAGCGGTGGCTCACTCCAAACAATCAAGTACTTTCAGAAAATAGAAAACAGCACACACATGCTTGCAGAAGGACATTGGAGTTGTGTTTTTTACTAATGTTGTACATATGTATGTTTTGCATAATCGTTTTGGCACAGTTTTGCACAATTGCATTAATATTGATGGTTCTTCCTGGTGCCTTCTTAATACATTATCATAATGTGGATTTGATTAAAAAATTCATTTTCCAACAACACACTGTAACCTCTGATGAAGCTCCAGGGATGGAGCAAAACATTAGCTAAGGAAGCGATGGCAGAACCCATCTTTCCAGCACCACCCCGTATGCAAGTGAAAAGTACTCTGCACTCTCCATGATTTGCACAATGGAAAATAAAGCAACCTGAGGCACAATAAGATACAGTAGAGCAACTTTATTTCATGTGTCTTTCTGAAAGCACCATGTGAGTACTGTCTTCTATAGTCTGAAATTAAGAAAGTTATATCTTACTGTATCTCATGCTCTGAGCAGGATCTGCAGGGTACAACACAAAGAAAAATAGGACTCATATAGAAACCAAAGTGCCTTGCCCATCTTTTGCTGAAACTAAGTAAAAAGGCACCTCCTGCTTCACTCAGTACTTCAAGGGTCCTGCAAAAAAAAAAAAAAAAAGTCACCACTCTACTTTCTCAAAAACTGAGGAAAGTCATTGCAGTAGACTATGTCAATGCAAATTAGGGTTGCTACCACACAAAACTCAAATTCCACAGTGTTTTGAAGCATGCTGTTAGGGTTGTCAAGCCTACAGTATGTCCAACCATTCCTTCTTCCCTCATTACCCCAGGCCAAGCTAAAGGTATGGGGTCATGCATCAATCATGTATTACCTCACAAAGGGCCAACATATTCAAAACTTGTAAACAGCAGCTCTAATCCTCACCCTTCCCTGTCCCCTACCCTCAAGATTGATGTGCAAGACACAGGTCTGTAGTCATGCTACACATGTCTGGCATTTCATACACATCCTACACATCCTAGACCTGTAATTAGAATACTTGCAGGGCACAGCTGAAGAGTTTTACATCCATTAATGGTACACCATACTTTGTACACAATACTGTGGATCCTATGAAAAGCAGTAGACTCTTTACTGATTTGTAAGTATTATGCACACTGCACGCACGTAACTTTCTTTCTTCAGGACATATACTTTGAACCATTAAAAGCAAGTTACATGTCTAGGACATGTATCCTATTTTATACAAGGTCTTGGTAAAGCTGTATAAGGTTGCCAAGTCTAACAACCACCCCTCACCCCACTTCTACCCTTGTTACCCAAAGCCAAGCTGAAGATAGGGGCCATGCATTGATAGTGTGGTACCTCATAAAGGGCTAACATATTCAAATTTTATAAATACCCACCCTAATCCCCCATACCCTATGCCTTCTCCTACACTCATGTCCCAAGGACAAGCTACAGGTTTGGCTCCACACTACCAGGCTATGCAGGTCCATATGGGAGACAATTATCAAGGAAGAAGAAGAAGACAAGAAAAGAGGAAGAAGAAAGAGGAGGGAGAGGAGAAGCAAGGCACAAGATGAAACAAGTCACAGATGGATGGTGCCTAGCTTAACAGGCAATATGTGAAACCAAATACAGCTTTTTAAATGCATGTTATACTCTATACAGGGTTTACAAGGCCATACATCAACAAGCATTTAACTGTGTGGTAACCACAACTTTATCATAGGACCTACGGACACCCATATGGACCTGCATAGCCTGGTACTGTAGTATGGAGCCAAACCTATAGCTTGTCCTTGGGTCATGAGTGTAGGAGATGGCATAGGGTGTGGGGGATTAGGGTCACTATTTATAAAATGTGGATATGTTAGCTCTTTAAGAGGTACCACACTATCAATGCATGGCCCCTATCTTCAGCTTAGCTTTGGATAACGAGGGTAGAAGTGGTGTGAGAGGTGGTTGTTAGACTTGACAACCTTATAAGCACATTTCCAAACTTTGAGGGATTTGAGTCTTATGAAGTAGCAGCCATTAATATGCATTAATGTAGTTTTTTGCAATGAATTTATAATATAAATATTTCAGTATGAGGCCCCCTTATTTATTTATTTAGTTTGTATTTGTATTTGTATTTATTAAAATGCTGCACACCAGGATTGGCATGAGTTAAAAAATTTCTTTTTATAGTATTCCTGGAGAAGAAGGGAGTAAAGTTACAATATGCATGCATTATAACATATACATTTCTTGGTAATGCAGAAAAACATTGGCCCCTTAGTTAATACTGCTACTCGCTGTGATGCAGCGTGAGTGAGCAGTACTACTGTAAGTGCAATTGCCATGTAATGGGATTCAAAGGGACCTCTGCATCATGCAGAATGCCTTCCCTCTACAGAATAGCATTCACCCCCCCACATGATACCTGAGGGTCATACATGGAAGCATGGTGGGGAGAGTGACCATATAAGGTGCCACTCATAACGCCTCCTGAATGTAGTTGAGGGTACCATGTGGATGTGTAACTTATGCTGGATGAAACCAGCAATAAGAGGCACCCTGCTCCTCACTGTGTCTCTTTCTTTTTCTGGTACATTCTCCAACAAACAGTGCTAGCCTATCAGCAACCTTTTCCTGTACCACACTGGCCAGGGGATGGGGCAGACAGTGACTGCTATACCTTTCATTTGTTTTTATACTCAATCCCCTTTCTTCAGAGTAGGTAAGTAAGTCAGTAAATAAGTTACTACTTTATTTCTTCTGTGCCCTGTCTCTCAGGTTCAAGGTGCCTTAAAAAAATTCAATAACAGCAGCATTACAACGTCTATCTCTAAAGTTAATAAATAGAGAATAAAGGATGGGGAACTGTGTGATACGAGAATTTAATGCACACCCGAGGTGTGGGATGCTACAGAAACCCCGAGGGCGAAGCCTGAGGGGTTTATTAAAACATCCCACACTGAGGGTGTGCATTAAATTCGAGTTTCTGACAGTTCCCCATCTTTTATTTTATATACAGTAATATCTGGAGAAGACTTTTTTCCATTGTAGGTCCTATGATGCTCTGTGTCACTGTTACACACACACACACACACACACACAGCCAGTCACACTGAGAGACACACACAGTCTCTCTTTTCTTGTTTTTTTCCTTGAGTTTTATTTAGATTCATTTGGCTAGTGCTTACCTAGTGCTGCAGGGAGTCAGCAGTTGCCCAGTTTGCCGCCGCTGCCCCAATCTTTTTGAACTCGTTGACGAAGAGCAGTATCAACCAGATGGACCTTTGTTAGTACTGTAATGGAACTCAGTTCAATAAAAAAAAAAAAGATTACAGGGCAAGTTTCATGTTGTTTTGGCGGCTCCTCGGTAAAAGTCAATCAGAGCTGCCATGTTTTCGGAACGGTTTAGCCTGCCTACAGAGCGGGTGAGAACCAATCAGAGAGCGCTACACTTGATAGCGGTAGCATGTGAATGTCGTAATAACCAACGGGTTTTTATGGAAAATATCAACTGGCTGAACACTTAGAAAAAAGTGCTCACCAGTTATTATTACCCAGTTATGCTAACTAAAACTAAAATACGATTAGCATATTTCACAATGCTCCAAATAATACAACCATTCCTTTCAGAGACCTGCCTTATCCCAGGACCCCCTATGTGTATGAAGCAGAGGATCCACTGAGTGACCAGACTGGACTTCTGCTCCATGGATATGGGTGTGCATCAGGTCACCCAATCTAGATTAAAGCAGTCAGTGGATAGGGCCTTTGGCATTACCTCTCCTCTACTTTGGAATACTTTTCCGGAGGAGGTGCACCTATAAATGTCTGTGGAAGTGTACAAGATCCAGTTAAAAACTCTTTTATATCCACAAGCCTTCACTGACTAATCTGTTCCATTACACATGGGTTTTACTCAGTATTTACAGTACTATTTAAAAGTATTTATTATTTATTTTATCATGTTTTACTGTGAGGCACACTGAGTCTTCTGGAAAGAGTACCATATATATAAAATTTGCCTTGCCTAGCCCTACCTTTCAGAAAAAGAGACTTGCAAGAACAAGGGGACACAATTTAAAGATAGAAGGAGGGCGGTTCAGGGGCAATGTGAGGAAGTATTATTTCACAGAGAGGGTAGTGGATGCATGGAACAGCCTTCCTGAGGAAGTTGTGGGGTCTAAAACTGTGGGAGAATTCAAGAATGCAAGGGACAGACATAAGGCAATTCTTGTGGGGGGCAGGAAGATATAGGCTGTTGGTTAACTAGGATCTGCGGCCTATCCTGTAGGTAGGGAAATGGGCAGACTAGATGGGCCTAGCGGTCCTTATCTGCCGTCAAAGTCTATGTTTCTATGTTTCTATGTTACCTTGACCATTGGAATTCCAGTGTAAAACACAAATCAGCCATCCAGCTTGGCCCTCTCCTTGTGCTGAGCTACATATCCACACGTCTGGCCAGTCAGGGATCTTGCATCCTTGTTCCATGTATATCAATGAGGCTGGATATGCAGCCTGTGGATACTTTACCAGTATGTGCCCTTTCTGGTGCATTCTGGGCCCAGTCTGCACAGGGCCACTAAAAAGAATTTAAACTAAGATTCAATCACTAGATTAGATCTTATGTTTATAAGATTTCTTCTCATGCAGGCAAATACATAGTGCTGATGGAATGAATCAGAGCTGATGACAGTTATTCCATTTTGTGGGATCCAAGAGTTTTATGGAAAATGAATACATGTTTAAGGTTTTAGGCAGTTAGTAAAAATATTAGTAGACTATATAGCTGGATGCAGATACTAAAAATAAGGTTACCATAAAATGCTAGCCCTCTGCCTGCAAGAGGCACTGAGCTGGGAAAGCACACATTGTTCAGATAATAAGAAATAGACTACAGAATAAAGTGATTTGAGTCTAAATTGGCAATGTGGGTAACAATTCCATTGTTTTCTGTGGGAATTTGATCCAAGTATCTTGAGGTACCTAAAGGCTCCTCGCAGTAGAAGGCAACTTTCTCATTACTACTTCTCTAGGTAAATTGTTTAATGCACGTTCTAAACACTATAGTATTTGCTGTAGGACCTGAACAGCTGGTTGTAACATTTCAGCCAGTTGTGGGTTAAATGAAAGATTGCTACTGTAGGAATGAACAAGAAAATGGATTGGAGATTCGTTTGGCAGGATTACTGTATTCCTGAGTGAGTCATAGAGCACAGGCACACATCCCCCTAAAAGGCAGACACTGGGTGAACCTGTTGCAAGCTGGCCCAGTGGACAATGGTCATAAGACAAATAGGAACTGACTGCACAGAGCTGAGTTGAAGGGAGTGGACCAGTGGCCAAAGGCATTTTCTCAAACAAGGAAACGTGGGAATGTTTGAGTTTGGGATCATGACAGAGCACTTGATGTTTTTCAGGAATTGTGGAACACTTTCATGAATACTGACATTAGATGGATTATTCTGTGACTCTTTCCTTATGGTAGCAGCACTCAAGGTAAATGCGGCCATACTAAAAAGACAGCTAATAGTGCTCTGTGATGTGGATTGGGAAAGGCATGGACTGGATATTGAGAAGGTTGAACTCTGCACAGGCTACACTATGTCAATCAGGCAGAAAAAGGACCCAAAAGATTGGTGCGGGTGTTAGAGGTACGTGCTTTGTTAGGATAAGCCTTGGAAGCAGACAGGGTGCTGAGGTGAGGTAGGGGTCAGCACTGGCACCACCCAAAACCAACAACATTCAATTTCTGGGAAGTGGAATGTAACACCACCTTAGTGAGGAATAATACTGCAGATCTGATTGCAAGGACTGTCACAGTAAATGAGGTTTTAGGCAGGCAAGAGATAGCAGGAAGGCAGTAGTGGTAGTAGTAGAACTAGTATTGTCAGATGGGTTGGTGGGAGATGTGATGGGTCACTGGGACACCAGAGCCATGTGGACTGCTCAGTTACTGTCCTACTTGATGCATGAATTCATGAAACAAAAAAAATGTAATTACAAAAAGGCACCAAAATGGATAAATTATGCCATCAAAAGAATTATTAGGCTCAAACAGAAAAAATATAATACTTACCTTAAAAACAAATCTACATTTAATTGGAACTTATAGTTACAAACCCAAAAGAAATGCAAAAGTATGATTAAAAAGGCTAAATCTAGGTGGGAGTATAACTTGGCAACTAATGCAAAGAAAACTAACAGCAAAAATATTTATTCATATATTAATTCATTGAAGAAACCAACATGTCAAGTGAGTCCACTGCTTGATAACAATGTCCTTATTCATGACTCCAAAATTATGGCCGATTTATTTAGTAGAGAATTTTGTAAAGTTTTCACAAATAATTCTCCTAACTTATCTATCCCTAATCTAGAGAATACCGATAATGACCCACTGATCTGTTTTTCCAAAAATATTATAAAAAAAATAAATATTGACATTTAAAGGCAAATACAGCCCAGGTCCAGATACTATAGCAGGACATTTACTATTCTTATTAACAGATACTATTATTGTTCCCTTAAAAATAAGGTTTGAACTTTTCCTGCTGAAAACTTTGTTCGACATGATTGGAAGGAAACCAATGTGATTCCAATTTATAAGAAAGGTCCCAAAAATAATTGGGAGAACTATTGGCCCATAAGTTTGACTTCATCGGTATGCAAACTCTTAGAGAGTCTTATTAAAGACATGATTTCACCCACTCTTTATCTTCATGATCCAGAACGACACAGTTTTAGGAGTGGCAGAAGTTGTGTAACAAACCTAATATGCTTCTATAAACATATCAGCTCACTTCTCGATAGGACTCAACCTAGTGATGTCATTTTTATTGATTTTAGCAAGGCCTTTGATATTATGCCACACTGGGCCCTGACTAGTAAACTTTGCAAACTCAATATTAACAGTTTTCTTGTAAAGTGGATAAATAACTGGTTGCAAGATCGGACCCAACAGGTTATCATTAGTGGGTCAAAATCAGTAAGGGGTAACGTGACAAGTGATGTGCCTCAGGGTTTTGTTTTGGGCCCCTGCCTTTTTCAGGCATTTGTAGCAGATTTAACAAAGGACTGTTCGTCCTTCACTAATAAATATGCAGATGATGTCAAGATCGGTGGATCTTGCCACTCTGTTTCACAAGCCATAACTATTCAGAATGATTTAGATCGCATTTCCTCGTGAGTCAATGATTAGGGTATGACATTGAATGTTTCCAAATGTAAAGTGTTGCACTTAGGTACAAAAACCTTGCAGTATACATACTCCCTGGCAGGTTTCTTACTTGAAAAAACATCCAATGAAAGGGACTTAGGAATTACTATTTCAGAAGATCTGTCACACAGTAAACATTTGCATGGTGCTATTAATAAAACCAACAAAGTAGTATGGTCTATCCTGCGAAACATCAGGTCCAGTATTCATGAGGTACTGCTGCCACTATATAGAGCATATGCCAGACCTCACCTTGCATCCCAGCTTTGGTGTCTTTATAAAAATACAGAAGGAGATCTGTTAGAAAAAGTTCAAAGAAAATGTACAAAAAAAATCTCTGGGTTTGAAAAGGTACCTTATGACAATAGACTGGATTCTTTAGAACTTATGCCCATTTCTACCCATCATCTCAGAGGCAACCTAATGTTTTTATATGACATTATTCAAGATCCATACCTTATGTGTGAATTGGGTCTGGACTTTAAAACCTGTACACACAATATTAGGGGTCATCCCCTGCAGCTAGCGAGGAAATCTTTTATTCATATCAAACGAAAATATTTTTTTACCCTCAGAGTCATTGGTCCATGGAATAAATTGCCACTTCATGTGGTTATAAGTGAGGCCAAAAGTATTTTTAAGTATTGATTAGATAAACTGATAAGTACGGGATACTCTCTCTCCTATTACTCAGTGGTTTAGTATAAGAGCACTATGGGCCTTTGGCCTTCTGGCTCTTGACTTTACCTTAGTATGAGGGTGGATATACTCATGTGGGATGGGAAAATGGAACTTACTGTAGTGGTACAGTTTGACCCCAATCATGTGGTTTTGAGCATTGAAAAGATTCTGCATGGTAGATTTAGAGATCCATCCATGACCCTTAGGAAAATGTATTCCAGTTTACTATTCTTTAAGCCAATACTAGTATAATGTACAATGCCTGTGAGGCAGCAAAAGATTTGGTAGTTTAACACAAGGGCAAATGTTTAGTGAAGTTAGCAAGAATTGTGCTTGTTGACAAAGCAGAAGTCCTTCTTTGGCAGTTGAAGCCTATACACTAAAGATTGGCTTGACCTGAGATAATAAGGGATAGATTTGCTAGCAGACAGGATAGACAGGGTGACAAGGGAGGCTTTTAACTTGGAGATCGGGTAGAAATAGGTACAGTATATGAGAACAATAGAGTTGTTCTAAGTGGGCATTAGCACACAACTTATGTACTGGTGGTTTTCTTAGACTTCATCAGAGGCAAATCTCATCCAGGGTAGATCTACTCTTGGGTTAATTTTCAGGATAATGTTGTGCAGCATAGCCAGCATTAAACTTGAACTGCAGTGTTTGATGAGTTTGTTGTTTTTCTTTTTATTATGAGTTTTAAAAGAAGTGGATTTGCATGTATCAATTTAATGTATAAATATTAAAGTATACAAAATAGTCTAAAAAAGAATATGTGACAAAATTAATGTCAGTTTATTACCAACAGAGTGAGAAAATCAATGAGCGTTATGATTCAAACTCATTGGTATTGAGTAAGGAAAATGGATTATCAATGCAATAGCAATGAAGTTACTTTAAAGTTTAATACTGACTGCATGTACTTGTCCAGAACTAATATTCTGTAATCTGGCTTTTCTTTGTATAACCATATACTATAGGCCTCAAAATGCTTAACTGATTACTCAGTTGTTTGCTAAATTTGATGATAAAGGGACAAAAAGGTATGTGCTGTGTGGACTGTGCACATCAAACAGTCATACTGTTAGTGATTTTTCTAGTTCAGCATCCTATAATAGCCTACCTTTATTTGCAGTGTTATTCATCCTGAATGCTTACATCTTAAAGAAAGGGTTGGAACTCTCTTTTACCAGTGCCAAAAAGGATTGTTAAGAGTAATGGGATACGAACCCTGAACACTGACAAAAGCAGAGGTTAATTTAGAGCTGTATTCTGGCAAACTAAAGTTTCTTCTATATCACTTTCCTTCTCCTCCCTTCTCCTCCCTTCAACTGTTCATAAACCCTTACCCCTCCCCCCCAACAACTAGTTTTTGCCCTGGTCATATTTTTCCTCTCATCTCCATGCTATACCTTTGTGAGTAGTTCTCCCTGCCTATCATAACTCTGTTTTATCTACTGCATGTACCTATTGCACTGATTTGCCTTCATTATTTATGATTATGCTCCTTTGATATAATGCACTGCTATATATGGCTTCTAGTTTTGTAATGTAATATTTTTATTACTGCTTAGAGTTTTCTGACTTCTTTTTTTTATCTTTATCTTCTCCCGAACCACCAGCCACCTGGAACCTCTACCCAGTCACGGACCATGGACTTCCACCCCACACAATGGCTGTGACCCTCTGATACCTCCCCAGATTACCCCCCGGGGCGGGACTGCAGTGCTCTGGCCAGTGCCGCAGATGTCGGGATAGGTCAGAGGGCTGGCCTGGGGGGCTAATTGAAGCTGTGGTGGGTGTCATCTAGGGTGGCCAGCAGCTACTCCATTTTCCTGGTTTTCTGGGGGTCGGGGACATATAATGACTTCCTGCATCAACCCCGCCCCCTGGGTTTTGGTAAGAGCCAGTAGCTGCAGTGCCCCAGGCCTCTGCCAAGGGTCCATCGAATGCAGGATGTACTCCCCACCCTCCCCCTTGAGAAGGAGAGCAGTCCACAGGATGCTCCATCCTTCTCCCCCGGCCAGCCCTCCAGCGACCCGAGTCTGTTCCCAAACCCCAGTCACCGGCATCACAAGCAGAAATCCAACCGCTGCGCTGATGGGTCACCATAGTTTTCTGACTTCTTGATCTATCTCCACTTCCCCTCACTCTCCAGGACACATCTGGAAACGAGCTCTTAGGAGCTCAGTATGTCTTTCCTGGTGAAACTTTTGAAATAAATAATAAGCTAGAATTCTTACCTTAAACTGGTTCATTACTTAAATTCAGACTTCACCTGTAAAATTTCCCACTTCACCAGGCAAAGAACTATGTGAAGTGATGCTTCACACCACACAAAGTCAGGATACTTCATATGGTTTTTTGCAAATAAAGTTTTCAAGCTTTACCAACTACTTGTACGGACAGGACTCCAAGGATGGAATTTTGCTCAGACAAATAAGATTGCACCATATTAGGGTGGTACAGAATGCAGAATTCTGCCAGTGGAATTAATGTGAAATGGCCTCTCTGCTTCTGAAATGCTTTTCACAATTTCTTTTTAAATTCTACAAAATTCTAAAAAGCATTTCTGTAAACTGCGGAATAATTTTCTTCGGATTGCTGAAAAATAATTAGAAGTTTCTCTAAACTATGGATTATTAATCTGTGAAAAACGTTTCATTTATACCTCTGTTGTAGGTAAACTGATGGAAACACAAGCGAATGAGAATCTAGTGGACAACCTGGAGAAAAATGAGCTCCAGGATACTAAACATTTATTTTATTTATTAAAATTTTGGTAACCGGGTAGGCCCACTGAGACCATGACAGTCCCTTTTTCTGGGGCGACCCGGAATTAGTTACAAGTACCTAGAAGGGAGCAAGAGAAGAAGTACCAATAGATCCATTTACAGACCTTTCACCACTGACAATAAATAGTAATAGATGCATGTTAGGTACATATATTTACAGCAAATCATACATTCTAAGCTCATAGGAGCTAATACATTGGACTGGCTTATAGGTGCAACAGCAGGGCTGCGACATGGTAGACATGATAGGCATACACCAGATCAAGAGTAACTAGGCATATCTCATGAAAGTTCCAGTAGGGGGGTTAGCGGTAGCAGGAGCAGTTAGTCAGTCCGCTCAGGTAAGTCTTTAGCCCTTTCTGGGTTCATGGCATGGTGGTCTTCTCAGACTAAGCTGCTAGTATCCTTTGACTGGGAAATTAGGTCAGTGGATAGGGGTCACGCAGTGGATTTACTTTATTTTGATTTCAGCAAGGCGTCCAGCATATTGAAACACAGAAGATTGCTGAAGAAGCTAGAGGATCTAGATACAGTAAACTATATATTGTAGTTAAATGAGTGGGAACTTGGTTGGCAGGGAAGCAGCAGAGGATAGTGGTAAACAAAGTCACCAGTGTAGTACCACAGGGTGCTGGGTCCAGACCTTTTCAATATAACCATCAGTGACACAGGACAAGGAATGCAGGGAAAGATATGTCTCTTCACAGATAACATAGAGAATACTGGTTGGACAACCATGCACAACCAGTCTGTGCTATCACAGAGGGCTTCTGATTTCATCAGACCTCAACAGTGAAACTCGAGAGGTCCAGTGTAGTCATTGGTGGTAGAAGAGGCTGTATTGGGCTTGTGATTGCCCTGCCAGTATGTTTTATTGTGTATAGTTTTCTTGCTTGTTTTTTTTTTTTTAAGTGTTTTCACAGTGCTCCCACTGCAGCAGTGAATGTGCCGCCAGTTTTAGTTCAGAACTTGAACTAATTGCTGTCCATATGGTAGCACTGTGAAAAACACCAGATGCCTTGAGGATTTCCAATCAGCTGGAAACCTGCTGTAGCATAGAAGGGTACAACCACCCTCTACGACCTTTGAACTGTGGTAAAACAGGATTTCAGCTGCAATGGAAATCCATGCAGAACAAACCCTCACTATACACTGTACTAAGCTGTGTGGTAAGGTAGAGCATGAGGAGGGATTAAGAGAAATGCAGAAGGATGTGCAAATGCTAGAGACATGGTCTAGGGATCGGTGGCTGAAATTCATTGTCAAACAGTATGAGTGGATGTACATAGTGAACAAGAACTCAAGAATAATGTACTGGATGGGACGGACTAAGCTGGAAACAACTTCCTAGGAAGGGGACCTGGAAGTCATCATAAGGACTTCCATAATCTAGTCAGTGTAACAAGGCATACAGTAAAGCAAACAGGATGCTGTGGTATACTGGAAGGGTTTATGACAGCAGGAGAAAAGAGTTAATACTATAAATTACTGTTGAGACCACACCTACCGTAGAGTACTTTGCCTTGTTCTAGAGTCCAGTTCTGAAGTCCTCAGCTAAGGAAAGTTCTGGACAAGCTGGAAGCAGGGCAGTATATTTTTACCAAAATCATTCATGGCCAGCAGGGGAGATCTTAGGAGGATCGCCTAAGGACACTGAACATGAATTTGCCTGAGGCTGGACACCAGAGAGGTGATATGATGGAAACCCTCAGGTTACTGAAAGAAATAACAAGGTGAAATGCAAGTCAATTCAACAAGAATGGCAAATCTACAACATGAGGTCATCAGTGGAAGCTGGCAGGGGGAGCGGTTCAGGGAGGGATAAGAGAAAGTTTTTTTTTTGTTACAGAGAGAGTTGTTGTGTCATGGATCAGTATGCCGATGGAGGTGGTGGGTGTCAAAACCATTAGTGGTTTCAAACACAATTGGGATATAGTTATGGGTTTAGTTGTTACTCAGGGGAGTTGTACAGTAGTTAAACAAAGAGCAAGGGGTGGATAGTGTAGACAGTGCCCCCATATGGACTTGGGGTATGATAGGGTGTTACCTGCAGACTGATTGGAGAGGTGCGCTTTTCTTCTGCCATCACTGCCTATGTCTTGATGTTTCTATTTCGCATGCGGAATGTAAGAATTCTACTACCTATGAAATTATGATGAATTTCTGAAATTTCACGAAATTCCATTCCATCAGAATTTGAACATTTCAATCATAATTACACCTTATGTTTTATGGAAGAGAGAATCAATTCCAGTATAAAACAAAATAGCTGGTTCATTGGGGCACTGGTAAAGTAACTGATAAATATAGTGTTAGAATATTTCGGAAAAATATATTTATGTGACACTTGTCTAATTACAGTTTCAAATAAGTTTTGTAATGTTGATGAGTCCACTTTTCTTTGGTAGGGGAGATTGTGGGGTACCCTGTCATAGTTTACTTTGGTAAAGGTGAAAGGTATATATAAATCAGTATGCCATGGCATCATTATTACTTAGTTACTTGGTAGTTAAAAGCAAAAGTAAGCTAATGGCCCATTGGGATTCTCTTCCACTTGTAGTGGCTGCATTATTCCATTATGCTTCAAAAGCAAGTAGCTATCAAGTCCTTTTTTAAAACTGTTTAAAGACAATAAATCCACCAGTTCTTGGGCAATGTATTCCATGCTCTTTATGATCTTGTAGTAAAATAATTATCTCCTTTTTTGTATGTACCATGTGGGCAACAAATGGTTTATCATGTGACCTTAAGTTTACTGTTCTTGTGCTGTAATCAAGACCACACTGGAACAGTAATTCTGGATTTTGCAATATTTTAAATAGCAGTAGTAAATCCTCCCTTTGCTTTCTCTCCTCTATGCAAAACAGACCAGTCTCCAATAACCTCTCCCCATAGGTCATCTGTCCTAGCTGCAGGATCATCCTGGTCACCTTTCTCTTAACCCTCTCCAGCAGGTCAATATCCCTCCTTAAATATGGACTCCAGAATGAGGACCCACATTCTAAATATGCTTCACAATTCCCCACTTTATCCTTTCTTCATGAATATAAATGAAGACCTGTTTTTCTCCGCTCTTGACCCCCTCTGCAATATGTAGCTCCATGTCTGCTTTTGCCTCCCTAACCACCTTCTTTTCCTCCCTATTTTTCAGCAAATATTCTTCCCATTCTTCCTCCCCTGCTTCTCTTTAAGTTTGTAGAAGACCTTTGTCTTGGTCCTCACTGCTTCCTTGACCATTGTCTAGAACTGTATTGGTCTCTTGAACCTGTTCTTTTTGGTTACCATTCTCATGCGTACCTCAGACACTCCAAGAATAGCTCACTTAATTTCCCATCTTTCTTCCATTTCATCTATGTTGTCCACCCCTAACTTATCTCTGACCTGTTCCTTCAGCCTATTAAAGCCTGCCCTTTTAAAATCAAGGACTTCAGCTCTCAGTTGCAGTTTACTAGATACAAGGCCAGTTCAATCCAAAGGGAATTATGGTCACTGTTCACTAACAGCTCCCCTACTCCAACTGCTCCTACCTTCTCCAAGCTTGTGAACACCACAATGAGGATTGTGGTCTGCCTTGTTTCATTCCTTAACTAACTATACCAGCAGACAGTTCTGGACTGCATTCAACAAGACCTGCTGCTCCTTGCCAATGGAACATCCCAAATGAAGTCCAGCAGGTTCAGATCACTCACCACCACTACTTCCCCCTTAGCGATCCCTCTTTACAGGTCTCCCCTGAGCTCTCTGTCCCCCTCATCTCCTTGTCCAGTAATTCTATAGATTACTCCAATCACAGTTTCTTGCCTGAGGGGTGAGTTGCACCTACAGTGACTCTGTCTCCCCATTACTACCACGATGCACTCATCTTCAGTCGCTCTCTCCTTGACATACAGAGATACTCCTTCCCCCTCTACCTGTTCCTCTATCTCCCCTGAATCTTGAGTACCCATGGACCATCAGTTCCCAAACATTATTTTCCAAAGCCCATGTTTCTGTTATGGCCACAATGTCCACCTCAGTATCTTCTATCAGCTCCTGCAGCTCACTGATTTTATTACCTAGGTTCCTGGCATTAAGTCATGCCCCCTTCCATCTGACCCCTGATCCTGCTTTGCTACTATCCTTGTGCTTTGCATGTCCTCTCATCCCCTTGTTTTTCTTGGTGCTTGCACCCTTTGTGTTCTCCTTCGCCAAGGTCCCTTCAACTTGTCCATTATACTAAAGGATCATACTAAAGGAGATCCCAGACCTAGGAGGCAGGTCATGCACAAAGATGCTCTGAGAAATCCATGTTAAATAGTAATATTGCAAATTATCCCCTGACAAAATATATTTGTCCAGATGATTTTTTAATTCAGTTTTAGTTTTGCTAATAATGATATTTTCTGGCAATTTGTTACAGGGACTTACCACTCAAAGTGAGAAAAATTACTTCCTTTTAATGTGTTTGAAACTTTTACATGATATTTGCAAAGGATGGGCCACTGCTATACTGCTACAAGCCTGGGGGGACTAAAAGCTAGAAGCTCCTTCCTTTTCCCTGCTATTGAGGTTTCCCTATACCCAGTTTCCCCCATAGTCAGTTTGAACATCTGATATAGTCATCTAACTTCTGCCCCAGCACACAGGCCCCCTCTGTTGTCTGGTGAAGTCCATCATCCTTGAAGAGCCTCTTCTGCAAGAAGACCCCAAGTCCCCCACAATGAGATACCCCCCTTACACCATCCCTAAGTAATTCATTAAACTCCTCTATTACCTCCCACGTTATCCTATCCTGTTTCCCCTCATTGCTCCACACATGGAGGACTTTAGAAATGGCCAGGGAAGCTGAGTGTGCTGGCAACATGTCCCCAGTCTAGAAATGTTCTGTTTCACCACCTTCACCAACCGATTCACCAGATCATTGTTACCAAGGTGTACCAACAACCCCAGCTCCCCCTGCTCCCAATCCACCATCCTCCCTATCCTGCCTAAATCCTGGATGGCAGATGCCCTGGAAAGGCACCAGACCACCTCCCTCCTGTCCATTCACCCTATACCACTGTCTATACTCCCCTAATTATTGTATCCCCCACCACTAAGATTCTCCTGGCAGACTTGCTCCCCTTGGATGCCAACACATTGCCCTGCTTTTTGCCATTCACTGTCTCAAAGACCCCTCAGGGTGCATAGCTATCCCTGGACAACCTCCTTGAGGCTAACCCTACATCTCCTCCCCATCCCTCTCCCCACCACTCTCCACCCACCTGGACCAATGAGTCTCTGGGGGATTGGGGGTTTGGGGAGTGGACTCCTGCTGAGTTGATGATGCAGGTGAGATACCTCTACCCTTGCTGCCACCAGCTGAGCTTGGACCTCCACTAAGGTCTTACAGATGAGTCAGTGCTCCTACCACCAGAGAATATCCCTAGAGAAGAATGTGCCACAGCCAGCACAATGGACTGCCTTGTCTCTAAACACTATCCCCATAAAACCTATACTAAGCAGACATCTGATTTAAGTCATAGAGCTTACCTGGATGGGGTCTGGCTATAAGGCTCAGCTGTAGCACATAAAAACAGAGCTAAAACAAAACTACCATATAGTGCTCACCCAGATAGGGCATAGCTGTAGGTCTATTTATAGCACAACAAAATAGGACTTAAAACTACCTGGTAGTGCTCACCCAGATAGCGTGTGGCTGTAGGCTTAGCTATACCACAGCAAACTGGAGTTATACTAGCTTGTAGTAGTTAGCTAAGTAGGGTGCAACTGCAGGATTTAACTATAGCACAAAACAACCCTGCATATGAAATGTTCACTACCTATAGTACAAATGCTGTTCTGCAAATAAACTTTACAATAACCTGTAGTACACTCCTAAATATATTTCAACCAGTACCCCACAGGATATTCTCACAAACTATGCTGTTAAGTGGCCATATACAATTTTATCTGGAGTGCAACTGAAGATGTTGTGAAGTTTTAATCAATCAGCCAATTTAGCTAATCAGTGACCTTGCTAGACCAGTACAGTAGAGGTTCTTCCAACACATTAAGGTGTGCCTTGATAACTAAATATGTATTCACCATGTGTTGTGTTACACACAATCCTGACAACTCATCAGCTTCTTCCTTCTTTTCCTCAATGTCTGCAATTTTCACCTGGGACAAAGCATCCCATAGCAGGTTTATTGTTATGTTTCCTATTGCAAGACCTGTTGTTTCAGCCCATTTAACTGTGGTGGTATCTGGTCTGTGATCACTGTCAGGTTGTGCCTTACATAACTGTGACCATAACATTTGTGCCCCACAAACCCATCTTATTAGCTGATCAGTTAGAGTCTGTACCTGATCACACCCACCTACAAGTATTGATGACAGGCCCCTTTTATATGGTGGGTCCAGCATGGTGGCAAAACCAAAATCTGTAGACTGCAGAACACTGGAAATATGGCTTTTGCAGTCAACTATTGCAGCATGTGTTCCATTAAGGTACAGCTTTCCCTATCTCCACCTGCATCTAGCACCTGCTGTACATTTAACAACATCTGCTTCAGTACCCTTAGAAGTGGGATGGCCTGACTGATACAGGCAGTGTCCCCACTCACTGCCTGTGTGGCATGTTCAAATGGCCTCAGAGTGATGATCAGGCCATCCATGAGTCGCCACTGATCTGTTGTGAGACATCGATATTCCAGAACTGTCACAGCCTGTATGCAACAACCGGTATTCAGAAATAGCTTTGTACTGCTCTTACACATGCTTGGTCATGTAGAGTGTTCAGTTCCATCTAGTGATGACGTCCAGCTTCAGACACTGCTGATGCAGCTTGTTCCTTATCTGCAGTAACATTAGATGATCACTGGCCTTCCAGAATGTGCAAAGTGGGTACAGATGTGATGGGCCACAGTCAACACTGACTTAATTTCAGGATATGATAGAAACTCTTACAGTACTAGAGTAAGACTGTGCCATGAATGGAACTCAGAGAAACCCCCCGTCAGTAATGCATTCAACTACATTAGTGCCATTATCGCTTGCAAAGAAACCCATTTTCAAGGAATGTGGGTGCACCCACTCATCACTTTCAGTCAGGAGCAATTTGAACATTTTCTGACCCATTGTGAGCCTGTCACACTCTTCATTACCAGCATGGCATGCTGGTGAATACCTGGAATGTTGCTACCCTTGCAGATGGGCTTTGTACAGTTTTTCTCCATTCCAGTGTCAAATACTACCTGAGTTACCTGGGCCGATGGGTTGTAATACATAGATAATTGCTACCAGCTGTTTGGCCACTGGTCCACATAGCCATATTAAGATGTATATATGATGATGCTGAATGCTGCAGGACATGCAGTACTGTGCGTGTGACAGTCCTATAAAGTTCTGGAATGACTCAGGTGGAGAAATAGGTTCACAACAGAATTTGCCATTTTTTGCATGTACGTGCCATCACCCTCTGGAATCCTACATTCTCTACAAAAGAGAATGGCAGTAGATCAATTGTCAGAATTTCGGTGGTTGCTGATTTAAGTTCCCATGCAACAACTTGATTGGGTGGGTATTTGGTGTGACATCCAAATGGTTTTGTGTCATAACGGTGATCGCAAAACAGCAATCACTGTTACAGTGAGTGTACATCATCGAAAAGCAAATCGGTGATGTACACTTATCGGCAACACCACATCAGGCAACCAAAATAAGCATTTATGTGGGGGGCTGTGCCCCCGTGCCCCCCTGATTTTTGATTACCAACTCCGGGGGGATGCATGTCAGGGTAGGGGGAGACAGTCCCAAAAAGGAAAAATTCAAGTGCAAGCTAAAAAAATATATACCCCTCCCCAGTCCCGAACCGTGTATCTGCTGCACCAAAGCTAGCCACCATCACCACCACCACATCACATGGCTAGCTCAGCAGCAGTATGCTGCACTGCCCCACACAAACCCTCTTCCCTAGCCATCCCCTTAAAGTCACCATCCTACTCTACCAGTAACCCTTCCTCGCTCATTCCTACCCTTGCTGTACCTTTCCCTCGCTACCCTTACAGGGTAACTCAAATGTCAGGTGCTTCAAATGAGTCGCTATTAATGTGGTAACTCATTTGCAGTTGCCAATATCACTGGATACCCATCCAAACATGGTATGCAGTGTAGGCTGCACATTTTGGGGTGTTGGGCTTAGTAGACCAAAACTCTGGAATCTATTCATTGGCAAAATAGTCAGTGGGGTATCTTTTGACTCGGAGTGGGTGGGACACAGATGCTAAAAGAATGAATGACATGATATTTCATGTTTTATGTACTGGGGTTGATGTGCTTTGGTGATTCTGGCTGCTACTACTCAAACCACCAATGTTGCTCTGGCCAATACTAGGCAATTCCACTGACTCCTCCTCCTCCTCATCTCTGTTGTAGTCCTCTGTAGTCTCTTTTGACTCCGACAGGACTGTATCCATGCCACTTTGGGATGCCTTGCACAATGAGGATGAAAAGGGAAAAGGCCCCTGTGTACTAGTTTCCCTTTGGTGCTGAATCCAAAGTAACAGATGCCTGGACTTGAGGTGTGTGTGCTACCCACTAGTCCCTCTTTGGCTCCCCTTTTTCTCACAGATAACATGCACTCAGCATAGCTGGCAGATAGCCACTGATTTATCAGCTGGGTCCAGAATGAAAAAATCTTGAACTAGAGATTTTGTAAATCCTTGTTTTTACATGGCAGTGGACCGGGTACTGGGGCATTGTAAGGGTGGAAATTGATGTTTTGAGGAATGATTTATGCACTGCTGCAACAGTAGGCGACTCATGCTCTGTTATTATTGGCTCAGCAGTGCTAACAGCAACAACAGCAGGAGGACTGGGGTCGGTTTTGGACAGGTAATTCCTTGAAATTGTGATGTAACCTGCACCACAGGCTCAACAGCATGGCCCTTATTGTTTTTTTCAGGTTACTGCAGAGGGTCCAGATCATTATCCCCATCCCCATCTAGGCTGATGACCTCCTCCTCCTCCTGAGCTCTGCCCTCCTCTTCTACATCCTCACTTTCTCCACCCTATATTTCTTTCTCATAATCCAATTTAATGCATGCAACAGTCAGATCGCCTGTATCACACTGCAAGTAATCCTCAAGCTGATCAACACTAGTTTTGGAAACATCAACCACTTTATTGTCCTCAACCACATTTCTAGAGCAAGACATTTTTTTTGGTTCTTGAACTGTTACTGTTGTTGCTGCTTCCACTGCCAGCAGTGCCAGCACTAGCACTCACCAGCACTGATGCCACAGATGTGGCTGAGAAAAATTTAGCCAAACTAATGTCCTCACCACTTGCGCCAACTACTCCTTCTCAAGTACTGGTACTACCAACCCCTGATGATGCTGAGGCAGAATTAGGTGTTTTAGATGCAGTACCCTCCCCAGCCACAGAACCTACACTCTTTTTGGCAACATTGCTGCTGCAAGCAACTCCAGTTTTACTAAAGCGTCTCTTTCCAGCTGTTGCTATTTGTAGATTTTGGAACACAATACAACACCTTACTGAGCTAACAGTAGCTACAGACAGTAAAAACAACACCAACAAAGTTTTTTTTTTCACATGAACAATACATGACCGGTAATTCAGGAAATAAAGAAACATGTAAAAACTGAGATAATTATAAAGACATTACTGTCACTATGACAGTAAAACTGTAACTTCAGTAATTAAACTGGAGGAGGACCAGAAGAAGGCAGACATACTGAACACATATTTTTGTTCAGTATTCACTGTAGAAGGGGAGGGGAGGGGAGGGAAATGGTCCACTGATGAAGGAATATGGGATACCCGGTGGGGGAGGGTGGTAGATACAAGCCCCTTTATTGAGGAGAGAATACTCAGGGAGCTTGAAAAACTAAGGGTGGACAAGGCTATGGGTCCCGACAGGGTGCACCCACGGATACTTAAAGAACTAAAGAAAGAACTGGCTGCTCCCCTGGCAGCCCTGTTCAATCAATCCTTGGAAACAGGGGTATTACTATGAGATTGGAGAAGGGCAGATGTGGTACCAATCCATAAAAGTGGGAACGGGGGGGAGGCAGAAAACTACAGGCCAGTGAGCTTGACATCGGTGGTGGAGAAGGCAATGGAAACATTAATAAAAGAAAGGATGGTGGAGTACCTGACCAGCAATAATTTGCAGAATCCAAGACAGCATGGCTTCACAAGTGGGAGATCATGCCAAATGAACCTGATCGAGTTCTTTGATTGGGTGGTGCAAGTCATGGACAAGGGAGGAGCAGTGGATGTGGCCTACTTGAATTTCAGGAAGGCCTTTGACACTGTGTCACACAGGAGATTAGTTAACATGTTCAACAGTCCAGGGGTGGGGACAAAAGCGCTAAAGTGGGTGCAGAACTGGCTTAGCAACAGGAGCCTGTGGGTAGTAATAAATGGGGTGGGATCCGAGGAGGGTGAAGTAACAAGTGGGGTACCACAAGTGTCAGTCCTACAGCCATTGCTGTTTAATGTCTTCATTGGAGACATTGCTGATGGACTAGAAGGTAAAGTACGCCTATTCACAGACAACTCAAAGATCTGCAACAGGGTCCACACCCAGGAGGGAGTGGACAGAATGAGAGGAGACTTAATAAAATTGAAAGAATGATCAAGGGTCTGGCTGCTGGGATTTAATGCCAGAAAGTGTAAGGTTGTGCATATGTGGTGGAAGAACTCAAGGGTAACATACCAACTAGGAGATGAGGAGGTGGAAACAACTCATCAGGAAAGGAACCTAGGAGTCATCATAACAGATGACCTCAAAGTGGGAAGTCAGTGTGTGAAGGCAGTGGGTATGGCAAGCAGGATGCTGGGCTGCAATGGGAGAGGAATAACAAGTAGAAAGAGAGAGGTAATCCTACCCTCTATAGATCACTGGTGAGGCCTCACCTCAAGTACTGTGTCCAGTTCTGGAGGCCACATCTCAGAAAGGACATTGACTGAGTGAAGGCGGTGCAGAGAAGGGCTGCCAAAATAGTCCAGGGCATACATCAGAAAATCTAAGAGGACAGGCTCAGAGAACTAAACATGTACTCACTGGAGATAAGATGGGAGAGAGGAGACATGATAGAGACAGTCAGATATGTTAAAGGGATTAATAATGGAGGGAAGAGCAGCTTTCTGCAGAATAAAAGAGCACTAGGACAAGGGGTCATGCATCCCTCTCCCCTCTTCATAACTTCCCCTCACCTTTCTGTCTCGCTCCATGGTCTGCCTCCCTGTTCCACCCCCTCCTCCTCCTCCCTCTTCTCTTATGCCACCCCCACTACTCCCTCACTTCTTCCCTCCCCAATCTGTCCAATACCCTCCTCTTCCTCCCTCCTACTCCCCTCCCTTCCCCTGCTGTTGCTGTACCTCCCAACTGCCCCCTTCTCTTTTTCCACTTCCTTCACCTACCCACTCTAGCCTGCTATCCTAACCTTTTCTTAATCTTGAGGCCCTCTCCCTCTATATCTGCCTCTCCTCTCCTCTCCTCTCCTTCCCTATGCCAACACACCCCCAGAAGGGCTAAATACCCCCCACCCCCAGTTTTTCCCTCTACTTACTCCTCCTCTGCAGGGATGTTGCACTCAACGCCTGCCCCAACTAACTCAGGCTCCTCCTGCACAGACAAAGGGTCTACATATTTTCCACATAAATGCCAGGAGCATTCTTCCCAAAATAGACAACCTAAAAGTCTAGGTCACCCAACACTCTTCTGATTTAAAATGCTTCACAGGGACTTGGCTCTCCTCCAGAATCCCTGACTGCTCCATCTTCATTCATGATTACAACCTAGTCCATCAAGACCGCGGTAAGTGAGGAGGAGTGGCCATGTATGCCACAAACTCCCTGTCCTGCTCTATCTCCCTAAGTGACACTAAGCCCTCCTCCTATGAGCTCCTCACTGTTCTCATCTCCCTTTCCTCCACCCTCCCAATCTGCATTGCAGTACTCTATTGCCCCCCCAAAGCACCCCACAATACTGTGATTGAGTGCATTCACACAATCTCCTCTCACTCCAGCAAAGGTGAGCTCATCTTGCTTGGTGATTTCAACCAGGACTGGATCTCCTCCTCCACCAAACACTCTATTCTTAAAATTGAATCTCTAAACCTCTCCCAAATGATCTCAGAGCCTAGTTGTTTGAACCCCAAACCCTCCAAGCACTCCCTACTCAACTGGGTGCTTACTTCCCATTCCCACCATATCTCTGCCACTGGAGTACTCCCTGATGTCTTTAGCGACCACTTTATCACCTTCTATGTACATAAAGCTTCAAACCTAAGTCAGTTCCCAAATATTTTTGGTTCTGCCCCTCTCGTCATCTACATACTAACTCCCTCCTTCACGATTTGTCCCATACTGATTGGGCACCTGTGTACTCAGCCCTAAATGTGGACTCGGCTCTCCAACTGTTTACTGACACCGTTATCTGTGTCTGGGATGTTCATGCCCCCTTAAAAAGGGCTAGAGTAAAACATCATCACCTCCCTTGGATTACTCCAACCCTCATTTCCCTCCATAAATAATGCAACAAAAGCTGAGCTAAATTCAAGGCCTCCCTCCTCCCCTCAGACTTCCAGTGTTACATGTCCCTCAGAAATGCCTGCATAAAAGTCGTCAGAAAGGCTAAATCTGGTTACTTTAAGGGTCAGCTTCAAACTAGATCAGGCTCCCCGGCCAACTTCTAGCAATCTCTCCACAACCTCATTGACCCCCCCCCCCACACTGCCAAAGCTCCTCAAATTCTAAATTATCTCTGACCCAGCTGCAATTGTGGAGGTCTTCAACAAATATTTTACCAATGAACCTGTCTTGATCACCCCTTCCTCTGATTTCCCCCCTACAACTGCCAGACCTGGTTTCTCATTTCCCCTGATCTCCTCCCATGAAGTCTACAAGGCACTAATGGCCCTCAATCCCACGAAATCCAGCCCTGATGGCCTCCACCCTAAGTTTCTCTGTATTTCCGCACCTGCCATTGCTGTCCCCTTAGCGTACCTCTTAAACCTCTCATCACCAGCACTGTTCCTTTGGTCTGGAAACTCACCAAAGTGCTTCCTCTGCACAAAGGAGGGGAGCCAGCCTCTCCAGGCAACTACAGACCCATTTCTCTCCTTCCAGCTCTTGCAAAGCTTTGTGAGTCCATTATCTACTCTAGACTCCTGGGACAACTAATGGCCACAGATAGTCTCTCTCCCTACCAGTCAGGGTTCAGGAAACAGCACTCCACAGTCTCCTTCCTGCTCTGCATAACAGATGCAGTCCAGTCAGCCATGGACAAAGGCCTTGTCACTGCAGCCATTTTTGTGGACTTGTCTAAGGCCTTTGACTCAGTCTCCGATTCCCTCTTGGCCAGAAACTCCATTCCACTGGGCTTACTCCTCCTGCAACAAACTGGTTCAGGTCATATCTTCTACATAGGCAGCAATCTGTTCTTGAAGGAACCTCCCTCTCCCTCTCCCCTCCCCTCCCCTCCCTATTCTAGCTGGCGTCCCTCAAGTAACCATACTGGCTCCCATTCTTTTCTCATTACTCATTAATGACTTCCCCTCTATCTGATCTCCCTCCAAAATGCATATATATGCAGACAATACCATGTTATTCTACTCAGGCCCCTCAGCCATTGATGTCACTGCCCCCCTACAGCATGACTTCAACAAAGTACATACCTGGTTCTTTCAAAACCAACTAAAACTAAATGCTAAAAAGACAGTGTCTATGCTCCTTGGCTTGAGGCAAAACTATCCAAAACCCCTAACCCCCCCACCTTTACCACCTTTGAAGGATCTCCCCTCCAATCAGTCAACTCATTCAAATGCCTAGGGGTCTGGCTGGACGATTGTCTCGACTTCTCTACTCACATTGTCTCCATGGGCCCGATTCACAAAGGGGGCTGTGTTCGGTGTAAGCTGCGGCAAACAGCAGCTTGCACTGAAGCCCCGTGTGCCAGGGACCCTGCACCCGATTCAGGTACAGGATGGGACCTAAGTCTCCACAGCTGTGGCAACCCCTCCCTTGCAGAAAATACATGGCGCACAGAAAGGAGCTGCCACAGGCCCTTTGTGGCAATGGCAAGCCATTGCACTACGTGACCTACAGTTATACAACATTCAGTAGATGCCCCCCCACTTAGAACCCCGATGTGCCCGGGTATAATAAATATTCAAGGCTCCCGCCCAACCCAGAACCCTGATGCTCCCCACAAGTCTCATGCTAATAGAAACCCTCACCCTGATCCCCGATGTGGTAGTCTGTACGGCATTGCAAAAAGCCGTCATGGGTGGTCCAGTGTTCTCCAACTCCCCACCTCTACTGATAGTGCTGCCACACCCCCATCCCCAGACAGAGCCAGGGACCGGTGCTGCCCTCCTCACACCTCCATGGCCAGTCCCCAGCTGAACTGTCAATGAGTGCGTATTGTAATGTGCATGCGCTCATACACATTACAAGACGCGGTCATTGACAGTTCAGTCGGGGACCAGACACGGAGGTGTGAGGAGGTCAGCGCTGGTCCCCAGCTCTGTCTGTATGGTTTCAGGAAGAGACATAGTCCTTGAAGCCTGTCAAAACCATGTGCAATTTCTTGAACACATAAATGTTACTAGCTCTGAATGAATCTCCTCCACAGGTTCTCTGGGGAAAACAGTGACACCCTCAAATGAGTGGTTTCCATCATGTCGGGTGCACCTCCACCACTCTTCCTTCACCAGCTCCAGGGCCAGGTGTACCTGTAAAACAAGCAAATAATTGCTTCACTGAGCACAGTAACTCTGAGATCATCCAAACACAAAACTATTAGACCAGCCCAGGGGGCAACATTAGCAATATTAGCATACCTTTTGTAAGGCAAAATAAGCCTATCAGCACCAAAATGCTGATGAAGTCTCAGACGTCCTTCTCTCTTCTCTGAGATCCCAAATCCTTGTTTTATTCAAAAAAAGGAATCTGCTGTCGGGCTGTAATCTACTAAAATATCAGTCCAGACTGCTGAGAATTGTAGGTAGAACGTCCATCAGCCCGGCAGTGTAAAACGCCAACTTCCAAAAAGCAAATGGCAGCAAAAACATGTATTAACAGATGAGCTGCTCTTGTGACACAATTTTACAAGGCTGAGTGACCCTTAAAAAAATAAACACAGACAAAATGAAACGTCAGAAGTCGAGCAGCTGTTTAAACTAACATACCTTAAGTTTCTATCCAAGACCAGCCGCTACTCTTTTAAGGCACTTGACAGAATAAAATTTCAGTGTTAAAGATAGCTGTGTGCTAAAATAACATGAGTCTCATTCAATAAAGAGAAGATTTTACCAAATAAGGGTTTACAAAATGCTCCGATAAACTCTGAGCTGCGAGGAGCAGAGCAGCGTCAAGGCCATCTTGCCACTCCCTACAAACCATGTGGCTGTACTATACTCTCGGAGCTTGCACATAGCCCCAGAGTGTCTTCAGTACCAGTATTCCTTAGTACCATACATACTAGAGAGAATGGAGGTCAGGTTCACCTGCTGTGTCTCATCCTTCTCTTTCAACGTTTGTAGAAACTCTATAGCTATAATTCCATCCAAAGAAGTTGTCAGCCATAGAGTATGTCCTATGGATGCAGAGAGTATACTTAGTTCACTCTCCCACAGCAGGTGGAACAAATATTGAATATTCCTCCTGAACTTGCCATCCATACTTAGCACTCTAGATGCTTGGTTCTCAGCACTTGCACTTCATGTACTTCCAAATGCCCTCCTGTCCCTTGTGGGTATAAATTAGGATAACATTGTGCTTCTAATGATGATCTCCCAGATACAGGACTACCTTCAGCCTGTTTCACCTGATAGTGGTCAATATTGTCTTCAACTGGATCCCTGCCAAGAAGAGGGTGACTTGTGTACTGTTCATACACAAGATAGCACTTCAATGTAAAGTTCACAAATGATGCCCCAGGTGATCTTTCTGTTAATTCCAATGTGGGTAAACCAACTATACACTGGTTTGCTTTATAGAGATTGTTCTCTAAGTTTTCAGTTTTATGAGCCTGCATAATATTATCCAGAAGAACTGAAGTTAAAAGTGTTGCATTAGAGTTAACTTTATTTGTTAGAATATCATTGTCTTTAACAAGAGCAGTGATTGACTCCAATAACAGACGTTCTGTTTTGACACCGTTGCTGCAGCTGCTTCCCATTTTTAGTCCAGCTTATGTATGGCTTGCAAAAGTGTTGAATAGGATCTATCTATGGCCTCAAAAGAATCCAGTTTTCTTGTGCAGGTGTTTTTGGTGCTTTGTCCAGGTATATTTCATATGGCAGAATTCCTTTTTCATATAGCCATATAAAACAAACTCTGGCCAGAGCTGGTACAGCTGCAGGTGACATGACAGACAAACATGGCACTGTCTGCCATGTCCAAGATGGTCACTGGAGTTCTTTTTGCATGTATGATGATTTGTGCATGTGCACTGAACTCCAAAGCATGGCAGCACAGCCTGCCATGTCCAAGATGATCGTCGAAGTTCCCTTTACATGCACGAGGAGTCACACATGAGTACTGAGTTCCAGTGGCTATCTTGGACATGGTGGACTATGCCACTGTGTCATAGAGTTCAGTGTACATGGACGATGCAAATAACTTCAGCAGCCATCTTGGACACAGCAGACAGTGCCATGTTCCCCGCTGTCCAGCGGACAAAATAGTGTAGTGAACACGCAGTGATTGCCATTCACCTCCACTATTTACAAGTCCATCCAGTATGCAGTAGGCTCCCTTTTTACTAATGTGATCACAAGATGGCTACAGGGCTACGCCCATTACAGCTGTTAAAACTGCTTCACCTCAGGATTGGAAATAGGAGTACACGATGGGTAAGGAATTAGCTCAGAGTGAGAATACAGAGGGTTTTCATCAGTGAAAAGCACTCACAGGTCAGGTAAGTCACCAGTCAGGTGTCAGAAGAATCAGTCTTGGGACTGGTCCTCTTTAACATCTTCATCTGTGACATTTTGGTAGGGATTCAGGGAAAGTTCTTCCTCTTCATAAATGGCACAAAACCTGCAGAAAACTGGACAGCAAGGAGGGGGTTCAGCCATGTGAAACAATCTAGAGAGACTAGAGAAATTGTCTCAGACGTGGCACTTAAAATTAATTGCAAAAATGTGTAAGTTAATACACATAGGTGCCAAGAACCAAAGAACACAATTTACAATGGTAGGAGTACAGGTTGAAAGAATTACAGAAAAAAAGAGACTTGGATGTGATAATTACTGTATGGACAACTTGAGATCCTTGGCCTCATGCATCAGGGTAGTGGGTAGGCCAAATATAATGATGAAATGCATAAGAAGGCCATTTGCACACAGAAACACAGGAACCCTGTACAATCACTATATTATATTCATTTTCATTTTATTAGCCACTTGTTTCCTCAATGTTTCAATAAGCTTAATCGTGAGATGTGGTGCTTTATTTTTGAAGAAATTAATTAATAGAAAAACTGTATATACAGTACATACATTATGTGAATATACTTGCAAATAACATGGAAAATGTGTTGAGTAATACAATTTATTTGGTTTTATTTCAAGCTTGTTTGGTATTACCCCAGTATGAATGATCACATTGAGAAAACTCATTAGTGAAGTAGTGAGTTGTAACTTTGTATTTCTTATGGGTGGCACCAGAGACCATGGCACCTATTGTCCATGTCTGGGCTGTATGGCAGTGTGCCATTGGTCCACTGGCCCCTCTTCAATGCTGTTGCCAGCCTCTTTGCCACTTTCAGCACTGCTGTCCCATTGCCAAGTGGCCATTATACTAGCTCTGGCCTGGTTTACCTTTGGATTGGTCTTGTGGACTTTGGGTCATTGAAAATCCCAGATTAGGGAATATGGCAGCGATGTTGTGGTGCAAGGCCCCTCTGCTATGGCACAACCCCATGATTGGCACAGGGCTGGCACACAGGCACCCAATTTTGACACAGTCTGCATTCAAAAATCAGGATTTCTGCAACTTCTGATGCAAGATGCTCCTTATTAAAATTCTGTTTGACACAGGCACCTTGTTTTAATTTCAAGGCTTTGAATATAAGCCCACAGCGTTTAGTCAAGCAACTGATTATTCAGTCGTGGTGCAGCTGATATAACATAAGCTTTAGAGTGCAATAACATGCAATCTATAATACATATATAATAAAAAAATCTCTAAAAACTAGACAGTTGCTTACCATAAATCATTAGCTGTACATAATTTATAACTCTGACATTTTAATTCTAATTATTAATGCATTTAGATAACTTTTCTGATTTGTTTTTCAGAAATGTAAGGAAGCATTAATTGTGTATTTATTTAGAAAGTGGTGACTGGGAAAGGCACACTGAGTCAAGGCTTGTTTCTGGGTGTGATCTGGGGAAGGCAACAGGGGAGGCAAATGCATAGCCTAGATACAGGACACAGTTAATGCAATTACACCCATTGACACAGTTCCCAGTTTCAGTAAAGTGGTACAGAGTACATGACTTAAATCAGGAGTGAGAACCATAAGAGCAAGCTGCAACAAATCTGTAATTCAGTTTACACCTACACTACACCAGGGTAGGAGGTAAATGTAAGAGAGCAGTCAGGTAGGGGAAAACAGGAGTGGTGGGGAGTTTCACTTGGTTCCTATGGGAAACAGGGGAGGTAGTGAAATGGAGGGAGGATGGGACTAGGTTCCAGAGTGAAAGGACATGATAGGAAAAAGGCTAATTGCCCAGCAAAGGACCAGGTATAAGGAGTGGCAAATGTGTGAGGATCCCTGGAGCAGAGGGAACAGGAGGTAGAGAGTATGGAGGAGAGAAGAGGAATGAGGAGTGAGGAAAGAAAAGAGGAAAGGGACCCAAATCAGTATTTTGATATGAATGAGGCACAGTGGCACTGGCGACATGAAGGCAGAGGAAGGATGGATAAGGAGGAGAAGAGTGAGCAATGGTGTGTATGAAAGTGGGTGTTCATAGTAAAATGTCAAATGGAGTTGTAGTGAGTGTCTAGTCAAGGCAGGAAGGCAATGGAAGTGGTGCCATAGACCTTGTTTGCATAGTCAAAGATGGGGAGCAACATTTTGGTGACAAGATCATGGCTTACCTGTGGAGACAGACAAAATTTATTGCAGTATAAGGCACCAAGTTTAGGGTGGAACTTCTCTTGGATGGCGTCAATGTGGGTAGAGAAGTCAAGTTTCCTGTCTAGCCATACACTGAGGTATTTTTTTCAATGCCTCTTTATTCAAAAGATAAAAGATAAGACATAAATTCCAAGAGAACAGACATACAAATTTTGACAGAACCTTAGAGAAAGTCAATGCACAGTTCTCAGTTTTAGTTTGTTATCCACATGGTTAGTTTAGGTTCCATTATAATCATTTTTTTCAAACCTAATGATATGCCCCTTACTTGGAATTGTCAACCTATAAAAATCCCATTGTCAATATCTAAAGATAATTACTGTATTAACAACAACAGTTAATAAAATCTTATAACATTTTAAAATCTAACATAAAGTCTCACATTTAAATATGTAAAATTCTACATTTCCTGGAGAAAAGGAAAAGAAAAGAAAACAAATATAGTGAATCTCTTTCTTGCAATAATCAATGGATCATAGAGGAATATGGGGGTAATCATCTTTTTTTTTATTTAGTTATTTAACCAGGAGTAGCACACTAAGCTGAAAGCTTTTTCACAGGTGTGACCTGGGAAAACAGGGAAGTTAAGTGATTGCTCATGGTCATACAGTATGCTAGTGGAAGCTGTGGGATTCAAACCCAGGTCTGGTCTGCTGGATGTCACCAGATTCGCAGCTCAGAACCTTAAACCACTGTGCTATGCTGCCTCTCATCTTATCTCTTTAAGCTACCAACAATATAAATTGCAAGAATGACAACAATGACATTGACAACAGGTGGATGAAGGGGTTTGGAGGAAACTTAATTAATCTTAGTTGTTCTTATTAATTAATCTTAGTTGTTCCCCCTGTCCTTCACTATTAGACCATCTAAACCATGGGTCCCATAACTCCCTATACTTCTCCTCCTTGAGATGTAACCACACAGTTAAGCATTCCATTTCACTAATGTTATTGACCCTGTTTTGCTATTCAATATGGGTTGGGGCTATACATTTAATCAATGTGATGTGAGACATTTAACGGCTGCGACCATAAATAATTCTAATAGTTCCCTTTGGGCCATGGGAAGTTGTAGGACTGTGGGGAAACCCAGGACCCAGTCTATAAGCTCATCCAGAATGGATACTGAAAGGATGTCCCTCACTGAATGTTGCACCGAGATCCAAACTTTTCTGATTCCTGGGCATTCCCAGAAAATGTGGGACTGGAAACCTACTGCACCACAGTTCTGCCAGCATCAGTCTGTATTGAGGTGTGGAAGTATTTGGTGATTGTAGGTGTGCAGAAATATCTCACCAAATTTTTCCAATAATACTCCCTCCAATCTGGTGAAGAGGTAACCCTCCAACCCAGTGTAACTTACCTTACCCAAATGTCCTCAGAGATTAACCTGCCCATCTCTTTTTCCCAGGCCTCTTTTATGTGGAGATGGGGAACTGGGTCATCTGCTTCCAATTTGCCATATCATTCTGAAACATACAGCCCTTTAAAATTTATGGTTATAATCCCGTATATAAAATCCTCCCAGGAGGATCCTTGCCTGGACAGGACAGTTGGATGATTAGTCTCACTCAGAAAGTCTGGGGTAATTTAAACTTGGCTTGGACTTGCTGAAAAGACATACAGTTTCTCCTTTCCATAAGCTGTGCAAAACAAGTGAGTCTTCTCTTCTCCCACAAAGTGTATCCTTGATCCAAGGTTGGAGGTAGACATTCTGGGTGGTATCTGATCAAGGATAGATGGCCCAGTGTCCCTTTAAACCCAATCCTACCCCTTACCCAGGATAGGATTTTCAGAGTATGCTGAACCCAAGGATTCTTAATGGTGTTATTAAAATTTTTAGGAAGAGTCAGACAAGGCAAAGTGAACAAGGGATAGGGGAGACCACCTCCCTCCTCTATGCCATACCAGCCTGATGTCAAGAGCTGTTTAGCCCAAGTACACACTGGTACTACTTGACTGGCTAAATAGTAATGATATAGGTCTGGTAGCCCTGGGCCAACTTGAGCCTTCAACCATTGCAAAATGGCCCAAGATATGCAAGGTCTGTGGCCCCCCCAGATAAATTTACTGATGCCTGTTTTAAGTGTTGACCAGTATCTAGCCAGGACTGGTAAAGGCAGGGTAGAAAAAAGAAATAAAAACCACAGAAGCAAATTTATTTTCACTGAGTCAACTCGGCCAGCCAGAGACAGTGGTAGCAGTGTCCATTTGGCCATGTATCTCTGCATCTCATTCCAAAGTTCGTTATAATTGATGTCAAATAGTTTTGATTGTGATGTCAAGACTTGTACCCCAAAGTATATGAGTTGGTTGTTCTTGGCCCAAGAGAATGGAAAATAGTTATGAAACCCTGGTGGACGTGATCTGCTCAAGATCAGGGCCTCCAATTTTCTGTAGTTAATTTTGAAACCTGAGACCAGTTCAAAGGAATTGAGGACCCAGAGCAGCTACAGCATATAAGTTTCAGGGTTTCTCACAAAAAATATCGAATCATTGGCATATAGAGCTGTCTTTTGCTCCAAGCCCCCTACCACTACACCTTCAATCAGCTGATTCTGGTGGACTGCTGCAGCCAGCAGCTCTAGGAAGATAGCAAATAGTACTGGGGACAGGAGGAAGCCCTGTGAGTGCCTCTATTGATAAGAAATCTACCTGAATTTGTGCCATTTACTCTTACTTGAGCTTAGGGGAAAGAGTATTAGCTAGAGACTATCTTTAAGAATTTTGAGCTAAATATCATCTTCTCCATGGATTTTTGTAAAAAATGCCAATTCACCCTATCAAATGCTTTCTCAGCATCCATGGTGATTGCTAACTGAAATGCTTTCTGTCCCCATTGGGCCAAGATGATATTTAAGAGCTGTCTTATATTGTCCTGGAGATATCTCCTCACCACAAACCCTGTTTGGTTAGGATGTATGAGTTTGGGAACTACCTTCTGCAAGTGGTCAGCCAAAATCCCAGTAAAGATTTTTAAGTCTACATTTAGGAGGGAGATTGAACCACACTGCTCCACATCCTTTCCCTCCTTATGAATAACAGCAATTTGGGCTTCAGCCATGAATCTGGGATTTCTCCTCCTCCCTGGATATGATGAAAACAAGCTAATAGGGGAGGTACCAGGTCTTTGCCAGAGTAGATTTATTAAACTCAGAGAGCAGGATGACTAAACCAGGGGATTTACCCATTTTTAAATCTTTAATTTTTTTGTACCACTTCTTGCCAAGAAATTAAGGTATCTAGAAAATCTCTGTCCTCTGAATCCAGATGAGGTAGGGTCAATGGGGCAAGGAATTCCTCTGTTTTAGCAGAGTGGTCAGCCTTTACCTCCTGACTGTACAAATCCATGTAATAACTAACAAATGTCTGTGCTATTTGTGGAGGCTCAGTGACCAAGGCATCCCTCTTACTCGGGTCCCTGATCCCCAATACTGCTTTACTAGTAACCTGCTATCGCAGGGCCAGGGCCAATAATCTTCCTGCCCTGTTCCCCTCCACATAATACTTTTGATTGGTTCTTCGCATAGCCCCCTCTACTTGCTGTGCCAGGAGACTCTGCAGTACAGTTTTTTTCTGCTGCCAAGTGGTTTTATCCTTTGGGTCTAGAGTTAATTTATGTCTGAACTCTGCTTCTTTCAGCTCCTCCTCTAATTTTTGCTGGCATGACAATCTATTATGCTTTAATCTAGAGCTATAGGATATTATCTGGCCTCTAAGATAGGCCTTAAGGGCATCCAATTTGACTGAGGGTAAGGGTCCCTCCCCCCGTTATTTACCTCTAGATATGATCCTATTTGTCCAGACAGTTCTTTCTTAAACTCTCCCGAGTTCAGCAAACTGACATTGAGCCACCAATTTGAATTCCTAGCTACCAAGTTTACACTCAGGTGAAGCAAAAGAAGAGCATGATCACACCAGGACATGGGGAGAATAGTGCATTCTTGAATGCACTAGGACTTTTCCTTGGGTACTAGAAACATATCTATATGAAAGTAACTCCCATGTCTATGAGAGTAGAAGGTATAGTCTTTTTGTGCTGGGTGGCAAAGATGCCAGGCATCAATTAAATCCACCCTCTGCATGATGCTTTTAAGGACCCCCCCAGGGTTGAAGATAGTGGAGAAGTATTACCCCCACATCCCAGTGTATAGAAATTACCCTATTAAAATCACCCCATATAATATCATTTTTATTTTATTTTTATTTATTGTATTTCTTGTAAAATCGGAATTACAACCTTTGAGTTAAAAGGTCATTTACAAAGGATCCTCATTGAACAGAGGGTTGGGGAACATCAAGTACATGGGCAGTGGAGAAAACCAAAAGCAGTTAGTAGGCATTGTCAGTTACACATCATTAATAAGGCTATACAGCATTACAAATAGAAGGATGGGGAGAGACAGAATGCATTGCAAAAGCCATCACTTAATTACATAATACAGAGAAAAATAGTCCCATAACAGATTAGGTAAATAAAGTGCAGATTCCAACTACAGTATGTACAAAGTATGAGAATTCCCAGAATACAGTTATGGAGATTAGATAGGTTCCCAGAGGGGAGCAATGAATGTGACCACCAACAAGTACAGCCATTAAGGGAGAGTAGGCTACAGGCTAGATGGGTGAGGGAGAGAACACAATGGTGGGTGATAGCTTAAGGGTCAGGAAGCAAAGCAGGTGTGGAGGTGGGGGGTATAGAGGGTCAGGAGGGCTAAGTGGGTGACGGGGTGGGGGGGGAATGGAGGACCCAGGGGTGGGTAGGTGGAGGTGGGGATTAGCGGGAGATTCTTAGGAGCCACGGGTCACTGCTGCCAAGCCATATTGTGTCAGAGGGCACCATGAGGGCTAGAAATGGCTGGGGTGTTCTTTACAGCAACATTGTGCTGGAGAGGAGATGGTCTTCTGAATTTCAGATTTGAACTGACCAAGGTGCGTAAGGCTAGTAGTGGCCTGGGGGAGCTCATTTAGCCAGGTGGGAGCCCTTACTGCAAAGGCTCACCTCCCCAAGGCAGTTCTTCTGAAAGACACTGCTAGGGCACGTCTTGTAACACTTCTCGTGGAGTGCTCAGCTGGGACTGGACAGAATAAGGCTTGTAGGGAAAGGGGGGATGCAAGACCTAGAAGGGCCTTCTTCACTAGAAGGTAGGAGTAGAGCTTGATTCGGTCCATGAGAGGAAGCCATCATGTCCCAATGTAAAGGCTGCACTTGTGTGTAAGGCGATCTGCACCTAAAACAAAGCGGCATGCTTTATCAATCAATCAATCAATCAATTAAAATCTTTATTTATCCAGGCGGGCACCATAGGGCAAGGCTCATTTGCAAGGTGGACCTGGTCATGAATACATCAAAGTACAGTACAGAAGGAGGTATATAAAAAGCAATAATATACAAGGAAGAAAAAGTATATACAGTGTATACAGTACAGTACAAGGTTGAAATAAATTAAAAAAAAAGACAGCATTATTTTACAATTGAAGAAGTCAGCAGATGTACAATCAACCATAGACATACAGGGGTTATAAGCAGAGATCTTTTGAGTGGGGCAGCCGGCAACTACAGATATAGGGGAAAGAGGCCATGTAAGGGGTGGCAGGTTAGAGAGGTAAAGTAGAGGAGGGATATATTACCGACGACTCGGGGAAAAATTGAGCTAAAACCACAGAAAGTGACGATGGCTGTCGTGTACTTGTTTATTATGATAATGACGCAGGAGGGGTAGATAACTGGGACACTAATATGGATGGGGTGGGACTTTAGCCAGGCTGGAGTGGACAAGGAAGGGTGGGTGCAGCAGGAAGAGTTAATAGAGAAAGATTGAGAGCCAGGGGTAGAAACATGGTGAGCATCAGTATGGAAAGGGGAGTTGCGGAATTAGTGGGCTAGTGGTGAGGAATACATTTGCAAGGTGCTTTCTTGTAGTGATCGTAGAGCACCTTGAAGATATTCAGGCTAACAGGGCAGCTCAGCTTCAAGTTCCATTGTAAACTGTTCCACAATGTGGGTAAAGAGAAGCCTAGAGCAGCTTTGCCGAAATGAGTTTTGACCCTTGGAACTTGGAGGGCAATTAGGGAATAGCTCCTTAGAGCGTAGGTGTCAAACATACTCCGGGGAATACCATCTGAGATATATGAGGGGAGCTTGTTGGTCACTACTCTGAAGGCCCATAGGGCAGCATTTTTATTCCTTCTATAGTGAAGGGAAGTCCAGCCTAATGATGAGCACAGGGAGCAGTGGTGTGTGAAAAGTGGAAGGCCAGTAATGAACCTGATAGCTCTGTGGTAGAGGGTGTCCAACTTGACCAGTGCAGAGGCAGTGCAGTGGCTGTAGAGCAGGTCCGCATAATCTATTAAAGATAGGAAGGTAGCTTGAACCAGTTGAATCTTGGCCTCCTTTGTGAGCAGGTGGTTAATTTTGTAGAATAGTCCTAATCTTTGCCTTAGTTTCTTCTGTAGTTCTTCGAGATGGTCGGCGAAGGAAAGTTTATGATCGAGCCAAACTCCTAGATATTTGAATTTAGCTACATACTCTAGTAGTTCTCCAAGAACAGTGGTAATTTGTGGGATAGCTCCCCTCTCAGCAGGAATTGCCACATGCAAGGAGGGGGAGAAGAGCATGGCTTCTGTCTTTTTCACATTGAGCAAAAGCTATTTGTTTAGGAGCTGGTATTGTAGAAGGTTAAATTCAGCTTGGAGGTCTTCACAGGCTGTTTCCAGCTTGGGACGACTCAAGTACAGTAAAGTGTCATCAACGAATAAGTGGATGTTGGCTTTTTTGATGGGGTCATTGATGTTGTTAACGTAGACTGCAAAGAGGAGGGGACCAAGGATAGAGCCCTGGGGCACGCCCCTCAGCATAGGTTTTAATGGAGAAAGATCACCTACAGCTTTAACCTGCTGTTTCTGTTCTCTGAGGTAGTCTGCAAACCAGCACATAGATTTATGGTCCAGGCCTAAGGTGCTTAGGGAGGCAAGAAGCAGGCTATGATCGACTGTGTCGAATGCCTTACTAAGATCAAAGAAAACGGCACAGACATGCTTCTTGTTGTCAAGGTCTAGGAGCCAATCATTGGTCACCTTAGCTAGGGCTGTTATGGTGCTGTGCTTTGCTCTGAATCCAGACTGAACCGGGTTAATAGGCTTCTGGATTCTAAGTATACCCCTAGCTGGCCACACACTATTTTTTTCTAGTAATTTAGACAGGATGGGGAGGAGGGAGGTCGGTCTGTAATCATTTAGATCGCAGGGGTCACCTGCTTTTAATAGAGGGATGACATGGGCTATTTTCCATTGAGGGGAGAGGCTACCCTGGGAGAGTGACATGTTGAATAGGTAGGTGATTGGCACTGCAAGCACATGGTAGGCACATTTCAGATAGTATGGCTCTATGAAGTCAGATTCTGCTCCCTTCCTGGTGTCCAGTTGCAGCAGTAGGTCTTCCACCTCTTTTAGATAGGCAGGAGGGAGAAGGTCTCCTTGGTAGAGGGGGACTCAAGGGTTGGTGGGACCTGAGCTGTACGGAGGTCATTGGCAGGAGAAGTATCAAATGCTAGCCCTGCCATTGCAAAATGGTTATTGAGGGCTTCTAATATCTCCGATCGGTTAGAGATAACGCTGCCACCAGACTTAATTTTTGCTGGAATGGAATTACCAGGTGCATGTCCAGACATGTCTTTTAATGTTTTCCAGAGCTTTGAAGGATTTCTTGAGGCAGAGGCTAGCTCCGAATGATAGTAGGCGGCCTTGGCTGCTCTGACCAACTTGGTGCACTTGTTACGTGCTCTCTTAAAAATACACCAATCCGAGTCATTCTTGCTTCTTCGGGCTTTTTTCCATAAAGTATCCCTTTCTAACAGGAAAACTTTGAGCTCAGGTGAGAACCAGTGGCAGGTGCTGCTCCTGACCCTCACCTTAACCAAGGGTGCATGCTTATTTAAAGCCTTACTTAAAATATCATAAAAAATAGTATATGTCCTGTTAACCGTTTTGGCTAGGAAAAATTCCTGTCATCGCGGTGAATGTTTCAAGTCATGGACATAAGCGAACAAATCAAAGTTGCATTTGCACCTTTTGATACAGAACTTTGCCACAAACTGTGGGTTGTGCACGGATCTAATGGTGGTGATTATACAATGATCGCTAATGTCTGAGAAAAATGTTCTGACATGAGATAACAGGTGTGGCTTGCTAACCAAAATTACATCTAAGAGGGAGCTGTTGTTAAGGTTCTTTTTATTTGAGTGAGTAGGCTTGCAAATGAGCTGCACCAGCCCTAGAATGTCACAAAAGGATTTCAAGCGAGCTGATGCACTTGATAGCCAATCGTAGTACAGGTCACCAAGAATAATGGTTTCCAAGGAACTGAGCCCCAGTATGGAACTGAGGTGAGACAGGAGATAAGGCCAGGCAGAAGGGGACCTGTAGCAGCCTATTACACAGAGTGCACTGGAAGGAGAATGTTCAATCTTTAGGGTCAAGCACTCAAATTCTCTGGGAGAGGATGATGCATCTATGCATGCGGCTGAGTATTTGTGCCTTACATAAATTGCCACCCCACCTATTCTTGATTGCCTATCCACTCGGAAGAGTAAATAATTTGGTATATTGATTTCATTGTCTGGGGTGGCTGGCCTAAGCCAGGTCTCAGTGATCACTAGGACATCAGGTAGGGTGTGGCTCACCCAAGCTTGGGTAAGGGTGAACTTTTTCAGCAAACTACAGGCATTAAGATGCATAAAAGACATTCCTTTGATACCTGCCAGGTCTGATGGAGAAGCAAGGGTGTCTAATGGTCCTGGGTTGAGTTTGACATTGCCTGAGCACAACATTAAAAGAAGCAGGATTCTTTTAAGGCAGTGAACTGTAATTGGTAAACACTATTTTTTGGGCGATAGGGGAGGCGGTGTTGATGGGTAGGCCTGTACCCACTCCTGGTGTTATACTGGCCTAGTGTTGCAGTCACTAGTGTCCGGGCAAAAATTTGCCATGAGTAGGAAGTCTCAAGTCTGGATGGGGGAGTAATCTACAGAGGCAGCTCGGGAGATGTCCCACTTCCCGGCAGAGACAGCTGAGAAGCCCAATAGTCCAGAATGGCTACCTGAAAGGAGCAGTTGGATGCAGGACAGAGAGAAGCGCAAGGGTCATTCCACTTTAGGGAGGGATGAGGGTTCCCAAGAATTGAGCTGAGTGCTACTAAAGCTAGTGACACACCGAGGAACCAGCTGTAATTTCCCATGGTAGATCTAAACGACACAACAGCCAGCAGTAAAAGCCACTAGAAGCCTAGACCAATCAGCGATCAGGTGTCATAAGTTCAAAATCCTTTTGTTGGCTGGGAGGCAGTTTTGGCGCTGAGCGTACCTGTGGAGCAACTCTTTGCAGCTGAGCCACTGAAGTGGTTCAAGGCTGCAATCCGGTGTGGCAAGATTGGTCTGTCGCTTTCGTTTCTGTTTCTGGCCCTGCTCCACCAGTACAGAATGGAAGTGGGGGAAGGTGTTCAAGTCTTGCAGCCTTAGTGGATGAGCATGGTTCAGCCTGAGAAACAGGCAGAAAAACCCCGGGGATGGTCCTCAGAAAGAGAGGTATCCCAGGTCCACTAGAGCAGAAGAGGAAGTAGAAAATATAATGTGTTTCCTCTTTAGCAGAAAAGACAGCTGTTGTAGCCCTCTAGTGGCTATGTAGTATAATTTGCAAATTAGAAATTCTTGCTTTACAAAAAAGGATAGTCTCCAAGGGTCTGCAGTGCTGATAAACGTCTCTAATGAAGCAAGGTAAAATGGAGACCAGCAGGAAGAAGTCAGTGAGGCTGAGATCCTCCAATCAGAGTGTTGGCGCTGAAAATTCAGAATGTCCAAAGGTGCCAAATACCAACGTACCTGAGGGGGTATATGGCTTTTGGCTGTTTCTGTAGATTTCTGGGCCCTCCAACGAACCAGAGTTCGGAGGATCCCGGGCAGCAGTTTCAACAGGGGAAGAAAGCCTCAGGGTCTGCTAATTTGCAGTAGCAGAATTTTGGGTTGCTTCCAGGACAGGCTTGTAGCTTTTCCTCTGGCGGCGAGGTGAAAGCCCCAGGAGGGCACAGCACATCTGAGGGGGTATACTGCTTTTGGCTGTTTCTGTAGATTTCTGGGCCCTGCAATGAACCGGAGTTCAGAGGATCCCGGGAAGCAGTTTCAACAGGGGAAGAAAGCCTCAGGGTCTGCTAATTTACAGTAGCAGAATCGTGGGTTGCTTCCCAGGACAGGCTTGTAGCATTTCCTCTGGCAGCGAGGTGCGAGCCCCAGGAGGGCACGGCACATCTGAGGGGGTATATTCGGAGGATCCCAGGTGGCAGTTTCAACAGGGGAAGAAAGCCTCAGGGTCTGCTAATTTGCAGTAGCAGAACTGTGGGTTGCTTCCAGGACAGGCTTGTAGCTTTTCCTCTGGCGGAGAGGTGCGAGCCCCAGGAGGGCATGGTACATCTGAGGGGGTATATGGCTTTTGGCTGTTTCTGTAGATTTCTGGGCCCTGTAACGAACCAGAGTTCAGAGGATCCTGGGCGGCAGTTTCAACAGGGGAAGAAAGCCTTAGGGTCTGCTAATTTGCAGTAGCAGAATCGAGGGTTGCTTCCCAGGACATGCTTGTAGCTTTTTGTCTGGCGGCAAGGTGCGAGCCCCAGGAGGGCATGGCACATCATTGTTGAGGGTAGTATGGACCCTGCACAGGCCAGTTTCAGAGGCTGTGCCATATACCACATTACCATAGTCCAGGAAGGGTAGACCTGTCCCTCTTACTGCCTGGACCCTAGCCTCAGGTGTGAGGCAGAACTGAAGCCTACATAGGGCCCATAACTTCCTATTGGCAGCAGTGGTAACATTTTGTATATGTTCATTGAAGGAGAGGGACTCGTTGATTGTAATCCCAAGGTACCTGAAAGAGGGCACCTGCTCAAGGGTGGAGTAGGAGTTGCACAAAATTGAGAAGGGAGTGGTATACTTCCTCTTCTGGCTTCCATCAAAGAGCATTGACTTGTTTTTTTTTGCTGTTGAACACTAGCAGGCTATCTTTGAGCCAATGCTGTAGAAGGTCAAAGTTGTACTGCATGTCCTTAGTGAGTGCACCTTGGCAACAGCCTCAAGAGAACACCACAGTGTCGTCTTCATAGAACAGTACCTCGGAGGAGGGCACGCTTCTGGAAGGTTGTTCACAAAGAGGCTGAACAGGAGTGAGCCCAGGATGGATCACTGTGGGACCCCCACTGTGACTTCACTGGTCTCGGAGATGGCTCCATTGATTTTCACCTGCTGAGAGCACCCAGACAGGTAGCTGGAGAACCAACTGACTGCATCAGAGGATAGTCCAAAGGCAGCTTAGTCTATGTAGCAGCAGCTGATGATTCACAAGGTCGAAAGCCTTGGTTTGGTCTATGAAGATTGCTCCAACCAGTTGGCTCTGATCAAGTGCCTCGTGCATGTAGTCTATGAAGGCAATTAGGGCAGTATTAGTGCTATGCATCTTGAGGAAGCCATGCTGTCGGGGGCAGAGGAGTTTATATTTATCCAGGTGGTCAGTGAGTTGGTCGGCTATGATTCTTTCCAGTGTTTTGGAGAGCAGAGACAGAATTGAGATAGGTTGGTAGTTGGATACTAGTGCCAGGTCGCCTCCTTTGTGCACAGGAGTGATCAGAGTGGATTTCCAGGTAGCGGGGAAAGCAGACAGGTGGAGGGACAAGTTAAACTGCTTGGTGATGGGAAAGACAACCTCTTGTAAGGCAGTGGAAATCAATTTCATATCAATTCCATCACCCCCATCCTTGTTTTTCCCAGGGCACTTGCAAGGTATTTTCTTGTTTCCTTTACGGTCACCTGTCTGAAGTAAAAGCTTGGGCTGGGCTGGGCTTGGCAGTGGTAAAGGAGGGCAATTGGTTGGAGGCTGGCATTCCATCAGGGTGTGTGTGGCAGGCCTGGGAGACAGGACTACACTGTAGACATAAAAAGCCATGCCAGCATCATCAAGTATGATTTTGTCATTGTGGCAGAGCATGGTGAGGAGGTCCTGTCATCAGACCCGAGGAGGTTTTTAATTGAGTCCCAGAACTTCTTCCCGTTACTCCAGCAGTGAGATTGCTGGTTCTTGTGGAAAGATGCCTTGGCCTGTCGTATTGCCCAGGTGCACCTGTTTCTGGCCACTTTGTAGTTTTGAATATTCGTAGATATCCCTGTTGCCCTGGCCTGGTGCCAAAGGAGATCCCATTGCCACATCATATCGAGAAGCTCAGGGGTGACCCAGTCCATACTATGACCTTTTATCATCTTCTTTTGGTACAGGGCTAACTTGTCCACAGCCACATTGAAGTGAGTGAGTGAGGAAGAGTTGGAGGGCAGTGTCAACAGAAGGGCATAAGTCAAGGAAGCTCCAGGTGATTCCTGAAGTTGGTCATAGTGCTTGTATCAGTTCCTCACCAATTTGGGTGTGGAGGTTGATCCATTTTGTTGACCACTTACATTGGACAGGTGTGTGGTCACTCAGAGTATCCAGGAGTACCTTTACATCAGTTAGCCTTTTTGGGTGACTTGTTCATACTCAGTTGATCAGAGTGCTTGTATTGGTGCGGTAGTTTGTTCTACAAGCAGCTTCTGGGTCCACCATGGTGTCCATTAATAATCCCATGAGAAACATCTGGTTATCTTTGGTGTCATTAGCAGCATATATATTTAAGAAAATACATTTCACCCCATAGATTGCAGCTTGCAAACAAACAAACCACCCTCCTGGGTCTGTTTCCACGTTAGATACCCTTATAGGGTAATCTCTTTTGATTAATATAACTGTAACCATCCTGGGGTGGTGCAGTGACCAAGAAGCCCCATAGACCTTCCCTACCCATGATCTATGCAGTTTCTGATGTTCCACCTCCGTGAGGTGGGAGTCCTGTATAAAAACCACATCACCCGATACCTTCCCAGCTCCTGCAGGGCATGAGCACATTTAATTAGCCCATTAAGGCCTTTAACATTATAGGAAATAAAAGTCAAATCCATAATGACAGGCTATGGGAAGAACTATCTGACCTGATCCCTTATATTTAGGGCAAAAGCAGCCCTCTCCACCTCCACTAGGATATCCATAAGCCCCTCATATATCTTCTCCCACCCTGCAGAGCTGGGGAGGATCAGAAAAAAATGAAATTCCAGGCAACTAACAACAAGAACTTCAATTGGCTAACTAACAGACCCATGAATGGAACTATAATAACAAGAAACCAGAACTAGAACCTCCCAATTGTGCCACCATTCCCCTCCCTTTCAGGTCCGAAGTTGGGGGGGTTGGTACAACAAACCTTGGTTGTACCAAACCAAAGCCCCCAGTGAGATAAGGATTATGGTGTTATGTCAGCCTCATGGACCGATTGGAACCAAAAATAAACCATACGTACTCAGTAGGTGCTCCCCCTCCACTCCCCCCGATTATACATGAACAAATTATTAATTTGCTTAAGAAGTATGAAATCAGCTGGTTTTCTGACCAAACTGGATTGCTTCTAAACAGGTAATTAACAGAAGAACAGTGATTGCTGTAAGCTCCCTGGTAAGTCCCCCCTCCTCCAAAATCCATAACAAGTCCCGTCCTTATAGGCTTTGCATAACCAAGATTAATCCATCTGTTCAAATCTTAATTATACTATGGGTTGTAGCTCAGAGAAATAAAGGCTAGCTGAGTCTTTTTAAAAGGTGAGCCAAATTCAAAAAGACAGCAAGCACTGGAAATTAAACAGGAAGTGAAAATGGACCATAGTCTTAAATTGCACCAAGTCACTGGTGTGGTGACCAAATGTTCGAATGAAGCAGCCGTATGGGAAAGAGGAGAGGAAGAGAAAGTTAAAATGTCTTACTGTAAACCTGATAGGTGGCTGGCTTAATCTTGCGAGTTAGAGAGCTGCTTGCCCAATATTTGAATTTTGTCCCACCTAATACCCTTAAACAACTAGGGGTCAATCCTTATCTCAGTAAATGGATTGCAGCATGGCTGTGCAACAGATAACAGTGGGTAAGCATGAGGGGCTATCTTTCAACAGGGGCAGGGATGGTTAGTGGGTTCCCCCAAGGGTCTGTGCTGGGACAAAGGTTGTTTAATGTTTTGGTTTCTAGCATGCAGGTATCCGATGGCGTTTGGATATGTAAATACGTAGATGACTCCAAGATTGGGGCAATAGTGAATAATACAGAAACTATTCTAAAATTACAGCAAAACTGTCATCTTGAGAGCTGGGCCAAGTTACACAAATTGGACTTTAATATTGCCAAATGTAAGGTTATTCACTTTGCTTACAATAACATCAGAGCACAATATTTACTGAATTCACACATTCTGGAAGTATCAGAAAGTGAAAATGATCTAGGGGTGATTATTACACAAAGACTGAGTTTTGAAAAACATAATAAGATCTGTGTAACTAGAGCAAATAGAATTATTGGAAACCTGTTTCGTAATATTAGAAGCCGAAGGAGTGAGGTTTTGGTTCCACTGTATAGATCTCTGGTGAGGCCTGTTTTGGAGTACGGCACCCACTTTAGTTCAGTACAAAGTATAGGTGGGATAAGAAGAACTGAAAGAGTACAAAGAAGGTTCACAAAAAAAGTGGGTACAGAAAACAATGAAACATATGATGCCAGACTGAAACATCTAGGTCTGTACTCTATGGAATATAGAATAATAAGGGAGGATTTGTGTTATGTCTATAGGGCACTAAGTGATGGATTAATATGTGAAGCTGTGGGTTTGATCTGGAAATAAGGAATAAGAAAATGTGCAAGGTCACACAATACACAACTAAAGGGACAGAAGTATAGAACTAATGAGAGGAATATGGTTCAGTCAGAGGGTCATGAATGCCTGGAATGGGCAGAATTTGAGAGGTCATCAGAAATCAGCTTATCCAGGTGGAGAGGGTGGGACACTTTATCACAGGCCTTGGCCAGAGTGATGAAAATGGCATCTGTGATGTGCCCCTGGTTCATCCCTGAGAAGATAGAATCAGTTACAGGCAGCAGAGAGGAGACGTTGGAGTGATGCTTTCAGAAGCCAGACTGGAATAGGGAGAGGACATTGATGGAGGATAGACAATCAGAGAGTCTAGTATAGACAAGCTCCTCTTGCAGCTTAGCAATGGAAGGGAGGAGGGAAAATGGATGGAAGTTGCCTGGGAAGGAAGGGTCCTCCTCTTACTACTTAACTGATAACTTTTCTGATCCGTTTTTCAGACTGGTAGAAAAAACATATCCCAACTGTGGTCACAGGACTTCTACAAGCACCCCTTTATTTTTCACATTTTCCATATGCCTGGGCATCAGGAAAGGATGATGCTGCATCCAGTGTATATAGTCAATCAACTGACTAATCAGTCATGGTGCAGCTGTTGTAATATAGGCTTTAAAGTGCAGTGATATACACTTTATAATACATACAACAAAAACATTCTAAGAATAAGACAGTTGCTTACTATCAGTCATTAGCTATACATTATACATCTAGATATTTTAATTCCAATTATTAATGCACATACAATGTTTTTTGATTTGATTTTGAGACAAATAGAAAAAAACAGTCCTACTTGTGGCCATATGACCTCTACAAATCTCACTTCATTTTTCACATTTCCTGTTTCTTATATATCTGGGGATCAGCAAAGGACCATGTCCAGGACCAGGGAATACAAAGGAGACAGAGGTACAGTGGTTCACCCTGGAGACAGGTAATGGAGCCTCTATTTGCACTGGAGTGATCTATAATGCCAATAGTAGCACTATAGTGATCTGCAGACCTCTAGCACAGTGGGAAGAATTAGATAAGGTACTGTTGAAAGCCACTGGCAAGATGGCAGAAAAAGGGGAGATGCTGCAGGTGGGGGACTTCAGCCTGCCAGATGTACATTTTAGCCTCCCTTCCCAGCAGCAGCTTCATCAAGAAGCAGGCATATCCTGGACTATCTGCAGGCAGCATTACTCAGGCAACATGTCAGTGAACCCACTCTTGTTGGGGAAATATTGGACCTGGTAATCACTAACAGGAACAATGTGTTGCAGATGTCAAGGTGGGAGACTACTTGAGAACCTGTGAGCACCATACAGTGAGGTTCAATGTAAGTGAGCTGCAGAATAGAAAGGAATTGAATCACATAAAGTTGAGGGTCCTGGATCTCAGGAGGGCAGATTTTATAAAGATGGGTAAATGCCTTAGGGATGACCAGGCATGGAGTGAATGGCCTGAGTGGGGTGGAGGAACTATGGCTAAAGATAAAAAGGAGCATAGTGAAGGCAACAAACAAGTGAGCTAAAGCAAGAGGAAAAAGAGACAGGTATGGTTCTCAAAACAGGTGGCTGAAAAGGTAAAGGCTAAAAGGGTAGCATTCAGACGATATAAGGAGACACAGAGGGAGGAGGAGGATATGGACGTGTATCAGGGGACATTTAGGGAAGTAGGGAAAGCAATAGGGAGCACAAAAGCACATAATGAACAAAGAATGGCCCAGGAGGTAATGAAAAGAGATAAAACATTTTGATGGCATGCAAGTGAAAAGAAGAAGACCAGGGTGGGATTGTAAAGTTAAAAAGGGAAGGGGTACTGTGCAAAGGGGACCAGGAAATGGCAGGCATCCTGAACAAATATTTTGTTTAGTGTTCAGAGCAGAAGGAAAAGGGGAGGGGCCACAAAAAAGTAACAGATGCTTTGGAGGGATGGGGTGGACACTAGTCCTTTTTAGGAGGTAAGAGTCCTGACGGGACTTGCTAATTTGAAGGTGGACAAAGCAAGGGGGTCGGATGGGGTACATCCAAGGGTATTGAGGAAGCTCAGAGAAATACCAGCTGAACCTCTGACAGTTCTATTTAGCAGCTCAATGGAAACAGAAGCGGTTAGGGAGGACTTTTTGAAGAAGGTGGATGTAGTCCCACTACACAAAAGTAGTAGCAGGGAGGAGGCTGGCAATTATAGGCCAGTCAGCCTGACATCGATGGTGGGATGGTTAATGCAATAAGTGCTAAAGGCAAGGATTGTTGAATATATTGAATCCTGTGAGTTATAAGAGCCATGGCAGCATGGTTTCATGGGGGGATGTCATGTCAAAAGAATCTGATAGATTTCTTTGACTGGATGACAAAGGATTTAGAGCTGGCTGGAGCTGTGGATGCGGCCTACCTAGATTTCAATAAGACTTTCGACACCATTCCACATAGGAGACTAGTAAGCAAGCTGGGTAGCTTAGCAGTAGGTCCAAAGGTGGTAAACTGGATAAGAAATTGGTTAGGGGATATGCGACAGAGGGTGGTGGTAAACAGAGTTCACTCAAGGAGCAGAGGGTGACTAGTGCAGTGCCTCAGGGATCAGTACTGGGACCTGTCATCTTAAATGTCTTTATAAGTGACATTGCAGATGAGCTGGAAGAGAAGGTCTGTCTCTTTATGGATGACACTAAAATATGCAATAGGGTGGACATTCCTGGGGGGGTGTAAAGGATGAGCAGAGACCTGAGAAAACTAGAAGAGTGGTCAATAGTATGGCAGCTGGGTTTCAATGCAAAAAAGTGCAAAATAATGCACTTAAGGCACAGAATCCCAGGGGTGGAGTACAAAATTGGTGGTGTATTGATGACCACCAAGCAGGAAAGAGACCTGGGGGTAATCATATCAAATTACCTAAATGTGGCCAGTCAGTTTGACATGGCAGTAGGGAGGACTAGTAGGATGCTGGGATGCATAGAGAGGGGTATCACCAGCAGAAAGAGGGAGATGGTGTTGCCTCTCAATAGATCACTGGTAATCTTCCACCTAGAGTACTGTGTCCAGTTCTGGAGACCACAGGCTTGATTTTCAAAGCCATGGGGATGATGCAGGAAAATGAACAGACTAGGTGGGTCAAGTGGTCCTTATCTTTTTCTGTCCAGAGAGCAGAGTCAGTCCCCGGTCTTGAGGAGAGGCAGGAGGTCTGGTAAAGTTACCATCCGGAACTGTCTGACTAAATACATACATACATGCATACATAAATACATACATACATAAATAAATAAATAAAAACTTTTCCTTTAATAGATCTGTCATATATCTCTTCCTCTCATTGTGTGTATTATGCTTTACTATTTTTTTTATTTCCGTCTTCCTTCTTCCCAATCCATTTGGGCAGCTTCAGCCACTACAACTCTGAGGTCATCTAAGGAATTACTGTACCGTCCTTAATTAATTTATTGAATGTGTTTAATTTTTGATCCCACTTCCATACAGTAGCTCACAGATAGTTTATGCATAAGAGTGGTATTTCAATATTATAATTCTATTTATGTGTATAGGAGCAATTCATTTAAGCACTGTGCTTTACAATTTTTCTGATGTAACTTTGAATTCTTTATTTTACTCTCTTTTTATTTCCATCTATATATGTTCCTTTATTTCATGGCTTCATTCATGTATTACCATGGTTCTTTTGTCTATATTCTGTTGGGTATTTAAACGTTTTGAGTAGAACAATGAAATTAATTATGATTTTGAACAACTCAGATGATGTTTAGAATGTATGCTTTATAGCCAGCCTGGTGGCGCAGAGGGCTGAGGCGCTGGACATCTCACCTCGTGGCATGCCGGAGACCCAGGTTCGGGACCGAGCCTGGGGCATTGGAGGTTGGCACGGAGGGGGCGGGCGGAGCTGGATGGAGCAGCAGTAAAGGCAGCTCTCCTCTCCGGAGAGGTGGGGAGGCATCCCTCACTTACAGCTACCCCCTGGTGGAGGCCGAGGGGTTGCGCAAGCAAGGGTGCCAGCGTTAGGCCAATGGGGTGGGCAAGAGGGGCCATTGCACGGGGCTGTAAGACACATGCGTGCCTCCACATGCATGCGCCTTCTTCTGGGGCTCTCGGGTAACTGGGGGAAAACGGAAAAAGACAACTGAAGGCAAGATGGCAAACAACTCGCCATGAGGCACCACTCCTGGTTGGCATAACGTGAGCCCCGGTAATTCTGGGGGAACGGAGCTGGCGGAGTCAGTCAGATGGGGGCCGCATGGTGCAAGGAGAAACAGGGAAGTGATAAAAAAAAAGAATGTATGCTTTATTAGTTGATCTTGCTTTCACCATTAAGCTATAATGTACTACTCTGTGTTTGAATTGTAGATCGTACAGTATCTTGTCACAGTCTTATTGAATTGGAGATTGTACAGTATCTTGTCACAGTTGTATTGAATTGGAGATTGTACGGTACCTTGTCACAACTGTATTTTTGTGGACATTATTGTTATTTCTCTATTTCTCATTTTTGGGGCATATATTATTAATGTTAGAGTACATATATTAAAAAAAATATCCCCACCCTCTGACAAAACATAAAAAGTGTGAAGTGTTTGGGCAGGTAGCCTTGCCTGCATTGAAGCCTGTAAGTAAAAACAGCTGTACATCAGAGTGTAACACATATTTTTGCTGTGCATCTTTTTGTGCCTTGATTGAAGTAAAAGAACCTCTCTTACAAAAGTGCCCTGGGCCAGCTCTGTGGCACCAAGTGAATGGGTTCACTTGGCATGCTGGAAACCTGGGTTCATGCCCCGAGCCTGGGTGCCAGGAGCAGAGACTGGCAGGGAGGGATTACAGAGCGTTTATTGAATGCTTCCCTCCCAGGGGGGTGGGCAGGGCCTCGGCACCTGGCGGAGGACTTGGCAACGTAGGTTGGGGGCATGAAGCCTCGACATGACCACTGTACGTCCCCACCTCAGGTCACCACCAAACTCGGCCAATTAGGGCGGAGATAGTGGGAGGGCAGAAAAACAGAAAAAAACGCCCCTGGAGCAAACAGATGACAGCCTCAGGTCCCCTGACACCACGAAGCCCAGGAAAGTGTCCGGTCCGACCCCGCAGAGTCCAGGATATGAAGTTGCACCTAAATGGGTTCTTCCTAAAGGTGGGCGAAAGTTGCGAATTCTACTTTCATGGAACTTCTGTGAAAATTCAGAAATTTCGCAGAGTTTCCAAATTTCCACCATTGGCGGGATTGAAATTGTCCGAATGTGTTTGCTGGATTTTTGCCATGTTACACGGAATTTTTTGGATGAACTACAGAAAAAAACTCATGAACTGTGGAATAACAGTCCTGAGGAATTTTTTTCTGAAGTTTGATGAATTATTCCGCAATACATGTAATTATTCCGCAGTTCAGTGATCAGTTCTGCAGACTTTTTTCTCTGCAGTTTAATAAAATAATCTGCAATTTAAACATTTATTCTGCAGTTCTAAGTCAGAATTTCCATGAAAGTTGCTAATTTGATCTCCGCACTTCCACAGAAGTGAAAATCCGACTTTCACAGAAATTCCACAGAAGGAACTTTTTTTCACACACCTCTAGTGCTTCCCCTTCCCAGAAGGGACGGACCCTCCCGATGAAGGGATACGTCGGGTTACCTGGGAAACTAGGGGTGGTGGTTAACAGAAAGGGGACGAGTGGTCCTGGGGTGCACCTTGGAGGTCTGAAGGACTTGGCTGGTCAGGGGTGCCAGGGGAGGAGCATACAACAATAACACATACAAAAAAAACAAGAGTGCCATGAGGCAGCAGCAGCAGTATTACAGAAATTGTACAGCCTTAGCCATAAGATAGAGTATATTACAATTTTTGTTAAAAACAATAAATGGTATATGCTTCTGTAATGACTTGAATCACTTTTCACAGAAAGACTTGGCACATTGGTTAATCTTTGATTTCAGAGAGTTTTCCACAGCACTCTAGGTCTTATGTTGGCTCACCTTATACAGCCCCATGAAAGAAATAAAAAAAACAGATGTTTAGCAGTGCCAGGAAAGGAAGCCTTTGAGAAAAGAAGGGCCTTGACCATGAGTTGAAAGAATAGAGCCCTCTTTAATCGTAATTAAGGGTAAATAACCAGGCCATTTGAAATAAGTGGGGATTCTTTTACTGAGTGGAGCCAGTTTTTATCTGCTAACTATGCTTTAGAGCTTTGTCTCTCTATTCTTATTGCAGGCATCCAGTTACAGGTCTAAGAAGTTATAACAGCAATGAAGCCCCTACTCCAGTGTCCAGGCAACATCTGTTTAAAATTAGTGAAACAGCACAATTACTGTACCTTAACCACTACTGGAGAAGCCGGCTCCTTTTGAAAGACACCTGTTCTTTAATAAGGCCACATACCAACTCTTCAGCTGCAGCTCTTGATTGGCAACCCCATCCCTCAAGACCACCACCTGCAACTGGCTACCAAAGAACAGGAAAAGTATACCCTGTAAGTCCAAGGAGCCCTCCAAATGTAGCCCTTACTTTAGAGTCCAGGACAAGTCCACTTAAAATGTACACTTCCCGCACAATCAGCTCAGCAGCTGCCAAAAAATCCAACTCCATCTGAAAGATGTACAATCTTTGATCAAGCCACACCTGCTCTCTGGCTGTAGCTCCCAACTGTCCTGCCTTTCCTTCAAGATTGCTGCCTGCTGCTGGCTAGCAAGGACCAGGGAAAGTGTGCATTGTAAGTCCAGGGAGCTCTCTGAATCAAGCCCTTACTTTACAGTCCAGGCAAAGACCATTTAAAACTTATAGACCTAACATTTTCAGCCCTAAGATGGTCATTCTGGCTCCCAGCATAGTCATTCTGGCCTCCCCAGGTGGTCATTTAGCTCTAAGGTAGGCCCTAGGGTGGACACTGAGGCAAAGAAACTTGTCATTTTGGGCACGGGGTGGCCATTGAGGCCCCAAAGGTGATCATTCTGGCTTGAGGATTAACACTGAGGAACAGAGGATTGGCATTCCAAGTCTAGGGTGGGTGGAAACTGAGGCACTGAGAGTGGTAATTCAAGTCCCCAGAGTGTGCATTCTGGCCCCAATGATTAGCATGCAGCCCCCAAGATTGGGCACTGAGGCACAGAGGGAGGGAACTAATGCACAGAAGATGGGCACTGAGGCAAAGCGGGTGGGCATTATGGCCCTGAGGTGGGCACTGAGGCACAGAGAGTGGTCACTCTGGCTCCAGGGTGGGCACTAAGGCACAGAAGGTGGGCATTTGGGCCCAAATGAGGACATTCTGGTCCCAGAGTGGGCATTCCAGCTATAGGATGGGTATTCAGGCAGAGCAGGTGTGCATTCTGGCCCTGGGGTAGGCATTCAATTCCTGGGGTGGGCACTGAGGCATAGCCTGGAGGTTAGAGTTAATAGCTGTGAATAAGCTTGGTACATAGAGCAGATCTGGTTTGATTACCACAACCTTCACTTGCATACTGTGTGACTACGAGCAAGTCACTTAACCTCCCAAGTGCTCACAGGTAGCCCCTGAAAACAGGAACTTGTGTCTACTGGGCCTTACCAGGCTACCAAAGAATTTTAAAAAAAGTGAACAATGAGGTACAGTGAGTGAGCATTCCAACCCCATGGTGGGCATTCTGACTTCCAAGGTGTGCATTCGAGCACCAGGGTGGGCAATGTGGCACAGTAAGTGGACCTTCCAGCCCCTGCATCATCATTGAGGGAAAGAGTGTGGGCCTTCAGTCCTAGGATGGACATTCTGGCATACAGGGTGGTCATTCCAACCCCCAGAGTGGGCATTCAGGCCCCAGGGTGGACAATGAGGCACAACAGGTAGGTGTTCTGGCCCTTGGGTATGCACTGATGCAAAGCATGGGCATTCCAACCCTATGGTGGCTATTCTGGTCCTCAGGGTAGGGATTATCTCCATAGTAGGCATTCTGCTCATAAAGGTGGGCCTTCTGTCCTTTACGTGGCCAGTCACACACTCAGGAGGCCATTTTATCAGGTGATGTTCTTGGGCTAGGGCAAGGCATCCATTCCAGTGAGTGGGAGGTCATCTGTGAGATAGGGTGGCTGTTCTCGCTCCATTCTGGATATTACACCCACCTTCCAAGCGGTAAAATCCAAAACAGCTGGAATGTGCAAATCTGCACATTATGGTGCTTCTGGCCATTCCAGATTTTAACCATTTCAGTGGTTCTGGCATTCTGGAATTCATTGATACCCTCACTGAGATGTCCTAATTTGGGACAGCTGAGAGATTCTTTCTATATGTGCTAGACAGGATATTTTACATACCTCTTAACTGTCCCTCATTACTATGGATATCCCTCATTTTCCACCTCAAAAGTGCTTATCCCTCCCACATGAGAATGGTGCTGCTAGCACAATAAGTGCTGAAAACTCTTACTTTTAAAGTATAAATTCATAATATTCTAATGTAAATCAAACTTAAAGCAGCAGTGCATGAAACTGAAAAAAACAGAACAAAAAAAAAGGTATGAAAGCAGATTTCCAAAGTGTTCTGAGATAGTATCTTCGTGTTTGATTATGTGTAACACAAATGTTTTAGGGCCAATGTTCCACATTGTCCTACATTTCAGGTGTCTGTAATGGTACATCTGAGTAACTTAAAAGGCATATGAATGTGATGCACTGCTGCGTTTTAATTCACATGAATGAAAGCAGATTTCCATAGTGTTCTGAGATTGTACCTTCATGTTTGATTACGTGTTACTGAACAAATTTTTTAGGACCAATGTCCCAAATTGTCCTACCTTCGAGTGTCACCACCTGTCCTGACTCTGGCAGGACAGTTGTGATCTGGGCAGTGGTGTCCTGCCAAAAATGATAAAAGTATGCTATGTGTGGTGGTGTGGCAGAAAACCCGCATGTGAGTGCAACAACATGCTAGACTCCCTCATAGGGTTACCACCTGTCCTGACTCTGGCAGGACAGTTGTGGTTTGGGTTGCAGTGTCCTGCCAGAAATTATAAAAAAATGTTTTGTGTAGTGGTGTGATCCTGATGTTATAGAAGAAATTTTCTTACTTTCCTCAAAATGCTGCAGAATACTGTAACACCGTAACTAAAACAACTTTAAATGATAATACATAGTATAGGTAAACTTAATTATTAAACATGAAATACTGGGCATATCGGGGTGGGGGTGGGACACGCTAGACCACCTGGGGCTGCTAATAATTGAAAGTATTTTGTTATGCTGGAGTTCTGTGCGTATGCACAACCACTCTCGCATCCACACGGAACTCCAGCTGCCATGTTGGACATGGTAGATTGTGTCGTGTTTCGCCAGTGCAAGAAATAGTGCGCCTGTGGTGGACTGTTTTGGGGTTGTGGAAGAATCATCCCCAAACTCCAAAATGGAAGTGTTACATGGTGTGAATCCATTAGCTTGTTTTTAGAGCTACCGTAAAACAGCTGCAAGCTCTGCCCACTGCAGCAGTAAAAAGCAGAAGCCAGCCACAAAAAAGGAAAGAAAAACACATTTGGGGGTAATTTTTCCAACAGTTAACTGCAGGCTCCACCTAACAGTGTCCTGATGACCAAGATACATGTGTTGGTGTCTCTGCAGGGGTGTCATTTTTGTGGGTTTTGAAATTAAAAAAAAAAACGGAAACAAGATGGAGACAACACAATAAAAAGGATTTTTTCCTCCTGAAAAAAGTATTGGCCCAATATGAAAAAAGGATCCTTTTTCCAATGGACCTAATTCTTTTTTTCGTTTCAAGCAGCTATCCAAAAAACTCTACTGAGCATGCTCAGAACTGAAATTTTAAAATTCAATAACTTTGGAACAGATTAATATTTTTTTCATCAATCCAGCAAAAGGCACATCTGTGGGCCAATGCCTTTCTACCCTGAAAATGTCAAACCAACATTCCAAACCATCTGGGCAAAAGTCAATGACACAAAAAAACAGCAGTTTTTTTATGTTTATTTGCTATCCACATCTCGGAATCCGCACATCCGACTGGAACGAAACTTGGCACATCAAGAGATCAACCCCACCAGACCACACATGCACAGTTTGTGCAAATCCATTGATTGATTGCTAAGATATTAAAGTGCAAAAAATTCAAGTTTAACATATAGTAGAAACCCCTGCTCAACCCTATGCACCACTATAATTATAGGGGCACGGTCATGCCCCTACAGTTAGGGTTCAGTCTTCACTTCAATGTTAAACTCATAATTTTGCACTTTAATAGCTTCACAACTATTCAGGCAATTTGTATGACATTTTGCATACTCCATCAGAGACCAAAGATCTCTTGATGTGGCAAATTGCAATCCAGTCGGATGTGTGAGTGCAGAGATATGGATTGTCAAAAAATGTGAAAATTACCATGTTTGGTGCATTGTTTTGAGGCACGGTAGAAGATAGGCATCTGCATGCTTAGAGAATGTACAGTAAAGGCATTCATGTTGGGGTTTGTTCTGGGCATGGAAGTTATAGTATTGGGGTTGGCATCTTTTTATTAACCCACTTGGGGGTGTCGCTCCTGTTTATTGAATGTACTTTTTCCAACGATGTTCCTGTAACCGCTAGTTGCATCAAATGCTATCAATTTGTTCTGGCCCCACTCCCTGCCCTACTGTCTGTGGGATTACTCAGTCTACTCCTTTTTTCTATTTTGGCCTCCCCCTGTAACCCTCTCTCCTTACCCCCCCCCCCACCGAGGGTATGGCTGGCCCTTTATTTCTTTACTTCGTTGCCTTTGCTTGTATAATGCTGTTATGCTACCATAATTGATTTTTGTTATGCCTGAAGTTTTTGTAGGTTACCTTTTATTCTGCCTGATGTGCTTGTTTGTACCTTGAACCTCCCAGGTTGCACCTGAAAATAGGCACTTGGCTGTCTAGTGTGCTTACCTGATTAACAAAAGCAAATAAATTAATGATACAAAACTGTGTACAGCAATGGCATTGGAGATAAAGGTTTGTCTGTGTGTGTGTGTGTATGGGGGGGGTGCACATTTTGTACAGGGATTAATAACTGCACTTTTTTATTCTTTCATTCAAATTTGACTTAATTGATGGGTATGATTACAAAGGGAAGTGACAGCACACCTGTATTTTTTGATGGATAATGACAGGGTCCACAAAGGCTTCATTGAGTAACTGAGTTTCTTACATACCAATAAAAAAGGAATACTGTATAACACATAAATGGGTTGTCACAGGCATCTCTAGACTAATCATGAGTGCCATCTCATACTATCTTAGGGTTCTAGACTAGCTCATCTACAGCTTCACAGTTCTTGAATCCCTAGGATGCCCTGAGATGACATGCTTGATTAGTTAAGAGATGTCTGTTCTTTTCCATAGATCTGTATGTCAGTCACCAAAATTAAATATAAACTTCCTTTAGAGAGCAGGAAACCTAATATATTCATCATTTTAATACCAACAAAAAATATCCTGCTTGTTTTAATAACATCAAAATTGAATATGACTGAAACCCCCGATGGTGGAGAGTCGTTTAGCTACAGTAAATCAAGCTGCCCTGTAGCTGTAAGTAGATTATGCCTATGTGGTATTCACATACTCAAAATATTTTAAATAACAGGATGTAGTGTATCAAAGCCCTGTCAGTAACAGCACTGCTAAATTAACAGCCCAAAATTTTAACTGAAACCTCCGAAGATGTAAATATGATGAACTGTATGAGGCTGTCTTGCTATTTATTGCAAAACAGCCCATAAGGCTCTGATATAAACTAACCTCAAAAATTCTTAAAGTATGCATTTGTTGTGTGAGTCTCCACAATCCAGTATGTAATACCTCAAAATTTTTTTTTTGTTAGTTTCTTTTTACCTCCTCAGCTGGGGGGGGGGGTGTTCCTATGGTTCTCCATATTCAAGCTCCCTTGCCTCGGCTGCTGCCACGAACAAAATCAGAGCTCAAACTGTGCACTACAGAAACCTGGAAGCTGGGGGCTGAAAGGGAGCTAACTTAAGTGGGTCTGCCATGGCGCCGATGGAGTCTGCAGTCATCGCGCTGGAGGGTTGTTTTTGTCCCTTTATCTCCCATCTTGGCATGAGTGTGCAGTGGCATCAAGGATGTTCCTGCACACGTGATCATCCACAGTATGCCCAATGCCTGCAAATGCCAGCCCACAGTTTGATCCCCGAGCCTGCACTTGCACCCAGCCACCGCCAGGAGCCAATGTCTCAGTGATGCTCCCCACCCTCCCTCCCGAAGGAGGAGAGCAGTCCATAGGACGCTCAATCCTCCTTCTCCCAGCTGACCCTGATACCCCAAGTCCATTCCTGAACCTGGGTCACCACCATGGCACGAGGTGTGGTGTCCAGCACCTCAATCCTCAGCACCACTGGGCTGGCATAAGTCCTCAAAATTAAAAATGAACTTCCCATAAACAATAGGCAACTCAATACAGTCAACATTTTAATACCAATGGGAAGCTCTCTGCTTATTAAATAGCACCAAAAACTTGAATGACATGAATACCCCAATCGTGGAGAATCATAAAGCAGATCCAAGCTGTCACACAACAGTTCAAGCTGCCATATAGTTGTGGGCAAATTACACCCATATAACATACACATAATCAAAAAGGTCTGAATCAAAAAGATGCAGTGTGCACAAGCCCTGTCAGCATCTCACTGTGCAGAAACTGATTACCACTCCAATCATGGGCCATGAACCATGGCTGTTAATTTACAGTAGCAGTGTTGTTACTGACAATGCTTTTGTACAGTGCATTTCACATTTCATGTACACCTTGGATCTACAGTACCTTTCTACAGTATTTCTTACAAAGCTTTAATTTTTCAGTTAGAGAGCTGCTATTTCACTTCCAGTTTGATTCATTGCATTTCTTATAATCTACAGTTTCTTATACTAGGGACTTGCAGTTTGATTGGGGTGCGGGGGATTTAACAATGGAACCTGCAGAAGAAACCAGTTAGCATTACAAATGTATTTTTTCTAACAAGATAGCCACATTTGATGGATATAAATTTGTCTGCTTTTTAATCTAGTATGTGTCTCTGTCAGAGAGATGAGCCAACAGATGTGGCCAAATTACATGTCCCTCCTCTACACATATTAATAAGACAAAACAGCAGACAGTCAAGCCCAGATAGGGTCCATCATCAACAATCTTCACATAGGAAAAGGGGGATGGTAGATGTAGCATTGCCTCACCCAAATGCTGGCATCCTTATTTGCTACTTCATTAATTAAACAAGTCATTTTCAGTCCTTGTTCTTCCATGAATACTTTAGATTTCAAAAAATCGTCCCAGCTTTGATCCCCTCCCGTGTGTTTGAATTTTTATTTTAATTTGAATAAAATAATATATATATTATAGGGCACAATTGTGCCCCTATAGTTAGGGTTCAATTGTTACTTCTAATGTATGTTAAACTCAAAATTGTGCTAACTTTGCAACTGTTTTACCGACTTGCATGAAAGTTAGCATGCGCCATTGGGGACCAAATATCTCCAGATGTGACAAGTTTTGTTCTGGCCAGATGTGTGGATATGGAGATACGGAATGTCAAAAAAACATGAAAATGACCACATTTTGTGCATATCCTTTGTCACCATATTTCTCAGAAATGGCTTGAGGTTTGGTCTATAATGTTTAGGGTATATGGGGGTTTGGGTCACAGATGTGTCTTTTAAAGGTTTTCTGAAAAAATATTAATCCATTCAAAAGTTATTAAAATTCAAAGTTTTGCCTCATTTCCTATGGGAATCATTAGATGACAGCCTCAAAACATTGTGTTTTTTTTTTTTTGCCGCGAATGTTGCCTTTTTTTAGCCACAAATGGGGAATCTTTTTACCATGCTGCTGTCATCTTGTTTTCAGTTAGCAAGACAAACACATTTAGATAGTTTAAAAATACTAATAACTGGTGAACACCAACAGTTGTGTTTACCTAATCTGGGACTGAGGAATTTGGTTCTGGGGTCTCTTCCCACCAAAATGTCCAGAAATATGTTTATTTTTTATCTGCGGACATGTTTTGCCTCAAATTGTGGACATGTGTTTCTGCAACACAAAGAGATTATGCCACAAATTGCAGGGAAAGGATTCTACATTTCACGAAACAGCATCCTTTTCCTGAAATTTGTGAGACAACATTTTCTTGACCTGACCACAAGCTGTGGGACTGCAATAACTGTGCAGGTCCCTGCTTCAGCCCCACCCCAGCTGCAGAGTAACTCATAGTGATGCCACCTTTGAATTGGGAAAATAACAAACTCAATCACCCCGCTCCTCACCCCGCCCCTTTCCACATCTTCATACCCATTCAACCCAATGTCCCATGCATCCTCTTGACTTTTATTATTTTACTTTTTAGTCCCAGTCGGCTGTTCACAGCTGGCAGCCCAGAGGACACCTGAAGGAGAGCATGGAGGATTTTGCAGCACGATGTGGAGAGGGAGCAGAGCTGTGATGCAGAGCTGCTGGAAACTGTTGAACCCAAGGCTTGGCAGTGAGAAAGGTGTAGTTCAGTAGAATCACTGCAACGGCTTGGATACGGGGTAGGAAATTAATCCTGATGTGGAGGAAAAGCATTCGCTGGCTGCCAGACTATAGACCATCCAGTGAGCAGCATAATCCTTTTTTTAACAAATAAAACAATATCCCAACTGTAATGGTGCTTGCCATCTGCCACTGTCTCTTGGGTGTGGATAGCCACATGGCCGAAAGTGCAAGCTGATAAACCTGACCACAACAGCAACAAAATCTGGAGCAAGAGGTGGGAAAACCAGACAGCTGGAGATGGCATCAGATTACCGGACCCTCTGTTAAACAAAATGGGGAGTTGGCAACCCTACTATCTCCCCTCTGCAGCCCCAATCTCCCATCGGGACAGAAGACTGGTTGGACGTAGCCTATGGGCATGTTTTCCCAAGCAAGAGATAAGCAACAACAATTCCCCACCTCTTCTGTTCTCCTTTGCAGTGTTTATAACAAACTAGTGCCCCTCCAAATGATATGCCCCTTTTGTTGGTGTCTAGTGGCACCCCACCACCTCCCCATGCCTGCAGAATAAAAAAACTATGCTTTCTTTTTTTTGTTAACCTAAAAAAAAAAGTTCCCTTGACAATCAGCCTCCTCTACCCCACCTCACACTCAGGACACACTACCCCACATTGCTTAGTACATTCCCACACACCCTCACTCACCTGATCAGGTCCCAGGTCAGAGATACACTCTCCAATTGAAGACACATCTTGCTGCTAGAACCGGCGACTGCAATATGAGAAACTAAGGTGAATGCAGTTCAATGTAGTTCAATGGCGGTTTCAACATTTATGCATAATTTTTGCATTTTTTGAAATTTGGACCCCAGATTTCCAAAATGGCCTTTTGGGGACCCCACCTCATTACCAATTCAACTGTTGTTATGCAACTCCTACCGGAAAGGTGATTACATGGTCAGTCAGTGAATTCACCTTTCCAGCAGGATTTGTGTAATGATAGACCTATCGTTCATGTAGTGGGGTCATAAGAAGAACATGTTGAACATTTGGGGTTAAAATTATTAAAAATGGCAGAGTTATGATCATTCGTTGCAATTTCACTACTCACGCTCGTAACTCTAGATATTTTAAATATTTTGACCCCAAATGTTCAACATAGCCTTCTTATTACCCCACCTCATGTATGTCACAGCAGTCTTTTTTTCAAATACTGGTCAAAATATGTTTTTGCGCCTGTGGCATGGAATGGCATTGTGATTTGGCAGAGTTATGTTTTGGTGGGAATTAGAACATTTTCTGCATCTGGTACATGAGATGGGGTAATAACGTGGCTATGCTGACAATTTGGTCACTCTTGTCCTATAAATTGAAGTGGAGGGCCCAAACGGCCCTGCATTTCCATAGCTACATACATACATATATACATCTATGGAGGGATGGGCATGGAGAGCTTTGCACTCCCACGTGGTATAAGGATACACAGAAACATAGAAATGTAGACGTTGACGGCAGATAAGGACCACAAGGCCCATCCAGTCTGCCCATTTTTTCTACCTTATGAATGTGCCATAGGCCTTTACTCTGTCAGTGGCCTATCTAGTCATACTCATTGGTATTGCTCCCTTATGCCTATCCCATGCCTATTTGAAGCCTTGAACTGTATTCATAGCCACCACTTCTTGAGGTGGGCTGTTCCATCCATCCACCAACCTTTCTGTGAAAAAAAAAACTTCCTCATATTACCCCTTAATTGGCCTCCCTCTAATCTCATGCTGTGTCCTCTTGTCCTGCTATTTTTCTTATATTGAAACATTTTAGACTCTTTCACCTTGTTAATGCCCCTAAGATGTTTGAATTTTCAATCATATCACCTCTTTCCCTCATTTGCTCTAGGGTATACATATTGAGCTCCATTAATCTTTCTTCAAATGTTTTCTGATGCAGTCCCTGCACCATTTTGGTTGCCCTTTTCTGGACTATCTCCATTTTGTTAATGTCCTTGTGCAGGTGTGGCCTCCAGTACTGCATGCAGTACTCCAGATGGGGCCTAACCAGTGTTTTGTAAAGAGGGATTATTACCTCCCTTTTATGACTTGTAATACCCCTACTAATACACCCCAACATCCCTCTAGTTTTACCTACTGCTTTAGTGATCTGCTTGGATGATTTCAGGTCATCTATGATGATGATGATGATGATGCCCAAGTCTCTTTCTTCCATTGTGATTGCCAGCAACTCCCCTCCCAACCTATAAGTGGCTTCAGGGTTTCTCTTCCTTATGTGCATGATCTTGCACTTCTTTGTGTTAAACCAAGTTGCCACTCTTCCGACCATATTGCTAGTTTATCCAGATCTCTTCCCATTCTGCCCACCACATCTGGATCATCTACTCTGTTGCAGATCTTGGTGTCATCTGCAAACAGACAAACCTTACCCTCTAGTCCATCTGCAATGTCACTGATGAAGATATTGAATAGGACTGGCCTCAGGACTGATCCCTGAGGTACCCCACATGTGACTTGCATCTCTTCTGACTGTATACCATTTGCCACCACTCTCTGTTTTCTGCCCGCCAGCCAGTTTGCCACCCAGTTGACCAACATCTGACCCACCCTGAGCCTACCTAGCTTATTAATCAATCTTCTGTGTGGAACAGTATCGAAAGCTTTGCTGAATTCAAATCTGTCAAGAATTATTGATGGGTGGGAGCACAGGGCCCAGAGGACCCTGCACAACCACAAGCAAATAAGATGGTATCCTATCATGATACCAAAGCTGTGGGTCCCAACATTCATGGACCTGGCTTCGGTATCCCAAAATTAGGGGTACCTGACATTTCTGCCCTAAAGCCAAATTGCATTTCACTGGGCAAAATTGTATTTCACCTGGCGAAATCTTAGGTTATGCCCGTGGAACATGGTTCTGCCTAGCATAACCTTTTGAGGGTGGTGGAGCGAGGTGCTGGCTGAGCTGCTCCATGGTGTGTAGCACTAATGCTCCTGCAGCTTGGTCAGCAGGCTTTCGGAGATGGGGATCTGTTCCTGGTAGTGGAACATTTTGCAAATTTCATTTTTGCACTCTCCCAACTTTACTACCAACATCGAGGTCCGCTCCCACTTAGAGTTGGTTATTTTAGTTAGGCAGTATGAGGGTGAAGCCCTCCATATGGGGTGTATGAGGGCAAAGCCCCCCACATAACACAAGTCCCCATCAGGATTTTGAAATTCGGTCTTCTGATCTCAGTATAGTGTAGGTCAGGAGACCAAATTATGGGATATCATATATCTAATAAGACTATGATAATACTTTCTCAAAAAGTATGGGAATTCTTGGCAAAAAAACTTTGTTAATGCATCAGTTATCATCCCACCGTAGGATCTGAAAGAATGACTGGGTGAAGAGGTTGAACTCATGGCAGATATGGTGCTGTAGTCAGTCATGCCGCAACATCACCCCCCATGGCATAAAACATCATTACCACTCTATGTATCGGCAGCTAAGAAAGCTACTACTCGTAGATGGATGACTTCTATAATTCCAGCAACTGCAGATTGGAGGAAAATTGTCATGGACATATACCAGCTTGAAAAATTAACAACTGGGCTTCATGAAAAGCTTACCCCCTTTATGGCAAAGTGGCAAAGATGGATATGGTATATAGCACAGATAGATGCAAATTTTGTGCCTTAGACCAAGAGGGCATGGGGACGGTTTGGGGTGCTGCCCCCACTGGGGAAGGACACTAAGGAAGCAACAGTTTTTAATTTCCTCTATTGACAATCTTCTATGAGATTCAGTGAGTTCTCTGAGAATATTTAGTGCAATGTGACATTGTTTTTTCTATTAAGGGGACACTGCAATACTAAGAATCTCTGTATGTGTGACTTCAGAAAAGCATTGCCTCTATGATGCTATGGTTATGTATTGTGTCTCCTGTTCTTTGTATGATGAGCTCCATTCAATAAAAATGATATTTAAAAAAAAAGTAGGGAAATGTGCTGTTAGGGTTTCCAACCCTAACACCCCACCCACTTCCACCCTCCACACACTAACAGGCATCAGCAATGTGCCTTGGGGTTGTCAGTACTTATGCTCACCCCATTCTCTTATACTGTACCATCTCAGATTCCTTACACATTGGATGGAGTGAGCGTTAGGGATGACAACCCCAAAGCACACCCCTGATGCCTGTTGATGCATGGAGGGTGGGGGCAGGGTATTAGTGTTGGAAACCCTAACAGCACATGTCTCTACTTTGATGGTGGAACTTAACTGATGCATTAACAATGTTTTTTTTTTGCCAAGAATATATATTATACGGGTGCGGTCGCACCCCTATAGTTTGGGTTCAATGGTCACTTCTATGTTAAACCCAAAAGTTTGCACTTCAATAACATTGCTACCATTCAGATGATTCACATGAAATTCTGTATACTCCGTTGGGGACCAAAGATCTTTTGATGTGGCAAGTTTTGTTCCAGTCAGCTGTGCAGGTGCAGAGATGCGTAGTGTCAATAAATGTGAAAATTACCATTTTATGTATAAATTCTTATTCACGCCTTTTTTCAGAAATGGCTTGGGGGGTTTGATCTGACATTTTTAGGCTATATGGTGTTTGGGTCGCAGATGTGCCTTTTATAGGTTTGATGAAAAAATATTAATCCATTCCAAAGTTATAAAATTTCCAAATTTCCCATTATTTCCTATGGAAAAAGTTAGATATTCTGTACAAAAGAGGATTTCTTGATCATGAACGTGGTATTCTCTTTCACAAATGTGGAATTCTCTTTCGTACTTCTACCATCTTGTTTTCAGTTAGTGAGGCAGAAAAATGTAAAGAATTTAAAAAGTTGTGGCACTTGGTAAACACCAACACTTGTCTTTACCTAATCAGGGCCCAATTAATCAGATTCTGGGGTCAGATTTTGAAAATAAAGCCTAGAAATGTGTTTATTTAATCCACACAATCTAAAAAAAATCACTGGGAAGCAATCCAAATCCATGCCGGCCATGCTAACGGTGAATGGGATTACCACACTTGACCCAAAAACCATCGCTGATACTTTCAACACCGCTTTCACTGATCTCAGCAGTGTCCTTCTCCCTAATTTCTTTTATGATGATGACGCTCCCGAAACCCCTAATTCCACAACTCCCAGTAGTCACCCTCCCTTCTACTTTAAAGTAGTGCATAAGAACGTTGTTCGTAAGTACATCAGCAAAGCCATCAGCAAATCCAGATCTAGCAATGATACGCTCGGCCTCAAGTTGCTGTCCCTCACCCTAGAAGAGGTGCTGGGTCCTCTTACCAAGATTTTTAACCTCTCCCTTACACTAAGCCAATTCCCAGAAATATGAAAGTCAGTCACTGTCACCCTAATCCACAAAAGTGGTGACAAGACTGACCATGGGAACTACCGCCCGATCTCAGTCCTGCCACCCCTCTCAAAAGCCTTGGAATGCATAGTATTGGACCAGCTTACTGAATACCTGGACAAGCACAACATCCTCTGTAGGCAACAACATGGTTTCAGGAAAGGCCATAGCACTGCTTCTGCATTACTTGAAGTCACCGGGGCAATCCACAGTTCACTGGACAAAGGACAACTCACTGGCGCTATCTATATTGACCTAACCAAGGCATTTGATACTGTCCACCACCGCTTTCTTCTTGCCCAGCTTCAAAAGGCTGGGCTCTCCCCTGATTATATATCTTGGTTCAAAAGCTACCTCGCAAACAGGTCACAATGTGTAAAAATTCTGGATGTGCTCTCTGAAGCCAAACCTGTTTGCTCCGGTGTTCCACAGGGATCCATCCTGAGACCACTCCTCTTCAGCCTGTTCCTAAATACACTGCCAACCTCCTGCTCTCAACAAATCGTACTCTACGCTGATGATGCAGTAATCCTAGCCTCACACCAGGATCCAAACCAGCTGCAAGACAACCTCCAGCATTGCTTCTCCACTATTGAGGACTGGTTCACCCAACACAAACTGATCCTCAATCAGAAAAAAACTAAGACCATGATCTTCAGTAGCTTCCACAATAAACATAAATTCCATCACTTCTCCATGTATACCAGTCATGTCGGCCTACTTGAACAGGTCCAAACGTTTAAATACCTTGGGATCACCCTAGACTCGCACCTCTGCAACACTGACCACATCAACAACGTCACCAGAGCTGCCAACTCCAGACTAGGCCTGCTGTTCCGCCACAGGAGACACCTTCCCCCTATAGCCCTGGCTGCTGCCGCTGCCCAGTGCTCCATCATTGCCACCATTGACTATGGTCTCATCATCTACGGCTCAGCTGTTACCACGTTCAAATGGGTAACCACTTCCCTCAACAAGGCTTGTCGGCTCATTACTGGCGCTCAATGTCATACACACACACCTGTGACCTCTACTCCCAAACCAGCTGGCTGCAACTTGACAAGCATATTAAATACCAAACCTGCATAGTGGCTAAGAAAATTCTGATGGGCCTTGCTCCACCTGGTGTTGCTACTCTCCTACAACCTAAAAAAAGCAGCCAGTGCACCCCGGGGTCCAAACTGCAGCAGTTCCAAATCCCCTACTGCTGCACAATCCAAGGTCAAAGAGCTTTTGCCTACCGGGACGTTAGCTGTCTAAATGGACTCTGTAGTGATATCACCACTCCCCCCACGCTCGGTGCCTTCAGAACCAGGCTCCTCCATCACTCATTGCTTCCAGCACCTGTGACTGTAATGTCTAGCAACGAAACCTCCAGAGTCCGGCCTGCTGGATTATGAACAGATTCCTACACCATGGCTCCCCTTGTTCTGTCTACATCTATGAGAGCCACAGCCTCTTAGCACTTGCAGACACCACCCTGCCCAACTCCTGCATTTCTAGTGTTCTCTGGCAATGCCCCCAGGCTGCATCCCCCTCCTCCTCCTCCTCCTCCTCCTCCACCCTACCATTTCTTCCCTCTACCCCACCAAATCTCTCATTGCTGTCCCCCACACCCTTCCTCTGCCCCACCACCTCTATTCCTTTTCTTTTCTTTTCATTTCTTTTCTCTTCTTCATAAAAGATGCATCAATTTATGTTTTTCGTATGCAATTCTATATGTACATCCATTTTACTGTTTTGTCTGTAACGTTCTGTCTAACTGTACCTCATGACATGGAACCTTTGTAAAAGAGCCTTGGCTCAAAGGTATTTGTAATCCTAGAACTCAATTTGTAATTTGTCATCTTCTTGCGCAAATCACGGAATTCTTTTTCGTGAAAGAAGAATCCTCTTTCGCAAACTGCAGAAAAGGATTCTGTTTTATCGTGAAACAAGATTCTTTTTCTGCAATTTGTGAAAGTGGATTTTTTATATAGCTGTTTCCTCGTCACTTGATAAAAATCAAATGGTTTGGAAGTTTGGGATGAAATTTTCAGGGTACTAAGAGCATGCCTCACAGATGTGCCTTTTTGCAGGTTTGGCGAAAATATATTATTTTGCTGCAGAGGGCTGCAGATTTACATTTTGCTTAATATCCAATAGGATTACATTGTAATGGAATGTGTAGACAGCTGTTTCTTTGTCACTGTGCTGTGAAGATGTGGTTTGCAATTCTGGGCTGAAAGTTTCAGGGTACTGAAGGCTTGCCTCACAGATGTGCCTTTTGCTGGTTTGGTGAAAATACTGTATATTACTTTGCTATGGAGTTATGTGGCTTTATATTTTTCTTAATTTCTCATGGGATTACATTGTAATGTGAGGTATACACAGTTGTTTCTTTGTCACTGCACTGTGAAGAAATGGTTTGCAATTTTGTTCTGAAATTTTCAGGGTACTGAGGGCTTGCCTCACAGATGTGCCTTTTTCTGGTGTTGTGAAATTACATTACTTTGCTCTGCAGTTCTGCAGCTTTACATTTTCATTAATTTTTCATAGGATAATTCTGGTTAGGGTTAGGTTATATATCTGTTGGAGTTAACGAGGGGCACATATCTGATATTATTCAAGGTGCCGAGGTACACCTTCTGTTGAGTGTGCCCCCCGCAATGAAATATTACTTGTTCTGGAATTAGGTTAGGATTAATTATGTGTCTGTTGCAGTCTGGGCTCCAGATAAGAATTTTTGGGATGAGTACTGTACTCCTCATTTTGAAAGTGAGTTGAGCAAAATGAAATTCAGATGTGTAAAAATGTCTGGACAGAGTGGAGTGAGGAGTGCATTTTTAAAAACAATGTAGTTTTTTTTTTCTGGATAGGAACTGATCAAGTGCCAACAATGCTCCAGATAATGTTGGCAAGCAGGAGTAATTTACTCACCAGTTTTAAAATACATGAGTAAAACAAAACTGGGATGCATACAAGTGCTGTAAATCTGTAAAAGCGTTGCTCCTTTTGAATCACCAGTTATGTTATGAAGTACCGTTCTTTGGTGTGTCACATTTACAAATGTTGAGTGAGTACTGGTACTCATTAAAACATTTTTCTGAAAAGTATTTCCTAAAATGAGATGAGTAAAACAGTACAATACCCCCCTTATCTGGAGCACTGGTTGCAGTAAAGGGGGGGCACATATCTGATATTTTTCAGGGTGCTGAAGTAAACCTTCTGTGTGTGCCCCCCGTTATACAGTATATTACTTGTTCTGGAGTTAGGTTAGGGTTAGGTTATGTGTCCATTGGAGTTAATGGGGGGCATAATTCTCATATTGTTCAGGGCGCTGACATATATTTTCTGTCATGTGTGCCCCCCCATTAAATATTACTTGTTGCAGAATTAAGGTTACAGATAGCTGTTCAGGTTACTGTTACAAAGACGTTTGTGACTTAGGGTATGAATACTACTAAGGACTGATGAATGGATGGGAGCACGGGGCACAGATGGCCCTGCTCTCCCACACAGAAATACAGATACTATTAAGGACTAATGCATGGATAGCAGTGCAGGGTACCACTACACTATCTAATAAATTATGGATGGATGGGAGTGCAGGCCCCCGACAGGGCCATGCACTCCCAGACACTTATATACATAGCATTATGGAGTGGTGGTAGCACAGGGCCCTCCACACAGAAATAAGGATACAGTTACACTCTGTGAAGAATAATTGATGGCTAGGCTCCCACAAGCAAACATGGCTATGATCATACTTTCTCAAAAATTAAGGACATTCTTTGTAAAAAAAACTTTGTTAGTGCATCAGTTAGGGTTCCAGCATCAAAGGTTTGAAAATGTGGTGTTAGGGTTTCCAACCCTAACACTCCACCCCCACCCCGTACGCACCAACAGGCATCAGGGATGTGCATTGGGGTTGTCAGGTCTAACACTCACCCCATTTCATAAGTAAATAATCTGAGATGGGTACACTATAGGAGTATGTGGTGAACATTAGGGCTGATGATCCCAAGGCACATGTCCGATGCCTGTTGGTGTGTGCAAAGTGGAAGTGGGTTGTAAAGTTTAGAAACCCTAATGCCACATTTAAAGTAGCAACAATTATGGCACAGCTCATCGGCAGGGCATAACAAGCTTTATTAATAAATATAAAGAATAAAAAGCATATCAGTACCAATAACAGGTGAACAAGGACCCCAACCAGTTTCACAACTAGTGCATCATCAGGTGGATGCCATATTTCCCTACTTTTTTCATGGCAGTCCTAACTGATGCATTAACAACATCTTTTGCAATGAATTTCCTGACTTTTTCTGATAGTTTACTTTTATCCTTATTTGCATGTGGGAATGCAGGGACATAGAAACATAGAAACATAGAAGTTGAAGACAGATAAGGACCTCAAGGCCCATCCAATCTGCCCCTTTCTTTTTCTACCTTGTAAATGTGCCATCGGCATTTACTCTGTCAATGGCCTATCTATTCATACTCATCTGTATTGCTCCCTTATGCCTATCCCATGCCTGTTTGAAGCCCTGCAATGTATTCATACCCATCGCTTCCTGAGGTAGGCCATTCAATGCACCCACCACACTTTCTGTGAAAAAGAACTTCCTCACATTACCTCTTAATTGGCCTCCCTCTAATCTCATGCTGTGTCCTCTTGTCCTGCTATTTTTCTTATATTGAAACATGTTAGACTCTTTCACCTTGTTAATGCCCTTAAGGTGTTTGAATGTTATGATCATATCACCTCTCTCCCTCCTTTGCTCTAGGGTATACATATTGAGCTCTGTTAATCTGTTCTCATATGTGTTCTGATGCAGTTCCTGCACCATTTTGGTTGCCCTTCTCTGGACTGCCTCAGTTTGGTTAATGTCCTTGTGAAGGTGTGGCCTCCAGTACTGCATGCAATACTCCAGATGGGGCCTAACCAGTGTCTTGTAAAGAGGGATTATTGCCTCCCTCTTCCTATTTGTGATATCCCTACTAATACACCCTAACATCCCCCTAGCCTTACCTACTGCTTTATTGGTCTGCTTGGATGATTTCAGGTCATTGGTGATGAAGATTCCCAAGTCTCTTTCTTCCCTTGTTATTGCCGGCAACTCCCCTCCCACCCTATAGGTGGCTTCAGGGTTTCTCTTCCCTATATGCATGATCTTGCACTTCTTTGCATTAAACCCAAGTTGCCACTCTTCTGACCATTTTGCTAATTTATCCAGATCTCTTCTCATTCTTCCCACCCCATCTGCATCATCTACTCTGTTGCAGATCTTGGTGTCATCTGCAAACAGACAAACCTTACCCTCCAGTCCATCTGCAATGTCACTGATGAAGATATTGAAGAGGACTGGCCCCAGGACTGAGGTACCCCACTTGTGACCTGCATCTCTTTTGACTGTATACCGTTTACCACCACTCTCTGTTTTCTACCCGTTAACCAGTTTGCCACCCAATTGTCCAACTTCTGACACACCTCGAGCCTACCCAGCTTATAATCAGTCGTCTAAGTGGAACAGTTTTGAAAGCTTTGCAGAAGTCAAGGTAGACAACATCAACTGCTCCCACTTGGTCCACCACTCTGGTTACCCAGTCAAAGAAATCTATGGATTAGTTTGACAGGACCTTCCTTTTGTAAACCCATGCTGTTTTGGATACTGTGTTCCTATGTATTCCAGGTGTTGCACTATCCTTTCCTTAAGGAGTGCCTCCATAATCTTTCCCACTACTGAGATAAGATTGACTGGCCTGTAGTTCCCTGCCTCCTCCCTGCTACCACTCTTGTGGAGCAGGATCACATGAACCTTTCTCCAGTCTTCTGGGAACTCTCCTGTGCTCAGAGACTCATTAAACATTTCTGATAATGGCTCTGCTAGTTCCACCTTTAGCTCCTTTAGTACTCTGGGATGTATGTCATCAGGTCCCAGTGCCTTGTCCACCCTGAGCTTATCAAGCTGTTGTAGGACCCTTTCTTTTGTGAAGGGACTCGTGCTCACCTCCCTCCCTGTGTCCATTTGGCACCTTTGTGCCTGTGCTCTCACCCTCCATAACTGTCCTTATTTGGCTGAGGGAGTGCAGGACCCTTCGACCCTGTGTTCCAATGCTCTGTAATTGACTTTATGCATGTATCTATATAGCTCTGGAAGCACAGGACCCTCTGGGTCCTGCACTTCCATTTACAGCACATCAGTTACCAAATTGTCAGCATAGCTAACTTATTACCCTTTCTCCTCTAACCTGTACAGAGAATTTTTGAATCCCTGCCAAAACATAATTCTGTGTAATTGCAACTCCATTCCACGCCACAGGTGTGAAAACATATTTTAGCCAGGACTTGAAAAATGACAGCTGTGGCATACATGAGGTGGAGTAATATGAAGGATATGTTGAAAAACTAGGGTCAAAATATTTAAAAATTCCAAAGTTACGAGCATGGATAGCGAAATCACAACAAATAGTCATAACTTTGTTATTTTTACAGTTTTTGACCCCAAATTTTCAACATGGCCTTCTTATGACCCCACCTCATGAACAATATAACTGTCATTATGCAAATCCTGCCTGAACAGCGAATCTACCAAGCAAACACAAAATCACCTTTTGGGCTGGAGTTGCATAATGACAGTCATATTGTTCATGAGGTGGGGTTCCCAAAAGGCCATGTTGAACATTTTGAATCAGAATCTCAAAAATGACTGATTTATGCATAAATGTTGAAACCCCCATTGATATACATTGAACTGCATTTATTGCAGTAGCTGGCTTCAGCAGCAAGATGCATCTTCGATCGTAGAGTGGATCTCGAACCCGGAACCTGTTCAGGTAACTGAGGGGATCTGGGGGTGTACTGGGGGTGTGGGGTGGTCGATGCTGAGAGGGAGGTGGGGGGTCTGATCTGTGAGGGACCATTTCCTTTTTCGCAGATGAAAAAAACATCAGGACCATTTTCTTCTTTCACAGGCATATGGGGACAGCGATCAGAAGGTTGAGGGAAGCCACTAGACACCAGGGAATAAAACAAAAATATGGGAAAAGAGATCAGAAGGATCAGTATCAGAGTCAGTGAGATCACAATGCTGATGATAAAGTTGTGGGAATAAAGGTAGATATGTCCACAGCCATTGCCGGGGGGGTTTGTATGGTTCGAAAGAACCCCCCTTTTGAAACTCCCCCCTTTTTTCATAATTTGTGACATTTTTTTCATTACTTCTGTTTGTTTTTTGACTGTCACAGAGTGCTTATGCACGCATGATGAACCCCAGCACTTTTTCTCTGCATGCATGCCCCTCCCATCTGCTACAAATCAACTCCCTCAGTGCCAGTAAGATGATTGGAGCTGCTTTGTGAGTCTTTCTCCGCACCACCCCCCTGTGACTGGCTGGCCAACTGAAGCTCATGTCAGCATCATGAATGTGACTGGAATACAGCACGGCCGCTGCCCACAATTCACACTGTCAGCTAGCACTCGAGGAAGATGGGGCATGGTGGCAGGCTCAGAGACGACATCTCCAGGAGAGCAAAAAAGATGTGGAGGACCTTGACTTATATTATCAGTCACCAGCAGGTAAATTTTGCTGGCCACTATTGCCAAAGATGTGTCCCTTAATAACTGCATATCAAGGGATAGGCTGTGCAGTTGAGCAAGGGAGCTGTTCGGTGGGTGGGCTGAAGATTTAGAAATAAATTACTTAAATCCTCCTCTATACAAAGTTGTCATGTTTCATATGCCTGTTTTAACTTTTCATAGGTAAACCAAAGGAGGTACCACAGTGGAAAGGCAATGCAAGTGTTTGGAAGGGTCTGACTGGGATCTGCACTGCCACTTCCTCATCCTCTCTCTATTCTCCTCCTTGGTCCTGTTGCCCCCTTAACCACTATCCCCTTAATTATGTCCCAGCCCTGCTTGAATCCTCTGATTGTTTTTGCACCCACCAATTCAGCTGACAGACTGTTCCAAAGTTCCACCACCCTTTCCGTAAAGTAATACTTCCTCACATCTCTCCTGAACCTACCTCATGTTAATTTCCATTCGCATCCATGTGACCACAAATTGGTACACAGGCTTTATAAACAATACCCTACAGTTCACTTTAATTCCTTTAAGGAAGTTGAAGGTCTCCATCACATCTCCCCTCTCCCTTCTGGTCTCCAATGAGTACATATTTAGTGCCTTGAGGCGCTCCTCACAGGATCTGCCTTGCTGTCGCTGAATAATTTTAGTTATTCTGTGCTGCACTGTCTCCAGCCTATCCTTATCCTTTCTGAGGTGAGGACTCCAGAACTGGGCACAGTACTCTAGGTGAGGCCTCACCAGGGATCTGTAGAAGGGAAGTATTACCTCCTTTCTTCTGCTATCAATACCCCTATCGATACATCCCAGCATCCTGCTAGCCTTGCTGTAGGCCATGTTGCACTGACTCAATTGCTTAAATGGTATATTGAGTTGGGGAGGGTGAGGGTTATATAGACTTAAAATAAGCCACAACACAGCATATCATAGCCCATGGTTTCTGGGAGCTTAACAGCCCCAGACCCCTGTCCTAGAAGCAAGCCAGCACTGCAGTAAGTTAGTAGTGTACAATACCCAGCCAAAACCAGCTACAGACTCCACATTGAGGTTCAGTGCATATATGTATACATATACAGACCAACAGACACACACACACACACAATCTGTGCCACCCTAATAGTAATAATTGTCCTAAGAGCAGGAGGTGGAGGGGAGCTCACAGATGAGTTGTTTTGGTTTAAAATAAACCACACAATGAGCCACAGAGCATCTAGTACCCAAGAGTTTTTGGGGGCCTGGCACCACCAGACCCCTTACCTACACACCAGTAGATACAGCTGCAGATATTAAAACTGATAATATATGTGAGACAATGCCTTAGATATATTACAGTAGCAGCATCTTGCTGTACTCCGGTACTGAATACATATATGTATTCACCTGCAGCCAGCCAGATAATAATTTTGCTTAGAGCAAGGAGTTTAGGAGATCTCAGATATGACCTCTTTAGCTGCACAATAAGCCACAAAATGCACCACAGAGCATCTAGGACTCCATGGCGTCTGGGGTCCTGGTGGCCGTAAGACCCACAGCTTCTTTTTAAAGGTTGTAGACTGCAAGCCAGCCCGGTAGCACAAAAGGCTGAGGAGCTGGTGCCTTATCTCATGCTACACTGGTGACCTGGGTTTGGGAACAACCTTGGGTCACTGGGGTGCCGGCATGGGGGGAAGGCTGGAACGGAATTGAGCCATGGCTCTCCCCTCCAAAGGGGTGGCTTCCCCCCTGCCCATCCATAGTCTCGCTCCCACTGGGTGGTGGTCACGTGGGTGAGTAGGCGGTACAGGTAGTGACAGAAGTCAGGAGGGGTGGAAGGGGCCACCGGATCCTGGCGTGTGACTCCACGCACGTACATGCACGTGTACACTGTGGCCCAAGGGAGGGTAGGGAACAAAACAGAAAAACGAAAAATGTATATAAAAAAAAAATAAAATAAAAGGTTGCAGACTGCATAAAAAGAACCCCCCTTGGAATAATCCTGGCAACAGCCCTGATGTCAGCTGCCAGGCTGAGAGCTTTTCCACATACTGTATTCAGCACAGTATTATCACATAGAAAACTTTCTAATGAGCAAAAGGAAAAAGAAAAATACTTCAAAAATAAAAAGTTACAACTGGCTACGTTTTAAAATTTGTGTAATTTTCCTGTCTGGCTGTTTTGGTTCCACTGGCTTTTTTAGTGACTTGCTCAGAATCATACATGGCAGTTGCAGGATTCAAACCCAGGCCTGCTGGGTTTCCATGTTTGCAGCTTCATGCTTTAACATTTTGGCTGTACTGCCTCTCTTCATTTTAATGGTATGTTAATACTGTCCCAGTGACAATGCAGGGAGCCATAAAGCTAGGGTGGTTCATTTCTCCATAATCCTTTGACAATTTTGTTTTAGAGATCATGCATTAAATAAGGACTTCCATAAATGACGATCCATAGGCAGTATTTGTATCTTCAACTGGGAAGAAAGGGCATTAAATGATTGTTTCATAAAGCCTCTGAAATACAGATCTCATAATTTAGCAGTTTGTTTACTAGCATCTTCATTAAAAATGTATACTGAGCCAACGACCAGATTTTGCAAATAGCTCCTCAGAGGGACCGGCATTGCCAAAGCAAGAACACAGTAATCTATTTTTTCCAGATTATTGCCTTATAATGCAGCCTAATTTGACAGCTCCTGCTGAACATGGTTTCATTTGTTTGGTGCATTGTTTTGGGCACGGTAGAAGATGAGCATGAATGTGAGCGATACCAATGAGAACTGAAAATCAGAAATGTGTATTAATATATGACTATGTGAAAACTGGAACTGTGGGAAACGTGGAAGGATTTAAACTTGTAAACATTACAGATGAGCCAGCAAATATTTATACTGTTTGTCAAAAAGGTGCTGTGTTTTATTCTAGAACATTAGACCATGTTTGCAGAGTTGGGTGCACCAAAAATAGCATATAGAGAATGTTCTTAATTTTTAAAAGGTAATCAGTTCTTACTCTTATTTCTGAAGTATGTTTCTTTTTTCTTTTTCTCATTAGAAAGTTTTCTGTCTGAAAGCCTTAGGTGTAATGTGAATAGCAATGCTTTCCCTGACAGCTGCTATATCTAGTTCTATTCCTCTCTATACCACATCAGCTTTGTGAGCCCACTCCTTGTGACGTCAAAAGTGACTGGCACTTTCTGCACAGTTGAGATGTCACATTCAGTGAGGTCACAATATTGATGAGGTATGAAGAGGAATACAACTTTATACAGTATACTGTATCTACCAACAGGCAGTATGCTGTTTCACACAGCACTCCTGGTACTGTAAGGTAGAAAATCTTGTAATTAGCAAACAGGGAAAGAAGAAGTAACTCAGATATGAAAAACAATAATGGACTACTTTTAACAGTTAGTATTAATTTCCTGTAGTAAACTAGCTCTTTTATCGGTTTCAGATTTGGAGGTATAGTATCACTGAGACTGTATATATTAAAAACTAAAAGGGTCATCATGTGACCCCTCCATTCAATTTGCCTGTTAGCACCATAGAGCTTGTTTAGGCAGCTTACATACAGTGGTGTGAAGGCCCTGATTTTGTCACATGATAACTGCACTGGTTTTTAATATATACAGTCTCTATTTCTTAACATGATGCCAACAAATAAAGGATAAACACTTACTTACTATGAGCAGCTGTAGCCATTTCAAGTGAGACTGTCAAGAGGTCCAGAAAATAAATGTCCGTATTGGGCCTGAAGCACTGGTGCAGAAATTCATTCAAAGCTGAGTAAGTTGCAATTCTGACAGGAAGGAGCAAATGGAGTCCCTTAGCTGCACTGCTTCTGCTTCCAGCATCATTTGTTAAGCTGCTTGGTACATCAGTCTCTTTTTATCATTAGTACCAGGGTTGTAGTAGGTCTGGCCAAAACTGAAGAAGGTGAATTATCCAATTTGATTAGAAACTCAGTGTAGTGCTGACCACAGAACAGTTAGCTAGTCATTTGTAATGCAATAGTACAGTGCATAGGGACCTGCACCATTGCATTACAAGGACAGACAGTTGCAGTAAATACTGTTGCGACAGTGCGTCCACTTGCATGCTCAATGTCATCTAGAAAATCAAATTTGTACCTCTGCCTTCCACTTGCAAACAAAGAAGCAAATTAGCTTACTCAATTGCTTTTGAGTGTTGGGTGTTTTCTAGCCAGAGGAAACTACTTGTGTTTGTAACATAATTCAGTTTTGAAGATGACACAGGGATACAAGTGGATGTGCCATTTCTGGAGATTGTTAGCAAAACTCAAGAGATTACAGTAGAAGGCATAACGTGCAGTTGCTGCTTGAACTGAATCAGATTTTTCACATGGCACCTGAGCCAGAGAGAAAGAGAGAGAGAGAGAGAGAGCTGGTAGTGGATTGAATGGACTGTGCTGAATGCTGCTGTAGAGTTTCTTGCTGCTGGTAATCATAAATCCAGTTCATATCAGAACAGACTAGGGTGGCAAGGTGGAGCAGATGTGGTCATTTATTTATTTGGTTTTAGATAACTGGGAAGACACCCTAGACAACAAAATGCCTACTTCCAAGTATGACCCATAGCTATAACCAGAATGGTCGACTAATTAGGTTTCTCAGATGAGGAGCTGATGAGGCTGAAGTAGTAGAAGGATAACTTAGAGTTCTTGACAGTAAGCTCACACTACCTGTTCCCCTAGACACCAAACATAATCCTGCTGATGCAAGGCTAGTCCATATGACCATCATACCTCTCAACCTTTTGTCCCCCAAATGTGGAACATTGCCTGTCAAAATGTGGAACAAATGGGCAAAATGTGGAACACTTAATCAAATCTTTACCTAAGGAGCTCAAAACACTGTTAAAATGCTGCATTTATGTTCAGAAAGTCTGTTATTAATTGAATAATTTATTTTTTTCCATCATTTACTATGGATTTTTGCTTTAAAATGTTGGCTTTGAATGTGGAACAAGTCCTCACAATGTGGAACAGGGAGCTTTTTTGAAGTAAAATGAGGAACGTTCTTCGTAATGTGGTACAATTGAGAGGTATGAAGACCATACTCCTGCTGAATATCATATTCAAAGGTATATTCCTGGGCCACAAATGACTGCCACACCAGAGGCACTAGAAGGACAACCCTGTTGACATGACCAGTGGACATTGGCAGAACAGCCACACATCATGGTACTGCCAGCAAGGTTTTTTTTCACCATTTTTCTCTGCTTCAGCTCCTCTTGCAGAAAGCGGACACGTACAAGATGATCTGATATGCTGTGCCCAACTTTTTTTATGTGATCACAACATGTCAGGTGATTGTGTTCACATCCTTAAAGCTGTCTAAGGTCAACAAATGGCATTGTGGGAAAGTCATTGATTGTACCTGGTACAGGATTGACTTCTAGACATGATGGAAGCTGTTATGAGGGACACTATGAAAAATTAAAGTAAAACCAAAAAAAGAAAAATGCAAAAATGCATGCATAATAACTTCCAATCCTCTGGACCACTTCAAGGATGTCTGGCTCCATACCCCATCTTCATGAGCTGGTGGACTATCTTTTTTGGAGTGGGCCATGTTCTTCTTAGTTTATTGCTAATCTCTGGCTTTATTTACTATCACTGATTTTCTACTCCTGTTGTCCCCTACTCCTGTTTAAGTTTGCTTTTATGATCATCTTATTCTCCTTTCACCCTTCTTCCTATGCTTAGTTTTATAACTCGGTCTTTCATTCCTTTACCGTCTTTTATATTTAGTTCTATCTGTTTCCCCTTATTTTGCAGTATGGTATTAATCTTTTTGAATCTTATCTCTTCTCTGTTCACTTTCTTGTCTTTCGATTTCTAGAACTTCCTACATTGCGCTGTAAGATTACCTTCGCCTGAAGAATATTCTTTTTTATTTATTCCTTATATGCACCACTTTTCTTTTTAAACTCTTGCTTTCAATTACAGGTTTGTCTGGACAGAGTGCTAAAGTAATCTTATGATGGAGTTCTAATTTTTTGTAGCATTTTACACCCTCTTGTGTATGTTGCGTATAATGGAGGTCTGCAATGTACTGAAACTCCAGACATTAGCTTTGAACTTCTATTCTTGCAGTTGTGCTGGGAAGAGGTGGTGGGTTAGCTGTATAGTTTTCCTAGTATTGCAGTTATTATATTATCCTTTATTTAAGTGTTGTTATGGATGGACTTTTACCATTGACATTGTGAGGGACCCTTCTCATAGCTGTTCAAATGTTTCTACTTGTTTTTGACAATTGTGATAAGCCTTTGGGTCTTGATGTTTTTACCTCTGTACTTGTAATTAGTTTCTACCTATTTTTACTAGTTCTAACTATTTTATTCATATGTGAACTGTTCCCTTATGTTGGTTGGCTGTTCTAGAGTTCATCAGGTTTAACTGATTTTTACTATAATCTTTTTGTATTTTTAATGGTTGTTCTTTTGGGGGAGTTAGTTTATGGACCTACTTAGGGAGGAAGTGGACGGTGATCACTGAGCACCATTTTTATACTTCTTTGTTTTGTTTGTTTTATTTGCTGTTCTTTTCATTCCTTTAATGTTTCCTGGTTATGGAGGTGTGTTTTTGTTTGCTTCCTGCAACTTTTGTTCCTATTTCATGTATTGTGTGCACTTTTCTTAAGACAGGGTTGGAAATTATATTTACTAATTCATCTCTTCTTCTGTCTATTGATGGGGATCTAGTAAAAAGTTTATTTTTATACAGGTAGTAGTGTTAAACATCATTAGTCAGAGACCCTTTTTCAAGATGACCAATAGACAAAATACATAACTTAGCTAAAAATGTTAGCGTTCAGCAAAATTTCCTAAAATTAAGTAGGCTTCTCTACACTCGTCATATACACTTTAGTCAGTCTATCCATTGGTAGACACTTCATCTGTTACACATGCATTTCATTCTTAAGTCATAACCATTAACTTTCACAAAATATTTTGATTGTTAAATTTTTTTTGTCTCTTCATCTATTGGGGCCCACAGCTCAGCTATTTTTATTCCAAAGGTCATGTCCCCAAATCTATTATATAGTTTAGGTGTAACAAATTTATTTCCCCTATTACCTCTAAGATTATGGTTATGTCTATATGTCACATATGACATTTTGTCTACAAAGTATCTAGGGTTCTGACTGTGTACCACCCCATGAATCTGTTTTAGCCATTTTTCTTCTCTTTTTTGCTCTAAGTGAGACCATTGTAGTAATATAAACATGTCACAATGATGAGTATAATACTCACAGTTTAGTACAAATCTGGCCAAATTATTATATAACACTTGAATAGCTCTTAAGTTTGTCTTACTGGCCATGCCATAAACATGGCTTCCATAGTCAATACAGGGTATAATCAATTGGTTTATAATATCCCCTATCATTTTCTGATTTAAACAGTATTTTGACCTCTGAAAAGCTCCTAATTTGTTATTGGTTTTACTTACTAAATCTTTTATGTGAATGTCAAATTTTAAATTTTGATCCATGAATACCCCCAAATACCTGTAGAACTCAACCTGATTTAATGTTTCATTTTTTACTGTTTTTATAGATATTCTATGATAAGTACTAGTAACTTCCTGTTTACTCAAAAAATCATAGAGTTTGTTTTTTTACTGTTTAAAACAAGTTTTGACTGACACAACCATAGTTCCATCCTACTAAAATCTTTTTGGAGACATTTCTTCATCTCCTGAATTGAGTTTCCATATGCAAATATAACTGTATCATCTGTGTACATTCTCAAAACGGAATGTTCACCTACTTTTGGCAACTCATTCACATACTGTACATTATAAATAATAAAGGGCCCAATATCGAGCCTTGGGAGGACTCCTCTTTTGGTAACAACTGGTTTAGATAAGACTTCCCCACCTACACTTGCTGGACTCTTTCAGTTAAATATGACTGGAACCGGGGAGAGTTTCATTATCCATCTCCAGCCCCAACATTCTGTCAAACAGTATTCAATTATCTATAGTGTCGAAGGCCTTGGAGAAATCCATGCACACCACACCCATTTAAATGAGTGGTGATGTTATCTACCAGATCGGTGAGTGTGGTGTCTGTGGAGTGGCCCTTTTGAAAGCCAGACTGGTAACAGGACAGGAGAAAATTATCTTCCAGATATCTACTCAACTGTCTCTAAACCAGTTTCTCCAAGACTTTTGACACCCTGGACTGTAATGATATCAGCCTGCAGTTATTTAGTTCTACAAAAGAACCTCCGTTGTGAATCGGAATAATTTTCACCTGTTCCCCCACTGTTGGAAACTTATTTTCATTTAAACTCCAATTGAAGAGTCTTGCTAGGATTCGGGCTATTACCTTGAGGGGATCCTTTAAAAACCTGTTTTCTATCTGATCTAATCCTGGAGCTTTATTTAATTGAAGTTTCCTAAATTCATCCTTAACCTCCCTGCAAGTGATCACTCTAAATCTAAATTTTATCCTATTTAGGAGCCACTGCTCCCTCAATCCAGCCTCTATGTAATTTTCTTGTGTAATATCTATAACAGGAATTGAAACAAAATAATGGTTCAGCCTCTCTACTGAGTCATGTGGTGACAATAGGATATTGTTATCTTGAATCTGAATGGGCTGTTTGTTCACCACTGGTTTTTCAAAAGATTTTATCAAGTTCTAATACTTTCGTGGGTCTGTACTTTGTTCAACCTTAATTTTATAATAACATTTTTTTGAAATTCGAATTTTAGATTTAAGTTTATTTTGTTCATTTTTGTATTTCTTCCAATCATTAATTTTAGTTTTATTTGCTTTTTTCCATAATTTATTTTTATATCTTATGTTTTGTTTTATTTTATATGTGATCCATAGAACATTAGTTTTTTTGTTTACACTATTTTTAAAAGGGGCAATTTCACCACAGGCCTGAATAAACAGTTTAGTAAATTCTTCTATAGCCCAATCAAGTTCAGGAATTAGGAACAGCCTATCCCACCTAATATTTCTTAGTTTATACAAATAAGCTTCCTTACTATATCTATTAAAACTTCAGTGCCTTACTGTTCTAAATTACACATTTGTTGACCATCACCTGTTTACAGATACTCCACATACACATATAATAGAGCAATGATCCCCAAATATGGGATGCTTCACTTCCATGGATGTTACTTGGATTCCCTCTGAGGTAAAAATAAGGTCTAATATGTTTCCTTCATTAGACATTCAGGTTTTCCTAGTAGAAATTGCAACATTTTGATTCAAGTTTAATGGAATTAAACTGGTCCTAAGGACATTTCCTCTTAATTTATTCCGTGCTGCATTAAAGTCACCTACTAACAACAAGTCAAGTGTTGTAAAAATGTGCCATCTTGTCAAAATCAGTTACTCTAACCTTTGGGGGAGAGTGGATTAACCCTAGGACCAAATTCAAATCCTTAATACTCACCAACAAACATTCAATCATCCCCACTTCTCTTGTGTATACCACAATGGACTGACCTAGTTCCCATTTAAGATAAAACAATAACCCTCCACCTCTCTTCCCAACCCTATCTCTTCTGTAAAAAGTAGACCCTTGTAGCTCATTTTCCCCCTCACTTATTCTAGGTGTTAACCATGTCTCTGTTAGAGCTATAATGCTTGGATTTTCTGAAGTTTCCCAAGCTCTCATCATATCCAACTTATTTTTTAGACTTCTTGCATTATCATATACTAATTCAAAAGAGAAGGAGGGAGGGCCTGGGTTCATTTCTATATCCCCTCCCATTAACAGAACTAGACAAATATTAGTTTGTTTATCTAAAGTCCTAATGTGCATATGTAGTTTAATTTGTCTTACACATGAAATAGAACCTCTGACTAGGGCAAAGGAGTGCCTTCTTTTGAATCCTTTATAAGATTTTTTTTTATCTCATGAGTATCCCTCCACTGCTGTCTTAAAAACACTGTTGGAATTAAATCATCAGTATAATGCCTTGTTACTTTATTTTTAAAAATAGGACACAGGACTATGCAAAACAGAACAAAATAAAACCAGCCATTTAGCACCCCCATTTTATGAGACAATAAATGTTCTCTTAAATTTCAGACAATAAGATGTTTAACCCCTGTGTGGGTTATACTCTGGTAAGAAGGGAGAGCAAAGTAAACAAACTCCAAATACAAGTTACCCTTTTACTTACCAGAAACAAGCCACACAAGGATCAAGTGACTCAAGGAGTGCAGTACTATTTCTCCTAATTTTCTCTACTGAGTAGCACCCACACCACTCCTGTTCATGCACCACTCATGCTAGTGCACGTGGCTCTGCCTTTTAAAAGAACTGGCTCCATCCTCCAGTTAAAGGATTTGTCGCTGGCTCCCCCGAGCCCCCATGCACCAACCTGAGTGAATGTTAAAACAACAGGGCAGTGTGTCAGAGTTCCACAAGAGTCCACAAACACCACAGATCAGATCTTAAAATCTTGCAGCTTTTTGGTAGCACAGCAGGAGTTCTGTCAGCCTCAGGAGCGTCTTTGCATAGATGTTAATTGCAGACAAGTTGAACAGCTGGTGCTACAAAGCAAGTGCGTGTGGCTCTGCCTTTTAAGAGTACTTGCTCCATCCTACAGTGAAAGGATTTGTCACTGGCTCCCCCGAGCCCACACGCACCAACTTAAGTGAATGTTAAAACAACAGGGCAGCGTGTCAGAGTCCCGCAAGAGTCCACAAACACTGCAAATCAGATCTTACATTCTTGCAGCTTTTCAGGAGCACAGCAGGGATTCTCTCAGCCTCAGGAGTGTCTTTGCATAGATGTTAATTGCAGATGAGTTGAACAGCTGGCGTTATAGAGCTAGTGCGTGGCTTTACCTTTTAAAAGTATTTGCCCTGCCCTCCAGTGAAAGGATTGGTCGCCGGCTGCTCCGAGCCCCCATATACCAACCTGAGGGAATGTTAAAAGAACAGAGCAGTGTGTCAGAGTCCCACAAGAGTCCACAAACACTGCAAATCAGATCTTACTATCTTGCAGCTTTTTGGGAGCACAGCAGGGGTTCTCTCAGCCTCAGGAACATCTTTGCATAGATGTTAATTGCAGACTAGTTGAACAGTTGGTGTCCTAGCCAGTTCAGTTACTTTTTTGATATGTTCATTACTTGTTTCCCTCACCCCCTTCTTTATGATGCCCTTTTACCATTGCCTTCTTCCACTCCTGCTTTTATATAGCTCTTAAATTCTATACTAGTGTTTTACTACTCATCTTTTTCTATTTCTTGGCTATATTGGGGAGAGTTTGTTGGGGAAGGGGATATTTTTTCCTCCTGCTGTTTGTATACTTTTTTGGAGACAATTGTGGGGTTCTGTACCCTTTGGGCAGGCACGTACCGTGCAGGCAGGAGTGGGTGGTTTTGGACCAAGATTTTGGCTTTTTTACTGTATTGATTATTCACTTGAGGAGGCTATTGTTATTTGTATTTTTTTTTTGTATTCTGGGGGGATAAGGAGGGTTCAGAGGACAGGTAGTCATGATTATATTTTTCTCTTGTGGTTTTTCGGATATTATTTCTACTTTGTGCCTCTTTTTTATGTCTGACTCTTGGAAAATGGTTAAATGGAATATTGGGCCCTATGTACTAAAGGGTGGAGTATACATGCCTGAGATGAGTACCCCTCCCAATTTCTTTTGTGGTCCTCGACAGGTGCAGGGCCTGTGGTGTGCCTAGTTATGGCCACACCCCCTCAGTGCACACTGTTGTGTGGTTGGTAGGGGGTGGATCTGCAGAGCTGGGCCGGCATCCAATCAGATGCCTGTATCAGGTCCCTTAGTGGATTGCTTGCATGCATACAGTGGGTGCACAGTCATGGAAAATGCCATGTACTGTGGCAACAGCAGACTGCACACCATACACTCACCTGAACCACTGCCACAGCCCTCCCCTGCAGTCTATTGGGCTGGGGTGGCACGGTGGGCCATAACCCAGTATGGCCAAGTCCAGCAGATGAGGAACTCAGGGGCATGTACTGGGTTATGCCAGGTGCTGGCAGGTGTAGCCAGCATCCCATGTGCCTGGCACTACGTGGTTTTGAGAAAGCTGTGTAGTGCAAGCACGCCTCCAACATGCCTCCAGCATGGTGTTCACTGAATGGCCAAGAAGGCGGGTGAGTAAGTGCCATGTGTACCCTTAGTGAATGCCGCCGGGGGTCCACAGGACCCCCGCTGCACTACATTCACACCTAGGATTGCCTTTGCTCCTCGGATGCAATAATGCATTGGCAAATCTGTTGTTTATGAATATGGCCCATTAAGGGTAGCCAGTCTCAATCTAAATGGTATTGTGTTCTTAAATATTGGAACAAAATTCCATCTACGTATTGCTTTCCTTCAAGAGACCCACATACCCTATTAGCAGATTAATCTTTTTAGGAGGGACTGGGTATTATCATTCTGGTGATAGCACCCATCAGAGGGGAGTCCTTTTATTAATTGTTAGACGTGTCTCATTTACTTTTTTTTGAATGAAGTGGGTGACCCCGAGGGCCACTATATTTTCATACATGGTTGGCTGGGTTACTCAGAGATCCTCCTTGGGTCTGTCTGTGGCCCGAATGCAGACACTTCATCTTTTTTCCCTACTTTGGCTACAGCCTTGTCCCCTTTTCTTCACCTTCCATTAATAATTGGAGGGGATTGGAACTTAGTATTCAGTTATGATTTGGATAGGACTTATATATCCAGGGTCAGGCTTTCTCCAGCCCAATGGGCTCTGAGAGAATTTGTGAATCATTTTGGCATTATAGATCCCTGGAGGGCCCTACACCCAGCTGACAGCGCCTACACTTTATATTCTCTTCCTCACAAATCACAGTCATGAATAGACTACTTTTTTCTTAGTTCCTCTCTATTATCAACACTCTATTCCTGTACTTTTGAAACATGTTACTGTATTTCTGATTATGCTCCAGTTTTGATTGCTTTAGATATCCTTAATGTCTAATCAAATTACGTGTCAAAAACCATACCTCGTCTTTAAATACTTGTCTATTAGGGCTTACCAATATTGTTGACTGTTTTAAATTATTTTTACAACACTCAGTTGGGGAGAATGTTCCTTTCCTTCCTACCCTTGACACTGTATGGGGCTCCTTAAAATGTTTTTGGTGAGGTGAATTAATTTGGTTAGCCTCTATTTATAATAATCCCAGGAAAGTCAAATCAACCATCTTTTATATGACATTCGTACCCTGAAAAAGCAAATAGCTCCTTCTTCCTTTGAAAATGATTGGATTCTACTTTCCCAACTGCGTGCTCAGTATCCCGTTATTCTGTTTGATAAAGCTGAGTGAGCCATTGCTAAGACAAAAGCTACGTATATAGGCCAGGGTGAAAAAGCTAGCAAATTGTTGGCCTTACATCTCAGAGAACAGACCTCATGTTGGGTTTCATCTCTCCAAGATCTTTTACCTTCATCCCTGATTACAGATCCCCCTAAGACTGTTACTACATTTAAGAATGTATTTTCTTCTCTCTATACTGCTTCAACGATGTCTCCAGACTGTGAATTAGCTATGAATCAGTTTCTAAATGGTGTTCCTTTTCTGCAGCTTATGGAAGCCCAACAAGAATTGTTATTGGTACCTACTGGGGAAAAGGAAGCTAGGGCTGCCATCTCTTTCTTGGATCCTGACAAGTCTCCGGGGCAAAATGGCTTCCCATTTAATTTCTGTAAGACTTTTGTTGATGATCTTGCCCCTCATTTAACTTGTTTATTAAACTATTTGCATGAGCATGATCTTAATGATATTTATTGGAGGCTAGAATTTGTCCAGATTCCTAAATTATGGAAATATCTCTCCCACACAGACAGCTATAGAGCCATATCTCTTATGAATGTTGATATTAAGATTTTGGCAAAAATCATGGCTGCCTATTTGGGAGAGGTCTGGTCTAGACTAATAGGTCCTGAATAGATTGACATTATGGTGGGTTGGCTGGTTAGTGAACATTTTAGAAAACGTTTTTATTAGATTTCAGCATACTAGGAGATGGGTCCTGATGCAGCCCTTGTTTCCCTGGATGCTAAAAAAGCTTTTGATAGAGTTTTATGGACTTATCTATTTTCTCTTTTACCTTTCTATGGTATCCCTGCATCTTTTGATAAATGGTTGCATATACTCTATTCCTCTCCTTCTGCTAGTGTCTTTTGTAATGGAGTGCTACCTGACATTTTTTTTTTCTGATGTGGGACACTCGGCAGGGTTGCCCTCTCTCTCCTTTTTCTGTTTAATTTATACTGTACATAGAACCTTTAGGCCATAAAATTACTTCTTCCCCAATATCCTGAGTACTCCTCCGGGGGGTTAAGATTGGAGGGTATCTATGTTTGCTGATGATATTCTGTTACATCTTTCTAAACCTCTGACTTCTCTCCTTGCTGTCTTTCACATAATTTAAACCATTGGTAGTTTTTCAGGTTATAAATTAAACTTAAACAAAATGATTGTTTACCCACTTTCTCCCCATCTTTCTAAGCAGACTTTTTTTGAATTTGGTGTACATTGGGCTTCTCATCATTTAAATTATTTGGGCATTCAAATAAAGGATATTAACTTTTTAAAGTCTCTTAATTTGGAATCTCTCTGACAACGGATTGGACAAGATTTACATAGATGGAAATCATTACAATTGATGTTGTGGGGTTAGGCCAATATTCTAAAAATGAATGTTTTATCATGTTTACTTTATCCCCTAGGTATGTTAAATTTATTTTCCCTAATGTTTGGTTCCATAAATTACATGCTTTGTTGTCCAAATTTTTATGGCTGGACAGACCTCCCTGTAGAGCCTATTCTAAGCTCTTAAGGCCTAGAAAACTGGGGAGATTGTCTCTTCCACTGTTTCAAAGATTCTATTTTGCCCTACACACAGCAAATTATTTTCATTAGTATGCTATTGCAGAGGACCCTGGTGAAAACCATTATGTTCCTTCTTGGTTACACATTGAACGGGCACTTTTTTCACAGTGAAATTTATATCTACTTTCTTTGTTTTTTACACCTTTCTCTTAATTACCTAAAGGTTTACACGATATTCCCTTAGCTTGGTCTATTAAGGCACATGGACAACTTTGCTGACACAATAACTTGAGTTATTTTAAAGAGCTAGTGACATGTTCAGGTGAACTTTAACAAAACATAATATTTAAACAAAGTTCAAGTTGTATTTCCCATTAGTTCTGTATTTCTCCTCCCCATTATTTATTACTGAGGTCATTTGTATGAAAACAGGATTTCTACTCCTAAAGAGTTCATCTATTCCTGCTGTTTTCTCCCTACCTGAAGTCATAGAGCATTGCTTTTGACCTCACAATTACTCCCATGGTAACTTACTGTGATGTCACAACAGAGGATTCTGACTTGAACTAGGGAGTAAGCTATGGGGGTATATGAACTCGAAATAAACTTTAAGAGAAAATGATCATATAGTCATATATATGTCCTTAGTAATAAATTATGGAGGGGAGAAACATATAAAATACAAATTGAATGCAAGCATAATTGTACCTAATTATAGTGTTTTTTAGTTTTCTTTGAGGTGTCAGTAGCTTTTTATGTTTCTCAACCATTTTTTGGTAACTCCAATATTTGTATTGTGCATCAGCCATTGACTGTTCAGCAATGGCAAGGACTTCCTGTTAATTCTTTAGCTGAGCTGCTTCTAGATAATGCCTTTGTTTTATTTGAGGTTTTATGGGATAAGTTTAGTCTTCTGCCCACTTTTCTTTTCAAATATTATCAGCACAGAAACTATATCCTAAAATTTTTAGGCCGCCCTCCCTGGAAAGTTGAAGCCAGGACATTTTTTAATACTTTGTCTACACTTGCCCAACAACCTTATCCTATTTCGCAACTTTATAAAGTGATTAATCAGCACTTTTGGGATATTTCTTCTCCTGTTGCCATTTATTGGAATAATGTTTTATCTGTGGACAAACCTGATTCTTTTTTGTCTAAGATTTGGTCAGATATGTATAAATATATTAAACAAGACTGGCTCTGTCATGTGCAGTTTAATATTTTACATAATTTGCATTACTTTCCCATGTGCCTTTGGAGAACAGGATGTGCTGATTCAGCTGTCTGCCCTAAGTGCAATTGTGTATTAGCTACTTTGTAGAAACTAATTTGTTTCACTTTTTTTGGCAGTGTCCAAAAAGTCCGCCCATTTTACAAATCTATTCAAAGTAGCTTGGATACTGTGTTAGGCCTGTCAGAATTTTTCATGCCTGAGATATGTATATTAGGTGACTATGGTCCACCATTATGGGGTCCACAGAAAGCATGTATGGGGCTGATTTCAGCATTGGCCAAATTGGTAATTCTTAGACACTGGAAGGATGAGTCCCCTCCTACTAGGTTGGAGTGCATTTGAGAAATGCTCCAAGCTATGAATGCTGAATGATCTATTGCATGTTTATTCCATACCTTACCAATATTCAAGGCACAATGGCAGTATTTTCATGCTTTACTCCTTACAAGTTAATAAATTGGTGGGGAGGGGAAGGGTTCTTTATTAGTTCAAAATTTTTTCTTCTTATGTTTATGTCCTAAATTTTCTGCTCAGGTTGGAGGCTCTTCTAAAGCTTATTAGATTGCAAAAATAAAAGACAACAAGAGAAACCCCTAAGTCACACCAAGAGCTGTGCAGGGTCTATTATGCTCACTAAGTGATAGCAACATAATATCAAGAGAGATTGTCCTTATATTTCGATCTGGCTTTCCAATTTTTGCAGTTCTAAAATGGATATGCAAATACGCTCATTAATATTCACAAGGTACACTTATACTAGAGTTTTGAAAACTGTGAGGCACATTGTAAGCTATAAAAGTTGTAGTAAAAACTAGTTAAAACCTAGGATTGTGTAGGGTCTATTAAGATCATTAAATCATAGCTAAGCATTATCAAGAGAGATAGCACTTATATTTCCAGCCAGTTTTCCAGATTTTTGCCGTTCTAAAAATGGGAATATAAATAAGCTCATTAATATTCATGAGGTATGCTTACACTAGCATTTTGAAAACTATGAGGCACACTGTAAGCTGTAAAAGTTGTAATAAAAACTAGGTAAAACCTAGAGCTGTACATGGTATATTAAGATCACTAAATCATAGCAAAGCATTATCAAGAGAGATGGCTCTTGGACTTCCACTGTGGTGACAATGGTGGTGGCAGCATGGTGGTGAGCTCCATAGTGGGTAACTAGCAATTATTCATCTTTTATTATATAATTTTGCATCCCTGCTATGGATTATCACACTAACTTTTTTAATAAACAACATGCCTTCACATATTGCCAGATATTAATGATGAGCAAGACTCCTGGAGAAAGATGCCACTGGCAGTTCTTTTACAAAGTCCCAAACAACAGAAACCTACCAGATGGCATAAATTTGATTCTAAGGCTGGTACTTCTTCTACTAATAAGGACCAACCTCAGGACAAGGACCCAGATGCCTACTTTCTGGAGCTAACTTCTATTAAATCAATTTTAATGGAATTCGTAACTGATACTGTAATAAAGTTATTAAATCCTCATTGGCCACTTTTACTACCCATGTTACAGATGTGGAAGCAAGGGTTAGCTCATTGGAGGATTGAGCCCAAACTGAAGATAGAGAAATTGTGTCCTTGAGATGGAAATTACAATGAATGGGGAAAAGTAGATGACCTAGAAAATAGGTCACGAAGAAACAATCTCTTAATTATAGGCATCACCGAGGGGGCACAACAATCAGATACTATTCATTGTTAACTCTCTTTTTTGCCAAATCACAGGCCTGCCAGAGACTGGACAATCATATTATATTGAAAGAGCTCATAGGGCTCTTCGTCCTAAACCCAAACAAGGAGAAAGGCAGAGGGCACTGATTTTTAGATAGAGATGGGCAAAGTGGATAACATTTGCTTCAAAAATTAATTTGCAAAGTTGGTGAAATTTGTGAAGTGTAAAGTGCCAAGTTTGCAGAGTTTTTACAAGGTGTAGTTACCCTTTTTCTAGGTAAATTTACTTAGATTTGCCTAACTTTGCCTAACTGCACTTTAATTTTGCCACTTCTCTAACAGTATACACAATATACCCACATACATATATATTTTGTACAAAAGGCATGAGTTAAAACTGCTCAAGATATCACTACAATCTCATTCCCTACTGTGAAGATAGTAGTGCTATCTCGCAAGTTGAAAGCTCACACTGAAACAATGGAATACTGAACCAGTCTGACAGCGGTTTTAACAATGTTGATGATGTCACAGTAGCCACTGAAACCAGCAGATGTGAAATGCATTGAGGTGCACAGTCTAAATGTTGTACTTTTATCCTTTTGTATTCTTATTATTCTTCTTCTTATTATTCATTTTTATAATTTCTATCACAAAACCATCTAAACAGCAGCTGTGCAAATCAAACTAACATGGGTGTGAGTGAGACAGTAGAAATACCTTCTGTTGCTATATTTGACCTCTTCTGACTTCACTAGTGGCTTTGCCACTGGTGAGGTCAAGCAGTCAAGTATAGCTCTTGAAGATATTTCTACTATCTCACTCTCACCCATGTTATATCCCATATCTCTCTCTCTCTCTCTCTCTTTCTCTCTCTCTCTCTATATACATATGTATGTATATATATATATATATATATATTTATATATATACAGTATATATATATATATATTCATTGCAAAAAAACTCTATTAATGCATCATTTAGGGTTATTTCCACAGTGACAAAAGTGTGGAAATGCAGTGTTAGGGTTACCACCCCACCACCCCACCTCCACGCCCCCATCCTCAAACTCCTACCTCCATATTCCCCAACCCCCACACATACATGCACACAAATGCAAGACACATGCAAGATTGTGAGACACTATACCAGTCACATCTGTAAGCACAATAATCATGACACTGCACTCCTTTCACATAACACTATGTAATGAAAAACACATACAGTATGATCGACTCTATACTGCCACACAGTATGATGACACATTATAGCTAGCATATCTTTTCATAAAGTGAAACTTAGTCTGTACAAACTTTCTAAATATTGATTTTTATGTGTCATAACTCAACGATTGGTTCACTGCAAGTATCGCTGCTATCACATAGGCATGTGGCAGCAGGACAGACACAGCTGACACATACATAATACTTTTCACATACTGCTCAGGTATGAAACTAGCACCATCACATGTTGTGATACCGTTGTGTTAACTGGAAATACTCATTAGCAGCATGTTATGGTTAGCTTTGGATATTACAACCATTGTTGTCACATGTTGCTTGTAAACTAAACTACAAAACATTACTTTTATTGTTATTACCATTTGTCATTAGGACTGACGCACTCTATCAGAAAAAAAATATACAAACATCCACTGACTGTTGCTAGGGTTATCCAAACTCTTATTTCCAATACAACTATCTAGAGATTACATACTGTGTGCTTCATCGTTTCTTAACAATTGAAATATAGGCATCTGCTTAAATCTTGTTATTGATGTTTGTAACAGAAAAATGCTTACTGTGGTTCATCTCCCATGGTTGCCCAGCATGCGTGTGTACCCACAAGGCAATCTGATGGCAGCAGAACTCATACAGTTGCTGGACCATGATGATGGATGTATCTTGTACTGCTTTCATGTGTGCGGGGGTGGGGTGGTGGCGTGGGGAGAATGAGGAGTTAGGGGTTTGAGGATGGGGGCATGGGGTGGGGTGGGGGGTTGGTAACCCTAACACTGCATTTCCACACTTTTGTTGCTCTGGAAACAACACTAAATGATGCATTAATGGAGTTTTTTTTCAATGAATATATACTGTATCTCTATATCTATATCTATCTATTTATATATATATTTATGCAATGGGGTGGGCATATATTCAGTGTGATAAATGCGTTTATCTGAGTCACTGTATGTATAAATAAAATAATTAATGGCTTCCTCTTTTTTCCAAAAGGAAACCATGGTGTAATTTGCCGTTATAAAGGAGCATTTATAATGGCAAACATGTGCACGGTTTCCCCCTCTCTGCGCATGCGCCTGCTCAAACTCTGCTCGCTTTTTACTTCCCGAACCGCAAACCCAACCTGAAAAGAAACTGCCATGGACACTCGGCAGTAAGTAAAATAAAATTTAAATTAATTGTACCACATTGCTACTGGATCGATCCTCCATTACAATACTGTCAAAAAAAATGTTTTAAATAAGAGAAAGCCGACCGGAATCGGACTGCAGCTGCAGTGGCACAGCAGCCTTTTTTATTTTATATAATTGCTGAGGCAAAAAAGAGAAAGCCAACAATTATATAAAATAAAATATGGGTCTGGGTGTGTGTAAATGAGAATTTACACACACCCTTGGGGTTTGATGCTTCACATAAACCCCTCGAGCTTCATTCTCGGGGTTTATGTAGTATCAAACCCCTTGTGTGTGTGTAAATTCTCGTTACACACCCAGACCCATACTTTATCCTATATTTTATACATACAGTGGCCATTTATACATACAGTTACTATGTCACAAATCTCTTTAGAATTCATTTAGAATGTTCAGCCTCAGAAGCAGTACTAACCATATTCAAATGGAAATAACTTTAAAATGAAAAAAGATAGCATGGTACTGTGAGCACGAAAATTGTTCAGCAAAAATTCTCTACAAAATGAGTGGTGGTTCATGTATAGATACCTTATAGATTTTTTACAATTAGCAAAAAATCAGAAGAAAATGTAATTTTTTGTTCACTATTTTGACAAACAAATGTGAATAACTTTAAAACAAAAAAATGATAGCATGGTACTGTGAGTACGAGAAATGTTCAGCACAAAAATATCTACAAAATGAGTGGTGTTTCATTTATAGATACCTTTTAGTTTTTTTATAATTAGCAAAAAAACAGCATAAAATTCAATTTTCTTTTCCCTTTTTTGACAAACAAATGTGAATAACTTTACAATTAAAAAGGTAGCAAAGTACTGTGAGCATGAAATTTGTTCAGCAAGAAGTATTCTACAAAATAAGTGGTGTTTCATTTAATAGCAACCACTATGCTAGGCAGACATACTGTAGGAAAGTTAACCAAAACTCCCAGAAATTATCATTTAAAATAAAGATAAAACAGTCAAAACCAAATGTTCCTGCACTGATAGAAAGCATCCCTATTGCATAAATGAACTATACAATGGTGAGCTGTCAGATAAATGATTTATCTACACTTGTGCTGTTTGACCTTGGACACCTCACTCGTGGCTTACGCCACTCGTGAGGCTACCCAAGGTCAAAAAGCACTTGTGTAGATAAATCATTTATCTGACAGTTCACCATTGTATATCCTCATATACATATATATTTATATATATATATATATATATATATATATATATATATATATATATATACACACACATATATATGTGTGTGTGTGTATATATATATATATATATATATATACTATATATATTCTTTCACAAAAAACTGTGTTAATGCATCATTTGGTGTTAAAGCACAAAAAGTCAGGAAATGAGACCTTTGGGTTGGCCCCCTACCCCATATCGTGTCCCCTCCACAGACTGACAGACACCGGGGTTTGTCATTGGAGTTGTGAGGCCCAAATGTGACCCCATTCCATGTGTAAGCATGTTGACATGCCACAGTAAAGAAGAATGGGGTGACATTAAGACCTCACAACCCCAATGACACACCCCGGCATCTGTCAGTCTGATTTCCTGACTTTTTGTGCTTTAACCCTAAATGATGCATTAACACAGTTTTTTTCAAACAATTTCCTTACTTTTTGAGAAAGCATAGTAAAGTACAATGTTGCTCAAGTTGGTGGGAAGGTGGGGCCCTTTGGGCCCCACGATCCCACCAGCTTGAAATGAAACAAATTTTCTTTCATTGGAGTGACAAGATTTCATACCTGTTTACATTTTACATACCTAACCACTGAAAATTACCTCCATGGCAGTAAAGCTAGCTACCATATAAATGTCAAGCCACTATCACAATGGAGAATGCTATCCACAAAATGTAAACTGCATCATGCAGTATCTTTGCAACATTTTAATGTTCTGATACCTAAATGCTATAATTCGCATCTACAGAACGTCCCCTCAACACCCTCCAAATTTCAAGTTAAAAGACCAAACCGTTTCCGAGATATTTCATTTTAAAGTTTGAGATTATCTTTCGTAGGAGTGGTATAATTCTGCACGTGTTTACATTTTACACACCTAACCACTGAAAAGTACCTCTGTGGCAGTAAGGCTAGCTACCCTATAAATTTCAAGCCACTACCATGATGCAGAACACTATTCGCAAACCATAAAGTGTGTCAATGCAATATGTCTGCAACAAATACATTTTCCAACACCCAAACACCATAATTCATATCTACAGGACATCCCCTCAACACCCTTCAAATTTCAAGTTAAAACACCAAACCATTTCCGAGATATTTCATTTTAAAATGTTAGCACCTTTAAAAATTCTTTGATAGCGAGATCATCTTTGATCGTGAGGGGACATCTGGTCATGAAATTTGGGCTACCTGATCCCTCCCAGAGACATCTGATCCAGCAAAAATCTAGCCATCTTATCCCACCCTCATGAACGAAGCTCGCAATCAAAGAATCTCAAGATCAAAGAATTTGCAGGCTCGCGACCAAAGAATTTGCAGGATTGGGATCAAAGAATTAAAATCATTAACACTCCATTGTTTTACACAACTACATTAATCCACAGGCATGGTTCGATAGAGGGAAGCCCCCTGACCAAAACCCATCCTAGTCTTGACTTCAGCAAGTCACCACTGGGCTGAGATACTGAAAAATCTGACCATCGTGTCCCTCCCACATGAACAAAGATCACAATCAAAGAATCTCGCAATCAGAGAATTTGCAGGCTCGTGATCAAAGATCGTTAGCAAGATGCAATCAAAGAATTTAAAAGTTTAAAACTCTATTTTTTGACATAAGTACATTAAACCACAGGCATGGCTTGATAGAGGGAAGCCCCCTGAGCAAAACCTATCCAAGTTTTACTTTAGAAGTCACCTCTGGGCTGAGATATTTGTTTCTTTCCAACCCCAAACTGAAAACAAGATGGCGGCCATCGCGATCAATAAATTTCTCACTATCAAAGATTCTTTGATTGCGAGCCTGCAAATTCTTTGATCATGAGGATTGACCAGATGGCCAAAACCCCATTCTTCTTTTGTAAACTAACCATATAAATTTTCCCGTAGACTTATAATGGGAGCTAAAATGTTTAATAACTTTTGAATGGATTAATTTTTTTTTCACCAAACAAACAGTGACATGTTCCTTGACCCAAGTGCTTTCTATGTGCCAAGTTTCAGACTGGCAGACCACACAGCGGCTGTGCAGTGCCATGGACAAAATCTGAAAAACTGCCCACAGAACTGGCAAAAGTGCATTTTTCAGTGTTTTGGTGTGCAAAAACCATAAGTCCAACCAAAACACAGCTTGGCAAATCAAGAGAGCTTCCATGCCCCACTGCGCATACCAAATTTAATGCAAATCTGTTGAACGGGTCCAAAGTTATTAATATGCAAAATTTCAAGTTTAACATAGACGTACCTTCATAAACTCATGCAAAAAACTGCATTAATGCATCATTTAGGATTGTGAGGCCTAAAAGTCACCCAATTCCATCTGAAATTACATTCACAAGCCACAGTAAATAAGAATGGGGTGACACTTAGGCCTCACAACCCCAATGACACACCCCATCAGCTGTCAATCATGGGATGATGGGTGGGTCAGGAGGGGCAACCCTAAAGATTTTTCATTTCCTGACTTTTTGTGTTTTAACCCTAAATGATGTATTAACACAGTTTTTTGCACAGAATGTCCTTACTTTTTAAGAAAGAATAAAAAACTAAGAACTTGCGCTCCCACCAACTTGCAGAACTTGGTGAATTGATCCTCAGCCTGGAAGACTGCAGTGCCATGCAGTAGAGTGGGACAGACTGAGACTCGGGTTCACTCAAGAGAAAAAAAAACAAATAATGAAATACAGCTCAGTTTTGATGTAAAGGATAGCGATTGAGTCTCAGTTTCTTCCCGACCGCACAGGCATGCACTGGCAGCCTCAACCCACCTGCTCCTCTTGTCCAGTCATCCTCAACTCGCATCAGCTCAGCTCACAAGTCCCTGCCTGTCTTGCAGCCACCAGCCACTCTGACCTCAGCTCAAAGTCATGCTAGGCTAACTCACTGCTCTGGAGGACAACAACAGTGGTGTTCTGTCTGCTCTGTACCACCGGTATGGTGATCTTTCTCCACCCGAGACAAAGATGCCACTGTAGGATTTGGTAGACGGTTGTCCTTGGTCTCTCTCTCTCTCCGGCAGTTCCACTCGAGTACTAGGCTCCTCCGATTAGGCTCCAAAGTGAAAAAACACAGTGCCTTGTTGTTGTACTGGCTGCATTTAAACAAACCGCCCCTCACTAGTCACTCTTCCTACCTGAAATGGTAGCCAATCACAGACATACTGTACATGGCAACTACACCCACAGACCTGATTGAAACATGCAATTACAAGGTCCGTGGAGCGCACACACCCCCGTTGAAAGCTTGAATAGGATGTAAGCAATAACCCATGACAGGGTGTGCATTTATAGGGGATTGATCAACACCCCGGTGCATTGCCAGGCATAAGGCCACATGCCAAGTGTCCTCAGAGCACCCAGAGTGTTGAGTAATTCCTAATAAATGCACACCCTGGAGTTGGTTATTGAGCTTATAACATGGGCCAGATATTGACAGAAATTGGTGAAAACTTGTGGATTAATAGGAGAAAAACTGTGCAGACAACTTAGTGTTCCTACACTACTTTTGGCCAGTGTACCACATCCATGTGTGTTCTGGCACAGGAAAATAGTGCTTGTTACAAAAGTTTGTGGTAAACAGGCTAACATACTAGTATCAAGGGGCACCCTCATGTGTCTTTGCTACTTCTCATTTGTTGCATATCTTGCAGATACACCAATTAATAGTACAGATGGAGGGTGACAGACAGACAGATACAGAGCTATAGCATGCATTGTCTGTTTTCCATATTCTGTACCATATGCTGCTGTTTTCAGTAGTTTCTTGCTGGCTGCGGGTACTTACTTCATTAACTGTTGCATTGTTTCATGAGGTAGTGTGCCTCTCTGAGATAGCACAAACACATAATGTGCTCTGATTATACTCCACAACAGATGTTGGATATTATACTGTGCACCCGATGTGGCTCACCACCCACATGACTTGCACAGCATAGTACTTGTCCACAGAGAAACACAGATTTCTGCCTTGTACGATTGACTCCCTCGCTGTTTCCCTATCATTATGCAGTCACTTGCAGAGGTAGTCAACAGAGTGTGAACAGCTCCTCTGACATCTAGTCACGGCTATCGGCTTCTTAATTACTGCAGATAGTATGCAGCTAAGCGATTCCATCAGAACCTTGATCACCTCCACAGCGATATCACCTTACACCCAGTGGACAAGCATGTACCTTCCGCTAAATGCTACATGTATCACGCTCCTGAATGGATTGCTGCAGGCAAGGGAACCAGAGCATGGTACGATCGGGTGCTCATGTGAATACTGAGCAGAGAGGAGGAAAATGGTGATTCTCTCTTCCTCAGTTAGGCGGCTTTCATAAAGCGGCACTCGTATGTTGGTGCTCAGCACTTCTGTGTCACTCTGCCAGTACAGAGTGCTGCAGCCACGGGAATGCGGACATGCGGCTACTTTTCTCCTCTTCGCACGGTCTATGAAGTCGGATTGTGAGGAAACTTTTCTTGTGGTGCAATTAATGTGTGTTTGTCGCTCTGAATGGGGATATGCTAGGATTTTCAAGGTAAATTGGGTGGGTGGGTGGGCACAGTCGCTTAAGCGGAACAAAAAAAATGGCTGCGTTTCACAGTCTTGCAACTGCAGCACAATTAGTTCAGTCACTTGTATTATTTTTCTTCTCCGCGACTTCTCACCACATCCACTTTCTGTAAGATTACTACTAATTAATGAACGGTAACCTGGCCCATTTCATCCAATGATGTTTCACAAACATACAGTAGATGCCCATGTTATAAGTAAGCAATAACCCACGACAGGGTGTGTGGTTATTGGGGATTAATCAACACACTGGGTGTGTTGTGAGGCATGAGGCTGCAGGCCAAGTGTCATCACAGCACCCAGGGTGTTTATTATTCTAATAATCACACACCCTGTATTGAGTTATTGCGCTTATAACATGGGCCAAATTTTGAGAAAATTGGACAAAACTTGCTCTTATAAGAACGAAAACATGTAGGAACTTTTTAGTGTTCCTCCACTATTTTTGGCCATGGAACCACAGTTTTCTGTGTTCTGCCACAGTAAAAATAGTTCCACACACAGAAATTTGTGGTAAAAAGGCTTCCACATTTCAATCAAGGAGCTGCCTGAACTTCATACACACAGTCTACATACATTGTGTGCTGAAAGACAGAGATCACTGTCTTTCTTTCTGCCCATCACTGGACACAATGTCACTCTGTGTGTTACATTAAGTGGTTAGTCAATGTGCCACTCTGTGTGTTCACGAATCCAGAAAGCATGAAACACATTATACTGAACAACTGCTGGTACACATATTGACAATGCACAGTTCTGGAAGCAGTTTCACGATATAAGCGGCTGACACTCACTTCAGTCATTGACATGGCGCTGTTGGGAGGCATGGGGCCACTTCATTAACTCCAATGTGGTGTTCTCTGTATGGTGTGGCAGAAGAAGAGGGGGAGGGAAACTAGCAAATGCTCGGTACAGCCAGTATAACTCTTGCCAAGTGCACACTGATGCCGCTTTCTAATGCACTGTTCCATGGATGACCCGATAACTCTTCCTGCATTTTGATGACTTGGGAATACACAGGCACAGGCAAGGGACTGTAGTACGGGTGAACACTCACCACTGACACACAAAGCAGTTCCAGTTGACTACAACAAGTTATTTCATTAATGGTAACGTCTGTGTTTTTGCACACTTTACTGCAATGCTGTGACAATGCTGCTGCTACACATTTTTTGCAACAGGATGCACTCGCCCGGTGAGTGGGTAGGGTGCTGTCTTTTATGCTGCACTGATAGCACCCTATCTCTGACTGTCTGTGTCACACATATATTAGAAGGGTGGGTAGTTCACAACTAGTGCTCACAAATGTGACTTGCATTTTGGAACTTCCGTGGAACTTATGGCACTCGAGAGCATTGCATTCTGTGGCAAGTACTATACCTCAGTTACCGACATATTTTAAACGGTTCCACACACCTATGAAATTGGGGAGGATTTTTATTGGTACCACTAATACAAGATAAATATTCTACTTGCCATCTACCTTGTTCTGCTATGCTGTACCTAACAATTACTCCTTTGGTGGCTGCTAACCTGCGTCCCTAGTATGTTTGTGTGCTCACTTTCTGGATTTATATCTCTGCTTGCAACATGCCTATCTACATTTTCTGGATTACTTAGCCACAGTACATGCTTAAACTCTCACACTGCAGCTAGGAGTGACCATGTTCATTGGGTGGGGAGGTTCTGTCACTAACTTCTGAAAAAAGATGGCTGCTTTTACCTTTCTGTCACAGCCATCCTGAATGAGTGCTATCCACTGCATCATATTGATCCTCTGCGACTTCTCACCACATCCACTTGGTGTTAAAATATTAGAAATTAATGAATAGTTACCTGATTATGATTGGCCAATCATAACTCTCATATATGATGCCCGTGTTATAAAATAATATAACCATAAACACAGAACAGCTGTAAATCAAACATTAGAAGGAATTCTGGAAAACCACCACCATGGTTCGACAGAATGAAGCCCCCTGAGCAAAACCCACCCTCATTTGTCTTCCTAGGACACCCCTGGGCTGAGAAAATTTATTTTTTAATTTTGCCATCTCGTCCCTCGCTTGCGATGCACAATCGTGATCAAAGAATGTCACGATCAAAGAATTTGCAGGCTCATGATCAGACAATTTGCAGGCTCACAATCAAAGAATAAGAAATGTTGTAAATCAAAAAATACTAAGAATAGTGGTAAACCACTACCATGGTTCAATGGAACCAAGCCCCCTGAGCAAAACCCACCCTCATTTGACTTCCTAGGGCAACTCTGGGCTGAGAAAATTGATTTTTTAATTCGACCATCTTGTCCGTCGCTAGTGATGCACGATCATGATCAAAGAATCTCGTGAACAAAGAATTTTCAGGCTTGTGATCAAAGAAATTGCACGCTCATGACCAAAGAATAAAAAATGGTAAAACTCGATTTTTTTGAGCGATTTAAACCAAACCAATGCCATGCCTTGATAGAACAAAGCACCCTCATTTGTGTCCTTAGCCCACCCCTGAGCCGAGATAATTGTGTTTTTAGCTCGCGATGCAAGATCACGATCAAAGAATCTCGTGATCAAAGAATTTGCAGGCTCGCAATCAAAGATCATTAGCGAGCCGTGATGAAAAATGTTAAAACCATATAACTCTATTTTATGACCAATTTGGATGAAACCAAAGGCACAGCTCAATAAATCTGAGTACTGTGAGTAAAACCCATCCAAGTTTTACTTCTGGAGTGATCCCTGAGCTGAGATATTTGTGTTTTTACGATTAGAAATCTAAAAACACGATGGTGGACATCGCGACCAAAGAATTCTCGGGGACAAAGATTCTTGAACTGTGAGGCTACAAATTATCTGACCACCAGGTGGGATGAGAACCTCATTCTTTGTTTGCAAAACATACATATAAATTTTCCCATTGACTTATAATGGGAACTTAAAAGTGGCATAACTTTTGAAAGCCTTAATATTTTTTCACCAAATGAAAAGCGGCATGTTCAGCCACCAAAGCTCTTTTAAATGAGCCATCTTGCAGACTGGTACACCACATGATGGCTGTGCAGGGCCATGTCCAAAATCTCAAAAGCTGCCTCCAAAAATGGATAATTTTGCATTTTTCAGCATTTTTGTGTGCAAAGACTGTATGTCTGACCAAATTGAAGTTTGGCAGATCAAGAGATCTACCATGCCCCACCATGCATACCAAATTTCAGGCAAATCCGTTAAATGGGTCCAAAGTTATTAACATGTAAAATTTTGACTTTAACATAGAAGTGACATCTCAACCATAAATATAGTGGTGAGAACGCACCACTATAATATGTATATATATATAGAGAGAGAGAGAGAGAGAGAGAGATAAGTATATATATATATATATATTATACTGCCCGGCAGAGCCAGTATAGTTAGGATTGCATGGCCACTTCTACGGTAAACCTCAAAGTTTACACTTTAATAACTTTGCAACCATTTGTCCGAAATGTTTAACTGCCTATCACAGATCTCTGGATCTGGAAAGTTTTGTTTTGGTCGGATGTACCGTTGCAGAACTGTGGGACACTTAAGAAGTGAAAAATCATGCTTTTTGTGCATTTTTTGGTATGTCATGTTGGACTGGAGAATGTGTTTGAGTGGCTTCAGATTTGGTTGTCTACATGTGGCCTGGGTTGAACTGGTGCCTTTTGAAGATTTGGTGAAAAAATATTGCTCCATTCAAAAGTTATTTAATTTTTTCATGTCCCATTATAGTTTATTGGAAAATTTATATGTGCATTGAGAAAACTTTCGCTATCACATTTTTGTTGTTGAGCTCCCCTAAATTGTTTTTGTGCTGCTGCCATCTTGTTTTACAGTTAGCAACAGAGAAAAAATGTTGCAACTCAAAAAAGAATGCCCTTTGGTAAACACCAGCAGTTGTGTTTACCTAATCAGGCCCTGAGGAACATGCCCCTGACATTAGTTTTTTACTAGGTGGTCTGCAAATATGCTTTTCAAACTTTTGCCGTTTTTTGATTGCTGCAACATTTTTTGTTGCTGCAAAAACAATCGCATTCAGGGAAAAAAGTAACTGTGGCAACATTTTTGTGTGCATGATAACATTCCCATTATAGAGATAGGAGTGTCGCAATAACATTAAAGTAATTGTGGTAACACTGCATGAACACATTTTGCTGTGCGTTGCTTTCTTTGTCACTTCATTGTGGCAAAGTGGATTGTGTTATTGGTCTGAAATTTTCAGCGTGGCAAGCCCTAGCCCCACAGATATGCCTTTTAGTGGTTTGGTATGAAAACATTGAACAGGCCCCTAGTTGCAACATTCCAAAATTCAGACATTTTCCCATAAGATAACATTGTGGCACCCATGATGCCTTTCGGTGACTGTATCTCAAAAATTTGAGATACAGATTTTTCGTCGAAAAAATTCTTAGTCTCCCTATGGAGGGGACTAAGTACAGAGGTAGATTGGAAAGCCATGAATGCCATGAAATTAGAATTTGTTTCCTACCTTGTATGGTTACTGAGATATTTGAGAATTAGTATTCCAATTGCTCATTTTCATGTCCTTGGGCTACTATTATGCCCACAGAGTTAGCATTCTCAGCACTTTTTGTGCCCATATCTCATAAACAATGTGAGATACGGATTTACTTGATGTATGTTACATGGTTGTCTCACTGTCACAATTAACTGACACTTGAATTTTCTTCCTAGCTGCTACGGTTCCCGAGATATTGGCAAATTACTGTTACAAGGGTTTCTTGCCTTATAGGGCTGCTGTATCACTCCATAGATATGTGTAAGTGGGACCGCAGGGCCTGAAGGGCCCGTACTTCCACAGACACATATCATTGGGCCTCACGCTCCCACCAACACATATCATTTACCACTTATATTACACTTTTTCAAAAAGAAAGGAAATTCTTTGCAAAAAACTTCATCAGTTAGGGTTGTAAACACAGTGACACAAGTGTGGAAATTCAACATTAGGGTTACCACCTCACTACCCCACCCCACGCCCCCATCCTCAAAACCCTAGCTCTGCATTCCCTCACCCCCACTCCCCCACGCACACACAGACACATGCAAGACACATGACAGATTGTAAAACACTATACCAGTCAGTCACATCTGTAAGCACAATAATCACTACACTGTACTCATTTCACATAACACTATGTAATGAGAAAACAAATACAGTATGATCAACTCTATACTGCCAGCACAGTATGATGACACATGGTAGCTGGCATATCTTTCTCATATAATGAAACTTGGTCTATATAAATTTTCTAAATATTGATTTTTATGTGTCATAATTCAACAATTGGCTTGCTGCAGGTATTGCTGCTACCACAGAGGCAAGTGGCAGCCGGAAAGATAGAGCTGACACATACATAGTACTTTTCAGATACTGCTCAGGTATGAAACTAGCATCATTACATGTTGTTATACTGCTGCGTTACCTAGAAATACTCATTAGCTACATGTTATGGTCAGCTTTGGATGTTACAACTGTTGCTGTCGCATGTTGCTTATAAACTATACTACTTGCTTGCCAGTTATGACCATTCATTACAATTTCAGTACGCCCACTTGTAACTTCAAAAATGTTAAATATTTTGACCCCAAATTTTCAACATAGTCTTCTTATTATCTGCCCTCACATATGTCACAACTATCATTTTTCAAATCCTGCTCAAAATGTGTTTTTGCACCTGTGGCACAGAATGGCTTTGCAGTTCTGCAGAATTACATTTTGCTGTGAATTTGAATATTTTCTGTTCCAGGCTACATTAGATAGAGTAATAAGATGGCTATGCTGACAATTTGGTCTTATAAATGGAAGCGCAGGGCCCGGAGAGCCTTGTGCTTCCATGGCTACATACATATACGCATCTATGGAGGGATGGTAGTGCAGGGCCCAGGACATTCATTGCAAAAAACTTTGTTAATCCATCAATTAGGGTTGTTACTAATGCCACAAAAGCAGGGAAATGTGATGTTAGGGTTTCCAACCCTAAAACCTCACCCCCACCCTGCAGACACTGCTAGGGGTCATCAGCCCTAATGCTCACCCCATTCTCCTATAGTGTACAAATCTCAGTTTATTTACTTATGGAACTGGGTGAGCATTAGGGCTGACAACCCCAAGGCACACCCCATCACCTGTCAGTGTCTGCAAGGTGGGGGTGGGGTGCTAAGGTTGGAAACCCTAACACCACGTATCCCTGCTTTTGTCACTTTAGTAATAACCATAACTGATGCATTGACAAAGTTTTTTTTTTTTGCAATGAAAATATATATATATATATGTTCTTTGCAGAAAACTTCGTTAATGCATCAGTTAGGGTTGTTTCCACAATGACAAAAGTGTGGAATTTCAACGTTAGGGAACATGAAAATGAGCAATTGGAATACTAATTTCCAAATATCTCAGTAACTGTACAAGGTAAAAAAAAATCAAAATTCATGGTATTAATGGTTTTCCAACCTACTTCTGTACTTAGTTCCCGTATGGGGTACTAAGAATTTTTGCAATGAAAAATACTTCTCTAGAACTGTTTTTGAGATATGGGCACCGAAAGGCATCGGGGCACTGCAGTGTTATCCTATGGGAACATTTCTCAACTTCAGAACGCTGTAACTATGGGCCCATTACATGTTTTGGTACCAAAGCATTTTTTCATATACTGACCAAACATTTTGAACATTGGGCAGGATATTCATAGCAGTTGCACAATGCGCAACAGGGTTGTGCCGGCCCAACTGTGCCATTGAGCCAGAGAGCAATATTCAGCAGCAGCAGATGCGCAGCGTATGTTCCAATGCACAATGGCAATGAATGCATGCGCAAGTGCGGGGGCATAGACATGAATAAGTGGCACAGTGTGAAATTCAACAGCAGGCGAACAGCGCAAGCGCGGAGCAAACGGGACATGCACGGAGCAGACTTGAGCCCATCAAAAGGGGAGCAAGTGAGAGAAAGAAGCTTGCGCCAGAGGGGAGCCACATAGAGGGAGAGTGAGTGGGCAGGCTGAACAGCAGGAGGGGAGCCACAGAGAGAAAGGGCAGGCTGGGAGAGGCACAGAGTGTGGACCAGGGAGTGTGACACTGCCAGAGTCAGTGAGATGGAGCGTGTGTGTGTGTGTGTGTGTGTGTGTGTGGGTATGAGACAGGGTCCGAGGCAACACGCAGTGACTGCCTGTGACACACAGCACAGGAGGGGTTGCACAGGGGCCCAAACAGGTGGGAAGCAGAGGCCACAGCCCACAGACCACTGGCCAGGCAGCCACAACATAGGGTGCACCCAGTGCAGGGGCAAAGACAGCAGCACACAGCCAGGGGGGCTGGGGAGAGAGCCACCCGGGGGGGAAGTACAACCCAGGCCATGGCCAGTGCCATCTTCCAGATGGAGGAAGTTACAGACGTTTATGTCCCTACCACTGATACTCGGTGGAGACTGGAATTTACCCCATACACAGGACCTAGACAGGTCCAACTCCTCACTCAAGCCCCTGTCCATTGCTCAGAAAGCGCTTTCGGAATTTATAAATTCCGCCGGGCTATGTGACCCATGGAGACCACAGAACCCCGTGACCCGCACTTTCACCTTTCAATCCATGGCACACTCCTCATGGTCTAGATTAGATTATATATTACTTAGCCATTCTCTCCTGCACGGTGTATGTAATTCAGATATAGAATCAATTGTTATTTCAGACCATGCAGCAGTGTGGTATTAGACAGAAATTTTCACAGAGATCCGATCTGGCGATTAAACACCCAACTTTTGAAAGAAGATTACACCATTACTAGAATTTCAGATTTGATTCAGACCTTCTTTAACCATAACCAGGGCTCTGTCATGAGGGTAGATCACGAATGGTGCACACTGAAATGCTATCTGAGAGGAGAATTCATCAGACTAGCCTCCACACGTAAAAAGAAGAAAGAGGCCACAGCCACTGCACTCTTAGCTCAAATCAAAACACTTGAGCAATCCTCCCCCTTCCTCACCAGATACCCTGAAAACACTTCTACATTTAAGGAATCAATACTCCCTGTTACTGCAAGAGAAAGTTGAGTTTGCTATATTAAGAACCCGTGCAAAATATATTGAGCAGGGCGAAAGAGCAAGCCATCTCTTAGCCCTACAGCTAAAGAAACTAGAAACCTCCAGACTAATCACTTCCATAGAAGACCCTAATGGAGATGTTAAATCTCATCCCAGAGATGTTGTTTCAGTACTCAAACATTATTTCTCCTCACTATATAACAAAAATACTCTTTCTCCATCTCCAAAAGAAATGCTGGATTATTTGACCTCATCTCCCTTGCCATCTCTTTCCCCTGGGCAGCAATCACTGCTAATTGCCCCTATCTCTCTCCAGGAGGTAGTGTCTGCTATCAAAGATCTGGCACCAGACAAAGCCCCAGGCCCTGATGGCTTGCCTTCAAACTTCTATAAACTATTTGCTAAAGATTTAGCACCAGGCCTTCTCCATTTATACCAATATTTGCTCTCAGGGCATACACAAGACCCAACACTGTTGGAAGCAATCATCATTCTCCTCCTTAAGCCAGGTAAACCAGCACATTCCCCAGCAAGTTACCATCCCATCTCCTTATTAAACTGCGATATTAAAATCTTAGCCAAAATATTAGCTAAGAGGGTGGAGTGAGTCTGGACCTCTTTGCTTAGCTCCGAACAAATAGGCTTTGTTGCCGGTAGAACCCCGGCAGATCATCATTGCAAACCTCTTTACATCATTAATACAGCGAAATTGTCCCCCGTCCCAATGGCCCTAATCTCGCTAGATGCAGAAAAAGCGTTTGATAGGGTAGACTGGACTTTCCTTTGGACTACATTACAAAGCATGGGTTTCCCTAATTTATTAATAAAATGGATTCAAACCTTATATTCTTCTCCTAGAGCCAGAATATACTGCAACGGAATTTTATCTGATGCTTTTCCCCTTACCTCAGGCACGCAACAAGGCTGTCCACTTTCCCCCTTTCTATTTAATTTGTACCTAGAACCCCTTCTCAGGCATTTAAACTCATCCCCTTTAATTGCCGGCATCTCTATAGCTAACAACACCTCCAAAATTTCAGTTTACGCTGATGACATACTTCTTCATCTCTCAAACCCAGTCTTCCCTAAAAGAAACCCTGGCAATAATTGACAACTTTAGTAAACACTCAAATTACAAACTCAACATCAATAAAACCGAAATCTTCCCTCTTAATCATGTTACACATAGCTCAAACTTTAGCCAATTTGGCATGAAATGGACTCCACGCTCCATTAAATATTTAGGGATCTATATTACCCTGAACTCAACCCTATCACGGAAGCGTAATCTAGAGGATTTATGGCATAACATTTAACAAGATTTAGCAAGATGGAACAAACTCCCACTATCGTTCTGGGGCAGAATTAATACCATTAAGATGAACGTTCTACCCAGACTGTTCTATCCCCTGAACATGCTGGACATCTGGTTACCAATATCTTACTTTCAATGCATTCACTCAGGAATCAACTCGTTTATATGGTGTGATAAAATAGCCAGAAGATCCTATTCCAAACTGTCCCAGTTTAAGGATCTCGGTGGGCTCCGTCTCCCCAATTTCCTGCTATATTATTGGGCCTCACATCTACATAAATGTGGGAAATGGCTATCTTTACCTGACTCCCTTACCCATCATGGATATATCCCATTATGGTTGCAAGCAGAATTAGAACTGTTTAGGACTCATAATATAGCTCCAGCATCTCTTTTTTATATATTAAAAAGAAATATACCTAAAACTTTTCAGTCCTTCCCGATTGGCACTTCACTTAGGGTTCTCTCTCAGCTTTTCAGGCATCTCAAGATATCCCCAACTTTAGACTTCTTCCAACCTATATGTGCCAACCCGAATCTCCAAATAGGTAACTCCTCCATAACCAGAAGATGGTTACCAGTCCCCCCCCCCCGAATGCAATGTTGCTGATTTTTACTAGCAAGATCATATTTTGACTACAGAAGAAATCTTATTGAAGTTTGGTTGGCTGGCATTGGTAACTTTTAAAATTACCCAGCTTAAACACCTCTTAATCAAAACGTTTGGGTGTAAAACCAAAACCTCCCAATTTGCTGAATTCTTCCACCAAATCTCTATATTGGTTAACAAACCATCTCTATATTGGTTAACAAACCGCATGGCATCTCAAAATTGTATGGTTTGCTTCATACATTTCCAGAAACCCCACCAGCTGCTGGCTCAAAAATTTGGCAACGCTTTTTCCCAAGCAAAGACATCAATTGGCAACGTATTTGGAGAGACTTATACACATATCATACCCAAGATCGATACAGGATAACACAATACTGTATCTTAAATAACCTTTACTATACCCCTATTAAACTGGTACAAATGAAACGTATACATTCTGTAACATGATCTAGATGTAATAAGAAGGAAGACACACTGTTACATATTTTATGGTCATGTGATACAGTATCTCCCTTATGGAAACAAATAGAATCAACTCTAGATCCGATGCTGGGGTTGCGTGGCCTTTTCTCTCCAGAGACTTGAATTTTTGGGGATTATTCCGAGATCCAAGTGAAGGAAAAAATATATCACCTGGCTCTAATATCAATGGCAGTCAAAAAACTGGTACTTAGACATTGGAAGGATCAAACTCTAATATCATATACGGAGTGGCTGCACGAAATGTCTTTTGCACTCCGTGTCGAGCAATTAATAGCACAAGTGAACCACCGCCAGCCCTCCTTTGCGAAGAAATGGGAAAGTTATATGCCCTTTATCTGAATTGATATCTGTACACAGGTTGGGTTGCAGGACTCTCTACTTCACTGTTTCCTTTGATTTGCTTCCTCTCACTTACCTTAAAAAAAGTATACCCTTTTATAAGGTTGCCTTTCCTTTTACGTGACCTTTTGTGTCCTTTATCTTGCACATCAGTATAGCCTTGCGAATTGACATTAGTATACACCACAGCCGGGGGGCAGGGGATGGGAGGGTTGTTCAATGATGTTAAACTCAGTTTTCTGGAATGTACATTTAACTGGCTTATTGATTTTCCTTAGTTCTCTCTCTTCCTATCCTATTAGTATCTATGATGTTACTCTTGATAATATTGCCAAGTTATTGCTTTATCTAAACCATGTTATGATTTTGCTAAGTAATAAAACATATTAAAAAAAAAAGGAATGCATTATGCATTACTTGCACAGCCCTAGTAGAAAGCTTCAGATTTGACAGCGTGCATTATCTGCAGTGTTTGATCCTGTAGTTTTTGTTTATTTTTCTGCCACTTCTTTTGTTTACTGTAAATTGTACTCCTAGAAAATAAGACAAATTTCATGTATATTTGCAAAACCTGCAGTTTCAAATAATTTTGGAGGAGCATTTAGAGTGATTTCAGAGCTAATTTATAAAGTAGTAAGCAGCACTCCTTCACTTGCTATTCAGAACATAAATAGTGCCTGTCTGGAATTTTGTTAACACTTAGCAGTTTTTTGAATAAATGCCTCTATATCAGCTGCTGCAGTGCAATTAAGGAAATGTGTTCAACTGGCAAGGTTTTTAAAACACACACAAAAAAAGTTTGTTTTTAGTATGGATGCCTGTTTCAATAAGTTGAAATAATTAAAAAGTATACAGCAAAAAAAAAAAAAAAAACAGATGGAGGAAGTAGTGAGGGGTGTGAGGAGGCAGCTTGCAGACCAGCACGGCTGTGGAAGGCTGTCGGCAGTATGCCCGGAACAGGTGGTACTGTGCCCGTACCACCTTTGAACAGTACAGTGATACAGAGATCTTGGGCTGGTACCACCTGAACTGGGCAATTCTGAGGTGGCTCTGTGAGCTGTGCAGTGAGGAGATGCAGGCATCCACAAGATGGAGCCACGCCATGTTGGTGGAGACAAAGGTCACGGCCGTCATGTGCCTGCTCACCACGGGTACCTTCCAGAGACCAACAGGGGGCACCACAGGCATAACCCGGTCAGCTGCGTCACAGCTCCTCACACAATTCCTCAGTGCACTGCTGCCACATGCTGTGGAGTACATTCATTTCCCCAGCACACAGGCAGAGTGCACAGCGAACATGCAGGAGTTCCACAGGGTGGCACATTTTCCTGGCATGCTAGGGGCCATCGACTGCACCCATGTTGGCATCCATGCACCACCTGTCCCAGAGGGGGTAGCATGCATGAACAAGATGGGCTACCCCAGTGTCAACTGCCAGGTGGTGTGCAATGCCAGGGGGTGCATTATCAATTTCTGTGCCACACATACTGGAGAAGCACACAATGCCTTCATCTGGAACCAGTCTTCACTGTGCCACAGGTTCGAGAGTGGGGACATCCCCACCGGCCACTTAGTCAGTGAGTATGCTGTGGAAGTGGGAAGCTTGAAACAACAGGGTAGGGTGTGGGAGATGCCAGGGCAGGGGTGCCAGGGTGTGTGGCCTGGACTGCTGGGGGGTGCATTGACACAATCCACCATGCTAACCAGACATCTCCACATACAGGTGACAGTGGCTACCCACTCTGGCCCTGGCTGCTCACCCCATACCGGTGCCCATCGACCCCAGTGCAGGAGTGATACAATAAGGCATACGCCAGCACACGGACCATTATAGAATGGGTGTTTGGGTTGCTGAAGGCTCGGTTCCATTGCCTGGACAGGTCTGGTGGTGCCCTACAGTACAGACCCTCAAAGGCCTGTGGCCTATTCCTGGCCTGCTGTATACTACACACATGACCACTGACTGTGGGATAGTGGTGGGGATGATGTGGCCACCGGGCCTGGAGGTGGTGGGCAGCCCCCCCCCAGTGAAGGGATCAACGGCTGACCAGGATGGACCAGCAGCACTGGGACACAATCACAGAGGAGCACTATGGAGTGTGCAGGTAGGTGAACATGGCCACATACATAGCCCAGGGCCTATGGCACAGCAGACAGGCATGCATGGGTGGGACCCATGCCAGGGTCAACTGGAGGGGAGCGTGGACTGGGGAGGGTCTGGACACTGTGGCAGCATGCAGCACATCCCCGCACACCACTCCCACACACCTGCATGCACCACACACACACATGCACACAGGACCAATTATGCCCCATGCCAGAGGTTGGCACCGGGCGTGTGTCAGATGCTGAGTGCCGGTGAACAGTGGCAGTCAGCACTATGCTGGCATCATCATGCACATGCCACAGTGGCCAGCAGCTGGGTGGGTGATCACAAGGCCCGTGTGCGGGTCGATCACAGATGCCATGTCCATGGGATGCACATGCACACGCCACACCAATGTGCTCACAGGGCAGCAGCATACAGCAGATGTGGAGGTGGGCAGCTCAGGGACACCACATGGTAGCATGGCTACTGTGGACATGTGGATGGCCCCGGCAAGACCGCCCAGTGGACACAGGCTGAGTGTCAGCCTCAGGGGGTGTCACAGATGGTCCCCCAGGGTGACAATGTGAGAACACAACTGGGTCCTCGCAGGTGTCTGCAGGATCCCAAACATGCCTGCTCCAGGAGTGCTCAGAATGCCCGCAGCAGATCCCAGCATTGAAACAGAGGGGGTTGCATGACGCCGTGACCAAGGGGTGGAGAATGCACTCTGCGGGGTATGCAGTTGATGGCCATGCACAAGGGAGGCCAGTGATGCCAGACTGGCCATGACTGCAGCGGTGAGCCAATCCATGGCTGCGGTCATGTCCACCTGCATTCGCATGTTCTCTGCCAGGAGCAGGTCAAAGTCCCTGTCATGCCACTCTGCTGCCTGGTGCAGCTCTGCATGGAGTGCACACACCCCTGCCATGACCAGCACCTACTGCTCAATGGAGGCCCAGAGCAGATGGGTGTGCTCGTTCAAGGGGTCAGTGCCCTGAGGTGCATGGGCAATGTGCTGACCCATGGGTGTAGCTTGACCCTGCAGCCCAGTCCCCCATGAAGGTGGGTGCTGCACAGCGAGACCCTCCTGGTGCTGGTCCTCATGTGGTGCACCATCGGTGGGCACTGCCCCAGGGCCCCCATCGATGCTGTCCAGCCACTGCTGCTGCCCCTCTGGCCACTGTGTGCAGGGTATCACCGGTGTAGCTGCATTACCACCGCCACCACTGCCAGCCAGTGCCACACCAGGGGTGGCCTCGGCGATGCCAGCTACAGTGGCGGGTGGGCAGGCAACCGTCACCAGGTCACCATCTGCACTGCCATGGTGGGTGTGTGGTATGGGTGACTCCTCTGTGCCCACAACATCGCTGTCTGGGATGAAGGACTCATCATCAGTGCAGGACCCTGCCCTGATCTGTGTCTCAGCACACAGGACACCATGCCAGGCATCAAGCTGGAACACAGCCAGGGCCTCGTCCGCAACCGTGCACCAGGCATCTGGATGGACAGCGGTGCTAGGCTACTGCCATTCCATTCCCTGTAGTCCGGTGGAGGTGGATGGATGGTCCTCTGGGTCCAGGGCTGCCCCCACGGTGGACACCCCCAACCCTACCACTGCATGCAAGTGCTCAGGAGCTGAAAGGGAACACAGATGCATTAGTGGTGCTGTCACCCCCCTGCCCCAACACTGCCATTCCTACCATGCAGTGATGGGCTGCCACCTGTCTGGAAGCCTCCACTGGGCATGCCCTTGATGGCGCCACACCACATGGTGGCCACCAGCATCCCCTCCCGCAGCGTCAGTTGTGGCATGGCAGGCTGACCCCCGCCCATGGCAGCATGTGCTACCCAGATGGCTGCCACCTTCTCCTTGTGCCTCCTCTGGTCTGTGCCGACCTTCTTTTTGCACTCCTGGACAGAACATTGGTGGCTGCCCTGCTGGTTCACAGAATGGGCCACACCCTCCCATGCTGTCACCTGGTCCTGTGGAGTGCCTGACATGCCATTCAGGGGAGGCTTCTGGTCCAGGTACATCTCAAATTGGGCATCCGACTCCTCCCTGGAGAAGTTGGGCCTGCGCTTGCGTGCAGGACCATGCTCCTCACCCTCCTCTAGATCAGTCATGCTTGTTCCTGTGGAGATAGGCATGTGTTAATACAGTCCAGTAAGTCCCACACCACCCTCCCATACCACTGTCCCGACAGCCCCATAGCATGCCCCTCACCTCTGAAGGATGCAATACTGGTCCATACTCTGTGCAGTCCTGCGGCGCCTTTATAATGCATCGCATGCAAATGAGGTGTTGCACAACGTTAACAAGATGCAAATGCAGTGAATGTGCCGCTGACAGGCTAATGGACTGATTTGCATATTCAGGCTGAATATTGCATGGTTGCGCATTGCACAATGGACTTGCGCATGCTCAAGTCATGGTGCAACTTTGTGACATACGCAATAGGCTCTGCAGCATGCATGTGCGCGCTGCCGTCGCATACACCAGTGGCGCAACATACGCACAATGCGTGGTAGGCAGTACAGTGCCTGTCCGCTATTGCACATGTGGAGCTTGTATGCTGTATGGCCTACGGTGCCCAGGTTCCATAGTGGCGATGGCGCTGTGGTACCATGATGCTGATAGCACCCCTGCTCTATGGGTGCCATGGGGCTCGTGCACTATTAGGCCATGCACCATGGCTCCCACATGCCCCTACCATGCACCATCATGGCATGCCCAATGGTGCTGTGGTGCAGGATGCGCGGCCTGATCCTCGACCCCACGGTTGCCCTTTGCACTTCTGGGTGCCCTGCAGCATGTGGCAGCACTGCATTGACCATGTTGTGAATCTCCATGACTGCGCGGTAGGTGTTGGCAGTGCATCGCCGTGCATGGCGCGCATCCCCAGCACAAGTGGCATGTGTGCTAATGGGCACCATTTTGGATTGCTGACTTAGCTGCAGCCATGCCATACCATACCAGTGTCAGAGCCCCTAACTAGACCCAAGTGCAGCTAGTCAACCTTGTGGCCCTGATGGAGCCTCATGCTGGCACCTTGTTTGGGCAGGTGCCCATAAACAGGCCACGGACAGAGGTGTGGAAAGAGGTGGCCGATGGTCTGGAGGAGGTCACAGACACTCGGAACAGTGGCAAGCAATGCAGGCACTGCAACAGGGACCTGCAGCGGAGAGACCCTGAGCGGCTCTGGACTCTACAGGCACCTGTCCGGAGGGGTGCCATGCCATGGCCAGGTAAGTGCACATCGCCCATGCCCATTCCCATCCAGTGGTCCGTGGAGCAGTGGGTCTGGCACACCATGCTGCCGGGGGAGCTGAGGCTGTGCATCCAGTTGGCCATGGTAGCGTACCATGGGTGCCCTGTGCCACTGTGCCACTGACACGCTGGGCAGAGTGTCACACTGTGCGGGGGGGGCCTGTGGTGTTGCCAGGTACTGATGTGTCTTTATCCATATTTCCCTCCTAGGCCCTGAAGATCTGAGGTGAGATCATCTTGCTGGCACTGCGGCTGGGCCAGGGCAGGTCACCACAGGGAGCAGTGCGCAGGATGCAGACTGCATGGGCGGTGCTGCTGGACAGCCACGAGGTGCACCACAGCATGCAGGTAGGCACAATTCCATGCTACATTGTTGTGCAGGGTGGGCAGCGGGGTGGGGTGGGCCGGCCCACTGTGCACATGGCCCCTTCAGCTGTGCACTGCCTGCAGTGTCCATTGCACCATGCCATGGCTATCACACATGTGGGCGGCTGCTGCAGGTGGGCTGTGGTTGCACCCGGGTCCTGGCTGTGCCACTGCCATCCGGCTGCTTAGTATGTCGCATGCCTGCCATGGCGGTGGTGTGCAGTGCATGGGTGGTGATGGTGTGCAGTGTTCTGCATGGCTGTGGGTCCACGGGTAGGTGGCTCGTGTGGGCACATTCACTGCTGGTAGCTTGCTGTCAGCCATGGGGTGCATGTCACCAATGCCTGCTGCACACAGTGGGTGGGCTGCAGTGTTCTGGACATGTACTCATACCGTGTTCACTCCTTTGTCCTCAGTGTCTGTCCACCTGATGTCCATGCAAGGCTTCTGAGGCAGATCCTGTTGGTGACCACTACCACGATCCAGGTGGTACGTCTTCTTGAAGTGTCTCAGCGCAGATGGCAGCGCCGACACCAGTGTCGGCCTCTAGTGGCTCATGGACAGCCATAGGGCCCATTGGCCTACATCTGTTTCCCTTCCCTGAGCCCCCTCCCTTGCCCTCCCTTGTCCCCTGCTGTTGCCATTACCCCTGTCCCCCTGCCTCCCTTCCCTGACCTCCCTGTTTGTTAATGGTCCCACCTTTCCCTGTTCCCATTACCCTGTTCCATGTATATGTGTATATAGTTGTTTTATACCCATTGAAATACATTATTTTATGGTTAACCATCTGTGTCCATGTCTGCTTTGCAGCTGACATGTGGAGCCATGCTGCAGTGGTGTGCATGGCTGCTGTGTGGGATGACTGGGGTGGACCGGGGGTTATACCTGGTGGTGTTCCTCCATTGGATGGATGGGGTGGCTGTGGCCTGTCTATTCTGGACATGTGGGGTGTGTCTTGTTTGCTGTTCACCTGTGTGTTGCCGGCTGTGGTCGAGGTGGCTTGTCCTGAGCCTCCCTGTAGGGGTTGCCAGTGCCTGTGCAGCAGTTGCCGTTGTTGCCACCCTGCCTCCATATGCCACTGTGGTGCATGTGGTCAGGGGCCTACCACCACCTTGTGCTCACTGGGCGGTGTGCCTTCATGTGCCTACCATGCCTCTCACCTGGCACACTCTGCGGCCTAGTGGTGGGCCCTCCCACCCCTGTGGTTTGCCACCTGCTGTGCCTGTTGCCATTCCATGTGTGTCCTGGCACATGCACCTCTGCACCTTGCGCATCACTGGTTGCTGATATTGTGCTTCTTGGCTTGCTCCCCTGCACATCCCTGGTTATGCTGTTGCACTTCATGGCATGCTCCCTGGTGCATCCCTGGTTGCACAATGGTGCAACGGGCATGATATTCAGCCACTTTACACTGACACATCCTGTCATGCACATCCTTTCAGTATTACACCCCTTGTGCCATTGCGCAGTGGATTTGCACTGGGCCCCTCTTGCGCCTGCCTCTGGCGCATTTCTGAATATCCCGCCCATAGTCTTCTTACTTATAAACCACATAGGCCAAAATGCTCAAATCCATGCCAAAATGTCATTCTGCACCATAGGTGGAAAAACATGTTTTGGGCAGGATGTGAAAAATGACAGCTGTACTGTTCGTGAGGTGGTATGAAAAAGTGGCTATGTTGAAAATTTGGACTCAAAATATTGGAAATAACCTAAGTTACGTGTGTGCATAGAAAAATTTCAATGAACACTCATAACTCAGCCATTTTTATGACTTTTTTCACCGTATTTTCAACACAGCCTTTTTTAGGACCCCACCTCATAAACACTAGTGGTAAAATTTCGTTATTCGGTCCCAAAAGGCGATTTCGCACAATGAAATCACCTTCTGGGCTTGATTAATGAAATGACAGTTGCAGTGTTCATGAAGTAGAGTCCCAAAAAGACCATGTTTAACATTTGGTGAAAACATTCCTAAAAATGGCAGTTATAAACATAAGTTCAAAATGCCATTTAACTACATTATAAAGCACTTACCTTGATTCCTCATTTCATGGTTTGGCTTTGAAGAGTGCAGACGTGTCTCAGTCTGCAGAAGATGACAACTTACAACCTCTGAAGGTAAGTATAGTGTAAGGGGGGTTGTGGGGTGGTGGGTGCTCAGTGGGAGGGTTGGGATGGAGGAGGGGGATGGCAGGGATGATGAGGGACCGTTTTCTTTTTTTCAGGTAAAAAAAGATGTTTTAGATAGCATTGCGTAGCACACCTTATTCATAGTGCAGTCTGCAGCCATCTGTGGAGGTGAGAGGAGGGCAGTGGTGGTTACAGACTGCCAATGCGGATGCTGTGTGGCCAGGGCAGTGGGTGCATATCTAACAGGGTGGGAGGGTGGGGGCCAAAATACCACCAGGAACTTTATTGCTTTCATGGGAGGGGGATCAGGGAGAGTGAAGGGACCACTAGACTACCAGGTAATATGTCATTTTATAATATCAGGATCGGAATGGGACACTGGAGGATGGGAAGGGACCACTATACTACCAGGGTCTTTTTCTTTTCTTATACAGTAGGAGATTGAGCACCGGGGAGGTGGAGGAACCACTAGACTACCAGAGTCTTTTTTTCATGTTGGCAGATTGTAAAAGGATTTCCACATGGGAAACAGGATAACGCATTTACACAGATCAACTTGCTTCTGTGACACTATATATATTAGCTAGTCCATTTGTGCAAACCACCCCTCCTCGATGCCCAGTGCCCATCTGTTAACAAAAAAAAAATACCCTGGTAGTTTAGTGGTCTCTCCCTCCTCCCCAATGCCCAAGCGCCTTCTGTATAAGGAAAAAATACCCTGATAGTGTAGTTGTCCTTCCCCTGATGTCCCATCCCAGTCCTGATATCATAAAAATACAAATTCCCTGGTTGTCTAGTGGTCCCTCCCCTCTACTTGATCCCCCTTCAATGAAATGAATACATTTCCTTGTGACCAAGTGGCCCATCACCATGTTAGGTAGGCACCCAGAACCCCACTTCCCTCGCATCCCTGTTGGCAGACTCAGTTTGTGACCACCACATCTCTCCTCTCACTGCCACAGATGGCCACAGACTGTGCTAGTAATAAGCAGTGCTGTACAATGCGATCTGAATGAGCTCATTCAAATCACATTATGTGGTACATCTTATTCATAGTGTAGTCTGCTGCCATCTGTAGAGGTGAGCGGAGGCCTGTGGTGGTTGCTAACTGCCAATCAGGATGCAGGGGGGAGCAGGGTGGTGGGTGCATATCTAACAGGTTGGGGGGCCACTAGACCACAAGAAAATGTATGTTTCTGTCATGGGAGGGTAATTGGGGAGAGGAGAGGAGAGGAACCACTAGACCACCAGGGAATTTTTCATTTTATGTCAGGACCAGCATGGCACATCAGGGGATGGGAGAGGGACCACTAGACTACCAGGGTCTTTCTTTTTTTTAAACACATGGGGGTTGGGTATCAGGGAGGGGAGATGGACCGCTAGACTACCAGGTATTTGTTTTATCATGGTACAACAATCAGACATTGGGAGGAGGGAGGTGCCAGTAGACACCAGGGAAAAGGTCAACCCACTCCTCTCAATGAAGTCGGCTGCACAAGTTCACCTGCAGCTGCAGATTTTAAGAAACTCCAGCTGTTCTCACACAGAGAACATGGGGAAAGTGCTCCTCTCACTAAGCTTGGCACCTGGGATTTTGGGTGCCCAGAAAAGTTGTTTCTTGGCTGAATGTGTAAAAACAAACATCAGAATGTAGTAAAATGGCCGGCCCAGTGGCTCTGAGGGTTAAGGCGCTGGATGACACACCTCACGATACGCTGGCAACTCGAGTTCGGGAATGAGCTCGGGTCGTCAGGGGTCGACAGGGGAGGACTGGGATTGAGCATCAGGAGACAGCTGTCCTGGTCCTGAGGTGGTATGGGGACTCTACACCATGCTGCGATGACCCCTGGGGATGCCTGGAAGTACCGCATGCAGCAGTGTAATGGAGGGGGGACCACGGCGGATGTCTGCACATATGATGTGCGTGGACATCATTGCACGTCTGTGGTCCCAATGGGGAAAAAACAAGGGAAAAATGGCAGCACGGGTCCAAGGCAGCTTGATAGCTGCAGCTCCACTGGCCGACGATGCCTGGAGGCATGTACTGGTACTGGTTCCTCACTGGGCACGGGGGGCTATGGGGGGACCCCCTTTCTCAGGTCTAGTTGCATCTGCCAGCTAGGCATGCGAGCTTCGGGGTCGGCAGCAGAGTGGAGCGGTGGCTGGATGTAGAGCAGGACTGTGGTTGCATAGGAGAAAATGTTAAATGATAAAGAAAAACAATGTAGCAAAATGGGTTCCGCTTACCTATGCTCTGATGTTTCTTTTTCCTATTCCATTCATTTTTACATGTTTTTTTTTACTTTCTGTCTCTCGCTAACTGAGAAACAAGATGGCAGATACAGGACCACTCTGGAAATGTTGTATTCTCCCTGCAACACTACATGACCCTGTCTACAAAAATACAGTAAATCCTGAGAAAACATACCATCTAACTTTTCCCATAGGAAATAATGGAACACTTTAAAATTTAATAACTTTTGAATGGATTAATATTTTTTTACCAAATCTTCCAAAGGCACATCTGTGAGGCAAATGCTTTCTACTCTGAAAACTTCAGACCTTAATCTCAACCAGTTTCTGAGATACAGGTGGACAAAGAAACAGTAAAAAACATGTAAATTTAGGGATTTTTGACACTCTGTATCTGAGAAACCACACAACTGAGTCACACAAAATTTGCCTTGTCAAGAGAATTATCCTGTGACGTTATGCATGCAAACTTTTATGTACATCTGTTGAATGGTTGCAAAGTTATTAAGGTGCAAACATTTGGCTTTAGCATAGAAGTGAGCACTCAACTCTTAACTATAGTGGTGCTACTGCACCACTATAATCTATCTGGTTGCATTTCTGTCTGTCTATTTGTCTGTCTATCTACCTATCTATCTATCTATCTATCTATATGTAGGGGATACATGATGGGCAGGAGTGAGATATGGGAAATATTCTCCCTCCTGCAGAGTGAGCTCTGTATTCTCACAAGTGCCGAAGGCACAAGTGAGAATGCACAGCTCACTGCAGGAGGGAGAATATTTCCCATATCTCACTTCTGCCCATCATGTATGCTATTTATACAAATGGGGTTAGAGCATATGAAGTGTCATGTTTTGCTGTGTCTTTTTTCCTGTATCTATGTGCTTTTTTTGTTTGAGTTTTAGTCTTTAGTAACTAATTTTTGGTAGGCAGGTGAGTTTTTTAGGAGTACTGGGCAGTTAAGTTATTTGTTCAGATTTACACAGTATGCAAGTGGAGGTTGTGAGAATCAAAGCCGGGTCTGGTCTGCTGGCTGTACCAAACTTGTTCAGAGCTCCTTACTCCAAGCTCTAGGCTATACTGAAAGCACTGTTTGTCTGTGGTCTGAGAGTGTGGGAGTGTTTCTGAATGGGCTGGGATTGTTAGAAGCACTGTGGAATGTAGGTGATTGTGTTTGGCTGTGCTAATTGTGTTAGTTGCAGGTTGCAGTGAGAAAGAGAAACTGCTTTGTAAATGTGTTTCATTTGCATTCAAGTTGCTTTTATGCTGAGATTAGCATAGAAATGGGCTAGAGGTGTTGGACACTTTGGGACACAGTGAGTGTTTTGCAATGCTAACAGTGATTTGCAGGCTTCAGAGAGACAGAAACTGATTTTTGAAAGCACTTTCATTTAGAATGCTAGCTTGAGTGAGTGAGTGAGTGAGTGAGTGAGTGATTACATAAGCAGAGTGTGGAAAACTGATGTCATCAGCATTTATCTCACCGCAGTGAGAATATCTCAATTTATTGCACTGGAATAGCTTTCACCCCCATTTTATAAATCTGTCTATCTATCTATCTATCTATCTATCTATCTATCTATCTGTCTATCTGTCTGTCTGTCTGTCTGTCTGTCTGTCTGTCTGTCTGTCTGTCTGTCTATCTGTCTATCTCTCTCTCTCTATCTCTCTCTCTCGTTCTCTCTCTCTATATATATATATATATATATATATATATATATATATATATATATATATATATATATATATATATATATATATATAAGGGATATGCAATAGGTCTACTGGAGATATCACTGACATTTCCCCAGAGTGCAGTTGACCTTATGTCCTCACAAGTAGCAGAGCCATTCATGAGGTCACTAGGTCAAACTGCACTAGGGGAAATATCAGTGATATTTCCAGTAGACCCATTGCATATTTCATTTATGCAGTGCTGTTGGTTTGTTGTTTTTGTTTTATTTAATTTTGTTTTTTATGTATCTACATTTTTAATTTTTTTCTGCCCCAGTGTTTCATTGCTGTTCTAACTGGCAGGGATGCTAGCATGGTAGCTAGGGTCCCTACATGCTTGTGTTGCAGAACGTGGAAGTTTATTGGTTGCTTGTTTGTGTGTGGGTGGTCTGAATAATCTTTTTATCATGGCAGCGGCAGCTCACGATTAGTGAGGGACTGAGGTTTCATGACGGCAGTTTATTAGTTTTAAGTATTTTTTTGTTTTTCTCTGGTGTTCATTGTATGGATTGTTTATCTGGTTGATCCTGCTTTTTGTTCCTGGGAGCTCTTTCAGAGAGCGGAGGAGGTAGTTGCCACTGGATACCGAGGCACTGTGAGAGGTACACAGTGGATGTCAGGGCTGGAAAGGGAGAGAGGTACTGACTGCCCTGTTTCCTTTTTTTATCTGGTATTTGTTTAATTTTTGTAAGCAAAGTGAAAAGGGGAAAAACTAACCTCTCAGTGTGAATGCTGGTTTCACACTGAAGAGGTTCTTAGTTGGAGGTGTCCTGTGGGTGAATTTGGAGCTCTATACTAATGGTGAGCTCCTGTTGACTCCCAAGGTTTACTGCAGTTTATGGCTCTGTTTTGGTAAAGTGCAGATAGTGCCTCTTGGTGACCTACTGTGTGGATAAATGACCTACAGTGAGGATAAACACAATATCCTCACTGTAGGTCAGACAACCCTGCAGACAGTGTAAATATTTGCCATTTTTTATCCACACTCCCATTGCATATATATATATATATATATATATATATATATATATAAAAACAACTCTGTTAATGCATCAGTTAGGGTTTATATTAAAACCTAAAAAGCTGGGAAATTTGACGTTAGGGTTTACAACCCTAACTCTGCATTCAACCACCCACTCCTAATAGCAATGTAAGGGGCGAGGCAATACAAGCAAACAGAAACAGCCATCATCTGGTAAGACAAACAACATACAACTCTCTGCAGATAACATAAGAGACATCCTTCCTCATGGTCCATCAGGTGTATGAGGTCCACTGCCATGCCAGTGTGTTGGGGGGATGCCTACAGGATGGGCACCATGGGGGACCCACTGCAGGTTCATGGTACTGTATATACTGAATTCGCATAACTATTGCAAGTTTTGCATAACAGACAAATGCCTGCAAAGTCAGTGAAAATTGTTTTCATGACAATGAAATATGTACATGGAATAGTTGTGGCATAGTCTAAAATAATACAAGTGACATAGTATGACATTACAATCACATGTAGCCAAAGTACCATATTATGAGCCCACAGTGTAATGTGTAATTGTGTCAGTAGTCTTGTTTGACATGCCAGATGTAAATAATTTACATGAGAAAATACAGCGTAAGTACTATTGTTAGTAAGAAGACTGTCAAGTTAAAGTATGATGTGATTAACATTTTGACAGCCAAAAAAGTGTTGTTATGTACATCATCAACACTTGCACATGATATGACATGACTTGATATCTGATTATGCATGCAGCCAAAGCACCATATTATGAACCCACTCCAGCTGTGTAGGTAGCATTGTCAAAAGTACATGTTTGACATACCATATGCATACGTAATAGCTTGGTATCACAGTATAATACAGTAACTGTATTTCTCTTACTAAAAAAACAATGTAAGTACAGGCTGATTTGCAGATATCAGACATGCAGCATTGCTTTTCAAATTACTCTTCTGTACATTGTTTGTAGCCATAGTTCTTAAATACAATAACATATGCATCTTTAAGATTTTTTGGTAGTCTTTCTTTAAGAGTGTATATGATATCATTGCACTCCACCTAACCATGCCTGTATCTCAGCCATGTGACATAATGACCCAAGTTAACAGAAGCGCTGTTGTAAAAAATGATAGCATGTTTATCAAAGCGAGTATGCCCAAACATAACTCTGCCAGCTATATAGTCAGTGACTGGTGTCCCAACTTTAGCCCCATGTGAGTCAAATTGCTGTTGCACCAACATCAGACAGTTTGAGGAATGTGTAATTCTCAGGCAGCGTGTACACAGTTGTCCACATTTAGTGTAGATACAGCCACTGGCTGCATACCTAAATAATTGTCTGTACTTATTAGAATTCAGTTTTGGGACATAGCATGTCCTCATCTGTTTTTCTATCAATATTGCCATGACAGACACGTATATTTACAACTGTAGTTAACTTTGAAATATTTACGTGCTCTCATGTTTTCTTGCTCCGATGTATTGACAACTGCCATCATGAACTCTGTAACATCCTGCTGGATATTTACAACAAATGTGCTGTGTTCATGATAAGTAGCTATAGCAGTTCTAACTGTTGTTAGAGACAGAATCTTGTCATCATGTCTCTGTGAAGCAGCAACTACTTGCTTCATGGAGTCAGTTAAGATGCTTGACTGAGCTGCTGTTAACTCTTCTACAAAGTTTGTCATGTGAAGGAGCACTTGCTTAGCAAAGTTTGTATAGCAATTTACTCAAGTATTATTGTCAAACTTGGTGACAGTGCTGAGACCCAATACCTTCTTGTGCTCGGTACATTTCACAGAACTGAACGGCATTGATTTCTTAATGGATTTCACAGAAGATGACCGAGATGTACTGCTTCTCTTCCTCTTCAATGTATGCATACTCTGGAAAGACAAATCTCATGGTTGTGCATAGTCGGGTAGTGGAATGAGAAGCAAGCTGGGTTTATAAATAGTCTGCAGATGGTTGTGCTCAACAAAACATTTTGTTTCAGCTCTTATCTTACTGTAGGCAAAGTTTATGATGTATAAACCTTCAAGGCTACGAACTCTTGAGAGAGCAACATAGCCCATGCCATTTTTGAGGACGCCATTGCCAATATCAATCATTGCTACATCCTAGCTTAAGCCTTGGGACTTATGAATGGAGAAAGCATACGCGACACAAATAAGGAACTGTTTCCTAGTTATGTATATGTCTTTCATAAGTTGAAATTTAACAGAGCACCTGTCAATGGACTCATGTGCTCCTATGTTGTCAAATTTAACAACTAGCCTCTCAACAAATGTCTTTTGGACATAGTACTCTAAACTGTAAATGTGCCCCATTGTTCCATTTACGAGTCCACGATCAACATCCAGATTACATCGTAGCATAATGCGTGCATTTATGCACACATGTAGAACTACCTCAAGACCTGCCATGCATGAAGACTGAGATGTTAGATCCTTGAGCCATTCTGTGACTTTGGTGACCATTTTGGGTGTCAAACAAATTCCATCTATGGAATCAAGAGACGACAGTGTCACAATTGGATAACCCTGCCTCTGTAACATATTATCATTAAAGTCAGAGCACTGTTTTAGATGTGGCTTCAAGCATACAATGCATCTTGACTCACTGTACACATTACAGTACACATCACATGCATCTACAATTGACGTAGTAGTGCAACAAATGATGCACGATTTAAGCAGTGCTGCATTGTTTTTTCTGAGATTACCAGTATGTGCCTCAACTAGTAAAGATTTGTAAACAATATCTCCACTCTGCCTCATGTTTTGAATTAGTCCAACATACGTGAACAGTTCCCAAAGGTTCACACCACCAATGCAATCAATACTTTTCTTAGCTTGTTGTACAGTAAGTGTAGAAAATACATGCTAAGCATTAACAGGTGCCAGCTGTAGTAGGTCACCAAGGACAAGAACATTTTGGCATCCAAAGGGAACATCATCAGCAGTGCCAAGAATCTCTTGGAGATGAAGGTGAACGAATGTCAGCATGACATTAGACACTATGCTAATCTCATCTATTATGAGTAGTTGCATCCACTTAAACATACATAGTAAGTCTGCTGTAGTTTCAAATGATAACTTAGGGTATTCACCGGTATTGCCATGTTCAACAGGCAACATAAAAAGTCGATGTAAGGTGACTCCACCAATATTGTAGGTGGCAAGACCAGTTAGTGCAGTGACAACTACTGACATGGTGTCACCTGTATGCTGTCTAATATCAGCAGAGATTGTCTGAATTAGACAGCCCTTTCTGGTACCAGCAGATCCACTAACAAACAGAATCTGTTTTTGACAATTACATGTATAAGTGTGGTGACTAATTGCGTGTTTCATATCATTCATGACAGTGTTGAACACCTCAGTCTGCTGCAAGTTCAAATTTTCAGTTAATGCAGACACATACACATGTAAGTGGTGACTCTGTTCCATGGCAGTTTCAACTTCTGTCATAAGCACAGTAGAATCATTAAATGGAAGAAGAACTCAAAGAGCATCTTCTCCTTCAAAAACACAATTTTCCTGTGAATTTACAGGAGTGTCTTCCTGCAACTGATCAAGTGCCTTCTGGATTTATTCTTTTTCTAGATCTAGCCATTCTATGTACAGCTGAGAATGCTCAGACCTAAAGATATCATACATCAAAGTGAACTCTTCTTCATACGTATCACTGTCACCTTTCATACTCATTTCATCGCGCCATGGTTTAAACAGTAGCAGTAGAGCAAAACAGTAGTGCTCTATTTTCTCTGCTGTGGCCAGAGAAAGTTTGCAGTGGTCTATAAGCCATGACATTTGCCTTTTAACAAGTCTTCCATCCAAGTGTTGAACTCTGTAGATGTGCATGTCAGGATTTGAGTTAGCACCATCCTTGTAGTCATGCCACTTTGCGACATCAAACAAGCACATGTTATCCATGGTAATGTGATGCCGAATGTAATATGTGTCAATCAAATTGTTACCTAGGATGTGTGTAGATGTAGGCCTGTTAGATGCAAGTTCTTCAATCTGTGCCTTTGACTTCAGAACACACCTTCGATTCTCCTTAACTTTGACATTGATGTATCGTATAGCTTCAGATTTCCCATACAAACAAGTGCCAGTCAAGCGGTCACTTGCTTCATATGCTCCACACGTATGGTGTGAGAGAGTCTTCAACCCAAGAGACCACAATCATGAAGTGATTGATCTGTTAGTATTGGTCAACTCGTCCCATATTTCCTGTAAACATGTTTGCTCAGTCTTGGTGAGATACGAAGTAACGTATCATACCAGTGCCATTTAATTATCAGCAGCAAACTGAACATCCATGTTAACTTGCCACATCATGAGCAAAACAGGCTTGTAGTCATTTATGAGCACCTCATTTGCCTTCCTGGATAGTTCACACATCCTCTTTCTGGACTTTGATTTCAAACGATGTTGCATGGCAGAAAAAAGATCATTCATGCAACCACTCTGAGACACACGTCGTGGAAATCCAAACCTGCAGTGACAATACCACTTGTTCTGAGTCTTCACTGGGCATTTGCAATACTTGCAGCAAATATGATGTTGGAACTTGTGTAGAAGCTTCCACAGAGTCGGAGTATCATACTTGTCTGGTACCTGACAAGTAGCATAGCTCATGATGAACTTCAGTACATCAGTACTATCAGAGTCACCAATTCATGGAGCATCCTTAATCTACAGTAGATGTGTATGTGAGAAGCACCATGTACTTGATATTCAACTCTCCAAAAATAGTGTTCAACTAGTTCAAGGGGTGGTTCTACGCTGGAGAAAATGAACCGTAGTAAAGCATGGAAGCGATGAAGAAAGTGACATGATACTGAAACAGGATCTAGTGAGCACATCTCTCCAAGAGTCATGGATGTAATTCCATTAACATATGAATTAGCCCACTTCAGAAGTTCAGCTAACTCATCCCAGGAGTACTCAGCACAACTGAGTATCAAAAACCATGTCCCTGCACCATGTTCTCGTAGCATGCACATCACTTCTGAGTGTCTTCGGTACCAGTATTCCTTCGTACCACGCATGCTAGAAAGGACTGGTCTCAGATTCACCTGTAGTGTCTTATCCTTCTGTTGTATTCTCTGCAAGAATTCTGCAGCTGTAATACCATCCAGTAATGTCATCAAATGCAGTGTGTGTGCAATTGATGCTGAGAGTATGCTAAGCTCACTCTCCTACAGCAAATGGAACAGGTATTGAATATTACATCTAAACTTACCATCACATTGTAGTATCCTAGAAGCTCTGTACTCTGCTCCTTGTATACGTACTTGTCATTCATCCAGACTCCCTCCTGTACAATGAGGAAATAGATCCAGAAAGCAATGCACTTCTAATGTTGTATCCCAAATACTAACATGCGTGCCTTCTACCTGTTTCATCTGGTATAGGTCAATGTTATCACACACTGGATCTCTACTGTGTAGAGGATGAATTGTGTACTGCTTTTACACATTTTTGTCAGTTGTCAAGTTGAACTTTCCAATCATTGGCTTTCTTGGTTCTGATTTTCCAAACTGTGTATGGATATCAGAAAGTTGATCAATGCATAAATCCTCATAAAGAGGATTTTTTCTCTTCAGGTACTGTAGAGCATTTTGCATTTTCGTAACATTAATTACATCCTGCCAAATAGTTTTAGACTTCGTTGTCACACCGTTAACAAGAATAATCAGACTGTTATCCGAAGATATTGTCTCGACATTCTCTTGAAGTGGAAGTGGCAGGTACATAACTGAACCTCTCAATGACCTTACCCGTTCCTTCTGAGGCATGTTCTTCATCTTAGTATTCAATCTCAGTATTGTTCGAAATGGCTTAATTGTTTTTATCAGTATACATTCAAACAAGTTAAGCGTATCTTTGTCAAAGGGTATTACATCAGCCTCCATGCTATTCAGCACTGACAGTGGAGGCATAACATCAGTTTTCAGTTTCCTGAAGCAATACTGACACACCCGTACAGAAGTGTCTAGGTTGAAGTCAGTCTTCAGTAGTAGATAAACAACTAAACATCCTCACATGACATTGTACATTTCCATTAAGGCAAAATCATTATGGGGGGGAAGGGGGAAGAGGAAATTTTTTTTTTTTTCAATTGTTTAATCAGGAGTGGCACACTAAGTTGAAAGCTTGTTTACAGGTGCGACCTTGGAGCACAGGGAAGTTAAGTGACTTGCACAGGGTCAGACAGTGAGCAAGTGGGGGATGTGGGAGTCAAACCCAGGTCTCCAGATTTGCAGCTCAGAGCCTTAAACCACTGCGCAATACTGCCTCCCTAATTATTTAACCAGGAAAGGCACACTACACCGATGCTTGATTCCAGGTGCAACCTGGCAGCACACGGAAGTTAAATGATTGCTTAGGGTCACACAGTATGCAAGTAGGGGCTGTGAGATTCAAACCCAGGTCTCCAGGTTTGCAACTCAGAGCCTTAAACCACTATGCTATACTGCCTCAATGCCAAGTATGCAAAGTTTGTTTTTTGTAGAACAATCTGTTACAAGAGACACAGACAGAGTCAACAGTTTGTCATTTTTCTACCTCAAAGGTTGCAATTTCATTTCCAAAGGTTTGAAGCAAGTGCATTTCTTGTGTTGTGACACAGTGTAACACTTCTGTATGTTGTGCAGCAGTACCATCAGATGGTGTTCTGTTCTCTTTCTTTGATCTAATAAAAGATAGGGCACCGTCAACATCACCATCACGTAGTAATTGGTCTAGGTGTGTGAAGTTTTCCACTTCATGCTTGACACAATAAACAGTCTGCACAAATGCACACATTGCTGAACTGTGCACAGGAATCATACGCATGTGTTGGAAAACACTGTCACTAGCGCCTGTGTGCAAACATGCAAGTTTTTGCCTCATTAGCGTTGTATGTTGCCTTATAGCACAATAATGAATGTCCTGAAACAGTCTGTATCTCAGTTTTCTGTTTGTCACAATAAAGCATTGAATGAATTGACAGACTGCATCAAATGAAGACTGTATGATGTTGCAAGACTCGTCTCATGTCCATGTCAGGCAATTAGACACCAGTGGATCTTGCTGAGGTGCCAACTCCTCAGCCACATCAGTAGTTTCATGTTGAGGTAGTTGTGGCAAAACATTCTGAATTTTACCATCTAAATCAACACAGAGTACACCATTTCCAGAGTATACATGGTATGATTCTTCAGAAAAGTATGCCTCTCTGTGTTATGTGTGTAACCAAGTACAACCAAATACAGAGCAAAATGTGTCAATGCTGAGACTAACATTTCTCTGCATTCTATTTTGTATTTCTTCTGTTCTTGTTGTAAACTTCTCAATGGCAGCATTCATCAATCTCCATAAATTGGCTCGTACGTGTAGAGCCATGTGAACAGCCTGTATTACAACCAAGCGAGTCTTGAAGAATGCAACCTTACTCTTGTATGTTTTACATCTCATGGCAGCAGAGATCATAAGGTCCTGTCTTGCCTTGCAAGAGACTGTACAGAATTAGTTAATCTTGCTATTGTTTGAATTAGCAAATAATTGTTTTGTACACTGTTTAGCACACTTATTTTTCTGCAAAGTCTTATGGGTCTTTTTGCCCATTTGTGCATGCACATATATATATATATATATATATATATATATATATATATATATATATATACACGTGTGTGTGTGTGTGTGTGTGTGTGTGTATGTATGTAATAGATATACCACTCTGAGGTGTCTTGATCGCTCTGATATCATGCAGCCTTGGTGTCGTTGTGCGTGGGGCGCGGGCGAGTCGTCAACCGCACAAGGCGTGCATATATCAGAGCGCGACCGCACACCTCAGAGTGGTATATCTATCTTATAAAATGGCTATAGATTTTTTTTTTTGGGGGGGGAGTAGTCCTTTTGTGTAGTTGGTAATTAAATGATATGTTGGCAGAGGTGACACTTTTTGGTGTGAAAAACTGTATTTGTAAATGAATTTAACTTTTAGTAGTCCTTTTTGGTGTGAAAAAAAGTATGTCCGTAAAGGACTGTCACTTTAATTGCCCAAATGTAGCGTGACTGAGTGGTGCTCATTTTAGAAAGTGAGAAGCTGTTACGTGGTGAAAGTAAGACGTGCTGTGTTTAAAAAATCAGAAAAGTGACTGCCTTTTATTAGTTTCTCTCAGTTTTCCTTAATAGTAGTTCCATATTGTATGCGGAAGCAGCGAGGATAGATCGAGTGAGTAGGTAATTTTAGAAACGTGGGCCAGGCGGAGGCGGGTGTTGCTATGGCAGCACTGCATCTGCTTCCACATCATTCTAAAGTCTGACTTCGCTCATCTAATGTCATCCCGTTCGCTGTCGCGCCGTAGACTGCTATTACGAAACGAAGGCAACAGTCACCTGATTTTAAACAAGCTGCGATCTTACTGTTCTCGTAACAACTTCTCACTAATGTTTCCTTCAATCGCCCTTCTGACCTCACTATTAGTGAAAGTGCCTCTGCAGGATCGTGGTATTGTCAGTGGAAAGGCATCTTTTAAATAATGAAGAAGACTACAAAGAATGTATGTTATAGTTTTATATATACAGTTAGGTTTCTGTTAATCAGACTGGTCATAGTGGTTACAGTAATATAAGTGGTTGTACACTGTGACACTGTGAACATGGCAGGCAGGATTTGATTTTTAAATTAAATTTTCAGTAAACATTAATGGTAGGATGAAGAGATCTGTTTCTACAGTGTGGGGCTACTACTGGTATATTTACTTATGGGTGTAGGTGTCAGTTGCACATGTGTGTTAGTGTGGGTGTCTAGCTGCACCAGGTGTGGAGTGGTCTTGCTGCTGGTGAAAAGGTTTTGAGGACTGGAAAGTAGTTCAGGTGTGCGGTCGTAGTGGAAGGTGTGCGGTCGTTAGGAAATAATGCACGGTCATGTGACGTGTTTTGGCCAATTGTATCACTGGGATTTTTATGATTTTACCACCATTTTATATATATATATATATATATATATATATATATATATATATATGATTTTGTATTTTCTTGAAACTTGGCTTCCCAGTCAAATGCCCTTTGGGGTAACCCTTGCCTCAGTGTTTGCGCACAGAGGTTCTTTGTCTTTTAAATAGTTTTTTATTTTAATGGGTTCACCACAAAATATCCAAGGTACACCGCCTTGAGGGTAGCTGGTCCATTCCACTGGGGTGTCAAACAGATGAGGCATACTGATGAGTCCTGGTAGGACGAAACACATGTCTATGTCTTCTGTTAGCACCCTTTGCAAACTGTGTGAGAGGCCTTTCGGCACCATGCAATTCTGCTTAAAGTTGGACCAGCATAACATTCTGTGGTGATTTGCATATGCAGCCCATGATGCTTTGCATTGTGGGGGCATGTGTGATTTTGTATTTTCTTGAAACTTGGCTTCCCAGTCAAATGCCCTTTGGGTAACCCTTGCCTCAGTGTTTGCGCATAGAGGTTCTTTGTCTTTTAAATAGTTTTTTATTTTAATGGGTTCACCACAATATATCCAAGGTACACCGCCTTAAGGGTAGCTGGTCCATTCCACCGGGGTGTCAAACAGACGAGGCATACTGATGAGTCCTGGTAGGACGAAACACGTGTCTATGTCTTCTATTAGCACCCTTTGAAAACTGTGTGAGAGGCCTTTCGGCACCATGCAATTCTGCTTAAAGTTGGACCAGCATAACATTCTGTGGTGATTTGCATATGCATCCCATGATGCTTTGCATTGTGGGGGCATGTGTGATTTTGTATTTTCTTGAAACTTGGCTTCCCAGTCAAATGCCCTTTGGGGTAACCCTTGCCTCAGTGTTTGCGCACAGAGGTTCTTTGTCTTTTATATATATATATTGCTGTCCGATGGTGACAAGCGTGTCTGTTTAGCAGTATTACAAACCAGTTGCTTACGACATTTCATGGCCATAGATCTAGTAACGTTGCTCACTACATTATGAGCAATGTCTGTGTCCACCATCATTGTGTAAAAGTCAGTGTCAGTGGCTCAGCAGGTTGCACACTCACCTCTGAGGCTGGAAGATCAGATGGCTGTGGGTTCTATCCCCACACCAGGCACTTGGGTTAATATCCCAATACTGACACTGAAATGCAGCATGACTAGGATGCTGCACTCCTGAGGTGCTGTCTTTCAGATGAGGCGTTAAACCGAGGTCTCGCCTGCTTGTTCTGGTGGTTGTTCAGGTGGACGTTAAAGATCCCATGGCACTTCTCAAAAAGAGTAGACAAAAATAAATCAAGCTAGTACACATATTATACAGAAAGTATAAAAGATAAATCAGAACAAAAAAAAACCAAAAACATACATAGGTAGGGGAAAAAGGATAATGTTACAGTCATCTCATCACATAAGGTCCTCTATCCCAAACATCCTGTGCACTACACACACCAATACACACTACAACACCCCTCACCAATATATTGTGACAGCCTGACCTTCAGCCCATTGTCTATAATGAAATCCCCTTTCATCTTTTTTCCATTGTTACCAAGTCATCTGGTTTTTATCAAATTGTGTCTGTGATTTGATTTCTTTCTCAGTCATATGTACCAATATACTGGGTGAGATCACTTTCTGCTGTAATACGAACTTACATCATACCTGCCACATAAAACACTTTATACAGGTGAAGAGTAATCAAACCGTACCATTATCCACACTCTGCATCAAATGTATAGTTCCAGTAATCACATTTTCATAAGTGACTGTCAACCATGCAACATCCCCCCATCGTGCCCCAAGTTCGTTCCAAACCTCTCTAGCATAGGAACAGTGGATAAAAAATGTTCTAGGGTCTTGACTTGCTGGACACACTGCTTCCTGTAGCACAACCATTCTTCCACCCTTTTCTGTTTTGCATTTCCCTTCACTCCCAGTCTGCCATGTACACACAGCCAAATCACATGCCACATCCATGAAGGAGTTCTACGATCCATAAGATTGTCTTCTGTAGCTTCATAATAGTTAGGTCTAATGTCTTTATACACAATAGAGATCTGAAAAGAACCCTCCTGTATCAAACCATACAATGACTTCTTATTAAGGAATGAAATCTGTGCTTTGGTAATTTTCCATTTCCGTATCTTTTCTAAAGAAGACAGCATAAAACTTGGCCAAGTATCCTGTTTTTTTTTCACAAGGGGACCCTGTCCCCAGCGCTGTAGCAGGGCCGTGTTCCACAGTGCCACCCTTTTTTTCCAGTCTGCAGCTGCTGGTTTCAGGAAGGCCGAAAAGGTATTAAATAAAAAAATGCTGTGAAAATAACTGATAGGATTAATCATTTGCAAGACCCCAAATTTAACTGCCTGATATAGCACCTCACATTTGATGGGGTTCAGTCTACTACCCCATGTTAGCTGGAAAACCTGGCTTAAAATGGAGACATCTAGTGAGCTAGGGGGTGGAACTATGGCACTCACATATGTCAACAGGGGAAGAAAAAATGTGTCAACAATAGACACCTTTTTCTTTTTTATCTGCTGCCATTTCTTCCAGATTTGCACCTTGGAGTTACTATGATCCAATTTTGCCAACAAGTTCACCCGTTCCATATCTGGATCACCAAAAGTGATCCCTAGGATGGTTATAGTCTGGCTAGTCATACATATATTGTGTATCTCTACTACCGGATCAGTATGTTTACTCAAAATATAGCCTCCACACTTCTGAATATTCAGGGCTGACCCCGTCAGTCTTGAAAAATGCTGTACAGTATTTAAAGCTTGATCCGCCGACCTTTCATCGGCTATCAGAAGGCAGACATCGTCAGCATAAACTAATGTTTTAGTGAGATCCACAACACCCTTTATATCCACACTGCAGATCTCAACATCCTGTTGAATCAGCTTTAAAAGAGGGTCCAGGCAAAAAATATATAAAAGAAGGCTCATTGGGCATCCCTGCCACACCCCTCAATTTATATGTACTTCCCTCCCTCTATAGGCATTAATCAGTGGGGTCATAGAGGCAATACTATAAAGTCTCAGGATCCAGGTACTAAACAACTGTAGAATGCCATACTTATCCTATACCATCTTCATTTACAGATGTGAAACTTTATCATATGCCTGTTCGTGGTCCAGGATCAGTAAATATCCCATCAGGGCATTCTGCTGGCCAAGTGTGATGACCAAGGCCACTGATGTACGATGATTAAAACAATGAAATTCCATTTTCAAGACTTCAGATTCCAGAATTGCACTGGTGATTGTTACTCTAATTTCCAGATTTTACTGGGATTCTGCTGTCATTCTTTTAGTATGTGTTTAAATAATCAGAATAAAAGAAGGCTTAATATACAGAGCATTAAATAAAGCAAATTGAAAATAGTACAGGAAGCAATTATAACAAAAATACAAGTTTTGTAGAATTACTGATCTACTGTAAAATGTTCATTTTTTCATTGTATTTCTTTGGTAACCGGGTAAAGGCACTGGACCTAAGGTCCCTTTTCAGGCCAGACCCAGACAAAAAAAAATATACAAAAATACACAAATACAATCAACAGCAATACAAAACCAAAAAATATAAATTACAAATTACAGCTACAAACAGATTTATGTAATAAATAACTTTTTAACCTTTGTTTAAAAGTTACAAAAGAGGAAGCAAAAAATGATAGATTCCATGAAATCTTTGTTTTTACAGGTGTTCAGGCAGCCTTAATTCCAAAGTTTTACCGGGTTTTCCAGTAAAAACCAAAAACCAGTATCCTTGGTGATGATCTCCCACAGTTGGAGCAAGTTGTCTGTAATATTCCTCCCTTTTAAAGTACACACCTCACTCGGGTCAATCACATATGGGGCCACAATACCAAGCTGAGTTGCCAGTATTTTCATTAAAATCTATAAATTGGTGTTCATAAGGCTAAGAGGTCACTAATTCTTAAGTATCTGACTGTCTTCTTTTTTGTGTATAAACAGCTGAATCGTTTGTCCAAACTGCGGAGCAATATCCGGGATATCTAGGATCGTATTAAATACCACCCACAGCACATCCACCAATTCAGCTACAAATGTTTTATAAAATTCAATAGTTAGTCCATCCGAACCCGGTGTTGTATTCACATTTAAGGATCGTATAGCATCCTGAATCTCTGTTGCTGTTATTGGTACAATCAGTTGGTGTTTAGAAGTTTGTGGGATCTCCAGTATCTGACAGGGTAGCAGTAATTCCGCTATCAGGTAGGAGTGATGTCAGGAACAGAATACATCCATTCCATATAGTGGACAACTTCCTCTAATATGTCAGTCATGGATGTCACAATAATCCCCCTTGACGTACGGAGAGAGTCCATGGTACTCTGCTGTACCTGGGTTCTACAACTCTCGTAGATGTCACCAGTAGTTACTTTCCCAGGGGTGCCTATCCTGTGTTCATAAAGGAGAGATGTCTCCCTTTCATACTGTAGTGCTGCTATGTGTGTTTTAAGCTGCTGGAGCAGTCCAGCATATTCCCCATACCCTTCATTAATGAGGGACACAACTCTCATGAACTGCCCTTTTAATGTTAAATTTTGGAAATATTTATCAGTCTGCCATCTGTGGGAAAGCATCTGTAAAGCTACTTTCATATCCCACTTAGTCTGTATCCACCAATGACTGACATTGTCATCCAGACACATCATAGATTTTCTAGCTCTCAGGAGTTCATGGATTTGCTCCACACACTTCCTATCTGAGAGCAAGGTGTTATTCAGTTTCCAGACTCCCTTACCCTGTCGGTTCCCTTCCCCCAGCATAATTTTCACTTTAACCATGAGATGGTCTGAGGTTTCAAGTGGCACTGTGAAAGCCTGCAGACATTTCAGGGCAGGTGAAGAGAAGATGTAGTCAATTCTTGTGGCCAGAGTAGCCTTATAAAATGGGTACCCCCCCCCACCCCCATAGCAGGTATGGTTCAATAGGTATCTGCTAAACCTGTTTGATGTACAATATTGGGCAGGGCCCCCGAATTGCAATACATTTTGTTCGGTTTTGCGCCTTTATCCTGAACACTCATAACACAGTTAAAATCCACTGCCCAAACCAGCAGTCAAGATGAAAAAAGATACATTTTTATAATATGCAGTAGTTCCACCCTTTCTTTCTTGGTTTGGGGAGCGTACACATTAATCACTCTCCATTGTTGTTTATTATCAGTGAAATCAATAACAAGAACTTGTCCAGGGTAAATATCTAAAACATTTGACACAAAATAATCCCACCCAGAAAAGAATATACCCACTCCTCCACATCTTTCCAGTGTAAGTGAAAAAAAGGAAGGGCCCCAGCACCACAATTTCCAAGCAGTTTCTATGTCATTAATGGTGTATAATCGTACATCATCCCGTAAGCATGCAATGTCAATATGATTATCTTTCAAGACAGAAAAAGCCACCAACCATCTTTTTCCATTCTTGACACTATTGACATTAACTGAGGCAATGTTATAGACATGCAATGGAATCATAAAGGAAAAAAAATAGTATTGCCATCCTACACATAAGGAGAAAAAAATAAACATGGGAACAAAAATAATCAAGTCCCAGACTGCTTTCCTAGACACTGACTCCATCTAGGTACAGTCCCTAACTGTTTTGTTTTTCATCCGGACTGCATGCACCTTCACAACCAAACCATCTTCTTCAGAATCTGATGACAGCCCTTTTTTAGGAGGAAAAGGTTGAGGAAAACTCAGAATCCTCCCCATTATCTGAGTCAGGTGGTTGCAGAATGTCATATGCATTCAAGAAGGGTATCAGAACCTGTACCCCTTCCATCTTTTGCAGTTTTGCTTTAGGGTTTGACATTTTTCAATGGTATTTTCTTTGAAGCCACCATGGTGGTATCAGGTGGGGGCAGTCAATTGATTCGGTTTCGAAGAACACTCTGCCTGAGAAGCATACCCTAAATCAGGTATTTCCACTTCCATTTGTTGTTGTACATCCAGGCAAGGTGGGGTTTCAAGGCAGATCACAGCCCCGGTGATGCATGACTGGGGGAGGGGGAAGGGGTGTACTTCCAGGACCTCACTTAGGACCACAGAAGGAGGGTTTTCAGCCAGAAGAGCCTGGTGGGAAGTTATCTATCTCCTCTATTTCTGTACCATACTGTTCTTTGTGTTTCAATACTAACTTTCTGTGCCTTTCCTACCAAAGTTCCTGCTTCGGGCGATCAGTCCGATTGTGGGTAGCCCACTAACAGTTCTGATAGACATGTCCAGGTTGATCACGCAAATTACACATACAGTCATTCATACACTCACTACTGTTGTGCCCATATTCCATGCAGAGAGTGCACTTCACCCAGTCGCACGCATTACTCAGGTACATATGGAATCCGCAGGTGAAGCAGGATTTGGGCTGTCCCTGATAGGAGCAATGACCTCTCCCTGAACCAAGAAAGAAAGTGCTAGGTAGATGTTTTGAGCCCTGTGGACCTGATCTCAAACAGACTCTAAATTTCCACCCCCCTGTCCAGATATGTTCATCATCCTATATCAAGGATGGGTCACCAAGTAGCTCACATTTATTTTGGAGCCAGTAGTGCACATCATATACAACTACCCCCTCATTGCGAAAGAGAATGGTCACTTGTTTAATCAGAGGCTTTGTCAGTGGGAGGACTTGAAAGGGAAGCCATAAGGATGAGTGACGTTTTTTTTCGTAGGAGACCCAAACTCTATCCAGACCTGCTGGGGTCTTAAAACTGACATCATACACATTGTCACCATGTGCATGAATCAATGCATAGCTCTCATTTGAGAAAAAGTGAAGTGAGTCTTTAATGAGTGTTTTCCCAACACATATTCTGTCATGTGAGCGTGATGAACCACCTAAATATTGGATGTGCACAGCATTTTTTCTTTGTGCAGGGACAGTCACAGGAAAACCAGCATCTCAACAGCAAAATTGTCACCATAATGTCAAGGGTTGTACCCCCTTGTCCTCCCCTCCTGAAGCATTCTCTGCCTGTTCCACTCTGTCACCTCACCATGCCAGTGTCTCACAGGTCCCTCAATGACATTTTCTGCCGGTGACGAGTCCCAGACAGGGAGGTGGGCATCCCCCACAGCTATAGGCCATACCAGATCTGCAGGTTGGAAGCTGATGTCACCTGGGTCAATTTGTGGCTCTGTTTGTAGAATTGGGGTTTTGCTGCCTGGAATAGGTGTTTCTTCAGGATCAGGCATCCAGCCTCCCCCCTCCTTTTACTTTCACCCCACTCATTTTAATGCCGAGCCAACAGTCCACATCCCCGTAGCTACATGAGTATCCTCACAAACATTAATTCTACGTCCTCTTCTTAACCCCAAATCAGACACAGGTCTATCTTGCACTGTTTTCTCAGAAGCTGTGCTTGGCCCCAGATTAACAGCATCAGTACTAGTTTCAACAATTTCAACAGCTGCTGGCACATTGGCTTTCAGAGTGGTACTTACTGTGACAGGGATCGGGGTAGCCGTAGAAGGTAGAGTCTCCAAACTGGTCATTAACTCTTCTTGCACAACCTTTGCTACTGGCACAACTTGCTGTGGCATTGCCCGTTCGCTACATTCCATCTGTATTGCTCCTGCATCATTCTGTGCAACTGCCACTGTGGGCCCAGGACTGCTTGCCTCCATATGTACATTCACATCCTCTCACACAGGTGACCACCATTGCACACCTCTCCCTGGGGTCAAAAGAACATGCAGCAACTGTTGTTGCTATTCTTCACTCAAAGCTTGTACAAATTCAATTTCATGCTGTAAACCAGCCGCTAGCAGATCATCAGAGTCCTCAGACTGCTGCATCTCCAAGTTCACCTCCATAGCCTCGCTATTATCAGCATAGGTCTCATTGTCCAGCACAATCTCCTGCTCTGGAGCTACCAGGAGGGTGCTCCTCTCCCCTGCAGTGCTTGAATCCAACTGAACGAGTTTCACATCCTACAGCCATCATTCACCAGCACCCCCTACCACCGAATAGGGGAATTGCTTATTTAAAACAGAAAGAAACAGAAAAAAAATCATAATGAATCAGCACTGCATCATACAAAAAAGAAAAAAAGAAAATTACAGAGAAATAAATATACAAAAACACAGAACGTAATAAATTCAAAAAGAAAACTACAAGCATTACTATAGTACAAAAATTGGAACAAATCATCCGATCATCCCCCATATTTACTCAGTTGCACAAGCATAGCAGTAAATTGCATAACAAAGATGTATTACAGCATACCAGCAAAAATATATATATATATAAAAAAGAAAATCATATTAGAGCTCAAGCAATAATACAAAAAAACAACCAATACCATGTTGGAAACCACCCACATCCCTGTCTGAAACTTAAAGGGAAGGGGAGAACTGTAAATTACAGATACTAATATCCGGCTACAAGAACTGGGAAGCATAAAGCAAACCCAATCCCCAGTCTCGCGTCAATAGAATAAGAATGTGAGAAAACCCCCATGTGTTTACCCATACTCCAGTAGAGGGCATAGAAGTGCAATGTCAAAATGAAGGAACCAGATAGAGTCCAGACCAAAGCTCAACCTCTTATTACCTGGGGATACCATGGAAAAGGGAACGGACCCATATGGCTTATGTAGATTAAAATCATAGGGCCTGAAATGCAGCCACCACTGAGCCTGGAGAACCAACATGGGTACCTCAAAAAGACAAAAACAAACCAAACCAAAGCAAGTAAGAATGCCATTAGTGACATCATACAATGAAAATGCTCATGGTCAAAACAGCCAGAAAAAAGGTTCCCACCTATCCTGTCATGCTCTCAGTGAAGCCTTCCCCACACAAGACTGTTTAATACTGAGTAAATCATTGTAGATCAAATAAAAAAGTTCCACAGTTGTTAAATTCTGCTGCTGTAAGATAAATTTGCAGATTACCTGCCAAATCCCAAATAAAAAACAACCCATCAAAATTCGAAGACTACCTGGGTCAAAATGCTTTCAGAACTGTGGGAAAAAAACCCAAAATAAACAATCAGGAGACATAATACCAAACACCGGAGTCCGCCATCGAACTGCTAAAAGTTTCCAAAAGTCAAGGATGAATGGACAGTGGAAATATAAATGGTCAGATGTTTCCAATTGAAGTAAACAAGAGAGCCTAGGACAGTAACGGTCCGCAATCTGCTACGTACATTTATCTTGCCGTGAACACCCAACCACACAATGTCCTGATATTTCAGGGGAAGATGAGGCTCACAGAGGACATCTGTAATTGCCCGCTGAACTGGCAGACAAAATCCTGGAAAAGGAATCTCCAAGAAATGAGTCAAAATACATGATCATAAAGAGACCATCAAGTCATGGTCGACACATGCTGGACCATAAGGCCCTAGCATTTAATGTAATCAAAACATAAGGACCAATCCAGGGGTAATCTATAGCGCCATTTATTTTTATGAATAAAAGTGCTCCCTCGCCATTCTAAAAGAATGTTTGATACCGATATCAATGATCACACTTTCCACTGTGCGTCCACATCCTTCACTAAAGGCAATAAAGTTGTATTAAAAAAATAGACCAAAAGAAAACCAGGGGATTGATCATTGCTTTCTAGGCAAATAAGTAACCATTCACTTAATAGGGTTAAAGCCAACTACCCCACAACCCCTTAAAAAAACAGGAATACATCACAGTTTCCTTAGACTGTGGGATGGGGGTAAATATGACTTGAAAACAAAAAAAAACAAGAATCAAAAATGTCTTGAGTAGACACGTTTGTTCTTACTCATAGACCATTTGTTAGATTTAGAGACTAAGCCTTGGCCTTTAGCAAGCTGAAAATCCCAGTTGAAGACCTGCATGTCTCCATAACCAAAACAAATACTCAAACATTTACAGGGCTGGGTACAAATTGGAATAGGACCCAACTGAGTAGCAGGGAGCACTCCAACCTGAGAGAGAGATGGACAAAAAGGGAGAAAAATACATTTACCTACATTCACTTGGGCCCCAATTGCTCTTGACAAGGTCCGAACAAGCTGAAAAACCTGAATACCAGAAGCAGCATCCGGCACCATCAAAATCAGGTCATCTGCATACAAAACAGACCTTACTGTCACCCCCCCGCCGGGGAAGAAATCCCCCATATACCAGGCACCTATGTAAAATCCTAACAATAGGGTCCATACAAAGAATATAAAGGAGGGGACTAAGGGGGCATCCTTGATGCACCACAACTGCAACCTTTACCCTGCCACCCAAACATTTATTGTCATAAGGCCGAATAAAGGACCCCTAATTACAAAGCTGAATTCAATTAATAAAGGTTTGCGGAACCCATGGTGGTCTAAACAAAGCCATAAATAATCATGTTGAAGCCTATCAAATGCTTTAGATTGTTCCAGGTTAACAAAATACCCCTTTGAGTTGCATATTACTCCATGTTGCCATATTTCTTTGAAAAGCAATAGTGCACCTGAGATTTTATGACCCAGGACAGAATAGTATTGAGAGGCATGAATAACATCCCCCAATACCCCTGATAGTCAATTACCTAAAAGTTTGGCCAAGATTTTAAAATCCACATTCAAAAGTGTAATTTGCCACCAATTTTGTAAATCTGTTCTGTCCCCTCTTTTGAATAAAAAGGTTAACAGACCCTCAGGCATATGGTCAGCCAACAGAAGGGAATCCAAAAAACTATGGAAAACTAAAAGGAGTTCTGTTGGCATAAACCGAAACAAAACCTGATACAGCTCCCCAGGGAGGCCATCAGAACCAGTAGCAACCCTCTTCTGAAGACCAGAGATAACTGCCTCAAGTTCAGCCAGAGAAACAGCAGAAATAAAAGATGCCCGCTGAAATTCTATAAGCCTCTTAACATCTGCCATGTCCAATAGCTGATTCACTACTGAGTAATCTAAATCAAAAGGGACATTTTGGTGCTCCAAATGGCATTCTATCTCAGACAGAATGGAAAGGTTGTCCATCAGGTCAACATTTTGCACAGTAAGCAGAGGCATAATCTTACTTTTGCATAATCAGGCACCACAATCATCCAATGGATTAATCTGACAGTGCCGCCCTTGTGTGCCAAACCTTTGCTCTAATTCCAGGGATTTTCACCTATTATATTGTAAACAAAGTAGGTAATGCTTTGTATCAGCCAGTGCCATTGAAACATCAGACCCAAAATCCATTCCCCTGGACAATAAGCCCAGATAAATAGATTTCAGTCGAGAATACTCCGCCTTCTCAGTGTTGCTTTGTTGTAATGAACAGGACTGAAAAAAGTGGTGAGAATACTCTTAGTGTCTGACCACCAAGAAATGACTGAATAACAAAGAAAAAGCATTGATTTCTGGTCAGTCAAAATCACCTCCAGGTCCTGAAGTACAACAGGGTCGGCAAGTAAGCCACTATTAAGGCACCATACCCCTTTCCCACTGACCATGGGTGGAGAGGAGAAGATGTGCAGGCCAATCAAGGCATGATCAGAGGATGCAAAGGGGACTGTTACAGTCTGAAAAAGGGTAAGGGTAATGGAGGCAATCAATAATCCATGTGAGTGGATAAGGAACCCTAAAAAAAAGTCAGAGGGGGATGTTTACAAAGGGAGGCCTGTGCATCTATCAAGGATGCAGACTGAAGTAAATGTCAAAGTGAGTGAGCATCACAGTAAACCTTGGATCTCTGGGGGAATTTATCTGATTTCGATAAACTAATATTGAAATCCCCACCCAATAACATAAGGGAATGGGTATAGAGATACGGGTGCAGTAGTTGTAATAATTCCACCCTTTGTGCCTTAGTCTGTGGAAGATAAACATTAATTAACCAGTAAGAGTGGCCCTCAAACTCAATGTCCAACAACAAATCCCTCCCAGGACAAATAGCCACAAGTTTATGCACCTGGATAAGGGGTGTTGCAAAGCAAATACCTAAGCCACTAGACATCAGCTCGACCTATAGACCAATATGAGTCTCCCAAAACCCAATCTCTCTGGGCAACTGAAATATCCCTGAGAAAATGCAACCTAATGTCCTGAAGGAAAAAACATCATAAGCACATTCTTGCAGTAAAGAAAAAGTGGTTAAATGTTTGAAATCCGACCTGATACTATTTACATTTAAACTAGCTATACAAAAAGAATCATGAAAATCAAGAAGGGGGGGGTACAATAATTTTCTTCCGACTAGACCTAGTAACTCTTGTCACTTTAGAGGTTTTTCATTAGTGGAAGGAGGGATGGGGGATACCAACTTGGTAACCGGGAAACCTGAGTCAGTGTGGTCCTCCTCATCATCCATCTGTTCACCCCAAGAATGAAAAACTTGAAATCAATTAGATAAAGGAACATCCTCAGCAACAGAAACATTTAAGGTATCTGCCAGAAGAGGGTTTAGCTGGGGAGAAGAGACCAAATCAGGGACCGGGCCTTGTGGAAATTCAGACTCAGGGGACACCAAAGTAGGAGAGAGTGGTAATACCACAGGCAAGGGTTCCATAGAAGGGTGAAGCTCAGTTGGCACCAATGAATCAGTCATGGTAGTCACAATGGAAGGTACAGTCGAAGGACAGGGATCAGGGGCATCCAAGTGGGGATGCGGAGATTGGTCAGGAAATGGCAGAGGAGGGGACCTTGCAATACGGAAAGGCTTCTTAGCCATATACAAGTAAAATTCCTGCTCAGTATCATTCTCAGAATTATGGGCAACCCAGGGACATGAGCCAAAATCATGCTCATCATCACCACACAAATTACAAAGCAAGGGGACAGTACAAAACCGAGCAGTATGGCCCACTCCTCACACTGAAAACATTTAGTAGCAGTGCAATCAGTATTGAGGTGAGACAGAGACCCGCATCTATAACAGTTCTTAGGCTGACCCTGATAGAAAAGGATGCCTCTGTCTCGGCCCAGAAAAAAAACGTTGGGTAAATGACAGATCCCAGTCTCAGATTGCTTCAGCTTGACCCGAAAGGTTCAGCCCCCAGTCCAGAACCCATTTTCGTCCATGATAGGAACTGGATTCCCCTGGATATCACAGCATTTTTCCAGCCAAAAGACAATGTCACTAATGCTCACACCCTCACTCCGAAATATATTAGTAACAGTTTTAATAAAGGGTTTCGTGATGGGAATGGCTACATAATCCTGCAATAATGGAGTGTGTCTGACATCCACATAAATCCTCCAGAATTTGTCCAGTAAAGTGCCAGTACAAAAACTGACATCAAAGTTAAAGTTGCCAGGGGTATGTATAAATGCATAAATATCTGCTGGTGTAAATCAAAGAGAATCCCAAATTACAGCCTTTCCCACAAAGAGCCTATCAGGTAGGGACTCCCTATCCCCTTTGAAATGCAGCTGAACCACAAAGCGATGTTTTCCAGCCTCTAAAGGTTTTTTAAATAGGCTAGCATAGTTGACCTTGGGTGGGGCAGCTGAATCAGGCATAGACTGAAATGGAAAACCAGCTGTAACATCAGCATTGCTAGGTATGTTTGCAACAGTAACATCATTAAGCCCACCAGAAGAAGGAGGCAGAGACTCACCCACAGCCAGGACGTCAGACTTGGGCTCCAATGGAGAAACAGTCAGGGAGCCAGGAGCAAGCGGCTCCAGCAATTCCAGAGATTTAACTTCAGTGGGTTCAGGCTCAATAACAGATGGAGTACTAGGAGCTTGATACTGTGAAACTGATATAGAAGAATCATCCTCCAGGCCCAACACACCTAGGCCCTGCAGCAAAGAAGGTCCCAAAAAATGCAACCTGCAAATCACCTGGGGGAGAACCCAGAAGTTGAATATTGGGATCCGGGACCCAGTGACCCTACAAGTACACCCATCCTGCCTGTGGCAGGGCAGTTTCAGGAGCCCAATCTGCATCTGCAGGAAGATCTTCTGATAATGCTGCCAAGACAGGAGGGCAAGCCGCGACACCCACTGCAGCCGGGGGGACCACAACCGTAGAGGTAAAATGTAATTTTTTTCCTGCTAAAGGCTGCAGGCTAACCTGTGATCTCTTCTGCTTTTTCTCCACTTCTAATCTTGATTTGTTCTCTTCAAAATCCATTTCAGCTTCCCGAACAAGTGAAAACAACTTTTCTTTCTTGCAGCATAATTCCAGCTCAAGCAGAGCTTCTTCCACATTTTCCGATTCCATCAGCTGCCCAGATAAATTATCCTGCCCTTCCTTCACAGCTGCAGTAGAAAGGGAGTTGATCGCAACCAAGTCTGCCTGTAGAGCTGCACTATCCTGTGGCAAAGAGAGGTCCATAACAGCACAACAAGCAGCTTCAGTAGCTGAAGTGAGAGTGAGCTCAGCCATGATACACAACGTAGCTTCAGCACCCCCTACTGCAAGAGCAGGGGGAATTTTTATTATAACTTGAAAGTAAATACATAAACAAATTGTGTTACATCACACAAAATCAAACGTTAACAAAATGAAAAACCAAAAGTAAGTATTGTGAACATACTCCTTACATGTAACTTCAGCATTATAATTCCAAATAATAATATAGAGAAGAAACCAAAAACCATCCCAACCCCCCCCAACACTAAAAGAGTAAAGGAATTTTTATATCTTTCAAAAATAAATGATAACAAACAGTATTGGCCTCATACAAAATAATATACAAATCATAAAATAAGGGAACTCAGATATAAGTATTACCTTCATACATGATCAAAATTTATTTCAACTAAAATGTTAAACCACAAAATAAAACCATAGAACTAAAAAAAAAAAAGAACATCTCCCACCACACCATAAGAGAAGGGGAAAAACAAATAAATACAAAACAATATTAACTCATACATAATATATATAAATTGTAAAAGAAAACAAATAAGTATTACAGTCATACCTTTCCTAATCTACATCATACAAAGTGGATTAAGGTATATACAAATTTAAGTAAGATTATAATACCCAGACACAGTCGTTTGCCCTACAGGACTCCTGAAGGAGAACAAAGGATTACAACCAGTCGATACTGTGCCACCAATCATGAAATGTCCTTGATGAAGCTGATGTATGCTCTAAGGTTCTGTGCTTCTGAATAGCTTGCACAATCATAAAAACAGTAGTTCTTCTGTGAAGCACACTTGTTGGATTGTAAACCGACATCTCACATGCCAGATATAGAATTTAAAACAAACCAGAAAAAGCCAGAGCATAACCCTGTCATGCTTCGTCCATAGGAAAGGTAAAATCCCCAAATTCAGAATGTCCAAGGTTATATTATAAAATGGTGACGCAGGCCATTTGTCCCTTAAAATGTTCCAAAAGCACTGAACAAAACAAGTGTTCAACAGTTTCTATCTGCCCTGGGCATGTAATTTTAGGGCAGAAATGTTCTTCCATACTTTTGTGTTTTAAATTCCCTTTTACCTTAATTTGCCATGTAGAGAAAGCCACATGACATCCCACGTATACACAGGAATCCAAGAGGAAGTTAACATTTGCCAATCAATTGACTTTATAGTAAAGATTTTGAATCAAAATAAGCTATGTCTTGAAAAAAGTTTCCTATAATGTATGTGCACAGGTCTTTCCTGGTATGTTGAATGACATGTCCCCGCCCTAGAACCCACAGTTTAATTTTCCCAAAACAAACTCTAAAGGTATTCAGCAAGTGTTAAAAAGATCTCTGTTTCAGGATGCAGAGATGTGAGGGCTAGACACAGAGGATACTTTCCAATGAATCCAAAACCCACGGAATCCAAAAATTGGTACATCCCATCAGAAGTGGTCTAATATTAGCATTAATAAGCACCTTAAAGAAAAACACAATGGGATTCACCATTTTAAGGCCCCCATATTTTTTTTCTTGAAATAAAATGTTCCTTTTTATAGGGTTCAGCCTGCTACCCCACACACATGAGAAGAAACAACCATATATTTCAGTTTCTAATTGTGGGGGCAGGCTGAATACCGCACTCAAATAAAGAAATATTGGCTACAAAAAGGTTTTCACCAAATACACCCATTTCAATTTAGAGAGTCTCCAGGGATTCCAAGTTGCAACTTTTTCCTATGTCAAGGAGAGTTTGCAAGTCCAATTTAGCATGCTTAAATCACCAGTACCGAACTGTAACCCAAGAATACTACAGGTGTCAGTAATTGGCATATCAAGAAGTTTAGGTTCTTGTAAATCCACCCCGACCAATAAGAGGCATTTGTTTTTTTCCAAGTTCACCTGTGTTCCTGTAGAGTTAGTAAAATCTAGTAAAATGTGCCCTATCTTGCGAGCTGAAGGAAGGTCCCCCACAATAAAACAGATATCGTCCGCATAAGCTAAACTCTTAATTTCTTCATCCGTACTGGAAAAGGATACCCCTCGGACTTCTGGGTTATCATTTATACACCGTATCGGGGGTCTTGTGTAAAGATATACAGCAAGGGGCTAAAGGGGCAACCCTGTATAACTCCACTCAATACCCCAACCTTTTTCCCTATCCACCCATTACAATATGCTTGTGCTGGGCCACACTATAACAAGTTTGTACCCACTGTATGAAGATCATGTGGGATCCCATACCCCTTCAAGCAGTCCCAAAGATAAGCATGACAAACTTTATCAAAGCCTTTAGCCTGGTCTAAACTTAAGATAAACACTGTTAATTCACCTGTGTCCCCCCGGTGCAGGATTTCTCTTAAGAGGAGTAAACTGCTGGTTATTTTATGGTCTGGAATATTGCAAGTTTGTGAAAGATGAATAAGGGATGGCACACAAAGCAGAAGCCTATTGTTCAATAATTTAGTAAGCAATTTAAAATCAGTATTAAGCAGTGTAATGGGACGCCAATTATTTAAATCGGCTCTGTCACCTGATTTATACATAAAAATCACCAAACCTTCCCCCATAGTAACAGGTAAATTCCCTGATATCAAAATGTCATGAAGTAATTCCAGAAATTCCTGGAGTAAAACAGTAAATATTATCTTATACAGTTTGTAAGGGATCCCATCCTTCCCTTGGGCAGAACTATCCTTAGCCCTTGATAATGTAGCAACTAATTCTGACTGTGTGAAAGGGGAAACAAGTGCCCTAGCATCAGAAGTCCTAATTTGTGGCAAGTGACACCCGGCCAACCAAGTCAAGTGGTTAGTATTCGATGCCTCCTGAACACAGTAAAAGGAGTTAACATGTTCATCTACAGCATGTAATATATCTGTTTTTGTAGTAAAGTCCATACCATGTATGTCTTTAAAAGATGTCATCCATTTCCAAAATTGCTGTTGAGCACAGAAATGAAAGGGATTCATAAAATCCTGAGTCCCTTGTGTTCCAAAATTCCATTCCTGTTCAAGGGATTTGAGACAGTTGTATTGCATGTCATTTCATTTTTGTTTAGTCTCAGCCAATTCGGTGAGAACTTGCTCAGCAACCTGCGCAGCCTGAAACAAAAGATCTTGAAATTTCAACTGAAAACCCTGATACAGGTCTTTTTTATATTTACAATTCAGCCTCCCAATGTGCTGAAAATAATACCTACTATCCCATTTTGTCTCTTCCCACCTTTCCTGGGAGGTCTCATATGAAAATTTTACTGATTTCCATGCTTCTAATAAAGAAATCAAACCTTCCTTGACCAGGGGAAGGGTAAGAAATTCAAAATTTAGCCTCCAGTACCCAGGACCATGATGCATCCCATCATAATTGGAAACTGTCAGTTCTGTAATGGCACGGTCTGAAGGGGCAACCGGGAAGGTCTTGGTCTGTTTATTTCCTAAAGAAGGGGATATAAGCCAAAAATCAATTTGAGTTGTCAATGTTCCACGAAAAAAGGTTTTGTCCAGTTTCCCAGTATGTGCAAAGGTGTCAATTAGTCCCGTTTGGGATATAAGAGCAGTCAAACAATTGGTATCGCAATACACTTTCCTGGTCTGCAACCCCCTGTCTTTAAAATATAAACTACAATTAAAATCACTCCCCAAAAAAACATATCTAGCCGTAAACAGATATGGCTGAATAGCATGAAAGAGCTCTATTCTGGCAGTCCTTAGTCGAGGGGGCATACATATTTATCAAACGACATGATGGATCATAAAGGGTGATATCCAGCAACAAAGCATGACCTGGAAAAATGTCTACAGATTGTACAATTTTGGCAGTAGAATTATTTACACATATACCAACTCCCCTGCAGAGATCCTCCCCAATAGATCAATGTGTTACCCCCCCCCCATTTCCAGCCCAAAGAGGCTTGTTCTAAGTTTTTAGTAGTATGCAACCCAGTGTCTTGTAGGAAACTATGTCTTGGAATGCCATTTCAAATAGTGCATAAATCAAAATCACCTTCCTTTCTGATTGGATGCTATTGGTGTTCAAAGAGGCCAATCTAATATCATACAAACCACTCATGGCAGGTTATGTAAGCGAGAAATAAATAATGAAAAAAGCTAACATGACTGAGTAAATAGAGGAGTGTCATTGTTTCTTTGTGACCCCTTTTCTGGATCCCAATCTAGATTTATTTTTTGGGAGGGAAGTAAGATCTTCTGTGGAGCGTTCCGAATCTGACCCCCCCCATCTGCTTGGGAAGAATGTATGGAGGTAGAATTTGATTCAATCCCAGCATCCATATCCTCTTCATGTAAGGCTGTATAGATATTTTGCATAGGGAGTTGGAAAGGTCCTGAAGATGAAGAGGTTGAGCTTTTATTCCTCAAACTCCTTCTTCTATTGTTAACAACAGTAAAGGCTCCTCCCAGTGGAAGGGGTGGTGGCATAGTATCTTTATCTGTAAGGGAACAGGTATGATGGAATCAAACACCACAGAGGGGGTGGGGGTAGGTGGGCCTTCCTCAGGAGGAGGCCTCAGTGATGGTACAGGTGGGGCCTCCCGAGGTTGTCCTGGGGGATCCCCGGAGCGTTCTTTACACAAGGGAGGAGGGTCCACGCAGCCATTGTGCTGCCTTTACAGCAGTGTTGAGATAAAAATCCTGTATGGCAAAGTCTCAATGAGATGCTGCCCATGGACAATCCAAAAAGTAATGGTTCTCTTCACATAGACTGCATTTTGCCGGATGATGCAATCCAACCTAACATGTCCCAACTCACCACACTGCACATTTTAATGTGTCACAGGTCCTACTAAGATGTCTGCTAGATGCACACTTGTAGCAATGGCATGGCTGTCCTGGATAAAAGGTAAATCCTTCATCCCTACCCAGGTAAAAACAACTGGGGAGGTGTTAAAGTCCATCTTCAGTTTGTGACACAGTTATTTTGTACCTCCATCCCCCATTCCAAAATCCTTCTGTGTCCAAGATAGGTTCTGGATTATCTTGGATTTTACGCCACTTCTCAAGCCAAGAGGTGATGTCCACCACATTCACCCCCTCATTGTGAAAGAGCACATTGAAAACTTTAAAGGACTGTTTAGTAATAGCCTTGAAATGGGTCCATGCAGGGTTGGTCTTTACCAGAGCATACTTCATCCAAAACCTGTTCAAGATGTCAGGAGAACAAAAGCTGACATCATAGGTAGATTCCCCAAGGGTATGTATCAAGGCATAGACCTAGGTAGGAGAGAAATCAAGCATTTGTTTCATTAAAACCTTCCCCACATAATAGCAGTCAGGCATAGCATCCATAGGGCCCCAAAATCATAAATGAACTACATTACGACATTTGGCCAGTGAAACTGGTTTATGGAAGAGACTTCCAAAGGTAGGCATCTCTTTAGCAGGCATGGGGTCTGTCTCGAGAGGGGAGAGTAGTGTTTCCCCTGGTCATGCAGCTGGAACAGGGGGACTACTCTTACCTTGTGGAGCAACAGATGGCTCCTCCTGAAAAAGCACCACTATGGGAGAAACGGGCTCATGTTGTCCTGTTATGTTCAATAAGGTATTAAGAAGAGGCAGCCCTATAGGACTTTCATTCGCCAAAGCTTCTGGCGACAATAGGGGTACTTCAGCAGTTTGGGCCAGGAATATTCCCTGCAGCTGGCCCTCCTTCATTAAGCTGGTGACAGTTTTGCCCCCTAAACCCCTCTCGGAAAGTACTGTACCCAGTAGCGGAATTTTGGGATCCGCAACCCACTGACCTGTCTTAGTTCTGATCCATCCAGCCTGTTCTAAAGCTTGTTCAGGGGACCAGTGCACTTCTTAAAGAATTAGAGGTGGCCTCACCAAAACCGGTCAAACAAGCTTTGGCTCAATCAGTGGTTCAGCCTCAATCGCAAACATCTTCGGGGGAATGCCTGGTGTAACAACGATGAGCCCTGCTCAGATCGTTTCCTTTTTTCTGCGGCACAGAGTTTAGCCTCATGATAATCCTCCATGCCTTTCAACAGTAGAACTAGCTTTTCTTGTAAAAAGAATCTCCACAGCGTCATCTTCTTATAGTATAGAAACTGGTTCTGTTCCATCTCCATGATGCATCTTGGGCGCGGTGGAGGAATCGAGTATCCCAATCCTACCGATGGAACTCCCATCATTGTTCACCACCCGTTGAGGTAAGGGATTCGGTACGCAATGCTGGCACCCAAAGGGTGCCTCCCAGCCATACCATTCTCCTCACCTGAAAGCTTAGGCTCGCTGTCAGCAGCACGTCTGCCTCCATTGTCCTCCTCCATGCTACTGAGGACTTCCTCCAATGATACAGCACCACCTGCCAAAAGAGTAGGAGAATTTCCCCGGTGTCCTGGCCAAATTTCCCCCGTTCAATAAAAATACCACCAATAGCTTAATCTGGTTCAATTTCAGTTGGTTACCATCTGTATCCCCTCCCACCTCCCCGGTTGCTCCTGAAAAAAGGGACTTCTAGTCTCAGTGGGCCTCCCTGGTCAACAAAATTCAATAAATAAAAGTGTATTAAAAACATATACTTTTTTTCAATACAAGGTATGTTTTTCATGTTTGGTGGGCATGTTGTGTCTTGAGAGTAACTTCTGTAGTCTTCAATATGTTGTCATAAAGTGTTAAATCTAAGAAAAAAGAACAAAAGCATAAGATTGTTGCTAGTATCACCACTATTAATGGGGACCAGAATACCAAAACTGAGCAATGGTACTGCAGTGCCATAGGCCTTGTGGCGTCAGTGAAAGGAAGAGCCTACCTAATTGTATGACGCTGTCCCTAATAGAGAGCTGATTGCAGCAGTACCCCCAAAGTGTGGGTTTTGTTCCAACTGCTATGTCTGCTGGATCTGCACAATGAACCAGAAAAGTGATCGTGATGATGTCATGTCATGATTTGTTGCTATAGAAGACATCATGTGACTGCGTGCAGCTGTCAGCCAGCCACAGACAAACCATCGGTGGGTGTACAGTAATGTAGACTGTCAGGAATGAAACTGTATCAATGTTTCATGTGACAAATAAAGTCTGAGTTATAGTGTACACATGTGTAGAAATAGAATGAGTTGCTGCAATCTGTAGCATGGACGGTCCCAAAGTACACGGAATGCAAGCACATGGCAGCTGTGTATGGAGATATCTGTGCACTGCCACTGTTTTCAGTGAGCCTTATTATCTGTAGTGATTTGTGCTTCAGCACACGGAATAAAACATACCCCTGTGCACATAGTCAGCAGCCTTGTAAACTTGTTGGAGCACCGCTAATGCTATCGTGTGGGTTGTGCAGCAGGACTGGCTACAGCTGTCTTGACTAGTGGTGAAGCCCATTAGGCATGAAATGTACAGGTTGGGTCTACCAATGTCTAGTGCACAATGACATAGCATCTGAGAAGGCAGTCATTTATGTGTGCCTATATCCATGTGCAGCATCTATGGTGGTCAATGCGGCTGTCACAGTAAACGTCTGTTGAAGGTGTAGTAAAGTAATACAAATAGTATGACTGTCTGACATAAACATTGCACAAAACGGCACTGTCTGAAGTGTAAATTGTGTGTGACAGTAACCGAGCACTGTACCTAAATCATATCCCATGTGAACAAATCCTCACTGTTGCGGTACACAGGTACGCAAGTGGTCCTGCACCCAAGCAACACAATAGTTATCCATACCTAAAGTGGCCAAGAGCAGGGTAGTAGACAGTACTGGAATGTGTGTATCGATGTAGGAGTACAGACAGCATGGAATACATGATGATATAAGTATCGCACTGTTTTAATGCCTATTGCAATCTGTGGACCCTTATGTCAAGGCTGCAGGCTTTGCAGAGCTGGGTTGATAATTGCCTAATATCGAGTACTGTCCTAACACAGTGACCAGTACTGACAATTATTGACCTATGCATTCATGAGCTAGTTGGGCAAGATAGTCACTAAGTGAGATGTAAATGCCCAGGTATTTGACTCATCTGCATGTGTGTCAGTTGCCAAGGTTTTCCATCTGAAGTGTCCACCAGCACTAATCCAGATCCCCAATGTATGACAAGTGTACACCACTCATGGTGATCCCCCCCCCATCTACTCTGTGTGATGTGAAAGGCAAATGTCCCTGTCTGTGTATTCCAGGCACACAACCTAGCATAATGATATGTAAATTGTGTGGAATGCCCATGAACTGATAATTAGCAGTCTCATGAGCATGTAACCGCCACCCCATACATATTTGTAAAAACATGTGTCCGCTGTGTACTGTTCCCCCTCCAAATCCCCACAGACACCCAGTGTTACATGCAGGTAATCACATGGAATTATAACCTTGAGGGTCACCTATGCTGCTGATGTTTGTCAGTCACCCAGAGATGCAGTAACCATGTGCCCAATATGCATATGCAGACTGTTTCATGGCACACAAATATGCGGCATACCATTGCTACCATCGATACATAGGCACAACTGATGGCAACTGTTTATGGGTATGAAACATTTTGCAAAAGTAACAAAACATGAGGTTTGCCTGAGCATGTTGGACTGAAATAAAGCCAGGCGCTGCCAACGAGACAAATATTGGGGACATATATGAAAGGGTCATACACATTGCCAGTACATGCACAGATATCCACATTCTCACAACAGGGTTATGCAAGTCAAGCAATCACAAGCTAGAAATCGTCATGTGAACAATAGATGACAGAAAGGAAAACTAAGACATAGCATGTGAACAACGAACATTGCCTGCACCATGTGACCTGGCTGATATTTATGTCTGACCCCTGCCCTTGCCATGACACTGATATGTTAGGTGGTGTCTGCATGATGAACTGAATCCTATCATAGACAATAACCCAGTAGTACAGGGCAAATACAGTCATGGCAAATGAAGGTGTTGTCACTAGTGGGGAGCAGATGGCAGTACAAATTGTGTACAGTAAGAAACAGTGACGAGATTGTAGATGAATGTCCCTAAGAAGTGTACAACAGAGCATGTGTCAACAAAATCAATACCATCACCCAACACTGTAGTAGTAGTGGCACTTTGATTCATTGCTAACATATGCGACCTGTACATAGACATATTGACACTGAAAATGTGAGGTAATACTGGACAATGAATGAGTGTCCTATCTGGTATGCCATGGATCATCCCTATGTCACATACATTAGGTTGACATGTCATGTGGTAACAGACAACAAATAAATACATGCATTGTTAAATACAGCGATGGTAACCTACCATCTTACACCTGTGGTAGTCTTGTATTTGTGCACCATGCACTAGGATACCCCTCCTCCAATACCTAACACTACAACCGCTGGCAGTGTGCCTGTCAGTGGAATCACCACCATTGCCATGAAAGAAATTACATTTTCATGGCACCCCTAGTTAGAACACAGACTCCCAAGATGAATGTGCACATTTGTGCAAATTGCTGTCAAACTGTATCTGCCTTCCTGCCTATGTATACACCCTCTACAAAATGAACACATCTTCCCGGAATACCCTTCATGCCTGTACATGCATCCAGCTTTAATAGTACAGTGTAGAACAACATTGATATCATGTTGCGTGTGTTGCAAGGTGCACCCAGTTTACTCAACACAACCCCCTTGTGAGTCAGATGCCATAAATAGAAGTAGTGGACCAGTCCAGGTGCCACATGATGCAGTAATAATGTCCAGCACTCTCCATTCATGCATTATGTCGGTCCTGATATGTCATGTAGTGTGCAGTTGTCCCATTGGTGGTGCTGTGTTTCTATGAGTTATGTCTGTGACCACTGTGTGTGTGAAAATATAGTGACAATTATCATGAAGGTGCCTGCATTGGAACATGCAGGACAAGTCTCAGTGTACTATAATCCCATCTGCTAGCTCCTGTTGTAGACTATAACCTCCACTACTACAGTGAACAACAACAAACACAAACATAGTAATATAAAAACCCAACAGCAGAGACTGTCATCCTGGACAACATAGTCCGCTCTCAAATCCCTACATAGTGTGCCACTGCATATCCCACAAGATGCACTGCTGTACACAGCCAAACCTGTAACTAATGACCCTCTGTTTGCCATCCAAGTCATGCACACATCCAGTCACTGCTTGTGGTACCAGCTGCACAAGAAATGGGGATGTAGAAGAAAGACGTCCCAGTGGTCAAAATAATTCATGTGACCGTGTAGAAAATCTGTATTACACACACTTGACCTGGTCTGAAATCACATCACACAATGAGTAAATCAGTCCCCCTACAACCAGACGAAGCTGCCATCAGCGCCCCTACAACCAGAATGAAACTGCCGTCACAAACATGGCTGCTATCCTTATACTGTCAAAAACATTCAACTGGGCCTCAGAAATGAAGCAAACTGAATGTAACGTAAGTAAGTAAATGCTGTGTACATGATCAGCTATGTTTCTGAGACACATATACAAATAGAAAAATCAAGTATTCCCTCAAGGTGTCACTACAACTGTTTCTACAGTGACAATGGAACGTCCCCATGCCACATGTGTCTGCACAGCAGGGAAATGTTGTCTGCTTGCCTGACAATGATATAAGTGAGTCCCTGGTGGTATCAGAGGCCTTTCATTTGTGTGTACAGTATGTGAGGTGCAAAACAGTATGCCAGGGGAAATGAGCAAAACTGTGAATCCTTGTATGCCATGGGAAACATCACATTGGAAACACTACAGATCTGGAATCACGATGCCAGTAAAGGAAAAACTTTGTCCTGCAGAAATGCAATGACATCATGGAAACATAGAAACTGTCAGCAGATAAGTACCACCAGGGTCATCCAGTCTGCCACCTAAGCACTACACTGTTGTAAGGCCACAGACCCTACCTGTGCTATGGCCCCTCCCTCTGCTCCCCACCTGTATAGTTCCACCATGCCTTTCCCTGGCATGCTGAAATCCCTCCGCTGTTCTCACTCCCATCACCACCAATGGCAGGCTATTCCATGTATCCACCACCTGTCCTGTGATAAAAACACCTCAATTATCCCCTCAGCCTGTCCCGTCCAAGGTCATATCATGCCACCTTGTTCATGTACACCTCCTATACTGAAAGATATCTCCTCATTGCATGTTGTTCTTATCCTTGAGGTATGTGAACATTTCTATCATGTCCCCCTGGTTCCTCCTCTCCTCCAGTGGGTACATATTGAGCTCTCATAGTCTGTCCCCATATGTTATCTGGTGTAAGCCCCACACCATCTGTGTCACCCTTCTCTGAACTGCTACCACCCTGTCAATGTTCCTACGAAGGTGCGGCATCCAGAATTGCACACACTACTCCAGGTGGGGTCTTACCATTGTTTTGTACCATGGCATCATCACCCCCCAGCTGCTGCCTGTGATGCCTCCTCCTATGGGTTACAGCATGCCACTGGCGTTCCCTGCCACCTGTGTACACTGTTAGGACTTCTCTAGGTCATCTGAAATGAAATTCCCCAGGTCCCTGTCCTTTTTCATGTTAGCCAACAAGCCACCCTCATCCTGTAGTTCTCCCCTGGCATTCCCTTCCTAGGTGCATGATGTTGCATGTCATTTGAAATGAACCTCAGTTGCCACACTTCAGACCATCTGTCCAGCATCCTCAGGTCCTTCCCCAGTGTCCCCAACCCATCTGGTGTATCCATCCTGTTGTCGAGTTTGGTGTCATCTGCAGACAGACTGCCCCTTCCCTCCAGCTCCTGTGCAATGTTAGTAATAACGATACTGAATAACATTGGTCCCAGGACTGATCCATGAGGTACACTGCTGGTCACTCCCTGCTCCCCAGATTGGATCCTGTGTAAGACCACCCTTTACCTGATGTCTGTAAGCCAGTGTCTCACCAAGTTAACCACCATTTGCCCCATGACCAGACTTGCCATGCTGTTATCCAGCCATCTATGTGGGACAGTGTTAAAGGCCTTGCGGAAATCGAGGTAGGTGACCTCCATCGCCCCTCCCCCCCAATAGTCTGCCATAGTCACCCAGTCAGAAACATCCATCGGACTCATCTGACATGATCTTCCTACTGTGAATCTATGCTGTCTTGGATTCGGGGCATTGATGGATTACATGTCGGGGCAATGATGGATTGCAAGTATGTCACCATTCTTTCCTTCAGCAGTGCCTCCATGATGTTTCCTACTACTGAAGTGAGGCTGACTGGCGATAGTAACCTGCCTCCTCCCCAGTGCTACGTATGTGAAGAGACACTACATGTGCCTTCCACCAGTCTTCTAGAACCACCCTCGTGTTTAGTGACTCTGTGAACAAGACTGCCAGAAGTGCTGCTGGCTCCTGCCTGAGGCCCCTCAGTATCCTTGGGTGAATGCCTTCCAACCCCATAGTTGTGTCCCCCCTTAGGTTGGTGAGCTCCTGAATGACTCTGTCTGCTGTGAATGGGGCTGTGTTCACCTCCCCCCTCCCATGGTGAGTGTAACTGAGCTGTGGTCCCTGTCCCCCACCATCTGTAGTGAATACTAAACAGAGGTATATGTGCAGTATATCTGCCTTCTCCGGACCCCCCTCCTTACACACACCCCCTTCATCTCCACTGAGCCATACAACACCCCTTTCTGGTTTTCCTGGTGTCACTGATGTCCCTAAAGAAGGTCTTGTCTCCTTTCCGTTTTGTCCATGCTAGTCTGTCTTTGGACTGTGCTGCAGTGCTCCTAACAGCTTATGTGCTGTCCTAAGAATTGTGAGGTACACCTCACTGTCTTGCTCCCTGTGAGTCCCATCCCATCCCACAATTTGGACAGCACTTCCTCCAGCTGATGACATCTCTGGGCCTTACACAGATTGTTACCGCTGCTACCCACAAACATGGTCACTCTTTTGACTTAGTCTTCCTCCTGGGGATCGAAGCCTCAGACTTGGGGGTGGAACCAGTCAGATGGTCTGATTAGTACACTGTGGGGTTCAGTTTTTGTGCCCCCCCCTCGTAGGCCTACCCCTGTACAGATGGTCAGGTATCACCCTTTAAGAGATGTTAGCTCTGAAGGCCTGGTGGCGGTGCTTGACCTATCGGTCCTTCCAGTGGCAAACAGTGACCCAGAGGCCCTAGTGATGGCCTATAATACAGCCATTTCTGCAGCCCTGGATGTCATTGCTCCTGTCTGTGTTTGTCCTCTCACCCTTCACCCTCGGTCCCCTTGGTTTGATGGGACCTTGAGGGAGATGCAGAGATTAGGACGAAGGTTAGAGCATTGCTGGCAGAGATCCAGCCATGATGCCGACCACCTTAGATTGATTGTCCATTATCAAGCCTATAAATCTGCAATCACCCGTAAGAAGGCAGAGTTCCTGTCTGGGGAGATTGTGGCAGCTCAAAATTGACCAGCTCAGCTTTTTCGTACTGTGGACAGGCTGTGCAACCCAGCCTGTCTATAGGTTCGAAAAGCCTTTTCACAAGTGGAGTGCGATGAGCTTGCTCGATCTTTTGCGGCTAAGGTGGCTGACATCAGGGCTGAGCTCCAACCAGCACACGCTAAGGGTGTTGCTTTGGACTGGCACTTGGTTACTGCTCCTCAGTTTTCCTGGAGTTCCTTCAACCTCCCCCGAGTTCATGGAAGTCATGTGGATTGTCCAGGGTATACGCCCTACATACTGTAGTTTGGACCTGGGACCAACTACCCTGACTATGGGTTGCAGAGACATCACTGGTCTGGTCCTTGCATGGATCATCTGGTGCTCCTTGGAAACAGGTGAGTTTCCTAGCTCTCCGAAGGAGGCAGTGGTAACACTTCTCCTGAAGAAAGCTTCTTTGGACCCAGACTGTCCTGCGAACTACAGACCAATCTCAAACCTCCCTTTTATAGGGAAGGTGATTGAGAAAGTAGTGGCTATACAACTGGAGACCCATTTGACCATCCATGACATCTATGAACTTCTCCAGTCCTTTTTCCAAAAGAGGCACAGTACTGAAACGGCACCGGTTCGGGTGCTCAGTGATCTCCTGATGGCAAGAGATTGTAAAAACCATTCCATCTTGATTCTTCTTGATCTCTCATCAGCATTCGACACTGTGGACCTTGGGGTCCTACTCACTCATCTGAGGTTCATCTGTGGCCTGTCTGGTACAGTCCTCAGGTGGTTTTCATCTTTCCTCACCGGAAGAACTCAGAGGGTGGTGTCGGGATTTATTCCTCTGACCCAATTTCTCTGCTATGTGGGGTGCCTCAGGGATCGATGTCGTCCCCCCATGTTGTTCGCAGTGTATATGCTGCCCCTCGGAGACATTGCAAGAAGGTATGGCTGAAGTTTCACTGCTATGCTGATGATACCCAGCTCTACCTTTCTTTTGCACCTGTCCAGGATAGAGCTCCCTCTGTTTTCAAAAACTGCATCATCAAAATCCAGGACTGGATGAATTCGAGCTGGTTGAAGTTGAACTCGGAAAAGACTGAGGTACTGGTTGTGGACCCAAGGCGCCAGATAGGGGGGTTGGGGGTAGGTTCAACCTCGGGTCTCTTTCTTGGGGGCTTATCACTCCCAACCTCTGAATGGGTGCAAAACCTGGGAGTAATTTTTGACGAAGGGCTGACACTGTGTTCGCAGGTGTTGGCAGTCATCAAATCCTCCTTTTACCATTTGAGGAATATCTCCAGGGTTAAGCACCTTGTTCCGTCTGGCGACCTCCCTACACTGGTCTATGCCTTTGTGTCCTCACACCTGCATTATTGCAATTCTCTTTACCTAGGACTACCTGGGGTGGATATCCACTGCTTGCAGCTGGTGCAGAATGCTGCAGCCCGGTTATTGACGGGAACTCGTCATCCTGTCATATTTTTCCTGTGCTGCGTGAACTGCACTGGTTGCCAGTACAGTGGCGGATCACCTTTACAGTTGGACTTCTGACTTATAAAGCCTTACACAGACTGGGCGCAGATAACCTGAAAGGGCTTCTGGTTCCTTACTCCCCTGGGTGATCGCTCCGCTTGGCTGACAAGGGGTTGCTAGAGATTCCGATGGTCTATTTGAAATCATCTGAGGCCCTTGAATTTATGCACACGGCCCCTACCCTCTGGAATTTTCTACCCCATCAGTTACAGAAATGAGCAACTGTGGAGGGATTTAAACAGGTACTAAAAACTTATTTGTGGATGAAAGCATTCGGTGACTAATTTAGAATTCATTTTAACTGTAATATTTGTTTTAAATATTTACATTGACTGATTTTATTATTATTGTTATAATTGTTTGTTAGGCGCCTTGGTTATGGAAAGGCACCATATAAATAACATTCATTATTATTATTATTATTATTATTATTATTATTATTATTATTATTATATTTCCCAAAGCACTGTCTCATGGCCCTTACCTTGCCCCAGAAACACAGTGGTTACCTCCTTGTCCTGCCTGTGCTCACTATGTATGACATGAGTTGCAGTAGGCGGAAGGAGTGTGTTATCATGAATGCACTCAAGGAGATCTATCATGTTGACATAGGAACATGCTGTGCCCAACTGTAGAAGGTTGACAAATAGAAGCACATATTTAGAAGTGCAAGATGCCAGCCTGGGGTGTGTATGTAACAGAAGTTACCGCACTTCCAGTGGCTGAATGACAATCGGCATGTGGCCTTGTGTGTCCTGGGCATGTGGTCAACTATACGTCATACACACCATGGGGTGGCTTAGTGCAGACATGTAGGCAGGTCCAGTGTGACCTACCTGATTGCAAGAGTACCTTGACAGAATATGACAGAGAGGCATACTCTGGGAGGACGCAAGGGACAGGGTGAGATGTCCAGGGAGCCAAGGCTGAGAACGAACTGAGACTGGTGCAGGGGAGTAAGGTAGTAGAGAAGGACATAATGCATGACATGCAGAATTGCAGGAGTGGTAGATACAAAAGGGACAGGATACTGATGGATGGAGGATGCACAGAACATGGTCAAAAAAAGTATAGACACCAAAAGTGTACTATTGCCCAGTTGTCACCATGAAAGTTGATGGGCCCATGCCACAGGGGAAGATTGTGGAGAACACTGATATGGAAGGAGAATGAAGTTGAACTCTAGGTAGACAGGGATGTAGTATGAATAAGGGAACTGCAGATGTACAAAGCATCAGGCACAGATGAGGTACAATTGAGGTTCCTGATGGAAATGGCCGGTGTCATAGTAGCTCCGCTGACACACCTGTGTAACAACTTGCTGGGGAATGGGTGTGCCACATGTGTGGAGGCCACAACATGTGTCACCATCCCACAAGAACAGACACATGGACGTGTTGAGTAATCCCAGGACAGGTGGTATAGCCTTCATAGTGTATAAGTTGATGGAGACTATTGTGACAGAATGTCTGTTGTCTGTGCTTGTAGATAAAGTATTCAAGAATGACAGATAACATGTGTGTCCATGTGGGAGCTCCTGTCAAAGCAACATGATAGATGTCATCTAGCACAGTATGCCATCACTGGTCAGTGAGCAGGTGATGTCCATCCTATACCTGGGGTAGCAAAGGTGTTGTAGGCAGCGCCACATGGCAGGCTGACTGCAAATCTTGGCACATGATATTACTGGACAGAAATGCTTGGGTTGCTAAAAAGCCTGCTTTGATGCAGGAATCTGAGGGAGGTTGTGGTGGCTCATCTGTCCAAACTGAGGCCAACACTCAGAAGGGTCCCAAAGGGCTAATGTACTGGCCTTTCGCTGTCCAGCACAGTTACTTGTTACCCCCTGGTCATGTAATCTGCTGACACCCCATGTCCCTGGCCTCATAGCATGCAGTCTACACTTGTCTCCAACTGTTGCGTGGCCTAGGCTGTGTTTGCTCATCAGTGTGCCATATATGTTTACTGTACACCAATGACAAATTGCTGATAGGATTGGGACCAGTCTTCCAGGTTCCTCAGCCAGACCCTGAAGCCTATCGCCATGCTGTTGTGTCTTCTGTATTGCAGAGCTGCCAGACATCAACAAGCATATCTGCCCACTAGCGCCACCTGCTGTGCCAGTAATAATGAAGTTGCAGATAATAATAATATCTTTACTTATAGAGCACTTTTCAATTGTCAAGGCGCTGAGCAATCAGAATAAATAACACAGTAAAAATCGCAGTTCAATAGATAAATACAAAGCTGAAATCAATGTGGGTAAGCTTGGCACCATAGGTGAGTCTTTAGGGCCTTCTTAAAGCCCTCCATGGCCGTGCACTCCTGTAACTGGTAGAGAATTCCACAGGGCTGGGGCCGCATACATGAATGCACGGGCCCCCAATATCTTCAAAGGTACCCTGAGAATCTCCAGCAACCCCTCATCAGCTGAGTGGAGTGGTCGCCTGGGGAAGTAGGGGGTCAGGAGCTCTTTCTGATAGTCTGGGTCCTGTCCGCGTAGGGCTTTGTAGGTCAGAAGCCCGATCCTGAAGGTGATCCACCACTGAATAGGCAGCCAGTGCAGTTTGCACAGCACCGGTGTGATGTGACACACCCGAGGGGTCCCCGTCAACAACCGGGCCCCAGCGTTCTGCACTAGCTGCAAGCAGCAGATATCAACTCCCGGTAGCCCTAGGTACAGGGAGTTGCAGTAATCAAGGCGCGAGGTCACGAAGGTGTGGATCAAAGTAGGAAGGTCGCTGGATGGAACTAGGTGCTTGACCCTGGTGATGTTCCTCAGATGGTAAAAGGAGGACTTAACAACTGCTGACACCTGAGACCGCAGTGTCAGCCCATCATCAAGAATCACCCCCAGGGGCAAGAATGTCGTCTGCGCAGAGAGCATTAAAAGAATTTATTTTGGCGCTGGGCCTTGTTGACCCATGGAGAGTACTTAATTCTCCGAGTAAAGAATTTACATTATTTTCTCCAGTTCATAAAAGCTATTCTCATCTTGAATACTTTTTAATCAGCCAGCAGATGTTATCAAATATGGTGGATGCCAAAATCTTGGCTCGAGTGATCTCAGACTATTCACCTATCATAATGCAATGTGCATTACCAAATGTTCTTGTCCGGTCTCATTCATGGTCTCTTAACAATAGATTGTTATCAGACAATCAAATTGTGGTGCGATTTCAAAATTTTTTACAAAATACTATTAGCACCAATTGGGGCTCGATTCCTGCAACAGATCGGGTATGGGCTGCTCTGAAGGCAACCTAGAGGGGAGAGCTAATCCGCATAGCATCGGTTCAAAAAAAGAAAAAAAGCAGTTTTCTGAACAGCTGTCTGGTAAAAATTAGAATGCTGGAAAGTAAAGGGGTTGGCAAGCTCTCACCCGCAGATGAGCAAGAATTATCTATTTTTAGAGCTACTTATGCTAGTGCTTTACTAGAGAGGGTGGAGAGATCTGCCTCTCTGTTAAAGGCTTCATACATTGGTCAAGGGAGTAAAGCGGGCAAGCTTCTGGCCTGGCAATTAAAACAACATTCTGTATCTAAATGGGTTACAGCCCTAAAGCACGCCCAGACAAAAGCTTTTGTGACCAACCCTTTAGAGATATTAATATTGTTTCGGGATTATTATAAGACATTACATTCTTCAGACCCGAGACCTGTAGATCAGGATAATAAGATGTGGGCTTTTTTGGAAGAGGGCTACTCTTCCATCTCTGGCAGAGGGAACCAGGTTTTCTTTGAACGCTCCAATTACTGGTGAAGAAATTTCAGGAGTTATTGACTCTTTAAAACCTGACAAAGCACCTGGCCCAGATGGGTTTACTGGTCTATTTTATAAGATTTTTAAAAATCATCTAATTGCCCTGTTACTTCAAGTGTACAGCTATTGGGGTTCCCATGAGGCTTTTGAGCAATCACTATTTGAAGTGAGAATAACTCTCTTGCCCAAACCAGGGAAGGACCCATCTGTAATTGACAACTATAGGCCCATCTCACTCCTAAATATCGATTTAAAAATATATGCAAAAATTTTAGCTAATAGATTGGGGAAGGTGTGGGAGGGTCTGTTAAGTCCCGAGCAAGCAGGGTTCGTTGCAGGACGTTCCTCAGCGGATCATTTTAGGAAGATATTTTATCTAATTTCTGCTTCCAGGGCTCCTGAGCTAGAGGTGGCTCTCATGTCCCTGGACGCAGAAAAAGCCTCCGATAGAGTGGAGTGGCATTATATGTTTGCAGTTTTGCAGAAGTTCGGTTTTCTGCAACATTTCATTAATCAGGTCCGTGTCCTATATTCCTGCCCGTCAGCTAGAATTCAATGTAATAACCTTATATCGGACATTTTTCCCCTATGTCATGGCACCCATCAGGGCTGCCCCCTCTCTCCATTTCTTTTTAATTTGTATATAGAGCCTTTAGCTAGAGTTCTAAATTTAGACAAGGCAATACGGGGTATCCACTTGGGTCGTCTTGAATGCAAATTATCTCTTTTTGCTGATGATTTACTCATTCATATAGAGAATAGTAGGGAATCTCTCCCTCTTGTATTACAAATTATTTCCTCCTTTAGTCTGTTTTCAGGCTATAAGCTCAACAGGAACAAAACTATAGTGTATTCATTATCTCCTCTCTTATCAAGGGATTGGTGTTCTTCTTTGGGCTTACAGTGGGAAAATGACTATCTAGTATATCTCGGCATTAGAATATCTAGAGACTTTACTAATCTCGTAGACCTTAATTTAACCCCTTTATTTAAAACTATTAAGGAAGACCTGGAGAGATGGAATAAATTACCACTGTCCTTTTGGGGCCGGCTAACACTCTCAAAATGGTAATTTTACCCAGAGTTTTTTATCCTCTATTTAGTCTAAATATTTATCTGTCCAGGTCTTTCTTTATGCCCCTCTGTAGGATATGCTCTGATTTTCTTTGGAAGGGTAAAGCCCCACGTCGAGCGTACACAAAGCTTACCCGCTCAAGTGAGTTGGGGGGACTCCAATTACCTGATTTTTATGTTTACTATCTAGCTATTCATGCTAAAAGATTTCTGTACTGGTTATCTACTGTGGAGTCGGTTTCGGGATCTCCCTTTTGGTTAGTTCTGGACCAATCGCAGACAAATTTTCACAAGTTGGACCTAGAGGCCCTGTTATATACTCCTTGGTCCAAGGTCCCATTGGAGATGAGGAACTCCCCGTTAGGCTGGGACATAAGGGCTTTACAGCAACTTTGTTCCTTACTCCAAAAATCTAATTTAAGAGACGTTAGGCAACCTCTTCTCAATAACCCAAACCTACTGACAGGCAATCGCCCAATTCGTACTTTTCCAGGCAAGCACTTTACTAAACCACGCCTGGCAAGTTTTGTTTTGGGTGATTCTCTTTTGCCAATTTCTGTGCTGGTTTCAAAATTTGGGGTGGCTCATAAAGGTCTATTTCGGTTGTACCAGATTCGCCAATGTATCCATTCTTTTTTGGGGAAACTACTATGGTCGGAAGGAGCTGGAGCTATGCTAGAAAGCTTGTGGGAAGTAGTCGAGGGCCGGAAAGCAATAATTAAGTTGTATAAGACAATTTTGTCTTGTGTGATGTCCAAGTGTACCCCTATAGCCTACTACTGGGAAAATAATCATAACAAAGGCTGGTCAGTTAAAACCTGGGAAAGGATTTGGATTGACACTTATTTCCTTATTAAACAGGATCGTCTTAGGAATATTCACGTTAACATACTACATAATCTATATTTTACGCCCGCCAAGTTATTTCGGATCCATAAATTATCTTCGCCTGAGTGTGGGGATTGTGGGTGCGAACTCACTACTTTACATCATAAACTTTGGGCTTGCCCCAAAATTGTTAAGCTATGGAACTTGGTCAGGCAGTGGGTGGCTGCGTACTTTAATATTTCGGCTTTTTTTAATGAAGATACATGTCTATTAGGGATGTACGCCCAGATTCCTACCCTGTCACAAAAGGCACATGTAGCCATGGTTGCTATGGTTACTAAATTGCTAATACTTAGATATTGGCAGAATAAATGGGAACCTTCTTTTAAGGAATGGTGGGACGAGTTTCTAAATGCTCTAAATGTGGAGAGATGTGTAGCCCGGTTTTTTCAAACTAGTGAGAAGTTCCATAACTGCTGGGGTGTTTTTTTCTCAAGCCTTAGAAGTAAATTTGGACATTAAGTTAACTTAACGGTTCACTCTTTTTCGTTCCCATAGGTTTTTTTACAGAAGACCCCTGGGGCATATTTATCCCATTCGATAGATTTAACCCCAGGATAGGTTGGGCGTTCTGACCTTTTGTTTCTCTGTTTTTTTTATCTTCCACCCCTTCTCCTTTGACATGTTTAGTACTCTCCTGGCAAAATTTCTTCTATGGGTCTCTCCTTCCGTCCTCTCCATAGCATTGTTTTTATTTGTCTATCAATTTTGGATTTTGTCATGTTCCCGTCCTTTCTTCCTGTAATGGTACTTCATTTTACTGGTATAAATTATCATGGCCATAAAGTGGGCTGTTTTTATATAGGGTCACTATGGTATCTGCTGCGAGGGGGTGGGGTGGGGACGGTGTTTGTATTGTTTTCTTATGTTGGTGGGGTTTAGTATTTTATATTATATTTTTATGTATGTATTGTTTTTCCTGTATGACTACTAGGTATCATTTATTCATGACAATGTTGGATTTTGTTTGTGTTAAGCTAAAAATAAAGTTAATTGCAAAAAGAAAAAGAATCACCCCCAGATCCTGCACCCATTCAGAGGAAAGAAGCTGGAAACCTCCCAAGCAAAGTCCAGAAGGTTGATCCGCCCCCAACCTCTCTATCCGGTGGCCCGGATCCACAACCATCACCTCAGTCTTTTCCAAGTTCAACTTCAACCAGCTGGAATTCATCCAATCCTGGATTTCAGTGAGGCAGTTGTTAAATACCAAATGTGCACTATCCTGGTTGGGTGCAAAAGACAGGTAGAGCTGGGTATCATCAGCATAGCAGTGAAACCTCAGCCCATACCATCTTACAATGTCCCTGAGCGGCAGCATGTACACCGCTAACAACATGGGGGACAACACCAAGCCCTGAGGAACCCCACATGGCAGAGAAAATGGGTCAGAGAAAAAAAATTCCCTGCACCACCCTCTGAGTTCTGCCAGTGAGGAAGGACTTAAACCACCTGAGAACTGTACCAGACAGGCCACAGATGAACCGTAGGCACTTGAGGAGCACCTCATGGTCCACGGTGTCAAAAGCTGAAGAGAGATCAAGAATTACCAAGGTAGAATGGAGTTTCTGATCTCTCACCATCAAGAGATCATTGAGCACCCGAACCAGAGTGGTTTTGGTACAATGCCTCTTACGAAAACCAGATTGGAGAGGTTCGTAAATGTCGTGGATGGTCAAATGGTTCTCCAGCTGTAGCGCTAAAACCTTCTCAATCACCTTCCCAATGAAGGGAAGGTTAGAGATCAGTCTGTAGTTCACAAGGCAGCCTGGGTCCAGAGCAGCTTTCTTCAGGAGAGATGTCACCACCGCCTCCTTCTGGGAGCTGGGAAACTCACCGGACTCAAGGGAGCACCAAACTATCCTTGCGAGGACCGGGCCAACGATGTCACAACAACTCATAATCACGGAGGTTGGGCCCGGATCCAAACTACAGCACATTGGGTGCATACTCTAGACAATCCGCACAGCATCCCTGCACTCCAGCCGGTCGAAGGAACTCCAGGCAAAGCGAGGAGGAGTGGCCATACACCGACTACTAGCAACTCCCATAGAGTGTGCCGGTTGGATCTCCACCCTGATGCTGGCCACCTTATCCGCAAAGAACCAAGCAAACTCATCACACTCAATCTGTGAAAAAGCTCTTCAAGACAGAAGACAGGCTGGGTTGCACAGCCTGTCCACAGTTCGAAAGAGCTGAGCCGGTCGGTTCTGAGAAGCAGCAATCTCCCCAGACAGGAACTCTGCCTTCTTATGGGTGATTGCTGTTTGATAATGTTCCATCAATCTAAGGTGGTCAGCCTCCAAGGTGGATTTCCACCAGCAGCACTCTCACCTTCATCCAAGTCGCCGCAACTCCCTCAAGGTCCCATCAAACCATGGGGACCGAGGACGAAAGGAGAAAAGACGAACTCGGACAGGAGTGAAAGAGTCCAGGGCAATAGTAATGGCCTGATTATAAGCATGCACCAGGCTCTCTGGACTCCCACTTGCCTCTGGAATTACTGATAGGTCAAGTACCACTGCTAGGTTGTCAGGGCTCACATCCTATAAAGGGTGATATCTGATCATCTCCACAGGGGCCGGCCTATGAAGGGGGGCACAAAAACCGAACCTCACAGTGTGATGATCTGACCATGTGACCAGTTCCACCACCAAGTCGGAGGTTTTGATCCCCGGGAGGAAGACTAGGTCAAGGGAGTGACCGTGCTTATGGGTAGCAAAGGCAACCACCTGTGTACAGCCCAGTGATGTCATCAGCTGGAGGAAGTCCTGTTCAAATCATGAGAGTTCATCGTCGACCCAGGTGTTAAAGTAGCCCAGGACCATCAGCCTCGATGACTCAAACACCATGTCGACGTGAAGTCTGCCACTTCCTGAAGGAATCACTTCTCATCCCTAGGTGGATGGTAGATGAGAGCGATCCTACAACCTACACCTGCTACCATGGTACACTCAAATGAGTTGGTCTCCTCAACTGGCACATCTGTGAGGTCCAATTTAGTCTTGAAACAGATTGCTACCCCCAACCCCATGGTCCGATCTCGAGCGGTGTATCACCGAATACCCAGCCAGAATTGCAGCCTCCAAAGTGGGGCCAGCATTCTCGTCCAGCCAGGTCTCAGTGATGCAAGCTAGATCTGCAGTCCCAACAAGATCTGCAATCATTGCAGTCTTGTTTTTAATAGATCTGGCATTGCATAACACCGCTCGAGTTGGACTGGATTCCTGGGCCACCCGAGCTACCTGCCCACCAATGGTGGAGCCCTTGGGTATGGAAACCAGACATGGGGGACCACGTTCCAGAATCCATTTCACCCCATGGTGTCTCCTGTACCTAACTACCCCGATGTGAGAACTCCGTTCATTCATTCTCTGCCATTCGCAACCCCTCCCATCCCCCCCAATGGACAATTTCCAGTGCCCTACAGTGCTGTTAGACTGAGAACTGCAAAGGGGGGCAACAAATGGGAGGAGATCATGAAGTTCGGAGGATGAATAGTGCACGACCGGGGGGCAAGTCACCAGCACATCTTGATACCCCCAAAGTCTCAAATCATACACCCAAATACAAACACCCAATAAATACAACTACCAAAAAATGAACAAATAAAACCACATTCCCCAGAACAATCAAAACAGATCAATACCTACTCTCTCTACCAGAGAGGAGACAACTTAAAAGAAATAATAACCCAAAATACCCCCCCATACAACCACAACAAAACCTACTATATAATTCAATTCAGTTTACCACCCTCTCTCACTGGGTTGGGAATCAAATAAAATAAAAATAAAATTCAGGAAAACACAAAATAACCCCTCCCCCTTCTAGTAACTTAATAGTTGTTCCTCCTGTCACTCTCACAGAGAGGATGAAGTTGAACAAGGCAGTTTAAAATAGCAATAAACAAACAAAAAAAAAAAAAAAAACGAAAGTTCACCAGGCACTCTCACTGCCTGAGTAATTGCAGAGAAAACATCAGGTAATATGGAAATAAAAGGAGGTCTGACTGTGTCTGAAGTCTAAGTTCATAGGATGAGTTCTTCTTTTAAAAATCCAGGGTCTGGTCCATCTAGGAACTGGTGGGGGCCAGAAAAACTATGCCCTCGGAGACCACTGCCAGAGATGTTCCACTGCTGCAACTTTGGCCACGGCTAGTGTCAGCCCATCAGCTGACCCCCCGGAGGCCTGGGAGAACCAAGAGCTCACTAGCCGGCTCTCCGGCTGACTCAAAGCCCAATCTCCTGTACAGCAGCAGATCCAGTGGCCAGTCACCAGAACAAAGTCAGGCCCTCCCACCACACCAGCAATGGACCCCACTGACCCCACAGACACTCGATCTCAAAACAATAGCATTCCCAGATCCACACAGAAAGAAATGGGCCAAATCCCAGAAGCAGTCCTGGCAGCAATAGACCCAGTCTTCCAGTGTCAGCTCAGAAATCAGCATGGCAGGCAGAGACTTCCTCCCACGAATCCCCACTCTGGCTCCTCGGCAGTGCCTCCTCGGGGTTCATCCCTGCACTCACTCTCCTTGCCACTCTCGCACCACTCACTGGAGCAGGGCAACGGGGAATGGTTAAGTCCATTCATAAGGTAAATGTAATGCCAAGAATATTGCAGGGAATGGACCCAGTGAAAAAGGCCCTTTTCCTGGGTGGTATTGGGACTATTGAATGTCCCTAGTGCACACTACAGGGTGTTTTAAAATCCCAGTAATGCTCAGTCAGCTCGCTACCTCATGTTGGTGCTCCCTAACTAACTATCCATCTAAACTAGAGGCAAAAAAGGTCTGTTAAACCACAAAATAAACCTATAAAACCTATAAAAACAGAACAGGAATAGTGAGGGAATAGTGCAAAGACACACAGCACTCAGTTGTAGCTTACAGCACACCCAGCCTGGCGGCCATCATCAAGATATGTATGGGAAAACTAGTAACTATGATGACCATGCAATAATATTGGATGAGCAGTGTGAAACCATGAAAATAGTGCTGTATGATTCCATAGTTCCAATGATCAAACACACAATAAAGTACAGTATCTCTACCTTGAGTGAAAAATTACCCATATGTTTGGTGATAACGGTCACATGAAGTCTGAAACCCGAGGACCTTAAGAGGTTGCATGGTTTGGCACCCCAAGTACGTACCGTCCAGTGCAGTCAGTATCACATGTTATGACTGTGCTACCCTACCAACTCCACATCTCACTGAATGATTACCACACAACTGGACATCTGTGCCATATTCAAAGGATGGTATGAGGCACAACCCATCACAGCTACTGACAGGTCATGCAGCAACCTACCTCTCTGTACTTCATTTTCTGTTTATGTGAGTCTTTGTTACCCGGGTACAGCCCACTAGGCACAAGTGCCTGTTTTCAGGGGCAACCCGGAAGCACTGGGGAGGTTAAGTGACTTGCTAGGGGGTCACACAGTATGCATGTGGAGGTTTTGGGAATTAAACCCAGGTCTGTCTGCTGGATGTATCAAGCTCATTCACAGCTGTGTCATCTAACCGCTAGCCTATACTGCCATCTGTTGGATGTTGCAGGTCATGTCCCTAATGTTGAACTACTGACTACATTGATAGTCCATAGTAGGTATGTGATCTCTGAACACAGCTTACACAATAACTGCAAGGCAAAGACAACATGTTGCTCAACATCATATGGGTAATGATGTCCCTGTGACTCCAGTGACTGAGACATGGTTCAGGCTTTGGCAGTAACAGAGTACCAGAAAGGGATAGCAACAAGGCCCTGTCAACTGTGGAACTGACAAACATCAGAAACCACCGTCCAAACTGCATGAATGTTATCATAACAGGGAATCCAACACAATGAGATATATGCAAATCCCAATATGGCCCTTAAAAGCACAGGTGAGGACATCACATAATGTAAATGAATGCTGTGATGCCATGTACATACAGATGTACCCTTGTAACACACGTACAGATAATAACAAACACAAGTACAATGCATCGTGACAATGACGGGTGTTTCTGTGATAATGTCACATATAATACCGACCACTACCAGTCTGACATTGCACAACACACCCCTGACACGGTTACATACAGTATAGTACAGTGCAAGGGAGCACTCACGTGCTGTCAGAACCCTCCTGTCACCTGCATGTGACAAACTATTAGTACTTGAAAGGCACATTACTCACAGATACCAGTACAACCTGATTGTGCATGGATAACTAAGCAATATGGCATGACTTGGTGTGAGAGTAGCAATTTGGCAACACCCACCATAGGCATTGAATGAGACATGAGTTACAGATGACTGCCATCTTGCCCATCGGCTGTGACAACATGACTGTTAATCTGACTAGTGAGAGTGCCCTATTGCCATATTGAGGGAAATAATTCCTAAAGTGTGAACTGTGTACTGGTGTAATGTTCTCCTCTGTTAGAGGGAGATGTGTCATACAATAGGCCTACCACTAACAGTCCCAGATGCATAGGTCAGAATCACAATGCATCTGTCACCACATGTAGCAGTACTAGAGGATGGAATAATGCCAGGAAGAACCCATGAGCCATGAGATCTTGGTGTACATGACAGTGTGACAGGAGTGAAAGGCTGTCTCAAGCCAAACATCCAACAAAGGTGTACCAGTACCAATGAACCTCCTGTCTGCATTGTTAATGGCATGTCATGCATATGCATGCCTGAAAAATAAGATACTCATTTGCCTGGTAGCAGAGTGGTGTCATGTATCTATACTTCGAGCCAAAACAGCCCATATCCATGTTGCTGTCCTTGCTCGAGTCAAATGCTCATGAAACCACAATACTACAGTCATGAGTGGCTCCAGGGGACATATGAGCATAATATACTGTTGGCCAGGCTCCACATGAGTCCTGTATAGGTCTGTGTGTCTCTGTGAGTATGCCAGTGATGCTCAGCAGATGTATGAATCAATGTATGACATGTCATGATCCTGTGAGTGTAGTTGTTGGGGGGTGCGGAGTACCTCTTGAATGATGTAGACTGTTGAGTATGTTAACACCATGGGGAACAAGAACATATTGTTCACAATGTGATGACAGACTGATGACTGATTGGTGGAAAACATCTGGTACTTTGCCATGTTCCATACTGTTGCAACATGCAGTGAGATGTTGTGGTGACCTTGGGTACGTGTTTGAGTGTTCAGCCCACAATAGCAACCTCTTTGCCTAGAGTGTTTAACAGTAAAGACAATGTCTGTTGTCATTCCTGAGATGTAGTAGTAGCCACAGAACTGGTCAGATATTTCCAGATAATTATCAAACTGTCTAAAGAGACTCTCCCTGCTGTTCCTACTGTGGAATTGCAGTAAGCAGGTGATATCTCTAGAAATATCACAGACATGTTAGGACATATCTGGCCATGTCAGTCTCTGTGACTGTACCTGCATATGCAGAGGGTGAAGGCACTCATCTCACAGCCTCATGTTTATCCTTGTCACTGTGTTGGCAGGTACCTCAGTAGTGGCAACACCCACCCATATCTTACAGCGTACACCGTGCATCACCTCTATGCTTGTCAGTATCATGGATGTCACATACATTGTCTGCATGTGTTATGGTGTCACATCATGGACATGTCAAATGTATCAGGGAAAGTGCATAATGTCCGAATCATAAGATTCCTGTCAGTAGGATAATATGGAGAATGTATAAGTCACATCTGTCATGTGTAGTAGAAGCCAAATACCGGGTTAGAGATGTCCAGATATTGTGCATGATGTCTAAAGGCTGTCTCTTTGCTGCGCCTACTGTGGAACTGCAGAAAGCAGGAGAGTGCACTATAATTACTCCATCACAATAAGCCCAGGAAATATCTGACCATGTTATCGGGTGTGACTGTATGACCAGACATGTGATCCCTGTGCACTAACCAGCATGTTTGCCTTGGTTTCATACATGTAGGTCTCTTGTGACATTCCTCCAAACTGAAGCACATTGTGGAACCCATTTGGAGTTTCTGCATGTATATCAGCACACAGAATGGATAAGGCCGATGGTCTGAGAAATACCCATCATGGACAGTTTTGCATGGTACCTGGCTGTCACAATACATCAGTACATAACAGATCCCTCTCATTTCATTGCATACCATTAAACAACAATGTACTGCTAGATAGATGGGTTCACAGCATAATAAGGAAGAATTCTTCATTAACAAAAAGTAGCTACGTATGCAGTGAACATTTTCTCATTATTGATTATGAGACCAAAGGTCAATTTGATCCAGAGGGCAGGTTTTCGATGGTTCGGTCAAACAGACTGAAGAAGGATGCCATCCCTTCAGTGTTTCTATTCGCAAGGTCAACGCAAACATCTGACCATCCATCTAATGCAACATGTAGAAAACAACTGATTGAGCCATATGGCATGCTATGCTTGCAGCATTGCCCAGGGGACACCAACATAACTGATCAGGTACGTACATGACTTTAAGGCAAGGAGTAATAAAAGTTAATTGGAAACTATCACAATTGATGAGTCATCACATCCTGTGGGAAATACAATCTGACCTGCAATGCTGAAGTCATAAGAATGCTCAGCACAGGACACAAACTTTGTGTCTTCACCTGACAATGCATTACAGAGGGAAATGATGACCAATTGACAGGTGTTGGTCTATTGTGGAAAAAACACTGCCTTGAATGAGGCCTCTTATAGTGTGTCCAGAGGTGCTAATTGAAAGCACAAAAGGGTTTCATGGCTGGCCGTGTACCACTAGGCTACCCTTGCATGGTGTCACGAATCATGCCACATGACTGGTGCAAAGGACGGAGCACCATTCTATGAGGAATACAGACAGTAGAAGAGCAGTGACATGATATGGGTTGCAGGCTCCCACTGCTTGACAACATGATGTTGGTGACATCAACTTGAAGATGCACTGGGAAAAATATCTGTTGCTCAGATACAGGCCACTGTCTCTCAGTCTATGCTGTCTCTGTGGTCTGAGAGGAGCATGCCTTGCCCCTGGTTAGGCTGACAGGGTGGTAGTTTTCCCTCAGCTCAGGGAGCTGAGGGACAACTACCATCCCATCAGTCTAACCACTGTGGTGGGTAAGATCATGGAGGCATTCATCGGTGAAAGGGTAAAGAAGTACCTGGAGGTGGCCAGACTGCTGTATGACAGACAGCATGGGTTAACTAGGGGCAAGTCAAACCAGTCCAATCTGATCTAAGTCCTTGACTGGGTGACACAGGCAGTGGACTGGGGGGTGCATTGGATGCGGCCTATCTGGAGTTCAGCAAGGCCTTCGACACCCTACCCCATAAGAGGCTGCCCACCAAATAGAATAGAGCAGGGGTGTGGGGGCAAAATAACAAGATGAGTAGAAGAGTGGTTGGCAGATAGGAGTCAGAGGGTGGTGATGAATGGGATGTACCCAGGGGTCTGGCAGGTGAGGAGTGGAGTTCACGAGGGATCAGTCCTGGGACCCCTCCTGTTCAATGTCTACATACAAAACATTGCAGTCGTACTGAAAAGGAGGGTGGTCCTCTCTGTGGATAACACAATTATCTGTAACAGAGGTGAGTCCCCTGGTGGAGGTAGAGGACATAAGAAGGGATCTGAGTGTACAAGGGGAATGGGTGGAGTCCTGGCAGCTAACATTCGACATCATGAAGTGTGCTGTCATGCACCTGGGACACAGGAACCAAAGGGCAGAGTACGTGCTGGGATGGGAGAGAGTCAGGGTGACAGAGGCCAGAAGGGATCTGGGGGTAACAGTTTCCAGCAACCTTAAGGTAGAGGTGCAATGCTAATCGCTGGTGGGGAGGTCGTATTGTATGCTGGCATTTATTGGTAGGGGGATCACCAGCAGGCACAGGGAGGTCCTGATGCCCCTGTATCAGGCCCTGTTGAGGCCACACCTCGTGTACAATGTCCAGTTTTGGAGGCCTTACCTGCACAAGGATATAGATCTGATAGACAGGGTTCAGCAAAGGGCAACAAAGATGGTGGAGGGGATGAAGGGCAAACCATACAAACAGAGATGCAAGGTGTTGGGGCTATATACAACGAAGACCAGGAGGGAGAGGGGGGACATGATCGAGACCGTTAAATGTATCAAATGGATGTAAAAGGAATTACCGGAGAAGTTATTCCACAGGAAGGAAGGACACATAACAAGGGGGCATGGACTGAGACTCCGGGGGGAGATGGCAATTCAAGAGTAATGTGAGAGGTCAGTTATTCACAGAGAGGGTGGTAGAGGACTGGAATGGGCTTCCAGAAGAGGTGGTGAATATAGAGACTGTAAAGGGATTCAAGACCGCTTGAGACAGACACCTGGGGCTAAGGGGAGGGGGGTATCTCAAGCTACAGTGGGTTGGACTGGGGGGGAGTGCAGCCTGGATGGGCTGGGATGTCCTGTTATGCAGTCACTATCTATGATTCTATACGTAAATCAGGAGACATGACTGCCTTAAGCCTGTACCCTAACATGTCAGTTGTGTTGATGCCACAGTTACCTTGGCTAGGGCATGCAAAACATACAATATGGTGGGGGTGGGGAGTGGTTATGTATATAACACTTGTTTGCACTGTCATGAAGCACTGCTTATGCACATCTTAGTACAGCAAGTGCACATGTCTGTTGTATCTGACATCAGCGGGCCACTTGTTTGTGTGACAGGAGCATACAATGACCGATTCAGACATGGACATTGCTGTGAGGGATGAACAAGACATAGAACATCCACTGGATGATATACCATTGCCTACATACCCAATACAGTCAGTTGAAATGGCCGCACCTGCACTGTCTGCCAAACCATTTATGGAAGTGAAACCAAACAAGGTAAGGATATTGTGATGTTTCTGTCAGTGATACAAATGGGGTCCCAGACAGTAACAACAGTTGGCAACATGAGACAAACACTACTGATAATAAGGCATACAGTAACTCATAGGGAATGGGACAGGGTGTGTGGGGGGGTGAGGGTGAGGGAGGGGCATCTGCAATGTGAGGGGGATACTTGCGCAATCATGCAGACCTGAAAACATGTGGCGCCTGTTTGGGCTGGGCACTTCCTATGTACGTACAGTATGTGTGTCATATTTGACAACTGGTCTCAGCAGTGCTGAAACATGACTGGCTGGAAAAAGTCTTGACAGTCTTACATTACTCCTTGTCATTCTGTCATGTATAGACTGATGAACAGAGCTCGAGAAGTCGTCCTGCTAGCAGTGCATGGTCCTAGCACTACTGACTTACTGAACAGATGCATTCCAATTTGGACACACTTCCACTCAGCTGATCTAGGTGTGGGTTGCCACAAAGCCTCCTTCCCCCCACAGCATAACACCCAAGCACTCCCACCACATAATAGAGCATTTTGTATCACTGTGGTGGGTCTGCTGGTTGAACATGAGATTTGTGCCGTGTGTAACAGTAGCACATCGTCTCTTGCGGCTGTACTGTACCGTGACAATGAGTCAACCATGTTGTGGCAGGAATTGACATCTATGCACTCTGTAAGAACACACATGATAACAGTGCTTGACAGTTCACAATTGTACTGAGTTCTGTTGATGACACACAACCAGCTTAATAGATACAACAAGCACTGTCACCCCACATGGTGGTATGCAGCATGTCTGAGTTGTGTCCATGACATGTTGGCAGGCATGTAACACAAGGCACTCTGTACCATGAATATTTATGAATGTTGCCCAACATCATATCAGTATTCCCTGTCTCTTAAAGGACATTGCTGACCATATAGAGGAGATAACTAGTGAGATGGCCCTTTTGGAATATAGGGGGCAATCCAAGGCAAATGTTACAATGGCAATACACGTTCCTGCTCGGGTCTATGAGTTTGAATCTGTCATCTCTATGGTCATCTCTATGGTTATCATCTCTCAACAGTCGGTAGCGTCTGTCAAACACGAGATGAAGGGGGAAAACTTTACTATGTTTTGTACTGTATCCGGTGCCGTGAGTGACATCCCTGCCACAATGTCATAGACACCACGTGGTCATGCTACATATCAACATGAGATGTGAACATGCTGGTCATATCTCTACCATTAGTGTGGTCTTATCAACCAAACAGAGCACACATGGTCAGCAGTGGGTGTTTGTGTAACCAACTCAGGTGCATCATTACACACTTGTCTCAAGCAGTATACTTGATAGTATTACTATTCATTGGGTTAGGTCCCACTGTGTTCCTTTCTGACAACATGTGACCTAGGGCAGTAGATGATAGTGTTATTGTCATGTGTTAGGTTGCAAGTCGTGCATGACAGTGCAGAGCTATTGTAGAGTGTGTTCTGTTTAGGACAGTGCTTATGTTCTCAGTAGATGTTTCACGATGTTCTGTGTCCCTCTGTATGCATAGAGGTGTTACTGCCAATGTCACAAGCTGAACATCTACAAAGGCAAGCGAGTTTCCCACAAAACAAGTAAGGATGTGGGGGTACAAGTTGGTAACATTCAGAGTAAACCCCATATGAGAGACAAGGGAACTAGCTGTGGCAAACTCTACGTAACTAAGGAAAAGAAAATCCCTATGGTGAGCACTTGCACATTGACTGATGATGTGATGAGTGAGCACATTCAAGGACATGATCATCCTAATGCAGCAGCAACTACAAACAAACATCAGAACATCCCCCATGGAACACCATCAGCATCATGCCAAACTATCCACAGAACTGGAAAACAATATTTCCATGGATACATCTCGCAACTGTACAATTGCAAATGTAGTGTCATCTAATGCCATAGACAGTTTGATGTTCTCAGAGTCTGAGTCAGAAAAAGAACAGTTGGATCATACAGACCCTGACTATGTGCCTGATGAAGGAGATGGGGAATCAAGAGACTTCAATGTGGAGTCTGTAGACAGCAGCCATACCCATGCTGAATATTGTTTAGTGTCCAGGGGGATGTTAGAGTGTACTAGTAGGGGTATCACAAGTTGGAAAAGGGAGGTAGTAATCCCTCTTTACAAAGCACTGGATAGGCCCCATCTGGAGTATTGCATGCAGTACTGGAGGCCGCACCTTCAAAAGGACATTAACCAAATTGAGGCAGTCCAGAGAAGGGCAACCAAAATGGTGCAGGGACTGCATCAGAAAACATATGAGGACAGATTAATGGAGCTCAATATGTATACCCTAGAGCAAAGGAGGAAGAGAGGTGATATGATCGAAACATTCAAAAACCTTAAGGGCATTAACAAGGTGAAAGAGTCTAACATGTTTCAATATAAGAAAAATAGCAGGACAAGAGGACACAGCATGAGATTAGAGGGAGGCCGATTAAGGGGTAATGTGAGGAAGTTCTTTTTCACAGAAAGGGTGGTGGATGCATGGAACGGCCTACCTCAGGAAGTGGCGAATATGAATACAGTGCAGGGTTTCAAACAGGCATGGGATAGGCATAAGGAAGCAATACAGATGAGTATGAATAGATAGGCCATTGACAGAACCAAGGCTGATGGCACATTTATAAGGTAAAAAAAGAAATAGGCAGACTGGATGGGCCTTGCGGTCCTTATCTGCCATCAACAACTTCTATGTTTCCACCAAGAAATTGTTAGGACTATTTACCTTGTGTCCAAGGACAGGTTGTTGTAAACCACTAAGTGATGTGCCTAGCACTGCACAGCGTGGAACATTGATATCAATTAATACAGAATGTCTGTCAGGACATACTGAGACTTGGTATTCACAATACCAAGTTCATGGAATTCCAACCCTGCACTTCCTACTGCCATCCACCATCTTCAGCTGTGGGGCTTCAAGCAGTGACTTCTCAGAAATCTGTGAAACATTGTCCATTGTGTTCTTGACTGTGAGACACTGTTTCAATGTACAAAAGTCAGTCATAATTCCATCTGTGACTGAGGTGTTGGATACAAAACAGACAGCTACTTTCAACACCATGAGACATCAGAAGCTAGTGGTATCGGGGGATGCAAGATGCAACAGTCCAGGGCACTGTGCGACTTTGGGAACCTACACCATTATGGAGAATGAGTCAAAAACAGTCATAGAACAGCAGACTGTGAAAGTGACTAAGGTGAAAAATAGTCACGGGATCAAGCCGGAGGGTCTGAAACGTCTAACTCATTTCTCAAACAATGATGTGCAGCTCTCAGTACTTGCTATGGACCAACATTGCACAATTCAGAAGATGATGACTGAGAAGTACCCAAGTGTGAAGCATGAGTATGACCTCTGGCATGTTGCCAAGGGACTTAAGAAGAAACTATTTGAGATCGCAAAAAGGAAGAATTGTACTGAACTGGGACAATGGATCAAAGCAATTGTTTATCATCTAAGGTGGTCCGCTGCAACATGTCACAAGAATTCAGACAATTTAAAGGAATGATTCATCTCAGTTCTAATACCATTGTTTAATTCTCGTTGGGCCACATCTCGAATATTGTGTCCAGGTGTGGTCACCTTATAAGCGTAAAGACATAAATAGGATTGAAGGTATACAAAGAAGAATGACTAAAGCTATTACTGGACTAGATAATAAATCCTATAATGAAAGGCTAAAAATTTTAGGAATGTACTCTCTTACTTATCGAAGATTTAGAGGAGACATGTGCATGCTTTATAGAATTCTAAGTGACTATAAGCTGCAGGATGAGTTGAGCATTAAATTTAAAAATGATCGTGTAAGCACAAGAAAGCACTCTAAACAACTTTTCCAGCCTAGGTGGAATTTAAAGCTACATAAAAAATTGTTCACTCAAAGGGTTGTGACATCCTGGAATGAATTATCTAAAACAACAATAGATAGTCCGGATATGGAAACATTTAAAACTAGATTGGACATGGAATTTAGATTCAGTGTAAATGATTTTTGATAATCTAAATTGGTCTAAGGTAAGCTATAAGGATATCATCCGCAATTGCTTGAATATTTCCTATGAATCCTATGAATCTCGGTTCTGCACCTAATTTCAAATTCACATAGCTGGCAAACCAGTATAACGCTCCATCAGTACAAACGTGAGCCATACTCAGAAAGAAGTCGACCATGGGTAAGGATGAATACACAAGCACATACTGAGTTGGGGACAGTAATACTTGATCGTAAACTGCTGAAGGACCTGACAAAGGTACAAAAGTACACCTGTAAAGGATTGTTCAGATAATCCACTGACAAAGCAGCTTGTGCCTCCTCTTCACAGCCCCTTACTAACTCTGCTGTACATCTCCTTAGTGTGACCTGTGTGAATGTTGTGGCATGGATGGTGGTTGGTGGGGATCATAGACTACGGTGATAGAGCAATGTGTTGACCACTAGCTGACCATCATGTCCTGCAATAGGGTGCATGCTGAGTCTGCTGCATGACTGTTACAATGGAGAGGTCTGGCAATGGCTTTATACAACCTTCACAGCACGGTGACATCTGTTCAAATGTGAGCAGGGTGTCATGATGTTGTCCCATTAACATGTTTGCTTGCAGAGCACTTCATTGTTGCAGTGTGATAAACCCATGGAATGATGTAATATGCAATAGGACAATAGGGGTAGGTCTTCTAACGTGATACCAGTAGTACATATGATGTTGCACATGTAAGTAACATTTGCATGCCTGTCTAACGGAGACAAATCAGGTACACTAGGGCATATAGGGCTAGGGGCCGAGCAAAGTGGCATTGTTGTAGCAGTGCACAGTGAGGGCTTAGAGCACTGCATGTGACACAGTACATGCCAGGTTGGGGACTGCTTGTTCAACACACGGTGCACATGCTGTTAGTCAGGGATGGTGGGGGTGTCATTGAGGGTAATCTACTGCAACTCCATTAGTGTGCCCACTGTTGTCTTGAGGGTATGCTGAGTCTTGACAAGCTGGATGTAACAAGAATGGTCCTTCCTCAAACACGGTAGTACTAGTAATGGTTGAGGGGTGTAGTGAAACAATGATCACCAAGGCAACGATGTGCTATACATATAGGAATGTGTGCACAGTGAATCAGGAATAGTTCCTGATGGCCGTCAGGCTGGGTGAGCCGTTGGCTGTGTAAACAGCTCAGCGTTTTCTGGTTTTAATGTTATAACGCTATTGTGTGTAGCGTTTTTTAAGTTCGTTATTTTTCGTCATTTTTTGCTTGCCTGCTTGGTTTTCCTGCTTGTCTGCTTGCTTGCACCCACTGTCTGCGCTGAACTGTTGGGAGATTCGAGGTGGAGTGCAGCAGTTGGGGCAGTTTGGCAAATTGTGCCGTAAGTTTGAGCGGTGTCGGGGTGACTGTGGGGACCGCTCTGGGACGTGTACTGGGACTGTCCTGCCTTAGCCTATTACCGCATGTGTTTTGGTCTGCCGGGCCACTGTTTCTTATACCTGGAAAGACCCTGTGGGGTGTTGCTTTGACTGCTGAGACTGTACCGTGTTTTCTACTTCTACTGTGAACGACTGTGATGAAGATTTCAGGGACAAATACCAATTAAGAAAGGAAAGAGAGGGGATTGCGATGCTTTTTATGGTGAAGACTACTGGATTATTTTGTCAGACTGGTATTGGAATGTGCTGGACTCGTGGATCAACTACAGAGGAGACTCCTGAATGGTGGTAACTTGATTTGTGTCCAAGAGTAGTGGACATTTGAAGACCAACCTAATTTGGTGCCTGGAGTTAAGGACCTGTTCCTGGGGTGGGCCGGCTGCAGTGTATGGCTGTGCGGGGGTTTGGGTTCTATTCCACTGGGTAGCTGGCAGTGTAGCCCATTGTCCCTTAGGGTCTCTCCTGGAGCTTTCTAGAAAGTGAGCCCAGGTGGGGGATCTGACAGCAGCAGCCGTGGACCTGCAGCCTGGCTGCCTAGTTGGATTTATTGGGGCTTTTCTCTGGCTCCAGAGTAGTTAACCACCGAAGTGAAACATCTGGGATTTTCCCTCCACAATTACGGTCAGACTTATCCTTATTGTTCTTTTTTAATTCTGCTTAAGGCAGTGAGAGTGCCTTTCTTTCTTTGGGTTTATGGTACAATGAGAGTGTGCCTTGGACCAAAGAGTCTGGATATATCTTAACCACCCCCCCTTTGTAGTGAGAGCATTTAGGGGTTCGGGGAGAGTTCTGAGACTTTTTTCATATTCCTCTGGTGGTATGTGGACCATTGGGGGCTTGAACCGCTGAATCTCCCAGTTATTATTTATAGTTTATAGCCTTTTCATTATTTATGCACTCACTGTGACTAGTTCAAAAACTGCAGGCTTGGATTGGATGACTGAGACATTTTAGGTTTTATATTATTAGTCTGTGTCATTACTGAGATATATTTGTTCTAATTTATGGTTATTTATTTTGACTATAGTTTTGTTGCATAGGAATTTTGGTTGGTGTTATTATTGTATAAATTTACTTGGGTTACTGAAATGCGTAGAAGGCCTTCCCCCACGGTCATCGCTACTCATCCTCCACTCTTGTGCCCTCACCCTTTACCTCCCCACCTGCATTTTACTACCTACCAGCGTGTAGGCGCTGGGTATTGCCCGTCGGCGGGGTGGGAAGTGCGAACAGTGGAGGATGAATGAGGGACCATCGCATCAGCGTCATGAGATCCAGGAGGTGCCCTGGGGCAAAATGGAATCTAGATCATGGTTCTCCACATCTGGTTCCCCTACCCAAGGGCACCACCAATTTAGGTGGGCAGATGGCTCGGATGTCCCTGGAAGTCCATCCAACTCAGGTGATGTTATGTAATGCCAGGTCGATCAAAACCCAGACTGCAATTGTTGCAGATCTTGTTGGAACAGCAGACCTGGCATGTGTCACTGAGACCTGGCTGGATGAGAATTCTGGCCCCATATTGGAGGCTGCGATTCTGGCTGGGTACTCGCTGATTCACTGCCAGAGATTGGATTGTGGCGGGGTGCAGTCTTTTTCAAGACTGAACTGGGCCTCACAAGTGTACCAGTTGAGGAGACCCAGTTATTTGAATGTACCGTGGTAGCAGGTGTATGTTGTAGGATCGCCCTCATCTGCCGTCCACCCGGGGATGAGAAGCGGTTCCTTCAGGAAGTGGCGGACTCCGTGATCGACATGGCATTTGATTCGTCCAGACTGAAGGTCCTGGGTGGCTTTAACGCCTGGGTCAATGACGAACTCTCGCAATTTGGTCAGCACTTCCTCCAGTTGATGACATCTCTGGGCCTTACACAGGTTGTTTCTACTGCTACCCATAAACACGGTCATTCTCTTGACTTGGTCTTCCTCCTGGGGGTCGAAACCTCTGATCTGGGGGTGGAACCAGTCAGATGGTCTGATCACTACACCGTGCAATTCAGTTTTTGCACCACCCTTTGTAGGCCTACTCCTGTGGAGATAGTCAGGTACCGTCCTTTACGAGATATAAGCTCTGAAGGCCTGGTGGCGGTGCTTGACCTATCGGTTCTTCCATTGGCAAACAGTGACCCAGAGGCCCTAGTGGTGGCCTATAATACAGCCACTTCTATGGTCCTGGATGTCATTGTTCCTGTCTGCATTCATCCTCTCTCCCTTTGCCCTCAGTCCCCTTGGTTTGACGGGTCCTTGAGGGAGATGCCATGACTAGGACACAGGTTAGATCATTGCTGGTGAAAATCCTCCCTTGATGCCAATCACCTTAGATTGATGGACCATTATCAAGCCTATCAATCTGCAATCACCCGTAAGAAGGCAGAGTTCCTGTCCGGGGATATTGTGGCTGCTCAGAATCGACTGGCTCAGCTTTTTCAAACCGTGGACACACTATGCAACCCAGCCTGTCTACAGGTCCGAAAATCATTTTTGCAAGTTGAGTGCGAGGAGCTTGCTCAGTTCTTTCCAAATAAGGTGGTTGACATCAGGGCGGTACTCCAACTGGCACACTCTGTGGGCATTCCTCTAGATCGGTGTTTGGACACTGCCCCTCAGTTTTCCTGGAGTACCTTCAGCCAGCCTGAGCTTGTGGACATCATGTGGATTATCCAGGGTATGCACCCTACCTGCTGTAGTTTGGATCCGGGACCAACTGCCCTGATTTTGGGTTGTGGTGACATTGTTGGCCTGGTCCTAGCATGGATAGTCTTGTGCTCCTTGGAAACAGGTGAGTCTCCTGGCTCCCTGAAGGAGGCGGTGGTGACACCCCTCCTGAAGAAAGCTTCTTTGTACCCAGAATGCCATGCAAACTACAGACCAATCTCAAACCTCCTCTTTATAGGGAAGGTGATCAAGAAAGTAGTGGCCATACAACTGGAGAACCATTTGACCGTCCATGATGTCTATGAGCCTCTCCAGTCCGGTTTTCGAAAGAGGCATAGTACTGAGATGGCACTGGTTCGGGTGCTCAATGATCTTCTGATGGCTAGAGATTGGAAGAGCCACTTCATCTTGGTTCTCCTTGATCTCTCCTCAGCCTTTGACATTGTGGACCATGGGGTTCTGCTGAACCACTTGAGGTTCATCTGTAGCCTGTCAGGTATGGTCCTCAGGTGGTTTTCATCTTTCCTCACCGGAAGAACTCAGAGGGTGGTATCAGGGATTTATTCCTCTGACCCAGTTCCATTATCATGCGGCATTCCTCAGGGGTCAGTGCTGTCCCCCATGTTGTTCGCAGTGTTTATGCTACCTCTCGGAGACATTGTAAGAAGGTACAGGCTGAGGTTTCACTGCTATGCTGATGATACCCAGCTCTACCTTTCTTTCACGCCTGACCAGGATGGAGCTCTCTCAGTATTTAATAGCTGCCTTGCTGAAATTCAGGAGTGGATGAGTTCGAGCTGGTTGAGGTTGAACTCGGAAAAGACTGAGGTGCTGGTAGTGAACCCAGGTCGCCAGATAGGGGGGTTGGTGATGGGGCCATCCTCTGGACTTTTTCTTGGAGGTTTGTCACTCCCGACTTCCGAACGGGTGCGAAACCTGGGGGTAATTTTTGATGAGGGACTGACACTGCATTTGCAGGTGTCGGCAGTCATCAAATCCTATTTTTACCATCTGAGGAATATCTTCAGAGTTAAGCACTTTGTTCCGTCTGGTGACCTTCCTACGTTGGTCCATGTCTTTGTGTCCTTGCGCTTGGATTACTGCAATGCCCTATACCTAGAGCTTCCGAGGGTGGATATTTGCTGTTTGCAGCTGGTGCAGAATGCAGCAGCCTGGCTATTGACAGGAACCCCTCGGTCCTGTCATATTTCGCCAGTGCTGCGCGAACTGCACTGGCTACCAGTACAGTGGTGAATCACCTTCAAAGTCGGTCTTCTGACTTATAAAGCCCTACACGGACAGGGTCTGGTCTACCTGAAAGAGCTCCTGGTTCCTTACCACCCTGGGCGATCGCTCCACTCATCTGACGAGGGGTTGCTAGAGATTCCAAAGGTTTGTTTAAAATCTTCTGGGGCTTGTGCATTTATGCACGTGTCCCCTACCCGCTGGAATTCTCTACCCCGTCAGTCACATGAGAGCACGACTGTGGAGAGATTTAAACAGGCCTTAAAAACCTTTTTATGGACACAGACATTTGTGGAATAACTAGAATACCATTTTATTTTCCCCATTTTATATTATTAATAATGTATATAATTTTATGCTGTAGCAGTTTTACTTGTTTTGTGAGGCGCCTTGATATTTTGAAAGGTACCATATAAATAAAATTGATTTGATTTGATTTGATCTACTCTAATTGCTGTCTCCATTTTCTGCTTACAGGTAACAGGGGCTACACACAGGTGAATTGGAAAGCCGGTGTGCCCTCTATTTAAAATAAGTATCAAAGAGAATAAAATATGATGTTGCATCACATGTCTGCTGCTTGATGCTAGCAGCTCTGGACCACAATGAAAATGTCAGTCAACAGCAGGTGAAATGACTGGATGGTCACTTGCAATATAAACACCAATTTCCAAAAGCAGCTGGGCAATATGTAGTGTAAAGAAGAATGCAGAGTAAGACACATAACTTCCAGAAAGAAGTGCTGGGTATTATGTACAATAAGATATCTCAAGGTGCATATAGTACTCAAGTCATGTTAGTTGGTTATATCCCACTACTGTATGATCACAATGAACATTTCTGTGGAAGAATCTCTTGACCAAAGGGTTCTAATAATATAAGATTTTCATGTCCCCTGTGATAGGCATGCATGTATGTAATGGCAACCTCACCGCAGATATTTTTCCGGGCATGGATTTGATACACTGGCATAGCATCATGGAATTTAGAAACCTGACTTGGAGGACAGTGTTGCTAGACATGTCACCCATTTCTCCTCAAGGACAACTGCATTCACAGATAATATGTGATCAGTGAATTGGTCTGTACAAATGACATACAATCCTACTGTTTCTGATCTAGCTGCTATGTCATGCTACTGATGCTGGTAATGGTAGGGACTACGAGGGGAACAGGAAGTTAATGAGGACTGGTGTCAATAATGCTACAATATATTCTGGAATCTCCTGTGTTATCACCTAATTAAGGCTGCATGAATCACAATGGTCAAGCTCAGTGCCATGCTGCACACAATGAGCTGCAACATGGTTTCCAAGCCTGATCTATCATCATAGCCCTAACTTATTGATGACTATTCTGTCAAGTCCTGCACCTTCTACAGTGTGAGGGAGGCCACAATGCACAAGGTGCAGGATTACTGAGCTGGTCAGGAGTTGTCTGTCTTGCATTCCGTTCATTACATGGAACATTATAAGCACAGTCCAGCCAAACTAAACTATACATGCAGCCTTCCACAGTGTAAAACATTTGTGACAACTGTGTAAAGTACACAAGCCATTGTAATTCTAGCAGCTATTGAACCACAGTTTGCATATTTTACATCATAACTCCAGATCACAGTAACAGGGACTGGCTAACTCTGTACATGACCACTGTGTGTTTGGCCACTATGGGGGACTACCTTTTGATATTCATGTTAATGGAATAGGGCTCGATTCTCAATCCGGTGGTACAGCGGCAACAGCTGTGACACACAGTGGGTTATGACACATCCAGGTGTGCCACAGACCCTGTCCCCAATTATTCTTCTAGTGGGGCCTTGCTGCCTAGGGCTTGTGCCTTGTCTTTGCCATGGCACTCACCAGACATGCAGCTGCATGTTTGCCTCAGGAGGTGCAACACTCTGTTCTCCAGTGATCTGGCTCTCCCCACACATATGCCCATGTATGTACCTGAGGTCAACAATACCACCAGGTGATCTGGGGTACTCCCATGTCCAGATCCCTGCTGTTGCTTAGTATGTCCACAAGACATAATCACCTAGTATCTGTTAGTCCTGTGTCTCCCTACCACCAAACTCCAATGCAGCCCCGTATATGCATGATATCACTGTCCCCCGCCTGGTAGTCTAGTGGCCCTCCCCTCAAGCCCTGATCTCTTGTTGTGATTATGATAATGGCCATGGAGTTCAGGCAGACTGCTACAGCCCTGATCCCCCATGTAGAGCAACATACGCCTGGTGGTCTTGTGGACCAAGCACCCACCACCCAGCAGGGCCCTGCCACTCTGCTCCCCTCGCCCAGAAAGTGAGCCATTGACTGGCACAGACCTACAATCAACACCATGGCCAGACACAGACAGGGGTCTGCATGTGAGCATACTGTGTATAGTATGTGCTCATTGCATGATAGCTGCTAATAGGTGGCGTGCACGTATTGTACAGAGTACTCACTCATGCAGTGCTTGGTTGGCAGCTGGGGGATGGTGGGCTTTGTAACATGCAAGTTTGGTTCTGGGTGGGGGTATTGGTGGTAGGGCACTGCGGTGTGGCTGGTGGGATGTCAGCTACATCACCCACTATGTGGTATGTCCACTATATGTGGAACACAGCCTCAGCTGCCCGATGGACCACCAGGGATAGAGTGGTAGTGTCTTATGACAGCTCAGGGCTTGATGTCCATGGACCTATACTACCAGATGTGTGGGATATCTTACTTATGTGACACATACTGGAACACACTATGGTTTGGTGCAGGAGGCCAATGGCTTGCCAGGTGCAGGGTACTTATGTCTAATTGACAACATACAGAGCTACATTTGACATTGGGGACAGGCATCCAAAGAACATTGCCACTCACATGGCAGCTCTCCCAGAGGACATGTTTCTCAGTACCAACAGACCAGCCCTGGCTGGTCTGAGGGTCCTCAGAAATGTGTCCATGTGGCATAGTGTCCAGATACCTATCATTGGAGATGTGACAGCTTGCATCTGGCACATGACCCCTAGCACCAGGTCACAGCCCATTCCTTGGTCGCAGTGGTGTCACAAGCCACAGCTGGAGCCAGTAGCCCACGGTTGCAGCAGGTGACCTTGTGTAATGGCTCAGGGACCTGTTTTGAGACATGATGCCACATTCGCCATTTACAGTATGTTTGGCACAAGCACCTTATGTGTAGTCCGGGGCTATGACGATGACGACAAATATATGTGGTTATGGACACCTTTTTATTTCAAGTAATGAATTAGTTGTGGAGAGCATTACTCCAACCCCAAACCTTTGGTGTGTACACAAGCACAGTTGAGTACAAATGCATGGACAAACTGTTGTAACCAGAAGAGCTACATGAACATTGACAGATGTTATGCAAAATAAATGCATTACAGTACGCATGATATATTCATCTGTGTTGTGTTTAATAATTTGTTATGAGCATATGTTGCACTTTTCTTTTTTGCAGTTGATCTTTTTATTGAAGTATTTAAAAGATAAACAACAAATATATCCTATAACGATAATATATAAGGTTATATAAATGATAAACTAAGTAGCATAACATCTAACAAAGGAGGAAAAAAAGACTATTCAATGGTAATAGAATAATTATGGGTTAACTACCTAAACTAGAACAGTTACAATATTATAATGAAAAAAAAAAGGCTTAGCACTACATAATATACAGTAAAAATAGAAGAAGTATAAGGTAAAAGAGGAGATATGAATAGTCATAGTTGGACATTACTACAATGTATATATCGTTAGAGTGCTACTAAAGCTTATATAGAAAAGATTAAGAAAACAAGAGAAAAGGAAGAAATAGCAAAGAGAAGAGAGTATCAAGTAAGTAGAGAAAAAGTGAGACCACAATCTGAGGAAATGGGGGATATCAATAAAAGGAGAGAGAGAGATATTATATAAAGTATTTCAATCCATACTTTAAGTGCCAGATTGGCTAGATGAATCCAAATATTTAAAATATGTTGCACTTTTCAATGCAAGAAAAGTAAGGAAAACACAAGTATTCAAACATGTAACTGTACTTGTCCTTGAAAACATTTGTTTTGCTTGGTCAATAAAACCTTCAGACGTGACACTAACTGTTACTAATTGTACTCTTCTCCGAATTCATGGAATCCTTCATATGGGGGATCAGGGTACATGCTTCTGATTCAAGTGACAGCACATGCTGGAATCACTCTCCTGTTATGTCTTCTTAGATAACCATGTGTCCATAAGGTAAACTGCCTATAGGAGGCTAGTCTAAAATGCCTGTAAGAATGAAAACAATGACTATTACATACATGACATATGCTTACATGGAGCAAAATGCATGGGTCACACTTAAAGTCAGGGGCTATACTGCATTACTGTAGAACTCAGCAATCGCAATCCATGGGACAATACATTTGGTCTTTCAGTTGTCAACCCTGTATGATGTGTGTATCGGAGGGTAACAAGTATAGTATAACAAACTCCAAAGCCACAAGAACAGATGCTTAGGTTGGACAAGAGTCCACTGGCAGGATAATGGCATATACACAGTCCTTGAACTGCATATTGAGAGACCTGAAGGAGGTGTAGCACTGTGAGTGGGCAGGGCTAGGGGCAACAGAATGCTGGGCTGCAATGGGTGGGATACTAGCAGGTGGAAGGAGGTCACAGTACCCTTATACACCCATCTGGTTAGGCTGCATCTGGAATATGGGGTCCAGTTCTGGAGGCCATATCTCAGAACAGACATGGGGAGGCTGGGCCATGTTGAGAGGAGGGCAACAGAGATGATAAAGGGGATCAGTCATCTATCCTACAAGGACCGGTTACGGGAATTGAACATGCACGCCCTGGAGCAGAGGAGGAAAAAAGGAGACATGAGTGAGAGTGTCAGATACCTACAAGGTATGAACCAGGTGCCAGTGGAGAGCATTTTCCAGCTGAAGGGGAATCAGAGGATGAGGGGCCATGGATTGCAGATTGTGGGAGGATGGTTTAAGGGGAACATTAGGAACCACTATTTCACAGAGATGGTGGAAGATAATTGGATTAGGCTCCCTGAGGGGCTGGTTGGGGAAACAACAGTGGAAGAGATTAACAGGGCTTGGAACAGACACAAGGGACTGTTACAGGTGGGGGGGGGGTATCCTAGCAGATAACTAGACAAGGTGGGCAGACTAGGTGTACTTGCCAGTCCTTTTCTGCTGTCACATTTCTATGTATCTAGGTATCTATGCAATGGTGGAACTATTGTATTGCAATGTTACTGTAACAGCTAAGAAATGTCTGACATATAGCTGAGGAGCAAAACAACATTAACAACATTAAACTATATTGTATTATGTTATTTGCTACTGCCCCTCATCTCATGACTCTTGTGGCACCAGCCCTTCTTGCTCCATGCTGTGTATGTGTTGGTAACATTTCTGTCACAGTTGAACCTCTAAATGGAGTGCTCCTATTGCTATGACTCACACCAGTGTTTCATCTGTCTTCTCAGAAGTTTTTGAACTCCTACAGTCATCTGACGTCAGGAGGCACTGCCACCTCCATAGTGGTTCCTTTATGTCACAACAGGTGTTATGTGATGATGCACAACACAGTAGGGTGCAGTGATGACAACATGTCTCAAGTGATGTTACATAGGGGCGCTACTGAGATTTTGTCTGATGTGTACGTAACTCACACATCAGTCACCCATAATCCTAGGATGGGTATCACACAAGATACTAGATAAGGTACAAGATGATTTGTGAAGACACAATGCACAATATCATAACCAGATTGATGGACTGCAGCTGTAAACATGTACATCATGTTTGTTCAAGCATGTTTTAGACATTGCACACTTTCCAGTTGCAACAACATGGCACAGGATGAGTGGTATTGATATATCATAGACCTTCCAGGGACAATAATGCACTCCACCAGCAGCGGCCCTCATTATACACCTTGATCGTCCTGCATATCCCAATACCACATACCCTGTAACATATATTACTACTAAAGCAAGAGGCTGCTATGGCCTCAGAGCTGACCTGCGGTGCCAAAAACATAGGAATCCAAAAGTAAACACACTCTCAGCTACTCACAGTGAGAGGAGAAAGAAATCTCAATGCTAGGGAACATTTAGAAACATAAAAATGTATTATTATAAACACATAGTAGCACCCCAGCAATGCACACTGTCAACGTTTCAGGCCAACAGGCTCTTTATCAAGACAACAGCGCCCGCTTTTGTGGACCCTATATAGTCCAAATACCATAATTACTTAAAACAAAGCACACTTAATTACCATCCAAAATTCATATAAGCACCCTATAAATATAAATATAAGTATTAAAGTGCTGAATGCAAAAAGGACCTGCCCTTATGTAATTACAAACAGGCATGATACCATAACAATCATAGTGTTACATAAATATATCAACAATTCTAAATACCCCCTAAGTTTTAAGAAAAATCTTGTGCCATACACCAAGGGATGAGGCACAAGGTATAATGACATATTAGTGCATTCCTAAAGTTTTAAACCACACATAATCTATGTGAGCAGACCAATGATTTACCAATGCAAAAGAAGCAGTATATAATATAGACTTAACTATGCATAGATTCCAGTATGGAAAATAAATTTAAATATTAAAATTGAACCCCTTTGTATGTAAACAGATATCCGTATAGATATAGTGTCGACTCTAGTCTATTTTTATATAAATGAACCAGCTCTGAGGTTTATAGCCTATCATAATGTTGCAGATAATTTACCATTTTTACTGTCTGCATGCTAATAATGAAGCTAAATGAAGGTTTAATGTGGACTATGCAACCCATATTCGGCACTGAAAAACTGAACTTTTTAAAGAAATGGCAAATGCACCTTTTAGAATCATCAGCTGGCCTCATTCAAATAATTATTGATGATGGAATCGAAATTGAATGAGAAGTATTGCATACTTTTACGAAATGTGAAGCAGATATTTTGAAATTTGAACATCATTCTGAGTTTGAATTATATTCAACTAAGTTAAGGGAAACTATAAAAAAATGGATGCATGTATTAAGCGCACTAAGATGCATAAGTTTGAGAGGGACAGAAGAGATTACCTACATGGACATAGTTTTGAATTGGGGGAAAAACATAGAAAGAAATATACACCCCATTTTGAAGAGAATACCGAAACCTGATACATATACTAGAGCTTTGGGTTCTGAATCAGAAAGAGAAGAAGAAGAAGAGAGTGTACATATAGCAACTACTGTTGTTATGGAACAAACGATTCAATACAGAAATAACATCAGGCCTTTTTTAGAGCAGGCCCCTATACAGGGAATGGATCCTGGGATACCATTAACCCTTTACTAAATTCCAGATCACTGACATGATCCACCCCTCCCAATCAGGAAGTACTGCAACAGGCACGAGTGGAGCAGGAGGTGAGGAATGGAGTGCTACGAATAGAGGAAACAGAGAACACCTTAAATTTAACCACTGTACCAAGCAGAGGACTGTGCAGGAGTCCCAGAGTGATAAGATATGCAGATGAGGTGCAAAAGGGGAACGCGGGGTAGGGGATGAGGACAGTATAACAGGAAGGGGGAAAAGAGGTTATCCAGCACAGCAGATGAACAACAGAGGAAGGTGGCATTCACAATATCCCAGGAGGAACAATTATTGACAGAGAGGCAGATACAGGAACTAAGCAGTGTACAGGAAAATGACTCAGAACTTGGTCATCAGTCTATCAGAACATGTGCTAACCAAAGCGGAAAAACAGGTTTTAAACAAAGGACTGTCTTTTATTACAACAAACTTTTCGAATAATTTTGAAACAGTGGTGGATTTTACATAGATATATGAGGAAGCTCAATCTACGAATCCTGTATGGAAGAACAGAAAATGATGAAGAAAATATGGAAGGTTCAGAAGAGAAAGGGAAGGAAAAAATACTAGTGAGATGTATGAACAAGGAAAATGGAAGAAGAAATCAACGTATGTTCCCCCTATGAATCCCAGTGTGAGTGTATTTGTCAAGTTATGTGAGAATGAGATTCATGCCTATTTGGAGAAAACACCAGGAGAGAAAAAGCAGAATATAACACAAGAAGAAAGAAATGCTATTAAGGTCTGCAGGACAATGTTTCCATCACTATCAAACCCACAGACAAAGGTGGTTCCTTGATGGTGATAAAGAAAGTTAAGTATTGCAGAACTGTGCATGATATGTTAACAGATGACACTGTGTATCATGAAATATGTATAGATCCTGCCATGTCATATAAAAAGATATTGATGTGACTCTTTATAAAGCGGTTATGGCTGGATGTATTGATGTACAAACTTCGGAGTGTCTCTCGGTAAAAATCCAAGAAGGGCTGTCATTTATGGTCTCCCTAAGGCACACGAGAACTTTAATGACCCCCCCCATGAGACCCATTGTATCTAGCAGTGGGTCCATTATTGAGCCTTTGGCTCAATATTTAGATGAACATATAAAAGAGGTAGCCCAGCAATCAAGGGCATACCTTAGGGATACCATGCATGCCATGAAAATTTTGTCCGTAGTAGAAATGGAACCAGAATGGTACATGGTAACGCTAGATGTAACTTCTCTATATATGAATATACCACACACAGAGGGATTGGAAGCATTGAGACAGGCAATGTATAGGGAAACAACATACTCAAGTGAGTTCATAGACTTATTGTTAACATTAACAGAACATGTACTCACTAAAAATGTGTTTTTATTTGACGAGACCATGTACCATCAGATTAGTGGCACGGTAATGGGGGCGGCATTGGCCCCCAATTATGTCACTATTTATCTTGCTGCATGGGAACGAAAATTTGTATATGATCCAGATATGAATCCATTCTATGCATGCCTGGACATGTACAAGTGTTTTATAGATGATATATTTATAATATGGAAAGGGAGTCAATTGGAATTAAGACAATTTGTTACATACTTGGAGAGGTACAATCAGAACCTCAAATTGTCTGTAAGTGCCAGTAAAACCGAGGTTACATTTCTGGATCTGTTGATTATGAAAGATAGTGATGGGGTAGTTGAGACCAAGATATGCAGAAAAACGACCGATTGGAATTCAATTTTGCACCATGATAGTTGTCATCCAAAACATATTGTGAGAAATATCCTGAAAGGTCAGTTTATTTGACTAAAAAGAAACTGCAGTGCAGTGGAGGGATATGAACAAGAAAGTGAAGATATGATGGATAGATTTAAAACAAGGGGGTATGAATTGAGTACCTTGGAAAAAGTTAAATATGCCATAGATCAAATGGACAGAAATAATTTGTTAAAACCAAAAAGAAAACAAGACACATGAAATGGGATGATAACGGTCCTAATTTTATTCTCACTTTTACTTCCCAGAGCAAGAATGTTGTGGATATAGTCAGGAAGAATATGCATGTATTGACTGTGGAACCAGCTCTGAAGGACACTGTGAATTGAGGCCCCACCATCACCTATAGGAGATGGAGTAACCTACGGGATAAATTAGTACATAGTTCTTTGGATCCCAATCAGAAGCTTAGGAATGCCAGCATGCCAAATGATAATTTCAGATGTGGAAATTGCTCTGTGTGCCAACACATCCAGGTGGGAGATGAATTTTTTGTTTCCGATAATGTCAGATACAAACTACGAGACTTTATTACATGTAATACTACATCAGTTGTATATCTAGCAAAATGTACATGTAATAGCTTCTATGTTGGAAAAACAAAAAGAAAACTAAGGTTTCTTGTGGTAGAACACTTGAGACACATCAGATTGGGCACCAAACAAAACGCATTGGCAGTACATGTGCAACAATATGGCCCTGGACATTCTTTCACTTTTAGTGGCATTGAATGTGTTTCTATTGAAAAACGAGGTGGGATCTAGACAATACATTGCTGAGTAGAGAAATTTTATGGCAATTTAAGTTGAAAGCTGGTGAGAGGCCTGGACTGAATGGACATTTCCAGTTAGCTCCATTATTAGCTTTCAACAGTAAAAATGGTAAATTATCTGCAACATTAAGATAGGCTGTAAACCTCAGAGCTGGTTCATATATATAAAAATAGACCAGAGTCAAGACTATATCTATATGGATATCTGTTTACATACAGTACAAAGGGGTTCAATTTTAATATTTACATTTATTTTCCATACTGGAATCTATGTATAGTTAAGTCTGTATTATGTACTGCTTCTTTTACATTGGTAAATCATTGGTCTGCTCACATAGATTATGTGTAGTTCAAAAATTTAAGAATGCACTAATATGTCATTATACCTTGTGCCTCATCCCTTGGTGTATGGCACAAGATTTTTTAAAACTTAGGGGGTATTTAGAATTGTTGACATATTTATGCAAAACTATGATTGTTATGTAATCATGCCTTTTTGTAATTATATAAGGGCTAGGTCATTTTTGCATTCAGCACTTTAATACTTATATTTATATTTATAGGGTGCTTATATGAATTTTGGATGGTAATTAAGTGTGCTTTGTTTTAAGTAATTATGGTATTTGCACTACATAGGGTCCACAAAAGGGGGAGCTGCTGTCTTGATAAAGATCCTGTTGGCTTGAAACGTTGACAGCGTGCATTGGTGGGGTGCTACTATGTGTTTATAATGATAAATGTTTATGTTTCTTAACGTTCCCTAGCATTGGGATTTCTTTCTCCTCCCACCGTGAGTAGCTGAGAGTGTGTTTGCTTTCATATATTACTGCTGCACAGTGCTAAGTTGATTCAGTGGGGATGGGGGACCCACTTGTAGAGCTGTAGGCTTGCTCATGGCTGGGAGCTTCCATCCATCTGGGAGGTGGACAGGGCGCCTCTATGACATGTGTACATGGTACATTGACTGGCATATCTACATGCTGAAGGGGGGGATGTCAGGAGAGGGGCAAGAGGTGGTCCACCCCCAAGGGCTAGCAGTGACAACAGTGAGAGGGGGACGTGTTGGGAACCACAAGACCTGCAGGGAGCAGAGGGCATAGATTGAGATGCCAATGACACACACAGATGGAAAGAGGGGGGATCTGAAGCACAATTTCAGAGGTGGAGGCACTAAGATCTGGAGAGCCAGGACTACAATTTCCAGGACTGAGGATAACAAGGTGTCAGGTGTAGCTGCCAACATACCGGATGAGACCCTGAACATGGTGGCCATCCCAGGGACCTTGTCCAGTGCAATCAATGACTGGAATGTCGCCATTCAAGGATCAGTTGTTTGTTACCATGCCACATAGGTGTTATATACCTGAACTGAGCAGTGTGAGGGTTGGGGCTGGGGTGGTGCTGTGGGTGCAACATTGGCTGAGTGGCAGGAGCCAGAGAGTACTAGTACATATGGTACGAGTGGAAGGTGGGAAGGTGACACATGGGGTACCACAGGGGTAAGTTATGATTTTCTTGCAATTCATTATATACATTAGTGGCATTGCAGAGGGCCTGACATGGTACGTGTTCCTGTTCATAGATGACACATAGCTGTGCAGTGGGGTTGACACCCCAGAGTGAGTGGAACCCAGAGGACATTACCTGAACAGACTATGATACTAATCAAGAGCATGGCAACTGGAATGCAATACCAAAAATAGTGCAACAGTGTGCATGTGGGACTCAAGAACCAGAGGGCAACACACCAAGTAGAGAGGGAGGGAGGCATTTGCAACATCTACTCAGCACAGGGGTCTGGGTTTCATTATAACTGTTGTTCTCAGGGTGGATAGTACATGTGGTAGTGCAGACAGTACAGCATGTATGATGCTGGGTTGCATGGATAGGTGTGGGGTGAGTAGACAGAGGAATGTACTATTACACACATATACAGCACTAATGAGGCCATACCTTGTTGACAGTGTCCTGCTTTGGAGTTCCCATCTCAGGATGAGCATTGAACAGGTGTAGGGATTGCTGAGCATGGCTACCAGGATGGTCCAGGACATGCATCTGAACACATATGAGGAGAGGCTCAGGGACTTCACTATGTACTTATTGGAGTTGTTGGGGGGGGGGGTGACAGACACATGTAACAACATCAATGTGCTGAAGGTGGTGCAGGGTGGTAAATTACAATGGCAACGGATTGGCACATAGACAGGAGGGCATGATATGAGGCTGGGAGGGGGGATACACAGAGGCACTGTGATGAACCCATACTTCACTCACAGTGTGGTCCACCTGTAGCATGCTAACACAGGGACTGGTGGTGGGTGTGGACAGTGTTGTGGCATTCAAACATGCATGGGAGCACCACAGGGGAACTGTGGAGACAGGAACGGTGGGAAGGATGACCACAGATCAGATACAGTAGGATCCGTAGTGGGTGAATACACAGCACATATGCAACAGTACAAGGGCACACTAAACAGACCAAATGGTCTTGTTCCACCAACATCTATTAGTCAACTATAGTATCTTGTACATCTGACATAAGCATACACACTGTTCTTTACCTGCTAGGGCTGGGGCACTGTACTCTAATTCCTCTAACATCACTGTTGGCTATTATGGCTACTTCAAGTGCATCTACATCAATGCAGATGTTGTGGAATGATGGGTTGTCAGTGATGCACTCATAATGCAACATTCTGTGCTGAACAGCATTCACCTCCTGGCAGCAAATGCACTCTCTTTCTGTGTTCATAACAATACAGTGTGTGCATGCACACTAATCCAGATTCAGCAGCCTATTGTTGTCTACTTTGAATACCCCATCACCATTATCATCGATACAACTGTCACTGCTCAGATTAACAGCTGGGTTTATCTCATCCAATACAGGCTCAAATGCATATCCGGCCACTTGTGCCAAGCTGAGCTCGGCAGCGTACTCATCACTGCTGTCATTCGCTGACACATCTGATGTGGATGTATCCTCACTTTTAGACATTTCAGCACCACAATTACAGACACACATGTTGGAGATAAATGAGAAAACATCACCATCTGATATCTAGGTTTCAATATCTTGCACATGATATGCACTACATGGGTTGTATTGCCACAATGTCTGACTAGCTTCATTGTATGCCGTCAGCCCCTGTGTTGCACTCCACATTCAACATTTCTGTAGGGCTAGGCCAACCTGTAGAAGGTGTACCTTGCTAAAATTGACTTCTATACACCAGGATGTCTACATGGTTCTAGCATGTCTTACAGGTGGGACCAGTGTCTATAGTTGTTCAGGGCATATAGGTTCCCTCCCCCCTACCCGTGACTAGTTGATCATCCGCAATTACTATTATATACCCTGGTAGATACTGTTTCCACACACACCAGCACAGATGATCAGTAGTCACATGATCAGTTACATTTCCAGGTGCCAATTGGTCCCCATCCCTACGATTGCCAGTTCACTGAACTAGATGAATTCCAGGCAGTGGTGCATAGTGTTTCCCTACCTCCTAAGACCAATAGCGGTTCAATGGCCTATCATGCTAGGTGTCTAGTGGTCCCCTCACACGCCTTATTTGCAGTCACACAAGATGAATCAGTACATTGTTTGACATCCATAGCGACTAGTGGTCCACCCACCTAACCATGCAGACAGATAGTACCCTCCATCTCACTCGCCTACACCCCAACACCAGGTGAGTGAACAGCAATGCGCTCCTTCTCCACCACAATAGTTGCCCAACTGGGATGTACATGTCAGTAACTGAGCATACATTGGTACACAAACATGATCAGTCATTGACTGACCACAAGCTCACACAAATGCTTTGAACTCTTTGAGCTCAGTCGGGAGCATAGACAAGTGCAGAGGGTTCTTCCAGTCACAAGGAGGACAATGTTAGTGGGCGTGCCCTGTGGAGCACCTTCCAGGGGTGTTCACCAAGCTTTTCTAGCCCCATTCCGCCACCCCGTTGCTGACTGGGCACCCCTCTAATCCTGTCGTTGCCCCCAACATAGATGTAAGACTGCAATGTGTACACATGAGCTGCTTATGAATGAGCATGAGCTTGTACATGTATGCTCATTCATTGACCACTCCATTGGTTGGCAACTGTGCTGGATAGGGATGGTTGTGCTGGTCTCCCTCTAGGGGTCTGTTGGAGTGGGGAACAGGGCAGTGGCCACTAACTGCCATGGTGGGGTAGGAACAGTAGACACACTTCAATATGACTATTTCACTGTGTTATCTGAAGGTTGGTGATCAGTGGTTGTGGTGGGGGTGGGTTGGATGGTCATTAGACACTAATACATTTCCTAAAGTGAGCACTTGGTTATTGGCACAACTGTGTGTGTGTGGGGATTGTTACCACAACACACTCATTTAAGATCACTACTCCAGTGGGCCATCAGTGCTCCAGTGTTTGCATGACATGTCTCACTGTTTCAGGTTATTCTCAACACTGTCAGCAAGACTGGGCTTGCAGCCATATACTTAACCCTTAATGTTCCATTTCATCCCATATTCTGCTGATTGGACTCCATTGCCTCACTTTTCAGTAATACGACATGGTCAGGTTTATTCCCATGTCCTGATTAACTTAGAGTTGGTTCTAGCCATTGCATTCAGAGTGAGTGAGACCAGCACCTAAACACAAGCCCTGACAGCTGTGCCAACTTGCATGTGATGTACAGTATACCATTACAAGGGCGACTGAGATTGAGCGACTCAGATTTGGGTGACTCAATCTCAGCATCTGTTTGGTCAGCAATGCTGAATGGGTAGCAAACAAGAATGACAGGGCAATGGGGAGAGCAACAGGATACAAACAGAGGATGGAAGGTATCCTGCAGGTATGAGGGAGTGATGAGGTGGGAGGCCACCGAGCTGGCTGTGTGGTGCAGTGACGGGGTAGCTGGCTGTGGTGGGGACAGTGTGAGGTTCAGAGTAAAGGAGGGGCACAATATGTTGTGCTGTTCTCTGTGCTGGTTTTGTTCTTCTTCCAGGTTCTCCCCCTTCCTGATATGCACCCCCTCGGAGTTTGTTCTTGTTAGTATGGGTGGTGCAGTGGGGCTAAACCCCCATGAATGGGGTGTGGGGGCCGATGCCCTACACATGACTAGTGGAGTGGTGTTTCCTCACTGCATATGTACTTTGCCATTTCTATGTTCTGCGAAATACATTTGCCATGCCTTCGATCGCCCTATCACATAGAACCATCACATTCTTATTCGGAAACCACTTACCGACACATTACCATCATGGATATGACTGCAATATGTAGTCGTGTATAGATACCTTTTACTTAGCCGCGAGACAGGTTACAGTCCACTACAATACATGATGTGCATGATGACATGTACTTTGCACTCAGGCGCCCTTCCTTATCTACAGTTACAATTGTACAAATGTAAAGTCTAGTCAGCCTCAACATTGCTGTTCTTTCATTGATGTCCTTGACCTCCCCACCATACCTACCACTGTGTGGTGGAAAGAATGAAAAGATATCTGGATAAACTAGCAAAATGGTCGGAAGAGTGGCAACTGGAGTTTAATGCAAAGCAGTGCAAGATCATGCACATAGGGAAGAGAAACCCCAGAAGCCACCTATAGGCTGGGAAGGGAATTGCTGACAGTCATAAGAGAAGAAAGAGACTTGGGTGTCATCATCACCGATGACCTGAAATCATCCAAGTAGACCACTAAAGCAGTAGGTAAGGCTAGAGGGATGTTGGGGTGTATTAGTAGGGGGTATCAGAAGTTGGAAGAGGGAGGTAATAATTCCTCTTTACAAGACACTGGTTAGGCCCCATCTGGTGGACTACTGCATGCAGTACTGGAGGCCACACCTTCACGAGGACATTAACCAAATTGAAGCAGTCCAGAGAAGGGCAACCAAAATGGTGCAGTGACTGCATCAGAAAACATATGAGGACAGATTAATTGAGCTCAATATGTATACCCTAGAGCAAAGGAGGGAGAGAGGTGACATGATAGAAACATTCAGACACCTTAAGGGCATTAACAAGGTGAAAGAGTCTAACATGTGTGTCAATATAAGAAAAATAGCAGGACAAGAGGACACAGCATGAGATTAGAGGGAGACTGATTAAGGGGTAATATGAGGAAGTTCTTTTTCACAGAAAGGGTGGTGGGTGCATGGAACGGCCTACCTCAGGAAGTGGCGGATATGAATACAGTGCAGGGCTTCAAACAGGCATGGGATAGGCATAAGGGAGCAATACAGATGAGTATGAATAGATAGGCCATTGACAGAGCAAAGGCCGATGGCACCTTCATAAAGCAGAAAAAGAAATGGGCAGAGTGGATGGGCCTTGCGGTCCTTATCTGTTGTCAATTTCTATGTTTCTTTTGTGTCAGCAGACTCAGTACTCTGTACCTGCCATCATGTGGTCATCAGACAACTGACAGCAAATACAGTTGAGAGAGCCATAACACCAATATTCATCCATTACAGTGTTCTAGGGGACATAATGGAGGTATTGACTACACTCCGCAGCTATGTTACATCTGCCATGGGAAACCAAGGGGGACACAGTGACACTCAGGGGTGTTGATTAAGTCACACTATACATACAGGTGGGGCTGCGGTACGCATCTACATGCCAGCCAGCCTGACATCTGTGGTGTGCAGGTTGATTGGTATACCATTGAGGTATATGATGGTGGAATACCTGGGTGGTCAATGGTGTGCACGGGCAAGATTGCAAGTTCCACACAGTAACACTCATGCCTGCTGAATCTCATCTACCTCCTCACTTAGGTGACCATTAAGGCTCATTAGTGGGCAGTGGCGGATTTGGCATACAGAGGTGTTAGCAACACAACTGACAAAGTTCCACGTAGCAGGCATATGAACTATGTTCATTAGGGGTTACTTGTCATGTATCTGAACAGTTGCAGTATGGGCTCATGACTATAACAATGAGGGTGGCAATGAGTGCCACACAATTTGGGGTTGGCACGGTGACTAGTGGGTTAACCAAGGAGTCAGTGCTGTGGTATTGTGTATATGCTGACAGAACAGTATGTCTGTTAGCAGATGACACAACACTCTTTGACATGATGGACACTCTAGGTGATGGGGGGATGAGTGGGAAAGTATATGACACCATGGTGCACATGTCGTATGATGGGTAGCTGTATGTCAACTCACGTACGTGTACAGTCATGGATGTTGCACAGTGATCTATTAGTGATTTTGCACCTTAGACTGAGTACAATGAATGCACAAACCAGAACATTGCATTATCAGTGATACACACTTCTGACACGTACATGATGACGCAGTGTGACAAACCAGCAGGTAGGGCTAGCTTACTGCCGGCATGCACAGATGTTGTACACACCAGCAGTAGGACACGGCTAATACTCCCACTGCATACATCACCAGTATAGCCTCACCTGGATTGCTGCATCCACATTTGGACACCCCAACTCCATGGGCAAGTGCACCAAGTAGGGGCAGTACAGGGGACAGACACATGAATGGTGAGTGGCCAGCATTGTACACAATGATGGAGACATGCTGGGCTGACATATGACCTCATTAGAAGGCTAGAGGAGTGGTCCAGGACTGGCAGTTACAATTTAGCACCAACACGTGTAAGGTCATGAACTTGGGAATTAGAGAACCTTTGCAAAATGTACACAGTGGGAGGACATCAACTTGAGGAGACACATACAGACCGAGATATCAGCATAATCATCACTGACAATTGAAAGGTTGGAAACCAGTGTGAGACAGCAGCACAGAGAGTGGGTGGCATCCTCAGATGTATAAGTAGAAGTATGTCTAGTAGATGGAGGGAGGTTCTCATGCCCCTCTACAGGTCATTGGTGTGGCCACACTTGGAGTACTGCATTCAGTTCTGGAGACCACACCTCAAGATGGGCATTGATCATTTGGCCATGGTGGTGCAGAACAGGGCTACACAGATGGAGCATGGACTGCATCACAGATCATGTGAAGTGTGACTCTGGGAGATGTACCTATACTCCATTGTGCAGAGAAGCAACAGAGGGGACATGATTTAAATATTTCAGTATGTGAGGGCATCGACTGCAGCTCAGACAGGTACTCTATTTCACTGGAACATGACAGCATGCATGACAGGGCATGATATGAGACTGGTAGTAGGTTGATTTAACAGTAATCTCAGGATGTACATCTTCACAGAGAGGGTACTAGTCCTGTGGAACAGCCTGACCCTGGAGGTGGTAGCATCACAGACAATCAGGGGGTACAAACTCACATGGGACGCACATAAGGGACAGGTTTGGATGGAGGCTACATAGAGAGGGGGTGGTTTCTAGGGCAGACTAGATGGATTGCATGGTCCCCATCTGCCGATCCTTTCCTCTTGTTCTTATGTTCTCACCATTAGTTAAGACGGACTGTGAAAACATGAGTGACTCACTTATATACCTCATGGAGAGGGAGGAGAGTACAAGAGACTACTTCATTCTGCACACAATAAAGGATGCTCAAGGACAAGATGGTACACCCATGCAGATGGGGTTTCGGGGTGGGGGAGGCTTAGTGGCACTGTGAGTATAAACGTTTAGACTGGATGTGTGGTGAACAAATGGAACAGCCTGCCTATGGAACTGATGGTTGCTGACACCATTGCACGATGCAGGACTACACTGGGGACACATGATAGGGTTCTTGAATACCACAAACAGTAATGGACACAACAGTGGGAAAGAACACAGTACATCCTGGGGCAGTTTGCTATCTGTGCTATCACTACAGGCCCGAACACATTTGCACACATCACAACTAAATACAACAAACTGACCACCCCATGCAGACTAACAGCTACTTGGACATGATATGTGCTCATCAACCAGCACTTACCAGTCATTCCTCAGTCCAAAGGACATGTCACACCAAACATAACCAGAAGGTGGCAGGTGACACAGGGACTGTATAACACAGAATGCAATATGTCATTTCATACAGAGGATGGGGCAGTCATTTCAATAGTTATCACACAGCCTCATGTGTGGTTGAACCTTGCATTGGGTTACACCACAGTGGTTTGGGTTTCAGAGGAAACATGACACAGACAGGCATTCCAGCAGTTGGAGAGTATAGGTGGCATGCCAACTGTACACACACCACTACAATGTGCAGACACAGTTATGACAGACACACTCAGGGTGGGACCAATTTAGATTCATGCCTTTACATATGCTCTGTGAACATATATGCTGTATGTTATTGTTCATTTTAGCATGGTATTGAGGTCCTGATGCTATATATTTGAGTAGCTAACTAGGACAGATCTGACTTTACATTACTGCATTTTATGGTTTCTAACTACATAAAGGCCACATTTATGCACAGTACCTTGACTGTCACCATATGCACTTATGTCAAATACTCCAGTTTGAGGACAGGTGCTGCATTAGCCTGGCGTTCTGTACCAGGGCTGTGCAAGTATTTTGTAGCCACTGAGCATTAGACATAGAAACATAGAATTTGACGGCAGATAAGGACCGCTTGGTCCACCCAGTCTGCCCATTTTCCTACCTAATAGATAAGCTGCAGATCCTAGTTAACCAACAGCTTACTTCCTCCTACCCCCCACTAGGACTGGCTTATGCCTGTCCCATGCATTCTTGAAGTCCCCCACTGTTCTTGACTCCACAACCTCCTCAGGGAGGCTGTTCCACGCATCCACAACCCTCTCAGTGAAAAAATACTTCCTCACATTACCTCTGAGCCATCCCCCCTCTATCTTCAAATTGTGCCCCCTTGTTCTTGCACATCTCTTTTCTGGAAGATGCTACTCTTGACTTTGTTAATTCCCTTTGAGGTACTTGAAAGTTTCTATCATGTCCCTCTCTCCTTCTTTCCTCAAGGGTATACATATTAAGATCCTTTAGTCTTTCTTCAGATGTCTTCTGGTGCAGACCCTGCACCATTTTGGTTGCCCTCCTCTGGACAGCCTCCACTCTGTCTATGTCTTTATGGAGATGGGGTCTCCAGAACTGCACACAGTACTCAGATGAGTCTCACCAACTGTCTGTACAGAGGGATAACAACTTCCTGTTTTGTACTATTGATGCCTCTTCCTATGCATCCCAGTATCCCCCAGCCTTCCTTACTGCCTTCTCACATTGCTTGCCCACCTTTGGGTCATCTGATATAAATTACCCCCCAGGTCCCTTTTCTATTTTACTGTTGTCAGTATCTCACCCCCATTGTGTATGCTTTCCCTGGGTTTTGTTTCTATGTGCATTACCTTGCACTTCTTTGCATTGAATCTGAGCTGCCATACATTTGACCATTCCTCCAACCTTGCCAAGTCCCTTCTCATCCTTTCCACTCCATCTTGTGTATCAACCCTGTTGCAGATCTTTGTGTCATCTGCAAAGAGACATAATTTTCCTTTCAGTTCCTCTGCAATGTCACTTATAAAGACATTAAAAAGGACCGGTCCCAGTACTGAACCCTGCGGTACGCCGCTAGTAACCCTCCTTTCTTCACTGTGTACTCCATTTACTACTACCCTTTGCGTCCTGTTGTCTAGCCAATTTTTTATCCAGGCTACCTTCTTGGGACCCACTCCAAGGCTGGCTATCTTGTGTATTAATCTTTTGTGTGGGACTGTATCAAATGCCTTGCTAAAATCTAGATAGGCCATGTCCACAGCCCCTCCCTGGTCTACTACTTTGGTCACCCAGTCAAAGAAATCTATTAGATTCATCTGACACGACCTTCCCATCGTGAATCCATGCTTCCTTGGGTCCTGTGCCCCACTGGCCTCTAGGTACTCAACAATTCTTTCCTTCAGAAGTGATTCCATCATTTTCCATCATTTTCCCTACCACTGAGGTCAAACTAACTAATTAGTCTTGTTGATTTGGGTACATGTACCACTGAGTAACACTGCCTGGCAGAAGTGCCATGCAACAGGTGTAATAGGGGCATCATTGACAACTCATGAACCTTACTGAGTGATATAACAATCAACATTCCATATGGCTCACTGTGTCCTGATAGCATTTCTGAGAACACCAGACATGGAAATGGACACAAGCAGTTTTATTTGCTTCCAGGTGCACCCTTGGGAGGGTGCAATGGCACTACTTGGGCTACATATACCCACTTACATAGCCCCCTACATCAGAGTTGATCTGGCCCACCAGGATACCTGGTAATTTGCAGGTGTATACCACACAGTAGGATGCCTGGCCACAGTCAACATTCAGGACACACACTGGCTACACCGATTCCTTTTGTTGTAACTTGGACATTATAGTTCACTGTGTGATGTGGACATGGAGCTACATCTTTCTGCCGTGGAACACTCACATGTGTGTCTCAGCCTGGTCCATACCCTACTAGTTTCCCAGGTGGGCCCCCTGTATACCAGTCTAACCCCACCCTACTTCTTCTCCACTCCAGTCCACCAGGCATGTCGCCCTCTGGACATGTTCAGTGGCACTTGGTCACTACTACTCTCACCACCACACTCGATAACCCACAACAGAGCACACCTGTGATGTTCCCCACAGTCCCTGCCTCCTGTCCTCAATGCTGCCATTCCATGTAAACACACAAGTCCTGTTTTCCAAACTCCTTGTTCCATTGTTAACCACCCCTCTGGAAGGTCTGCATATGGTATTTCTGTACAAGACCTTTATAGCAAAGGGATTCAGTTGGCAGACAGCACAGTATTATGACAGGGCTGGATTGGTGATGCACTGCACAGTAATACAAGATGGGTGACTGTTCCAGTGCCACTTGTTTCTCACCTGCTTTGGTCCATGGTACAATGGTGTTACCTTGTCATGAACATATGCAAGGGACAGCAGCTGGACACATTGTGAGGGGGCCAGGACACCACACCATGCCTGACTCAGAGGCTAACATATTCTACATATTAGATCCTACACACTGTACCATCTGTCATAATGAGTGATAACGTGGTGTCAGACAGTTGTCCTTCTGATTGTTTTGGTTCACTCCATGTCAACATGCACTATTTCTTTCCATGCTTCAACTCCTTTCTATAGTTTTATCTTTCACAGGCACGGGGCATGAACGCTAACCACTGACACATTTAAATCACTGAGACTGTACAACTGTGGTCTCCTGACATCATATGTTACATTTACTTACTGTACATTTCTGCTGCAGCTTCACATGGTACCATGCAGTACATGTCAAGCTATGCTGGCTAACTAGCTCCACATTCTATTTTACCACTTATGGGACCAACACAAACAAAATGAGAACACGTGCACAACAGCATCCCTTTTCTCAGTCACTTGCTGCTGTACTGCTGGCTGCATGAATTCAGGATGGTACAGATTTGCAGCATGCATAGAACTGTGGATTCAATGTCCTCCGCAGCCAGTATAGTGTTATGCTTGTGCAACTGTGTTAGTTTGTTTTTTGCCATTCACACTCTTTAGTCCAGAAGAATTACCACCCTGTAGGGGTATGAAAGGCAAGGAACCCTAGGAGAGGGTTCCACCCCTAGAGGTGCCATGGGATGACTCCTGTGGCTAAAAGTATCATAGGGATCCCCTGAAGGAGCGAAGTGCTGCCTCTGGAGGAGGAGGGGAGGATGGTGGGGTAAAGAAAAAGCGCTTCACAATGAGGCCGAGAGGAACTTCTTATACAGCTCAGGAAGTGGGAGTGCCTGGCTGCTTGGCCATCAAACTCCAGGCAAAGTCTTTCCAATTCAGTGTCCTGCACAGCCAGTATAGCGTTATGCTTGTGCAACTGTGTTAGTTTGGTTTTGGCCATTCGCACTCTCCATTCCAGAAGAATTACCACCCTGTAGCAGTGTGAAAGGCAAGGAACCCTTGGACATGGTTCCACCCCTAGAGGTGCCATGGGACAATTTCTGTGGGCTAAAGGTACCTTAGAAATCCCCAAAGAAATGTAGTACAATCATATCCCAAAGAATGAGGTGACACAAAGCATATGAGCAAGCAGTAACTGTGATATAGGAGCAGTAACTGTAACATAGTAGTAAAGAAGCATAGACAGTTTGATTACGTTATCAAACTGAGCATCTCATTACGTTATGAAATGTCCAGGTTTGCGTAAAGTGATACTAAAGGTTTACATCGAGAAACCTTCATCCAACAGCAGAACCTACCTAAAGAAACTAAGGGACACTACTATGCTAACAAACAGTTATGACCTGAGGCAACGAAGGAGAGAAAAAAAACCCTATGAGGAGGAAATCTCTGGGGATCCAAAGCCTAGGTCACCTTACCTCCAGGCTTGGGATAGTTTATTTAGTGATGGCTCTACAGCTGCAATTTGGAAAATCCAATTAAAGGGAGGTGGAAAATATTCCAATTTGGAGGAAGGCTCTTACTCAAACCCTCTAGTGGGAACGCCGTGTAAGGTTGCGAGAAAGCTCTGCAACAATATGTGCAACCGAGGCAGAGGAGGAGGAGAGCAACAACTGCTGAGGCACTCACCTGGCCTACTCACCCTAAACTCAAACCAGGGGAACCAGAGACAGTCGTAGGGAAAATGCAGGGAAGGTGCCTTGCTAGGGAAACCACTAAAGTCAATGGACAACCATTATAGTGGAACACTAGAGCCAAAGGAGCTCTACATAACCACCCTTCACCACTAGTCTTAAATTCTACTCCAGGAGTTGCTGTCAAGTAGCAGGCAGCTAAAGCCAAGCCTGGGGTGAGGACATTCCCAGCTATGGGCCAGGTGAGAAGGATCCCACCCCAAGTTGGTCATGCTCAAGATGAGGACTAAATGCAGAGTGAGACCGTCAGCTGCAGGAACCCTGAGCCAAGAATAGAATGGCTGGCATGCCCCAGAATTAGACTGAGCTGAGAAGTTGGCAAGCTGATTGAGCACTGGTGTGCTGATCGTAGTGAGCAGTGAGAGCTGAGACATTGCAAGGTCAAAAGCAGATCGAGTGCAGCAGACATCCCAGAGGCTAAAGTTGAGAGGATGCAGTAGGCATGAGCAATCGATTGGGTAAGCAAGCATGGACCTGTACGTAGGTCAGTAAACAGAGTAGTAATAAGTGGACCTGCATGTAGGTCTGCATAACGTAGTAGCAATGAACAGCACTGACTAGTGGGGCAAGCCAGACAGACATTTAAAAGCCAAATCAAGGTGACAAATACTCTGAGAATTTTTGGCAGTGAAGGCAGGATTTAGAACAGAAATAAATAGCCACATGGGGCCATGTCTCCCCAAACACTTTCTAGTCCCCACCATAGGACAAACAAGAAAGTGATGGAAGGCCGAGAACCACATGCAGATATTAAAGTTAGTTTAACAGCCTCAGTAGGAACTTTAGCCAATCTCAGAGTGAAACAGCAATAAACAAACTGGGAATAGCATGATTGAACTGCATAACAAGGTAAAGAGTTTGAATCAGGGTGAATAAACATAGAGCAACATCTGAATGGAGTACACTGAGTTGTAAAACTGCAATAAACATAAATAAGGAGACACAATGCTTCTGAAAGCAGGTGTAACCAGGCAGTGCAATGAAGCTGCTGCAATGAAGCAAGCAGAATGAGCATGATTGAGCTGTATAGCTAGGTTCAGAGTAAATCTGAGTCAGGTGAAATTAATTGAGTATGCAACATGGAACAGCTATGGTTGAGCTGAAGAACACAGATCAGGTTTGCAGTTGCAGTGCAAGTAATTTTAAAGTTGTGAGTAGCTGAGAGCAAGTAGTATGAGCACTGGAGTAGCAGTATGCTAGGAGCTTAGAAACAAAGCACACCCCCCCTCAAAAGACAAAACCAAAGACACACAAGCATAGAAAACAGGGAACCAACAGAAGGAAGCACATACAGCCAAAGGCAAAATACAAACCAGAAGCAGGAAAATAAATACAGAAGCCCATCAGAAACAAGCTGGGGGGGCACAGCCCCAGCCAGGTAGGCCCAACCAGTGCAGAGGAAAGACCGACAGAGCCTTCGGCTGCAAAGAAAAAGTGCTTCACAATGAGTCTGAGAGGAACTGCTTCTATAGCTCAGGAAGTGGGAGTGGCTGGCTGCTTGGCCATCGAACTCCAGGCAAAGCCTTTCCAATTACAAGGGCCAAGTACAGGTGCATCTGGGCTGGGGTCTTGCTTTGCTTGTCTAATTGTCGTATTGCCAGCCATGGTGATTACCAGAGGCTGACAGAGCTGTGCTATATATGAGGCAATCAGCAGATGTAACATTGGGGTGTTGGCTCATTTACACTCTTGGGAATGTCACACCGGTTGCGGTCTACAGAAATGAATGGCACTTCAAAACACACAGGTATGTTGTGAACCCCTACAGCATTGCTGTACATTGCTATTGTTGTCTGTTGCATTTGACAGCCTCAAACTTTGACTCCCAGAGAGTTGGTCTCACATGTGAAATGCTCATTGGCTTTCACGTGACGTTCCCTGGCACACACACTTCCCAGGATATGTTGAGAGTCCCCTCCACACATGCGGGTAAAACTCACCATGTATTGTTCTACAGACCCATGAATTACACCCTTGCACTGCTACTGATATGCACTGGTTTGACAGTTTCAGACTGAGAGGACTCAGAACATTACAGTCGGTGAGGACACTGTGCATACGAACCATGACATGGCATCATTCTGTGCTTGTGACCACATGCAGGTGTACACAGGACAGGACATGGTTGCTTGGACCACACAGACACTACCATGTCTGTGAACAGACCACTGACCAGTACCGTCACTACCTGATATAATTTCTCTTTCCTAGCTGTAAGTCAGTGTGTGTCCTCTGAATACTAACATCATACACTCCTGGCAGCGCTGTTTTGGGGCGTTGACAAATTCCTGTCCCCTTTAAATTTTTTAAGATCTAACTACATGTTTGTTATAAAACATAGTATCCTATGACGTACTGCAGCATACAAGAAATGATTCTACATTGTATGAACTTCCCTCTTGATCCAATGTCACCAATAATGTAAAAATAGTGCACAATAATTCTTAACATCTGATTTCACAAATCTATACATTTCCACAATAATGAACTTGCAAGTGTTAAGAAAAATCAAACCACTAGCAATCATGTTGTCAGAGCTAATCAGAAATAATAACACAGAGATTTCCCCATATGAAGCATAATCTTACATCATATCACAGCTCACGACGTAGTATCCTAGGTTGTATAACAATATTTGTGCACGAATTAGGATAACGTCATATGAAATAGGATCCTATGTCATACGCCGTAATACGACATAGAATCCCAATCTGTATCATGGTGACACTTGAGTGTAACTGCAAATGCAATAATTTACAAACTTATTTTGTTTAACAATTAGTATAGCGAAACTTTATCTCATTAGAGGTAAAATACTTGTCAGCTGACACCACTCAATGGTATGTGCTTTGTGAACCTAATAAAAACATCAAATGTTCGGTTTTCTTAAGATGGCTGAATACGAAGTAGGATTTCGCCTTACAAATTAGGATTCTACATTGTATCTTGTGATATGACTTAAGATCCTACTACATGTGATGCCGACAGTTGCCCCTGGCTTGAAATGTTTAAAAACATCTCTGTATAACATAAGTAAAAAACAATATGTCCCTTTAGTCATAGAGTAGTCTATTTGCACAGCAACATAAAACAGAATTCTATGCATTCCCGGCATTGTAATATGTTTAATAAAGGAAGTTTTAAAACCATGGAATGATGTTAATTAATATGGAATCATGGGAAACAGGATCCTTCGATGTATCTCATAATATGACGCAGGATCTTAATTCATAATGACACGGTTACACTTCCGGTCCTACAAATTCTAAATAGAAAAAATATTTTAATATTACAATACTTGTTAGAAAGTAATAAATATATCCACATATATTTAAAAAAAAAAGTAGGTGTTAAGAAGAGCATTCCTGCACACTGTGAAGTAGTATCATCTTACAAACTAGAATCCTACTATCATACAACTGCACATCCTTCTTTGCATGAATCAGACACAGCACATTAGAGATATTGTAGGGCTGTACAAGGGTGTCCACCATATGACAAACAGTGCTAAACATTGTGATTGTGAAGCAATCACATTGGGCTCAGGAAATCATCTTCACAAATCAAGGTAAGAGCAATTACTGGGTGCAGCGAATGCCCGTACATTTCAAAAATACAGAGAAAGTGACTTGTCATATTTTGGCATACGTTGCAGGATCCTGCATCATATGCCAAATGCTTACATTGCATGCGACTGATGACGCAGGATTCCTGAGATACATAATAAACATTTTATTTAATAACATAGTGCTTCCACAGAAACTGCATTAAATCTTTTTACGTTCACTTGCGCGCATGCGCAAGGAACATTTTGGGAGAGTAGCACACTTGGAGGTGTGCCTATCCCATCCAATGCACTGCTTCCTTGAGCAGGCGTGGCGGTCCTGCACCAATGGGTGCAGGAGCTCTGTATGACAGCGGTGTGCCTCTGCTTCAAAGGAAAGCACCACTGCCATACTGAGCGCCGCCATCACGCCGTCCCCCTATCAGCGTCATCGCTCCCCCGCGCACGTCATGCCAGCCCCAAAGCTTTGGTGCCATGCCGAGGGCCACCCCAGTAGCAGCATTCATGCCAATGGGGTGCCCAATCCCCACTCGGCTCACGGCCCCCAAGCCATCCTGCTGCTACGCTGGGAGCCCACCCCAGCATGGCAACGTTCCTTTATGGATGGGGGTGCCCAACTCTGGCCGCTCCTCACCCCCCAGCCATCTTCTGCCACGCTTGGAAGTCCACCCCAGCCTGGCAAGCGTCCCACATAGTCCATTTTTGTTAAAACCTGTAAAATAAAACGGTCCCACGGCGCCTCCCCAGCCCCTCCCACAACCCGCACCACCCATCTGCACCTAGCTCTCCCACACCCCCTCACCCCATACTTACCTCCAGACTCCGGCGATGATCTTCGTGGACCGGGAAACACGCCTGCACTTCTTCAAAGGTGACCGCGAACTGAGGAAATGCCGGTAAGCTGTATAATGGGCTAGATAGGGGGGTTTCAACTTTATTGCATATCTCAGTCATTTTTTGGAATTTTTGCACCAAATTTTCAACATGGGGTTTTTGGGACCCCTTCTCATGAATGATGTCACTGTCATGGCGTTATTCGGGCCTGAAGGGTGATTTCACAGGCACTGCACAGTCACTGCATGAAATCACCCTTTGGGCTTGAATAACACCATGACAGTGACATCATTCATGAGAAGGGGTCCCAAAAACTCCATGTTGAAAATTTGGTGCAAAAATTCCAAAAAATGACTGTTTTACGAGCATGCATTGTGCAGTTCCTACACAGGCTCATAAGTTCGTGAATTTTCAATATTTTCACTCCAGATTTTCAACATTGCCATTTTATCACACCTTCTTATGAGCTGTACAGCTGTCATTTTTCACATCTCACCCAAAACATGTTTCCGCCCATGTAGCGCACAATGGCGCAGTCGGTGTACGAAATCAATGTATGGAACACATGAAGAAAATCACAGTGACACTGTTCATGAGCAGAGGTCTTAAAATGGCTATGTTGAAAATTTGGTGAAAAAATTCCTTAAAATGACTGTTTTACGAGTGTGCATTGTGCAGTTCCTACGCACACTCGTACGTTTGTGAATTTTCAATATTTGCACTCCAGATTTTCAACATTGCCATTTTACCACACCTCCTCATGAGCAGTACAGCTGTCATCTTTCACATCCTGCCCAAAATGTGTTTCTGCCCATGTAGCGCACAATGACACAGTCGGTGTGCGAACTCAATGTATGGGACACATTAAGAAAATCCCAGTGACACTGATCATGAGCAGAGGTCTTAAAATGGCTGTGCTGAAAATTTGGTGAAAAAATTCCTAAAAATGACTGTTTTATGAGTCTGCGTTGCGCAGTTCCTACACACGCTCGTAAGTTTGCGAAATTTCAATATTTTCACTCCAGATTTTCAACATTGCCATTTCACCACAACTCCTTATGAGCACTGCAGCTGTCATTTTTCACATCTTGCCCAAAACGTGTTTCCGCCCATGTAGCACACAATGGCACAGTCGGTGTGCGAACTCAGTGTATGGGACACATTAAGAAAATCACAGTGTCACTGTTCATGAGCAGAGATCTTAAAATGGCTATGTTGAAAATTTGACGAAAAAATTCTTTACAAAGACCATGCTTAAGCAGTTCCTATGCACGCTCGTAAGTTTGCGAATTTCCAATATTTTCACTCCAGATTTTCAACATTGCCATTTTACCACACCTCCTTATGAGCAATACAGCTGTCATTTTTCACATCCTGCCCAAAACGTCTCTCCGCCCATGTAGTGCACAATGCGCAGTCGGTGTGCGAAATCAATGTATGGGACACAGTAAGAAAATCACAGTGACACTGTTCATCAGCAGAGGTTTTAAAATGGCAATATTGAAAATTTGGTGAAAAAATTCCTAAAAATGACTGTTTTACGAGCGTGCATTGCACAGTTCCCATCGCGCTCGTAGGTTTGCGAATTTTCAATATTTCCTCTCCAGATTTTCAACATTGGCATTTTACCACACCTCCTCATGAGCAGTACAGCTGTCATTTTTCACATCCTACTAAGCGTGTTTCCACCCGTGGCTAGCACAATGGCGCGGTCGATTATCTTGAGAATTAATGTATGGGACACGTTAGGAAAATCATAGTGACACTGATCATGAGCAGAGGTCTTAAAATGGCTGTGTAGGAAAATTTGGTGAAAAAATTCCTAAAAATGAGTGTTTTACGAGTGTGTGTGTGCTGAGCAGTTCCTACGCACGCTCGCAAGTTTGCGAATTTTCAATATTTTCACTCCAGATTTTCACCATTGCTATTTTACCACACCTCCTCATGAGCAGTACAGCTGTCATTTTTCTCATCCTGCCCAAAACGTGTTTCCGCCCATGTAGCGCACAATGGCACAGTCCGTCTGTGAACTTAACATATGGGACACATTAAGAAAATCACAGTGACACTGTTCATGAGCAGAGGTCTTAAAATGGCTGTGTTGAAAATTTGGTGAAAAAATTCTAAAATTACTGTTTTGTAGTGTTCATTGTGCAGTTCCTATGCACGCTCGAAGCCTATGAATTATCAATATTTTCACTCCACATTTTCAACATTGCCATTTTACCACATCTCTCCTTATGAGCAGTACAGCTGTCATTTTCACATCCTGCCCAAAACGTGTTTCTGCCCTGTAGCACAAATGGGCAGTCGGTGTAAATCAATGTATGGGACACAGTAAGACAACACAGTGACACTGTTCATTAGCAGAGGTTTTAAATGTCAATGTTGACAATTTGGTGAAAAATTCTAACAATGACTGTTTTACGAGCGTGCATTGCACAGTTCCCAAGCACGCTCCTAGGTTTGCGAATTTTCAATATTTCCACTCCAGATTTTCAAAATTGCCATTTTACCACACTTCCTTATGAGCAGTACAGCTGTCATTTTTCACATCCTGACCAAAATGTGTCTCTGCCTATGTAGCGCACAATGGGGGTAACAAAAAGGTCATGCTGACAATTTATTGTGCAAATACCAGCAACCGCACAGGGCATTAGGGTAAAGCATCATACGTGACAAACACCACTGCAAATACCTGCAAGAAAACGTTCGGCATTGACAAATGCTTGTTTTTAAATAACTAGATCATATAAAAAGCTGTATGAGTGATAAATGTAAACATTGGTAAAAGAAGACTTCTCAAGCCACATTAATCAACCATCTAGGGATTCACTGTCAGTAAGTGATATGTGAGTAAAGACCTTTAAATAGCACAAAAGTGTTCAATTTTATTTGATTAATATTTCTGTTGTTGCAATGGTTCAAAGTTCAACATAAGCGCTAATAGAAAATGTAATGTTTTAGTAAGGGTGCTGTATGCAGAGTAGAACTGACATAGGATCCCACGTCGTATATCGTAGTACAATGTATAAACCTGCTTCATAAGATGGAGGCACTTACACGTGTCTGTTAATGTATGAAAAAGAAATTCCTACTCTGAAGTGTAAGTACTGGCAATGTGTGTGTATTTAGAGAGCAGGCCATGGGGGGGGGGGGTTCGACCACATGGTGACTTTCCAAGGAGGGAGGCCTCACTGGATGATCCATTCAGATGACTCATAGGAGACCCTCTCTGGGGTATTTCGGGAAGGGATCAGGGACAGCCTACATCTGGGAAAAAGAGGTACAAGTCAAAAGTTTAAAAAAAAAAAAGGAAAGCTCAAAGAGCAATAGGTTGTCTGATGGTTACAAGCATAAAGCAATGCAGCGAAGGGGGGGTTCAGGGCAATGCAGTGTTATGAGATGCTAACCAGGTGTGTTACGGTTAAAGAATGGCACCGAAAAGAGCAACAAAACAGAAGGCCAGTGAGACCCTGGCGAACAAAGCAGCAGAACTAATGGATCAAGTCCAGGTGATCCTTAAGGAGTCCAGGGAGACAGAGGAGAAGGAGGAGGAGAAGAGGAAGGATCCCCCAGCTGCGAAGGAAAAAGCTAACAAGCAGCCAACCAGGAACACCTTGGATGAGGGTGGTGAGCCTCAACCGGCAGAGGGTAAGGTATCCACGGTTGACCTCTCAGTGGAAGGTAGCTTGAAGGGCTACCTGGCAGGTATCATGAAGGAACAAGGGGATAAAGGGTGGAAGGAGGTAGATAAGGCAGGGAAGGAGCTCCAAGAGGAAAAGAAAACAGAGCAGGGTGCTAAGGGCACAGGGACAGGAGGGGTAGCCGACAAAGGGACATATGGTTGGTCCCCAGGCATGACACTGGGGGACCACGTGTCCCAGGCTTTGAAGGATAAGATATGGAGGGGAGAGTATGAAGACATGTTCACCCTTATTGATAAAGATATAGTGAAGAAGTATGAGCAGAAAAAGTCGGTTGGTAGCTCGGAGATGGCAGCAGCCTTGGCCATTGTGAGGGAAAAAAGCAGTGAGGATGTTACCTACAAAGGCAAGATTATGCTCCAAAAGAAACTGGACTTGGCCATCCCATTCCTCACATACCATCAGTTGGGATGCATATAGGGTGAGAAGCGGCTACGGGTGGTTAATTTATAACGAGAAGTTCCGCCAAAGAGTAGCATCCCACTTGGACGTAAAATTGGATGTCACGCTGTCTGAGCTCTGGATCAAGACATTGTCAGCTCAAGGTGGTTCAGCCAGCTAGGGCAGGAAGGGCATGGGGGGATCAGGGGCAAAGGCCTGCTGGGCCTATAATAAAGAAAACTGCACCTGGGCCCATTGCAAGTATAGGCATCTTTGCTCGGGTTGTGAGGGGGGGACACACCCTGTCATCAGGTGTAGGACACAGGGAGACAGGCAAACAGGGCCAGTGCTGGGGCAGTCCTTTCAGGGGGGAGCAAGGGGGGAACAGTGGCAGAGGACATAATGGACAGGGAGGCAGTTTCAGGTGGCAAAATAGGAGGGAGGCTATGGAGGCCGGTAAACAGGACCTAATGAAGGCATCAGGGGACAAAGGTTTTCTCCTGATGTTTTCACCAGTGAAAGCCATGGTGGTCGCAGAGTGACCAAGGATTACCTGGACCAGAAAGCTTGGGAGGATGTTGAGGGAAGGATTCACATGGGGTTTTAACTTACACTGTGCTGGGGTAAGGAAGGTTATGAGGGCCAGGAACCTGGCATCCATTAAAGGCAAAGAGGAGATAGTAGAGGGGAAGATAAAAAAAAGAAAGGGAGGCCAGACGTGTGGAGGGTCCTTTCCGGGATCCTTCTTTTAAGAATTTTCAAATGTCACCACTGGGCATCATGCCCAAGAAGGCACCAGGGGAGTACAGGTTGATACACCACCTGTCTTACCCAGACGGTGATTCAGTAAATGATGCCATTGCACCAGAAAGGACCATGACCTCATATGACATGCTGGACAGAGCGGTGGAACTCAAAAAGCCAGAAAGGGGGCGTGGGTAGCGAAAACAGATATTGAGTCTGCTTTCCGGCTTTTGCCGGTCTGGGAGGAGGATTGGGAGTTGCTGGGTTTTCAGTTCCAGGGCCAGTATTATTTCAACAAAGCCATACCCATGGGGTGTTCTGTGGCCTGTGCCACTTTTGAAACCTTTAGCACTTGGTTACAATGAGTATTCACCACAAAACATGGGGTGGGAGCAGTGGTCCATTATTTGGACGACATCCTGTTTATAGGTGAGGGCAGGGAAGGCACGAAAGCCATGTTGTCGGCTTTCGAGGGCATCTATGGAGCAATTGAGGTTCCATTGGCAGGAGATAAGATGGTAGGCCCCACCCGCCAACTATAGTTCTTAGTCATAGAGCTCGATCTGGACTGGCAGTGTTTCCACTTGCCAGCAGACAAGGTAGCCAGGGTACTAGGTCTCATTCTGGGGATTAAGGGGTGCAGGCGGGTGCAACTCAGAATGGTTCAGCACATGAATTTCACCTGCCTGGTAGTGGCCCCTGGTAGGGTGTTCACCAGGTGCCTGGCCAGGGCCTCAGTGAAGGCCAAGCTTCCCCATCATTGGGTGGAGGTGTCCACAGGCGTGAAAGATGATTTGTTAGCTTGGGAGGTGTTCCTCAGAGAGTAAAATGAGATAACTTTTTGGAGAGACTGTTGGGAAGAAGGGGCAGATTTGGAGCTATTTATGGATGTGGCAGGGAGTTTTGGCATTGGTGCCTATTTTCAGTGGGAGTGGATATCAGAAGCATGGCCCCCCCAAGTGGGGTGAGCTTGGTTTAACTAGGGATATTACCTTCTTAGAAGCTTTCCCAATTTGGGTGGCACTGGTGGTATGGGGACACAGGCTCAATAACAAAAAGTTAATATTCAGATGCGACAACATGGCAGTTGTAGCCATCATAAATGAGCAGTCGGGGTCCACAGAAGCAATGCTAAGGGTAGCACGTGTGTTAGTATGGGAGGGGTTACAGTTTAACTTATCCTTTAAGGCTAAGCATGTGAAGGGAGCAAGAAACAATATAGCTGGCAGTCTCTCACATTTCCAGCTGGACAGGTTCCATGAACCTGCCTTGAGGGCAGCCATCCTTAGGTTGAAGGTGCCCCAGCAACTTTGGGAAATTGGATGGACCGAGCCCAGCTACTGTTTTGGAGCACCTGGGCGACAAAGGCACTGAAGACCTATGAGGTCGCATGGAGGAGCTTCCAGAAGTTTCGGGCTGGATGTAAGTGGCCCAGTAACAGAAGCAAAGGTCATGAGGTACATGGTGGAGAAGTGGGATCAGGCATGTCCTGAGCTACCATCCGCATCCACCTCACCAGTATAGCCATGGTGTACCAGTTACAGGGATGGCAGCACCCAACATGGCACAGGCAGTATGTAGGATGCAGCAGGGATGGATTAGATTACAAGGCCACAGAGTTGATGGGCGCAGGCCCATGGGGGGGGAGCTGTTGGAGCACCTAGTAGCAGTTTTGCCATGCATATGCTTCTCGGCTCATGAGGCTTGGCTGTATACAGCCATTTTTAGGGTGATGCACAAAGGGGCTTTCAGGGTAGGGGAGGTGGTAGCACAAAGAAAAGGAAACACAAGATGGGGGCTACAGTTTGAGGATATCACTTGGTCGGCACACTCAGCCACGGTGTGGCTGAGGCACTCCAAAATGAATCAGACAGGGCAGGAGTGCAAGGTCAAATTATACAAGGAGAGCACGGGGGGAGGGCAGTGGTAGGAGCTTTGGATAGGTATGGGGAAATTCAGCCACCAGGAAAAGGGGGGTTCTTCCGGCATGGTAATGGGGACCCAGTGACGGTGTCACAGGTTAAGGCGGTACTCAAGAAGGGGATGGTTTTCCTCGGGAGGAACCAGCCAGGTTTGCTTCCCATTCCTCCCGAACAGGTGCAACCTCAGTTGTGGCCAAACAAAAGGGATCTCAACTGGAAGTTAATAGAGTGGGCATGTGGTCATCTTAGGTATACAAGAGATATATTTGGCAATGACTCCTAACGATGTCAATTTTATGTTTTACAGGGCCCAGGCATCTCAGGGTGGTATGGATTGTGGGTCATTTGTTCATCCATTGGGCAGAGAAATGGGTCCAAACCACCATGGGGGGGACACCAGTTGGGCCGGGACCCAGAGCGGACCAGGATCGAGTGACATGGGTGTAGGGCACTGAAGTGGACAAGGCTGCTACCATTCTTAGGGGAATGTGGTGGATCTAAGACAGTCCCAGACCTGATTGTGGTGCATGCCGAGGGCAATGATTTGGGCACCCTGCCCTGGATGGTGTTGGTCCACATGATCCTGAAGGACTTTGCAAGAATAGAGGCCAGGTGGCCAAGGGTTCAGCTTGCTTGGTCTGAAATTGTTCAGCACAGGTGCTGGAGGGGGGCACGAAATCTGTTGGCAATTAACAGAGCCTGAAAGAGAGTGAATAGGAGGTTAGCTGAGTGGGCTAGGCAGACAGGAGGTCTGTACATAAGGAATGAGCTCATCACGCATGATATGCCATGGTGTTATGGGGGGGGGATGGAGTACACTTGTCAGGTGTGAGTAATGCGGCATTCAATGGTGCCATTAATGAAGCCATTGAGAGATGGCAGGGCTATGGAGGTCTGTGGGCTAGTTTTTAATGGGGGAAAGCCCACAGGAGGACTGGGGTCAGCCTAAGGGCTAGTAGGAAAAATATTAAAAAATTGGGCCAGTCAGAGGGGAGTACGGCAAGGCAGGGGTGGGCTCCCTATGGGGTAGTCACCTCAAGGGGGATACAGAGCTGGGTGGTCAGGTGGAGGACACCTGAACCCAGAAGAAGAGGAAGAAGGAGCAGGCATTGGGTACCCATGCCCAGACCACAGGAAGAAGCATTGATGTAGGCATATGCCTAAAATGTATGAATTGTAAAGGTTGTGTATATAAAGAAGGAACCCCTGAATGTTGTAAAAGTGGACATGATTTATGAGGACATTGATGAAGTAAAAGTGATACATGTAATTAATATAAGAGTTTTCTACCCCAATAAAACTTCAGATGTTGAACAATTTAATTATGGGTGTGGTGTGGCTGATTTCAGGGGATCTAATGACAAAAGAGGTTGCCCTAATAAGGGGCAACCCAGACTGTCGATGGTCCCACTGGAAGCAAGGGGAGGAGACAGGGAGGGTGGGATTGGGATTGGGAGGATCCAGTCCAGACAAGGCAAGTGGGAGGTGAGAGGGGGGTATGAAGGTGATATCACCGGAGGGGAGGGATTATGAGGTCATGAAAGGGGAAGGGGATAGGCAGGGTAGGAAAATGATTGATGGCTCACCTGATTAGAAAGTACCTCAGGAGGGGTGGGGCTGAGTTGGGGTAGACAAGGGGCTGCAGAGAGAGAAAATCCTTCTCTCTACTGCAGTTGCTAATCCTATTGCAATTCCACCCACCCACCCAAGAGACAAACAGAGAGGAGGAGGCAGTTGGGATCAGACATTGAAAGAAAGGGTTGCGGGTGAGGCAACAAGGACACCGGTGGTGTCGGAGTACTGGAGTTGCTGGTGAAAGCAAGCGGTTGATTCAGTGGAGGAGGAAAAATATTAAAAAATGGTGCCCAGCCGGGGTGGGGTACAGCAAGGCAGGGGTGGGCTCCCTATGGGGTAGTCATCTCAAGGGGGATACAGGGCTGGGGGGTCAGGTGGGGGGTCACCTGAACCCAGAAGAAGAGGAAGAAGGAGCAGGCATTGGGCCACAGGAAGAAATATCGATGTAGGCAAATGCCTAAACTGTATTAATTGTAAATGTTGTATATATAAAGAAGGAACCCCTGAACGTTGTAAAGGTGGACATGATGAAGTAAAAGTGATACATGTAAGTAATGTAAGAGCTTTCTACCCCAATAACCTTTCAGATGTTGAACCATTTAATTATGGATGTGGTGTGGATGATTTCAGGAGATCCAATGACAAATTTATTAGTGGTAAAGAATAAAACACTCATCACGTATGGTCCTAGCTCATGAAGGAAGTAAAGCAAGCAGTGTGCAACCTTTATAGTCATCTGTACACCAATAGAAAAGCAGTATGTTGGTATGTGGCAGTGGCTGACACCTAATTGGCTGATGTTCTAGAGTCTTTACTAAATGCTAATATGTCCAACGGAGATGTATATATGACTCACAGAATGTTAAAACACATTTTGATTGGTACAGTTTAATATCATCAATCCAATCGGATGTGACATAACAAGTTTGACTGGATGACACACCAGATTTAAATTTGACAATATACCAGTCAGTTCCAAACTGTCACTTGAGTAAGTTGTGGAAAGAGATTTTTTATATTTGACAGACTGCTGCAATCTATTAAGTTGTAGCCTTCACCACGTCTGAAGTTTTACAAAGCACAGTATGAGTGATTAGAAATTCAATTGTGAGGAGGGCAGCAGGTTTTGCCAGGAGTAGTAATTTTGGCAAAGATTTGTGCTTGGCAAACTGTGATGTGTGCTGGTTTGGGAAAGGTGGTATGAGGTGGGAACACCTTATGCCAACTGTCCACCACCTATTGGAAAATCACCCCCACCCAGATATACTTGTAATGCATCTTGGGGGTAATGATATAGGTCTAAAAAGGGTCATAGATTTACCTGAATCGGTAAAGTCAGCCTTAGCTGAAATAACAGCGATGCTGCCACTGTGTAAAGTCATATTTTCAGACATCACACAGAGGTGTATCTGGAGAGATCAGACAAATACATGTCGCCTTGAAAGATCACGTAGAAAGGTGAACATCTTGATCTCTGGTTTCCTATGCGACCTGGGAATGCACACCATATGTCACCCTGAAATTGATCGTAGTAAGCATTGGCTATGTTTAAATTATTTATTTATTTATTTATTAAGCATCAGTTCACAACCTTTGAGCCAGAGGCTCGTTTTCAAAGGTACCTCATCACAGAGAAGACAATACAGTGATAACAACTTAGTACAGAGAAACAGTGTACAGTTTTTTTTTTGTTTTTTTTTGAGGATACAGGAGGACAAATGAGATCAACAGTTTACCACATACAGGGTTGGTGAAGTTAACATTGTTCAGGGAAATAACTAGAACATCAGAAAAACATAGGCTATCAATACAGTGTGGTTTAGTGAAGTCAACAGGGAGGTAGCAGGAACCAAGGATAGAGAAGGTAGAGGATTTGAGCAGACAACAGGGGGCTTTGTCAGAGAGTGAGCAAGATAGCTTAGAAACAGCAACAGCTGCGAGTGGTGAAAAGGTGGTTCCGGAGGGTAGTTTTAAAGCAAGAGATTGTGGGGGTGTCTGAGATACTGGCAGGGAGGGAATTGTACCAAGAAGGGGCATGGTAGTGGAAAGCCCATTGTCCATGAGAGGTCCTTGTCCTAGGTACCTTCAACTTGGTTTTACAGGAGGACCGTGTTGAAGCTAGGGAGTTAACACGGTGGATAACGGCAGTCAAACCAGGAGGAGAGAGCCCAAGGAGAGTTTTTTTTGTAAGGATGCAGGTTTGATACCCAAGACATTTATCAAGATTGAGCAGATTAGCCTGGGAGTAAAGATGGCAGGTATGTCTAAGTCTAGGAGTACCTAAGATTAGTCGACAGGCCTTATTTAAGGTGAGGCAGATTTTGTTTAGCGAGGTCTGGTCAGCAGCCCCGTAGACTGATAAGCCATAGCCAACAAGTAACAGAATGGAGGACATAACTGCGAGTCGGAGGGCATTGGGCGGGAGACAGTGTTTGTGGCGGTAAAGGATTCCCAACCTAATATTGGTGGTGGAGGCTAAGGCAGAGATATCGGAATGGAACGTGAGGGCAGGGTCAAAGGTTATCCCAAGGTATTTGTATGTGTAAACTTGTTCGAGTGGGAACATAGAGCTGGCAAAGACTTGAAGTTGGAAAGTACTAGCTTTGCTTTGGGGGTGGGAGAAGATCATAGATTTGGTCTTTTTAAGATTGATAACCAGTCTATGTTCTTTAAACCAGGCTTCCACGTCTTTATAGGATAATTGCAGGGAATCTTGGAGGGTGGTGGGGTTCGGTCCAGAAGCGAAGATAACAGTGTCATCTGCATAAAGGACGGGTTTACCAATTACAGGCACCTGGCAGGGTGTTGAGATAAAGGAAAAGAGCAGGGGCCTAGGAATAGAGCCCTGGGGAACCCCAGATCAGATAGGGCAGAGGTCAGAGAGGGTGCCATTGATTTTTACACGCTGGGACCGGGCAGACAGATAGCTGGAGCACCATGAGACAGGTCCCGCAGCAAAGACAGCGTGGCTGAGTGCATCCAGCAGGAGAAGATGGGATACAGTGTCAAAGGCTCTTGACAGATCGATGAACACTGCACCAGCAAGAGAGTCCGAGTCCAGGGAGGAATGGAGGAAGTTAGAAAACTTGATATGGGCAGTATTGGTGCTGTGCCCAGCATGGAAGCTGTGTTGTTTAGGGCAGAGGATACTGTATTTGGTAAGAAACTCAGATATTTGGGAGGATACTACTTTCTCTAAGGCTTTTGAGAGTGGTGAGAGGATTGAGATGGGACGATAATTACCGGAAAGGGCCCTATCTCCACCCTTATGTATGGGAGTGACAGTGGCAATTTTCCAGGCTGATGGAAATTGCCTAGACAAGTGATTTATTGAAGAGGCAAGTGATTGGGCGATGACCTGGTCCAATGCCAGGCTGAGGAGTCTGGGGTCCAAGGTGCCATTGCCAGTGGTGTTGCTTCTTAGGGCCTTGGTCAGATACGGTCTGACTTCATTGACAGTAACCAGTGGAAGTGGAAAGATGCGTGTGAGGGAGCAGGGTCAGGAGAGTGAGGGGGGGTCAAAAAAGTTGCTAGGAAGTACAGAGCTAAGGTCAGTAAAGGATTTATTGAGATGGTTAGCAACGAGGGTAGGATCAGTACAGATAATACCCTCAATATTGATTTGGGAAGGTGGAGGAGAGTGTGTACCACCATTTAGTTGTTTGATGTTATCCCAGAAGGTTCTAGCATTCCCCCAGGACGAGGTGAGTGAGGCCCGATAATGATCGGCCTTTGCTTTGCATATGGCCCAGGTGCATTTATTTCGGGCAGCAGCATATGCCCGTCTGTTGGCAGGGCGACCAGTTTCTGTGGCTAGGTGCCACAGGTTATCCCTGTGCCTAAGGAGTTGGAGTAGGGAAGGAGTGACCCAGGGAGTATGGGCGTACCTAGGAACGGAGTTTGGTTAGGGGGGAAGATATCATCAAGCTTTGTTAAACATTAAGGTGAGGAAGGCCAGGGCGAATCATGTGTTAGGCGGTCTCAATGGGAGACCAGTCAACTTGGGCTAGAAGTTGCTTCAGGCCTCTCAGCCCACCTGAGTCGCAACCGCCACCATAGGGGTGGCCTGTGAAGTGGGTTTGGTTAGGACGAATCCAATGGAAAAGAATAGGGAGTGGTCACTGATTCCATCCGGAAGGACTTGTAGATTGCAAACTTGGTTAGGTCGGTTGGTGAGGACTACATCCAGAAGAGTGCTCGACCCCATTGTGGGGTTCACTCTTGTTGGTTGGGTAACAAGTTGAGTTAGGTCAATAGCAGTAAAGGAGTCACAGGTGGAGGAGGATGCGAAGCTAAGCTAGTTGATGTTTAGATCACCCAGGAGAATATGCTCAGGGGAATGTGGTAGAGAGGTGAGATACTCTATTAGAGGGACCAGGGCCTGAGTTTGATTTTTTGCAGGAATATAGGCAGAGGTTAGAAATAGGGTGCCTTTAGAGGGGTCGGGGGCAAGCTTTAGGGTAAGGGCCTGGGCCCTAAGGTAAGGGACAGGAGCTGGGAGGGCTACAACAGGAAGGGAGTCTTTGATATAAATAGCACAGCCTCCACCTCGTCTCCCTACACGGTCTTCTCAAAAGAGGGAGTAGCCAGGGAGTGAGACAAGGGAGTCAGGGGTAGAGTCAGATAGCCAGGTTTCGACTAGGGAGATGATGTCTGGTTTGTGGACAGTGACCCAACATTGGAGCGAGTCAAATTTTTTCAGGAGACTGCAGATATTCATAGAAGCAATAAGAAGCCCAGGGGATCTAGTCAAGGAGTTATTGTGGGTTGGGCCAGGGTTGGGATGAATGTTCCATGACAAGAGTAGGAGGAGGAGAAGTACAGCCCTGATCAGGGGGGTGTGGAAGGCATTTTTGCGTTGTGTGAGATAGTAGGAGTGGGAGAGCTTAGAGACACAAGGGGTGGGCAAAGAGGTACAGGATGGGCAGGCTAGTACAATAAGTTGCCCATAGGTGCAAAGGGGGGAAGGTAGGTGGGGACTGCGGGGAGGGTGTGAGAGGTTGGGGAGCAAGGAGATAGTAGAGAAGGAGGGAGGCGACTCTGGGACCCCAGAGTAGGGGACCTGTGGAGCCATGGGGACACCTGGTTTAGACAGAGGCCACGTGAGAAGAAGGAGGAGGGAGAGGCATGACAAGAGAAGGTGGGCAGTCATCTTAGGATGGGTCTGCAGATAGCAGTAATGAGATGGGTAGAAGAGGGTGAAAGGTCTACCCATAAGTGTAGTTGCCACCTTAGTACAGTGGTAGAGCCCCTGCCTCAAGTGCACAGAACACCAGGTTCAAAGCTTGCCTAGAGTGACAGAAAGGTCCCAGGACGGTAGCTGCAGCAGCACTCAGAAAATATTTTAGCAGACTATGAGGGTTAGAGGCTTTTAGAGTCTTAAAACCTATCACAAACAATAGTCTGATGTGATAGTTGAGTGGTGGAGCTACTGAGTGAAATAGCAAGGATACAGGATTCAATGCCTGCAGTGGCACCAAGAGAGAAATGGTGAAACATTTTGGCAGACTAGGGGGGTCAGAGACTATGAAAGTCTTAGAAAGTAAGAATAAAATAGCCAGATACAATGGTTAAGTGGCAGAGCTGCTGACTCTGATAGCACGGGTACTTGGTTTGAGAACAGCAGCAGGACGAAGGATAGGTATTTTTGTTTCTAAGAAGGAAGGGTTAAAACCTTAAAATTAGAGGTAGATGTTGGCTTGGTGGTTGGGCTGCAGACTTTGGAGTAAGGGGTACAAGGTTTGAGGCTTGCAAGGGGCCTAGTGATGGGCTGAAGGGAAGGAGTGAGGAAAGAAGACCGCAGAAAGGATTAGGAGGGAACTGCAGAGACCTCTAGTGGACAGGGATTGCAATAGTTGCTAGGAAGGAGTGAAGAGTAATTAGTGGTGCCAGAGTGGAAAGTGCAGCAACCCCTAGTGGTTGTAGTGTATAAGCTGAAAATGGGAAAGTAGACACTTAGTAAAATGATGGGTAGGTCATGTGATGTGACCTGCCAGCAGCAATAAATGAAGTGCCATCCCTGGGTGGTTGGGGCGGGTGGGAAGAGCTACACAACAGGCAGGCTATAGTGCAGGAGGCTTTACCTCTTAAAGGCTCTAGCCATCCCCCAAGTTCAGGCTCCGCTGCTGGGCAGTGTTGTGATGGTGTGCACCTGTCAGCCACTGGAAATAGAAACACAGAAACATAGAATTTGATGGCAGATAAGGACTGCTTGGCCCACCTAGTCTGCCCATTTCCTTGCCTAATGGATAAGCTGCAGCTCCTAGTTAACCAACAGCCTACTTCCTCCTACCCCCCACTAGAATTGCCTTATTTCTGTCCCATGCATTCTTGAATTCCTCCACTGTTTTTGACTCTCTGACCTCCTCAGGAAGGCTGTTCCATGCATCTACAACCCTCTCTGTGAAGAAATACTTCCTCACATTACCTCTGAGCCATCTCCCCTCTGTCTTCAAATTGGGCCCCTTTGTTCTTGCACATCTCTTTTTCTGAAAGTTGCTACCCTCTTGGACTTTGTTGATTCCCTTGAGGTATTTGAAAGTTTCTATTATGTCCCTTCTCTCCCTCCTTTCCTTGAGGCTATAGTAGTTTACTCACCAGGTGATTGCATGACCATCTCCTTACAGCATCCCCCTGTCCATTACTTCTGGGTTACGTCCACCTCATAGGCTGCAAATGCACGTGACCAGATTTGAAATCTGATCTGCCTAAGTCCCATTCCTTACCACGGTTCTCCAGTTCAATTTATCCAAAGCTGTGTCTTCTGTCGGTATGCTGTGGTAAGAAGCTGTTATAGTACATGTATAAAGATATGAATGTATTAGATATTATAGAGATAGATACATATATACATATGGTAATATGCTAAGAAATGAGCAGTAGATATGATTTGTTATCAGTTGATGTGTCATTTATTCCCTATTATTTACATTCTAATTATATCCAGCCAGTACGGCATGCTGGTAGGCTGATAAGCTCCGGGATCCTGGATAGTGGTCCCTTCTTATTAAGTGGATTGTGTGTTAGCTGGGCTGTCATCCGAGTGTACCCGGGTGGGAATGGGAATGCTGTAAGGTGATGCTCATGCAATCACCTTAGCCAGGCGAGTAAACTACCATTGCATATTGCATCACCTTACAGCATCCCCCCCGTCCATTACTTCTGGATAGTAAGAAGCAGTGTCATCAAAATATCTAAGTATAGGGTGGGTCGGATGACTGTGCAGCTAAGTATTAGTGACACTGAGTAGCACCTTTCTTGCGAAATTTGCTCTTTCAACATTTTCTACATCTAGTTTATAGTGTCTGGTGTAGGTGTGGACTCTGAAGACCATGTGGCCGCAGCACAAATGTCCTGTATGGAGGCCTCATTACATTCTGCCCAGAAGGTTGGCACGGCCCTGGTGGAGTGTGCCCTGATGCCTTGGTGCAGTGGAAGGCCCAGTATTTTGTAGGCTTCTGCAATGGTTTGTTTTATCCAGCTGGCTAAGGTGGACGTGGCTGCCATTTGCCCTTTCCTGGGTCCACTGTAAACCATGAATACCCCGTCTGATGGCCTGAAGTCTTTTGTTCTATCTAAGCATGTAGACAGCACTCTTTTAATGTCCCAGTGTCTTGTTCCTTCCTGATCTGGCCAGGCTGGGAGTTCCACCACTTGGGCGGTGTGGAAGTGGGAGTGGATTTTTGGTATGAACGAGGCATTTGTGCGTAGGGTGATTCCATCTTGATGCAAAATTAGGAAGGGAGGCCTGCAGGATAGTGCCCTTATTTCCCCCACTCTCCTGGTGGCGCAGGTGGCCAGTAGGAATATTGTTTTGAATGAGACCCATTTGAGGTCCGTTGTGGTCATTGGTTCTAAGGGTGAATAGGCTAGTGCTTTGATGACCTCATTGAGATCCCAGGGTGCCACTGTTTGTCTTTTTCAGGGATGTATGTTAGCTATTGCCTTCAGGAATCTGAGTATAACGGGGTGCGATCCCGTGGTGTACCCTTCATAAAGCCTGTACCTTCTCCTATGGCTGCTGCCTGGACCCTGGACTCTAAGAGAAGAAGTTGAAAGGCCCTTGTCTACTCCCTATTGTAGGAATGCCAGTATGTTTGGGATGTTGATTGATCGTGTTTGAATGTTATTTGTGTCACACCATTTTTCGAATGTGCTCCAGTGTCTCTTGTAGGCCTTGTCAGTGGATATGCGCCTGGAGTGGAGCATGGTGTCAACGACTGTTTGACTGTAGCCTTTGTCTAGCAGTCTGTGCCTTTAAGTAACCATGCTGTGAGATGGAGTGGAGTTAGGTTCAGGTGAGTGATCAGACCTTGCTTTAGGAGGTCATCTCGTAGTGGGAATGTCCATGGTGCTGTTATCACCATCGACACTAGGGTGGCAAACCAGTGTCTCCTAGGTCATAAGTGTCAGTGTCAGTGGCTCAGTAGGTAGCACACTTGCCTCTGAGACTGGAAAATCAGAAGGCTGTGGGTTCAGTTCTCACATCTGGCACTTGGGTTAATATCCCAATACTGACACTGTAGTGCAGCATGAGAGGGGTGCTGCACTTCTGAGGTGCCGTCTTTTGGATAAGACGTTAAACCGAGGTCCCATCTGCCTGGATTGGTGGTAGTTCAGGTGGATGTTAAGGATCCCATGGCACTTCTCAAAAAGAGTAGGGGAATTTCCCCGGTGTCCTTGCCAAATTTCCCTTATTCACTAAAAATACCACCAACAGCTTAATCTGGTTCAAGGTTAGTTGTCATTCATCTGTATCCACCTCCCCCAGGTCGTGCCTGAAAATAGGCAGGATTTGTCTAGTGCACTTACCCGGTCAACAAAAGATAAATAAATAAATAATGGTGTGATTATCACCACTGTGGCTTCTGACCATTGGATTTTGTTTAGCACTTGTTGAATGAGTGGTATTAGTGGGAATATGTACGCCTTTTGGAATGACCATCTTTATGTTAGGGCGTCTATTCCTAGGGCTCCAGATTCTCTGTATCTGGAATAGTATGCTGGCAGTTTTTTGTTCTCTGCTGTTGCCATTAGATCTATTTCCAGTGGTCCCCATGTTGTCTGCTTAGCCAGTCTGCTTTTATGTTCGGCTTTCCTGCTAGGTGGACTGTGGTGATTGACTTGAGATGCTCTTGAGCCCAGTCCAGTACTCTTTTTGTCTCTTGTAATAGGCGTGGGCTTTTTGTTCCACCCTGATTGGAAATGTATGCCACTGTTGCCCTGTTGTCCGACCTGATCATTACTCTCTTGTGCTGTATGTGAGCTTGGAAGTGGTGTAGCATGTGGTAAACTGCTCTCTTTTCCAGTATGTTTATTTGCATGCATGACTCAATCTGTGACCATTTCTCTTGGACCGATATCAGGTTAAGAGTTGGCCCGCCTTTTTGACTTGCATCTGTTTCTATGACTACGTCATGTTGTGTCTTCAGGTATGTCCCTATGGTGACATTGTGTTTGTTGGTCCACCATTTTGGGGATGTCTTGGCATTGTTGTCCAGTTGTAATGTTTTGGATAGGTCGTGCTGTAACCTGTGACCTTCTCATATTGTGAAGTTCTGCAGGGGGCACATGTTCCATAGAGCCCATGGGATGAGGCCGATGCAAGTTGCCATGGAATCCAGGGTTTGCAGGGTGGCATGCAGTGTTGGGTTCTGCTTGCTCCTTAGTGCGTGCACTTGTTCCAGCACCTTTTCTGTTCTTTTTTGTGATGGTCTCACTTTCCCTGCCTCTGTGTCTATGGTAGCCCCTAGGTGCTCTATAGTGTGACTCGGGTTCAAACTGCTTTTGTCCCAGTTGATGACCCATCCGTGAGACTGTAGGGTATGCATCGCTGTTTGTGTGTATAGTGCCATTTTCACTGCCTGTATCTTGTGGTGTTGATGGGAAACTGGGGAAATCACTAATCTGTTTGCAATGGGCTTCTGTGCGAACTCGATAGAATATCCGTGAGAGACCACTTTTAGCACCCATTTGTAAGAAGTTGACCGCTGCCATATGTTTGAGAACTGAGTGAGTCTTGCGCCTACTGGTGGGAGGTGTGGTTCCATGGGGCGGTGTGGTGTGTGTTGGTCAATTGGTGCTGGACCTGCCCCGTCTGAAGGTGGAGTTCTACCTTCCTCTTTGGGCTTGTCCTCTGGCTCTACCTCTGGAATTGTTGTTGAAGTAGGAGGGTTTGAACGAAAATGATCTTCCCTGTGAGAAGCTTGATGTTTGCCTCCTGTCCTGCCTACCCCGGAATGGGTGAAACCTGTCCTGAAATGCCAGGAGGTAAGTACTTCTTGCCGATTTGTCATTGTCCAGACTCTTCCCGTCGCTCTTTTGTTTTCCATACTTGTCCAAGCCCTCTCCGAATAGCAGATTTCCCTTGAATGGCAATTTTCCTAACATAGACTTGGATTCTGGGTCGACGTTCTAAATTTTTAGCCATATGTGGTGACGCGCTTTATTAGTTAAGGCTGCCAACCTGGCTGATATTTTAAGTGTGTCGATGGACGCATCAGCAGTGTACTTGGCCACCCTGGATCACATATTCAGCTAGGTCTGCCTGTTTGGAATTGGGGTCTAGGGATAATGCTAATTCTTCCAACCAGGTGACTAGTGCCCTCGATGTATAGGTTGCTGTTGTGTTGGCCCTGCATGCCATACCCATCATCTCATATTCTCTTTTCAGAAGCTCTTCCATCTTTTTGTTGGTTGGATAGTAAAGTGGTGTCATGGTCTCCAAAGGGAGGACCGTCTTTTTGCATAGTTCGGTGACCTGGTGGTTGACCATAGGTGGGGTGCACCATGTCTTGTTTACATCCTCCTGAACTGGGTAGAACCTATCAAATGTGTGTTTCTTGGTGATTCTGGATTGTGCTCTGCTGCTGTTAATGCAGCAGTTGGGGGTTTGTGCTGTGAATAGTGCCTCTCTGGAGTTACCAGGCTGCATATTAATTGCCTGTGTTCATTCTGCCTCTGTGCCGTATAAGGTGGCAGGATGGCTAGGATAATTAGTCCAGTCCTATGTTTATTCAGCCTCTGTGTCTTATGGGTTGGTAGGCTGGGTGAGAATTAACAGCTGTATCCACCTGCAGTGATGCGATTTGTTTGAATTGGAGCCTTTCTTATGTTCTTACCCATGAACAGTGCTGCTTAGAATGTCCTACGGGTGTGTTCCTGCATTGTGCATGCACTGTCAGGGATAGGGTGTGCATGTGTGAGGTTTCTGGCATTACGTGAGCTCATCGCCATTTTAAGATGGTGCCTGTGTCTGTAGATCTACAGCCTGGAGCTTGGACCTCATGGCAGGGGGTTCTAACATGGCGGAGGAGTCCCAGAATCCTTGCTCTGACAGAGTGACCGACATTGGGTCCACTGGGATTTCATGCGTGTCACAGGATGCAGCGCCAGCCCAAGCTCACGGGAGTCGAAGAAGCCTGAACTGAATAGTGCACCTCTGATGGGAGAGCCATGAGGTAAGTCGCTACTGTGGGGCAATCAGGGGGCACTGATCTAAAGCTTCAGCCTGGCCCACTCGGAAGGGGGCCCCGACCCATGTTAGGGGAACCAGAGCCACTTGCAAGGGACTCTTGGACCATAAGGTAGCACACCAGAGTTCATGGGAGTGATGTTAAAGGTGATATAGCTGTGTGGTCTGCACTGGGGGACAGCATTTCTTTTATTGTAAGTGCGCTATTCAGGCAGTAGAAACAACTATAACTTCTCATGCGGTTTTCAACAAGGCTGACCCTACAGTTATATTATATTGGAGATTTTCTATCCTACTAAAATGAGTACGATACAGTTTGCCCTCTGATACTGGTCATGCAAACAAGTGGTTCACCAATGCTGACCCTGCAGTTAACCATATTGGAGATTTTCTGTCCTAGTAAAAACCAGTATTATACAATCTACCCTCTGAGACTGGTCATGCAAACAAGGGGCTCACCAACAATCGTTAAGTTAACCAACTGCAGCTTGAGCAATACATTGTGAGACTATTTATAAGAGTGAAAAGAGCTCTTCTTTCAAAAAACAATTAGATGTAGTACACTTTCCAACACACGCCTTATGAACTAGCTCTGAGCACTGGAGATATGTTACTGTAATATGAATGCATTGGTCAAGGGTTTAATTCTCAAGCTAGCTTGCAGTTCCAGCAGCAGTTTCTGATAAACAATGTTTCTCTAGAGTTTCTTCTCTTGTTGAATGTATAGGATTTCTAGCTGGCATCGCAGAGTAGTAATTATTTGCAACAAGTACCCTGCTAATGATCCATTTAGGCTTTAAGCTCATAGCATTTTAATGTGAAATAGGTCCTTACCTTAACTGATGTGTTGTGGAGCTAGGCAAGATGCTTGCAACCTCTGCAATGCACCTGAATGAACTGAGAACTGTGGTAAGGAATGGGACCTACTATAGGCAGATCAGATTTCAAATCTGGTTCACATGTGCATTTGCAGTCTATGAGGTGGACGTAACCCAGAAGTAATGGATGGGGGGATGATGTAAGGTGATGCAATATGCAATATATTATTTCTTGGAGATCTCCATTATGGCATACAAACAGTGCTTTGATCCATAACGATTTGCAGCATAAAGATACCAGCTATAAACACAAAGGCTCTTTTGAGAGCCACCTAACTTGGTCAAAAGATAAACTTACTCTACATGAATCTCATAGGTTCTTAAACATTAAATTCCGACAGTAATAATCTGCAAACAAAACAAATATGCTGTGATGTGTAGCATACTGTAGAAATACCGTCAACTAATATCTGAATAACATTTGCATTTTATCTCAAACAGAAACATGCCAAAATATTGGAAAGATGAAGATGTGGCAGATCTGGTAGAAGCTGTGCAAAAATGTGGCTGAGCCGAAATGATGCGTGGCACAAATCTTCCATTGACAAAAGTTTGGAAAAAAGTCAGTGACTGGCTGAACAGAAAAAAAGGATATTGATAAAGATCCAGAATCCTGCAAACGGAAGTGGAAAACTGTATGACAGAAGTTTTATCACCTCAAAGAGTCTGAATGTGTATGTGAAGGGGACAAGGAGTGGTACCAGCGGGCACACAAAATGTGGGAACATGCTGGGAAAGCGGGGTATGGTGATTGACACCAGGGCAGTAAGTACAAGAATAAGAGTTTGCGGAATTTAGTCACTACTGGTTGTGCTGTAATACTTACATTGAACTGCAACATGGTTAACTACATTTATACAGCATTCAGTAGTATACTGCAGCAGGGTTACTACAACAAACAGTAGTGGTGTAATAAAAAATAGCATATGATAATGCATGCAAATGTGAATTTTTGAAGCATATTAACTGGTTTTAGAATGGTGCAGAGTTCTGTCAATTTCCGTAGACAAAAATCTCAGCATGCATTTTCTTTCCACTGAGATCTGCATTACACAAAGTAACAAATTAACTAACTTTTGTGACAGTACTTATATGGATGTGTTTTTTCTTCATGTACCAGGATGTCCAGGCTTCCCTGCCACTCCCGCACAGAGGGCCCAACTTGACCCAGTACCTGCAGATCAGGTGATGGAGGGTGTTGCTCCTGTGGAGCAGATGTTGATAGTGGAACTCATTGGTAAGTAAAAATAATTAAATGTGTTGAGGACAAGGGGCATAGCTAGAGGGTGACACCGATTAATGCTAGTAGCGTCAAAAATAAGATAATTGAGCTTGATACCCTGCTAACTTGTGTACATGTGTATAAGGCAGCAGTTACATAAGCAATAAGACATGACAGGGTGTGCATGGAACATATTTTACTGCATGGCCAGGTGTGTAATAAGGCATGAGACCCCTGGCTGAGTGCCTTTAGCCACTGGCATGCTGTAAAATATGTTCCATGCACACCTTGGAGTGTCTTATTGCACTTATAAAATGGGCTGCTTTTTTAAAACAACTTTTAATAGTTCGAAAATTCGTTTTTTGATGTGGTAACTATGATTTTGTTATGCAGATTTAAGAAAAAATAGTCCTTCCACCTACCACATAATGATGTCATCATGATGTCATTATGTCTGTACTGGACAACTTTGGTAATTAGGAGAACTTTTAGAGAAACATAAAAACTGGGAGGGGGGGACATGCCATTTAATTCAGTGTAACTTCCCTGCTCACAAAATGCATTTTGCATTTAACATGGAAGACTCACACTCGCCATCAAGCTGTTGCTGTCCTTCATCATTGCACAGAGCCTACTGGCAGCCCCTACTCACCACACCATGCCATAGGCTACTTCCCTAATGTATGACAGGTTCGTGTAGGACCCACATCAAAGACCTGCACATGGACGATCTCTGAACTGCCACCAATGTGGCTGGGGGATCCGATTGCAGTCACCATGTTTTTTTTTGAACCCCCTAGATAGCTTGTGTGCAGGCGTCGGACTTTGATGGAGTTGTGTAAGCCAGTGGCAGAGGTTGGGATGGGGTGGGTGATGAAGAGAGGGAGGTGTGGACTAGGCAGCTGAGAGACCGGAGGACAGGAGAAGTTGACAGCAGTAACTAATTGATGCACCGGGTGAGATAGAGAGACTGGCACGAGCCGACACATCATGTGAACTGGCAATGCAGTACTGTTATTTGGGTGTGTTGAAGATGCGCTCCAGCTCCTCGTTGGACATGCTTATATTAACATTTATATTTGTTTCTTTAGACATGGTAAAATATCAGTTGTTTTATCGCAGTGGGTTCAGAAAAGATGGCTGTCAGTAAAAATGCCAACATTGTATGGCACAAGAATCTTGGCCTTTTTACTGCCAGCTCTTGTTTTTACCCATGCATGGAACAGATTTCATGCAAGCTGAACTAGATTTCTGATTGGCTGTTATAGCCTACCCATTTAATAATGAAACTTGATGCACTCATCAACACTATTGGAACCACAACTTGATGGGGCACAGTGTGTTCAGAAAGTACAAGATTGTGGGCAGGTACAGGTAGAAATCTCATTCATCATTTGTAATGGCATTTATATATACAGGATGTAAGTACTGAACAGCTTCAGATTAAATAGGGTGTTTCACCTAAGGGAGTAAGGAACCACCAGAGGGCATTCCATTAAGTCGGTTGATGGGAGGGTCAGGGGCAGCAAATGAGACATATTGTTAATGTGTGAAGGCCTATTAATGTAAGAACAATTTTATGTAAAGGTGTCACTTAAATGGTCAAAATAAGTGCGTTATAGGTTAGTTCGCACTGATGATTATGAGTGATAGTGCTCTGACAATACTTAGCAAATAATATGAAATATATAACATGTAATGTATCAGTGTAACAGAAATATTAATATGACAGCTATTCACAAGTAATATTTCAAAAAGTGTACGTATCACTTGTTCATCACTTATTATAAAAAACTGTCTAATAATACTTATTGTAAGAAAAATATTAATGTGTTGTAATGCTACAACATACATTTACAAAGAGTTGTTTGATAGATTGTGTTTTTCAGTTATATATAATTTTTCAAATTCGGAGAGGGTAGCAGTTACATCACTGTATCACAAGATACAGATAATTTCTCCCAAGCATCAGTACAGTCAACAGAGGTTCCACAATGTGCTGGGGACACCACAATGGCAGAAGAACATCAGCATCAAGCACAGGGTAGTACATCTAGTGTATCCAGTAGTGAAGGCCTGGACACATCTATTGCAATAAAATGTAAGTTTGTAAACAAGCTCACATAGTACAGGTCAACATATCACTGTGTTCATTGCCATTTGTCCATAATTATAATATAAATACAAAATCACACATGCCCACACAATGCAAAGCATCATGGGCTGCATATGCAAATCACCACAAAATGTTATGCTGGTCCAACTTTAAGCAGAAATGCATGGTGCCAAAAGGCCTCTCGCACAGTTTGCAAAGGGTGCTAACAGAAGACATAGACACGTGTTTCGTCCTACCAGGACTCATCAGGATGCCTCGTCTGTTTGACACCCCAGTGGAATGGACCAGCTACCCTTAAGACAGTGTGTCTTGGATATGTTGTGGTGAACCTATTAGAATAAAAAACTATTTAAAAGACAAAGAACCTCTGTGCGCAAACACTGAGGCAAGGGTTACCCCAAAGGGCATTTGGCTGATCATATAGTTCACTATGAAAGTAACATAGAAATCATGGGCACATGAGTACATATATCTTTCAGCAGTATTGTAGTCATCTGTTAAGGAAGTATTGCCATAACGTATCTGTACAAACATATAAAACAATACAAGCCATCATTGACACTAGAGGTATAACAATAAATTATTATTGTAACATATGTGTAGTAGACAGTACTGTTTGTTTGGATTAATATAGTAACATATAAAGACTGAGACTAATAATTGTTGTCTGATAAGTACTGCTAGGCCCATGAAGTGTGCCAGCAGGCCTTATACACTGAATGTAGTTACCGCCCTATGTGATAAACAGCTTTTCATCACTCCCTCCCTTCTCAAGCTTCTCTTGTGCCTGTCACCAGCATACGTAAACAACTCCACGTTGCTTGCACCCACCACCTCATATTGTACACTATTACAAGTGTCGACTACCCTTCATGTGTGGGAAAACTTCCTCACATTACGTCTTAATACACTCTTCCAATGTAATATTTTCCCACAAGTAGTAGTACTTCTTCAACATTGGAAAAGTTCACCCAACTGCACCTTGTGTATGACTGTGAGTTTCTTTAAAGTTTCAGTCATGCACTCATGGTCTCTCCTCTCCTCTCCTCTCCTCCAGTGAGTATACTATATATATAGTGTAGGTTCATTATTCTCTACTCACATGTTTTGTGGCACAAAGTAATGTGCTTTCTTTGATGCCTTTATCTGGATAGTCTCCACCATGTCTATGTCCTTATGAAGGTGTGTCATCCAGAGTGACACACAGTACTCCGGTTGAGGCTTTCCCAGAGTTTTATACAACAGCATCACTACCTCCAGTATCCTGCTAATGATAGCCCTGCCTATCACCCTGCATGACAGTGGTCGTCATTGCCACCTTTGTGCACTGCTTTGATATATTAGGGTCATCAGAGATTATAACCCCTAAGTCCAGTTCCTCTTCAGTGTGGTGCAGTGTAACAACACTGCTAGAAATAGTGTAAAAGTCTATAGCATTGTCATAAACAAATACTTGTGCTGGTGATAATTACAATAACAGTTAAACATCAACAGAATCATGTGGTATGACTACAGAGAACAGTTTAGAGAGGCAGCGTATGATAAGTTTTCACTATTAGGTTGTGTGTAAAACAGTCATAGTGTTGTGAAGTGTATTCATTTGTAAGAAAGGTCACAGAGTTGTTATTGGTGTTAAGGCAAATTCTGTTTATGTAACTATTTTCATGCAAAGCCAGCTGCATTCTGTGCTTAGATGTTATTAAAGAGAATTCTGTTTCATTACCAGTGATGTTAAGTAACATATAACATTTTAAAATAGTACAACAGAGTTATACTTAAGCGACAGTAAGTAATCAGAATAAAAGTAAACATGTCTATTTTTGTAATCTTACTAGATCATGCACCCCAGTGTCAAAAGGAAACAGTGTCTGGGTCTGGTATGTATTTGAACAGCAAAATGTCACAGTACATTTTAAATGTTATGTAATATAGGTTTGTCAAAGAGTTTGTTTATTTAATAGTACACTAGAGAGTGATGACAAATGTGATACAATGCAGAGAGAGGGTGTGACAAGGTAGCTCAGGAATCGTCCCTTGTCCCAGTAATGTAAAATGTATCCATTAGTGTGATAACAAAGTAATTGTAAGGACAGTTCCATCTGTCTGCACATGACACAGTGATTTGAAAAAGTGTGCATATAGAATAAAGTGCACATATATATGCACATAGAAATTGTATGAAATGTAACATATGTGTATGACTGTACCTGGTGAAATGAAACTCTGCAGAGAGTTACTAGGGTGGGAAGGGGTGGAGTGAGCACACAAGCAACAAGTGACAAAAAGGGACCTTGTGGTTATCATTGTTGCTGACCTAAATGAGTCAAAGAATAGTACAAAGCATGCAGAGAAGATCAGTGGCATACTGGGGTGCAAAGCAGAGGTTCAGTAGCAGGTGTAGGTGGTGATGATGTCACTTTGTCAAACGCTAGAGAGGCCTCACATACAGTATCACAATGACACATAGTGAATGGCAATGCTCCAAAGGAGGTTATCCAAGACAGTACATGACTTTCAACACAAAACATAGGAGTAGAGATTAAAGTACCTCAATATGCACTTGCTGTAGTATATGAGCGAACAAGTGGAACATGTTATAAACATTCAAGTCCCTCAAGACAATAATCAAGGTTCAAGAGTGAGACATCTTTCATGTAACAGGTTGCACTAGAACAAGGTTGATGATAAGAAATCTAACTTTGCATCATCATACATAAACATTTGTGAAAATGTTTCTTTACACAAAAAGTGTTGGCATCAACAACAGTTTATGCCTTTAAACAGCCCTGTGACAGACACAAGGAAGCCTTGACTTGGGAAGTAGCATAAAGCACTTAAAACAAGACTGGATGTAGGATATTGTTCATTTTCTGCAGAAAAATGTATTGGTTTCTCTGATTATAAAAAACAGTATAGCAACTATGTAAATGTTAAATATTGTTTCTATTACAGCTTTTTCTTCAACTGAAGTCAGACTTCTCATAGAGCCCCCCCAACCATTAACAGGAATAACAGAGGGTATGCAGCATGTGCTAGAGTCTGTCTCACTGGTACTACAAACACAACAAGAAATACTCAAAAACAATGTACCAGTGAGACAGACTTGAACATCAATCATCTGAGGCCCTGCGTCATCTCCAGCATAGCAATTCTGTCCTCACACAAAGTATTAGACAGCTCAAAGATACCCAAAAAGACAACATTGCTATGCAAGAAACCACTCAAGGTTTATTATGTAATTTTTTGGAGGGTCACTGAGAGATGATAGATAAACAACATCAAACTAATGTACTACTGCTGCAGTTAGTGGGTCAGACACTCTTCAGACAACAACAAGAACCGCAACCTCCCGACTCAGATCCTTATCCACAGCTATCTCCTGAGCCAGAAGACAAACAGTGACACAACTATTACATCTCATCTTCATGTATAAATTCAGTGGGAACAGTTGTCCACTTCCATTGAGAAGCATCCAGCCCCATATCAAACTATACCAGGGCAGGCATATCTATAATGACAGTTATTTTCTGTTAACAAATATAATGTACATTTGTCAAAAGACAATATTGTTTTCCCCCATACTTTGCAAAGGGAAAAAACAATAATTTTTTGAGAGTATCCCAAAAACAAAGTGTCACTTTCTTTTCCAAATAGTGTTTTACAAATTCAACAGTTTGTTACCTGATATAGCAATTCTTAACAAATTTCACAAAAACATATGCACAAATTACGTGTAAATAAACATGTTGCATACATATGTATTGTTTCTTGTGTGGTTATTTTTAGGTATAAGGTATATTGTTTAAGAATTAAGTCCTTTCTTGACTCATATGCAGTATATGGGTCACACAAAAAGGCGTACAGAATTTTGGGTACTGAGGGTTCCAACAGTTATGTCTTAAACTATTTGAAGATTCTGTGGTAGTGATAATATGCAACTTGTGGTGGTGAGGGGTTCATAGGGATCTTTGTCCCCAAAGAAAATGACTGTATGTATGTAGGAAGGGGGTACTGGTGGCATAGCCCCCGATCATTACATCTGCACAGCACACAAGACAGATAAACATTTGTGCAACAGTCGGGTTGACAGGACCCATAAACTGCAGCCACTCCCATTTCTTATCTGTGTTTAATTTGAAAGTGGACGAGGGGTTCTTTAGTAAGAACATTATTCTCAATTACCAGTAATCAGTGAAATAGCTGTGGTATTTAGATGCAATAATTGCAGTTTCTGTACAGTGCTGTAGCTTGAGATAATGGACTGTAACCAATACCCATAGTAGAAAATAGTTACACGTTATAACTACCGGGAGGCTAGCAGGGCTGGCCATGGTCATGGGGAGTGGGTGGTGGTGGGTAACAGGCATACAGAGACAGCATATGAAGCACAGTCACGAGATATGAACAAGGATCTTGAGTCATATCATGCATCCATTTGTTCTAAGCTCTGAATAAAAAAGTAAAACATCCAGTGTCACTTAACTTTAAACTCAGTAGGCATGATTTTCAAATAACTTGCACTCGGCATATCTCAGATGCCACAGAGCAAATGAGATGCACTGAGCCCAAACTGTGGTACAGTATTAACAGAAGATGCGCCACTGGATGTCCCCACACATCCCCTCTGTGAATATGCCCAGCACCCACCCCACTCGCAATCCCTATACACTCTGCCTCGTCTGATTTATTAATGTTGTATATAGCCCCTCCCCACCACTGCATCCCCATTAATGTCCTGCTCCCTGTGGTGATATTATTGTAAACTCTGACCTCCCCACATGCCCACATCCACCTTCACAGGCTGCTGCCTATGGCAAATAGTTTGTAAATGCAGAGCCCACCTCCCCACCTGACCTGAACATACCATTGTCATCAGTCCTGAAGCCCCCCACTGGACATCCCACACCCCCACACTCAGGCACCCCAACCCACCCCACTCCCACCACACTGTCAGAGTCCCATCATCTGTGGGCAGCACATCCAACCCTCATACCACCATGTTGTGCATGACAGCATACATTATACACTACAAGGCCATTGGTCAGCATGGTCAATCAATATACTTACAGTAGTACAGTATCTGTCATTCTCAGACAGCTGTATCATCAGGCAGCCATGCCGGTGTTATGGTGGAATGTGCTGTCCAATAACGGTGGGACTCTGCTGTTATGGTATGGGAGGAGGGAAAGCGTGTGGTGGGTTGGGGTGCCAAAGTGGTTGGGGGGTGTTGGGGATGTCTGCCGGCTACCGGGGGCTTCTGGACTGGGCTTCTGCAGCTATGACAATGGTGCGTTCTGGTCATGGTGGGGAGGGTGGGTTTTGTTTTTACTAACTATTTGACTCAGGGACTGGCTTGGGAGCATTGATGCTTGTGGGGGAGGGTGCAGAGTATACAATAATGACACCACAGAGAGCGGCATGAGTACATGGATGCAGGTGGGCATCAGGGTTCAGAGTATACAATAATATTGCCTCAGATAGCAGCAGGTGAATGGGCATGTGGGTGGGTAGGGGTCTTCAGATTATACAATACTATCTCCGCAGACAGCAGCAGGTGAACAGGGATGTGGGCGGGTAGAGAGGATCAGCGTATACAATAATATTGCCACAGAGAGCTGTGGGTGAACAGGGATGCAGGCTGGGGGGTTGGCACACTGGACTGTCAGTGTGGGCAACATGCCATTCTGCTCTCTGCAGTACAGTAGCCTGCCTGTGGGTAGCAGTATTCATAAGTCTACTCATTTAAGAATTATTTTTGAGAGGCACATCTCTGCACCTGCTCCGGTGATGCACCTCTAAGTAGGACTGTGAATGTGGCTGTGCACCATATGTACGGGCAAGCCCCCTTCACAATCCCACCAGATGTACCACATATCATTATGGGTGGCATGCCAGAATTGTGCCAGTGAGCAAGTCAGGGATGCACTGGGCACATCCCCTTTCTGAATCTTGCACAGTGACATTAGCACTACACAAAGATCAGCATTCATGTAAAGTGCCACAGCCAACCTTTCTGAGGTCATCCCCGATGTCACAAGTGCTGCCCATGAAGCCTTTAAAAATTTGTAGGATATGAAAAAGGATAATGAGATCTGAACTAGGATCTTATGTTGTATTGCATAATATGACATAGTATTTTGAGTCATATCATGCATCCGCTTGCCCAAAGATCTGAATTAAAAAAATAATACATCCAGTGCCACATATCTACAAACTCAGAGACTTTAGCAGTAGACAAAGATCAGCCAAGCTTTCTGACCTTATTGCCAATGTCACGAGTGCTGCCCCTAAAGCCTATAAAAATTGGCAACATACAAAATAGGATAACGAGATATGAACTAGGATTCTATGTTGTATTGCATAATATGACATAGAATCCTGAATTGTATAACGTGTCCACTTGCCTGAAGGTCTAAATTAAACCATAATGCATCCAGTTTCACATAACTATAAACTCAGTGACTTTAGCAGTAGACCAAGTTCAGTCAACCTTTCTGACCTTCCCTGATGTCACAAGTGCTGCCCATGAAGCCTGTAAAAATTGGCAACATATGAAGTAGGATAACAAGATACAAACTAGGATCCTATGACATACTGCATAATATGACATAGGATCCTGAGTCGTATCACGCATCCACTTGCCCGAAGTTCTAAATTCAAAAAGAATACATCTAGTGTCACATAACTATAAACTCAGTGACTTTAGCAGTAGGCAAAAACAAGACAACCTTTCTGACCTTATCCTCTATGTCACAAGTGCTGCCCATGAAGCCTGTAAAAAATGGCAACATATGAAGTAGGATAATGAGATATGAACTAAGATCCTGTGTCGTATCGCATAACACAAGATAGGATCCTGAGGTGTATCACGTGTCCACTTGCCAGAAGTGCTAAACTCAAAAGTAACACCTCCAATTTCACATAAGTATAAAAACAGTGAATGTGGCACTAGTCAAACATCACTATTTTTTCTAAACAGTTGTAGGTAACATTTTGAGTCTATTACTGATGACAGAAACTGGTGTACAAGCAACGTGTTCAAAATCTCTGAATACGAAATAGAATCACAAGATACGAAGTAGGATTCTACTTCGTATCACGTAATATGAAGTAGAATCCTAATTTATATTACGCGGATATGAAGTAGGATTAAAATCATTAAATAAGCACATTCTACAGGCCTCTTTCTTCCTGTTAAGAGCAGAATGAACCAAAGGGGGTCACAATAAGCAACCTACATGCATTGGTTCCTTCTAAGAATATTGTTTTGTGATGTTGCCAAATCTGAATTTCAGGCAAACTGAAAACAAGATGGTGGCCATATGAAAGAGGAATTTTCCCATGCAATGCAGTATCCCTCTTTTGTATCCACCAACTATATTGAAGTGCCTACTGAGCATGCTTATAAAATATTTTTAAATTTTTTAAATTGCAATATCTTAAAAACTACTTATTCTTTTTACACCAGACTAGCAAAAGGCATATCTATGGGGTAGTCTCTTTCTGTCCTGAAAATTTCATACCAAACAAACAAACCCTCTGGGCTGCAGCCAAGTTCAAAGAAAAATCCCAGCAAAGTCAATGGGTAAACACATGTTTTTTCACCTCTCTGTAACTCAGACTGCACACATCCAACTGGAATGAAACTTGCTGGATCAAGAGATCTCCACTGCAGCACAGAGCATACCAATCTGTGTGCAAATCTGTTAAATGGTTGCAAAGTTATTAAAGTGAAAAATTCTGAGCTTAACATTGAAATGCCTACTCAACGCTAACTATGGGGCATGACTGCGCACCCCTATAATATATAAATATTTATGCAATAGGCATGGACTCAAAAGCCATTGAATAAATCCATTTATCTTCACAGCCGTTGAATAAAAAAAATTTATCCATATAGTAGATATGTCACAATCACTCCGGAACTCATTTAGAATATTTGGCCTAAGTAGCAGTACTACCCATATTCAAATACGAATAACTTTAAAATGAAAAAAGATAGCATGGTACTGTGAGCATGAAAGTTGTTCAACACAAATTTATAGATAAGTTATAGATTTTTTTTTATAATCAGCAAAAAAGAGCAAAAAATGCAAACAAAAAAAAGATAAGCAATCAAAAGCAAATGTCCATTCACTGACAGAAAGCATGCCTATTGCATAACTGAAATATACAATAGTGAGCTGTCAGATAAATGATTTATCTACACTTGTGCTGTTGGACCTCGGACACCTCACTCTTGGCACCCGCCACTCATGAGGTTACCCGAGGTGAAACAGCACTTGTGTAGATAAATCATTTATCTTACAGCTCTCCATTGTATATCCTATAAATATATATATATATATATATATATATATATATATATATATATATATATATATATATATACACACACATATCATCTATATATATATATATATATATATATATATATATATATATATATGTCTATATATCATGTATGCCCTAGATCCAACTACATTGGCATCCCCGAGGATGAAACCCAGTTCTGCAGCATTTTGCAGCACTGCAAAATGCTGCAGCAGACCTACTGAATAAAGCAATGTAATTTCAATGGCAATTAGTCCCTTTAGTCATGCAGGAAACTGTGACACTGCCAGGATGAAGTGATTGCCACAGTTTCCTGCATGACAAAAGGGACTAATTGCCATTGAAATGTCATTACTTTATTCAGTAGGCCTGCTGCAGCATACTGCAGAGTGCTTTAAAAGTGGGCTTCATCCTGGGGGATGCCACTGTATGTTCTAAATGTTTGCAGCACTAAAAGGGTCATGCCTGTAACTTTTTACACCATCTTGGGTTTCTCCTTTTCTCCTATCTCATAAGATGCTGCTTTAGCATTATTTTTATATTTGAAATAATTAAGAGTTCTCCTGTTAAAGATGACTAGCCCCACATTGTCATCAGCATTTTTAGCTGTTTTTGAACACCTGCTGTCCCACAGCTTGGTCAGGGACCAGTGCCTGTTGTTTGTTAGTTCACCTCAGTAACAAGAAAAGTGATGTTAATACATGTTCAAAAGCAGTTGTGAATGCTGATGAAAATCTGGGGATAGCCATATTTGAAGGAACATCTCATCAATTGTATTATTTACAAGAAAAGTGAATTATTAGCAACAAAAAACAGTTTTTTTCGTAAAACATCTTCATTAATTATCTCAGAGTGGCAGCCTCCAGCAAGGTGCTCAGGTTTGCTGATGACACTAAGATAGTGAGGTGCTAGACTTACTTGAAGATGGAGACAAACCTCAGTAGGATCTGAAAAAAAAAACAGAGCTAGGCACTATACACTGTGTGATGCTTCACTTGCTGCAATGGAGGAGAAAACAGACTCATGGGTCATAACGGAAAAGGGGATGATGTTTCACAACAGTTTGCAGCTGCTGTCAAGAGGGTTAACAGACTGCTGAGATGCACCAAAATGGGGAGACCAGCAAATCAGGGTAAGTAAGCTTATCATTTTACAATGCCTTTCCAGGTCTTAATGGGTGTACAACATGCAGTTCTGGGCTTCTCAGTATAAAAAGAACATTGAAGCATTCAAAACCGTGCAATTTACTGCCACCAAAATGATCAGGGGTATGGGGGATGAAAGCTATAAGGAGAGACTAAAGTCCCTCTACATGTTCACTTGGAGAAAAGGTTGAAAAGGGGAATGGTCTACATAGTCAAGGGAACTGACAAGAGTGAACATATGGAAAGGTTTGATCTGGTGCCCTCAAAATAAGGATGAGAGAAGTTGGACATTGACAAGTTCAGCTCAGCTTTGGGCTGGGCACCATGAATTTAGTTCAGATGATCTCATTGTGAAGTAAACAAGAAAAGGGGTGTAATAAAAGAAAGAAGGTCAGCAAAGAATATTTATTATTATAGCTTCCTTGTGTCAGGTGGCATTGGCATGCCATTGCTGTGTACTGCAGTGCTTCTGGTGTTGTAACTAAGCCTGCAACCCACTAAGACTGCTGCAGTCGAGTGCTCAACTACAGTTAGTTAATTTTTATGACTGACTTAAGGGTTATGCCACCTTATAATTTCTGCTTTACTTCCATACAAATGACTTAATTTTTCTTGGTCCCATAGCTTTTCATATTATATCATTATATTTCTCCTCAAAATGCATCAGGAAACATAAAACAAAATGTTTAAAAATTAAACTGACGGCATTATATTGCTCTTCACAATATTTTTCCACCCAAGGATGGAGTTATATTTCCTTTCCCTCTTCTTTATATTACAGTTTATTTTTATGGTGGCTCGCGCTTGCACAGCCAACATATTGTGGTAGTAGCAGATTTGGAGGCATGGTCACTGTTGGGCAAATGCAGGGCATGCATCAGAAGGTGTGTCCCTCATTCCCCAATCAGGCAGCAGGAGGCACTGACCTCATGCATGCCTAATGTGGCCATCACAACAAAGGAAAGGTCCGCTGCAATGACGGCGAAGCTGTCATGCAGCGTGACCATTACACGCCTTCCTCGGTGCAGGCAACATGGCGGCAGTGACTGTCGCAGCTGCTGCCTGTTACAATGCAGATGAGGGAGCCAACTCCCCATCGGCATAATGTTTCCACCCCGCTTTTTGTTGATTGTTGAGGGGGTGCACAATCCCCTTCGGCATCATACACTCTCCCCCCCATTTGTTATGTGCCAACGAGGGTGCCCAATCCCCCGTTGGCTAAAGCACCCCCATCCACAAACACTGAGGTGGCATGCTGGGAGCCCACCCCAGTGTGCCAAATCCCACCTGAAAAATGGAAACCATCCCGTGAAGTCTTTTTTTTTTAAAAACCCTGTAAACCAAAAACGGTCCCTCAACTGTCTCCCTGCCCCCCTCCCACAACCTGCACCCACCAACTGCACACCCTGCCTCCCCACACCCCCCTCACCCCATACTTACTTCCGGAGTCTGGCACGACGATCTTCGGTGGACCAGGAACACGTCTGCACTCTTCAAAGCCGACTGCGAACTGAGGAAATGCCGGTAAGCTGTATAATGGAATGAATAGGGTTTTTTCAACTTTGATGCATATCTCGGGCATTTTTTGGAATTTTGGCACCAAATTTTCAACATGGGGTTTTTGGGACCCCTCCTCATGAATTCTGTCACTATCATGGAGTTATTCAGCCCCAAAAGGTGATTTCATGGTCACTGCATGGAATTACCTTTTGGGATTGATTAATGAAATGACAGTGCCAGTGTTCATGAGCTGGTCTCTCAAAAAGCCTATGTTGCAAATTTGGTGGAAAAAATCAAAAAAATGACTGTTTTACGAGTGTGCATTGCACAGTTGCTACACACCCTCATAACTTCTTGAATCTGCAATATTTTCATGCCAGATTTTTAACATTGGCATTTTTATACACCTCCTTGTGAACAGTACAGCTGTCATTTTTCACATCCTGGCCGAAATGTGTTTTCGCACTTCCGGCGCAGAATAGCACAGTTGCTGTGGGAAATCAGTGTTTGGGACAGATTACGAAAATAACAGTGACACTGTTCATGAGCAGAGGTCCTAAAATGCCTATGTTGAAAATTTGGTGATGATACTCCATAAAACGACTGTGTTACGAGCCTGCGTTGAGCAGTTTGCACACATGCTCGTAAGTTTGCCAATTTAAAATATTTTCACCCAGATTTTCAACATTGCCATTGTTTTGCACCTCCTTATGAACAGTACAGCTGTCATTTTTCACATCCTGGCCAAATGTATTTTTGCATTTCCGGTGCAGAATAGCGTGGTCGCTGTGGGAAATCCATGTTCGAGACACAATATGAAAATGACAGTGACACTCTTCACTAGCAGAGGTCCTAAAATGCCTACGTTGAAAATTTGGTGACGATTGTCCATAAAATGAGTGTTTTCCAAGTGTGTGTTGTGCAGTTTGCATGCACGCTTGTAAACACCCCAATGTCTGTCACTCTCTACATGGTGAGGGTGGGGTTGGCATCACTTCAACACTTCACTGCCATTCCTATTATGCATCTCTACCTCTGCCACTACCAAAGCCAATGCCAGCGAGACAACATTCGGCATTGACAAATGCTTGTTATATTGCTGACAGCTTCTGGTCACTGTTACTCAAAGCTGTAGTCACTTAACTACATGTGGAGAAGTACGTGCCCTTGCATGGCCACTCATTCAGTTCCATTCATGATGAGGTAATACTTAATTGATGATGACTCTTTGTAAGGGACATTCTGTACATGACCATATGAGCTGGTTGATGATGACAATATCAAAGTCCTCATCTGTGTCATCAATGTCAAAGTCTCATCAGGAATACATGTGGTGATAGTGTGCATCATAGTAATGGTCCTTCTGCTGCCACTGCTGCTTAAATGGTATCCAGACTCTGGTGCCAGCACCAGTGCCAGTGGAAGTCCAGAGAGACTTGCAACCAGAAGATGTAGAGTGGGAGTAGTACTCATACATGTAATTTTTTGGACATTTAAATAATCAAATGAACAGTGAAACTTGATCCATACAAATAGAGTCTGAGAAAGGCTGAGTTCAAGATTCTCTATATCTAGCTTTGAGGAATGTGGTGAAACAATATTCCTAGCTGTACTGAAATATCAAGAAGAAGAAGAAGAAGAATCCTTTATATAGAGTGTTTCATATAAGAAGTGACTGATGTTGGAGGACATCTGACAAAATACAAAGGTTCGTTAATCAATGGCAGCCAAATGACAAAGGGAGGAAGAAAGGCAAGCACATATATCTTGGGAGGGAGTTCACTTAAAAGCAAGGACTGGCTATCCCTCAAACAAACATAAAATTCCAAAAAAAGATACACACACTAATGTAGGTCATTAGTTACAATTTAGGCATTTTTGAGAAAACACTTACCACCCAATCACTTCGGTGTAAATACATGGTTTATAAAACAGACAATATTTAAAAGTCACCACATACATAGCTGTGCAAATTTATTTGGTACATAGTGTCAGTTTTGGCCTCTTTGCCAAGTACACACATGAAAACCTACAACAACTATGCTGCCATACATCACTCAGCAGAATATAAGCTGATGCTGAATTAGATAAGTTGCTGTTGACACTCATTTCAAATGACAATTCTTTTCTAGGACAAATATCATGCTCATGGCTTTACTGGAAACAGCACTGAGTACTGGGATAACTCAATACCCCTTTGATGTCGAGCCACTGGTGGTTGTTTCCAATGAAACGTTTTATATTCTTATGGGTTTATTAGTGCTCTAGGTACACATGGTTGGTGCTGCTTACATGAATTGGGCTGGCACTAGCGACCGAGTGCTATGCTTTACAATTCTGACATCTGATTCAAACCTTGAGTCAAGCTGTGTTGAACAAAACAGCAAATATTAAGCTGAAACACAAAAGAGAGGGAAACTACAACTTAGAGGTGGTGCTCAACCCTGGGAGTGTACTTTCATATAGCATAGGTTTCAGTATGAACTGAAGGGGGTGGGTGGCACTCATATGATTAAGATATGGAACTTCAACAACAAATCTTCAATGAGACTTTGCTTAATTCAAAAAAGTCCATTCTTTAATAATTCTGTAACACCAAAAATGAGTAAAACACACCTGTGAGGAGTCCATAAAGTTCACCAGTGCAACAAGGGATTACTGCATGTATCCAAAGCAGCTATGTCATTTGACTAGCCTCAGAAAACCAAAAACGCTGCAAATACCAGCCTGAAATAAACAGCTTTGGGCAATAGCTTTTAAGGTTTAAACAGCTCAAACAAAGATGCTTGTAGTGCTTTTACCATTTCAAGCAAAGATGAAGAGTCTGCCGCTCCCAAAAGGCAGCTCGGTGACTTCCTGGTTCCTAATAGCATGTGCTTGTGTTTCAAGCACTTAGTTCATCATCGGAGCTTGCTGTAGCTATGGAAATAGTTCTTAAGAAGGCCTGATTTAAAGGCTCAACACTCAATACACAGATAAAGCAGTGGGAGTAGAACACACACACACTACAAAGTGCTTACGTGCATTATACACCATTCTAAATATACATGAATAAATACCTATACCAATTCCTACCACACTAGAACAATAAAAACAGTAACAAAAAATAGAGAATAGCCATAATCCAAATGGCAGTGCCAAAAATTAACGTGCTAGAAAGGCACAGACATATAAGGCAGCAGAGCCTGAAAGACGTAGCAGAGAGAACCAAACAGGTACTGTAGATAGAGACACTTTACTAAACAAACAGCCAACGTGTAATCTGGAAACAGTATCAGCTCCACCCATATTTGTGACCCAATTCAACCTGCTCGCCTCGCAGATCGGAAACATTATTAATAAACATTGAGGAATATTAAGTGTGGATGCTAAGCTGAAAAAATTGGTGACTGAAAAACAGAGGATCACGTTTCGTAGAGGAAAAAATCTAGCAGACATTTTGGTTCACCCAATAGTGGAACTGAGAACTTGTTCAGAAACTTGGCTACCAAAACCACCGAAGGGCAGCTACCACTGTGGACACTGTACTCATTGCTCTAATACTACATACACAAAATATTTTGTGCATTCAAGATCAGGGAGAAGATCTGAGATTGAGCAGTTTGTTAATTGCAGCACGTGTGGTGTAATATATCTACTGATGTGTCCCTGCCATTTAGGCTATGTGGGCCAGACTAAACGTTCTCTGAAGCCTTATGTGGGTGAACATAAAGCCACCATTAGGAATGAAAATCTTACATAATCAATGGCGAGACACTACAAACAAACAAGACATGGGTCACCAGCCACATTGAAATTTGTGGGTCTGGAAAAAATTACAATGAATATACGTGGCGGCAGTTTAAAACAAAAACTGCTGCAATGGGAATCCTTTTGGATCTTCACATTGGATACATTTTTTTTTATTTCATTTTATCAAACTCTAGGATTACAAATACCTTTGAGCAGGAACTGCTCATTTACAATGGTTCCACATCAAGGAATGGAAGCTTAACCTAAAAACAAAATACAGTATTTCAAGCAGAGAGACAGCAAAAGGATGGTAAAGCCGGATGAGCAAGCAGTAGGGGTGGAGAGAGTGGGTGGTGGTCAGGGAGGAGTGGGCAGGCTGAAGGGCCATTGTGTAGGGGGGGTTGGTGTGAGAAGTGCAAGGTAGAAGAGACAGAAGTCCGAAGTGCTAAAAGATGGGAGGGTGTGGGTGAGGTAGGGGAGGAATGGGGGGAGGGGTAAGGTGAGATGGAGGAAAGCAGAGGACAAGGATAATTGGCCAGAGGGAGTTTAGGGCCAAATAATGCCAGGCATGAGTGTAGAGGTGGACCAATTAGGAGAAGCAGTCACAAAGGCTGGTTGTAGGGAGGTGAAGTTGTAGTTGCCTTTTAAAGGGGCCGAGCAGAGCAGTGGAAAGAGATTCCTTATTGAGTGAATTAAACCACTTGGGGGTCCTGTGGGTGAATGATCTCTGGCCCATAGTGGTCCAGCATCTGGGGACCTGGAAGGTTTGACTTAGTGTACTTTGGGTGTGTTGGGTGCTACAGTGGGCAGTCAGAAGCTTTTCAACCCCAGGTGGCATGAGCCCAAGGAGAACCGTTTTGGTTAAGAGGCAGGTCTATTATTGGATCCTGCTGATGAGAGAGAGCCACTCAGACTGGGTGTTTAAGTCACAAGTATGTGTCAGGCGGGCAGCACCCATAAGAAGTCTGCATGCTTTGTTAAGTGCCACAGATATCCTGTGGAGGGCTTTAGGAGAAGTGGAGCCATAGATGACAAGCCCATAGTCTATGATGTATGTGACAGAGCTGTAGATAGCCAGTCTAAGGGCCTCTGTGGTCATACAGTGCTTGTGTCTGTGGAGCAGACCAATCCGTATGTTAGTGGCCTTTGCAACATTGCCGATGTGCAGAGCGTAGGAAAGGAAACAGTCCAGAGTAATGCTGAGGTATTTGAACTGAGGAACCTGCTCCAGTGTAACCCCTGAATGGTTATTGATGATGAAGGGTGGAGAATTATGTTTGCCCTTGTGTTGCAGAAAGTAATAACTTTTGTCTTGCTGTAGTTCTTGACAAGTTTGTGGGAGCTGAACCATTCCTCAATGTGTTTGAAGTCACGCTGTAGCTGCCCTTCTAGATGCTTGGTGCCACAATGGCTAGAAAACAGGACTGTGTCATCCACGTAGAGGAGTATTTTCTGATGACAGATGCTAGGGAGGCTATTCAGGAAGAGACTAAAGGATAGTGGTCCAAGGATGGACCCCTGAGGTGCTCCAGAGAAGACCAGTTTCTTATCAGAGGTGACATCAGCAATCCTAACTCGCTGGACCCTTCCCTCGAGGTAGCTTGTTATCTAGAACAGGGCATCCTTGGAGAGCCCGATAGCTGACAGTTGCCTGAGTAGGAGTGGATGATTGACGGTATCAAAGGCCTTCATTAGGTCAGTGAATACTGCATCCACACAGTTTCCTTGGTCGAGGGTGGTGTGGATGAATCCCGTAAATTACAATAGTGCAGTGGTAGAGCTATGCCCTTTTCTAAATCCATGTTGTTCAGAGCACTGGATATCATATTTTTCCAGATACTCAACTAGCTGGTCCGATACAATTTGTTCCAGGGCTTTAGATGGCGGGGGGGATGGAGATGGGTCTTTAGTTAGTATGGAATGCCTATCACCGCTGTTGTGTACAGGTGTGATGGTTGCCTGTTTCCAGAGAGATGGGAATTGGGCCAGCCTTAGAGAAAGGCTAATGATCTTTGTCAGGGGTTCAAGGATTTCATCTAGGACTAGTGCAATCGGCTTCAGGTTGAGGGAGTCACCGCTGTACCCTGAATTGTGGATGGCTTTGTGAAGATAAGCATAGGCTAAGTGCACTGGGAGCACTTTGAAGTAGAATTTCGGAAGTGAGCTATCGTGGCCAGCAGTGTCATCGTGAGTGCTGGTGGAAGGAGCGTAGAAAAAGTCTGGTGGCAGTAGATTTTTCAAGTTTGAAAACGCATTGTTAAAAGTATTGTTGATAGTAACAAGCTCAAGCATAGGAGTTCCGTCAATGTTTAGCATGGTGGGTGGAGATTTAGGGTCTTTCCTTGTGAGGTCTTTCATGTTATTCCAGAAATTTTTCCCATCACCCAATGTGTTGGAGTGTGCCTCCCTGAAATATTTGCTTTTCACATTCCGTATGGCACGTGTACAGTCATTTCAAGCTGTTTTATATTTAATTATATCCCCAGGCTAAGATGTGGATCGAGCACGGACCCCAAGGTGGTCCCTATGTTTGAGACTAGTTATGAGCGCTGGGGTTATCCATGGGTTGGACCTTCCTTTGACCTTAATCTTCTTCACAGGTGCATATATGTCGCAGGCCGCAGTAAAGTGGTTGATGAACATGACCAAGACTTGGTTGATATCATTGCCTGAGTCAAGTGGTGACCAATCCAGTCTGTGTAGGTGAGTTTTTAGTTGCTCGAGGTTCCCATGCTTTATCATCCTGGTGTAAATTATCTTAGGAGGGGGTTTAGAGTATTTACTGGCCCAGGTGCAGATTACAGCTGAGTGGTCACTTATGGTGTCAGGGAGCACTGAGACCTTGGAGATTCATTCTGGACGATTTGACAGAGTCCAGTCAATTAGCGAAAGTGATTCCAATGGCTTAAATGATGATATTCCCATGTAATGCTATCTGTAATAATGAATAGCCAATAAGTTTATTTGTTTCTGAGTAAAAGTTCTGTGACATAAGCAAGACTTGTTGGCTCTGCTATGTCAGGCAGCATGACTTTCCGGCTCTACTGCTTTTTGTTACTAAAAATCTGTGTGGTTCTTTTTGGACATAGTAAGACTTGCCGGGTCTGCTATGTCAGGCAGTATGACTTTCCAGCTCTACTGACTTTTTACATTGTTTTTACATTGTTTATTGTTTTTGAGACATAGGAAGACTTGTCGGCTCTACTATGCCAGGCAGTATGACTTTCCAGCTCTGCTGCCTTATATGTCTTTGCCTTTCTAGCACATTATTTTTTGGCTCTGCTGTTTGGATTATGGCTATTCTCTATTTTTCATCACTGTTGTTATTGTTCTATTGTGGTAGGAATTGGTAGAGGTATTTATTTATGTATATTTAGAATGGTGTATACTGCACATAAGCACTTTGTATTGCATGTGTGTTCTACTCCCACTGCTTTATCTGTGTATTGAGTGTTGTGCCTTTAAATCTGACCTTCTTAACAACTTTTCCCATAGCTACAGCATGCTCTGATGATGAACTAAGCATTCGAAATGTAAGTGCATGCTATTGGGAACCAGGAAGCCACCAAACTGCTTTTTGGGACTGCGCCAGACACTCCAACTTCACTTGAAAAGGTAAAAGCACTACAAGCTTCTTTTCTTCATCTGTTTAAGCCTTTAAAGCTATTGCCCAAAGCCATTTATTTCAGGCTGGTATTTGTAGCGTTTTTGGTTTTCTGAAGCTAGTTGAATGATGTAGTCGCTTTGGATACTTGCAGTAATCCCCTGTTGCACTGGTGCACTTTATGGACTCCTCACAGGTGTGTTTTACTTGTTTTTGGTGTTACAGAATTATTAAAGAATGGACTTTTTTGAATTAAGCAAAGTCTTATTGAAGATATGTTGTGGAAGTTCCATATCTTGGTCATAAGAGTGCCCTCCACCCCCTTCAGTTCATACTGAAACCTGAGCATATATAAAGCCTCTATGTCCTACTGCAAAGATGCCACAAAACATCCCATGTAGTGATGTAATGACAGAACAGTTATTTGCCAAACTGAAGTTAACTCAGAGAGTGAGCAACTTCGAAAAAATCAATTAAAGTGCCATTTCAGAAAGGTACCAAATACCTCTGAACCCACAGTAGTCATGCTGCTGAGAAAGACCCATTTACTAATCTCCAGCACTTCACCCATCACGGGCTTCGTGGGAGCATGGCCAAATGACTTGCCTTTCTTACCAGAACTGAACTAGATCAGTATTTATGCTACACATTGCTATGCTCAATAAGTCTGCAGCCATGTACTCTGGTAACACATCCCAGTCTTCCATCTTTTTGTCAGCATCATGAGTGTTTAAGTCTTCCACGTCTCACTCATGTTTACATCTGGCACTGGAATTACAAGAAGATAATGGAAGAAGAGGAGCAGTATGAACAGGAGGTTGTGTATGCACATTCATGTTGATTTCATCAAACTGTTTTGCTGCTCCAGCATAAGTGTATGCAATAATTTCTGTTTGATGTGTTCTATGTGTATTGGGGGGAAAATGATCATATCTTTATATCTAGGATCCTATCATGTAGACATGCCAAACTGCATATCTGATCTAATGCTGTCAAACCTGTCTGTAAGGTATGTAAGAAAAAACGTTGCCATTTCTTTAATAAACATCACATCCAACTGCTTCATCTGGTGCTGGTGCTGCTGCTATGATTTAGACAAACTAGAGGTTTCACATACTCAATCCCCATCATCAGGGTCATCTTCAGCACAACTATCACCAGTGCTACTTCAATGATAGCCATACACCCCTGCTAATGTGGCCACATGCTGGTACTGTATTTTTAATTCACAGCATCTCATCAAATTCCTCTAAAAGCTAATTTGTATTGTCCCCATCAAAGAAAATCATATTGTCTACAAATTGGTTGCTACTGACCTCATTACAAGTGCAATATTTAAATAATTATCGATTAAGTTTATATCCTTTGTGGTTTTGTTATCACTAAGTAGCTGACACACATTTCTATCTGTTCATGGCTACTATTACTGTACCTTTATTGTTGCATGGAAGCGTGTTCATGTCCTGCTGCTGGTCATCTTAACAACTATCACCCATTCTGCCTTTTACCTATTCACTCCAAAATACTGAAACAGATCATTAGTGTGTAACCTACCACTTTCAGTATCAAGTCTGACTTGTTCTCCTCCTTTTTTTCTGATTTATGTGCCAGTATCTCCGACACTATGTTCCTCCTCAGACTTACTGATTTTCTTACCAGTACTGTGGACTCTATTTACTGCAGGGCTATGGTGCATTATTTATTGATCTTGCTTAAAGTTTTCAACAAGGTGACACTCCCTAATGATCTGTAAACTTGAGGCTTCTGGTGTTACTTGTATGTCCCTTCCCAGGAATATATCATATCTGCATGGTCATCTGCAGGCTGTGAAAGATCAACAGTCACTGCCATTCACATTACTTATTAACCTGGGATACTGTGTTTCTTTGATGGGACCACTCCTTTTCCTAGTATATGTAAATGACCATTCCACTGGTGTCAACACCTATAGTACAATAAACACTAGCTATCTGATAATGGATTTGTAGTAAAGTCAACAGAAAACTGTTACCTTGCTATGTGGAACCAAACACTGACTGAATCAATCTGATCCAAAAAGCACTGTATCTTGTGGTAATGCTATGTTAAATAAAGTGTTACAGCATACAGTGGTGGCCAGAAAAAGCTATCCCTTGCAGTGGAATTCTGTAGGATATTACAGTGGGTGCTGCATACTGCAAAAACTCCATTGTTTTTAATGGAAAGGTAATCCAATTATTTGAGGCACCTTAAAAGCATGCTCCAGACTGAGGGAACCTTTCTATGGCCAGCACTATAAGTATCCCAGTCTATTACTTGATCAGGAATTAAACTTTAATTCAATTATTATTAAGTGCTTTGCTAAGTTAAGAGCCTTTTATATATACTGTAAGAATGATTCTATGCTGAATTTGCATTTCATGGGCACACCAAAATCTAAGATTTTGGCTACCAGTGAAGCAGATCTGAAGGAACTTGGCTTCTCTTTTGCAGTTCTGAACTAAGACTGAATGTAGTGGGCCAGAGCTTTCCTTTTCATGGCTTCAAGTAAGGGCCTAAAAATTTGGTTTGGATTTGTCAGTCTAACCAAACCACTTTGATCCCCAATGCAATAACTGGCAAAGGGTAAAATAGACTTCAAATAGAAGGAGAAAAAATCCTGAGGTCAGCAATGTGTATTAATTACTACAGCTGACTTGTGGCAGGTGGTGTTTCCATGCCACTGATGAGGACTGGTGTGTTTTTGGCAGTGTGGCAGAGAACAACTGCTGCAACCCAGTTCTGAACAATACTAATTATTCATGTTTATTACTGAGCTCAGGGCTCACCCTTCTAAAATTTCCTTTTTACCTGCATACTAATTACTACAACAGACCATGCCAGGATGCAATGTAATACTGCACTATATCGCAGTAGTGTTACTGTGGTAAAAAATGAAATTATCAATGGCAGTTTATGCCTTTTCACATGCGGTAACTCAAGATAATACATTGCATTATGAATGGTTTTACTGTACATTCTCACTGGCACTATATACTTTCAGACGCTATAATAACCCCCACAAAAAAGATATGCATTAAAGAAAAGGAACACAAATTAGGTAACAATAAATTTAGAGCATTACATTTACCTTCCCAATATTTTCCATGCATGGCTGTAGAGTTGTTGTTTTTTTTAGTTCTGATTTTTTACATTTGCTGCATTGATGGAACTGAAGTAACAATTAAGACAGCTGCTGCTGCTGGTAGCCAAACTTAATGTAGTCGACAGACTACATAAGGTTATGAGACCAAGGAAATTACACATCTGTGCATGCTGTTACTGATGAGCCACTAGTTGTCGGGGTCACCATCACCGTCACTTAATGGTGGATTGGGTGGCAGGACAGGCATTCTTTAACTGATAATGATACAATGTTAGATGGGCATCACACCTGATCACATTGAGCTTTCTTGTAGAGGCATTGTAAAAGTTGCACTGTCTTCAGGATGACTTGAGGGGGAACTGTCTCACAGTCTTTGCACTGCTAGCACTGCCTGGGAATGGTGAACCAGACTGTGGTACTGCCAGTGCTACTGATAGTCTAGATTTGCCAGGAGGAGGTATGTGAGTGGGAACAGCAGTAGATGTAATGGACATGGAAACAATCAAATATAAAGCTGCAGTGGATTCATGATAAGTTGAGTTTGTGAGTGGCTAAGAATTCAATTTTGTCAGGATCCAGCCTGGAGGGATGTGGTGAGGAAATAACACCAGTTGTATTGAAACATGTTTCAGAAGTGACCCATGTTGGGAGGTATCTGTGAAAATATAAAATGAGACTAGTGAGTGTAGGCCGAACAACTGTTCTGTCTTGACACAATTTGATGGGATACTTACTTTGTCTGGACAGTGGCTCTGCTATATAAGCCTCCATTTATTGTACCTTCCTCCAAAATATCTGCACAGCACCAGCAGTCAGTGTTAAAAACCTCACAAAGTCACAGGTAGGTAACAAAACATAACTTGAGGCATTTGAAAAGTCCAGGGTTGCTGGGTGAAGCACTGAGTTCTGTCATGGAGGTTCATCATGCTGCTTGTACTAAATAAACTTCATACTTATCCTGCATTAACTACAATGCCTCAAGCTATGTATTGCTGCCCAACTATGAATTTGTGAGATTTTGCTTTTTCTGCCATGTGCACCACCAGTTCTGAATGTCCCTTTTCTACTGTTTGCAGTGTTAAAAAGTTCACAAGTGTTCTTTTTTCTCTATTGCATTACTGTCCAAGTCATTCTTCGTATCATCATGCTGACATAATGTACTGGAGGCATGCCAGGTTATCCAAAGGGGAGAAACAGTACAAGAAGGAGAAGGTTGATTCTTGGTTGTTTCTTAGTGTTTTCTGTGCTGCTTCATTCAAAGAACATACATCAGTTTCTGCTTAATATAGTCTATGCATCCAGGGGAATGCACATATCTTTATAGAAGTGATCCAGCAGCATTTCCATGTCAAATGTATGCCCAAGCTAACACTTTAAAATATGTTGACATTTGTGTAATGACATCTCATCCACTTCCTTAAGAAGTGTCGTATCCTGCTTATGCTGCATGGAAACATAGAAACATAGAATCTAAAGGCAGATAAGGGCTGCTTGGCCCACTCAGTCTGCACATTTTCCTTTCCAACATCATCACCGCAACAGTGACTCAGATGAACTAGTGTTGTCACCACGTACTTCATCACCATAATCATCACTATTAATGTCACCAGAGTCACCAGTTCTCCAACCTTAATGATGATACCAATGAAACTGCTTTGTTAGGTTACTGTAGAAGATTTCAAATGATTGTGGGTTTGCCAGTCAAGTAGACACACCATGGGAAGGACAATTGTAAGGGTTTCTGATTCAGCACTGACATCTTTAGTTGCTTGTTCATATGATCTCAGAAGAAGGACAAACTTTTGTAGCATACACCACTGCACCCCAGACAGATACACTCCACAGGCCATATCAATGACTTCCATTGTCCAGAACACGGCTGTCTGTTCCATTGCACTATGTAAAAGACAGAGTACTATCTTATAACAAATCTGATGCAGTAAAGCTTTGGAATATTGTGCTTCTGCTTGTGGAGGAGGAGGAGGAGCTCAGCAAATCTGGGGGAATGATGAAAATATCTAGTTATGTCCCATGTGTGTCGTCAAGCACATGACTCACCACTAGATTCACTGCATGTGCAAAACAAGGGACATCACAGAAATCCCCATCATTTATGATTTTATGATTTATTATTTATGTTTACTGTTTATCAATGTATTCTTTAAGTGTTCTTGAATTATATAGTTTGATATACTTATTTTAGCGTACATTATACTTTGTATCTGTTCTCTTCTCCTCTCTTCCCCTCCCCCTAAAATGCATCCGGAAATGAGCAAATACCAGCTCAGTATGACTATTCTGTTAAAAGTTTTGAACTAGATAAATAAATAACTGTAAATATATAAACACATTCATAAATATATAACTAAATTAGTTAAGTAATTAATTTATGGACTTCAGCATGTACTCCCATTGTCAGTCGCAAACATTCCCATCTTCAGAACATGAGGGTATATCCAGAAGTCAAGCAGTGATTGGATGACTACAAAATGTTTTCCTCACTGTGCTTCCCCTCCAGGGACAATACATTAATTAAGGCAGCTCCTCCTGGTGTGCATCCTGGTGTGCCTCCTGGTGTGCCTTCACAAGTCTGTCTACTTCAATATAACTCCTGCAGGAACTGGTGGTGGCAGAAGTGGAGCAGGATTGATGGTGGTCTTTCTCCTCAATGTGGACACAACCCAGTGGGTAATGTGACTTGGGAAGCTTTGGTGTGTATTACTGCTATATATATATATATATATCTTACTAATGAAATGCATATAACCTCCTCTATCTCCTTCATGAGTGTCCCATCTGTTGTGTGCATACTGTCAAATACACAGTGGGGAATCACATGCTGAGAAATGTGAAGCATAATGTACAGTAATGTTGTATTTGGTATTTCCATTCTGCAAGAGTCTTTGGATGCTAGTTTCTTCCACAGTGGAGAATGACTGAAGATCAAAGGCAATATTTTCCCCAATGAGGTTTGCTATTTAAATGGCACCTTTGTGGCAATGTTGCAGCTTAGTGTGGGCATTTAATGACTAGGCAGTATAGTTTTATTGGTTGCAGCAAATTTAGGATCAGTGCAAGTTGTGGTGCATATGCTGGACCATTCTCTGGATACTGGTGGCTGGCCTCATTGTGAAGGAACACTGGTATATGGGGAAACTGAGGTTTCTACCAAGGTACGGTAGCTGGATAACTTGAATGAACTGCCTCATCCTACCACTTCCCATAATTGACCATCCCTTCTCCTGGCCAACTTAAAACTTTGTGGAATTGTGAAAGGGATATGTTTCTCAGGAAGCTCTCATGTTCACATTTTAAGTGATCAGCCTGAACACTGGTTTCCAAGGATCAAGTATACTGACCCTGGGTTATCTTTCTAACACATAGATTGCAAAATGTTTTCAGTGGATTTATTTTGTCCTCTGAAAAATACTCCAATACTTTAAATGATATATTTCATAGGTCTCATAGGTAAATGCAGAGCTATATAGACAATAGTCCTTTTGCTCTCCTATTATTAATACCCCAGAATGTTATGTTTAAGTAGAAAATTATCCAGTCTGTTCTTGAAAGTATTCACAGTATCACTAGCTATCACTTCTAATGGCAATTTATTCCAAATATTAGTAACCCTCAATGTGAGCCAGGATTTTCTTTTATTTGTTTTTGACAGTCCACAAATAGGTGTAAGGGTGTGCTCTAGTATTACACAATGATTCCTGTATCGCAATCCTAGGAGTTCCCATAAATCCGGATCAATGGTTGATTTATAGATCAAACACATGTCCCCCCTTAAATGCCTATACTCCAAAGAGTATAATCCCAGTGTGTTTAACCTCATTTGATAATCTAGACCCTTTACCTCCTGTATGTAATGAGTAGCTCTCCTCTGAACTTTTTCTAGTGCTACTGTCTCGGGTCTACCACTAGGTGACCAGAATTGTGCACAGTAATCCAAATGCGGCCTCACCAACGATGTATAGAGGGGTAGGAGAACTTCCTTACTTCTAGATGTAATATGTTTATTTATGCAATGCAATATACTACTTGATCTCTTAATAACTGAACTACAGTGTGTTTTAAATGACAAATCGTTTGTAACCATAATACCCAAGTCACTCTGTTGCCCCACTATACTCAATATATGTCCTCCAAGTGTATATAGCAACTGTTTATTTGCTTTCCCAAAGTGCATAACACAGCATTTTTCCACATTAAACAACAATTTTTTATCTGATGCCCAGGACTCCAGTGTATTTAATGCTTCTTGTAATTTTATGGTATCGTTTTGGTTATTTATGGGGAAACCTACCCTGGTGTCATCAACAAACTTTGAAACCCAGACTCCATTATTTACACTCATTGAAGCAATATATATATTGAACAAGCAAGGTTCCAGGACTGAGCACTGGGGCACCCCACTAGTCATCTCGGCCCATGCAGAGTTAGTCCCTTTTATGTTAACAGATTGTTTTCTAGAGGTAAGCCATGCTTCTATCCATTTTGTTATTTTTCCTGGTAGGTCATGTGCTATTAATGCATCAATAAGTTTTCCATGGGGGACCTTATCGAAAGCCTTTGAAAAGTCCAAATACACCATGTCCACAGGCTGACCCTCCCCCATAGCCCTGCTGACTTTTCCATAGAGTTCCAAAAGGTTGGTCTGACAAGACCTTCCAGTAGTAAATCCATGCTGTACTGGGTCGACCGAGTCTGTTTTTTGAGCATATTCTGTAATATAATCTTTTAATATATCCTCAAAAATTTTCCTATGACCAACATCAGACTAATTGGTATATAGTTGGCTACATCATGTCTACTCCCCTTCTTGTAAATAGGAACCACCCTAGCTAGTTTCCATGCCTCTAAAACATGCCCTTTTTTTAATGATATTTGAAAAATTACTGCCAGAGGTCCAGCCAGGAAGTCTGCCATTTCTTTGATTATTCTTGGATGTATTCCATCCGGGCCTTGGGATTTATTATGATCTATTTTATGCAGCCTTTTAAGTATCTCATCCCTCGTTATCAATGATTCAACTTATAATCCAGTTTCCAAGTGATCTAATTTTGGAGAAGATTTATTATTAAAGACTAATATAAAGAAGTCATTATACATTTGGGCTACATGAGACTGGTCAGTAACTGTACTAACATCCATCGCATGTAATGGGCCAATAGCTTGACAGACTCCCTTTTTGTCATTAATATAAGCATAAAATGACTTATAATTATCCTGGACTCTAGTTACTAGGCTCAATTCATATTTTAATTTGGCATCTTTAATACACTTTTTTGACTTTTTTAAGGGATCCTTATATGTATTCCAACAGATGTTACTACCCGATCTTTTGGCCTTATAAAAAGCCTTATTTTTCTTCTTTAACAGTTGCTGTACAGATTTTGACATCCATTTAGGTTTTGTCTTAGTAGTGCCATTCATTCTCTTTATTAGAGGAGTAAAAGCTTGAGCAGCTGAAATTATTTTATCCACCAGGAGATCCCACATGGACTCTAGTGTTTTGTTTTGAAATTCCTCAACCCAATTCCAGTTTTTAAAAAGTGATCTCGTACTGTCAAAATCAGTTTTATTATAGTTGTATTTACTAGTCCTACTTATAATAGTGTCTGCTAATGTGCCTAGGGAGAAGTAAACCATGGAATGATCACTTGATCCAAGAGGGGGAAGGACCTTACAAGTTGTTATATTACCATCAAAATTACTTAACACAAGATCTAGTATATGATTGTCTCTAATATTGGAATTTACCCACTGGTTCATCCCCGCTAGCAAGCATAATTCTAGATATCTTGATTCTATAGTGGTATTTGTCTGTAATGTTGTCCAATTTATGCCTGGTAAATTTAGATCACCTACTACCACATTACTTTTAGTAGTACCAATCGTATTTAAGAAATCCAAATAACTGTTCATCCTGATCCGATGCAACAGTCGGTGATCTATATATTACTCCAAAATTAATAACATGTGAGTGGTGGAGTGATATCTTGACCCATAGCACCTCGATTTTATCCCATTTTGATGTATCGATTTCCTCAGAATTTATTTTATTGGATATGTATAGAGCCACTCCCCCACCTCGTTTTTCTTTCCTATCTTTATGGAACAAATTAAATCCATTGATCTGCTTTTCCCATGGATCATTTGGGCTCCACCAGGTCTCTGTGACAGCATATATACTAATATTTAGTTGTTCAATAGATAATTTTAATTCTCCCAACTTATTATTTAAACTCCTAGCATTTAATGAGAGGAAGTTATATGAAGTATGATCATATTTATGATAATTTGGAAAAGATCTAGTGGGCCTACCCCCCCATGCTAAGTTTAAACTTTCCTCTATTGTTTGTCTAAGTTGGTAAGCAAAAATTTGTTTACCCCTTCTGTTTAAATGGAGTCCATCCTGTGCATATAGCATTGGGTTCCTAAACTTTGAACCTTGCTCCATAAAGGTGTAACCTCCCTAAATCACCATCTTTTCAGCCATCCGTTTAAATGCAGTATATCGTCATTTACATCACATGATGTCCTAGGTACAGGAAGTATCCCAGAAATAATAAGATCACAACCATCCTATGCAAGAATCTTCCCTACCTCCTCATAATCTTTCTGTATTTCTAAGAGCCTTCTTTTCCCTACATCATTAGTTCCTACGTGTATTAGAACCAATGGTTTATGAGTATTTTCTCTCAAGCCAGGGAGGAGATTTTTAATGTCTTTTATACCCGCTCCAGGGAGTGTACTAACTGTAGTTGTTAGTTTACGATTCTTGCATATAATGTGATCTGTATATTTCAGCACAGAATCCCCTATGACCAGGACATCTCTAATATTAATCTCCTCTTTTATCTCTAGATTAACATTATCAGTAGTTTGAATGATCTCCCCTACTAGTGTAATCAGGGTGGGGAGTTGTGCAATATTTTTTCCATTTGGAGATGGAATATCCTGTATTGTAATGGGATCACCTGACTTTTTTTGGGGGGAAGGATCATCTTGTGTTGAAATGTTACACACTGCATCATGATTTAAAATGGAGAACCTGTTTGGCGTTAATACATTAGAGGAGCCCCCTATATTTCTTCTACCCTTTTTTCTGTTTTTATTAGTATTGTTTGTTACAAGACTCCATTCCTCAACATTCTCATGGGTTTTGTTCAGGTGACTAGGTTCACATGAAATCGTAGTCACATCTACTACAGAATCAATATAGTATTCCAGATTACTAATATCAATCTGCACCTGGACCCTTTGCTTTAGGACCTGTATCTCTGCTTGTAAAATCTCTATTAAGTTACATTTATCACAAATAAACCCCTCCATGGCTTCCCCTTCAGTTAGCATATTACATCTAACACACAGCCTCATCTTAATGAAATAATTACCTTATCCTTAAAAGATCTTTATGGGCCCCAAATCCCTGCTGTCCCAGCAGACACAGCAGACATCGCCAGAATCTCAGGCATCTGCGCTGGGCTTCACTGTGCGCCCCAGACCGCCTGCTCACTGCAGGGCGAGTTTTGTAGCTATGTTTATGACCCAGAAGTGGTCGCTAGGGGTCATGAGATGCTTGCAAGTCAAAATCACCAAAAATGACTAATAATTATCCTCTGTGCATGCACCACTCATGCGTGGCTCAGTCACAAGGTTTAGACCTTAGATAACTTAAAAATTACAAGTTCCCAGCCATTAGTTGTTCAGGGTCAGCTCTGCCTGAACTACCTGGCTCTCTTCCTGCTTCCTGCCAACTGAAAACAGGGCTCAGACACACAAACACAGTTTACGAGATATATGAAGCTTAAAAAAGGTCCCTATTTCTGTCACACAGCACAGAGGTGTTGTCAGGTATATAGATTTGCAGATACTAGTGCTCGCTCACTGCAGGGGTGAGTTTTGTGTATGTTTATGACCCGGAAGTGGTCGCTAGGGTTCACGAGATGCTCACAAGTCAAAATCCCCAAAAATGACTAATAAGTATCCTCTGTACATGCACCACTCATGCGTGGCTCAGGCACAAGGTTTAGACCTTAGATAACTTAAAAATGATAAGTTCCCAGCCGTTAGTAGTTCAGGGTCAGCTCTGCCTGAACTACCTGGCTCTCTTCCTGCTTTCTGCCACTGAAAACAGGGCTCAGACACGCAAACACAGTTTACAAGGTATATAAAGCTTAAAAAGGTCCCTATTTCTGTCACACAGCACAGAGGTGTTGTCAGGTATATAGATTTGCAGATACATATATTTGTTTCTTTGATGACAGCGACCTAGTGGGGGGGGCATTTTGTAAGGAACTTGGTGAGACACAGGTAATTTTTTTTCTGGGCACAATAAAATGACATGGTTGAGGATGGGCAGGCCAAGCAACTAAAGCAGCAATAGGTGGTGGTATAGTACTATGGGGCTAATGCAGGAGTGGATCTTGAATTTTGATTTCCATGGGGGAGAAACTTCCTTCGTTGCTTATCTCTTTTGCATTATCTTTTTAAAGTTTGCCATTTCCTCAGTGATGACTTCCGCATCTCCTTGTCTTTCTCTGTGCTGGATGCTGAAAGAGAGAGCACATTTGGTAACCTTCTCTGGGGCCCTACTGAGGCCACATGAAGAAGATACATGGCAGTACTATACAGGATTTTTCAACTAAATGTGTTACTAAAGGGAATGTGCAGAGAGGAGGGGTATCAGTATTGGGGAATGGTGATAAAATTGAAGGGGGGTTAGATATTTAAGAGGGATGGGTTGCCCCCCCAACAAGAGACTAAGGTCTCAGTGCTGAAGATTGCAGCACACATTGTTGAAACAGGAAAGGGGCACACTGCTGATGAAGATAGGCTCACCTATGCAGACAAAGGGGCAAAATAGGACTCTCCTGAAATGAAGAAGGACCAGTCAGGACTATTCTTGATTACTGGTATATGCCATGAACTGATATTGTTCCCACAAAAAGGAAACTTACATGAAATGTGATGAAACTTTGTATATGAGCAAGGGTGGAACTTGCTATATCTGGATTTTTCAGTGATTGTGAAATGTCTGACTTTTGCTGTTCACAAGGTCTCCATTCACCATTTGCAATTTTGTAGGTGGTTGCATTGTTTTTTAATGTGAACATTAGGAAGCTGATGCAGGGGAGTTAAAGATTTAAATGTTAGAGTACTGTAGATACACAACAATGGGTTTACCTTTCTGTCTACTCTTTGCACTTAACTCACATCTCCACTGAAATATGATAAGCAAGCAACTCCTTTAAAATTCATGAAGTGAAAGAAAGCATGAGTAAGAAATTACATTTGAAGAGATAGCATTGGAGGGATAACTTCACTCTTTTTCATTACCGGTAAACAGTGAAGACAATCAGAATGAAGGTCAGTGTTACAGTTTCCTGCAGGACAAAGGGGATTGACTCCCAGGCAAACTGCCTTTTTTCCTGCAGTTACTGCTGCAGAATTATGCAGAACTGGATTTCACTGTGGCTGGCTTCACTGTATACCATGTACTGGTTGCATCCCCAGAAAATAAGGAAATCATTAAGACACATCATTAAAGGCTTGTGAATGAGAAAGGATTTGAGTTTTATGTATCTGATATATCTGGATATGTCTGGTGAATGGGAGATATGTGTCTTTCTCTATTAGTAAGCTGTTCATTAACTACTTGTAAATTTTAGGGGAAGTGGTTCTTCATTTAAAATTAATTTCCAGCCTATTTTAAAGTCTGCTTGGACTTCATAGCCCACTATCTTATGGCAGAGGTTGCAAATTGCTACCATTTGTATAATTGTTAAGGGTGTCCTTTGAGGTAGGGAAGGGATCATAACTGCATCCAAACCCACAGCCAGCCAATCCCACCACTTCACGGTTTGCTGGCCCCTCCTCTGTACTCAGACATTTTATTTTTTATTTATTTATTGAAATGTTTCACCAGAAAGGCACACTGAGCAACAGGCTGCTCATCTCCTGGTGCAATCTGGGGGAAGGGGCACAATAGGGATGACACATTTTACATTCAAGTTACAAAGATCAACATAGCATACAATTAATTAAGTCAGTTATTACAAACAGTGTTGCATACATATGTAATTTGTGAGAACAATTAATAAGTGCAATGGTAATAAGTGAACAAGTGTTATTGTGAAATAAGGGGTGAAGGAGAGAGGATGAGATGACAGATAGTGCAGAGTTGTGTCCCAGAAAGAGTCCTTCAGGATGCAGGGAACCCTGCAAGGGGACAGGGGACTGGAATAGGGATTAGAGAAGGAGAGAGCTAGAGGGAGTAAGTGTGATTAACACCTAGGAGGTGAAATAAGGCCTGACCCAAAAGAGAATCCTTCCCGATGTGATGAACTCTGCAAGGGGGCACAGAAGTTCAGGCAATTGTAAACCCTCCTGAGGTTAGGCACTGTAATTATAGAGGGATAGTGAGAGGGAGAGAATGAGAAATAACACCTAGGAGGGGATGAGGTCTGATCCAAGGAACCCTCCAGGATGCTGGGGACCCTGCAAGGAACCTGGAAGGCCAAGGATAGGTAGATGGGGGAAGAAAAGGTGGCAAGCCTAGGCACTATAGGATCCCTTCAGGCTTCTGAGAACCCTACAAGGGGAGTGTGAAGGCTAGGGGAAAAAGGGGGAGAGATTAGGAGAAGGGAGAAAGGTATGAGAACTAACACCTAGGAGGGGCTAGGGTCAGTAGAGGCAGTAGAGTCTACAGAGGCATTGGATTAATTCTGAAGGGAACAAACTGTAGGGAGCATGATGAAGGAAATTAAGGTGGGTCATAACAGGAACAGTTAGGTGCAAGATAGTTGGAGAGGGCAGTGTTGATGAAATAGAGGGAGGAGGAGTATCAGATTTGGGGAGGTAGAGAGTTCCATATTTTAGGGAACTAGTGAGAGCACCCAGACTGGCTGGAGAGGGAGGAGTGACAGGGAACAGTTAGTGTGCGAATGTTGGTAGATCTGAGGAACTGGGAAGGAGGAGGGGGTGTTATAAATGAGGGGGAGTGGTAGGAAGGGAGTTCACCCAGCCAGTGTTTAGCAGTGAATTTAGCACAGTGTGAGAGGCATCTATTTGTAAGTGAGGGGAAGGAAAGGGCTCAATAAAGGTCACAGTGGTGGGTACGAGAGGGAGCATCAAGGACAAAGCAGCAGAAGTAGTTGAAGAGATTGTCCAATCTGATCAGGGAGGACCTAGGAGGAGAACCATAGGTTACGTTGCAGTAGTCGAAAATGGGGAGGATCATCTTCTGGACAAAGTTATGCCTAGCCACAGGAGGGATGCAACTGCAGTTCTTGAACAAGGCACCATGCTAGGGTACAATTTTTTTCTGGATGGCATCAATGCATCCAGAGAAGTTGAGGTGTTGGTTTAACCAAACCCCAAGTTATCTGAAGGGTGAGGTATCCTCAAGTAAAATCCAGTCAAGAGTGACATGTAAGTAGGGAGAGTGTGGTGGCATGCCCCATTAAAGTCTACAGTGAAATTTTTTTATTGCCTTTTTAATTAAGTTTAAGCAATCTTAGCGATAAAGCCACTGCTCAACTAATATAATAGGGGCCCTATTAGTTGAGCAGTGACTTTTATTTTCCACTAAGATTGCTTAAATTTACATAAAAAGGCATTGACAAAATTTCCCTGTAGACTTATATAGGGGGCACCGGGAAGTGGAAGGAATTGGCTGGCTGTGGGTTTGGCTGCAGTTACAATCCATTCCCTACCTCAAAAGACACCATAAAAAATTATATTTTTGGCAGCAATTGGCTAGCGCTGTCAAAAGGTATTGGGCTATGAAGCCCAGTACCTTAGATTAGAAAATTCCTTTAAGAGTAAACATAAAGAAGGCAATTCAGGTTGGTTACAATTTAAATGTTAGAGTTGTGACCCAACCATGAGGTTAAATATGTTGTCTGGTGGTTGTGCTTTATTCTCATCTTAGATGAAAATTCATAACCAAGCAAGCCCTTTGAAAATTGTGACGGGAAAGAAAAGTGAGTATTAAAATATTTGAAAGATTACCATGGGGAAGACAGTACACTGGTATACTGACATAGTATATTATATGCACTTTTAGCAACCTTAGAGAATTAAGGAACTAAAAAGAAATATGACTGCAACTTTGTGAATGAGCAAGCATTGAGCTGATTAAAGAATGTCAGCATTTGTTTAATGTCTGAGAGATGAAGAGTTATTTCCATTAGCAAGCTTCCCATTGAATACTTGAAAATTGCTGTGTGATTGCACTTTACTGAAATATTTAATTGTTAGAGTTCATACCCAACAATGGCATTCCTTCACCCAAGAATTCAGTTGTCATCCATGTTGGGTCTAGTGATATAGGAAAACTACATGAAAAAGATATTTCCCATGAACTTACTGAACCAGGGGATAAAGTCAAATAAGGGCTGCAAGACAGCTATCTCTGGTGTCCTCTACCATTCACCAACAGCACATAGTAAAAAAATCCACTGGCCTGGTGGTGCTGAGGGTTGAGGTGCTGAATGCCACACCTCACACTATGCCAGTAACCCGGGTTCGGGATTGAGCCTGGGTTGTCAGGGGTCAGCCGGGGGGAGCAGGGAGGAAGCAGGATTGAGCAGTTGCAAGGCCCCTGCAGTAAAACTGCCCACAGGTGGAGGCCTGAAGGTAGTGCAGGTGAGTGAATGGGCAGCATACATAGGGAGGGCACTGTGGAACTGTGGCATGAGTGTGCCTCCACACATATACGCGTGCCCATGACATGGGTGGGAGAAAACAGAGCTAGCTGGCTCCAAGATGGCCCAGTGACATTTCCAGTGATGGGGATGCCAGCCAGGGTCAGATATGACCCCCACCTGGGGGGGGGTTGGAGCCCTGCCTACCAGCTCCCCAAAAGGAGCCAAAAAATATAGATTAAGAAAAAAGAAAACAAATTCACAGAATAATTGTTAGACTTGCAAATTGGTGTGCAAAGACAAATATTACTTTTATAAACCACTTGGAGACCATCTCTACAAATAAACCCTTTCTTCCAAATAATGGGCTACACTTGAATAAGAAAGGAGCCAGCATACTGGGGAACCATATTAACAACACTTTAAATCAACTACATTAAATTAATACTGGAGAGGGAACATATACAGTATTAACACCTCAGAAAACTGATGAATCACACAATGACAGAAAGCTGAAAACAGAAATGAAAGACAAGAAAAACTAAAATGTGTACTACTAAATGCACATAGTCTGCATAACAAAAAAGACAAACAGCAGGCCTTTTTTTAAAGAATACTTTATTGAGATATTCCAACATATTTCATACATAATTCATCAGGTGTTTACAGGCAGGGTCCACATTATATAAAATTCCAGAAGAAACTTCTACTACATAATGCATTAATGAGGTATTTCAGTGTATAAATATACATCTCAGCTATAACGATAAATACTGATCACTAAGAAAGCAGCTTAGACAAAGAAATCTTCAGGTTGTAAAATCTCTGGCATCCATAACTCTATCTCTTTTTTATATCATTTCCACACTGATTGAAAGTTTGTAAATTAACTGTAATTATAAAGTGCTGTTAGAAATAGCTGCCTCCACTTATATTTAGGAAAGGGAAGATTACGATCATCCTGTTCCAGTATGATAAAATAAGTCATTTAACTGCCATTATATTTAGGGTTGCCACCTCTGAATGAGGCAAAAAATGGATCCTAAGCCCCGGCCCTAGCCCCAGCCCTTTTCATGACTCATCATGCATTGCTCTTCCTCCAAAGCCATTTATTATATCAGTAAAAGACAACACTTAGAGCAGCAGTTTAACAAAAATGTTATGATACCGTACTGTACCTGTTAAAGTTGCTTTCCTAGGTGCTTCCTATTTATTTATTTACTTATGTATTCATATATTTATTGACACTGGTTTACCAGATAAACATACAGAGATAAAAGAAATGCCATTTACAGATATAATCTGGGGGGAGACAAGGGAAACACTGTAAATAGCAAACAATAGTATACATGGTACATAATAATACATATAAAGAATTGTTTCCTTTAATGTGTACTTCATATTTTTTTGGCTCCATTTCCTTTTCATGTCCAGAGTACTATTTCAAAGCCAAATAAGTGGCCATACCTTTTTCTTGAGGAAAAAAAATAATTTAAAACATTTAAAAATGCCTAAATTCTGTTAGAGATGAAAAGGTTCACCAGCAAATGAAAGTAGAAGACATCTGGCTCTGTTACTGTTACAAAAGGTGGGGGCAGCTTTGCTGCTATGCCAGTTTAAGATGCAGTGGAAAAGATTAGGTTAAGTAAGTGCTTATGGTGTTAATGGTCATACATTACACCTCCCAGGTTGACTGCTTTCACAAAGGGCTATGATGACAACAGAACTTGTCTGTAACTTGGACATGCAGCTGAAAGAATGAATGATATGACAAAACATGTTTCAAAACTATGTGAACACTCAAAATGGTTCAAAAACCTGACCAGCACTGAGCAAAACCTGATTACCTGATAGGGACCCTGAAAACCTGATCACCAGGTAAAAATCCTGACAGGTGGCAACCCTTGTTACACCTGGGTTATGCCCCTATCGTCCCACATACACCTCACACTGTATTCCTGGTCTATTGTACTGTAATACTGCTGTTTTGCACTAACATATAGATATGGGCACACATCATATACGCATGAGTGCTAGGAATGTGCCTTGCTGCTAAGATATGCTAATATTGATCATGCATGATTCATTATACCTCACTATAATACATTTATCTAGATTAGTTTGTCTTTCATAGATATTCCATTTATAATCTACCTAATTACTGATATGATGACTCTGAGGGATCATCAGTGATTATTGTATGCTTATATTCTCTTATATTTATATGTAGCATGTGTTTTATACTCCTGAAGATATGCCACATGTAATAGAGTCCTATCAGTAGTTCTCTTTGTCTAAGCAAGCATACACAGATAGAGAAAGCCTTTGTTATGTCTCTGTGTCTTATACTGTATGTAAGCAAGAAATGCCACATGTAGTTTGAACCCGTCAGCATTTCTTTTGTCCAAGCTATAGTGCAAATGCAAGTATATTCTGTCTCATATGATACTTATTAGTAATTCTGTCTCCTAAGGTATTATCCAGTGGAGAATGACTTAGGACCAATACATATTGTTTCTCATATCTGTAACTATGAGGTAATTGTTATGTTGTTATCTGTAGTATATAGTTGTATCCAACCTACTGTAGCTGCTCTAGAAGATTAGTACTCTCTGGCAGAGACCTGGAGCATGGGGAGAGCAAACAAGATCTTAGACAACCTAAGATCTACAATTCTGGAGATTATGTACATTCTTCAGGAGAGTGGTGAGAAACCCATCTCCCTTGTGATTTTCTCTGTCACATGCTTGGCATAAGTAGTATAATAAACTTTATTAGTATTCCTTGCTTGTTTACGAATGTTTCTTGGCAGACTCCGAGACACAAGACTCTGTATTATTATTATTTACCCTACACACCAAGAGTATTTAGGTTACATAAATAGCGACCGCGAGTGGAGTCTGGATGTTTGCCAAGTTTCATTTTAATTTCCTCTGTAAATTAAAACACTGGGTGAGAAATCCTCAGTAACAAGTAACTGAAAGTGTCTTCTGTTTAACTTTTTTTGGTCTGTTGTGTGTTCCACAGTGCAGTCAAAACAATCTCTTGGCAGATATTCAATCTCTGTTTAATGAGTTGTTTTATTTTTTTTTCCTATTCTTTTTCTGTCGGAACACTGCTGTAAAGGGCTCCAAACAGACAGACTGCTTTCTTATGGATTCAAATCCTAATGGGTATATACTCATCTAGGAGTCTACATACGCCAAAGGCTGTTTGTGTCCTGTCATGAACTTTGGTTGCAAACAAAGTTTTTGATCCACAGACAGCTAAGGGTTTCTTATCTTAAAAGACATGTCTAAATGTATCAGTACTGAGTTGAGGCTGGATGCCTTAACAAGCCAAACTATTTATGGTAGTTGGTTTGATTCTGCTGAGGCAGCAGCATCCAATGGTAGCCCTTTAAGGGATATCATTGCCCATTACGGGGAATTAAAAAATGGTACCAATGATCCTGAAGGATTATTAATTGCAACATTGTTTAATTGTTTTGATGGTGTTCTAAATAAAAAATCTGTTTTGGAATCTGAGTATATTGCTTGCAAAATGGAGAATGCTGCTTTCAAGCAGATAATTAGTCTGAAAGAGGCTTCTCACACGGAGAAGATAATTGGACTGCAGTCTGAGCTGCAGTCTGCCTGTCTAGTAAATGAGTCTCTCTTTAATGAGAGAAGCAGCACAGACCTGCATGTCTTAAGAGATAACACTGGAAAGGCAAAACATGTTAGAAAAAAAGGTTTTCAAACAAATGGTGTTCTGGCTAGTAATACTGATTCCTTACATTGTTAAAACAAGGAACTTAGGGATGATAAGTCTGAAGTAATTACTGAAAGAGTTAATGTGCTGGTATTTCAACACCAGACCTTGATTGAACAGCATGATTCAGTATGTTTGCATTACAGCAGACTTGAAATGAATGTTTTAAATATAAACTGTGACACAGCTTCTGGTCTTGCAATCTGAAAACAATGCACTTTACAGCTTGCTAACTCCTGTATCTGAGCAGTTAGAATGCGGGAGTAAAAAGTCAGATATGGTGAACTTGCACCATCAGCCAGAGGTATTGGCAGGGCATACTAACTTAATGCCCAAAGATCTTGCCTCTTCTGATGCTGAAGAGTTTGATTTTGAACACTCACACTATGCTGTGGGGTGGACTAGTGCAAAGGCTAGCCACTTGTGTTTCTGTGATTCACAAAATGGAGACTTGTTAGAGTCTCAAAATGGTGGACACACATCATCAGGTTACATCCCCATACCATCCCCAAGATGGCCACTCATGGTCATGTGATGATGGTCATAACACAGTAACCCAAGATGCCGATGAGGTAATCCAGAATGGCCGACCACCACATCACGGTGGTTCAATCCTACACTCACAGGGACCTGTGATTGCTGCCATAACCAAACAAAACAAATCTGAGCTTTTTGGCATGATTAATAATGTTATCAGTAACACTAGTGTTTCTGAGGGACAAAATTCTCATTAAAAATGATGTTGACATACTTTTGAATAAGGCTGATAGGCAATCTGTCATGAAGTCAGTGTCTGACACTGCAGAAGAAACTTCTGTTAGTAATGTGTCCTTGGATAAAGAACACATTGAAGTTAACTACATGAAAGGTTGTTTTTATTTTCTATGCAATTTAACATCAGTTTTCCCTGAGAAGACTGAACATACTGCTTTTCCTATGCAGTGCATTAATACTTTAAGCTGTAACATTAAAAACAAAGTTGGTACCATCCAGCAACTTTCTGGTGGGGAAACCCACTTTACTTTTGATGGAGGAGGGGACAACCCTGATTCTGAAAGCCCCGTGGCTGTGATATTTTCAGCATCACAGGCCACATTGGGGGGGGGGGTGTTACAGGTTTGATTTATGAACCTGAGCTGACAACTGCCTCAGCACTACATTTTCCACCCCGATGGCTACCGAACTACAATCCATAGCTGGAGAACTATGTGCAGCTTGCACAACACTTTTCTCCACTGTGCAGGCACCCCTGATAGTGCCAGTACTGCCTGCACATGATGCAGAACCCCCTCCATCAATGACACCTGGATCATCCCATACTGTGCTTGCAATAGCAGGCACAAGTCAGGAACAGTCTGAGTTATTCCCAGCACATACAATGGCAGGCACTACAGGTAAGAAGGTGCAAGGTATCCTAATACTGATATAATTGTCTTTTCTTTTAGGATCACTGACCATGGCCCCAGCATTGGCTAATCCTAACACAGCTTTAGTGCATTATTTTAAAACTGCTACATCAGATAAAGCAATCTCAGCATTTTTAGGCCAAAAATACAATGGACACATCAGACCCATTGCTTATGCATCCCAGATGCTTGCTGCAGTGGGGCTAAAATACAGCCTGTGTGAAAGGAATCTTTTGGCTACATACTGGGCAGTAAGATACTTTATGTACATCATTGGATATGCACTCATTGTGCTGCATTCCAATCATTTGCCAACCAACATTCTGTTGTCAGACAGAGTAAAAGATGACTCTGTAGCCAATGCCAGACTTACACACTGGTCTCTCATTTTACAGGATTATGACATCACTGTCCTTCATATCAAAACTCCATCCTTCTTGGCCCATGGTCTACAATTTGCAGGAGAGATCCATGATTGTTCACTCCAACCCCCTGACCTACCTGTCCCAGGGCCCTTTCTGACAGAACCTCAGAAGGTGTTAAAAGACACCACTGTGTGTCATGTTTTGACTGAGGACTCAGCCATACATACCAATGAGGATCAGATAGCAGGGTTTGGAATTATTGTACATCCTAGTGATGACAGAGTGTACATGGCTAGTAATTGCATCATTGTATATGTATGATTTTCAGGCAATGTTAAAACACGCCTTGCAAATAAAATGAAAAGCAGGGAGGCAAGGAGTCTCCTAATCACTATAAATATTTGTGAATGGTTTAGAGAGCTGGAATATCTTTGAGAAAGACACAGCTTGTGTTAAAAAAAGGAATAAAAAAATGTTTCCTTACGTAAAATGATACCAGCACTCTATGAAAGGGTTAAGTTCTGCCTGCTTCAAGAAATGTCCTTGAGATAATTACAGAAAGCACTGCAGATACTATGTTTTTATTATAGATTCTAATTGGGTCTGTTTCTCTCTAAACTGAATTTCTTTGGAAGAAAAAAAAAATTATTTTCCAGTACTCTATAGTATCGCTGTGAAATACAGTGACTTGCTTGTGTACGTCACAACACTAACCAGTTTAAATACTGTACATTGATAAGGTTCGAGCATACTGTAAAATGTGAACCTTATGCTCCATAAGAAGGACCCTCATTTGAGGGCAGTGTATAGGTTCTTTAATAAAGGAACTGAGGAATAACTTTCAGAAATAGTTCTTATAAGAAAGTGAATATGACATTCACCTATCCAGTGATGGCCTACTCATTTGGAACATCACTGCTGTAACACTCATGAAAAGTCACATGTAATTCCTGAACATCTGAGAGTAGATTTTATCTACTGTATCAAGTACATGATACTCCAACTGGTGGACAGCAATGAGTCAATAAAAACCCTAGACAGACTGAAATCCTCTGTCAGATGGCCACACATGAGAAATGATGTAGAATACTACATTAGTAACTGTTCGATCTGTGAACAGAACAATCCTATTCCAGCTAGGACAAATGCATTGTTACCCCAAAGGCAATAAGACCCATGGAACAATATCCAGATTGACTACATTGGCCCTATGCCAACCACTAAGAACAACTTGTTTGCACTAGTGATCACCGACCAATTTTCCAAACAGTGTAACGCTATCCCAAAACAGAACAACACAGTCAAAGTGACTGTAAATGTCTTGGTAAACCAGCTATTTACCAGGTGGGGGTTACCCCTAAAAGGTAAATTCTGATTACAGGGATCCGGCTTTATAGCCAAGGTAATGCAGGAAATTCTGGAATTGTTATGGGTAAAACAAAAGTTTCATATCCCTTACAACCCATAGTTATCAGGACAGGTGGAATGGGCAAACAGGTAGATCAAAGTTATGTTATAATAAACTTGTTCAGAAAACCCAAAAGGACTGGAATTCATTATTGCCTTTACTCCTTATGGCAATAAGAGGGACACCCTCTGCAGGTACACAGTGTACCTCATTTTTGAAATCATGACCTGATGGTCCATGAGACTCCCAGAACATTTACTTCTGGACCTGTGTACTGCCACTGCTGATGGAGCATCAGTAGATAAATATGTAAACTCCAACAAGACATCCAAAAGTTACACTTGTTTGCTGCACAGTGTATGGGCAAGGCCCAACAACAGGCCCTATCCCATTGTAAACAAACTCAGTCCAGCAGTCTACCAAGTTAAACTGCTTCACTATAACTGTCATTGATAAATGGCTACATACCAATCAAATGAACTTGTTTAAAGGAGATGAAATTACTTTTCCATACCCCAGTGGAAGGAATAGTACTAAACTAACTATGTTTTTCTTTTCTATTTCCTTTTAGGTTTCAGAAAGAGAGAGAGAGATGCTTGCTTTTATGCTTATTATTCTTTTTAGAAGTATGGGTCTTCTTACAAGCCCAAACTGCACATCTTGTTGCAGATAAGAACTCAGTGACCTAATCCTACATAGATTGTTGAGGCAGCCTCACAAGCCCACATAATTAAATTGCATCCTGTGGAATTAACACTAAAGTCCTAAAAGACATGTTCATTATCCAGAAGGGTAGTGAGGCCCTACTGGATGTTATGATTATTACTTTGAATCAATTCTAGCAGTTAGACCTGATCTGGACTCATGTTTACATTTTATTGATAATCAGGAATTTTGCATCCAAAATTATATGGTAATAAATGCCATTAGACCTCAAGGTTTTTACCCAATGATGCTTCATAATTTGTGACACTTAATACTGAGTGCCCAAAACAGAATCCTGGCCCAACCAGTGGTCTAACAGCAACTTCCAAACCAGGTACCCTAGTTAATAATGTGCAGCTTATGCGCAACCCATTGATTTTAAATATCACCCTTTAGAACTTGGAAGTGATTTGTTATATGTTTCACAACAAACATTTCCCACATTTTTTTTTAAATAATGATGCTATTGGATACCCTGGCAGCATACCAAGTACTCTTTAATGGTCCCTATACAGGGTCTGATAGCATCAGACACACAGGATTTTCACATCCTCACCACCAGTAGTACATCTTATGACTGTAAATCTACCCAAACACACTAGGCATTTTGTTTTTATTTTCTTTTATTTAAAAAAAAAACAACAACACAGATTTAGACTCGGGCCTATTTGGCTCTGACACATCTATTTGAAATAAGGCTGATATAGCCATTATTCAAGCATGTGTGTTAAAGGTTCATGATAGTATGAAATATATCATACCCCACCACTCTAATTGCATCATATACATGATTTTGCTCATAAAGATTGATTTACATAAACATTTACAATATTAAGGATATTGTGAAGGGGTTTGACCTGACAAATGTTCTTGTTAATGAATTAATTTCTGCTCACATTAAGGAAGCAGATGAACATCACATAGCTAGGAAAGTCCTTTGCACTGCCTACAGCTATTATGTTTTTACAACCCTTTGGTTAATAGAATTACAATCCTTTGAGTCATAGACTCCTTTGCAAAGGCTCCAAGTCAGTACAGGAAAGCACAAACATTACATTTAATAACAGTTATACATAGGTCACTCAGCACTGTGTATTTACATTACATATTAGTTACCACCTCTAGGGCCTAAGAAGACCCTGAGGCATAGTTGTGAGACAAGTCTGGTTACAGAATTTGGAGGGTCATTAGCAGATCCCTGAGTCAGAGTTTATTTACAGCTGGATTGTAGGTCCTAAGGATGTAGTCATAGGATGTAGTAATTTTGCACTTCTATTGCATGTGTTAAATGTTTATTTAAATCTAGCACTATTCCCTTGTCAATGACAAGGAACCTTGGATATGTCACCACACACACACCAGTATTACTACATGTTTTGAAACTTATTCCTGCATGATCCAGGAAGCCATATTTGAGACTCTCAGAGTGTCATTGCCGCATCTTCATCCGACAACATCCATCTCTGATCGTCTGGCAACTGTCCATTCTATTGGTCAACTTGATGGGAACGTTTATCATGAAAAGGTTGGAACTACTGCCTTTGTTTGTTTACCATGAGGTCTTGGAATCGTGACTGACTCTGAACTTTGAATGTTGTACCTGAAAGAAACATCACCTTTTATGCAAATGTGACATCTTCCAACTTGTTTAATCAATTTGTGAATACTGGCCTAATAACTGAAATTAGGCTTCCATTTGTGAACTTTCAAATAAACTGTATTCAGTCCAGCCAATTAGATTCTACAATAAAGCTCATTGTTATGCATACTATGAAGTTAGTCTGGGGTAGGGGCAATCCCCTAACTTCAGCAAGAAGACTCTTCTTCATTTGATCTACAATTAAGAAATCCATTTTCTTCACTGTTTGTTTACCAGGCCTGGCTGGCACCTTAGACAACCTGAGTACTGTCATACACTGTTACACTTTGTGCAGCCATGTGATCATCTTCCACTGAACACTGTTGCTATTCCACTGTAAAACTCGTTGTGCAATCTAATGCACCCCCCGCTGAGGCCTATGAAAATACTGCTGCCTCCTGAACATTTAGATCAACCTTTGGAAAATCTAAATGCATCTAATTTAAACTACGAATCTTCATCTCACACTTGAAGAAACCTTGGATTTATCCCTGGAACTGTTTGTAGTTAATGCCTTGTGGACATTGACATTTCGTGTCCTGTTCAACTTACCAACTGAAAAATGCCATCCTTCCAGGTGGTATATTCTGCTGATGTGGAACATTGTGTGGTGACCAACTATACATTCATCTGATATGGACTCAAAGTTATGCAATGTGAGCTTTTCTAACTTCTATTTTTATTCCCTAAACAGGTAATAGGTTATACTGTAGTCACACCTGTTCCCATCCCGGAACCAGATATCATTAAGTGTAGTCCTAACTATCTTGATGCTCTATCTCAATTTTTACTTAATTTTAATATCCATACAGGCAACTTAAGTTTGTCTCTTCAATTTCTTCTCAACAGGACAGATACACACCTGATACATATCAGCATTTACTGATTGTTCTGATATTGGAAAACCCCATTGTGAAGTTTTATTCCAAATGTTTATAGTAATACAAGGTTTACTAACATTTTCCCTTATAATTACATTTTGTTGTTTAAGGAAATCCCTGAAACACCGCCGTGACAAGTTAAATTTCCTCTGTCAGGCTCATGCCATGGGCCTGTAGACAAATGGTGCCTAACCACCATCTTTTTCTTGTGTTGCCACTTTTGCAATTAGGGCAACAAAGAGGGGATTGTTACCCCTGGGTTATACCCCTATTGTCCCACATACATCTCACATACACCTCACACTGTATTCCTGGTCTACTGTACTGTAATACTGCTATTTTGCACTAACATACAGATATGGGCATACATCATATATGCATGAGTGCTAGGAATGTGCTTTGCTGCTAAGATATGCTAATATTGATCATGCATGATTCATTATACCTCACTATAATACATTTATCTAGATTAGTTTGTCTTTCATAGATATTCCATTTATAATCTACCTAATTACTGATATGATGACTCTGAGGGATCATCAGTGATTATTGTATACTTATATTCTCATATAATTATATGTAGTGTGTGTTTTACACTGAGGCAGATATGCCACATGTAATAGAACCCTGTCAGCAGTTCTCTTTGTCTAAGCAAGCGTACACAGAGAGAGAAAGCCTGTGTTATGTCTCTATGTCTTATACTGTATGTAAGCAAGAAATGCCACATGTAGTTTGAACCTGTCAGCATTTCTTTTGTCCAAGCTATAAGGCAAATGTAAGCATATTCTGTCTCATATGATACTCATTAGTAATTCTGTCTCCTAAGGTATTATCCAATGGAGAATGACTTAGGATCAATACATATTGTTTCTCATATCTGTAACTATGAGGTAATCTCTGTTGCTATGCTGTTATCTGTAATATATAGTTGTCTCCAACCTACTGTAGCTGATCTAGAAGATTAGTACTCTCTGGCAGAGACCTGGAGTGTGGGGAGAGCAAACAAGATCTTAGACAACCTAAGATCTACAATTCTGGAGATTATGTATATTCTTCAGGAGCGTGGTGAGAAACCCATCTCCCTTGTGATTTTCTCTGTCACATGCTTGGCGTAAGTAGTATAATAAACTTTATTAGTATTCCTTGCTTGTTTATGAATGTTTATTGGCAGACTCCGAGACACAAGAATCTGTATTATTATTATTTACCCTACACACCAAGAGTGTTTAGGTTATACCCTAATTATTTTAGCTTGGAGAAAAAATGTCTCCTTGCCGATTACTCCTTTAAAATTATACATCTCCAAATTTATGAATTTAGGATCATTCCAATGTGGAAAGTTGATGCCTATATGGCTTAATATTTCCAAAGCCTTACTCCACCAGGTCTTAATGAGCCCACATTCCCCAAATACATGTAACATATCAGCATTATTATCCTTACAGTGCCAACACGAATTATCCTTTAATTGTTTCATCTTATAAAGCCTGAGAGGGGAAAAATAGGCTCTATTCAAAATGTTATACTGAATATCTCAATCTCTTGTTAACTTAAAGTGAGAAATGGCATTGCATGCCAGGCCCCAATGCTAATCTGTACTGTCAAAGCTGAGTTCTTTTTCCCATTTTTGGAAAGTTGCCTGATAAATCTGGGAAAATGATCTTCGAAGATTTTTTTGTCAGCCAAGCAAAACATTTAATGTACTTATTGTCTATTATCTTTACTAAGGCAGATTCAAGTTCTTTAATTTTGGGGGCCTGCTCCCGTCTAGTATAGTCCTTTTTGTAAAGACTTATCAGTTGATTAAAATACATGCACTGATTTGGGCCTAACTGATACTTCATCTTAAAGGTGTTCTATGATAGAGGCCGACCTTTTTCAAAGAAACAATTCCATCTCTTTATTCTCATCCCTTCCCATATTTTATTATAAAAAGGTTTTGCCTTTCAGTCTATAATTGGTGTTTTTCCTAATTCTGTTTTTTGGTGAAAGATGTACAGTAAGGCGCATTTGGTTTTGCTTGTGTCTTTAATTACCCCATCAGCTATATAGCTAATATAAGACTCTTGGAGCTTTTCATATGTCTAGCAGTGAAGGCTATTTGGGCAATATCTACCTGTTCCGAACAAGAGGTCAAAATTATATTATTCACAAGTGATTATGTTAAGTTATCTAATTCCTCATCTAAGGCCCATTTCAGAACTATTTTCATTAAGTATGACAGATGGTGCTTTTCCAAATCAGGGCATGCCAACTCCCCTTGGTCTAATGGTAAGCAGAGCTTCTCCCATGAAATCTTGGATTGTTTCTTATACCAGATAAAGCTTTTAAATTGTTTATTAATTTGCTTAAACCAAGACCCAAGAATGGGTATCATTATTGTTTGCAGCCAGTATGATAAAAAAGGAACTGCTTTAATTTTTATTATTTGTATTTTCCCCTAAAGAGAAAAGGGAATTTTGCTCCAACACTAAAGTTTATCTTTTAGGGAGTTAAGGAGATCTTTGAAATTAAGTTAAGCAAAGTATTTACTTTATTTTATTCGGAATATAAATTCCCAAATATCTCATACCTTGTTCTTTTATTGTTGCTGGTATATGTTGTTGTATTGAGCATGGATTCTGGACATGGAAAGTAATCATTTTAGTTTCCCCCTCATTTATTTTGTATCCTGCCACCTTAGGGAATTTTTTTTTATAACTGAAATCAGTTCCTGTGAACTGTTTTCGGAATTCTGAAGTGTTAATAGGACATCATCAGCAAATGCATTTAATTTGAATTCTTCTGAACCTATTTAAATGCCCTGTATTTCCCTATTTGCCCTGTTGTCATTCAACAAGGGTTTTAACCCCAAAACAAAAAGGGAGGGAGATAGAGGACAGCCTTGACAGACACCTCTATGAAGTACTCTGGCTTCAGAGAGGTTGCCATTGATTTTGATTTGAGCTAAAGGTTTAGAATATAACATCTGGACAATTGAAATAAGCCCAGTGGAAAAACCAAAGGCTCTTAGAGTATTAAATATGTAGGGTCATTCCAACATATCAAAGGCTTTTGTTGCATCTAATGCCATAAAAATGGCTTGAGCACCTATGTTTTGCAAATACTCAATTAAGAACTGTATTTTCAGTAAGCCAGATCATATCGTTCTAGTGGGGATAAACCCTGCCGGGTTATAATAGACCAATTTGTCTAGTAAAGTGAGTATTCTGTTATTTACTATTTTTGCCAGTATTTTATAATACATATTCAATATTGCAATAGGTCTGTAATTTTCAACTTTGTTACTTGGTTTCCCCTGTTTTAATAGTACCAATACATAAGCTTGTGAAAAAGAAGGTGGAATTTTTTTTTCATCTTCATAATTTGGTTGATAAGCATTTGTAAATAGGGGACAATTGTATTTTCTGTTGCAATATAGAATTCTAATGAAAAACCATCTACTCCTGGAGCCTTTGTTTTAGCCATTTGTCATATAGAGTCTTCAACCTCAGCTTCACATATTTTCTGGATTAGAGCCTCATCTTCTATACTATTTAATTTAGGCCCTGAAAATTGTTCAAAGTATTCCATTTCTTCATTTGTAAGAGAACATTCTGAAGTATGTAACTTTGTATAGAATTTGGCAAATCCCCCACAATTTTTGATTGCTCTGACACTGATTGACCACTTGTTAGAATTGAGGAGATTTCAGATTTTGTTTTTCTAAGGCCTGCACTCTATTTGCTAAGGCCCTTCCTATTAATTCACTATTATTTTTCCAATTTTTATTGTGCCAGGCCCAACTTCTTTTTGTATTAAAATATTCAGTGGATTCAATTAACCTCCTAAGGTCCTTAAGTTCTTCCTCTTTTGTTGTATCCCCCCCCCATTTCACTGCTTGTTCAAAAAACAATAATTTGGCCTCAACCTCTCTTTCTTTTACCACTCTTGGCTTATTCTTCCAAACACTGTCTGATATAACTACACCTCATTTTGTTGTGTTAAAGGCATCCCAGAAACCTATTATATTTTCATCTGAAACAAGATTCTGAGTCATAAAAAAACTTTATGGTCAGTAGTATTTTTTCTAAAACAGATTTATCTTGTAAAAAGGTATTATTCAGATGCCACAGTCCATTACAACTGTGTTCTTTAACACCCATAACAAGATCTTAAGATATTGGACTATGGACTGTGATCAGCCTGGTTTCTATTTTAGATGTACTATTTAAACTTTCTATCAATAACTCTTTAGAGGTAAAGACATAATCCAGTCTGGAGTGTATTCCATGCCTAGAAGAGAAATATGTGTAATTCTTTACTTCCCCATTTGTAGCCCTGCAAATATCTGCCAAATTATTAAGATCCAGAAAATTGTTCAGAAATTTAGATTTGTATATATCCCAACTAAAGCCTTCTGAGGTTTTGTCCAACTTCTTATTCAGAATGCAGTTCAGGTCTCCTCCCAATATAAAGTAGGACTCATTCCAAATATAAATTAATTTATTTCATTCAGCCAGATAATTATTGTAGCCTTTAAAGGGTGCATATAGTGACTAAAAAATGGGAAATCTATTATTTATCCTTTTCTCACCAGAACATTTGTTTGCCATTGACTGAATCTAGAATTTCCCCTTTAAAGTTATTTCCAAAAGAGTAGCCACCCCAACGCATTTTTTTTGATGCCCAAGCAGAAAAATATAAATGCCCAGAACATTTTTTTTTTAGTTTTCTCCATTCTTTTTCATTGAGGAACGTTTCCTGAAGCATGGTTATTTTGGACTGCAATTTCTTAATTCTAGCCAGGATTCTGGTTTTCTTTACCAAAGAATTGATACCATTCAGATTCTGAGTGTAACCTCTGAGTAACCCCATCATACTAAACAAAAAACATAAACATCTTTATATTCACCTGTGTGTCCCAAACCCACATCCACCTGATTTATTTTAAATTCACCATTTTTCCCCATCCCTCCCCCTATAAATGCCTAAGACAAAAGTTTGGCATACTCTTCTTTAACACTTGGTAACAAAAGCTGGATCAGAGAGCTAGTCCCCCCCCCAACTGCTCAATGTTTGCAAGACACATGATAATCTAATAACAGCTCTCCCCACTAGTGTTACCACCTTTTAAGAAGCCCAAAGTGGGACAGTTCATACTGAAACAGGATTTTTAGCAGGACAGTATGCAACCTTGACCAGTGCAACCGACTTGTGTTCTCTATATAATCAGAATTAAGGCTAAGTATTGAAGTTTCTTGGCTGCTTCTATGGTTTCATATATTTCTAAATTATTTTAGTTAAGGTACTATAGTTTTCTACAAGATTTAGTGGAAAGTTGGAAAATATTTTTTCTACTAAAAAGTCAGGACATGTAGTGTTTTTCATGTTTTTGTTTTCAGAATACAGCTGCCCAAATCAGGACTGTCCTGCAAAACTCAGGACAGGTGTTAACCCTACCCCTTCCCCACATTATCTGTATAACTTTTATATATAATTGAGATCATAACCATTTTCATAACCTGAAAACAATGTGGGTAAACATATTTTCAAGTCAGATAGGGCTTCTGACAAGGAGCTATAAAGCAAAGTTTGATTATTCAACAGCACTTTCAATTTTGCTGAAAAAACTACATAAGCCTTAATGCCCTCCTTCCATAGCTTCTGCTGCGATCCCCCACATTTCTTTCTTTGTTCCCATATAACCGTAGAAAAGTCATTTTTAACATATATAGGTTTTTTCCTATATAATAATTTTTTTTTACCATAAAAGACCTGCATAATCATGTCTTTCCCTTGAGAGGTTAACATCTTTATTATGGCTGGTCTGCTTTTCCTAGCATCTTTAATCACCCCCAACCAATGAACCCTCTCCAATACTGGAGCAACTTGTTCAGTTGGTAGCAACTGGGAAAAAATATCAGCAACAATATTTGTAAGTAAGTGAACTTTTTCCCATTTGGAAAGAATTCCAAACAGATGAATATTTTTCCTTCTTGCCCGAGTCACCTACACATCTAACTTCCCTTCTAGAATAGTCTGTTGATTTTTTAGAGATTTTACTTCTTGTCTCAATGGAGTTACAAAGTCATCTAAATCTGAAAGTCTCTTTACCAGGTCAGATATGTGTTTTATTCCTTTTTCCAAATTACTGTCAAGTTTTAAAATGTTATCAGAAAGCATTTTTACGTAGTCAGGCAAATGTAACTTCTCCACAGAGCTCTGTATGGCTGACATATTTTAATCATCGGTAGGGCCCAGTCAGGTGGGAATTCTGGAATTGATTCAGTGGGCAATGACCCCTTATTGGATTGTTTTGGGTTTGTGTAGGGAGGTTCCGAATTAAAATTTCCCCCTGTGATAGACTCTACATCAGAATTTTGTGCTGAATCTTCAGAGGGACCTTGTATTGCATCAGAATCCCCTTTTGAAGAGGCTCCTTCTAGTTCACCTGGGGACTGCATAGATTTAGCATTGAACATTGCAATTTGCCCTTTTCTTTCTTACTTTTTTTCTGGGTTGACTTTTGGGGCAACATTTATTGATTTGGATCCAACTGGGTCACAACAGTTTTTAAAAGGCAATCTTAGTTGTCTTGACTATCTATTTTTTGCCTCTGCCCCTGTTTTTTGAATCAGGCACTTGATTTCCACTTTCTTTCTGAAGTTTAAAATTCTCCTCTGAGGCTTGGAAAAGTTTGAACAATCTTTTCCCTCATAACTCTGCCTTGTATTGTGAATCTCCCATGTGCAAGCTCTTTCTATATTTAATTTACTTTTACCTCAAAACAGTTATACAGGATATTAACAGTAGCAAAGATAAGTTGTACAAGTTTCAGTGAGGTGCCTCTGGATCAGAGGTTCTCCCCCCTTGAGCTTCTGTACCTTTAATTTACCAGGCCTTCTATTACTTTGATATTGATAATTACTGGAATGCTCAAAAAGAAAAAGTAATATTAGATTTGTCACTACTCAGGTCAGCCCACAGCCAGTTCATTTAGCAAACAAAATATTTCCTTTAGGAAGGAAAGGAACAAGAGTTATATGGCAGGGTCCAAAGGGCATCAGGCCTGATTAGTTAGGCCTTTATAATCAAATAGTTGCAAATAGTTTCCAACAAATCAACCCCTCCTCTGGAGCAGTTTTACTTTACTTTTTACTTTACTTGGCTTTTAAGGAGAATGTTAACTTATCTTACTGATGAATCTTGATGACATGTCCCCATACAACTGTTGATTTGGAATGCTGCAACGGTTTCTGCTTCCAGTACTGTGTGCTTGACTTTTCTTTCATAAATTAAGCTTTGCAGCCATGACAAATGTTGCTAAGTAGTTGCAAATGTAACCATCTGAAAGGACCGAATCTGGTTTCACTCGGGAGCTTGACCTCTACTGCCATGCCGAAAGACCTCTGTGAATTAACTGGAAACTCCAAACAGTGTCCAGCTGGCCATTTTGCTCCCCAACAAACACTGCTGTCATCAGAGTCACCACTCAACTCGGGCTTGATTAAGAAATCTTTTGGCTGCACAACAATTGTGCTCACTTCTCTGCAGCAAATAACTTTGCATTCTTAGAAGGAAAAAGTGCAAAGCTTTGTTTGAGCCTAGGGGACAGGCACTGGATTTTTAACAGCGCACGAGGGGGGAGAAATGCAGCATTTCCATGCTGCCTAGCTCAATATCAGGTGCATTGCATCACCACACACAAACCAACCTCAACAAACTGCAGGCCTTAATAGATATAAACATCTATGCCATCATAGCAATGACTGAACCATGGTGGACAGTTAAACACACATGGGAAAGTAACACTGAAAGATATAATTTGTACCACAGAGACAGAGGTTGTAAAAGATGTGGTGGGATAGCATTGTATGTTAAGCAGGACCTCACATCTTATGATAGTATATAAAAATTTAAAGCAAAAAAATATTTGTCATAAACCTTATGGATCAAGAGTATCAGTAACTACTACAAAGCCACTATCATTGGCTTATGTTATAGACCACATGACTCAAGTAACAAAATCTTCTCTAAGAACCTACATGAAATCAATAAAGCATATGAAATGGATTAAATCATATATATGGGTGATCTAAACTTAGGGGAAATTAATTGGGCAACAAAACTATCACCATTAGTCATGGAAAGAAGCATTCTAGATCATGTAGATCAGTATACAGTGAATGTATTCAACACATCACTAAACCTACCAGAGAAAACAAAATACTAGACATCATTGTGGCATCAGAAAACATCACAATAAATAATTATAACACAGGTCCACTTCAAATTAATAACACAACACTGGGATGTGCAGGTGTAGCAGAAGTATTTCTGTTCCACCAAACTGACAAAGATAATATTAAAAAGCTCCTGCAGAAATAGAATAGAATATAATTTCCAAAAATAACTCTGTCAATGAAATGTGGACTATCCTAAAAGGTATAATTAGAGATATTACAAGCAAATATATCCCAGGAACAAAACAAAGTATACAAATATAAAACCTAGGTCAAAAGTGAAGACAAATGATATAAAATAAAATTAAACAAAAAACCTATAAATCCTCTTTTATCCTAAAGATGATATAAAATTAATAAAATGCAAAAATCTTCAAAGAAAATACAACAATGCAATAAACAAATAAAAAAAAAGATATGGAATATAAACTTTCTGCCAATATGAAAAAGATAACTGTAAATTCTTTTACAGTAATATAAATTCACTCAAAAATAATCACACCACAGTAGGTTCCTTGGGAAACAAATGGCAGTATAATTACTGATCCATCAAAAATGGCAAACACATTCTACACTTATTTTTGCTCTATCTTCACAGCATACATAACACTACCAGTTATTAAAGATACCAAGAACTCAAGTAGATTAACAATAGGTCTACAGAACATCAAAGAAAAAGTGATTAAACTTAAAGACATCTCTTCCCCTGGACCAGATAAAATATCAGGCAGATTCCATAAAATGTGGGCTGTTGAAATAGCATTACCTTTAAAAACAAACTTCAAAACATCATTAAACATTGGCAACATCCCATGTGATTAGAAGACTGTGGAGGTAGTTCCTATGGTTAAAAAAAAGGAAACGGGGGGGGCGTGGTCTGGCCGCCGAAGAAAATGGCAGCTTAAACTTCGAGCTCCTCTGAGTGGTGATGATCCACGGTCAGCCAATCTGATCCTAGGATGTGATTTAAAATTTTAAAGTGTAATCAAATTGGGTGACCATCCTCAACCATCCGGTGCGACCATTTTGCGGGTTATGTGGTGCACTAGTGCTCTGTAAGCACCGGTATTCATGAGTCGCTCATCTGGGTAGGCTGTAGAGGCCTTGGTGTTCAAGTGCTGCCACATTGCCTGGTCTAGGGCTATACTACATCACCTCAAACGTGACACCGAAACTTTCGGGAATGGCCTCGGGGGCCCCTCAACACCACCTGTTAACACAATGCCAAAAACTCCATTGGTGGGGGATTCCTTAGGTTATATCACTCCAATGCTGGAGGCATTACTGACTCGAGCAGATTATATCAGCACCACCCTTATGGGTACTACAGCAGATGTCCACCGACTGCAAGACCGCCTTAATGTGGCTGAGCAAAGAGTCAAAACTCTAGAACAACAACAGCTTTCACTGCAGCATAAAATATAAATGCAGGAAAATCAGATGGCTACACTGCTCACCAGGGTGGAAGATCAAGAAAACAGAGGGAGATGTAATAATCTCAGAATTCTTGGGGTTCCAGAGGGATTGGAAGGTAACTCCATGGAATATTTTCTTAATGAGCAGCTACCCTTGATGATGGGTGAAAGGTGGAGAGGGCCTGTGGAGGTAGAGAGAGAGCCCATCGCCTATCAGGGAGGAAGGACAAGGCTTCACAGTCCCCGAGACCCATAATAGCACACCTGCTTAGATATACCACAAAGGAGCACATCCTGCAGGTCGCCCGGGACCTGGGTGAAATTAGATGGCATGGGGCAAACATCTCAATATACAGACACTTTGCGAATGAAACAGCTCACAGAAGACATGCCTATGGCTCTCTAAGAAAGTTCTTAGCAGGCCACAACTTTCAGTACAGATTTAGAGCACTCACCAAACTTCTGGTCTCAAAAGATGGAAAAGAGCTGCTGGCATAGTCCTCATTTGAAGTGGAACATTGGATCTCCAGGCATTGGCCTAATCTTCTTCTACAGACTACATCTCCCAGAAAGCTCTGGGACCCTGCCTCCTCGGTCGCCCCACCAGGAACCTTAATGCTAGCAGGTAGTACCCGGAGGACCGCTTTGTACATGGATCTGGTCCCTCTTCATGTGATTCCCCCCAGGTCGAGGAAAATGTCTCACACACCACCGATTGCCACCTCCACTCCAGCTGCTCTCTTTGATCATTTACCTCCCAGGGCAATGGGACCTTCCTCTCGACAGAGGCAATGCTCACAGAGAGGACAGCGACTGCCATCGGATCAACAAGGGGCTGCCCCCCCCAGCAAAGATATTCAGGGATGTATCTCCCCCAACTCTTAGAGACAGTCACTCCTCCAGATTTAATTTGCCAACCACTGAACTTTCTATGGACTGGGTGGATATGCCGGACTCTTCATTGGTCGAAGAAGTAGACATCTCTGAAAAGATCAAACCTGGGGAAAAATCATATGCTGCGGCTATCCTGACACCATCCCTGGATCCCATAGTGGCTGAGGTGGCCACCTGAGTATCTGCTTGCAACATTCCAGTGTATCCCTCGGAGTGGACTGTTAATGTCTTCTAACAGTGTCTTTATTATATGCCTACTGCACATAATGTACCTCTTATAGGCTACAACTTTATAATAATAAGGGGGCTTACATCATATCACCCCTATCCCCCTGTCTCTAACCTTGCTTGCTGGAGTGGCAATGACCAGGGGTTTCTACTCGTAGACAATTTTATCACCAGGGGCAATTAGCCCTTATAGTGTTCAGTTCAGGAGGTCACCCAACCCTCCCTTTCCTTTCCTCTCTCCTGGTTACCCCCCACCCTCCCCACCCACCCATCCAACCCCTACCTCCTTCTTTGTTTCCCCATTTCTCATCCTTGGGCTATGTTCTGCACCCTAGGATTGTTACCACAGGAGAAGCGAAGTTCCTTGGTTGTCTTCTTTCTCCCCTGTTTTTGAGTGAGGCAGCTAGCATAGCTGAGGGTCTTTACCTTCTTTCACCATAGCTCTCTCACTCTTAGCGTTTAAACACATTTTGGAATTGTTATTGTAGTTTCTACTTCTCTGCTAGAATATTTGACAGAAGTACTCAGATACATTGTTATTACTTACATATGTGTCTTTATTATTACAGGTTACACTAAGGTTTATTCTGTCTGGTACACCTCTTAGTGTTTCTCTTGGAGCAGTGCAGCTCTCCTCCTCTGAGTCCTAGTAACTCATACAGTGGTCATATGTCAGGTTGCAGTATCCTGAGTCTTTCCCTTCTTCTCTTACCTGTCCGCAGCTGGGTGAGTACACCTTTCAATATTATTGCTGCCTCTCAAACCCAAGGCCTACGCCTCGTATCTTGGAATGTTAAAGGGCTCAATCATCCCATCAAATGCATTAAGATTATTCAATACCTATGTTATCTTCATACAGATGTTGCCTTACTCCAGGAAACACATCTCCTTAGTAAATCTACTCCTTGGCTTAAGAAATCCTGGGTTGGGGCCATTAATGCTAGCTCTGCTTGCGCTAAATTTAATGGAGTAGACATTCTTATCAGAAAATCCAGCATGTGGATGGTTGAAGAGTCTAAATCTGACTCCTTGGGCTGGTGGATTCTGGTTAAGATGAGCTCACCAAGTGGAAAGCTGATTTTGGAAAATGTCTATGCTCCAAACACAGACCAAGCAGATTTCTTCCTGAGTCTGAGTCAAGCCATTTGTGCCCTGCAAACGGATAATGCTACCACCCCTCTGTTACTAGGGGGAAATTTCAATCTGGTTCCTGATATCTTTCTGGATAAGTCCAGACCCACTCCCCAAGCACACCCTAAAGCCCATGCTGCCTTACAGGAACTGAAGATGGAATGGGGTTTAATAGATGTTTGGAGGAGAGACAATCTGACTGGGTGGGACTATTTCTACTTTTCTTCCTTTCACGGAGTGCATAGTCATATTGACTACTAGTTGGCTAACAATGCTGCATCCAGAGGGGTCACAAACAACTCCATAGGCAGCATCCATCTGTCAGACCATGCACCACTAATGACCATATATACCCCTTGGGGCCAATGACCAACAGGTACTAGATGGAGGTGTAACCCTTTAATAGTCAAGGACCCAGAATTTAAGCAGGCCATGTTAAAAGCCACTCAGGATTGCTTTGTGATCAATTCAGACTGTGGAGTCTCTGCAAGCACAGTATGGGAGGCTTTCAAGGTTAACCTTAGAGGCCACATTATTGCATTTGCAGCACAACAAAACAGAACCTGTAAGAGATCACTAGACAGATTACAATCAGAGATGTCTGCATTAGAGGCTCACTTTAAAGCCTCTCCTGCAGCTGTTCGGGATAAGTCCCTATCTCGTAGAATAGTAGACAAGCGGCAAATTATTAGTTTACCAATTGCGCAAACAGCAGGCTGTGGCCAAAATCCATGATCTCCGTACTAATATGGGCACAATTTCTTCTGACCCAGTCGGTATTAATCAGACTATGAGTCTCTTCTACCAATCTCTATATAAAACCCAATTGACTTTAATGCCGTCTCAGTTAGCCCAAAAACTAGCTCAGTTTTGTCAGGCCTTTAATATACCTACCTTAAGGCCGGAACAAGTTTCCGAGCTGGACACTCCTATTACCTCATCAGAGTTAAAACAGGCTTTGCCCCAGATGGCCAAAGGTAAGGCCCCTGGGCCTGATGGGATGACTGTTGAATTATATCAAAAGCTGGAACAAGAGATTGCCCACCCGCTGCTGTTAGCCCTACAAGATGCAAATGCCTCAGAGTCCCTCCCCCCCACAATGAAAGAAGCCCTCATTACACTGCTACCTAAGAAATCTAATGATCCCCTGAACTGTGCAAACTTTTGGCCTATATCCCTTCTACCAGTGGATACAAAAATCTTAGCCAAGACAATGGCTACTTGAATGCATAATGTTCTCTCTTCCTTAATTCATCCTTCTCAGGTGGGATTTATGCCAGGGAAGGTGGGATCTGATAACACTAGATTATTACTTAACTTGAAGTGGATAGCAGCCAGATCTAAGACCCCTATGGTAGCCCTAGCTGTTGACTTTGCTAAGGCATTCGATTCACTCGAATGGAATTACCTACACAAAGTCCTCAGACTACAGGGTTTTATTTAACTCTAAAAATTGATTAGCGTTTTGCTCATAAAAGTTCTAAAACATTTTGAAAATGCATATCACTTGCCTCACTGTCTTTAACATACATAACACTTCTAGAAAACCTATATACATGCTTTCTGTGCAGTTAGTATTGTCCCAAGAAAAAAACTGCTAATCAATTATTTAAAACCCTGGACTATACAGCTTTGGCCCAGAATTTAGAAAATGGATCTCGACACTCTATAATTCACCTACGGCCAGAGTTTTGACTAACTCGGATATATCCCATCCATTCCCACTCTATAGAGGGACACGACAAGGCTGCCCTTTGTCCCCTTTCCTCTTCTTGGTAGCCTTGGACCTACTGATTAGAGCACTTGCTAACACCGAGGGCCTGTTGTGCATCCCCATTCAGGGCCATTCCTATGTAGTTTCGGCATATGCAGATGACCTGTTACTCAGCTTGTCCCATCCTCAACAATCCCTCCCTCTCACTCTCTCCATTCTCCAAGAGTTTGCCCTACTGTCAGGACTGCAGGTGAACCAGAGTAAAACCACTTTGGCTCCACTTAATGCTTCCTGCACTCAGGACTGCCTTCAAGGCACAAAACTAAGTTGGGCTCCTATGGGGTTCACCTATCTTGGGATTTTTATTCCCACAGACTGGACAGACCTCGAATCCTCCAACTTTACTCCTCTACTGAAACAATTAAGTACAGAAGTGGAGTGTTGGCACCAGCTACATCTATCCCTCCCTGGAAAAGCAGCAGCTACATGCATTCTTTTTCTCCCCAGAGTTTCATACCTGTTCAATAATCTCGCAATATACGTTTTGCCTAAGCTTTTCTCCACTCTAGAGAACCTGGTATCTCTTCTTTTATGGGAGGGGAAAGCTCATAGATGGGGGAAACTTAAATTGAGGGCACACTGGTCTAAGTTACCACCTGGTGAGTGTGGCAGCCCAAGCCACCAAAATGGTTTACCCTTGAATGTGCATCCTGTCCACTGTGGGTTAAGGTCGGATCAAACATACTTGCCCCCACCCCATTAAGAGTCCTACTAGGCCCAGAAGGCCTAGCTACCAAGGGTCTATCTCCACTCATGGTTGAAACACAATATGCCTGGAGAAGATGCATGGTCCTACCCCACACCCCTCCAAAAGCATGGCACCCCCCCCTTGAGGTATGCTACACTCTGGCAAAATAGCTTTATTACTATAGGTGGGAAACCTATTAAATGGCCAGACTGGGAAGCCAAAGGAATACAGTACGTATAGGCAAGGCAAGGCAAGGCAAAATTTATTTAAAAGACGCCCAATCCCAGAGGCTCTGGGCGCCATACAAGCATTTAAACAAACATATTTAACATATTTAACATAAAAGAATATAAATTCACATATAAATACAAATCAATACAAAAATTTTTAAACCTTACAATAAATCCATCTCTAAACATTAAATGCCTTAGAGTAGAAGAAAGTCTTTAGCTGGGCCTTAAAAACATCCACCGATGAAGCCTCTCTGACCATAGTCGGTAAAGAATTCCACAGAAGTATAGGACTTGATGATGCCCAACTCGGATATCCTGCTATCCTTTACCCAACTAAAACAGCAGTTCCTTCTTTCCAATACTGATTTTTGGTGGTTTCTCCAAATACATCGCTCAATTAACGCTCTCTCCTCTCGAGTTAGTATGGACAGGAAATGGACATGGCTTGCTTTATTGCATAAATCTCCCTCTTCAAAAGGCTGAATAGGTAAATTCTATGCTACCTGGCATGAGGCTCAAGCTGACCCCACTGAACAATGCTGGGCTAATGGGAAACACATATAGGTGAAGTTATATCTGCTGAGGCTTGGTCCTGGTCTCTTAAGAATGCACATAATGGCTACAGAGACTCTAAGAGCTGTTTTTTGCAACTCAAAATTATTTTGCATTGGTACAGAACCCCAGCTGCCCTGCACTCAATGGGATTACTACCCCACTCCAAGTGCTGGAGATGTTCGCAACCAGATGCCCACCTCTTCCATGTTTTATGGACCTGCCATCAAATAACCCTTTTTTGGAATAATGTTGCTCATGAATGCTCAAAAGTTCTCTCTATTAGAGAATTATCATTGGATACTGCACTGCTCCAGGGAGACTCTATTGGGCTACCCCCCTTACCCAGGGAACATAGAGAGTGGATTATGTTTGCACTGCTAGAGGCTAACAGACTCATACTAATGCACTGGAGACAGCTCAATAATCCCACTATTAACATGTGGCTGACAGTAATGGCTCGGGTGGCAATTTTAGAAAGAATGTCTTATGCTCATTGAGGTCAACTTAACCATTATCACAAAAAATAGGATGCCTCCCTTTCATCCCCTTTGTGTAAAACCCTTCCCATACCTGACAATCCACCCCTGCTAAGATAAGAGTACTTATTGCTATATATATATAATTTACTGCTCAGAAGATTATATCTATCCAGTAATGCCTGGAGATTGATGTCTTACCTTATCTTCCTTATGTGCTTGCTTATATGCTTCTTGGTATATTCTGTATAACACTGGATATGACATGTAGGTGTAACTACTGTGTATTGACTATGCAGTTTTGAATGACTGTGTAATGTTTGACCTGTATTGGATGAGTGTACCACAAACACTGTAACAGACCAAAAATCAATAAAACATTCTATGATAAAAAAAAAGGAAACAAGAATTCTCCACAGAACTGTAGATCCATTAGCCTCACCTCAGTTCCTGGAGAAATACTGGAAGCAATAATGAAAGATGGTATAAATAATCAGCTCACAAACAAAGACCCTGACCAACATGGCTTTACAGTTAGAAGAGCCTTCTCCACATACAGTATCTACTCTGTTTTCATGAAAATATCAATAAGGTACCAGATAACCACTCTCCATGTGACATAACCTTCCCTGACTTTAGCAAAGCTTTTGTCTTAGTGTCCCATTGTGCAATAATTTAAAAAATGGACAATACTGGTATAGACAATAAACTGATAAAAAGAACAGCTAGTTGGTTCTCTAATAGAACTTGAAAATAAATGAGTGTAAATCATCTGATAGCAATGTGACAAGTGTCATGCTTCAGAGCTCAGTCCTGGGACCATGAATTTTCCAAATTTTCATATTGAACTTAACAATAAAATGTAAACTGATAGACCACAAAATACACTAATGATGCACTGATGATTGTAAAATAGGCAGAGCAAATATAACTCTGGAGCAACAACAATATATTCAAAGAGATATAGACCACAAATATAACTAGACATTAAGATGGCAAATTACATTTTTGAGAAGTGCAAGGTGATGTACTTTGGTAGCCATAACTCCAGAAAGCAATGCACCCTATATGGGAAAACTTTGCAAGCTACTAATCAGGAAAAGGAACTGAGAGTTATAATTAGTAATAAACATGGAAATGTCCACTAAATGTAATGAAGTCATCTTGAAGGCAAACAAAATAATTTTGTCAATTAAAAGAAACATAAAATCTTAAAATAACAATATCATCATGCCACTCTACAAGCATACGTTAGACTGAATTTAAATTATGTCTCCTCCTTCTGGCATCCTTGCAAATGAAAAGATATAGAACATTTAAAAAAGGTTTAATGAAAAAATACAAACTATATAAAAAGCATAATGAATTACTGTACCTTATGAAGCTTGAACATCACACCTAAATCATGCTGCTTGAAAAACATCATTTAGGGGGGATCTTCCAATGATGTATAACATCATAAATGATCCTTGTTTATTTGCAGAACTAAACATGGATTTCAAATAGGGCTGGTTGAAATTTGTAAATACTGCTTCTGCTGAAGTTCTATGAAATTTTGAAACTTTCATAGAATTTTCTGCCCTTTCACCTGTTGCAAATTTCCTCCTCATACTGCGGTATATATTCACTAACTGCAGAACTTTTAGCCACGAACTGTGGAATTAAAGTTTCTTGCCATTTATGTCACCGGATCATTTATTTATCCGCAGTTTGCAATATAATTCTGCATTTCTTTTCCCCTGCCAGCAATGTATGGCCATATTTGTTTTTCTACAGGTGGTATTGTAAATTTTAAGATCACATAGTGAATTCAAGCACTCAACCTGTGAGCATCGAAATTGTGGTGTCAGCAAACTTTTTTGGATTTTAAGTTTTGTTTTTTCCATTGTTTCTGGTTTTATTTCACATTTCTTCTTTTGAATTCTGCTGAAGACAAGGATTGCCTAATTTGCCTTCCTTTTTCATTCCACTGTAAATGCTAAATTCCACGGTTCAGCACAGTAATTCTGCAGTAAGCTCAAATTAATCTGAGTTCAGCTGTAAGCACAAGGATTGCAGCTCCACAGTCACATGGAGTGCAGACGGAGGTATCAGATGAAAGCATACATTTCTCACAGCGTAGCTATCCACTCCAGAAGCAATTTCTGAAGAGAAAAAAGCTGTCTTTGTTCTGCTCCACAGAACAGGCTTTTTGAGTGATAATTTGCAGTTTTCCTGTTGAGTACAACATAAAGTGCTTCTATCTGTGCTTTCAGTGCTGAGGCAAACAGATTTTAGCAGTTTGTTGACTTTCTTGTGACCATTGTATAATAGTCTGATAATCTCTGTTCTGAACTGGTACTGTGTTGGTTGTTTTTTATTGTGGGGATTTAGTGAGTAAAACACATCATTCACACCATGGCAGGCAAGGGAAAGTGTGGAGGATATGGAAAAAGTCCTGTTGTTAGTGGATTTGTGACAACTGTGTCACAAGGAGGTGCAGAGAGTGCTGGGAAAGTGCTAGTGGGCACAGCACAGTCAGTGGCACTCAGACTTCCAGTGGCAGTGCAGTGTCAGCAGTGCCACATGCTGTGCCAGTGTCAGCTGGAGCTGGCATCAAAGCTTCCAGTTTCTTTGGGTTGCAGTGTAGTAGTCCCACTCTCACAGCAGCTGTTGCTCAGTGTGCAAAAGTGGCAAGAAAAACTGCCATGGATATTGCTGCACTACTATGTCAGTCACAGGAGTCTCAGGGGGAGGAACAGTCACAGTCACAGGAGTCTCAGGAGTTGACTCTGGAGCTGCTAGGGACTAGGAGTAATGAGGGTGTGTGTCTAGTGGCAGGCAGTAGCAGAAGAGTATACTTGAGATAGAGGCTGAGGCAGAAGAATATTCTGAGGTGGGTGAGAAGGGAACTGAGGGAAGAGGAGGTGAGGATAGTCAGCCTTTACTGTCAGTGCCAGAAATGTCAAAAATCAGTGAGGATGATGATAGTGATGATAGCGATGAGGGAGGAGATGATGACCCAATACTAAACCCTATTTGGCAGCCACCCCAAGCATCGCCCCATTAAAAAAGTTACAGGGAAAGGGACAGCAATCCCTCTTATGTCACTCCCTAAGGAACAATCTGATGTCAGAAGAAAGGGACCTCAATTTATAAAAGGATACATGGGGATAAGCAGCAGAAGGAGCAGCAACAGGCAACCATTTTGCCTACCCCCATACCCCTTGCCCCATCCGCACCACCTACTAAAATCCTGCGTGTCATTGGAAAGTGTTCCTAAAAGGAATTGTTTTTGTTGTGCTTCTTTTTCCAGGTCTGTACTTTGGATTTCATTCCATCTGCCACTGCTGTCGTGATGATTTCACCATCCTCTGTGCATGGACTGCAGCATGGACATCTTAAGAAGGTAAGTAAAAGATCTCTTTGCAGCTAATTGCATTTTCTTGAGTCAAGAGGTAACTGAGGTGCACTACCATAGCTCATTACAGCAGGCAGCTGGCAGGGGCACTAGCTGGCTGTGCTACCATACTCTGGAAGTAGGGATGCTGTTAACTTCATAAACACAATTTTTGGTGCTATCATGGTAACAGTTTTAGACACAGACATGAGTTGTCAAGCAGTAGTTCTTCACTGAATGTGTTGTTAGACACCAGTAATGGTCCTCCAGAGTGGTAGAGTTGCCAACTTTCTGGTTTTAGACAGGAAACCTCTGGGGTTTTTTTGTTCTTATTTGGACACCCATTCATCGGATTTAGTGTCACTGAAATGTAGTCTGTATTTTAGCTCATGTTCAGGTAGGGATCGTGATGCTCAGAAATGACTGTATCAAATCATGTAATGTTTTTGCTGCATGTCCAGGTTACCATGAAGTTCTCATGGTTCCATGTGTCTCTATCTGTTTGTTGAACTCACTTTATAATTTTCTTGTTTTTAGGTCTGCCTGTGTAAGGCTTAACCGATGCTGCTGCTACTCCTGCTGCTGTCGATATCACCATATAGTCCACTAGCCCTGTGACATCATGATGTGCCAATCACAAGTGCCCAGGTAAGTACTAATGTCTCTCACAATTTGCAAATTTTTTTTCAGACTGGTCATTATATGGGAATGGGATAGGTGTACAGTCAGAGTGACAATGACATCAAGGCAGGCAGGGGGTGGCTGCTGCAGGTACAGACCAGTAGTGGTGGCAGATTAGGTAGTGAGTGGTAGCAGATTAGGTAGTGAGAGGATGTTCAGACTTGGTGGTCCAGCCTCTCAAGCATTCTGCCTCTGCTAAACAAAGCTGTGTTTCTCCTGTGTTTGTGCAACTCTCTGTTTGATATTCTTTTCAGGTCTGCCTTTGTAAGGCTCTATGGATGCTACTGCTGCTGCTGTAATCCCCATGTAGTCTGCCAACCCTGTGGCTTTAAACTGTGTCCATTACAAGTGCTCAGGTAAGTACTAATGGTTGTTAAACTTTGCAATTTTTTTAGACAGGTCATTATATAGGAATGGGATAGGTGTCCATTCAGACTGACATCAAGGCAGGCGGGAGGGGGAAGGGGGTGGTGGTGGCTGCCACAGGTGCAGACCAGTTGTGATGGTAGATTAGGTAAAGAGAAACAAAAACCCAGGGGAAGAGTACACAATGGGGGGTGAGATACTGACAACAACAAAAATGGAAAGGGACCTGGGGTACCTGAGGGTAGTTATATCAGATGATCTAAAGGTGGGCGAGTAATGTGAGAAGGCAGTAGGGAGGGCTGGGGGATAATGGGATGTATCAGGAGAGGCATCACCAGTAGAAAAGAAGAAGTTGTTATCCCTCTGTACAGACAGTTGATGAGACCCCATCTGGAGTGCTGCATACAGTTCTGGAGACCCCATCTCTGCAAAGACATTGACAGGGTGGAGGCTGTCCAGAGGAGGGCAACCAAAATGGTGCAGGGTCTGCACCAGAAGACATATGAAGAGAGACTAAAGGAGCTTAATATGTATACCCTTGAGGAAAGAAGGGAAGGGGGGACATGATAGAAACTTTCAGGTACCTCAAGGGAATCAACAAAGTCCAATGAGGTAGCATCTTTCAGAAAAAGAGATGTTCAAGAACAAGGGGGCACAATTTGAAGGTAGAGGGGGGATGGCTCAGAGGTAATGTGAGGAAGTATTTTTTCATGGAGGGGGTTGTGGATGCATGGAACAGCTTTCCTGAGGAGGTCATGGAGTCAAGAAAAGTGGGGGAATTCAAGAATGCATGGGACAGACATAAGGCAATTCTAGTGGGGGATAGGACGAATTAGGCTTTTGGTTAACTAGGATCTGCAGCTTATCCATTAGGTAGGGAATGGGCAGATTAGGTGGGCCAAGTGGTCCTTATCTGCCATCAAATTCTATGTTTCTATGTTTCTATTAAGATGTTCAGACTTGCTGGTCCAGCCTCACAGGCGTTCTGCCTCAGCTAACCAATGCCATGTTTCCCTTGTGTTTGTGCAACTCTGTATGCTTTTCTTTTCAGGTCCCCTGTGTAAAGCTGTAAGGATGCTGATGCTGAGATCCCCAGGTAGTCTGCCAGCCCTATAGCTTCATGCCGTGTCCATCACAGATGCCCAAGTAAGTGTTAATGTTTGTTACACTTTGCAGTTTTTTTTCAGACAGGTCATTATATGGGAATGGAATAGGTGTACATTTAGACTGACATCAAGGCAGGTGGAGGGGACCGGGAGGGGGTGGCAGCTGCAGGTGCAGACTAGTTGTGGTGATAGATTAGGTAAAGTGCGAGGATGTTCAGATTTTTTGGTCCAGCCTTTCATGCTGTCTGCCTTGACTAACCAATGCCGTGTTTCCTCTGTGTTTGTGCAACTCTGTGTGCTTTTCTTTTCAGGTCTGCCTGTGTAAAGCTGTAAGGATGCTGCTGCTGTCCTGATGTACTCTGCCAGGCCTGTGGCTTCATGGTATGCCCATTGCAAGTTCCAAAGTAAGTAATCTATTCCATCATAACTAGTATTAGCCTTCTTCAAGCACTGGTTTCTTTAGGTCGTTTATGTCAGAGTATGTGGTACCGTGACCTGTGCTCTGGGGTGAACCGGTGTAGTGTCCAAGGAGAATGTACACAGTATGATGTAAAATAACAGTGCAGTTTCTTTAGGGCAGCTTCCTGTACAACTGACTTGGGTTGCAGCCGCTGTAGTAAAAAAAAAAAAATCTGACTCCTGTCCTGAGTTCCAAATAAACAAAATAAACACTCACTGCCACTGGTTCCCAGCTACTTTGGTTCCCAGACTCCAGTTAGTGTCATATCATCCACTTACAAATTTCAGGCCTTTCAAAAAGTCTCTGCAACTGGAACTTGACATTTGCTGCACTAGTTCCAGGTTTCACAGGGCCTCCCTCTGTCTAGATTGGTTTTATACACTGCCACTAATCAGCATTGACTGCAGCTGTGTTTGATTAGTTCCTTACATGGATGCTTTCAGAGCTTTCTGTGTTTGATTAGCTCCCTACATTGATGCCTCCAGAATCATCTGTGTTTAACCCTTTCAGGATTTCTACAAAGGGAACAGAACTTTATCCATATTTCTGCTAACATTAAGTACATACAGTATAGAATACTGATCAGGGCAAACCTATCCTGGCGGTGCAGTGCTTCTCCTCCTGCCACTGCCTGCCTCACCCATCAGCTGCAAGCAAGTCTCCCTAAGATCGAGCCCCAGATCAGGACAAGCCTATCCCAGTGGTGTGGTGCTTCTGCTCCTGCCGCTGCCCGCCTCACCCATCAGCTGCAAGCAAGTCTCCCTGCCTAAGGTATGGTCCAGCTGAATCTCCACTGGCAGCTTTCATCATTGGTGGCTTCTGCTAATAACCTCTGATTGACCACAGCACCGTAATTACCTTCAGAGGATTGGCTACACTAGTTAGCCCAGGGGCTTTGCTTCCACTGCTGATTACGGCTCTAGCTGAGGTTCTCAGCTGTTCTCCAGAGCCCAGGTTTTCTCCCGCCCGCCCAGCCATGCTCTCAGCACTCTTTAAATCCACAAGCTGCAGTTAGGGCTCCTCCCAGCAGTGCAGCTTATCCAATTATATTAATCTGAGTCGTCCCATGAGGTATCACCTCTATTCCTCTCCCTGTAACACCTCCTATTGAAGCTGAACTCTTGTGGCTGTGGCAGTACCTTTCTCTTCTTACCCACCTAATACAGAAACAGCTTCCAGTAAACTATCCTCAGTTAATTGTAATCTCTTCTAGTAGTACCCTTCTCCCTCTCTCTTCACCACTGCCCCACTCCCCCTCATAACCCTTTATGTGTTCTCCTCCCCTCGCCAGCTACCCCTCCCAAATAAATCCCTCTTCTGTTGTATGCACCACTGCTATGGCTCTATCCCTTTCCAGTAAGCACTTCACTATCATCCTTGCACTCTACCTCCCCCTCGTCACTCTCACTCCTAATCACTCTCCAAACTCACATGCCCCTTCAATCCTCACCATGCCTTCTCAACATGTGCTCATCCATGTTGTGACTCCTATCCCTGCCTTCTTTACTTGGACACACTACACCTTTCATCCTTGTGCTTCACCATCATCCTTGACAACCTACTACACTCTGCTTGACCTGCTAAAATTTCAAACTTCTCTCTCCCGCCACCTCCCCCCCTACTCTATGCTGGCCTGGTTCTCCACCCTGATATAAGAGCATGATAATTCGCCTACTGATTACTGCTGTACTACTCTTATCATCTGGAGACATCAATCCTAACCCTGGGCCGTCCCCACTGGCTGCCCCAGTTACAGCATCTGTAACTGCTGGCCCATCTCAAAGCAACCCCATCATCCTCACTCGTGGTTTAAAAATACTTCACCTCAATATATGGAGTCTACTATCCAAATTGGACCTGCTCCAACTGCTAGCTGTACCCCATGCACCAGACATTATCATCCTTTCAGAAACTTGGCTAAATAATAAAATAGGTGACCCCACTCTCTTCATTCCTGGCTATACTATATCCTGGCAAGAACGGACTGATAGGGGAGGTGGTGTGGCGATTTATGTCTCTTCAGCCATTCAATTTACCTCCATCCTAGCCAAATCGGTACCTAAAGCCTACGGGGTTCTTATCCTAAAGCTATCTCTCCCTTTTTCAATACCAATATACTGTATATATTGCTGGGGCTTATTGTTGCCCTGGTCTCCCCTCCTCCATTATATCAGATCTCATCAGCACCATGGTTTCTCATTCCCCAGCTGGTGAACTATGCACATTGGGTGATTTCAACCAAAACTGTGTATCCCCCTTCCTTAACAAAGCTCACAATGACATCTTTGCCCACAATCTTTCACAACTCATTCAGGAGCCAACACAGTTGAACAACAAAACTGGAAACCATTCATTAAATCGACTGGACCCTCACATCCCACCCCCATAGGATTATTGAATCTGGCATATTACCCAATGCCTTGAGTGACCACATGACATTTATGGTATGCAAAATCCACAGGGTCAAAGTCCCCCACAAAGTTATACAGATTCGCTTGTACAAATCCTTGAACCTGGCTCCTCTATTCCAGGACCTGGCCCATGCTAACTTGGTACCTATAACCACATCCAATTCTATTGATAATGCTTCGTCCTATTTTTGTAGTAAATTTCGGGAGGTCTGAGACAAACATGCCCCGTTGAGGCGCACCAGGGTTAGGGGCAATCACCTCCCTTGGATCTTCCCAGAACTCCTGACGTATCAAAAAGCCCGGGATCTATTCTGGAAATCTCACAATGTTTCAAAGCTCCCTAACGACTATAACGCCTACCGCACCTTGTGCAACAAGTGCACAGAAACGACTTGTGTAGCTAAAGCTGACTACTTCTGCTCTACCTTTCAGTCCAATATAAACAACCCTTCCAAATTGTGGAAAATCATCCATTCCGCCACCTGACTACCCCCTCTTCTTCATATAAACAACACTCTCCTTTCCAATCACCTTAGTGTTGCTAATGAATTCAATTCCGATTTCACTTCATGTGCCTCTGCCCTCCAGTCCACCCTACCCACTTCCTTCCTGCTGCCCCCCTCCCCCCCCCCAGTTTACCTTCTCGGGCAAATATCTTCTACTTCACAAAAATTTCACCATCAGACACCTTGGATGCCTTGTATGTGCTCAACTCCTCTAAGGGCAAGTTGTCGGATGGTCTGGATCATCAATTACTATACCTTTCTGCTCCTGCTATCGCTACTCCCCTCTCAGACCTTCTTAATCCCTCCTTCACAACCACTTCTATTCCAGTGGCATGGAAGCACACTGTCGTTCTGCCCCTTTCTAAGGGTGGTGACACAACTGCACCTGCAAACTATCACCCAATCTCTCTCCTCCCTTCCCTTGCTGAGCTTCAAGAACATCTGGTTCTCTCGCAGCTCTCCTCTCACCTCTCTGACACTAATTTTTTTGCCCGTTCCAATCTGGATTTTGGAAGAACCATTCCACTACAACCTGAATAGGCTCAATGACTCTATCCTCTCAGGGATGGACAGTGGCCAAATCACATCCACTATTTTTGTCGACTTAGCTAAGGCTTTCAACACTGTTTCTCACTCCCTCCTACTTAATACTGTCTCCATGGCAGGCCTGTCTGACTCTGCCATCAACTGCTTCAGTGCCTATCTAGTATGTAGAACTCAGTCAGTCAGAATAGCTGACTCAACACCCCCCCCCACTCCCCATCAACACTGGAGTCCCTCCGGGGTCCATGCTGGGTCCCATCCTCTTCTCCATATTTCTAAATGACCTTCCCTCAGTCTGCTCATCCACCTCCATCCATATTTATGCAGATAACATGGTCCTCTTCACCTCTGGCCAGTCCCCTGTTGATGTAGCTACCAGACTTCAGCATGACTTTGATAAAGTTCAGCTTTGGTTTAACTCCCATTAACTCTCACTCAGCACCAAGAAGACAGTCTCAATGACCTTTGGCAGTAGGCAAAGACTCTCAAGGCTCCACTCCCTTCCATCCTTCCATACCCTTAAAGGGACATTCCTTGAGGACACCTCTACCTTTATGTACCTTGGGCTGTGGCTGGACCAACACCTCAACTTCCCTGCTCATGTTGACGCTATCCTGAATAAGTTGCACCCCAAGCTAAGCACTCTGTACAGGAACCTTAGTAGCCTTCCGCTACCGGCCGGGACTGAACTTGTTCAGAAGATGATCCTTCCTATCCTTGACTACAGCAATGTGGTCTACAGTGCTGCTCCCAAGTCTTCTCTATCCAGATTGGACACCCTTTTTAACTCCTTCTGTCATTTCACTTTGGACACCCCCTACCCTCTAGACCACCACTGTAACCTCTACCACTCCCTGGCCTTTCCATCACTGGAAAACTGATGCCACTTCCATTGTGCAAAATTTATGTCTAAATTTTGGTTTGGCACTCTCTCTTCCTATCTTGTTTCCTCACTGCTCATCCTCCCCCCTCCTTCCCATGACCTTATATCATTTGACTCCCATTTAATGATAGTCCTTCGACAATCGACTTCTGTAGGCCAGTTGGCTTTCTTGCACCAGTTTCCCAAACTATGGAATGCACTTCCCATCCAGATTTACCACTCTTCCTCCCCCTGCTCTATCAGTAGGCCCTTCATAACTACCTCTCAGTAAATTGTACCTGTAACTAAACCCAGTTGTACCAGTGACAAATCATAAGCTTCAACTTCCCTTCTCTATATCTACCCTAGTACTGCACCCTATTGTCCCCCCACTGCTTCCCTTCCACCCCTTACCTGACCTGATTCTAACTCGCTTGCTGTTCCTCCTGGAAGCTGGTCTATGTTACTTCACACTCCGAGAAAGCATGTACTCTATCATTTGCACTTATCAGCTTACAAATGATACTCTGTACTATTGCATTACTATTGCTGCACTTTCTTGTACCTTAATCTCATTGTTATGTACTGTCAACTATATGTACACTGATCATGATTCCACTCTTATGTATAATTTATTGTTGTATTGGTTGTATGTATGCAATTCCTGTACCCTTTCCCCCAGGATGCACCATGAGATGAACAACTTGTTGTTCAGTGTACCCTTCCTGGTGAAACATTTCAATAAATGAATAAAGAAATGAAAATAAATGATGGATAAGTGTGGTATGCAAGGTAATGACCCCAATGAGGGAGCAAACCAGATCATAAAGCCATGAACCTGAAAGGCAAGTCATTTTATGATCTGGTTAGCCCCCTTGATGGTTTTATGTCCTTGTATGCCACATTTAACCATTGCGTATTTCATATAATACATTTGGATGGTTACTGTTAGTTTTCATCTCAATTGTGTAAATACAGAAAAGGTACAGCACACAGCGAAATAACTGCTAACCACTTCCAGGGGGAAAAGTCACATCTATCTAGCACTCTGTCACAATATCATCATGACATTAGTGACAACCGAGGAGGGTGTGTGTGTGTGTGTGTGAGTATGTGTGTGTGGAGGTGAGTGTGTGTGTGTGTGTTTGTGTGTGTGTGGAGGTGAGTGTGTGTGTGTGTGTTTGTGTGTGTGTGTGAGCACATTGCACTGTCATGTTACTGAAACAGTTCTGTTTATTTCCTATCTGTGCAGGGCTGGTCTGCTCTTTTCGAAGCGGATGATGATTTTGCTGAAGAGACCATCCCCAGTGTCCTGTTCATCTCAGCCCACATCCATGGGGTGTCACTGCTGCATAACCAAGGAACAAAACCATGGGAGTTAAACGTACTCTTGCTGCTGCTGCTGCAGTTCCATGCCCCTGTTCCTGCTCCTCTGACCATGTGGTGCTGCTGCAAAAAGGAACTAAAGCACCATTTTTGAAGTGATGGACAGCAACCCACACAAACATGCTTTCATTATGTGTATACATGTATAGGATGGATCAAACAACATGAAGTTTAGCCTATGACTCATGCATCACAAGTAGCATAATACAATGTTCTCATTTGCATGTGATGCGAATGCAACAGACCACTTGTAAAGCAATCATTTAAACAGTTTTCTGCCCATTCCAGATATTCCCCAGGACAAAAATAAGAAATGCTGCATGTGATGCTACTGGTCCCTGCCTGTCTCATGTACTTCTGCATCATTAAAGCTGTTGTGCAACTCCATGCAACGCATTTTCAATTTACTTCAGAAACACTTCCTGTGGGTCCCTAGCAGTCACATCCTGTCCACCTGTTCTGCACCATCAAGGTCACAGTGCCTCCATTTCCCTTCCCCCACAAGGGTACCTCTGACTCAGTCAGTCCAGTCAAACTCATCATCACATCACCACTGCTGACAAAATCCCTTCATGCGGATAATGTTCTGCACCTGAACCACCAGTATTGTAAAGTTTTCCTTTGGAAGATTGACTAAAAGTGAACTGAAGACGAATCAAACAACAGTGGTTGACATTAACATTGTTTAACTCCCCCAAGACCTAATGCAAATTGACCAATGACCAGGGCTAGTGCAGCTAACTCTCTACTTGTCCGTTTTGACTAGTTCAAGTTGTCCATGACTGTTAATGAAGTCTAAAAATCCCCCGGTTTAGCAGGCTATTGTCCTCATGCTAATCTCTCTCAATGTTAGATGGCATGGTGTGATTCACGGCTCATTAGCAGCTTCAGAATGCAATTATCTGGCAGTTCAGGAGGGGGATCCCACAAAGGACTCAATGTTAGTCATTATCACTCCACTGTTGGGACTTTCAGCTAGTGTCCAGGGTGTGATCAGGGGTAGAGAACTGTTAAGTCACTAGATTTCAGCTAACTTGTTTTTGTCTGTTATACTGTCCCACATTACTAAGACCAGTGTCCCTAATTTCCCTTCATTTTAAATGTGTCTGTATCCAACACTTCAGTGACAAAATGCTAGGAGGTATACAAGGTGTACTGCACTGCAGGTAGTTGGTTTTATCCCAGGCCCAGCCTTACCATAGCTGCCCCATCTCCCCATCAAATCTTTCAACTCTGTACTTTCCCTTGAGTGTGGAGGACACCACTGTAGACCAGACTCTGAAATGACCATCCATAGCTACACACCTCCTATTTCTGGCAAGTATAGGGTCCACAGGTCTTCTAGATGGACCATGCCAGGCAACGCCATCCAAACAGTCCCACCCTTATCTCACCAAGCATGTCCTTTCACCGAAAACACAAAGCTCTGGAGCATGTACAATACAAAAACAAACCTTAATAAAGTACATAATTTGGAAGGTTAGACTAGGCATTCCTGGAGTTTATAGATCAGCCTATATATACAGTAGCAATACAGGCAGTAAAGCACCATGCCTGTGTAGTGTTTCCCCTTTGCTGGAGTAACAACATCGTTTAAACAAATATGTTATTGCTGTGGCACAGCATGTTAAAAGCAATGCTTTTAAAAATAAAAATGCCATAAAGTTTCCTATTTCACAAGCGCCTTAGGTTAAAGTCACCCTATCCTCAAAGAAATGTTAGATGAACTACTGGCTCACTTGACACTGTATGGATTTATGAAAACTTCCAGAACTGTAGGTCTCAAGCTGATCACAGGGTGGGGGCTGGCAGTGTCATTCTCTGCCTGAGTCTGTTCAGTGCACTGTGGATGGTGGTGAGAGTGCGGTGAGGTGCATGTTGATGTCAGCTGTTATGTGAGCAGAGCTAGGAATGCTTGACTGAACATTTGCTTTTGTGATATCCTCTGGTTCAGTCGGGGGGGGGGGAAGAAACACGAAGAGAGGAGGCCAAGGTACAACACAATGGGAGCACACTGTGTGTGATGGCATTTCAATCTTTTTTGTTTGCTGGGCATGATGCAATATTGGAGCAGGATAATTGTGCAATAATCAGAGTATTTCTTGGCTTGTGTGTTTACCTGTATAAGTGATCAGCGTTTACCATTATAACTCTGGGCTAGTGCAACCATCTGCACTGCAGGCTTGTGTGATTTTGAATCAACTTGTCCTTCTGGCTACTGCTAAAAAAAGGTTAAGGTTGAACCCTGAACAACAGTCAGACAACACATTCATTGAACTTTTGCCAGCCTTCACACTCAGTAAAGAGACCCATGACAAGAAAGTCTTGTGTCAACAGGAAAAGGTGTATCTTAAGAAAAGAACAAAGTAAAACAGGAAGTAAATACAACAAGCTATTTACAAAACAACGATGACAATATAGTTATAGAACTATTTACAATTGTAAGTGCACAGTGAGTGCAAAGGACCACCTCGCTCTCACTGCTGGCCTGCTGCATGCCTGTAGCTTTGGCCTCCTCCAGCCAGTGTGTCTTTCAGCAAAGCACAAATTGTGGTGCTGATTAGCATCCAGTCAGGCCAGGGAAGCCATAATTGCTGCCACATTTTTTTTTTCCCTCTCCTCATGTCCATCTTCATGGCCATGCACATGGCATGGATGTCCTCCTGCTGGGTGGGTGGGGGTGCCTGTGGTTGTGGTGAGGCTTATTGGGCATTGGGTGCTGTGGCAGGTGGCACTGGCCCTGGCTCTGTTTCCTTCTCTGAGGGCTGAAGCTTCTCCATCACTGCCAGTCTCTCCAGTTTCTGCTGCATTTTTTTCATGTTTTTTTGACAGTGTACTGGTCATCTTCGGTTTCTGTGGGCCTGGCACTGGTGGTGGCTGTATGTTAGTGTTGTCTGTAGTATAGAAAAAATATACAGTTTGAACAGATTAAACTGTGCAAGTGTCAAATTAATGAAATCATCATAAATAGTAGTACAGTACTCTGTCCAGTGTAACCTTACTGTACCCTGACTGTCTGGTGATGGTTAACAGCCTCAGCCCTTACCTACTGTCCTTGGTTCCTGCTGTACATGCACCACCACCACCACCACCACCCCCACTGCATCCCACAGATGATGGGAAGTATTAAGACCATGAGTATGTGAAAACTGAGGTTTAACCAATATTTCATCACCCACTTGTTCTTCTAGGCTGCCTGTCCCCTCATCAATGCCACACCCACTGTCTCTCTGAGGTGTACCATCCATTGAAAGGATCCCCACCCCCACTTACATTCATGTACCTTGTGTTTTGTCACCCCCTCCTCCTCCTATCTAGTTCCAAACATTTTATCACCATGTTTTTATTTTCTGCAATGGGAATTTTTAATTGTCTGTTGGGTGCATGTTGTATACACAGAGCATGATGAACCCTCCTTTCTAGCCTGGGGTGACTACATGTTTAGTGGACCAACCAGAACCTCATACGATATTTGTGGTTGAGGTTGAGTGGACCTGCTAATCATTTAGGATACTGAATATAGCACACTGCAATACGTATAGAAACATAGAAACAGACTTTGATGGCAGATAAGGACCACTTGACCCAACCAGTCTGCCCATTTCCCTATCTATTGGATAAGCTGCAAATCCTAGTTAACCAACAGTCTACTTCCTTCTACTCCCTCCACTAAAATTGCCTTCTGTCTGTCCCATGCATTCTTGAAGTCATACACTTTTTTTGACCCCTCGACCTCCTCAGGAAGGCCATTCCATATGTCCACCACCCTCTCCATGAAAAAATGCTTCCTCACATTGCTCCTGCGCCGTCCCCCCTCTATCTTCAAATTGAGACCCCTTGTTCTTGAGCATCTCTTTTTCTGGAAGATGCTACCCACTTGGACTTTGTTGATTCCCTTGAGGTACTTGAAAGTTTTTGTCATGTCCCCCCTCTCCCTCCTTTCCTAGAGGACATACATATTAAGCTCCTTTAGTCTCTCTTCATATGGTTTCTGATGCAGACCTTGCACCATTTTAGTTGCCCTCCTCTGGACTGTCTCCATCCTGTCTATGTCCTTGCAGAGATTGGGTCTCCAGAACTGCAAGCAGTACTCCAGATGGGGTCTCATCAACTATCTGTACAGAGGGATAACAGCTTCCAGTTTTCTACTGGTCATGACTCTCCCTATGCATCTCAGTATCGCCCAAGCCCTTCTTACTGCCATCTCACATTGCTTGCCTATCTTTAGGTCATCAGATATGACTACCCCCAGGTCCCTTTCCATTTTTGATGTTGTTAGTACCCCCCCCCATTGTGTACTCTTCCTCAAGTTTTTTTTTTTCCCAGGTGCATTACTTTGCACTTCTTTGCATTGAATCTAAGCTGCCATACTTTTGACAATTCCTCCAGCCTTGCCAAGTCCCTTCTCATCCTTTCCACCCCCCTTTGTGTATCAAACCTGTTGTAGATCTTTGTGTGGTCTACAAAGATGCATACTTTTCCTTCCAGTCCCTCTGCAATGTTACCTATAAAGACATCAAAGAGGTCTGAACCCTGAACCCTGCGGTAGCCCGCTAATAACCCCCCTTTCTTTGGAGGGGACTCTGTTTACAATACCCTCTTCTTCCTGTCGTCCAGCCCATTTTTTACCCAGGCTACCACCCTGGGACCTACTCCCAGGCTGGCTAACATGTTTGTTAATCTTTTGTGTGGGACTTTGTTAAATGGGTTCTATGTGAAAATAGTGACTGCACAAAGGCGATCGCTATTATCGTGACCTGCATTATCACCGAAAATGTTTCCAGCGACATACAGAAAAAGGCTACCGGGAATTGTGCATGCGGGGGGGTGCCCCCCCGGCACCACCCTAAATAAAGATTCTCAAATCTAGGGGGTATGTTGGGAGGGGTACATCCCAGTTAAAAAAATCTAAGTCCCGCAGCTGCAGGAAGCGCAAATGGAACACCCGCCACCAGTCCCAAACCCAGGACCTGCTCCATTGGAGCCAACCACCCTACCCACCACACCACATGGTTGGCTTGGTGGAAGCAGGCTCACTACAGGGTCACATCCTTGTTCCCCATCCCTCCAAGTCCTGTCGCCCACCCTCCCTTCCTGTCACCCACCTTAACCTCATGGTCACAACATTTGACGTCCCCCTACAGTCACCCACGATGACAGTGCCGTCATATGGGTCACCATTATGACAGTTGCCCATATTCGGTCGCTATCATCATGGTATACCGTCAAATGCTTTGCTAAAGTCTAGGTAAGCCATGTCCACAGCCTTTCCCTGGTCTACTAGTTTAGTCAACCAGTCAAAGAAATCTACTATGTTTGTCTGACATGACTTTCCCACTGTGAATCCATGTTGCCTTGGTTCCTGTGCCCTACTGGCCTCTAGGTACTCAACAATTCTTTTTTTCAGAAGTGATTCCATCATTTTCTCTACCACTGAGGTCAAACTAACAGGTGTATAGTTTCCTGCCTCTGCCTTGCTCCCACTTTTGTGAAGGGGAATAACATCCACCCTCCTTCAGTCCTCAGATACCACACCATCCTCCTATGAATTGTTAAAAATGGTAGTCAGTGGCATCACTAGTTCTCCCCTTATTTCTTTTAGAATTCCTGGATGAATCCCATCAGACCCCATTGCTTTGTCCAACATCAGTTTAATGGGCTCTTTCAGGACCCTTTCTACTATTAATGGACTGATATTGACCCCCCCATCCAGAGTACTTCTATCATTTGGTTTAGGTACCACCCCATCCTCTTCTTTGGTGAATACTGAGACGTATTTATTCAGTAGCCCTACTTTTTCACTGTCACCCTCTGCCCCCTCCCCCCCTTATTAAGCCTCACTATTCCTCCCTTGGACTTTCTTCACTCTCTAATATACTTACAAAAGGATTTGTCCCCCTTATTAACTGAGTTGGCTGTCTTTGCCTTGGTTTCGGCCTTTGCCATTCTGATTGCCTTCTGCTTTAACTGGTAGAGTTCTCTGTCCTGCTTCTTCTGTGTTTCCTTATACTTCCTGAATGCTATATTTTTCTCCCTAACTTTTCCTGCCACCTCTTTTGAGAACCATAGTGTTTTCTTCATTCATTTTATTTGCTTCGCACAAAGGTTTGCTGCCTCTGTGATGGCAGTTCTGATTTTTCCCCATTGTTCCTCAACCCCTACTCCTTGCCTGTTTCCTAGTGCTTTTTTGAGGCACTCTCCCATTTTGCAAAAAGTTGGCCCTCCTAATGTCCAACACCCTTGCTTTTGTATGACTTGACTCTATGGATGTGTTTATCATGAACCACACTGTTTGGTGGTTGTTTGTTCCCAGATGGCTACCCACTTCAAAATTTGAGATCCTCTCTCCATCCCCATTTCAGAGTACCAGGTCTAAGACTGCTCCCTTCTGAGTGGGTTCCAGCACAAACTGTCTGAGGCATGACTCCTGTAGGGCATCTAGAATGACCCTGCTCTTGGATGTGGCTGCAGCAAACGTGCTCCAGTTAACATCTGGCATATTCAGGTCCCCCATCAACAATATCTCCCCCTTTTCTGCCATTCTAAGGATGTCTTCCATCATTTCCTTGTCCTTTTTCTCCCCCTGAGATGGGGTCCTGTATACAACCCCTGTGTGGACTGTGGTGCCATTTCCTGTCTCCAGGGTGACCCACAGTGCCTCCTCTCCTCCTTGTTTACTCTTTAGTTCCATTGCTTTGATCCTGTCCCTTACGTAGAGAGCAACTCCTCCTCCTCTTTCACCCTCCCTGTCCCTGCTGAAGTTGCATACCCTGGTATGCTTGACATCCGAGTCATGGTTTTCTGTGTACCATGTTTCCATGACTGCCATGATATCCAGGCATCCCTCTTCCATCAAGGCCACCAGTTCAGGGAGCTTGTTACCCAGACCGCAGACATTGGTACTCATCACCCTCCATTTTTTGATGGCCTTACCGCTTTTAGCCCCATACCTGTCCTTACCACCTTTGCCCTTTTCTCCATTAACCCCTGTACTGCTCCCTTTCAACTTCTCTACCTTGATGTTTACCTTGCTAACTACCCTGTTTTCTTTTGGGGGGGGTGGGATTTCCCTGCTCCTTTTCAGTGCCTCCTCCCTTGGCTAGTTTAAATGATTGCCAGTGAAGCATTTAAACCTATCACTAAGGATCCTGGTTCCCGTCCCGGACAGATGCAGACAATCACACCAGTTTAGGCCTGTATCCCTCCATTTGGACCCCAGTCCCCAATGAAGCCAAAACCCTGAGTTCTATAGCAGTTTTTCAACCATTCATTGTATCCCATGGTGTGCAGTACCCTAGCCTCACCCATGCCATAGACAGACAGCACCTCCGAGAAGGTTACCATGCATGCTACTTGTCTAAGGCCCCTTTCCAACTCCACAAACTTCTCCTGCACTGCTCTGATCCCATTCCAAGCCAGGTCATTTGTCCCTAGGTGGAAAAAGATAACCAGCTCCCTCTCCCGTGCTGCTGCTCCCATGATCCTGAGGATTCACTTCCTGTCCCTCCAAGCCATGGCACTGGGCAGGCTTCTTACCTCCATCTCCCCTGCCTCCCCCAGTTCTTACCCCTAATGACCGAGTCCCCCACCAGGAGTTATTTCCTTCCCCATGGGGTCCCGTGCCACCCTCCTGCAGGTTTCCTTTGTGGAAGTTCCCAGCATTCTCCTTGTTCTCCACTGTGCATGCCTCCATAAAAGGACCACACTCCTCCAGAACAGTGTATGAATTGTGGAGAGGTACAACTGGAGGGATGCACCTCTGTTCCACCACCCTCACCCTCCCTGAGCCCATGGTGGTCTAACTGCTCCTTTTTCTTGGCAACCTCTGAGACAGTGGCAGTGGCCCTCACAGTTCATGGGTGGGGGAGGAGGTTTCCCAAATCCTCCCCAGACTGGCCTGGAGACAGGCAATCTCCTCCTTCAGACCACAGAGGTGCCTGCAAATAGGGCAGCATGGAAGCCTCTAGAATGTCTCCCGGAAGACTGCTGCCCCACAGCCAGTGCATTGTACTACTCCTTCTATGTCTCTCTCCCTTTCTGTCTAAATTTTTTGTTTGTTTGTGTGTGCAAGCATGTGTGTGCATTTACCCCCTCTGCAGCATGCTGGGCTGTTAAGGATATGAAAGATGTATGTCCTTTGCCCTTTTGGGGAAGTGATGTTAGAACCCCTGATATAAAGGAAATGATGTTCTGGGGTGGGTGGAGTGAGGGCAGGGTGGGTGGGGTCAAGCCCTGTGCCCTCCAGAAATTATCAGCTACAGCTCTGACCCACCACTCTCGTCAGTGCTTTCTTTCCTTTCATCAAGACAACCTGCACAACAATTTAACATGAACTAAACCCCACAAAAACAGCTTCAATCAGAGAAAAATAAAGCAGTTGAGCCCAAACCTTGTGTTCTGCCCTCCGACGATCCTGTGTCTAGTCATGAGGGAGAACTGCCTTAGGAACCACCATGCTATTCTTTTTAAATTGTCACTATTCCTTATAAGTTATCACCTAGCAGAATCCAAAAGCCAATCAATCAGGACAAACAATTCTCACCTAGCCCCTAAACTACAGAGCAAGAACACAGCTCTCACTGATGTCCAGAATTGCCTCATATCTTTGGAAGCCTGCCTGTTTATGCCACAGCCACCCGACCCCTTTGTAACAGACTTGCAATCATGTCTTTCAGCTCTTGAGGCCCAAATGAGCATACAGCCCTTCATCCCCACTTCTGGATTACCTCCTTCCTTGCCTACCAGTCTCTCCACTACTTCAGCAGAGTTGCTTTCAGCCTTTCTTCTGTCCATTGCTCCAGTAGCTCTAGCCCCCTTTCTGTTCAGGATCCTGCATCTTCCAACATAGCTGCCCCTCTTCCAGCTACATCTGTAGTCCTCCTCATTCCAGGTCCTCTGTACAAGGATGTCATCGATGGTAAGTACGTTAACATCATTTCCCTCTTTATTTCCTCCCATGACACCCCCAAAAACAGAGTCATCTCCTGTGGGGATGTCTTGATAGTGCTCAAATCCAAAGACCCTGGCTTGCCTAGAAATTTACTGTTCCAGAATTCTTGCTTGCCCTTAGCTTTTACAGGGACATTATCTACTCTGCTTTCCCTGCTCATCACCAGGAGTTGATTCCTACCTCTATCTCTTGGTAGATTTGGGGGCCAGATACAGGGGAAACATTCTTCTATGACTACCACCACACTTTCTCTGCCATAGTAGTTGCTGTGTTAATCCAATTCAATACAAAGATTGACTGGTCATACCTGGACAATGAATTGTTTTTGCGCCACTTTGCCGGCCACCATGCCCTGTCTTGTCAGCTCAGCTATGCTGAGCTTATTGACATTTTGCACCACTTTGCCAGCTATCTGTATCTCACTCAACAGATTCACCTCCATGAATCTCAACTGGGGACTCCACTCCTGCCTCCACTGGTATTACATGCACCATACCCATTCCTAGGGTGCTTCCTTGCTCCAACCATGATAACTGAGTTTGGCCGATGACCTTCGTGGGATATCAACCAATTTGCAACAACCACAATTCATCCAGCTGCTTTCTCTACAGGTGTCATTACCTTTATATCTGCAGCTTTGGAAGTGAAGCCCATCCTAGGGCCAACTGCCAGCACTTACATTGATAGTGGCACTTTCCACACTTCACAACTATTCTATTCTTCCTTCCTGGCAGCTTCTCTGGTCCAGCAGACATTGGCTTCCTGCCAACTTCAATAATCTTACCAGTTGCAGTGGCGGACCTACGTAGAGGTCCCGCCATGCCTAGCTTGGCCCACGTGGGGGCCTCCTCATGACTCAACCTTCTACACAATGGTGGATCTATATGGGGGTCCTGCCATCCCTACCTTGGCCTGTAAGAGGGACTCACTCACTACTTGACCGATCTGAACTCTATCCAGTGGTGGACCCATGTGGGGGACCCACCATCTCTGGCTTGGCCACGTAGGGGCCTCACTCAAGACTCAATCATTCTGACTTTACCCTGCAGCAGACCTGTGGGGGGAGGTCCCGCCATCCCTGGCTTGGTCTACATGGGGGGGGTCACTTTCACAACTCAACCATTTCTAACTCTACCAAGCCGTGGACCTATGTGAGGGTCCCACCATCCCTGGCTTGGCCCGCATGGAGCCTCATTCAAGTCTCAACCATTTCAAACTCTACCTACTGGCAGACCTATGTGGGGGTTACGCCATCCATGATATGGCCCATATGGAGGCCTCTCTCGTGAATCAACCATTCTGAACTCTACTCTGTGGTGGACCCATGTGGGAGTCCTACCATCCCTCACTTGGCTCACTTGGGAGCCTCACCCATGTCCTTCAGCTTCCTGCCTTTGGCTGATCTACATAGAAGTCCCACCTTTCAGACTCAACCCATGTGAGATCCTAATCTTCACACTGTATCTCTACCCTTCTACCCATGGCTGACCTGTGTGGCGGTCCCGCCACTCCCTGCCTGGCCACAAGGGACTTACATTCCTTGTGCATAGCTTCCTAGTTTCTTCCTTTGGCAGTCTTACTTAGCAGTCTAGGCAATTCCATATGGCCTACACAGGACTTAGCAATCTGCACACCTACTCCCGATTCCTTCCTTGGCTGAATCACACAGATGTCATTCCATCCCAGCTTGGCCCACAAGGGGCCCAAAAGCTCAGCAACACTCCTCAGGATTCTCTGCTCCATAGTTCATCATCATCCATGGACAAGGACGTGTTTCACATCAACAAACTGCTCAGTAGTGTCCGCCTACATTACTTGGATTACACACTCAACGCCCGCAACTGGGGACTCCACTCCTGCCTCCACTGGTATTACATGCACCATTCCCATTCCTAGGGTGCTTCCTTGCTCCAACCATGATAGCTGAGGTTGGCCGATGACCTTCGTGGGAAATCAACCAATTTGCAACAATGTGCCCAATGTTCAGTTATGGTGTTCTTTACAGAATATGTACAGTACATGTAGATGCTGACTATACTATGTTCCTCAGAGGTTTCCCCCACAGTGGGGTACCATTTTCCTCTCCTGCATGCTGCCATTCATACTTTTTGAGTTGGAGGAGGTCTTCACGATATTTCTTTTTGGGCCTTAGTTTTCCCGATCCTGGCCTCTCGACAAAAGGGGGAGAGAATGATTAAAGCCAAAGTAATACATAATCATAAGATCAGACAAGCACATTATTCCCTCACATGCTGATGCTGCCAAGACTCAGGGGCAGAGGCAGGGCAGATGCCAAGCATGCAGCGTATGGGAGCGTGTGCAGCACTGCCATTGAGGGTCTTTGCACGCCCCCATCTGTGGGGAAAAAACAAGGAAACTGCCAGTGCTCGTGCTCAATCCACCTGTTTCTACCACGCTGGTGGTGGGATCACCAATGCCAGCCAGACCAGTTGTGATTCCTGGTTCTAAGAAGATTTCAGACAAGAAGACTTCAATGATCCATATTCTTCCTAGACGTCCGCAGTCTGAAATTCCAAGTCCGCATTTATAGCATAAGATTACCTCCTCTTAGTATGCCCAGGGGAAGGGCAGTTTGACAGTGATGGTTCCTCAGAGGTTTCCTCCACAGTGGGGCACCGTTTTTCTCTCCTGCATGCTGCCATTCACACTTTTTGAGTTGGAGGAGGTCTTCACGATATTTCTTTTTGGGCCTTAGTTTTCCCGATCCTGGCCTCTCGACAAAAAGGGGTGAGAATGATTAAAGCCAAAGTAATACATAATCATAAGTTCAGACAAGCACGTTATTCCCTCACATTAAATGGGAGGGCTTAGCCCCTGGTTCAATGGGGGAATGACTCTGCCCCCAACACTACTTTGGCATGCCTCCAAACTCACTCAGTGCTTAGTTCATTTGGACCTCTCCATCCTCCTCACCTCCTCCTACGCAGCGCTTTTCTTATCCCTTCTCAGGGCCTTGGTTTTCCTGATCCCAGCCTCTCAACAAAAAGGGGTGAGAATGAATAAAGCCAAAGTAATACATAATCATAAGTTCACACAAGCATGTTATTCCCTCGCATTGAAACTTTATAGACAAACAGAAAAACACAAGTTCAGCAAGTTTCTCCACAACTTGCCCCACTTATCTTGTTTCAAAAAACTTTAAGTCCTGTCTGTGAGTAACACACACAGATTCTCTTTTTTCATAGTATAGTCAGCATCTAAATATACATATTCTGTAAAGAACATCATAACTGAACATTGGGCGCAGTGTTGTTCACAGGATGACATATGGTGGTGTCTGTCAGTGGTTGTGGCATGTGTTTGATATTTGAAAAGAAAAAGCAGCAGGCATTAGGCACAGCAGCAACAATGGTAAAAAATGCACTGTTGAGATAGTATGACAAGCATTAATGATGATGATGAATTTTTTATCAGAAAATGGTCAGGACAAACATTTTATCAGAATACAACACTAACACTGAATGACTAGGAAATGGTAGGCAATTTATGTGGTTACAGTGATTTGACTATGCTGCTTGTGCATGTACATTAAGTAGGCCTGGGTTTGATTCTCAAAGCCTCCACTTGCAAACTGTGAGCTTGCTTTCAGCAATATACGCAACCTCCATGTACTCTAAGATCACAGTTGTAAATCACATAGCGCACAATGGCCCTCTTACTTACCTGGTTGACTAACACAGACATACTCAATGAAATAGTGGTACAAATGTGACTTCCTATAGATAGATTGACAATGATGGCACAAATAGGCCTGTAGGCCATCCAGTCTGCCTACCCTACCAAACTACTCTTCAATGACCCTAGTGACCATCACTCCCCTTTGATTCTTCCCCCCCTTTTCTAACTAACCTCATATGCCTGTCTCATCTCTGCTTGAAGCTCATCACTGATTTGGCCTATACCACTTCCCCCTGCAGCCTTTTCCACCTTTCCACCACTCCATGAAGAAGTGGTTGCTGATGTCCCCCTGAATCTCCTCCCTTCAAGTTTAAGTGAAATCATTATAGAGGATATCTCTTGCATCAGGCCACACACAAGAAATCACAGCCTCCAGGCACCAGGGCCACACAGCAACCTCTCCAGCCAGTAGTCCCACAGGGGTTACCACTGTTAAAGTCTTGTCTGACCTCACCCAGAGGTGACAACACTAGCCCCCTAACCCTGAAAGCATTTTCTGCTGACTAGTTCTAGATATCCACCTGATGGCCTGTGATGGCCTTTCTATTTCATTGTCACACTTTAACAACTATGTCATAACTCTGCAGGCATTGATCAGCCCACATCCCCCTCATCCCACTAGCCATTCACTGTTCAACATTCTGCAGATGACACCATTCACACTCCACTAAGACTGTTCATCACTACATACTGACAAATAAATAACAGTGCCATTGCCTACTGCAATTTACCAACATTCCAAAACACTGACTGGGGCAGGCAAGGCTATACCACTTCTTAAAGTGGTATGGCCTTTTCCAGCTCAATGGCATGGAGAGTTGAGACATCCATGCCTTACCTCCTGCCATGCTGGTGACCTATGTTTGTGGTGAGAGCTGGTCTTGGGGGGTCTGCCACAGAGGAGGAGGATTCAGCATCCCCAGGACAACTGTCATCCTCTGGGGGGATGCAGCAGTCTGCATTAGCCTGGCCCCTAGCAGAGACTAGGGGCTGGTACACTGATGCTGCCAAGACTGAGGGGCAGAGGCAGGGCAGATGCCAAGCATGCAGCATACGGGAGCGTGTGCAGCACTGCCATTGGGGGTCCTTGCACGCCCCCATCTGTGGGGGAAAAAAACAGGGAAACTGCCAGTGGTTGGATGGCACCTGCTGGCCCCACCCCAGCCAGTTGGAGCAGCTGAACCAGATTCTGGAAGTGGTGGGGGTGATCACTCCCCCGACGACCCCACAAGAGGGGGAAAAAAAATAAAGTGGTATGGCCTTGTTCATGGAATTAGTGGCCCCCTCTTCCAACAACCCTGGAGCCACAGGTGGATAACCTGCACTGGGCTGTAAAGGAACTGACTGTAGCACTTGTCATCTGGTATTTTATGACATGTTATAAGGATCATATAGACAAGCTGACCAGCCGATGCTGTCCCCTGACTGGTCCAGGTGATATCGAGCTCCACACACCCGTACCGCTGCCATGATCCATCTCCATGCTCAACCACCCTGCTTAATAGATTGCAATGCAGGTATGTTTTACAATGACTTGTGTCATGATTTACACATGGGCCCTTGGGGAATATCAGTGGTTATTCAGCACCAGGATGGGGGAAGTGTTCTGGTGGCCAGCTGTTCCTTAACAGTACTTCAACGTCATAACACAGCAGATCAAAACTCTTTAAAATGGTGCCTTTCCACTATCGTGCAGGCAAGGGTCCAATGGTTTGCTGTGGTGTAACACCAAAAATGGTTGTCTTTCCACTCATTTTTTCATCACTACATTCAATTTGTTAACAATATAAATAGTTTACCAAACATGGTGTCCACACTGCTAGTGCTCAATCCACCTGTTCCTACCATGCTGGTGGTGGGATCGCCAATGACAGCCAGACCAGTTGTGGTTCCTGTGGTTCCTGTGGCACCTGTTGCAAATGGACAGGATTAGTTCATAAGAGTGTTGGAAGCTGGAAAACACAAGAGATTAAAGCAGCAATAATCAAACACATTCTGTGCTTTGGGGAAGGACAAGTGCCTTAATACTTAATCACGGAATGCCACAGATAATCCCATGAAGGGAGGTCAGGAGGATGCACACTAAGAGGTCCACTTCCAGAAAAGAAATGTGCACATCTACTATTCAGATAAGGAGTGCTTTTGGAAACAGTCATTTAGTGACATGACTGTTTATGGTGTGGATTGGGAATCTGGATACACACAGAATGGCACTCATATACAGTGGCTGACAGCATTGCTCCCTCCATGCTGCAGGGGCTGCCATGAGAGGGAATGTATCAAGCAGTGGGAAGTCATGTGCACTGATCACTCACACTGAGCAATCTGGATGAGGATGCAGATGGTAGGCATGCCATACATGGCAAGTCAGAGATAGACACAATGGAGACAGTTGCCATACACATCATGGGCACAACAAATGTTAACAATGTCAAGGTTGGTAAACAACCACCAACTGAAAAGCAATCCAAAAAGAATGCAATATACTCTCAGTGCATACAACTGTCCCTGCAGAGTGTGGATCCATGTATGGAATATGGTAGTGATGCGGCACACCAATGCAGCTGGATGACACTGTTACAGAAGCTGTCCTCCCTCCCTGCCCCTCCAACAGCCACAACCATTGATGGCTTACCTCTTGAATTGGTCCTAGCCTTCAAGTATCTGGGCATCTGGCTGGACAATCACCTACATTTCTCTACCCATATCAATGCTATCTGCACAAAACTATGGCCAAAACTTGCTGTCCTCTATCGCCACAAAGTCAGCCTTCCTCTCCAAACTCGCAACAAACTTGTACTTAAAAGAATTCTGCCTGTACTGCATTATGCTGATGTAGGCTATGGCATTGTCTCAGCTTGTTCCCTTATCAAATTGGACACCCTACTCAATTCCTTCTGCTGCTTTGCCACCGCCTCTCCCCCTCTAACCCACCACTATCTTCTATATGCTCTTCACTCTCTTGCGCTGCTGACCCTCAGAAGAAAAATTCACTGTGCCTCTCTCATTGCTAAATACTGGTTAGGTTCCCTTTCCTCCTATCTCTCATCCCGCCTCACACCAGCCAAGTCCACAACCTACTCACTTTACCATACAGACTCATGATCGTTCTCCATCCCTCGCCCTCACTCTTCTGCCACTCAGTCAGCCTTCTTGTACCCCCTCCCTCTACTCTAGAATAACCTACCCTAGACCCACACCTAGCCTCCCCTCTCTCAGCAGTCAAAAGGCTCCTCTGACTCCTCCCCTCCTCTCAGTGTTCCCAATGCTTCTAATCACTCCTCCCACCCCCACTTCCCCCGCTCTACCTCTTAGTCCTCTTCCCCTTAGTGCCTTCTGCTCAGTCCCCCTGCCTTTGCATCTTTGTCTTACTTTGTTTACAGGGTGCCTCAATCAATTTGTTTGTTTAATTATATTTTGTAAATCTTTTGTAAATATCTTGTTACCTCCATTGTAATCTCCTATTGTTCTTAACTGTATTGTAACAAATGTTTTACCCCTGTTGTAAATCCTTTGAACCCATGTCACACCTGGAAATAAGTCTCTGCTCAGTGTGCCGTTCCCAGTCACCAATTATAAATAAATAAATAATAAGACAGTATGCCCATGATGTGATACACATACCATCACCTTCACAGAGGGGTTCTAGTCAGGTGATGTCCATTGTACATGCTGTCACAGGCAGGTACAGTAAGAAAACACAGAGTTATTTATTGTTCTTAACATTTTGTTTGCAGTATATAAATGGAATTCCTAAACATAGGATGACATCATTACATGCAGTGTATCAATGTTAATTTGTTTTATTATTTATCACAATCGGTGTTTGAATTACAGGGGGTTGCCAAGGCTTCACCCCACCTAGCTCTGCAATAAGCCCTGGTTGCTCAAGCTCGTGATACATCACTGCCTGTCATTCAGTCTTGAGTTATAATGGGAAAATGGGCTGTATTTAACAGCTGTGTGTAACTCCCCCCACAGGTAGGGCTTACCTACAGTAAGTCGTCTCCTGCCCACTTGTCCCACCAGTCCCAGTCCTGCTGGGTGCTCCTTTGTGTTCCTGCTGTCCCCTGGTGGTTTAGATATTTGGTTGGGGACCAGTGGAGCAATGTGAAAAGTGAAGTCACCTGCTTGACTATTCACTGACTCGCTACGCAGCTCAAATGTGCAAACTGGCAGGTCAGCTAGCTTTCAGTATTAGCGCTGCAGTGCTCCTTGTGTGAAAGCTATTTCAGTGGCTCCCACCTCTCTGTTTGAGTGCACCAGCCCCTGGTGACATTAGTGATATAGTTGAGGGGAGTCCACAGGCACTTGAGGGGGGAGTAAATAAAATGTTAAAAGTGCTCTCGGGCGCTCTTACATAAATGTGTGCATGTTGCTTTAGGAGTAGCTGAGGCTTCTATATGAATGAAAGCTCTGCCTGCTGTCTGGATGGTCAGCACTACGGCACCAGTGACAGGCAGGGGAGACCACTGAAAGTCCCATTCTACCACCATGCAGTACGGTAGAGGGTAGCTATAAATACATGGGGGAAGGTAACAGTAAAACTGTTGTTTGACTGCAAAGTTAGGTTAAAGTGGGCCATTGAATAGACTGTCCCTCATGCAGCCATCTTTGTCACCCCTGAGCCCTGTTGCAGCTGATAGGAGATTGAGGAGTCATAAAGGACTGTAGCTATGGTTTCTGGGAAAAGGAGAAGATGTCTCTTGGTGCCTTTTCATCCAACCACTCAGGTTTCGAGTGAACATTCTACATACTAATTTGATGGATTGACAGCCTGATGGATCAATGGGACACTGCAACTCATCTCCTCAAACCAGGGGATGGATTGATCTGGGAGCAGTATCTGGGAGCTTCCACAGTGAGAGGAGGCTTTGTGTGTGGGTGCGCTCTGAGGAGGGTTTGGTGGTTTACCTTGGGGCTTGCACAGCCAATGGCCCAGGGAAAGAATGATCTATTTCCAATAACTGGAAAGCCAAAGAGAAGGTGTAAACTGCTTTGTGATTTCAAACCAAGCCTTCAGAATCCTTAACTTGAGAGACTGTTTCCACCACCACCTGGTAGAAAATCAAGGGACTGTGTTCCTGTCAAGTGTTCCCACAGCTGCCATTCTGCAGTGTGGCTGAAACCCTCTTCGACCTGTGATCCTGGCCCCCAGCACTGTACTAGTCCCACATACTTGATGAAGCTGGCGCTGCCTGAAGGTGACAAGCTGGCAAAGCCTGCAACATCTTTGAAGGTGACAAGCTGCCAAGATTGTGAAAGCCTGCCAAAGCTTGCAACATCTCAGAAGATGACAAACTGCCAACAAAGTGACAAGTTGCCAGAATACTGCTACAGCCAAGCCAGCTGCAACCTCATTTGAAGCACCCCAGAGCTGCGGTTGGAGAGACCTGTCTGTTTCTCAGACCCTGTAAGAACTGAGCCTACTGAACCATGCGTAACCTCAGGGATTGCCCTGCAACTGGGGAACTGTAAATAGTCGTTTAACCAAAGCTACTGTTTAGCCATCAGACCAGGATTTACAGTTGTACCACTTAAAAGCCATTTTTGCAATTGCATGGCTGGAGGGGTTGTGGGTTTAAAATATTGCTTAAAGAGCACCAACACCAGCCAAACAGCTGCACCACCATCGGGCCTGCTCCAGTTCAATGGCTGGGTACCCAGCAAAGACTGCTGTGTTAGCTACAATTACATAACTGGAGACACTGGTATCAGTGGGTAGGGGGCCTGTGAAACATTGTGTTATTGCTGGTGGGGTGGGCACTATTACTGCTATTTCAACTGGGGTTGTCGTGACTGTTTCTTACTAAAAGCTTGTATTTCTTCTCTCCATACATCCCCTTTTCCCTACCCTCTTCCTACCACTATGTAAGTTAATTATTGATTAACCTTTTTACAACTAACTCGTGAGTATGTTATCAGTGAGCATAATGGGTCCTTTTCATCAAAGTGTGGATTGCCTAGATGCTGTGCAAGTGAGGCGGGTAGGTAATCCTAAGAGTGAAAGCCATGCAGGCAGCATTCATGATATGGGTGCATACTAGTTGCACACCAGATCCCCCAGCCGCATTGGCTGCTATGCACCAGGGCAGTCTGCAGGGAGTGTTGGGGTGTACCCACACTATGTGCCATTCACAAGGGTGTGTAGTGCTGTGCACAGGGGGATCACAGGAGGATACAGGATATAGCAAGGGTGTCCCTGCTGAAACTGGGGTATGTTTCCAGCCCCGTGCACACAGAACCCATCCCTGGTCCCATATGGCAGGTCTCAACCACCCCCACATCAGATCCCCGGCCCCAGTCCTGCTAGTCAGTTCACAACCCCTCCCCCCATATCAGACCCCTGGTCTCAGTCCCATAAGTCAGTTATCACCCCCCATATTGGATCCCTGATCCCAGTCCCGTAAGGTAGTGAAGTCCACCCCCCCCACAACCAGAGCCTCAGCCTGGTAGCCTTTGTCCATTATGTCACAGATATTCAACTGGTCCCCAATTCTGACCTTCCCAGTCCCCTCAGTGGTGGTTACTGGCCCTCCATGGCACCGACACCACCCATGTCCCCCATTAAAATTTTTTTATAATTATTAAGAAACATTGCGTGTACTGCCAGTCCTGACCCCAGCAGGTAGAGCTTTATGATCTTGTGCCAATGACCTGAGTCTGGGGGTGAGGATGGGAGGATGGCACTGTTATGTGACACTCCCCTCAGCCAGGGAATCAGAGGTGCAGGATTGCCTGCATGGGCCCCATTCCCATATAGTGAAAACAACTCTTTTCTTGGCATAGAGCCCTGTGGCTCTTCACCTGTGGGTGACAGAGGGTCCTGTGCAATGGTTTGGAGATGGACTCTTTGCTCTGTGCATCTGTATCTCTGGCCAAATGGAAGTGCTTCTGCAGCCCACCAGAAAGCCCCATGAATTCTTGACATCCATCTCTGTGTGGAAGCGCACGGTTTGCAAGGCAGATGGAGTCTTCTCCTGGCACAGGACTAAGAGCGCTTTGGGCATCTGTATGTGTTCATGGAGGTCTCAAAGGGACCTGTGTGAATGAGAGTAAGATTCCATTATCACAAAAAGAAAGGAAATTATTTGCAAAAAACTATATTAGTTCACTAGTTGGACTTCATGTTAATGCCACAAAAGTAAGGAAATGTGGTATTAGGGGTTCCTACCCTAACTCCTCACCCTCATCCCAACCCCCAAGCAGTGAAAAGAAAAAACATTAGGGTTTCTTAGAGCTGTACCTTGTGCTTTGGACAGGAGGCAATGGGCTGAGGGGGCATTAGTGCTGACAAACCCAAGGAAGACTCCACCACTGATTTGTCAAGACTCAGTAGACCCCAAACCCTATTATGTTCCCCTTTTGCTTCTTTTGTGGCATTAACTTGAATCATAACTGTTGCATTAAGACAGTTTTTAGCAAAGCATGTATCTATATAGCTTGCCGTGTTGGTGGCAATGGCTGCCTTATGACATGCTGCCCCCCCATCTTCTTCCAGACAGGCTGGGTCTAGATTTCTAGCCATGGGGTTAGTTGGGGTGTTTTTGCCCTCATGGAAACTATCCCCTTGCTCCCCTTGTGGTGCATCAGTCAATTGAGTCTATCTCCTGACAGTCGGGCAGCACTATCCACATGGGGAAATGGTCCGAGGGGGACAGCACAGCAGGCCTACAGAGCCATTAGTTTAGTCCAGTATTCATTGTTGTACAACATAATGGGTTCACTTCTATGTCCCTCACATGAGGGAACTGGACAAATACTGTGTAGCAAACAAAATCGTGAGTTACTATAACTAGGGCACTGGCGAGCGTAATGGACTAACGCCTTCTCTGCTCAGATATAACCTATGAAACCTATAAACCTATGAAACCTTCACCCTCGTTCTACTGCTCTCTGTCTATACTGTCATCTGGTTCAGTACATCGTCAGTGGCTGAGACCACCTGGAGGGGTTGGGCATTCCTAAGGGTGGCCATATTCTCTGTAAAGTGATAGGGAAAGCAACAAGATTGGCATCATAATTGGTACTGACCCATTCCACCACAATTTAGGGGGATCATAAATGTGGACTAGATACAGCAGATACAGCAGTATCTGTGGAGAGCTACCAATGGCACTGTGGTCAGGAGTGGGATAATGGCCTTGGATCCCTCCTCGGTCACTGATAACATGGGTTCACTGCAAAACAATACCATTGTCTACTCACTTTCCATGGGTCCCCCAAGGTGGCTTGAGTTGAAGCAGCCTGCTGCCAGTGAGTCATTCATGCTTGGGTAGTTGCCAGTGGAATGTAAGGCTGCAGCATTGGCCTCTCAGGTCCCCATAACTGTTACTCCATGGGATCAGCATTTCAACTGCCTGGTTACAGCAATGAAGGGCATGTCCATTCAGCTGTCAAGCCTTGGGAATCCAAAGGCTACTGGGGGTGATGCCACTCCAGCAGGCCATAGTGAATCCATGACCTTGCAGAAGCATGCATTTGCCAGTGTGGAGGTCCTGCTGGATGCCCACTTAATAGACAAAGTGTGACAACAGATTCCGAATTCCGAAGTTGTAGATATTTTCTCCCTGCTACACTAGAAATTGGACAAGACCAGGGGGCAAGACGTCGGTCTTCATGATCTTTGCTAGTGTGATTGCCAGCCATGATCCCAAACAGTGTAGGGGTTTGTCTCAGTACTGAACTGCAGTACTGAAGATCTATCTAGCGGAAGGGATTTACACATGGCTGCAGTATGATGACATCTTCTGTCACCATCATCAATCCAAGCCTGACAGGCACTGGGAGTAACCTGACATACTACTGTGGGTGGAGAACCACATGTAGCAGCCTCAGGTGTACCTCACTCACTGTGGCCTATTGGTGAAAATGGCACTGCTGGAGGGCCAGCAGGGCCAATACTGGGGGGGGGGGGACAGAATGTGTTGTGCAATCAGTACATCAAAGGTTTCTGCCTGACAGTCAATTGTCTTTGAAGGTATGAGTGCTTGGGCAGCAGGGACTATCCTCTAATTAATTGCACAGAGGAAGGTGGAGGCCTAGTTATAACAGGAGTCAGCAGCGGTGAAGACATTTAAAAGTCCATAAGGGTCAATAGGAGGATTCCTTGTCACAGGCAATATTCAGACATGGACAACTGGGGAAATCTGGGGGATTGCATGTGGTTTTAGAATATCATATCAGGGTCACAGATGAGGGATGGAGGAAACCAGAAACTCACATAAGTCACAATGGAAATGGTGGTCGTTAAGCTCCAGGTGGAGGTAGCTGCCGGGAAAGTAGTGTTGTGGGATGACCCCTGACCTGGGCCTCTGTCCTGGCTGCAGGTTTCTTCTATTGGCATGGTGCTGACTTAATCTATCCTGGGCATTCCTCAGTCCAGTCCCCCAACTTTGATGGTGCCATCACAGTTGCACACAGCTATTGGGGTGTCTGCCTCTGAAAGAACTGGAGACTCTGGCCCAGGTTCCATGGCCAGTTCTGCTTAAGGTCTCTGAGTGGTTTGGCAACCGTCATCTCCTGTGACTAACTGTACTGTTCTCCCTTCTGAGTAGACCCAACAGCTATTGCAGGAAAGAGTGGAAAAAGGTGGCCATTCAACATCTAGACAGCAATGGTCAGATTGTGGTACAAAACCAGAGGCTGGGGGCCTGGCTATGGGATACCAATGTCAAGCATGCCCTGGTCACCGAGGCTGCCAAACCAGTTTTGGAAGGGCACACAGATAGATTGACGGTAGCAGGAAACCCATAGAAGGATCAACTGGTGAATAGCTGTATAACAATAGAAGGACAGTAGCAAGAACAGAGGGCATTATACAGAAGCACTTTTTTCCCCATCTTGATCAGGACACATGTAGCAGGTGGGGGGTTCCTACCATCAGGGAAGCTCCCAAATGCAGTGGGCGAGGTAATTAGCATGTCATTCTGTGGGGGCCAGGCCCAGTGGAAGGGCTTGTCTTGTGGCAGATGGGGAGTATAGGTTGTGAGGGGTCATGCAAGGGACAGGAGAGGTCAGGCTGGTGCCAGGAGAGGAGGGGTATCACTCTACAGAGCCAGAACCATGGTTGAGGAGGGAGGGGAAGTCTCTATGCCACACTTGGCACAGTTAGCTGTGGATCCTCACTTCTTATGGAGGCCTCTGGGGTGGCTTTGGATCTTGTTTTCCCTACTCATGGTAGTGGAGAGAAACTGTGGGTAGCCCACATTTGATGGGTCATTGTTGGAATACCTTATCTATGGTGGGGGTTCTACTACCCGACATCCCCCTGGGCACAAAGAACAATTGTTTCTGGGTGAAATGGAAATTGATTATTAATCAGCTAATGGCTCTTCAAGGAGAATTCAAACTGGAAGGGACTTTGGTTGTTAGACTCCTCCCTTTCCTCAACTGGGCAGGAATCTACCTTTCCCCTTCCCTGTCACATTCGTGGCCTAATGGTCAGACCTCCAACCTGGCTGGGAGAGGGGGAAGGAGAGCTGACTTGGGCTGGCCAGAGGGAAAGGTGACAGAAGCGGTAAATATGGGGCAGGGAGTCAATTGGGAATAGGTACCAGAGTAGGCCAACAGGGGTGAGGAGGGGTAGAAAAGCTATGGCATCCCAAACTCAGCCTTTCAGCTTGGGATCATAAGGAGCTTGAGACATGGAAGGTGGAAGGAAGGGGGAAGGGTCTGATGGACTAGGAGACCAGGAGTAGGGAAGGTGGAGGTAGAGAGAGAGAGTGATATGGATGCCGCCCTGCTCAGGACAGGATCACTGCCAGGGTCATGAGGGAATTTTCTCCAGATTTTTCGCTTTAACAAGGTTTTTTTCTGGGTTTTCACTTTCGCTGAGGTTGGCTCCAGGGAGTTCAGGTTAGGAGAGTAAGAGGTAGGAACCAGTTGTAGCTCTTAAAACTGGATGGAGAATCCTGGTTGAGAATGTGTCACGTGTGCAGTGGAACATCCCAAGCCAGTACAGAATGAGAGGGGCATTGCCCGGCATGGCATGCTCCTGTACCGTGGTGAAGGGGGGGGGACTTCACTATGCTGCACCTAGCACGGTGGGCTGTGGCTCCTCTTTTCTCAATTCTCAGCTCCACCTTCACTACTGGTGGTGGTGGAAGCAACTGGGGGGAACCCCCTCTTTGCAGGGTCCCTGTTGGAATCTTCAGAATGGCCCACTTATGATGAAGGTTCCACTACCCGACTTACCACTGCACTTGAAGTATGCACGTGTACTGCCATTACGTCTTCAATAAACACATGACAATGGTGATTTATCCCATTTGACGGTGTGATCATTGTATCTGGGGGAAACAGGAATGAGTTCTTAACAAGCTAAATATAATTTTTTTTGCCTGTAGTTATTTGTAAATGAACAGATAATTAAGTATTCAGTAACTCCTTTCTGTACCTTACCTCTGGTGCCTTCCCATTCTTGCACACTGAATTTAAAAACAGATACAGGAGCACTGCTTGCTCCTATAGGGAGGAAGTCTACCATAGACTAGAACGATGGGTACTGTATGTAAAAACATTTTACACTAAAATGTTCTCATGTACTGTGCTTGGGTTGACAACACTCTGCATTCGATTTTTAAAGCACAGGGAATGACATAAGGTGGCTGCATCAAACATAAATGATGCAAGTGGCACCTTGCATAAAAAAATGTGGCAATCCCAATTTCTTTACATGGTTTGCATCAAAAAGGTGAATCGTTATGCCGGAGTGGCACTGGGCCAGCCTTGTGCCAAAAAGCGGGGTGCACTAGGTCACATGGGGGTTGTGCCATGGTGGGGCTGCAACATCCCCTTTTTTTCCAATTTTACAAGACCCACCATGGACACAGCAAGGGGCTCCACTTAGACCAGCCAGGAGGTGGTGTATGGGACTTGACCAGTGCCACACACTTTGGCAAATGGGGGGGAGGATGTGAAAGTGGGGACTGGGGGCAGAAGGGGCAGGGGTGTGCCCAGGACTATGGTTGCCAAAAGTTTTAGAATCTGGCTGGTGTCTAGTTTTGCTATGTGTGTGTATATACTGAATAGGAAACAATGCTTTGTACTGTAACTCTGGAGGAATTGTATGTTTCTATCATGTGGATGGAAACACATTACATTTTGAAAGCTGATATGTTCTTTAATCCATATTGGTAGCCAAAAATCATCAAACCTGATGGCAACTTTACCTAGGAGGTGTTGTGGAGACTGCTTGGTACCTCATCACTTCCTGTCATGCCTGCTGTCTCCACAACACCTCCTGGGTATAGTTGCCATCAGGTTTAATGATTTTAGGTCACCAATATGGACTGAAGAAAATATCTGCTTCCAAAATGTAATATATTTCCATCCACCTTATAGAAACATATAATTTTTACAGATTTACAGTATAAAGCATTGTTTTCTATTCAGTGTAAACACATACATGCAGTAGCAAAACTAAACATCAGCCAGCTTCTCAATCTTTTGACAGCCACAGTCCTAGGGCACCCATGCCCCTTCTGCTCCAGTCCCTTCTTGGCACGCAGTTACCCCCAAACCCTCACGGCCCCTTCTAGTATTGTGCCAGGGGCTGAATCCCTGCATCAATTCCTGCAGGTGTGCCAACTGCAGCAACTCCTGGGTTTTTGGTGTAGTGACCCCCCTGTTATGAAATTGGGCACAGGGTCCCTGACACACCCAAAGTTTGCCACAGCCCTACAGCAATGCAACTTGAGTTGCACTAAGGGCTCTTTGAAAATTGAACCCCCTATTTGTACCAGTAAAAACTTTTCACATTGCACCTTGAGGGCATGACTGCTAGGCAATGGCAGATAATTGTTGAAAATCACATAGCTGTAGTTACCTTAATAAATTTATTTTAAATGATGTATTAGCTAACCATGAGGGATAGCAGGCACCTATGCATGCTAGAAAACAAACTGAAAGTAAACTACTGCCTGCCTTTGCTGGCAGGCAGTGTGCAGCCCTGTCATCCCTGTTGCTACAGTGTAAGGTAACAGTGAGAAGGAGAAAGCAGCCAAAGGGATACTGCAAGCTAAGCTAGAGAGTATTCATTTGAACTAGTGAACTTCAGCTCCTTTTCCCCTTCAATCTCTCTCTTCACATTTAATCCGCCTAATACTGCAATTGCATGTGGCTAGGATTTAAAGACAGGCTTTTCCTATTAGGGTGAACTCTGAAGAACAAAGCTGAACACATCTCTCTCTCTCTCTCTCTACCAGCTGCCCACCTGCTAGGGTCAGCAAAGAGGGAGGAACAAATCTCTACTACTACTTTGTTGTCATGAGGTCTGCTCCAGGAGGCATAGATAAAATGCTGTATAAGGCTCTCCCACTCACTATCTGACACAGCAGTGAGTGGGCAGGGGAGAGAGCTATGGTGGACAGTTGAATGTCTTTTATTTATTGCTTAATTTTCTGCCTAGCTCTAAGAGAAGTGCATACCTAAATCCTTTTAAGTATTTCTCAGGAGCACTCCTTCATGCTGTTCTGATGTAATATTAGAACTTAAAACCTTATCAGGGGAGTAACCAGCCTTTAAAAAAGTGTATGCACAAGTTAACGACTTAAGCTATTATGCCCAACAGGGTGTGTGTCATGCTGGCATAACGTCACACCTCAGGTGGTTGGGCACGAGGCCGTGACGTTATCCCAAATGACACACACCCTGGAGGGCATTATTGCTATTGTACAATGGCTCGTTGTTATATATAAAATAAAAAAATAATTTTAAAGAATGTTTTTTAGTGTGGAAAAATATTTTTGTTTCTTTAGAGGAGATGCAAAAAAAGAGGTCATCTAGCTCATCATATAGCTCATCTACAGGTTCACAGTGAGGCTGAGACTAGACCCATGATGTTGTACTGGGATAACATCACAGGTCCAGCCCAAGATTGAACAATCAGAGACCAAGAAATTTTCTTGCCATTGTATAATAAGCAGTAGGCAGGGGATCTGGTGGCCATCTAGGCCCCCAGAACATTTTTTGCTTTTTTGATGCATTCTGATGCATTTTGGGGTCAATTGTGGGAGTATTCAGTGCCCTGCTAGCATAACCATTTTACATACCATTTTCTATCTTTGCTGGCCCCTGGTGGCTGATGACAGACTGCACATTTTGATTTTGGCTTCTACTGGTGAAGCAGACCTGGCAGGTACTGTATTTATTTAGTTACTATGCACTCATCAATGATGAGTGCATAGTAACCAAGTCCTCCAGGCTGTTTAAATGCTTAAGAAAAATAATTTAAAATGTTAATGTTCAGAGCAGTGTTTCTGACACCCTATAGATACATGACAGGATGTTTCTATCTTATTCATACATTGCACACTCTTCTGCTCCACTTATGTTCACAAATCACTCAGGTAAGTTTTTTTAACTGGTTTTAAACAAAAACGAATTTAATTTTCTTTAACTGTTACTGCAGTATATATAGGCATAATTTACTGCAACAACAGTTAGAGGGGACAGATAATTAAGTAAGCAATAAGGCATGATGGGGTGTGCATGGAACACATTTTACCGCATGTCCAGGAGTGTAATAAGGCATGAGGCCGAAGGCCAAGTGACTTCAGCCACTGGCCGTGTGGTAAAATGTGTTCCACACACATCCCGAAGTGCCTTATTGCACTTATAAAATGGATTCCTTTTTTAAAACTTTTTACAGTTGGGAAAAGCATGTTTATATGTAAAAAAAATAGACTCACTTGTGTGTATTTATGATCAAATAGTCCTTCTGCCCACTACAAATGATGTCATCATACTGCTGCCTACTTTCTTCTTCCTGTTTTTTTTTCTCTGTTTTCACCGCATTCAAAATATGGAATGTTTGTCATGGAATGTTTACCATGGAATACATGGATTCGAAATTCTGCTCAGTTCCACTGCTAGAATGCTACTCTTCCAACATACTATACGTAAGGAATAAGACATTACGAGGTGTGGTTTATGACTTGATAAGAGCACGCCCCAGGTGCGTAGTGAGGCACGAGGAGCCTGTGCCGAGTGACTTTAGCACCTGGGAAGTGCTCTTATCAAGCCATAAACCACACCTCGGAGTGTCTTATTCCACTTATAAAATGGGCTGTTTAGTAATTATTGCAAGAAAAAAAATGTGTAAAAAGACCATATATATATATATACATGGATTTAATAGAGGAAAGATTGAAAAAATAGTCCCATTTTAGACTTCTGTGCTCAATAGCAGGGGTAGAGGTAGGCTATTTAATTTGATATGAGGTTTGTTTTTATGAAATTTTTAGTGTAGTCTATCGTTTTTGAAAGAATGAGAGGATCATTTGTTGTTGTGTGGATGCCGCCTGGGTTTTTAGGGAGCGAGCATGCCCTATAGTTGATTGCGAATGGAGGACTTCGTGGATGATTGCCGAAATTTAAAAGAGCCTTGTTTTACTATGCTGACTTTGATTTTGTAGAGGAGAAGTCAGCGTTTGAACAGTTTGATTTTTTATATCTGTTTTGTTTGAAATTTTTTTACCGCGCTTGTTTGTGAGCGAGTATGTCTGTTGCCGGCCGCCATAAACTGCATTTCTTTCTTTCAGTTTCATAAAATGGCAGTTTCTGCATTGTCGTCGCGGTGGTGGAGCGAGTTTGTTTTTTATTTCAATGGGATGAGTCTTTCGCCAGTGGCTAAAGGATGATATTTTTCTTAATTTTCATAGTAGCCTCAAAGTTCGGTACGTTCCGTGACGGCTTTCTTGGCGCCGTTTGAAATGTTGGGATTAGGAGCGTTACACTGGTAATGAGGGGCACACAGGCAGTGAAAAGAAAAAAAAAAACAGGTACGAAGTAGGAAGATCATGTTGGCATTTGGAAAGTGGTGGATGTTGTATACATGGCTATTTCTTTTTTGTTGGTGGCAGTGCTGGGCTGGTTGGAGATCTGCTTACGTTGGCACGGAGCTCTAAGACGGAGCTGTATGTTCATTTTTTGACAGGATGTTGTTGAGCACAGTGATATTTTTGTGTGTTGTGGCTGACCTTGGCAGAATTAGTGCCGGTTGGCACAATACATACTGGTAAGGACACGGCTAAAACTAGCTTTTAGCCAATCAGGAGTCTGGAATATTTTAGCCCATTTTATAAACACATACACACAACAAAGGCCTCTGTTACAGTCAGGGACTCAATTATCTCACTATCAGGGCAGGTCGAAGAGATTTCACTGATGAGCAGATATAGATAGAAGGGGGATTTTTCATTGCAGGCAGTATAGCGCAGTGGTTTAAGGCTTTGAGCTGCAAATCTGGTGATATCCAGCAGACCAGACCTGGGTTTGAATCCCCCAGCTTCCACTTGCATACTGTGTGACCCTGAACAAGTCACTTAACTTCCCTGAGTTTCCAGGTCGCTCCTGCAAAAAAGCTTTCAGCTTAGTGTGCTACTCCTGGTTAAACAACTAAAAAAATAAAAATGTCAGCAAAGAAACAGTTCTAATGAAAATTATAAACAATACTTAATCTTTCTAATTTATTTATGTGTGTAAGACGAATGTGATGATCAGGGAAACATTTAATTAATTTGTTTTATTTTGTGTTTAGGGTAGTTTTTTTCTTAGGGCCCAGTGCAAGTAAATATGATGCTTACAGTTACTGGGCAAAAAACAATGACTGCCAGTTGAATTCTTAACATTCTATTAGCTTATTGATTCCAATGGTGATCAGTGCACATTTGGTAGCACTTTTTATTTTCCCTGTGTGGAACATAATTGCTTCACGAACAACAGCCAATCAGATTTCAGGATTTTCTCTTACCATTTTATAAATGAATGTAGTATTCATCTAAATTCTAATCTCCATAGTAAAGTACTTATGAATTTACAATGAATCCTAATGTAGAGAATCACTATGCAGTATCTAAATTCCTAACAGTATACTGGGTGGCTCTCACTACACCTAAGGACTAAGTACCAAACATGCTTAATTGGAAAAAAAAGCCCTCCTAGGACTAACACCTGATTTGATTGTAACCTTATTCCAGTGGAACCTGAACTGCAAAACTATCAGAAGCTCAGTGAAGGGTGTCTTACATGTTCTGTTTAAAAGAACCTCCTTTGCCCAGTGGTCCCTTTCTTATTGTGGCCCACAATGGATGAATGACCTGCCCACTGCCATCTTACAACACAAAAAATTGGTCACTATAAGAAAGACCTTCGTGTCCTCTTGGCTGGAACCAACCATTGTGACTGCTAATCATAGGGGGGGACATCTCTTCCATGCCTTTGGTTTCCTCACCTATCCACTTCCCCTCCTTCCTCCCCCAGCCCCTTCACTCTCATGTCCACTGTCTCAACCACCTACTGGCAGCCACCTTCTATTCCTTGCTCATGTCAGGCCCTAACTTGACACTCTCCATTGCTTCCCAACTATCTCTTTTTACCCTCACTCAATCCAAATGGACAATACCTTTCCTGGCTGCTACCCATACCCCCCTCTACCCATACCCCTCTACCTCCCTACTCATTTTCACCCATACATTCTCATCCCTGACAAAGCCACCACTGGCTGCTACATCTCAATTCACTGCACTTAGTAATGGGTTATCTGCACTTAGTAACAGGTCTGTATTGTTTTGCTGCTTAATTGCTGGATATTGGCTAACCTGTATATGTTAAATTGTCTGCCTGTATTGAAATCTGCTTTTGTGTTCTGTTAACAAATATGTCCTGCAATGCAATCATAACTAACAGTAACATTCTTGTACTGAATGTTTTCCATTTTTTGTACATATTGTACGGTTTTGATTCCTTGACATGGAACCTTTGTAAAAGAGCCATCTTGGCCCAAAGGTTGTAATTACGAAACTGAAATAAATAAATAAATAAATAAGTATATGCAACATTATATGTACTAGGAATAATTTGATTTATTGAAATGTGAAACAGAAATCAAAGTTTTTCTTACCATGTTATTATATGCTACCACCAGCTCAATTGTCATGGAAGAACTGTTTACAGTGTGATAGGAAGGGTGGACATCACTATTGACATAAAATATTGTGATGATGGATTCTCAATGCTCCAAAACAAGGAAATACTGTTTTTGCAACAGTATAGTCCCTTGATACCTGGTTATGGGTCTGGCAAGGATTCAGCAAATATTTCAGGAAGGATTAATGAACACTGGCAAGTACCTTGCAAATTACTACAGATTTAAAATGACCACATGTTTGTTAACAACCAGACAATTTTGACTGGTGAAACTTTCACCAACAAAACCTGGGAAACTCTTAATATAATTTCAGATCTGAAGTTGTTACACGTGGTGCTAAAATAAAATCAGCACATGTAGAAATGAGGAAAAATGATGTGGTAGTAACAGCTGAGTGACTTAATGTCTCACTAGTCACTACAACTAAATTTAATACGCAGGCAGTCATTAACATATTCTGCTAGATTTTGACTTACTGTATACAATATTGGTTCCTGCTTCAGACAAGGCTGGGCACATGGGGCGTGGGACTGGGACTAAAGATATGCCTGTGTGGGTGTCTGTTGGGTTTTGACTACTTAGCATAGGAGTTAGAATTCTCATGTTCATTAGTATTTCTTTTACATAATGGTATTCATAAGGGCATGAATACATAAGGGATAACACATGGCAATGCATGTGGTTATAATGGAATAATGAATGCCTTTGGTGGTTGTTGGGTAGAAGGTGTAGCCGAGTGCTGAAACCACCTAAGAAAGTACATTATTGCCCTTACCACAGCACACCCTGGAGTGTCTTAGCCCACTTACAAAATGGGTTTTTATTTGTTAAAAAACATATTATTCGGGTCAGGTGTGCAGTTGTCAGAAAATAATCAATGATCAAGTGACAACATGCAACCAGTGAGGTTACAGGATTTTCATGGCACATTATATAAATGAGATTCAGAAACAAAATCAGAGTCATTATCCACACAAGACCATCCTCCATTTTGTACCAGTCACAATGGCAATGACAACTGAATGATAGCTGCATGCTATTAAAGTATGGTGCCATGAAATAGAATGTACCTGAAAGGTACAAAATACATACAACAGATGGTGCACTCAAGCTTTGTTCAAAAACGTTTTCACTCTCTACATTCTTTGGAAAGCATAATCAGTGCTTTGCCAGGCAAGTCCCATATAGAGTCAAGACACTTTATATGGGACTTGCCTAACAATCTCTCTGATGTAATTTTACACAAAATATAATAAGTGAAAACATTTTACAGCTTTTGAGTGGACCATATTTGTAACTTTTCTCAAGCTATAACATCAGAGATCAGCTCTCTCATCTATTCATCTGAGTTAGCCTTAAAGAAATATAGTGATCCTAACTCTATAATCTCACATAGAAGGCTATTACACTTCCCCACCACTCTTTGTGTGAAGCAATGCTTCCTTCATCCATCTTTGCATTTTATTTATTTATTTTTTACATTTTTGTACCCTGTATTTCCCAGCAGAGATGTTGCATCCCCTTAACAGTGGGGCAAGAATTACCCATTTGTCCTTCTGGGGAGGGACTGGAGCATGTGGGAGGTCATATGACTTGCATAGTGAGCCAGTGACGATGACAGGATTCAAAATTGGGGAATCATCTGGTATTGCAGGTCTGTGGTCCAAGAACTGGACTATACTGCTTGCCCTACTGAGTCAAAATTTGAGGTTTCAGTGATGCAGTAAGGCCCTAGAGGAATGAATCCCAGTCAATTGTTTCATGCATTACCCAGGGGATACAGATAACCAAGCTACCTTGCTGGGGGAAGACTGCAACACATTAGTGAGCAAAATCACACAGGCAGTGCAGTGTTTCTTGGGAGGGGCAGAGTAAGAAGTCCTGACACCCATTTTTGTTCTCTTTCTACATAGATACATAGATAGTGTCGGCAGATAAGGGCCTATGGCCCACCCAGTCTGCCCATTTGAGCTTGTAAGTTCAGTTTATGTTTTTCTAGAAGTCTGTTGTCCCTTATCCCTGACCTCCAGAATTCCTTTATGTCTATCCCATGCATTCTTAAATCCCGTCATTGTTTCAGCCCCCACCACTTCCTCTGGCAGGGTGTTCCACTTGTCCACCACCCGTTCTGTGAAGAAATTCTTCCTAACATTTCCTCCGAATCGTCCTCCCTCCAACTTCATCCCATGCCCTCTAGTCCTGGAACATCTTTTTCGCTTAAAAATAGTGTATTCTTGCACCCTGTTCCTCCCTGTAAGATTCTTGTATGTCTCTATCATATCCCCTCTCTCCCTCCTCTCCTCCAGGGATTACATGTTCAGTTCCTTCAACCTGTCCTCATAGGACTTGTGATGCAATCCATGTACCATCTTTGTTGCCCTCCTCTGAACCTTCTCTACCCTTTCTATGTGCTTACGTAGGTAAGATCTCCAGAACTGTACACTGTACTCCAGGTGGGGCCTCACTAGTGTCTTGTATAGTGGAATTATGACCTCCCTTTTCCTGCTGGTGATGCCCTGCTATGCATCCCAGCATCCTATTTGCTTTACCTGCTGCCTTGTCACACTGTTTCCCTACCTTGAGGTCATCAGAGATGATAACCCCAAGATCCCTTTCCTGCTTGGTGCATGCTATATCCTCACCCCCAACTGATATATTGTGCCAGGGTTTTTGTGCCCCATATGCATTATCTTGCACTTCTTTGCATTGAATTTCAACTGCCAAACCCCTGACCATTCTTCAAGTTTCTGCAGGTCCCTTCTCATTCTGTCTACACCCTCTGGTGTGTCTACTCTATTACAGAGCTTTGTGTCATCAGCGAACAGTGAATTTCTGGCAGTTCTTCTGGCCCAGGCTGCCTTTCCCCTAGCTTCCACCAGGGCCAGGCAGGCACCTGTCTCTTGCCCACCCTCCCCAAAGAAGGAGAGCAGTCCCATGGATTCTATATTCTCCTCTCCTGCCTGGCCATCAGACACCCCTGGCTTGCTTCCTCTAACACTGCACCGGCAAGCTGGTTACATTGTGTTTTAACCCAAAGCCAACTAGTGCCATAACAGAGCAGACCCTTGGCCAAATGCCCAGTCAATAATGCTGATAAAGTCGTGCAGCCCATTACAATTTAATGGTTACAGCATACATTAATAACCCTGGCTGTGTTCCAGCCTGGACGGTAACACAATGAACATATATTTCATACAACAACTGGTGGTTTTGCACTGACTGTTCATTGATGCCACTCCCCACAGGAACTATTAACTTTATGAGGAGGAAAACAGCCATCAGAACATTATTAATACTGAAACCTTAGCACAAAAGTACCATTTCCCAAAATAACTTCCCCTAAATAAAATAGACAGCATTTCAACAGAGTATAAAGTACATTTCAATCATCAACATGAATAAAAAAAAAGCAGTAAATATGCAGTAGACGTTACTCAACTATTCAATTGTGTTTCATGCACATCAAACTGTGCATTGTTCTTTATCTAATTTATTTTTATCATGTATGCAAACCTAATGTACTATGTAAACTTTTAACTTGTATTGTACCTTATACAGTATCAGTGTTACCAATCTGTTGACTGTATGAACTGTTATGATAATTTTCTTTATTGTATTTTTTGTATTACGTTGTCTGATCAGGACCTCCTTGTAAATGAGCATGCTCAATGATGTCTTCTTACAATAAACTTGAACTTGAAATAAAAAGCCATCAGTCTTTCTTATATAAGCCTGAAAACATCTGGCTGTTCTGCTTCTCAAACACATTACTAACTTGTATCTAAGCAACTTTTTTTTAATTCTTTGGTAACCAGGTAAGGCATGCTAGGCACATGTGCCTGTTTTCATGGGAGACCTGTGAGCACTCAGGAGATTAAGTGACTTGCTTAGGTCACACAGGATGTGCAAGTGGAGGCTGTGAGAATCAAATCCAGATCTGCTGGATGTACCATGTTCATTCACAGCTTGTTACTCTAACCTCCAGGCTATACTGCCAGCCCAACTATATATGTCTAACTTCTCCATAGCTCTTGTCTTTCCTGACTCTATAATAAATAAAAAAAATACTTTTGTTCCCTCCAGCCATTGATGAGTTTAGTAATAGAGACCAGCCAGGTGAATGCAGCATGGGCAGTAGGGAAGCTCGGTGACTTGGGAGTATGGACCAGATGCAACATAAAATAGCAGGCTTCTCTTCTTTGTGACAGCAGCCAGTAAACTGTAATACACACTAGTGGTCCATCACTTTATAGACTCATCTCAAGGTTGGATGTAAATCTCTTTTGAGTTGGAGATCAGCCCTCACTGTCAAAGAGCATACTCCATGCTTATTACAGCAAAGGGTTGCAATGCTAATTGTGCAAGCAGGCCGTACTGTTTGTGTTTGGTTTAACCACTTCACATCTGAATTAAATAGAGGTTACTGTAAAGTGAGCTTCAAAAGTGGCTCTTTCTTAGGTGAGAGCCTGTGAGGGGTTAAATTACTGCAGCGGACAGACATTAGTTTCCTTTGCGCACTTGTGTATGGGAAGCGTGCATGGTTACACCACTGGACCTTACTATTTCCTTATAAAAAGGAAAGGATGATTCCAAAGAAGGGAAGAGAGCAGAAAATGGGGAAAGGGGCTCCAGCAAGTGGCCATTCTGACAAGAGTAGAGAAAAGTACAGAGCATTCAGAAAGAGAGATAAATAAATAAATACTGCTGCACAACTGATTTAAGTCAGAGGGTTATAACCTATTTATTTCTTTAATGTTGTTACCATTATTTTTTTCTTTTCATAGATTTACCTTTTCTTAGTAAATCGTATGTTGGCACCATTAAGGGGATCCGTTCCATGGGGATATCACTTATGACAAAGCCCCTTATTTTTACTTTACACACCAAGCAGGGTGACAGTCCCCTGATCTAGTCTTACAGTTTCAGAAGACAGAGCATTTTAGATGGCTGTGCAATCCCTCTGGAATTCTCCCACCCTGCTTTTGTTTTGCCCAGATGGAGGCCATAAAGAGAGCATTACAATCTCACATGTTCATGCAAGCATATTATTTTTGCTAATTTATCAAATTTATCTACTGTTTATTAATGGTTCCTGCATTCTAATGTTTCTATTAATATATCTATTATATTTCCTTGTATGGCACCTTAAGCCTTGTGGCAAGAGTATCTTATAATGAAATTCTGGCATGCCATAACTACTATGGGAAAGAAGGCCAAAGAAGAAGAAATAATTAAATAGACTTCCAGTTACTGCCCATAGGAGAAGGAAATGCAGTCTGGAAAAAGGGTACCAGTATCTAGAAAGGGAATGCTAGGATTGAAATATGGGCCAATATCCAGCTCTAAATTTCAGTGGAAATGTAATTAATTTTACATTATGACTTTCAGCATGCAGGGGAGGAAAAATTCCCTGTGGAGCAAACCTCTTGGGAAACAAGGCCTTGTTCATCATCCCACTTGACTTGGGCTACAATTATGATGGCTCTGATCACTGCTGCATTTGAAATCCAATTCAGGGGAAATTTTGGGTTGGGAAGGCTTTCACTCTATCCTTCTAAATGGGTAACACTGTAAAGTGCTAGTGTGTCAATCTGCACAGCAGGAGGGGGCCAATTCATCAGTAAAAGTGGCCCCACCCTCAAGGCATGGATGTGAGGGGAGTAGCAACTGCTGGACAGTTCTCACCAAGCCCCAGGTCAGAGAAGAGGCCTAACCTATGACTGATGATGCTGATAGTGGACTCAAAGGAAAGAAGTTGTGGTGCAAGACCAAGGGGGCTATGTGCAGATATGGGAAGAATTGCTTTGAGAGGTGCTGCTGAGTCAATCCGTGTGTCCAAAGGAACCCAAGGGGTGCATAGGGTTCTACTCTCAAGAAATAGGAAGTCATAAATATTGTCTTGTGAGGTGCACTGAGTCTGCACAGTTAAATGGGCCCCCATGGGAAGAGTCCTACTCTTCAGGAGGTGAAGGGTAATGGGGAGCAGAGGTGCTGTCAAAATGATCTGCATTGCTAAAAATATCCCCATTCAGCAAGGACCCCACTCTTAACAAGCAAAGTTCAGGGGAGCACAGTAAGCATGCTGATTTCCTAGGCTGAAAGCTCAGCCTGGCCTATAGGATAGACCCTGAAGGGTAGAAGTAGATAGCATTTGGAGTTGAACATGAATACAAAAGAGCACAAGGGCAAGGTAGGTAAGATGATGAGAATGCAAAGCCTGGGTAGAGCAGAGCAGATGGTTAGGAGGGTGGCTGCCCAGGTAAATTGTATAATTGTTGTAGGACAGTGTAGTTGCAGAGAATGAGCAGATCTAGAAAGAGCTATGTAGAACAGAGCACACGATAAGGGTGAGGCCAAGAGGCAAAGAGGGGAGCATGGCCAAGATGAGGGTTCCTGTAGGGCCAAGGGCAGCAGGAAAGGGGTGCAGTCAGGGAAGAGAGAGTTAGAAGAGGAAGGGAGAGTGGGCAGGAAGATACACATAAACTAGGAGCCAGAGATGGGGAATTTGCAGTGCCAGCAGCAGAGGAACACAAGAAGGAGGCAACAGGAGGAGGCAACAAGTAGGCAGGGGAGAGGAAGACAATGGGAGCATGCAACAGCTACAGAAAAGCCACATGACAGCAGCTGCAGAACCAGCAAGCAGCAGCAACAGCAACAGCAGATGATCCAGGATGGTGGCCAGTACCTGCAGCCTGAGCTGGGGTAGTTGTGGAGCAGAAGTCAAAGGACCAGAACCCAGGAGCAACAGGCACCTCATCAGAAAAAGTGCTGACCAGTAGCAGAGGGAGCCAATCTGCCAGAGACACCCCAGAAGGCAAGTTGGGCATGAACCTGGGAGCCATGGAACCAGTCAACTGGAATCTGATAGGAGGATGAGTGGGGGAAGGACCAAAAACATGAGCCAGAAGAGTGGAGACACAACCACAGCAGACAGGACAGGAGCAGCAGAAAGAACACATTTAGCAACAGCCATTTATCTGCCAGATAAAAAAGGAAGGCAGGAGGAAGTACAGGTAAAGTGACAGCTGCACAACTTTTGCAACAAACTGACTATCCCAGGTATGCTTTGGGAAATGTTGTTTAAGTACCGTTTGGAGAGTTGCATGCTGCCACAATAAATCATTGGCAAAGCCTTCCAAATATTTCTTTTGCTCTGAGTCCTGGTATAAAAACAAAGCAAACTACTGCATTGATGCCACTTATAAAATGAGTGACATTAGTCAGCCCAGTGGAGCTGAGGGCTGAGGTGCTGGACATGTTATCTCATTCCACGCCAGCGACCCAGATTCAGGAGCCAGCTTGGGTCATCAGGGGTCGGCCATGAAAGGGGAGAATTGAGCATCCCGAGGACTGCTTCTCTCCTGAGGAGGGTGGGGATGTGTATTCTGGCAAACAGCTGAAGCCAGGGATGCTGAGAATGGTTTAGAGGTGGTGGTGGATATCATGTGGGCGGGTGCTGGACTGCACCTGTCATGTACTGACATCATTGCACATCTGCACCTCAAGGATGCACAAGCAGAAATCCCCTCATGAGTGAGCACCATGAAGCCCCTGACAGACTCCAGCTCTCTCCAGCTGAACAAAGCCCAGTGTAACTCAGGACAGGAGCTCTAGGGTTATCTCAGTCTATCTCCCATTCCCCTCTGGGGGGGACCCTCCATGGGGGGGCAAGCCATGGTCCTCCCTGTTCCTGCAGCTGAAAAAGAGGCCAGCCAGGGGAGTGTTGAGGGTCACCATAACAGGGTGGATAAGGGGAAAGGTGCCGCCCCTGCTGCAAGTGAGGATTCAAATAGAGTTAAAAACAATAGTGACATTCCTTTCCACTCTAGTGTTCTAGTCTGGTCAAGATGTAAGAAATAAGACATGATGGGGTGTTGGTTGTTGTGTGATAAGAGCATTCCACAGGTGCATAGTGAGGCATGATACACTTGCACCATGTTCTTTCAGCACCTCGGAAGTGCTCTTATCACTCAAAAACATCCCCCCACAAGTGTCTCATTGTGTCTCACTGTGCTTATAAAATGGGTCTTTGAGAAAATTGAAAAATGTTAATAAAATTTACCAATGTCACATACCAAGAGTCAAAACAATTTTCAAAACATTAGAAAATTGAGAAAAGTAGTCATTGTATGGTGAATTTGCCATGGTTTGTAATGTAGATATTGTTGGAAGTCACTATAGTGGAATCTCTCTAATGTCTCAGTCCTGTAGCCCCTTACTCATCCCCCCTCTATAGAATTAATTAATTTATTTATTTATTAGTTGTTTTTAATTTTGTATCTCTGGAGATTTTAGTAGTTGTGGTGCACTGGAACTGAGGAAGCTGACTAATTTGTGTAAGACACATCGATGGGGGCTAGATTGCTTGCTGATGGCATTTACAGCTGGGTGAGCAAATTCTGGTTTTGAGTTGTGGTTGGTCCTGAACTGTTGGTGGTGATGCTTAATGTGACCTGTGGTGGGGTTAATAAATGTAGGGAAAGAAATGGTAGTTAAAAGAAAGTTTGTTCACAGGAATAGAATAAATCAGCAGTAATGTCAGGATTGCAGAGGTCATGTGGCTCGTAGGTGGACTGAGTACAGTTACAATAGTTCTTGGATTACAGGATTACAAATAAACGGCACCAATCAAGTTTTAAAAAGTGGCTAATTAAAACATTCAGATACATGAGTAGCACATCCAAAGTTATGGCAGCATGGTATGGAGAAATCAACTGCAGATGACCAAACTTCAGCAAAACCACTCTTAGGAACAAAAAGGCAAAATATGGCTAGATCATTGAATCAAGTGCCGATTTTATTGTACTAACAGATAGCCTTACAAGCAGCCCCAGTGCTTCAACTACATCTGGGTCTTCTTTAGGAGTTGAATCCCTCTCATGTCCCCTGAATAAGAACAGTATAAAATAATTTAAAGTGACAGTGCAGACAGTTATAGTGACTAACAGTGAAACAACAAAATGCATTAGAGAATGAGCCACTCGTTATCAAAAAGGAAATAAAAAAGGGATATAAAACAGATTGAGGGAGATAGTTTAGACATTATATTTAATAATTAGAAAGGTGGACAGCAAAAAGGAGACTGACAGAAAAGGGGATGGAGAGGAAGAAAAAGAGAAGGGTGGAAAACAGGGAAAGGCACATTTATGGAATGAGAATGAAAGGGGAATGACAGGGGGAAAAAAAGCTGAGAGAGCATAATGTTTTTGCCAAGGTCAAAAGGAATAACATTATTATTTTCAGTTCTATCATTTCATCATTTAAATCTAAAGAAGCAGTGAGCTACTGTAGATAAATCCATTCTAACAGCTAAAAAATCCTATAAGTTGATAAGGAAAAAACAATATTTCCATTAACATATTTCAAAGGGGACTCCCCCAGATGTAACATGTTGGATACCTCATAAGGAATCAACCAAAACAGTTTTCCATATTTTCGTAATATTAAATTATTCTACAAATAGTCCCATAGGAATAGCAGATAGATTAAAAAGAAAAGTCACATATCTCAAAGATAGTCCATTTCATTTACAATGCTGAGAGATCAGTGTAAGGTTGATTCTGTGAAAGGAGACAAACAGAATATCACAACCAAGTAAGCAATAATATCTGACAGGGTGTGAGGTATTGAGCAATACCAGACTGCCCAGGGGCATAATGAGGCCCGACGCTGCAGGCGGAGGGCCTTATAGCCCCTGGATTGTCCGGTGTTGCCTCTACCACCCACCCTGGCAGGTATTATTGGGCTTAGAAAATGGGCTGTGTCATTTTTTTTTATAGAAATAAAAAAAAAGGAAAATCATTCTATAAAAATTACTAGAAATCAATTGTTTCCCTTTCTTGATAAAGTAGTCCCTCTACTACTGGTATTGGCAGTAGAGGGTGCTGTTATGCTATTTAATTAAACCCTCCTCCCATCCCATCAGTGTATTGCACTTTAGTTTTTTTCCTAAATGTCCTGTCAGTAGAAGTGAGAAGGGAATGAAGATACTGTTGCTTCAGAGAATGAGGAAATCCTATACTAAAGCAGCCGATCTGCAGCCATGGTAAGCTGTCCACCCTTGATCAAGGGAAATCCATTACTGAAGTGGCCAATCTGCAGCTGCGGTTATCCGTGCACCCTGGTAACATTTGAATATAGGGAAAGATTTTCAGGTGGTGGCTGTCGAGTAAATCTAGGCACTTTAGGTTTTGTTAGTGCTTTTGTAATCTTGGGAGGTCCAGGAAGTAGCAATTCTGCATTTAACTGCTGTGAGGTGTCTCGAGCCACATGTAAAACATTGCAGTGACATCATGTGGTTACATGAAGCTGATTACACTGACGGCTTCTATTTTGTTGTCCTTTTTTTTGTATTTGTGGCTGTTACTTTCAAATTCCTAAAAAGGGAAGGCAGACTTGAGGGGGCACTTGACTGACTGGCTGATGAGGGGGCAGCATAATTTTCGGAAGAGAGAGAGCAGCTAGGTGGGTGACTGGCTAGAGTAGGAAGGGGGGGGGAGAGAGAACGTCATTGGCTCTCATGGAAAAGGTGGTGTAATGAAATACAATTTAAACAAAGTAGTTATAAAGGGAATCCAGCTGAGATTATGCACCTGGGGTCAGGAGCTGGTATTGGGGGGACAGTATCTCTCGTTAAGCGAGAGAGAAACATAGCGGCATTTGAAATTCAAATGAGGGGCCTTTAGCCAATTAGGGAGCAGGGTGGGCACTATGATTCTTAGGGCATGACAGAATGGTACTTTTTATTTCTTGAGCATCTATTGAAAGTTAATGTAGCCCCCTGGCAGGGGTACAAGCCAATCAGATGCCAGGAAATAAAAAGCCCATTTTCTAACTACTTAATAAGGCATTCTGTTTCCAAAAATTGACATAGACAACCTCAACATTCAACCCTAGTGGTTGGACAGTGTTGAGTGAGACTATCCACTTGCTCTCTTTTTACACAGTTACATGCATGCAGAATCACATTACAGCCAATGCAGATTGTCACCTGAGTGCCTCAGCATACCTCAGTATTTACACTGAGGTAGCCTACTTTTAGATAACTACCACTGTAAATACAACAGAAGCAGGCCTATAGGCCCATTTAGTCTTTGCACCCTACCTAGCATAGAAACATAGAAGATGTCAGCAGAAAATGACCACTTGGGTCATCTAGTCTGCCCTAAAGTCCCTACCTACTGTGCTACCGTAGACCCTAACTGATCTCCATCCTTAACCACCCAGCCCTGTTACTATGTCCCCCTGTGTCTATTTCATACATGTTTGAAACCTGTTACTGTTTCAGTACCCAGCATCTCTGCTGGGAAGTTGCTTCAGGTGTCCACTATCCTTTCTGTGAAGAAATATTTCCTCACATCTCCTCTATGTGTCCCACTTCCCAGCTTCATAACATGCCCCCTCATCCTTGAGCATCTCTTTCTGAGCAATATTGCACCCCAGTGTATCTTATTTATGGCAGAAAGCAGCAAGAGGAAGGAGGTAGCTGCTAGAACTCTTCTAATGGGACTAAAGAACTAGAACTCTAGTACTGGGACCTTCCATTAGGGTAAAAAAAAGAAAAAAACAAGGGTTGGTGTGCTTGTCTGAGTTGGAGGAAGGAAACTGTTATCTGTGCTGTTAGCTAGGTGAAGAGAAGAGCTGTAAATTAGGGGTGTGCTTTAGGCAATAGAAAGCCAGGTGTCTGTATTTAAAACTTTCCTAGTTAGCTTTTGGCAGAGAGCAGCAAGAGGAAGGAGGCAGCTGCTAGAACTCTTCTACTGGGACTAAAGAACTAGAACTCTACTACTGGGACCTTCAATTAGGGTAATAAAAAAACAAGAGTTAGTGCACTTGTCTGAGTTGGGGGAAGGAAACTGTTATCTGTGCTGTTAGCTAGGTGAAGAAAAGAGCTGTAAATTAGGGGGTGTGCTTTAGGCAATAGAAAGCCAGGTGTCTGTATTTAAAACTTCCCTAGTTAGCTTTTGGCAGAGAGTAACAAGAGGAAGGAGGCAGCTGCTAGAACTCCTCTACTGGGAGTACATAGCTCTCCCTCCCTCCTCTCTACCTCCCACCCTTAGCCAGTTCCATTTTTATAGGCACTGAATTTGACTGACAACAGGAACTTCCTGTTTGGGAGAAGGAAGGGAGTGATCACAGAGGCACAAAAGACTTACCATCCTAGAAGGAAAAGAATGGTTCTACCTCACCCCCTTGCTGCTGGAGGTCTGTCTCTGAACAAGTAAGAAGGAGACTACTGAGGAATGCATGAACTTCTTCCTGTTCCAGAACAGGAACAGCAGGAGCTGTAAAGGCATGGATGCAATAGGAAAGTAGGGAGAAAAAAAAGGAAATGAATAGAGGAAAGAGTAAGCATACAAAATAACAATTGAGGGGCCACAAATAAGACATGATGGGAGTAGTGCAGTGAAGAGGCTGTGGAGCGGCAGTCTTCCAGGAGATGTTCTGGAGGATGTGGTGTTGTCCCATCTACAGGCACCTCACTGGGCTGAGGGAGTGGGTTGCTTGTCTCTAAGCTGAGTTGACCAGGATTCAGGGGACTGCCTCTCCCACGCAGGAACCACCAGAACTGACACTGTTGCCTCAGAGGTTGTCAAGAAAGAGGAGCAGTTGGACCATGGTGGGATCAAGGAGGGTGAGGGTGGAGGAACAGAGGTGAATCCCTCCAGTTATACCTCTCCATAATTTGTACACAGTTCTGGCAGAGCATGGTTCCTCTATGGAGGCACCCACATTGGAGCCAAGGAGGATGTTGGGGACTTCCTCAAAGGAGACCCACAGAAGGGGAAAGACACAACTCCTGGTGGGGGACTCAATTGTTAGGTGGGAGTGGAATGGGGAGATGAGGTAAGGTGCCTGCCTGGCACCATGGTTGGAGAGACAGGGAGAAAATTCTCAGGATCACAGGAGCAGCTGCACAGGGGAGGGAGATGGATATCATTGTCCATCTAGGGGCAAATGACCTGACTGGGAATGGGATCAGCACAGTGCAGGTGGAGTTTGTGGAGTTGTAGAGGAGCCTTAGACAAGTTGAATGCACAGTAGCCTTCTTAGAGGTGCTGCCTGTCAATGGCATGGTTGAGGCTAGGGTGCTCCATACCATGGGATTCAATCAATGGTTGAAAATCTGGTGCAGAGCTCAGGGGTTTGGTTTCATTGGGGACTGGGGGTCCACCTGGAGGGATACTGGCCTTTACTGTCATGATAGTTTGCATCTGTCCAGGTGGATCCTAGGTGATAGTTTTAAATGCTTCATTGGCATGCATTTAAACTAGCCAAGGGGGAGGCACTGAGAAGGAGCAGGGAAATCCCAGCCCACTCCGAAACAAAACAGGGTAGTTAGTGAGTTAGACACCAAGATAGAGAAGTTGATAGGTAGACGGGCAGGGTAAATGGAGAAATAGGCAAAGGCAGAAAGGACAGAGATAGGGCTAAAAGGGGTAAGGCCATCAATGAGTATCAATGCCTGTCATCTGGTAACAAGCTCCCTGAACAAGTGGCCTTGATGGGAGAGGGATGTCTGGATATCATGGCAGTCACAGAAACATGGTACAGAGAGAACCATGAATGGGATGTTAGCATACCCGGTTATACAGTCTACAGGAGGGACAGGGAGGGTAGAAGAGGGGTAGGGGTAGCTCGCTATGTAATGGAAGGGATCAAAGCAATGGAACAAAAGGGTAAACACAGAGGAGAGGAGGCACTGAGGGTTACCCTGGAGACAGAAAATGGCACCACAATCCACATGGGTGCTCTATACAGACCCCATCTCAGGGGGAGGAAATGGACAAGGAAATGATAGAAGACATCCTTAGGATGGCAGAAAAAGGAGAGATATTGTTGTTGGTGGACCTGAATATACCAGATGTTAACTGGAGCACCTTTGCTGCAGACACATCAAAGAGCAGAGTCATTCTCGATGCCTCTGAGTAAGTAAGGGGTCTACTGAGAAATATAGGATATTCTTGTCTCAGAACAGGACAATCAGGAGCTTAAAGGGCACACAGGCAGAAAGTAAGGAGAGAGAGAAAAAAAAAACAGAGGAAAGAGTAAGGATTGCAAACAGTTAAGGGCCAGAAATAAGACATGATTGGAGTGGTGCAGTGCAGTGGCTGTGGAGCAACAGTCTTCCGGGAGACATTCTGGAGGATGCGGTGTTGACCCATCTGCAGACACCTCTCTGGGCTGAGGGAGGAGGTTGCTCATCTCTAGGCTGAGTTGGCCAGGATTTGTGGGACCTCCTCTTCCATCCAGGGACCACCAGTGCCACTGCCGTTGCCTCAGAGGTTGCCAAGAAAGAGGAGCGGTTGGACCACAATGGGCTCAGGGAGGGTGAGGGTGGTGGAACAGAGGTGCATCCCTCCAGTTGTACCTCTCCACAATTCCTATGCCATTCTGGCAAAGTGTGGTTCCTCTATGGAGGCACCCGCAGTGGAGACCAAGGAGGATGCTGGGAACCTCCACAAAGGAGACCCACAGGAGGGTGGCAGGGGACCCTGCAGGGGAAGGAAACAACTCCTGGTGGGGACTCCATTGTTAGGAAGGTAGAACTGGGGAGGAAGGAGAGGGAGGTGGGTGCCTGCCTGGCACCATGGCTTGAGGGACAGGGAGCAAATCCTCAGGATTGCCAGAGCAGCTGCACAGGGAGGGAGCTGGATGTCATTGTCCACCTAGGGACAAATGACCTGGCTAAGAAAGGATTAGAGAAGTGCAGGAAGAGTTTGTGGAATAGGAGGGCCTTGGTCAATAGCATGCACGGTAACCTTCTGGAGTGCTGCCCATCTATGGCATAGGAGGGGCTGGGTGTTCCGCGCCATGGGATTCAATCAGTGGTTGAAAAACTGGTGTGGAGCTCAGGATTTGGCTTCATTGGGGACTGGGGCCACCTGGAGTGATGCAAGCCTATACTGGCATGATGGGCTGCATCTGTGTCGAGGAGGAACCAGGATCTAAGTGATAGGTTTAAATGCTTCATTGGCAAGCATTTAAACTAGCCAAGGGGAGGCACTGGAAAGGAGCAGGAAATCCTAGCACCCCTCAAAAAAATCACGGTAGTAAGTGTGGCAAACACCAACATAGAGGTGTCGATAGGGAGAAGGACAGGGGTAAATGGAGAAAGTGACAAAGGCAAGAAGGACAGGGATGGGGCAAAAGGGAGTAAGGCCATCAAGAAATGGAGGGTAATGAGTACCAATGCCCGTAGTCTGGGCAACAAGCTCCCTGAGCTGGTGGCCTTGATGGAAGAGGGATGCCTGGATATCGTAGCAGTCACAGAAACATGGTACACAGAGAACCATGACTGAGATGTTAACATACCAGGGTACATAACCTACAGGAGAGACAGGCAGGGGAGAAGAGGGGAGAGTAGCTCTCATGTAAAGGAAGGGATAAAAGCAACTGAACAAAAGAGTAAACAGGGAGGAGAGGAGGCACTGTGGGTCACCTTGAGTCTGGAAAGGGCACCACAATCCACACAGGAATTGTGTACAGACCCCCATGTCAGGGGGAGGGAATGGACAAGGATATGATAGAAGGCATTCTTAGAATGGCAGAGAAAGGGAGATACTGTTGATGGGAGACCTGAATATGCCAGATGTTAACTGGAGCACATTTGCTGCAGCCACATCCAAGAGCAGGGCCATTCTTGATGCCCTACAGGTGGCAGGCCTCAGACAGTTAGTTTCAGAACCCACTCATGAGGGAGCAATCTTAGACCTCATACTCTCAAATGGGGGCAGTGAGAGGATCTCAGATCTAGAAGTGGGTTGCCATCTGGGACAAGTGACCATCAAACAGTGTGGTTCACGTAAACTCAGCTACAGAGTCAAGCCATACAAAAGTGAGGGTACTGACTTTAGGAGGGCTGACTTTGGCAAGATGGGAGAGTGCCTCAGAAAGCACTAGCAAACAGGCTAGAAGGAGGTGTGGAGCAACAATGGGGAATCATCAAAACTGCCATCACAAAGGCAACACGCCTTTGTGTGAAGCAAATAAACAAATCAAAATGGAAAAAAGCCACTATGGTTCTCAAAAGAGGTGGCTGTGAAAGTCAGGAAGAAAAGATAGATTCGGAAGTATAAGGAAACACAGAAGGAGCAGGAAGCAGAGCTGTACCAGTTAAGGCAGAAGGAAGCAGGGAGGGAAGTCAGAATAGCAAAGGCCCAAACTGAGGAAAAGATAGCCAACTCAGTTAAGAAGGGGGATAAAACCTTTTATAGGTACATCAGTGAGCGTAGAAAGACAAAGGGAGGGATAGTGAGACTGAATAGAATGAACGGTGGGTGGCAGAGGGGGACAGTGAAAAAGCAGGGATACCGAACGAATATTTCTGCTCAGTATTCACAAAAGAGGAGGGGGAAGTGCCTAATCCAATTAACAGAAGCACTCTTGATAGGGGGGGTTGATCACAGTCCTTTCACAGAAGAAAGGGTTCTGCAAGAACTCCTAAAACTGAAGGTGGACAAAGCAATGGGTCCTGATGGAATTCACCCTAGAATTCTTAAAGAATTAAGGGTGGAACTAGTGAAACCACTGGCTACTCTTTTTAATAAATCATGGGAGGATGGTGTGGTACCCAAGGACTGGAGGAAGGTGGATGTGATTCCCCTTCACAAAAGTGGGACCAAGACAGAGGCAGGAAACTACAGACCTGTCAGTCTGACCTCTGTGGTAGGGAAAGTGATGGAGTTACTTCTGAAGGAAAGAATAGTTGAGTACCTAGAGGCCAGTGGGGCACAGGACCCAAGGCAGCATGGGTTTACAGCGGGAAGGTCATGTCAGACGAATCTAATAGATTTCTTTGACTGGGTGACCAAGTAGTAGACCAGGAGGGGCTGTGACATGGCCTACCCTAGACTTAGCTAAGGCATTTGACACAGTCCCACACAAAGATTAATAGTCAAATTAACCAGCCTGGGAGTGGGTCCCAGGGTGGTAGCCTGTAAAACATTGGCTGCACAACAGGACACAGAAGGTAATTGTAAATGGAGTCCACTCTGAAGAAAGAGGGTTACTAGTGGGTACTGCAGGGTTTATATTGGGTCCAGTCCTTTTAATGTCTTCATCAGTGACATTGCAGAGGACTGGAAGGAAAGTATGCCTTTGCAGATGACACAAGATCTGCAACAAGGTTGATACACAAGAAGGCATGGAAAGGATGAAAGGGACTTAGCAAGGTTGGAGGAATGGTCAGAAGTATGGCAGCTAGGATTCATTGCAAAGAAGTGCAAAATGCACCTGGGAAACAAGAACCCAGGGAAGAATACACAATGGGTGGGAGGTAGTAAACAACAAAAAGGAAAGGAAACTGGGGGTAATCATATCAGACGACCTTAAAGTTAGCAAGCAATGTGAGAAGGCAGTAGGGAGGGCTGGGGGTATACTGGGATGTATAGAGAGAGGCATCAGCAGCAGCAGAAAACAGGAAGTTGTTATCTCTCTGTAAGGACAGTTGGTGAGACCTCATCTGAGCTACTGCTCCAGTTCTGAGACCCCATCTCCACAAGGACATAGACAGGATAGAGGCAGTCCAGAGGAGGGCAACTAAAATGGTGCAGGGTCTGCAAGAGAAGCCATATGAGGAGAGACTAAAGGAGCTTAATATGTATACCCTTGAGGAAAGAAGGGAGAGGGGGGACATGATAGAAACTTTTAAGTACCTCAGTGGAATCAACAAAATCCAAGAGGGTTGCATCTTTCAGAAAAAGAGATGTGCAAGAACAAGGGGACACAATTTAAAGATAGAAGAGGGTGGTTCACGGGCAATGTGAGGAAGTATTATTTCACAGAGAGGGTAGTGGATGCATGGAACAGCCTTCCTGAGGAGGTTGTGGGGTCTAAAACTGTGGGAGAATTCAAGAATGCATAGGACAGACATAAGGCAATTCTTGTGGGGGGGTAGGAAGAAATAGGCTGTTGGTTAACTAGGATCTGCGGCCTATCCTGTAGGTGGGGCAATGGGCAGACTAGATGGGCCAAGTGGTCCTTATCTGCCATCAAAGTCTATGTTTCTATGTTTCTACGGGGGCATGCTTCAGACATCTAGTGTTGGAATGCACTCTGGAGGGAGCAATCTTGGACCTGGTAGTCTCAAATGGCAAAGGAGAGAGGATCTCAAATTTAGAAGTGGGTAGCCATCTGGCAACAAGTGATTGCTAAACTGTGGTTCACAATAAACACTGCTGTAGACTCAAGCCACACAAAAGTGAGGGTACTGGACTTTAGGAGGGCTGACTTTGTCAAAATGAGAGAGGGTCTCAGAAAAGCACTAGCAAACTGACAAGAAGGAGGGGTGGAGGAACAATGAGGAAACATCAAAACTGTCATCACAGAGGCAACAAGCCTTTGTGTGAATCAAATAAACAAATCAAAATGAAGGAAAAACACTGTGGTTCTCAAAAGAGGTGGCAGGGAAGATTAGGGAGGAAAAATATAGCATTTAGGAAGTATAAGGATACACAGAAGGAGCAGGAGTGAGAACTGTACCAGTTAAGGCAGAAGGAAACAGGGAAGACAGTCAGAATAGCAAAGACCCAAACTGAGGAAAAGATAGCCAACTTGGATAAAAAGGGGGATACAACATTTCATAGGTATATTAGGGAGCAAAGAAAGACCAAGGGATGAATAGTGAGGCTTAATAAAGGGGAGGGTGGGTGGGCAGGGAGACAGTGAAAAGCAGGGACACTGAACAAATACTTCTGCTCATCATTCACAAAAGAAGAGAAAGGGGAGATGCCCAATCCAGTCAATAGAAGCACTCTAGATAGGTGGGTTGATACAAGTCCATTCACAGAAGAAAGGGTTCTGAAAGAACTCCTAAAACTGAAGGTGGACAAAGCAATGGGCCCTGATGGGATTCACCTCAGAATTCTAAAAGGACTAAGGGGAGACCTAGTTACACCATTGACTACCCTTTTTAACAAATTATAGGAGGATGGTGTGGTATATAAGGACTGGAGGAGGATAGATGTGATTCCTGTTCACAAAAGCGGGAGCAAAGCAGAGGCAGGAAACTACAGACCTGTTAGTTTGTCCTCAGTGGTAGGGAAAATGATGGAATCACTTCTGAAAGAAAGAATTGTTGAGTACCTAGAGGTCAGCAGGGCACATGACTCAAGGCAGCATAGATTCCCAGTGGGAAGGTGATGTCAGATGAATCTAATATATTTCTTTGACTGGGTGACCAAAGTAGTAGACAAGGGAGGGGCTGTGGATATGGCCTACCTAGACTTTAGCAAGGCATTTGACACAGTCCCACACAAAGGATTAATAGTCAAATTAACCAGCCTGAGAGTGGGTCCCTGGGTGGTAGCCTGGGTAAAACATTGGCTGGACAGCAGGACACAAAAGGTAATTGTAAATGGAATCCACACTGAAGAAAGAGGGGTTACTAGTGGAGTACCACAGGGTTCAGTACTGGGTCCAGTCCTTTTTAATGTCTTTATAAGTGACATTGCAGAGGGACTGGAAGAAAAAGTATGCCTCTTTGCAGATGACACAAAGGTATGCAACAGGACTGATACACAAGGAGGGTGGAAAAGATGAGAAGGGACTTGGCAAGGTTTGAGGAAAGGCCAAAAGTATGACAGGTTAGATTCAATGCAAAGAAATGCAATGTAATGCACCTGGGAAAAAAAACCCAGGGGAGGAGTACACAATGGGTGGAGGTACTAACAACAACATAAATGGACAGGGACCTGAGGGTAGTCATATCAGATGACCTAAAAGTAAGCAAGCATTGTGAAAAGGTAGTAAGGAGGGCTGGGGGGATACTGGGATGCATAGGAAGAGGCATCACCAGTAGAAAACAAGAAGTTGTAATCCCTCTGTGCAGTTTGGTGAGATCCCATCTGGAGTACTGTGTGCAGTTCTGGAGACCCCATCTCCACAAGGACATAGTCAGGATGGAGGTAGTCCAGAGGAGGGCAACTAAAATGGTGCAGGGTCCGCACCAGAAGTAATACAAAGATAGACTAAAGCAGCTTAATATGTATACCCTCGAGGAAAGGAGGGAGTGGGAGGACATGATAGAAACTTTCAAGTACCTCAAGGGAATCAACAAAGTCCAGGAGGGTAGCATCTTTCAGAAAAAGAGATGTGCAAGAACAAGGGGCACAATTTGAAGATAGAGGGGGGGAGATGGAATGGCCTTCCTGAGGAGGACATGGGATCAAAGACAGTGGGAGAATTCAAGAATGCATGGGACAGACACAAGAAAATTCTGGTGAGGGATAGGAAGAAGTAGGCTGTTGGTTTACTAGGATCTGCAGCTTATCCAATAGGTAGGGAAATGGGCAGACTGGGTGGGCCAAGTGGTCCTTATCTGCCATCAAAGTCTATGTTTCTATGTTATTGATACTATTGAGGAATTTGAATGTTTTTATCGTGTCTCTTTCTCTTTTTTCCTCCATTGAGTACATATTTAATTCCCTGAGTCGTTCCTCATAGCGCTTTTGATGAAGGCCATGCACCATTTTGGTTGCCCTTCTCTGTACCTCCTCCACCCAGCCTGTGTTCTACCTGAGATGGGGCCTCCAGAACAGTACACAATACTCCAGATGTGACCTCACCATTTATTTATGTAGGGGTAACACTATCTTTCTCTGCTGTTGATACCCCTCCTTATGCACCCCAGCACCCTACTGCCTCATCACATTGCTTTGCTACCTTCAGGTCATCAGATATGATTATGCCCTGATCCCTTTCCTGTTTCATTGTTGTTAACACCTCCACCCATAAATGATAAGTTGCCCTTGGGTTTCTGTACCCCATGTGCTTAAATTTACATTTTCTGGTGTTGAAGCCAGTTGCCAAACCCTTGACAAGTCTTCCAGTTTTTTTTTAGTTCTTCCTTTATTTTCTCCACCCCCTCCCCCTGTGTGTCCACTCTGTTGCAGATTTTTGTGTCATCCATGAACAGGCATACCTTTCCTGCCAGCCCTTCTGCGATGTCACTAACAAAGACATTGAAGAGGACTGGTCATAGTACTGAACCCTGTGGCACCCCGCTGGTTAGTTTACCAGCCTGTGAGTGAATTCCATTTACCACCACCCTCTGAGTTCTGCTACTTTATTTTAATCATTTATTTATTTAGTTTTTGTTGACCAGGTAAGTGCACTAGACAAATCCTGCTTATTTTCAGGCATGACCCGGGGTAGGGGGATACAGAGGAATGCCAACTGACCTTGAACCAGATTAAGCTGTTGGTGGTATTTGTAGTGAATGAAGGAAATTTGGCCAGGACACCAGGGAAATTCCCCTACTCATCAGTAGGGGGAACCTCTGGCTGTTGAAGGATGGCTGAGTCAGTTGTTGTGCAGCCGCTTGAGGAGATGAACGTGCGGCAGGATGAGGAGCCCGTCTCCAACTCGACTACAGCGCTGCTTGCTATGGATGCTCCTGCTGAAGCTAATGGGTCTGAGCAACTTTTGGAGGCTGCCTGTTTGGCAGCTTTGCCTGTTTTGGATGGCTTGGTTGAGTCAGTATTACCTACTGTGGAGTCTCCTGAAGTGGAGCTTCAAAAGCTGTTGCAGTTAGAAGAACGTCAGTTTTTTCTCAAGAAAAAGGAACTTTTGGAGCATTTTCAGTCGAAATGTTCAGTGCCTAGGGCTGGGGCTCCTGGTTTTGTTGTTGACGTGCAGCGGCCGGTTTCCATGGTTACGGATCAAAAGGAGGTTAGGACTAAACCGAGTGTAGTCTTTCACTGCTCAGGACAGGACCAAGCTGCTGCAACTGTTTTTTCTTTCAATGCTGCACCAGACGACCCTTGCATGGAGCGAGTTACTCGTAAGGGGTACTCCAGCAAACTTAGTTGGGCTGATGCTCCTGTTGTGGAGGAGGTCCCTGGACTGTGGAGGACTCGTTGAAGGCTACAGGCTGGGTACACTCCTGATACTGGGTCATGGATCTCGGGCTTTGCCCCATTAAAATTCAGGGAATCACACTATCACCTCCTCCTACTACAGTACTAACTCAGAGACATGATGTACTAATCCTGACACTATGGCTACTGCATTAACTGTAGGGTTCTTTACCTGCTTTCCTAAGCCCTCCAGTGCAAGAATCTTCACCAGCTAAAGACACTTGACAGCATTCTCCTCTCCACTTGCCTTCGGATCTGGAACTTTCTCAAACCCCAGTTTTTCAGCAGCTTAATACAACTAGGGCTAGTTCTCCATTACATGAGGTGGAGGCAGCTGAACTAAGTGACATTTCTGACTTTTTGGATATACCTAGAAATATTCCAGCTGATGTTTGGAATTTTCCACAGGCATCTCCAGGTGAGGGGGAGCAGCCCCCTCCTTCTGCCCCTCCTAAAACCCCTCGGCCTTGTGCCTCCCTTTTTCATAATCCTGCTCCTTCGGCTAAAAGACATAATGCTGTACGCATCATCTATAAAGGGGGTCTAGATACCTTTCCTGATAGGGTTTATGTGGGTCGTACATTGTTGAAAAACAGTTTAAATTTTCATGTTTCTGCGTTATATGCCCTAATTCATGTGTCTGGTGAGAATGTCTTTGATATCAGCTTCAAACTGGGGAGTGGCCTTGACAAGTTCTGGGCACGTTATCACCAGGTAAAGGCCACCCCTTTGTGGGCCCCTTTTGAGGTTTTTCCTCTTACCAGGCCTGCTCACAAAACCATTTCAGTACTCTTTCGAAATGAAGGGGTCAGTGTTACTGACTTGCGGTTTTGGCTTAAGCAACGTTGCACTGTAACGGGTCATCCTGAGGCTATATTTGACTCTGAGGGAATCTGGACTGGAGGATGGAGAATTAGGGTGATTTTACACTCGGAAGGTGGAGGTCTCCGCCACCTCCCAAATAGTTTTTTTCTAGGGAGGGATAGAGGTGTTCTGTTTTATCCTGGTCAACCCAGGACTTGTTATAAATGTGGGCTCTCAGGTCACATTAGTACTGCCTGTGACCAGATGAAATGTTCCCTTTGTCATAAGACTGGTCATCTTAGTGGTCAATGTTTGAATTCGGTCCGTTGTAACCTTTGTGGAAAAGAAGGACACATTTATGTGGCCTTTCCTGAGGCAGCTCATAGGAAATCCTCTTCTGCTGATGGGGAGGAGCAGCGTCTCTTGGTTACTTTAGCCCAGAGGAAATTTAATAAAGCACCTACCACATGGTTAACTGAGGATGTTCCTCCTTCTACATTACCTGTTTCTACTACCCCGGGCCCTCCAACCCCTAACGTGTCTGTCACTTGTTCTGTTCTGGTTTTGTGGGAGACTTCTCCTCCTTTAGTTGTAGAACCTCCTGACCACTCCCCTGTTTTGCAAGCTGCCTCAATATCCACCACTGTTACTGAGGTTCTACCTGGCTCCATGCCCCCCATGATGTTGAGGACCTCCTGAGAGGAGAATGTCGACCAGGAAAAGGTCTACTGGCCTTGTCTACTCCTAAAATGCCTAAACTTCACTGCATGATTCCTCTAATAGATTTTCAGTTTTGGATGCTGATCACTCCGACACTGATTCAGTCTGTTCCTCAGCAGATTCTATTCTACCCAAAGATGCTTCTGATTCTTTGATACCTGATGAGAGCGAAAACCCCTCACAACCCTCACATCGAAAAGGGAAGCCTAGGAAGAAAAAGCATTGATTTAGTCTCCCCTGTCTTTCCAAAATGCTTTTTTCCCCTCCATTCTTAATTTTGAGGTCTAACGTCAATAGTATTAAGAATGCAGTTAAACGGAGTGCGTTATTTTCCTTTTTAAGGACTTTCCCTCCCGGAGTCTTTCTTTTACAAGATACTAGGCTACACACTACTTTAGAACTCACTCTTTCCACTAAAGCATTGTACTTGGGGATTTCTTTTTGGTCAATTGGCCCAGAACGTTGTATGGGGGTTGGTATCCTTTTTCATCATATTCAACCTACTGTGGTTCGGTGTTGGACCTCGTCTCTGGTAGAGTGTTGTTACTTGATTTCATTTTGGACTCAGTTTTTTTTTGAGTAATTAACACTTATGCACCCCAGACCAAAGCAGAGCGTACACTTCTTTTTCAACAAATTAGTCCCTTTCTACATATAGCTCATTATGTCATTTGGGGAGGAGGGGGATTTTAATTGTGGATTGAGTAAATGGGATAGGGGTTCCACCACCACGATGGAAAAAATATTTGGTGATATGGCTGCACTGAATAAGGCTGCGCAAGATGCTCATCTCAAGGATGCTGCTTTTTTCCATACAGGAGTGCGGGAACGAACCTTTTTTAAAGTGGCATTATCTACCCGTATTGATTTTTTGTTTCTGCCTCTTTCTTTGTTACTCCAGACTGTCTCTGTGGAACCAACTGCTTATTCTAACCATAGGCTTTTGAAGGTTTCTTTGGGTACAGCAGTTGCTCCTATGGGATCTGGATACTGGAGGTTAAATTCTAGTCTTTTGCAGCAAGCTGCTTTTCTATGGCTCATCTCTACTTTTTTGGCTTGTAGGAAATTGTATTCCTTATATGATGATCCCGTGGTTTGGTGGATGGAAACTAAATCGGACCTGCACACCCTACTTGTTTCCCATAGCAGATACTTGAGTAAGGGGACTTATTCTTTGTATTTACAGGACAGAAAACAGCTACAACACTTGTATTCCCTCTCACAACTTACCCGACATGATTTTTCGGCTCAGATTGCTCATTTTCAGAAGAAGATGATGCAATATCATTTACATTTAACAGCAGATCTTCAGTCACGGCAGCAACATGGTCCACAGGGACCATTTGCTACCACTTGTCCCTTACTTAGCCACCAGGAGAAGGTACAGGCTAAATTCCATTTCCGCCTTTATGACCAACGGGGGTGGTCCACACTGAGCAGAGTAGTGCTTTGGGCATTGCATCAACCTATGCTGCTTCTTTATTCACTGCCCCACCAGTTCAGTCATTAGATTTTGTTTCTTTTTTTGATAAAATTCATGTTCCCCAGGCACCACCAGATCAGCTTTTAGGCCTAACGGCTCCTTTTCAGGATCAGGAAGTTGCTGCTGCCATTCAATCCTTATCTAAAGGTAAAGCCCCGGTCTGGATGGTCTCACCTCTGACCTTTACCATTTTTTAGATGGTGAACTTTTGGAAGAACTAACCTCTGTTTATAATTCTATGGTGCTGACTCAAAATGTCCCTTTTGATATGACTACGGGAATTCTCATCTTTACCTTTAAGAATAAAGGTGATAAATTGGATCTATCTAATTGGAGGGCTATTAGCCTCTTGAATACTGATTTTAAAATTCTTGACAAACTTTTGAACACAAGACTGTTAACAGAGGCAAAGTTCTTGATTTCTCCAGTGCAATCTTGTACTATGCCTGGGAACTCAATAACAGATCAACTACTTTTATTACGGGATATATTTTTTCATGATTCTGCTTCACCATTGGATGGTTATGTGCTTTCCCTAGACTGGCGGCAAGCCTTTGATAATGTGGTGCATGTCTTCTTATGGCATGTACTAAGCCATTATGGTATTCCTGCCACTTTTATAGCATGGCTACAGGCTCTTTATCGTACTGCTGCTGTTCATCCCTGTATTAATGTTTTTTTAGGCCCTCATGTTCCTATTAAGAAAGGTGTTCGACAAGGGTGTCCGATCAGTCCCCTTTTATATGTATTTAGTATAGATCCTTTATAAAGGCTTCTCAATTCCACACCCGGGATGGCTCCAATACAGATATTGAATTTTATGGTTCCTTATACTGCCTTGGCCTATGAGGATGATGTGGTTCTTTTGGTTGGGAATACCCAGTCTGCTGAAATGGCACTGACTATCTGTACCAATTATAGTACATTCTCAGGTACCAGTTTGAACCTATCAAAAAGTGTTGGGAAACCCCTTGGTGGTCAAATTGTCCTTACTGATCACATAGCTGGTCTCTCTTATACGTTAGGTCCTTTGAAAATCCTAGGCATTGAGTATGGGTCATCCCAAATAGATACTGCAAACTGGGATAAAAAATGATTGATTGGATCACAAATGGTTCAGAATTGGAATAGGACCAAAATGAGTTATGGTAAATGTGTTTATTTAATAAGGACTTACCTGGTGCCTCTTTTTCTGTTTCTTAGTTCAGTTTTTTCTGTGCCCAAGTCAAGGGAGGTTAAGTTATATAGCCTATTTTTTCAGTCCTTCTGGGGCAGCCGTCTGAATCCCATCAAAAGAAATGTATTATATTTTCCTCGCAATCAAGGTGGACAGCAAATGGTTAATCCAGTGTTATTTTTTTTCTGTCAGTTTTTGTCTGCTAGTTTGAAACCCTTGTTTATTTCTCCTGATAAATATTGGTGTGGTCTTCTTTTTCAAACTATATCACCCTGGTTTGTAGCTTGGGATTTGGGTCATTTACGTCACATTAAGCAGGTAGTCACTTCTCCATTGTATTTGCGTGAGGTTTTTGTCAAGCTTAGGTCATGGGGGATCACTAGTAGACATGTGATCTACAAATCAAAAAAAAAACAGTTATATGCATTTGTAATGGAGAATCATTTTAGTGAGTTGGACAGCTTTCCGAAATGTCCAGAAATACATAAAGGGGCTTTAATAATTTTTCTGAATGAAAAAATAATTCCTAACAAATTTAAAGATCATCACTGGCTTAATTGCCACGAAAAACTGAATGTTAAGGCTAATCAAAAACATAAACGGGTGGAGGAACGTATTTGTTCTAGATCTCGATGTGTTAATCAACTAGAAACTCTGTTGCATTTGTATTTTACTTGTACTTATATTGGCAATTTTTGGAAATTCTTATATGACAAGACCCGGCTCTCTTTTTTTCTACAACTTACATATCCTGCACTTATGTATGGTAGTTATCATAGCAACTGGGATATTTTGGACACAAGCACATTGACTGTCATTTTTGCTGTTATAAAATGGTTTATCTGGCATTCTCGATGTTTGTTCACTCTTCAACAACATGAATTTTCTTATTATGATTTGTATGGCAATATTTTCAAATCCCTACAGGATGTGTATTTTTCTGAATCTACAAGTCTTAGTAGAATCCGTTTGCAGGCCATCTGGCAGAATTTGTCCTGTATTACTGACAATGACTTTCCAATTGCTTGATGACTCTCATGATGGCTTGTCCTTTTCTTTTCATTGCATCTATTTCTTTTGGTTACTACAGGAATAGCTTGTAATTTTTGTTGACATGTGTGATTTTGAGTTTTGTGTTGTATGATTTCTTTAATAAAGTCCTCCCCTACTCTTTTCGATAAGTGCCATGGGATCTTTAACATCCACCTGAACTACCACCAACCCAGGCAGATGGGACCTCGGTTTAACGTCTCATCCAAAAGACGGCACCTCAGAAGTGCAGCAACCCTCTCATGCTGCACTACAGTGTCAGTACTGGGATATTAACCCAAGTGCCAGATGTGGGAACTGAACCCACAGCCCTCTGATCTCCCGGCCTCAGAGGCGAGTGTGCTACCTACTAAGCCAAAATTATACTCATTTTACTAATTTTTGACCCATTCCTATGCTGCCTAGCTTGTTTATCAGTCTTCTGTGTGGAACGTTGTCAAAGGCCTTACTGAAATCCAGGTAGGTCACATCAACTGCTCTTCCCTGATCCATCTCCATGATAACCCAGTCAAAAAACTCTATCAGGTTTGTTTGGTAAGATCTACCCCATGTGAACCCATGCTACTGCAGATTCTGCAATCCACTAGTGTCAAGGTATTCCCCAATCTTTTCTTTAAGTAAAGTTTCCATAACCTTGCCCAAAACTGAAGTCAGGGGTACAGGTCAATAGTTTCCTGTCTCCTTCCTGTTCTCACTTTTGTGTAGTGGGACCACATCTACCCTCCTCCAGTTCCCCTGAACTTACCCCATGTCTAGTGATAGCTTGAACAGGGCAATCAGAGGTGCAGACAGTTCCTCCTTTAGTTCGTTCAGTATCCAAGGGAACCCCGTCGGGCCCCATAGCCTTGTCTTCTTTTAGTTTTGTTAGTTCCCTGAGGACTCTCTCCTCCATAAAAGGGTTAATTTCTACCTCCCTTCCCTTAAGGCCCTTCTCCAATATCTGTGGTGCATCACATACCACTTTCTTCTTGAATACTGAACAAAAGTACTTATTTAGTTTGTCAGCTTTCTTCTGGTCCTCTTCCACACTTCCCCCTCCTCCCCTTTTAGCCTTTCTATCCCTGCTTTGCTTTTTTTCCTTTTGCTTAGTTACCTGAAGAAGGTTTTATCCCACTTTTTTGCTGATTTGGCAATGTTTTCCTCCATATATGCTTTAGATCTCCTAACTGCCTTCCTTTCCTCCCTTTGTTTCTCCTAATAACTGTCCCTATCCTCTTCCTTCTGTGTCATCTTGTAATTTTTGAATACCTGCTTCTTTTCCTTTACCTTCTCTGCTACTTCCTTGGAGAACCATATCAGTCTATTTCATCTCTTGCTCTTAGCAATCTGCTTTACACAGAGGTTTGTTGCCTTGTTAATGGCCTGCTTTATTTTTGCCCACATTTTCTCTACCCTACCCTTATTCCCTATTCTTGCTAGAGCTTCCATGTGGCACTTTCCCATTTTCTTGAAATCAGCCCTGCTGAAGTCCAGGACCCTTGTTTTAGTGTTGTTCTGTTCTGGCCCTGTCCTTATACTGAACCACACCATACGATGATCACTGGTCCCCATGTGGCTTCTCACTGTGATGTCAGCAACACTGTCACTATTTGACAGTACCAGGTCCAGCAATGCCCCATCATGAGTGGGTTCTTTAACTAGTTCCCTGAGGAATGCCCTGTGCAGGGAATCTAGGATTTCCCTACTTCTAACTAATGCTGCAGCAGGTAGGCTCCAATCCATATCTGGTAGATTGAAGTCCCCCACTAGCAGTACCTTGCCCTTGTTAGCCATCCCTTGTATTTCATCTATCATATTCTTATCTCCTTCTTCTCCATGTGCTGGAGGTAAGTAGATCACCCCTATCCTAATAGCGGCCCCCCCTACCTGTCTCCAGGGTGACCCACAGTACTCCCACTTTACTCGTCCTCTTTGTATTTCTGTGGCCTTCATGTTCTCTCTCCCGTAAAGAGCCACCTCTCCTCCCTTTTTTCCTATCCTGTCCCTCCTGAATAGTGCATTCCCTGGTATGACTACCTCCCATTCCTGGTTTTCGTTGCACCAGGTCTATGTAATTCTACTATGTCCAGGTCTCCTGCTGCCATGGTGGCCTCTAGGTCTGCAATCTTGTTGCCTAGACTTCATGCATTTGCACACATGGCTCTTCATTTTATACTGCCATCCCCCTCTTCTTGCCCTTTTGCACCTCCCATTTTTCTCCATTATTATCTTTACTCTTCCCCCATCCCACTTCCTTCTGGTTTCCTATTTGTGTTTGTTCCCTTTGGGACTTCCCACCCTCAGGATTCTCATTGTTGACCCTGTAAACATGTGGAGGGATAGACCATGTCTTTCAGCCTTATCTTCACCTCTCAGCCTCCCGCTCTTGTGACTGCTTCGACTAATTTTCCCCCCTCCACTTTTCTGCTCAGCCTCCCCTTCCTGATCACCTGACAAAGACGTGAGCTGCTCTAGTCTCCCATCATCTGCCACTTCCTCTCCTCTCTCTCCCTACCCTGGTTTTCCCTCTAGAATTCTTGAAATCACCTTGAATGTGTTCCTCAAGTACATTATTCCATGATGCTGTACCTGAACTGCTTAAATACTGTTTAATACTGTCTTCATTAATGCTGCTTGTCATGTTTTTAACATTGTTTGTACTCTACTGACCTTTATAAAAGAGGCATGGCTCAAAGGTATTGTAATTCCAAGATTTTAATAAATAAATAAATAAATATTTCACATCTCCCTTTGGCTAGTTTAAATGCTTACTAAAGTAGCATTTAAACTGTTCATGAAGGATATTGGTTCCCCTCCTGGAGTGATGTAGACTGTTGCCCCTGTACAGGCCTCCATCCCTCCAGATGAAGCCACAGTCCCCTATGAATCTGATCCTTCTTATTTGCACCACTTCCTCAACCATAAGTTGAAGTCCCTGGTGTGGAGCCTCCTGTCATTCTCTTTGTCATGAACACATAGCACCTTTGAGAAAGTAACAGATTATGCTACTTGCCTAAGATGCCTCCCAGTTTCCTGAACTCTTCTTGAACTACATCTGGCCTCTCCCCAACTAGGTCAATTGTCCTCAAGTGGACAATCACATCTAGCTGCCCATCCCTCCCTGCCTCCCCAGTGATCTTTAGGATCCTCCATCCATCCCTATGAGCTGTGGCACCGGGAAGGCATCTTACCACCTTCTCCTCATCCCTACCCATCCCCAAATGTATCTCCCTATTGAGTTCCCCAACAGGATTCACTTCCTCCTCCTCTGGGGTCCTCTGTCACCCACCTTGGGGCCTCCACCATGGTGGACCTCCACATCTGTCTCAGTCATTACCTCGGGTACCTCTCTGGAGCAGTCCCACCCTGCCAGTGTGGCATAGGAGATCTGTAGTGGTATGGAATTTGGGATGTGCTTATGTTTCACTGCCCTAACCCTCCCAGAGCCCACAGTTGTCAATTGCTCATCATAACAAGCACTCTTTGAGGAACTGGAGGAGGACTTGGTGTTCCCTGAATTGGGGAGTAGGTCCTCCTAACCCAAGTCATCTGGGCCTCGAGTCTGGCAACTTCCTCCTTCAGCCCAGAGAGGTGTCTGCAGATGGGGCTGCACTGCAGTCTCCAGAAAGTCTCCCTAAAGACTGCTGCCTCACAGCCGCTGCACTGCACTGCATCACTCCCATCATAGTTACTCATGATATCTAGACCTTACCCACTACCCCCTTAAAATTTACCAAATCCAGTAGTTAACCTACAGGCTAAGAACTCCCAGGAAAACTGTTTGCACACACACACACACACACACACACACACACACACACATGCACGCACACACACACACACACACATATATACCCCTTTAGCACTGCCTACCCTTAAAAACACACCCGATTCAATAGTTAACCTACTAAGGAAAAGTAAGGAGCGAGAAGGCTTATTCAGCCCAGGAATGCTCTTATGCTAACTCATTAATTAATTTGAGTAATATTATAGGGAGTGACCAGACATCAAAAAGCTATCTAACTTCCTTTTAAATTCATTTTTTGTTTTACTTAACACTATATTTAAAGGTAATTTGTTCCATGGTTGGATTATCCTAAAAATATAAAAACACTTTCTGGATTTATAATGAAACTTTCTCCCAGCAAGTTGTAAGGGATGCCCTCTGGTGTCATTGGGGCAGCCTTTGAATTCTAGACCTAATTTTGTCATCAGGTATGGATCGTTGGTAACATCAAAAAGGAACAATAAATCACCCCTAAGACGATGGGTCTCGAGTGACATAAGATTAAGAGTAGTTAATCTGGCTTGGCAAGTATGTTATCGAGTCCCTGTACATGCTTTGTATAATTTTGTTGTACCCTTTCCAGCTGTAAACAGTTTTTTTAAATGGACCCCACAATTGGGATGCATATTCCAGGTGTGGTCTAGCGTACTCCCTATAAAGAGGGAGCATAATATTAGGGTCCTGAGACTTTATATTGCGTCATATGGACCATATAACCTTATTAGTTCTACTGATAACTAAATGTATACGTTCAGAATGCCCTTAATCATTTGAAATGATAATACCCAGATCTCATTCATCAGTTGTGGTATTTAAGAAGCTAATTCCAAGAGTGTAAGTGGTCTTTGGGTTACTAATGCCCAGATGTATTACTTTACATTTATCGGGGTTTAGTCTTATGTGTTATCTTGAGACCCATTCTGAAGCACTTGATCTTGTTCGACAAGAATGGGGGAGATAAGATCTCTTATAAGGCTTTCAAATACTGTACCTTGCATAAGGTTGAAGTGAGGCTTATTGGCCTATAATTTTCCCAACATGACCTAAGGCATTTTTTTTGTAAATCAGGATGACATGTTTCCATTCTGTTGGTACAAAACTGTAGCTTATGCAACCTTCAAATAGTATTTTAAGAGGTAGAGCAATACAATATGACAAGATATAATAAATGATCTGCAATGTTGTCAGGGCCCAGGCTGGTTTTTCCCTTTTGTACCTGCAAATTTTTAAAAAATCTGGTCTACTGTAAAATGAATTTGACCTGGACTTTCTATACTTGGCGTGAGTATGGTTTGATAGTTTTTACAGAAGATCTCACAGACTTTTTTTATTAAATAAATCCACCATATCCTTTGGGACATTTAGTGTTATATCATTAATTTCTAAGAGTCCTACCTGGCTTACTGTTTTTTTTTTTTTTTTAAAGAATTTATACATGCATAGAATTGTTTCCCATTATTTTTATTTGCAGTTCTGGCAAGATTGTGTTCCCATGCAGATTTGGCCTTTTTATTTTTTTTTTTTCACATTGCTTTTGGATTTTTTGAAAGTTATCCCAATTATGTTTAGTTTGCAATTTTAGGTAAATATGAAATTTTTTGGTTTTGAGTTTTAGAAGTTTTTTATACTTTTAGTAAGCCATTTTGGGTTCAGCCTAGTATGATTATATTTGGCTTTGGTAGGAATATAGCTATCCCTTAGCAGATACAATGTTTTTTTAAGTTCCCAGTGTTCTTCTATATTTAAACCAATCATACAAGTTTCCCAACAGATTTTGTTTAGCTCCTCTTTCATTTTTAAGAGATCAGCCTTATTATAGAAGAACATTTGGTGGAACCAGAATTCAGCGTGAACATAATATTTATCGTAAATATGATAGAGTTATGATCACTGTTACTAACTGGTGAAATGATTTTAACATTACTAATTTCCAAGTGATATTACTTAAAACAAGATCCAAAATTCTGCCATCCCTAGTTGGACGTAAAATATGTTGTGTTAGCCAAAGTTGGCTGCATATAGAAAGTAATTTATTCCCCTTACAGGAACTAGCAGCAAGATCTTTCAAATTTATTTCCCCCCAATTGAAATCTCCTGTTATAAGGATATCACCGATAGCACCCCCATTTTCAAATTTGGATAACATGGCATCAAACAGATCTGTCAATGAATTAGGTGGCCGGTAGCAAGTACCTATAATTAAGGATTGTGAATTAGCCGTAAGTTGTTTAATCCATAGGGTTTCCGTCTCAAGAACATTAGAATGGATTTTATCTAATATCTCTATACATTTAATGTTGTTGTTAATAAATAGTGCAACTCCTCCTCCCTTTCTAATATCTCTGTTTAATTTATTTATGGTGTAGCCTGGCATCTTGATTTCCCAGGAAGTATTATTATCACCCCATGTTTCTGTAATTGAAATGATGTCAATATCTTCCAGTATAGCCCTTATATGTAGTTCATCGAGTTTACTGTGGAGACACCTACCATTAAAGTAAAGTACCTTTAAGTGATTGCTGGTAGGAGAATATTTAGTCTCATGTAGACTGGTTTTTAGAGAAGTGAGTAGACACCCCTTCTGCCCCTGCTGAACTAGTTTAAATGAAGGGAGATGCTATTAACAATATGTTTTCCAAGTAGGGAGCTACCCTTGCAGCTGAGGTGAAGCAATACAATTCAGCTCTGTTTTTGAAGTTCTCCCAATGTGTAATACAAGTTAATTCCTGATATAGACACCATTTACGTAGCCATTCTTTGATGGAGTTAATTTTGATTATAAGGTGTTCAGTGGCATGGGAAATTGGAAGTATCTCAGACAGACATATGTCAGATCCAAGATCAATCAGCATATTGGTGAGTGCTACAAAATCTTGTTTAATTTTATGTACAGAATCATAAGTTATGTTATTCACCCCAACATGCATAACTGAGTGGGTATTCACCACAGTTATTCATAATGTCCCCTAACATAGCTGTAATTTCACTGATTTTAGCACCCCTGAATGAGGAGCAGGTTCTATTCATTTTGTCAGGATTGCAAATAACTCTGTCCTGATGTTTTATTATAGAGTCTCCTAACACATATACCTGTCTTATGTGTGGGGAAGGGGTGACAGCAGGATTTGTATCCATCTCGATGTTCTCTATATTACTGTGAATGGCCTGATTTGTATTTTCAACATAAACCAAGTTGTTAACCATTTGGACATTATTTGGAGCTGATATAGGAGGACTGGTGGTGCCTGGTGTTGGGGTACTTGGAGCATAGTTTGATGTAGTAGTGCAGACATTACTAGTTCCGCATTATTCTGGTTTACTGCAGTTGTTATCACCCCTGCTATGCCTACATGTTTTTTTTGTGTGTGTGCCTACTCTTGGAGGAACAAGGTATGGGCTCAATGGCTTTTACAGATCAAGAATTATTTGCTTCAGGGTCAAAAATGTTGATAGTATCTAGATGTAATAGGTCAAACCTATTCATTGTAGGTATAACAAATTGTTCTCCTTTCCAACCTTTTTTGGGTGCCCTAACATTTTGTACTAGGGACCAGTTGTCCTCTGTAGAGTCATTAGGGTCCTCTTCTCTATCTCTTTTCCTGTTTATAAGAGTTTGAGTAGTAGGTGCCGGTGTAAGTGAAGTAGTGTTTAATTGTTCCAGTATAGGCTGGGATGCAATTAAGGGAGGGGAGGTATCAAGAATATTTTGCACATCATTAATTGTAGTTAATGGGATGACTAACCTTATGTTATCACAGTCAGCCATAATAAAAGCTCTAAATCTGTTAGCCATATCCTTCTGGCTAGACTCAAGCAAGACTAATCTAGTGTTAAAGCAATTTATTTCCTCCAGCAATTCAGTATTTTTTTTACATTTAATACAAATATACAGCTGTTCAGACTGTACAGCAAAAGTGATTGAGTACATACAACAGCCTATACATTTTATGCCCAGTTCACCACTCAGAGTAGTTATGGTATCCCCTGAATAGTGTGTATAGTGATGGTACGCATTTTGTTTGGATGACATCGAGGTATAGTCACTTAATATCTCGGATGATTGACGTATTATTAAAGGAACAGTGCTATAGCCTCTTGGGAGATTAACACTGACTTAGCTCCACTTGTCAGTTAAAATTATATCCTTGAAGCAGTACATAAGCATTCCAACTTAACTAGAAGGATACTACAACTGTATTACCTGGCCCCTGCTCCCTGCTTCTACTCCTGACAAGCCAGACATGCACATGTGTGTCTCTGTATGTGGAGCCATGCATGCCCTGCTCACCGCAGGTCTGTTTATGATGCACTTTGTGACCTGGAAGTGTTAGTCTGAGGTCACCAGTCCACCTGAGGTTCCCACAATTTAAAAATGTTGGTATTTAAAATATACTTGTGCGACTGCAGCTCATACGTGATAGTGGCACAGTAAAAACATGGCCCCAATGTTGTTTCCCAATTAAAAGAGACCTGCACACAGACAGTAGTTTGGGTACAAACCTAGCCAAACTACTACCTCTCTTCCTGGTTCTGGAGTACAGTAACTAGGGATCCAATAAGTAAAACACTGCTTGTAGAGCCTTAGACAGTGGGAACCACAGCAAAACAAATACACAACCATCTGTAGTGGGCAGCAAGGCAATGAATCTTGAAGCAGACACTCTTTTCACTGTGAGTCTGTTTATGATGCACTTTGTGACCCAGAAGTGTTAGCCTGAGGTCACCAGTCCACCTGAGGTTCCCACAATCAAAAAATGTTAATATTTAAAATATACTTGTGTAGCTACCACTCATCTGTGACAGTGACACAGTAAAAACATGGTCCCAATGTTGTTTCCCAATTAAAAGAGACCTGCACAGAGACAGTAGTTCGAGGACAAACCTGGCTGAACAACTACCTCTCTTCCTGGTTCCAGAATACAGGGACCAGGGATCCAATAAGTAAAGAATGGATTGAGGAAGTTGTAGAGCCTTAGACAGTGGGAACCACTGTAAAACAAATACATAACCCTCTGTAGCGGGCAGCAAGGCAATGAATCTTGAAAAAACCTACAGGCCAACTCTCCCAGAAGCACTATTTGCACAAACCCCCTTTAGTGCTACCTACTATTTTTTCCTTATTTTTCTTTTTTTTACTCTTTGTTCTTCCCTCTCCCCTTCTCTGTCCCTTCCTCCTTCCTCTGAGTCAAGTGTTTATGAGGCTTGGTAGTCTCCTTCTTCCTTGCTCAGAGTCAGATGTTCAGCAGCTAGTGAGGAGAGAGAGAGCTGCTCTTTTACTACAAGGATGATGAGTCTTATATGTCTTGGAAATCCCTCCCTTCCAGCCCAGACAGGAAGTTCCTGTTGCCAGTCAAATCCAGTGTCTATAAAAGTGGAACTAGCTAAGGGTGGGAGTGTGGAGGGGTGGGGCAGAGGGCAAAAGCCAAGTACAGGGAAGTCCAAATGCAGACACCTGGATTACTTCTGTCTAAGCCACACACCCCAATTTGCAGCTCTCCTACTCACCCAGGAAACTGCAAAGATGATAACAGTTCCCTTCCCCATCTCAGAGTAGCACACTAACTCTTGTGTATTTTTTTAACCCTAATTGATGGTCCCAATTTACCTTGCAGACCCTACACTTCTTTTTTTATTCTTAGTCTGTTTGTACCTCCTCAGCTGGGAGGGTGTACCTATGGTTCCCCCATCCAGCATGGAACCCTCAGGACCTGCACTGGCCACAGTCAGAGCTAGACCCCTTTTGCCCTGCCCACCCCAGGCTGCTTCACAGTAGGTACCCACCCCACACACTGTGGAAGACCTGGGGCCAGGCTCAGGGAAAGCTAACTTGAATGCATCTGCTGTGGTGCTGCCAGGGCCAGCCTTCATGTTACATGCTGGAGGATTGTTTTTTCCTGCAATGTTCCCCCCACAGTGCAGGCATGCAATGGTGTCAGGGACACTGCTGTGCATGCTTCCATGCTTTGCACATCTGATGTCAGCCCATGCCGACACACACTTGTGCCCCCCCGAGCCTGCATCAGCCTCCAGTCACCAGTAGGAGCCAGCAGCTCAGTGGTCATCCCCTCCCACCCTCCCTGGAGGAGGAGGAGAGCAGTCCATGGCATGCTCGATCCTCCTCCCTCAGCTGACACACCAACACCCGAGGTTGCTCCTGAACCTGGGTCATTGGCGTGGTAAGAGGTAAGGCATTAGCACCTCAGGCCTCTACACCATTGGGCCAGCTCCTCGACACTACACTTCTAATAAAGTATCTATATGCTTTTCCCAAGTCAGTTGCATCTCTGGACTTCCTCTAACAGCCTTCCTGTCCTAACTTCTCTGTACTGGCCTTAGTGTCCACCCTTCCTTTGTTTCTGCATCCCAGTTTCTTATGACTGTCCCATCCCAGTTTCAAGCTGCTCACTAATTTGGCCTATACAGATTCATAAGGAGGCTTGTCCCATTTCCCCACCATTCTTTCAGGGAAATAGTCCTTTCAGAATTGTCCCTTTTCAATGTCCCTCTGCAAGTTTCAGTGAGTTCTCACCTCGTTTCTGTATTTGAGCTCAAAGAGAAAAGCACCTTCTCATCCACACTATATACCCAAGCAGGTACTTGTATGTTTCCATCATGCCATCCCTTTTTCTCCTTTTCTAATGGTGTCCATGTTTAAGTCTTGTAACCTCTGATTATATGACTTGCCTCCTACTCTTTGGGCCATCTGGGTTGCCCTGAGCTGTACTGCTTCCACGTTGATGCAGTCTTTCCTCGAGTGTGGTCTTCAATAGATTTTAGTTGACATTTTGGATAAACAAAATCATCAAACATCTGAATCTAAGGCCACTACTGATAACACATCAAATAACACTACAAAAAGACAAGCAATAGTGTTGGGGTGACTCTATCATCAAATATTGTGATACGCAGATCTGTAATTCTGACAAAAAGAATATAACATGTAGTAGCTATAGGGGAGCAAAAATCAATGGCATCATTAACCAAGTGGGCCTTGTACTAACAAATGCTGGACTAAAACCCATAGCAGTAATCCACACAGGGACCAATAATATACATGGATCCTCAATTGAGGAAATAAAAAAGAATTACATGAACCTAAATAAAACCCTCAAAAAATGAGACAGTGAAGTTTGTTATTCTGAAATTCTACCAATTCCAAGACTAGGTTACTTCACCAATAAAAAAATGTAAAACCATTGATGAGTGGTTACGAAACTGGACACTGGAGAGTGGAATCAAGTGTCTTATATATTGAGAAACTTTTGAATCTAACTATGGACTATTTTGCTGAGATGGGTTGCATTTAAATAAATGAGGAAGTTCACTGTTGGGGGGAAAAAGATGGAAAGCCAAATCATTACTACTTAAAACTGATAGAAGGGGGGCAAGGGGAAGATCCATCGACTCCCACCAGTTGAAACACCCTTAGGGAATTCAAATTTCTATTAGCAAATGTACGAAGCCTAAACATCATAAAAAAATTTGAACTTGAAATTTTAACTATAAGGGATAAGCTAGACCTTATTGCCAATATCAAGACTTAGTGGGATGATGCAAATTCATGGTCCCAAGAAATCTCAGGGTACAAATTGTTTTATAAAAACAGAGGTGACAAAAGGGGTGGAGGTGTGTGTTTTTATATTAAACAGAACAATGAGGTATTTGAAATTACTTTGGATAAGAACCCCACTACAGAAATCAAGTCCATCTGGATACAATTACAGTTCCCCAATAAACACAACATAAAAGTTGGGAACTTTTGTAGACCACCTTCTAGTAGTACTGAATATAAATCACAAATACTGAAGAAAATCAATCTAGCAGCATAAACAGCTGATGCAATAATACTTGGTGACTTCAAGTTCCCAGGAATTGAGTGGGAAAACCTTACAAGTAATTCCACTCAAGAAGCAATTTTCTTGGATTCACTATCAACTACAGGCCTAGACCAGGTGGTTAAACCCCCAACTAGAGGGGCAAACATACTTGATCTGGTTATTACAAACACTGATCAAGGTATTTTTGAGGTTGTGGTCAAAGAACCTCTGGGTAGCAATGATCACCATATGCTAACTTTTACTTACACAACAGAACATGGTTCTTGTAGTACAAAAACATATTTAAAAAAAATGGCCCTGTGGCACTGTGGGTTTAGGGGCTGGACACCACACCTCGCTCCACGCTGGCAACCCTGGTTCAGGAGCAGACTCGGGTCGTTGGTGGGTCGGCCAGGGGAAGATAGGCTTGAGCATCCCACGACAGCTCACTTACTCCGGGGAGGGTTGAGGCCAAGCCCGCACACTTGCCTGACTACGAGCGGAGGCTCAGAGCACTGCAAGCCCCTAATGATAGGGGACAGGTGGCCGCTATACAGCATGATGTCAGTGCTCAACGCCTTGACATCAGGAGTCTCACGCTGTAGGGGAGGGAGAAAGAGGAAAATAGCCTGCTATCATTGGGATGATGGAGCTCTGGAGACATGCCCTCAATGTGCTTCACCAGCCTGATGGCCCCAGACTGATAAAAATTCAAGGAGATGGGTTATAGGGGGTCTGCCCCATCCCCACTATGGAGTATGTTGTAGCTCCATGGGATTCCAGGGGTCATTTGGGTAGGGTGGAAGGCAGAGAGATGTCTGCCTAGTGGCTCCTGATGGGCCAGGGATGGCAGGCTGGGAAGGTGGCATAACTAGAATGGGCAAAAAATATATATATATTTCAAGACTGGCTATCCAAGTATTGAAAAGTTGCTTAACTCAATAGAATGAGAGAAAAATCTTCAAGATACAACTGTGGAAGATTGTTGGAATACTATTCATAGAATCCTAAAAACAGCTGAGGACTTGTATGTTCCAAATAAACTGCTATGTAACAACAGAGGAAAGATCCCCCAATGGATGACTAACTCAATAAGGAGGCAAATTAGAAAAAAAGAAAGAGCTTTTCACAAACATAAAAAAATACAAAAATGAGGCATCACTAAATCTATTTAAAATAGAACAAAAAAAGACCAAAAAGATGATTATGACTGAATGACTAAATCTGAAATTCTGAATTGCTATATCTAAAGGGTACCTAAAAACGTTATTTTCATACATCAAGAACATAAAAAAAATAACACCATGGATCCATTGGTTGTTAATGATCTAACAGTAAATTGTCTCCTGGATATAGCTGAGGCCTTCAATACATATTTTGCAAATGTATTTAATACTAAAGGTAATTTTTCGATACCCAAAAACCAAGAGCAAAACACGATAACAGGCTTTACAACTCAGGAGGTATTGGATGTTATTAGATCTCTTAAACCTACTTCACCAGGTGGAGCAGATGGTCTTCAGCTGTGTTTTCTTAAAAATCCTGCCCTTAGTTTATACAGACCATTTATGATTCTATTTAACAAATCCCTCACAGCAGGAATAGTACCTACTGTAATAACTGGAAAGAGACACTAGTGACACCTGTTTACAAAAAGGAATGTAGATAATCAGCATCCAGCTATAGACCTATAAGCCTCACATCTGTTTCTGGACAACTCATAGAGAAACTAATCAAAGCCAAGTTCAAAAAGGAATCTTGTACACTAGGCTTGACAGACAATACCCAACATGGGTTTATAAAGGGAAAATCATGCACTAAAATGTTAGGGCTTTTTATGACTCTATTAGTTCAAGTGTAGATGCAGGAAAGCCAGTAGATGTTATCTACTTAGATTTAGAAAAAGGCTTTTGATACTTTGCCACATAATGAATTATTGTATAAACTAGCAAATATGGGGTATAATTCTTATCTAGTGAAATGGGTCTACTCATAGTAACAGCACAGAACACAAAGATAAGAATCTCTGGGCTACTATCATCTACTAGTGAGGTTATGAGCAGGATCCCCCAAGGGTCAGTCCTGAGCCCTTTCCTCTTTAATTATTTTATTTGTGATTTCCACTGATTTCCACTTTGGTGTTGTTAACAGAGTTCCTAAATTCACTGATGACACAAAATTCTCCAGTGAAGTGGACACTCATGCTAAATACTTGCTGCTTATGGATGATCTAAAAATGATTGAACACTGGGTTACAAACAATAAGATGGAATTAAACTTGAAAAAGTGCTCAGTGCTCCATGTAGGATGAAATAACCCTAAAAGACAATATACACTAATGCAGGCCAAACTACCAGCTGCTGACAATGAAATGAATTTAGAAATTTTGATTGACTCCTATATGGATATGCATGCCCATATAAAGAAATCCACACAGATAGCCAATAAGTTTATTAATATAATCAGAAAAACCTTTATTACTAGGGATGAACACAGTACTGTGAACTTGTTTAAGGCATATGTAAGACTCCATATCAATTACGCTTCACCATTCTGGTCTCCATACAGAAAGCAGGTTATAAATTTATTGGAGACTGTGCAGTCAAGGGCCACAAAATTGATTTCAGGCCTAAGCAACAGGTCCTATGATTCAAGAACAGCTACATTGAATCTAATGACAACTTAGCAAAAACGAATAAGAGGGACGTATCTTCATTTTTTTAAATAGTAAATGACACAGAATTGTCCACCATATGTTGATTTATACCCCATCCTCGAAAAAGGAAACTAAGATGTCATAATAGGCAAATTGACATTCCAAAAGCTAACACAGTAAGAAGGAATAATTGCTTTATGATCAAGGGCACCAAACTGTGGAATCAACTCCCTCAATATTTAATTAACATCACAGACTTTCAACAATTCAAAAATGAGCTGGACAAATATATGAGCTATTACATTGCCACTCAGTGTGGGAGACAGACTCAATGGGCATATGCCTCCTTCTGACTACAAATACTAAGATACAAAGCTACCTTGTGCAGTCTTGCAGATGTGGTTGCACCAGTGACCTGCACAATGTAAGCAATAATACCCAACAGGGTGGGCAGTATTGGGCTATACCGGACCACCCAGGAGCATAATGAGGCCCAACGCCGCAGGCGGAGGTCCTTATAGCCCCTGGAAGGTCCGGTATAGCCCATACAGCTCACCCTGGAGGGTATTATTGCACTTAGAAAATGGACCACTGTATAATATATGTTTAAAAAAAGAAAACAATTTGTTTAAATGCTAAAACTCATTTATTTTGTAATAAAGTAGTTCCTCAGCCTGCATTAGAATACTCGTTTTTTTTTGACTAGGGAGTGTTGAGGAGTGGGGAGCTGATTGTCATGGTTAATCCCATATACAGACACACACAGTGTAGCTGCTTACCTGCATTAGCAGCGTAAAATCCATTGGGATTTAAAAATTACAGCCTCCATGAAGTGCAGACTGTGCAGTTCTTCGCTGCTGAGCACTGGTGTCTGAGTGAGAGAGAGAGAGCAAGAAAGCAAGAGAGAGAGATAAGGAGGCGAGTGATTTTTCATCTGTTTTACCAAAACAACATGACAGCAGCGTGACAGATACAGAGAAATCCCTCGATTCCGAGAAGTATTTCCAGTGCACCTCTCTCCCCCTCTCAGACAGCAGTATGAAAGAGACAGGGAAACCCCTCGAGTCAGCCTAGCATTTTCAGCCAGGCTAATGGAAAAGCAGCAGCAGGTAGGGCAAAACTAGAAGTAATGGTAGTCGCTTGCTTATGCACCTCTCCCCTTCTCAGGTGCCTGGTGCCGCCTTCTGCCTATCATGACCTGGAGAGGATGAATGATTTGGGAGAGTTGGGGAGAGGATCCGTGGTAGTCTGCAGGCTGTGCTTTTCTGTGTCGCCCCAGCCCTATAATCTCATTTTTTTTTTCATTTGTGAGACTGGCAGCTGACAGGTTGATCAGGGAAATGGAGCTGAAGTATGTTTACTTGTCGAGATGAGAGCTCCGAGTCCGGCTTGATTGGGAATGCTAGTAGTGGTGTGTGTGCTCAGTCCAAGAGTGCAGGACAAAACTTAATTGGAGCTGTCATTTAAAAAAAAAATGGACATTTGTACTTCTGCCAAAGTGAGCTTAGAGCGGGGCAGGCACGTTGTGGAGGAAGTGCTTCATAGCAGTAGCGCTGAGCACACGACGACGTGCTAGAGCTCGTATTGTTTCTGAGTATGTGGCAAAACTCTTGATTACTTTTTTTTTAATAATAGCTACGTCTAGTGGAGGGGGGGCGTGAGACATCGGTTTGTGTGGGTGGCGATGACACTGGCACTTCAGTGGAGGGCAGGGTTGTACCGTATTTGTGTTGCAGCTGAGTGAGTAGGTGCTTTGTCCCACTTACTGAGTGGGGAAAAATGGCAGTTACTCTGGCACAGGGATATGGCATGGGGGGAAAGAAAAATAAAATGATGTCGGGTTGTGGCGGTATGGTACATGGGAAGGGAGATGGTTGGAGGATCGGGCTGGGTGTCAGCTCTCGCTAAGAGAGAGAAAAAAAATGGTGGGTATTTTAAACTGAACATTCCATAGGCACAGTTATACTAGTGGTGATCAGGTTGGTTGGGGCTGGTACTTTTAATACCTAGGCTTTGTTGCCTGATAGATGCCCACCTTGCCAGGGCTATCAGCCAATCAGAGCCCGAGATTTTTGAAGCCCATTTTCTAAAGGAGGATAACTCCCTGTCTTCTGTTGCTTATCCTACTCCCTATGCATCCCAGCATCATTTTTACCTTATTTACAGCCCTGTTAAAGTGTGCTGTTGTTTTTAGGCCTTCTAGTATCATGACCTCCTAGATCCTTTTTTCTATGGTGCTTTTCTGTACCATCCCCCATTCATACTGCACTCTTGAGTATATTTTCCCAATGCACATCACCTTGCATTTTTTAGCATTGAAGTCCAGCTGCCACATCTTTGACCAGCTCTCCAACCTACCCAGATTCTCCCTGATCTCTCTTATCCCTTCCTGTCTGGTAACCATTGTACAAGCTTTCATGTTTTCTGTGAGAGTCAGATCTTGCTCTTGTTGCCTTCCCTATGTCACAAATAAACATAATGAAAAGTACTGGGCCCAACAGTGACCCCCAGAGGTACTCCACTTGTTATGTCCCTTACCTCTGAAAACTCCCCTTTTATTACTACCATCTTTGTTCTTCCCCGAAGCCAGTTCTCTACCCAAGCCATCAATTTTTTCTCCACCACAAAGTCCCTTAACTTTTTAACCAGCCACTTGCAGGAGACCAAGTCAAAGACCTTGCTGAAATCCATGGAAACTGCATTGACTGCCTGTCCCTTACTGGCTATACTGCTCACCCACTTGAAGAAGGCAGCCAGATTTGTCTGGTAAGACCTTTCTCTTTTGAACCAATTTTCTTTGGGATCCTGTAGCCCATATCCCTCCAGGAAGTCCACTAGTTCCTCCATTAGTGTAGACTTGATAAGATTTCCCACCATAGACATCAAGCTGACTGGTCGATAATTCCCTGGCTCATCCATTCTTCCATGCTTGCGTAATGAGACCAGGTCTAATGTCATCCAGTGTCTAGTAGAGATGCAGTGAAATTAAATTTTGCCTGTAAAATTTTGGTGAAATTGCGAATTTCATCCCATGAAACATTTTGTGAAATTTGTGAATTTCGCTGATGAATTTTGTGGGTGGAAAATGTAAAATTCTGCTGGCGAAATCGTGAATTTTGCCTGCAAAATGTGGACTTTTGCCAGTGAGTGGAGGAATTTCTCCTGAGAGTGGTGAAAGTCTGCCTCCCATGGGTGACATTCCACGAACAAAATTCATGATTTTGCAAGTGAAATTCGCGATTTCATCATTGGAATTTTGCATTTTGCACCCACAAAATATTTTGCAAAACGTGAATTTCATAAAATATTTTACGTAATGAAATTTGTGGATTTTGCACATTTCTAATCCCTAGGAACCACCTGTGTCCAGCCAGTAACTGAATGTCTGAAAGGTGTCATACTATTACCTTCAATACCTCCTTAAGCATTCCTTGGTGTAAGCCATCAGGTCCCACAGATTTTGTGTTCATCCCTTTAAGCTTTTCTAACACCTCATTCCCTGTTACTTTTGTAATAATTGGTTGACCCTGTCTTCTGCCCATTTTATAGGTGCCACATGCTCCAATCCCAGAAATGTGATAACCTCAGGATTACAACTGGGAGAAGTCCAAATATGCACACCCAGGGTATTATTCATATTTTCATTTGCAGCTGCCTGTATATACTCTTGGATGCACAAATTAAGATATCTCATAGTTCTACCAATATGTTTATTGCAGGGAAAGCAAGATATGTACAACACTGGTGAGGTGCAACATAATATAAACTGTCTACCTCAATGTTCCTGTGGCTATGACCGTGATGATAGACCTCACTTTCTGCAGCATAGCAATTCATGCTACTGTACAATTATCACATTTAAAAAAAGCCATTTGGTCATTTTTGGTAGCCAGTTGTGTAAATAAACTTGGTGCTTGATCAGTTAATCTAGTGGTCTTTTGTCTTTTAGTTTCTGAGTGCAGTTTATGGTGAAGTTTAGTTAAAACTTTTTGTTTTTATATTTCAGGTCTTTGTGTGGTGTGGGGAGGTGGTGTGTAATTATAAAAATGTTTACAGATGTTACACTACTACCCTGGATGACAATTCAGTCACAGGGATAGATAGTGAACCACATGCAGACGAGGTGGACCATCAGTCTTTTTCTGCTGACATTCTTTTTATTTTGATGGTTCTATGTTATTTTACGGGTAAGGGCAAGTTATGGGTGTAAAGTTTTTTGTTTTTTTTTTACTTTCGTAACATTACTGTTATATATTTTTTTTTAATTTCTGGGAGGCTTTGATCTCTAGGTTCACTGTGGAGATGTCCATGGGCAGCAGTATTGGTGTCTCAGGAGAGTTTTGCCCAAATACTGGTTTGTGGTTTCAGAAGATAAATATGTGCTAGGTAGGGCTGAGTAGTGGAAATGTTGCATTAGGTTTAGCAGTTTGCCTGGGGCTTGTGCTAATTTTTCACTCTCTGGAGTCTGGACATACAAACTATTTGCTGTTTGTTGATATGTACAGTGGCATATTATAGCTGTGCTACTTGTTTCTTTACCCCTAACATGGTGTTTTTTGCAGCCTGATTCAGGGCAGCTTTTATGCTCAAGGAGTATTTCATTAAGCTCAGATTCTGGGGAAGAACTGATGTCAGCTGATAGTTGAATCTGAAAAAGAATCTTTCACTAAGCAGCAAGGAATTGATGGTGGGGAAGGCTATAGCTGCACTATAACTGTGGAGATGCTTGTTTTGCATTTCAAAAGGGCATACCACCATTTCCTGTGATTGGAAGTCTCAGTATCTCATTAGAGGTCATAAAATTTTATTGCACTCAGTGGAGTAGAAACATAGACTTTGATAGCAGATAAGGACCGCTTGGCCCACCTAGTCTGCCCATTTCCCCTACCTGATGGATAAGCTGCAGATTCTAGTTAATCAACAGCTTACTTCCTCCTACCCCCCACTAGAATTGCTTTATGCCTGTCCCATGCATTCTTGAATTTTCCCACTGTTTCTGACTCCACAGCCTCCTTAGGAAGACTGTTCCATGCATCCACAACCCTCTCTGTGAAAAAGTACTTTCTAACATTACCTCTGAGCTGTCCCCCCTCTATCTTCAAATTGTGCCCCCTTGTTCTTGCACATCTCTTCTTCTGAAAGCTGCTACCCTCTTGTACTTTGTTAATTCCCTTGAGGTACTTGAAATATTCTATCATGTCCCCCCTCTCCCTCCTTTCCTCAATGGTATACATGTTAAGCTGCTTTAGTATCTCCTTGTATGTCTTCTGGTGCAGACCCTGCACCATTTTGGTTGCCCTCCTCTGAACAGCCTTCACTCTGTCTATGTCTTTGCAGAGTTGGGGTCTCCAGAATTGCATGCAGTACTCCCGATGGGGCCTCACTAACTGTCTGTACAGAGCGATAACAACTTCCTGTTTTCTACTGTTGATGCCTCTCCCTATGCATCCCAGTATCCTCCCAGCCCTCCTTGCTGCCTTCTCACATTGCTTGCCCACATTTAGGTCATCTGATATAATTACTCCTAGGTCTCTTTTGATTTTTGTTGTTGTTATTAACTCACCCCCCAATGTGTACTCTTCCCCTGGGTTTTTGTTTCCCAGATGCATTACCTTGCACTTCTTTTGCATTGAATCTGAGCTGCCACATATTTGACCATTCTTCCAACCTTGCCAAGTCCATTTTCATCCTTTCCACCCCACCTTGTGTATCAACCCTGTTGCAGATCTGTGTGTCATCTGCAAAGAGACATACCTTTCATTCCAGGTGCTCTCCAATGTCACTTATAAAGGCGTTAAAGAGGACCGGTCCCAGTACCAAACCCTGTTGTACCTCGCTAGTTACCCTCCTTTGTTCACTGTGGACTTCGTTTACTATTACCCTTTGTGTCCTGTTGTCCAGTCAGTTTTTTATCCAAGCTATCACCTTGGGATTCACTCCAAGGCTGGATAACTTGTATATTAATCTTTTGTGAGAGATTGTGTCAAATGCCTTCCTCAAATCTAGGTAGGCCATATCCACAGCCCCTCCCTGGTCTACTGCTTTGGTCACCGAGTCAAAGAAATCTATTAGGTTCATCTGACATGACCTTCCTGCTATGAAACCATGCTTCCTTGGGTCCTGTGCCCCACTGGCCTCTAGGTACTCAACAATTCTTTCCTTCAGAAATGATTCCAGAATTTTCCCTACCACAGAAGTCACACTAACTGGTCTGTAGTTTACTGCCTCTGCCCTGCTCCCACATTTGTGAAGTGGAATCACATTTGTGCTCATCCAGTCCTCAGGTACCACCCCATCATCTCATGATTTGTTAAACAGAGTAGTCAGTGCTGTTACTAGTTCTACCCTTAGTTCTTTTAGAATTCTGGGGTGAATCCCATCAGGCCCCATTGCTTTGTCCACTTTCAGTTTCAAGAGTTCTTTCAAAACCCTTTCTTCTGTGTATGGACTGGTATCGACCCCCCTATTCAGAGTTTCTCTCTTGTTTGGTTTAGGTACCTCCCACTCCTCTTCTGTTGTGAATCCTGAGCAGAAATATTTGTTCAGTATCCCTGCTTTTTCACTGTCACCCTCTGCCCACATTCCCTCCCCTTTATTAAGTCTCTGTATCCCTCCTTGGTCTTTCTTTGCTCCCTAATGTACCTATAAAAGGTTTTATCCCCCTTCTTAACAAAGTTGGCTATCTTTTCCTCAGTTTGTACCTTTGCTATTCTGACTGCCTTCCCTGCCTCCTTCTGCATTAACTGATAAAGTTCTCTGTCCTGCTCCTTCTGTGTTTCCTTACATTTCCTGAATGCTGTCCTTTTCTCCTTAACCATCCCTGCCACCTCTTTTGAGAACCACAGTGTTTTTTTTCCTTCATTTGGTTTTGTTGATTTGCTTCACACAAAGGCTTACTGCCTCTGCCGTGGCTGTTTTGATTATTTCCCCATTGTTCCTCCACCTCTCCTTCTTGCCCGTTTGCTACTGCTTTCTGAGGCATTCTCTCATTTTCCCAAAGTGAGCCTTCCTACATTCCAATACTCTTGTTTTTGTATGGCTTGACTCTATGGTTGTGTTTATTGTGAACCACACTGTTTGGTGGTCACTTGTTCCCAGATGGCTATCCATTTCTAAATCTGAGATCCTTTCTCCTTCCCCATTTGAGAGTACCAGGTCTAAGATTGCCCCATCCTGAGTGGGTTCCAGCACTAGCTGCCTGAGGCATTCCCCCTGTAGGGCATCAAGAATGACCCTGCTCTTGGATGTGCCTGCAGCAAAGGTAATCCAGTTAACATCTGGCATATTTAGGTCCCCCTTCAACAATATCTCCCCCCTTTTTTGCCATTTTAAGGATACCTTCTATCATTTCCTTGTCCATTTCCTCCCCTGAGATGGGGGTCTGTATACAACCCCCATGTGGATTGTGGTGCCATTTTCTGTCTCAAAGGTGACTCATAGTGACTTATCAACTTCCTATTTACTCTTTACTTCTGTTGCTTTAATCACTTCCCTTATATAGAGAGCTACTCCTCCTCCTTTTTTGCCCACCCTGTCCCTCCTGTAGACTGTGTATCCTGGTGTGTTGACATCCCAGTCATGGTTCTCTGTGTACCATGTTTCAGTGACTGCTACAACATCCAGGTATCCCTCTTCCATCAAGGCCACTAGTTCAGGGAGCTTGTTGCACAGACTGCAGGCATTTGTACTCATCACCTTCCATTTATTTTTTATGGCCATACCCCTTCTAGCCCCATCTCTGTCCTTACTACCTTTTTCTGAATTTACCTCTGTCCTGCTCCCTATTGACTTCTCTACCTTGGTGTTTATCTCTCTAACTACTGTGTTTTGTGGGGGGAGGCTGGGATTTCCCTTTTCCTTTTCAGTGCCTCCCCCCTTGGCTAGTTTAAATGCTTGCCAATGAAGCATTTAAACCTGTCACCTAGGATCCTGGTCCCCCCGGACAGATGCAGACCATCATGCAAGTATAAGCCTGCATCCCTCCAGGTGGCTCCCTAGTCCCCAATGAAGCCAAAACCCTGAGTTCCACACCAGTTTTTCAACCATTCATTGAATCCTATGGTGCAGAATACCCTAGCATCATCCTTGCCATAGACAGGCAGCACCTCTGAGAAGATTACCGTACATGCCACTTGTCTAAGGCCAATCCCCGACTCCACAAACTCCTCTTGCACTACTCTGATCCCATTCACAGCCAGGTCATTTGTCCCTAGGTGGACAATGACATCCAGCTCCCTCCCTCATGCAGCTGCTCCCCTGATCCTGAGGATTCGCTTCCTGTCCCACCGAGCCATGGCATCAGGCAGGCACCTTACTGCCCTATCCCCTTCCTCCCCAACTTCTAACCCCCAATGATCGAGTCCCCCACCAGGAGTTGTTTCCTTCCCCTGTGGGGTCTTGTGCCACCCTCCTGTGGGTCTCCTTTGTGGAGGTTCTCAGCATCCTCCATGGTCTCCACTGCAGGTGCCTCCATAGAAGAACCACTCTTTGCCAGAACAGCATATGAATTGTGGAGAGGTACAGCTGGAGGGATGCACCTCTGTTCCACCACCCTCTTCCTCCCTGAGCCCACCTTGGTCCAACTGCTGGGAGATGGGCAACCTCTTCCCTCAGACCAGAGATGTGCCTGCAAACAGGGCAGCATTGCAGCCTCCAGAATATGTCCCAGAACACTGCTGCCCCACAGCCATTGCACTGCACCATTCCCATCTTGACTTATTTTGTGTTCCCTCTCCTGTTGCTTTGTAGGCTTACTGTCTCCTCCCTCTATGGATTTTTACACTTACTTTCCTACTGCCTATGTGCCCTTACAACTCCTGCCCTTTCTGTTCTGGGACAGGAACTTTCTGAAGTCTTTAGTAGTCTCCTTCATCTGTGCTTGGATTCAGACCTCCAGCAGCTTGGGGGGGTAGAGAAAGAGTTATTTTTTAGGTTCCTTCAAAGTTGATGAAACTAATGTGTCTCAGTGATCCTTCCCTTTCTACTGCCAAACAGGAAGTTCCTGTTGTCAGTCAAATCCAGTGGCTATAAAAGTAGAACTGGCTTAGGGTGGGAAGGAGGGCAATTAGTAAAAAATCTGTAGTTGTAGACTGCTGTTTCTTGCTCTGAAACCACAGTTCTCCTCTGTCAAAAACAGCAGGAAGCTGTAATTGGAGACACCTGCTTTTGTATTCCTAAGCTCCTAAGCCACACCCCCAATTAGATTCACCCTTTGCTCCTGACTCAGTAAATTAAGCTGATACAGCCCCCTTCCTCAGAGAAACACACATTGACTTTCTTCTTTTTTTATTTAAATGAGACCCCCTTCTTCTAATAAAGTATCTGTTTCATCCAAACACCGACTGACTCCTGCTGAGATAGAAGTGATTTATCAGTAAAAAATCTGTAGTTCTAGACTGCTGTTTCTTGCTCTGAAACCAAAGTTCTCCTCTGTCAAAAACAGCAGGAAGCTGTAATTGGAGACACCTGCTTTTGTATTCCTAAGCTACACCCCAATTAGATTCACCCTCTGCTCCTGACTCAGTAAATTAAGCTGATACAGCCCCTTTCCTCAGAGAAACACACATTGACTATCTTCTTTTTTTATTACTTAAATGAGACGCCCTTCTTCTAATAAAGTATCTGTTCACTTAATCCAAACAGGTACTGACTTCTGCTGAGATAGAAGTGGTTTATTAGTAAAAAAATCTGTAGTTCTAGACTGCTGTTTCTTGCTCTGAAACTAAAGTTCTCCTCTGTCTCTTTTCTCCCCAGAAGACTAACAATGGAGACTTGAGGGTAATACATGTCTGAACTTTAGGAGAACATGAGATGACAATCCTGTTTAGGTAATGCTGCACTAAGGACCCCATTGAAGTCTTATGGCTTGTACGTATTATACCTGGTGGATTCATTGGGAGGAGAATGAGTATATTATTATTAACTACTGAGTCCCATATTGGTTAACTGGACCAAATATGACAATGAATATAGTGACCTTATTGAACAGTTTCATGTACTTTTGAGGTAATGTCCCTTATTTGGAGGCAAAGTTTTCAGTGGCCTAGCACGGACCAATATTTCTATAAGTTCCCATAATTTTAACAGCTTGAAACATCCATGGAAAAATAAGATAATGTATTGAATTATTTGTGGTCTTTTGGGCCACACAATTTGATAGTCTCACTGGTGTGTCCATAACTAGCATTTCTTTTTTACAGAGTAATAGTAAGCAACTAGATTTATATGATTAGTGTTCCTTGTCCCAAGAAACTTGGCACTACCTAAGGAGTTTTCAACTCATTTTAAATATTAACTTGCCTACTTTAAGTGAGTGGGATTCCTTTGAATCAGAAATTATTTGTATGTTATAAATGTGCTATGAATGTGTTTGTGTTTGATTTTGGAATTCATTTAATTGGTGTTTATGTATAATGTCATCTTGTTTTTAGAATTCCAAGGTGCTAAACATTTTTCAGTTTATAATAATATATGCAAGAGCTACATTTTCTAACAGGTTTGCTTTTGGAGTTTTAATATCAATTAAATTAAATACATAGTGTTATAATACAGAGTGCAAGCAATACTGTAATTAGTTTGAGCTGGGAAATAAAAATATCTCTAGGGAAAGGCAATAGCCTTTTTTTATAGCTATTTGAAAAAAAAGTTTTGCTAGTATATTGGGAAGTTACCCTCATATGTGATCCTGGGAGAAATTCATTTCAGCTCCCTCTCTAGGTGTTTGGTATTTCTTTAACTGACAGTAAAACTGTAATTGGCATAGGGAGCATAAGATGTTTTTTACTTAAACCAGGCTTACATTGATTTACTTCAGAGATTCTCTGCTCTGGCATCAACCAATTAAAAAAAGAGAAGTAAGCTGTGTTCAGGAGTAGATTCAGCTCAGCCCTGACTAGGATTTACCTGGGTTGTAGCAGTAACTAGAGAAACAGTGATTAGTCAGAATGTAGGCTTCCTCTGGGCATAAGATAGAGACTGTTATAGAGGGCCACATGGATGGGCCAAATAGCACTGGTTTCTTATGTCAGTAGAGTATTACCAAAATGGTACAAAACTGAGGCACAACATATACCAGAAGTTAAGGGGCATAGTTCCAACCAGGCTACTCCTAAACAATATGTGCCAGAGTGTGGGTAATAGCCATAACAGAAAGCATTTTCATTGGTATGTAAGCTCAAAGCTAGATGCGTGATATGGTACATTTTTTAGGAGGTCTTATGGATAGGCCTAATAACTCTGACCACTGAATGCCACCATAGTACTATATAGATGTATTGCCAAACTGGGAACTTTAGGAATAATAATGGAATGTGACCAGGCATAGCAATTACTTATTGTGAGTCCTTTGCTGACTGAGTCCCATGACACAGTCTGGTCATGAGCTCTGGTAGGGGGAAATATTGATTTATTCTTTACTTCTCATGGAATAAGTAGTAATCATTATTATCCTAAATTATTGGGAAATGTAGAGACATTATTCAAATGTAAAATTACGATGACTTGTATCCACAGGTAATCCTGAGAACTTTGGAGGAGGTATCAATATTTTGAAAGATTATTACACATTTCTGAATTACTTCTTGAAACGTATTTATAGCCTGCATGAAACATAGGATTGAGGTCTGTTTTTGTGATAGCATACTTTTACTCCTGATTTGGTGTATTATGAATTATACTGTAACTGTAGTGAGTCAATTGTAACCTACTTTGTTGTTGTTGTTTTTTTTTTTTAGGAATAACCATTGAGCATAAACTTATTTACAGTGGCAACCTCTTACATACAAAAACACAGGCAATATCATATCTTACAAAACAAACAAAAAATACATATAAATTATACATCATGAATTAAAACATTTAAAAGCAGGTGCTTTTTTAAAGAGTTTGCTGACAATTGTTTGATTAGTGGTACTCTAAAATGACAAGGTAATGCATTCCAGAATTTTGGGACCTGTTAGCTAAAACACTGAAAAGATCTTTTGAGGACATTTTTTGGAACATTCATCTGCAACAATTCTGAGTTTCTTAAAGATGGAACGATATCCCTAAAATTTAATCTATCATACAGGTAGGTACCTAAACAGTTTTAACGTTTGTAAATGTTGTAAAGGTTTAATAATTGATCTACAATAAAAACAAATAATACTATAATAATAATAATAATCATATAGGTTAACAATGTCCTGTTTGGCTAAAGAAGTGCTGGTTGGCACCATGTAGTCTGATAAGTACATGGGCCAGAACACCTCTCATCCAATCTGGATGCATAAAATTGCCTACCCATTTTATAAGCAATTAAAACAAATGTGAAAATGTGAAATGATATTGATTACCAAGGCACTTGAGTGCATGGGTAGAATTTTAAAAAGGACCCTTCTGAGGTTCATCTGCCACTATTTCCAAAATGTAAAACTGGCCAGATTGTTAAGCCATCTTTTAGTTTCCCTAACAGTGTTTGAATTGTGTGCCCTAAAAAGTTGCAACCGTGGCAAAAAATTACTCAAACTGCATTTGTGGCATTTTTTTTCCAGAAAATTATAACTTTTTCTCACAAATGGATGTATCTTTTGAAATAGCAGCAGGTCTGTTCAGATGCATTTAGCCAGATGCTGACACAGGCACACTACAGTACAAGTCACAATAAACTGCCCTCCTACTCACTGGTTTAGCATTTTTCAATGAGTTGCTTAATGTGTGCACTGCTCACTTCAATGAATAAATAAAAGTTTCCTAATGGTTTGTTTCTAACTGCTATTCAGTTTCAGCTTACTCTGCAGCTCTCTGGAAACTTTTATCAATGCAGTGAATGAGCAGTGCACACATTAAAGGGACACTGTCAGCTTTCAGCAGCTATCACTGAACTTGTGTGACCAGTGTGCCTGTAATAACATTGATGGCAAAATAAACTATTCCTGTGCCCCAGTATGAGTAAAAGTAGGATTTGTTACATAAATTTTAAAAATATATACTTTCGCTCGGACAGACCACATTACCTTAGTGCTTGGCCTATCTTCTGCCACCGGATGCCCATTCTTAATTCGAACACACATTGATCAAGTGTGAATTTTCTGAACAAGTGTAAGTGATAGTTGTCACTGAAACTACATTCTCTTCTGAGCATGGGAATATTTGTAGGAATAAAAAAAGAGTGTTGCAAGTCTTACTTTTACCACTTTGAAAAATAAGACTACGATACTGACCATTTGCGTCCTGTCCATGGCAACATCCTGTGCATGCTCAGAAACACAGTCTTGTTTGTCAAAGAGGTAAAAGTAAGACTTGCAATTGCCTTTTTTCTTCTTTCAAAGAACCCTATTTTCAGAAGAGCATGTACATTTAGCCTCGACTATCACTTACACTTGTTCAGGAAATTTGCATATGCACAATGTGTGCTCACATTGAGAAGAGGCACCTGGCAGCAGAAAATCAGATGAGCACTAAGGTAATGTGGTTGGTCCAAGCTAAAGTATATATATTTAAAATGTAGTTAACAAATCCCACTGTTACTCATACAGGGGCACATGAATAGTTTATTTTTCCATAGATGTTATTACAGGCACATTGACCACACAAGCTCATTGATAGCTGCTGAACGCTCCTTTTAAGCAACCCATAACAAAATACTGAACCACTGAGTAGGAGCCCAATTTCAACTGAATGCCAGTAACTACTGCACTTCAAATGCATTTGAAGATGCATTACATGAAATTGGATGGGAGCTGAAGGGAGTTTGCAGAGGTTGAATGTACATTGCACGTGGATTGCAGGTGAGTTGATGGTTGGTTGAAAAAGAGTTTCTGTTTTAAGTATTTAGAATTGCCACTACATTATCAGCACAAAAAATAATGAAAGAGCTGTGAGTTGGAGGAACAGTTTAATGTGATTTGTACTGTATATATTTGTGTTCCTGTCAACCCATTAGAAATTTCTGCCACATATTTTGTCAGATATCTGCTCTGCAACTACCTAGTGGGGCAGGCATTTTTACAATCTATGATATAATTTGCAGATTATGTCAAAAAAGCGATGAAATAATAGCGCCACACAAAACTGCACAAGCGAAAGAGAGTCAGAGAAAACAGCTGCAGTAGAAAACAGCTACAGGTAAACATAGCACTGACACCTTTAAGCCGGTAAGGTAAAGTAAGCAAACATGACACCCCACTAAAGACAATGAAACACACATGGGAGTGCAACTTCCAACACGTGTAGTACACATGATACACTATATGGAAAATAGAAATAAAACAAAAACAAGCACATCAGTTCATAAAGTAGTATGAAGTTAAGCCTGTAGTTGAAAGTTGAACTGCTCCCTCATGCCCAGGAACCTACAACAATCACTAGACTTCAGTCCACACAAATTCACAAAACAAAATGATCTATTTGACAATTTTATGTAGTGGGTAGTGGGCTTTACCCCCTGCACCCCCATGTGGGGGATTTCACCACCTGCCCCCCCAAAGATATATATAAACATCCTCAAAAACACACCAAACATGACAAAAAAACAAAATAAAATTCACACAAGGGAGGTAGACTCGAACCTTGGCCCATTGGCCATCCCAGGCATTCACAGCCTGTCATGCTAACCACGACACTGCAGAGCCAGCTTGCTCACCCAGCACACAATAAAATGTTAGAGTGCTCAGACTGAATGAAAATAACTATATGTATAGCATTGCTATGCCCATGCTGTAATTCCCCAGTAGCTCTTTTCACTCATGCCATTTTCACCTTGTGGTTTTTACCACATTGTAATTCCCACATTCTTTTGACTAGATATCTATTTTTTACACAGTACCATCACCAAACTTCCAGTTCCATGTAAGGCTAAAGCCCTGTTTGACAGTAACATTTTTTTTTAATTCATGTGTCGTTTTTGTCCAGCATTGCTTGCCAGCATTTATTTGAGAAAAAAGAGGATGCATTGGTGAACAGCATAAATACAAGTGGTACAGCTGAGAATTCCACGTGACAAACAACTACAAAACAAACCATAGTTATAGGGGGATATACAATAAGATACACTGATAATATTATTTGTGAACATGATAAGATGAATTACATGGTCTCATGTTTTTCAGAATCAAAAACAGAATCCCAGCTGCATTAAGCAAGATAATGTAGTTGCAAGGATCCTCTCATAGTCCTTCATGTAGGATCTATCAATTTTTGTGGTGGTTTTAAAAAAATATATTTGTCACAAACGTACAGTATTTTTATAGCTATAGAACTAAGAAACATGGGTTGTAAAGCTGTAATATCAGGAATTATCCTGCTATCCAGAGGAACAGTGTAAAAACAAACAAAACATATCTAAATGATAAACAAAATAAACATCAGACTACATAACTAAAGCAAAAAAAGTATACATCTTCACAAATATATAGGACAAATTCTATGCAAACAACACTTTCTATAGCAGATGGCTTATACATAACAAGCAGCGGTCAAATTCAATTCATCTAAACTAACTGAGATGGGGGATTGGGGTAATACACAAAAAATGCAGTAAATTATTTGCCTAATAGTATGAATAATATCATAAAATAGATATTCTGTAACACTACTACTTTAAACAGAACAAAACAAGAGAAACTGGCATCATTACTAGCATTATATACAGTAGAATTGGTATGTACTGTATCACAGAAACATTGTGCTTGCCAGAAGACACATGGGGTAAAAAGAGGAGCTGGAGTCATTAATAGCATTACTTGTAGTGGAACATGTATGTACAGTATCACAAAAACATTGTGCTTATCAGAAGACACATGGGGTAAAAGTATAAATGATTATAACTTATTTCACCAGGACAGATCACACAAAAGATGAGGTGGTATTGCAGTACATACATCTGATAAAATAATTGCTGCAGTGGCAGACATTAAAATCAAAAGTAAATAGGAAGACTCAAAAAAGAATAATTATCATTAAAGTTAATAAATAAACATACAAAAGCCAAATTAATAAGATTATGCTCTAGATCACCTGCTATAGGCTGCCTGACTGCACTGAAGAAATAGATTTAGAATATCTTACATGAGCAAAAGGCTGCATGTGAGTTAAGTGAAATAATCTTTATGCGAGATATAAAAATGGGTGATGTAGACTTGTTAAATCACATGGCTCAAACCAAAACAAGTAAAACATTTCTGAAAGTAAATGAAGAATTACAGTGTGTTCAACATTTTGCATCCCCTGTTCATGGAGACAAGATATTAAACCTAGTTCTGAGTTCTGAACAACTACAAATAGTAAACTGACAGATAAAGCCACATTTAGCCAACAACAATAACAATATTGTTGCTTTCTGAATCCAAACTAACCAAGCACTAATTCCAGGAATTACTGAAATATATCCATATAGTACTGCAAACATTGCAAAAATTGGGGAATCATTAAATGAGATTGACTGAAGTGCAGACTTCAAAAATAAATCAGCTGATGAAATGTGGATATACTTCAAACAAACAGTAATAACTATATGTGATAAATACAAGGAGGTAAACCAAAACTGTTAAATAAAAGTGTAAAGAAATCAATTAAAAAGATAAAATTAGATCATATCAAAAATTAAAAACTCCAGAAGCATAGTAGCTAAACAGAATCACTCTGAAATAGAAATGTAAAAACAAAAATGAAACAATCAAAAAGAGATATGTAATTTGACAAAGTAAAACAAGCAAATAAAACAACACTAGGCAGTTTTTTTAGTTATAGAAAATCCTTTTAATAGTCCAAGAAAAAATAGGATCTATAATTTGCAATAGGGACACAATTATCAAACCAACAGAGATGGTAAATCATTTTAATAAAAAGTTTTGCTCTGTCTTTTCTAAAAATAGTCAGATTCACCAAGGCACAATCACAGCCAATCCTGAACCAATTGAAATAACTAAGAATGATATAAGTGTCATAATAAAACTGTTTAAAAAAATTCCCAGTTCACAAGGACAAGATAAGAAGATCTCACCGCAAATGCTAAAAATCATAAGAGAGAATAAAGTTGAGGCTCTGAAAATAATACTATATATAAAACAATCTATAAAAATGGGAATGTTCCTTGTGACTGGAGAAAAACAAGTGGAGTACCAATACACAAAAAAGGCAATAAAAATTACCAGCCAGTCAGTCTTACATATGTACCAGGAAAGATCCTCAAATCCATTATCAAAGACAAAATAACAGAACACTTAACAAAACATAAACAAAATGATGATGAACAAAATAAATTTACTTTTCGTAGATCCTGTACAACTAATTTAATATGCTTTTGCAAAAAAACTATTCGTAAGATATTGGACCACAAAATTTCAGTTGATATAGTATTCATTGACTTATGTAAGGCTTTTGATACGGACCCTCATTGGGTTGTGATTCCCATAACAACTGGGTAGGTAACTGGTTAAAAAGCAGAACAATAAAAGTAATAAAAAATGGAGAGTCATCATTATCCAGCAGTGTACCCAGTGGTATACACCAAGGTTCGGTCCTCAAGCAAATCATTCATTGTGCAGATGACACAACATTAGGGAATCTGTGTGAAACATCAAATCAGATAAAGGACATTCAGTCTGATTTAGATAACATTATCCAAAGGGATACAAGTGAGGGATAAACTGTAACCTGGAAAAATGTAATGCAATGCATTTAGGCAATAAAAACAAACAGAATGCATACATGTTATGCAATACTGTATTAAAAAACAACAAATGAAAAAAAAACAAGGGTATTATCATAACTAATTTATTGGCTCAAGTTACACATTGTAATTTGGTGATTTCAAAAGTAAATACGGTACTATGGTCTATGAGGAAATACTTTAGGGGCCTGATATTCAAAAATGGGCAAAGCAGAGCACCAAGTTTTGAACTGCACTTGACCATTGCTCATGATCCTGAAGATGTTATATTCAGTAAGGCAACACACTGGTGTTATCTGACAGAATATAGTAGCACGTCTGTACAGCCCTAAGATGAGTAGCATTGCTCTGACATGGATCCCGCCAGTGCAGGGAACAGTTCCACCAGATCAGACAGTGCTGATGGCTCCCAGCACAATATTCAGGTAGCCCCATGCAAATGAGCCCCTTTGGCATGCAAGGTGCAAAGGTGCCATTTGCATGCCTACTATAGGTACATCTGAATGGGAGGCAGTGGCAGGTTTGTACACCTGTGACAAGCACCCCCTTCCCGCCTGATTGCCCACTCCTATAACAAGAATCCATTTCCCCGGTGTTTAATGTCATTCAACACCCTCTGATCACCAACTCCAGTGTAAGTGACTGTATTCCTGGCATGTATTGATCCTCCTACCCTCTGATCACCAGCTACAAAGCTGGCAAAATAATCCCTGGTGCCAGGAGGTCCCAACCACCCTTGATCATCAACCCTGTAGCTGTCAGAGTAATTCATGTTGTGTAGTGGTTCCTCCCACTCCCTGATCACCAGCCCCATACCTATTAAAGTAATCCATGGAGCCTAGTGGTCCCTACTACCCTTCAATTGCCAGCCCCATAGTTGCCAAAGTAATCCCTGGTTACTAGTGTCCCCCCTCCAATTATCAGTCCTGTGAATGAGCAATTATTCCCTGGCATCAATTGCCACCCCACTTGCACTGCCAGCAACAAAAAACAAACCAACCCTGCCAAACACCACTTATCTTATGCCAGTGCCATGGATCCCAAACAAAGACCAGCACAGCCCTCCTTTCACCTCCTCAGCTTGCTGCATTGTTGAAAGACAGGGAGCTAATGTCCACTGTACAGTACTGGGTGCACACACCCTGTATTATACAGGGAGTGTGGCCTGTGTACTGTACAGGGAGTGCATGGATTGTAAAGTACACAAGCCATGCTCCCTATACAATACAGGTGACATGTTCTGTAATGTACAGTACAGTGGATGTGCACTCCCTGTACATTACAAAGGCTGCACTCCCTGTCCAATACAGGGGACACATGCCCTGTACTGTGCAGTGGATTTGTGGTCCCCATCTTTCCATACTACAGCCAGTTGAAGAGGTGAGAGGAGGGCTGTGCTAGTCACCATTTGGGATTTGTGGCACCGGGATAGGGTATGGGGCCATTGACAGGGTGTGTTTGTTAATGCTGGCAGTGCAGGGGGTTTGCCAATAGATGCTAGGGAATAATGGAATAATTTCTCATTGACTAGGGTGGCGATCAGAGGGTGAGTTGACACTAGGCACCAGGGATTACATTGAGAGCTATGGGACTGGCTATCAGAGGGGAGACCACTAGGCACCAGGGATACATTCATGTACACTGGGGCTGGTGATTGGAGGATAGGGGAAGTGCTATGCACCAGGGATAATATAAATTACACCAGGACTGGCAATCAGAGGGCAGGAGGACCACTAGGCACCAGGGATAAGTTAAATTACACCTGGGATTGTGATTGTTGGGGGTGGGGTAAACCCTAGACATCAGGGAAAGGATTTTATGTTACCAAGGATGTGATCAGAGGGTGTGGGGGAACCATTGCACAGTGGGGACATTTTGTAATTTACAAGGGATGAAGATCAATGGACAGGGGTGCCACTAGATGCCAGGGAGAAGGTGTGCTCCCCCAACTGCCAATTTGTTTGTTGGCTGCAGTGATTCCGTAAGTTGGGTTTTGATTTGTGGTATTTGCACCATGCAAAGTGGCCTGTGCTAACCTCTTTGCACAACACAAATGTGCTGAATATCATACTGTGCTGGTATTCCTGTCCCTGTTCTCTTTGCCCACTGCATACATTATGCTTTTTTGCTTACACTAACCCTGTTAGTGCACACAAAAGCTCCTTTTGAATATTGTGCATGGGCAAAAATCCCAGGCAAACAGGGCAAAATCACTTTGCGCTTTGGGCCAAGTTTTGAATATCTGATCCTAGGAGTCATAATTGGGATATCATACTGCCCTATTAAGAGCACATGCCAGATCTCACCTGAACTGTGCAAGTCAATTTTGGTGACCAAGCAAACAAACAAAAAAAATTAGAGAGCAATAGATTTGAGAAAGTCCGATGAAAAACCATTAGAAATATTTCAGACTTCAAAGACATGCCCTATAAAGAAAGAATATCACAATTAAATCTCATGACATTGCCTACAGTAAAGACAAGACTGGGGTGACCTTTTTTATGCATAATGTAATACAGGATTCATATCTCATGTGTGAAATGAATATAAAATTAAAAAAAACTAGATCAGATATTAGAGGTCATCCCTAGCATGTAAAGAATCAAAAATGCAATTCTACAAAAATAAACATTACAATACACAGAGGATAGTGAACCCATGGAACAAACTACCAACACACTTTAATATAAGCAAAGTTAAACCACAGTTCAAGGTAAAATAGATATACATATATTAAAAGAACAGTTCTTAGTTATTATTCATCATTAAATGGAATCAGAGCAACTAATGGGCTCATGCCTTCTCAGCTCCTATTGATCTTAATACGAACCTTAATAAGAACCAACCAGTAGCAGGCACCCAATCTTGCTTCTGGTTCCGCCCCCTGCCCATCCCTACTTTAATAAAAAAAGCTCTAAATGCCCAACACTGCTGCCAGTACCACTCACCCATCCAGATAAACTCAAGTCAGGTTGATCGAGGGTGCCCAATGCTCCCACTGGAATGCCCCTCCTACCCACCCTAGCCTGAATCAAGGCAGTGGTGAGTGCCCAACTCCACTGCTGGTATACCCTCCAGCTTGCCTAAATTGGAGTAAAGCCAGAGGTGGGTGCTTAAAATCATTACCCATACCGCCTCCTGCCTCCCAAACTAAAATCGGATAAGTCAGCCGTGGATATCCTACCCAACCACCAGCCTAAAGTCACATGAAGCCAGGGCATGTGTCCAACAGTAGAGCTGGCATTCCCCCACCAAGGTGAAATCCCTTCCTCAACCCACTAATATGTTTCTCTACCCACCATTTCCCAATGCCTATCCTATATAATGGTAAAAAACACCCTCTAGCACCCATGGCACAGTCCTCTTGCCCATCAGTGCTCTCAAGGTTGTCCCGCATCACAGTTTATCCAATGTCATGATTCTTTAATGCTCCACAACACAATTCCCCTGTGTCCTATGGCCTACTAGCTCCTTCATCTTACCTTAGTATGATTCCTCAGTGTCCCATAATTTTCCTTCTATCTGCAATTAAGAAAAAATGTGAAAGAAGTCCTAAGTCCAGAAAATGGGTCATATGTTTTTCAAAGAGATAAAAAAGAGTGTCCAAAACCAGAATTAGGAACAATTTGGAAAACTGTTAATCAGGTGTATTTTGTGTGAGGGGTGTGGTAAGAACCCCTGCCCTCAGATTTGTTACAAAATAAAGATTGAAAAGGTATTTGCAGGCAATTACCATTGTTTCTTTATAATGGGTGGGAGCAAGTCCCAAATGTGCAATCAGTCCAACATCACAAAAGGGGAGGGGGCGGCACTTACTTAACTTGTAAGAAACCAGTTCACAACATGCTTATCAGCAAAAATGAAACATTTTTTTCAATTTCATGTTCCATCCCAATGTTTTGCCTGATAAATGCATCTTCAGGGAACTCTTAAAATTAAAATAAAATATACACACCAAGGCCCAGATATTCAGACTGCGCCAGGCTGTGGCACAAGCTTGGGCACAGCGCAACTTGGCTGTGCAGGGGTGTTGACAGGGTGATAGTCAACGGAGCTGCGCCATGGCACAGCATCGTTGAATATCGCACCCTGGCCACCCGCAGTGCACATGGCGCAGTGGCAATGAACCAGCACAAGTGGCCAGAGTGGAGCAGGGGGATTCACAAGCACAAGTTCCATTGCGCTATGTGCAACAACCATGATATTCAAAAGTGCACATGCAAATGGGGCCATAATGTATGCAAGGCACAAATGGGGCCACTTGCATGTCATTATGGCCCCATTTGCATGCAGGTGGTCTGATCCCCGGCAACTTGCGTCTGGCGCCCTGCCAGGCAGCAGCTGACAGGGACCGACACCCCCTGCACAGTGCGGCTATGTGCCCCACTGCCCGATCGCGGGCATATGTTGATTGAAATAAATGTCCAATGTCCCTGGTAGTCCAGTGGACTGCTCGCAGCCCGATAATGGGATTAAGTATAAAAAAAGCACATCCTATATCCCTGGTGGTCCAGTGGACCGCTCGCAGCCCGATCCCGGGCTTAAGTATAAATAAAAGCATGTCCTATATCCCTGGTGGTCCAGTGGACCACTCGCAGCCCGATTGTGGGCTTAAGCATAAAAAGAGCACGTCCTATATCCCTGGTGGTCCAGCGGTACCCCCCACCCGCCCACTGAGCCCCACCGCCCTGCTCCCTCCCAGTCAGAGGCAGGCGGCAGCACCCCACCCGCCTGCCACCTCGCCGGCCGCCGACTGACACCATAGGTATGGCTGTACGCCCATTGGTCCACAGCCCATACAGTACTACACATTCCAGATATGTGAATGGGATTTCTTTCAACTGATGGATTCACTGGGCCTTGCACAACTCATTACTTTGGTGACTCATCAAAACTGATAAACCTTGGACTTGGTTTTCTCCCTGGAACTTGAGGTTAACAACCTAAAGATTGAGCCAGTCTGCTTGTTGGATCACTGCATGGTGGAGTTCTCCTTCAGGGCCCCCTTGTAGTTCATCCATGTGGAGATGATTCATTGCCATCCTTTTAGATGGCTTAGGCCAGAAGGACTGCAGGTGGTATTGGATGTTTCAGAGATGTTTGGCACCTTGGGAGACAGGTTCAGAGAATGCAGTGTTGATCTATGACAGAGTCATCACTGAGACCATTAATTCCATAGCACCCACTCATGTACAAACTGAGGTTTCACACTTAGAATCCCATTGGTTTGATGGGGGCGCTCAGGGAGTTGAAGACGAGTGTTTGGAGGTTATAGCAATGTTGGAGGAGATCCAGGGCTCAGAAGGACAAACTGGGTTTGGTAATTCCTTACAATGAATATCAAAGGGCAATTTTCTGTAAGAAGGCAGCTTTTCTGTCCAGGAAGATTGTGGCTGGGAGGAATCAACCAGCTCATCTTTTCCATACTGTGGACAGGTTATTAAATCCAACCTGTCTACAGATGGTGAGAGCCAGTTTGTCAGCTAAGTCCACAGTTCACTTGATTCTTCTCAGATAGAGTGCCCTCTATTCAGGCTATGATCTCACCAAATTGTCTGTCACAACCCATTGGGGTGAAGTCTGCACCTAGTGAATGCACTCAGGTATCTTGGGCAGAGTTTCAGACAGTTACAATGGAAAAGATCTGCAGGAATATCTTGGACCTGCATTCCACTATTTGTGAACTAGACCCTGGACCCATGTGACTACTAGTAAGCTGCATGGGGCTACTTCTGTCAGTGTTTGCTGGAATAGTTCAGTGCTCCTCATCTGAGGGGGATCTTCCAGGTGGCATTTAAAAAATGCCCTGGTTCGGTTCCTTCTGAAGAAACCATGTCTGGACCCAGATATCCTAGCAAATTATAATCAAGTCTCTAACCTACCTTTCCTAGGCAACGCTATTGAGAAAGTCATGGTGCTACAGCTTGAGGTACACTTCATAGCTTGTGACATCTGTGAGCCCCTCCAGTCTGATTTCAAATCCAGGCACAGCACTGAGAAGGCAATAATCAGAGTGCAAAATGACCTCCTCAGGGTTAGAAAAAGAGGTGAATGATCAGTTCTCATGCTCCTCAACCTCTCTTTAGCTTTTGACAGTGTGGATCCTGGGTCAGTGGTTCATCTGAGGGAGGACAGAGGTCTCACCATCATTGTCATTTGCCGGTTTGAGTCTTACCTCAGGTATAGGGTGCAGATGGTGGTGATGGGAACCTTCTCACCATCCTCAATGCCCCTTTTCTGTGACATGCCCCAGTTCTCTCACCTGCGTTGTTTGCAGTTACATGTTGCCCCTAGTAAGGATCATTTAGCTTTATAATCTGGGTCTCCAATGCTATGTGGATGATACCCAGTTGTATTTGTCTTTTGCACCTGTGATGCCTGATGCTGTCTAGGTGCTCAATTTGTGCTTGGTTGATATTCAGAGTTGGACAGTATCTAGTTGGCGAGACTTAACTCTAACAAGGCTGAGGTACTAGTGACCGAGCTGAGTCCTAGGTGGGATGCAGATAGGAGATAGGGAGCTTTGGCTTAGGTTGTCTAGGCCCTTGGTTTCTACAAAGATGAAAAATCTGGCTGTCATTCTGAATTTAAAGTTGATATTTAGGTACTTAGAAACTTAGGTAGAACAGGGATAAGGAGCGCCAAAGGTGCTTCTAGTCTACCCTCCCACTATACAGTGGTAAGCCACTTGTTATCCCAGGTATCCATGGTGGCATTTATGCAGGGGCAGAATGAGACCCATTTGATCCCCGGCAACAATGTTGTTTTGAGCCCCTCATGAAACAGATGTGGGAGCTGATGCTGACGTGAATATTGTAAACTATGGACTGGGGGTCACAGCACCGGCTATGACCCCAGAAAATTTTAAAGGTTGGTACATTCTTGCACATTTTGGAGGTGCAGTAATTTTAAACAGAATTTGCTAGTCTGTTACTCCCTCCCCATGCCCAATAAGTTGCACCCTTGCCCCCTCCCCAGAGTTCCCACAGTCTAGTATGTTGCCCAAACCACCCTCCCACATCATCTTTGATGATAACAAATCATTTTTTTTTATCTAATAAATACAAACAGCTTACCCGCCTTGGGCTCCCAGTCTTTCACATACATGTGTAAAGGCGGCAGCTCTAGTCCAGTTCTCACATTGGATAACTACCTTCTCCTCAGTTTGAATCCCTGCTGCTGGGTGCCAGCTGCTGACTCTGAGTCCTGCAGGCAGAGCCAGCCTTAGACTTTGTGGGGCCTGGGGCAGAGGTAAAACATGGGTGCTCCCGAGTCAAAACACTTTGGGTTCTTGGAATGGGAGTCTAGCAGGCTACAAGCTGGGGTGTGTGACGCCCCTCCACCACCCCTCCCACACCCAAATCACTTACTTCCCACTATCTACCCCTGTCACCCACTCCCCAGACTGTTTTTTGTGACCAAAAAAAAAATTCTGCCTCCTGTGCTGACATAAGCCAGCACATACATATACATACATATTTATATACACAAATATATACATATACATATTCATGGCAAAAAATTCAGTTTAATGCATCAATTAGGGTTATTACACAGCAACAAAGCAAGGAAATTCAATGTTAGGGTTCCCACCCCTGCACCCCCCCACCCCCACACCAACAGGCATCGGGTGCGTTGGAGTCATCAGTCCCAAGTCTCACCCTATTCCATGTGAAAACAAGCTGAGTGGTGCAGTATAGGAGAATGGGGTGAGAGTTAGGACCGACGACCCAAAGGACAACCTGATGCCTGTTGGTGGGGGTGGGAGGGGTGGTGCTATGGGGGTTGGAACCCTAACATCGAATTTCCTTGCTTTTGTCGCTGTGGAACAACCCTAACTGATGCAATAAACAGAGTGTTTTGCCATGAATTTCCCTTCTTTTTAAGAATGTGCACTATAAATAATGAAGTAACAGCAACATGAATGCATGCGCAAACGCTAACACAGATTGTGACGCAAATGTAAATGATAACATAAATAGTAATAGAAATGCAAGTGCAAACATTAATGAAAACAGAAATGCAAACACAATCACGTATGGAAAAGCAAACCGTAATGCGCACGGTCACGGTAATGCAATTGGGAATGCAGACATTTATGGTAACAGCAACGGTGACGCCAAAGGAAACACAAACAGAAATGGAAATGCAAACGGAAGAGAGTACATAAATGCAAATGGAAATGCACATGGTGACGCAAAAGGAAATGCAAACAAAAACAGTAATGGAAACGCAAATGTTAACAGTAATGCAAAAGCAAGTGGAAGCGAAAATGCAAAGTGTAACGCACATGGTGGAGTAGATGGGAACGCTAACACAAATATTAATGGAAACGCAAGTGGAAATGCTAACTGTAACAGTAATGAAAATGCACAGCCTTTTTTCCCCCAAAAGCTGCATAGAGAAACACAGTAAATACAAAGAATGTATGCATAATAATGGACCTTGGAGCAGAAAATGAACACTTGGAATACTAAATTGCTTATATCTCAGAAACCGTATGACGTAGAAAAAAAAATTAGATTTCATATAATTTATGACTTTCCTGACTTGTCTTGTACAAACATTTTTCAGACGAAAAGTCCGTATCTCGAAACATTTCCGAGATACGGGCCCTGAAAGGTGTGGCGGATGCCATAATGTTATCCCATGGGAAAAATTGTCAACTTTGGAGTACCATAACTTTGCAGCCCTGTAATATTTTGTCACCAAACCACCAAATGGAATGGCACATCTGTGGAATCCTGGCTGTCTTCCCTCCAAATTTCAGCCTAAAAGACCAAACCATTTTTTTGCAGCAGGGTGGCAAAGATTTCCTATTCTTTTGGGCATAGTGTTGCAAAGTAGTGTCACAAATCACACTTTCTTAAAAAAAATTACGTAAGTGTCGCAAGTGTGACACTACTTTGTGACACTACAGTTTACAACAATTTTAAAAACATATTTCTAGAGTGTTTAACCCCCCAAAAAGACATGCCTAGCATCCTCAGGGCTCGACTAGGTGAACACAAAAAGAATTGTGTCCCTAGAGGGTCCCAATTTTAAATGCCAAGCATTTCTGTGACCAGCAGCTGAAAACAAAATGGCAGATTTGCGACACTACAGGAGTCATTTGCAACCCTAAAAACTGCATTTGCAACACTGTCAAACTTTTTGTTAACTTTTCCCATTGTCTATAATGGGAAATTTGTTTTTTGAATAACTTTTGAACTGTTTAATATTTTTTCACAAAATCTTTGAAAGGCACATCGGGGACCTTAGCCGCATGTTTCCTGAAGTTTTCAGACTGGTCGCATAAACTGTGTGATCTGTAAGTGTGAGCAAAGAATGCACAAAAAATGGTAAATACAACTTTCTATGGTGCTTTATAGCTCCACAACCGTATATCTGACCATTACAACACTTGGCAGATCCAGAGACCTATGTGACTGCTCTATGCATGCCAAATTTCAGGCAAATCTGTCATATGGTGGCAAAGTTATTAAGCTGCAAAATTTCACACTTTAACCTTAAATGGGGTACTCAACCCTAACTATAGTGGCACTACCATGCCACTATTTTATGTATATATATATATATATATATATAGATAGATATAGATAGGTAGGCAGATAATCTGTTAGATAGATAGATGGGTAGATAATTTTTATTTTTCAGGAAGCTACTGGAGAAGGGTAGAGGGTGGGAAGTGACTGGAGTGGAAGAGGGCTGGTCACGTGGCAAGCACTTTCCACCTAGAAAGGACTAGAGTTTTCCTGTCAGTTTGCCACACAGTCAAACCGACCATAAGTACCCACAGCTGCCATAGCCCCAAGTGGAAGCTGAAAGTGCTGAATTTTGATATCAGCTGAAACTCACCCTTACTATCAGTAAAAACAGGATCAGTTTAGTTTCCCATCACAAGGCAAGGAATCCTGACATTTTTACAACATGCTTGTGACAGCAAGACAAAATCCTAATAATGCAAAGCTACTAATAAGACAAAAGCTACTTTGCTTCAGCATGCCTTGCCAACTGATGACTTTGCAGTAAATCCTTGCAGCATGAGCCTCCCTAGTTTTTGTGGGGACTATCACTAGATTTTAAACAACTGTTGCTTACAACATGCTTCTGAATTTGATAAGCTGCTCCTGACCCCACTCCCCTGGGCCACTGTTAACTTGTGCTGCCAACAATGGACTCAGGTTTTCTAACTGGGGCAGTTTTCATGGACAAGACAAAGGCCTTTTACCTGGTGGACCACTCCCTTCTCCTCTCCACCTTAAAAACTATGGTCTTTTCATTAAATGTAGTCAGCGGGTACTGCAGTTACCTACCAAACAGGATCCAAGTCATAAAGTTCAACTCAACCTACTCGGATCAGGCTACAGGGAATATTGGGGTACCCTAAGGCTCCATTCTGGGGTCACTTCTGTTCTTGATATTTATTAACAATATCTCTTCCAGTCTCTCCTCCACGTCGTCCCTCCTCTACATTGATGATATATTCTTATACACTAGTACAAAAGATGTACATGACATCAATCTATGACTCTCCACAGACTTTCACTGCATACAGATCTGGCTATCAGACAACAAAGTTGTTCTCAATGAGGCAAAGACCCAATCCATGCTATTTAGAACCCACTTAAGGCTCAAAACCTGCCTACATAACTTTAGGGTCTCCAGCTTTGATGGCTCACCCACTGAGTTGTGACCTCATTTAAGTACCTAGGGTAGGTAACTTTAGACCAGTCCCTAAACTTTGACCAGCACATACAGAACACTTGCAAATCTGTAAACTGTAAACTTGGCATGGTGTACTGGATCAGTAACCCTATAGCCCCCATCAGCTAGACTGGCTATTGCTCAAGGAATACTTATGCCCACCTTGACCTATGGGGTTGCTACATATACCACTACATCCAAAGTGAACCTCCATAGGTGAGATGTAACCTACAATAACATATGTAGGTATACCTCATCTTCTCATGGGCTGAAACACCATTGCCTCCTATACTCCAAACTAAATTGGCTATCTCCCAGTGCAGCCAGACTTCACTCCCTCTACTCCACAGTTGACAGCATCATAAGGAATCAGACCCCCCCCCTTACACTGGCAGAGCTGCTTAACCCTCAGTCATCTAACTATGACCCAAGCTAGACTGACAAATCTCTTCCTAGTGTGCCAAAATGTAAAATAACCAAAGGTGCTAGTGCTTTTGCCCTACATGCCCCCCGAACAGTTGAACTCCCTCCCACTTGACGTCTGCCTAGCATTCTCACACCATGCCTTTAAAAAAGTGCTCTGCTGCCACTTCATCTCATCCAGTCAGTGCTCCTGCTCCTTAGTATTCTGTTCTCATCCTGTCATGCCCCTAACCTGCCTACTCTCTACTGCCTTCCACTTTGCAATTATCTGTTTAGTTATGTCTATGTCCTTTACCTGTTTTTGCTATCTCCCCCCAGAGTTTCACTCGCTGTCTGTTCTATTCGTAAGTCTTCTGCTAGATGACTATGGTTTCCTCACAAGAATATGATTTTGCTATTTTTATCCTTCCTGTATTTAGCCCCCCACCTATGCTGAGGATTGAAACTATGTACTGTACCTGCACTAAACCATGTACTTTTATTCAGGTTAATCATAATGTATTATACCTTGTTTGTATGTTACTGTATCATCTACTGCTTGTTCCCTCTATAATGCTCTGTAACCTCCCAGGTCATACCTGAAGATAATCATCTCTATGGCTAGCAAACCCACCTGGTAATCAAAAACTAAATAAATAAATAAACTAATTTACAACTCAATAGGCAAATGAGGCAATCATCACCTGTCCACCACTACCTCAGAATTGATTTGTTGTTGCCCAGCCGCCTCTGACTGGGCCTTGACTCCCAATTTGATTCCTGGCTCCATCTGAATAAATCCTGGCTTGGGCAGGCACTGGCAGCAGCAGTATTGGTTCTTCTTCTTCTTCCTGTCTCCATTGAGAACATCTAAAAAAAGAATGGGTTGCACAGAAGAGCCCTTACTTAGCCCTGCCAAACAATTGTGTCACTGCTCGACCAAACATTGTCCACAGCAACAGCAGCACATGCTGTATTCTCCTCCAAATTCAAATCTCCACATGATGGTGACATGCATGCATGTGTCCTCTCCTCCTTGGCTTGGCACCATCCTCCACAGCCTTTTTGATTTGGCCATCCCTCCATCCTGTACTGTCTGCTCCCATGCTCTGAGTCCATATAGAATGAAACATGACAGGCAGGGTCACTGACAGGCAGCAATTAAATGAAGGGGGGGGGTTGTGCCATGCCATGCCATGCCATGTCATTGGATTGCTATTGCTGGTTCTGTGCCTGCCCTGTGATAAAAAAGAAAATGCTGAGGAAAACAGAAAAAAAAAACACTTGGATCTCAGGCGAGGCCCCTCCACAGCACAGGGCTTGGGACAGCTTCCATGATTGCCCCCCTCCAAGGACTGAATGTTTTTTAAAATTAAAGTTTTTTGATCAATTGGCAGGTTAGGGAGAGAAAAATCTTTGTGCTGGGAGGGCCCCTTTGCCTCCTGGGCCCACGGTCAGTGCCCGGTAGTCCAACTGGTCTGTCCACCACTGCATTTAGGTATTTCTTAAAATAATCTAAGTGGGAGGATCTATGATGTACTGGAGCAAGTTATTCCCATGATTAACCACTCTCTGTGTACAGTAAGAACCTCATTTGTCAGTTCTGAATGTTTACCATGCAACTGTTTTATTATGGTTCCTATTGTTGTATGCAGTATTTTTGAGTCTGAGACCCACATCAGCTAGTAGTGTTTATTTCTGATTACGTTATATATGTGAATAAGGTCACCCTTAAAAGTTCTTCTTTCTAAACTATACAGTCCCAATATTTTCAGCCTGTCTTTATGATCAGAATTGTCCATTCCATACATACATTAGTGAATCTCCTCTGCACCCTCTCCACATTGTAAATATTCCTCTTCAAATAGGATGGCCAAAACTGGAAGCAGTAGTCCAAGTGTGGTCGCACCAGGGATCCATATGGGGTAAAATAATATCCTTATGTCTGCTAATAAAATTTATTTTACTGCAACCCAAAATCCTAGAAACTTTAGTAACTGCAGCAGAGCTATTGGATGTAAAAACAGATTTGATTGAATGACGACACCTAGGTCTCTTTCATCCTTAACAGTTTTTAAAACAACACCACCCAAATTATAAGATGTACAGATTGTATTATTACTCAGTTGAAGTACTATACATTTGTCAGGGATGAAGTTAATCACCCATGTTACCGGCCAGTTGAATAGTATGTCAAGATCAGCCTGAATCTTGGTACCTTCCACCCTGTTTTGTACTCTGCCACCAATTTTAGTGTCATCAGTGAATTTATTAATGAGTCCATTTAGTACTAAATGTAAGTCATTAATATATATATTGAACAATTTCAAATCCAAAACAAACCCCTGTGGTACCTGATTTGTGACAAGAATGCAATTTGAGACTGCACCAATGACTCTTTCTTTTTGTTTCCTGTTGGTTAACCAGTGGCTGATCCACTTCACCACTCTACTGTAAATATTTAAGTTGTTAAGCTTTTGTGGCAATTTACCATGGGGCACATTTTTGAAGGCCTTACTAAAATCTAAATAAATAACATCACAGGGTACATTTTGATCTAAAACATCACTGATTGGTTTATGGAAACAAATAAGGTTGGTAACAAAACAGTGCCCTCTAGTGAAACCATGATGGGTCCTGTTCATCAAATCATCTCTATTAATACTGTCTAATATGTAATTTTTTAGGATACCGTCCATTATTTTACCTAAGATAGATGTCAGTCTGCTAGACCTGTAATTACTGATCATCTTCTTATTTCATTTTTTAAACATGGGGGTGAAAATTGCTTCCTTTTAGACATCTGGCTCTAAACCCTTGCAGAAGGATGAACAGAATATGCTACTTACTGGCTCAGAAATTAAATAGGCCATGTACTTAATAGTTGAAGGGTGAATATTATCCACTCCAGGTGCTTTGTTGGGGTTGATTTTGTTTATTTCATTAAGAATAATGTTGGGACAAACAGTGTTTTACCCAAATCATCACTTGTATTAGAGATAATAGTCCAGTGGACCATTTCAATGTCTTCACAATGAAAGGCACTTGTGAAATAATTATTTATTTTAATAGGGCTGTGCCAAATGCTGAATTTCTAACGGAACAGAATTTTGTGTAATTTTAGAAAATTCTGCTGATTTCCTTTGTCACAGCATTTCAACATTCTGCGTGCATTTTTTTTTTGTATATTAATGATCTGCAGTTCACATAAACTCACAAACAAAGAAGTGTGCACAAGGATGGTGGTGCACTCAGTGAAATTGAAACATCCAAACTTTGGGAACCGGGCACTCACCAACCAGTAGGAATGGACACCACAGCTGAAATCATCCAACATAAATTATTTATTTATATCCCATCATGGGAAACAGAAAATTCTCTGTACATGCCTAATGTGTTTCGGATGTAGCTGTGTCCTTTATCAACGGCTTTGGTAAAGGACACAGCAATGTCCAAATGTGTTAAATAAATAGATTATGTTGGAAGACGTCAGCTGTGGTGTCCATTCCTACTGGTTGGCGAGTGCCCGGTTTCTAAAGTTTGACAGTTCACATAAACCGTGGATTCTATTTCCAAAATATGTGCAGAATTATTCTGCAGTTTACATGGTCCACAGAAAATTATTCCACAGTTTGCACAGAACTTATTTTTGAAATTCCAAAATTCCACAGAATTTAACAAGAAATTCTGCAGAGCATCTCAGAAGCAGAATTGCCATTCTGCAGCAATTCTAATGGCAGAAATGTGCATTCCTCATAGCCCTATCATTTACATCCTCTGCCCTAACTGCTGGGTTTTCAATTAACTCACTATTGTCTCCACAGGTCCGATTGCTGACTCCCTTTCTTTTAAAGAGTTAATATAACCAAGGAAGGCCTTCAGGTTTGCTTTATTACAGACTTGCCTGGTTTCAAATTTGCACTTGCTTTTTTATAGGGGATCTACAGTACATTTTTAAGGTCCTTTTTGTAGGTGTCAAGGGTCTCTTGTGAACCTTTTATATGATCTCCTCTGTTTGTTGATTTTTCCTTTAACACCCATATTCAACCATTCGGGCGTAATTCTATTGATTGAGATATTTTTTGCATTTCAGAACCCATTTAGACTGTAGCTCCAGAAGCGTTCACTTCAGTACAACCCATTTCTCTGTTGCTGCTTTATTAGAAAATATTGTTTTCCAATTCATCAGTTAGATAACTGGCCATAACAATACAGTCAGCATTATTAAAATGTTAAATTCACTGGACCCTAGATGTATTTTGTGAATTATGGTGGATCACAATCTGTTTCATGCAATGGTCACTGTTGCCTAGTGGATCTAACATAGTATAGCTTATTGCAAGATTTTCAGTATTGTTCAGGACCTAGTCTAACAGGTTACTCCCACAGCTGATGCTGATACCATCTGCTCAAGTTCGCACTCAGTAACAACTTTAGTTAGTTGTATTCCCAGTGGACTGGTTGATGTTCCATGGGACCCATCTGTGGTATTTATGTTAAGGTCACTTAGTATCACAATGTCCTTGTTAGTCATACATCTATTTTACACAGTGTCTGATAGCTTTGAATTATAGTCCTGGTTGTTACCATGTGGCCTATAACATGTTCTAGTAAAACTACTGTAGGCTTGAGCTTCTGATCAATTTCTATCCATATACTTTCTATGTTAGTGTCCCCTCCTTCTGTAACGTGGGTATAAGTCTACTGCTTCACCTATTGGTCATATCGACTGCCATCCCCACCATCTCTTTATGATTTATCTGGTGAAATTTGTAACCCTCAAAATGGTGACCCGAGTCCATTGAATCCTTCCACACTGTCTCTGTGATGGCAATTATATCATACTAGTGTTCACAACTAGTTCATCCATTTTATTATATTTTATGCTCAGGAGTCTTGTGTAGTCCAGAGTAGCTTTTACCATTTTAGGAACATTAACCAGATTAAGTCCCTTACACTGCCCCCCTCCCAAAGATCTGCAAACACTGGTATGTGAGTTTGTGATGTCCAGGCTGGGATTATGCAATGTGCTCTGCCTTGGGGTTAGTAGAGGTACCCTTCAACACTTGAAGCTGATGCAGAACACAGCAGTCAGGTTACTGTCTGGCATCTTGAGGTTTAGTCATGTGACCCAGTCCTATGTGAACTGCAGTGGCTGCCTGTGAAGTGGCTTGTTATCATTAAGGCTGGTTTTCTAACATACAAGGGCCTACATTGGTTGGGCCCTGGCTACTTGTTGGATCTTCAGAATCTTCTCCAGTCCTCACACCCTCTCCACTCCTCTGAGGCAAGCCTCCTCTCTGTCCCATGGGATTGGCATAAATCCTCAGGGGATCATGTTTTTGAGGTTGCCAGAACTTTACTTCAGAACACTCTGCTTAGAGTACAGAGGGAGGCCCTCTTGGTGGAGGCCTTTAAAAAGGATTGAAACCATATCTGTTTAGACAGGCATTTGGGGATGATTAATAGTCTCCTTTCCCATCTGGTTATTTATGCTGCTGCTTTTTGATGCTCCTATCAAATGATGTTACATTATAAAATTGTATGTTTATTGCTGTTTATTTTGTATAAGGTTATTAACATTTTTTTTTGTTTTGTTTTATTTTTTGTTCTTTCTATGTCTGTCCAGTGCCCTATCCTCCAGGGAAGGGTGCCTTAGAAAGAAACTTACTATTACTACCACCACCACCACCACCACCACACATTAATGCTCAGTAATGTAATTCATAGTGGGGAAAATGCTTTGGTGCCTTTAACTGGCTTCTTATCACTGCACATTGTCACCAACACACTGATTCAGTTCACTGGTTGAAACTGTATCTTAGTAAATGTCTTGTTAGCACTAGAAAGAATGAGTACAAATGTTACAAATTTTTTTTCTGTTCACTACTCAAGTATATGCAGTTAAAGGGGCACTGTCAGCTTTGCCCCTTCGTTTTATGAGTAAAATGAGCAGTGTGCCTCTTGGCACTCATCTATCCTAGATGCACCCCAGAATGCCCCTACATGTACAAACTTACAGCCTTTTGGTTGTTTTTTTTAAATATATGCAAAAATATCTGCACACTTGTTCACAGAAAAACTCACCCGTGTCCCGGAAGCACAATGAGGTCAGGAACGCACCTCTGGAACGAGCGCTGTCCAAAACAATGATTTTTTCAGAACGAACCCGAGATAGAATAATAAGCCTGCTCCTCATGTAGAAATAAAAGGTTGCTGGTATCTCCATGGAAAAACTGAGTGCTCTACAGTGCACAATTTTTAATTTCTTGTAGTTGCCAAAATCATGCGCATACACTTCAGAGGCATGAACAGAGATCCCGCACATGGGCAAGAGTGCGCTTCTGAAGCATAGGTGTGAGAATTCGGCAACTACTAGAAATTCAAAATTGTGCACTGTAGAGCGCTTGGTTTTTCAATGGAGGTACTAGCAGTGTTTTATTTCTACACAAGGAGCAGGCTTATTATTCTATCTCGGGTTCATTCTAAAAAAAAAAAATCATTGTTTGGGACAGCGCTTGTGACAGAGGCGCATTCTCGACCACATTGTGCTTCCAGGACGTGGATGAGTTTTAGTCGATCCGAGTGTCCACATATTTTTGCACAAATCTTAAAAACCGGCCAAAAGGCTGTAAGTTTGTACATGTAGGGGCATTGTGCGGTGCATCAAGGATAGATGGGTGCCAAGAGGCACACTGCTCACTTTACTCATACAGTGAAAGGGAAAAGCTGACAGTGTCCCTTTAAACCCATTATTATCTTCTGATGCTTTTACAGCAAAGCCTGAGAAAGCAAGGAAGAATTGATACTGCTGGGGGGATGGGGGCTAAAATGTTTCCCATGCAATTAAGGTTGTAAGATGAATGGCAATTAAGGTGAAATCTACACAGTTACCAATTAATGTGTAAAAAAAAAAGAATGTCTGTTGCTGTATTAGTCCTTGTACAGTAAGATGCACAAAATAGGTATTATAGGTATAAAAGCTATTCAATCACCTATGTCACGCATATAATTAATGTGCAGTAATACCAAAATTCAGAAAAAGCAGAAAAATATTTATTATATTTTTTTAAAACCCATAATGTAATTTTATATATTGTTATAAAAATTAGTTTTAGTGTATTGCTACAACAAAATAATATCAATACTATGTATTTGTCATTTTTTGGCTATCTCACAATGAAAAAATGTGTTATCAAAAATATACTGGAAAAGCAGGTTCAGATAGTGCTGTTATATGTAGAATGGTATTGACGTATGAAAACAATATTGTCTGAATGAATTTTTAATGACTGGGTGCAATGCTTCATTTAAAAAAAAAATAAGTTCTGAGCCCCAACACTTTCAAAGTTAGACCTTTCAAAAGATAATTTCTTTCAAATGTGATAACTTTGGAATACTAAGGGCTAAAGGCTGAATTTGTTTATGAAATATTGCAGTTGGCTAAGTATGTATTGTGACAGAGGGACAGGCAAAGAAGGTCAGACAGATGAAAAAGGCCATGGTTAACCTTGCTGTGCTGTGGACTGATATATCGGTCCTGAATTCCTATACATTCTAATTCTGTCAGCAGCCTAAGGGTTAATATGCAGTGCAACTAGTGCAGCATAGCTTTATTCATAGTATGTGCAAAGCAGGTATGTATCAGACATGCAGAAAAATCAGTTCTATGTGAAAACGGTGAGTGCAAAAGGGTGAGGATAAAAATGACGAAGGGAAAACAATGCAGCCACATAGGGAGAGTAGCAAACAGCGATCACCAAAACGGTAACAACAGTGCCATATTGACTTTCTAAGGGAGGCTTTGCCCCCCCACTCCCTTTGCAGGGGGCTTCACCCCCCACACCCCTTTGCTTAATATAACTAGCTCCAGGGGAACGAAACTCGAGGAGTGGGAAAAAGCCGTAGGTTGCTGTTTTAGTGACTGCTTTTTGTTTTGTGACTTGCCCTATGTGGCTACATTGTTTTCCATCACCATTTTCATACTCACCCTTTTTGTGCTTACTGTCCTGATGGTATATGAGAAAAAATCAGAATGAAGTATTTTTTGCCAGTTTTTATGAGGATGCAGAATGACACAGTTGCAGCGTGGAAGCTTTTCACAGTGACCTTTTAAAGTATTCAGTTTCAGAATAGAGGATCTCAGCAAAATTGCAGCTGGATACATCCCCACAGGCATCTAGGAGTGGTGAAGCCATCAGCAGCATGAGTTTAGCAGATGTCTTACCTCCAGCAAGGCTGATACCAAACAGGCAGTGGAAGAAGACAAAGAACCTTGCATCTTTATAGCACTTCCACTGATCATGTGATAGGCTTCCATTTACAAATTAGTGGTTTGTATCTTTTATGTACTATTCACCAATACAAATATAACAGAATCCAATGTGAAATACCTTGCAATTATAGACCTGCCTGTTACCATTTTCCTTTTAGGTACAGGAGAGGAGATGTTTAGCAAAAGTTGTTAACAAAGCGACTGATCTCACCTCTGATCCCACCATCTAGCCATCCCCCTTCTCAGCTCAGAAAGAAGAGAAGCAGAGATCTGGATGGCTGCTGCCTATGGAACAATTTTGAATTGGGGCAGGTAAATTTAGCTTGTCACCTTTTTTTTTTTATATCATCTTCTTTCTGTCTTGACTATCCTTAACTCCTCTTTGTCTCTGTCTTTTACAGGCACTTTTCACATTTCAACAGTGTGTTTGTGGTAATGCTCAAACAGCATGAAACAAACAGTGAACAAAAAGAAACAAATTGTGCAAACTATCTACAGTATTTACAAGATAATTTTTTGTTTGTTTGTTTTTATTTCTGTGGTAGCGCTAGTCCAGTGAAAGTAGGTTTGTTACCTAAACTGTTTTTCTTCAAATAGACCCGTCCCCTTACAGCAGGCTCAGTGTTTGATTTGTTCTGACTTTACTGCAGGGAGAGATGCACCATGTGCTGCTTTCTTTTCTATGCAGCCTTCTCTTTGCTTCTGTAGCAGCTCAGGGGAAAACAGAAAAAGAGCAAACATGCTTTTCTCTGCTTCAAATAATTTTACATGGTTTTACATTGGTTTAGTTTCCCACTTTTATTACTTTCTCATTTTCCTCTTCTGTCCTTGGTTTTGGTTTGCTCCCTTTCTATTTCTTCTACCCTTTCATGCTTTGAAAGTGCATACTCTAGATACTGTCTACTGCTGTCTCCACCCAGCAGTGCTTGTTGCTATCCTCAGGTAGGACAGCACCTGTGGTTAAACTTTTCTTTACACAATCTCTCTGTATTCAAGTGTTAAAGAGACTTCCAGGACACAGCGGGGAGGTACCCACAATAATCATGATGAAAATAGCAAAAAAAAAGCAGATAGAAAAGAAAATAAGGTGAGGCTATGAGAGTTGGGGGGGTCAGATCTGTAATGGGGACAGTTCTCAGATGTGCCAGGAAATAGAAATGTTGTCATGACAGACTTTTACAGGATCAGACTGGACAGAAAACAATAGTAAGAGATACAGTTTTCCTGTTTTTAAAATGCTGAAGTACAGGAACACCCAAATGGAGGGGGGATTGCTAACATTCTCCTATCTACTGAGACAGGGCACTGACCCTATTATATGTGTGTGTATATATATCTATATATATATATCTATATATATATATATATATATATATATATATAGATAGATATATATAGATATATATATATATATATATATATAGATATATATAGATATATATATATATATATATATATATATATATATATATATATATATATATATATGATACATGATGGGCATGAGTGTAATATGGCAAATATTGTCACTTCTGCAGAGTGAGATATCCAGAGCTCACAATGCAGGAGTGACAATATTCCATAGCACACAATCTGCACATCATGTATTCGATATATACAATAGGGACAAGAGTTTCAGAAGTTTTGTTATGCTGTCTTGTGTTCTGTTCCTGTTTATGTGTTTGCTCATTCTGTGTGTGAGCTTTTCTGAATGGGCTGGCAGTGTTGTAAACTCTGGGAGACACATGAGTGTGTTTTGCAATGCTAAATGAGTTAGTTCTAGGTAGGAGTGAGGAACATACATTTGTGAAGCTGTATTCTTTAGAAGTCTGGCTGCAGTGAAGCTGAGAGCATCACAGTAATTGTAATGGACTGAGAGGAGTGTCAGAACAGCTGATACTGTTTTAAGTGGTAATTATCATCATCATCATCATCATCATCATCATCATCATCATCATCAAATCTTTATTTATTCAGGCAAACGTCATTGAGCAAAGCTCATTTACAAGATTGACCTGATAAGGTCAAGGTTCAATAGTTGATACACAACAGATACATCATACACTTATATAAGACAGTTATACATACAGGGGAAAATAACGTTTATAAACACAGTGATGTACAGTAAATTCACAGAATAAAAAATGGTTACAGGAAAGTTAAGCTAATATTTACAGTATGTACAGTATATACATATCCCAGTGGGGGGGCATGGCAGACACTCAACATAATGTAATACTAGGATGGTGAAGGTATTACTGGGTGCCATAAGATGGGGTGTCTGTCTGGAAGGAATATGCATATATGGTTTGGAAGGAGATTTGTGAGATGACAATACTAGCTCTAGTGGTAGCAATTGCATTTCTCTTTGAAGAAGACTGTACAGTGCTGTTTAAAGGATGCAAATGGAATGATATTGGACAGTTTAGGGATTTTGTAGGGTGTTCCATGCTATAGCTAGAGAATAGCTGATTGCTGCCCTCCCTAGCCTGGTGTTGAATTTGTGCAATTTGAGCAGGATGATGTTGTTGCTTCTTAGGGCATAGGAGCTAGGAGAGGTCTGGGTGAAGCAGTCCAGGATATAGTTCGGAAGTTTTTTCGACAACGCTCTGTAAATCCATAGTGCTGCATTTCTGTTCCTTCTGAGGTGAAGAGAAACCCACCCAACTGCAGCATAAAGAAAGCAATGATGAGTATTAGATGGCAGATCTGTAATGAACCTTATTGCTCTATGATATAAGGTATCCAACTTGTGATGGTAGGAGATGGGACAGTGACTATAAAGTAAGTCTGCATAGTCAACAACTGATAGAAAAATGGCCTGGACTAACCTCATCTTTGAGTCTCTGTTTAGGAAGGGTTTTAATCTATAGAGAAGGCCAAGCCTTTGGCAAAGCTTTTTTAACAGTTCTTCTAAATGATGAGTGAAGTCAAGTCTGTTGTCAATCCACACACTAGGTATTTGAAGTTTTCTACATACTCAGATTTTCTCCAAGTATAGTGCATAGCTGGGGAGAATGATTGGAGAGGATGTGCTGTGGAGATTTGATTTGTGAACATCATTGCTTTAGTTTTCTTTGCATTTAACAGAAGCTTTTCTCGAGTAGCTGATATTGTAGCAAGGAGAATTCTGTTTGTAGGATTTCACGAGCAGCTGCAGAGTGAGGTTGCTGACATACAGAACAGTGTCATCAGCAAAGAGGTGTACAGAGGAATTGGTAAGGGTTGAATCAATGTTATTTATATAACTGGCAAAGGATAGGACCCAGAATAGAACTTGGGGACCTCTTGACAGTGGTTTTAATGGGGATAGGTCACCTTCACCTTTTACCTTCTGTGACCTACCGGTGAGACAGCATCTGAACCACTTAAGGGAGGATGGATCTAGTCCAGTGGAGTACAGAGATGAAAGTAGTAGCTCGTGGTCCACAGTATCGAATGCTTTGCTCAGGTCCAGGAATACTGCACAGACATTATTCTTTTTAATTGCGTTCACTACAGGCAGCAGTGAGGAACAGAGTGCTATGTGAAATTGTGCTCTTTAGTATGCTGGCTGCAGTCAAGCTGAGAATATCACAGTAATTGTAATGGGCTGAGAATCAGAGTTTGAGGAACAAGTGAGAGTGTGTTTCAGTGGTAATTGAGTTAGCTGCAGGCAGCAGTGAGGAATAGACTGTTCTGTACAGCTGTGCTTTTTCGAATTCTGGCTGCAGTCAAGCTGAGAGTATCACAGTAATGAGCTGAAAGTTAGAGTGGGGAATATGTGAGTTTTGTAATGCTCACTGAGTTAGCTGTAGGCAGCAGTGAGACCTCTCATGTAGTTCTGCATTTGTGTCTGTGGTAACAGCACAGGTGTTTCTTGCATGCTGAGGGGAAAGCTGCCTAGAGTGATATCACTGACCTTTTGTGACCTGTATGTGTAAATGGCTGATATCATCAGAGTAGAGCAGAGGGTTAAAATATCACACTGCAGTGGATGATACACTGTTTTATCTCACTCATTTATCACTCACCCCATTGTATGTGTATATGTGTGTATATATATATATATGTGTAAGAGATTACTACAGTGACTATATATCAATATAAAAAACATAACTTTTTTTGTATCAGTATAAGAAAACATAATATGGTTCACTAAACCAATATTGAGGTCAATATGACCCCTCCTTATGGGTGTCTGCAAATCCAACACCTGCCAGGACCCTTGCCAAATGAAAGAGGTGGTGACCAGATTTTTCCTTCCAAGTGGAGTGATGGGTGGCTTACCCTTGCCCCTCCTTACTTACCCCCTGGTCATCTGGGTAGGACCCTCCTAGTCCTCAGGGGGGATATAGAACCTAATCCAGGTCCTTTCTCCCCAAATCTCACGCTCAACAACCCTTCATACCCCTTGTGGGCTGATTCCAAGGGTATCAAACTTGCTCATATGAACATAGGCAGTCTAAGGCACAAATTCCATGACCTGGAGGCATGGGTGGAGCTCTATAAGCTCTGACAGTCTAGTCTTGACTGAAACCTGGCTCAAACCACAGGTCCTCCCTCATGAAGTTGAGCTAGTGGACTACCTTACTTTTAGAAAGAACAGGGTAGGGAAAAGGGGAGGAGGGGTCATTATCTACATCAGCACTGACCTCCAAGCTTCAGAGCTGGACTCTCACTCTCAAAGTGACTCCCTAGCTGAACTGCTGTTTGTAAAAATACTACTTGGAAACACCAAACCCCTTACCTTAGGAGGTGTCTACCTCCCTTCCCAATCTGCTGCCTCCTCACTGGAATCCCTAACAAATCTCCTTGTGGACCACCCCATGGGGGAGAACATTATCCTCAGGGATTTCAATCTCCACTGGCCCTCCTTGCTCTCATCATCTGCTAAAAACCCACTACTTGGCTGTCCATATACCCAGGTCATCGACCTCCCCACATGACATAATTCTAAGACCGGAAACCACTCTCTTATTGACTGGATCCTCTCCTCCTGCCCGAGCCGTATACTGTCGGCTGGGATTATGGCTGACTCCTTGAGTGATAACTTGCCTATTTACTGCATCTGGTCCAACAAGCCTCCAAAAATTACTGCTAAGGTGATTGAGGCGAGGAACTACACTAGGTTTGTACCAGCCAATTTCTGCTCTGACTTGTGGAACATCGACTGGGCCCCTATCATCTCTCTCCCCACACTTGATGAGGCTCTTGAATATTTCACTCAAGTCTTCCTGTCGGCATCCAATAAGCATGCCCCAATAAAAAAGCTCAGGGTACAGGGGAAATGCCATAAATGGCTGAGCCCGTACCTCAAGCATCTCATGCTTCTCTGGGACAGAGCATGGGGCAACTACAAATCCACTGGCAACCAATCTGACTGGGAAAAGTATAGAGAGCTGAGAAATCAGTGTAAAAAAGCCACGAAACAGGCCAAATATCAATACTTAAATGAACTCCAAACTAGGCACTTACGTGACCCCAAAAAATTCTGGGGCCACATAAACATACTCATCAAGGGCTCCTCAAGTAGTCAAACAGACTCCATCCTGGTAGGGAACTCACTGACCAATGCCCCATCAGTAATAGCTGAGGCTTTCAGTGACACCTTCTCTAACCCTAGTGGTCCTCCCCCCCCCCGTTCTCACCAGGCCTACCCATCACTCTGGAGAGACATGGGTGAATCCTCGGCCTCAATTCCACTTAAAGCTGGTCAATCAGTCTGAGGTACTACCTCTACTACACAAAGTTAACCCCTCTTCCTCGCTGGGCCATGACTGGCTTGAACCCTGCCTACTGAGGGCTGCCGCCCTGGCTATCACCCGTCCTATCACCCTACTCATTAATAGATCACCTCAGGAAGGTATTGTCCCTAAAATGTGGAAAGTAGCGACCGTTGTCCCTGCCTACAAAAGTGGGCCTCCAGACAAACTGGGAAATTATAGACCTACCTTCCTACTTAGTCCCCTTGGGAAAATCCAAGAAACACTTGTCTCAAACCAGCTTCAAGACTACCTTGAACAGCACCTCCTCATGGCTGACATCCAACATGGTTTTAGAAAGGGCCATGGTACTGATACTACACTCATCCGGCTTACTACGGACATCCTTGCCTCTATGGACCAAGGCTTCCCAACAGGCGCCCTCTTCATCAACCTTTCCAAGACTTTTGACTTGGTCAGTCATAACCTCCTCCTCTCAAAACTCCTACACTTAGCACTGGATCACCACTCACTTGCCTGGTTCGAGAGCTATCTAAGTGATCGGGCCTAAAAAGTACGCTGGAAGGGAGTTCAGTCTGTGCCCAGATCTGTTTCCTCAGGGGTGCCCCAGGGTTCAATCCTGGGTCCCCCTTCTCACTTTTCCTCAATAACATTGAGGGAAGCTGCCCCCACAGCAAACTCATTCTGTATGCGGATGACACTGTCATATACTACAGTGACCCCCAAACTAGTGTCATCGCCACAAAACTGCACAATAGTCTCTCAATTCTTGAGACCTGGTTCTCTGCAAACTCCCTTAAACTCAATGAGGAAAAAACTAAAGCCGTACTGTTTGGTTCAAGACCGCTGGGTCCTGACAGGAGCCAGCTGCTCCAGATCTGCACAAACCAAGGGAAAAGAGTCGCGGGCATGGCCAGTTTCAAATACCTTGGGGTCTATCTCGACCAAGAAATGACCTACCGACCCCATATCGACTCCATAACCAGGTCCACCCATCAAAAGCTTGGCCCTCTTTACTGTCTGGGGAATTCCCTATCCTCAGTTGCACGCCGGGCAATTGCCTCCTGCAATCTCCTCCCCTCCATGCTATATGGAGCTCCCCTACTACAGTTCATCCGGTATGGTTTCAATAAACTTACCATACTCTATAACCTGTGGTTCATTTCGGCCACAACCCTCTCCTAGGAGGTATCATTGTGAGGTACTTAAGGAACTAAATCTGGGCCCACTCTCCAGCACAAGCTAGCTTACCCAGTTGCTTCCCTTGCCTTCAAGTTCACTGCCCTAGGTCGCCCCCCATCTTAGTGGCCTGCTCTCCCCAAAAATACAAACTTGAACCCTGCGATCATCTGCAAATCATCCCCTTGACACCTCTAGGATACACTCCAACCAAGGCAAATGCTCTTTCAAATATGCTGCCTCCTACCCATGGAACTCTCTTCCACCTAGCCTGACTGACTCAACCACCCCTAACCAATTCAAGTCTGGACTCAAACTATATTTTCTCAACCTCAGTCTCTGTGGCTATAACCATTAGCTTCCTAGTCCAGGCCTCTTTCCGCTGTGCTGGCTTGAACCTCGCTTCATCCTGGATGTATCTCCTAGACTTAAATCAATTTACTGTTGTTGACTACCTTCCCCACAATTTAGGGATGAACCTCGATGTCTAAAGAGTCTAGCTGGAATTTCTGATTATCTCTCCTGTATACTGTTTCTATCCTACACCTGTGTATGTAATATAACTACTGTAAATAATTGCTTGAGTCTGTTTACTTTCCCCTACAAACTGGGATTGAAACTTGATGTCATATGATCCTGACTGGAATCCTGATTACCTCTCCTGTATACTGTTTGCTATGCTACGCTTGTGTATGTAATGTAAACACTGTAAATGGCTTGGGCCTGTATTGTATACCTTACCTTAACCCTGTATACTGTCGATAATCTCTATTTGTGTAATATATGTAACTACTGTAAAAAAAAATTCTGTCTTTAAATGTCTATATCTGTAAATAATTCTGGGTCACCCCTGAAAAAGGGACCTCTGGTCTCAGTGGGCTTTCCCGGTAACCAAAATCTAAATAAAATAAAATAAATTTTGAAAGTCCTGTCATTTTTAACAACATATTATGACAACATGTAGAGACATGTAATATATAGGATAGTGTATGGTGTCCCATGCACAACAAGGCTATTCCTTACCTGAGTGGGTACTATGATGACTGCAGACCTCAAGAGCGAAGTTCAAGAGATCCTTCAAGCATCATAGTAACCACAAGGGTAAAGAGTAGCCATGTTGTGTATGGGACACCATGTACTGTTCTTTATAATGTATGGTCCCAAAATACAGAATTGCTTACTTTTTTTCTTCTAGAGGGGACCCACCTTTGTTGTCCACAACAGCAATTTCTCGGCCATGCGATTGCTGGCTAGCTGGCACACTCAATGCTTCAGCCACACCCATCCTATGAACAGTGCTGATGGGGGAGTTGCATTGTGATGTAACTACTAACACAGAATAAAAAGTCATTCTGTGTTTGTAGCTATGTCACTACTAACGCAGGATGACTTTTTACAGTGTATTGTTTTCCATACTGAACAGCGCTTGACCATACACTATAAAACGGTAGGACTATATTGTTACAATCTGTACATGTGAATTGGACTCAAAGCTCTCTGATTAATAATTAGATGTTACAGATTTCAAAATATAATTTCAAGCTTCATAAAATATCATGAAAGTTTATTTTTGGAAATGGACAGAAGATACTAATGGTGCTGTCTCTCTAAGAATAAACACACTCTTTTCTAGTTTGCCCCCTAAACCCCTCCCAGGAATGAAGGACACCACAACTTTGTTAACTTTTGGTTGCTCATTGGCAATATTTATTATTGGCACAAAGTTATTTACACTGTCAATTGTCATCTTTCAATCTGTTCATCATAAACAATTCAAACCCCAAATTATTCTTGGTTCTGGCTTCTTCCTTCCTCTAGTTGCTTGTTCATCTTGCATTTTAAGGGTCTGCACACTGTGAATTTGGCCCCCGTCTCCATCAACAGAACCAAGCTGGTTCCACTTCCTCTGGGCTTTCACCCTCCAGGCCTGGAGACTTCTGAATCCAGCACCTGGACCTAACCACCCCCCCCCCCACCTTAACACCATGTCTGAGTTCCTTGTCCCCAGCCCATGTAGCCTATCCCCTCCCCCCTTTTCTGGCTCCCCCATTCCTCTTTTCCTCTCCCTCTCCATCTCTCATTATTCTTAGGGCATAACAATCCCCTGGACCACAGCTGCCTACTCGCAGCCACCACACACTAGCCCTATGCCTAGGGCAGACTGGGCACACTCCTCTGCCCATCCTTTTTCTATCTCTGTGCCAAACATGCTCTCCCCATCACCTTCCTTACAAGGGTGGGAGGGTGAGAATTTTTCCCAGCAAAAGAAGTCATTCTGATGGTGCACTGGACTTAAATACCCCCTCAGGACCCCAGCTCAGGACCTCTGGCTCTGCCCCCAGCCAATCCCTTGGGCATGCAGGTGTACTGTACTACAGTCCCTATATGTGAATGGATCCATTCACATATCGGGTTTAATATCAATCTAATACAATCTACCTACCAACTGGCCCATGCTGTGGACCAATGGGCGTCACAAGCTGTACTGTATGCTGTCAGTCGGCAGGTGGCCGGGCAGCTTGTGGTTGGGGAGATGCCACCCGCTGCTGACCAGAGGGGAGCGGGGTGGTGGGGCTCAGTGGGTGGGGAGGGGGTACCGCTGGACCATTAGGGAGTGGTTAATATATATTTGTTTACTTATGTCCACGATTGGGCTGGAAGCGGTCCATTGGACCATCGGGGATATTATTCTTTATTCTGACCCTGCGATCGGGCAGGATGCGGTCCACTGGACCACCAGGGATGGGGTTTTATACATAGCCTGTGATCGGGCTGGCAGCAGGCCACTGTACCACCAGGGATTATCTTCCTTTTCCATTGCCCGCGATTGGGCGGCGGGGGGGGCACAAAGCTGACAGACCCTGGCTCCAGAGCTGGGGTGGCCACCCACAGCTGGCGACTGCCCTGTTGCACCCTGCCATACGGCAGCTCACCTGTGGGTGGCCAGCCCTTGCTCCTTCTTTTTTTGGCTTTACTGTGTGCAGCGCAGGTAGGGGTTGCACCGGCATCTGCTCAGCACATCCCGGGCTGAATATTGGGATGTGCGGAGTTTGCATGGGCACAACCCCCCCACCTGTGCTGCATACATTACTGATGCACCCTGGTGCATCAGGATTTGTGCCGTGCACTTTCCCCTTTTGAATATTGTGCCGGGGTGCATCAGTGGGTTGCGCATGGCACAACTGTGTTGTGCCATGTACAACCCTTCTGAATATCTCACCCTGTGAATCTGCCCCCCCCCCATCACCAGAACCAAGGTGGTTCCACCTACCCCCCGGCCTTAGCCCTACAGGCCCGGACACTTTGAATACAGTGCCTGGACCTATCCCCTCTCTGCCTTAACACCACATCTGGGTTCCTTGTCCCCAGCCCATGTAGCCTACCCCCTTTCTGGCCCCCATTCCTCTTTTCCTTCTTCCTGCCGCCTCCAGCTTGCGATGGAGCGGTGGAGCTCTCCCTGTGAGGCTAGTATCTCAGACCTCTCTTAGCTAGCTCCCCTACTAGCTCCCCAATAGGCCTCAAAAATAGGCACATGTCAAATTCTGACAAATGCACCCCATCAGACCTGTACACTGCAGCTTGGTCAAAGGAGATGTCTTTCTGCTGTAGGTGTACCCCCCCAATTCAATTACCGCCTTTGCCACCCTCTTATTCAGGTGCTTCCTCACTTTCTCGATCAATGTGACATTCTTGACCCCTCTCCACACCCTGCTTGAGGTGGTGTCGGACCAGCCGATGATCACCCTAGTCCACCACTCCTTAATTATCTCCAAAACCCCAAGTATGCTCTGCCTTAGAAGTCCCCACAGAATACTCCCTAAGTCGTTACCCCCCAGGTGTATGATGATGCAATCCAGCCTCCCCCACTGGACCCTTAGCTTGTCCAACAGTGGCAGCAGCTGGGCCCACCTCATGTCCCAATGCCTTTCCATAGCTCCTTGGTGTGTTCTGTGTTGTAGCGTAACTCTGTTCTCTGGACATGGTGACTGCAAACCTTTCTGCCAAGTAAATGAAGGAAAGCCCCACTATCCAGACCTTCCTTTTAGAACCTGCCATGGGAACAAGAGAAACAGTGTGGGTTGCTGTTATCAACACCTGACATACCTTTTGTAGCAACTGGACTTCCAGCACCCTACCTTCTGTAGCTCCTCCACAGTCACTCCTCTCTCTGCTGCCTCTGAGGCTGCTCCAATCCAAAAGGAGTGAGGGTCAAAATCCACTGGATCCTCACTCACAAATGCCAGGGCCTTCTTGAGCACTGCCCCAAACTGAAACCGGTTACTGGGACCCATCCCCGTGCTGGAACAACAACACCCCTGCTACTCCCTGTGTGCTCTCATATGCCTCTAGCCCTGTCACCGCACAGTTGGTGGACTGGGACTGCAGTACCAGTGACACCAGGGTACCTCTCCTCCCTTGGTCAGTCTTTGACCTGGCCAGCCTAATGACCACCCCTTCCTGCCCCCATCCCGGGCTCATATGCTGCAATGCCTGTCCTACTGCAGACTTCAGTGAGGCCACCACTTCCCCCACCCAGAAGGTCCCTGCAGCCATGACTGCAAAAATGGCTCTGAAAAGGAGTGCCTCATGGGCCAAAGAGCACACCTTCTGTGTAGCCCCTACTATCCTGGTCAGCAGCTGCCCCTTAATGGGGTGTCTTCTGTCCTTTTGCTTTCCCTGCCCCCTCTGCCATCCCACGACCATCCTTTTTATTGCCCTGCTGGCCATGACATCTGGCCATCCCTTGTCCTGGCATACCCAACTAATGCCAGCCAATTGTACCACTACTGTGGCATGGGCCATACCTTCTTCCCACCTCTACACTACAAACTGTCTTACCTGTTCATCCTGGGCCAGTTCATTCATGTCCCAACCGTGCTTTCCCTAAACTCCTGGAATCTCACTCACCCCCCCAGTAGGCATTCAAGGTGTTAGCCGACCAGGAACCCCTTTACAGTGCCCTGGCCCTGTCTTGCCAGCCTCCTATAACCAGTCTGGGATCTTGCTCTTGTGCATTGTCGCCTGCGGCCTCAGGTCCCAAAACCTTCCAAGCTGTAAATGGGAAAGACTGTCAGCCACCTCGTTCTTAGCTTCTTCAACGTGCTGTGCTTTGAAAGATACATTCAGTTGCAGCCCTAGCAATACTATGCATCTAAGCATCTTGCCCACTGACTCAGTCTTCCCACCCTGTCAATTAATGACCTCCACCACTCCTTTATTGTCGCACCAAAAAAGGATGTGATTACCCCACATCCTGGTGCCCCAGACTTCCAATGCTGCCCATATCGGGAATATTTCCAGAAAGGTGATATCCCTCAACAGGCTGCTTGCCTTCCAGTGCTCCAGCCATGCTTCTGACATCCAATCTCCCTTGAAATATGCCTCCATCCCCAGGGTGCCTGAAGCAGCCATAAACAACTCCAAATCCATATTCAATTGCCATTCTTCCTTGCCAAAATGTTACTCCATTATAGCTGTCCAAGAATTCTTCCCACACCTTAAAATCCTCCCGTACCCCTTTTGACATGTCCACCCAATGGTGCAGCCGCATGACCTTCCCTGTGGCCCTGCCCAGCCTTTTTATAAGTACCCTGCCCGGGCTAATCACCTTAAAGTAAAATTAAGGTGCCCCAGCAGTTGCTGTACCTGTACCAGCGGCACCCTCCTCCTCCCCGACACCCCAGCCAATAGCCCTTTCAGCCGGGCCACTTTGGCTGAGGGGAGCCTTAAACATTCCATCTCAGTGTCCACCTCTATGTCCAGGAATTCCAGCCTACGGGCCGGGCCCTCTATCTTGCCCTGTGCCAATGGTATCCCTATGTGCCGGCACATCCACTTGAAGTCCCACAACATCTTAAGTGCCTCTCCCCTTGTCTCACCAATAAGGAGGAAGTAATCTAGATAATGTACTACCCTCTTGTGCCTGTACCTGGCCCCAAATGCCCATTTCACCCAGGTGCTGAATGCCTCGAATGTGGAGCAAGCCACTGAGCACCCCATTGTCATGGCCTTGTCGAGGAAGTGCCTCCCCTGGAATTGAAAACCCAAGAGGTCCCCATCAGCTGGGCTGACTGGGAGTAGTCAAAATGCTGACTCATTGTCTGTCTTGGCCAACCATGCCCCCTCGACCACCCTGATCAATATTATGGCCTGTTCCAGGGAGGTATATGACACCGTCCGGAGGTGATCAGGTATGCCCTCATTCATTGACGAGCCCGCCGGATATGACAAATGGTAAATCAGGTGGAATTTCCCTTCTGCTTTCTTTGGGATGATGCCCAGTGGGGATACTTGGAATTGGGTGCATAGCGGGGTCTCTAATGGTCCCTTCACCTGACCTGCCTCAATTTCCTTCAAAATTTTTGCCCACACTACCTCCTCCGTCCCCCTCACTGACCTGAGGTTCTTCACCCTCATCCCTGCCCTCCCCCCTTGAAAACCCAGTGGGAATCTTGCCCATAAACCTTCCCTAAGCAGAATCACTGCCCCCTTATTCGGGTATTCAGCAGTCCACTCTTCCACTACTTTTATGGAGATGGGCATGCGTGCCATCACATACCCCCACCATCCTGGACCTTGTTCCTTTCTAATTCCAGCCATAGGAGGCTTGATGTTGCCCCCCTGTGGTGCCCTCCTCACCCCTTGTCATGCCCTCCCCCCAGGCCCCCTGAAACGGCTGCTCCTGGTACTGGTTCCCACTCTGCCCCCCCTTGTCTCCCCCTTGCCTGCAGCTGGAAACTGGATGTGGCCCCCACATTTTGAATATGTGTGCCTGAACTTGCAATTATTCCAGGTGCAGGTAGCCTTGTTAAAACCCCAACATGCCTTAACCCCCAATGTAGGGGGGCTTCTCTTACCATGTTCACCCCCATTCTCACTCCCTTCCTCTGACAGGGTCCTCACCCAGAGCTCAGAATGGGTGAAATTCCACTTCAGATCACCCTTTGCTGCCAACCTCTTTCGGAAGGACTCATCATATCTCAGCCACCCATACCCCAACTTCGCTTTGCACATGTCACGGATGATGGACATGTACATCAATAGCGGGATGGCCAGGTCCATCTGTTTCTCTAGTAGCAGCGCACTGTAAATGATAAACCCCCCTTGCCAATTCTCTATAGTTTTCCCTTTGTACCTGGCCTCCTTGGCCTTGTGCTCTATGACTGCCAAAGCCACCGCCATTTCCGAATTCCCTACCGATTCCTTCTGCTCATAGTCTTTGGCCGTGTCCTCATACACCAGTCCAAAAATGTCCATATACTCCCCCTTCCAAATCTTTTCTCTGATCAATGCTGGGATGTGGTCCCCCAATGAGTACCCTGGCGGTCCTTCATTTAGCTTTTTGTTCAGTAGCAGGACCCCGGACCCCCCTTTTTCTGCCCTCTTTTCCCTTTAGTGTCTGCCTGGCCTGTTCCATTTTTTCAGTCCCTGCGTCCCCCATGTCACCCAGCAGCCCTTCCAAATACTCCTTCAAACCATTTCCATCAGATATATCTACACTGTTCTTACCCCCGTCTGGGCTCTCCCCATTCGGTTCCGGCACTGGTAGTGGTGCTGAGATGGGCATGGGTTGCAGTACTTCCCACCTGTGCCTCTTCCCCTCTTCCCCCTGTTTGAGCACTCCTCTCTCTCCTTCAACTTTTCTGCACCTCTCCTCTGCTTCCCTCTGTTTTGCCCCACTACCTGCTCCAACATCTGCCCCATCAGCTTTGCTGCCTCCTGCATCATCCTTTCACTGGACATCGGGTTTCACTTGGGTGCCATTGCTGCTCCAGGTCTCTGCTGCATAAAAATGAGAAATAAGTGCCTGGTCCTGTGGAACCTCCTGCCTGGAGCTAGCTATAGCCTCCCAGGCACCATCCCAGCCATCACATAACCCACCAAACGGCCCCACCGCTAGGGCCCCAGTCATACCCCATATTGAAATACCAGTGCATCAACCCAGAACCAAAACACAGGGCCCTTCTACACCAGAGGTATACCTGCCTACACAGCCCACTCAGTGGGTTTTTTATTTTATTTATTTATTTATTTTTGCCCCCACCCAGCTGTATAATTAATAAATTGATAGATCAATGATAGGCTCAAAAGGGGGAAACACACAAGCAAGCATAAACATAACATTAGATTGTCAGCAACTATTCCTAATGACACTGTGCAAAGTAATTAAAACTTAAATCAGTGAACAAAAAAGGCTATAAGTGAACCTGCATTTAAATCAGCCATATACTAAGGTACCCATGTATCAACTGCTTCATGCAAACAGCTTAGAAAAGCACAGTAATTTGTCAAGATAGGAGGGCCGCTACTGAGTGAGCCCCCCAGCCATGCACAACAGATGCTCTCCAGGCTGCCTTCTCATGGTCCCCACAGTCACCCCCCCCCATGTCCTGGGCCAGCCACTTGTTTGTGGCACACTCCTGTGCTTTTGTACGCTGCATGGGGCCCACAACAAGACCTGCCAAGCCTCGGGGCATCTATTCTCTCCTACTGAGCCCCACAAAATCACAGCACCAAAAACGGGCCTTCACATCTGCCCATGACACCCCTGCCCCAGCGCTAGCTGGAATCGCCCCACTCATTGCTTCTGAACAGTGCAGCATGTGTCTAGCTGGAAAAACAACTACACATGCAGATGCTGCTTCTCCCAGCACTAGCCTGGGTTATGCTTGCTTTCCACACAACTGCAGCAGGTGATGAAGGTCTAACACAGCTACTAGCAGGTAGAAACCACCTATCTCACCTCTTTGCAACTGATCAGTGCGATTAGGCTTTTTTTATTTAAATTAAAACAGACATTCCAGGCATGACTGTGCTCATGCAAAAGGAATGCTCGCAGCATAATACCATGCCAGCCCTGCTCCTAACTGCAGTCCACCAATCCAAAAGCCAGCACCACCCAAACATGCAGCATGGCCCTAACTTCTAGACGCCAGGGCCCAGGCCTCCATACGGCTCGCCAGCCTGGCTCCTACCAAGCCACAAAACATCAACCAATTCACCTATTCCTGTGGAAATCCCAACAGCATCATTCCCATCACCTACCACTAGCTGCATTTTTCCTCTTTTAAAACTACCAACTTATCACAATATCAATCCCAAAGCAAGCTAGATCATGCTGGGCCACATGGCCTGCCAAGGCCTAGCTGCCCATGTGCCTTACCTGTAAATTGTCAATGATGTGCTGAGCTCCAAGTGTAATGGAATTTTTCCCAGAAAAAGAGGTCATCCTGATGGTGCACTGACCTTAAATACCCCCTCAGGACCCCTGTGGCTCCACCCCCAGCCAATCCCTGGGGCTCTGGCCTTGCCCTGTCATTTGACTCACTGCCTGGTCCTGTGATGTCATCACCAAGCTCCTCCCCTTCCCTTTTTCTTATCCTATTCCCATCCCCTCCCCCCTCTCATTCCTTCCTGGCAGGGGTCATCAGATAACCTGGCCTGCCTTTTTGTGGCAAGCCTCATTGTCTGTCCCCTTTATTTGCTGATGTAGTTAAGCTTGTGTGCTTTAAATTGGGATGCTTCCTAATTCATTTTCAAATTTTCTAGGTAAGCAAATATATATTTTAATGGTACCTTATGCCAAACATCATATTTGAAAAATGAATCTACTTTTCTCTTTCATCCATGTACTGTATATGGCCAGCAAATCAGCAACTAGCGAAGTTTAAACATGCGTATTACTTTTGTTTCTATTTAAAATAAAGGTGCAAGTTTGCTATAGAAAATGGGAGCAGTAACTTGTAGTAGTTGTGAATCAGTCTCTTACCATTTAAACTGCCAAATAATGCTGTTTACCTTGACATAAAGCCTTTTAGTTTGGTGTTCTGCTTTATTTACATAACCCATCCCTTTTTTTTCTCAGTGCAGCTACCCCTAACTGTGACATCATGCCAGGGAAAGAAAGTTATTAAAGGGACAGAGCCACTTTTTAGTTTTAGATAGATAAATCAGCTATGTACCTTACACACAATGCAAATTAGTATACAGAGTATTATTTTTCTGTGATCACTGCAGAAATAGGAGACTAAATGTCTCAGTTTAGAAGTCTTGTAGTTATATATGGTATGCACAATGCATTGTTGTGAAAATAAACATACAAAAACTTATATTGTTGACACCACCACACTTACATGGGACAGCACCTCAGCGTAAGGAAACTGTAAAACATATTTGTAGTTTACCCATAATGCCTTGCTACAGTTATTTACAGCTTGAATTCATGTGCATTGAAGAATGGTTCAAGTCACACAAACTGGTCATGAACTACAGCAAAACAAAGGTTATGACCCTCTACAATGCCAGGAGTAAGTACAAATCCCGTGACCTCACCATCCTAAACCAAACAGGCACAGGAAATACTGAATGGCAGTTGTGCCATTTGCAACATGGTGGTACATGCAGAACTGTGCATGTGCATGACTCTACGCATGAGCACGAGTCATGCACGTGAACAGTTCATGTATCCGAATGCAGAAGTAACAGCCAAAGCAGTGCAGCTGTTGTTCCATTGTCCGATCGTGGTGGAGGGGTTTAAGCTCTGTTGGGCTTTCAGAAGGATACTTCCAAAAGTCCAGTGGAAGGGGTTCTGTGATCAGCAATTTTCAGAGCTACAGAGCTCTTGCAAAATGGCTATAGACTTCGCCCACAGCCATAAAAATGGGAGGCAAATGGTTCCAAGGGGCTGAAACCACAAAATGAATAAAGCCCAAAGGAAGCCTAGAACTAAACATTGGAGGAGTCGCAGCCATTGCTGGGACTCTCCCAGATCTTTAGAAGACTTCCCTCTGTTGTCTGCCATTGAAAGACTTGTTGCCTTCTGATGGCATGCCCCTGCCAAACAAGTTGACTTTCCACCACTATCTCCAGTTATTGCTTTTTAACTGCTGCCAGCCCTGCCAGAATCCTCCTGGGCTGCAGTCATCACCGCTGCTCCCTTGCTGGCCATTTCCTCTTCTGGGCCTGATGACCTCCCAGGACCACCAAGCAGACAGCTGACTGCAGCAAACCATGAGAACCCACCAGAAGGCTAACTGAAAATGTCTCAGGACTCAGGAATGTAATATGTGCTACTTGGAATGTTAGTCGCCACTGCTCTAGGAAGTCTCCTTTCTTGGCAGGCTGACTTGTTTAACTAAAAGTAGCTAAATATGGCCTCTGTAAGTAATTGTCCTATACATGTTCTTCCAGTTGGGGATGGTCTGGTTGAGATGGTAAGAGGGAGGAAAGTGAGGGGACCATTGGTATGGTGTGTGAAGTTCAGCTTCAGATAAGTGATCCGATAATACTTGGTACCCTTCCCTGATCACACAAACTTTCTGTTTTGAAATGTCTTTCCCACCCCATCCCCCATAGTAGCACTGCTAGATGTGTATTTCCATAACTAGTTTAGTTTAGTTTAGTTTAGTTTACCATGAAAAGGCTCCATGGAGCATGCCCATTTTCAAGGAGGTTCTGTGTAGGACATCATACAAGATGATATACAAGACATCCTATGAGTTAACTACAAAACAGTAGTTATACAGTAAATACAGATCAGGGATATGTTTTAGCAGTGTGACATATAATAAAAATACAAGTGTAGGATTTAGCAAAAAAACAATAGTAATGATAATTTTAGGAAAAACTAGAATATCTAAGATATGTGGGCAACATACAGAAGTACATTAAAGGTGTAAAGAAAGAACTTGGGTAGTAAACCCCAGAACGCAGTAGAGGATATATTTGTTTTTTTAGTGAGCAACTGCTGTGTGACTTAGTAAAGAGGTCTATGATGTGGCATAGGACATCATTTGATACTACTTTATAGGCCCGTCCATATAAGTGTTTGAGTCTTGTTGTAGTTAACGAGGTCCATCCTGTGGCTTCATATAGGATAGAGTGGGTAGAGTTTCCTAGAAGGGTAGTTATGTTTGGGTCAGAGGCAGTGGGCAGAGCCATATTATTAAGTGAGAATTACATTTTTTTTTATTCTCTTTCCCTCCAGTCACCGAACCCAGGGATCTCCCTCAGATGATACCACTGGTTTTCTCCCACCTGGCCTGTTCTACAGCTTGCTATTTTTACCCCACATCTCTATCCCTGCAAATTTCAGACATGCCAATACTTATTGTTAAGCATGTTAATAGTTGCAGCATGGGGATCTTTAAGTATGATATACGAGCGTTATGAAAGCCACGTCATTTATTAAGGAAAGCTACCCCAGTATTACTACATGTCTCTATAACGGTGGGACCAAGGGTATGGGGACCAAGCAGCAATGGAAAGGGGGTATTCAGTATGCAGAATTTACTTTATGAAGAATGACTGCTGTATCTAGTAGGTTTTAATTTTTGCTATCTCAGGCCAACATAGCAAGAGTACCACACAATCTCATGTGTATACCAGTGGTCTGCTTTCTCCATCTCCACCTCCTACCCCACCTAAGAGCTACACCTTGCTGCTTTTCTACCCCCCTACTCCTTCCCTCCTACCCCTCTATATGACCACTCTCCTCTGTTCTACCTTACCTTCTCAAATACCCCACCTATTCCTGACCCTTCCTAAATGCTTAATATGACCTTGCTGTATTGGTAGCTGTTTCTCTAGGCAAGACTGGTATCTGCAGCCTATACGATTGTTTAACTTGCAAATCTCTCCTGTATTATAACCAATGTATCTGTGATTATGTGCTTGTGTATATCCTATACCCAACGTGGAACCTTTGTAAAAGCGTAACTAGCTCACAGGTATTATAATCCAAAGCTTCATATAAATAAAAAAAGAAAGAAATAAGTAATTACCCCCACCTCAGGACTCCCTAATGGTCTACCTACAGTAATACCATATTAGTGCTAATTTCCAGAGGTTTATGTAATAACAGGCCTATCTGCATCCCACCAACTGTGTTCTTTTCTGTGTTTGACATCTGCTGAGCTCTCTCCTCCACCACCTATCTGAGACATTTTTCTCTCACTGGCTGGGCTGTCTCCGGGGGTCCTCAGCCCTCCTGTCTGAACTTGTCAGAAATGGCCACCGAGACACAAGATATAGGATGCACTGCAATGGATGAAGGTTGATGAGTTCTATGCATTTTCTTTTCTCTTACTTTTCGGGGCAGGACTTGAACTTCTGTTTTTTTGTTTTGTTTTTTTTCCACTTTATTTCCCTTTGGTCACCGGTCCTGAGGCATTCCTTAGGCATTCCCAGCTTGTTCCACACAGCCTGAGACCTCCCTCTGCTTCAGGCCCCCCCCCCGGTACCCTGACCTGGCACCCCGATCCACCATGTACCCCCTGGCTTGTGCCCCCCAAAGCGGGGCCACCCTACACTTACCTGAGCACTCCATCCATCTAGCTTTTGGTGATCAGGTGCAGGCCGGGGAATATCTGGACAGAAGGAGGTGGGATCTGCCAGTGCACGTGGGGATGATGTGCTGTAGTCTCCAGCATGAGCTGGGGTTTTTCCTTTGTATGTGATGATCCCTCGGAGGTGCTGATGTGCAATGACATCCAGCACGAGCTGAGCGCGCTTCCACACCCCACTCATGGACGTCTGCCGTCACCTCCACCCCTTTCGTGCGTGATCTCTGGCTGATGCACCCCCAGTCTCCACTGGGAGTCACTGCTGCTGGGGCATTGTGAGCCCACCCACCCCAGGAGAGAAGAGCTATCCTCCAGATGTTTGATCCTCTCCTTCCCGGCTGACCAGCGGCAACCCGTGCTCACTCCTGAACACGGGTCACCAGCATGGTGCGAGGTGTGGCGTCCAGCGCTTCAACCCTCAGTGCCACTGGGCCAGCCTTGAAATGCTGTTTGTTTCTTACATTGGTACTAGAAGGTTATCTGTGGGGGGAAGGAGGGAAGCTTATGGGAGAGATAAGCTCACTGGGTGGCCACAGTGAATGACTAAAGGGCCATGCATGATCTTTTTTTTTTTCTGTATCTCAGAGGAAAATATGGCTTTATGAGGTTAGACGTGTGATGGTGCATCCCTGGTTGTCATCCCATAGTCACATGGAGCTGGTTTTTTTTTTTTTGGCTTTGTGGTATAAAGATGACCACTATCAAAGTGTGCGGAGGGGTTTGTGCCTCTACTACTTAGATATGCATTACATGACATTTTATGTTTCCCTATGTATATAGTTATGTTAGAGTTGTTTGTTATGTGTACAGTAACTTTCCAAAGCGAAGGCTCATCATGTTTCTGTGTTGTCCCATCACTAGTTCCACAATACAAGATGAAACATGGGAAGCGGGGCACTCTATTGATAACTTCTCTTAGGTACAGATCAGTACTACTTTTCAGTAACAAAACTATTTAATAAGCATGGCCCACTATCCTTGTTGTTTCATTTCTTGGAATGTTAAAGGGCTTCACCACCCTGCCAAAAGTAAGGCCATCTTTACAAAGCTCCACAAGCAGGAAGCTGCAGTTGCAATACTGCAGGAGACACATCTCACCAAAGCAGAAGTCCTCAAGTTGAAGCGGGAATGGGTGGGCATGGATCTACATGCCACTTTCTCCAGACAGATGGGGGGGTCCATTTTAATTCACAAGCATCTTCCCTGGAGTGTTCTGTCTAATAAGTCAGACCCTTATGAATGATGGATGTTGGCAAAAATAAAAAAAAACCTGCATATGACCTTTCTGTTGGGCGAAGTGTATTGCCCTAGTGGCTCAGATCCACCCTTTTACCATACTTGGCTTAACAATTGGTGGACTTCAATCAGGACAAGCTCTGTTATCAAAGATGTCTCACAACCACTTTTTCACAATCCTAATTTTAAGATAGTGAGCAGAGTACTGATTGATGTGTGGTTACCTCAGTTAGCCCAGTTTAAGTTGTGTGACCTGCTCCAAAATAGCTCCCTTAGATCTTGTCAGGATATTCTTCTATCTGGACAGTTACAGTAGGTAACAAATATATATTTAAGGTATTCCAATTATGACATGTTTTACTCCTTTGGTTTGGTTCCTTCCTGTGGGATACTAACTGTCTTGAATTCTTGCAAGCTGCTATTGAATTGGTGTTAACACCACATGCAGTGTCACGCTTATACACCCTTTTCTTTCCCAGACTTTATCCAAGCCTCACAAGAGCCTCTCAGTACTGGGAGTCGGTCTTTCTGCACTCTACATTTAACTGGAATAGAATTTGGGAGGACCAGTGAAAATACAGTATGTATCTGAAGATAAACTCTGTCTTATTCAGTTCCATATTTTTACATAATATTTACTTTACACCCCCAAAATTAGTTAAGATGGGCAGATTGTCCTCCTTTATTTGTACACGATGTAAACAGGCTGATGGGAACCTTCTCCATGTTTTCTGGGACAAATTAAACTTAGAGAAGACCCCCTTCTCAGCCTGGATGAAGTTTTTTCCCCAGAGGTATGTGTCATGAGGGATTACAGTGGAATCCTAGTACCAGAGAGAAGGTACTATATGGCTTTGATTTCCCTCTCATTTAACTGTGTAGCCCTCTGTCATTGGCTTGATCAAATTAATATCTCTTATCAGGCGTGATTGCAAGAACTTTTATTCAATCTACTTGTAGAAAAGATGATAGCTAGCTTACACACTAGAATTAATACAGAAGGACATTAGTGGTCACTCTAGTGACCAGACTGACTTACAGATTGGAATATAATAAAAAAAATGGAGCAAGTTGCACACTTTGTATACACTTTGTTCTATACTGGGACAGCCCTAGATTGACTATAGTTTGATTTTATTCTTGTGTTTAAGTGTTATATTAATTATGTTATGAGTCCTTCAGTTACACAATCTTTGGGCCATTTTGTATAAGCAAGCTGAGATTGCTTTCTTTTTTTGATTTGCCTTGGAGGTTGGTGGGATGGTGTAGTGTTGTACTGGTATTGATTGTTGTATTTTTGTATTGCTCTTGTTATAAATAAAAAAGTATATTGGCTTAAAAAAAATTATTTATTTTTTATTTATTTAGCTTTTGTTGACCGGGTAAGTGCACTAGACAAATCCTGCCTATTTTCAGGCACGACCCGGGGGAGGGGGATACAGATGACAACTGACCTTGAACCAGATTAAGCTGTTGGTGGTATTTTTAGTGAATACATGCTCTCTGTTCTATTGGGGGAGAGATTTTAACCTCCCATTGGACTCGGTCCTTAATAAAAGTCCCTCTGTCATTGCAGACCCAAACTCAACAGGAATGGCACTTCAGTCTTTGATGCAGGAGCATGCCCTTGTTGATGGACGGTGTCTTCTTAACTGGACAACCAGAAATTACTCCTTTTTCTCCCTGGTTCATCAGACATATAGTCACATTGACTATTGATTGTTGTCCCCATCTCTGGTTCAGATCCTATTTGTTGCCTCCATTGGGAATATAATTGTCCCAGATGGTATGCCAACCACACATCTATACTGCCATGGATAAAACCATCATGGTGACAGAATTCAATGAAAAGCATCCAGTCGCTGTGATAGTCCCCGCAGTCACCAGCAGTGCATCTCCTGGTGTTTTGCCTCCTCCCTGAGACAACTCCAACTCAGAGTTGAATATGTAGAGACTGGGGGGTGTAGGGGCAGACTCAGCATAGTGTCTGTCACTGTCGGGGATGTTGGTGTGCTGGATGTTTCAGCGCTATAGGTAAACCATTTCAGACCATGCTATGGTGTTAGTTACACTGCAGCTGAAGCCCTCTCATCAAACATCCAATAACTGGAGGCTTGGCCTAGTGCTTCTGTGCTTTCACTGGATCCTCTGTTTCATCAACATATGGTAAAAGAATCTGCTGAGTTCTTTGCCGCTAATGTGTCACCTGATGCATCTCTTATGTTGATATGGGTGGCAAACAAAGCCTGCCTGAAAGGCACAATTCTAAGCTTTGCTACACATTTTATTTTTATTTATTTATTGAAATGTTTCATCAGGAAGGCACACTGAACAACAAGTTGCTCATCTCACGGTGCGACCTAGTGGGGTACTTGTGAAAATGACATCAGAGAATAAGCATAAAAATACAGTGAACATGAGAGATAGGCATAAAAATACATCAAAGAATAAGCGTACATATGCAGTGAACATATAATGGTAAGGTGAACTTGAAACCAACAATACATGATATCTCCAACACAGTGCTAGATTGGCATTACAGTTACAAATAGGCAGACAGTACAATTATAGGCATAAAGTGCAAGTTCTAGGAACAGAGGGATGGGGGAGGGCACCAGACACAGCATAAAGATAAACCAGTTTACTTAAGTGGGACTTAGTTCAGTCTTGGGAAATCAGTAGCAGCAGCTAGTCAGTGCAAAATAATTGAGCAAAAGGAGAGAGGGTAAGTTTCATACAGTGTTAGAAGGTAAGAGGGCTACCTAATAAGTGATATGTAGTGGGGTGCAGTGGAAATGAGGGGATGAGGGATTTCGTAGAGAAGGTGGAGGCATGCCTAGGTCTGTACCCTCCAGGTTGCTAGGGAACCCTACCAGAGAGATCCAGCCAAGGACAAATAAGTGAAAAAAGAGAGGTGGGGTCGGGTGTTGGAAGAGGATTGTTAGGTTGGGAAGGTAGGAAGAAGAGGAGGGGGAGAAGGAAGAGAGTGACCACAGGACTGACCCCTACAGGATGTTGAGAACCCTGTCAGGAGGCAGAACCAGGCAGTGTTTGGTGGAGAGTAGGCAGTGGAAGGGGGCAGGTAAGGGAGAGAGGTAGGATCTTAGTACTGTCTCCTCCAGGATGCTGAGAACCCTGCCAGGGGACAGGACAAGGTGGAGGCATTGCTAGAGGAGGGAGGCGGATGAGGTGAAGGTGCACAATAGAGTTTAAATGCGGAGGGAAGGAGGGGATGGGGATAGTGAGGAGCTTGGGGACAGCTCTTATGTGCACACATCAGGAAGTTAAGGTGGGTTAAATCAGGAGCAGTTAGAGAAGAGATAGTTATGTAATGAAGAAGCAAGGGAACAGGACATGAGGAGTGCTGAATTTGAGGGGGAAGAGAGTTCCAGAGTTTTGAGAAGTGATGGGCAAAGCTAGACTGATCTATGAGAGTTGATTGGTGAGGGACCAGCAGCATACGAGTGTCTGAGTATCTAAGGGAGCATGAGGGAGGTGGAGGGGTTGAAAGGGTGCTTGAAAGGTAGGAGGGAAGTTCACCAAGCCAGAATTTGGAGGTGAGTTTTGCATAGTGGGCGAGATGCCTGTTGGTGGGGGTGGGGGGGGGACAAGGCATGGTTGAGGTCACAGTGATGAGTACCGGGTGGAACATCATGAGCAAAACAACAGAAGGAGTTGAAGAGAGAATCCAATCTGGTCAAGGAAGATTTGGGAGTGGCACCATATACTACATCACAGTAGTCAAAAATTGGGAGTATTGTATATGATATATAGTTATATTGAACAAACTTGATAATATCAATACAGTAGAAGTACTGTATGCTACTCCTGTTTCTTCCAGTTGACATTACCTTCTAGGTTATTCTTAGAGAACTTAGACCAGACATATGTTTTTCAAACATTGTAAGTTTATTGTAGATCTTAGGTTCCATAGCATTATTTTAACTCTAATGATGTTGCTTAACAGCCAATGTGGTGCTTTATCTGGTCATCATAACTGATTACATGGTTTTGCATATGTAGAAATGGTTATATAATTTTATTATAATACAATAAAAAGATTAACTGCAAAAAGAAAATGGGGAGTATCATCTTCTGGACAAGTTCACATTTGGCCGTAGGAGGGATGCAACTATGGTTCCTGTATAAGGCACCAAGCTTGGGGCACAGTTTTTGCAAGATGGCATCAATGTGGCCAGGGATGTTGAGGTGTTGGTCCAGCCAAACCTCCAGGTATCTGAATGAAGAGGTGTCCTCAATGGTTGTCCTGTCCAGGGTGTGGTAAGAGGGGAGTGGCTGAAGCCTAGAGAGCCTCTTCTTAGCACCAAAGGTCATGAAGCCAGATGGTTCCCATCACATCAAAGGAAGCAAAGCCATCAGGAGGAGAAGGACGTCCAGTGGGATCTGCAAAGCAAGGATTCCTCCTACAATATCTCGACCACAAACCTGGTTAAATTCACTCGATTAGGTACAAACTAAATACCATGCTATCTCATCAGACAGAGTTGGCCATGACATGGACCATAGATTCTGGGAGGGCGTGTGGAAAGCATGGAAACTGCTTGCCCATTACTTCTGAGTCCAACAAGGAACAAGACACATCACATCCCTCAAAGACAAGGAGGGATTGTTTCACCATAACTTTTAAGGCCATCAATGAGGTTATGAGGGAATTTTACAAGGAGCATTACAGAATTCAGGGGTCATTGGACACTCAGTCGACCTCTGAATTCCTTTGTGGAATACACTTCTGCACCTTGACATAGCTCAATAAAATTCCCTCAATCTGCCTGTTACTGTGGGCAAAGTAGTGATGGCCACTAAGGCCTTATCTTCCTCAAAAGACCCTGGAGATGATGGCATACCTGAGGCTCTGTACCAGCCTATTCTTGACCTTGTTGCTCCCTCCATGGTGCCTATGTTTGCCCATGGACATACTACTGGTGAACCACCTCCATCTCTAAAAAGTGCCATCATCACAGTCATTCCTGAAAAGGACAAAGACCCACAAATATGTGGCAGCTACAGTCCTGTCTCCCCATTAATGCAGACAGCAAGATCTTGGTGAAAATCATGGTGTCTCGCATGGAGCAGGTAATCCTCCAGCTGATACATCCAGCCAAGGTGGATTTAGTGAAAGGGAGACTTGGCTCAGATCACCTGTGGTCTCTTCTTGCTCTCATGTCATATGCCCAGCTGTGGAATACTCCTTCAGCAGTGGTGTCTATTGATTTTGAGAAAGCCTTGATTCTGCACTTTGGCCCTATCTTTTTTAGGTCCTCTCCCAAGTCAGGTATGTGAGAATTTTCTTAAATGGATCCATGTGCTGTATACCATTCTGGTCACTAGAGTGACCACTAACGTCCTTCTGTCAGATCTCTTCCCCTTGCAAAATGGCACTCGACAGGGCTGTCTCCTCTATCCATTGCTCTTTTTGCTAGCTATTGAACCTCTGGAGGTGGTGATAAGATCCCACCCTGATATTCAAGGCATTAAGCTGGGTGCACAGTAGTTCTCCACACTGCTATATGCAGATGTCCTCTAGGTCCTGCTGACCTCCTTGGAAACATCCGTCCCTGCTCTGCTACAGGTTCTGCGATCCTTTTCCAAAATATATGGACTGAAAATCAATGCAGCTAAACCAAAAATCCTCCCCTAACCAAATATTGCCCTTTGCTTCCCTTTACCTCAAAAAGCCAAACCTTGTCCCTCATGGGCATCACAAGTACTTGGGCATCCATATTAGTCAGGATCTTCCAACTATCCCCAAAACCAACTTGTGCCCGATGCTACAAGTCATAATGTGGAATCTGATCAATGGCAGGCTTGAATCGCTCTCTTGTGGGGTAAATCAAGGCCATATGTATGGTGGCTGCTGCTAAACTCCTATATGTCTTGCCCTTTGGTAATACTAGAACAATTGTTCTCCAAAATTAATAACTTGATTGGATATTTCTTATGGGAGGAATTTCCCCAAGGTATAGGCATTTTAACTTATGTGCTCACTGGTCCTCAGGAGGGCGGGGTCTCCCCTTGTTCAAAGGCTACCATTTAGCCATTATAGGAATGCAAACCCTGCACTGATCTGAGGACATTTTAGAGTGCTCCCTCTTGGGTCCATATAGAAAACAGTTTATTCCCTTCCATGGTGATGGGGGCTGTGCTGTACAGCCCTACCCTGAGAACTGTTATCAGGTGACTACTATCACATCAACTGGAAGACAATACATAAGCATCTTAAAGTGGAGATTAGCCCATTGAAACTTATGCTCCTTTGACATAATCCTTTTCTTAAAATAGGAAATCAATCTGTTTCTTGGGACTCCTGGAAGGCCCAAGGGATAGTACGAATTAGGAATCTTTCCCCCCCACACAAACAGTTCCAATCCTTTGACTCTCTGCACTGACAGATAGGGGTACCTTGACCAGAGTTTTGAAAATACCTCCAGATTCAGAGTGTATTCCTTCCCTTGCTTAGGAACCCCTTCCTCTACCCATGTCTTCAAGGAGTACAGTCAAATGTCTCTTGGCTGCATTCCCCACCTCAGAGGGAGCAGGCACTGTATAAAAAGACAGTGAGGGAAACAGTACTTGACCAAACTCAGAGGGCCAGAGCTCACTGTGAGTGAGACCTAGCCAAGCAGATACTTCCTGAGAACAGGGCCCATTGCTGGGACTTAAGCTCACAGAGATGCCAGAAGTCGCCTCATACAGAATAAAAGTTCTTCACTATTGGTACTGCACTCCAGTGGTCCTCCATAGGTTTGTTGTTAGTCAAACCACTGCTGGAGATGTGAAACAGCTGAGTGTTCCATTCTGCACATTCTGTGGTCTTGTCCCAAAATCCAAGCATTGTTGTGGCACATTCATGAACTGTGTCAGAGGGTCCTACACATACCTTTGGTGTTCTCCCTGAACTAGTCATTCTAAACATGTCTTATGCAGCCCTGCATCTGAATGTCAGGCAACTAAAATGGCTGACAATTGTGGCCACAGAGGCTAAATACCTACTACTACAGTGGTAGCATGCAGTCAATGTACCTTCATTTGAGATATGGAAGTTATCCCTGGCAACTGTTGAGAATAATGAGCACCTTAGTCATCTTGCTTTATCCAAATCCCTGACTTTAAACTTATCTGAGATCCTTTCTTTTTATTTATTTATTTAAAAGTTTTACCAGGAAGGCATACTGAGCAGACAAACTGCTCGATTCCAGATGTTTCCCGGGGGAGGGGGGGACATGGAGACAGTACAAATATTATACAGTATACAGTGTAGGAATGGTACATTGTGCACAGGAAACATCAGAAATTATGATACAATGCGATAGAAATAGGAAGTTACTTATGATATAATACAGACTCAGATGACTAACAGTGAGTCCAACAACCCCAGCTAGAAGTTTCAATCCGGCAGCAAGAGGTGACGGCCTTGTCAGACAGGATAGCAAGTGCTCAGGCCTAAGTCAGAGAGAGGGGGGAGTTAGGTTCATGAGCATGTGGAGCTGAAGTGGGATTTGATGAGGGAGTTGAGGTAGTGTGCGGTGGAGGCCTGATGAATGTCCAAGGGGAGCGAGTTCCACAATTTAGGCATGTAGTAAGAGGAGGCTGCTTGACCTGCAGTGGTGGACTTATGTGGGATAGCAAAGGAGTGGGTGTCATAGTGCCTGAGGGAGTGTGTAGGCAGTGGAGGTGAGAATAGGGCTGCATAGAGATACAGAGGCAGGGACTGTGTCCAGAACTTGGCTGCAAGCCTGGCACAGTGGGACAGCCTTCTGATTTGAAGAGAGGGGAGACACAGCGATTGGTAGAGGACACAGTGGTGGGTACAGGGAGGACAGTCAAGGATGAAATGGTAGAAGGAGTTGAAGAGGGTATCCAGTCTGGTTAGGAAAGTTTTGGGAGTGGAATTGTAGACTGTGTCGCAGTAGTCAAAAATTGGGAGAATCATTTTTTGTACAATTGTGCAGTGAGCCTGTACTGGGATACATCCACGGTTGTGATAGAGGGCACCCAGCTTGGGATTCTTTGATAACATGGGGGTCAGATTACATAGACTCCATCACCCCTTTACTTGTGGGTTACCAAATGTTCCTTGAATGATTCTGCCTCCCTAACTTAGTGTTGCTATCCACCTGTTTTTTCATTCTTCAATATGTTACAGTGCATGTGTTATAATAGATATGAAGTGAGGTTCTGTTTTCTCCAGTATACGTAATGCCTTTGCTTTTGGTTCTTTGTTCATTAATTTCTAATTCTGTTTTTGTTACTCTAATGCCAGTAGTTTTGTATAAAAATACTTCTGTGCTGGCCGTCCTCCTGTACTGGAGGTTACGATCTCTGTTGTTTCTTAGAAGTAGCATCTTGAAAAGTAAAAGTTATTGGTAAACTTGCAAGTGGACTATTCATTATTAATCTACTTTTGTTATAATGGTGTATGATAATTGCCTCATTGTATAATGGAATGCATCTATTGTAATATATTTTTCTGTTTTGTACTCTACTTGATGAAATATTTCAATAAACTTCTTTGCAACAAAAAGACTATCCAATTTCTGCACAGATGTTGAGTATGGGGCACTTTCCTTCTGGTTCTCCCTCCCCCCTGCAACTGGACTGCTGCTTCTCAGTTGGGCCTTGGACTGCTGCTAGACTATTACTGAATATCTCGTTTAATAGGGATGTTTGTGGTCAGGGCTACACTTCCCCTTCTTCAGTTGACTACTCCTAATGACCCTCTGGGCTATGGCCCTCCATGATAAGGACCATAGTGCAAAGGACAGGGAAGGAGTCTGACTGGAGTCAGCCGTGATGCAGCCTTTTGGCTGCAATACTGCTCCACTGGTCTGCCTCTTCCCAGCCCAGACATTTATTTATTTATTTAAAAGTTTTACCAGGAAGATGCATTCAACACTAGTGCTCGATTCCAGGTGCGTCCTGGGGAAGGGGACATAGGGAACAGTACGTGCACATTGGGCAAATAGAACAATACATGCATATAAAGAGCACATGGTCAAAATAATACCAGAATTAAGCAGAACTATACAAATTATACAGAAGCAGTATATACAGTGCCGAATTAAACACGACTCTTCCAATAGGGTGAAGAGAAGTGCATGACAGTACGGGCAGTGAACAAAATTCAGGCAGTACAACTATGCAGTAGTTGGACACCTGATTTACTTTAGTATTTTAGCCTCCAAAATTACCCACAGGCACAAGACAACATGAAATGTGAGTTGATGAGGGAGCTGAAATACATTGTCTGGGGCATATGCCAGATGGTAGTAGGGAGGGAGTTCCATAGCTTGGGTATCCGGTATCTAAATGATGCTTGACCACTTGAGGAAGACACCTGAGGGACAGCCAAGGTTTGTGTGTCTGTGTTCTTGAGGGAGTGCACAGGAGGGGCAGGGACAGCCAACACAGAGAAGAGATAATGAGGCAGGGTCTGGGACCAGTTCTTGGCAGTGATCTTGACACAGTGGGACAATCGTTGGTCATGCAGTGAGGAAAGAGCGAGAGACTGGTAGTGCACACAGTGGTGAGTGGAGGGGGGATTGTCCAGAGTGAAGCGGCAGAAAGAGTGGAAGACAGGGTCCAGTCTGGCTAGGATGGACTTGGGAGTGGCACTGTAGACTATGTCACCATAGTCAAATATTGGGAGAATAATTTTCTGTACTAGTGCACTGAGGCTGGTGGTGGGATGCAACCATGACTCCGATAGAGGGCACCCAGTTTGGGGTGTAGCTTTTTGTGAATGGCATCGACATGTACAGAAAAGTCAAGGTGCTGGTCGAGTCATACCCTGAGATATCTGAAGGAGCTGCAGACCTCCAGAATAGTCCCGTCCAGGGTGTGGAAGGAAGGGGGTTTTAGGGAGCCTAGAGAGTCTCTGTCTTGTGACGAAGGTCAAGAAGACGGTCTTCTTGGCTTGAGGAAAAGCTGGTTTGCTTGGAACCAGAGCTGAACATCATTGAAATCCTGCTGAAGTCTGGTTGCAACATCAGCTAATGACTGGCCGGATGTATACAAGACTGTGTCATCTGTGTACACATGAATGGATGTGTGTGGGGAGGCTGAGGGCAGATCATGTAGAAATATGGAGAATAGGAGTGGTCCAAGGATAGAGCCTTGAGGTACCCTGGATGTTACTGGGAGGGGAGGTGAGATGGAACTGCCAATTCTAACCGCCTGGGAATGGCCGACCAGGTAAGAGTGGAACCAGCTGGTGACCGAGGTAGAGAGCCCAGCCTAGGAGAGCTTGTTAAGGAGGAGGCCATGGTAGACCATGTCGAATGCTTTTGCTAGGTTGATGAAAATGGCTGTGGTGATAAGGCCCTTGTCCATGCCATCAAGGATGGCGTCTGTGAGCCTGATGAGTGAGGTGGCAGTGGAGTGAGATTTCCTGAACCCAGGCTGGTACGGTGAGGAGAAGAAGGAGGAGGAGTTGAGAAAGGTAGAGATTTGAGAGAGGGCTAAATGCTCCTGTAGCTTAGCTATATTAGGTAGGAGGGAAATGGGTCTGTAGTTACCAGGGGCCAAAGTATCACCACCCTTATGGAGTGGAATTACTGCAGTGTGCTTCTAATCCTTAGGGGTAATTGCTAGGGAGAATGAGAGGTTTACAAAGTCAGCCGGGGGGCAGTGATAGCAGAAGCAGCCAGGTGGAGCATCTTTGAATCCAGCCCAGAGGGGCCTTTGCCTTTGTTTAGGTTTAGGGAAAGCAAGGCATGATAGACTTCTGGTGGGGTGACCTGCCAAAAGGAGAATGAGGGAGCAATTGGAGGAGGAGGCTGAGCAGGGAGGCCAGGTGGGGAGGGGTTCGGCTGGAAGGGGGGGGAAGAGTGGAGAGCAGGACTGAGGTGCAGTTGGTAAAGGAGGAATTGAATGTAGAGGCAATGGCATGCGGGTCCGTTGCAACAGACCTGCCCGTAATCAGTGTGGGATTGGGAGGTTAGGAGGGTGGTGAGAAAAGGGATTCTACCACCTTCCAGAATTTTGATGGGAAATGTAGGTTAGCCTGGAAGGAGGCTTTGAAATAGTTTGCTTTAGCTAGCCTGATTTGTCTAGTGCAAATGTTTCGTAGAGTGCGGTAATTGTTTTGGTCCACAGCGGAGCTGGAGACTTTGGACAACTTCCATGCCTGGTCTGTGGCTTTAGTAAGGGAAAGGATGTCAGAGGAGATCCAGGGCAAATGGGCACCCCTAACCCATGTACGTCTGAGTGGGGCATGGCGATCCCAAGCAGCTAAGAATCTGAGCTTGAAGTAATCCCAAGCTGTGTCGATAGAGGTTGCCATGGGAATAAAGGACCAGTCGGTGGTTGTTAGGTCTATTAGGAGTGAAGCAAGGTCCAGGTATTTGTATGATCATGTGAGAATACTTCAATGGGGTGCTTTGGGCCTGATGATTTTCCGGACAGAGTAAATCATGTGGTGGTCACTGAGTGAGTCAGGCAGGATACCCGAGGCTATGATATGGTGCTGGTGGGAGGTAAGGCATCAGTGAAGGAGGGAGTGGTTTAGCGATTTAGGGTTCAGCCTACTGGGTTCAGAGATCAGCTGTCACATGTTAAGGGAGGCTATCTGATTCCGAACCTTCGAGGTGCCTCTGGCAAGCCACTTCACATTGAAATCCCCCAGTATATGAATCTCGCCCCGTGTGGCGAGGGAATTCAGGGAACCCAAATGATCCAGGATGGTTTGTGAGGGGGAGTCAGGGGGGCAGTAAGAACTGGCTATGAAGATGGGGGTGAAGTGGGGGAGGGAGAGTTTAATCATCATGGCATCAATTGCCTGCAGGGTCGTAGGAATACTAACTATGGTGTACTGGAGGGAGGACGAGATCTACGTTGCTATGCCACCGTCCTTTTTTCTGCCAGGGTGGTTATGATGGATAACGGAGTACCCAGGGGTGGAGGATTTGGGGTCATTGTTGTGGGGCTTTAGCAAGGTTTCTGTAATAATCAGAATATCTGGCCTTAGTGAACTGACCATTTGCTGAAGTGCAGTTATTTTGTGCAGAAGGCTGCAGATATTTAGGTGCGTAAGTTTGAGCCCCGAAGGGAGTAACAACAGGGTTGTGGTCAGGCCGGGATTCAGTTCAATGTCCCCGGCCAGTAGAAGAAGCAAGGATCCAGTAGTTTGGCAAAAGGCATGGACTTCTGGGGCTTACGTGAAGTGTACAAGGGCCGGATCGCAACTGATGGTGGGCAGTGAGTGACTGAGTTCAGGGCTATGAGCCCAGTGTGAAAGGAGGGTGGCAGTAATGAGTGGTTGATCCACCAGTAGCAGGATAGTGACTGGGGTGAGTAACATGGTGGAAGGTAAACAGTGCTTTAGGCCCCACTACCTCAGCGTGAGGCACCAGCTTGTCTGACTCCCTTGAAGGGTAAATGGTGGAGGGAGGGAGGGAGGCAGCAGTTATAAATGAGGCTATTAGAGGGATAAGGAGAGGTGATATGGTGAATTTGTGTGAGAGGAAAAAAAGTCAGCTATTGAGGATTTTGTTGTGGTGACCTCTAGTGGGGGAAAGAGATAGCTTGCTAATGGAAAAGTCGACTCATGGGATAATTAAAACACATAACCCACTCTATATAAGAAATGGTTCACCAAGGGTGTGTGGTGGTGGTGGGTAGCCACATGGCATGGCAGGGTATCCATGGCCAAACCAGCAGTCATCCACGGCACACAAACACCATCTCAGTAAGCAGAGTCATGCACCTTGATCGGAGATTTGGGGCAGGGCAGGTCTCCTGGGGACCATCTCGACCACCGGGCAAGAAGCTTCAGGCAATGCTGAGGAGAGACAGACAGAAATCGGGTTATAAAGGTAAGGGGGTGGCTGAGCAAATGGGGGGTAGCTCTATGGGTCAGGGGCCAGCACAAGATGGTGGTACAGCATACACATTGCAAACGGATCCTTTAAGCCCTGCAGTACAACAGTATTGGCTGTGCAGAATCCCTTAAGGTAACATAAAACTACACAGTAAAACCATTTAAATGCTGATATTTCGTTTGGTGATAAAACTATCTGCACACCTGTGGCACGGTTTGCAAACAGATCCTTTAAGCCCTGCAGTACAACAATATAGGCTGTGCAGAATCACTTAAGGTAACATAAAATTACACAGTCAAGCAGTTTAAATGCTGATAATTTTGTTTGCTGGTAAACTATCTGCACACCTATGGCAACAGTTAATAAATAAATAAAGGCACTTATGTGCTGAGATGGAAAGTTCAGTCTGGTTTTTAAATAAATTAAGTCCAAGTGAGTACTGTCCTTAATACTGTGTATTGTACTAGCATATGTATTGTGTTAGAGTAATTGTTGTACCGTGTTCCTTGCAATCATTGTAGTGGCGCTTGGTTTTTCACCATCCTCCTGCCTGTGTAACCTGCAGGGCTGTGCAAGTTACTGCATTTCTTTGGTTTCACAGTGCAACTGCATTGTTCTGTTGCAAGACAATTGGCCTTATGCCTAACTGTTTTGGGATGGGCATGAGACTGTTTCAGGTGGACTTTTTGCTTGGCTAATGGACTATATCCTGCCGACACTGATAACACTGCTTTCACTGAGGGTTTGCCAACATCCTATCAGGGTGGACAGAGTGTCTTATTGCCTTTACTCAGCCAATATTGAGAACCTGCCTCCCTTCCCATATCTAGGAGGATCTAATTTAAGTAATTTCTGGGACCCAGTTTCTACTGTGATTATATTTATGGCAATGCTACTAATGTTGACCCACATTATTGTTCCATGAATCTTCTAGACCATCCGTGGCTAAAACAGTCTTCCTGCAGGACTTTATGCTGAAACTATGGCCACGTGATCTTCCTGAACTGTGCTTCAGTTCCAAGCACCACAGCCTTGTGCCCACTACAAAACTTATCAATCACAGGTTGTGTTAGGGGAATATTTTGGGATGATACACTATGGCTTGTCTCTATGACCTTTGCTAAGTTGGCTACACTATATTTTAAGTATCACTTAACTACACTGAAGTTATAGTGTAACTTCACTATAACTGCATTGCAACTGCATGCAAAACAAACATGTACTGTAACTACAGTGTAATGACCATGCTGCATGACTAAAACACTTCCTTAGAGGCTTCAGGGGCCTAACTTAATTGCTTCTCCTGCTGTCTGACAATGCCTACCCCAATCCAGGCATTGCAGATAGTGCTGGGCATGATCCTAGGAGTAACATTAATATTCTCCTACCTAAACCTGCTGCACTCGAAGCCTGGGTGGCATTAACATAGAAACATAGGAACATAGACTTTGGCGGCAGATAAGGACCTCTTGGCCCCCACTAGTTTGCCCATTTCCCTACCTAGTGGATAAACTGCAGATCCTAGTTAACCAACAGCCTATTTTTTCCTACCCCCCCCAACAGAATTGCATTATGTCTGTACCATGCATTCTTGAATTCCCACGCTGTTTTTGAACATACGTTCACCTCAGGAAGGCTATTCCATGTGTCCACCACCCTCTTTGTGAAAAAATACTTCCTCACATTGCCTCTGAGCCATCCCCACTGTATCTTCAAAGTGTGTCCCCTTGTTCTTGCACATCTCTTTTTCTGAAAGATGCTACCCTCTTGGACTTTGTAGATTCCCTTGAGGTACTTGAATGTTTCTATCATGTCCCCCCTCTCCCATCTTTCCTCAAGGGTATACATATTAAGCTCCTTTAGTCTTTCTTCGTATGGCTTCTGTGGCAGATCATGCACCATTCTAGTTGTCCTCATCTGGACTGCCACTATCCTGTTTATGTCCTTGCGGAGATGTGGTATCCAGAACTACATGCAGTACTCCAGATGGGGTCTCACCAACTGTTTGTACAGAGGGATAACAACTTTCTGTTTTCTACTGGTGATGTCTCTCCCTATACATCTCTGTACCCCCTCCCCAGCCATCCATACTGCCTTCTCACATTGCTTGCTTACCTTTAGGTTATCTGATATGACTACCCCCAGGTCCCATTCCATTTTTGTTGTTGTTAATACCTCCCCCCACATTGTGTACTCTTCCCCTGGGTTTTTGTTTCCCAGGTGCATTACATTGCACTTCTTTGCATTGAATCTAAGCTGCCATACTTTTCACCATTCCTCCAACCTTGCCAAGCCCTTCTCATCTTTCCACCCCCCATGTATCAATCCTGTTGCAGATCCTTGTGTCGTCCTGCAAGAGACATACTTTTCCTTCCAGTTCCTATGCAATGTCACTTATAAAGACATTAAAAAGGACCGGACCCAGTACTGAACCCTGCAGTACCCCACTAGTAACCTTTCTTCGGAATGGACTCTGTTTACTATTACCCTCTGTGTCCTGTTGTCCAGCCAATTTTTTACCCAGGCTACAACCCTGGGACCCACTCCCAGTCTGGCTAATTTGTTTATTAATCTTTTGTGTGGAACTGTGTCAAATGGCTTGCTAAAGTCTTGGTAGGCCCTGTCCACAGCCCCTCCCTGGTCTACTACTTTGGTCACCCAGTCAAAGAAATCTGAATCATCTGACATGGCCTTTCTGCTGTGAATCCATGCTGCCTTGGATCCTGTGCCCTGCTGGCCTCAAGTTACTCAACAATTCTTTCTTTCAGAAGTGATTCCATCATTTTCCCTACCGCTGAGGTCAAACTAACAGTTATGTAGATTCCTGCCTCTGCTTTGCTTCCACTTTTGTGAAGGGGAATCGCATCCACCCACCTCCATTCCTTAGGTACCACACCATCCTCCATTGATTTGTTAAAAAGGGTAGTCAGTGGTTTCACTAGTTCTCCCCTTAGTTCTTTTCAAATTCTGGGGTGAATCCCATCAGGCCCCATTGCTTGAACCCTTTCTTCTGTGAAAGGACTGTTATCGACGACCCCCCCCTTTCCTGGTGCTTCTATTAATTGGATTAGGTACCTTCCCCTCCTCTTCTTTTGTGAATACTGAGCTCAAGTATTCATTCAGTATGCCTGCTTTTTCACTGTCCCTCTTTTCCCACCCAGCCTTCCCTTTATTAAGGCTCATTATCCCTCCCTCTGTCTTTCTTCACTCCCTAATGTACCTATAAAAGGTTTCATCCCCCTTCTAAACTGAGTTGGCTATCTTTTTTCCTCGGTTTGGGCCTTAGCTATACTGACTGCCTTCATCACTTTCTTCTGCTTTAACTGGAATAGTTCTCTGTCCTGCTCCTTCTGTATTTCCTTATACTTCCTGAATGCTATATTTTCTCCCTAACCTTCCCACCACCTCTGAGAACCATAGTGTTTTTTTCTTTCATTTTGATTTGGGTGAAGGGAACTGTTATCTGTGCAGTTAGCTAGGTGAGGAAGGGAACTGTGAATTGGGGGAATAGCTTAGGCAGCAGGTCCCAAGTTTTTGGATATAAAACTGCCCTAGATAGCTTTTGGCAGAGAACAGCAAGAGGAAGGAGGTGCTGTTAGAACTTTATTACTCTACTTGGACATAAGAACTAGAACTCTACTTCTGGAACCTTCAATTTAGGGTTAAAACAAACAAACAAAACAAAAGTTAGTGTGTTTGTCTGAGTTGGGTGAAGGGATCTGTTATCTGTGCAGTTAGCTAGGTGAAGAAGGGAACTGTGAATTAGGAGGAATGGATTAGGTAGCAGGAAGCCAGCTGTCTGGATTTAAAACTGCCTTAGATACACTAGCTTTTGGCAGAGAACAGCAAGAGGAAGGCAGTACTATTAGAGCTTTTGGCAGAGAACAGCAAGAGGAAGGCAGTACTATTAGAACTTTACTTCTCTACTGGGACTATATAGCTCTCCCTCTCCTCTACCCTCCCACCCTTAGCCAGTTCCACTTTTATAGGCACAGGATTTGACTGACAACAGGAACTTCCTGTTTGAGAGAAGGAAGGGAATGATCACAGAGGCACAAAAGACTCACCATCCCAGAAGGATTAGAGTTGCTCTCCATCCCACCCTAGCTGCTGAATGTCTGACTCTGAGCAAGTAAGAAGGAGCCTACTGAGGAATACAGGAACTCCTGTCCCAGAACAGGAAGAGCAGGAGCTTTAAGGGCATGGAGGCAGTAGGAAAGTAGGGAGAAAAAAAAGTAAACAGAGACAGGAAAGAGTAAGCATACAAAACAACAGCCGAGGAGCCACAAATAAGTGATAATGTGAGTGGTGCAGTGCAGTGGTTTTGGAACTGCAGTCTTTCAGAAGACATTCTAACATACTAAAATTTCAGTAGAATAGGCCTAACGATCTTTCATGTCTGCTCATTTGGTCAGCCCCCACCCTGGGAGCTGACCTTGCTGCCACCCTCACCCTCTCTGGTTTCTCCCTTCCCAGTCCTGGATATTCTTGCTGCACAGCACTTTGATTCCAGAACCCTTCCCCTGTACCTGTCCCACCCCCTCTTGAAGCTCTCCGCCATCTCTACCTCCACCAGCCCCCCTTAGCAACACATTCCATGGCTCCATCACCCTTTCAGTGAAGTAGCACCTCCTCATTTCTCCCCCGAATCTTCCCCTCCAGCTTCCACCCATGCCCTCTTGTTTCCCCCCTCCTTCCTTTGGAGCACCCTGACTGCTTCTCCCCTATTTACCTCCTTCATGTACCTGAAGACCTCTATCATGCCCCCCCGGTCCCGTCTCTCTTCCAGTCTGTACATATTTAGCTCTTTGAGCCTCTCCCCATAGGTCCTGTCCCCCAAGCCCCAGATCATTTTGGCTGCCCTCCTCTGGGCCCTCTCCAGGAGTTCAATGTCCCTCTTTAAGTGTGGCCTCCAAAACTACATGTAGTACTCAAGGTGCGGCCTCACCAAGCAGTTATACAGAGGGAGTATCACTTCCCTCCTTCCGGAGGTGATCCCCCTAGCAATGCATCCCAGCATCCTGTTGGCCTTGGCTGCTTCCCTCCTACAAGTCTCAGAGTTGTTCATCTTAACATCCACCACCACCCCCAGGTCCCTCTCAGACATTGAGACTTGTAGCATTCTCCCCTCCCGGGTGTACACTTGGCCCGGGTGTCTGGCTCCCAAGTGCAGTACTTTGCATTTCCCTGCATTGAACCTCAGCTTCCACTTTCTAGACCACCTTTCCAGAGCGTCCAGGTCCCCCTGTAGGGTCACCCTCCCCATCTTCCCATTCACCACTGCCCCCAGTTTTGAGTCATCCACAAAGAGACTCATCTCACTCCTGATACCCCTCCTTATGTCAGAGATGTAGGTGTTGAACAGGAGGGGCCCAAGGACCAATCTCTGAGGGACCCCACTAATAACCCTCCTAGGGGATGAGACTATCCCACCAACCATGACCCTCTGGGTCCTGTCCTGGAGCCAGTTTTCTATCCATCTGATCATCTTGTTCCCCACCCCCATTTCTCCCAACTTATCCAACAGGCACCCATGAGGAACAGAGTCAAACACCCTGCTGAAGTCAAGAAAGAGGACATCCACTGGTCTACCCAGGTCCAAGGCACTCGTCACTCAGTCATAGAACTCCACAAGGTTTGTCTGATATGATTTCTCTGGGATGAATCCATGCTGTCTATCATCCAAGTACCTCAACTTTTCCAGGTCCCCCCTAGCCTCTCCTTGACAATGCCCTCCATCACCTTGCCCACCACCGCTGTCAGGCTGATGGGCCTGTAGTTCCCTGCTACCTCCCTTGATTCCCCCTTGGGGATAGGCACTATATGTGCCACTTTCCAGTCCTGGGGCACCCACCCTGTCCTCAGAAAGATGATGAAAAGCCACGCCAGGAGTTTTGCCTGGACATCCGCCAGTTCCTTCAGCACTCTGGGATGTAATTTATCTGGCCCCGATGCTTTCTCTGTCTTAAGGGACCTGAGGGCTTCCCTCACTCTCTCTGCCATGATTTCCAACTCCGCTACCTCATCTCCCTGCTTTGCCTTCCCCCCTCCTGCCAGTGATGGCCCCCCTCCCCAGACCTGCCAATCAGTAAGGGTCCCCTCTCCTCAGTTTCACCATCTCCTCCCATGTATGATGCAGCCCCCCATTTTCCTTGGTGAAAACTGAAGCAAAGTACTCATTTAGTACCACAGCCTGCTCCCCCAGGTCTTGTGCCCATCCCTCTCCTGTTTTAATCCTGCTAATCTGCCCCTTCACCCTTCATTTTTCCACAATATATCTAAAGAACCCCTTGTTCCCTCTCCTAATTTCCCTGGCCAGGTTCTGCTCCTTCCTTGACTTAGCTACCCTCACCACCTTAGTGGTCCTTCTTTCCATCAGCTCATACTCCCCTCGATTCCTTTCATTCCTTGAGCACTTGAAATGCCTATAAGCCACCTTCTTTCCCCTCTCCACCTCCTGAACCTCCCTGGTCCACCAGCAGGGTTTACGGGCCCTACCGCATTTTTGTCTTACTCTTGCACAGATGCTGGTAGCATCCTGCACCCCTTCTGATGATTTCCCACCTACTGTCAGCGTCCATGTCTGGCCCAATCCCTTTCAAATGCTTCTTGAGGATCCTTCCCATTTCCTTGAAATTCACCCCTCTGAAGTCAGTTACCTCTGTCTTTGTGCAGCCTTCTACCCCCCTAGGTCCAGGCAGAACCAGACCGTGGCATGGTCACTCCCCACCAATGGGTCCCTTACCTCCAGGCCCCCAATCTGGTCATTGTCTTCCAGGACCACTTCCAGTATCTGCACCTCCCTGGTCGGTTCCCCCACCTGCTGAGTTAAGAACGCATCCTGAAAGACATCCAACAACCTCTGTTCCCTGGCCACTGAGGATGTCATAGTCTCCCAGTCCGTTCCTGGCATGTTTAAGTCCCCCAACACCACCACCCTTCCCCTGCCTAAACTGCAGTGTCTCCCAACATCTGCCACCAGACTCTCCTTCAGCTCCTCCGCCAGCACAGGAGGTCTATACACCACTCCTATTTTTACTCTCTCCCCCCCTTGTTATCAAGGTGACCCAAATTGCCTCCACAGTTCCCTCCACCTCCTCCACTCTTCCTATGCCAATGCAGTTTTTGACTATTATTGCTACCCCTCCTCCCCTTCCCCCCGTCCTCCCTGAACATGGTGTAACCCTCCAGGTTCATGTCCCAGTCATGCCCTCTGGTGGCCCAGATCTCAGTGACCACTGCCACATCCACCTCTCCCTCAGTTAACATCACCTGGAGCTCAGACATTTTATTGCCGAAGCTCCTGGCATTTAGCAGGACTACCTTCCACCCTTTCCATATACTTCCATTTCCCCTGCTCACGTTCCCATGGGGATTCTGTCTTCCCCCGCTCAGCACCATACCAGTCAGCCTTTTCCTGCATTCCTCCAGCTCCCCTGTGGGGTGGAGACAGAGTCCCTCATTTATCACACCCCCCCTTGACAGACTTTTCTCCCATCCCTTCCCCTTCACAAGTTTCACCTTTCACCAACAATTCACTCTATTTTCATCTTAAGGATTTCCCTCCCTTCCAAACTGAGATGGAGCCTATCTCTAGCATATAGCCCCTTATCCTCCCAGGTCTCCCCCCAATCCCCCATCAGCTCATACCCTCTGGCCCCACACCACTCCCTGAGCCACTGGTTTATCTCCTTAATCTTCCTCTTGTGTTCCCCACTAGCCCTTGGCACTGGCAGGATTTCTGAGAAGGAAATCATGCATCCTATATCCTAGAAGACTCTGGCAAGCTCCCTGAACCTTGCCTGTATCTCTATTACTATTTCCCTCAATGTCATTTGGTACCCAGGTGGACCAGTATGTCCAGGGAACCTCCACAATCTTTTGCAGCTGATATACCTCATGCTTGGCCCTGTGCACCGTTAGTCCCAGGGAAGCATTTGTTCTAACCAGGTAGGCTTCCCCATCCCTATCCCATTTGATACCCCTGATCATAGAATCACCCAACAGGAGCACTCTGACTGCCTCTTTTCCTCCATTTCCCCCTTTCCATGTCCCTCATCCTTTCTACTGGACCCTCCCCCCAGTCAGCTCCTTTGCTTCTCCCCCATCTGGGTGCCATCTGCTGCCCCTTCTTTATTTACTCTGGCCACCCACCCCCCTCCCATCCTATGCCTCTCCTCCTCCCAGGTATCCTTCTGGAGGATGCAGTGTTATCCCATCTGCAGGCACATCTCTGGGCTGAGGGAGAAGGTTGTTCATTTCTGGGCTGAGTTGGAGAGGATTTGGGGGACCCCCGGTTCCACCCAGGGACCAACCGGGCCACTGCTACTGCCTCAGAGGTTGCCAATAAAAGGGAGTGGTTGGACCACAGTTGGCTCAGGGAGGGTGAGGATGGTGGAGCAGAGGTGCGCATGTCTCCAATTGTACCTTTCCACAAATCATATGCCAATCTGGCAGAATGTGGTTCCTCTGTGGAGGCACCTGCAGTGGAGACCAAGGAGGATGCTGGGAACCTCCACAAAGGAGACCCACAGGAGGGTGGCATGAGGCCCCACAGGGGAAGGAAACAACTCTTGGTGGGTGTTCCATTTTTAGGAGGGTAGAACTGGGGATGGAGGGAGGTAAGGTGCCTGCCTGGTTTTATAGCTTGAAGGGACAGAGATCGAATCCTCAGGATTGTGGGATCAGCTGCATGGAGGGATCTGGATGTTATTATCCACCTAGGGACAAATGAACTGGCTGAGAAAGGGATCAGAGCAGTGCAGGAGGAGTTTGTGGTGTTGGGGAAGGGCCTTAGACATGTAGCATGCAAGGTAACCTTTTCAGAGGTGCTGCCTGTCTATGACATGGGTGATGCTAGGGTGATCTGCAAAATGAGATTCAATCAATGGTTGAAAAACTGGCACAGGGCTCAGGGTTTTGGCTTCTTTGGGGACTGGGGGTCTGCCTGGAGGGATGCAGGCTGATATTGTCTTGATGGTCTGCATCTGTCCAAGAGGGGAATAAGGATCCTAGGTGATAGATTTAAATGCTTCATTGGCAAGCATTTAAACTATCCAAAGGAGAGGCACTGAAAAGGAGCAGGGAAATCCTAGCCCCCCCAAAAAAAAATCAGAGTAGTTAGTGAGGTAAACACCAAGATAGAGAAGTTGATAGGAAGAAGGATGGGGTAAATAGAGAAAAGGGCAAAGGCAGTAAGGATAGGGATGTGGCAAAAAGGGGTTAATCCATCAAAAAATGGAGGCTAATGAGTACCAATACCCATAGTCTAGGTAACAAGCTCCCTGAACTAGTGGTCTTGTTGGAAGAGTGACACCTGGATATTGTGGAAGTTACAGAAACATGGTACACAGAGAACCATGACTGGGATGTCGACATACCAGGGTACACAATCTACAGGAGGGACAGGAAGGGTAGAAGAGGAGGAGGAGGAGGAGCTCACTACGTAAGGGAAGGGATCAAAGCAGTGGAACAAAAGGGTAAACAGGGAGGAGAGGAGAGGAGGCACTGGGGTCACCCTGGAGACCGAAAATGGCACCACAATCGACATGGGGGTTGTACACAGACCCCTGTCTCAGAGGGAGGAAAAAGGACAAGGAAATGATAGAAGGCATCCTTAGGATGGCGGAAAAAGGGGAGATGTTGTTGATGGGGGAACCTGAATATGCCAGGTGTTAACTAGAGCACCTTTGCTGCAGCCACATCCAAGAGCAGGGTCATTCTTGATGCCCTACAGGGTGCATACCTCAGACAGCTAGTGTTGGAACCCACTCAGGAGGGACCAGTCTTAGTCCTGGTACTCTCAAATGGAGACAGAGAGAGGATCTCAGATCTAGAAGTGGTAGCCATCTGGGAACAAGTGACCACCAAACAGTGTAGTTCATGATATACAGAGCCGCAGAGTGAAGCCTTACAAAAGTGAAGGCACTGGACTTTAGAAGGGCTGACTACGTCAAAATGGGAGAGTGCCTCAGAAAAGCACTAGCAAACAGGCAAGAAGGAGGGGTGGAGTAACAATGGGGAAACATGAAAACTGCCATCACAGAGGTAACAAGCCTTTGTGTGAAGCAAATCAAACAAAACAAAAGAAAAAAATGCTATGGTTCTCAAAAGAGGTGGCGGGGAAGGTTAGGGAGAAAAAGACAGCATTCAGGTAGTATAAAGGAAACACAGAAGGAGCAGGACAGAGAACTGTACCAGTTAAAGTAGAAGGAAGTGGGGAAGGCAGTCAGAATAGCAAAGGCCCTAACTGAGGAAAAGATAGCCAACTTGATTAAAAAGGAGGATAAAACATTTTATAGGTACATTAGTAGAGTCCCAGTAGTAGAGTTCTAATTCTTAAGTCCCAGCAGAGTAGTAAAGTTCTATCAGCACCTCCTTCCTCTTCCGTTCTCCAACCATACATTATTACACTTACCAAAACCTGGCTTAACCCCAAAATACCTGACTCTGCCATCTCACTACCTTGTTTCGGTATCTTCAGAGAAGACAGACTATGCAAGCAGTGTGGGGGCTGCCTGACCTACCTATGATTTGATCTGTGAGCTTCAAATCTTGAAATCAAGGACCTGTCTAGGGACTGTGAATGCCTGCCCATTAAACTGCTGCTGGGGCGATGTCAAAACTCTCTTGTCCACCTGACAGCCTATATTCCACCTGGTAAAGAAAAAGTGGGTATGGAGTCCCTCTTTATCTTAAACAATTTAACCAGAATTGGGAATTTATAGTATCTGGTGACATTAATATTAACTGGATCACAAAGTGCAGTACCAGGCACAGAGATAAGATAGTCAGTCTATTTCTAACACAAATGGCCATGAACACACCAGAACTAGCTATAAATCAGGCACTGTGACACTACTCGATTGGGTACTTGTAACTCACTCAAACAAGGTCAAAAAGGTCAAAGTTCTGCCTGATGCCCTCAGCGTCCTCTTCCAGGTGCAATGCTTGTGCGAAGTACAATAGCCCCACCCCCCAGTTCATAAACAACTGTGTCAAACAAAATGAATGTGCCAAAATTCAAACTCTTATGTAGCCAAACAAGGCTGGTGAATTCTTGATTCCGTCCCTAATATTGATTTGGCCCCAGAATACTTTGTTATGAAATTTACAACTGTCTACAATAAATTTGCACCCTTAAAAAAGCACAAAGTTAGAGGTGCACACAATGGTTGGATCACCCCAGAACTCCTTGCTCTCTTAAGAAAGAGGGATAGTCTGTGGCACTGGCCAGGGAGACTGGGTACCCAATCCATCTGCAAAAATACAAGGGAGCTAGGAATGAATGCACTACTAGGATTTGATTAGCTAATCCAGCTACAGCAAGACCCAGCAAACACAGAATTGGAGCAATGGTAAAATATTCTGGGAGAATGTCTCAGAATTTCTCTGTAAGGGTGATAGAACCTCACCAAAAATGCTCATGGTTGATGGACATGAAGTACTTGATCCCATTGAAACTGACAACAGATTCAATCTTACATTCACTGACCGTAGCTCTGTTGTCCCCACTGAGCCAACACTGCTCTCCAGCAGAGGTCCTTGTCCTGTTTGACACAACCACTGCACCAGGAGCCAGGATATTCTAAATTTTATTTTAAACCTGTCTCAGTAAGGTGCACTTTTAATTAATTAAGGATGGTGCTTGGTAAAACCAGAACTGAGGATGATTCAGTTGAATATGAGACTATGCACTGGGTGTCGAGGAACTCTCCCACCCATTTCCAAAATGTTGAACTTCTCTCTGTGCTACTTCTAGTTCCCCAAAAAGTGGAAATCTGCATTGATTACATCACATTTTAAAAAATAGCGACCATTCTAACTTTTCCAATTTTAGGCCAATTTCCATTTTCTCCCCTCTTCCAAAGCCCTTGAGAGAATAGTGTCAGATCAATTTTTCTCATATCTTGAACAATATGAAATAGAGTGTCCCCAACAGCATGGATTTTGAAAAAAAAAGCATAAATACAGCACTAAATAAGCATTCCAGTTTCATGCTTGCTGCCCTTTACAAGAGAGGCAAGGCTGGTACCATCTATGGTGATTTGACAAATGCCTTTGACTTGCTCTGTCAAAAGCTCCTTCTACATAAACATTCTGTGGCCAATGCCTATCACTAGACACAGTCACCTAGTTACAGACTTATCTCACTAATCACACTCAATATGTTAAGATAGATGGCTCCTTGTCAGTTAGCTATGTATCCAGTGGCATTCCACAGGGCTCTAATTTGGGGTCCCTACTATTTGGTTTAGTCATACACCACCTGCCTCATGCCTATCAGTCTGCATATGTATTTCTCTAAGCAAATGATGCTGTTATCTATTCCAAGAATCCTAACCTTGGCACCTTATTTCCATCCTCCAGGTTAATGTTCAGGCCCTTGAGAATGGTTCACCCAGAATTAAAAAAAATCAACAACAAACAAAAGAAAAAACCTAAGCAATGCTCTTCACAAGCCCATAAATGAAGAAAAGGGTGCCTCTTATCATCTGCAATGACCTGGGACATATACATGATCAGGTGGAAACCTTTAAATTCCTCAGGGTGATCCTGGATGATACCTTATCTTTTGCTCCCCACGTTGATCACCGTGTGTCCAAGGTAAGCTGAAGAGCGGGGGCCTTGTACCATAACCTGGTCAACCTCACTGCTAATGTCTGATGCCTCATAGTGTCAAGTTTAATACTGTCACTAGTTGACTATGGCCTCCCAGTCTATGTAACCTGAAAGTAAATTTTCAGCAGAATAAATCCGATCTGTAGTAAGGCTTACAGTTTTGTGTTTAGGGCTGAAAAGCACATCCATAGCTGCACCCTCTACAACCAAACAAATTAAGTTCCAGACATGTCCACTAGCCAGGAATATGTTACTGGGCCTAACTCCCTGGCCCTAACTCACCGCATCTTTTGTCACCAATCACTATAATACCAGGAGCATGGCTTGGAATACCATTGAACTGCCTTTTCACTGTACTCAGCTGGGCAAACATTCATTCACTGTTAGGGCCGATGGCTGGTTAAATGAGCTGCCTGATACCTGCTTAATCTACCAAAGTTTGACCAGTTTAAGGGAGGCCTACAGGCAGCCCTAACACTTCCAGGCAACTGCTAATCATGCTAAGTCCCTCCTGATATACCTGTACACACTGATCTGTGCCAGATTCTGCCTATGCAGCCATGTACCATTAGCATGCTTATTTTGTACTATTTCTGTTGACCTCCCTTACTGTAAAATTGCATGCAATTGATCTAGCCAACTTTATTTATTTCTTTATTGGATTTTGTTGATTGGGTAGGCCCACTGAGACTGAAAGTCCCCTTTTCAGGGGAGATCCAGAATTAGTTAACAGGTAACAAAGTAATACATAACAACAACTCAGCCTAAATAGAATGACTAGACAGAACAATAGACCCTGACTAGGCTCTTGCTTCTCCTGGCAGTGTGGCTTTGCTCCTACAGCTTCCATCCTCCCTCCTGGACCTGACCTTGCCACCACTCTAAAAAGTGGCCCCTACCAAATGGACTACAGCTTCTTCAGGTAGACCTGCTCGTGCCACCGCTGGGTAGCAGCTGAAGATATGGTGCACCTGCCTTCAGTGAGCCCTGTCAAGCACCTGAGATCCTTGACTGGGCTCTCGCTTCTCCCAATGGTGTGGCTTTGCTCCTGTAGCCACAGCTCACCCTCCCAGACCTGACCTTGCTGCTGCTCTGAAAAGCGCCCGACTGAACGGACTAAAGCTTCTCCGGGAAGCCCTGCTCATGCTGCTGCTGGGTAGCAGCTGAAGATACAGTGCACTTGCCTTCTATTAGCCCCGCCAAGCACCTGAGGCCCCTGACTGAGCTTCTCACTTCTCCCAGTGGTGCAGCTTTGCTCCTACAGCCACTGTCCACCCTCCCTGACCTGACCTTGCCACAGCTCTGGAAAGCAGCCTGACTGAAAGGACTACAGCTTCTCCGGGAAACCCTGCTCATGCTGCCACTGGGTAGTGGCTGAAGATATGGCACACTTGTCTTCTTTGAGCCCCACCAAGCACCCAAGACCCCTGACCAGGCTCTTGGTTCTCCAGGTGGTGCAGCTTTGCTCCTGCAGCTCCTGCACGCCCCCCCAGACCTAACCTTGCTGCCACTCTAAAAAAGTGTCTTGACCAAGGTGACTACAGCTTCTCCAGGAAGCACTGCTCATACTGCTGCTGGATAGTGGCTGAAGATATGGTGCACCTGCCTTCTGTGAGCCCCGCCGAGGTACAGTAGCTGTGCTATCATTTAAAATTGAGCGCCCAGCTGGACTCATTTTTCTGATTGGCTAACTGAATGCTAACTGGCCACTTACTGGCTGGATTGCTCTCCAGGACTTACTGAAGTGTTCCTTTCTCTGATTTTCCTGAAATTTTAAATGTAATAACCAGCTAGATTATCTAATAGTGTTACAGCCATTTTCTGAATTGTTACAGCTCAGCTGTTAGTCATTTAACTGCCACCTAAGTTCTGATCTGCAATTTTCAACTGCCTTTTGTCCTGCAAATTTCTCTCTCACTCATCTCTAGCCTATGCCTTTCCTAAACTCTCCCACCTATTTCATGGCTTTGTCTCTCACAGACCCCCCGCTTGCTCTCGCTCTTCAGCTACTCACACCCCTGTCTGCCCCTTCTATTAAAAACCTAACACTCTCCCTTCTCTCCCACAGCAACTGAGGCCCCTGACCTGGACTCTTGCTTCTCCCGGTGGCACAGCTTTGCTCCTACAGCTGCAGTCTACCCTCCCAGACCTAATCATGCCGCCACTCTGAAAAGTGGCCTGACTGAATGGACTACAGCTTCTCCAGGAAGCCCCACATGCACTTTGTGCCAGCTCCCCACCTGTCCCCCACCCTTCCACTCTATCTGGACACTTCCCTATATACTACTAGATTGTCACATGACCTTAGTGTCTAATTTCCAATCAGCAGGTTATATTTATCTGCCACTAGAGGACCTTAGCTTCTGCTTCATAAGGGCTCTCCTATCTTTGCCTGGTTGGTTATTCCTCTGTAAAAGGAGCTGTCACACTCTTCACTGCTCCAGTCCCTCAATGGTCTTGGACATGGACTTCTCATGACATCTTCTACTGTCTCTGATACTAATAATCATCAGCATTCATACTGACTCCAGAGTTGCACTGCATTCACAATGTTCTACCATTAGGATATCTGACAATTTGCACTATACCCCTGATTGTGTCACTTGTTCATCTGATACCTCAGTCACAAGCTTTAGCTCCTTTGGATGGCCCCCTTTGGGATCACAGAGCTGGCTAATCCCCAGCTTCTCTATGCCACATCCATGCCTGTCTCTCCCTCTTAGCCTAACCATTCAGCATAACAATAGATGCAAACTCCCTTTGTCACAACGGAAGGTCATACTTAGCTACAGGCTCCTAAAAACATACTTACTTCGGCTCATCCTTATGCCCCTACTAATATCAGGCAATGTGCACCCAAACCCAGGCCCTGCAATGGAACCCACGCCAAGTACGGCAAAAAGTCTGGGAACCATTACGTTGGCATCTATCAGTATCTGCAATCTGATCAATAAGCTTGATGACCTCAAAGTCTGGATCCTGCAGCACAACCCAGCCATCCTCTCAATTGTTGAGACATGGCTCATACCACAAATACTGGATGCAGCAGTCCTGATACCTGGATACTCCCTATTCAGGCATGACAGGGTCACAGAAAGGGGGGACTGTGCCATCTTCCTCAAGGATACAATTAAGGGGTATGCACTTCCTATACCTACCCTAGGCTGTGCCACATAGAGTCTCCTAATTAAAATTCTTCTAGGGGCTCATAACAAGGCACTTACTAGCCCTCTCGGTATATATCCCTCCAGGTAAGCAGACAGTGGGATAGCAGTCCGTGGGATTTGATGAGGTCATGGAGCATAAAGAAGTCAGTGCCTAGAAGCTGAAACTATCATCCTGGGTGATTTCAGTGTTAATTGGATCTCACCTTGTACTGGCGCCTATAAGGACACAGACTCTGCACTTCATCTCACCCAACTCGTGGGCTCGCCTACCAAAAATAATTACAAAATGGGATCAAGCACTCTGCTAGATTGGGTCCTTACAAACTACCACACGCATATCTCTAATGTCACCGTACACCCAGACTCCCTTAGTGACCACTCACAAATCACCTGTAACTAGTCTGACAAATATAATAAGCCTCCACCCCTGACAATATTTAGTAGAAAGATAAAAAGGGGTCACCTCAAGTTCCTTAAACAACAACTACGTATCATTGACTTGGGCCAATTCGACATGATGGTGGATGTAAACATAGCATTGGAGGACTTTATCAATAAATTCAATGAGGCATGTGATATCCATGCACCTGTAAAGCAATCCAAGATCAAGGCTACTAACAACCAGTGGATAAGTCCACTTCTTCTCGAACACATGAAAACCAGGAACCTTCTATGGCAGACAGCAAAAGCTACCAGCAAACAAGCAAATATTCAGGAATACAAAAGATCACATAATGCCTGCGCTTTAGCCATCCGCTCTGCAAAAAACAACCACTTTAGGAAGGCACTAAAAACTCTTGGGGTCACAGCAAGAATTTTTGAAAACCCTTAAAACTGTCACTGGAAAGGACCATAAGGTGGTTCCAAATATGCTTAACATTAATGGTACCCCTACTCTGGACGCTATGACCATTGCTGATATGTTTAATAAAGCATTTACTGATTTGAGTAGTGTCTTTCCACACAACTTCTTTGAGGAATCAACAAACATCAGTACCCAGGATCCATTTCTCAAACACTTGTCCCTTCATCCATTCTATTTCAAAGTTATCCTCCTGCACATGACCAGAAAATGTCTTCGCAAAGTTCTTGGGGGAAATCCAGGAAAAGTGGGTACTCACTTGACCTCAAGTTTGTCACCCTTACACTGGAAGAGATTTTGGTTCCCCTCACAAAACTACTGAACTTATCCTTACATCTGGCCCAATTTCCACAAGTCTGGAAGGCAGCTTTGGTAACACTGTGCATAAGAGTGGAGACTTGGCACCACATTCCAACTATGGGCCTATCTCCATTCTTCCTCCCCTGTCCAAAGCGCTGGAGCACATATTTGTGGATCAATTAGTGGAGTACCTTGACAAATACATGATCCAATGCTGGCAACAACATGGATTTTGAAAAGGGCATAGCACCACCATCACCTTACTGAATTTCACCAGTACCATACAGAACTCACTTGACCAAGGTAGCCTCTTTGGTGCAGCCTTTATTGATTTAACAAAGGCATTTGACACTGTCAGACACTCCTTCTACAACAGCTGTCATCCATTGACCTTGCTAATGAAACTATGCAATGGTTTAAAAGCTACTTGTCTGATCACTCCTAGCAGGTGAAGATTGGCAGTGTCATGTCTGAACACCTGCCTGTCCACTGTGGGTACCACAGGGTTCAATTCTGGGTCCCCTTCTTTTTAGTATTTTTCTTAATGACCTTTCTCTCTCCACTAATCAACAGATTCTCCTTTATGCAGATGACACAGTCATCTACACTGCCCATCATGACCCACCCCTACTTGAAAATCACCTGCAACATGCTTTTGAGCAAGTTGAGGACTGGTTCAGATCTCACAAACTGGTGATGAACTACAAAAAAAAGTAAAGGTAATGCTGTTCAGCATTGGAAGGAATAAACACAAATCCACCTCTCTTACCATCAGAAACTGTTCAGGAGTTCCATTTGAACAAGTTGATCACTTCAGATATCTGGGGGTAACTATGGACTGCTCCCTAACCTACTCTAAGCACACTGAGAATGTGGCTAGAAGAGTTAATATCAGATTAGGGCTTCTACACAGACACAAATGTAGCCTGACACCTGAAGCCCTAAGAACTGTAATCAACAGCTCAATCATCTCCGTTATCAACTCCGGTCTTGTCATTTATAGCTCTGTGACTGCTACTTCCCTCTTTAGGATAAGAGTGGTACATAACAAAGCTTGCAGGCTGCTCACAGATTCCCCCCACCTCATACACACTTGCGACCTTTAAGCACTATCTGGTTGGCTACAACTGAGCAATAGAATTCGCTGTCAAACTTGCCTGTTAGCCAGAATAACACTCCTTGAACTCGTGCCTCCTATAATAGCAAACTTCTAAACCCATTCTCTGGCTCACAGAACACCAGAAACTTTGGCATTGCCATTGGCTTCTCATAGTTCCAAGATGCAGAACTACTCAAGGTTAGTGGTCTTACTTATACCAGGCACCCCTCTGGTTCAACAACCTAAGTGCTGAACTCACCACTGCACCAAAACTGGGCCCTTTCAAAAGTCTACTTCATCAACATCTACTAGAGAAGAGTAGTTGTGATTGTTCCTGACAACTTTCTTCTGTCCTTACAACATCCTTCTTCCCACTGTTACTGCCTGGCACCACTCAATTTGCCTCACCACCCCTCCATACTAACCTTATACACTCCAGTCCTTCTCCCTGTCCCTCCCTTCAGTTCCCACCTCCAGGACTTTGATCCTCTCTCCTATCCCCCACACTCATGTTCCCCTGTCTGCCCTCCACCTTATACACCTCTTGCTTTAATTCATTGTCTTGTTACTGCACTGGTCTAATTTCCCATCATTATGATTTGACTTAGCCCCCTTAGGCTGCACCTGTCCTCCCTTCTGACAAGGCTTACACTAGCAAAGTGTTGTACACATTCTTGTTGCAAAATTTCATCTCTAAAGTGTATCATATTGTTGATTGAATGGTTAATTTTGTTATTGTATGCTTAAATTTGTTATTTGTATAATTGTTTAGCTAGTGACTCTTGTATTGTTTCCAGTGTATGTTCTCCCACCCTTTCTGACGTGGAACCTTTGTAAATGAGTGGTTCTCTGCTCAAAGGTATTGCAATCCTAGACCAAATAAATAAATAAAAGCAATACAATAATTGATAGCAAGATATAAACAGTACTATAAGACTTACATAAGATGAAGTTAAAAACATAAAACAATATTATAATTAAGTAGAAATATTGTTGAGTGCACATAACAAGGAACTGACTTAAACACTAACTGTAGTAGTTGCATTGGCCTCTCCCCATGTAAAGAGTTTTCACACTATTTTTAAAGCTGTATAAAGTCTTACAGTTGTGAGTTTCAGAAGGAAGGTTGTTCCATATTCTAGGAGCAAAGCATGCAAAACATCTACTCCCAGACTTTAATTTGGGAACATCCAGTAGACTACTGGATGAAGAGTGAAAAGATCTCTTAAGTGGCTTAAGTTTTCAAATGCCTTGCAGGCTAGGAGGAGGGTTGCCAAACACTAGCTTGTGTGTTAGACATAAGGAGGGAAATTCTAACTTGCATTCAAAGGAGTGCCAATTAAGCAGGCAGAAGACTCTGCAGTGGAGGTCAGTGCAAGAGCCACCTGCAGTGAATTGACCAATTTTCTTATAGAATCCTTTTAGCATACTAAGCTATATCTCCCTGACAGAGCATAGCACTGGAGCTCCATATAGCAGCTTGGGAAGGAGGATACTGTTAACAGTGGATAGTCACGAGGATGTGGTGAGATAGTCTCTAATCCTGTACTTTAAATCAAGTGTTTGATGGATGGATTTCAACAGTTGTTCAATATGAGGCCTGAAATGTAATTCTTGGTCAAGGTAGATATCAAGATATTTTGTGGCATCAACTGCCTCTATGCAAGAGCCATATATGGAAGATATAATAAGTATATTACCTCTATCCCCACCCAACCTCCTGGTGCCAAATAGAATAGCCAGTCTTTCTGGAGTTCCATACCAATTTATTCCTACCAAACCAGTCATAAAGATTCTTGAAATCCTCAGCCAGGCCTGCATTTAAAGAAGCAAGATCAGAATGGCTTTTATACAGGACAGTGTTATCCACATAAAGGAGCATCCTAGCACCACCACAGTACTCAGGTAGGCCATTAATGAATACTTAGAAGACCAAAGGGCCTAGTATAGAGCCCTATGGTACCCCATATGTGATTGGTCTAAGTGAGGATATACAACCATTCCATTTAACCAGTTGCTTCCTGTTAGGTAGTTTTGGACCCAGAGACAGGAGAGTTCTTCAAAACTCAGGGTGCTAAGCTTAGTTAGCAGTATGTCATGGTTAACTAAGTCAAAGGCCTTAGTTAAATAAACAAAGATGGCACCAGTTGTAAGGTCGGAGTCCATTTCCTGAAATATATATGAGGTTAATCAAATCAAGGCAGTGTCTTTACTATGCTTATATCTAAACCCATGCTGAGCTGAATGAAGGATATTATGCATGTCAAGAAACTTTTTTAAATAATTAAACAATTAGTTGCTCTTGGAGTTTTGGCCAAAGAGTAAAGGAGAGAGAGATAGAGCTATAGTTTTCAATAGATACCTTATCTTCTCCCTTATGAACAGGAATCACTAATGCAACCTTCCATTTTGCAGGTACCCTGCCTTGAATCAGAGATTTATTAAACAGGTACCTTAATGGGGAGGTTATAATCAGGGCTGCTAGCTGAGTAATTTGGGTTCCAAGTTGTCATATCCAGTCGAGGAATCCTCCTTTATACTATTGAGCTGGATGAGGACATCCTTTCTAGTTATTAATTTGAAATGAACTGTTACAGGAGATCCTGAGCTACTGAGTTGATGAGGGGGAGGCTGGGGGACAGGAGTATACAGACCCCCATCTCAGGGGGAGGGAATGGACAAGGAAATGATAGAAGGCATCCTTAGAATGGCAGAAAAAGGAGAGATATTGTTGATGGGAGATCCGAATATGCCAGATGTTAACTGGAGCACCTTTGCTGCCACCACATCCAAGAGCGGGGTCAGTCTTGATGCCCTATAAGGGGCATGCCTCAGACAGCTAGTATTGGAACCCGCTCAAGGGGCAGCAATCTTAGACCTGGTACCATCAAATGGGGACAGAGAAAGAATCTCAGATTTAGAAGTGGGTAGCCATCTGGGAACAAACAACCACCAGACAGTGTGGTTCACGATAAACACAGCCATACAATCAAGCCATACAAAAGCAAGAGTATTTGACTTTCTGAAGACTGACTTTGGTAAAATGAGAGAGTGCCTCAGAAAAGGACTAGCAAACAGGCAAGAAGGAGGGGTGGAGGAACAATGGGGAGTAATCAAAACAGCCATCACAGAGGCAACAAGCCTTTGTGTAAAGCAAATCAACAAAACACAACAAAGGAAAAAACCACTATGGTTCTCAAAAGAGGTGGCAGGGAAGGTTAAGGAGAAAAGGATAGCATTCAGGAAATATAAGGAAACACAGAAGGAGCAGAACAGAGAACTTTATCAGTTAAACCAGAAAGAGGCAGGGAAGACAGTCAGAATAGCAAAGGCCCAAACCGAGGAAAGGATAGCCAACTCTGTTAAGAAGGGGGATAAGACCTTTTATAGGTACATTAGGGAGTGAAGAAAGACCAAAGGAGGGATATTGAGGCTTAATAATGGGGAGGGAATGTAGGCAGAGGGTGACAGTGAAAAAGCAGGGATACTGAATGAATATTTCTCCTCAGTATTCAAAAAGGAAGAGGAGGGGGAGGTACCTAAACCAAAAAAGAGAAACACTCTGAAGAAGGGAGTCATACTAGTCCATTTACAGAAGAAAGGGTTCTGAAAGAACTAATAAAATTGAAGGTGGACAAAGCAATGGGGCCTGATGGGATTCACCCAAGAATTCTAAAAGAACTAAGGGTAGAACTAGTGACACCGCTGACTACTGTCTTTAACAAATCATGGGAGGATGGGTTGGTACCTGAGGACTGGAGGAGGGTGGATGTGATTCCTATTCACAAAAGTGGGAGCAGGAGAGAGGGCGGAAACTATAGACCAGTTAGTTTGACTTCAATGATAGGGAAAATGATGGAATCACTTCTGAAGGAAAGAATTGTTAAGTATCTAGAGGCCAGTGGGGCACAGGACCCAAGACAGCATGGATTCACGATGGGAAGGTCATGTCAGATGAATCTAATAGATTTCTTTGACTGGGTGACCAAAGTAGTAGACCAGGGAGGTGCTGTGGACATGGCCTACCTAGATTTTAACAAGGCATTTGATACAGTCCCACACAAAAGATTAATACACAAGTTAGCCAGCCTTGGAGTGGGTCCCAATGTGGTAGCCTGGATAAAAAATTGGCTAGACAACAGGACACAAAAGGTAGTAGTAAACGGTGTCCACAGTGAAGAAAGGAGGGTTACTAGTGGGGTACCGCAGGGTTCAGTACTGGGACCGGTCCTTTTCAATGTCTTTATAAGTGACATTGCAGAGGAACTGGAAGAAAAAGTATGTCTCTTTGCAGACGACACAAGGATCTGCAACAGGGCTGATACACAAGATGGAGTGGAAAGGATGAGAAGGGCCGTGGCAAGGTTGGAGGAATGGTCAAATGTATGGCAGCTCAGCTTCAGTGCAAAGAAATGGAAGGTAATACACCTGGGAAGCAAAAACCCAGAGAAAGAGTACATAATGGTGGGTGAGATACTGACAACAGTAAAACTGGAAAGGGACCTGGGGATAATTATATCAGATGACCTAAAGGTGGGCAAGCAATGTGAGAAGGCATTAAGGAATGTTGGGTGGATACTGGGATGCATAGGGAGAGGCATCAATAATAGAAAACTGGAAGTTGTTATCCCTCTGTACAGACAGTTGGTGAGACCCCATCTGGAGTACTGTGTGCAGTTCTGGAGACCCAATCTCCGCAAAGACATAGACAGAGTGGAGGCTGTCCAGAGGAGGGCAACCAAAATGGTTCAGGGTCTGACGAGAAGACATACGAAGAAAGACTAAAGGAGCTTAATATGTATACCCTTGAGGAAAGAAGGGAGAGAGGGGACATGATAGAAACTTTCAAGTACCTCAAGGGAATCAATAAAGTCCAAGAGGGTAGCATCTTTCAGAGAAAGAGATGTGCAAGAAGAAGGGGGCACAATTTGAAGATAGAGGGGGGACAGGTCAGAGGTAATGTGAGGTAGTATTTTTTCATGAAGAGGGTTGTGGATGCATGGAACAGCCTCCCTGAGGAGGTTGTGGAGTCAAGTACAGTGGAAGAATTCAAGAATGCATGGGACAGACATAAGGCAGTCCTAATGTGGGGTAGGAGGAAGTAAGCTGTTGGTTAACTGGGATCTGCAGCTTATCTGTCAGGTAGGAAAATCGGCAGACTAGGTGGTCCAAGCGGTCCTTATCTGCCGTCAAATTCTATGTTTCTTTGTTTCTAGGTTAGTCACTGCTGATGCAAAACCTTTGAATTTCTCTAGGTTAGTGAAGAAGCCATTAAAAACACTGGCCAAATCAGTTAGAATTTCATTCATTTGGGAGTATGAGCGACCCTTTAGGAGACTGTTTACTTGGCTCCAGAAGCATTTGGAGTCAATGAGGTTCTTACCTTGTAGGTTTCTGACATGTTTAATGTTTGCTCTTTTGAGCTCATGTTTTGATGTATTTCTAAGTCTCCTAAAACTTTTCTAGACATTTGCAAGGTTTGTTGATTTGTAAAGCTCACAAGCTTTGTCCCTTAATTTAATAATCGACACAAGTCAGATATTAGCCATCTAGAACAAAGTCCTTTTACCTTTCTCTGAACAAGGGGAGCATGCCTGTTTACCACGCTTAGAAATTTTTTCTGGAAGAAGTCAAAATCCTCGTCAATCATATTGAGCTGGCATATGGAGCTCCAGCATAGCTCAGCAAGGATACTATGGTATGCAGATATCTTAAACTGAGAAATGTCATGTACAGATACAACTCTGGGAAAGGGCCTTGGGGCATTGTTTTTCCACACACAAAAAACTGGAGAGTAGTCACTCAAGGAGTCAGCAAATATTCCAGTGGACTTCATTCTGTCTACTTTGTTTACAAGGATCCAACCCAAGAGTGAATGGTTACCGGTTTTACTGTTCATCCATGTCTGATACTTGATAATTTGATGGATTGAGCATCAGCTTGGGTATTCAAGGCTATGCATGGGCCACATTCAACCAATTAAGATTATAGTCACCAAGTAGGATAATTGTTTCCAAATTTTGTTAAGCCAAGCAAGAGGAGAGAGCTGTAATGGATGCTTTGAGCACATTAGTGGGGGTGAAATATATACCACCATTTAGAATTGGTTTGGTGTCACCAAGTAACAACCCGACAAAAAGCGACTCACCTGGGGTGTCTTGGGGGATGGGGGGAATTTCCTTACAATTTAAATGGGACCTAACATAGATTCTCACTCCCCCATCTTTTTTTTACTAGTCTGTCCTCCTGAATACTATATCATTTGGAATGTCAATTTCATGAGAAGATATGCAGGGCTTGAGCCATGCTTTTGTGACAGCTAGAACTTGAGGTTTATAGAGGTTTGTCCATGCTTCAGTTTCGTGCAGTTTAGGCCTTAAACTCTGTATATTCATGTATACCAGCTTAAGACCCTTAGCATTTAGGCAGATGGGGTTGACAGGGGAAGCTATATTATTGTTCAGAGGGACTGGACCATGGTTAGGTTCCACAGCACCTGCTGATTACAGCAGGAGTAGCAACAATAATTTAGTCTTCAGTACATGGATAGGGAAGGACTTACAAGATACTTTTCTAACATAGGAGGTAAGCTTATAACATATCCCTTCACAGGATAGGCAATAAAGCTCCAATAGATGAGGATTACCCAATGAAGTATAAGGCATACTAGCAGGCACCATCGATATGCCAGGGCTAATCATGTGTTTTGCAGTAACAGTGGCTATGACCTCATAGACACTAATAACAAAAAGGAACAGGTATTGTATAGCTAGAAATATACCCTTGAGAGCCATGGCTGGTGCCCTATAAAAAAGATGGATGCTAAATTAACAAGATTAAGAATGACTGCAACACATTTGGTACAATTCTGAGCAAGAGATTACAGTATAAAATAATTTTGAAAGTGCTGGTCCCCAGAGCATTAGGTACTGTATACCAAGTTCACCCAGTAAACAGACCATTCAGGTTATAGGCTCTAACAGTTGAATTCAGTATTACAACTATCAATAACAAATTAGAGAGTAACCATATATACAAGCAGAGGAGAGAAAGGAGTAAGTGCCTCAGCTGGGACTTGAACCCGGGCCACCCGGAATACCATTCTGATTGCGCTAACCAGCTGCACCACCAAAGCAACTGAAACCTGGGGCATCCTAGAGTGCAGTACAAGTCACATTAAACTGTTCCACCAATGAGTTGGTTTAGCAGTGTTTTTTACAGTTCACAATGCATTGGCAACTCATATTGCATTGCTTTTCAATGTTTAACCAGCTCAGGAGCAATGTTTATAAAATGTTTTTGCCACTCAATTGCAATGCATTGGCAGTCCACTCACAATGCAATGCAAAATTGAGTTTTAAATTTAAACAGTTTGTTTAGGGCTTTTCGCTGGATGCAGCAACACTTATGCAACTCAGCAAGAAATGCTAAAACAACTAATTGAAGGAACAGTTTAATGTGACTTGTACTGTACACATTTCCCTTTCTCCAATGCGCAACCTGGTGCTACAAAAATAATTACTACATTTTCAATCACATGAGTGCAGTGTGAGTATTTATGGAACATATACAAGCAGAGGAGAAAAAGAAGTGCCTCAGCTGGGACCTGAACCCAGATCGTCCGGAATATCATTTTGGGCACTTTCTTCTCTCTCAACAATTATTTGTGCAGTACCAGGATGTGCATTGGAGAAAGGGTAATGTGTACTCTGGGACGGCCCAGGTTCTAGTTGCCTTGGTGGCACAGCTGGTTAGGATGATCAAAACGGCATTCTGGATGGCCTGGGTTCAAGTCCCAGCTGAAGCACTCATTTCTTTCTCTCCTCTGTTTGCATGTGTTCCACAAATATGAACACCACATCCATGTAATTGAAAATGTAGTAACCATACATACTCTCACAGGCATGCATCCAGTTTCCAGGTTTGAAAATAAATGCAGGTATGACAACTAAAAATAGCCTTCAACTAACAGCGTAAAGGGAGCGTAAGTGGGCAGCAGCAATAGGAGCTAGTAAACTCATGCAATAGGAGAATGAGAATAATGTACATTTTGGAAACAGAACAATTCTATATTAATTTAAGTAGTATTCCCTTAACAGCGCTACATATTCCAGATCTTGTCAAGTACGTATACCTGAATAAATTAAAACAAGCATGTGCCCAAAATGAAAATTACAATAGGGAGAAGACAGGGAGAAGAGTCAGGTAAAGGAGAGAGTAAAAGAGGTAATAGGATGCAGGGGCAGCACTGGGGTAGAAAGCTACAGCCAAGGACAGAGTGGCAGAGTTTTCCCAGTAAACAGTATTAAATAAATATGAGCAGGCCTTAAGTGAAGTGTGAATACAGACCCTTAGAAAATGGCAACAATCAATTCTTAAACCTGATTGGCTGAGACAGGCTCTAAGCTGGGCATTTATTTTTCAATAGATGCCCAGCTAAAAATAAGAGCCAGTCCAAGTGCCTCTTCACAGAGTAACATTCTCCGATGGGCCATTTTCTAAGTGCAATAATACCCTCCAGGGTGGGCATTATTGGGAAATACCAGACCTTCCAGGGGCTATAAGGCCCTCCAGCTGTGGCATCAGGGCTCATTACATCCCTGGGCAGTCCGGTATTTCCCAATAATGCCCACCCTGACGGGTATTATTGCTTACTTAGTAGCAGTACATTATACAGCATAGCAGGTGCAAAACAACATGCACGACAGAGGAATGGTTTGCAGTCAGAGGAAAGTCTTATGCTCCCATAGTTAACTATTCACATAGCAGGTATTGTCCTGAAGTCTTACAAGTACAGTCTCCGGCTGATGGCCGTTGCTATGGCAGATGCCAATGGTAGATACCCTGAATCCGCAGCCCTAACTTGCAGAGACCCGCTTGTGGAGCTTCATTGCAGTTTCCATAATGAAGTAGAGCTGTCTCCCTGATTGGTTGCCTGGATGGGGGATCAGCTGTTAGGGTCCAGGTTACAGCGATCGCTCCTTGGGGAGAGGGGAAGAAAGTCTGGAAGCCTTCCCAACGATCTTAATGCAAGGTCTGTGCCATGACTGTGACAATGACAGAATCTCTTCAGGTAGGGGATTTAAATGTAAAGAGTTTCCCATGGTGGCTGCACCCCCTGCTGTGAGTGAAGAAAGCAGGGGATAGTGGCATACAGCAGTTTATCTGGTGGTGGACTTCTGGTCACCCCTTGCGGTGATTGCTCATTGGGGGGAGAGGGAGAAAGTCCAGGAGCCCTCCTAATGACCCCGATGCAAGGTCCAAACTTACTTGTACTTGTTCATCCTATATTGTATGTGTTTGACTTCATTCCACTGGAACTCACTTATTGAATTTTTATGTTGTCATGTAATCTCTGATACTGATGTGGAATCTTTGTAAGAGAGGACTTGTGCCTAAAGGTATTCTCAGAAATGGTCAATAAAAAATAAATAAATACACCTACATAATGTCTGACTTTTTTGCACTACAATAAAATCCCTCTCTGGAACATAGCACTGAACTGGGGTTACTTTGCAGAATCTGACAACCTAGACTTATGCTGCCTGCCCATGATCGGGTGCCCTAATGCCTAGTGGGCAGCGCGGACAAATTTTCCTGCCGTGGCCACTATTCTTCATTCTACCCAAAGAAGTCTGCTCCCCTCCCAGTTCCTGCAGACTTATCCTGCCTGCAACTGACCTGGTGCCCTGCTGCTGAGGGAGTGGCATGGCTGAATCTTCCTGCCATGGCCGCCACTATTCATTCTACCCAAAGAAGTCTGCTTCCCTTCCAGCTCCTGCAGTTAATTACTCGGGACCGCTTCCTTGCCTTCATACCAGAGCACCTTTACTGCTGATTGGCTGAGCACAGCTTGAGTGGCCAGTCAGCCCCAACTTTGCTCTGGATTTGAAAATCGGAGCAGTTTTTTGTGCTAAAAACCTACATCAGCCTTTTTCTGCTTTATTTGATTTAGTTGTACTGTATTTTTCAGCACAGCTTGAGTGGCCAGTCAGCCCCGCCTTTGCTCCGCATTTGTACCAAAAACCTGCATCAGCCTTTTTCTGCTTTATTTGATTTAGTTACACTGTATTTTTCTGCCCACCCCCCACCCCGACACTCTTTAAATGCTCTTCCCTGCTGTGTACATTCTCACTTTCCCCGCCCCCTACTTTCGTAGGCACCTCTTAAAGAGACCCCAGCCTAAACCTCAGCAATTCATTAGCACCTTCAACTAGCCTATTTACACAATTAGCCATTATGAATTCTATCTGCTTTTTCTGGTGCCAGTCTCCATGACTGGCCTACTGCTTGCCACAGATCACTGTGCAAAAATACTTGTGTTTAAACAGCAGTGCCTGTAATCCTGCTTCTAGTCACACTCACTACCCATTACTCTATCCTTTAGACCTAAGTATGAGCTTACTCCAATGGTCTCAGCAACGCTGGCTCTAATAACCAGTTTTGAAAGCCACTTGCTTGGTCTTTTTATCCACTCCCTCATCATTATACCCCCAAGCTTGCTCCCTTCAACATGCCCGCTCTTCTCCCTCCTTCTCATTGCTCTTCCTCTCGGGTGATGTGGAATGCAACCCAGGCCCCACAAACATTTAGACTGATCATACTAAAATTAACTGGGCTGAGCAAGGTGGCCTAGAGTCATACATTTGAATATATGCAGCTTGCCATCAAAGTTAGATGAGCTTGAGGTATGGGTGGCCTTATAAAAACCTAACATACTCAGTCTCTCTGAGATATGGTTAAAGTCGTACCACGATGATGCCTCGTACCAACCTCCTGGTTACTCACTAATTTGCCTGGACAGGCCAGGTAGAAAAAGGGGCTGGGGTGTGTTCTATATGTGCAGGAGCATACCTCTGCCTCCACCATTAACTATTTTACCCCTAACTCCCCAAGTGAATGTATCCTGTATCAGTTAACCCTTGGGGCATCTAAGAAACTGCATATAGGCTGCTGCTACAACCCCCCACCGGGACGTGTCTAGGGCCTATCTAACTTTCTAGAGGGTTTTGCTTCTGTCTCACCACAATGAGACACCATCCTTCTTGATGATCTTAATCTCAGCTGGATGTCAGTGCCTGAAGCTGACTATGCAATGCTTTTGAAGTCCCACAACCTGAAGCAAGTCATGTCCTCCCCTACCAGGTATAAACACCACTCCCTAAACCATACCACTCAAGACTGGATTATAGCTGTAGTTCTCCAGGCAGGCACAATTACCAGTTCCATCAGTGATCATATCCCCACCTATATCATGTTGACCACAAGGTCCAGCTGCCCAACCCAAAACTTCTGTCCATTGGGAAGTTTAATAACCAAGACCATAATGCTGCCCTGGATGATGCCAAGAACATAAACTGGTCTGCCCTCTACCTTCTTGACAATGTCTCCTCTGCGGTTACTTTCCTCACTGATGTTCTTCGGGGGCTACAAGACAAACACTTCCCCATCACCACCAGGAAGGTCAGAGGTGGCTGCATCAACTGGCTGTCTGAAGAGCTGCTGGCACTTATGAAAGTTAGGGACTCCAAATGGAAGGCCTACAAGTCCTCACCATCGCCACAACTCTGCAATGTTTATAGGCACTTGCGTAACACTTGTAAAAAAGCAGTCAAGACACTGAAATTTGCTTATTTCCCTAACCTACAAAAAAAGTTCCCTTGGGAATCTACACGGCTTCTGGGCCTCTATTGGTTCCCTTATAAATCCCAAATCAAACCAGCAAATAATGCAACTCGCATCCCTCACTGGCCCAATTGATGAACCCACTAGGCAAGGCAAATTTTATTTTTCTAGGCACCCAATCCCAGAGACTCTGGGTGCTGTACAAATCAGAAATACTACTAATAAAAGAATAAAATTACAGGAATAAATTAAGTAAATAATATAAGAAAATAGGTAAGACCTAAAGTAAGGACTGTAGCTAAAAAGGGGCCAACCCAAGGATAAAATCTAATACAGAGTGTCTGGGAAGGCCTGGCTAAAAAAGTGGGTCTTTAGGCAGGTTCTGAATACCTCAACCAAAGGGGTACCCCAGAGAGATGGTGGAAGCAAATTCTACAGGATAGGGTCTGCGATAGTAAATGCTCTGTCACCAGCAGTTTTCAGCCTCTCCTGGGAATCACAAGGAGGCCCCTAAAGGAGGAAAGGAGGGAGTGGACTGAGGTAGCGGGGGTCAGAAGGTCAGACAAGTATCCAGGGCCCAGCCCACGTAAGGCCTTAGAGGTGAGCAAACCAACCTTAAAGAGGACCTTCCACCTGACCAGCAGCCAGTGCAGTTCATGCAGCACCAGGGTGATGTGGCAGTATTTCGACTGTCCTGTCAACAGCCAGGCAGCTGCATTCTGCACTAACTGCAGTCTGTGGAGGGTCCCTCCCAGGACCCCAAGGTAGAGCGCATTATAGTAGTCAAGCCTTGATGTCATGACAGTGTGTACCAGGGTGGGGAGGTCCAAGGATGGAACTAGGGGCTTAATCCTGGTGATATTCCTCAAATGGTAAAAGTTGATCTGGAAAAAGGAAGACACCTGAGCCTCAAATGTCAATCCATTGTCGAAGGTCACACACCAAGATTGTGCACCCTAGAGGAGGCCTTCAGTGGCACAGACCCCTGGAACAAACCTGTCTCTGCACCAGAGGCCATCCTATCATGCCGTCTGTTCAACTCCACAACCAGTACCTTCATCTCATTGGGATTCAGTCGCGACCAGCTAAAGGCCATCCAGTCGTTGATCTCAGCGAGGCATTTATTTAGCACTTCCACCACACTGAATGTCCCAGGCACAAAGGAAAAATACAGCTGGGTATCATCTGCATAAAAATTAAAACCCAAGCTATATTTCCTAATGAGCTGTCCCATGGGCAGCATATACATGGCAAACAACATTGGTGACAGGACCAAACCCTGAGGTACTCCACATGACAGGAGGCTAGGGGAGGAAGAGGAATTCCCCATCACTACCCATTGCCTCCTATTCAAGAGATAGGACTTGAACCAGGAGATGACAGTGCCTGTGAGTCCACAAAATTCTCTCAGGTGGTCGAGCAACACACAATGGTCTACAGTGTCAAAAGCTGAGGAAAGATTGAGGAGTACAAGAATTGTGCCCTCCCCTCGATCTCTAGCCCTGAGAAGGTCATTATGTGCCCAGACTAATGTAGTTTCCATGCTATGCCTTGCACGAAACCCTGACTGAAGAGGTTCATACAGATCAAAGGCCATGAGGTGCTCTTCAAGCTGAAGTATCACAACCTTCTTAACAACCTTCCCTAAAAATGGGAGGTTGGAGATAGGATGGTAATTTAACTTGATGTATGGGTCTAAAGATGGTTTCTTCAGAAGGGACTTGACCAGAGCCTCCTTCAAGGCATCAGGGAAGACTCCCTCTGAGAGAAAACACTGGACAATCAAGGTGAACACCAGGCCTACGGTGTCAAAACGTCTCATTAAGAAAGTCGTCAGCACCGGGTACAGTTCACAATATGTGTGCTTCAGTTCACGAGCAACCAGCAAGATCTCTGCTACCTCCACTAGTTTAAACTCCCCCCAAGTAGACGAAGTGCTGTCCAGATGTCCCAGGTGACAGCTGTCAGCCATATTATGGCACACTGGCAGTACACCCTGCTGGATGGTGAACACCATGTCCGAGAAGAAGTGAGCAAACTCTTCATATAGAGCATTTGAAAAGACTTTTTTCTGGCTGTAGACAGGCTGGGTTTAGCAGCCTGTCCACAGTCCAAAAGAACACACTTAATCAATTCTTCCTGGCAGTAATCTCCCTGGACAGGAACTCTGCCTTCTTATGGTTGATTGCCCTCTGGTACTCACCATAATGGGAGCACATGGCCAGTCTATCAACCTCCAACCCGGACTCCCGCCAGCAACACTCCAACCTTTGACCCAAGATCTTCATCACCTTGAGCTCCCCATCAAACCAAGAGGACCTCAAGTGAGAATATCTGGGTCACACAGGGAATGGTGCAAGAGAGTTGAGTGCTGGTATCAGTGCCTTATTGTAGGCAGTGACAGCCTCACCTGCACCCCATATGCACGTGCTACCCATGCTAGATAGATCAGCCACCACCAGGAAACCCTCCAGGGTCAAATCCCTCAAAGGGTGGTAGTTTACTATCTCTGCAGAGGGAGGGCTCTCAGGGAGGGGCCTGAACAAGATCTCCACCGTGCAATGATCAAACCAAGCAACCTGATCAGTCCTGAGGTTAAAACCTCATGCCCCAGTGAGGAAACCAGGTCCAACATGTGTCTGCCCTGGTGAGTCATGGAAGAAACTTCTTGCAACAGGCCCAGAGATGACATCATCTGGAAGAGGTTATAACTTAGCCTTGAAGTTTCATCATCGGCCCAAACATTAAAGTCCCCCCGGATTAGACATCTGTGGGACTCAAATGTTTCGCTGATGACAAAATTGGATATATCCTGCAGGAATTCTCCTGTTGCTCTGGGGGGGGGAATCCTGCAGCCTGCGTCCAGACCCCCATGAAAAGCACACATTTAAAAGATCCTGACTTTCTCACTGGGTGCATGGTGAAGCCAAGTTCACACCTAAAACAGATGGCCACTCCCCCACCCCTGCACTCCACTCTGGGGCAGTGCAATACCAAGTATCTGGGGGGAACGGTGGCCTCTAAATCTGGGCCAGTATTGTCACCCACCCAGATCTCAATGATGCACAACAGATCGACCGAAGAAATCAAATCTGCTATAATTGCGGTTTTGTTCATGATCGATCTGGCATTGCAAAGCACTGCCCTCAGGGGATTGGTGGATAGTGTCATGCTACTGGTTACCAGCCCACTTGGTTTGGTGGGAACCCTGTGGACAGGAACCACTAAGATGGCTGTTAAACCCAGCATATACTTCAGATGTCAAACTAGTGCTTAGAGTAAATGTAATATATGAACTGTGTTGTCCAGTGCATTTGACTTGAAAAACAATAAAACAACCTTCCTTGCACGTGAGCCCTACTCAGTTTCGGTGGAAGTAGGAAGAGAGACTGGTAGTTTTCATAGAGCTTTGCACGAACTACCAATGTGTCAGGGGACACACTGTCTTTACTGTGGCAGATTCTATTTGTTTTATCCCTTTTGGCAGCACTTTGTTTTGCGAGGGAGCTATGACCTCTGCACTAGTTTTGGGTCACTCAAGGCTACATAAACAAGCCCTGTGGAGAGTGGGCGAGTTAATGAGTTAGACCCAGCATATACCTCAAATGTCAAACTAGTGCTTATAGTAAATGTAATATATGAATTGTGTTGTCCAGTGCTTTTGACTTGAAAAATAATAAAACAACCTTCTTTGCATGTGAGCCCTGCTCTGTTTTGGTAGAAGTAGAAAGAGAGACTGGTAGTTTTCATAGCGCTTTGCACAAACTACCAATCTGTCAGGGGACTCTCTGTTTTATACTTGCACTCTTAGGTGCATTTTTAAACACAGCCACGACTTACTGTGGCAGATTCTCTTTGTTTTATCCCTTTTTGGCAGCACTTTGTTTTACAAGGGAGCTGTGACCTCTACACTAGTTCCAGGTCAATCAAGGCTACATAAACAAGCCCTGCGGTGAGCAGGGTGAGCACAGACAGGGCGTGTGTTTTCACACATGGAGACCCATGCCGAGACATGCACATCTGCGTGTGTTAGGCATGTTTGGTGAGGTTAGAGGGAACTAATACAGGACCATAAATCACAGTGCACTTATGACCACCAAGACCTATCGACATAGGTACATTTAATAACACTTTTAAGTTATCTGCTGATATGTACAGTATGGAGCTAACACAGTTACTTCAGCACAGAATGGGGACACTATGCATAGCCTGTGACACGTATCTGATATCAGATCTACCTGTGATTGAAACCCCTTTTACTTTCTTAAAATACAAACACAATGCCGAAATGCAAATAGAGATATCACTGTTCAACACTAGACTAAAGGCACTTGAAAACAGCCAGCAGATATTATTACAGAAAATGGTCTCAGAAAATTCAGGTACAGAGAATACTATGGTGGCTACATACTCAGCCCTGGATGGGTAAGAAGGCTTCACTTGGGATCCAAGTCAAAAACTGTCCCCTCTGCCAATTACTCATCCAACTAAGGACCCAGAATGAATTCCAAATGTAGTTATCAATCAAACTATAAACTGCAAAAGGATAAGAGGGGAAGAAGTCCAAGAAAATCCTGATGATGACTGGTTTGACATACAAATTAAATGGCCATTCAAGAAAATAAAAGGGAGAAAGGAAGAGTCATTTAATTTGCCCATCCACAACAGCTTTGACCCACTCATGATCTTGAATGGGGATGATAGTTTGACCCCCTCTGACACCACTACCCCTTCACCACCCATGCCTATTACTAAATCCAAAAATACTGATGGGGAACAGGAAACCTCACCTGAGCCACCTATTTCAAATGAAATAGAGATCGAACAGTTAGCTACCCATCCTATCACCATTGATACCACACCCCTAATGGATACCTTATCAGAATAGATTTTTATACTGAGGGACTCAATTACAAGGTTTACAGATAGATATACAACCAGAAGAAACAAGGAAAATGTAACAAGCTGTAGCTATAGGGGGCTACTATAAAAGATTAAAAGATAGTATTGAAATGCTCCCAGGCATACTACAAACTGTCCAAAATCCCAAGACAGTTGTTCTTCACGTAGAAACAAACAACTTCAGTAAACAGGAAGTGGGGGAAATAATTCAGGATATGGAGTTTGCCATAAAAACCATACAACAGCTAAAGGCAACTCCAATAATCTCAAAAGTCCTACTGGCACCCAGGGCCAGCTCAAAAAGGACAAAAAATATTAAGAGTTTTAATAATTGGTTAAGGGGATGGAGTCTGACAAACAACATTAAATGCATCACAATGTGGGAACGATTTGACAATAATAACACACTATATGGATATGATGGGCTTCATTTAAGTAAACAAGGTTCTTGGCTCTTGGGAAGCATATTCTACAATACAATTAATCAAGAACAAACAAAAAACTAGGCAAAAAGGGGCAAGGAGAATCTTCAACATATAAAAAAAATAAACTAGCCAACATTGAATATAATAACAAAACAGCTAATGTTAAACAAATCATGCCCAACAAAAAAAATGGTCTGCCCTTTCTAGTAACAAATGTAAGAAACCTACATGGAACTAAAATGGATGAACTACAAATTATACTGCATAAAGACAATATAGATATAACCACAGTAACAGAAACATGGTGGAATGATTCCTCAACTTGGTCTACAAATATACCAAGGTACACTACCTGTTTTAAGAGCAGAATAGAAAAAAAGGGGGGGTAGTCTTATTTATAAAAAACAACATTAAATTCAGACCAGTAAAGGATTAGACTGAAGTTATATCTAGTGAAACAATTTGGGTATATCTAACAGGGGACAAATAACCCAAGTTACTTGTCAGACTGTGTTACAGATCACCTGACACAAACTCACTAGCACATCAGGACATTTTAAATAGCATTAACAGTAAATCAAACTATAATGAAATAATATTATTGGGAGACTTCAGTCTTCCCAGCATAAACTAGAATGATGCTGAGGGTAGTAACAATCTGGAAAATTCTTTCTTGGATGTATGCCTCACAAATGGACTTTCCCAACTAATAAATAAATCAACTAGGAAGTAGAATATTTTGGATCTTCTCTTAACTGATATACCTCACAAAATTATTAATACTCAAATAAAAGACCCAATTCAAAATAGTGATCATATGACCATTACTTTTGACATGAATATAGATATAAAACCTGTGCAGGGAAAAACAGTCTTCAAAAAATATAGTAAAGCAAACTTTGATCAATTAAACCAAGATCTTCTTGACTGAATTTGGACAATGGGTCTACCTCCCCAACTGAGCTCTGGTTAAGAGTCAAAAATAAAATTTTAGAACTAGAAACAAAACATGTTCCAAATAAGGCAATCTATAATAAAAAGGGTAAAATCCCACTGTAGGTAACACCAAATACAATGACATTTCTAAAACAAAAAAGAGGGTGTGCAAAGCTATGAAAAAAGACAACAGTGATTATAATAAAAGGAGATACAAGTCTATATTAAAAAACTGTCAAAATACAATCAAAAGGGAAAAGAAAAAGTGTGAGTTTAGATTAGCTTATAGAAAAGATGGAGGTAAAAGTTTTTATTCATATGTAAATAACCAAAAACAAACAGTTAGGAATATAAGGCCATTGACTGTAAATTCTGCAGAGATAACAGCACCCCAGGATATTACACAATAATTTAATAAATACTTTAGCTGTTTTTAATTCAAGAAATAATACAAATAACACACCATCTGATAATAAAACTAAATAACATTTGTATATCTCAAAAGCTGAGATCTCAAATAAACTCAACAGTATAAATAAAAAACAAATCTCCAGGCCCTGATAGATTATATCCAAGACTACTCAGGGAAATCAGATTTTGGCTAGTGGAGCCACTGTATAAAATTTTCAACATGTCATTAATGTTACAAGAGATTCCAAGTGACTGAAGCACTGCTTCTGTTACCCCTATTTATAAGAAGGAAAACCAAGGAGATGTCACAAACTACAGACCCATCAGCTTGACCAGTGTTCTGGGTAAGATCTTTGAGTCCATTTTGAAAAATAAACTGGAAGAGGACCTAAAAAACAAGGGATTTGTGGACAGAACTCAACATGGTTTTAAGAACAATAGGTCCTGTTTGTCTAGAAACTTAATCTTTTACGAATATGTCAGTAAAACTTTAGAGAAAAATTTACCAGTAGACATTGTCTGTCTGGACTTTTGTAAAGCCTTTGACAAAGCTCATCATGACACTTTAATAACCAAAGTGAGAACACTGGGAATAAGCAACACAATTATAAACTGGGTCGAAGAATTTTATTTATTTTTATTTGTTTAGTTTTTGTTTACCGGGTAGGTGGACTAGCCATAGAGATGACTATTTTCAGGCACAACCTGGGAGGTTACGGGATACAACAGTACAGAGATACAACAATAGGAAGTTACAGCAAGGTATATACAAAGGTGGTCCATGTCAAGTTTGTACAGTACAAATTATAAGCAGGTATTTAGTGGGTAGGATACAAGGTGGTAAAACAATATTGGCAATTGGATGATACAATTATGACAGTAGGCCAAAACAGTGTTATTACAGGGTACAGGGAGTAAATAAGAGCTACATGGGAATAACAACAAAATAAGAAAATAGCCAAACAGCAGATATGACCCTACTAGAAGACACAGTTTTTAAGACTAACAAGGAAGATGCAAGACAATAATTATTGATAAGTGCACAGGGAGTTAGAAAGCAGGGGATGTGAAAACGGGGTTAATTAAGTTCATGGAAGGGCAAGCTTCAGAGATATGTCAACTAAAGCAAGAAAAAAGTGGTTGACAGATAGGTTAGTCAGACTACACAGGGGTAGGTAGGCGAGTGTGTATAGTTAATAGGAATAAGATAACAGAGCCAGATAAGAGCAGGGGTAGAGGAATGCAGGGGGTAGGCAAGCTGAGAATAGATAAGGTTAGGAGCTGGGATAAGTATAGAAGATGCAGGCCCAACAGAGTAGTGGGTGCACCTGGAGAGAGGCATAAGAAAAAAGAACAACTGAGAAATAGGGTTTGCAGAGACAAAAGAGAGAGCAGAAACCAGGGAGGAGGATAGGGAGCTAAGGGGGTTTAAAACAGGACCATCGGTCAGCTGAGATGAGGTGGAGATGGCGAACTTTTTTAAAGGTGTCATGTGTGGGAGTTTGGCGGACATCTAGGGGGAGGGAGTTCCACAGTCGAGGAGCTTGATGGGCAAAAACACTGGAACCTTTGATGGTTGTGTACTTAGGCACACTCAAAAAGGATTTGTCGGCTGAGCACAGCCCATAGGTTGAGGTCTGCGGAGTGAGCAACTCAGCCAATGATTTAGGAGTTTGAGACCTCATTATAATGTCTATGGTAGAGCCAAAGGAGTAGAGCCTGGTGGCATTTGGAGATAGCCAGTTGAGATTGGAGTAAAGGGAGCAGTGGTGTTTTCAGCCTGTGGGACAGGGTGGCATACTGACATATGTTATTATAGACAACGTCCCACCTATGGAGATTCATTTTAGGTATGGCGGTATACGAGGATACTCCTTAAGATAGTGGAGGTAGAAGTATGCCCCGAGCAATGGCTAGTCTCACTGAGGTGATTAAAGCATAGCTAGTGCGATAGGCAACACCTAGCTTGGAGTTCACAGACTTACATGTATTCGAAATGTGATGTTCAAAGCTTAAGGATTGATCCAAAGTGACTCCCAGGTAATTAAATGAGGTAAATGAGCCAATAAATGAGCCATCCAAGCAAGAGGCCCTAAAATTGTTTGGGAATGATTTGAGTTTCAAGGGGGTTCCAAATAGCATGGACTGAGTTTTGGTCTCGTTAAGTACAAGGTGATGATCTGAGAGCCAGGTTTGGATGTGTTGGAAATCAGAAGAAAGCAATAGATTGATGTCAGATACATTTTTCACACTGGTATAGAGGACTATGTCATCCGCATAGAGTAAGGTGGAGGCGGAGAGTTTGGAGGAAAGGCCATTAATGAAAATAGAAAATAGAAGTGGTCCCAGGATAGAGCCTTGGGGTACTCCAACATTGACTGTAGCCTTCTCCGAATAGGATGATTTGAACCTAACAACTTGGACTCTGTTTGATAGGTAGCTGTTGAACCAGCTAACTAAGTTTGGCAAGAAGCCCATAGATTGCAGGGTGACGAGGAGAAGGGGTGGTTCACCAAGTCAAAAGCCTTCGTCATATCAACGAAGACAGCCCCTGTTAGGAGACCCCTATCCATAGCCGTGAGACTGTCTGAGGTAAATTTAAGCAGGGCAGTAGAGGTGCTATGACCTTTCCGAAAATCATGCTGGGCAGTTGTTAGAAGGTCGTGCTTGATAAGAGATTCAATAGATTGAGTGGCAACTAGCTTAGCACTGATAGGATGGCTATTGGTCTATAGTTCTGGGGGTCACTAGAATCCTCCTTTTTAAGGACAGGGGAGACTTGCGTTATCTTCCATATGTCAGGGACACTACTTTGACACAAGGAGAAAGTAAAGATTTTAGCCAGAGGTGCAGCAATGAGAGTGGCAGTTAGTTTTAGTAGTCTGGGCTCAATACAATCAGGGTCTGTGGCAGAACTATCAGAGCTCAGCTTAAGAAGTTTTGTAACCTCAATCGGGGTAATGGCTGTAAAGTAAAAAGGGGGACAGCAGATGCTTTGATAGAGGGAGTTGGAGGCACTTGTATAGAGGTGGGGACGGAGGATATGAATTTAGTTAGGTCAGAGAACTGATTATTAAAGAAATTTGCAATAGTCTGAGGATTATTACAGTGAGTACCATTAAGAATCATATCACTAGGGGTAGATGATTGAGTAGACCCTAGGAAGGATTTGATGTGGGACCAGAACTGCTTTGGGTCCTCTGAAGCATTGGTTAGAAGATTTTTGCAGTAAGAGCTTTTCACAGATCGTATATCCTTTTTGCAGGCATTCCTTAGCATCCTATAGGTGTTATAGTCCTCTGGGAGTCCAGAGGACATGAGGTGGCTCCAGCTCTTGTCTCTCTCTTTTATTTTGGTAAGTAGATCCTTTTTAAGCCATATAGTATGTTTACCCTTGACACGGCGGGTTTTAAGAGGGGAGTGATGATCCTGCAAAGTAGAGAAGTTAGAGATGAAAATGGCCAGTGCGGACTGGACATCTTGAGCATTGTAGAGATTCGACCAATCAATGTTTGCCACATCCTGAAGAAGATTTTGCTGATTCAGGTTGCCATAGTCGTGAAAGGTGATGAGGTGAGGTTTTACTTGAGAGGGTGGGTCTGATCCCCAGATGCAAAAAATAGGGAAGTGGTCAGAGATGGCATCGGCAAGAGTACCGACAGATTGGATGTGCTCTGGGTGGTTAGCTAATAACCAGTCAATGAGAGTGCCGGAGTTTGAGTGAGGAGTACACCAAGTTGGTTCAGTAATGAGCTGATGGAGGTTATGGCTCTGTATCTTAGTAAGCAAGGTAGACTGGTAAATCCCTAGCCAGTTTAAGTTGATGTCACCTAGGATGAACCTTTCATTTTTGCCGGAGAGTAGGGATGTCTGGTTCAGAAGCTCATCCAGGCCAGTGTGGCCACTGTTTGGTGGGTTATAGGCACATATGATATGTAGTTTTTTTTCCTAAGTGTGAGGAGTGCATGTAGCGACTCAGTGTATTGTAGGATTAGTGTTTAGGGCAGTGAGACAAAGCTGAGTTTTGTAATAGATAGCTACACCCCCCCCCCTTTTAGGGGATGGTCTGTCCTTACGAAGGAGGCTGTAGGATGGCACTGAACAGCAAGAGTCAGATATAGAGGATTTTAGCCAAGTTTTGGACAGGCACAGTATGTCCGGCTTGTAATGGGAGATCCAAGCTTCGAGTTCCGCAAAGTTGTGATCGAGGCTTCTGATATTATGATGGGCTATAAGGAGATTTTTTGGGGACCTTTGGGGTACATTAGAGTAGGAGAGATGTCCTGCAGGGCCGGGGTTTGTCTCAATGTCCCTGGACAGCAAAATAGCCAGTAGTAGGAAGAACCATAGCTTCCGTTGGGTAAGATAGGAGAGAATTAAGTGGTGAAGGAGGCATTTTTTAGGGTTATGTATAGCTTGGTAGATAAGCCCCTTTTTTAATAGGAGTGGGTACTAATCGCAGGGTGAGTCATGATGGAGAAGGATGTTGGAGAAATGGAAGTTGTCTAGAGATTGGATGATGGCAGGGTGGGCCTTGTCAGCATCGTAGTTACCAGAGGATGCTATGTAGAGCAGTGAAAGAACTATAGTAGTGGGGATTATGTGCATTTGGTGACCCATGATATAGGTAGTATTTGTACCATGTGGGAACCTGAGTTATGGAGAAGTAGAAAATGCATAGGATTGATTGCAACCTTGTAGTTGTACTGCAATAAAAAGGTTTAGGTAATGTGGCTTAGACCATATGAGGAGACCATAGAGATTTGGGCCATAGGGGTGAAACATAGTGAGAGAATAAGGCTTAGGGAGAGTAAGTCAGAGACAAGAAAGTGGGTTTATGGAGAGAAAAGAAACTCAGGGGAACTGGGGTAGGGAATAGTAAAGCACTAGGGGAAGGGACTGAGTAGAGAGATTAGCCACAAAAATAGGCAGAAGAGAAAGTTACTGATATAGCCAGGCAGTAACAGTGAGACAGATGGGCGGGAAGCCTCGAAATAGAGAGAGAAGGGAGGACTATCTCACTGAAAAAAAGTATAAAACAGAAGCAGATAGAGGAAAGGATTGCAGCCAATAGTGGTTTAGGATGAGGTTGGAGGGAGGAGCCAAGGAGTATTTAATAGAGGCCAGGGTCGGGGCGGGCAGTGTGGGACAAAATTACACACTACACAGCTAAGCAATAGTAGCTGGTGAAGTCACAAATAAAGCTGCGCACTCAGACCAAAAACTGCCAGCAGCCAATAGCGAGCCAGGGGCAGACACAAAAGCCAATGGCAGAGTAGGCAAGAGGAGGCAGGGACCAATCCAAATTTGGGCTTTCAAATCTTTCGTGAAGCCGTACCTGTGAGCTGGAGAGCGGGCGGCCGAATGGAGTTCTGCTCCATGCCACAGCCGCTTGAAGTGGAAGGGATCCCTGGTGTTTCAGATCTGGAGCCAGACAGCCATGTGGAGGAGGGCGGGTGGCTGAGGGAGCTCTGCTCCATGCCACAACTGCTTGCAGTGGTGAGGATCCTGTGAGCCAGAGAGCAGGCAGCCGAATGGAGCTGTGCTCCACACCACAGCTTCTTGAAGTGGTGGGGATCCCTGGTGTTTCAGGTCTGGAGCCGGACGGCCGTGTGGAGGAGGGTGGGTGGCAAAGGGAGCTCCACTCCATGCCGCAACCGCTTGCAGTGGTGAGGATCCTGTGAGCCGGAGAGTGGGAGGCCGAATGGAGCTCTGCTCCTTGCCGTTTGAAGCGGTGGGGATCCCTGGTGTTTCAGGTCAGAATGGTTAAATCTCCATACTCAGAGGGTATGTATCAGGGGATTTATGTCTGACCCTTGCCCAGTCAGTAGTGGAGTACCTCAGGGATCAGTACTGGGACCAACACAGTTCTCCAGTTTTATATCTGATCTTACCATAAATATTAATAGTTTCACCATCAAGTTTGCAGATGACACTAAACTCGCATCTCAGGTCCATACCAAGGAGGATATTTTAAATCTCACAAATAACTTAAAAAAACTGGAGGATAGGGCACAGAAAAATCACATGACTTTCAATGGTAAAAAATGTGTCATTATGCACTTAGGAGCTGCTAACAAACAAAACCAGTATACACTAAACGGTCATACACTAACCCCAGTAATACAGCAAACTGACCTGGGAATAATAATTACAGCCAACTTATCTTTTCAGTCATTGTAACCATTTCATTAATAGGGTCAATAGACTCATAGGTAGTATTAAAAGGAGCTTTACATCTAGAAACCAGAGTTGCATTTTGCCACTGTATAAGGCATATGTAAGGCCATATCTGGACTACTGCTGTCCCCTGTGGAGCCCATACCTCAGGAGGAACATAAACAGATTGGAAAGGGTGCAGAGGATAGTCACTAAACTCATTTCAAATATGTATGAAAAAGGGTATGATGAAAGATTAAATGAATTAAACCTGTATTCCCTGGAGCTAAGAAGAACAAGAGGAGACCTCTTATTGATATATAAAATCTTCTCGGACAGTGAATCAATGTTGGAGTTGGGTATGTCCCTCAATAAAAGAGATTGTGATCTTAGAAGCCGCATGTACCAGCTGGCACTTACATATCTTAGAACAAACAAAAGATGCTCATATTATACCCAAGGAATCATTCCCCTCTGGAATTCACTCCCCAGTTCATTAATAGAATCATCTAATTTTATCAAATTTAAACCTGGACTGCCATTTAGTATAAAACCTTAGAATATAGTACCATCGTGGCTGGAGATATATATATATATATATATGGCCATGGCCTTCTGTATGTCTACCCTTCTTAGTATGACTCTTAGTACGATACCTTTAACTCAATGTTTACAGACCCAAGCATGTACCTCAGCAAACTCCCTCCCCAGCCTACCACAGGACATAATAGTGATGCCCACAGTGTCTCCTCCAGCTCCTTGGCAAGTGTCACTTTCCCTATCACTTTTCATTTTAGGGCCATTGGTCGCAATGTCACCACTAAACTGTTGAAGGCACTTCTTAACAGAGGGAGCCCAGGCAGTGATGAGTTATACCCCTCCTTTCTGAAGATTATCTCCCCAGCTCTTGTCAGACCCCTAACCTACATATTCAACCTCGTCCTCACAGCAGCAGTGGTTCCTGACTCTTGGAAGCATGTACTTGTGCCAATTTATAAAACAGGCGATCCACTCCCCCCAGAGAACTACAGGCCCATCTCCCTCCTCCCTCATCTAAGTAAGATGCGGGAAAAAATTGTGCATTACCAACTGTCAGAACACCTACAAAAATATAACCTCCTATGTCCCCTACAGCATGGTTTCCACAAACACCATAGTACCTCCTCGGCCTTGACACTTTTCACTGATCATGTTCTCAAGAACATGGATACAGGCAGGGCAACAGGTGCTGTGTTTGTGGACTTGTTGAAGGCATTCAACCTAGTCGACCACAAGCTTCTTCACAATACCCTGTTCACTTTGGCTGCTCCCCAATGCCACTGGTTGGTTCCGCTGTTACCTTTCAAACAGATCCCAGTCCATGCTAACAGGGAAAGACTCCTCTGTCTCCCTACCCATTCACACTGGGGTTCCCTAAAGCCCCATCCTTGGCCCGCTACTCTTCTCTATGTTCATCAATGTGCTCCCAGCAACTAGCCTGATCTGTAATGCTCTATTATATGCAGATGACCTAGTACTATACCACATCAACAAGTCCCTGCAATGCATCTCCTCCACCCTCACACTCAACTATAGCACTGCACATAATTGGTTCTTCTCTAGCAAACTACTTGTAAGTGAGAAAAAAATGAAAGCCATGCTCTTCGGCTCCAAACCAAATATCGCCAAGGTTGTCAGATCCAAAACATCCCTCACTGTGCTCACATCAGCAGACTTTCCCTTTGAAACTGTCCTCACATTTAAATATCTTGGGGTGATGCTTGATCCCTCTCTTACCTTCAAAGAGCATATAAATCTCATGGTGAGGAAAATTCACCAGAAACTAGGTGTTGCCTACTGCCTTAAGCAGTTCTTATCCTCTGAGGCTCACCTGGCAATTGCACAAGGTAGCTTTCTGCACCTGCTGGACAACTGCTCCCCTATCTACTTGACCATGTCCATTTCTCTTCACTCCTGCCCTAATACCATGTATAATTCCATGTGTCACTTTGTCCTCCAAGCTCCCTATACCACCCACCACTGTGCATGCTATCAATCTCTAGTCTGGCTTCCTCTTCAAGGCTGATTTGACTATGCTATGGGTTGCCTAGTCGACAGCGTTCTCAGAAACTACCTGCAATCCCCCTATGCTTCACTCATGGCTGAGAGAGCAGTCTCTAGGAATCTCAAAGTATCCTTTATTACCCCTCAGTAAGTCCCATGTATCTTGACAAGTATGGGCAGTAATGCCTACTTTGTCTCGCTCCCTCCCTCTGGAACCATCTCCCAGCATCCATTCACTCATCACCCTCCCACTTGTCTTTCAAAACAAACCTGAAATACTGGCTCCTAACTGAGTCTACATGTAACTGCTCCCTTGACAACCCCCGATTACTAAAACTACCTTAATTCCCAAGATAATGGATCTGAATAACAAATGCCCGTCCATTCTTCATGATTTATGTATTGTATTGTATCACTTTATATTAGTTATCTACCTTTGTGTTAGACAGATTATTTGTATGTCTGGAATTTTGTGCTCCTGTAAAAGTGACTGACTGCACTGCTCGTATTTTATCACGGAACCTATTGTATTGAGTTACTGACCTCATGTTGTAGTGTTGCTTTTTCATGTAATCACATGTATTTTTAACACTGTCTTATCTTCTCTGTATTGTGTCTTTACCCATGATAAATATTCTGTTGTTGACTCTTGTTGTCACTTTGTGGTCTGGGACGTGGCTGAAAATGGTCCATTGGATCAGTTCACTTACCTGGTTATCAAAAACATAGATAAATAAATAAATACATTTTATAATATGACTAATAACCTACTTACTTACTTAAAAGGAGACTTCTATGGTTCTCTAAAGAAGCAGTGGAGAAAGCAAGGGCAAAAAAGGAGGAGGATAGGGAGAAATATCAGGAGAAACAAAGGGAAGCAGGGAAAGCAGTTAGGAGCAGAAAGTTGCAAACAGAGGAGAATATTACCAAGTCAGAAAAACATTTTTAGGTATATAAGCAAAAAGAGGAAGACCAAAGGATGGATTGTAAGGCTAAATATGGAAGGAGGGGTTTGTGTGGAAGAGGACCAAAAAAAAGCAGACTTATTGAACAAGTACTTTTGTTCAGTATTTATGGAGGAATGGGTAGATGACAAGCTACAGATAAGGGACAAGGGCAATAAAGAAAGGGAGATGGACACTAGTCCTTTTACAGAGGAAAGAGTCCTCAAGGAACTAGCACAACTAAGAGTGGACAAGGCAATGGGGCTTGAAGAGGTACACCCTAAGATTCTGAGGGAGCTGAAGGAGGTGCTGGCTACACCTCTGACAGCCCTGTTCAACCTCTATCACTAGATATGGGGTAAGTTCCAGGGGACTAGAGGAGAACAGATGTGGTCCCACCTCACAAAAGTGGTAACAAGGAGGAGGTAGGAAATTACAGACCTGTCAGCCTGACTTTGGTGGTGGGTAACATAATGGAATCACTACTGAAGGAAAGGATTGGAGAATACCTCATGACCAGTGGATTACAGGATCCAAGGAAGCATGGTTTCACAGTGGGAGATCTTGCCAGACAAATCCTGATTGAGTTCTTTGACTGGGTGACCAGGGAAGTGGATCAGGGCAGAGTGATAGATATGACCTACCTGAATTTCAGTAAAACCTTTGACACCGTTCCACATGGAAGACTGGTGAGCAAGCTGGGCAGCCTAGGTGTGGGTCCAAAAGTAAAAATATAGGTAAGAAGTTGACTAAGCAACAGGACTTAGAGGGTGTTGGTAAATGTTGCTCATGCTGAGGAAGGCAAGATGACCAGCAGGGTGCCACAATGGTCAGTACTAGGTCCAGTCCTTTTCAATGTCTTTATTAGCTACATTGCAGGAGGGCTGGATGGGAAAGTATGCCTTTTCACAGAAGACACACACATCTGCAACAGAGTGGACACATGGGGTGTGTGGAAAAAATGAGGATTGATCTGAAAAGCTGGAAGACTTATCAAGGGTTTGGCAACTGGGTTTTAATGCAAAAAAGTGCAAAATCATGCACAGAAACCCAGGGGTAATGTACCAATTGGATGGGGAGGTATTGGCAACCACAAAACAGGAAAGCGACCTGGGGTAATTATTTATTTTGACCTGAAGGTAGCAAAGCAGTGTGAGAAGGCTATGAGGAAAGCTAGCAGGATGCTTGTGTGCATATCACCAGCAGAAAGATGGATGTAGTGTTAACCCTGAATAGATTGATGGTGAGGCCACATCTCAAGTACTGTGTCCAGTTCTGGAGGCCCCATCTCTGAAAGGATATAGATAGGTTGGAGGCAGTACAGAAGAGGGTGACCAAAATGGTGCAGGGCCTGCATCAAAAGCCCTACAAGGAAATAAATATCGACTCTGTAGACAAAAGAAGGGAAAGGTGGAACATGATAGAAACATTCACATAGCTCTCAGGTAATAATGAGGTACATGAGGGTAGCATTTTACAAAGAAGAAAGTGCTCAAGGACAAGGGGTCATGCTATGAAGCTGGAGGAAGGAGACTCACAAGAGATGTGAGGAAATACTTCTTCATGGAAAGGGTGGTGGACACCTGGAACAGCCTCCCAACAGGCATGGTGGGTGCTAAAATGGTAACAGGATTCAAGTATGCATGGGATTGAAACAGAAAAAGAGATGGCAGAAGGAGACCAAGGGTCCATCTAGTAGCCAAATGTGTTCCTTGGACCTACTCAGATCCTAGGACCTAACCCCACTTCTGCCTAATGCCTCCTACTTCTCCTGCTGCTTTTGATCTTGCGCATTAGCCCTGTCCCACTACAAGTTGAATGATGTCACAGATAGGGATGTGCAAAAAAAGTTTCCACTGGCAGAATTCCTGCGAAAGTGTGACTTTTGCTTCTGCGAAAGTTTGGAAGTCATTTTCGCCACTTTCATGGGAATTCCACCTTACAACCCCTGGAATAGATATAAAGGCTGCGAGATAATTTATTAAACTGCGGCAAAAAAATCTGCAGAATTGATCACTGTCAGTGGTCAGTTCTGAGACTCCTCCCTGGTGTCTAGTGTCCCCCCCCACCCGTTGATTGCAGGTCTGATCACATCGCAGGTCCCAAGTAAAATAAACATGATCCCTGGTGTGGTGTCTAGTGGTTCCCGCCCGCCGATTGTGGGTCCCGGTAAAGGTAAAAAAAATCTCCAATTCCTAATCCTCCTTGGTGTTTGTCTAGTGGTCCTCCCACCCTCCGATCGTGGCCTTCCAAAAACATTTCAATTCCCTGGTGTCTAGGGGACAGCCCTTCCTAAACCGGATCCCCTCTCAATCCAAGAGTAAAATAGCCGGCTGTCCAGTCTACCGACTTGTACCACTCTATTCCCCAGTGTCTAGTGGAACCCCCATTCAGCCATTCCTGACCTTCTGTGATCCCTTGCAAAAAAAAAAATCACAAAGTAATCACAAGATACCCAATTCCATGGTGTCTAGTGGACCCCCCCCAACCCGACAGTTTGCAATTGGGTATCTTGCAATTACTTTGGGACTTTTTAATTTTTTCAAGGGATCTCACAGATCAGGAATTGCCAAATGGGGGTTCCACTAGACACTGGGGAATAGAGTGGTATGAGTCAGTGGATTGGACAGCTGTCTGTTTTACTCAGGGATCTGGTTGGGGAGGTCCATGAGACACCAGGGAATTGAAATGTTTTTGGGAGGCCATGATCAGTGGGTGGGGGGACCACTAGACACTAAGAAGAATTAGGAATTGGAGTTTTTTTTTACCTTTACTGGGACCTGCAATCAGCAGGCAGGGAGAGGGTGACCACTTGACAACACACAAAGGGGCCATGTTTATTTTACTTGTGACCTGCAATCTGCAGTTTTGGGGGGGCAGTAGACACAGAGGCATCTTTTTTTTTCTTCTTCTTTACCGGACCTCAATTGGCGGGGGGGAGACCATTAGACACCAGGGATCATGTTTGTTTTTTGTTACTTGGGACCCACAATCTGTGGGTGGGGGGCCACTAGACACCAGGGAAGGAATTGTAGGGTTGTTTTTTATTTATTTACTGGGATAAGCAGGTGTGGGGGACACTAGTTGGGGACTATGTTACAACAACTGGAGGTTGGAGTGATTTTTGTGAAATAATACATTAAACTGCGGATGGAATAATTTCCACAGTTTATGTGCATTATTCCGCAGTTCACTGGGATTTTCTTTGAAACTGGGCAAAAATCCATGGAAGATCCCAGTTCCGCTTTTGGCAAAATTTCCAAAATTTCCTCACAGACTTTGCTTCCACTACCACAGTTGGTAGTTTCTTTCATGGTTCCATGGCTCTTTCTGTAAAATAGTGTTTCCTAAGCTCCTCTTTAAGCTTCCCCCTCAACTTCCATTCATGCCCTCTAGTATTAGAGTTGGAGACTCTATTGAACAATTCAGAGGATGGCACCTTATTTATTCCTGTCATGAACTTTTATGTTTCTATAATGTCCCCCCTCTACCTCCTCATCTCCAGTGAGAGCATATTTAATGCTCCCAGTTGCTCCACATACAAGCGCCCTTGAAGGCCCTGAATCATTTTGGTTGTTCTTCTCTGGACAGCCTCCAACCTGATTTTATCCTTTTCTTAGATGTGGACTCCTAAACTGGACACAGTGCTCCAGATGGGGCCTTACCAGGGACCTGTAGAGTGGCAGCATCACCTCCCTTCTGCTGTTGAATCCCCTCCCTATGTACCCTAGCATTTTGTTGGCCTTACTATAAGCTGTGTTGCATTGGCTGGTCTGCTTAAGGGTGTTTCTTATGATGACACCCAGGCCCCTTTCCTCTTCCATAGTGCTGAGCTGGACTCTACTGAGGTAGTATTCTGTCCTTGGGTTCCTTTTACCCAAATGCATCACCTTGCATTTCTTTGTGTTGAACCTCAGCTGCCAGATGTTAGACCATCTTTCCAGTCTATGTAGTTCTTTTTGTAGGTCTCTAACTGCCTTCTCACTGTCTACCCTTCCTCCTAGCTTGGTATCATCCATGAATAGGGCAATTTTGCTCAGAATGCCTATGCCTATGTCACTGATAAAAGACTAGGTTTTCTGGCTAAGGCACTGCGCTTCACCTGAGCTCTTTTCTTCTAGTTTGCTTGAAAGGACAGAGCAAAGAACCTTACTAGAGCTAGGAAACTGATTAAGGCTTCTGTTGGCTAGGCAGATTTACTGTGTGTTGTTACTTTTCTTTTGTACTCACAGGTATTGTTACTGTTTGTTGCTAACATTTTATTGCTTTCTTTTTCTCTGTTTCAAATTGTTGTTGCTGGGTATACCTTCTGCTGCATTATTACAGGGTGTGCCTACAGGTGTGTGCTTACAGATTACTTCTGTAATCTTCTGATTCAAATTGTCTTTTGCAAGGTATATCTTCTGTTACTGCTTTATTTTTCTCTGTAGCAAAGTGTTTCTTACAGGGTATATCTTTTGTGAAATTATTACAGGTGGTGCTTTACAGGTTTTACAGATTTATCTATCATTAGGACAAGCTTTCAGGGCTACTGCATTTATTGCTGGCTGATTGCTTCTGCTCTTACCTCCTTGTTACGAAAACAAACAAAACACAAAATCAAACTTTGCTTTCATTTTCTTCCTTCTAATTACTCTGACCAGGTAATAAACCCAGCAACTTATCTGGAATGGATATCATTAACTGCAGGTACTGTGGAACACTTTTCAGAAGGGCAGTTTTACAGGATTTAGGACACTGTCCTACATGCTGGGCCATTGGAGATCTAAGGGCTTAGCTCCAGGCAGCATGGGCAGAGATTGCACACCTCAAATTGCATATTCAAGACAAAATATATTATAAGAACTGCCCGCCATTTCCCCAACATCCAACAGAAGCACCTCGACCACAGAGGGTAGTTGGTCTGGGAGGTTGGCAGGTGGTTAGGAGGGGCAAATCAGGTGCCCCATCACTCGGTGCTTTCCAACATATCACCTCAACAAACTGTATAAAAACTACAAACAAGTATCTGCTTCTATCTCCGAAATCAAACAAAGGAGCAGAGGACACTGCAGAGCAAGACACTGCAGCACAGGAGCTAGCACAACAAAACTCACCCAAAACAGGAACCAAAACAAAAAAAGCAAAAAGGGAATCCCAAAAACTTCTAATCATAGGAGACTCCATGATTCAGCGAGTTGATCCAGCCAGGGGTAATGGTCAGATGTCTCCCAGGTACATCAGCGTGGAGAGACACTGACCGCATTGCTAAAATTGTTCGGGAAGCAGGAGAAAACATTGACCTCCTGGTACACAAAAGGACTAACAATCTTGCCTGCCATTCAGTTGTGGAGACCAAGGAACACCTGACCAGGCTGGGTGACAAACTATCATCCATTTTGTCTGACATCTCCTTCTCTGAGATCCTGCCAGTCTGGGAGAGGGGGGCAGATGGATGGAAGCTCAGAGAAGGGGAGATAGGGGAGCTAAACATGTGGCTCAAGGGCTGGTGCCAGGAAAAAGGACACAAATCTGTAAGGAACTGGCAACAGTTTTGGGAGAGAAAGTTCTTTAAATTTGATGGACTGCATCTGACTAGGGAGGGAGTCAGTGGATTGGGACAGAAGTTTGATGTCTTTGCAGAAAATTTATACTAGCAAATGGGGAGAGGGATGCAGCAACCCATACATCGAATGGGAAGAACACCCCTCCCCCCTCAGCTAGTGGTCAAACAGGAGTTCAGCATGTTTGTAGTTCATTTGCATCATCAGGTAAGGAAAAAGGTCCACCTCTTCATACGATGCACAGGGGAAATGCCAGACCTGGCCCAATAACTAACACACCTAAATCTGGCCAATGGAAAATCATGTACACAAATGCTCGCAGTCTGGGAAACAAGATCCCAGACCTGCAGGCAATAATGACAGAGGCTAAACTGGACATAGTAGCCATTAGCGAAACATGGTTTACCAGTAACCACACTTGGGAGACTTCACTGCTCCACTTTAGCATCTTTAGCCTGCAGTATACCCCAGTCAATACTGTTAATAGATCCAACTGCATCAATACACAAAAAAGTCTCTTCAGCCTCATAGGCTTCTTCTTGCTTGTTTGGAGTGTTCAACCCCAGCACAATATCACTTGGCACAGTCTTACCTAGGGTCTGAAACTCACATTCCCTACTTGCATCTCTGACGTCCAAGAGGTAATGTCCTGGGATCAAAGGCAACAAAGAAATATCCTGTTCAGTCAGGGGTCTTCCTCAAACTGAGCCCATGAAAAACCCTAATCCGACTCTTTATCCAAAATCTCTGGAAGGAACCTCTCAAGCAACTGGCACCAGTGTTCCACCTCTCCACGTATTTGGTCTGCCTCCAGCTATTGCCCACTCATCCAGTGGATCATTCTCATCAGGGTCTCCACCTCCTAGGTGTTGTCTCTCACACCTCCAGTCAGCCTTGACCTGCATCTCTTTGTTGTCTTCAGGCTCCCAGGTCCAGACCAGGCAGCAGCTTCTCTCTGTCTGTCAGCCATGTTTCTGGTCAGAACCCCACAGACTCTCTTCTCCAGGTTCTTCTCTGGCAACTCCTGGTGCATCAGTCCACCTGGGATATCTAGGGGATACCCACCAGAAAAATGTCCCTCTTCAGCCAGTCCAGATGCTTCCAGCAAGTCATCCCACTCCTGATACCAAGTCTGTAGAGGAGTTGTTGGATAACAGATGGACCAGACACCAAACTTCAGGTTCAACACACAATCTCTGTGTGATGTTTATTCAAATACAGGAAATAAGCTTCAGCAATAGCATATTTCTTCTTAAGTACATCAGTTTGCAGCAACAGACTATGAATGTCCTTTCTCTGCTCTTAGCCAGCACCTACTGACACTGATCTCTGCTCTAACCACTTTTCAGTGAAAACCCTTCATCCCTATGATGGGCCCCGTTTGCTTGGGTAATGGGGGCTCAAAAAAAAAAACAAGCAACAGGGTGACTGTGAAAAGGCAGGGATACTAAACAAATATTTTTGCTCAGTATTTACAAAGGAAGAGGGGGAGGTACCTAAAACAAACAGTAGAAACACTCTGGATACAGAAGTTGATACCAGCCCATTTATAGAAGAAAGGGTTCTGAAAGAACTCTTAAAAACTGAAAATTGAGGAAAGCAATGAGGCCTGATGGATTCATCCCAGAATTCTAAAAGAACTAAGGGTAGAACTAGTGACACCACTGACCTCCTCTTTAACAAATCATGGGAGTATGGGGTGGTACCCGAGGACTGGAGGGCAGATGTGATTCCCCTTCACAAAAGTGGGAGCAAGGTAGAAGCAGGAAACTACAAACCTGTTAGTTTAACCTCAGTGGTAGGGAAAATGATGGAATCACTTCTGAAGGAAAGAATTGTTGAGTATCTAGAGGCCAGAGGGGCACAGGACCCAAAGCAGCATGGATTCACAGTGGGAAGGCCATGCCAGACAAATCTGATAGATTTCTTTGATTGGGTGACCAAAGTAGTGGATCAGGGAGGGGCTGTGGACATGGCCTACCTAGACTTTAGCAAGGCATTTGACACAGTCCCACACAAAAGATTAATATACAAGTTAGCCAGCCTGGGAGTGGGTCCCAAGATGACAGCCTGGGTAAAAATTGGCTGGAGAATAGGACACAGAGAGTAATAGTAAATGGAGTCCACTCTGAAGAAAGGGAGGTTACTAGCGGACGGTACAGGGTTCAATTGGGACAGGTTCTCTTCAATGTCTTTATAAGCGACATTGCAGAGGTACTGGAAGGAAAAGTATGTCTCTTTGCAGATGACACAAAGATCTGCAACAGAATTGATGCACAAGGTGGGGTGGAAAGGATGAGAAGGGACTTGGTAAGTTTAGAGGAATGGTCAAATGTATGGCAGCTAAGATTCAATGCTAAGAAGTGCAAGGTAATGCACCTGGGAAACAAAAACCCAGGGGAAGAGTACACAATGGGGGGTGAGATACTAACAACAACAAAAATGGAAAGGGACCTGGGGGTAGTCATATCAGATGACCTAAAGGTGGGCAAGCAATGTGAGAGGGCAGCAAGAAGGGCTGGGGGGATACTGGGATGCATAGGGAGAGGCATCACCAGTAGAAAACAGGAAGTTATTATCCCTCTGTACAGACAGTTGGTGAGACCCCATCTGGAGCACTGCATGCAGTTCTGGAGACCCAATCTCCGCAAAGACATAGACAGGATGGAAGCTGTCCAGAGGAGGGCAACTAAAATGGTGCAGGGTCTGCACCAGAAGACATATGAAGAGAGACTTAGGAGCTTAATATGTATAGCCTCAAGGAAAGGAGGAGAGGGGACATGATAGAAACTTTCAAGTACCTCAAGGGAATCAACAAAGTCAAGAGGTAGCATCTTTCAAAAAAGGGTGTGCAAGAACAAGGGGCACAATTTGAAGATGGGGGCAGCTCAGAGGTAATTTAAGGAAGTACTTTTTCACAGAGAGGTTGTGGATGTATGGAGCGGCCTTCGGAGGAGGTTGTGGAATCAAAAACAGTGGTGGAATTCAAGCATGCATGGGACAGTCATAAGGCAATTCTAGGGGGTGGGGGTAGGAAGAAGTAGGCTGCTGGTTAACTAGGATCTGCAGCCAATCCATTAGGTAGGGAGATGGGCAGACTGGGTGGACCAAGCGGTCCTGATCTGCTGTCAAATTCTATGTTTCTATAAACAAAGAACCTCAATGCAGAATCACTGAAAAAATGGGTTACCCTAAAGGGCATTGGCAACAAATCAAGTTTCAAAGAAATACAACAGCATACATGCTTCCATAATGCAAAGCAGCATGGGATATATGCAAATCACCATGACATTTCAGACTTGTTCAGTTTACAGCAATTTATATGCATTTTATATAGCACAACTAGCTTAATTTCTATATTAGAACATGGGCTTTTTATTCCTGGTCTCTGATTGGCTGATACACCTGCCAGGGGGGTTCTTTAACTTTCAATAAATGCCCAGGAAATAAAAAGTGCCAGCCCAGTTACCTCTTCACTCACACAAAGATCCTTGTCTCCACCCTGCTTGATGATTGGCTAAAACCTCCCCAATGAATTTGAAATTGCCGCTATTTTTATCATTGGCTTAGCAAGAGATATTGGCCCCAACACTCACTACTAACTGTGAATTGAAACTGCACACAATCCATCACTTAGCTTATTTAGGGCTACTTTTTAAATGTATTTTTCTTATCTACAGTGCTGTCTTCTACCATACCCACATGGCTTTCTCCATATCTGACAGAGAGCGGACCGCACTCGTCTCTCATTCCTGCCTCCTCTAGCAGTCTGTTCACTTGCTCCTGAAGAATAAGCTGCTGCTTTTTAGTTCTGCCAGTTGCCATGTTCAACCTGCATTACCATCAACCCTATGTCCCAACGGTATTCCCATGTAGCTATCTTTTCTTTAAAAAAAAAAAAAGTTACACTGCCGACCACTTTTTGCTCTTGTGCTCTCGCTAATCGGCAAACCAAACTGCCTCTCCCACTTTCCCCTGAGAAGACATCACTACCCACACACCTCCAGAAGCCCACAAACTTTAAGCCTATTCACAAAATCCTGCCTTGTAACCGCCAAGATAGTACTAGTGTTTCCAGGCTGTGCTACCCTTGCATAATGAAAAAAAAAAACAGCACACTTTTCAGTCTGTTTAACATAATGCGGTCACACTTTGTAAATGAAATTTTTCCATGGGGGGTGTCGACTGAAGAAAAAAAAAGACAATGAACTCCATAGAACAATGATAGTAGCTCTGCCTGTGATCCTATGTGATACCCTGCTCTATTGGGGGGTAACCATGACAACCAAGACCAAAACTTTCAACCTTCAACCACAGAAGCTGTAGATGGATTGCATAGGAGGAGGAACTATTTTACTTGAACACAAGACTTAAACTTATTTTTACAAACATTTTCTTAAACAAACTTATTTTGCTTTACAATGCCCAATTTCTAACTGCAATAATACCCTCCAGGGTGGGCAATATTGGACAATACCGCCCACTCTGTCGGGTATTATTGCTTGCATAATCACCTAGGACATTTTACCATTATCAAAAACATCTAGTGCTTTGGTATTTTCAATATTTACAGGTTTCATAAACATAAGGTATATACATCTAGGTATTTTGTGACATAGTGCTATTACATACAAAATCCAACAACAATAAACACAACCTGTTTTACATACATTTGGAGGTCACCACAATAACATCCCTGTACAAGGATCTGAGAGGGAAAAGGAAAATTAAAGAGGACACTATAGCATAGTCAATAAAGTGGAGGGGGTGCCCATAGGTGGTCAACCTTATGGACTAGAAATTGTAAAGGATAGAATAGACTATGAAATAGAACTGTTGCAACAGATTTAAGAAAAGGACAGTCCTTAAGAGTGGCAGCAGCTCCCTGTCACAAGGTGACTATAGTGGATTGACCACCAGGGAATACGGGCAGACAGGGTGGGCCTACCAGTCCTTATCTGCCATCAGTTACTATGTTACTATGTTACACCAAGTCAAAGGGAGGACAAGAATTGGGCACTGGGAATGATTTTAGGAAACTGTCAACACAGTGGAAAGTAGTACTATATGGGATAAACAAGTAAATGTGGTGCACTCTAGGGATATTGGAGGCAGTGTGGAGCAAGGCGTTTAGCCTAAAATAGCAAGAAAACAGAAAAAGTCTGCAATTATGAAATAACAGGCAGACTGAACAAATTAAAAAGTAATAATTCCAATACCCAAGGGGTCCCGATTAGCACCTGATACCCCAGCACTTCAACCCAATTGGGTCTACCTCTGGGTACCCTGCCCCTTGAGGAAGAGCCTGTTGGGCTGAAGTGCTTGGGGCATCGGATGCTACTCAGGACTCCTTGAGTGCTGAAAAAAACACCTTTTAAATGTATTTGTTCAGTCTGACTGTTTTTCCATAAGTGTGGAGCTTTTCCCTTTTCTAGTACTACATGGGATACCTGAATTTACAGTACCACATGTACACTGGGCAATCCTTGCAGATAGCAGTGTCAGAACCCAAGCACTGGTAGAGGTGCTACAGGATTGCTTTCTTGTATACTGGGTCAAGGAACCTACCGGGAGGGGGGTCTCCTGGATCTGCTAATCTCTAACAGGGATTTTATTGTGAATGAAAGGGTGATGGAGCCACTGGGATCAAATGACCACAGTTTAGTGGGGTTCCAGATTGACCTGGAGGCCCATTACTTAACTCAAAAAGAAAGTTCCTTGACTTGAGAAAGACAGATTTTGGGAAATGGGTCAGCAGTTCCAGGAAAGACTGTCAGAAGTATGGACACAGAAGCCAAAGTGGGTATCAACAAGTGAGGGACAGCTGAAGTGACTGACAACTTGATTGGGGTGAGGGGTGGGTAAGAACAGAACATACAGAAAACTAATGTGGTTTTTCAAAGAGGTAGCGGAGGTATTAGAGCTGTGAAGGCAGCATTCTCCAAGTACAATGGAGAGCAGAATGAGTGCAATAAGGGTCACTATTTAGAAAAGCTAAAGGAGGCCAACTGAATAGTCAGAAGGGCAAAGGCAGATGCAGAGCTAAAAATTGCCGAAGGGGACAGGCAAGAAGAGGGATCCTACTTTAGTTATGTTGAGGGAAAAAAAAAGAAAAACAAAGATAGAACTGTCACGCTGAAGAGCAAGAGTGAATGGGTGGAGATTGACAACAGAAAAGCATTTACCCTGAATTAATTAATAGATTTGTTCAATATTTACAGTGAAAGAAGGTGGGTCACTCCCAGATTGTGATATCAGGGTCTATGGAGTGCAAAGAAGCAGAACAGTTGTAGGAATGATATCACAGGATAGAGTGCTCACTGGATGCAGGGTTCTGAAAGTGAATAACTCATCAATACCCAATAGCATGCACCCTAGGGTGCTGAGAGCTGAAAGTCACACAATAATGGCATCACTGGCTGATCTATTTATCTTAAGGTCCTCAGAATGTTGGCATTTCTGTATTACTGCAGTACTGGCATCATTTGGTGAAATTATAGCAAAATACATTCTGAATGCGATAATTATTCTCTCTGTGAAGGAGTCTTTTCTCCAGAAATTGTTATTATTGGCCATGCTCTTTTTGGAGCAGACTCTTCCTGGTCTTTTTTCTGTTTCTAGGCAGTGAACCACACTGGATTCCAGTCATGTGAACTAGTAAACTGATCCCTGGTAACAGGGGCCATGCTGGTGGATAGGAGGGTAGTTAATGTAGAAAAGTGGAGCAAGAAATGACCTGGGAAAGTCACAGGCCAGTACACCTAGCTTCTACATTAGGGAAGCTGCTGGTAATCATCAAAAAAAGAGTACTATGCTGAGTTCCTTGATGCTAACAGGCTACAGGAAAAAAGATAGCATGAGTAAATTTCAGGAGACTGATGCCAGACTAATGTAATTAACTTTTTTGATTGGGTTACAAAGGCAGTAGACAGAGAACAAGAATTTGATGTGCTGCTGTACTTGTTCTTCAGCAAGGCCTTAATCTCTGTACTGCACAGAAGGCTGGGGGGAAAAAATGGGGACCTGAGGGTGGGGAACAAACTCACCAGATGAATAGCCAACTGGTTGGGGGACAGGACTCAGTGGGTGGCAGTTAAAGGGAAATATCAGGGTCAGGGGGTTTACTACCAGGGTATCATAGGGATTGGTCCTGTGGCCAATGTTGTTTAGCATCTTCATACTAGGGTTGCTCGGATAGTCTAGTGAGAAATCTGATATCTGGCTGTAAAAAAAGAACAAAAACCTACCCCCCCAACAAGTATACCCTCTACCCTGCAATTAAGATAACCCCCTGCCTGAACCACCATCTAACTTCCAGTCTCCCTTCTCCCTGGAAGTCAATGAGAACACATAGGGCCTGTCTTTCAGAGGCTGATGCAGGGCTTGCATCAAGCCCTGCATTAATCCCATTGTTTGGCACAGCTGCTCAAAACTGCTTTGATATAACTGCACCCACTTTTATTACATTGGGCGCAGTTGCAACAGTTTCCACACTTTACAGAAGTGTGTGGCAATTATTTGGCACAAGCCCAGTAAAGTGGGTCCCCTAAATGGCGAAAGATAGACCGGGGGGAGCTGGTCTAAATTGTGGCATTTGGTACACAGGAATGAAAATCGTGATGGGTGCTGAGAGAATGCAGTAAACCACCTGTGCTGTATGATCGGCACACCAGGGGCTTGTGGCATTCTCATGGTGTCTAAAAAATGGGTCCATACTGTGCACTTCACAGGTTCTATTAGTAGTATTATATAATAATTGCCCAGGCTTTCCATTTCTCTGTTCAATATTGAAATTGCTTGAGGGCATATAGTGAATATTGTTCAGAGTTGGTCATTGTCTTATGTAAATGTATGTTACTATATTCTCAAACATTAATGAAGATTACCATGTTGTAAAAAATAATTATATCTGACTCTCCTTATAATATTAAACCCAGTTACCTACCCACGCTAAATTAGGAGCCCGTCCCCCACTTTCCCCCACTCTGGCACAAGCCATGACCCCCAGTTCAATCAAGCACCCCACCCACTGGACGTACCTGATAGACCCTCTTCCCCTTCCCCATAGCACCCAAATAATTTTAAATAACAGAATCAGGTTATTGATCGATCCTTTGATGATGCAGCTTGTGCTTGCTTTCTGTCTAGGAAGTATAAATGAATGATGACATCTTCCTATATGAACATTTAATTTTTGATATGCTTCCAAGTGACAAGTTATTTAACTAAAATTCATATAAAGACAGTAAATGTTAAGATAAAAATCAGGAAATATGGTTACAACTATGGATTTGCCATTTAAAAAGTAGTGGTGTCCTGTCAGTGCACTCCAAACACCCATTTCACTAATATAGGACACTAGGGTTATCATCTAACCTTCTGGACTAATTTGTTAGGTTATAAACCAACAGAAAAGTGATCTAATGGCTACATATGATAAGCAACTAATTTTTTTTTTACTTTAACCCATGTATTTATATTAAATAAATATCAACAATTCTTAAATATGTGTGCATTTAATCTACAGTGATGGCTGGATGGTTTACCTTCAAGATCCTTTATTTCTACTGTACATGTTAAACCTGGCTTTTAAGCAGTGCTTTGGGCACTGATGCATATTGTAAGAAATCAGATTGTCTGTGGCTTATGAAACAATGTCAATTGAAACTTTATTCAACTCTATTCCAGTACATAGTAATATCAAGAAATATTTCAATAAGCATGTATTTGATATTTAAAATTTAGTGAGGGTCACATGGCTGCTGCATTTCTAAAACATAAGAGAGATATCCCACAGATTAGATAAAAACTCCTATGACTTCATGTACATACGTAACAGCAAACAATATTGATTTCAGATCATATCGTCATCTCTATGTTTTGAATTGCAAATGTACAGTTATTAAAATATGTATGTGTTAAGGTAAGTCAACCATTTTATTTAGCAGTCACGATACTGAATTCCATATACAATAACATGACTAAAAGTTTAAGGAATCAGGTGCAAACTCTTGTCTCCCACATAGCAGCAAGTGTCATTAAATGTACACCACCACCACATCACTACATTTTAAATGGCCAGTGCACATCTATTGAAATATTTCTTTAACGCTCAATTAATAAATGGTAAAAGCAACTAAAACAAACATTTGTAGTAGATTCTGTTCAGAATTTTACAGTAGTCATTGGCAATGTGGCTGCTCACTTTCTTATAACCTGGTAAAAAGTCCAACAACTTGGATACAAACTCAAGTCTCCCACATAGACATAAAGTGTACTAAAGGTCATCATTAATACACTTCAAATAGAAAGTGCCCTCTATTAAAATATGTCCTGATGGTTATTAAAGATTGATTGTTCAATAATGCAATAACTAAGTTTATTAAATGCATAAATTATTTTTAAAATAAAGGTATACTGCTCTAATTAACCTCTTATTAAGAGACATGAGCTTACTTACTATGGCCCAGATATTCAAAAGGATTGCACCATGCGCAATAGGGTTGCGCCTGCGCAAGTCCGAACTTGCTCCATTCTGCCATATTCAGCAGGAGGAAGTTGTGCCACAGAAAACATGCTGAGCAACAGCGCAATGCAAATGAATGCATGCTAAACAGGAGGGGGAGGAACCATGCATAAACTGCACAGCCCAATATTCGGCAGGGCTGTGCAGAGTTGTGCAGGTGCAACCCCCAACCTGCGCCTGCACAACTTTGAGCCAAAAAAAAAGGCTTAAGTTGAGGGCCACCCACAGGTGAGCTGTTGCATTGCAGGGCACAACACAGCAGCTGCCACTTGTGGCTGGCCCCCAACCCAGTCCCTGTGCCCCCTGCAGCCCGGTCGGCGACGGCCGACTGTAAATCCCACCACCACCCCCACTGGCCCAATTGTGGGCATAGTTTAATCCCCCACCAGCTCGATCTCAGGCAGCATGTGTCTCCCCAGGCGTATCCCTGGTGGTCAAGTGGACGAAAAGCCCGATCACGGGCACTAGTTGTTAAGAACCCCCGCATTCATCCCTGGTGGTCCAGTGGACGAAAACCCGATCATGGGGAGTAGTTGTTGAAAACCCCCTCCTCCTGCATTCATCCTGGTGGTCCAGTGGACGAAGACCCGATCACAGGCGGTGAGTGGTTTAGAACCCCAGAGCGTATCCTGGTGGTCCAGTGGACCAAAAGCCTGATGGTGGGTGGTAGTCATTTAAGAAACCCCGAACATAGCCCTGGTGGCTAGTGTCCCCCCACCCACCATGAGCCCTCCACCCTGCTCCCCTGGCAGCCAGTGGGCGGCAGCATCCCACCGCCTGTCACCCGCTGCCCGCTGACTGACTGCCCAGTGGGGCTGCACACCCAGTGGTGCAGAGCAAGTGCCAATGGCGTGCAGCCCATACCATACATGACAGTCCAGATTTGTGAATCAATACATTCATTCATTCACAAAACTGGACTGTCTTCTTCTTGATAATAACTACGCCCATTGGCTCTGCTCTGCACCAATCAGCAACTGTACCCGGGCAGTCGATCGGCGGCGATGAAGCGACAGGCAGGTGAGATGCTGCCGCCCGCCCGTGAGAGGCGGTGGTGAGGCTCCGTGGGTGGGTGGGGTGGTGGGACAATAGCAGCCAGGGCTATGTCGAGAATCGAAACAACTACCGCCCATGATCAGGCTTTCGGTCACTGGACCACCGGGATGAATGGGAGGAGGGGTGGTTTTAAACAACTACTGCCCGCGATCGGCTTTTTATCCACTGGACCTAAATACGGAAGGAGAGGTTGTCGACAGCCACTGCTTCGCGATCAGGCTTTTAGGTCCACTAATTTCCTGGTCGACCGAGGGGAGCCATACTGCCCGTGATCGGGCTGGTGTGGGGGATTAAACTATGCCCACGATCGGGCCAGTGGGGGGTGGTGGTGGGGATTGTACACTGTTTCACCCGCGATCGGGATGCAGGGCGCGTCGGTCCCCGACGGCTGCTGCCTGGCAGGGTGCCAGGCGCAAGTCCTCGGAGATTGGCGCACCTGCATGCTAATGGCATGCAAATGGGGCCATAATCAGATGCAAATGGCCCCCCCGTGCCTTGCATGAATTATGGCCCCATTTGCATGTCACCGTTTGAATATGGGGATTTTGCGCGTAGGCGCAATGGTGCCTAGCCATCGCAGAGTTGAATGCTCACTCTGACCACTTGCGGTGGTGCACAAGTTCTACTGCACTATGCAGTGGCTTGGCAGAGGGTGATATCAGCGAGCTGCTCAAGGGCGCAACTCCTTTGAATATCGCTCTGGACACACCCCAGCGCAACTATTTTGTGCAGCACAAGGGCTTGCGCCACAAAATAGCGCAGTTTGAATATCCAGCTCTATTTGTATTTTTTTATTTCTAATGTAGGCCACTTTATTTAAAGTGATACCAAATTTGCTTCAGTATTACTAAAGTAATAAAAAATGTAATGGCCAATACAATATTGTATTAAAAACTGTGACATAAAACATGACAGCAATGTTATACAACAAATGCTAAACACAGCAGTGCAATGCATGGATATTTTAATGCTGATGCTTTAATCAACCTTAGCATTTTACTTTGTGCCATTTCACACACTCATACATACTGCACGACTGACAGAGTGTCATGAAAGAAAGATTTGGAGTGAAATGTAACCAGACTCCTAAAATGAATTAGGAAATCTATGTATTTTTCTCTAGTAGCAGTAGCAAGAAATAAGGCACAGTACTAAATATATATATATATATATAAAATATAGAAAAGAAATATAGAATATAGGCAAGAAAAACAAAGGATACCAGAGACTGGCTAAATTTCAGAAAAACAAGGAATTCATGTACAAAACAAATAAGAACTGCCAAAGCTGCCTATTATAGAGCTGAATTGGATGCCTCCTACAATAACCCAACCAGACTCTGGGGTACTGTAAAAGGAATTCTGGGCCAAAACTCTACTCCTGCCTTAACCTCCAAACTGCTACTAAATGATACAGAAATTACGGGCAAACAAGAAATCCTAAATACCTTCAATGACCACTTCACCACAGCTGGCCTAGCATTTGACTCATCACCTGCAAATCTCCTGAGATCTTCCTGAACCTTCAATCCACTGTGGGACAAAGGCTATTTCAACTTTTCCTTCAACCCAATATCCTTGAAAGAAGTGGAAGACCTCCTCTCTAATTTAGATACTTCTAAGAGTGCAGGTACAGACTCCCTGGATCCCTACTTCCTTAAAATTGCATCACACGTCTTATCTGCCCCCCTCACTCATCTCTTCAATCTTTCCCTAACTACTGGATCCATTCCCTCCACTTGGAAAACAGCTCAAGTAGTTCCACTACTTAAATCTGGTGATCCCATGGACCTCAACAATTACAGGCCCATTTCCATCCTATCAGTACTATCCAAGATGCTCGAAAAATTAGTAAATTCACAATTAAGGGACTATCTGGATAACAATAACCTCCTAAATTCAGCACAATCGGGATTTAGATCAAGGCATAGCACCATTTCTGTCCTAGCCAAAGTAACTAACGATTGGCAGATTGCCTTGGATATGAAGAACAGTACCTGTGCTGTGTTCCTGGATTTGAGTAAAGCATTTGACACAGTGGATCATGAATCATTAATCACCTCCCTTAGCTCACTAGGACTGGATTCTCTCTCACTCAACTGGTTTAAGTGCTACCTATCAGATAGGTCACAACTGGTAAAAGTGGAAATTACCTATCCACCTTAAAACCACTGCTAAGAGGTGTACCAAGGCTCTATTCTTGGCCCCATCCTCTTTGCCATTTATATTAATAATATCGATGCCAACCTCACTCAATCTAACATTCATCTGTTTGCTGATGATACTGTATTACATGTCAGCAATCCTCATTACCTAAAGCCTGTGAGCTGTTACAATCTGAATTCTCCATCCTGCAACACAATCTACTGGATAAAAGCTACTTCTAAATGCCAAAAACAAAAGCTATGTTCTTTGCCACAAAGAGTTGCTCTGCCACTACCCCATCACCCACCACCCTACAATTATCCACCCTACTTGGAGAGAAGCTGGAATTTGTTGATAACTTCAAATACCTTGGAGTCTGGATTGATAACAGGCTTGACTATTCTGTCCATATTGAAGAGCTACTAAAAAAACTGAGACAAAGGCTTGGTCTATTTTTTAGAATAAAACACTACCTTAACAGAGACTCCAAAAAAAGATTAATCCAGGCATCATTCCTATCCCTCATTGATTATGCTGACTTTCTCTATGGCCATTGTTCCTCCCCTCTTAAATAAGCTGGACACCCTGTATCATAGATCCATCAGATTTATTACTGACCTTCCCTCCAGCACCCATCATTGTCTCTTTATATGGCAGTCAACTGGACATCACTACAACACAGAAGAAATAGGAATGCTGCAATCTGGATATTCAAAGCTTTATCAGGCAAACTACCCATCTATATCACAGACTGTTTTACCGAATTACTTCTAGGCCATACACCTTAAGGATCAGTAAACTCATCATACTAAAGGTCCCCAATGCCTGCACCCGGTTTGGGAGGGCCGCTATCAGCTACTCACTAGCAGTTGCATGGAATTCACTCCAAAAATCCATGAAGCTAAATAGCCTCTTACCTTTAACATCCTTCAAAAGATTATTCTCCACCCTATTTCCAGAACTCTGCAATTGCTTTTATCAGGCCTAATCCCCTACCCTGCCTACCCTCCCACCCCCTTTTTCTGTGTTCCATTATGTTAGTTCTACTTCTATTTTCCAATCACCTGAAATACTCTCATAAAAGCCAATTAGGCCCTATAATTTATATATTATGCCTGCTATACCCATTGTCTCCTTTTTTTTACAGGTTAAATGGTTTTACTGTGCCTTGTATATATGTAAATTGTTTGGATATTATCACTTTATGTCATTGTACTACTGTTTATGTTATTCTTGTCTATGTAAAAATACTTGAACTCTTATTTATATGACCACTCAGGTCCATCTTGTAAATGAGCTACGCTCAATGATGTTAGCCTGATTAAAATAAGATTTTGATTGATTGATTGATTGATATATATATATATATATATATATATATATATCGATATATATATATATATCGATATAGATATAGATATTACAGGCAAAAAACTCTGTTTAATGCATCAGTTTGGGTTGTTCCAAAATAAAAAAGTAGGAAATTTGGTCTTAGGGTTGAAAGCCCCCCTTGACCCCCCAGCCCACACCCCCAACCGGCATCGGGGTGTGCGTTGGAGTCATGTCAGCCCTAACACTCACCCCCATCACATGTGTAAAGAAGTAGAGGTATAGGAGAATGGGGTGAGAGTTAGGACCGATGACACTAACGCGCATCCCGATGCTCCTGAGTAAAACACACACTCATTTGACTTATTATGACACCCCTGGGCAGAGAAAATTGTTTTTTTAATTGGCCCATCTCATCCCTTGCTCACAATGCACGATTGTGATCAAAGAATCTCACGATCAAAGAATTTAAACTCTTGAAATTTACAAAATATACATAATCACGGTAAATCACCACCATGGCTCATCAGAACAAAGCCCCCCTGAGTAAAACCCACCTTTGTTTGACATCCTAAGACACCCGTGGGCTGAGAAAATTGATTTTTTCATCTGGCCATCTCATCCCTCACTCGCGATGCACGATTCAATCAAAGAATCTCACGGTCAAAGTATTTGCATGTTCACGATCAAAGAAATTGCTCGCTCATGATTAAAATATTTTCAGGCACTTCTTTGCATTACTGCTAATAATGCAGGCCATTGCTGGCCGTGGAGGTCAGAGGAGGGCTGTGCCATCGCCAACTGGCTGAAGAGTGGGGGGTGCTGGGTGGCTTGAATGGATGGGGGTGGGGCCACTAGATTACCAGGTTTAATATGAAATCATTATTTATTTCATTATGCTGGGGGGGGTCGCTAGACCACCAGGGATATAAACATTTACATATAATAAGACAATACAGCTTGGGTGGCCACTAGACTACCAGGGATCTGAAAAAAAAGGGGGTGGGAGGACTAGACTACCAGGACACTACTTAGTTGATGTATTTTATTGGGGGGCCACTAGACTACTAGGGATGTAAATATTTAATTGGGGGGGCACTAGACTACCAGGGATAGTTATAACATTATTTTGGGCATGCAGATCGAGCAGAACAAAGCCCCCTGAGCAAAATGCACCCTCATTTTACAGTCTAGGGCACCCCTGGCTGAGAAAATAAATTTTAAAATCTGGCCATCTGGTCTCTTGCTCGCGATGCACGATCGCGATCAAAGATTCTCGTGATCAAAGAATTTGTCGGTTCGTGATCAAAGATCATTAATGAGCTGCAAATGAAGACTTTAAAAGCTAATAACTCTATTTTTGGACCAATTTGGATGGAACCAAAGCCATGGCTCAATAGATTGGGGTTCCCTAGTGACCCCTGAGCCGAGATATTTGTGTTTGTGAATCGGAAAACTGAAAACAAGATGGCGGACCTCGCGGTCAAAGAATTTTTGAAATTCCTCAGGATCAAAGATTCTTGAACTGTGAAGCTGCAAATTCACCACCAGGTGGGTCAAGATGGCCAGAACACCCATTCTTTGATTGCAAGATATACATATAAATTTTCCCATTGACTTATAATGGGAACTTAAAAGTACCATAACTTTTGAATGCCTCAATATTTTTTCATCAAACAAAAAGCGGCATGTTCGGCCACCAAAGGTCTTTCAATTGAGCCATCTCACAGAGTGGCATGCCACACAATAGCCGTGAAGGACCACATTAAGAATGACAAAAGGTGCCTCCAAAAATGGATAATTTGGTATTTTTCAGCCCTTTTGTATACGAAGACCGGCACACCGACAGAAACGAAATTTAGCAAATCAAGAGACTTAGTGTGTCCCAATGTGTGTACCAAATTTCAGATAAATCCATTGAATGGGTCCAAAGTTATTAACATCCAAACTTTTGACTTTAGTATGTAACTGGCCGCTGAATCCTAATTATAGTGGCCCGACTGCACCACTATAATATACAGACAGACAGACAGACAGACAGACAGACAGACAGATAGATAGATAGATAGATAGATAGATAGATAGATAGATAGATAGATAGATAGATAGATAGATAGATATACCTGTATCTTAGGATATCCAAATTCATGTAAATGGGATTTACTATGATGTATCTAGGTATATCTAGATATTTCCTTGGATATATCTCTGGTTACACTCACCACTGCTTTTTTTTACCAGTCCTTTAACTGGCTCCATCTACAAGTGAGACCCTACTACCTGCTGGCCTAGACCGTTGCTGATACCTTGCACAATCCCTTCTACTCTCCACTATCCCTTCTTATCCAACCCAGAACCTATAGCCCCAATCTACATCAGTCTTCCCACCACCAACTAGAATGTCCTAATATAACTAAGAGGATGGGTCTAAGAGCCTTCTCCACAGCCAGACCCTCACTATGGTATAAACTCCCCTCCTGACTACATTCCACTGACCACCCTCTAAATCTAAATTACTTATTAGGAATGCACTTTGTGTCCTCCATGACAGGCTGCTAGCATGGCCGCACCTCCCTTGCAGCCCACACTTACCCACTCCCCCCTCTTGTGTTCTGCTCTCCTCTCCTGCCCTGAATACTATTATAATAACCAGCTTCCCCTTTTTCCCATAGGGAAACTGTGGCATAATTTGCCATTATAAAGGATTGTTTATAATGGCAAACGTGCACAGTTTCCCTTGTTGTGTGCATGCTCACGCAGCAGCGCGACCATTCGAGACCGCTCACCGCTTCGGTGCCACAGAAAAAGAACCGCCAGAAGAACTCAGCGGTAAGTCCTTTTCTGTTATATTTTCCCCATATACTGTGAAAGCAGTCAAAGACCTGCACAAAAGAAATAAAAGTTTTGAAAAAAGGCAAATCTCGACACCGGACGCAAACGCAACTGAACCTACGATACACTAGCAGCACTTTATTTTATATAATTGCAGAGGCGAAAAAAGGAAACCCAGCAATTATGTAAAATAAAATATCGCTCTTGGGGTCTATGTAGCATCAAACCCCTTGGGTGTGTGTAAATTCTCGGTACACACCCAGACCCATACTTTATTCTCTATGTTATTCCCTTTGATGAATAATGGAGCAACCTCACTGTTTACCTAAATGTTATTTACCTTGGTATGCTCGGTTGTTGATGTATCTGGTATTGTTTATCTTACATTTTCTCTGTTAGCTTGTCTTACACTGGATTCCCTGTTATGTGCCATGTATGATCCATGCTGATCTCTCATTGTATTTTATGCTGTTTGTGCCTGTTTCTTGCCAGTGTCATGCCTGTAAAAGGTCTTCAGATCAGTGCACCAACTCAGTTATCAAATTAATAAATAAATATCACTGTACATTTGTGTAAGCAAAGATGTACTTTCTACATAGAAACATAGAAACATAGAATTTGATAGCAGATAAGGACCACTTGGCCCACCTAGTTTGCCCATTTCCCTACCTAACGGATAAGCTGAAGATCCTAGTTACTGTAACCAACAGTCTACTTCCTCCTACCCCCCACTAGAATTGCCTTATGTCGGTCCCATTCATTCTTGAATTTCCCCACTGTTTTTGACTCTACGACCTCCTCAGGAAGGCCGTTTCATGCATCTACAACCCTCTCTGTGAAGAAATACTTCTTCACATTACCTCTGAACCATCCCCCCTCTATCTTCAAATTGTGCCCCCTTGTTCTTGCACATCTCTTTTTCTGAAATATGTAACCTCTTGGACTTTGTTGATTCCCTTGAGGTATTTGAAAGTTTTTATCATGCTCCCCCTCTTCCTCTTCTCCTCGAAGCTATACATCTTAAACTCCTTTAGCCTGTCTTCATATGTCTTCTGGTGTAGACCCTGCACCATTTTGGTTGCCCTCCTCTGGACAGCCTCCACCTCTGTCTATGTCTTTGTGGAGATGGTATCTCCAGAACTGTACACAGTACTCCAGATGTGGTCTTACCAACTGTCTGTACAGAGGGCCAACAACTTCCTGTTTTCTACTGGTGATGCCTCTCCCTATGCATGCCAGTATCCCCCAGCCCTTCTTACTGCCTTCTCACATTGCTGGCACACCTTTAGGTCATCTGATATGACTACCCCCAGGTCCCTTTCCATGTTTGTTGTTGTCAGTATCTCACCACCCATTGTGTACACTTCCCCTTGGTTTTTGTTTCCCAAGTGCATTACTTTGCACTTCTTAGCATTGAATCTCAGCTGCCATACGTTTGACCATTCCTCCAACCTTGACAAGTCCCTTTTCATCCTTTCCACCCCACCTTGCATATCAACCCTGTTGCAGATCTTTGTGTCATCTGCAAAGAGACATACCTTCCCCTCTAGTCCCTCTGCAATGTCACTTATAAAGACATTAAAAAGGACCGGCACTAGTACTGAACCCAGCGGTAAACCACTAGTAACCCTCCTTTTTTCACTGTGGACTCCATTTACATCCACTGTGTCCTGTTGTCCAGCCAGTGTTTTACCCAGGCTACCACCCTGGGATCCACTCCCAGGCTGGCTAATTTGTTTATTAATCTTTTGTGCGTGGCTGTGTCAAATGCCTTGTTAAAGTCTAGATAGGCCATGTCCACAGCCCCTCCCTGGTCTACTACTTTGGTCACCCAGTCAAAGAAATCAATTAGATTTGTATGACATGACCTTCCTGCTGTGAATCCATGCTGCCCTGAGTCCTCTGCCCCACCGGCCTCTAAGTACTCAACAATTCTTTCCTTCAGAAGTGATTCCATCATTTTCCCTACCACAGAGGTCAAACTGACAAGTCTGTGATTACCTGCCTCTGTCTTGCTCCCATTTTTGTGAAGGAGAATCACATCCACCCTCCTGCAGTCCTCAGGTACCACACCATCCTCCCATGATTTATTAAAATGGGTAGTCAGTGATGTTACTAGTTCTTCCCTTAGTTCTTTTAGAATTCTGGGGTGAATCCCATCTAGCCCCATTGCTTTATTGACCTTCAGTTTTAAGAGTTCTTTCAGAACCCTTTCTTCTGTGAAAGGACTAATATCAACCTCCCTATCCAGAGTGCTTCTATTGACTGGATTAGGTATCTCCCCTTGCTTTTCCATTGTGAATACTGAGCAGAAGTATTTGTTCAGTATCCCTGCTTTTTCACTGTTGGTCTCTGCCCAACCACCATCCTCTTTAATCAGCCTGAGTATCCCTGCCTTAGTCTTTCTTTGCTCCCTAATGTACGTATAAAAGGTTTTATCCCCCTTCTTAACCGAGTTGGCTATCTTTTCCTTGGTTTAGGCCTTTGCTATTCTTATTGCCCTCCCCGCTTCCTTCTGCTTTAACTGGTACAGGTCTCTGTCCTGCTCCTTCTGTGTTTCTTTATACTTCCTGATTGCTATCTCTTTCTCCTTAACCTTCCCTGCCACTTCTTTTGAGAACCATAATGTTTTTTTTCTTTTGTTTTGATTTGTTTATTTGTTTCACACAAAGGCTTGTTGCCTCTGTGATGGTGGTTTTGATGTTTCCCCATTGTTGCTCCACCCCACCTTCTTGCCTGTTTGCTAGTGCTTTTCTGAGGCACTCTCCCATTTTGACAAAATCAGCCCTCTTGAAGTCCAGTACCTTCACTTTTGTATAGTTTGACTCTACAGCTAAGTTTATCATGAACCACACTGTTTGGTGGTTGCTTGTTCCCAGATGGCTACCCACTTCAAGATCAGAGATCCTCTCTCCATCCCCATTTGAGATTACCAGGTCTAAGATTGCTCCCTCCTAAGTGGCTTCCAAAACTAGCTGTCTGAGGCATGACCCCTGTAGGTCATCGAGAATGGCCCTGCTCTTAGATGTGGCTGCAGCAAAAGTGCTGCAGTTAACATCTGGCATATTCAGGTCCCCCATCAGAAATATCTCCCCTTTCTCTGCCATCCTATGGATGCCTTCTATCTTTTCCTTGTCCATTTCCTCCCCTTGAGATGGGGGTCTGTATACAACCCCTGTGCGGGATTGTTGTGCCATTTTCAGTCTCCAGGGTGACCCACAGTGCCTCCTCTCCTCCCTGTTTACCCTTTAGTTCTATTGCTTTGATCCATTCCCTTACAAAAAGAGCTATTCCTTCTCCTCTTCTTCCCTCCCTGTCCCTCCTGTAGATTGTGTACCCTGGTATGTTGACATCCAAGTCATGGTTCTCTGTGTACCATGTTTCTGTAACTGCCACAATGTCCAGGCATCCCTCTTCCATCAAGGCCACCATTTCGGGGAGCTTTTTACCTAGACTAAGGGCATTTTTACTCATTACCCTCCATATTTTATGGCTTTATTTCTTTTTGCCCCGTTCCTGTCCTTACTGCCTTTGTCTTTTTCTTCATTTGCCCCTGCTCTTCTCCCTATCGACTGCTCTGTCTTGGTGTTTACCTCACTAACTACCCTGATTTCTTTTTGGGGGAGGATAGGATTTCCCTTCTACATGAGGAATTTGTTTGAATTTTTCTCCATGGGATGTTCAGCACTGGCTTCGGTATCACTTTGACTTTTCCCTTTTGGATATTACACAAAGGGTTATTCTCTCCACTTTAAATACTATACTTACAGACTGATTTGTAATGAAAACTGCTACAGGTCGAGGAACAATTACATTATTTGAACCTTTAAATAAAAAGTATTCTTGCTAACCCACAGCTACATCCATACAATACCAGAGACATGTACAACCTTGAGGGGAATCAATATGAGAAGAGCAGGACAGGGCATGTGTGCATTCTGTTTAGATTGGGTCACTCAATATGGCATTTGTTGAAAAACTTTGAGTCAGTACTTCAAAGGCTAGCCAGTAGTTGCTTGATATTTTGAGTTATTCAAGTGTAATAAACATTCTGAATCAGAAATTAAATCCTGTGTTATGCAGGGGGACAATACATTGTCACGTACATGGTGGTATGTTAGCTGTGAATTATTTAGATAATAACATCATCAACTGAAGGAATGTTCTTAAACACAGAGTGATGCTCACTGGTCCAGTAACAGTACAGGTCACAGCCCACTGATGTAAAACTCATAGGATATACAAAATAACATTCTACAGTACTCTTGGTTTGCAGTTTTCCACTTTAGCCTGAACACTAAACAGCACTTGGGGCAAAATCAAAGTTATGCTACAGTATTAGTATTTAACTAACCCATTGTTATTGCTTTGTAGTCTTTCTAATTGTTAGAGAAAGCACCCACCAAAAAGACATTTCTCACAGGGATACACTCATTTGCTCCCTCGGTAGAACCGAGTCAATTCTTGTAACAACCAAGTAATTAAATTACTGAAAATGTTTTTCACTGATTAGAAGTCACAGCAACTATTAACATTTTGAGCTCTGGTTTGCAGCTTGTATTTAAGGATGATATGCAATGACAACACTTTGGTGATCCATCCTACCCTTCCTAACAATGTTCTTCAGTTCTTTGTAGGTAGAGAACAAAAAGGCTTGAGGCTGTTAAAATGATTAGCTATTACCTAGTGTCCTTTGACATTAGATTTCATTTTTTACCACTGGTTGCTTCCTTGTTTTAGACATTATTGGATAATATGACATTTTGCAATAAGTGTATGTTTGTTTTAATTATTACTGTGCAGCACTGTTTGAGAAACATTTTAAGGATGTATTTTGAAATTTGGAAATGAGGTATCACAGGCTTGGAAGGGAGCTATCCCTTCCGAACCTGTTATTCAATTTCATCCTCTCCCCTTCTTTCCTCAGCGGATTGCTGTGCCCTTTCAGGCTACTCCTCTAAAGCAGGTTTCAAAACCTGCAAAGCTGCCTGAAGCTCCCCCTACAAGCAAGGTATGGATTGGAACTTTTTGAATTTTGGAATCTACTGCAGGAGAAATCTCACTTGCTCCTGTCTGCCAGCAGAGTTTTTGCTTATACTAAGTGCAGGAAGCCAGAGATCATCTAGGAACTGCTGCCAAGAAACTGATGCTAGGACTGCTCTCTCTGCTTTAATTTTTATGTTTGCGCGCATGCACAAGAAACATTATGTAGCAGCTTAGGAGAAAAGCAGGTTGTGGAGGTGTGGCACCAACGGTGGCATTGCATTTGGGAACTTTTTTTTTTTTTTATTTAGTTGTTTAACCAGGTATAGCACACTAAGCTGAAAGCTTTTTTACAGGAGCGACCTGGGAGCACAAGGAGGTTAAGTGATTTGCTCAGGGTCACACAGTATGCAAGTGTAAGCTTTGGGATTCAAACCCAGGTCTGGCCTGCTAGATGTCACCAAATTTGCTGCTCAGAGCCTTAGACCACTGCGCTATACTGCCTCCTGGAGTGAAAATACTACAAATGTGTGAAGTTATGAGTGTGCGTGGAAATTGTACAATGCATGCTCTTAACACAGTCATTTTATGGACTTTCATCACGAATTTTCAACATAGGCATTTTAGGATCTCTGCTAATGAACTGTGTCACTGTGATTTTCTTAATGTGTACAAAACACTGATTTCCCACAGCGACTGTGCTATTCTGCTCCGGAAGTGCGAAAACACATTTCACTGGCACATTGGCACTGGTGTACCAATGGAGGCACAGTGTGCTGATGACACTGGCTTCCAAAAGTGCCACCAACTTGTAACGTTTTCACTGCAGCAATCAGGGGTCACCTTGTCATTGCAGCATCAGCCATTCCACTGCAATGAGGGAGCGACCAATCATTGTAGGGCGGAACGTTGCATAGTGTAATGTTGTTTGTGAATGTGGTGGCAAGCCACCACCATGTTCACACACAATACTAGATAGCCCCAGTGCTGAGGGGGTGCCCAATCCCCCTCAGCATCATATGTCACCCCCACAAAACAGTTTTTGTTTGCCGACGTCTGGCCCAGTCCCCGTCAGCTTCATTCCCCCTCCTTCCCAGTGTAATTTGCAGACGGGGAGCCCACTCCCATTGGCATAATGTCCCCTCAAAAAAAAACATTGTTTTTGTGCCAAGGGAGTGCCCAATCCCCCTTGGCTCTTGCTCCGCCCATATGTGCCGACGTGAGTGACCAATCCCCCATCGGCTACAGCCCCTCCCAAAAAAACACTCAGGTGGCACACTGGGAGCCCACCCCAGCATGCCAAATGTCCCCGGTTAAAAAAATAAAAATCCTGCAATGTTTTTTTTTGTTTTCCTGTAAATCAGAAACTGTCCCTCATTGAGTTTGGTGGCCCCCAACCCGCGCCTCACCCTCTGTGCACCCTGCCTCCACACCCCTCATCCCATACTTACCTCTGGAGCCCAGCACAACAATCTTTGGTGATACCGGGAACATGTCTGCACTCTTCAAAGCCAACTCCGAACTGAAGAAATGCTGGTAAGCTGTATAATGGCATAAATGGTGCATATCTCAGACATTATTGGGAATTTTAGCAGCAAATTTTCAACATGGGGTTATTGGGACCTCTCCTCATGATTTCAGCCACTGTCATGGCATTATTCAGTCCCAAAAGGTGATTTTGCGGTCACTGCGTGGAATCACCTTTTGAGACCAATTAACAAAATGACAGTGCCAGTGTTCATGTGGTGGCCTCTCAAAAAGTCTATGTTGCAAATTTGGTGGAAAATATCCAAGAAATGACTGTTTTATGAGTGTGCATTGCGCAGTTGCTATGCTCACTCATAATTTGGTGAATTTGTAATATTTTCACTCCAGATTTTCAACATTGCCATTTTTCTGCACCTCCTTATGAACAGTACAGCTGTCATTTTTCACATCCTGGCTGAAATGTGTTTTCGCACTTCCGGAGCAGAATAGCACAGTCGCTGTGGGAAATCAGTGTTTTGGACACATTAAGAAAATCACAGTGACACAGTTCATTAGCAGAGATCCTAAAATGCCTATGTTGAAAATTTGTGATGAAAGTCCATAAAATGACTGTGATAAGAGCATGCATTGTACAATTTCCACGCACACTCGTAATTTCACACATTAGTAGTATTTTCACTCCAGATTTTCAACATTGCCATTTTTCTGCACCTCCTTATGAACAGTACAGCTATCATTTTTCACATCCTGGCCGAAATGTGTTTTCGCACTTTCAGCTCAGAATAGTGCAGTTGCTGTGGGAAATCAGTGTTCAGGACACATTAAGAAAATTACAGTGATGCAGTTCATTAGCAGAGGTCCTAAATACAGTATCTATGTTGAAAATTTGGTGATGAAAGTCCATAAAATGATTGTTATGAGCATGCATTGTGCAGTTTCCATGCACGCTCGTAACTTCACACATCTGTGATATTTTCACTCCAGATTTACAGTATTGCCATTTTTCTGCATCTCCTTATGAACAGCACAGTTGTAATTCTTCACATCCTGCCCAAAATGTGTTTTTGCACTTCTGGTGCAAAATAGTGTGGTTACTGTGGGAAATCAGTGTTTGGGGCACATTAAGAAACTCACAGTGACACTGTTCATGAGCAGAGGTCCCAAAATGCCTACGTTGAAAATTTGGTGATGAAAGTCCATAAAATGACTGCGTTACACGCATGCATTGGACAGTTTCCACATATGCTCAGAAGTGTCAGCTTTTTTAATATTCCCACTACAGATTTTCAACCTTGCCATCTCTTCACACCTCCCTATGGATGGTTCAGCTGTCATTCTTCACATCCTGCCCGATCTGTGTTTTCGTATATGTGTGCAGAATGGCACTGTTGCTGTTGGAACTCAATGTTTGGGACACATTGACAAAATCACACTGCCACTCTTCATGAGAAGAGGTCCCAAATGCTTTCATGAGGTGAGGTCACAAAAAGGCCATGTTGAAAATTTGTAGTGCAAATATCAACAAACACCCAAGGTGTTAGGGCTTCTAACCATAACGTCCTACCCTGTACAGACTGACAGACATTGGATTGTGCCTTTGGATTGTTGACTGTACTGCTCATGCCATCCCACCCCACCCCACAGCCACTGACAGGCATCGAGGTGTACCTTGGATTCTTCGACCCCAGACTTCACCCCATTCTCCTATGCTGCACCCATTTCAGTGTATGTCCTTATGGAATGGGGTGACTGTAAAACCAAACACCTTAAGGCACACCTCAACATGTGTCTGTGTCTGAAGAATAAGGTGAGGTGACATGGCATGACTGTCATGGGTGATGACCCAAACACTTACCCCAATGGCTGTCCGTCTCTATGGGATGGAGGTCTGGTTGGCGTGAAGTTTAATACTTCACTGCCATTCCTATTCTGCATCTGTCTAACTTATTCATTTCCAATGCTAATACCAGCAAGCAAACTTTCGACATTGACAAATGCTTGTTTTTTTTTTATGTGTGTGTGTCCATTTTCCCATTAGCAGATTATACAGATCTGCCACTATAGGGACCTTGTTCTTTCATTTAAAGGAAGTCTACTCTCTTAAAGTCACAGCAACTTTACTAGCTATATGACTTCTAAAGTTACAGCAACAATACTGGCTGTCTGCTTTCTAAAGTGCCCCTGCTTTTAGAGCTGTTGTAAGCTTGTGGGCAGGGATCTTGTGGCAGCTAATCTGCTGATCACCTAAAGGCTCCTCCACTAAGGCTCCTTGAACTTTGCCATGTATTTTACGGGTCCAGGCTGCATCTAAGGAGCACTGCTTGATTTTAACTCACCGCTAGTATACAGTTTTCGTACTGCACTTCACTTTTCCATGTATCTCTTTGTCTACAATTCTTTGGTGCCCTTCTCTGCTGTCTCTCTATACTGCTCCTTGGTGTAGTTATGATGGCCTGGGGTACTTATATTTCATGCATCTGGACACAGTGCCCCCTTCCTCTTCTCAGATCAGCCACATCATGGCACCAGTGCCCACATACACTGGGCTGTATAGCTGACCCCCTATCTGTGCCATCTTTGGGAGTAAGCTGCAGATATTCTGTCCCCCTCCCTCACCTGCCCCACATCATAACTGTCATAGCTGGTCTTAGCAGTGGGCAAAGTTTCCTCACCTGCCCTCCACACTAACTGCCTTTGCAATTATGTGAGCCTGGCTTGGATCTCTTCTCTAAAGGCATGCACGCTGCTCTGATTTATCACTTACTGTCCTACTGGAGGACATGCCTGGTACTAGCTGAATCCCCCATCATAGCCATCCCCCTCCCCCCCAAGTTGGCTTTTTTCAGTCCCCATCCCTGTTAGCAGGACAAAGCCTGTACTATGGGCTGCTGAGGTTCTTGTCTCTGTGTTTCCCCGTAAGCTCATAGTCATACTCTGTTTAAGGTTTTTGGCAGTAGCTTCAGTAGCTGGTTACTTGTTAGTCTGTACTTATATTCTGAATTATGTCTCTCTGTTTGCATTATCATTGCACTGTTTAAATGTTCCCTGAGTTGTTCTTATTGTGTACACTCCTTCCCATGAAGTGTGAACCACAGAGGGGGAAATTCCTCTTCTGTTGTACTGTATATGCCATGTACTTGATGTGGAACCTTTGCAAAAGAGTTTTCACTCAAAGTTTTTTTTCCGAACAATGAAATAAATAAATGATTATTTTAATTATTACTATGCAGCAGTATAAGACAAATGTGTTAAGGATGAAGAGAAGCCCATCTCTTCAAGTGGTGTAACAGGGTGTGCTTTGAAACAACTGAGAAGCTGCATGGGTTATACTATATTGGACTAGAAATCTGCAACTGATCTCTCTCACTTACATCTGAGGGAAGTTTTCCTTACTTTACAGTCTTTCATTGGTATTGCTTTGTGTTTAATTATTTTCATTTTAAATCAGGAAGGGGGTTTTCAAAACTACTTATCTTGTGAACAACTTCAGAAGGGTTGAAATAACTGCATATTTGATTTTCCTTTGTGGCTAACTGGACTGTCTACTAGTATTCTGTGACAGTTTGCATTACTATAGTTGGAAATAATTTACTGGTAGTAACTATGTACTTTGAATAGCAAAGGCTGCAGTTTGTAATTTGATGCCAGACACAGCCTCAGGTGGGGGAAATTGTCTTCATTAGTCAGGGAGACCTTGCACCATAGCCAATTGTTTTGGGTGGAGGAACATTCTAGTATTGATCAATTACTATAAACTACTGGTGTGATCCTGTTTCAGACAGAAGCCCATCTCTTCAAGTGGTGTAACAGGGTGTGCTTTGAAACAAGCTGAGAAGCTGCATGGGATATACTATATTGGACTAGAAATCTGCAACTGATCTCTCTTACTTACATCTGAGGGAAGTTTTCCTTACTTTACAGTCTTACACTGGTATTGTTTTGTGTTTAATTATTTTCATTTTTAAATCAGGAAGGGGTTTTTCAAAACTACTTATCTTGTGAGCAACTTCAGAAGGGTTGAAATAACTGCATATTTGATTTTCCTTTGTGTCTAACTGGACTGTCTACTAGTATTCTGTAACAGTTTGCATCAAATTACTTTTAAATAGTTGACAAATCAGTTACTGGAGGTTAGCTGAATTACTATAAAGGGCAGTACTCACCAGGGTGGTGGAGCAGTGGTGTATTTGATTGTTTCTAACAGTCACCAGTGGTTGTGGACTACCCACCACCTTCCCCACACACCCCAGGTGTGACATTTCCTTATAGCCAAGGTTCTGACATCACTTCCTCAACAGGTCTTGGGGCAGAACTGTCATTTTCTTAATAACCCAGCACAGTGCATAAAGGGTAAGAACACACCACAAAGGAAGAAAAAAAATATATATATATATATATATATATTACATATTGTATATTATAAGGGAGAGGGACATGTAGGGGAATGGTGCAATGCACTGGCTGTGGGCAGCAGTTTTCCAGGAGACATTCTGGAAACTGCATTGCTGTCCTATCTGCAGGAAACTGTCAGCTCTGAGGGAGGAGGTAGCCCACCTCCAGGCTGAACTGGCAAGGACTAAGGAGGCCTCCCCCACCCAAAGAGCACCACTGCCACAGAGGCTGCCAAGTATGAAGAGCAGTTGGACCACAGTGGGTTCTGGGAGGGTACGGGTGGTGGAACAGAGGCGAAGCCCCCTAGTTGTACCTCTACACAAACCATATGCCAGTCTGGCAGAGCAAGGTTCCTTTATGATGGCACCCTCAGTGGAGACCAAGAAGAATGCTGAGGACACCCACAAGGGAGACAAACAGAAGGGTGGCAAGGGACACCACAGGGGAAGGAAACAGCTTCTGATAGGGGACTCAATTGTTAGGGAGTAGACCTGGGGAAGGGAGATGAGAGGGAAGTAAGGTGCCTGCCTGGTGCCATGGCTTGGAGCAACAAGAAACGAATCCTCAGGATTGCAGAAGCAGCATCACAGGAGAGGGAACTAGATATCATTGTCCACCTTGGGACAAATGACCTAGCTAGGCATGGGATCAGTGCAGTGCAGGATGAAATTGTGGAGTTGGGGAAGGGCCTCAGACAGGTAGCAAGCACAGTTACCTTCTTAGAGGTGCTGCCAGTCCATGGCAGGGGTGAGGCTAGGGTACTACACACCATGCAGTTTAATGAATGGTTGTAAAACTGGTGCAGAGCACAGAGCTTTGGCTTCACTGGGGACTGGGGGTACACCTGGAGATGAAGGTTTATACTGGCATGATGGTCTGCATCTGTCCATGAAGGATCAAGATCCTAAGTGACAGGTTTAAATGCTCCTTTGGCAAGCTTTTAAAGCTAGCCATGGGGAGGTGCTACTAAGAGGCAGAAAATTTCAAGCCTCCCCCCACAAAACATGACGGGTAGTAAGGTAAACACTGAGGTACAGTGCTCAACAGAGGGCAAGACTGGGGTAAATGGAAAAATAGACAAGGGCAAAAAGAGCAGGCATGGGGGAAAAAAGGATAAAGCCAACATTAAATGGAGGGCAATGAGTACCAATGCCCATAGTCTGGGAAACAAGCTTCCTGAGCTAGTAGCCTTGATGGAAGATGAACACTTGGATATTGTGGCAGTCACAGAAACATGGTACACGGGAAACCATGACTGGGATGTCAACATACCGGGGTACATAGTCTACAGAAGGGACGGGGAGGGGAAAAGAGGAGGTGGAGTAGCTCTACACATAAAGGAAGGGATCAAAGCTACAGAACTAAAAAGTAAAGGGGGAGGACAAGAGGCACTCTGGGTCACCTTGGAGACAGAGAATGGCATCACAATCTGCACAGGGATTGTATACAGACCCCCATCTCAAGGGGAAGAAATGGACAAGAAAATGATAGAGGACATTCTCAAGATGGCTGAAAAAGAGGAGATACTGTTAATGGGGGACCTGAATATGCTAGATGTTAACTGGATGACATGTACTGCAGCCACATCCAAGAGCGGGGTCATTCTCGATGCTCCTGCAGAGGCAGGCCTTAGACAGCTAGTGTTGGAACCCACTGGGAGGAAGCAATACTAGACCTGGTACTCTCAAATGGAGGGAGGATCACAAATTTAGAAGTCAGTAGACATCTGGGAACAAGCGACCACTTCACAGTGTGCTTCACAATAAGCACAACCATGGATACAAACCATACAAAAACAAGCATACTGGACTTTAAAAAGGCTGACTTTGGCAAAATGGGTGAATACCTGAGGAATACACTAGCAAATGGCCAAAAAGGAGGGGTGGAATAACAATGGAGAAAAATCAAAACTGCCATCATAGAGGCAACAAGCCTTTGTGTGAAACAGATAAAGAAAACAAAGCAGAGTAAAAAACACTATGGTTCTCAAAGAGGTGGCAGGGAAGGTTAAGGAGAAAAGGCTGCATTTAAAAAGTATAAGGCATCACAGAAGGAGCACGACAGGGAACTGTATCAATTAAAGCAGAAAGAAGTGGGGAAGGCAGTCAGAATAGCAAAAGCCCAAACTGAGGGAAAAATAGCCAAGTCAGTTAAGAAGGGGGATAAAACCTTTTATAGGTACATTAGGGAGCATAGAAAGGTTAAGGGAGGAATAGTGAAGATTAATAAGGGAGAGGGGTGGTGGGCAGAGGGAGACAGTGAAAAGGCAGAGATATTGAATGAATACTTTTGGTCAGTATTCACAAAAGAAGATGAGGAGGAGTTACCTAAACCAGACAATAGAAGCACTCTGGGTAGGGGGGTTGACACCAGTCCATTTACAGAAGAAAGAGTCCTGAAGAACTCCTAAACTCAAGGTGAACAAAGCAATGGGGCCTAATGGGATTCACCCCAGAATCCTAAAGAACTAAGGAGGACCTAGTGACACCACTGACCACACTTTTAACAAATCATGGGAGGATGGGGTGGTACCTGAGGACTGGAGGAGGGCAGATGTGATTCCCTTCACAAAGTGGGAGCAAGGCAGAGGCAGGAAACTACAGACCTGTAAGTTTGACCTCAGTGGTAGGGGAAATGATGGAATCACTTCTGAAAGAAAGAATTGTTGAGTACCTAGAGGCCAGCGGGGCACAGAACCCAAAGCAGTATGGATTTAAAGCAGGAAGGTCATGCCAGATGAATCTAATAGATTTCTTTGACTGGGTGACCAAAGTAATAGACCAGGGAGGGGCTGTGGATATGGTCTACCTAGACTTTAGCAAGGCATTTGACACAGTCCCGCACAAAGATTAATAATCAAGTTAGCCAGCTTGGGAGTGGGTCCCAGGGTGGTAGCCTGGGTGCAAACTGGCTGCACAACAGAACACAGAAGGTAATAGTGAGTGGAACACATTCTGAAGAAGGGGGTCACTAGTGGAGTACCTCAGGGCTCAGTACTGGGTCCAGTCCTCTTTAACGTCTTTATAGGTGACATTGCAGAGGGTCTGGAGGGAAAGGTATGCCTCTTTGAAGATGATACAAAGATCTGTAACAGAGTTGATACACAAGGGGGTAGAAAGGATGAGAAGGGACTTGGTAAGGTTGGAGGAATGGTCAGACATATGGCAACTTAGATTCAATGCAAAGAAGTGCAAAGTAATGCACCTGGGAAACAAAAACCCAGGAGAAGAGTATACAATAGCAGGGGAGGTACTAACAACAACAAAAATGGAACGGGACTTGGGGTAGTCATATCAGATGATCTAAAGGTGGGTAAGCAACGTGAGAAGTCAGTAAGGAGAGCCAGGGGGATACTGGGATGCATAGGAAGGGGCATCACAAGTAGAAAAAGGGAAGTAGTTATCCCTCTGTACAGACAGTTGGTGAGACCCCATCTGGAGTACTGTGTACAATTTTGGAGACCTCATCTACGCAAGGACATAGACAGGATGGAAGCAGTCCAGAGGAGGGCAACTAAAGTGGTGCAAGGTCTGCATCAGAAATCATATGAAGAGAGACTGAGAGAGTTTAATATGTATACCCTTGATGAAAGGAGGGATGGGGGACATGATAGAAACATTCAAGTACCTCAAGGGAATCAACAAAGTCCAGGAGGGTAGCATATTTCAGAAAAAGAGATGTGTAAGAACATGGGGACACAATTTAAATATAGAGGAGGAACGGCTCAGGGGTAATGTGAGGAAATCTTTTTTCATGGAGAGAGTGGTGAATGCATGGAACTGCCTTCCTGGGGAGGTTGTTGGGGCTAAAACAGTGGGGGAATTCAAACATGCATGGGACAGACACAAGACAATTGTAGTGGGGGGTGGCAGGAAGTAGGCTGTTGGTTAACTAGAATCTGCAGCTTATCCTGTAGGTAGGGAAATGGGCAGACTGGGTGAGCCAAGTGGTCTTTATCTGCCGTCAAAGTCTATGTTTCTATGTAATTTGAAATGAGTGTGATAGCTCATATGACATCATCAATTTATTAATTTTATTATCCCTCTTCACATATTTAATCTGTCTTTCTCATTCCTCCCCCAGATCAGCCATGTGCCCCAAGTGGTGCTCCTTACTTAAAGAAAGGCGACGCCTTCCCAGCTGCCACTGACGAGAGCCTTCAGCTCCTGCCGCCCTCCTGGAACCCGCCCATGGACCAGCTACCCAGTTATTCACCACTGACTCTCACGTGCTCCGGCGGTGCTATAATTGGTTCCAACTCCTTGGCACTGGCACCCAATTGGTCAGCCGACCAGCACGGCTCTCCCGATTGGTGCGCCTTTTCAAGATTGGACAAACATCCCAGTGTCTTAGCCAGCTTCTATAATTTTCAGTCCTCCCCCCACCCCCTCTCAGACTTCCTTTAAATACTCATATGCCCCTCCTTCCTTTTACTGGCCCTGTTTTTCATTGGCTCTCTCAGTAACATACTGTTTAGCTATTCATGTCAGCACAGCTAATTTCTTCTGCTTTAGCCTCTTCCCCCCCTTCACCACTCCGGCGTTCTCAGGCTTACTCTTTTTTGGCTGGCTAACCTGTTACCCTGGATTGCCCTGGAGACTCTAACATTCCAACAATGAAATAAAAGGGACCACTTAACTTAACCAAGATGCTGCCCTCAACTTTATACCTCATTACTCTGATACTTGCAGTGCTTGCTCTCCCTCCTCTACCCCAAAATCCCTCATTCCCTCCGAAAAAACTTAATGTCATCCCTCTTCCTGAGTACCCTCAGGCTAACTTCCCTCTCCCATTATTACTACCTGGACTCACTCACCCATTCGCCCCTACCCCTGTCTTGCCCGCTGCCCACATACATCACTCTTGTATGGCTGCTTAGCTCCTGGCCCCCTGCTATCAGTCAATGCCCCAGTTCCTGTCACTCACGTCACCCTTCCTGGTTCAAGAGTGCAAAATTACATTATATTATTATTGCCCTCCCACTCTTATTGGTTGGTGACATAAACCCTATCTCTGGCCCAGCCCAACCATCTCCTGCGGATTGACCTGAACCACACCTCACAGCTCTTCCAAGTGGCCTTAAACTACTACATATCAATATACGTATCCTCCTCCTCCCTAAAGTTGACTTGCTACAGCCACTGGTGGCTACACTCAACCCGGATATAATTACAATTTCTGAATCCTGTCTAAATAACAAAATCTGCAACTCTTCCCTGACTCTCCCTGGCTTCACCATATTGTGTTAGGACAGACTTGGGCAAGGAGGTGGAGTAGCAATCTATGTCTCCTCTTCTATCCAATTCACTTCCGTCTTTTCTAGTGCGGTACCTAAAGACTATGAGGCTTTGTTGTTGCAAATCTCTCTCCTCCCCTTCTCCAAACCTATCTTTGTAGCAGGTGTCTACTACTGACCTGGCTCAAAACCAAAAATTGCTACTGACCTCATAGCCACTTTAGCTAGCCACTCTTCTGCTGGTGAATTATATATAATGGGAGATTTCAACATAAACTGGTCTACCATTCCTAGCAAAGTGCTAAATGCTATTCATGCACTCAACCTAACCCAAATTATCCAAGATCCGATTAGGCTAAACCATAATACGGGTAACCACTCCCTCATCGACTGGGCCCTTACCATTCACACCCATAGGGTTATCAAATCGGGTACCCTAGCTGATGCATTCAGTGACCATTGCATGACTTTCCTGGTGTGCAGAGTTCACAAAGTCAAAGTACCCTACAAATCCATTCTTACAAATCTCTGAACAACGTCCCATTTCTTTATGACTTGGTCAACACTAACTGGGCACCCATATCTGCTGACAGTAACCAAAACAACGCAGCCAAATACTTCCATGACCGATTCCTTGAAGTTTGGAATCAACATGCTCCATTACACCACGTTCACGTACATGGAAACCACCTCCCCTGGATCTCTCCAGTACTCATTGGCAGCCAAAGGGCACGTGATGCTGCCTGGAAGCTCTATAAAAGTACTATGCTTCTTAAAGACTATGAGGTCTACCGTGTCCTCAGAAACAAATGCACAAAAGACACTCGGTTGGCCAAAGCTGAATATTTCAGCTATACCTTTAACTCTAACATAAGCAACCCATCCAAATTCTGGAAGGTAATTCACTCTCTTTTCTCCCCTCAGGCTCTCCCTCCCTCCCCCCTCCTCCAACTAAATAATACTGTCATCTCCGACCACCCTAGCATCACAGCAGCTTTCAATTCACACTTCACCTCTTGCGCCACTGCCCTACTTGGCTCCGTCCCAACCACAAACAATTCATCCTCTGCATCTACTAGGAGTCCAACAGCCCCACAGTTTGGTTTTTCTTTCTCCAAAATCCTGACAACTGATATGCTGATGGCTTTGGAGGCCCTCAACCCATGCAAAGTTAACTCTCCTGATGGGTTGGACCCGAAGCTACTAAACTTGTCTGCTGCGGCCATTGCTCCCCCATTGACTGCCCTTCTCAATCTCTCATTTCAATTGGCAGAAATTCCCCTTGATTGGAAACATGCAATCATCCTCCCCCTCCCAAAGGGTGATGACTCCTCCTCCCACAAAAACGACCACCCTATATTTCTCCTCCCGACACTAGCCAAACTACAAGAACAACTAGTCCTACACCAACTATCTTTGTCCCTCTCTGACACTAATTTCTTCACCCAATACCACTCTGGGTTCCATAAACATCACTCCACTACCACCTCACTACTCCAAATCACAGATGCAATCCTGACAGACTTGGACTGTGGTCACATCACCACTACCATTTTTATTGATCTCGCCAAAGATTTTGACACCGTATCCCATTCCCTCCTGCTCTGCTCCCTCTCATCAGCAGTGCTGTCTGAACATGCCATTAAATGGTTCAGCACGTACCTTAATGACCGCCCACAGTCTGCAAAAATATCCGACTACATCTCCTCTCCTCTACCCATATGCTCTGGTGTCCCTCAAAGGTCCATACTAGGTCCGATTCTCTGCTCCATCTTTCTAAATGACCTGCCATCCATCTGTACCTCATCTTCTATACATATGTATGCTGATGATATGGTTCTTTTCTCTTCAGGGTCTTCACCCAGGGAGGTCGCCTCCATGCTCCAAAGCGGTTTCAGTAATGTCCAGAGGTGGTTTCAATCTCACAAACTCTTCCTTAACACCAAGAAAACTGTGTCCATGACTTCTGGAACACGCCAGAAACTGTCAAAACTCTAATCCCCCCCTTTCACTACCCTCGACGGGGCAACCATAATTGCCACCGAGTCATTCAGATATTTGGGCATTTGGTCGGATCAACATCTCACTTTCCGCCCACATTGATGCCATTATAAAAAAGCTTTGCCCCAAACTCTCCGCCTTATACAGAAACTGCTCCTGCCTGCTGCCCCAGGCAAGACGTGAAGTGATCCAAAAAATTATCCTCCCTATTTTTGACTATGGCGATATCGTCTATTGCTCTGCTCCTGCCACCTCCTTAGCTAACTTGGATACTCTCTTCAACTACTTCTGTCGGTTTGCTCTAGATGCACCTCCCTTTACCCACCACTGTCACTTGTACTGAGCCTTAGCCTTCTCTTCCCTGACAAACAGACTGCATCACTGCGTAAATTTCATCTCTAAGTGCTGGCTTGGTACACTCCCTCCCTACTTAAATTCCCTAGTTTCCCCACCCACCCTCTCGACTTCTAAGATCCCACGACCACAGTACTCTTTCTGTTCCTTGGAGATCCACCTCTAGTGGACAGGCCTCCCCCTCCTACCGCCTCCCTCAACTGTGGAATTCTCTTCCTACTCAGATCTGATCCTCTTCCTCGACTGGCTCATTAAATCAATCTCTACACAACTTCCTCTCTGTAAATTATACTCAACCCTAGTTCTCTCCCTCTTTTTCTGTCTCACACCCTGCCTGATGCTCTGGTTGCCTAACCCAACCAAATATATGCACTTATAGTCTCAGAGCCAGTCCTGGATCCTATTTTGCATACTTGTTTCATTTCACCTCTCTCTGTCTCTCTCTCGACCTCTCTCTCTCTCTCTCGACCTCTCTCTCTCTCTGTCTCTCTCTCTCTCTCCCTGCTCTCCAAGCTCTGGCTCAGACTCGCTTCTCTACCACCTTGTTATCTCACCATCACTTGTCTGCTCTGTGCTACTTTAAGCCTGAAGTGGGCTAGAACATTGGTCCCTCTAGCAGTTATGTTACTGGTGAGTCTGCCACTCCATGTGGGTATAGCTACTGGATTTTAACCTATGCCACCATGAAATTACTTGTTCTGCTCGCTATGTGTTGATCACTCATACCCTATGTTCTCATGCTATTGTGTAATTTATGTGTGCTTATTGTTACTATGTAACTCCCATCACCCTTTCCCCCAGGTCGTACCGGGAGACGAAGCAACTTGTTGTTCAGTGTACCTTACCTGGTGAAACTTTTCAATAAATAAATAAATAAATACAATTAAATCTTTTTTGATTAAAGGAAATAAAATTGAAAGAAAATAAACTTTAACTATGAATAAATGCAAAGGCTTATATTCAAGGCAGGCTTTAAGTAACATGTTTCACTATGGCCTGTGATTTGTATTTGAGGGTGACTTGCACTTTGACAGTGGCTTTTATTTGATGAAGTATTGCATATATTTCCTTTAACAAGTTAAACAAGAACAAGGTTTTGGGCAGGATTCACAAAGGAGTTGAGCTTGGTGCATCTCAGATGTCCTAGTGCAACTGAGATACATCAAGCACTGATTGTGGTATTCTTAGAAGATGCACCAGCGGATGCTACCGGTGCATCCCCTCTATGAATACCACAGTTGTGCCCAGCCCAGGACACACCGGTGCAACCACCTAGTCTGACTGGGAAACTAATGGGGCAGTACATTTCATGATGTACTGTGCCCAAATGTGCCATTCAGAGCCAACATCATGCAAATGAAACATTAGGCATGCATGGCACAATGGGGTCATTTGCATGTTATTATGGCTCCATTTGCATGCACCTCGCATGGTTGAGCCTGGCAGAATGATCCAGGTGCCCTGCAATGGCTATGGGCCACATGAAGCCTCTGAGAGGAAGCCTGTACCCCCAACCGATCCTGGCCCACTCGCTAGCTGTGAGGACACCCACAACTGAGCCCCTGTGGTCCACAGTTCCCCCTTCCCACCCGATCCCCATTCTGAATAACATGCCCTGCAGTGGTAACACCATGTCCAAAGAAACCCCCCTCCCTGCCTGATTCCAGTTTCCAAGCCACACCTGCAGTGGCAGAGACATGTACATAAGCCCTCCACTCTGCTCATAGTCCTGGTGTAAAGCCGAACACTGCAGCAGTGGCATCCCGTACAAAGTACAACCTCCTCCTGCCCACCCCGACACACATGCATTGCTGATGGTACTCTAAATGATCCTCCAGACAGTCCAGCAACCCCCCCCAGGCCCTCACCCACTGAGGCACCCTCTCCCCACCCCGCTCTCTCTGTCTCAGCAGGTTCTGAAGGTCAACAGGCAGCACAACCGACCCTCATACCACCACAGCCACCCGCCATCAGAGCTGTCCAAGACTGACAGCTACTGTACTACTGAAAGCTCAGTGGTGGACCCTGTCGAGTAAAGGGCTTGCAATGGGTTCTGTTTACTGTCATTCACAAAGATGTAAATTAAAATGTACAGTACTCACTGCAAGCCCATTGGTCGACAGAGTCCACCAATGGGCTTGCAGTTTACAGTAGCTGTCATTCACAAATAGCTCTGTCAGTGGACAGCTGTGGCAGTTTGAGAGTGGATTGTGCTACCTGCCAATGGTGGGACTTTGCTTGGACAGGTGGAGTGAGGTGGGTTGGGGGTGCCTGACTGGGTGGCGGGGTGGAAGGTCTGCTGGGCTACTGGGGGTGTATGGATTGGTGACACTGGTGCGTTTGGGCTGGGGTGGAGAGGGTGGGTTCAAGTAATGCACCTTATTCACCACAGGGAGTGGCTTGTGACAGAGGTTGCAGGTGGGGAGGGGGGGTTCTGATTTTTAAATATTCACCGCAGAGAACGGCAATATAATGGGGATGTGGGCAGAGGGGGCACACGGAACTGCCAGGCTGCCATGCTGCTGTCTGCAGTATGGCAGCCTGCATGTGGGTGGAAAGGGACTTAAGTCTACTTGCTGCAGACTTATCTCTTGGAAGCTCATCTCCAGACTTGCCCTGGGGATGTGCCTCCAGGTTGGGCTGAGAATGGGGCTGCACATTAGATTAGTTTGACAGGACCTTCCTTTTGTAAACCCTTGCTGTCTTGGATCCTGTGCTCCTATGGATTCCAGGTATTGCACTATCCTTTCCTTAAGGAGTGTCTCCATAATCTTGCCCACTACTGAGGTAAGACTGACTGGTCTGTAGTTCCCCTGCCTCCTCCCTGCTACCACCCTTGTGAAGCAGGATCACATGAGCCCTTCTCCAGTCTTCTGGGACCTCTTCTATGCTCAGAGACACACTAAACAGTTCTGATAATGGCTGTGCTAGTTCAAACCTTAGCTCCTTTAGTACCCTGGGATGTATGCCATCAGCTCCCATTACCTTGTCCGCCCTGAGCTTATTGAGCTCTTGTAGGACCCTTTCTTTTGTGAAGGGACTAGTGCACACCTCCCTCCCCCCTGTGTCCATGGTGCTGAGCTGTTGACCCTGCCCTACCTTCTTTTCAGTAATACTGAGCAGAAGTATCTATTTAGGATAGGTGCTTTTACATGGTCCTCCTCCTCACACTCCCCCTTATCCCCCTTTGATCTTAGCAATACCCCGTCTGGTCTTTCTTCTTTCACTAATGTATCTATAGAAAGTCTTGTCACCTTCTTTTACTGTTCATGCTAGTGTTTCCTTAGTTTGGGCTTTTGCCTACCTTACTGCCTTCCCTGCTTAATTTAGGGAAGTTTGGTATGCCTCCCTATTTTCATCCTGCTGTGTTCCCTTATATTTTCCTGAATGCCAACCTTTTGGCTCTGACCTTTTCTGCTACTGTGTTTAAGAACCAAAGTGGTTTCCTTCTTCTTTTGCACTTCCTTTTCTCACTAATACAATGGGATGTTGCTTCAAGTATTGCATCTTTAATGCTTGCCCACTTTGACTCTACCCCCTCATCTGTATTTCTTTTTGCCAGGGCTAGCTTAACTCTGTTGGCCATCTTATCAAAGTCCGCTCCTCTGAAGTCCCATATTTTTACCTTGGAATGGGATGATTTTAGTGGCCAAATTAAACCATACCATGTTATGGTCACTGGCACTCAGGTGACCTTCTACCTGGAGATGTAAATTCAGAGTGTCCAATGAGTACTGATTACAAAAGAGCTACAATGGTGCAGGCACAAATAGCAGTAATACAGTAACACAGATAATGTGAGGCTAACAATTGAATATACCAACATTTACCAACATTTAGCCTGTAGGAACAAAAAACACTATAATATTGCAGTATTCCAGTATTTGCAGTATCTGCATTTATGTGTACACCTTAACAGTCATCCCTTTCTCTTTATATTCTTGGTTCTGTTCAGAAATAGGCAAGATCATTGCCAGAAAAAGGAGAGGTTACCACCAAATTCTATCAATTAATTTGAGATGTACATTTTTAACAGCACCCAGAGCTATTACTATTAAAGCTCTGGCATTAACAACAGTGCCTTCTGCTCTGTGGTGGCAAATTATTTTCTTGAGTCTGTCCTCTGCCTCTGAAGTGCTGGCCTCCCCTTCACTTTGTTAGCAAGCTATGTAGGATATCAATGGGGTCAGATATTTTTATTAACCTTTTCAGATAGTCCTCTTTAAATTTTCTTACACTGCCGTCATTGATTTTACTATAGTACTTGCTGTCATATAACCTGACAGTGCCTATAATGTTCCCTAAATTCATGACAAACAACAGCACTGTGGGTAGCATACCAAGAGTGTCAGTTTTGCTTGGTGGTGGGCTGGCATACTGTAGCTAATTCATAACATTCCTGGTCACTCACAGAGGAGCACTGTTATTTTCAGATAGCATTGGTTGATCATTCAACTGTGAAAAGTCCCCGGCTGACAGGAGATAAGGTGAATTTTGCAGACAGGATCTAGAAACAGAAAAAATTGCAAAATGAGAGTGCTAGCATAGTATGTCCCCCTTTAAATCAGTTGGTGAACATTAGGTGACAGTGAGCTAATGAGCATGTCAATTTCAAATGAAAGTTTGTAGGTCAGTGCCTCTGAGTGCCTCATAGAAACATAGACTTTGATGGCAGATAAGGACCGCTTGGCTCCACTTAGTCTGCCCATTTCCCTACCTAGAGGATAAGTTGCAGATCCTATTTAATCAACAGCCTATTTCTTCATACCGCCCACAAAAATTGCTTTATGTCTGTCCCATGCATTCTTGAGTTCTCCCACAGTTTTAGACCCCACAACCTCCTCAGGAAGGCTGTTCCATGCATCCACCACCCTCTCTGTGAAAAAATACTTCCTCACATTGTCCCAGAGCCATCCCCCCTCATCTTCAAACTGTGTCCCCTTGTTCTTGCACATCTCTTTTTCTGAAAGATGCTATCCTCTTGGACTTTGTTGATTCCACTGAGCTACTTAAATGTTTCTGTCATGTCCTCCCCTCCCTCCTTTCCTCAAGGGTATACATATTAAGCTCCTTTAGTCTCTCCTTGTATGGCTTCTTTTGCAGACCGTGCACCATTTTAGTTGCCCTCCTCTGAACTGCCTCCATCCTGTCTATGTCCTTGTGAAGATGTGGTCTCCAGAACTGGATGCAGTACTCCAGATGGGGTCTTACCAACTGTCTGTACAGGGGGATAACAACTTCCTGTTTTCTGCTGGTGATGCCTCTTCCTATACATCCCAGTATCCCCCCAGCCCTCCCTACTGCCTTCTCACATTGCTTGCCAACCTTAAGGTCATCTGATATGATTACCCCCAGGTCCCTTTCCATTTTTGTTGTTGTTACTACCTCCTTCCCCATTGTGTAATCTTCCCCTGGGTTTTTGTTTTCCAGGTGCATTATTTTGCACTTCTTTGCATTGAATCCAAGCTGCCATACTTCTGACCATACCTCCAACCTTGCCAAGTCCCTTCTCATCCTTTCCATGCCTCCTTGTGTATCAACCCTGTTGCAGATCTTTGTGTCATCTGCAAAGAGTCATACTTTTCCTTTCAGTCCTTCTGCAATGTCACTTGTAAAGACATTAAAAAGGACTGGACCCAGTAATGAACCCTGCGGTACCCCACTAGTAACCCCCCTTTCTTCAGAGTGGACTCCATTTACAATTACTTTCTGTGTCCTGTTGTCCAGCCAATGTTTTACCAGGCTACCACCCTGGGACCCAATCCCAGGCTGGTTAATTTACTACTAATCTTTGTGTGAGACTGTATCAAATGCCTTGCTAAAGTCTAGGTAGGCCATGTCCACAGCCCTCACTGGTCTACTACTTTGGTCACCCTGTCAAAGAAATCAATTAGATTCATCTGACATGACCTTCCCTCTGTGAACCCATGCTGCCTTGGGTCCTGTGCCCCACTGGCCTCTAGGTACTTAACAATTCTTTTCTTCAGAAGTGATTCCATCACTTTCCCTACCACAGAGGTCAAACTGACAGGTCTGTAGTTTCCTGCCTCTATCTTGGTCCCACTTTTGTGAAGGAGAATCACATTTGCCTTCCTCCAGTCCTCAGGTACAACACCATCCTCCCATGATTTGTTAAAAAGGGTAGTCGGTGGTGTCACTAGTTCTCTGCTTAATTCTTTTAGAATTCTTGGGTGAATTCCATCTGGCCCCATTGCTTTGTCCACCTTCAGTTTTAGGAGTTCTTTCAGAACCCTTTCTTCTGTGAAAGGACTGGGATCGACCCCCCCCATCCAGAGTGCTTCTGTTAATTGGATTAGGCACCTCCCCCTCCTCCTCCTTTTGTGAATACTGAACAGAAGTATTCATTCAGTATCCCTGCTTTTTCACTGTCCCTCTCTGCCCACCCACCTTCTATTCTATTCAGCCTCAGTATCCCTCCCTTTGTCTTTCTACACTCCCTGATATACATATAAAAGGTTTTATCTCCCTTCTTAACTGAGTTGGCCATTTTTTCCTTAGTTTGGGCCTTTGCTATTCTGACTACCCTCCCTGCTTCCTTCTGCCTTAACTGATACAGTTCTCTGTCCTGCTCCTTCTGTGTTTCCTTATACTTCCTAAATGCTATCTTTTTCTCCCTAACCTTCACCGCCACCTCTTTTGGAAACCATAATGGCTTTTTCTTTCATTTTGATTTGTTTATTTGCTTCACACAAAGGCTTGTTGCCTCTGTGATGGCAGTTTTGATATTTCTCCATTGTTGCTCCACCCCTCCTTCTAGCCTGTTTGCTAGTGCTTTTCTAAGGCACTCTCTCATCTTGCCAAAGTCAGCCCTCCTGAAGTCCAGAACCCTCACTTTTGTATGGCTTGACTCTGTAGCTGAGATTATCGTGAACCACACTGTTTGGTGGTCACTTGTTCCCAAATGGCAACCCACTTCTAGTTCTGAGATCCTCTCACTGTCCCCATTTGAGAGTATGAGGTCTAAGATTGCTCCCTCATGAGTAGGTTCCAAAACTAGCTGTCTGAGGCATGCCACCTGAAGGGCATCAAGAATGGCCCTGCTTTTGGATGTGGCTGTAGCAAAGGTGCTCCAGTTGACATCCGGCATATTAAGGTCCCCCCATCAACAGTATCTCCCCTCTTTGCCATCCTAAGTATGCCTTCTATCATATCCTTGTCCATTCCCTTCCCCTGACATGGGGGTCTATATACAACCCCTGTGCAGATTGTGGTGCCATTTCCAGCCTCTAAGGTGCCCCACAGTGCCTTCTCTCCTCCCTGTTTACTCTTTTGTTCAGTTGCTTTTATCCCTTCCCTTACATAGAGAGCTACTCCACCCACTCTTCTCCCCTCCCTGTCTCTCCTGTAGGCTGCGTAGCCTGGTATGTTAACATCCCAGTCATGGTTCTCTGGATACCATGTTTCTGTGATGGCTACGATATCCAGGCTTCCCTCTTCCATCAAGGCCACCAGTTCAGGGAACTTGTTGCCAAGACTATGGACATTGGTACTCATTACCCTCCATTTCTTGATGGCCTTACCCCTCTTTGCCCCATCCCTGTCCTTATTGCATTTGTCACTTTCTCCATGTACCCAGAGCTTCTCCCTATCAACATCTCTACATTGGTGTCTACCTCACTTAGTACCCTGATTTTTTTGGGGGGCTAGGATTTCCTGGCTCCTCCCCAGTGCCTCCCCCCTTGGCTAGTTTATATGCTTGCCAATGAAGCATTTAAACCTATCACCTAGGATCCTGGTTCCCTCCTGGAGATGCAGACCATCATGCCAGTATAGGCCTGCATCCTCCAGGTGGACCCTAGTCCCCAATGAAGCCAAATCCCTGAGCTCTGCACCAGTTTTTCAACCACTGATTGAATCCCATGGTGTGGAGCATCCTAGCCTCACCTGCGCCATAGACAGGCAGCACCTCCAAGAAGGTTACCGTGCATGCTATTTGTCTAAGGCCCCTCCCCATCTCCACAAAGGCTTCTTGCACTGCTCTGATCCCTTTCTTAGCCAGGTCATTTGTCCCTAGGTGGACAGTGACATCCAGCTCCCTCCCCTGTGCAACTGCTCCTGCAATCCTGAGGATTTGCTCCTTGTCCTCCATTACAGCCAGGCAGGCACCCACCTCCCTCCCATTCCTCCCCCAGTTCTACCTTCCTAACAATGGAGTCCCCCACCAGGAGTTGTTTTCTTCCTCTGTAGGGTCCCATGCCACCCTCCTGTGGGTCTCCTTTGTGGAGGTTCCCAGCATCCTCCTTGGTCTCCACTGTGGGTGCCTCCATAGAGGAGCCACAGTTTTCCAGAATAGCATAGAAATTGTGGAGCGGTACAACTGGAGGGATGCACCTCTGTTCCACCACCCTCACCCTCCCTGAGCCCACTGTGGTCCAACCACTCCTCTTTTTTGGCAACCTCTGAGGCAACAGCAGTGACCCTGGTGGTCTCTGGGTGGAAGAGGAGATTCCACAAATCCTGGCCAACTCATCCTGGAGATGAGCAACCTCCTCCCTCAGCCCAGAGAGGTGCCTGGGACAACACTGCATCTTCCAGAACATCTCCCAGAAAACTGCTGCGCCACAGCCACTGCACTGTACCACTCCAATCATGTCTTATTTCTGGCCCCCTAATTGTTGTTTGGAATACTTACTCTTTCCTCTGTTTGTTTATTTTTTTCTTCTGTCCCTACTTACACCTCTGTGCCCTTTTAGCTCCTGATCTTCCTGTTCTGAGACAAGAAGTTCCTATATTTCTCAGTAGTCTCCTTACTTGCTCAGAGTCAGACCTCCGGCAGCTGAGGGGGATGGAGAGCTACTCTTGCCCTTTTAGGATGGTGAGTCTTTGGTGGCTCTGTGATCACTCACTTCCTGCTCCCAAACAGGAAGTTCCTGTTGTCAGTTAAATCCTATGCCTATAAAAGTAGAACTGCCTTTGGGTGGGGGGTGGAGGGGAGGGAAGGAGGGCAATATAGTCCAAGTAGAGAAGTTTAGTTACACTAACAGATCCTTCCTCCTCGTGTTCTGCTTGTTCTCTGACAGAAGCTATCTAGGGCAGTGTTTAAATCTGGTTTTAACCTGGCTCATTCTAGCTAAGCCACTCCCCCTACTTTGCAAATCTTTCTACACTTAGCTAATTTCACAGATAATTCCCTCAGCCACCTGTGACAAGCACCTAGATAACTACACAGATAACACAGAAAGCAGATAATTCACGTCAACTAACTCTGACAAACAGACTAACATTTTTTACCCTAAATTGAAGGTCCCAGTACAAGAGTTCTAGTTCTTAGTCCAAGTAGAGAAGTTTAGTTATACCAGCAGGTCCTTCCTCCTGGTGCTCTGCTTATTCTCTGATGCCTCTGAGGCAGTCATACTGTACTATGAGTCATACTAGGAAGCTCAAGAAGCTTAAGGGTGTAAGCCCATGTTTGCTCCTATAGTATTTCACAGAAAATACTGTAATGTTCCACCTGTCTGAATATAGTTATCTAACGTTTTTTAGACTCTTTTTGTTTTGCCCACAACTACCTCTAGTGGGTCAGAATTCCAGACATTAACAATTCTAGAAGTATATAAATATTTCCTTTTGTTAGATCTGAAATGGTTCCCTGTTATTTGGAGAGGGTGTCTTCTATTCTCCATTTGCTTTGGTTTAAATTCAGTTTCTAGTTCTACCATAAGAGCAGGGTCTTGTAAGATATAATACACGAAGAGGTCATCCCCCTGGTATGTCTAGTTTTCAGGGACATCAGATCTAATGAGGTTAGCCAATCTTTGTACCTGTAATCTTCCAAACCTGTGATTCATTTAGTAAATCTTCTCTGTACTTTCTCTAATCTGTCCCTGTCCCCAATTTTAAATGGGTTCCATAGCTGTGAGGCATATTCAAGGTGTGGTCTTTTGTAAGTACTACACAGAGGAATCAGAATCACCTCTTCCCTTGATGTGATATTATTTCTAATTGCCCAAATGATTTTTTAGCCTTAATTGTGGCTTCAGTGAATTGTCTATTAAACCCCAGATCTTCTGTAATTTGTATTCCCAGATCTTTTTCATTATCAGAAACCTCTAATGGCATTCCAAATATGGTGTAGGTATTCCTTGGGTTGCCTCTACCTACATGTAGGAACTTGCATTTACTCATATGGAGTTTCATCTACCAGGTTATTGTCCAGTTAACAACTATGTCCAGGTCTTGTTGCAATAAGGCATAGTCTTCAGAGGTGTAACAAGGCCCACCAATCTTTGTATCATCTGAATATTTTGACACCCAGCAGTTCAGATCTGTGGTTAAGTCCAAAATAAATACTTGGAATAGCACAGATTCCAGCACCAAACTTTGGGGAACCCCACTAACCACCTTTCCTACCTCTGATAGGTGTCCATTTACAAGTACCTGCTATTGTCTTTCACATAACCATTGTATTCTCCATCTGATAAAGGTGGGATTAATCCTAGCTTGTTCTAGTTTGCCAATGATAGCCCTGTGGGGAGTAAAGTCAAATTCCTTAGTGAAGTCCAAATACACTATATCGAAGGGGAGAGAGGTGACAAGTGTAGTTCGTTAATTTATCATACAATAAGTAATGCTGTTCATTCTGCTAATTTCAATTACAGTGCTTGATGGTATGCACAAAATTAAACTACTGCTATGAAATGAGAGGGCAGCTCAGCACAAAATAAAATAAATGTGCAAATTAATAGTTTTACAGCAGTTAGGAAAGGAACAAAAGAACCAACAGGAACACAACGTAGTATGTGCACATCTGATTTAATCAACTCAGTGGACTGTATTACAACTACACCTAAAAGTAAAGAAACCACAGCCTCAAAAAGAAAGAAAAAAAATGGATAAAACTATGCAAAATGAAAAAGTGCAAATATGTCCTAGAAGAGCTGTGCACAATTATGAACTTCTACAAGGATTACGATAACAGAATCAGTATGTAACTGTATAAACAACAGTGATAAGTATCCTCAAAATACCATATAAAATGTACACTAGCTAGCAGTTTAGCAAACTAATGAAGTGCATAAGTGTGTAACATTAAATAGTGACAGATAACAACTCACTTACCATGACCTAATTTACAGTGAAGGCAAAGCACTGATTTGTTTATCTGCTTTGTCCAGCTCTAGTGCTCTTCTGTTCTAACAGTGCTCAAGTGCAAGTTCAAGTTCATTATTGTTTAAAAGTGAGTGCATAATCAGAATATGTATGCTTTATTGTATACAAAGCGAGGCATGTGTTAGTACAAAAGATAACATCAACAAAAAAAGTATTTTTAAAAACACTTAATACAATCAATCAACATTAAAAAGCATTATACAATATTAAAATCAATGCATTACTTCATCAAACATACAATTCCAGGCAGCGTTTTACATTTTGACCCATTTTAGAGATTCAGAACATTGCAGGCACCTAAATAAAATTTGATGATTTTATATGTCATGGGATTATGTTTTCCCACTAAGAGAATTGCAAGTTTTGATTCAATTATTTAGACCTCTTATTTTTTATTTTATTTTTTTTAAGAAAGACAGTAGCCATCTACCTCTAAGATCCACTAAAAGTGGACAATCCATGATCAGGTGCCAGCTGGAAATGTACACCTCCTGGTCACATAAACATTTCCTTGGTTGTTTTACCATGTCCCAGGAGATATACAGGGACTCTCTTTACCATCTATGGTCCACTGAGCCTTTAAGTTTGAGGGTTTATTTAAAAATCAGAATGTTGGTTTTATGAGTATTTATTTCCAATGAGAGCTTGTTAATGAAGTTACTTATGTTATCTAGAGTTTTTCGTAAACCCAAAGCTGTTCTAGATATTATAAAAGCATTGTCTGCATACATTAATACTTTAGACTGATTATCTAGTATTTTTGGTGCATCTATATCTATATCTATATCTATATCTATATCTATATCTATATCTATATCTATATCTATTCCTTTTAACTTATGGACAGTTTGATCAATATAAAGGTTGAAAAGCATAGGAGCTAGTATACATCCCTGTTTAAACCCCTTTTAGTTAGCTTCCCATTAAGAGAATATCTGACACATGTATACGTATTAGAATGTACAGTAAACCAATAATCAGTTTAGTAAGTGTGGATCAATGTTGTATTTGGTCAAAATTTTCCACAGAGTGCTTCTGTTTACATTATTGAAAGCGTTTCTTAAGTCCAAGAAATAGCAAGATAAACTTCTCTTCTTACCCTCAACATATTTTAGAACCAAATGGTTGATAATGACAATATTAATAATAACTGGCCTGTTTTTTCTAAATCCATTTTGGTTTTCAGATAATATTTCTCTTTCCTCTAACCATATTACTCTTTCTTCAAGGACAGAATGAGAGTACTTTTTAATGGGAATACATATCAAAGAAACAAGCCTATAGTTCATAGGTCCATCTTTACAACTTTTTTTTTATGTACATGGACAATTTCCATGGTTAACCAATCTTCTGGAATACTAAATGTATTATTAATGTAACAGTGCAAACATGTTGCAGTATTGATCATTGCTGCACTCATCTTCTGTAACAGTGAAAACTTAAATGGACAACTGTACCACATGTACAAAAAATTACACTCAAGGTACTAATCAATCACCATTCAGGCAGCATGCATGCCTACTCTGACCATACAGTATATTGAGGATGTCAAATGCAGACAATCAACTCATACATGCATAATGATGGCAAAAAGACATCCATAGCGATATCTAGTCTGCTTGCCCTACATTACAACACTGTATTGGTGTTGGTGGGCATCCCTTTTTGTTTCTGCACCCCTTTTCTATCGAATCCCATATCTTGTCTCTTGTTATATTATTTTTTATATGTTTTCAGTTGCATTTGGTTGACTTTTAGGTGAATCTATAAACTTGAATCAATCAATAATCTCATATGCCTGCCCATTATTGTTTGAAGCTGCTCAATGATTTGGCATATGCCACTTCTTCTGGCAGCTTGTTCCACATGTCTAACAATCTTTCAGTGAAAATGCTACTTTGCTGCATGTTTATTGTTTATTGTATGTTATATGTTTATTGTTTCTATCTTTGTTGGGTAGGACCTGAAAAAGAACCATTGGTCCAGTGTCCTTACCTGTTTTAACAAAATTTAAATAAATAAACAGAAATGTGCTTGTGGATGTCTTTTTTTGAACCCCCGCATGTTTCAGTGACTTCCCTTTGTATCCCATGCAGGTGCTTTTATGTTTTGATTGAGTCATGCCTTTTCCTTCTTTTTTTCAAGAGTGTACATGTTCAAGTCCTGTAGCCTCTCCTCATATGTCTTGTTGCAGTATAGTCCATTGACCATCTTGGTTGCCCTGCATTGTACTGCTTCCACCTTGTTGCAGTCATTCATCAGGTGTGGACTCCAATACTTGCACAGTATTTCACATGCATTCCCACCATAGACTTGTACAATGGAAGGATCGCTTCCCAGTTTATATTACTTATCCCCTTCTCAATGTATTCCAGTGTACTGTTTGCCTTACCTATAGCCTATGCTTATGTTTCCTCAAGGAAAATGGAAATTGTGGTTCAGTATTTTGTCCCAAATGCCAGTTTTTCTTCTGTTTATGACATACCATATATGTTATGATTATGCAAGGAATGCTAAATGCTTCTTAATGTTTTTCCTAGCATTCTTCCTTGCAAAGGAGCCTTTATGTGTCATATTTCCTACAGTGGATCCTCTCACTGTTTCCAACAACCTCTGCTACTTGAACTGTGGGATAGTGTTCATTCACTTTGTGATAAGGAATGGACATGATTGTGTTACATACTGGTGTCTTGATCAGCCAGACTGGAGTACCAAAGCACTACATATAAATTCTCAGCTCAGCTATATCTCATATTTTATAGTGCAAGGGCAAATTGTTTTTGTGGTTTGGTATAATTCAATTATATGATTTATTCAGAGTTATGACAGTAATTTTGTTAGACTTGTTATCCCCATGTACACACTTGTAAAATTTTATATTATCTTCCAACATATTGTGGACTTTATAGTACAGCAATTCATTTAGAGAGACAAAACAGGTTTCAAACAAATTTCATTGCATCAAAGAATGCAATGGATATATGAACAATTTAGAAAAAAAATCAAAACAATGAGAAGCAAGTGGAATTAGCAGTAACTATTTTTCCTTTAGTCATTGGAACACTGAAACTTGGATTTAGGAGTATTTTGTTTTTCATTGCCATACACTGGAAACCTATAAATGAAAAAAAAAAAACAACTCCAACTGCTAATAAAATGGCAGTGAAACATACAAAGGCCCCAAACCAACAAAAAACACTCCAGCTACATGAGCATGCTCATAAAAAACAGCACACAAAGTAATAGCAATTACTGCACAGCTCACAGACAGGGTATAACAAGCTTTATTAAATATTATAAAAAAGCTTACCAGCTCCAAGAACAGGCGAACAAGGACCACGACTGGATTTGCAACAAGTGTGTTATCAGGGAGATGGTCTTGTTGCCACATGTTGCTCTTCTTAAATCGTAGTAGCATTTAAAGGGGCAGTACATTGAAACCAAATACCATATATGAATACTTAAGATATATGTAAAGTGCAACATGATTCAGTGCAAATACCATATTAAATCCTGTGTCACTCAAATAAATTAGCCCTCACTAATATTGTAAAACACAATGCAGACAACAGAGCACAATATACACAAATGCATAACAGTAGAGAAAAACTCACTGCAACTGGGGACTGATGTACTGATCAATACACTTATTAAAGATTATGAGCCCCAACAACCAGAGGTGGCAGAAGATATAAAAATAAAGGAGACAGCAGTAGTAGCATTTAAGGACCATCCAGAGTTTGATGCTTATGAAAGGAGACTTAAAGAAGCAGTACAAAGAGAGGAGAAAAAAATACAACAAATTAATTTACACAAATTTGAAAGACATAGGCAGGACTATCTACATGATCATGTTTTTGACTGGCATAAGAAGACAAAAAAACAGAGAGGTAGAATAAATAGAAACAGGACATCTAGCCCTGGAGACTAGGCCACAGGAGGTTAAATAAGACCAATACTTAAGAATTGTAGCCACTCAGCAGCATATACCTCTAACAGTGAATCCAAAACAGAGGATCCTTTTTTATCCAGGGGCCAAGAGGAGCGATTGGACCTCAGATTGCAAGAAAGAGTATCAGAGAGAACAGTACATTTCCAGGACCAACCCAAAGAGACACGACTACTGAAAGGCCAGGTACAAGTAACCCCGTCACAACAACAAATCAATTCGATGAGGCGGATTGGGAGGAAACACTGGAAACAGATACTGAGACAAGAAAACTGGATAAGATAGGAACCTGAAAATATTGTGTTTTACAATCTCCCAGGTGCAATTCACATTGGACCAATTATCTGTCCTATGAAAGGGACTTTAATTTGTTCCTACTGCAGATTCCAGGCCATTAGAGGTATATGTGGATCTTCACAGACTCACCAGGAACCTGAACTTAAAAGTCCACTTTGAGAAAACTAAAATGTGTTGAGGTGTCAACTCCATGGAAATGGCAGCGACTCAGTCATCTACTCTGGAGCAATAGGTAAGGTGCTTTAGACCCCATCTAACCTTATGCCAGCCTATAATGACACTGTCCGTGTGTTCAAGAGAGCATGTGAAAATGATATTAGAATACTACTGGCACATAATGACAAACCAAGATTTGTCAACATGATACATGAAGAGTCAGCAGCTATGAGATCATTAATGGCTAACAAAGATCTTACTATCAAGCCTGCTGACAAAGGGGGAGCTAATATGGTTATGACCACAGCACAATACATAAAGGAAATCAAAAGGCAACTGTCAGATCTATCCCTTTATAAAAAACTGCCTAGACATCTGACACTTCAATATAAAAGGGAAATAGACTCCTTTCTGCATTGTGCTGAATCTGAGGGTACTATGGACCACAATGAGTTGTCGTGATTGACAGTTTGTCACCCAATAAAGACAAGTATTTATGTTCTACCAAAAAATATGTAAGGATCTCCAGAACCCCCCCAGGGTACCAAATAGTGTCGGGGATAGGTTCCCCTATGGAACCACTTTTGAGATAGGTAGATTCATATATTAAAGATTATGTACAGAAACTTCCATCATATATTAGGGACACCACACACATACTGGGCATCCTGGAGGACATGCAATCTGAAACAGATTGGTTTTTGGTATCAATGGATATTTGTTCACTGTATACCAACATTCAACACAAGGGAGGTTTGGATGCATTATGCTATTGATTGGATGGGGATGCATCTTTACATATAGCAAAAAAAGAGTTTTTATTGAAATGTGCAGAACATGTCCTGGTAAAAACTTTTTTTCTTTTCCCGTGAGAAGTTTATCTACAGTTAAAAGGGATTACGAATGGGGCTACTTTGGCAAATGGAAAAAGGAATACATCTATGACAGCCAGGTCAATTTGTTTTACTATATGGTTGACATTTGGCCTCGTTTTATAGACAACATATTTATGGTGTGGCATGGCAGCAGAGAGGAACTCATGGAATTTGTAACTTATTCGGAGAACACAAACAAACATCTAAAATTTACAGTACAATGTGATCCACTGTCCGTATCCTTTTAGATCTGAAAATAATTAAAAATGAGGATGGTACATATAGGACTAACACACACACACAATATATATATATATACACATATATATATATATATATATATATATACATATATATATATATATATATATATATATATATATATATGTAAAGGGATGGGTAAGAACTCACTACTTATGTCCTCTAGCTGCAACATATGATCAAAAATATATCCAAGGCCCAAATGATGAGAGTGTGATGTAACTGCAGTGAAGACACTGACTTTGTAGTTAATGAGTCAGATTTATGTCATAAATTCCTGGCTTGAGGGTATAATGTTGTGAACTGTTGTCAAGGCCTATGATGAAGTAATGGAGATGAATGGACAGGGGTTACTTTGTGAGAAAAAGAAGAATGTTGAAAACCCCCATATAAATTTAGTGACAACATATACTAAACAGGCTAGGGAAATTCAAGAGATTGTGGTGAAACACTTGTCCATCCTACAATCAAACCCTATACTTAGAGAAGCCATGAAGGAAAAACCCAGAATGGTGTACACACGTGCCACCAATCTTAGGGACCAACTAGTACATAGCTACTAGGCCCCAATAGAAAGAGAGAAGGACCATAGAAACTGGCTGCCCCTACTACCTTGTGGTAATTTCACTTGTGGTCATTGATTAGAACTGATACTTTCAGTTCATGTCACACACTAACATATTAATATACTAAAAACCAGCAGAATAGGCCTGATGGTCTGTCGAATCTGCTTGGTAGCTAGCCTCCTAATGGGTGCTTGCTTGTAACAGTACTAAAAGCTTCATAATGCAGAGCTTTTTTAATTGCAACACGGAATATATTTTATATTTGGCCACATGTAACTGTGGATCATTCTATGTAAGTAAAACTACCAGGCAATTTAAAGTATGTATAGGTGAGCACATTAGGGCTATCCAGGCAAATGATATGAGTGATGCATTAGCTACTCATTGCAGACTTAAGGGCACAATTGGACACACCTTCAAATTCTGTGGTATAGACAAAGTATGCATAGGACCAAGAGGGGGTGATCTGAATGACAAACTAAAACAGAAAGAGTCATTCTGGATTTGTACCCTGGGGGCTTAACTACACCAGGTCTGCATGACAAAATTGAACTGATGCCTTGCATAAGAAAATAGTTATTTTTGGATATTTTTTTTGCTATTTCCAGCCCCCACTGTGATGAATTTGTATTATGTCTTAAGTTGTGATTATAAAATTATAAATTTAAATTTAAATTATTCATTATGTCCACTAATTAATTTATGCATTCCATTCTTATGTACCTCAAAGTGGAAGATTTCATCTCCCCTCACATTAGATAAGATCTGGAAGCAAATTAAATATGTGGATTGAATATATTTTTTTTAATCGCTCGAAAGTAAATACATGCAGTTTATTGATTCAAGGTTCTCTACTGCTATGCATTTGTGTACATTGTTGTCTATTGTTTGCAGTGCTTTTTAATATATGGTTAGTGAGGGCTAATTTATTCATGTGACACAGGATTTAATATGGTATTTGTACTGAATCACGTTACACTTTATATATACCTTAAGTATTCATATATGATATTTGGTTTCAATGTACTTCCCCTTTCAATGTTACTTCTATTTCAGAAGAGCAATATGTGGCAACAAGACCATCCCCCTGATGACATGCTAGTTGTGAAACCAGTCGGGTTCCTTGTTTGCCTGTCCTTGGAGCTGGTAGGCTTTTTTATAATATTTAATAAAGCTTGTTATACCCTGCTTGTGAGCTGTGCTATAATTGCTATTACTTTTTAAGCATACAAAGGACCTAGTGAACACTTCTCCTTTCCCTCTTATTACTGTCAAAGTGGATGCTAATGTATCTTTTTATCTGTGTATACAGTACATGCTAATAATCTAATAATGTATACTTTTTTATATTCAGAACCTTGTGCTAAATGTGCATTAAGTCAATAAGACAAAACAATGTATCTAAACAGCACCATAACTATAAACACTTTATAGTAAAGTTGGAGCATTGATCCACCACTGTATTAATTACTTGAAACATTTTTGGAGTCTGTCGGGGGATGAGTTCATGGGTTGCTATTCCTGAGTTGAAAAATTATTATTCTGGATTGGGTCATGATGGCACATGGTCATTACGCTGTAGCTGAAACCATGCATGTCAATCCCATGTGTGGAAAACAGTGTGTGGCAACAGAAACAGCACACACCTGAATGGTCTCTTTGTTTTTGAGGTGGGCATGACCCCCTGCACCCACACACCTCAAAATTATTATAATCAACTCTGAGGGGGTACGGACATGGGGCAAGAAGAATATTTCAATCAGCACTTGTCCTTGGCACACAAACAAAATAAAAAGTAAAAAGGTTCCCTAGCAGGGAATCAAACATGGCCCTCCCCACCTTTTAACAGCTGGATTGGGTGCTCTCACCACTCCACCACAGGAGCAGCTTGACTAAGCACCCAACTGGCAGTGATTTCATCCACTTCCCCTTCCTGTGCAGAGCAAAAGGGATAGTGATACTTGTGTATCGCTCATATAACCCTGTCGCTCTGAAGCACTACGTGCTATATACCACGCAGTTCTTCATGCTCAGTTTAGTCTGCAACATAATGACCCAGTACCGGTCAGAACAACAATTAATTGTCCACAATATTGTAATTTTTTTTTTATTTAGTAGACATATACTAGTATTTAATAAAATGGTTATTATTAGGATGGAAACATTAATCCAACTACTCTTGGATATTGTCTCCCTGAAATATTTAGCCTTACTTATGACTGGCAACTAGAGGTGGGTGAAGTGGCCAAAATTTGCTCTGCGAAGTGATTAGTGGAGTAATGCAGAATCTGAAAAATAGTCCGCAACTTGAAGCAGAGTACTTCGTGTCATAATGAGGAACCAGAAGTCCATTGAAACCAATGACTTCACATTATTTTGCCTTCCCCAAACCACTTCTCCACCAATTTTAAGGTGAAGTACATTAAAATCAATGTACTTTGCATCACTTTGCCTTGTTATTGAGCTCCAAGGCAAATTTTGCAGAGCTTCATGGGATTGCAGGTCACATGGACTCTAGATTGTTCTGCACAGCCACAGTTCTGTGTAGTGTGTGCATAGTGGAAGATGGAGACAGTTTCTTCTCAGAGCTCTGTGATTCAAATCCTCTAAAAGCTGTTAAAAAAGTCTTTTTGAGGCATTTTTATTTGCTCAAAATTTAATACATCGATTGTAGGAAACCCTCCTGTGCTCATATCATCGAGTGTTTATTGTATGTGTGTGATTTTGAATGTTAATTTAGAACATTCAGTCTGTGTAGTGACAGACACTTGAAGTGTGCTTTGGGGAGGGGTGTATCTGTGGTGGAGGTAGGTTAAAACTGGGAGGAAAAGGCAGTCTTTCTGTTTTGGTTATATTTTTCTTGTATAACTGTGTTAATGTGCACACAGTAATATTTTCAATAATTCTTTATATTTTTTGTGCTGATTGTTGTGGTGCAGTAGTGCATAATTTCAGTTTGTTTAAAAGATTTGGTTATGTTACTGAAGTTTTCAATTTGCTATGCATTACTTGTAGTATAGTATATGTGTGAGTGTGTATGCAACGCATGCCATCAAATCATACACATTTTATTGTGCCACAGAGTAATTACAGCAGTGTGAACCTGCCATCCACCACACCTGCATGAATTTTTTGTACTGCTTTGTGATATCTTTACTGGTAGTGCACAATTACTGCCGTGCACTATCCCCCCAACCAGCAAAAGGTATTCTTTTCCAGATTTGGATTTGTGACTTGAGAGCACTGGTTAGGTGTTGTTGTGCCTTTGTGTCTGCATCTCTTGAGTGTGCAGCACAATCTTAATCTGTCTGTGCATTTGCATCTCCATAGGGCCCAATCTCCATCTGTAACAAGTCACAGTTATTTGGCTTCCCTTCAGAGTACTGGTATGGTGCATATCTCGTTGTGACCATTGTACTCATTGACGTGCGGTTTTAAATCAGGGTAATCATCACGAGTTACTCATGATACAAATCGTGTTCTTCATCTTCATGGTCACGATTCATGAATCACAATACTGTACGTTTTTTTGTAGTTAGTTCCATGTAAACCTGTTTCATAGTATCTTGGGTCTCGGCTTCAATCACCATTGTACTCATTGATCTAAGTTTTCAAATCAGGTAGTTTTGCATGGTACAGGTCAGGGAAGTACAGCTGTAGGTATCTGCATTCCCATACAGTTTATTATCATTGGTCATGTCACACCAGACAATCATCAAGAAACAAATCACGTTCTTCATGAATCACAGCAATTATTTTTTTTTCAGTTCTGTTGATATGCTCAAGACCTGTAAAGATGTCCAAAACATTGATGAATCTTTTTTAACTTTTTTAAACAATGTCCCCCCCAAAAATACTTACCTTCACTTTCTTGACCGTATTCCAACACCCAAATTCCTCATCAAGCCAAGAAATGCACACCCCAAGTTCGACTATATGACCTGTGATATAAAAAAAAGCAATGATTACATGTGTGTATGTATATGTATATATATATATATATATATATATATATATATATATATATATATATATATATATATATACATACATATATATATAAATAGATATATAGATATCCAATGTACAGTATATGGGTAATCACAAAGTTAATATTAGTAAGAAATGAAAAAATAAACATAAAAAAAGTTAAATTCAAAACCAACCACTGGATTATAAGGAGGCTCAGATTCCCGAAAAGAATAACTAAGCGAAAATGTCAAATGATATAGATAATGCACAAACATCAACTCCAACCTTCATTGAACTTAAAAATAGCAAGGTTCGTTGTGATACAGCAAAATAACATGATGAGAAAATATATGTATAGGACAAACAAACGTTTCCTTTTGATATAATTTCAATTACCCCATCATCAACATAGGGCATTTTAAATAATCTTAAGGATTCAATTGGCTCAGTTCTGAAAGCCTTAAGTTGGATGCAAGGTGCCTGCGCCAAACATAAATAGCATATGTGCCACCATGCATCACAAACAGTCCTCTGAGTTATTTTAAAGGTAACCTGTGACAACCACAGGCTGCCTGCCCAAATGGGGCTTGCACTGCCCCTGCACCCAAAACTGGACTGCGACTTGACGCTAAGGGGCATGTGGCTGATGCAAGATGCCACAGCCCTGAATATGGGATTTTCTAAACTCACCCAGATGACATATTTCTAAGGAGACTTGGAATATTCTCCTCTGGGTGAGTCCACTGTATGCAGCAATAGGTTATGGTCCTCCAGTGTTGCCAGAACTCACAACATGCCCCCCTCCCTGAACCCGACTGCAACCCGTAATATACTGTAATACATAAACTCCCCCTCATTCCTGATGCTGCCCTTCGCATGTAATATATCATATGTGCCCCTGATTCCTGATGCAGCCTGCATTATATGCAATAAAATCTCCCCATCCCAAATGCTATCCATTATATGTAATGGCAAATGCATTCCCCTCCCTGATTCAGTCCATATTATATTCAATACAATCCCCACCCCATCCCAGATGCTGCTCATGGTAAAATGTTTCCTCTCCCCATTCCCCGATGCTGACCCAGAAATAATTATTATTATCATGTCCCCCCCCATGGTGGTACAGTGTCCTCCCACCCTAACAGGTAGTGCCCACCCCCTCTCCCACCTTCCATCCTGAACAACAGTGAGCACCTGGCACAGTCCACCTCTCACCTCCATGTCCGGGTGCCAACTGAATTGACAGGGTTTGCATACGGTACAGTGCACATACTCATTGAAAATTGAGTGTATACACTGTACAGCACACAAACTCTGACAGTTCAGTCAGTACCCAGACATGGAGGTGAGAGGTGGGCTGTGTTGGGCACTGGCTGTTGTTCACGATGGGAAGTGGGAGGGGGGTGGACACTACCTGTTGGGGTGGGGGCAGTATACCCCATGAGGGGGAAATGAAAGTAATTATTACTGGGGCAGCATTGGGGTTTGGGGAGTGGAAACATTTGATATTATGCATACCACGGGCAGCATCCAGGATGGGGGGATTATTGAATAACATGTGGGCTGCATCGGAGAACAGGGGTGCATATGCTATATTACATGCAACGGGCAGCATCAGGGGTTGCATTTGATTACTGTATGCTGTACGGTGGCAACATCGAGGTTCATGGTGGGGGACATGGATTAATTATCTTTGACAGTGGCAATGTCAGGGGGTTGGGGGCACTATACTTCCACCTAGGGGTATTTTCAGTTGTATTGATGGGGCACATTGCTTATTGGGGTGGAGCAGGGCTGCTTGTGCCAGCTAAGGAGCCTGCAGCAGACCCTTCTCATGCATCAAGTGTTTGCCACAAGAAAGGGGTTGCTGCAAGTGTGGGGACTTACTGTAGGTGCCGGGACTCCTCCTGTACCAGAATCTGGTATAGGGTCCCTGGTGCCAGGGGCTTTGGTGCAGGCTGCCATTATTTGCAGCTTGCACCACTCTAAGCTGCTTTTGAGAATCGGGCCTAGTATGCAACATGAGTGTTTTTCTTATATATTTAATGAAAATTTAGTAAAGAGATCAAAAGAGACTGTTCCATTGATTATCAAACGGATATGATAAATCCTATAAGCTGTTTGGCTAAAGAAACCTATAATAACTGGTCAGCAATTTTTCCTATAGACTAGATCAGTTGATATTTCCCATAACAACTGGCTGGTTGTTATGACATTCACGTGCCATGCCACTCAACTGATGCCACTCCTGCATTGGCTCAAGGAATGGATGTGGGTGGGTTGTACAGTGTTTTAAAGATGGTGCTCCATCTGTCACTTCATGAGAACCAGCCACAAAAAGTACATGATCATCCCTTCTTTATTTTTTGAAATGTATCTGGTTGATCCAACCTTGTACCCTGCTAAATATCTGGTTGATCCTGCTGTTTGACCATTTTGGCGATGGAGCATGCCCAGGGAGTGTCGTCCTAGATGTGATCTCGGGGTTACAAACTGTAAGCAAATTTTAAAAAAAAGAGCATCAGGCACCAAATTAAAAAAAAGAAAAGAAAAGGGAGAAGGCAGTAGCAAGAGGGAGTCACAGGCAGTGTGTGTGTGTGTGTGTGTGTGTGTGTGTGTGTATATGTGTGTGTGTGTGTGTGTGTGTGTGTGTGTGAAAAATTGCTTCTCAGTCCATTAAAAAAATAAAAAATGAGGAAGTGTGTGGCATACTCAAATTTAATACACACCCTTGGTGTGGGATGCTTTAATAAACATTTATGTAGCATCCCACACCTCGGGTGTGCATTAAGTTCTCGTGACACACACTTCCCCATCATTTATTCTCTATTTAATCACTGTTGATATCTCAGTATGTCATTCTGGTTGAAAAATGAGTACCACTGTCAGTAATTTCTATATACTTTGGGGCCATTTTATAATTGCAGTCATAATTTCCAAGATGTGGTGTATCATTCCTTCTTGGGTGTTTGAAGGCACTCAGCACTTCTTCATGCCTCACAATGCACCTAAGGTGTGATGTTATATTATGATGTATCACACCCTGGAGTGATTCACTGCTAAAGTACAGAAGCTTGCTGAAATTAATGGACACAAAATTTGATCACCACTTATGAGACAAGTAAACCTAGCCTAAATTACCTAATCTAAATTAAGATATGTCAACACTTTTGAAGAATGAAAATTCCAAAACTCAGCCACTGCCAATGTTATACTTAAGATTCAAAACAAAATTGAAGACCTGGGAATGATAAAATTATTACTACAAGATTTAAGTAATACAGTAAATGGACTTAAATATTTAGTAAACTTAGATAATAAGGAAAGTAAGCAATTACTAACTGTTTCTAATAATAAGACAAGTGGTCAAACTCAAGAATCATGCAGAATTGAATTTTTGTTGCAACCTTTAGTACAAAAAAAGAAAAAAGGAAGTCCTCAAAACAGTAATTACTGATAAAAATGAAGAAAAAGAGGGATACAGTCTTCAGAACAGATTAAGTCAGGATTTAGCAAATGCAGTGAAAAAGTTCCATTTGGCAAATGCAGGAACAGTATAGTGAAACAAATATGAATTTTACAACAAGGAATGTAATCACTTAGATTTATTGTCATTGAATACCAAATAATATTAAAACAGTTGGGGCATGAGTTAGTCTATTCAAGACAACAAGATGATTGTAATGCTGATATACAGAAAGTTCTTAAGGAGAGAATACCTCAAATTGCTTCCAACCAAAATAAAGATAAAGCAATCCAGTTAGATCCACTTCCAGAAGAATTATTACAATGGGACCCAGTTATTATTTCACCCATGACTCAGAAGAAAGAGGACAGGGAAACCATCTGAGACTATACTAAAAATAAAAAGGGATACCTTAGTAGAAAAATAAGAGAGCTAAAAGTAAACAATCTAATTTCAAAAGTAGTTCAGTCTCAAAAGGTACCAACTGTTTTTGCCTTAAGGCTTAATAAATACACCAAGTGAAAGAACTAAGAATAAAATCCAAGTAAACTTTGTACTGGGAAGATTAACTCCCCTGCAGATCAAATTAGAGGGTTCAGAAGAAATATTGATTCTTCATGGTGTGCCAGAAAAGAAGAATGAATCTCAGGAGTCTATGGAGAGTTTAATTAGGTTGCTGGTCTGTCAAAATACTCAATCTGAAGAAAAAAACAAAACAAATGAATGCTACATTACAAGTCTATAGGCATAAAAGTTATAATAATATGGGGCAGATTTCAATAATTTTAAAGAATTTGAAAGAAATGTTTTCAGTTTTAGAAAACAGGAACAAACTGGACCAGCTGGGGATCATTTGGAGACTCCTGTTACAACTGGAATATTATCAATGAAACCTAGAAGTATACCAGTACATTGATTGACCAACATAATTCCTTGGCTGATATTTTCTCTTTTACTGATCACTATACATCTAATAGAAATACAAATAATAATGTTTCAGTTACTGAAGAGAACTGCCGTGGGAAACTATTAATTTGCTAGTTCAAAGTAGTTGCTCTATTTTTAAAAATCAACTAGGTTTAACATTAGGACATCAGGATGTTAAATGGGTCCAGAGAAGGATGGGATGGAACAAGATAGTCAAATGATGGAGGCACTAACATGGAGAATACATGGAGCTCTGACACTCAATCAACATACAGGTAAAAACTCAGACTCAGTCACTAACCAGGAAAGCAGTCCACTATGTATCTAATTATGTTACAAAACCTTTATTTTAGAATTTAATAAAAAAAAAAAAAAAGTGAGACCAGAGCTCAGTGTTTTGCATGATTGTTGTGCTTTATCTAGATCCATTCTGCCACCTATTGATCGTCCTTATATGGTACAGCCAATGATTAAAAAAACATGTAATGCACAAAAACATGTGATAAAAAGTGATAACTGATGACAACAAAAATTGACCCAAAAGTCAAATGGGAGCAAAAAAAACAACAGCAAGGACAATGATTTAAAACAAATTGTGCAATGCAATAAATTGATATAAATAAGCTCAGTAGTTAGTTAATAAGTTTAATAAACATTAACCCACTGATAATAAATCAAGTACAAACAGCATGTCTAACAATATGTAAGCAATAAGACACAACAGGGTGTGCATTAGACACTTTAACACTTTAACAGCTAGGAGGTGTAGTGAGTCACGAGGCCACAGGCCGAGAGCGCCCAGCCTCCTATCCATGTGTTAAAGTGTCTAACGCACATCATGGAGTGTCTTATTGAATTTGTAAAATGGTTATCTAAAATGCAGATGTATGTCACAACTAAAATGCATAATATTTAATAGTGAAACACAATGCTTGTCTTAATTTTTAGTAAAATAGTTCCTCCACATGTTTTTTTTTTTGACTTGAGGACTTTTGAGCTGCTAAGGCATCCTTACTTGTATTTGTGTAGCTGTTATGGCACCCCCCCCCCAAGTCTTACTTCATTTAGTTTGAACAGGAAGTTATTCTGTCTTCATTTTACAATTTTTCTAAATTATGGTAACAGGTATTGTGAAATGGGCATCAAAATATTAAGTACTATTCAGCCAACAATGAGGATGGAGTGAGGAAGCGGTCAGTTGAGTGAGTGAGTGAGTGAATGGAAACAGGAGCAAATGTCAAGTGAGGAATGGTGCAGCAGAAGGTGAGGTTGCTAAACAAAGAACATAAACCAGATTTTTTTTCAATAATGGAAACATTAGGAGACTTTGTGAGGTGAGGGAAGTTCTCAGCAGTTGGCAAGTCAGACCACCACATGGAGCGAGGGAGTGTGTGGGTGGCCGAGGGAGCATGTGAGCGGGTGAGGAGAGAGAGAGCATGACAGTTGTTTTTTCTTAATGTGCTGCCTGCCTCCATGTAAAAAAAACATTACAAAAGCTAAGAGCCTAAAGGAGGGAAGTATGGAGCACCTTAGGACAGCCAGAGAGATTTAGGTTGGCAAAACAAGATGGCTGCTTTAGCTTTTATGAACATTCGATCTGGGCAGCTTTACCAGTATCAGTGCCCACTTGTTCCTGTATGTTAGACACTTTATCACACAGGTATTGCCCAATCAAATTCCTTATATTTTGATGCCCATTTCATAAATATGAATGTACAGTATACAAATACAGAGCACAATTGCAGAGATCAGATTGGAAACTATGTTTTTCATTTAAGAAAATTGTGTCATACAGTAGTTCCAAGAAATTCCTATCAGATAGCTTTATATGAACATATGTACAGTCCAAGCATATGAAAGTTGCCAGCAGAAAAACACTGAAAGGTCTAGCTAGACTGCTCATGTTGCAGAGTCCTTAGTGGCTTAGCAGGATTTCCCAGCTATGAACTTGTGCTGTCTCTCAGTCTGCAGAACATTTTCCTCTAGGAAACCTACCAGCCTTTCCATAAAGATTGCCCCTATGAATTTACCCATGATTGAGGTTAGTCTGACTGGTCTGTAGTTGGCCAGGTCATCTCTGAGTCTACATTTATGGAGTTGCACCACATGCACCATTCTCCAGTCCAGGGACACTACCTCCATTTCCACAGAACTATTGAAGAGGACTACTGGGGGCCTGCTACTTCCTCCACTAGTTCCCTCAGGACCCTGAGATGGATACCATTCAGGCCCAGGGATTTATCAATCTTTATGGCCAATAATCCCTCTTCACCCTATCCTCACTGATCTTTTCACCTGTGCACTCCTCTCCCCCTCCTCCCTTGCGGTACTGGGCCAGTTCTTTCTTTGATATTGGCAGAGCAGAAGTATTCATCCAATTCCTCTGCCTTATCCCAATTATCTTATCCCCCCCTTACCACACAATACCTTCTTTCTTGTCCTTCCTCTCTGTAACTTATTAAAATAAAGGCTCTTTAAACTTTTTAATCCCTTCCCAACTAGCAATTCTTCCTTGCCTTGGTCCACTGAACTGCTTTCCCCACTTGTTTGGCTTTTCTATACTACTCCTCTCTGTCCTCATCCTTCTGAATCCTCCGTAACTTCCTGTAAGTGGTCCATTTATCCCTGGCTGCCTGGGTTACCTCTCTATTAAAACAATTAGGTGCTTTGGCCCTAGAACTTTTCTACTTCATTCTGACATACTCATTTGTGGCTGATACTATCCGTTAACATTTCTGGACTACTCCATCCCTTCACTGAGGCTAGCCAGGTGTTTCTTCCTTAGCAAATCCACATCTTCCTTAAGTCCACCTCTTTGAAGTATAGGACCTCGGTCTTGGTGCTTGCCTTCTCTCTCTCTCCTCATGTCCAGTCAGAACCACACCATGCAGTGGTCACTCCCTCCCAAGGCTCCTCAACCTGGATGTCCTGAACATGGTCCCCATTTGTAAATACCAGATGAAAGATTGCTCCCTCCGGTGGGATCTGTGATATCTTGGGTCAGTAGTCCACTCTGCACCTTTAACTAACTCCTGGTGCAGGTTTTGGCAGGAATCTTCCAATCCACCTTGGGTAGATTGAAATCCCCCACAGTCACCACCTGCCCCTTGTCAACAGCTGCCCTGATTAAGGACTCCAACTCCCTATCCCTTTCCTCCTCCTGAGAAGGTGCTCTGTAAACCACCCCAGCTTTACCTATGTTTCCCTAGTTGATAGCAACTGCAACCACATTGCCTCTGCCTTTCCCTTCTCTGCCTCCTCCCTCATACAGATTATTCCTTCCCTTACAGATATCATTGCCATCCTTTTTTCCACTGCCCTGTCCCTTCTGTATAATTTGTACCCAGTGATAGAGAGGTCCCAGCCATGGTTTGCTGTCACTCAAGTTTCTGTGACTACAACAAAGTGTACCTTCTTCTCTGCCATCATCACCTGCAGGTCATCCATTTTGTTTCTAAGGCTTCTTGAATTTAGGAACATCACCTTCCACCATAACTCTGTTCCTCCCTCCCCCAGCCTGGTTGTCCTCAGCCCTACCCTCCATAACCCCCATTTGTCCCATAGATTATTTTCCCTCTCTATGCTCCCGTGCCTTGTATCCACCCTTTCAGCCAATGAAGAGCTGCACCTCTCTGCTGCCTGCTGACTACTGCCCCTCTCTATCCCATACCCTAATCTCAGCTCATCTTGTACAGACTGGTGGCAATCTTGACAGCCCCCTCCTCCCAGAGACTCTGGGCACAAGTACCCAGCCATCCCCGCAACAGTTTAAATCAAGGCTCCTGGCCATGTACTCTCCCAGCCTTTCTCTAAGCATCCTAGAACCCACTCTGCCAAGGTGCAGCCTATCCAGTGTGCATAGGGTTTTGTTATTCCAGGCCTCCCTGCTACTATGCAACCAAAACCCTCCCCCTTGCACCATTCCTTTAGCAAGCAATTAAAAATCACAATTCTTCTTTTCCTTGATGTACTGACTTTAGGTAACTGTAGAAATTCAGAGATGTGCTACCAATCTACTCACCCTCCCTACAGATCCTCACCACTCCACTAAACTTCTCCTGCACTACCTTCACCTCAACTTCAGCTAGGTTGTTTGTTCTTAGATGAATAATTACATGTGACTCTACCTACACTCTGCAGAAGCTGTCCTATCATTGGCACACATATCCTGCCATCATGCCCGGCATACACAGAACCTTCCTAACTGTCTGTACATCCCCCTTACTGTCCCAGAATACTCCCTTCACTATTGAATCACCCAGGATTTCAACTCTTTCTCCCCTAACCCTCATCACAAAACTTGGACCACAGAAAATAATGTCTAGGACCTGACAGTCCCAGGCTACACCATGTTTAGGAGGGATAGACTAAAAGGTAAAGGAGGAGATATAGCCCTTTATGTCAGGTGTGACATTGAGGCTGAGGAAGATGGATACATCAGGGGAAGTAGTGGGAAGACAGAGTCACTGCTGGTGCCGTTCACAGTGGCCATGGGCAAAACAGTACAAATGGGATGATTTGTACACTGCCAAGAGAGGAATAGGGATCTTGGGGAAGACCTAGTCAGATGACTTTGTGGTAGTGGGTGACTTGTATTTTTACCTGATGCTGATTGGGATGCTCCAGCTGTCAAAAGCACCTGACGTCAGACCTTGCTGAATACATTTCAGTGCACTCTGCTGTTACAGTTACAGTAGAGAACCCACCAGTCAGGCTGCCATCCTCAGTGTGGTGCTCACCGACTCCGAGATAGTAGGAGTAGTGCAGGTAGGAAAGACTGAAGAGAACAGTGATTGTAACTCTACTGTATCTGGTTTGAGCTAGCCCTGGGGATTGATAAACCCCAGCTGAGAGCTGAGGTCCTCAATTTCAGAAGGGCAGATTTCAACAGGATGAGGAAGCTGGTCCAGGAGAAATTAACTGGGATAGACAGCATCGGAAGAGTGGAGGTGAGAGGAGGCAATAAAAGGAGTATTCCCAATGCATCCAAGATAAGCTGGAGGACAGTAACCAAAAGTAACAGGTACTGTAAAAGAAACCAGTGTGGTTCTTGGAAATGGTCAGGGAAACAGTAAGAGTCAGCCAAGAAAAAGGCCTTCATAGGTACAAAGAAAAGCAGGGGAGGAAGAATGGGGAGAATGCCAACTGAGAACTAGAGAAGAAATAGGGGTGGTTAGGGAAGCTAAAGCGGACACAGAGCTGTGTATTTCTGAAGGGATCAAGAGTAGGGAAAAGCAATTCTTCAGGTTTATTAGGGAAAAAGGAGGAAAGGAGGAGGACTTGATAGGCTATCTGAGGGAGGTAGGGTAAAACAGGAGAATGTGCAAGAGGCATTCATCCTTAATGACTGCAGCTCTGTATCCACCAGGGAAGACAACAGGCCCTTGCCAAAAAGTGGCATCAAGGCAGCCACAAAGGTGGTCTTGGAGTGGAGGCAGCCAGTACTCTCCAGCAAAAGGATCCAGTATTGGTTAGCAGCCCCTAAGATTGATAAGGACCAGAGGCCAGACGGGATGCACTCATGGGTGCTAAGGGGACTAGCAGCAGAACTAGCTGAACCCCTAGTATAGGGCAATTCAATAGCTCATTACAAACAGGGGTGGTTCTGAAGGACAGGAGGGTGGCAGATATAGTTCTGCTCCATGGGGGTGGGGGTGGGAGGTGGACAAGGAAGAAGAGAGGAACTATAAAGCTGTCAATCTTACCTCAGTTGTGGGAAAGCTGATGGAGTCAATAGTCAGGGAGGACCTAGTAGGCTACCTGGAGAGCAATGACCTCCAGGCTAGTAAACAGAATGAATTTGTGGTAGGGAGGTCTTGTCGGGCTAAGCTAGTAGTTTTCTTTCCTGGGTAATGAGGATGTTGGATAGGGGCCACATCATGGATTTACCCTGTTTTGATTTCAGCAAGGCCTTCAACTCAGTGCCTCACAGGCACTTACTGAAAAAAACAGAAGCCCTGGGGGTGGCAAGTGACATAGTAAGATGGGTAGGAAATTGGATGAGGGGGGAGAGGCAGCAGAGGGTCATTGTAAATACGGTCAAATCAATAGAGAGGGAGGTTATAAGAAAGGTACCATTGGTACTGGTCCTGGGGCTGGTCCTCTCCAACATGTTCATCAGTGACATTGGAGAAGGAATCCAGGGCAGGCTGTGTCTCTTCACAGATGACACAAAGCTCTGTGATAAGATGGACAGTGATGATGGAATTAGGGAGGTGCAAAGTGACCTGCATAGATTGGAGTGGTGGTCTAAAATGTGGCAGTTGAAATTCAGTGCCAAACAGTGCAAGGTGATGTACCTAGGGAGCAAGAATCCTAGGACAAAGTACTAGATGGGAGGGGTTAAACTGAGTACTATGACAGAGGAAAGGGACCTAGGTAGGAGTCATCATTAGTGATACCCTCAAACAATCAAGCCATTGCAATAAGACCTTTAATAAGGCAAACAGGATGTTAGGATGTGTTTGGAGGGGTAGCGAGAGTAGAAGAAAAGAGGTAATACTACCTCTTTATAGATCAATGATAAGACCACACCTGGAGTACTGCACCCAGTTCTGGAGTCCTTACCACAGGAAAGATAAGGACAGGCTAGGGGTGGTGCAGTGAAGGGTTACCAGGATGATACAGGGTGAGCAGGGCAGATCTTTTGAGGATTGAATCAAGGCACTAAACATGTACTTGCAGGAGACCAGACAGAATAGGGGTGATATGACTGAGACCTTCAAATTCTTTAAAGTAATTAATGAGGTGAACTGTGAGGAGTTATTTAGTGCATGCACCAGTTCATGGTCTTGGGGGCACAAGGGAAAACTGGAAGGTGGAAAGTTCAAGAGTGATATGAGGAAGTATTATTTTATGGAGATGGTGATGGAGTCTTTCAATAGTCTGCCAGCTGAGGTAGTAAGCACCAAAACTGTAAATGATTTTAAGCTTGGGTGGGGCAGAGTGAAGGGTATCATGGTTACTCAGGGAAATAGTAGCAGAGAGGGGAATGGGGGTGGTTAGTGAGGGATAGTACCCTGGATGTCAATTTGGTCTCGGGTATAGATAGGGAACCATAGGCAGGCTGGATGGACCATCAGTCTTCTTCTTCCAGCATTGTCTATGTTTCTTTGTGTCTATCCCTTCCACCCCTCACACACTGCCCACCTCTTGAGATCCTCCTTTGTCTGAATTTCCCCCAGCCTTGCCCTCCAACTCTCCCTCAAGCCCCTTCCTACCAGTCTGCATTACCACTCCATTGCCCTCCACAGCCACCTTGCCTACCTTTCCTCTGGCTCTATCCTGCTATTAGGTACCCCCATGCTACCCACAATGGTCCTTTCATCTTGATCCTTCTGCCCACCTGCTCCACCCCCTACATCAGTCCTTCCCTTCCTAAACTTCCATCCAATCCCACCTTTACTGCCATCTATTCCTCCAGCCCCATCATCCATCTAACCTCCTTGGATCCCCTATCCTGAACGGGACCCTCTCCAAAGCTATGTCCCTCACTTCCCCATCCCAAGTAAGTGGGAGGAACCTATTCCCCACAAGCACCACAGTAAGTCCCTCCCATTCCTGCCCCTCCCTCTTAAACTCCCAATCCTCACACCACTCTCCATGCCCCACTTAGGTTTTTTCATCTCTGAGGCAGAGGAGCCAAAGGCATCTGGGTCCTCCCCTATTCAACCCTTCCTTCCCTGTCTGACTCACACACCTTGACCATCCCCCTGGCATCCTTCCCACCTGTCCCAACTTCCTCTCCTCCTCCTCCCTCACTAGCCTACCTAACTTCCATCTATGCTGCCTCACATCTGCCCTAATGTGATTCAGACTCCTGCTCTCTAGGCAACCTTTTGCCTCCCACAGTATACTCAAAAACACTGTTGTTCCACACCTTCTTCAACACACACCCCTACTCCTCTTCTTCCGATGCCTAGACATGTTAACTCCCCACCACATTACCTGAGTTAGTCCTTTTCTATCCTTACAAAATACAGCAACTACTCCTATCCCTTTCTGATTGGTTTCACCATTGGAATGCGCCCATCGGAGTGCGCCCATCATTAGGGCACCAGGATTTCATTTAACCAATCATCCTATATGTGGGGGGCTGCATCCTCTGCACCCCCCCATGTGGGGAGCTGTACCCATGCTACACCTAACTAAATATTTCAATTCTTGGGGGCAGACCTCGGGGAGGGGTGCTGAATTTCAAAGTTTGGCACCCTAATGATGGGCGCACTCCAACAGGTGCACAGATGACCAGAACAGTTTCTGGAGAGCCACCCCCTACTGCACACTTTATGAGCCTTCCCCAAATAAGGTGTCATTTCAACCACTCTGGTTCCTTTTCAGGCCTCCCCTAGATAGGTTAAAGCTGCAGTCCCTCTGTAACCCTGCTCCTCTGTCGGCCTACCCTAGATGGGTAGCACTGTAGAATCTGCTGTCTCCTCCATAAACCTACTATAGATAGGGTATAGAAGTACCCCAATTGTTTCCTTCCCTGTAAGTCTACCCTAGACAGGGAGTACCTCAGACCCCATTATCCATGATCTCTGCAAGCCTTCCCTACTTGTCTCCTAGGTAGTCCAGTTCTCTCACTATAACCATTGGTCTCCCTTACCTTACTTGACCACTGCTGAGCAGAGTGGCCTATGGCTTAAGGTCCTCCCTTCTGGCTACTCCTGAATGCCACTTAGTTGGCTGTCATACTCCTGCTTCTTTACATTCAAACTATGAGGTCATTCACATGAAGTGTTGCTTGGGCCTCTGGGCTTTTCATAGTGACCTATAGTCACCTTACTAGATGGCTGTAGCCACATGTCTTCCCTGCCCACTAATGGCTCTGGCTTGCAACTGCTGATCTCCTTCCCCCTACCTTCCAATGAGCAGTACTCCCTAGAGGAAAGAAGGGGAAAGGGGGGTATGATAGAAACATACAAATACCTTACAGGTAAAAACAGGGTACAGGAAGGTAGCATTTTCCAAAGAAAGAGATGCTTGAGGACAAGTGGTCACACTATAAAGATGGAAGGGGGAGTCTCAGAGGTAATTTTTTTTTTTTATTTATTTGTAAATTGGTTTACAACCTTTGAGCCAGAGGCTCATTTCCAAAGGTACCTCATCACATTCAGGACAAACAGAACAATTTTAGGTTACAGAATACAAGTCACTGACTAGAATTACACAGAAATCATTTCATACATTATACAATTAATAGCAATTACAGTGAGACAGCAGAGCACATGCTGGTTTTTACAGTGGCAGGGTAAGGAAGTAATGTAAGGAAGTATTTCTTCACAGAGAGGGTGGTAGATGTATGGAACAGCCTCACAGCTGAGGTGGTGGAGGCTACAATGGCTACAGGATTCAAGAATGCATAGGTTAGATAAAAGGGGATCTTGGAAGTAAGGTGGGGTGAAGACTGAAGATTTATTAGGGTCTGCAGTGTAGCTGTAGTTAGGGAAAAATAGTGCAGACTGGATGGACCAAGAGGTCCTTATCTGCTGACATTGTCTATGTTTCTATGTTTCACTATTCTCTATCCTACTGATTTTCCATCCCAGTCCCCTACAGAAGAAATCATAGCATTTTCTGTTCACAAAAGCACAATTTCAAATACACAGTTCAACAGCAAACCTTTCCTTTGCTTTGTCCCACTGGCATCCTTCCTTCTATAACATACTTGGTGGTGGCTAGAAAAAGAGGTTGAGAAAGGACTACAGAATTACTTAAATCTCTCCTTGTGACTACTGCCACCTGACTGCCTGACTGTACCCACGTGTCCTCACTGTCCACCAATGGCACCAGCTTGCAGTCACTGGTCTCCCTCCCTCTACCCCCCCACTAGCATTATCCTCCAATCCCATGATTTCCCTTCCTGGACCCCTATAACAGAATTTATAACAGCATTTTATGTCCGCAAAAGCACAATTTCAAATTAGCAGTTCAACAGCAAACCTTCCATTTGCTGTGTCATTGTGGCATCCTTCTTCATATGATCTGCTTGGTGACAGCTAGAAAAATTGATTGAAGAAGGGACTACAGAACTATTTTAATCTCCCTTTGTGAACTTCAGCCACCCTTTCCATTTATTTATTTTTTGTTTACTTACTGGCTGGCTGTAGCCATGAGTCCTCCAAGCCAACCAAGGGTGCCCATTTGTGACTGTCAATCTCCCTCCCTCTACTCACCCACTACCAGAATTTTCCCTCTTCCTGATTTCCCTTTATAGTCCTCTACAGCAGAAGTCACAGCATTTTCTGTTGACAAAAGCAAAATTTCTAATTAACAGGTCAACAGTAAATCTTCCTTTTTCTTTGTCCCACTGGTGTCCTTCCTCCTATGACCCATTTGACAGAAGCTGGAAAAATATATATATATTATTAACACCAGGATAAAAGTTTATTAAGAGGCCAGTGTCACAAGCTGAAAAACTTAAAAGTCTACAAACTAATGTTATTTTTAAGTCCTTTACCCCGTAATACTCCAAACTGGTTCCTTCCTTCCTTCCTTCCTTCCTTCCTTCCTTCCTTCCTTCCTTCCTTCTTTCCTTCCTTCCTTCCTTCCTTCCTTCCTTCCTTCCTTCTCTTTTAAAGTTGATAACTGAGAAAGGCACATTGTACATTAAAAAATGCCACCTCTCAGGACCAATTGCCCTTTCTCAGTACCAATAAACTTAAAACCTGTGTCCTATGCCTGATTCCAAAATATGGTGGGTCAGTGCAATTTCATAATCACTTTGTGCAATAACACTCAAGTGTTCACCAGTCTTTATATTGTGTTTTTTAATTTATTTATTTATTGATTTAGTAATTTATTTTAACCAAGAGTGAACTGTGCACAGCCCTCTTTCAGTCACACATGATAAATATGTAAACAGTACAGACAACAATTACTGTTTGTACATTTATTGCATTGGGTCTTTCTAAAATAAATGTGCCTACATTCACAGATGACCAGAGGAACTGACTTTTCAGTATTACTATTGATAAATTCATATATTGAAAAAGGTTGGCTGAGATACCATAGGAGAATGCATACAGTGGTACTGGCAATGGGGTGCTGCTGCTGGTGTGTCCAACACTTTTTACACCAACTCTCACACAAGGCTGCCTCACTCTACTGTAAATACTTCCTTACCCCAAATACAGGCAAATTGCCACAACAGGATTTGATGCTTCTAATTTATTGTATAAAATGAGCAATGATTGCATTACAGAAGGCCAGTCAAAAACAAAATAATAGAGTGTGATAGCCTGATATTAAGGGGCCTGTAACAGACAAAATCACAGTCACAATGCCCAGGCACTTTAGCTCAAATAAAATATCATCAGTGGGCAGGGTTTTGGAGTGTCACATCTTGATTTTCTGGAGACCCTGAGCTAATGGTGTCTAATCTAAGTAACAACTAATACATATGCATTTCCTAGCCCCTTAGCCATCTTATTATTGGATTAAGTATTAAAGGATTAGTGCTGTGTGGAATGCAAAATTCTGCCTGTGGAATTAGTGCAGAATGATCATTCTGCTGGTGGAATGTCTGCCAGAATTTCACTGGTTCTTCTGCAGAATTCTGCCTGCTGTGATCCATGGAATAAATACTCTACAGAACAGCATTTTCCATGGAAAATCATTCTTCAACCTTTTCACAGAAGATATTAACATCCGTGGAATACAATTCTGTGGAAATGTAGCAGAAACTCCATTCCACAGTTTTCTGCTGCAGAATTCCATCATTCTGCTTCTGATGAAATTCAGCAGATTTTTATTCTGTAAAAATCTGTTCTACCAGAATCTGAAAATTCCACAACCACGATAAAGGATCCACTATTGTTCAGTGTTAGTAACAAGTACCTAGTTCTAGGACTATTGAAAAATATTTTCCATTGTTGGGATTGCAATATGTATCAGTTTTGTGTACCACTCTACAAAATATGCAGTGATCACAGGTGAAATTCTCATGGGGGGTTAACAACCAAGATAGTCCAATGCTAGGGGCCAAGATAGGCTGCATTCTGTGTAGTACCATATCTATAATATTGGCACCATGTTCAAGCTCAAGTTCAAGTTTATTGCAGGAAAGACTCCATTGAGCAAGCTCATTCACAAAGAGGTCCTGAGGCACATACACATACAGTTCACAATTACATAGACAGGAGATATAAAATGTAGAACAACAAAGAAAAAATATATAATACAAGAGGTATACACAATAGAAGTCCTTATGCTATATATGCAGCACTTTCAAGCTTTAACCTTGCCCTAAGTTATACAACATTTCAGCTTAATAAGTAGAGGCCAGTTGGTACCTAGGAAGTTGAATTGGCATTAGAGGCATAATAGCTTCCTACATATCTTTTAATTTAGAGATAGCTATTGTTTTGTAGGAGTTAATTGATACGATGATGGTTAGCTTCAGCATGGCTTGTAGTTGGTTGCAAATGTTTGGGAGGGCATATGAGACAGCTCTTTGGCCAGCTGTGGTATGTGTCCTGGGAACATCTAGTAGGATAAGGTTGGATTTCCTTAGGGAGTAGGCACTATGCAAGATGTGTAAGAGAGACGTTAAATAGACAGGCAGTTTGTGGAGTAGTAATTTGAGGGTCCAAATGCCAGCATGCAGGAGGCATCTTGTGGCAAGAGAGGTCCACGTAACTGCTGCATAAAGATCACAGTGGTGCGTCCTGTATGCAGAGTTAGTAATGAAGAGAAGAGCATGGTGATTGAGTACATCCAGTTTAGATAGGCTCAAGGTTGGGGAGGAGATAAAGATAATGTCTCCGTAGTCAAGCAAGAGAAGGAATGTTGCTTGGATAAGTCTTTTGTGGGTCGTGAGAGAAAAGCGGGTCCTATTTCTAAAGAAGAAATCCAATCGTGCTTTAAGCCTCATTGATAGATCCTCAATGTGGTCATTGAAGGAAAGCTTGTTGTCTATCCACGTACCTAGATATTTAAATTTAGGTATGACTTCCAAGGGTTCACCTAGGGAGGTAACTATGAAGTTTTTAGGTGGGGTAGGTAGGGCACCAGACTAGGCAAGTCTCAAGAAAATCATTGTCTTGGATTTTTTGGCATTTAAGAGAAGCTTGGCATTGATAAGGTTGCTTTCTAACTGGATAAAGTCAGCTTGGAGTGCTTTCCTGACTTCAGTCTAAATAACATACAAGGCTTGTTTGCTTTAATTCAATAAATGACCTGTCTGAAGCATAATGTACTAATGTTTCCCCATAGTCACGTGTATCTGAGTTGATTGCATGGAATATCATCTTACAAAATTCACATGACCTACTTGCATCCGATCTCTTACACAATTATTGAGCTCCCCTAACATTACCTCACTATTGAAGCATCAGCCACCTCCTTTCCTTTCTGTATTTCATTCAACTTATAACCATGTTGTCTGAACCTATATCAAAGTTCACCAGCTCTCATGTGGAAATCCTGTTTCCTTCTATAATTGCAACTGATGCACAAGGACTGGCTAGTGGGACTATTCTTTTGGGTGTAGTGGGGGTGAATGTTGGTTAACTGAAGTAAGAAATTCATATTTATGGATTTCCTAAGTAGATCAGTGAAAACAACAATGTGGTCGTACTTTGTGATACACATATCCAAAAAAGTTGATAGAATTCCAGTTACTTGTCAAAGAAAACTTCATATCTAGATTGCTTCTTTCCAAATAAGTAACACAACCACAAATTCTGCTTCATTCCCCACCACACCATAATGACAGTAACACTGTATGTGCATTCTAGCATGCATCTGTTTGCACCACCAGTGGATTCCAGGATCTAGCATTAACAAACCAGGTTTGTTTGCATTATACAAACAAGTGAAGATCTAAATTGACAAAAGAACTACCCTGGATTGTTTGTCACTATATACTGACAAAATAAAGAAAGTCTGGTAGGCTGGCCCACTGGCACAACTGTTGCACTACTGCTCACGACATTCGTGACCCAGGTTTGGGACATCGGCCCTAGTCATCAGAGGGTGAGACAGGGGAGGTGAGCTGAACATCCCAGAGGACACTCTCTACCTCAGGGAGGGAGAGTGAATGTACTTCACTGTGCTACTGCCATCTGGGAGATCATAGGTTGCAGTGCAAGTGGAGCTGCTGAGTTAGGGAGGATGCTGACATGCTCTGATGTGCTATGCACATGCATGTGTGAATGCATGTTGAGGGCTCGTATCATCATCTTACAGGGCCTGGGACAGAAAAAAAGAAAATGCCAGGTACTGCAGGAAGATATCCCTTCCTCACCACAGGCCCCTTACCACCAACTGCAGTGCTCCCCTCTGAAGCACTGATCAAGTCTCCATTGGGGGTGGAGGCCACTACTGATGGCCCACCCTGGTAGATAAGTCAGGGGGTCAGTAGGAGAAGAGGCACTGTAAGTCACGGAAAAGTTGGGTGAAGAGCTGGGTGAATGAGTATGATAAATGGGGTCCAGCTTGTAAGAGGGGAAAAGTACACTAAAATGAAAAAAAGAAAGTTTGGTAAGAAATTACTCTGAAGCGTTTTTGAATTACTGTGATTATATTTATGGTTTTGCTGTAGTGCCAAGCAATAGTCCAATGGGACAAACTTTTCAAGTAGTTAAATCATCAGTAAGTACAGTAGTTCACTTCTGACTCTAGAATGATCTCTGTTCAGTTATAAATCTTTTATTTTACAACTAAAATATTACTCATTTGAAACAATATCAAGCAGATCTCAGTTCAAGAATAGAAAATTATCATGAAGACTTGGATGAACATTAGAACTGTTACCGAAAAGGAAATGTAGCTTCACTCAGGAAGAATACCTGTGCTAACTAAAAATTATGCATGAAACCAAAAATTGTTAAAGCATCCAGTACATGAGCCTGATTAAGGTGTAGTACGTGCTCTCAAAAAGTATGTTCACTGACCTATGCAGTCAGTATAGTGTTATACTTCTGCAAATGTGTTAGTTTGGTTTTGGATGTTCGCACTCTCTATTCCACAGGAATTACCACCCTGTAGGGGTACGAAAGGCAAGGAACCCTCAGAGAGGGTTCCACCCCTAGAGGTGCCACAGGATGATTCCCATGGATAAAGGTACCTTAGGAATGCCCAAAAGAAATGTAGTACAATCATCACCTAAGAAAGAGGCAACATGAAGCATACAAGCAAGCAGTAACTGTGATGTAGTAGCAGGAACTGTGACATAGTTGTAGAGAAGCATAACAGTTTGATAACGTAATGAAATGGCCAGGTTTACATAGCATTATACTAATGGTTTACATTGAGATTAGGGGATCCTCTAAGGAGAGAGGGAATGGCAGGACATCTTCCACCTCCATCCAACAGCAGAACCTACCTAAAGAAACTAGGGGACACTACTATGCTAACTAAGAGTTATGACCTGAGGCAATGGAGGAGAGAGAAAAAAAAAACATATGAGGAGGAAATCTCTGGGAATCCAAGGCCTAGGTCGACTTCCCTCCAGGCTTGGGATAGTTTATTTAGTGATGGCTCTGCAGCTGCAATTTGGAAAACCCAATTAAAGGGAGGTGGAAAATATTCCAATTTGGAGGAAGGCTCTCACTTAAACTCTCTAGCGGGAATGCCGTGGAAGGTTGTGAGAAGACTCTGCAACAATACATGCAACCAAGGCACAGGAGGAGAGCGACCACTGCTGAGGCACTCACCTGGCCTACCTGCCCTACAATCAAATCAGGTGAACCAGAGGCAGTCTTAGGGAGAATGCAGTGAAGGTGCCTTGCTAGGGAAACCACTAAAGTCAATGGCTAACTGTTATATTGGAACCCTAGAGCCAAAGGAGGTAACTTTTTCCACCCATCACCGCTAGTCTTAAATTCTACACCAGGAGATGCTGTCACATAGTAGGCAGCTAAAGCCAAGCCAGAGACAAGGACATTCCCAGCTATGGGCCAGGTGAGAAGGATCCCATCCCAAGTTAGACATGCTTGAGATGCAGACTAAATGCAGAGTGAGACTGTTGGCTGTAGGAACCCAGTACCAGAACAGAATGGCTGGCATGCCCCAGAAATTGACTGAAAGCTGAAAAGCTGGTGAGCTGAATGAGCATGGTGGGCTGAGATTGTAATGAGCATTGAGTACTGAGACCTTGCAAGGTCGAATGCAGAATTGAGTGCAGCAGAATCCCAGAGGCTGAAGCTGAGGGGATGGCAGTAGGCATGAGTCAATGGCTTGCGTAAGCAAGGAGCCACGATTGTGTAAGCAAGTGTAGACCTACACGTAGGTCAATAAACATAGTAGTAATAAGTGGACCTGCAAGTAGGTCTGCATAATGTAGGGCAAACAGAACTGAATAGTCGGGCAAGCCAGCCAGGCATTTCAAAGCCAAATCAAGGTGACAAACTCTGAGGATTTTCGTTGGCGAAGACAAGATTTAGGACAGAAATAATTAGCCACATTGGCCACAACCCTAAAGACCTCACAGTCCCTGCCATAGGACAAACAAGGAAGAAATGGAAGGGTCTAGAACCACATGCAGATATTAAAGCTAATTTAAGAGCCTCAGCAGGAGCTTTAGCTAATCTCAGAGCAGAACAAGGTACAATAGCAGTGGGAGTGGGTCCCTGGGAGTGGGTCCCAAGATGACAGCCTGGGTAAAGAATTGGCTGGAGAATAGGACACAGAGAGTAATAGTAAATGGAGTCCACTCTGAAGAAAGGGGGTTTAGTAGTGAGGTACCTCAGGGTTCAGTATTAGGACCGGTCCTCTTCAATGTCTTTATAAGCAACTTTGCAGAGGGACTGGAAAAAAAAGTATGTCTCTTTGAGGATGACACAAAGATCTGCAACAGAGTTGATGCACAAGGTGGGGTGGAAAGGATGAGAAGGGACTTGGCAAGGTTAGAGGAATGATCAAATGTATGGCAGCTTAGAGTCAATGCTAAGAAGTGCAAGGTAATGCACCTGGGAAACAAAAACCCAGGGGAAGAGAACACAATGGGGGGTGAGACACTAACAACAACAAAAATGGAAAGGGACCTGGGGGTAGTCATATCAGATGACCTAAAGGTGGGCAAGCAATGTGAGAGGGCAGCAAGAAGGGCTGGGGGGATACTGGGATGCATAGGGAGAGGCATCACCAGTAGAAAACAGGAAGTTATTATCCCTCTGTACAGACAGTTGGTGAGACCCCATCTGGAGTACTGCGTGCAGTTCTGGAGACCCAATCTCCGCAAAGACATAGACAGGATGGAAGCTGTCCAGAGGAGGGCAACTAAAATGGTGCAGGGTCTGCACCAGAAGACATATGAAGAGAGACTTAAGGAGCTTAATATGTATACCCTTGAGGAAAGGATGGGGGGGACATGATAGAAACTTTCAAGTACCTCAAGGGAATCAACAAAGTCCAAGAGAGTAGCATCATTCAAAAAAAGAGGTGTGCAAGAACAATTGGGCACAATTTGAAGATAGAAGGGGGGCAGCTCAGAGTTAATTTAAGGAAGTATTTTTTTCACAGAGAGGGTTGTGGATGCATGGAATGGCCTTCCAGAGGAGGTTGTGGAGTCAAAAACAGTGGTGGAATTCAAGCATGCATGGGGCAGTCATAAGGCAATTCTAGGGGTGGGGTAGGAAGAAGTAGGCTGCTGGTTAACTATGATCTGCAGCTTATCCATTAGGTAGGGAAATGGGCAGACTGGGTGGGCCAAGCGGTCCTTATCTGCCATCAAAATCTATGTTTCTATGTAGTAAACAAAGACATAGCAGTAAGCAATTAGGCCTGTGCAGCAGTAGTGAAAACAATTGAGTACACTGAGTTGTAACTACAATAAACAAAATTAAAGGAGGCACAATGCTTTGAAAGCACTGTCACCAGGCAGTGCAATGAGACTCTTGCAATGCAATAATTAGAACAAGCATGAGTGAGCTCTATAGCTAGATTCAAAGTAAATCTCAGTCAGGTGAAAGTAATTGAGTATGCAACATGGAGCAGCTATAGTTGAGCTGAAACATACAGATCAGGTTTGCAGTTGCAGTGCAAGTAATTTGAGAGTTGTGAGTAACTGAAAGCAAGTAGTATGAGCTCTGGAGTAGCAGTATGCTATGAACTTAGAAACAAAGCCCCCTCCAAAAGACAAAACAGACACACAAACACAGAAAACAGGGAACAAAAACAAAAGGAAGCACACACAGCCGAAGGCAAAATACAAACCAGCAGCAGTAAGTAAACACAGAAGCCCAACAGAGACAAGCAGGAGCAGCAAGGTTGGGGGACACAGACCTCAGCCAGCCAGGAAGGCTCCAACCAGCTCAGAGGACAAACCGACAGAGCCTTCAGCTGCAAAGAAAAAATGCTTCACAATTGGGCTGAGAGGAACTGCTTATATAGCTCAGGAAGTGGGAGTGGCTGGCTGCTTGGCCACTGAACTCCATGCAAAGCCTTTCCAATTATGTGACCACATTTTATTGAGTCTACATAATCATTTTATTAGAACAATAAATATCTGTCACCAAAATTCATGCAAATAGTAACAAAAAACAAAAGGAAGCACACACAGCTAAAGGCAAAATACAAATCAGAAGCAGTAAATAAACACAGAAGCCCAGTAGAGACAAGCAGGAGCAGCAAGGTGGGGGGGTCACAGACCCCAGCCAGCCAGGGAGGCTCCAACCAGCTCAGAGGACAAACCAACAGAGCCTTCGGCTGCAAAGAAAAAATGCTTCACAATTGGGCTGAAAGGAACTGCTTATATAGCTCAGGAAGTGGGAGTGATTGGCTGCTTGGCCACTGAACTCCATGCAAAGCCTTTCCAATTATGCCACCACATTTTATTGAGTCTACATACTCATTTTATTAGAACAATAAATATCTGTCACCAAAATTCATGCAAATAGTAAGGTGCATACATACAGAAAAGAAGAGAAGTACAAATTGGTCAGATATTTCTCAGGCAAGCAGATTTACAGCCAGACATTCCACATCACAAGATGGCAGATCAGATCTGATGTTTTGTATCTGCTACAAAACTCTTCTTCAGAGTTAATGCACTAGGGTAACATGCCACTAAGTCCAATAAAATTATTTACATAATTACATGACATTAAAGTGTTAGTGCCTATTAAATGTAAAAAAAAGTCCAACCACACCATTAAAAAGGTATCACCCTATAAGTGCTAGAAATACTCATTAGAAACTTAAATGTAGTAGCTTATAACAAGCAACATATCTTACAAGCATTTTTGTACTTTAGGGATCCAGTTGCTATATGGCATAGCATTACATTTAGTGTCATGAATATATATTCTGTTACCACACTTCTGAGTGTCACAAAGAATGTGCTCATGTTAGAAACAAGGCACAAGCATACATATTTTAAAATTGTCCATTTCTGAACTGTAAAACTATTTATAAGTCCATTTCACACAACCCTTTAACAGGAAAACATAAATTGAGCTAAATATCTCTTCCTGGTATCATCTTGGTATCCTGCATTGCATACCCGAAACAGAGATTCTAGTTACGGGGTCAGAATTCATATTAATATTAAGCATGTTTTATTTCAATAGCTGTTACTACTTGCAGTGCTAAGGAACTGCAGTGGTTGTACTTTTATCCCCAGACTTGCAAATCTGTTCATGGCCAAGGCCACTGATTTATGGTGAATAAGTAATGAAATTACACATTCACAACTTGAAATTCTGGGAACTGCACTTGTGATTGTTAGTCTAATTTCTGGATTTTATCAGATTATACTGTCATTCCTTCAGTATGTGTATCAGTGATCAGAATGAAGCAAACTGAAAATAGTACGGATACCAATTATAAGAAAAATCCATATTTTGTAGATTTACTGATCTGGTATAAAATGCCAAATTCTGTGAAATTCTTTGTTTTTACTGGTGTGCAGGCAGTCCAAATTCTGGAATTTTACAAGGTTTTCCTGTAAAAATAGAAAACCATTTGCTTTGTTCATGACCCACTGGGAAGAGGATAATATTCCTAACAGTGCCACAATTCCATACACATATACATTGTATTTGTCACACCATTATATTGACAATATATTGCTGATCTAGAAAAGTCCAGAACATGATCTTTTTGAATTTGTGCAATATCTGGAAAGTACTGTAGTGCTGAAATTTAAATTGCCTGGGAAAAAAATAAATCGCTTTCCTAAACATATGGCTGTATAAAGGTGATGACAATTCCATCAAGTCTGACCTTTTTTGAAACTGATTGACAGAAATTCATTATTTATTAGCTTGTATCCATCATCCTACTCATCTGATATGAGCAAATCCAAAGGGCCAGTTGGTGGGAGTGAAACAAAATTGCTCTGAGAAAAATAACTTGATGCTAAGACGAGATGAACAAATTAAACATTTTCTGAATAGAGGTCATAATGCCACAGATAAAGGTATGGCAGTCAAATGTGAAGCCAGTTTGCAAAATGATGTTTTAGTTATAGGAGTTTCAAACCCTAACCTGAAAAAACCAACAGAATCTAACGACATGTTCCCCAGTTATATTAAGGCATACTGCCATGTATCAAGTCAAAAAAGAGTTATCTTAAATAAACATTTGAGTATTGTAAAGAGAGTTGTTAACCATAGAAATATCCTCTCAGGAAAAAAACAGATGTCACTTAAAGGAGAACAAATAATGTTACATGTCAAATTTTCAGGTTTTTACACTGCCCTGTTCAGCCAAACCCATGCCCCCCAACGAGTGAATGGACTTGTGGTGAATGTATATATTGTGAGTGTACTGCAAGGTGTCCGTATACCAAATCCACAGAGTGGTCCAATCATTTGATCCAAAGGGTTGGCAGCTTATGAAAAGGAATAGTTTATAGCATGGTGTGTAAGTGTAATGCTTTTTATGTTGGATGAACTGTGAGAAAATTCAAAATGAGGATGATGAAACATGTCAAGGCATGGGAGGATACAAATCTGAAATATGCAATTAGACATCATGAACAGAATAAGAATTGAGCTGATCATACAATAAAACTTTGGAGATTGAAAAATTGATCACTGGCCCTAGGGGTGGGGATATTGAAAATATATGCATTCTAAAGGAGTCAAAATTGTCTTTGAGACTGCGAGAATGTTACCCTCTAGGATTAAACAATTCTATAGATTTAAAGAATTTATTGTAAATTATATACAATAATCAGTTGAAATGGTTTGCATATAAGCTATGTTAGCAATAACCCACAACAAGCTGTGGGGTTACAGGCATTTAATCCATGCCCAGGGTGCACTGTGAGGCATAAGGCCGCAGACCAAGTGTCCTCACAGCACCCACGGCATGGATTAAATGCCAATAACATCACATCCTGGAGTGGGTCATTACACTTATAACATGGGTTATATGAAAAACATGAGGAAAATCCACAATAAAATAGATTTTTCCCATTTAAACAAAAAAAAGATACTGTATCCTGCCACCTTGTAAAATAGTCCCCCCAAAATGCACATTTCATTGCACTAATGTACATAGAAATGTCACACATACAGTTCTGACATTATCTGTGACATTTCTTGTGTATAAGATGCTCTCCAGTAGGACACTCCATAGATCGCAGCCCTCAATTGCACATGCAGCTCCAAGTCATGCATATAACACTTTTAGGGGGACACATCGAGCTTCAGAGACATGCAGGAGGAAGAGAGAGAGAGAGACACATGTAGAGATAGATGCCATCTATGCCATTTTTTTACCATCAGCAAACATACATTACTAAAACAAGGCAGAGGGCTAGCGGCAGCCTGGGGACAATAAGATGTTACTTGTCATTCATCCCGATCTCACTGACAGCGTCTCTCTGTCATACGCAGGCATGACATACCGTTTGGGGGGGGGCAACATTCTGGTCTCTCTCTCTCTCTCTTTCTCTTTCTCTCCATTTCTTCCCTGTCTGTGTCACATAGACAACCGTGGGATTCATTCAGAGCCTATAGCTTCACCTGGGTGATTTGCACCTTGCTGGCTCCGTGAAATGTAACAAGGTCCTGAGGGATGGAGCATCGAGAACAAACATGCTGCTGACTACACCCGGTACTCTCACAAGCCAGGACACAGCTGCGTTACTTAGCTCTTCGGGTGTGGTGGGGGTGAAGACAGGGAATAAAGGCATGTTGATCACGGTGATACCAAGAGAGAGAGAGAGAGAGAGAAAGACTTACATGTTCCCATCTGGTAATCTCACTGTCACTGTGTCTGTGGTGTCACTCTCTCTCTCTCTCTCTCTCTCTAGGTGCTCATCTGAAGTTTAGAGTTCACACAGCAAACAGCAACTGACACAGATAGATTGAATGTTATGAGCCCCTCCTGCCATCTCCCCGGCCCCTGACAGCAAAGACAAGAGGTTGTGACACCGGATGACAGGCATATTGCTGACTGCAATGAAAAGTTCACTCCTGCGGCTCTTCAGGTGCTGTCATGTGGTGCTCTCTGTCTCTGTCTCTCTCTCCTGCTCTCTTCTGCCCACTACTGGGAGGACCTGAGCACCTTGGGCACAGTGGGTGGGGGGTTGTCACAGGGAACAGAAACTGGCCGCAGGATGCACAACTTCACTTGAATGCTGATGACAAGCCACAAAGATTTATGCCTTCTCTGACCAGCAATAACATGGGACAAAGATTGTGATACCCTCTCTACACTTCTCATCTCCTTCTCCAAGGTCCATGGGGAGGGTCAGTGGGGCGACACTGCAGCTCATATTAATTCTGTCTCTTGCCATAAACAGGGGAGCAGTGACTGATGCCATGATTCTGGTTTTGGCATAGCCTGCTGCAGCTCTTGCTTACCTACAGATGCATTTAAATGGCCGCCAGTCAATGTTCACTTGCTGGCCAGATTATGAGTTCTGCCAGGCTGAGGGATTCCATTCTGGGAAGCATCACCATAACTGTGCTGGTACAGGCATTAGTCAATGGTCAAGTGATGCTTTCTGACTTCTTGCTCAGCAAACCCATGTTATAAGTACAGATATGTGGTTTCTAAATGCATTATGATACCTGTATGTGTTTACAGTATGGTTTAATCATGTTCCATTTTTTTCTGGCTGCTATGTAGACATGTGCTAATGCCTGTGCAAGAAGTTCCAGTCCAAAAATATGTTATGCCATTTTGAAAGAGCAATGCAGGATACTAAGATGATACAAAGAAGTGATATTTACCTCAGCTCATGTGTTCCTGTTAAACGGTTGCATGATATGGACTTACAAACTTTTTTTTTGTGGTTCAGAAAAGGGTCAGTTTAAAATATGTATAGATGTGCTTTGTTTCTAACATGAGCACATTTTTTTGTGATAATCACAAGTGCCGTGGCAAAATATATATTCATTGCACTAAATTTTATGCTGTGTCATAAACCCTCTGGATCTCTTGAAAGTCTATAAATTGCTTGTATGATGTGTTACTGTTTACACATTGCTACATTCATGTTTATAAGGAATATCTCTGGTGCTTATAGGATGATACTTTTTTTAATCATGTTATTGCACTTTTTTACATTTAATTAGCACAAGCACTTTAATGTCATCAATTATGCAACTACAATACAATCTAAATCTAATGAACCCTGATGTAAAATAACTCCCCATCTAATAAATATGACCCTTGTCATTCAGTTTCCTCTATATTTTACAGCTCTATCAGCTATCTCTGTTCTCAGAAGCCAGTGTGCACCAGTTTATGGATTGTGTGGCTTGATGTATAAGCCATAGAAATACAGTACAGCACTATAATTGTTGTTGCCTGGACACGTTTTTACCTCGTTTTTCATTTATTACTCCTGAAACCTGTGACCCCTGCAATATAGCCCCATTTTCTTTTTTGTTTAGCTACCAGCAACAGGCTCCTGGCATGTGAGCATTGTAGAAAATGCTGCTTTCAGTGGGTGTCAGGCTTCTGTCATGTAAGCATGTGTTTTGCCTTGTGTAGAGGAAAGAAAGAAGGAAACAGGAGAAAACAACAGCTCTGACACAGCACAGGCAACACTGAAAATGCTGTGACTGTTTCAGCTTTTTTGGATCTTTCATGCCATACAGACAATCCTGCTTCCAATTTTAGCTGTAAGTAAGCTAAAGTGTATAAGAAACAAATATGAGATTTAAGTGTTCACCTAAATGTTGCACTGTGGACTGGTGCAAAAATTAAAAACAGCTGTTTTCTGGAACTGTAATGCGGTCCTGTTCACTGGTTATCATGAAGGTCCTACTTTTTATCATGTGTTTCCAATGGAGATCAGATTAGAGGGCAGACATTGAAACTGGTAAATATATGTATGTATGTATAATAAAACAGTACTATGCTTTGCTAAATGGGTGGTGAGCATACTAAACTGAGAAACATTAAAATGATTGTAACCCTGAGCTTTCAAATTCCCAATTATCCAAACCAATCGGATGTCTACCAAGCAGTTACTAACATACTAACATACTAAAATGCCAGCAGAATAGGCCTAATGGTCTTTCGAGTCTGCTCGATTGGTCAGCCCCCACCCTGGGTGCTGACCTTGTTGCCCCCCTCGCCTTCTCTGGCTTCTCCCTTCCCAGTTCCGGATATTCTTGCTGCATTGGATTTTGCTTCCAGAACCCTTCCCCTGTACCTGTCCCAGCCCCTCTTGAACCCCTCCACCATCTCTGCCTCCACCAGCCCCCTAGGCAGTGCATTCCATGGCTCCACCACCCTCTCAGTGAAGTAGCACCTCCTCCTTTCTCCCCTGAATCTTCCCCCCTCCAGCTTGTACCCATGCCCTCTAGTGACCCCCTCCTCCTTCCTTCGAAGCACCCTGACTGTTCCTCCCCTATTTACCCTCTTCATGTACTTGAAGACCTCTATCATGTCCCCCTGGTCCCTTCTCTCTTCCAATGTGTAGATATTTAGCTCTTCGAGCCTCTCCTCATAGGTCCTGTCCCCCAAGCCCCAAATCATTTTGGTTGCCCTCCTCTGGACCATCTCCAGAAGTTTAATGTCCCTCTTTAAGTGTGACCTCCAAAACTGCACACAGTACTCAAGGTGTGGCCTCACCAAGCAGTTATACAGAGGGAGCATCACTTCCCTCCTTCTGGAGGTGATCCCCCTAGCGATGCATCCCAGCATCCTGTTGGCCTTGGCTGCTGCCCTCCTACAAGTCTCCGAGTTGTTCATTTTGACATCCACCACCACCCCCAGGTCCCTCTCAGCCATCAAGACTAGTAGCAATCCCCCCCCCCAGGGTGTACACTTGGCCCAGGTTCTGGCCCCCAGGTGGAGTACCTTGCATTTCCCTGCATTGAACCTCAGCTTCCACTTTCTAGACCATCTTTCCAGAGCCTCCAGGTCCCCCTGTAGAGCCACCCTCCCCTCCTCCCCATCCACCACCGCCCCCAGTTTTGAGTCATCCGCAAAGAGTCTCATCTCACTCCTGATTCCTGTCCTTATGTCAGAGACATAGGCGTTGAACAGGAGGGGCCCAAGGACTGATCCCTGTGGGATCTCACTAATGACCCTCTTTGGGGGATGAGACTATCCCGCCAACTAATCTGGGTTCTAGAGTAAGTCCCTTATTCCTCTTGGCAACCTGACCACACTGATGCATGCATTTGTGACCTCAAGGCTTGATTTCTGTACACTGTCTACCTTGAGTTTAGCAGAGGTAGTCTAAGGCACCTACAACTGCTGCAGAACACAGCAGCTCAGATACTAACAGGCCACCCAAGATTGTGCCATATTTCTCCCACACTGCATGATCTGCAATGTCTGCCAGTAAAGTGGTGTGTCTCCTTTAAAGTGGGACTATCAACTTAAAAAGCCCTATAGAGCCACCTGGCTGAGCTACTACATCCTCATACACTCATGCACCCTCTCAACTCCACCAAGGAGGGCCTTCTGATGGTTCAGAGGGCAAGCTTGAAGATTTCAAGCGATCAGGCATTTGAGGTTGTGGACCAGGTCTGGAATTCCCTACCCAGAGCATTAAGAGAGGCCCCATCAATGGAAACCTTTAAAAGGGGCTTGAATACTTTTTTATTCCAGCTGGTGTTTAGGGTGAATACATAATATCTCATACCCTTTAAGTATATCCTATTAACTCATTGTCTCCTAGCAGACGCCTCATCAGTAAAATACACTGGCGTGTCCTGAGGACGCCTGCAGAAGTCGGCTTCTGGCTCCCAGTGTGCCCTTGCAATGTCTGGAGAAGTCACTTATATATTTTAATATATAGTGTAACAGAATAAAATATATATTTGACTGCATAGCACCATTGGAAAGGTAATTTTGTGCTGAACAATTTTGCCACTGATATTGTGTGTGTATCATGTATACTTTAGGAGGTATTCGCATTTGTTTATGGTATGGTGTGTATGGCTTATGTTGCCTGTTTTAGTGAAAAAAAAATTTTTTGCTGTTTCAACCAGCATAGAAAAAAAATTACATATTATTTGCATACCACCATTGGAAAGGCATTTTTGTGCTTATCAACTTTCATGCTGTTACTTTGTGTGTATCATGTATACTTTTGGAATTATACGCATTTGTTTATGATATGGTGTGTGTGGTTGAGATTCATCCCTCAAATCTCACCAAAGCACCTTGACTAAAATGGGGAAAAATTATGTTTTATAGTAAAAAGATATCTTTTTTAACAAACATAATATTAAAACACCATCTAATAGCTGTATGCTTAATTTGGTGTTGATATTTTACATATTTTCCAACAAAAAAATAGCTTATGTTGCCCTTTTTAAGTGAAAAAAATATTTAGTTTGCTCTTTCGACCAGCATAGAAAAAAAAAATTACTTATTATTACATGCATGCCACCATTGGAAGGGCAACTTTGTACTGAATAACTCTGCCCCTCATACTTTGTGTCTCGCATGCACAGTTATTGAGCTATTAGCATTTGTTTGCGACATGCTGACTATGGCTTGATTTTGCTTAGAAAGGCCCAGGATTCACTGTTAAAAGTATACAGGAGATTCAGGAGACAAGTGGTGTAACCTCAGAGTAGGCCTGTGGAGGCAATGAGTTAACTAGTTTATTCATTTATTTAGTGACATGTTTTATTTTTAGAGTGTTTAATGGGTTGTATATGTCAATGGTGATTTTTATTTTACTGATCTATGTTATTGTAAGGGTGCCCCATGCCTCTGGGGATGGGCACCATAAATATATAAAGACTATAATTACTGTAATTTATTGGAGTTATTATAACTAGTGGCATGTTACCATAATGAATTAACTCTGAGGAAGTGTCTTATAGCAGACATGACACATCAGTTCATGTCTGCAGTCTTGTGATACAGAATGTTTGGCCTTAAATCTGCATGCCTGTGATAAGCATGATCATCACTTGCTTCTTTCTGCATTTCTGTATGTTGTTCCTCTCCCCAAGGGTGGTGACACATCCACTCCTGTCAACTACTGCCCCATTTCCCTCCTTCCTACCCTTACCAAACTTCAAGAACATTTAGTTCTCTCTCAACTATCACCCTTCCTCTCTGATTCCTCCTTCTTCACCCCCTTTCAATCTGGTTTTTGGAAGAACCATTCAATAGCCACCTCCCTCCTCAAGCTTACTGACTCCATCTTTTCAGGGATGGATGATGGCCTAATCACCTTGGCCATCTTTGTTGACCTAGCCAAAGCTTTTGACACTGTTTCCCATCCCTGCTTCTTGAGTCACTCTTCTCAGCTGGCCTTGCTCCATCAGCCACCAACTGGTTTAAATCCTGCCTCATTGGCAGGACCCAGCTGGTGAGAATCCTTGAGTCCATCTCCCCTTCACTCCCCATCAACACTGGTGTCCCTCAGGGCTCAATGCTTGGTCCTACCAGGTCATAATGTTGTACGCTTAATAGCATACAGCATTATGCATGAACCCCAGATTTGTACGCTCTCCATGTTGGACCGCAATGGAGTTAGAATCCTAAGTGGGGGGATCCTGGGTGGAGCAGCCCCCATGTAATGGGGGGTTGGGGTGGAGCCCCCCACAGAACAGAATAAAACTAGAAATTAAGCAATGTGATTAAGTAGCATGGCATTCTGCCGTGCAACATTTTGACCCCGTGCCATGCTTGGTCCCCTATCCTTCTCCATTTTCCTTAATGATCTTCCCATAGCCAGCTCATCTTCTTCTATCCACATGTACGCTTATGATACTGTTTTGTATAGTTCCAGCAAAAACTCTGCTGCTGTGCAAACCAGTTTACAGCATGACTTCAACCAAGTTCAGCTCTGGTTTACTTCTCACCAGCTTTTTCTAAACGCCAAAAAGACAGTCTCAATGACCTTTGGCACCAGACAGAGACTCTCTAGGCTCCTGGCCTTACCTACCTTCCACACTCCTCATGGGAACATCTTGGAGGACACCTCCTCATTTAGATATCTAGGAGTTTGGCTGGACCAGCACCTCAACTTCTCTGTGCATAGTGATGCTATCCTGAAGAAACTGCACCCCAAGCTTGCTGCTCTGTACAGGAATCGTAGTTGCATCCCACTGACTGCGAGGCATGAAATTGTCCAGAAGATGATACTCCCCATCTTTGACTACTGTGACATAGTCTATGGTGCTGCTCCCAAATCTTCCCTGACTGAGTTGGACACTCTCTTTAACTCCTTCTGCAGCTTTGCTATCGACTCCCCTTCCCGATCCCACCACCGTGAACTCTATAATATCTCTTATAGCTCTCTAATCTTCCTTCTAAAATCACACAGACGCAACTCCCATTGTGCCAAATTAACCTCCAAATTCTGGTTCAGGGGGCTCCCCTCCTATCTCTCACCTCTCTCTCTCTCTCCACTCTACCTCCTCCACCCACTCTCTCAGATCAAATAACGCCCACACCTTGACGGTCCCTCATCGCTTCACCCTCATCGGTGAATTCCCTCCCCCCTGAAATGCAACACTCCTCCTCCAACTACTCCTTTACCTCTGCCCTACACAATTACCTTTTCCTCAGCTGTTCCTGCTTTAACCCACATTAATACATATCCCCAGTTTCTGCCTTCCTACCATGACCCTTCCCCCCGGCAGGGTTCTCAACATCCTGAAGGGGGGAAAATCAGGAAATGGCTACCTCTTCTCCTCATATTCAGTTCTTGTTTCTCCCCTTTTCTTCTTCACCTGCCATTCTGGGTCACCAGTGTGCACAACCTAACCCCATCCGTTTTACTCCAACAGCACTTGTGAACTACCTCGTGCCTGCTCCTGGTACACTCATGCACTATAAGTAGTTATATCACATTATTACTGTTTTGTACATTTATATGTTCTTTTGTATGATTTTGTACATGTATTATAACTTGCCCAATGTTTCACTACTGTTTATTGCACAATACCTTGTGTTCCAAATGTTGTACAATCTTATAATGTTGAATTGTTTGTACTACCTACATACTATTGTAACTGATCATCCTTCACAACCCTATGTAACCCATCCCTCCAGGTTGCACCATGAGACAAGCAACTTTTGTTCAGTGTGCCCTCCTGGTGAAACATTTCAATAAATAAAAATGTATGCAGCTTGCTAGTTGCACAAATTTTAGTAAGAGATATTTACCATGAAAATAAAATTCTTATATAGACTCAATATGGCATGATGGTGTAACATACTTTTTCAGCGTGCATCCTGTACTACACCTTGCTCGGGCTGCTATACTGGGTTTTTAAACAATTTTTGGTTTTATGAACATAAGAACTATAGATTTTAGCTTTTGTCCAACAATACAGCAAAGAACATTAGACCACTAAGGTTAGAATGATAAATGAAAATGGAAAAATGTATTGAAATTTATGACTGATCATGACCTCATTATAATTATTCCCCCTGCATATCTGCCTCCTTGTCCTCCTCTTCCTCTCCTGCACTTATGCTACACCATATAGACTAGCACTAAAAAGGGTGATAGGATCATTATGCCTGTCCTGCTGCATCTGCATCACTCGCTAACTGTCTATTTGTATGCAATTGTCAACCTTGCATCCTATGCTTGGTCCATGTACAGACTCTATTGTATGTTGCTCCTATGTACTATCAATTCTGTAACTGTTGCATCTGTTATTATGTGCCCAACTGCCATGAGCCTGTATTGCAACTGTATAAATGTATTCCCCATCTTTTATGAATATAGCTAAACTCTCACTCTGTACATCCCCCCCCCATTCCCCCAGGACATACCATGAGATGAGCATTAAGTTGCTCAGTGTATCTTTCCTGGTGAAACAATTCAATAAATAAATAAATAAATAAATAATCAGTGGCAGAACAGCTGGAGACATCAATGAAGCATTTACATATCTTAGCCCTTGTGAAACTTATATTATTGATAAAGTCTGAGCTAATAAATATTGCATACCCTGGATCTTAGATCAGAAAATATTATCCTCATCAGAATCAGAATATTTTCCCAAATAGTAACTTCAAATATTTTTGAAATGGAAACCTTTCATAATATTCCTGAAACTGCATATTTTGAGATCCAAAATCAAAAATGGATTTACTGAGACCCTTCATATGAATTGGAATTTAGATGTAGTCTATAATTTTTAACCACTGAAAAAGTTAAAATTGTATTCTAAATAAAGATAAGATGGAACAAATTAGCAATGTTCTTCAAAAAATGTATATGTAGATTAAACTTTTAATCTATCAAACTAGGAATCATAAAAAGAAGGAACATGCATGGTTCGACAATAGGAGTATACATCTTAGAAAATAACTTAGTAAATTAATTAGACACACTAGAAAATTGAAACTATTCAAAATACTGTATTAGACATTTTAACATAAAAAGGAAATAATGTCATCAAATGCTTAAAGAAGAGAGAAATAAATAACAGCATACATTCTATAATTTATTGAAGTCAGTTTGTGACAAAGATCATAAAACATTCTGGTAATTAATAGCTAATGGCTACAGCAATGCAATCCAAAATATTGAAGCTCAACTACAACCACAAACATGGGTAGATCCTTTTAAAAAGATACTTTTTTAATGAGTAATAATTGTTTAATCTTAAATATTAAGATTTCTTTAATGTTGTAATGTTATCAGAAATAACTTCTCACACTTTACCAATTAGTACTGATGGGGATTATTTAGGCAATTAATAATTCTAGGTGCTAGAATGCCTTGAGGTATTCAATCGAATGGTGGATCCCAAGTTCATTCCTTATGTACAACTTACATATGCAAACAACATACATTCCATTTTCCTTGAAAGGGAACATCATTGTCCCAACCATAAATATGATTTTTTATAGGATTCATCTACAGTATGTGTAAATTCATAAGTTTAACTGCTGCATCTCAGAAGATATTTTGCAAAATATTTATTGGTGAAATCAAATCAACGGATAAAGGAAAACAAGTTAGGCAACTGAAGAAGCAAAAATTGATTTAGATATGGAAGATCCATAGTAGAACACTGATTGTACATCAGCATTAAATCATTTAATAAATTAATATTCAACCTCTATGATGAATGGACCTCTGGATTGTGTGACCCTGAATCAAACTTTCATTACACTATTACATGATCTGAAGTTTCTATTGGGATGGTATTAACACTTTTAATATGTAATTGCTTGGACACAAATATATAATGATTTTCTGTTGCCAAATTTTTCCTCTACAAAAGTAGCAATAATTTATTCTGTTCACTAGAGCTATAAACAAGGTATGTTACCTCTATCTTATTGCTTAAATATATAGAATCACAATCCCTTTTCGTTGAGGTTTTTCTGTGGCTAGTATAATTTAGCTCAGAGTTAAAAGTCCTTCCTAAAACCTCCTTTCAAGATGTATGCAAAAAAGGTCTAATCTCTTCAAATAATGCTGTGCTGACTGCTTTGTTAGTGGGGCATACATAGTAATGTCTAAATAGCTGTGACTCATGTGAAACATCTAATACTAATGCCCTACTAGAACACATATCTATGAGCTGTTGATCCTGCAAGTTATAGTCTTTAAATAGGATGCCTATCCCGTTAGAGCAATCAGGACCCTGTGATCAGTAAGGGGAGCCTGCTATCCATTTCTTTTTGCAAGCAGAAATTTCATATACAGTTTTTAGTTTGGTATCCTGCACAAAAAGTATATTACTAGGCAAGTTTTCCAACAGTGATAAAATAACCTCCCTTGTTCTATATTTTTTTAATATTACTAACATTCAGTGATAATGCTGACAAAGTTTGTCCATGACACTGCTGAGGCAGTGATTGAAGAGCTTGTCTGAAATGTGCCCTTGTTCTGCATTTTTTCACTAAGCTTATTGATTGTCTGTCCTCAAAATCAGATAACTGATCTGGTAGAGACTAGGCCTCAGAAACCCCATCATCTCCTTCTGTGTCTCCCCATTGTCAAACTTTCACAAGAACTTCAAACCTGTTTCTTAGGGTTTTACTACCTGCTTTATTTGTTTTGATCACTTTTGGCTTCAGGTTTTTATTCCTTCACCTTTTTTGCATGTCCTAAGATCACATCCTCTTCTGGGGGGAGGGGGCATGTTTGGGGAAATTATATTGTCAACCTTCAAAGACTGCACTTCTCCTGTTCCCATCTGAGAAGTGCCACTCTCAGATACTGAAATTACAGTGGATACTGAATCCACATCTGCAGAAGGAGTCTCCTCTTCATGCAATCCAATAATCTGACTTGTCTCATGTGGACCTTGCTTCTCGAAGGTAGAAGATGATTCGGCTGTGGTCTGAGCTTTAGCCTCTTCTGTACTAGTATACTGACCCCTAGCTATCAGATCATCCTGATTTAACCCAGCTCCCTTTTTTATATGTAGCCCTGGGACAACATCTAAAAAAATGTCCATGCTCATCACATAAATTACACCTGGGTGGGTTTGGGCACATGTGACTAGGATGACCATATTCCATACAGTCGTTGCAGCTGTCATTATTACAAGCCGAATATAAATAAGTCATTGAACCACATTTGTGGCATGACTAGGGTTGTCCTGGATAAAAACACCTTCCATAATCCCTACCTAACAAAACACTGCTAGGTAGGTGCTGTACACCAAAATTTGTCTGCAAAAGTTTTACTTTGAACTTCCATCCCTTGTCCATACCCGTTCACTATCGATGTCTGGTGTAGGGGTTTGTAGCACACTGTACCTATGTTTTAACCAATATGTAATATTATAAATATGAACACCTTCATTACAGAATAGTACAGTAATTGTTTTTATTGTTGGTTGAATGGAGGGATGGCTAACAAAGGTGATCAAAATGCAGTATCTTTTAACATATCATATTTTACAAAAATCTCTCAAGTGCTTTGACAGTCCTAAAACTGGCATTGGATATACTTTCCCTGAGCACATATGTAACTACATAAAGATAAATGGCCATGAACCCCATTAAGTCTTTTAAAAGTCTGTCAGGTTGTGAATTTAACTTTCTTCTACACAATACTGAAAATACAGTACATAAAGACCCTCTGAATCCCTCTGACAATCCCATAGTATCTGGCATTAACTCCATCTTGGTGCCTGTATTGAGCTATACAAACTGTTTTGTAGTATATGGTTATTGATAATAATAATATAGAAAGTCATACAATTTTCCCTATAATACCATCAATGAAATACATTGCTAATATTATGAGATCCCATAATACTATTGTTCGATATCATCAATCATATTATGAGATCCTGTAATACCACTGATACATCTGCTAACATAGTGGCATGAGAATGCTGCTTCCTTGCACAACACACATTTTTTTACAGTTGCCTGGGATCCAGCTTTTACTGTATCAGTTGTGTACAATAAACATCAGTCATCAGCACAGTTGACAGAACCAATGATCTGCAAATGGCTCAGTGAAATGTAAAAGCAATGAATGAAGAAACAGCAATTCTCCAACCCCTGTGTTGCGCTGTACTCCATCACCCAGTTCTCATACATATAGCCCCTCAGGGCTCTCATATATAGCTGTGATGTGGCCTTCCTATATTGCTCCCCTCTGGAGTGTCTTCTTCTACCAGCCTCCTGCAGGCTTATTCACTTATAAAAGCCCAATAGGGCACCTTCATTTTAGCTGTTGTGCAGTTTTACATATATGGCTACTGCCACACTGCTGCTGCTGTTCTTCCCTGATCTGTATTTAAAGCCCTCATTTGGCAGTCCAATGTAGCTGTAATGCAGGCTTTACATTCTAATGGCTTTGATACCGCCAGCTCCAGACTGGGATATTTACATTTCTGCCTGCTTCTTGCTCCCTACAAGCCCCCTCAGATCAATTTGAAAATTTCTTATATCCATATAATACAAAAAAATAAATAACAGATAAAGACCTGTGATTACTTGGCTATAATACAATCTTAAGTTTCTGGGGACATGTTGGAATCTCTTGAGCTTTGCTCTCAAGGTTCTCATGCCCCCAGACCCTCTTGATGGCATTATTGCTTCGTAATACACAGACCCCAATTATTGTATGTATTCTCCACATAGTAGGTGAGATGCCAACATTCATCAAAGACAGAACACATTTTATCAAATTAGTGGAATCAATACAACTAGGCATGCTAGAGGACCTACACAAGAGAGGGGAGACCTTGCTTTGATCCATGGCTATGTAGGACTTATAGGCATGCATACCACACCAGAAATGCCTTGAATCACTAAGATTAGCATGTCAAAATAGGATATGCAGCAGTTTACTACTAGACCATGTATGATATAGAACTAGCAGAGATAGTTCTAGAGAGCAATGTGTTTAAATTTGAGGATAAATATGACATACAGACATGTGGGACCACTATGGGCAGCAAAATGGTGCCTACTTATGCCAATCTCTACATGTTGGAATTTGAACAGGCACACATATTGGATGCAAATAACAACCCATTTAAAAATATCTACATGTCTGGAAGTGGTACATAGATGATGTGCTCTCACATAAGGGGGACCAGAATATCACTTACTCAGTTCCACAAATTCCTCCACAGTAGGAAAAATAACATTTCTTTTACACTTCAGGCAGATATGGTATTGGTCCCTGTCATGGATATTAAGGTAATTAGATAAAATGATAGTCTATATACCACTATATACAGAAAGAAAATAGATAGAAACACAGTGCTTCATGAAGAGAGCTAGCACAGGCCAAACCCTTTTAGGAGCATGCCCTACTCCCAGTAACTACTGTATGTAGTAGAAGGAACTGCAGCAAGGAGACATATTTTGAACAAGAAAAAGATCCATTAGAACCAGCTTCTCAAATAGTGGCTATAGTAAGGCCATAATTAATGAAGCAGAACAAAAAGCCTAGCCATCTAGACAGGAAACAAACCAAGTGGCAAGGAGTAAACAGAATGGTCTGATCCATAAACTGTGTTAGAGGAGTCAATGGACTAAAACAAGTAGCGAACAAACACTGGCCAGTACTTAATGCAGACAGCTGGAACAACCACAGATTGATCAAATCACCCTTGATAGGTTTCAAAAGAAATATCTTGTTGAAAGACAAGTTAGTGCACATAGTATGTCATGTACCCACAGTGCAGACAGGGATGAAATGCTACTTGGATCTTTAAGACCAGACAGTTTTTCCTATGGAAGGTGTGCTCCATGACCTGTGATTCAGATAAGGTAGACCCACTAGGCACAACTGCCTGTTTTTAAGGGTGACCCAGAGCACTATGGAAAATAAGTGACTTGATCAAAGTCACACAGTATGCAACTAGAGCTTGTACGAATTCAACCAGGTCTGCTGGATGTACCAAGCTCATTTACAGCTTGTTATTCTAACCTCCAGACTAAACTATCAGCCCCATTACTTGCAACAGTGAGTTTGCTGTTTATGTCATAAGTTGCCCTGGTGACTATTCCCATGTGGGGAAAACCTCAAGAGCTTTGAGGACAAGGTTTTCAGACCATGAGTATGATAAAATAGGAGGAGAGATCAACAGTGACATGATACGTCACATCTCAAGGACATACACCTGCATCCCTAAGACACCAGAGTAGTGAACAAATCAAACCAGGGCAACAGAGGGAAAAAAGGCAACATGGACTTGCTAAAGAAGGAAGCTTGACAGATATTCAAATTAATAACTTCTGAATATACGAGCAAGATGAAAGAGGAGTTGGATTGGACATTATTTATCTGAATTACATTTTGCCAATCGAATAGAGTTGTGTGGAATATAAAATTCTGCTGTCAGAATGTCCATTAAATTGCCATTCCAATTCCATGGGATTTCACAGAATTTGCATAAGCATTCTACAGAAGTTTGCCAAATCTGAAATGTTAGTTATTTTGGTCTAGTTTTCAAAGTACATATATAAATGATACCACATTTAGAAGCTGTACAGGTACTGATGGTTTGCATATATGTCCCAACATTCACAGTCCTAGACTGAAACAAGTTATAGGTGGCCACAGATTTAATCAACATTTAATTTTCATTTTTTTCAATTTAAATTTAAAATTCCTTATCCAAATGTCTCCACAGATTCAGGATATAGGGAAACATGTAACATGGTTATGTGCACCAGGTTGTATGTCTCAAGATTTAAAGAGGGCTGTGCTATAGGTAACCAAACATTTTGCCAAAATGTAAAGTTTAGTATAATTTTGAAAGCATTCATCAAAATGTGATAACATGTAGGGATATATGGGTTTTTACTACATTTATATATGTACCCAGTTTTAGATTTCTAGCTCCAAGGATGCCTGGGTTATATGCAAATAAAAATGTTCATGAAATTTCCCACAAGAAAATAAAATTACAGATTTTGAGCACCTATCATTTTGAGATGATGCTTCGTAACGTCAAAATATTTAGCATACCATTAAATCACCTATCAGCAAGTAATCATGCCACATTTTACATCTCTAGCTCAACATAGGGCTGAGTTATAACCAAACTAATACATTTCAAAGATTCCACTGAATTTCATCAAATTGTAAGTTTCAGTTATTTTGGTCTAGCTTTCGAAGTATGTGTCCACGATACCAAATCTGGCAGGTGTTCATGTACTAATGGCATTAATACATGTGCCACATTTCAGACTCCTAGACTGAAAGGAATGAGTTGCAGGTGGCCAAACATTTAATTAAAATGTAATTTTCAGGGATTTCCATCTAAGTTTAAAAATTTGTATCCAAAATTTTCAACAATGTGAGCATTTAGAGAAATGTGCAGCATGGGTACATGCACCACCTTTTATGTGTCAAACTTTAAAGGTGGTTGTACTACAGGTAACAAATATTTTGCCAACATTTTTTCATTTTAGTTATTTTAGTCTAACTTTGAAAGCATTCATCAAAATGTTACAAAGATTTTTCAGGTATAGTAGTTATTATTACATTTACATATGTATCTAATGTCAGATTTCTGGCTCTGAAGGTACCTGAGTTACATGCAAATAAAAATTCTCATGAACTTTCCAACAAAAAATAACATTATAAATTTTGAGCACCTATAGTTTTGAGGACATGTATTCCAATGTCACAATATTTGGTACCCTGTTACAAATAATCTTGCTAACTTTCAGATCTCTAGTGTATTCGACAACTGAATTATGACCAAATTAATACATTTCAAAACGTCCTTAAAATTCCAATGAAATTCCACAAAATGTCACAGTGTGTGTGTATATATATATATATATATATATATATATTATATTGGCATGGTAGCGCCACTATAGTTAGGGTTGAGTACCCCATTTAAGGTCAAAATGTAAAATTTTGCAGCTTAATAACTTTGCCACCATATGATTGATTTGCCTGAAATTTGGCATGCACGGAGCAATTCCATAGATCTCTGGAGCTGCCAAGTTTTGGAGTGATCAGATATATGGTTGTGGAGCTATATAGCACCATAGAAAGTCATATTTACACTTTTTTGTGCATTCTTTGCTCACACCTACAGGTTGCACAGTTTGTGTGACCAGTGCAAATACTTCAGGAAACATGCAACTGATGTGCCTTTCGAATATTTCGTGAAAAAATATTAAACGGTTCAAAAGTTATTAAAAAAACAAGTGTCCCATTATAGTAAGTCGGAAAAGTTAACAAAACATTCAACAGTGTCACAGATGCAGTTTTTAGTGTCGCAAATCACCCCTGTAGTGTCACAAATGCACTATTTTGTTTTCAGCTACTGGTCACAGAAATGCTTGCCATTTAAATTTGGGACCCTCTAGGGACACAATTATTTTTGTGTTCACCTAGTCAAGCCCTGAGGATACTAGCCATGTCTTTCTTGGTGGGTTAAACAACCCAGAAATATGTTTTAAATTTTTTTGTAAACTGTAGTGTCACACTTGCGACACCTTTGTAATTTTTTTTGCGCAAGTGTGGCAAATCACAACACTACTTTGCGACACTATGCCAAAATAACAGGAATTCTTTGCCACCTTGCTGCAAAACAACAGTTTGGTCTTTTGGGCTGAAATTTGGTGGGAAGAAAGCCAAAATCCCACAGACATGCCTTTTGGTGACAAAATATTAGAGGGCTGCAAAGTTACGGCACTCCGAAGTTGACAATTTTTCCCATAGGCTAACATTATGGTGTCCACTGCGCCTTTCAGGGCCTGTATCTCAAAAATACTTCAAGATACAGACTTTTCATCAGAAAATGTCTGGCCCTCTGCAATGAATATATATATATATGTATATGTGTATATATATATATATATATATATATATATATATATATATATATATATATATATATATATATATATATATATTTATATATTCATACTAAAAATACGTTTAATGCATCAGTTAGGGTTGTTCCACAGTGACAAAAGTGAGGAAATTCGATGTTAGGTTCACCCTTTTACACCCCACCAACAGGCATCGTGATGTGCGTTGGGGTCATCGGTTCTAACTCTCACCCCATTCTCCTATACTGCACCACCTCCAGCTTGTTTACACATTGGATGGAGTAGGAGTTAGGACCAATGACCCCAACACACAGACCGGATGCCTGGTAGTAAGGGGTGAGGGCATGATTTTTTTGCCAAAAAATATATATATATATATTTTTTTTTTCATTGCAATAAAACTCTATTAATGCATCAGTTAGGTCGCTAGCAGCGACAAAAGTATGGAAATGTGATGATAGGTTACACCCCTACCACCCCCACAAATCCCCCATCCTCCATTCACCAACAGATGTCGGGTGTGCCATGGGGTCATCAGGCCCAACTCTCACCCATTCCATGTGTAAACAAGATGACAAGCTACAGCATAGAAGAATGGGGTGAGAGTTAGGCCTGATGTCCCCATGGCACACCCTGACATCTGTTGGTGAGTGAAGGGTGCATGGGTGGGGGTTGGGTGGTAGGTGTGTAACCCTAACATCACATCTCCATACTTTTTTCACTGTGCTATCAACCCTAACTGATGCATTAATGGAGATTTCTGCAATGAATTTCCCTTCTTTTTGAGAAAGTGTAATGTAACTGGTAACTGGTATGTGTTAGTGGGAGTGCGGGTCCTCCAGGTCCTGCACTCCCTTCACACTGCTCATTAGTTGCATAATGGTATGTGAATGTGGGAGCTCAGGTCCTCTGGGCACTGCACTTCCACGTACACATAAGTACGGCGTCATACAGCAGTGCCATAGTACTCCAAAGAAACCCTTGTAACTTGTTTTTGGCAAAATTTCCATAACCACAGCAAGTAGGAAAAAAATTCCACTGCAGGTATAATCTATAACTTCAAAACTTCCTCATTGGCTTAGTTCACCTACAGGTGGATTGAGCTGTAGGTAGCAAAAAATCCATAACTTGCACCATTTCTGAGATACAGGTGCCAAAAATCACTATGGGTGCCACAATGTTAACTTATGGGAAATTTCTCAAATTTGGAGCACTATAACTATGGGCCCATTGAATGTTTTGGGACCAAACCACCAAGACACACATCTGTGGAACCAGGGCTTACCACCCTGCAAATTTCAGGCCAAAAGCCACAACTGTTTTGCTGTAGTGGGATGACAAAGATTTGCTCTTTTTGGGCAAAGTACTGTCACAAATTGCGACAGTTTCACAAAAATAGACATGACACTTTCATGATTTGCGAAAGTGTCACAGTTGTTTCCGTCAAAATTTGTGACACTACTGGGGCTCTGATTTTAAAAAAAAGGCATTTCAGGTGGGGTTCCTCCCCCCAGAAAGATAAGGCTATGATCCTCAGTACCTGACTAGGTAAACACAGCAGTCAGTGTTTACCTAGGAGGTCCAAAATTTAAATGGCAGGCATTTCTCTCTCTCACTAACTGAACACAAGATGGCCACCTCATGAAAGTAAAAGGGCCATTTGCAACAGCAAAATGTAGTGACAACAGCTTTCGAAAGACACACATATTTTTTTTCCCATTGACTATAATGGGAAATTTGTTTTTTGAATAACTTTTAAACAATTTAATATGTTTTCACCAAATCTTTGAAAGGCACATCAGTGATTCAGACTGCATCTTCCCTGTAGATTTTAGACCAAACAGACAAATTGTGTGGGCTGTAGCATGAGCAAAGAAATGCACCCCCCCAATTTTTTGTGTTTTTGACTGCTCCACAGTTCCGCATCTGCTTATCTGACTATAATGTAACTTGCCAGATCCAGAGATCAGTGGTACCAGACCACACATGCAAAATTTCAGGCGAATCCATTATACAGTAACAAAGTTATTAAAGTGCAAAATTTGGGGTTTAACATAGAAGTGGCAGTGCAACCCTAAATAAACTGGCACTACCATGCCAGTATTATCTATCTATCTATCTATCTATCTATCTATCTATCTATCTATCTATCTACCTATCTTCTATGCAAAAAAACTTTGTTAATGCATCATATAGGGTTAAAACACAAAAAGTAAGGAAATGAGACCTTTAGGGTTGCCCCTCCCCCCTTTGTGTACCCCATCCTCCCGAGTTTGACAGACCAAGGGGTGTGTCATTGGGTTTGTGAGGCCTAAATGGCACCCCATTCCATGTGTAATCATATTCACAAGCCACAGTAAAGAAGAATGGGGTGACATTTAGGCCTCATGGTCTGTCAATCTCGAGAGGATGGGGGGTACATGAGGGAGGGGAAGGGGCAACCCTTAAGGTCTCATTTCCATACATTTTGTGTTTTAACCCTAAATGATGCATTACTGAAGTGTTTTGCATAGAATATCCTTACTTTTTGAGAAAGAATAGAAAAGTAGAAAGTCGCACAAGTTGGTGGGGCCTTGCGCTCCCACCAACTTGCACATTTCTGCCTAACATAACAATACAAGTACTGAATATCATATGTATTGGTGGAAGCGCATATGGTTGGGGGCCCCACTTTCCCACCCCCTTGAAACAAAACAAAGTTTCATTCATCAGAGTGGCATAATTCCACACCTGTTTACACATCAGACACCTAACCAATGAAAATTACCTCCATGACAGTAAGGCTAGGTACCCTATAAATGTCAAGCCACTATCACAATACAAACACAATACGCAAAACGTAAAGTGTGTCATGCAATATGTCTGCAGCAAATTAATTTTCCAACACCTAAATACCATAATTCACATGTACAGGACATCCCCGGAACACCCTCCAAGTTTCAATTTAAAAGACCAAACCATGTCCGAGATATAACATTTTAAAGTTTGACATTTTTATTCATCAGAGTGGCAGAATTTTGCACCTGTTTACATTTCACACAACTAATGACTGAAAAGTATATCCATGGCAGTAAGGCTGGCTACCCTAAAAATTTGAAGCCACTACCACAATGCAAAACGCTCTCTGCAAAATGTAAACTGCACCACACAATATCTCTGTAACAAATGTATTTTCGACACCTAAACACCATAATTCACATCTACGGGACATCCTGTCAACACCCTCCAAATTTCAAGTTAAAAGACCAAACCGTTTCTGAGATATTTAATGTTAAAAGTTGTTAAAATCGGTCTATCTAATGCCTCCAAATCTCACCATCTAGTCCCTCCCTCATGAACAAAGATCGGGATCAAAGAATCTCACAATCAAAGAATTTGCAGGCTCACAACCAAAGAATTTTCAGGCTTACGATCAAAGAATAAAAAATGGTAAAACTCAATTTTTACACAGAATTACATGAAACCACAGCCATACCTCAATAGACCGAAGCCCCCTGAGCAAAACCCATCCTAGTTTGACTTGATAAGTTACCCCTGGGCTGGGATATTGGATTTTTTAATCTGGCCATCTGGTTGTGCCCTTGTGATCAAAGATCATGGTCAAACAATCTGGCGATCAACAAATTTGCATGCTCGTGATCAAAGAATTTGCAAGCTCGCAATCAAAGAATAAAAAATGTTAAAACTGAATTTTTTCACAGAAATACATTAAACCACAGGCATGACTCGATAGAAAGAATCCCCCTGAGCAAAACCCGTCTTAGTTTGTCCTTATAAGTCACCCCTGGGCTGAGAAATTTGATTTTTTAATCTGGCCATCTGGTCACGCCCTCGCGATCAAAGTTCGTGGTCAAAGAATGTGCAGGCTCACGATCAAAGATCGTCAGCGAGCCGTGATCAATGAATTAAAAATTTTAAAGCTCTATTTTTTGACATTTTTACAAGAAATCACCAGCATGGCCCAATAGAGGGAAGACCCATGAGCAAAACCGAACATAGTTTTACTTCAGGAGTCACCCCTGAGCCGAGATATTTGTTTTTTTCCGACTGCAAAATAAGAACAAGACGGAGGCCATCGCAATCAAAGAATGCTTCATGATCAAAGATTCTTTGATCGCAAGCCTGCAAATTCTTTGATCATGAGGAGAGACCAGATGACCAAAACCCCATTCTTCTTTCGCAAAATAACCAAATAAATTTTTCCATAGATTTATAATGGGAACTTAAAACTTTAATAACTTTTGAATGGATTAATATTTTTTCACCAAATAAAAAGTGGCATGTTCCTTGACCCAAGCTCTTTCAAATGAGCTAAGTTGCAGAGCAGCACACCACACAACAGCCACACAGTGCCACAGACAAAATCCCAAAACTGCCCACATAACTGGTGAAAAGTGCATTTTTCAGCATTTTGGTGCGAAAAACCCATAAGTCTGATCAAAATGAAATTTGGTATATCAATAGATTTACCATGCTCCACTGTGCATACCTCATTTCATGCAAATCTGTTAAATGGGTCCAAAGTTATTAACATGCAAAATTTCGAGTTTAACGTAGAAGTGGCTTCATAACCCTAAATATAGGGGCATAACCACTCCCCTATAATTTTATCTTAGGGTTTAGCCAGTTAATATTTGCCGTAATAACTGCCTGGTTATAACAGCAATCATGAGCTCTGCTATTAAAATCCAAGAGTGCTACTTCATTAGCTCTCACACTGTGTGTGGGCGGGCTGTACAGTTCCTCAAACATGGTGGCTATGTCTGTCCATTAGCCAGGAGCTACCACAGTAAACTCATCTGTTGCTTAACATGTTTTCTTTTTTTACTATGTATGTGGTTGATGCTACCTCTAAACTACAAAAAAGTTTTATCTGGTTGATCCTCCTTTTTTTTGGCTTTGGGTAACAGTGTGAGTAAGAACAGGACCTTCACTGACAGCTTACAGCACTACTGAAGTGCAATAACGAACCCAAAAAGTAAGCTAAAAAACAAATAAAATAATAAAAAACAGAACTATATGCTCATTCTGCAGAAAGAGGTTAGAGAGAGAGAGAGGGAGAGAGAAACAGAGTGTGTTTGTGTGTGTGTGTGTGTGTGTGTGTCTTTGGATGCAGACAGGAAAGGACAACCACAGTTACATCAAGATGTTGTGTAGATGTTGCAGGGTAAGAAGTGTGGTGTGATTCTTTGCATGGGACAGGCAATGTTGGAGACCACTGGAGGGCACACTGGGCATGCAAAGGCATAACACAACAAGATTTTTTTTTTAACTAAGCTTGTCCCATATTGTTAAGGTGTGTCTGTGTCTGTATGTCTCTCACACATGGTCACAGCAGTCAGCCTGGAAAAAAGCTGCTCACCAACAATTATAAAAAATAGAGCATGGGGTAGTGTACATACTTAAATTTAATGCCCACCCTCAGTGTAGGATGCTTCTTTAAACCTTCCGAGCTTCATTCTCAGGGTTTATGTAGCATCCCACACCTTAGGTGTGCATTACATTCTCATAACGAACACTACCCCATGCATTATTCTCTCTCTAGATAGATAGATATACAGTATATATATATATATATATATATATATACATACATACACACACACACACACATACTATAGGGGTGAGTGATAAATGAGTGAGATTAAATACATTATTCTCACCAGAGTAAGATAAATGCTGCTGACATCAGCACAGTGAAAATAAATGACATTCATCACACACCCACGCAAAGCCATGAAAACCCACACAAACTAGTGCAAATGGTAACTTTGCAACAATAGGGGCCCCTATTGTATAAATTGGATACATGAGGTGCACTCGTGTGATATGGAAAATATTTTCACTCCTGCACAGTGACCTCTGGATACTCATGAATATCCAGAGGTCACTCAAGATGAGTGCAAATATTTTCGATATCACACTCATGCCCATCATGTATCCCATATTGATATATATATATATATATATATATATATATATAGAGAGAGAGAGAGAGAGAGATCGATAGATAGAATGATAGATTGATAGATAGATAGATGATAGATAGATAGATAGATAGATAGATAGATAGTTAGATAGATTTCTAGTCTTTTACTTGACTCAGTTATTTTGGGGCAATACAAAATTCATGCTAATGTGAAACAATGTGAAGGAGAAATTAATTTTCTACCTTAATTTTATATTTTATTGCAGCAGTATTAGCATGCACCAGATGGTCAAGTGAGCTTATTATTATAATAGAGGTACTCCTTTTGATATGACATGGTATTTCATACATCATATGAGGTGTACTACAATAGTTAAGAGTTCATTATTAGATACCGATTAATTTTTGAATGGGGAGCACATTTCAACTTGTCTTGTCTGACAGTAGGAGTTGTTTGATGCTAGCTGGATCAGTAGTTTATAAAGGTACTATCCCTCCTAATGTTGTTTGGTAAGCTATTTTTAGATTGTCATACTGTGAGGGTGGTGTCTATCATCTGTACTATCAAGTAATATGCAGTTCAGAATGTGTACATTACCTGGGCAATGCAGGAATATGGTGGTGGTTACTGCTGACAAATCATTAGAAAACTTAAAAAAAATATTTACTTTTTTTATTAGTCAATAACCTGTGCTTCTGCATGATGTGTGTCATATTTATTTTATTAGCTACCACCATTCCTGAAGAAATTGTCTACAATCACAAAACATTTATTTTTACTTATTTATTTAAAGAATCAGAAAATAACCTTTGAATCACAGACTCTTTTACAAAGGCTCCGCATCACAGTTACATAAGGGAAAATTAGGATAACAGACACATATAGGGTAAAATACAAAGAGGATGCAGTGAAATACAGAAGTGCATCAAACAAGCAGTAAACAATGTAAGCTGGCCAGAGTCAGGCCATAGTTTAGTATCATATCAACATCATACAGATAAACCAGGAAACACAAATTAATGCAGCAGGCCTACCAGGCCTTTGTTATACTGGCAGCTAGCGACAGTATATACAAGTTCCTAACAGGGATACAAGAGCTGCCATGCACCCTCACAGTTATTGAAACATCTATAGATTGCATGCTCAAGTAGGTAGTTCTTTAAGGCCAATTTGAAGGGGTCTAAGGTAGTGAGATGACTGATAGAAGTTGGAAGCTCATTGATTCAGGATGGTGCTCTGTAAGCAAAAGTTCTTTGACATAACGTAGTCCTGCAATAATTAACCTTGAGGGGCCTTATTAGTATTTCTAGAGGTGTGGATTGGGTTGGATGCTGTCACCAGTGAGTCTAGCCCAGGAGGGGTGGATTTGAGAGATTTTTTCTTTGCCATAATACAGGTAAAGTATTTGATTCTGTTATCTAGATTCAACCAGCCTGCTGAAGCATATAAATCACAGGTCTGAGTCAGCCTGTCCTGGCCTGTGACTAGTCTGCAGGCCTTATTCAGGGTGGCTTTGATCTGTGAGAGGGAGGGGGGGTCAGCTGAGCCATATATCACCAGGCCATAGTCTACTAGTGATAGGATAAATGAAGACACAGCCAGTTGGAGAGCTACTGGAGAGAAGAATTGCCTATGATGATAGAGCAACCCTATCCTTGAGGTCACCTGATGGCAGCCAGCTAGGCAGCAGCTGAGGCCTTGAGCTCTTCCCTCCTGCTGCTTTAATCGCCAGTTTTCGAACTCCCCAGAGCATTAATTTGTTGAAATCGGCATTGAGGGAGTTTTGATAAGCCTTCTACTAAGTGGGTTTGAAGTCTGATCGCAGAAGATCACCTAATTTAACAAGATGGAGGTGGATGGGAAACAGGCCTCTGTCAGACACACACCACCTACATCTCCTGAAAAGGCAGCTAAGAAGCAACGTAACCAGAGTGATGTGAAACCGGAGCAGAGTGGAGACAGACTTCAACTATCCACCCCCCTTAAGGAGGACAGATTTCTCCAAGAATTGTCTCCGGTGAAAGAAATTTTACAGGAGCTGGCTGGAGAGCTTAAATCGCTTCGGAGTGACCTGTCGTTGGTTTCGACCCGAGTGTCTGACGTGGAGGTTAGAGTGTTCTCCGTAGAGCAATGGAGATCTAAGTCTGAAGTGGAAATCTCCGAGCTTAAACAGCAGATTAAGAAGCTTCAAGCAAAAAACTGAAGATCTAGAGGGGCGCAATCGTCGGAATAATCTTCTGATTCTGGGCCTACCTGAGATGGAAGAGGGCCCAGATCTATTAGCCTTCCTCCAGAGGTTCCTGATTAAAGTGGTGGGCCCATCACCTATTAGCCCTTCGTACCATCTGGAACGGGCCCACCGCTCGCTGAGGCCTCGACCCCCGTCTGGATTGCCTCCGCGTCCCATTATTATGAAATTTTTAAGCTACATAGAGAGGCAACATGTTTACAGCAAATCTCGAGAGTTAAAAGAGGTGTTGTGGGGATCGGCCAGAATTCGGATCACGCAGGACCTTCCGAAGGAAACTAGGGAGAAGAGGGCGGGCCTTCCATCCTGCAGTCCAGAAATTAATTGCTACCTCCATTCCCTTCAGAATGATCTATCCGGCGACGTTAAAGGTTACAGTTGGTGGTTTCTACCTATAGCTTCAGCTTCGAGGCGGCTCTGAAGGATTTGGCTATTAAGCTACCGGACCTATTTAAGAACTCTGGCTGAAAGACACTTTGCCTTTTTGTATGCTGTTACATTGCCGCCATTATTTTTGGTCTAATGGTAGATGGGTGGCTTGTTTCCCTTTTACTTTTCTTTTAGTTCGTTATATGCCCTTCTTATTACCCTAATCTGCTTGTTTGATTTCGTGCCCAAACTCCTCCTGTTTCTCCTCATTGGTAGTTTTGGGCTCACAGGCTTCCTAACCCTTGATTTCTCTCCTACCTGGTGGTTCCTCGACGGCCGGTTTGGGTGGCTGGGCGCCATCCCAGAGGTCCGGGTGGACTCTCTGCTGGGCCCGGTGTGTCTTCTGTTTCTGGAACCTTTCTGCTGGGTTGTGGTTCCTTGGGGGGTAACTTCCTGGCGGTGGGACCCGGTTGGTCCCACGCTGATATGGTTCCCCCCGGAAACATCAGGCCTAAGCGGTGAACTCTCATGGATCCGAGGTATGTTTCTCAGCTAAGCTACCTCTACGGGCGGTCGGGGTTCCTGGAGGGTGAGTAAGATATTTACTCGTTCTGGCGGAAGACTCGGTCATGGTTATGTTGGCACTGGCAGCCGGGGAGGTATTATGGGTGGGGGTTTCTTCCCCTAATTGTAGCAGTTTCTTCCGTTTGCTGGTGTTTGGGGTGCGGGGGTGCCGGGCCTGAAGTTTAGCGGCTTGCTGGATGTGGAATCGCGAGCCTAGGGTTGGGGTTTGGCTAACCTCACCGCTGGTCGGATACTGTTGGTCACTTTATGGGCGGCTGGGTCTTACGCTCGCGTGGTAATATGTTTCTGGGTTGTACTTCCTCCGCTGGCCTGGCCAATCACCACTGGGGTCTCAGAGGTCTGCATGAGTTGGGCGGTCAGGCTCTTTCCTTGTCTGAATCGGCTTTGGTTTTTGCCCTGGCTCCTGTGTAAATAGTTGTTCTCGGGTTTGTGTTTTATATTGGGAGGGGGTGGTGGATGGGTTGGGATGTTTACCCTTTGGTTTAAGTCATTTGTGGGTATTTGGGTGGGTGGGGGTGGGGTATATTACTGTGTGTTATGCATGGTCTCTGCCAAGTGTGGTTGTACTATTATATACTGTGTTATTTAGATGGTAATGTTTATTGGAGGCAGGTTGGGGGATGGGTTTTTTGGGGATAGTAGAGGTGGTGGGGGGGGTATGGGAGGTCTGGTCTAGTCTGCCAGCTTAGAGTGGGGTACTGTTCTAGTGTGGCTAGATTGCTGAGGTTCATTTTGTGGGTATTCTGTTCTGGGGTGCTCTGGAAGACTATTGAACGTTGGACTTATTTGGTTTTGGTGCGCCTTTTCTCTCCTTTTATTATTGATTTTGTCTGGGTGCATGTTCTCTCTATATGGTATTTAAAATGGCTACAAACACGATTAAAATAATCTCTTGGAATGTGCGCGGACTTAGAGATCGGGTCAAACGGTCTCAGATTTTTAACCACTGCTCATTGTTGCAGGTTGATATTCTTTTTCTGCAAGAAATGCATTTAAGCCATGTTGACACCAAATTCCTATCTCGTTCTGGTTTTTCCCAGACTTATCTTGCTGGGAATTCCAGTCTTAGTAAAGGTGTTGCTGTTCTTATTAAAAAGCATGTGTTATTCATGAAGGAATTGATTGTATCAGACCCAGAGGGGAGGTTTATTCTGGTTAAAGGTACTCTCAATGGCGGCAGTGTTGTTCTGGGTTCTGTGTATGGACCGGTGGGGGGGAGTCCAGAATTTTTTATGTCTCTTGCAGACAAGCTATCTAATTTCCTTCCTTCCCAGTTTATATTAGGAAGGGACTGGAATGTCCCCCTCTCATCTATATTGGATAAAGAACCCCAGGATAAGCGTCCCCCTTCTCCTGCCCAGAGAGCTCTTCAGGAGTTATTGTTAATGTTAGGTTTATGTGACCCATGGAGACTCTCCAATCCCTCTTTTCGTGCTTTCTCTTTTCTTTCTCAGTCGCATGGTTCCAAATCAAGGATAGATTTTGCTTTAATTAGTAAATTCCTTTTTCCCAGTCTTCTTCAATCCGGTATTGATCCAATCATCCTCTCGGATCATGCCATAGTTTGGATCAGACTTTCTTTAGATCCTGAGTTTTGTCGGGATTCCGTTTGGAGGTTAAATACTCAGTTGTTTAAGGATCCTCAAAATGTCTCTAGTATTAAGTCTCTGATTTCTTTCTTCCTGGCGGAGAACCTGAACTCTACCCCGAGACTTGATATTGTTTGGTGCTCTTTGAAGTGCTGTCTCAGGGGTGAGTTAATTAAGATGGCCTCCTCCAGGAAGAAAGCTCGGCTTGCAAAATATCTGTCTTTAATGAATAAAATTAGAGATCTGGAAGCTAAATACTCTTCAACTTCTTCTTACCGGCTCTAAAGACCTTTGTTAGCCAAGCGTGAGTATATGGATCTTTGAAGGAGAAAACGAATACTGTTTGATAAGAACTCAAGCTAAATATCTTGACCATGGGGAAAAGCTGGGAAACTCTTGGCTTTATGACTGGCGCTGGAAGGCTCTAGGATAATTCCTTCTGCTTTCCCCATCCGGCTCTACTGTATCCTCCCTAGAGGTATTGCCCATATCTTTGAGAGATACTATTTGGACCTTTATAGTAAACCTCTTTATCTCCTCTATCTCAAATATCAATACGTATTTGGGGATGTCGACATTCTTGTTTGTCAGTGGCCCAACAAGAAATTCTTTTGGCTCCTATTTCCGGAGGAGATAGAAAGGACTATTACCTCTATGGCCCCTGACAGAGCACCTGGCCCTGATGGCTTCCCCCTAATTTCTACAAGGTTTTCGTAAAGAGCTGGTACCTATTCTTCTTAAGTTATATGAATATCTATCGGTTTCTATCGATGTAGATCCCAACTTGTTTGAGGCCACAATTATTTTGATTCCTAAACCTGACAAAGTCCCCACGGATCCGGCAAACTATAGACCTATCTCCCTTCAAAACTATGACATGAAAATCCTCGCTAAGATACTAGCTGAAAGAATTAAGAAAGTCTGGTCTGGTTTACTGAGTCCCGAGCAAGTAGGCTTTGTATCTGGCAGGTCTGCTGCGGATCACTTAAGAATTTTGTCCCATATTTCCCAGCGTGCCCAATCAGCCCCTTATCCGGCAGCTTTGGTTTCTCTCGATGCAGAAAAGGCCTTGACCGAGTGGATTGGACCTTCCTTTGGACTCGTAATGGAGAGGATGGGCTTCCGCTCTACTTTCCTGAAAAGGGTTTGATGTTCTATGGTTCCCCTCAGCTAAAATTTATTGTAATGGGGTTTTCTCCCTCTTCCGTTTATATACTGGTACTAGACAGGGTGCCCTTTCAGCTTTGCTGTTTAATTTGTATTTGGAACCGCTGCTTATCAGACTTAAAACATCCCCCCAGGTTAGAGGCTTTTTGTTACAACAGCAGGAACTGGTGTTTCTGCTTATGCAGATGACATACTTCTGCATCTAATATACCCAGCAGAGTCCTTAAAGGCAGCGATTGATATTATTGAGCAGTTCGGTTCCTTCTCTCAATACAAATTGAATATTTCTAAGTCCGAAATTTTCCCATTATACGTCCATACCAATAAACAGGCGTTACTTTTTGGGATGAGGTGGACCCTAGATCCATTAAGTATTTGGGGATTCATTTTTCTGACCGAACCTCTCTTTGAAAAAGCTAAATTTGGATAGAATTAAAATCTGGTTTATCAGGATCTGCAGAGATGGTCTGCCCTTCCTATTTCTCTTTGGGTCGGATCAATTTTATTAAATGAATGTCCTTCCCGGATCTTTACCCGTTGAATCTGTTAAATCTTTGGCTCCTATCACATACTTTCAGCAACTCCATACTATGTTCTCTAATTTTATCTGGTGTGGAAGGTGTTAGACACTCATATGCTAAACTATCTCTTCCTAAAGAAAAAGCGGTCTTCGGTTACCTAATCTTTTACTTTATCATTGGGCAGCCCATCTTTCCAAATTGGGGAGATGGTTTTCCGCAAATTCCATGCTACCTTGTCCAATTTGGCTCCAGCTTGAGCGTTCACTTCTTTCTGAATCTAAACGCGATAGTTATGCCATATTTTATACTCCTCCAGCAGCAGTCTCACACTGGGTGACTGATAGCACGATTTTAGTCGCCCTTAAATCTCTGGCTCAATGTTTAGTGTCTTTTCACATTTCTAGTGTCTCGGATTTGGGTCAGCCGGTAATTCTCAATCCTAATATAAAGTTGGGTAGTTCTTGGCTTATGCCGGACTGGCTCCCACAGATTAGAGAGGCCAAGGTGGAGCACTTCTATAATCAGGGATCTCTTCTTTCTTCCGGTGACATACTGGATAAATTCGGTATCCCTAGTAGAGGGGTTTTTAAGGTGTATCAACTAAGACATCTTATCACCGGAAATTCGTACCATTTTTAGAGACTCTATGGCCTACCCTTTCTTTTCGCAAATTATAAATCTTGCTTCCCAATCTCATTCTATTTCTTTGATTTATTCTTTCCTTTTGAACTACAAATTCCCTGAGACTGTTGATGGTTCGAGTGTCTGGGCATACCTGCTACCTGATGCCTCCCTGAACTGGCCTTGTATATGGAAGGACTTATATAGATATCATACCCAGGACAGACTACGGCTAACCCAATACTATATTGTTAATAACCTTTATTATACCCCTACCAAACTTTTCCAGCTCAAGAAACTTCCCCACTCGACTTGCTCCAGGTGCTCACGAGGAGAAGGTAACCTAATTCATATGTCCTGGGACTGTCCTAAGGTTGCCCCTTTGTGGTCCCTTGTCCGGGATAACCTAGATCCCCTTCTGGGTCTGTCTGGCTTCTTTTCCCCTGAGATTTGTATTCTGGGTGAATATTCCCGGATAGATAGTGTTGAACGTCGATACCATATGGCCTTGGTGCCCATGGCGGTCAAGAAATTAGTTTTGAGACATTGGACAGACCAGCTGGCCTTGTCATATGCTGACTGGCTGATTGAACTTACTTCGTACTTACAGTCGGAGAGTTTGATTGCCAGTCTGCATGGTCGTATGGATCTGTTTCGGAAGAGATGGGGTAAACTTCAAGCATTATGTCTGCATTAATTAATTAATTTGGGACCTGATCTCTATAGTCCGCATAAATATTTCAACTTTGGTTATGTATGTCATTTTGTAATCTTGCTGGTACTGGAGATTGGTAGTATCAAGATGATTGACTGTTTTACCCAGAATATTTTACTATATGAGATGGCGCACCCATAGAGGGGAGGAGGAGGAGGGAGGTTGAGGGTGGGGTGGTTCTGTTAGAAGTTGAACCTTGCTTTACTTATATGTCAGTGGGGAGGGGGCTGGGGTTTTTTTCCTTTTCGTTGGGAGGGTGGGGTGGTTTTTTTGGGGGTTGGGGTGGGGGTTAGTGGGGTTTTGGTTGTACTGCTTTCTATTCTGTACCTTACCAAATATATTTGTTTTGTTGTTTTTGATTTTGTTGTTAAAACCCAATAAACTTAAATTTCAAAAAAAAAAAAACCCTATCCTTGAGTTCAGTGCAGCCAGTAGTCCCAGAATCTGGCCATGGTAAGAAAGGTGGGAGCCAACGGTAATACCAGCTATCTAAAGGATTGAACCTGATCAATGGGGATATTACCGGTGCTACAGATGTCTAGTTCAAGAAATCAGTGACGGTTTTGGTGTTGGGTAAAGACCATGGATTTGGTTTTACTGTAGTTCAGACTTAACTTATGGCTTTCAAACCAGGTTTTTATGGTGCTGAAGCACACTTGGAGCATACTTTGGAGTGTATTAGGGTTGGGATGAGAATCAAAAATGATGGCATCATCCATGTAGAGGAGGAGTTTACCAGGGCAGGACAGGGGAAGGGGGTTAAGGAACAAGGTAAAAAGAAGGGGACCAAGTATGGATCCTTGAGGGACACCTGAGCAGACAGGTCTTTGCGACAAGAGGGTGTGACCTATTCTGACCTGCTGGGTGTGGTTGGAGAGGGAGCTATCAAACCAGGACACAATTTAAACCCAGAGATGGGAGTAGTAATGCATGATTAACTGTGTCAAATGCTTCGGTAAGATCTATATAAACAGAGCCTACCAACTGTCCACTATCTAGAGCCTGGTGAATGAATGATATGTACTCGAGTAGGGCCGTAGTGGTGCTATGTCCCCTGCGGAAACCATGCTGGACTGGCGTGAGCCTCTTGTGAGTCTTGAGGTAGTCAGTAAGTTGGTTAGTGATAACTTTCTGCAGCGCCTTGGAGAGGAGTGCCAAAATAGAGATGGGGCGATAGTTATTTGGAGCTGCGCAGTCTCCTCCTTTATGCAGCAGGGTAATAACCACACACTTCCATGAGGAAGGGAAATGCCCCAGACACAGGGATAGGTTGAAATTTTTTGTAATAGGGGTGAGAACTTCTTCCAAAGTTAGCCTTAGCAGCTTTAGATCCAGGGAGTCCCCACTGTGCCTGGATTTAGAGATGAAGCTTGAGATATTTTTTCTGGCCGTGTTAGGGGATATTATCTTGAAATGGAAAGGGGGAGGTCTACTGGGGAGGTGGGAGGAGAGATGTCTGGAGATGTGTTGAAAAAATTGTCAGGTAGCACTTTGCTAAGGTCCAAGAAAGCATGATTAAGAGTGTCCGCTATATTGAGTGGGTCCTGGAGAAGTATTCCCTTGAGATTGAGCTGGGCAGGGGGAACGTGGCTACTTTTCCTGTAGTTTCTTTGATATTCCTCAAGAAATCACAACCCCATCACCAGGAGACAGATAGATCCTGACGGTAGTGGTTAGCCTTGGTTTGGCGGATAGTCCAGGTGCATTTATTCCTGGCTTCCCTATAGAGTTGCCTATCCTGAGGGTGCCTGGAGTCAAAGGCTCTCAGACATAGGCTGTCGTGATGCCGGAACAGTGCCAGCAGTTCTGGGGTGACCCAGGGGGTTGTTTCTGGTTTTGATATATTGCTTTTTAAGGGGCACAAAGATGTCACAAGAGTGGTTGAACAGTGTGCTGAAATGGGTAAGGGCGAAATCAATATCAGTAGCACAGAAGATGGAAGACCAGTCACATGATTGGAGAAAGGTTTTAAGTTTGGGAAGTGAGTCTTTCTTAAACTTTCTAAGGTAGGTAGGGATGGGGGGGCAGATGATTTATTTGACCACAGACAGGTAACTGGGGAGTGATCACTACGGGGAGTCAGGGAGGACAGTGATCTGTGAGATGTGTTCAGGCTGTTTGGTGAAAATAAGGTCAAATGGAGTAGAAGAGCTTGTTTTGTGGTTTAGACAGGTGCTTGACTGGACCATCTGGACAAGGTCTAGTGCAGCAGCTGAGTCCATAAAGAACTTTGCAGATGTGAAAAGCCAGTTTATATTGAAATCCCCAGTTAGAATTGTTTCTAAATTGCTTGGTAGTGTTGCAATGGCAGACATAATCAGTTCATATGTTGGCCTCTGATCCTTAGCGGGGATGTAGAAGACTACAAGGTTAATGCTTTTGTTCTGGTTACCAAGCATCAGTTTGACCGCCAGGGCCTGAGCACCAAACGTGATGGGAGGGAGTGGGAGAGGAAGGGCCTGAATAAGGTTCTTAATGTAAATGGCACACCCTCCTCCCTTTCTACCTAGCCTGTCAGATCTGAAAATCGTATATCCATCAATGGATACCGCAGCGTCTGGGGTGCTAGAGGATAATCAGGTTTCTGTCAGGTTAGACTGTTAGGAGAGTGATGGGTTAGCCAGGCCTGCAGTGGGATAATTTAATTTATTAGGCTCCAGATATTCACGGAGGCAATAACTAGTCCATTCAAGTTTTTGCTTTGGGGGTGGGGGGTTGGGAAACAAGGGGCCAGGGTTGGGATGCATGTTACCCGAGATTAAAAGCAGTAAGAAGGCATGCTACAAAAAGGGTTAAATGGATAAATTTGGTGAAACTATGGGCCAATGCATGGGAATGTGCAGGAATGTTTGTAGGGATGGGGAGGGAGAGAGCTGAGGAAGCAATAAGGAGGAGGGGGATGGGGATGATGGGAAAGCAAGTGTTAGGACTGATTCCTCCAGATAATGGCCAGAAGTATCAAGGGCAATAATGGACAGGTCCACAGTCATGACATTTAGATGCAGGCTAGGTTGATGGATAGGAGATGGCGTTGATGTGGAGTGGGGTTATTATTGTAGGAACAGGAGCCACGATAGGCTGCCCAGGTAGGATGGAACACGACTAGTCATTATGGTTTAGTTTGCAAGGTAGTTGGATAGGGCAGACAGTATGGCACAGAGGAAAGGTGCTTGCCTTTGGTGGCAAAGGTTCAGGGTTCAAATCCAGCTAAAGGAGGGTCTGAAATGCTTTGGGACAGCACAGACAGTAAAGGAAATTTGAGTACAGTGGAAGTTTGTGGGCATTGAAACTGGGGGAGGGACAACAGTGACACCTAGTGGCCAGTTAATATAACTTGCAGGTGAGAAAATAAAATCGGGGTAGGTCATGTGACTATGATGAGGTATAAATTAAGGGATGACTGAGGGTGGTGAGTTGATGCAAAGCATTGATGGGTAAACACTCTTGAGTTAGTCCTAGTGCAGGAGATGGTGGCTGGAATTACCTCTTGCTGGCCAACATACAGTCTTTTCCCAGGAACGCTGTTGCTGCTAGTGTGGGAGGTTCCTGTGGGGCCTCTTGCTGACCGACATGCAGTCCTCTCCTGGGAACGCCGTTGCTGCTAGTGAGCAATTAACTCACTGGTGAAAGAAATAAAAAAAAACATTGTCCATTTAGTCTGAGACGAGCTTTCTTCCTTTTCTTTGCTTATGGACTTAGTGCTCAAAGGTCTCCTCTGAATTATAAAATGAATTGCCATTACACAGCAATGGGAATCCTGAAAGTTTGCTGTCTGCAGAACAAAAATTCCCATCAAGGATATATCTGTATGAGATTTATTGAAAACAAGCTCATCCCAGTTTGTCTTGCTAACATTTTGAGTGAAACACATTGAAAAAAATTCACTGAAATCAAATCATGTATTTAACAGTGATTCAGGGAAATCACTAAACAATCCAAACTGATTGTTTTCAGAAAATGCTAACATTCATATATGGCTAGACTAGACTAAACATGTGCACACCAGGGTGATACATCTAGATGTTATGAATTCACCTGAAGATCATTGACTGATTGCATTTTACAGAATGGAACTTTTGACAGCAGTGATGTTTTCTTTAAACAGAAGCAGAATGAGCCAGCCCTATGGCATGCAGGGCAGAGGCTTCCATGCCTCACCTGCTGCCATGCCAGCGACCCATGGGTCACTGGATGCTGGCCAGGTAGGAGAAGGATTGAGTGTCCCGCAGGATGCACTCCTCCTCCAGGGGAGAGAGGGCTCTGTTCTTTTCTGCAATACTGCCACCGGGGGCCCACAGGTGGTGGTGCAACTGGAGATGGTTAGAAGGGTGGGAAGGACATTGTGACGCCAGCGTGCAGTTGCACGCACTGTGCACACTCATGCCTTGATGTCCTGCATGTGCCATACTTGGGGAGGAGAAACAAGGAAAAAAATACAGCAACCCCAGCACCTCTGTGACAGTCAGAATGGCTGGATCCACAGACAGGGCAACCTGAGGCATTACCAAGCTCTGAAAGACAAAAAGGGAATCACAGAGTATACAAAGGAAGTACCAGAGTCCTGAACATCTAAAACATTCTGACTGCCCCATTTGGGAGAATACAAAGGTGCCCAGGCCAAGTTAGAGTAGGATAACCATGTTCCTCTCCGGGGATTTAAGGGTACCGGGAGTGGGAAACCACCTACTACCTGATGGCAAAGTGGTCGCACCAGTTGTGATTTCCTATCCTGCCCCAGTCTGGGGGCTAATATATGCCATGTATGGTCCTCAACATAAGGTGAAGCACACCATTTGGTTGACATTGAAATAGGAGAGTCTGTCCAGGTGAGCAACCCCAGCGAGAGAGGTGAGGATCCCCCCCATACACAGGGTAGTGGTACTATGCCAATTACGCAGAATAGCTCTATAGAAAGCCACCTAAACACTGGGTGTGAGAGCTTCAGCTTCTGCGGTCTAATACCTTGTATTAGTAGTGAGGGTGATAGGGGGATGATGGTCCCCAGCACCTCTGCACCAGCCTATGAATCTGCCTCCAGAAGGGCACCAGCTTGAGACAGAAACACAGAACATGATATAAGTCTCCATACAGAGCTCGACAATGCCAATACCTGTCATTGTCCAGGACCTGTGCCACATGTAGTACCACAAGTGTCCTGTACCATGAGTGCAAATCTTGTTCTGGATAAGGCAACTTTAAGCATCTCTAAGAAGGTCGTATGCATTGTGCCAAGCCTGGGTCCTCTGGGCATCAGGGATACTGCAACCCAAAAACCTTTCCCATTTATGTTTGGACTCCGCAGACTGTTTCATAACTGGCCATATATTTTGCTTGCCAGTTCCTTAGGGGCCTTCAACCAAGCAGTAAGCTCATTGAGCTCATTGGGGTGTATACTATGATCTCCGGGAGTCAGTAGGGGTTTAATGGCCTCTTTAAGCTGCAGGGACATCTAGTGGTCCTCATTGGGAAGGTTACATTTATGCTGCAGGGATTGAAAGGTTATAATTCTGCCTGTGTCCCCCTCCAATATGTATCCCATGAAGTGGATCCTATTGGAGGCCCAATGTGCCCAGTGAATTGAGCAATCGTCTCTCTGTACCCATTGGTTGTTCCAGACTGGGGTATGTCACTACTTTTTCCTAAGTCCCCACTTTCCCAGCTGCAGGTTATAGCTATCCAACACCAGAGGGCTCTCGCTTCCTGCGCAGCAGGATACAATCCTCCAACCCCTCCCACCAGCCACTCTATCATTCGCTGATGCTCCACTACCACACCCTATTCCACTGCCCACTACCTCCTCCAACTCCTCCTCTTTTTTCAACTCCCATCTCTGCTCTTCCCTGCCCAGTTACACTTCTAGCCCCTTCTCACCTCTCTCTCTCTCTCTCTGCTGCTCTCCACCCACCCACCATGAGGAGTCAGTACCACACACCTTCTTTTCAGGCTACCACCTGCAGTTTTCTGCCTGGCCTGCCACCCCTTTTGCCATCTAGCCTGTGTCTTTTAAGAATACTCCGCTCCTGGACTCAAACCTGGTACTCCGTGCACCAAAGTCTGCAGCTCTACCACTGAGCCACACAGTCTCCCTCTCTCAGGGTAAGCAGAAAGCAACCACTTATACTACACATAAACATTCAGCCCACCTCAGCACTATGTCTCCTCTCCTGCTAGTACTTCTATCCCTCACTTCATACTGTGGACCTCCTTCCACCCTGGACCCAGGAGCACCTCTGCTCCAAGCCAAGCCACACCAGCACAGTATGCTGCCTTCCCCAGCACTATCACCCCACCCACCACCGACGCATACACCACTACTGCTGACCGGCACGACTGTCCTGGCTTGCAATCGGCCCCGCTATTCCTGCCTTGCAGTCCCTCAGTATTCCATGCATAGGGGGCATTCTCAGACCCCTTAGCCTCTTGAACAAAAGAGTAAGCACCCACAGACCCATCCTCAGAGTCACCTCACTACTCCTTCTCCTATCTGGAAACATTCACCCCAATCCAGGTCCAAGGTGAGCAGCAGCAGCTACACCCAGTCACTGGCCTCTGCATAGGATCCATGAATATCTGTAGCATCTTAAAAAAAATGGCCAAATTTCAATGCTGGATAGCCAATTATCAACCCGATATCATAGCTCTGGTGGAAACATTGTTATCCAAGTCCACCCCAGATGATAGAGTTTCCTTCCCCGGCTACTATCTTTTCCAGTTAGACAGAGTGGGCAAGAGGGGTGGAGGCTGTGCAATCTACACAAAGCACATCCTGTTGGCCCAAGCCATGCCATCACCTAACCTAGACCACGGAGCCCAGGCACTGTCTCTAAAAGTCACCCTGACCCATCCAAGGTGCCACCCAAAAACAGGCTCATGCCCTCCTCTCTCTAACAGAATATATTGCTAGCCTCAACCGCAAGTCTGAACACATTCTGCTAGGAGATCTTAACCTGAACTGGCTGAGCACTGCAGCCACATTATCCATTGGTGCACTGACAGCCCTTGACCTTCACCAGTTAGTGATCCAGCCCACCAGATGTAACCCCTCCACTGGCACCTGCCCTCTCCTGGATGTCATCCTCACAAACAGACCCAGTAAAATAGGGGATGTTAAAGTCCTCCCTAACTCCTTTAGTGACCACTCTCCTGTGCTCTGCACCTGGTTAGAAAAACTGGCAGCTCCTCCAGCCCCTCCTGCTTAACACCCTCACACAGTTGGGTTTCTCTCAAGGACCACATGATTGGTTCACCAGTTACCTGTCATCCAGATCCCAATGTGTCAGGATCAACACTATCTCCAGCTCACGCCCCACCCACTCTGGGGTTCCACAAGGCTCCATCCTGGGGTCCCTACTTTTTAGCTTGTTTTTAAATGCTCTCCCTACCTTGCGTACTGACATAATCCTCTTGTATGCGGATTACATAGTCATCTGCACTTCCCACCCAGACTCACTGGTCCTACAGACCTCTCTCCAGTCTTCCTTTAGCCAAACAGAACACTGATGGACTGAGCATAGGCTGATACTGAATCTAAACAAAACAAAGACCCTCCTGTTCGCCCACTATCAAAGTAAGCCAAAAAATGCCCAAATATCTATCCAATCCAGCTTGCACTACACCCTGGAACAGGTCTCATCATACAGGTACCTGGGTATCATCTTTGACTCAGCCCTCTCTTTCCACGCTCACATCAGCACCCTCATGTCTGCAACCAATGCAAGAGTTGGGCTCCTTTATCCACACACAGCCTGCCTCCCCCCAGATGACCTAAGGTTAGCTATCACATCATTAGTACTCTCCCTAGTCGACTATGGCCTGCTGGTATATTCTGCAGCCAATGACTCAGCCATAGGTAAACTAAAAGTAGTGATCAATAATGCCTGCAGACTCCTAACTGGTGCTGACCAAATGTCACATACCTGCACCCTCTACTCCTTTGCCAAGATTCTTAACTTTGATGAAAGGGTACAATACCAGGCCTGCCTCATGGCTAAAAAGTCTCTGCTTGGCCTAACCCCCCCCCGGGCCTATCGGCTGACCTAACAACCTCCACCCCCTCCATGAACACTCGCAGCTCAGGCAAAACCTCTATTACTGTCCCTAAGGTCAAAACAACCCTGGCACAAAGATCGTTCCTGGTCAGGGCCCCCACCTGGTTTAATGCCCTGCCCATGCTAATCACCTGCCATGCTAAGCTTGGCCTTTTCAAGGTCGCCCTGAAGAACCACCTTCTGGCCTCCTGCACATGCAGCTGTCCATAATAGGTCACCCCCCACCACTGTTTTTAGCCCTGGTTTTTGGCTCAAGGGACAATTTGCACAAAGTTCCCCATTGAGTCCCGTGATATTCGACAAAGTCTTACCTCAGACTGCACATTATGCACTATCAGGCCTGCATTTCTGGCATATCACCAGCTTAGTTGCATCACTGTATCATGTATCTAGTGCATAGACTAAATATTTTGCTCACGGTAATACAACATTGTAAACCTTGCACATGCATAATGCCCTATGCACTGTATAAAAATATTTTGCTCACTGCAATACAACAAATGTTAGTCTAAACATTGCACATGCATGATGTACTATACACTGTATATAACTTGTATGTATTGTACCACACTGCTGTTTCTTCTTTATGTCTCAGATGTATTTTCCTGTGCTGTGGAGACTTTGGAAATGAGTATCTGACTCAAAGGTTGTAAATTCCGAAATCTCAAATAAATAAAAAAATAAATAAACATAAGGGTTTTATAATTTCTTGACCCTATCTCAATGCCCTTTATTTGTGTATGAAGACAAATAGCAGAGGCCAGGGCTCAACAGCAAGGATGAAAAGCAATGGGGAGAGGGGGCAACCCCATCGGGTGCCTCTCTCCAGTGGGAAAGCCACAGAGGTAGTTCAGTTGGTAGCTACTCAAACTGAGGGGGTATGATAGATGGCCTTGATGTATGCCCTGAACCTGTCCCCAAAACCCAGGTGAGTGAGGACTGCATGCAGGTAGTCCCACTCCAGGGAGTCAAAGGTTTTCTCAAAATCCACAGCCGTGGCTGCCACTAGGGTTTGTAAGCCCTTTGCAGTATATATGAGATTAAGCAGTGACCTACTGTGGTCTGAGCTATTCCTCCCTGGAATGAATCCTGCCTGGGCCAGATTGATCAAAGCAGAAAGCAAGGGACTCAAGTGATTAGTCAACACCTTGGCGTAAATCTTGCTGTCAGCATTGATCAGTGAAATGGGCCTGTAACTTGCAGCCTTAGTGGGATCCTTGCCCTTCTTGGGAAATACCACAATGACCATCTCCCTTAATGTGGGGGCTTTGCCTCTCTGCCTCCCTGTAGACCTGCGTGAGTAGTGGACTGATCTGGGGACTAAGTGCTTGCAGAAATTCCACCGGAAAACCATCTCCTCCTGGAGCTTTACCACCCTTTATGGAAAGCAGTGCAGTCAAGAACTCCTCTGTGGATTGAGGTTCATCCAAGTGGCTGGCCTACTGGGGAGTAGGTTTAGGGAGACTGAGGCCCTCCAAAAAGGGCAGAATGGAATCCAGGGACCATAGGTGGGTGGTCTTATACAATGTGACGCAGAAGTTGTCCATTATATCGTTCACTTCTAGGAGCTAGAATGTACATCCCCCAGGGCCCTAAGAGGCCGGCAATGTGTCTATATACCATTTGTTTCCTGAGGTTATACACCAGGAACTTGCCCCCTTTATCTCCTCCATCCCAGTATCTGTGCCTCAGTCTCAGGATAGCCACTTCTGCTTTCCTACTGATCAGCTGATTGATTTCTAGTTGGAGACCTAAGACTCTCCACCTTATTGTGGATTTTAGGGACGGACAGCAGCTGTTGTGATTTGTATTGGTCATCTGCTGTCTTCAGGGCTGCTTCCATTGCTGTGATTTTCTGATCCCTCTCCCTCTGATGTCTAGAGGCATAGTCCATGATTTTGCCCCGCATGCTGGCCATAAAGACCTCCCATGCTTCCCCCTGCACTGGTGTTCTTGATGGGGTTTTCCAGGAGGAACCATGCAGTTTTTTCCCTTGCCCATGTGAAGAAGTCAGGATCCCTAAGCAGAAGTGGGTCTAGCATCCATTTGGAGGATGTCTGAGGCACGGAGTCCCACGTGAAATAAAATTGAACTGGTGCGTAGTCAGGATGGTGGTGAATAGGGCAGCTTGGGTCAAGTCCAGGGATGTGACCCAGTAGTCAAGCCTATTTAGAGAGCTGTGCACCCCAGACTGAAATGCATAATCACTTTCATGTGGGTGAAAAGTACGCCAGATGTCAGTGAGTCCCACATCCATCATAAGTTGACTCATCACCCCACCTCACCGAGTATGAGACTCCTTGCTAAGGGTACTCCTGTCCACTGCAGGAACCAGGGTAAGATTTAAGTTACCTCCCATCAAAATGGAGCATCCCTGGGGGGCAAGGGTAATAAGAGCACTGGCTATCTCATGAAAACATGCAGGACTGTCTTGGTTAGGCCCATATATGTTGCAGAGAAGAATCTTACCCTGTGGAGTACCCCATACCCCCATAATCCACTTGCTGGAAGGGTCAGCCAATTGGGAACACAGTTGCCACTTGAGCAATTTGTGTAATAGTATAGCAACCCTGCATTTCCTAGTCTGTGCACTGGAATGTATTTCCTGCTCCACCCAGTCTCTGACCAGAAATCTGTGGTTGCTTTGGGTAAGCCTGGTCTCTTGTAGAAAGGCGATTTGAGATGTATGTCTTTTTAGGTGGGATAAGACTTTTCTTCCTCTTAATGGGAGTGTTCAACTCTCTTACATTCCACTTAATGGCTCATAAGGTCAGCCATAATCTAGTGTTGGGGTTGTTGAGCATTCCAATAATACATTCAAATGTAAGAGGGGTGAAGGCTGATAAACTACCCACCCAGAGATCATGCTTGCCCATGTACCTACTGTCTGCCCTGTCTGAAGGGGGGACTCACCAACCCCTTCTAGTACAGCCATACCATAGGATACTTTGAACCAGTACGTTGCCCTTCTGCCTAAACAATTCACAATAAATTTGAGACACATCAACACTAAAACATACAGAAAAATTTTCATACAGAAAAAGCTATGTACAATAAGCATAATTGAAGTGTATTTGTGGGTATGAGCTACAACATTAGCCGGCTCCATTACAGGCCACGTAGCAAGCCAAGCTCCCCCTTGGGGCCTGGTAGCTGAAGGCTATCCAATTAAGCCTAGTGTGAACCTCTAACTTAATGGGTTTGACCACTAAAAGTTCAGTCACAGCTCCTTGAGCCATCCCTGAGCAGTACACTGGGGCTATTCCCCAAATGGGGGTGGGAATACCGTTCCTCTCTAACCAGAAGTCTATATATAGCAGCATGAGTATGTTACAAACATCTCAGAAACTGTACTGATGTGTTTTGCTATCATGAGCAACTACAAACAGAAGAGACAGGGGAAGGGAAGGCATGGGAAGGTAGGGGAAGTTAAGGGGGATGGCCATGCAGTGACCTAATGGACCTGGTGGTCCCTGCCAAATGGCAAGTACCCTTAATGCTGCCTGTGAGACCCTTCCTACAAGACAGGAATCATAAGCTTAGCAGCTGCCTCCTATAGCAGGGGGGGTAGGTGCAATCATGAACTGGAACCTGAGCAAGGGGTGGCCCCCTACTTTTTGTAGTCCTAACTACCCCCCCACATAGCACACTAACCCCTGGCAGCAATTTATCCCTTTTCTGCCAGTTGTCTCATGCAGTGGGCCCAAGGGAAGGCACAACCCCCCCCCATTCAGGCATGAGCTGCAGCTGCAAAGGGTTCCGGATCTCGGGAAGGAATCTGACTTTCCCCTCAACAGCCATGCACTACTCTCCTCAGAGCCACTTTTTGGGGTACACTGAGCAACTCCCAGCAGCAACTAAGAGTAGTGAGGTAAGATGTGGGAGGGGGAGGCATCACCATAAGCGGCAGCTCCTTAATTGAGCACAGTGCAAGTACTGGTCAGTATCTGCCACTGTACAAGCAGTACCTATCCCCCCCCTTCCCCATGCATGCACAGGGCCATCAACATCTGCCAGCAACACATATAGTGGGACACAGGCCCTTTACAGTCCCCCAACCCTATAACGATTCCACCCCGGGCCCTCCCGACCCAATGTATCATTATTGCATAAACAACCTTGAACATCTTTGTAGCAAACTAGAACCCGTGGCTGCAACCATAGACCTAGAATATTAGTCCAGCATCCGTTAATGTATTGGACCCAGAGGTCCAGTGCCTTGTCTCTCTTTTTCCAGCCCCGGGCTCCAAGGAGCAGGCACACAGAACCTCGCCTGAGTGGTGGTAGGAGCGGGTGACTAGGAGAACTCAAGGATACGGGCATCCTGAATGAGCATCAGAGCAACAGTCCCAGCACCAACAAATCCCACCCACCACTACTCCACAGCAACAAGGCTAGGTAATAAAAAAGAAAAGAAAACAAGCACTTATCTGACATAGGCCAAGTCCATCAGGGAAAGTTAGGATCTGACAGCAGCTGGGTAGACGATATGAGCCACAGCAACTAACTCCACAGTCTGCTCCTGCGTCTGTAGTTGGGTGCTCTGCTCATGGGCTGATGGATCAGGCATTGCCATGGCATGTTCTGTAGAATCATCGGCTGTCCAGGAGAGAACAAGGGTGTCTGGGCGCAAAGTCTCTGCTGACAGTTCCATACAGTCCTCACCCTCATCTGCTACATCAGCTAAGGTTGCATGTCTGTTGCCCATGAGGTAAGGGCTCCTGATGTCAGGCTCCACGTTCCTGGCTGAGATGGATTCCCTCTGTCCTCTGCTACATGGTCACCTCTCTCTCTCTCTCTCTCTCTGTCTCTCTCTCTCCAGTGGGTGCTGCTTGTGTGAGTGCCTCTGTGGCTTTAGCCATTTTTTGGCCATGGACAGTCCTGAAGACAAGCTGTCTTGGATCCAATAGTTGTCCCAAGGAGGAGGGCTATCTGGGGAAAGTGGAGGAGAATCCCACGTGTCACAGCCTGACGTGTGATCCCCCTTAGGAGTCCCCCATTGGCTGGCAGAGCTCCGATTGTTTAGACCTTGTTCCTGGGTCATTTCCCTCAGCTCTTGTGGCCAGGTCCTGTGAATGAAATCCATAACGGCTTCAGGAGTAGCGAACATCAGAGGGGAGCCCTGGTGCATCAGCCACATGGAGGACGGGTATCAGAGGGAGAAGAGAACATTTAACATATGCAGCAATTTCCTGCCACAGTATACTCCTTCCATTTGGTGGTCTGTTCCCGGAGTAGTCCTGGAGCATCAAGATTTTATGGCCATTCCAAGACAGGTTGTTTAGCTCCTTCACCCTGTTTCGCAAGTGTTCTTTTTCAGCAAAGTTCAAGAATTTTGCCAGGATGGGCTGGGGCTAGATTGCACGGTGTGCTCCCTCAATTGTCAGCCTAGCCCATTCTGGTAACTTAAGGATTTTGGGCAACTCTGCTCTAAGATAGTCCCCAACATTGCCCCGCTCCACATCTTCAGAAAAACCCAGGAGCCACAAGTTATTGCAGTGGCTCCTGTTTTCCAAGTCTTCCACTCTGTCATGCATAGCCAGGAGCAGGTGGGCCTGTTCACACATAGTAGCTTGCAGCTCTTGGACTGCAGCATTGTACACAGCAACGGACCTCTCAGTCTGCGCAAATCTGTCATCAAACTGTTGCAAAGCCAAATTTGCATTGTTGGTGGCCACGGTTATGTTATCCAGCCTGCTAAGGATAGTTGCCAGCATCTGGTTGACAAATTGAATGTCCATGGTGACAGCAAGTAGCCTAGCCATGCGGTCATGAGATTGGGGAAAAAACAGAGGATCAAGCCTAGCCAGCATCCTGTAAGTGCTAGCCTTATGCTTGGTGTCTATGGATAGCTTGCAGTACTGGGATAATGTGCTGGAGAACTGAAAATGGACTCGTAGCCCCGTTCATTTATTTAGGATGGATAAAGGCTCAAGGCACAGCTCTCCCGAATTAGTGGCCATCTTGTATTTATTGATGGATTGACTAATTGGATTTTAAGCCAGTAGTTACCTGGGGAACAAGGGTCACCCCTTTTGAGGAGATAGAGTACTTTACCTTGCTTCCAGGACTTGGGGACAAATTCAAGTAGGAAGGAAAAATCACAAGAAATGCAAGAGGAGCAATGATGACTGGTGCAGAAAGATGGAGAGGATTATTATCCAAACCATTGGGGCTGTCTCCTTTACCAGAATTAAGACAGAGTGGCACAGCAACGGTGATCTCTTTGGAGACAGAGGAGAAGGAAAAGGATACTGGGATTGAGGGTGAGAAGGTGAAGGTCATTTGAGGAGTAACATGGCAGGCAGAAGGGGAGAAGGAAGGAGAGGAGGAAGAAGAGAGGGGGGCACAGGAAATAAAGAAATTGTTAAAGTTCAGAGATTGGCAGCTTTGCTAGTTTGAGGATGGGTACAGTAGGTAGATTGCATAGAGGGTTCCAGCAGGGAGTGAATAACCTTCCAGAACCTACAGTATAAGGTTTTTAAGGTTGATCTGCAGGTTGTAGGCAAAGTAAATTGATTTGGCTTCCCTGGTGGCCTTAATGCAGGTGTTACATAGTTATTTGTATCTAACAAATAATTCATGGAGCCTGAGGCCTTGTGGAGATGCCAGGCAGAATCGCAAGCTTTGAGCAGGTCAAAGACCTCTGCAGATATCCAGGGAAGGTGGGACCAACAGAAACGAGACCTCCTGAGAGGGGTATGTTTTATTTATTTTTGATTTACCAGGAAAGTTGTCTGGATCATTTACCAGTTTTCAGCCACATCCGGGGAGAAGAGGGTATACAGTAGGTATGACAGTACAAAATTATAAATTACTTGACAAAAAAGTAAAAGTATGCTATAAAAGAATAAACATGTCCAATATAACATAAGTACAATTAATGCATCAAAACTGAATTCATCAGGTAATAGCAAAGCAGTCACATGTTGATAGTGTCTTTAGATACGTTTTTACATTTGTTTTAAACATGTGTTAGATTAAAATGAACATCTAGGGCCTGATTCCAAAAGGGTTCTGCCTGACACAAGGTGCTTGAATCAAACATCGGTGATGCAAGTTGTACCTTGCGTCATTTGTTGTAGCTTTCCTATTCCGGTACGCTGTCTGAGTTGGACAGGGAAGCCACTGCACCAAATGGGCACTGTGCCACCCTTGCAACCTGCATCTGAGTACACCAGGTCCCAAGGGGGCTTGCACCACAGAGGGGCTCACATTTCTGATTCCAAAAGCCCAACCGTGGCCATCGCAAGAGGCTCCACTTAAACCTGCCAGGAGGTGGTCTAAACCACTTGTGTCTGAGCATAACACAGCTGAGGGAGGGCTACCCATGGGGTCCATGAGCAGGAGGGGACAGAGGGGCATAGGGAGGGATGGTGTGCCAGCAGGCATGTACAGGATTGCTTTGGTGCCCTACAGGATGTATATGCCTCCATATATGGTATACATAATCATATGCACCCCCACCTGGTTCTAACATAATCCCATACTTCCCCACTGACACACCAACCCTCCCAATGCCCCTCCTGCCCCTGACCCCCTCCAGGCATGGGCTAGCCTTCTCACCACCACCACCAATGCTGGCCCATGGCACTTGCAGCAATCCTAGGGATTTTGGTACTGGGACCCTGCTGTTTTGCAGATTTTGGCACAGGGTCCCTTGCACACCTGGGTATTGCCGCAGCCTGGAGCGACACAATGTGTGTTGCTCTAAGGGCTTCTTTTGGAATCGGGACCTAGTCTGAATACAAGTATTTTATTTAGTAATCAGGGACCATAATAAAACAACAAGCGTTCAGCTACTTTGGGTTTAGTCTGACCCTCCTGATAGTATTTTAGTAGTAATACACATAATGATTAGCTGTGCTTCACTATTGTAAACCTGTTACATAGAACTTAAGGTGTTCCTATATTCAAGACCTTGTGGAGAAATGCTAATGCCGAGTACTGAATTTTCTGTTCAGGAGACATAGGGTTCGATTCTCAAAGATCCCATAGAGCGTTGCAAGTTGTGATGCTCCAGGTACGTGACAAACTCTGGGTGCACCAGGGGTCCTGCACCTGATTCAATTAAGATCAGAGTCCCAGCACCAAACTCCCCCAAGCCTGCTGCAAGTCACCTGCTGCACCAAATAGCTGGCACACCTGATTGAAGTGCTGTAGGGCTCAGGTTCCCCCTGCCCGGTGCAACACTAGAGGGTCTGGAATGGTGGGGGGGTGAAGAAACTGCTTTCTAGGAGGGGGCTGGGGGCAGAAAGGGCATGAGAGGTGTGTCAGGAAGACAGTTATGTAAGAATGGTACTAGCATTGCGCCCTTCATGGTGTGTTTGCAGTATGGTGGTACAGCCAGCCATTATGCTGATATTGTATATCCATATAGAACCCCCAATCCCTGATTTCCCCAGTTAATAGCCATACTATGACCCTGGTGGTCTACACCCCTCTCATCCCCAATCTCATCCATGAAGTAGTATATATGCCTCCCTGGTGGCTTAGCAGACCCCCCCCTTCCTCGATCATCCCCATACATATTGGTATTACTGTTCCTGGTGGTCCAGTGGACCCCCCCACCCCAGCAGGCAATGCCCCACCACCATGCTCCTCCCCCATCCCATCCCTGAGCAGGTGACCAGCATAGCCCTCTGCAGACCACAATAGCTGTCCACTGACTGAGCTCACATTAAGCATGTACTGTATATAGTATGCGCTCAGTGTGAGCTCAGTTGGCAGCCAGCCAAGGTGGTGAATGGTGGGCTGTGTTAGCTGCTGGCTTGGGGATGGGATGAGGAGAGCTGGGTAGTGGGGCACTGCCTTCCAGGGTGGGATTGGGCATCTATTGGACAACCAGGAGCTGTTCCATCAATATGTATAGGGGTGATTGTGGATGGAGGGGGGCTACTAGGCCACCAGGGAAGCATGTATACTATTTCATGGAGGAGATCAGGGATGGGAAGGGGTCTACTAGATCACCAAGGTCAGATATGTGGTTATTTATTGAGGGACATTTGGGGTCGGGTGTTCTAAATGGATGTACAGTATCAGGCATAATGGGTGACTGTATCACCACACTACAAACACACCCCAACGGGTGCAGTGTTAGTGCCATTCATGCACAACTGTCTTCCCAACACCACCACTGCCACCTCCCATGCCCTCAGTGCACCCCTACTGCCCACAACAGCCTAGTGTAAGAACCTATTCCACTGTTGCACACCATTTCCTGGCTTGTATGCATGGTGCCCCTTGTCACGTCCACAGTGGGGCTTGCAGAATCCCAAAACAGGGGATGTTGAGGTTTTGCTGTGGTACATGCCCCTTTGTGACCTGGTGCACCTGGTTGTTTGCAACAACCTTGATGCAAGGGGCCTTTGGCACAGCTGTGTTGAATTTGATATAGGCTGCTTTACAGAATCACATTTGACACAAGTTTTGATGTAAGTCACCCCTTGGGTCAAAGTCTTGTGATGCAAATGTCTTCCATCAGTCTAAATGTTTTGAGAATTGGGCCCATAGTTCCAAACTTTTAGTAAAGGTCACAGTGATGTTTCTGTTTACTTTATTTAGTAGCAAATCTAATAATATTATTAAATGCAGCTACATATTTTTGAAATATCGTTACTTGGTATGTTGATCAGTAAAATGAAATTATATTCTAGAGCTGGGAGGAGGACCTGATTTGCAATGGTCCTTTTGACATGTGGGGCTGGATATTCAAAAGGGTTGCACCAGCGCAAGTCAGAAAATGTGCCATTTCGCGATATTCAGAAGGAGGCAGTTGCGTCACTGAAAACATGCTGAGCAACAGCACAATGATAATGAAGGCATGCACAACTGAAGGGGGAGGAACCATGCATAAAGGGCGCAGTGCGATGTTCAAAGACTTGCGCAATGTGCAACAGTGGAGCAAGTGGAAGTTGCGCCATAGTGGAAATGAGCCAAAATAAAAAGGAGCAAGGAAGAGGTGCAAGAACGGTACAGGGAAGCCACATGAGGCAGGGGGAGAGACAGGCACAGGAAAGAAGCACAAAAGAGGGCAGGCCAGGGAAACCACACCACAGAAGAGGGGCAAGGGAAGGTGTGTGGGGCCACACAAAGCAGAGACCAGTAGGTGTACCCCGTGCAGGGGAGGTAGCAGTCAGGACAGTGGGGGGAACAAAGCAACAGCTGCTGGGGGGGAACGCCATGCCGGGGACATGGCCAGTGCCACCTACCACATGGATGCTGTAATGAGGGGGGTGAGAAGACATGCGGCAGGGGGACGTGGCCATGGAAGGGCCCGTCAGCGGTATGCCCCCAACAGGCAGTACCGAGCCCACACCAGCTTTGAGCTGTATACAGATATCGAGATTGTGGGACGGTACCAACTGAACAGCTCTGTGAGCTGTGCAGTGATGTGATGCAGGCACCCACACGACGGAGTCATGCTCTGTCAGTGGAGACAAAGGTAACAGCCTGCATATGCTTGCTCACCATGGGTACCTTCCAGAGACCAACAGAGGACACCACAGGCATAACACAGTCAGCCACGTCACGCATTCTCACCCAATGTCTCAGTGCACTGCTGCCACATGCTGCGGAGTACATCCATTTCCCCAGCACTGCAGCGGAGCGCACAGCAAACATACAGGAGTTCCACAGGGTAGCACATATACCTGGCATGCTAGGGGCGATAGACTGCACCCATGTGGCCATACGCACACCACCTGGCCCCGAGGATGCCACCTACATGAACCGTAAGGGATATTCGAGTGTCAACTGCCAGGTGGTGTGCGATGCCAGTGGGCGCATCATCAATGTCTGTGCCACGCACCCTGGGGGAGCACATGATTCCTTCATCTGGCACCAGTCGGCACTGTGCACCAATTTGAGAGTGGGGACATCCTCACAGGTCATCTAGTGGGCGAGTATGTATGTAGAACTGACATATCGTGGGCATGGGAGGTATGGCCAGAGGTGACATGGATGTGGCCCACAGGGCTTGGGGCAGTCTGAAGCTGAACAAGACACTAACCTCCACTATCTTCACACAGGTGACAGTAGATACCCACTCCATCCCTGGCTGCTTACACCCTACCAGCGGCCCACGACCCCATTTCAGCAACGCTTCAATGAGACACATGCCACCACATGCAATGTCATTGAGTGGGTGTTTGGGATGCTGAAGGTGCATTTCCGTTGCCTGGACACCTCAGGTGGTGCCCTACAGTATAGCCCCTCAAAGGCCTGTGGGATATTCCTGGCCTGTTGCATCCTGCACAACATGGCCAAAGACTGTGGGATAGCTGTACAGGTCGAAGAGGGGGACAGCAATGGGGACGATGGTGACGTCGGTGACAATGGGGATGGGCAGCCCCCCCTTGGCCGACAGGACCCCCAACTGATCTGGCTGGCACAGCTGCACCAGGACACCATCACAGAGGAGCACTACAGCCAACACAGGTAAGTCATGGTACCATGTGCAACCACCAGTGGCTAGGGCACAACCCACAGACACACATGGAAACACACCAGGGGTGCATGCTGGCAAGGGATGTGGCAGAGCACGGAAGCACACACATACAACCAGGGAAGGGTGAACAGTAACACACCACATGGACGGACACAAACACACACACACACACACGCACACACAATAGGCACAAAACGTGCACAGGGATCAGGTGCAAAACCGAGCCAGAATGCAACACTAGCAACACACATGTCCACAGGCCACCACGTCCACTGACTGTCCATGAGCATGTGTCAGATGCTGGGCACCATCGCACTTTGGTGTACAGCACAATGCAGGCATTATCGTGCACACGTACCTGTGGACAGCAGCCGGGAGGGTGTGCAGGTGGACCGTGTGTCTGCGTGCAGGGCCGGGCACCCACCCATGTACTGCCCACTGAAACACACAATGCACATAGGGCAGCACCAGACAGTGCCCATGCTGGGAGACAGGTCAGTCTTGCGGCACAGTGCCACGTCTGCCTCGGATGCGTGGGCGTCCCCGCCGAGACCCAGCAGCACTGGCTGGCTGACCACAGGCCTCATGGGGTTGCATCGATGGTCCACCAGGGGTTCCACTGTGCGAACGTGACCGTGCCCGCACTGGGGTCTGCAGCACACCAAACATTCCTGCACCAGGAGTGCTCAGGATGCCCACAGCTGAACCCGGCATCAACAGGGTGAGTGTCACACGATGCCGGGAATGGGGAGTGGACAGCGAACTGTGAGGTGTGAGCGATGCATGGTCACCTGACTGTGTGCCCATTGTGGCCATGACAGCAATGAATGCCTGTGCTTGCCTGTCAATGGCAGCGGTCACATCCTCCCGCAAATGGTCAATCCGTGACAGGATCCTACCGGTGTCCCTGCCGCGTCACTTCTCAGCCCGCTTCAGTGCCACACACAGTGCCTCCACAGACATTGCAAGCCGCATCTGCTACTGGACGGATGTGTGCAGTAGGCGGGTGTGCTCATCAAAGAGGTCGTCTGCCACCTCGGCATCCCGTCCCTCAGGGTATGCAAGGGCCTGATGTTCAGCACCCCTTGAGTGTGAGCGCTGCTCACCAGGACCAGGTATGGGCAAGTCCACAGGTGGTGCATGGAAGCCACCGCTGAACCCTGAACCCCCAGTCCAGGTGGGTGACTGCTGCTGCTGCCCCTCTGCCTGCTGTGCCCAAGGGATCGGTCATTCCTCCGCTGTGGCTGCAACAGTCCCACTGTCCTGACCAGCCACCGGTGCTGCCCCACTGGTGCTGACAGGCACAGCCTGGGACTGTGCTGACACGCTGGCCCACACGTCAGCACCAGCCAGGTCCATGGGTGTGAGCTGACCTGCTGTGTGTCCATTCCGTGGCACACACATGTCACTGCCCATGATGGTCGTGTCTTTATCATTGGTGCAGGTCTCTGTCCCAGCCACAGCCACAGCGTGCTGGCATCCTTGGATGCCAGAATGCTGAGACACAGGAAGGGCTTCCCCCACACCTGTCTCAACGACTTCAGTGTGGACAGCCAGGCGGCCCCACTGTTGCAATGCTCGACATATACCTGTGGAGGTGGATGGTCCCTCCTCCAACTCCAGATGACTGTCCACAGTGGACAGGCCCTCCACCACTGACCCCTGCAGATGCGCAGGATCTGTAACAGAAAGAAAAGTCACGTTACTGCGTGTGATCTACCCTGCCCCCATAGACAGACCATGACTTACCATGCAGTGATGGGCTACCACCCATCTGGAAGCCACCTCCTGGAACTCCCTCTATGGCACTGTGCTGCATGCTTGCAGCAAGCCTGTCCTCTGCCAGTGTGAGCTGCACCACCTCCGCTGGCCCCCGCCTGTTGCAGCACATGCCGCCCTGATGGCAGCCACCTTCTCCTTCACCCTCCTCCTGTCAGTACCCATCTTCTTCTTACACTCCTGCACGGAGCGCTGGTGGCTGCCATGCAGGTTGATGGCATTTGCCACCTCCTCCCATGCAGCAGCACGGGCCTGAGGAGTGCCCTGCCCTCCACTGAGCAGTGGCTCCTGATCAAGGTAGGCCTCGAAGAGTGCCTCTGTCTCGGCCTTTGTGAAATTGGGCCTCCTCTTCTGCCCACCATCGTAGTCCTCCTCACCCAGACCTCGCCGTCATTATTCAGCCTGTAGTGATGACAGTGGTTACCTGTGACTGTGCAGTACAAAGCATGTCCCTGATACCACAGTCCAGACCCCCACACAGCATGCAACTCACCAATAAACTGCAGTAACCGAATATGGCCACTGCAGAACATTGTCGCACCTATATAGCGCAATCCGTGCAAATTAGGTGAGGAGCAACTTTAATTAGATGCAAATCATGCTGCTGCACCATTGAATGGCTGATCGGATGATTAGCATATGACAGCTGAATATTGTGCCATTGAACTTTGCGCAATTGTGTTGAACATGCTGAGCCAATGGCGCAGTTCTGTGGCATGCATAGTACACCCCACTGCACATGCCCAGGTAACTTACGCAGGCATCTGCAGCGCTGATGACATGCTGTGCGTGGTAGGCAATGTAGGGCATGGCCACCATTGTGCCACTGGCGCTATAGCGAGGGTCACTACATGGCGCTGTGGCAATGAGCCTTCATAGGCACAATGGCACAACTGCGTGATAGTCCGCTGTGGTGCTGACACACAGGCAACCAATCGCGCTAGATGCATAGTTGTCCGATGGCGCTGTGCATGGCCTTGCGCCAGAGACCCTTGACCCTGTGCCTGACCTTTGCCTCCTTGGTGCCATGCGCCAGCATGGCTGCACCTCTATCACGCTGTTTGGTAACAGCACGATAGGGAATGGCGGCGCTGTACCTCGCAGCATTTCCACGTGTGGGATACCACACTGCAGTGCACCATATTGCCTACTATACTGTTTGGGATGGCATACAGGAGAGTCCCACTGTGGACTGCCATTGAGTTGGCCAACCTTGTGGCCCTTGTGGAGCCACACCATGGGCCTCTGTTTGGGGAGGAGCCACTGGACAGGGCCAGGACCCAGGTCTGGCAGGAGGTGACCACTGACCTTGTTGATGCCACCAGAAGGAGGAGGACCATAGAGCAGTGCAGGCACCATTATGGGGATCTCAGGAGGAGGGAGCCAGAGCTACTTGCCTGTCTGCGGTCACATGCCAGGAGGGGCATGGTGCCTCGTCCAGGTGGGTGATACGTCTACACACTTGTATTGTCCATATGGGTAACACTGTCTTATGTGTCCAGCACATAGGGGAGGGATAGTCTAGGGTTGGCCGTGGTGGTGTTTACAGGGTATGGGGTGGGTGGGTCTGGCTGGGTGGGTGGGCACACACATTGGGGCAGGGGGACTTTGCTTTGGGATTGTACTGATGTTTTTCTCTCCTTGTTTCCCCACAGGCATGGACGAGTGGTGGCGGATGGGGGAGCAGCAGCGGAGGGAGAAGTGGCAGCGGAGGGAGGAGGATGCAGCGTACAGGAGAGTCGGGGACCAGCACCACTGACATCACTGGCCTGATGAGGTTGAGTGCCATGACACCATGATTACTATTGCATGCTGTGTAACAGGGTGGGAAGCAGGGCATGGCCAACATCCATGGACATCACTACCATGCAAGCGATTTGAGACAGTCAGCACTGTCCAGTGGCAATGCATGTCTGGAAGTGTGTCAATGGTGGTCCATGCGTGTACTGGGCACGTGGCTGTGGCACTGCCTGCACACCGCATAGCCATGTTACTGTACGGCTTTGGTGGTGCTGTGCAGGACATGGGTGGTGGATGTGTGCAGTGGTCCACATGGCTGTTGTTGCCTGGTTGGGCATGTCTTGTGGACACGGTCACTGTGGGTGGGTGCACACCATCACAGCAGCATGGCACATGGCTGTATGCCATGCATAATGGGTGGGCTGCAGGGGGATGGACAGTCACACCTATTGACTCTGATCCCTCATCCTAGGTGACCGGCGACTCATGCAGATACAGCAGGCTGTTCAAGAGCTGCTGCAGGTGACAAGGGAGTCCCTGCAGATCTTGAGGACATGCACCAGCATGGGGTCAGGAGGAGGAGGAGGAGGGCCAGAAGACAGTGCCAAGTGGAGGAGGACCAGGCCAGCCATTGATGTCCCCATGCACCAACACCTTCCCCCCCTTTGACCAACCCTCACACCCATCTTCCCTCTCCCATATGTTCACCCCTGCCCCTTACCCACCCACACCTTGTTTCTGTCCCTCCCCCCATATGTACATAGTTCTGTATATAGTTTTGTTTTATATGTTGCAATATAAATATTTTGATATGAATACTGTGGTGGTCTCTGATTTGCAGCTGGCTATAGGTGCTCAGCTGCAGTGGTGTGCAAGGCATCTGGGGTGGTGCAGTCATGGGTATGTGTATGTGCGTGGGAAGTGTCTATGGTGTGAAGTAGCTATCAGTCGGTGTCTGGTGTGTGTGTTGTTCCTGTGCATTGGATTACTGTGTGCAGTGGTCCATGGCATGCTCTGTGTCCATTGTGCCCCTGTCAACCCATCCTTGGCCTGTGCAGCTGACACCCTTGCATGTCTGTGGCCTGCAAGGTCTGCTGCCATGTCAGTGGTGGCTGTCCATGCAGGTCATCCACTGTAACTGTCACAATGCTGGGTTGCCTCCTGTCACTGGTGTGGTGCATGTTTGCCTCGGGTAACACTGTGGCCTCCGCAGCTATTGTCCCACCTCCATGCTGTGGCTTGTGTGTGTTGCAGGGGCTGTGCACCACTGTCTGTGACTTGTGCTCCAGGCATATGATGGTGGCGTACGGGTCCACAGTGCCTGCACAGGGTGGGTGTCACTCCTGTGCCATGGAGGACTGCAGGCTGTGTGTGCTCAGTTTTCATGGGCCCACACTGGGGGCTTGGTTGCCACACTACTGCGTCCCTGTGTTATTGTCCTCTTGGGTATGGGTGTGTGTTTGCCCCTGCACTGTGTTGCATCCGGTGTGATGCATGCTTCCAAGCACCACTGTGGGTGTCTGTGCTGGCTGTTGTGGCTAGTGATGGGTCAGGATGTGTCACTTGTCTACTGTGCAGGATGCTGTATCAATGGTGGTGGTGTCAGGGGCACGCCCTTTCCCGTGTGGGGTACTTCTTGTGCCGATGCATGGTCAGTCTCTCAGCTGTGCCTCAGGGGGATTGTGTGTGTTGGCACTGTGTCTGCTATTGTTGCATTGCTGTGTGCTGCCACCCACTGCTGGGTGCTCATGGTGGGGCTGGCTTGTATGGTTCTATGGTACACAAGGTTGTAGTGTGACAGTGGGGGTGGTGGTATGCATGGGGTTTCCTGCAGTGGTGGTCACTGCTCATGGGAGGTGTCTGGGGGTCACGATGCAGGGTGTGCTGTGCACTGGGGGGGCTGGTGTGGCATGGGGTGGTCCACCCTCCTTGTGTGGCAGTCTCAGCTTGTCAGTGGGTGTGCTGGGGCACCATGGCCCAGCTGTGCATTGTTTGCTTGTCCCCGTGGGCCAGTGGATATTCCAGCCCTCCCCCAGTTGTGCTGTGTTTGGGGTGTGGGGGCGCAATGTCAGTTTTGCTGTGTGTTCCTGTGCCCATCCGTGGCATGGGTGGTGGGCCTCTACCTCCCTGGTTGTGCAGTTACAGTGCTCTGCTGCTGGGGGGCTCCTTGCTTGTGCTATGGCGCCTCTGGGCTGCTCAGCTGGACATCCCTTGTTGCACCATAGCGCATCGTATCTGCTCAGCTTCCCCTCCCTAGTTGCGCTATGGCACAGGTTGTGCGATATTCAGACGTTAGCTGTTGGCGCAATTTGGCTTGCTCCTTTTTTGAATATCGCGTCTATTGCGCATGGGCACAATGGACTTGTGCTTGCTCCTGCTATTGTGCACTTTTTGGGCGCAGTTTGAATATCCAGCCCGTGGTGTTAAACTATTTTTTTTCTTTAAAAAAAACAGATTGCTATTAACTTTTTTGTGACTTTTTTTGTATGTCCATGAAAAGATAATTCACAAATAGGGCTGTGTGAAATGCAAAATTTGGCCATTGGACTGCAGAATGGCAATTCTGCTTCCTTAATTCTTTGCAGAATTTCATTTTACATTCCACAGAATTTCAAAATACATTTCTGTGCAAACTGCTGAATAATTATCTGTGGATCATGTACACTTTGAAATAATTTCCCCCAGATTGTGGAGAAAGAATCCATGGTTTATGTGAACTCCAGATTATTAATCTCCCCTAAAACATTTTGCATGCAGAATGTCAAAATTCCACAACTGACAGAAATCAGTGGATTTTTCTAAAATTCAGCAGAATTCCATTCCATCAGAAACTCCACATTTTGCACAGCTCTACTCTCAAATAATTAAAAGAAGACACATCCTCCAAACCAAGTCAATTCACCCCTAATATTTCCATATTATTACCTTTAACCCCAGTCCTTTGTTTAGATCCAAAAACATTGTTTTGTTTTTCTTTTCATTTAACAAAATGTTATTTTCAGTCGCCCTATTTTGTAATGCATGATATAATGGTTGCATTTTCACTTGTAGGTCTGCTCCTGTTTTTCCAGCACAATAAAGTACTGTGTCATCTGCGTACATAATCGTTGATACTTCTTTACAGATCCTGATACATCATTTATGAACATTGAAAACAGGAGCAGATCCAGACCCAAATCCTGTGATACCCCAATGTTTATTGTACTCGTTGTTGCCATTATGCATCCATCCATCCATTGCCATTTGTCTTCTGCTATCATGGTTTTGGTTTCCATGTTGTAATGAATGTGGGCATGAAAGAGGATAGAGCAATACAGTATCTATATCAGTAGATAAAGTGAGTACTGACCTGTCAGTGGCCTGATGATCATCTAGTGGGATTGGAGGTCAAGAGGCTTGAGCAACCTAACCAAAGATACATTTTGGAAGGGCTTTAATGTGGTAGTAAAGCATGTGATGCTCACTGAAAACATGTATTGGGTTCCAGCAGAAATAATGTGGTGGGGGTTTGAGGAGAGGACCCAATCACTGAGGGAAATATTTGCAGTGTTGGGGCTGAGGCAGGTTGACTCAATATTGATCTGTAGAACATTGGGGAATTCAATTTAGTGAATAATATTTTTTTTTTGCTGAGGGCAAAAGACAGTTTATATTTAGATCCCCCTGATTCTGAAAAGGAGGAGATGGATGAGTGGGTGGCAGGACAAGTGGACAGATTGACTTTAGGGGAGGAGTAAATGCCACCAATGAAAATGGGAAGTGAGTAGAGAAACATAACTTGAACAGGAACAGTTTATGGGAAGAGGGGACAAGAGAAAAATATACAGTACATTACAGTTCAGCTGGCATGTATGCACAGAAGAACTCCTCTACTATACTGTACTTCCTAAGGTCCTATCTGTGAACTGTGTTACCAAAAAGCTTGATTTCTACATCATTGGTATGGGCAGAGAGCAAGGTTTCAGTAACAAGTTTCAGTAACAATTATCACATCAGAACTGTAATGTATGGCCCACAGCTGTAGCTGGTGAAGCTTGGGGAGTAGACTCCTGATACTTATACGAAACATACTCAGTATTTTGGAAATGTTGGTGGATGGGAAGGAGAGGTAAGCCATGGATTAGCTCTCCATCATCCACCAGCAGTAGCAGAAGGGTTATGAGGAGCAATAATGTGAGAGACCTAAACCTATGAACAGGTACTCTGGAGGAAAGGGTGGTTTGGAGAAGGTGGGGTAAGAGGAAAGAAACACAGAAGAGAATCAAGCTAGAGATAGGGAAAGTAGATGAGACCTGGGTGAATAAGGAGATGGAGAAGGCATGACAGGTGGAGAGAGGCAGGACCAGGGTAAAGGAGGAAGACTGGGAGGGGAACTAGAAGGTAAGTTTGGCTACCATATAAAATGAATTACCAGAGCAGAGGTGACTGCACATTCGGACAGTGCAGACAAGCATAGTAGTCAGCACCAGTTAATTAAGGTATCAGAGTAAGTCAACAAAACATTTAAGCAAGCCAGAGGGGCTAACTAATCTGTGGTATAACAGTGCAAGGGAAAATTCAATTAAACTAAGCTGGCTAGACTAGGTGAAAAATATAGGGTGATAAATGGCTAACTAGGTAGATGCAATGCAGTGCAGCAGTAAACATTATTCAACCAATGAGATTTTTGACTAACAAAATGAGTAGGAAGTTGAAACCAGTCTAGTAAACTAAAAACATATTACATAAGAAATAAGGAAGGGAACTGGTCTCAGTTGAAGGCTATAGCAGATAAAAAAGAGCTGGCATCAGCCATTGGGATAGAAAGCAGTTATAGAAGGGTTGTGCAGATCAGTGACTACTTGGTGGCTATCTCCAATTCAGAATGCAAGAGTCATGCCAGGGAAAGCTCGTAGACCATTGGAGACAGGCAGTACAGAGCCTGCAAACAATGGTCCTGGTAAGTGTCCTGCAGGTCACTGTCTAAATGAGGTAACTCATGGGTTCAGGTGCTAGAGGTAGAAAAAAGATCTAGGAGGAACATAGATTCAAGACTTGGAGGCAAGCATATGTTTTGGCACTGATGTTGGAGACCAAGTGGCAAGTAATGGATCCACAGACCAATGTCCTAGTTCAAAACAGAGTGTCCAGCAAATCTGACATCAAAAGTTAAGCACATAACTAGTCATGCTGTAAAGATATAGTAATAATTATGAAAAAAATTAATGAGATTGTGCAGTCTGAGAGACTGCTTTGGTGGTTACTAGTTTAAAAGGTGCATGAGGAAGAAAACTGACAGCTTTTAAGGATTAGCTGGGTTATTGACAAAGGGATCACCATAATAGCCAACCCCAACAAATCAATGCATATGCGGTTATTGAGGAAATATGCATTGATTTCTGTAGATTTAGTTCATTCCAGTATTGATTATTGCAGTTTCTGGTAGTGGCACAATGGTGCAGGTTTCAAGCACCCATTTTGTGCATCAACTAAGCCCAAAGTGTTATAAGTTTTGGAGGAAAAAGCAAATTGTGTATATGGTTTCAATATCTGACCTTCAGTCTATTAAGAATGGGTATGACTGTACCTAGAAGATAAAAGGAATGAATAGGTCAAGTATGCCCACTGATTTGCTGGTGCAAGAATTTTATGGGCAAAACAAATGTATTCTTTCTTTCTGAAGTTTGCATGTTGATATCAGTTCTTAAAACTACTCTTTGGCCTTTAAAAAAATGGCTACTCTCTAAACTGTAAAAAATAGGGACTAGTCAGCATATGAGGAGCAGTGAATATTCATGTTTGATTGGAAAGAATCACAGGGTAATCATTGTGAAAAAAATCATTGGCATTGTGCAGACTGAGAGACTACTTTGGTGGCTGCTAGTTGAAAAAGTGCACGAGGAAGAAAACTAACAGTTTATAAGGGTTAGCTGGGTCATTGACAAAGGGATAACCATAATACCCAACCCTAACAAACCATTGTATCCCTTAAAACTGAGGTTGCAGGGTATAGCAGTAACATGGGGTAGGTGCATTACTTACTGGGGAGATATGCATAGATTTCTGTAGATTTAAGGCATCTCAGTACTGAGTATTGCAGTTTCTGGTGGTGGCACAATGGTGCAGGTTTCAAGCACCCATTTTGCACCTCACCTGTGTGTGATAGAGAACCAGGCCCAAAGCATTATACGTTTTGGAGGAAAAAGCAAATTGTGTACATGGTTTGACTATCTGACCCACAGTCTGTTAAGAATGTGTTTGAATGTACCTAGAAGATAAAAGGAATGAATAGGTCAAGTATTCCCACTGATTTGCTGGTGCAAGAACTGTATGGACAAAACAAAGGTATTCTTTCTTTCTGAAGTTTGCATGTTCATATCAGTTCTCAAAACTACTATTTGGTCTTTTCAAAAAATAGTTATTCTCTAAACTATAAAAAGCAGAAAATATTCAGCATATGAGGAGCGGTGAATACACATGTTTGGTTGGAAAGAAACATAGGGTAGATGGCAGTACCCATTTATATACAGTAGTAAGAACTTTCTTTTGTAAACACGGTATCTATTTTACACATACTCTACATAACATGTCTTTGAGAATAGTAGTCTACCTTTTTGGTCAGCAGCAAAGCAGAGCACCAGTACATACAGTATTTACTATGCTAAGCTTCTTAGGATATAAAGCCCTTAGCGTATAGTATTATTTTTTTTCTAGCCAATATTTGTCATCTGAAGGGAGATACTGCTTCCTTGAGAAATACATTAGAGAATACATATATCATAAATTACAGGCCAATTCTGCAGAATTAACTGTGTGGGTGTATTTAGCAGCTTGACAGGTGTGATAAATTAAAATGCTGAAAAAAGTAATACTGCAGCTACAGTCATAAACAATTTTTTCCACAAGAAACATACACTCATAACTTATCACTAACCAAGAAGGAAAATAAACACTGTAATATGGACTGAGACAATTAAGATGAAAGTTTATATGTTTTCTTCATTCTGTGTTAATTTTGTTTGTTACAAAGCCAAGAGAAGCAACATCTTTTTTAATGGAACTTGATTCCCTTGTTGGAAACAGTATCTTATTGCAAGTGAAGGGGGGTGGGGGGATACAAGGGACTGAGTGTAGTCATTTTCTTCCAGTTCTTCATAAGCAGTGTTTACAAATTACATGAGCTCATTTCATCAAAAGTAAAAGTCATGGGAAATAAGAATCTGAATGTATAATTTCTTTCTGATGATGCTAATGCAAAATAATGCTAACATCTTAGTAAGCTGAGGCAGTTACATATTATTCAGATTATTCAGGGCTGTCTACAGTATTCATTTGCAAAAACCAACAACTGCAAAATTAGCATGCTTTTATAATGCCCAGTATGTATATGTGCTTACCTTAATGTGACCTCATGTGGTAGTGTTGAAACCTAGAAAAAAACATCTGCAAGGTGTCAGCTTATCAATATTTTCAACCTTGTATTATTTAATAGAACTAAAATACGGAGAATTAATGATTATTGTTTGACTGGCATATAACAGCTAAAAATATAATTTAATTCTGCAGTTAGGCTCAACTACTGTATATGCTGGCCTCTACTGACGGTCATGATATAGCAATAACATTGTTATGGAAGGGCAATTATTGTCATTAGGGCCCATAGGGATTGTCCTAATGATTATAATGTCTTCACCAATCCTATTACTACGATCATTATCCACTTTTTGAAAGGATTCATATATAAGCAGCCAGTACTTTGGAAGCATTATTGCAAACATTAATTCAACATCCTTTCAGGTTGTCTCTTCATATTTCAGTGCACTTATTGACTGAGTGTGGGCAGTGTGAGTGACATAATGCCAATTAGCTCTTTGGCAGCACTATTATGATTGACAAAGCAGCAAGGTGTTAATGATTTTTAACAACCTGTCAGGAATAGCTGACACGGTGATAATGGGATTTACTTTGTCTATTCCATGTATACTCGTCTTCCAAAGTATAATTTGGGATTTGCTTTTCTTTTACATCACACACACACACACACACACACACACACACACACACACACACACACACACACCTCTTCTTTCTCTCTTTCAGAGATTCACAGAGGTTTGGGTGTCTCAGTAGATCCCATCTGTAATGTGGGTACATTCTTTAGATCTCATTTTGGATTTCTGTCACACACACACACACACACACACACACACACACACACACACACACACTACATGGCAAAATAGCAATTGCTCTTCTATATACAGATGAGAAAAGTCTAATTCACAAAATTGAAATGTAGTTGTTCTTGATGACTTGTCTAGTTCGGGTGAAGAGGTTAGAGGCTACTGAAATGGTGGAAGGCACAGTAGACAGGATGATGACTTTGTTCTGTACTGCATTTGGATGCTCCATTCATGGAAGTAAGGAATGTCATAAAGCAAACACACAAGTCTTGTTTATATGCCTGAGAAGACAAAGGGGATATGGAGGTCAGGTCAGCAACACTGGCTTTCGGTGATAATGGGCCTGGGTGAGTGATAGCCTTGATGAGTCAAAACATTTGAATTGTTGCCAAAAGAGTAGCCAGTACCTGCCTCCAAACCAAACAACATAAAACACCACTGATTTAGTATCCCACAAGTCTAGCATGGGATTTTTTTTGCTCCAATCAAATGATAATAGCATAGTCATGTTGTTAAGCAGAGACAAGATGGACAGCTAGTTAGAAGCAGCTGGACAGCATGGCCATTTAAACAATAATGAACGGATCCATATTTAGCTTACATGAGTTAAGCAGAACTGGATGGTGCTTCAAAATTGGTTAGGAAAGTGTAGGGAAAATGAATGATAATGCAGAATAGATGCTCAGTGAGTCTATTCCCAGGGCATTGGTTCATCCACCTCAGTTCACCCCAGTGCAAATATGCCCAAACCCAGTGTAAGACTTTATGCATCACCAAGTACCCACCAAACCATAATAACAGGGATATGGGAGGATACCAAAATATTCCCAGAATCATCAAACAATCATTGAGCTTAATGTTCAGTAGCAGAAATGCTTACTGGTGCATTCCTTCACTGAGAACAAAATCTTCCTTAACTTAATATATATGGTAGCAACAAAATAGACACTTGCCCCAAACAAGACATTTTCCATTCATGGCTGTTCTAAAGCTCCATATTTGCATGAAGTCAACATGCAGTGCAGCCTGCTGTGGAAGGGTATGTCAATGACAAATTTACACTTGGTGATCATTCCAAAATCTGACTTTGTGGACAACGGTTAAGCAGGTCCAAAGGAACTAGAATTCCCATTGGCACTTCAACATCATAACACAGTCATTTTGCACAAGGAGAGCAGACAGGGGATGTTAACATTCTTGTCAAGCCACATGACCTGCAGCAGCCAATCAGTGGTTCTGGAGACCAAGAACTCCTCCTGCTATGCACATAGTGCCATTTCCATCTCTTTTTCTCTCTCTTTCTCACACACACACATATGCACACACACTCACACACACACACACACGAAGGACCTGTGGTAGTGGCTACTGAAGGAGCTCCTTTTAGATGAAAAAAGTGACTTTTAACTGGAAAACTTCTGAAATCATCAGAAAATTGTGCATTATCATTCAAGTCAGCTAATTCTCATTATATTGGGCTGTAGTTTCAGGCAGCAGGACAATGAAATCATGCAGCAGAGGTGAGGAAAGAGTGCACAGTTGATGTCTGTACTGGCATTGGCAGGTCCCACAGCAGGAACAGGGCAGAAGGAAATTAACAGATTGGGGAAAGTGCAGGAGAATTTTTTTTTTTATTATTATTTTCTCTCCCGGAGCTCCGGCTGCAAGCCTGCTATCTGTTGTCCCCTCAGCACCAGCCCCTGAAGATCAGACCCCCTCCCTTATGCACCCTGCGACTTATCCTTCACGGCAGGGTGGTGGGGAGCAACTCGACCCACCCCAATGGATCCATGCCAGGGAGGTGCCTTCTCTGGGGTGATGCTGAGGGGCACAACTTCATCCTGCCAGGCTCTTTTTCCACTTTTTTCTCCCGCGGGCGACTCTAACTGCCGCCTGCCACGCCCCGCCCCCCGTGGCTTGCAGCTATGTGCCACTGACCCACAGCCTCCACTAGGTGTCAGGCAAGCACCGGCCGCCAGAACCCCCCTCCTGGAGATGGAGAGCAGTCCATTGGATGCTCAATCCATCTCCTCCCTGCTGACCCATGGCAACCCGTGCCCATTCCCAAACACTGGTCACTGGCATGGCACGAGGTGTAGCGTCCTGCGCCTCAACCATCAGTGCCACCGGGCTGGCCAGTGCAGGAGAATTTTTTAAAGATTTATTTGACAAATAGAAGCCTTGATGCTAGGGGACTTTGATATTAACCGGTTATCCCCAGAGGTGGCACCCTACAAAGATGCCATCTCTTCTATCAACATAATCCAACTAGTTGAATCCCCAACCCGTGTAAACTACCATACAGGGACCAGCAAGCTAATCGACTGGATCATAACCAATCATCCTTAAAGAATCACCAGTGTATCTGTCTTACCAGATGTCATTAGTGACCACTCCCCTATCCTCTGTACCTGGACCAACAAATCTACTAGAATCCCCCCATAAATGGTAACCACTAGAGTATTAAAAAAAGGGCAGCTTGGATCTTTCAAAGCGTACCTTAGCATACAAGACTGGACAGCCATCCACAATGCCTTGGATGTTGATACCATGTTTGAGCTTTTCATCAACACTTTCAATGCAGTTTGCAACTTGTATGACCCCCTCAAAAAAAGGAAAGTCAGGGGAGCTGACGATTCCTGGGTCATGCCTTTGCTAATTGACCAAATGAGGGAAAGAGACTACCTTTGGCACAAGACCAAGTACTCAGGGTCCCAGAGTGACATCCAAAAATACAAGGAAGCCCACAACAAATGTACAGGAGCCATCTGGAAAGCCAAGAGTATCTTTTACAAAAATGAACTTAGCAAATTATGTGATAGCCATAAATTCTGGGACAACATTAAGTCCTTAACACGTAAGTCAAGTAAAGAGCCACCCTCTCTGCTCCATGTTAACAGAAACATTGTCAAGGAATCATATGAAACTGCTAATGCTCTAAACAAGGCTTTCACTGACCTCAGTGGGGTGCTCCCCCCAGACTACCTTAATCATCCACACAATAAAATTTATCATAACAACTCCTCAATTCAATTAAACTCACCTCTCCATTTTTACTTCAGAGTTGTCACCAAATCTGAGGCCAAAATATATCTAATGCAAGTACTAGGGAAAACTAGAACCAGTGGGGACAAGCTCAATTTGAGACTAGTTTCACTCACCCCTGATGATCTATTCTCCCCACTCTCCAAAATCCTCAACCTATCACTGATAACTGGCAAATTCCCTCAGATCTGGAAAAAGGTAGTAGCAACCCCCATCTTCAAAAGCGGGGCTAGAACTATTCACTCCAACTACCAGCCTATCTCTATCCTCCTCCCTCCTTCCAAAGCACTTGAGAGGATAGTCTATGACCAGCACATTGACTATCTCTTTAAGTACAATCTGCTAGGTCATCAACAACATGGTTTCTGCAAATGGCAGAGTACTACAACAGCATTAGTAGAGTTCACTGACTTCATCCATGAGGCAATAGATCAGGGGCTGTTGGTGGGGGTAACCTTCATTGACCTCACCAAAGCCTTTGATACAATCAGTCATGAGCTCCATTTTAGTCAGTTGGCCAAAACAGGTCTATCCTCTGTGTCCCTTGGGTGGTTCCAGAGCTTACCTCTCTGAACAAGTACAGCAAGTCAAAATACCTGATGTTCTTTCTGACTGACATAATGTTACCTCCGGAGTACCCTGAGGTTCTATCCTGGGCCCACTGCTATTTAGCCTGTTTCTAAACAACCTCCCTGAGGCTTGTCCTGACAATGTCATATTATATGCAGAAGATGCTGTGCTGTTCATAAGTTACTCCAACCCCATAGTCCTTGAACAGAACATGCAGGCTAATTTCACAGCAGTAGAGATCTGGTTCTGTAACTCCAAGCTCCTCCTAAACTACAAAAAAACTAAGATCATGCTGTTTGCTTCCCCACATAACAGGCACAGATCATATCACACCAAGATCTTAAACAACAGGGATTCTGCACTAGACCTAGTCACCAGCTTTAAATACCTGGGGTCACTCTCAACTGCCCCTTTCCTATTCACTTCACATTGACCATGTAGCCAAGGTTGTAAACTCATGCATAGGTCAACTATACAGGCACAGGCACTGCCTCACAGACGAAGCCCTCAAGCTTGCTGTCACTAGCTCAGTCCTGTCAATAATTGATTATGGCCCAGTTGTCTATGGGTCAGGTATGACATAGCTCTTAAGCATATCAAATTGTCCTTAAATAAGGCCTGCTGCCTCAGATTAGGCACTCCCCACTTAACCCATACCTGCAGTCTCTACACCTGCTCTGGTTTTCTTAACCTGCACAACAGGATCCAGTACCAGGTATGCCTGTTCACTATAAAATCCACCCTCGGCCTTACCCCTCCAGGTTTACAATTCCTCCTCCCTCCCACCAACAACCACAGACCGTAAAGAGGTACTTGTGGGAGTTTATATCAAGTCCCTTTCCACTAGACATCACAGGGACAATGTTATTTTGCTTACAAGGCCCCTAAATGGCTGAACTTGCTCTTCTCTGACCTCCAGCTGGAACCCAAACTGGGATTTTTCAAAAACTAAACTCCTTTCCTACCTCTCCACTTCAAGCTCCTGCGACTGTAACTGCTAACTCTGCCCGCAACTAACCTTTTCACCGTCCTGGTTTACCATCCTCTCTTAGCACTTATTACCATCCCTCCACCTTATTCCCGTCCTGCACTTATCCTTACTCAAACACCTACCCCAACCCCCTGCCTTTCTGACCTTAGAGTCAATGACCCTATCTCTCTTACCTTTGTGCTTTCACCTTTTGTGCTATCCCTCCTGCACACCACTTATACATGAACAAGTCCCACTGAGCTGCCTCAGTCTTTTAATCTCCCTATCCTCCATTCATCAGCTGTTTCTCAACTGCCCCACCCATCTTTGTTCCACTAGCTCCCTTTTTCCCCTTCATTCCTCCTGCACTCCTTACCACTCACTAGATTCTCTCACAACAGCATAATATGATATATTTTTAATGTTTACTTGTTACCTTAACTTTATAGCCTTCACTCAGCACATTGTAACAACTCGATGGATGCCATGGATAAGCATTGACTGAATTCTATGTTTACTGCAAGTAGCTCTAATTAACCTCTGTCCTGTATCTCAGTATCTGAACAGAGGAAGGAATAGCACAGGCTATTAAGAAGGGGAACAAGACCTTTTTCTGTTATATTAGTGAGAGGAAGAAGACCAGAAATAGTATTGTTAGGCTAAAGAAGAGAGAGGGAAGGTGGGTGGAGGATGACCTTGAAAAAGCTGAGATACTGAACAAATATTTTTGTTCAGTATTTACCAAGGAAGAGGCAGGGGATGGGCCAAGACACACAAGGAAAGTTGTAGAGGGGGAGAGGTGGACATCAGCCTATTTATACTGGATAGAGTCTTTGAGGAACTAAGAAAAGTAAAGACAGACAAGGCAATGGGGCCAGACGGGATTCACCCTAGAGTGTTGAAGAACTCAGGGAAGTCCTAGCAGGTCTGCTGACAACCCTCTTCAACCAATCACTAGAGATGGAGGAGGTACATGGGGACTGGAGGAGGGCAGAGGAGGTCCCCCTGCACAAGACTGGAAGTAGGGAAGAGGCAGGCAATTACAGACCTGTAAGTCTGACCTCAGTGGTGGGGAAGCTGATGGAGTCATTGCTTAAGGAGACTGTAGTGAAGATCCTGGAGTCAAGAGGTGCAAAAGACCCGAAGCAGCATGGATTCACTGAGGTTAGGTTCTGTCAGACTAATCTTATCAATTTCTTTGACTGGGTATCTGGGTGACCAGGATCGTGAATCAGGGAGGGGCTGTGGATGTAGCCTACCTGGATTTTAGTAAGGCCTTCAACATTGTTCCTCACAGAAGATTGCTTAACAAATTGGGGAATCTGGGTGTGGGCTCTAAAGTGGTAAAATGGGTTGGAAACTGACTAAAGGACACAACCCAGAGGGTGGTAGTAAATGGCATAAAATCAGAAGAGGGGGAGGTGACCAGTGGGGTTCCACAGGAAACTGTGCTGGGTCCAGTTCTATTCAATGTCTTCATAAGTGCAGAGGGACTGGAGGAGATAGTATGCCTGTATGCAGATGACATGAAGATCTTTAACAGAATCGACACACAGGAGGGGCTAGATAAAATGAGAAACGGCCTAAGACTACTTAAAGAATGGTCAAAGGTTTGGCAGTTGGGTTTTAATGCTGAGAAGTGCAAGATAATGCACCTGGGACACAGAAACCCGAGAGAGAAATACAGGATGGGGGGGCAGGTTCTAGCCACCACAAGTCAGGAGAGAGACCTGGGGGTTATCATATCTGATGACCTGACATCAGCCAAACAATGCAAAAAAAGCAGTGAGGAAGGCAAACAGAATGCTGGGGTGCATAGGAAGGGGCATAACTAGTAAGCCACAGCATCGATCACTGGTGAAGCCTCAGCTGGAATTCTGTGTCCAATTCTGAGACCATACATCTCAGGAAGAACATAGACAGAATGGAAGCATTCCAGAGATAAAAATGATACATGGACTGCACCACAAGCCTTATGAGGAAAGATTCAAGGAATTAAACATCTATTCACTGGAAGAGAGAAGGGAGAGAGGGCATATGATAGAGACATTCAAATACCTTAGAGGAATAAACAGGGTACAGGAGGGGAGCATATTTCAGAGAAGAAAGTTCACAAGGACATGAGACAGGAGGGAGGGAGGCTTAGGGGGAATGCTAGGAAGTATTTTTTCACAGAGAGGGTGGTGGATCCATGGAACAGTCTACCAGCGGAGGTGGTGGAAGCGAAAACAGTACAGGGATTCAAAAGTGCATGGGATAAGCATAAAGGCACTCTGCTATACAGCAGAGTGGGAGAAAGGCAGTCCAGATAAGAGTAGGATTGCCAAACCAAGTAGGGAAATGGGTAGACTAGGTGGGCTGTGTGATCCTTATCTGCTGACAGATTCTATGTTTCTATGTTGTAATGTATTCTGTTCTCAATGTGGAACCTTTGTAAATGAGCTTTCAGCTCAAAGGTCTTAATCTGAGATGTTAATAAATAAATAAAATAAATAAATACTTTTTTTTTACTGAGTACAGAGTGCTGGCGATGTTGAGGGCACAGAAATCTATATAGGTTTTTTTAATTTTGTTTTCCCCTGAAACAGGAGAAAGGATGACTGAATTTGGCAGTCTGGTAAAGTTGAAACATAGAACCATAGAAACATAGAAGTTGACGGCAGATAAGCACTGCAAGGCCCATCCAGTCCGCCCATTTCTTTTTCTACCTTATGAATGTGCCATCGGCCTTTGCTCTGTCAATGGCCTATCTATTCATGCTCATCTGTATTGCTCCCTTATGCCTATCCCACACCTGTTTGAAGCCCTGCATTGTATTCATATCCACCATTTCCTGATATAGGCTGTTCCATGCATCCACCACCCTTTCAGTGAAAAAGAACTTCCTCACATTACCCCTTAATCGGCCTCCCTCTAATCTCATGATGTGTCCTCTTGTCCTGCTATTTTTCTTATATTGAAACATGTTAGACCTTTCACCTTGTTAATGCCCTTAAGGTGTTTGAATGTTTCGATCATATCACCTCTGTCCCTTCTTTTCCTCTAGGGTATACATATTGAGCTCTGTTAATCTGTCCTCATATGTTTTCTGATGCAGTCCCTGCACCATTTTGGTTGCCCTTCTCTGGACTGCCACAATTTGGTTAATGTCCTTGTGACGGTGTGGCCTCCAGTACTGCACACAGTACTCCAGATGGGGCCTAACCAGTGTCTTGTAAAGAAGGATTATTACCTCCCTCTTCTGACTTGTGATACCCATACTAATACACCCCAGCATCCCCCTAGTCTTACCTACTGCTTTAGTGGTCTGCTTGGATGATTTCAGGTCATTGGTGACGACGATGCCCAAGTCTCTTTCTTCCCTTGTGACTGCCAGCAACTTCCCTCCAAGCATATAGATGGCATCAGGGTTTCTCTTCCTTTTCTCCCTTTTTTAGGTACATTAGGGAGCAAAGAAAGACTAAGGCAGGGATACTGAGGCTGAATAAAGAGGAAGGTGGTTGGGCAGAGAGTGACAGTGAAAAAGCAGGGATACTGAACAAATACTTCTGCTCAGTATTCACAATGGAAAAGCAGGGGGAGATACCTAATCCAGTCAATAGAAGCACTCTGGATAGGGGGGTTGATATTAGTCCTTTCACAGAAGAAAGGGTTCTGAAAGAACGCTTAAAACTGAAGGTGGCTAAAGCATGGGTCCTGATGGGATTCACCCCAGAATTCTAGAAGAACTAAGGGAAGAACTAGTAACACCACTGACTGCTCTTTTTAATAAATCATGGGAGAATGGTGTGGTACCTGAGGACTGAAGGAGGGTGGATGTGATTCCACTTCACAAAAGTGGGAGCAAGACAGAGGTAGGAAACTACAGACCTGTCAGTTTGACCTCAGTGGTAGGGAAAATGATGGAATCAGTTCTGAAGGAAAGAATTGTTGAGTACCTAGAGGCTAATGGGGCACGGGACCCAAGGCAGCATGGATTCACAGCAGGAAAGTCATGTCAGACAAGTCTAAGTGATTTCTTTGACTGGGTGACCAAAGTAGTAGACCAGAGAGGGACTGTGGACATGTCCTACCTAGACTTTAGCAAGGCATTTGACACAGTCACACACAGAAGATTAATAAACAAATTAGCCAGCCTGGGAGTGGGTCCCAGGTTGGTAGCCTGGGTAAAACACTGGCTGGACAACAGGACACAGAGGGGAATATTAAATAGAATCCACATTGAAGAAAGGGGGGTTACTAGTGGGGTACTGCAGGGTTCAGTACTGTGGCCAGTCCTTTTTAATATCTTTATAAGTGACATTGCAGAGGGACTGGAAGGAAAAATATGTCTCTTTGCAGATGACACAAAGATCTGCAACAGGGTTGATACGCAAGGTGGGGTGGAAAGGATGAAAAGGGACTTCGCAAGGCTGGAGGAATGGTCAAATGTGTGGCAGCTTAGATTCAACACAAAGAAATGCAAAGTAAACAAAAACTCAGGGGAAGAGTACACAATGAGGGGTGAGATACTGACAACAACAAAAATGGCAAGAGACCTCGGGGTAGTCATAGCAGACAACCTAAAGGTGGGCCAGCAATGTGAGAAGGCAGTAAGGAAGACTGGGGGGGATACTGGGATGCATAAGAAAAGGCATCACCAGTAGAAAACAGGAAGTTGTTGGCCCTCTGTACAGACAGTTGGTAAGACCACATCTGGAGTACTGTGTACAGTTCTGGAGACCCCATCTCCGCAAGGACATAGACAGGGTGGAGGCTGTCCAGAGGAGGGCAACCAGAATGGTGCAGGGTCTGCACCAGAAGACATATGAAGAAAGACTAAAGGAGCTTAAGATGTATAGCTTTGAGGAAAGTAGGGAGGGGGGACATAACAGAAACTTTCAAATACCTTAAGGGAATCAACAAAGTCCAAGAGGGTAGCATCTTTCAGAAAAAGAGATGTGCCAAAACAAGGGGACACAATTTGAAGATAGAGAGGGGATGGCTCAGAGGTAATGTGAGGAAGCATTTCTTCACATATAGGGTTGTAGATGCAAGGAACAGCCGTCCTGAGGAGGCCATAGAGTCAAAAACAGTGGAGGATTCAAGAATGCATGGGGCAGACATAAGGCAATTCTAGTGGAGGGTAGGAGGAAGTAGGCTGTTGGTTAACTAGGATCTGCAGCTTATCCATTAGGTAGGGAAATGGGCAGACTAGGTGGGCCAAGTGGTCCTTATCTGCCATCAAATTCTATGTTTCTATGTTTCCCTATGTGCATGATCGTGACAACACACAGGTAGCAAACAACATCCTCGCGCATGGAGGCACTGCACTGTAACACACAGCAGCAGGCACCTGTGCACAGGAATAGCACAGGGGTGCAGGGAGATGGAACAGGGCAGGATGCAACCACCACTGGGGGAAGTAGGCCACTGGACACCTACCATGGTAATCTAATGGCACGGGCACTCACATGGTGAGGTATCCCCACCCAGAATGTTGAGTGACGGAGAACATGCACCAGGGTAACCACTGGAGGGCAGGTGGACCATGACCACCATGTGGATGGCCATGTATAATGCAAGGAGCCAGGAGCACAAGCCAGCATGTCCCCAGCAACACACACAGGACAGGGGATATGGCATGCTGGATTGTGCTCCTGGACCCTGTGGTTATAGTGCAGTGTTTCCATGCAGTGGATGTTGTTTGCTATCTGCGCGTTGTGGGCACTGCATTGTTCTGGCACGCTTCATTTTGTGCTGCCAATATTGATGATGACACTGTTTTTGCCACTTTATTTTTGTCCACTTTATTTTGTTCTGCGATGTTATTGACCGCAACCATTCCAAAACAGAGGAGCTGCAATTGAAAAGGAATGAGTTATGCACAACTGTTTGTAGAATAGTGACATTTGAAGGCCTCAGATTAGTCATAGTACTATGAATTGTAACTCAATCCCTCAAAGGAAATACAAACTGAACAGACATAGACTAAAAATTTGGCAACCAGAAAAATAAGTCAATTTGGATTTGGGAGACAATCAATGTAACTGTGACTATAAAAGACAGTGATGAGTTTGAGCTGGATAATTCAAAACAAATCAATATGTACTGTAAACAGTAACAAGAATGTTACTCTCTTTTACACCCAATTTAAATTACAGACTTGCAACATAATTGTGATGAGGCAACAATGTCCCTACAGCAATTGAAGAATGAGTTTCAAAAGAAAACTATCTTTTAGACTTACATAACAAACCCAACTTTCGATTTACTACCCTACTTGCTGCTTTAACCTACGGAAAGAAAGTCAAACTAGGATCCAATAATAATCCAAGATGCTTAAATTCAAAAACCTGTTCAATTACAGCTTCCCAATTATCATGTATCAGCAAACATGGTTTATCCTTCAACTGATTGACAAACCAAACAGTAGTTTTCATTTTCTTAACATTTAAATGTAAGGAATTATCAGTAAACCATCTACAAATATCAATAAATTCCTACTCCAAAGAAATCATCTACTGTGAAATAGATTTTGCTTGAGAAAACAAGATCAAGTCATCTGCATATGCTAAACACTCACATGTTCTACAAAGAGAAGGCAATTGGTTAATAAACAATGAAAATAATAAAGGGCTCTAAATGGACCCTTGTGGTACTCCATTGTTCATGGGACAGACCGAGGATACTACTGAATTTAAACCTCCAAACTGAGTCCTATCTCTCAAATAATCACTGAAGCATTGAACCACATTCTCCAAACATCCCAACTGGCCCAGTTGTAGGCAAAACAAAATATAATCTATAAGACTGAATGCCTTGGTCAGGTCCACAAAAACCACCCCCATCATCAGTCCATTCTCAAACCCCCTGAGGGTGACATCAGTGAACCTGACCAAGCCAGTCTCAGTTCCATGATTTTTATGGAACCCATGTTTTCATGGACACATAATGCTGTGGGATTCTAAATAACCAATGATTTGATTTGCCACCATTTTTTCAAGCAATTTATTCAGTGGATTTAATATTGATATTGACCTAAAATCATCTGTACAATCAGCATCTGGATTCTTTGGAATAGGAACCACTCTTGCACATTTCCAAGCTAGGGGAAATTGGCACAAAATCAAACACAAATTAAAAATAAAGCAAACAGGATCAACTATAAAGGGAGCAACTGACTTAATAAAATGCCCATCAAGCACTCCCCCACAATCACTAAACTTATTTGGGATAAATAGTAATAATTTAGATGCTTGTTATGTGATATTTTTTGTGCTATTTACAGGGAAATATATGCTTCCTAATGAAGTTTTAATTTATAATGTTGTCATTTAATAATGCACTGCTTAGAGGCACTCACTGTATATGAGCAGCCAGTTTACTATTTTATACTGTCAGCCAGAAAAAAGTTCAGCGGTATGATACAATTATCTATATACTACTTTGGTTAAATCACCTTTAACTAAAATTGTGATTACTAGATAATAATAGAAGATATATCATCCATACTAATCCTGTTGTATTGAAACTGTAATATAATAAGAATATTATTATCATCCACAGCCATGTTATTTGATGTTATGAACTGAGGCCACAAAAAGGTCCATACATCAGAGAGGTATAGTAAAACTGCTTACTAAAAATTAAGTTGATTATAGCCCAAATAATTCTGTTATCATTTACAGTATTTGTATTTTTTGGATACAGCCTTGCCTCAAATAAGGGTTCTTAGTTACACAGAAACATAAAAACTGATGGCAGATAAAGACCGAGAGGCCTATCTAGTCTGCCCTATATCCCTACCTATGAAGAATGCTGTAGATCCTATGTTAACTCCAGCTTTGCCTCCTCTTCTGAATCACTACAGTACCCCTATGTGTATCCTATGCAGTTTTGAACTCCCCCACCCTCTTCACTCCTACCATCTCTGTTGGGAGGCTGTTTCATGCCTCCACCACCCTTTCTGTGAAGAAGTGCTTTCTCACGTTGCCCTTTAGTCTCCCCCTCCCAGTCTCATGTCATACCCTCTTGTTATTTTAGAGTATCTTATAGAAACATAGAAACATAGAATTTGACGGCAGATAAGGACCGCAAGGCCCATCCAGTCTGCCCATTTCTTTTTCTACCTTATAAATGTGCCATCGGCCTTTGCTCTGTCAGTGACCTATCTATTCATAGTCATTTGTATTGCTCCCTTGTGCCTATCCCATGCCTGTTTGAAGTCCTGCACTGTATTCATAGCCACCACTTCTTGTGGTAAGCTATTCCATGCATCTACCACCCTTTCTGTGAAAAGAATTTCCTCATATTCCCCTTAATCGGCCTCCTCTAATCTCATGCTGTGTCCTCTTGTCCTGCTATTTTCTTATATTTAAACATGTTAGACTCTTTCACCTTGTTTATGCCCCTAAGGTGTTTAAATGTCTCGATCATATCACCTCTCTCCTCCTTTGCTCAAGGGTATACATATTGAGCTCCGTTAATCTGTCCTCATATGTCTCTGATGCAGTCCCTGCACCATTTTTGGTTGCCCTTCTCTGGACTGCCTCAATTTGGTTAATGTCCTTGTGAAGGTGTGGCCTCAATACTGCACGTAGGTACTCAGATGGGGCCCTAACCAATGTCTTGTACAGAGGGATTATTACCTTCCTCTTACGACTTGTGATACCCCTACTAATACACCCTAACACCCCCCTAGCCTTACCTCTCTTCTGAAAGATGCTGCCCTCCTGTACCTTATTAATTCCCTTGAGATACCCGAAGGTTTCTATCATGTCTCACCTCTCCCTCTTCTCCTCCAGGGAATACATACTGAGTTCCTCCAGTCTCTCCTCGTATGACCTTTGGTGTATGCCTTGCACCATTTTTGTTGCTGTTCTTTGAACTGCCCCCACCCTGTCTATGTCCTTTCAGAAGCACCAAGGGAGGTTGACAGTGAAAATGCCAACCTCCCGCATAGCGATGACACATTACCGATGCAGGTATTGTGCTGCCCAATCGAGCAGTGTCACCGTAATGGTCGTTTTTCATGTTTTTCGCTGTGAGGATGTTGAGCTGAAGGAGTGCACCTGTCCTTTCACAGATGCAGCTTCCAGAACTGGATACAGTACTCCAAATGAGGTCTCACCAATTACCTGTACAGTGGCATTACCACCTCTTTTTTTCTACTGGTGATGCTTCTCCCTATGCTCCCCAGCATCCCACAGGCTCTCCCCACCACCTTTGCACATTGTTTGGCCACCTTTAGGTCATCAGATATGATCAGCTCCAGATCTCATTCCTGTTTTTAAGGCTGCTAATATCTACCCACCCATCTTGTAATCCTCCCCTGGGTTCCTTTGCCCCAAGTGCATGATTTTGCACTTCTTTACATTGAATCCTAGCTGCCACACTCTGGATCATTCTTCCAACTTAGCTAGGTCCCTCCTCATTTTCTCCACCTCTCCTAGACTGCCCCTCCTGGACTATCAACCCTATTGCAGATCTTTGTGTCATCTGCAAAGAGGCATACCTTCCCCTCCAGCCCCTCAGCAATGTTGCTGATGAAGATATTAAACAGCACTGGCACAAGAACTGATCCCTCCCTACTTCAGATTTAGCCCCATTTACCACCACCCTTGGCATTCTATTCCTTAGCCAATTTCCAACCCAAGTTCACCACCTTATGTCCAAATCACAGGCTACCCAGCTTGTTTATAAGCCTCCTGTGTAGAATGGTGTTGAATGCCTTGCTGAAGTCAAGGTAGGCCACATCCATCACTCCCCCCGATCCACTTCCCTAGTCATCCAAAGAAACCTAACAAATTAGTTTGACATGACTTTCCTGCCGTGAATCCGTGCTGCCTCAGATCTTGTGCTCCACTCAATTCAAGGTGCTCCACTATCCTTTCTTTTAGCAGAGATTCCATAATTTTTCCCACCACTGAAATCAGACTAACAGGTCTATAATTTTCAGCCTCCTCCCTGCTCCCACTTTTGTGGAGAGGGACTACATCAGCCCTTTTCCAGTCCTCTGGAACCAGTTCCATCTCCAGTGACTTGTTGAACAGGGCTATCAGTGGTGCGCCAATACCTTCCCCAACTCCATGGATGACTTCCAGTAGTTCTTTGTCCATTTTCTCCCTTTGTGCTGGGGGTCTGTATATTACACCTGTGCAAATGGCTATGCCTTTTCCCATCTCCAGGGTGACCCACAGTGCCTCTGCCTACCCCTGCATTCCTTGCGCCTCTGTTGCCTTTATACCATCCTTGACATACAGAGCCACCCCCCCTCCCTTTTTTCCCTCCCAGTCTCTCCTGAATAAAGTATAACCTGGCATAGCTATGTCCCAGTCATGGTTCACATTGTACCATCTCTGTAATAGCTATAATATCCAGGACAGCCTCTGCTGTCATGGCTGCCAGAACAGGGATTTTGTTAACCAGGCTGCGGGTGTTCGCCCACATGGGATGGTCTAGTAGTCAATTTAATTGTAATGAATGTGATATTTATTAATACTTGATGGCTTATATATATTGCTCCTTGCTGTATATTGTATATTTTTATACTGTAATGTGATAATGTTGATTGTTATGGTTCTTGAAACTGATGTTTGATGTTTGTTTGTCTTTTTGATACTTGGGACTTCATTGTAAATGGGTTCTGCTCAATTGAATGCTTCCCTTATTCCTATGAATAAAAAAAGATTTACTACTACTACTACATGGCCCTCCATTTACTGCAAGCACTCCTCCTGACCTCCCTCCTATTCCCCTTTCTTCTCCTGTCCTTTCCTTTTCTGCTGACTTCAGTGTTCACTGGTGATTTGGTGTCCTTATTATTCTCCATATTAGCTTGTAGTTTTTTAATATGTTAGTCCATGCAGTCTTTTGAACCGTTTTGAAGAAATGTATTTTATTATTACTGTCTACATATTTTTATTAGTTGTGCTGGTAAAGCCCTGAGGAAGCGACAAGTCCTTGAAGCATTGGTTGTAAAGAACCAGGCTTCTTAAAAGAGTATGGCATTAAATAACTTACTGAAAATGATGTTTATTGAGTGGTGAGTGGATCATCATTTCCTAAACTGATACACTCAACTTTTTACATGTCGACTATAGCTATATCAAGCTTCATGCTGTGTTCTGCAATGTCACACGTCTCATGTTATTGCAGCATGTTGTGGCAGACAGTGATGCAATGATCATTTTGTGCTGAGGAGATGCTGATACATACATGCTGTTTTGTTTCCCACATGCAGGTGGCCCTAGCAGTGCATTCACATTTTTAATGGGTTGAGTCATTATTAAAGTCACCTTGGATCTTGGTATTCATCACTTAAAACCGCCCCTGAAAACCACTTTCCCTTTTTTAGTAACACGTTCTTCTTAAGGTATTAAGGGGACATGTTTGGGAACATTTACAATATCTGGAATTTCTTGTTTATATCACAGAAAAGTCAGCATTATTACTGCTTTTGTCTTACGTTTGTGCAGCAAATGCAGGTGCCAAAATTAGGCATTCAAGCTGCACTCTGCCTAACAAACATCACACAGGTGCACCACTCAGAAAAAAAGTTAACCTTATTTTTTTAACCTGGGAACTTAGGGACTGTCAGGGGACACCTTGGATAACACATATCTGGAATTTCTTGTTTATACCACATGAAATGTCAACATTATTACTGTTTCTGATGAAGTTTGTGAAACAAATGCAGGGGTTGTGAGAAGACATTTGAGCTGCACTTTATCTAACAAACATCACACACATACGCCAATCAAAAACACTTTACTTATTATACTATACAGAATAAATATACACAGACACTATTGGTAAAGGTCAATATATCTTTTATATTTGTATATATATATATATATATATATATATATATATACACACATACGATATATATATATTTATATATTTATGTAATATATGAATGTCATTTTAATATATTAGTAACCTCATATAAAAAAATCCTGTAATAGCACTGTCCAAAAGCTAATAATACCATCGGTGATGACTGATAATACTATCGTTCAGAGCCTCTAATACTATCAGAGCTCTGAACGATAGCATTATCAATGAAACTAAAGAGTGCAAGCACATGACTATCCCTGGTTGGTAAGCTTCCAAGTTCACTTCCTATATGTGCAGTGTGACATTTTGAAAGCACGCCTCGTGATTGGCCACTTTCTGTCTCTGGGTGTGCAGAACAGTTCTGAAAACATGGTGGCCATCTCTTGCTCACCAAGAGTAATTCGCCCCCTTCACTCTTTTGTCCATACTTTTTTTTCCCCGAAGCTGACAGAATTATCTGGTTGATTCTGCATTCACTCACCCTGAAAACACCTGAAAGATAGGACTCCTACCAAACATAATGACTGATGGCACTCTCAGTTGAGATGAGTAGAAGTTAACAAGCATTGGTGGGGTAAAGGTGGAGACAGAGTGAGCGTGTCCTCAGTGCAATGGTTGGCCAGCCTCGCAGCATGCCTGACAAAAAAAAATTCAGAGCCACGAACATTTTTTTTTTTTGTGTTCTCTGTTTATGCCCCTATGTGCTCAAGGCACAACCACTCCTTCAGGCCGCCAACGACTCCCACACCCCATCAATTCCACCCAGAGTCTCCTTACCTCATGTAGTAGCCATCAGGGTAACCCAGCGTATCCCTTTGCTGGACAGGTCCCTCTCTTCCAAGGGGGAAGGCACCAGGAGGGGGTCCAGCACACTCTTAATTGGCCCTGTGCTGCTGAAGTGGACATGACTCATGGGAGGTCTGGAGGAGGTGTGGGCAGTCCGGCCACCATCATCCAGCCGAGCCCTGAGCAATTTTATGGTTTTCTTGGTTCCACAGCTATTGCTGTCCTCTTGTAGTGCTCCTGGTCTCCACCAGGGGTGGCTGCAGAGTGACACGTGCCCAGTATCCACCCCAGGAGAGGAGAGCAGTCCAACGGATGCTCAATCCTCATCCTCCCCTGCCAGCCCACAGCAACACGAGTCCATTCCCAAACTCGAGTCGCCGGCGTGACTCGAGGTGTGGCGTCCAGCACCTCAACCCTCTACACCACCGGGCTGGCTCATGAACATTTTTAAATCAGATCCTTACCATACAAATAATACCAAATAGGTGAATGTGTATCACTCAGGAGTAATATCATCTTGAGGTTCTGGGGACAAGGGAACCTCTCTAGCTTTACTTTCGAGGTTCCATTGTCACAAGAACCTCTCGACAATATTACCCCTTTGTAATATACACTCACCTGTTTATTATTCTATTTCTATTGCATATATTTTCCTTTCTTTTCTTCTATTGTATTTAAGTACTGTACACTACACTACTTTACCTTTTTTATTTCTCTCAAAAGTTGTACACATGGTACCGTATGTACTACACAGTATATTCCAGTGGCTAGTCCAATGTGTTTCACAGGATCCATTACTCCTGTCCATTATTGTATGTCTGAAAGACAGAAGGTGAAGATGTGTTTTTATTACTTGGTATAGGCAGTACATTTCATTATATGCATAATTTGTTACTATTGTCAGTACTCACTTGATGTCCTGCAACCTGCCACTCCCTGTTGTAGGGGTCCACATGGTGGTGCCCTTTATGGGTCAGTGCTGGTGGCATTATATGTCATTTGCCAGCACTGGCCACTACTGTCCTCCTCCAGCTGACCTCCCTCCTCTAAGGCTCTCTCTCTCATTCTAATGGTCAACACATCTTCATCCTGTGACAATACAAGACTGAACATGGCTTTCTTTTTATTCTGTAAATTGCGTTGCCTATTTGAATGCATGCTACATGTATTACAAATACCAATTATTAAAACTGGCATGTACTGTACTCACTCTGTTGAAATTAAGCATTCACTCAAACTGCATTGGTACAATAAACATTCATCCCTATGGTCTGAGGAATTCCATTATGAACTGGCTTGGAGGCATTGGCAGTCTTGCTTCAGTCATTTTTAAAACACCTTTACTGTGATGTGTGTTTTATGGTTTTCATTCCTAGGATTTACCTTTCCTAGAGGTGGGTATACAAGAGTGTTCACTACGTTAATGTTACTAGTAATCACTTCAGTATTTGCCCATTTTTGGTTTTGGGATTTTGTGAGAATGTACAGTAATTACTGTTCTATTCACATCACTTTTATGCATAAACACATAAGTGTAAAAGCATCTCATCAAGGCATAACATGACTCCCCACACAGCCAGTGATGGTCCACACAGTACTGTACTATACTTTGGGTCTGGCCTCAAAGTTTCATGTAAGGGATTTTATGTTAAAAACCCTCATATAACAAAGCAGTATGACATTTGACACTCAGAATTTTCTCTTTGCCCCTGCCAAAATAAGACCTTAAACTTGATCTAAAGCATCTAAGCATTGTGTTCTACCCTTGTGCTCCCACTGTCCATTTACTTGTTTCACAGGTCTGTGGACCAGTCATTAAATCTGAATAAGGTGACAACTACTGTACCTCATACTAACCACATTATGATGTCATGGCGACAAGGTCACAATCTGCTTGTGGGTGATTGGAAACTCCAAATCATCCTACTGCAATTATCCGACCAGGGATGGAAATTTCTAGTTGGAGCTCCTTACATCTGTATCAGGTAGTGTACAGTATGCGTGAACTTCTCTTAGACGATGCAGTACAATTTTGACAGGCATTGTAATTTCATAACATCCCTTCCTCCTTGGAGCACTTAATGACATTTTGCAAGATTGCTATGTTTCATGATGGTGCTTTATAAAGTACACAAGTGCTTATTTTATTATATTCAGGTTGGGCAGACCATGTCATTTCACAGCAGCCAAGCACACAGGAGTGAAAACAAATGCCAGTTGTGGAGTTCTTTGGGAAACCTGTATTGAAAATATGTACCATATACTCTCTGCAAGTAGCATTGTTTCCCTATGTGCAGAAATAGCATTAATTGATAGCATGTCAATTCGTCGAATGCTAAAAGGTGAAAATAAAAATGGCACCGGCTTTGCAGTGACTGGGAAGGCAGCAACTTTCTTATTCCTCCCCCCCCCCCGAAGTGCTACAACCTCAGAGTTGGTATGTATAGAAAGGGGGATGCAGGCAGCAAAGCCCCCATTCAGTGGGAGGTGTAGCTCCTCTGTAAATACAAAAGTCGCCATCTTTCCATTCGCTGTCCATTCACTGTAAAGCTGGCACCGTTTCCACTTTCACCTTTTAGCGTTCGCCAACATGACATGGAACCACATTAATCTTAGACAAATAAAATACAGTAGGTGGACATTAAAACTATACCTTTATAGTACTACAGTATATAGTATATAATGACTGAGAGCTGTGCAGAATGAGAAAATTCTGAATTAGTGGAATTTTGATGGAATTACACAACATTTTGCAAAATTTCATGGAACTTTTATAGAATGTATGGATGTTTTGACATTTATTTAGTCATAATTCTGCTATCAATTGGGATAGAGAGCTGAAATGTGCCATGCTTACTTGTTTATAAGTGTTTTCATGTACCAATTATCATGATATTAAGATACACCGTGTCAAAAGTATAGGTGCACAAAATATTTCATTTTATTTTTTTGTGGAACATTTAAAGACAATTTGTATCTGCATATAATTCAGGCATCCTTGGAGTTAGAAACTGAAACAAAGTACATATATAAATATAGAAATAACCCTTATACCTGCAACACTTTATAACATTTTGATAAATGCTTTCACAGCTATATTAAAATAACTAAAATTGAAATGTTGGCAAAATGTTTGGCTACCTATAGCATAGCTTCCTTTAAAACCTTATACTTAAAATGTGGTGCACATATCCGTGCTGCACATTGCTCTAAATTCTGAGACTGTGGAGAAATTAGTAAGAATATTTAAAATTAGATGCAAATAACTGAAAATTAAATTTTGATTAAATGTTTGGCCACCCTCAATTTGCCCCCTTTAATCTAGGACTCTGAAATTTGCTACTGTTATGAAAAACATTAGTACCTGTATGCCTACCAAATTTGATACCTTTGGAGTCACACTTTTAAAACTAGATAAAAAAAAAATTAGATTTAAAATTTGATGAAAATTAGTGGAATTGTTGACATTTGTTAAATCTTGTCATAATGCAGCCTTCTATTGAGCTAGAGATCTGAAATCTGGCATGACTACTTGTTGGCAGAAGTTCTAATGGTGTGCCAGATGTCTTGATATTAAAATGCATTGGGCCAGATATTCAAACAATTGCACCTAGCACAAAACCATAGCACTGAAATAGCGCTGGATTTGCGCGAGGCTGCAATATTGAAAAGCCTTATTAGCGCCGGCACTGTGTGGTAGCGCTGATGCGAATAGGTAATGGTATGTGGGGGGGTTGACAGGAGAGTGCCCGCATGAATGCCAGCAGCGTGGCGTATTTAAATGTGTAGGGCTGCGCTACAGGCATTAGCACAACCTGTATCAAGGTGCTATATACCGCCGGGAAAAAGCTGGTAGTAACGCGGCGATGCCCCCTCCATGATTCCTGACCCCCATTCCGTGTAAAAGAGTAGCCATAGCCCTGGTAGTCTAGTGGTTCCCACCCCCCAGCACGAATCCTGACCCATTTGCATTAAAATTATGAGTAATTTCCCTGGTAGTCTAGTGGTCCCCCCACCTCCCTGCACAAATCCCGACCCATTTGATTTAAATTTATGAGTACTTTCCCTCATAGTCTAGTGGTCCCCCCACCCCTGCATGAATCCTGACCTGTTAAATTTAAAATTATGAGTAGTTTCTGGTAGTTCTAGTGCCCCCACCCCACTGCATTAATCCCAGCCTGCTTGATTTAAAATTATGAGTCATTTCTGGTATTCTAGTGGTCCCCCATCTCCCTGAGAGGAGAGCTGAGCCAGTCCCTGGCTCCAGTGGGATGCTGTGCTTGGGGTTACCAGAAGGTGCACAGCTGGGTGGGGGGACCACTAGACTACCAGGGAAATCAATTCTTTGACCACGGACAGGGGTCGAGATTTGTGCAGCGGGGTGAGGGACCACTTGACTACCAGGGAAACTATTTATAATTTTAAATCAAATGGGTCAGGATTCGTGCAGGGTGGTGGGTGGACCATTAGACTACCAGGAACATTACTCTTCATTCTGTTGTGTATGGGTCAGGAGCGTACCTCACAACTGTTCCTAATTTAAGGGACGTCCCTGACTCTGCCTCAATAAATTACTCTGTCTCTCCTCACAGTTGTTTTTCTGTGGCTAAACAGTGGCAATTGTAAGCACAGAATAATGTCAAGCATTACAGTTGCAGATTTGTTCTTCTTTAGCAAATGCATTTTGCACTAAGCCCCATATTCTACCAGCTGTCTGGGTGGATATCTCTACTTTTGAAGATGTGTCCCTGACTGTGGTCCTTTGTCCCTGATTTGTTTAAGCCTTATCCCTGATTCAGGAGGCAAGGGGTTGTGAGGTATGTGCACCGACTGTGCCTGTCAGCACACAGCTCCTGCTGCTTCTGGCCTGTACTTCTATACTGACCAACAGGGGATGCTGTGGGTATGCCTTGGCCAGCAGCGTCCAGCCTGTACTTCCATTCTGACCAAAAGGGGGAGCTTTGTGCTCCATGCAGTAGCACCAGGCAAACTGCATGGTAATGCATGCTAAGCAGCACACAATGAGATGCAAATGTACCTGTTTGCCCATGGAGTACCTAAGTAGGTTCATTTTCATGGGAGCTTTGAATGTAGCTCCCGTTTGCCCCAGGCTAACCAGTTTGCACCGGGCTAAGGTGTTAGCACTGTGCAATCAGGTTAGCCCCGGGCAAACCTCACTTCAGCATAGCACAGTTCTACAGTGTGTGGCTTACATTGTTGTTTGCAGATGATGTGAGACATCTCTGTGCAATCACACACAATGTTCTCCACATGCAACACTGGCTTGCTACAGAGTCTAATGAGCTGCAGTTGCAGTTTGCACTTCCCTGTTGCTATATTCAGTGTTGTCTTATTCCTGGGCTATTTTTGCCCTGCACTCCCAGACCAGTTTGCCCGGCTTCCTTAGACTGCTATATTCAGCAGGATTAGCACCGGGCTATTTCCTTTTCAATATAGCTTGCTTTGTGCTCCGGGCTAAGTTTGCTCTCTGGGCAGTGATGATTTAGCCTCTGGGCAAAGTTTTGAATATATGGCCCATCATCTCAAAATGATAGGTGCTCAAAGTCTTTTTTTTAATTTTTGTGGGGAATTTCATGCATATAACTCAGGCACCTTTGAAGCTATGAATCGAAAATTAGGCACATGCCTAAATGTAGTAATAACCAATGCACTGAAAAATTGTATAGAATTGTGTTGAGTGCTTTCAAAACTATACTATACTATAATCTAGATTTTAGCAAAATGGTTACATATGGCACAGCTCCCTTTAAATAGTGAGACTTAAACCTTGGTGCACATACCCATGTTGCAAGTTTTTCTAATTCCTGAAATGGTGGAGAAACCTTGATAAAAAATTTTAAACTTCTATGGAAAAACTAAAAATTAAATTTTGATTAAATCTTTGGCCACTCATATAACTGAGCTCCCTTTCAATCTAGGACTAAGGCATTCAGTACACTAATGCAAGCCATTCATACTGTACCTGTATACCTGCCAAATTTAGTATCATGTAGATATGTACTTTCAAAACTAGATTAGAATAACTGAAATTTAAAATTTGGCAACATTCAGCAGAACTGTCATTCAAATTCTTTGATATTCCATGAAATTCCATAGAATTGAAATAATAATTCCACAGGTATTCTGCCAGCAGAATGTAATGTTCAGAACAGCTCTAATATAGAGGTAAATAAGAATGCTATACAGTATTGTGTGACATTTGGATCTAAGGTGTGTAGACAATAAATAAGTGTGTGTGTGTGTGGGGGGGGGCACCAAATAAAACTTTCATGCTCACAGACACAGTGTTCTTGAAACTGTTTATTAGTTGCAATGTGCCCCTCAATGTTTCACCCAATCAGATAAGGGCTTCTTCAGGAGTGCATTACTATTTGTCTACCATAAAAAAAAGATACATATTTTTATATTAGAACAAGGAGAACTAGTAAAACCACTTCCAGTACAGTTTTTTTTAAACTCAGAGTTGATGCAGTACTCACTCAATACCAGGACCTTGTTGGCCTTATTCAATCTCATTCACAATTCATGACTTAGCTACAAAGACATGCACAATTTTTTACCAAAGTCTATTTGCATAATATGAATAATGCATATTATGCTCAGTGCCTTAAATCTCTGTCATTCTGCACCACATGCATGTGTATTTGTGTAAAATTAAAGCACAACTTCTATATTAGTATAACACACCTTTATATCTCAGAGGTGCTTACCTACTGGGTATTATTATTAAACCAATATTAGTCTCAGTGATATTTCTTCTCCATTACCAATTTATGTGACCAATACTGAAAATAATGTTGAGGCCTGGTTTACTATCAGTTAGATGTAATTTCTTATAAATACCCTGAAAGTTATTTAAAATATTTTTTTCAGTAAGAAACTGCATTACACTATCATGCACCTTCCCTTTGCTGCCTTACACCAGTTACATTTAATAAACTGATACATTACGCAGAGCATCTGCTTTCTGTAATACACATTATGAAGCATATTGCACATTTCTGAAACCATTTCTAAAGGCTTAAAATCACTGATATACCAGGGCTGTTTAATCTACAAGTTCCTTGTGCCAATAAGTAAACTCTGTTGTCTTTGAAGCCCCCCTGGAAAGACCATAACACCTCTTTTCCTTGGTTCACCATCTGAAGTTTATTTTGAGTAGAAACCTTCATATTTATCACCGTCATTGCATATCCAACTTTATTAAAATTTATTTACAAAATCCGGTGTTCTAACACCCCACATACACCATATTCACATTACACTCTTTAGGCCGAAGTCTTACGTCCTTTCTTCATGCATCCCGGGTGCTGCTATCCGGTGCCTTCCTTTTCCATTTATTTTCTATTTCTTCTTCAGGGTTCAGGTGTCCCCCCACCTGATTCCCCAGCCCCATTCTCCCTTGAGGTGATTACCCCATAGAGAGCCCCCCCCAGCCTAGCCGTACCCTTCCTATGGCTCGGACCCTATCCCTACCTTTTCCCCTTCTTCCCTTGTATTGCATCTCCTGTTGCTCTTATCCAGCAACCTCGCTGTCTTATTGGCACCGCCATGTGCCTCCAATGCCCTTACTCCGCAACCCATGTGTTATTCATTCGAGTCAGCGCCCACCTCAGCCGCCTTCCTCCTTGGGTGGGTGGTGGGAAAATTAAATTAAATTCAGCTGCAGTAGAAGAGAGGGCTCTCCTTCTCAGCAGGCCCTTATTAACCCCTTAGCTCCCCCACTTCCTGTGCCCCTGGCCAATCCTGGACTCCTGACCTCCCCCAGCTTCTGCCCCTACCTCTGACCTCATTCCTGATCTCCTCCTCCTTGTGACCTCCTTCCTGCCTGCTTTTCCTCCCACCTCTTTCCTCAGTGTTCCCTATTCTGCCCCCCCCACTTCCCTGCCTCACCCCTCCTTTCCAGTGCATCCCATGACAATCTGGGTTGCCCCTTGATTGGAGCAACCTCTTTTGTCAATGAAGCCCCCCTGGAAAAACCACACCACCTCTTTTCCATGGTTCACCATCTGAAGTTTATTTTGGGTAGAAACCTTTACATTTATGACCGTCATTTCACATCCAACTTTATTACAATTTATTTACAACATCCAGGGTTCCAACACCCCACATATACCATATTCACATTACACTCTTTAGGCTGAAGCCTTCCATCCTTCTTCATGCAGCCCGGGTGTGGCTACCCGGTGCCACCATTTTCCATTTCTTTTCCATTTCTTCTTCTGGGTTCAGTTGCCCCCCCACCTGACCCCCCAGCCCCATTCCCCCTTGAGTTGATTACCCCATAGGGTGCCCCTGCCTAGCCATAACCTTCCTATGGCTCTCTCCCTATCCCTACCTTTTTCCCCTTCTTCCTCAGATTGCATCTCCTGTTGCTCTTATCCAGCAACCCCACTGTCTTATTGGCACCACCATGTGCCCCATTGCCTTACCCAGGAACCCATGCATTATTCCTTCAGACTCATTGCTCCTCCCAAGCTTCTTCCTCCGTGGGTGGGTGGGTGGAAAATGAAATTAAATTCAGCTGCAGTAGAAGAGAGGGTTCTCCTCTCAGCAGGCCCTTATCAACCCCCTTAGCTCCCTCTTCCTGTGCCTCCTGGCCAATCCTGGCACTTGACCCTCCCTCCAGCTCCTTGCCCTCCCTCCCTCTCACCTCATTCTGATCTCCCTCCCCCTTTGTGACCTCATTCCTGCCTGCTTTTCCTCCCCCTCTTCCCTCTGTGTTCCCTATTCTGGCTCCTCCCCCCCCATCTGCTTCCCTGCCTCACCTCTCCTTTGCAGTGGGTCCCATGACAATCTGGACTGCCCCTTGATTGGAGCAACCTCTTTTGTCATTGAAGCCACCCTGGAAAGACCACACCACCTCTTTTCCTTGGTTCACCATCTGAAGTTTATTTTGGGGTAGAAACCTTTACATTTATGACTGTCATTTCACATCCAACTTTATTACAATTTATTTACAACATCCGGTGTTCCAACACCCTGCATACACCATATTCACATTACACTCTTTAGGCTGAAGCCTTCCATCCTTTCTTCATGTGGCCCGGGTGTGGCTACCTGGTGCCACCCTGTTCCATTTCTTTTCCATTTCTTCTTCTGGGTTCAGTTGCTCCGCCACCTGAACCCACAGGCCCATTCCCCCTTGAGGTGATGACCCCATAGGGAGCCCCCTCCCCGGCCTAGCCGTACCATTCCTATAGCTCGAACCCTATCCCTATCTTTTTCTCACTAGCCTGCATTGGCCCCTCGTGGACCATGTGGGCTTCCCCATTGAAATCTAGGTCCTGGACTCCTCTTTAGCATTGCCAGGCCTCTACAGCCTCCCTAATGGCCCCCGTGAATGCTGCATTACCAACCCCCGACAGATGCACCCCATCCTCTGTCTACCACCCTGGGATGTCATGTCATATTAATCCCTGGGTAATGTACCCACCTCCCATCTGCCTGGCCCACTCTGCTAGCCTACAGTTCACCCTCTTATGTGCTTTGTCGACTGCCAGCAGATTCATCGCCCCCCCCCCCCTCCACCTTCTCTGCTGGATCATCTCTGACAAGGCAATGTCCACCCATGGCCATCTGGCCTTTATCACAGACAGGTCCTTCCAGATCATGTGGACCAAGTCCACCCAAGGCAATCTGCCCAAGTCATTTCCCCCTTGGTGCACCACAATCAGGTCTGGAGATGGGTAGAAATGGCTTCCTTCATCCAGCAGCAGCAGCAAGCCCATCCACCTCAGGTGCCTCAGGCCTAGCCATACGATCCCTGTCCGCTGTGGATCCTGCCCCAATTGTATTCCCCCCATCGTGTTGTGGGCCCACTCCTCTGCCCAGTGGATGAATGAATGCCCCACTATCCACACCACCTTTTCCTGGCCAGACCATAGGAGACAAAAACTACACAATGTTAGTTCTCATGGCCGAATGTACCTCTTATACGCTTGTGATGACCATCTGCCAACCCTCTGAATTTCTTGTGGTGCCCCCCTCCCTCAGCCATGTCAGAGGTGGTGCCTATGCGGAAAGTGTGCAATGAGAAGCTCCCCGGTTCCTCCCCCAAGAAAGCCACACCTTTCTTCAGGACCACCGTAACCTGGGCAGCCATCACTGGCTCCCCACCACCATGCCAGAAGAAAACTCCTGTCCCGCTGGCCGGTCCTTCCAATATCTGCCTAATGCAGCCACCAGCAGATTCCCTTCCCTTCCTACCTTGCATATCTCCACCCTACATCCCTTGCCCCTCCTGGTCCATTTTTGACAGCCTCAGCCAAATCGTGGATGAGGATTCCGACCAGGCAATGTCTCCTATCTGCAAACCGCCCCCCCGTACCTACCTGTCTGCGCCACCATCTCACCCACCCTGAATGCTTCTTTATGCATTACCCAGAAGATGGTCTCAAACAGCCGCTCTTCCTGTGCCGAGGAGCAACAATGGGCAACATGGCTACATGCCTCTCCAATATTCCACTCCTACTAGCCTGCGTCCATCTGCCCTCCTACCCTGCAGCCTCAGCCACCCTTGATGCATGCACCTCACCTCTGGAGCCTGGTTTGGTGCCCCCCACCCACTTGCCTGATACACCAGGCCAATGCTGGCCAGATGGACTCCCATCATGGCCCCAGACATGCCCCTTTCCCACTTGGACACCATGTACCTCATGATCTGGGCTTCTGTTACCGGGCCGCTTACCTCCAGCCTGAGACCCCCTCAAAAAACCTGGAAGTTCCTCCACATGGCCTCACAGGCCTTCAGTGTGTTTGGTGCCCAGGTACTCTGAAATAGTAGCTGGGCTCCTTCCATCCAATTTTCCAGAGTTCTTGTGGTACCAAGCACCTCTGTGCCACTGCTGATGGTGCCAGTTCCTGAAACCTGTCCAACTGGAGATGTGAAAGGCTGTCAGCAATGTTGTTCCTCAACCCCTCCACGTGCCTGGCTCTAAAAGTTAAGTTAAGCCATAAACCTTCCCAAATCAACTGCCTGGCTACCCTCAAGACCCCAACAGTGGATCCGGTCTGTCTATTCATGATGGTCACCACCGCCATGTTATGGCAATGGAACAATATTTTTTTGTTCCACAGCCTATGCCCCATACCCTTAATGCGACCCAGATCAGGAAAGCCTCCAGGAATGTGATGTCCTTGGTCAAAATCAATTCATTTCACCTGGTGTTCCATGACTCCGAAATCTACTCTCCCTGGAAATATGCCCCCATCCCCAGACCCCCCGCCTCATCAGTAAAGAGCTCCAGTTCCTCCCCCATTGTCCATCCCTCCTCCCTCCTCCCTCCAAAAGGTGGTGCCATTATACCTGTAAAACCCCATCCCATGCCGAGAGATCATCCTTGATCCCTGCAGTCACTTCCACCCAATGATGTAGAAGTCTGGCTTTTGCTGAGGCTCTCGCTAAAGTCTGGTAAACACTCTGCCCAGGGTGATTGCCCCGCATGTGAAATTCATATGCCCCAGTAGCTGCTGGACTACCCTGAGTTGGGCCCACTTCCTACCTTTCATCCCATGTATGAATTCCCTCAGCCTGTTCACCTTGTCCTCTGGTAGATGAAAACATTGTTTGTCCAGATCCAGCTCAATGCCTAAAAATTCCAAACATCGAGCAGGCCCCACCATTTTTCCTCCCACTAGAGGAATGCCCACCTTGTCACATACCTCTTCGAATGCTACCAGCATCCTATGGGTGCCTCCCTTGGTCCTCCCGATGAAAAGAAATCATCTAAATAATGTACTACTGCCCCATGCTCATGCCGCATGGTAAAGACCCATTGCAGCGATGTGCTGAACATTTCGAATGTGGCACAGGCCACAGAGCGCCCTATGGGCATGGTTTGTTGAAGTAGTACTGCCCTTGCAACTGGAAACCCAAAAGTTCCCAATGCTCCTCCCAAACCGGGAGGAGCTGGAAAGTGGATTCAGTATCCATTTTTGCCATCCAGGCCCCACCCGTGGCCCTGATCAGGTCCACTGCCTTGTCCAGGGTGCCATACACCACTGCGCAGTGTTCCATGGGAATCCCGTCATTGACCAACTCCCCCTTTGGGTAGGAGAGGTTTTGGATCAAGCAAAATTCCCCCTCGGCCTTCTTGGGGACTATCCCCAATGGAGACACCCTTAAATTGTTGAATGAGGGAACCTGAAATGGCTCTTCTACCCTACCAGCTTCTTTCTCTTTCTTTATTTTACTCTCCACTACCTCCTCCCTGCCCTTGACAGATGCCAAATTTTTTGCCTGCATGGCTTTCCATACCCCTGACAAATATAGGTTAAAGCCTCTCAGAAAACCCACCCTCAGTATACACCCAGCTCTCTCATCAGGGATACCCCTGGTTCCACTCCCTGACCACCTCCTCCTTAATCAGTGTCCAAGCCAGTGAGTGTCCCCATCTGCCCCTTCACTGGTTTATCTCCCTCCATACCCCCCACTCTGCCACCTGAAATGACCTCACTGCCCCATGCCCTCCCCCTTTATTCCCCCCTGACTGACCCCCTCAAAAGGCCTAACTGCCCATGCCACCTTCCTGCCTCTCCCCTTGTGTCTTGCATCTGACCACCAGGTGGGCTCCCCCACACCCCGAGCAGGCATGTTTAAATTTGCAAGGGGCCCATAAGCAGTTTGCTTTATTGTATGCCCAACAAGCTTTTGCTCCCCCTGAGTTTTTCCTTCCCTCACCCCCCCACACCTCCCGGCGTGTACAGCATCCATATCCAGAGCTCTACAAGGGTTACGACCCACTGGATGTCCCATGAGAGGCCACCCTCTGCCTGAATTTCTCGTCATACACCAGCAAACCATAGCCGTACAGTACCTGGTATGTATCACGTATAATGGCTGAGTACATGAGCAGCGGGATGGCCAGTTCTGGATTTCTTTTGTAGCATTATGACACTGAAATGCGTAAAACCTTCCATCCATGTCCCAAATGTCTTCCCCTTGTTGGAGATCTCCTCACTGGTTTTCCCGATGATGGCCAATGCCACCGCCATCTCTGAATTCCCCACTGACTCCTTCTACTCGTACTTCTTTGCCGTGCCTTTATCAACAGGGGCAAACATATCAACATATTCTCCCTTCCAGATTTTTTCTTTCAGTGCCTTGGACACATGATCACCCAGTGTCATACCCGGTGGCCATCCGTACACTCCCTTGTCGGTCACCCCTCCTGACCCTGCTGTCCCTTGATCAGTTTTCTCTTTCTGCAATTCCCTCCAAGTCTTGTCTACATCCTCCTACCCTTTAACCCCTTGCTCCTTCATTATCCCCACCAAGTAACCTTTTAGGCTCCCATCCACCATGATGTTCACCAAGGGGACCTTACCCTCTTCCGGATGAGACTCACCACCCTCGTCCGGGCTCTGCCTGGTCACCCTTTTCCTGGCCTTCTCCTTGCTCGCCGGTGGCTCCTTCCTTTTGTCTGCCTTCTTCTCCTTCTCTTCAGCTGCCCACGATTTCTCCAGTATTGCCTGCACCTGATAGATCTGCTCCACTGGCTTGCTAGCCAGCGCCTCGCTGGACTTCTGCTTTGGAGCCTTTTTCAGTGCCATGCTGCTAATTGCAACAAACCATGACAGCTAGCATTGTGCACCCCCTTTTTTTTTTATTCATTTCCCTTCCTTCCTCCCCCCTGGCTCCTTCAGCCTGGATTCCACACTTTCCGCGTGAAAATAATGGTAGCCCCAGCATTTTATGCATGCCTCCTGGGCCCCCCCCATGGCCCACTCCCTTCCCCTACTCCAGGTACCCCCGTTCTGCACCGCTGTGTGGCCGCCTCCAGTTGGGGATCCAGCACTCCCTGCCCAGTCTCCAGTGATTCCCCATATGCATTGCTGCGGTTGCTGGTGCTGCTGCCTTGCAACACTGTGCACTGAATCTGAGCTTCATACCATTGTACAGGAGCTGTCTTGGGTCTCTCTCTGTACTCTCCATTCTAAAACTAAGGCATAATCCCGTAAAAAGAAACCCCGTTGATGCATTTCTAGCTGCAGCCACATCCTAGACCATGGCTGCACACCATTCCGGTCTCCCATTAAACCTTTCAGTGCGTGTCCCCCCCCGTTCCCCATCAGGAACCAGAAATGCATGGCTTAGACCTGACCCCAGTGGGCCTGCCAACAATAAACAAGCTGCCCTCCCCTTTTGCCCCTTCTTACTTCCCACCAGGTCTGTTGCCCCCTTGTCCCATGCCTATGACCTGTCGTTGCCAGCAGGTGTCCAGCAAACTCTTGTCCCCAGGGCCTCCCCTGGCCCTGCTTTGATGTGCTGTGGTAAACAGCCCTGCCTGTGTACCACCTCTCGTGGTGAATAACCTGGCCCCCACACCACTGTCTCCCTGCAGGCCTGCCCCACCAGGCCCCAATACTTCTCCCTTTGCCCACGGGCCTGGAGTATCACTGAAAAGCCCCACCTGCCATTTGGCCCGCAACTACGTGGGCCCAAGATGGTGACCGCACGCCACCGCATGCTGAAATAAGGCCTGCCACATGGCCTAGTCGCAGATCCTAATCGCCTGCCACCAACATCGCATGGAGCAATTCGCTGCGAGGCCTCCTACTGCCAGGTCTGACCCTGTTGTCTCACCTTTAGCCAGGCCCTTCTCTCATCCTATACCCCCAAGTATGGCCGGAGGCCCACAAAATCCCTCATCCAGCACCATGTCTCATTGCATCAGCAGCCCACAGTAAGGCCCCAGCAATCTTTTCTCACCCCACTCCACTGTCCCGATTGGTCCCTCCCCCGGGATCACCCAGCCGTGGCCTGACCATGTGGCCACCGAGAAGCCAGACGCCATCCTCCCATCACAGTTTACCCCAGCGACTGCCACAGTGAGCCTCAGCCAACGTTCCATGGAATTCCCCTCTGTCTGGCTTATCATTTGCTACTCCCACCAGCAAACCGGAGCCATCCTTCCCCGCTCCAGAAACTGAAACCCTTACACGCTACTGCCCAGCAACTGCCAGCAAGTGACCCCCCCAAGCATTCTGAGCAAAAACTACTGAAACCATAAGGACGAACAAGCGTCTGCCCCAGGCTGCTCGCTTGGCCCCCATGCTGTCTGTTTCCATAACCACAACTCACATTCAAAACTGCTACCTTTACATTTTAAAGCGCTGCAATGCCAGTGAGGGAGATAAATGACAGAACAACAGTTACATTTTATGTGTATGGCTGGTAGTTCATTTCACCTGAGCAATCCACACATCCTAGTCCTTCTTTAGCCTTAATTATACCTTCCTTAGCTACATACTACTCGCCTCCCATGTTGCAGTAACCCCTAGGCTGTGTTTTTTTTTTTAACTTATTTACTTACTGTATATATAATTTTTAAAGTTATGTGGCATGTCTTGGGCCCCCATAGACCTTCTAGGCCTACCAGGCCCACTGATCCTACACCTTACTGGAGTTCCTAGGTTTCTTCACCCCAACCTCCAGATAGCTCTGTGTAAATTAAATTAAATTCAGCTGCAGTAAAAGAGAGGGCTCACCCTTCTCAGCAGGCCCTTATCAACCCCCTTAGCTCCCCCTCTTCCTGTGCCCTCTGGCCAATCCTGGGCTCCTGACCCCCCAGCTCCTTGCTCCTCCCTCCCTCCCTCCCTCTGACCTCATTCCTGATCTCTCTCCCCTTTGTGACCTCATTCCTGCCTGCTTTCCCTCCCCCCTCTTCCCTCTGTGCTCCCTATTCTGGCCCCCAGCTTCCCTGCCCCACCTCTCCTTTTCAGTGGGTCCCATGACAATCTGGGCTGCCCCTTGATTGGAACAACCTCTTTTCTACTCACTACACTTTCCAAGAACAGTGAATGGAGCCCAGCCACTTTCTATATGCATTTAAACAAATAACATGCCCTGTGTAAACCAGCGCAATTGCTATAGTTCATGCATGCTATAAAAAACATTTAAAAAGCAACTAGCCTTATGTCACAAGCTTATTTGGAATACTTAGATTGAAAAAATACTTACTTTGGAAGCTTCGATCTATAGCTATACATTGTGAAAAGCTTTAAACAACCAGGAAAGACCCCACTGTATGGAACCCATTTAGGTTCACCGCCACTGGCTGACTCTGATAACATCAGACATGATGATGGCATCAGATGTACCTCAGGAAACTGAAAGGCCCCTCACATTGTTACCCAGTCAATAACTGGTAAACACTGAGATAAACCCATGTTACAGCCAGATGGCAGTGACATGTGTAACATGTACATGTACCATTCTGTTATTAGCTAAGTTAATAGCTTTGTTAGTGTAGAGATATGTTTAAAAGAAATGGGGTTTGGTATTGGTGCCTAGGATTCCCATAGTGAACATGGCTCCACATAATCTCTTTTATCCCTCTGCACCCTGCCAGTGGGCTGAAACATGGGTTTATCCCAGTGATTACCAGTTGACCCTGGGCAACAATGTGAGGGGCCTTTCAGTTTCCCGAGGTACATCTGATGATGTCATAACATCTGACATCATCACGTCAGCTGGCGGCAGTGAACTGAAATAGGTTCCATACACTGGGATTTTTCCTGGCAGTATAAAGCTTTGTACTACAGCCAGCTTGAGAGTGGAGCTTCCAAAGTAAGCATTGTTGCAATCTAACTCCTGAAAATGAGCTTATGACATAAGACTAGTTGCTTTTTCAATGTTTTTTTATAGCATGCATGAACTATAGCAATTAGGTTGGTTATATACAGGGCATGTTGTTCATTTAAATGCCCATGGAAAACTGGCTGGGCTCTGTTCATTGTTCTTGGAAGGTGTAGTGGGTAGAATAGAGTTTACTTACCTGCTTAAGGAAGTTGCTGATTAAACATCTTTAGTATATCAGTAATATTAAACCTTTAGATGGTTTCAGAAATGTATAGTAAGCTGCATAATGTCTATAACAGTGCTGTGCAGAATTTTCAAATTCCAACAGCAAGGAATTTTATAAAATGTTTGAAATTCTGCCAAATTTCATCAGAAACTGAATGGCAGAATTCCCATGGCAAAAAAAATGCAGAATGAGTTTTCTGCAACATTTCCACAGAATTCTATTCTGCGGATCTCAATATTTTCTGTGGATATGAATGCAGAATGATTTTCCATGGAAAATTGCTGTTCTGTGGAATATAATTCTGTGAATCATAGCATGTGGAATTCTGCAGAAAAACCCATGAAATTCTGGTGGAAATTCCGCTGGTGGAATGGTCATTCCATGCAAATTCCATCTGCAGAATTCTGCATTCTGCACTCCACTAGTCTATTGCACAAAGTAGATGATTTGTGTAATATATCAGTATGCTATGTTTGCACTGTCTATATTATTAAATGTAATTGGTCTAGGGCAACAGAGGGAAGGCACATGACAATGCAATGTATTTCCTTATTGAAAATTTTTTCTACATAACATTTATGGTCTTTATAAGAAATTATGTGCAATTGATAGTAAACCAAACCTCTCTATCATTTTCAACACTGTTCACATAAATCGGTTATGGAGAAGAAATACCACTGAGACTAATATAGGTTTATTGACAATACCTTTGCACCTCTTTGATTTAAAGGTATTTTGTACTAATATAGAAGCTGTGCATCAATTTTACACAAATACACATGCATGTGGTACAGAGTGAAAGTTGTTTAAGGCACTGAGCACAATATTCATTATTCATATTATACCAATAGGCTTTGCTCTAAAAAAATTGTAAATGTCTTTGCTACTAAATCATGAATTGTGAATGAGATTAAATAAGGCTAACAAGGTAATGGCATTGAGTGAGTACTGCTTGTACGTTGAGTTAAAAAAACTGTTATGGAATTGGTTTTAAGATTTCTCCTTTTTTTAATATAAAAATATGTATCTTTTGTATGGTAGACAAATAGAAATGCACTCTGGAAGAAGCTCTTATATGATTGGGTGAAACGTTGAGGGGCACATCACAACCAATAAAAAGTTTCAAGAATACTGTGTCTGTGAGCTTGGAAGCTTTATTTGGTGCCACCTCCACACTTTTCTTCATTGTCTTGATATCAGCATCATTGAGGTGCCAGCCTTCACATGACAAGCTCATTTCCTGTGGCCACACCTTGAGGTTCTAGGAATTTGTTTTTTGACCTAATGTGTGTAGCTGGTCCAACGGCAGGCCATGGGACACATGGAGCTGGGCCAGGGCATTTCAAGTGTTGTCTCAGCCCACTGTCCATGCTGGAGATCCTGGTGCTGTTCAAAAACACCTAAATCTTCCTGATGTTTTGTCCTTCAGCCCTCATTCTCCTGATCACTGCACTGATCTTCCCCGATCTCTTCTTTGCTATTGCCACTGGCAGATTTGATTTCAGCAAAGGAGTGCCCAGCTGTGGGAACACATCATTTATTGGGAAACATCAAAGAGTATGGCATAACTTAACCTGCGGTCCAGTGTGATGCAGGAATGCAGCCATGATGTGTTCTTGCTACAGACCATGTCACCAGATGCCATCTGTGCTCCACATACAAAAGGCCAGAAAAGTGTCATAATGCCAACTGTACTGTACATTTTCTGAAGAATTATCAGTGCTGTATCATCCAGCTATTGCAGCATGGACAAGATTGTATTCTATGGGAATTACTAATTCCCATTATGGAGAGCACAATCTAGGAAAACAATCTAATAGACAAAGAACCTCATCACAAAAGCACTGAGGCAAGTATTACTCAGAAATGTCATTGGTAATACAGCCTGGTTTCAATGAGATGTAAAATAACATGTACCCCCATAATTTAAAGCATTGTGAGAATTATATGCAAATAACTATGAAAGAATTTGGACTGATTCTGCTTCAGGCAGAGTGTGTGGGAAGCCATTTGGCACTTTACATTCATGCTTAAGGCACAATTGATCTTCATTCTTTCACGGTGATTTGCATATACTTCCCACAATGCTTTGTATTATGGGTAAATGTGTAATTTTCCATTTCTGTGAAACTTGACTTTATTGCTTCTACCCTTTCCAGGTTTCCCTTGCTTCAGTGCTTTTGTGATGAAGTTCTATGATATTTAGATTGCTTCCTATTTTGGGCTCTAAATGACCCACACCAGTAAGATCATAATATTACAGTTTCATGCTTTGCCTGGGCTGTTAGAGATGAGTCACACTGATGAATCCTGTGTAGGATGAAACATGTGTCTGTGTCTTCTGTTTATTTATGCAGGATGAAACATGTGTCTATGTCAGTTCCATGTCACAAGGGTGAAAATTTTACCGTGAGTCACAAAAGAGTGGGTATATTTTGCTGAATGTCAAAGTGACACTGAACCCACCTTAGCAACCACCAATATGGTGACAGAAAATCATTTCAAAACAGGGACCCTAAAATTAATGTTTAATGTGGGGGCTATGCCTCCCGCACACCCCATATTAAAAAGATCATCTACAGGGGGGTGGACCCTGGGGGACAGGTGAGTACATGGGAGGGGAGCCACAGTATAGAGGGGGATACCATGGCTGGGGTACCAGAACCACAGGATGGAAACACACACAAAAAAAACAACAGAAGCATTACAAAAAATCTACCTGCAGGCAGTCCCAAACCCGGGACCATCAGTACCGTGGGCAGCATCTGTACCTGCCATGTCAGGTGGCCAGCTCAGCAGCAGCAGCCTGCACTCCTCCATTTAGCCCATAGCAACAGGAAACCCTCATCATTTGCTGTCTCTCTTCTGTCCCTCATCCCGCACTTTTCCCTTCCCTTGCTATAACCTCACCATCGCTGCTCCTACGGGCACACAAATTGAGTCACTCATATTTGAGTTGCTCAATATGCCTTGCCCATATCATGGGATACCTCTGTGCCTTCTGTTTTCAGCCTTTGCAGAGTGTGTAAGAGGACAGTTGGCACCTTACGTTCTTGCTTAAAGCAGACCAGTCTAAATTCATTCATGGTGACTTGCATATACTTCCCACAGTGCTTTGAATTATAGAGATATGTGTAATTTTACATTTATTTTGAGTCCTGGCTTTATCGCCAAAGTCCTCTTTGGGTAACCTTTGCCTCAGTGATTTTGTCCTGCAAGTCTTTTGTCTTTTAAAATAATTATGTTGGACTTCCACAAATCAACCAATACAAGCTACAATTCAACTTTAAAACATCAATAAACCCAATTTTGAACTTTTCTTTTAAAACACACAACACATTAATTGTGACTGCATTTCAAAAAGTATTCACTAAAACTCAATTTTCAATATAAAAACCTGTGAAAGCATTGGTAAATGTAAACCTCTAGCCGTTTAGTGAAATGCAAGAACCATAAAAATGTTAAAGTTCATTCATACGTGTACTTTAATGTTCCCCAAAACTGCATATTAACCCCATTTTATTGTTATAAATTTACGGATCTACAGAGGTGTCAGAAAATATCTATAAAATGGATCAGAATCAAATTGTATAGATTGTGAGATCCTCTTGTATAAGAAGAATAGATGCCTTTTTTAATGAGTCAAACCAGTGCATCAGTCTGGATCCACCAGAGTACAGTATTGTTTGGATAGGTAGATGTCAGAACAATTGGTAGGAATATCAATTACTTATTATGGGCACTTGGCTAAGCCTTCAGCCCCTTGTCATAAAATATGTAAAACCATCTAAAACAATGTAAGACTGACTCATATTCTTACTTCACAACCTACTGTATAAAAAGTTCTAGATTATTGCAAATAATGTTTCTGTCACACCTTTTGTAGTATAAAAAATGATTTTATTTCCCCCTGTACAGTATAACTAACCACTAATAACTGTTACATAAACATAAAATATTGTAAACACAGTAAAAAGCAGCATAAGTGCAACACAACAAAAGTTTCAGAAAATAAACATGAAAAACAAAAGAATACTCTTGCAGTTTTGGTAACTTTTATATTGTTGTTTTTTTTCTTATAAACTTCAAAAACTTTAGAATTTCTTTGTCATAGGTACTTCAACAGAATCTAGTTGCACAAACAATCTAAGCTGTTTTTCCTTGCATAAAGATTTCAACAAATTTGTCTTATTAGCATTTCAAAACTTCTCTTGGTAACTTATTATTTTTCTTTCCATATAGGTATTTATTGTTCCTTCAGTGGGCCATGGCTGCTTGTCCACCAGTCTACAGGACTCCGGGTCCATTCGGCATCTTGAATGCTGGGCATGTGCTAGTGAATCCACAGAGCTGGCCCAGAGGTTTCATCCTGCCATGGTCCCCGATTTTTCCACTTTTTCTTTCCCAGTTACCCAGGGCCCCAGACAGAGAGGCACATGTGTGTGGAGGTGCACATCTGCCCTCTTGCTCAGGTGATAGCCCTTTCCTCCCACCCCATTGGCCTACCACCCTGGCTCCCATGGCATGCACTGCCCCCTGGCCTCCATCCTGAGGCAGTCAACAGTTGAGGGAAGCACAGAGTCCCTCCCCAGAGAGGAGAGCTGCTTTTCAGCAGCTCAATCCTGCACCACTCACTGCCCCATACCAACCTCTGATTACCCATGCTCGTCACCGAACAGGGGTTGCTGGCATGACAAGAGGTAAAGTGGCCAGCACCTCAGCCCTCTATGCCACCTGGCTGGCTTGGTAACATATTCAAATACTTTTTCTTAAGCAAAAATTTTTATATATCATTATTTAGATTTAAGCTTTTCCTATACACCCAACACTCTAGTATTTAAGAAATTATTTTTCCCATACAACCTCCCAGCTTAACCCAGTTAGAATATTATAGAAATTATTTAAAAAAATACTCAAGACATCTGGTTAGCTGTACAGTCTGTGTTTCCTTCTTAATTTTGGAATCTTGGTGAAAATTCCTCTTCCTCTGGATGGCAAAAGACTTTGTTGTCTCTGCTATAGCCTTTGGCTCAGCTCTGCATGGTGGTTGAAAGTCCTTCTTTGCATCACTGCACGAGGATCAGACTGTCTCATCTTTTGCAGACACAGAAAGAAACACATGGCTCTTCTTTGCAAACTCAGAAAGTCAGTCCAACGTTTTGGTGGGAACACTGCTTTCCACCATAATACGTAAGTTCGAGTGACAGAGGTTTTCACAGCTTCAGGATTTGGAGAATTGTGAGGCATTTCCAAGGAAACTGAGTTTTAAGACCACGTCATTAAGATGCATATATGCAAGATTCACTACAAGATTCACCAACACTGATAGGCTCATGCAAATGATGTGAGAGGTGCCTAGTCACTCTCTCTAAGGACAGAATCTTTCTTCCAAAGTTTCTGAGTTGCAACATTTTCTGTTTAAAACTATTTTTCTTATAACTTGTTAATGCAATACGATGTAGCCTTCTTCAAACAAACATTTCCAAGCTCAGTTTATTAAAAGCAGTCTTCCAAAGTGTCTTTCATGTCTCTGAGACAATTATTTTCTGAGATAAACTTATTATGATTATAACATTAATTCTCAACAAAATTTTTAAAACATTTATTTATTATTTGAAAAGTTTCACCAGGTAAGGTACACTGGACAACAAGTTGCTCATTTCACGGTACAACCTGGGGGAGAGGGAGTGGGAGTTACAAACATAGATAATTGTACAAGCAATACACTCATAACGTATAAAGCATAGTTTACAAAGTAGTTAGTTTCAACATATACGGTGACCTTATGGATGACCTAAAGTAGATAGCATGAACAAAATGCTCCTAAAGCATACAAGGATGCAATATATATATAGGACAATTGGCGCTTTAGCAGTAACAGTTTGTGAGAATTTAAGGGAGTAAATATAAATTAGGAATTAACGCAACATATTAGCAAAAGAGTGGAAGAGGTGAAATAATCATTCAACCTTTCATGTCTCCAGCTTCAACAGGAGGCATTTTTCTTTCAGATTTCTGGTCAGGAAAGTTCTCAAAAGCAATGAATTCCATTGCAGATGATTTGGACATTGTTCTCTAAGAAAATACATTTGTCAAAGCTGTCAGAGTTGTTTACTTAAACCATTTTAAGACAGTTTATTTCAGCTCAGCACAAAGTTGCACACACAAAAGTCACATTTTTATGTTTGATTGCATGCATGTGCAAGAAACATAGTGCCACCATATGAGAATTCATAGGTGTGCCTCCCCCACTTCCAATGCCCTGGTCCCTTTTGCAGGCATGGCTGCACCGCACCAGTGAATGTCCGAGCTGTCTATGACAGCATTCAGATGCAGTGGTGTACAATTCTGAGGGAAAAAAAGCCACAATCTGTGGTGGTAGGAATATGCGCCTGCCGGCGGCAGTATGCAAATTGCCTCACACGTACGTCTCATTTGCAACTGAACTGTCATAGACAGTTCATCATCACCCCCACTCACGTAGCATTCTGGGAGCCCACCCCAGCATGCTCAAGTGCTCCACTCCACCCGCATACACTGTATAATGACGGGGGTGCCCAAACCCCCATTGGCGACACTGCCCCCCCCAAACAGACCTCTAGGTGCCAAGCTGGGAGCCCACCCCAGTGTGGCAAATGTCAGTATGGCTGATGGGGGTGCCCAATCCCCCATTGGCTCCACTGTGGCCCCCACAAAAAATAACCTTTCAGCTGCCATGCAGGGAGTCCACCTCAGCATGGCAAAAGTCCTGCACGTCTTCCTGCAAAGGGAAAAAAAGACACTGAAAAAAAATGGTCCCCAGTTGACTGTCTTACCCCCTTCCCCAATCCGTGCCCACCCTCTGCACAGCCACCTCCCACACCCCCATACTTACCTACAGAGCCGGTGCGATGGTCTTCGGTGGACCGGGAACACATCTGCAAGTGTAGCAAATTCCCAGAGGGCCTGGGTGCAAGGCGATGTTACAGGGACCCTCCCCAGTTTTGAATAAACATCAGAATTATGATTTGGGCCCCCTTAAACCTCATGGGCCCAGGTGCCACTGCACCCCTTGCACCCTTATAGCTATGCCCCTGGTCTGCACTCTTCAAAGCCGACTGTGAACTGAAGAAATGCGGGTAAGCTGTATAGTGGCATAAATGTTTTTTTTTCCAACTTTGGTGCATATCTCAGCCATTTTGGTGAATTTTTTCACCAGATTTTCAACATGGGGTTCTTGGGGTCCCACCTCATGAACTCAGTCACTATCATTTTGTTATTTGGTCCTGAAAGGTGATTTCACGGTCACTGCGTTGACCACCTTTAAGGGACTTGATAATGAAATGACAGTAGCACAGTTCATGAGGTAGGCTACAATACTAAACAGAAAATTTGGTGAAAAAATTTTGAAAAATGACTGTTACGAGCATGCATTGCGCAGTTCCTATGCACGTTCAAAGTTTGCAAATTTTTAATATTTTCTCTCCAGATTTTCAACATTGTCATTTTACCACACCTCCTTATGAGCAGTACAGCTGTCATTTTTTGATAATGAAAATACCAGCCTCCAGCACAACGACAGCACATTACCAACGCAGGTATTGTGCTGCCCAATCGAGCAGTGTCACCATAATGGTCTTTTTTTATGTTTTTCGCTGTGAGGGTGTCGAGCTGAAGGGGTGCACCTGTCCTTTCAGAGATGCAGCTTCCAGAACTGGATACAGTACTCCAAATGAGGTCTCTACAATGACCTGTACAGTGGCATTACCACCTCTTTTCTTCTACTGGTGATACTTCTCCCTATGCTCGCCAGCATCCCACAGGCTCTCCCCACCACCTTTGCACATTGTTTGTCCACCTTTAGGTCATCAGATATGATCGGATCCAGATCTTGTTCCTGTTTTTAAGGCTGCTAATATCTCCCCACCCATCTTGTAATTCTCCCCTGGGTTCCTTTGCCCCAAGTGCATGATTTTGCACTTCTTTGCATTGAATCCTAGCTGCCACACTCTGGACCATTGTTCCAGCTCAGCTAGGTCCTTCCTCATTTTCTCCACCCCTCCTGGACTGTCAACCCTATTGCAGATCTTTGTGTCATCTGCAAAGAGGCATACCTTCCCCTCCAGCACCTGGGCAATGTCGCTGATGAAGATATTAAACAGCACTGGCACAAGAACTGATCCCTCCCTACTTCAGATTTAACCCCATTTACCACCACCCTCGGCATTCTATTCCTTAGCCAATTTCCAACCCAAGTTCACCACCTTGTGTCCAAATCACAGGCAACCCTGCTTGTTTATAAGCCTCCTGTGTAGAATGGTGTCGAATACCTTGCTGAAGTCAAGGTAGGCCACATCCACCACTCCCCCCGATCCACTTCCCTAGTCACCCAGTCAAAGAAACCTAACAAATTAGTTTGACATGACTTTCCTGCTGTGAATCTGTGCTGTCTCAGATATTGTGCTCCACTCAATTCAAGGTGCTCCACTATCCTTTCCTTTAGTAGAGATTCCATAATTTTACCCACCACTGAAATCAGACTAACAGGTCTATAATTTTCAGCCTCCTCCCTGCTCCCACTTTTGTGGAGAGGGACTACATCAACCCTTCTCCAGTCCTCTGGAACCAGTCCCATCTCCAGTGACTTGCTGAATAGGGCTATTAGTGGTGCGCCAGTACCTTCCCCAACTCCTTTAATAGTCTATGGTGTGTCCTGTCTAGTCTCATTGCCTTATCCACTTTCAGTTTGTAAGATCTTTTAGGACTCTTGCTCCTCTTTAAATGGACCACTGTCCATCTCCCATCCAATCCTGATTTCTAGCTGTGGTGCCTCCCCTTCCCCTTCCTCTGTGAAAACTGAACAGACATATTTGTTCAGGATTGATGCTTTATCCTGGTCCCCTTCCATGCCCACTCCTTCCTCCCTTTTAGCATTGCAATTCCCTCCCTGGTTGTTCTCCTTTCTCTATGTATCTATAGAAAGTCTTGTCCCCTTTTTTAACTTTTTTTGCTATATTTTCCTCTATCTTTACTTCAGCACCCCTGACTGCCTTCCCTGTCTCCCTTTGTTTTTCTAGATATACTGCCTTCTCCTCCTCCTTCTGTATCTACTTATACTTCCTTAAAGCCAAATTTTTTGTCCATACTTTCCTGGCCACTTCCTGCAAGAACCACAGTGGTTCTCTTTCCCTTTGTCTATCTGCTGAATACATAGGTTTGTTGCCTCCACTATGGTTCCTTTTAGATGGGCCCATTGTACATTGACTCCCCACCCATTTTCTCGCCCCCTGCTAGGGCGTCCCTGAGGCATCCCCCCATCCCCCATTGAAGTCCACACTCCTGAAGTCCAGAATACTTGCTTTTGTGTAGCATGTCCCTGATGTAGTTCTCATATTGAACCACACTGTGCGATGGTCACTGGACCCCAGGTGTTCACCCACCTTGACTTCTGTAATTCTGTCCCCATTGGTTAGTACTAGGTCCAAACTCCCTCCCTCCCAGCTTGGCTCAAACCCCAACTGCTTGAGGCATGCTCCTTGCAGGGAGTTCAGGATGTCTCTGCCCCTGGCTGTTGCAGGTGCTGGGGTGTTCCATTAAACTTCTGGTAGCTTGAAGTCACCTGTCAGTAATACCTCTTCTTTGGCTGTCATCACATGGATGACTTCCAGTAGTTCCCTGTCCATTTTCTCCCTTTGTGCTGGGGGTCTGTATATTACACCTGTGCAAATGGCTATGCCTTTTCCCATCTCCAGGGTGACCCACAGTGCCTCTGCCTGCTCCTGCATTCCTTGTGCCTCTGTTGCCTTTATACCATTATTGACATACAGAGCCACCCCTCCTCCCTTTTTTCCCTCCCAGTCTCTCCTGAATAAAGCATAACCGGGCATAGCTATGTTCCATTCATGGTTCCCATTATACCATCTCTGTAATAGCAATAATATCCAGGACAGCCTCTGCTGTCATGGCTGCCAGATCAGGGATTTTGTCACCCAGGCTGCTCGTATTCGCCCACATAGGATGGTCTAGTAGTCAATTTAATTGTAATCAATGTGATATTTATTAATACTTGATGGCTTATATATATTGCTCCTTGCTGTATATTGTATATTTTATATTATTCGTAGGGGGGGTGGAGGACCATTAGACTACCAGGGACATTAATCTTCATTCTATTGTGTATGGGTCATGAGCATACCTCACAACTGACTCTGATTTTCAGGGACATCCCTGACTCTGCCTCAATATATTACTCTGTCCCTCCTCACAGTTGTGTTTCTGTGGCTAAACAGTGGCAATTGTAAGCACAGAATAATGTCAAGCATTACAGTTACAGACATGTTCTTCTGTAGCAAATGCATTTTGCACTAAGCCCCATATTCTACCAGCTGTCGGGGTGGATATCTCTACTTTTGAAGATGTGTCCCTGACTGTGGTCCTTTGTCCCTGATTTGTTTAAGCCTTGTCCCTGATTCAGGTGGCAAGGGGTTGTGAGGTATGTGCACTGACTGTGCCTGGCAGCACACAGTTCCTGCTGCTTCCAGCCTGTACTTCTATTCTGACCAACAGGGGATGCTGTGGGTATGCCTTTGCCTGCAGCGTCCAGCCTGTACTTCCATTCTGACCAAAAGGGGGAGATTTGTGCTCCATGCAGTAGCACCAGGCAAACTGCATGGTAATGTATGCTAAGCAGCACTTAATGAGATGCAAATATACCTGTTTGCCCACGGATTACCTAGTAGGCTAATTTTCTTGGGAGCTTTGAATATAACTCCCGTTTGCCTGAGCTAACCAGTTTGCACGAGCTAAGGTGATAGCAATGTGCAATCAGGTTATCCCCGGGCAAACCTCACTTCAGCATAGCACAGTTCTGCAGTGTGTGGCTTACATTGTTGTTTGCAGTCATACCTCTCAACTGTCCCTGATTTTCAGTGACGTCCCTGATTTTACCTCAGAAGTTTACTCTGTCCCTCCTAAAAATTGTTTCAATGACCAAACAGTGGGGTTATAAGCATAAAATAATGTCAAACATTAATGTTACAGATGTATTCTTCCTTAGACAATGCATTTTACACTAAACCACTTGTTCTACCAGCTTCCTGAGTGCATATCACCAATTTTTAAGATGTGTCCCTTATTGTAATCCTGTGTCCCTGATTTATTTGAGCCTTGTCCATGATTTATGAGGCAGGGGGTTGAGAGGTGTGTTTGCAGTAGATGTGAGATATCTATGTGCAATCACACAGAATTTCTCCACATGCAACACTGGCTTGCTACAGAGTCTAATGAGCTGCAGTTGCAGTTTGCACTTCCCTGTTGCTATATTCAGTGCTGTCTTATTCCCGGGCTATTTTTGCCCTGCACTCCCAGACTGGTTTGCCCGGCTTCCTTAGACTGCTATATTCAGCAGGATTATCACCGGGCTATTTCCTTTTCGATATAGCTTGCTTTGTGCTTCGGGCTAAGGTTGCCCACTGGACAGTGCTAATTTAGCCTCTGGGCAAAGTTTTGAATATCCTGGCCCATCATCTCAAAACGATAGGTGCTCAAAGTCTTTTGTTTTATTATTTGTGGGGAATTTCATGCATATAAGTCAGGCACCTTTGAAGTTATGAATCTAAAACTAGGCACATGCCTAAATGTAGTAATAACCAATGCACTGAAAAATTGTATAGAATTGTGATGAGTGCTTTCAAAACTATACTATACTATAATCTAGATTTTGGCAAAATGGTTACATATGGCACAGCTCCCTTTAAATAGTGAGACTTAAACATTGGTGCACATACCCATGTTGCAAGTTTCTCTAATTCCTGAAACGGTGGAGAAACCTGGATAAGAAATTTTAAAATTTTATGGAAAAACTGACAATTAAATTTTGATTAAATCTTTGGCCACTCATATAAGTGAGCTCCCATTCAATCTAGGACTATGGCATTCAGTACATTAATGCAAGCCATACATACTGTACCTATATACCTGCCAAATTTAGTATCATGTAGACATGTACTTTCAAAACTAGATGAGAATAACTGAAATTTAAAATTTGGCAACATTCTGCAGAACTGTCATTCAAATTCCATGAAATTCCATGAAATTCCACAGAATTGAAATAATAATTCTACAGGCATTCTGCCAGCAGGATGTAATGTTCAGAACAGCTCTAATATAGAGGTAAATAAGAATGCTATGCAGTATTGTGTGACATTTGGATCTAAGGTGTGTAGACAATAAATAAGTGTGTGGGTGTATGTGGGGGGGCACCAAACAAAACTTTCATGCTCACAGACACAGTGTTCTTGAAACTCTTTATTAGTTGCAATGTGCCCTCAATGTTTCACCCAATCATATAAGGGCTTCTTCAGGAGTGCATTTCTATTTGTCTACCATAAAAAAAGATACATATGTTTATATTAGAACAAGGAGAACTATTAAAACCACTTCCATTAGAGTTTTTTTTAAACTCAGAGTTGATGCAGTACTCACTCAATACCAGGACCTTGTTGGCCTTATTCAATCTCATTCACAATTTATGACTTTGCTACAAAGACATGCACAATTTTTTACCAAAGTCTATTTGCATAATATGAACAATGCATATTATGCTCAGTGCCTTAAATCCCTGCACCACATGCATGTGTATTTGTGTAAAATTAAAGCACAACTTCTATATTAGTATAAAACACCTTTATATCAAAGAGGTACATACCTAATGGGTATTATTATTAAACCAATATTAGTCTCAGTGATATTTCTTCTCCATTACCAATTTATGTGACCAATACTGAAAATAATGTTGAGGCCTGGTTTACTATCAGTTAGATGTAATTTCTTATAAATACCCTAAAAGTTATTTAAAATATTTTTTTTCCAAAAGAAACTACATTGCACTATCATGCAGCTTCCCTTTGCTGCCCTACACCAGTTACATTTAATAAACTGATACATTAGACAGAGCATCTACTTTCTGCAATACATGTTATGCAGCTTATTACACATTTCTGAAACCATTTCTAAAGGTTTAAAATCACTGATATACCAGGCTGTTTAATCTGCAACTTAGTTATGCAATAAGTAAACTCTATTGTCATTGAAGCCCCCATGGAGAGACCACACCACTTCTTTTCCTTGGTTCACCATCTGAAGTTTATTTTTGGTAGAAACCTTTACATTTATGACCGTCATTTCACATCCAACTTTATTACAATTTATTTACAACATCCGGGGTTCCAACACCCCACATACACCATATTCACATTACACTATTTAGGCCGAAGCCGTACGTCCTTTCTTCATGCGGCCCAGGTGTGGCTACCCGGTGCCGCCCTTTTCCATTTCTTTTACATTTCTTCTTCTGGGTTCAGGTCCTGCCCCCACCTGACTCCCCAGCCCCATTCCCCCTTGAGGTGATAACCCCATAGAGAGCCCCCCGGCCTAGCCATACCTTTCCTATGGCTTGGCCCCTATCCCTACCTTTTTCCCCTTCTCTCATATTGCATCTCATGTTGCTCTTATCCAGCAACCCCGCTGTCTTATTTGCACCGCCATGTGCCCCTGATGCCCTTACTCAGCAACCCACGTGTTATTCCTTCTGAGTCAGTGCTCCACCCAAGCTCCTTCCTCCTTGAGCAGGTGGGTGGGAAAATGAAATTAAATTCAGCTGCAGTAGAAGAGATTGCTCTCCCTTCTCAGCAGGCCCTTATCAACCCCATTAGCTTCCCCTCTTCCTGTGCCCCCTGGCCAATCCTGGGCTCCTGACCCTCACCCCCAGCTTCTTGCCCCTCCCTCTGACCTCATTCCTGATCGCCCTCCTCCTTTGTGACCTCCTTTCTGCCTGCTTTCCCTTCCCCTCTTCCCTCTGTGTTCCCTATTCTGGCTCCCTGCCTCTGCTTCCCTGCCTCACCCCTCCTTTCCAGTGGGTCCCATGACAATCTGGGCTGCCCCTTGATTGGAGCAACCTCTTTTGTCATTGAAGCCCCCCTGGAAAACCCTCACCACCTATTTTTCTTGGTTAACCATCTGAAGTTTATTTTGGGTAGAAACCTTTACATTTATGATCGTCATTTCACATCCAACTTTATTACAATTTATTTACAACATATGGGGTTCCAACACCCCACATATATCATATTCACATTACACTCTTTAGGCCGAAGCCTTCCATCCTTTCTTCATGCAGCCCCGGGTGTGGCTACCCTGTGCCAGTCATTTCTATTTCTTTTACATTTCTTTTTCTGGGTTCAGGTTTCCCCCCACCTGAAACCCCAGCCCCATTTCCCCCTTGAGGTGATTACCCCCTAGGGTGCCCCCTGCCTAGCCATACCCTTCATATGGCTTGCCATCTATCCCTTCCTTTTTCCCCTTTTTCCCTCATATTGCATCTCCTGTTGCTCTTATCCAGCAACCCCACTGTCTTATTGGCACCACCATGTGCCCCCATTGCCCTTACCCAGCAACCCATGCGTTATTCCTTCGGAGTCAGTGCTCCGCCCAAGCTCCTTCCTCCTTTGGTAGGTGGGTGGGAAAATGAAATTAAATTCAGCTGCAGTAGAAGAGATGGCTCTCCCTTCTAAGCAGGCCCTTATCAACCCCCCCTTAGCTCCCCCTCTTCCTGTGCCTCTGGCCAATCCTGGGCTCCTGACCCTCCCTCCCAGCTTCTTGCCCCTCCATCCCTCCCTCTGACCTCATTCCTGATCTCCCTCCCCCATTGTGACCTCATTCCTGCCTGCTTTCCCTCCCCCCTCTCTGTGTTCCCTATTCTGGCTCCCCCCCAGCTTCTCTGCCTCACCTCTCCTTTCCAGTGGGTCCCATGACAATCTGGGCTGCCTCTTGACTGGAACAACCTCTTTTCTACTCACTACACTTTCCAAGAACAGTGAATGGAGCCCAGCCACTTTCTATGTGCATTTAAACAAATAACATGCCCTGTGTAAACCAGCGCAATTGCTACAGTTCATGCATGCTTTAAAAAAAATTTAAAAGCAACTAGCCTTATGTCACAAGCTTATTTGGAATACTTAGATTGTAAAAATACTTACTTTGGAAGCTCCAGTCTTTAGCTAGATATTGCAAAAAGCTTTAAACAACCAGGAAAGACCCCACTGTATGGAAACCATTTAGGCTCACTGCCACTGGCTGACTCTGATAACATCAGACATGATGATGGCATCAGATGTACCTCAGGAAACTGAAAGGCCCCTCACATTGTTACCCAGTCAATAACTGATAAACACTGAGATAAACCCATGTTACAGCCAGGTGGCAGTGACATATGTAACATGTACCTGTACCATTCTGTTATTAGCAAATTTAATAGCTTTGTTAATGTAGAGATATGTTTAAAAGAAATGGGGTTTGGTATTGGTGCCTAGCATTCCCATAGTGAACATGGCTCCACACAATCTCTTTTATCCCTCTGCACCCTGCCAGTGGGCTGAAACATGGGTTTATCCCAGTGCACACACAGTATCCTTCTCAGAGGTGCTACCTGTCAATGGCATGGGTGAGGCGAGGGTACTTTGCACCATGCAGTTTAATGAATGGTTGAAAAAATGGTGTGGAGTACAGGGGTTTGGCTTCATTGAGGACTGGGGTTCCACCTGGAGGGACACCAGCCTATACTGGCAGGATGGTCTGCATCTGTCCAGGAAGGGAACAAGTCTTTTGAGCACTCAGTTTAAATACTTCATTGGCAAGCTTTTAAACTAGTCAAGAGGGAGGCACTGATAAGCAGCAGGAAAATCACAGCCTCCCTACAAAACAGGGTACTAAATGAGAAAAGACCGAGGTAGAAAGGTCAGTGAAGTGCTGCAACAGAAGGTAAAGCCATCAAAAATGGAGAGCAATGAGTACCAATGCCCATAGTCTGGGTAACAAGCTTTCTGAATTAGTGGCCTTGATGGAGGAGGAACATCTGGATATCATGGCAGTCACAGAAACATGGTACACACAAAACCATGACTGGGATGTAAACATACCAGGATACACTATCTACAGGAGGGACAGGGAGGGTAAAAGAGGAGGAGGAGTAGCTCTTTACATAAGGGAAGGAATCAAAGCAACAGAACAAAAGGGTAAACAGGGAGGAGAAGAAGCACTGTGGGTAAATTTGGAGACAGGCAATGGCACCACAATCTGCACAGGGGTTGTATACAGACCCTCTTCTCAGGGGGGAGGAAATGAACAAGAAAATGATAGAAAGTATATTTAGAATGGCAGAAAAAGGTGAGATATTGCTGATGGGTGATCTGAATATGCCAGATGTGAACTGGAGTGCAGTTGCAGCAGCCACTACGAAGAGTGGGGTTATTCTAGATGCCCTGCAGGGGGCATGCCTTAGACAACTAGTATTGGGAGCCCACTCGAGAGGGAGCAATCTTAGACCTGGTTCTCTCAAATGGAGATGGAGAGAGGATCATAGATGTAGAAGTGGGTAGCCATCTGGGAACTAGTGACCATCAAACAGTATGGTTCACAATAAACACAACAATAGAGTCAAGCCATACAAAGGCAAAAGTACTGGACTTTAGGAGGGCTGACTTTGCCAAAATGGGTGAGTGCCTAAGGAATGCACTTGCAAATGGGCAGGAAGGAGGGGTGAAAGAACAATGGGGAATAATAAAAACTGCCATCACAGAGGTAACAAGCTTTTGTGTGAAGCAAATAAACAAAACAAAATGATGTAAGAAACCACTATGGTTCTCAAAGGAAGTGACAATGAAGGTTCAAGAGAAAAAGAAAGCATTCAGGAAGTACAAGGAATCACAGAAGGAGCAGGACAGAGAACTGTATCAGTTAAAGCAAAAGGAAGCTGGGAAGGCAGTCAGAACAGCAAAGGCCCAAACCAAGGAAAAGATAGCCAACTCAGTTAAGAAGGGGGATAAAACCTTTTATAGGTACATCAGGGAGCAAAGGAAGACCAAGGGAGGGATAGTGAGGCTTAATAAAGGGAGGGAGGGTGGGTAGAGGGTGACTGTGAAAAGGCAGAGATACTAAACAAATATTTTTGCTCAGTATTTACAAATGAAGAGGGAGTACCTAAAACAAACAGTAGAAACACTCTGGATACAGAAGTTGATACTAGCCCATATACAGAAGAAAGGTTCTGAAAGAACTCTAAAACTGAAGGTGGACAAAGCAATGGGGCCTGATGGGATTCATCCCAGAATTCTAAAAGAACTAAGGGTAGAACTAGTGACACCACTGACTACCCTCTTTAACAAATCAAGGGAGGATGGGGTGGTACCGAGGACTGGAGAAGGGCAGATGTGATTCCCCTTCACAAAAGTGGGAGCAAGGCAGAAGCAGAAAACTACAGAACTGTTAGTTTAACCTCAGTGATAGGAAAAATGATGGAATCACTTCTGATGGAAAGAATTGTTGAGTATCTAGGGGCCAGAGGGGCACAGGACCCAAGGCAGCATGGATTCACAGCAGGAAGGTCATGCCCGATGAGTTTGATAGATTTCTTTGACTGGGTGACCAAAGTAGTAGATCAGGAAGGGGCTGTGGACATGGCCTACCTAGACTTTAGCAAGGCATTTGACACAGTCCCACACAAAAGATTAATATACAAGTTAGCCAGCCTGGGAGTGGGTCCCAAGATAACAGCATGGGTAAAGAATTGGCTGGAGAATAGGACACAGAGAGAAATAGTAAATGGAGTCCACTCTGAAGAAAGGGGGGTTACTAGTGGGGTACCGCAGGGTTCAGTATTAGGATCGGTCCTCTTCAATGTCTTTATAAGCAACATTGCAGAGGGACTGGAAGGAAGTATGTCTCTTTGCAGATGACACAAAGATCTGCAACAGAGTTGATGCACAAGGTGGGTGGAAAGGATGAGAAGGACTTGGTAAGGTTAGAGGAATGGTCAAATGTATGGCAGCTTAGATTCAATGCCAAAAAGTGCAGGTAATGTACCTGGGAAACAAAAACCCAGGGGAAGAGTACACAATGGAGGGTGAGATACTAACAACAACAAAAATGGAAAGGGACCTGGGGGTAGTCATATCAGATGACCTAAAGGTGGGCAAGCAATGTGAGAGGGCAGCAAGGAGGGCTGGGGGGATACTGAGATGCATAGGGAGAGGCATCACCAGTAGAAAACAGGAAGTTATTAGCCCTCTGTACAGACAGCTGGTGAGACCCCATCTGGAGTACTGCGTGCAGTTCTGGAGACCCAATCTCCGCAAAGACACAGACAGGATGGAAGCTGTCCGGAGGAGGGTTAACTAAATGGTGCAGGGTCTGCACCGAAGACATATGAAGAGACTTAAGGAGCTTAATATGTATAGCCTCGAAGAAAGGAAGGAGAGGGGGGACATGATAGAAACTTTCAAGTACCTCGAGGGAATCAACAAAGTCCAAGAGGGTAGCATCTTTCAAAAAAAGAGGTGCGCAAGAATAAGGGGGCACAATTTGAAGATAGAGGTTGGGTGACTCAGAGGTAATTTAAGGAAGAATTTTTTCACAGAGAGGGTTGTGGATGCATGGAATGGCCTTCCAGAGGAGGTTGTGGAGTCAAAAACAGTGGTGGAATTCAAGCATGCATGGGACAGTCATAAGGCAATTCTAGGGGGTGGGAGTAGGAAGAAGTAGGCTGCTGATTAACTAGGATCTGCAGCTTATCCATTAGGTAGGGAAATGGGCAGACTGGGTGGGCCAAGCGGTCCTTATCTGCTGTCAAATTCTATGTTTCTATATTTCTATGATTACCAGTTGTCACTGGGTAACAATGTGAGGGGCCTTTCAGTTTCCCTGAGGTACATCTGATGATGTCAAACATCTGACATCATCACGCAGCTGGCGGCGGTCAGCTTAAATAGGTTCCATACACTGGGATTTTTCCTGGCAGTATAAAGCTTTGTACTACATCCGGCTTGAGAGTGGAGCTTCCAAAGTAAGTATTTTTGCAATCTAACTCCTGAAAATGAGCTTGTGACATAAGACTAGTTGCTTTTTCAATATTTTTTTTATAGCATGCATGAACTATAGCAATTAGGTTGGTTATATACAGGGCATGTTGTTCATTTAAATGCCCATGGAAAACTGGCTGGGCTCTGTTCATTGTTCTTGGAAGGTGTAGTGAGTAGAACAGAGTTTACTTACCTGCTTAAGGAAGTTGCAGATTAAACAGCTTTGGTATATTAGTAACATTAAACCTTTGGAAATGGTTTCAGAAATGTGTGGTAAGCTGCATAATGTCTATAATAGTGCTGTGCATAATTTTAAAATTCCAATGGAATGGAATTTTATAGAATGTTTGAAATTCTGCAGAAATTCTGCCAAATTTCACCAGAAACTGAATGGCAGAATTCCATGGCAAAAAAAATGTAGAATGAGTTTTCTGCAATATTTCCACAGAATTCTATTCTGCAGATCTCAATATTTTCCTTTGAAATGAATGCAGAATGATTTTCCATGGAAAATTGCTGTTCTGTGGAATATAATTCTGTGAATCATAGTATGTGGAATTCTGCAGAAGAACCCGTGAAATTCTGGTGGAAATTCTGCTGGTGGAATGGTCATTCCATGTAAATTCCACCTGCAGAATTCTACATTCTGCACAGCACTAGTCTATTGCACAAAGTAGATGATTTGTGTAATTTATCAGTATGCTATGTTTGCATTCTCTATATTATTAAATGTAATTGGTCTACTGCAAAAGAGGGAAGGCACATGACAACGTAATGTATTTCCTTATTGAAAAATTATTCTACATAACATTTATGGTCTTTGTAAGAAATTATGTGCAATTGATAGTAAATCAAACCTCACTATTTTCAGTATTGTTCACATAAATCAGTTATGGAGAAGAAATATCATTGAGCCTAATATAGGTTTATGGACAATAGCCTTGCACCTCTTTAATTTAAAGGTGTTTTATACTAATACAGAAGCTGTGCTTCAATTTTACACAAATACACATGCATGTGGTACAGAGTGACAGGGGTTTAAGGCACTGAGCACAATATTCATTATTCATATTATACCAATAGACTTTGCTCTAAAAAAATTGTAAATGTCTTTGCTTCTAAATCATGACTTGTGAATGAGATTAAAAAAGGCTAACAAGGTCATGGTATTGAGTGAGTACTGCTTGAACTTTCAGTTAAAAAAACTATTATGGAATTGGTTTTAAGATTTCTCCTTTTTCTAATATAAAGATATGTACCTTTTGTATGGTAGACAAATAGAAATGCACTCCAGAAGAAGCTCTTATATGATTGGGTGAAACGTTGAGGGGCAAATCACAACCAATAAAGAGTTTCAAGAATACTGTGTCTGTGAGCATGGAAGCTTTATGTGGTGCCACTGCCACACTTTTCTTCATTGTCTTGAGATCAGCATCATTGAGGTGCCAGCCTTCACATCAAAATGACAAGCTCATTTCTTGTGGCTACACTTTGAGGTTCTATGAATTTGTTTTTTGACCTAATGTGTGTAGCTGGTCCAACGGCAGGCCATGGGACACATGGAGCTGGGACAGGGCATTTTAAGTGTTCTCTCAGCCCTCTGTCCATGCTGGAGATCCTGGTGCTCTTCAGAAACACCTAAATCTTCCTGATGTTTTGTCCTTCAGCCCTCATTCTCCTGATCACTGCACTGATCTTCCCTGATCTCTTCTTTGCTATTGTCACTGGCAGATTTGTTTACAGCAAAGGAGTGCCCAGCTGTGGGAGCACATCATTTATTGGGAAACATCAAAGGGTACAGCATAACTTAACCTGCGGTCCAGTGTGATGCAGGAATGCAGCCATGATGTGTTCTTGCTACAGACCATGTCACCAGATGCCATCTGTGCTCAACCTACATAAGGCCAGAAAAGTGTCATAATACCAACTGTGCATTTTCTGAAGCATTATCAGTGCTGTATCATCCAGCTATTGCACCATGGACAAGATTGTTTTCTATGGGAATTACTAGTTTCCATTATGGAGAGTGCAAACTAGGAAAGCAATCTAATAGACAAAGAACCTCATCACAAAAGCACTGATGCAAGTATTATCCAGAAATGTCATTAGTAATACAGCCTGGTTTCAATGAGATGTAAAATAACATGTACCCCAATAATTTAAAGCATTGTGAGAATTATATGCAAATAACCATGAAATAATCTGCACTGATTCTGCTTCTGACAAGTGTGTGGGAAGCCATTTGGCACCTTACACTCTTTCTTTAGGCAAAATTGATCTTCATTATTTCACAGTGACTTGCATATACTTCCCACAATGCTTTGCATTATGGGTATATGTTTAATTTTCCATTTCTCTGAAACTTTACTTTATTGATTCTACCCTTTCCAGGTATCTCTTGCCTCAGTGCTTTTGAGATGAAGTTCTATGATATTTAGATTGCTTCCTGTTTTGGGCTTTAAATGACCCAAACCAGTAAGATCATAATATGACAGTTTCATGCTTCTCCCTGGCTGTTAGAGATGAGTCATACTGATGGATCATGTGTAGGATGAATCATGGGTCTGTGTCTTCTGTTTTTTTTTTTTATGCAGGATGAAACATGTGTCTGTGTCAGTTCCATGTCACAACAGTGAAAATTTTATGGTGAGTCACAAAAGAGTGAGTATATTTCACGGAATGTCAAAGTGGCACCTAACCCACCTTAGCAACCACCAATATGGAGACATAAAAACATTTCAAAACAGGGACCCTAAAATTAATGTTTAATGTGGGGGGGCTATGCCTCCTGCACCCACCCCATATTAAAAAGATAATCTCCAGGGGGGTGGACCCTGGGGGACAGGAGACTACATGGGAGGGGAGCCACAGTATACAAGGGGAAACCACGGCTGGAGTACCAAAACCACATGATGGAAACACACACAAAAAAAACAACAACAGAAACATACAAAAAAATCTACCTGCAGGCAGTCCCAAACCCAGGACCATCAGCACTGTGGACAGCATCCGTACCTGACATGCCAGGTGGCCAGCTCAGCAGCAGCAGCCTGCACTCTTCCATTTAGCCCATAGCAACAGGAAACCCTCACCATTCGCTGTCACTCTTCTATCCCTCATCCCTCACTTTTCTCTTCCCTTGCTATAACCTCACCGTCGCTGCTCCTACGGGCACACAAATTGAGTCACCCATATCTGAGTCACTCAGTTTGCTTTGCCCATGTAAGAGGACAGTTGGCACCTTACATTCTTGCTTAAAGCAGACCAGTCTAAATTCATTCATGGTGACTTGCATATACTTCCCACAATGCCTCGAATTATAGAGATATGTGTAATTTTACATTTATTTTGAGTCCTGGCTTTATCGCCAAAGCCCTCCCTGGGTAACCTTTGCCTTATTGATTTTGTGGTGAGATTCTTTTGTCTTTTAGAATAGTTATGACTGACTTCCACAAATCAACCAATACAAGCAACAGTTCAACTTTAAAACATCAATGAACCCAATTTTGAACTTTTCTTTTAAAACACACAACACATTAATTGTGACTGCATTTCAAAAAGTATTCACTAAAACTCAATTTTCAATATAAAAACCTATGAAAGCATTGATAAATGTAAACCACCAGCTATTTAGTGAAATGCAAGAACCATAAAAATGTTAAAGTTCATTCATACATAAACTTTAATGTTCCCCCAAACTGCATATTAACCCCATTTTATTATTATAAATTTACTAATCTATAGCAGTGTCAGAGAATATCTATGAAATGGCTCAGAATCAAATTGTACAGATTGTGAGATCCTCTTGTATAAGAAGAATAGATGCTTTCTTAATGAGTCAAACCAGTGCATCAAGTCTGGATCCACCAGAGTACAATATTGTTTGGATAGGTAGATGTCAGAACAATTGGTTGGAATATCAATTACTTATTTTGGGCACTTGACTAAGACTTCAGCCCCTTGTCATAAAATATATAAAACCATCTAAAACAATGTAAGACTGACTCATATTCTTACTTCACAACCTACTGTATAAAAAGTTCTAGATTATTGCAAAAATGTTTCTGTCACACCTTTTGTAGTATAAAAAAATAGATTTTATTTTCCCCTGTACAGTATAACTATCCACTAATAACTGTTAAATAAATATAACATATTGTAAACACAATAAAAAGCAGCATAAATACAACACAACAAAAGTTTCAGAAAATAAACATAAAAAAAAGAATACTCTTGCAGTTTTGGTAACTTTTATATATTTTTTTTCTTATAAACTTCATAAACTTTAGATGTTCTTTGTCATAGGTAATTCAACAGAATCTAGTTGCACAAACAATCTAAGCTGTTTTTCCTTGCATAAAGATTTCAACAACTTTGTCTTATTAGCATTTCAAAACTTCTCTTGGTAACTTATCATTTTTCTTTCCATATAGGTATTTATTGTTCCTTCAGTGGGCCACAGCTGCTTGTCTATCAGTCTACAGGACTCCGGGGCCATTCGGCATCTTGAATGCTGTGCATGTCCTAGTGGACCCATGGAGCTGGCTCAGAGGTTTCATCCTGCCATGGTCCCATATTTTTCCACTTTTTCTTTCCCAGTTACCCAGGGCCCCAAACAGAGAGGCACATGTGTGTGGAGGTGCACATCTGCCCTCTTGCTCTGGTGATAGCCCTTTCCTCCCACCCCATTGGCCTACCACCCTGGCTCCCATGGCATGCACTGTCCCCTGGCCTCCACCGTGAGGCAGTCAACAGTTGATGGAAGCACAGAGTCCCTCCCTAGAGAGGAGAGCTGCTTTTCAGCATCTCAATCCTGCACCACTCACTGCCCCATACCAACCTCTGATTACCCATGCTCGATACGGAACATGGGTCGCCGGCATGACAAGAGGTAAAGTGTCCAACACCTCAGCCCTCTACGCCACTTGGCTGGCTTGGTAACATATTCAAATATTTTTTCTTAAGCAAAAATTTTTATATATCATTATTTAGATTTAAGCTTTTCCTATATACCCAACACTCTAGTATTTAAGAAACTATTTTTCCCATGCAACCTCCCAGCTAATCCCAGTTAGAATATTATAGAGATTATTTAAAATAATACTCGAGACATCTGGTTAGCTGTACAGTTTGTGTTTCCTTCTTAATTTTGGAATCTTGGTGAAAATTCCTCTTCCCCTGGATGGCAAAAGACTTTGTTGTCTCTGCTACAGCCTTTGGCTCAGCTCTGCATGGTTGTTAAAAGTCCTTCTTTGCATCACTGCACAAGGATCAAACTGTCTCATCTTTCACAGACACAGAAAGAAACACATGGCTCTTTTTAGCAAACTCAGAAAGTCAGTCCAATGTTTTGGTGGGAACACTGCTTTCCACCATAAGACGCAGGTTCGAGTGACAGAGGTTTTCACAGCATTAGGGTTTGGAGAATTGTGAGGCATTTCCACAGAAACTGAGTTTTAAGACCACATCATTAAGATGCATATATACAAGATTCACTACAAGATTCACCAACACAGATTGGCTCATGCAAATGATGTGAGGGGTGCCTAGTCACTCTCTCTAAGGACAGCCTCTTTCTTCCAAAGTTTCTGAGTTGGAACATTTTCTGTTTAAAACTATTTTTCTTATAACTTGTGAATGCAATGCAACGCAGTCTTCTTCAAACAAACATTTCCAAGCTCAGTTCATTAAAAACAGTCTTCCAAAATGTCTGTCACATCTGTGAGACAATTATTTTCTGAGATAAACTAATTATGATTAGAACATTAGTTCTCAGTAAAATTTTTAAAACATTTATTTATTTTTTTTTGAAAAGTTTCACCAGGTAAGGTACACTGAACAACAAGTTGCTCATTTCATGGTACAACCTGGGGGAGAGGGAGTGGGAGTTCCTAGCATAGAAAACTGTACAAGCAATACACTCATAACGTATAAAGCATAGTTTACAAAGTAGTTAGTTTCAACATATACGGTGACCTTATGGATGACCTAAAGTATATAGCATGAACAAAATGCTCCTAAAGCATACATAGATGCAATATATAGACAGGATATTTGGCGCTTTAGCAGTAACAGTTTGTAAGAATTTAAGGGATAAATATAAATTAGGAATTAACACAACATATTAGCAAAAGAGTGGGAGAGGTGAAATAATCATTCAACCTTTCATGTCTCCAGCTTCAAGAGAAGGTATTTTTCTTTCAGATTTCTGGTCAGGAAAGTTCTCAAAAGCAGTGAATTCCATTGCAGATGATTTGGACATTGTTCTCCAAGAAAACACATTTGTCAAAGCTGTCAGAGTTGTTTACTTAAACCATTTTAAGACAGTTTATTTCAGCTCAGCACAAAGTTGCACACACAAAAGTCACATTTTTATGTTTGCTTGCATGCATGTGCAAGAAACATAGTGCCACCATATGAGAATTCGTAGTGTGCCTCCCCCACTTCCAATGCCCTGGTCCCTTTTGCAGGCATGGCTGCACTGCGCCAATGAATGTCCGAGCTGTCTATGACAACATTCAGATGCAGTGGTGTACAGTTCTGAGGAAAAAAAAGCCACAATCTGTGGTGGTAATGTGTAGGCAATATGCATACTGCCGACGGCAGTATGCAAATTGCCACACGACGTTCATTTGCAACTGAACTGTCATAGACAGTTCATCACACCCCCCTCATTTACGTAGCATGCTGGGAGCCCACCCCAGCATGCCAAGTGCACTCCTCCACCGCAGACACTGTATAATGACGGGGTGCCCAAACCCCCGTCGGCTCCACTGCCCCCCCAAACAGACATCTAGGTGCCAAGCTGGGAGCCCACCCCAGTGTGGCAAATATCAGTATGGCTGATGGGTGTACCCAATCCCCCATTGGCTCCACTGCAGCCCCCCAAAAAAACAAACTTTTCAGCTGCCATGCTGGGAGTCCACCTCAGCATGGCAAAAGTCCTGTGCGTCTTCCTGATGAAGATGCCACACTGGGAGCCCACCCCAGGATGGCAAAAGTCTGTATGGCCAACAGGGGTGCCCAGTCCTCCATCAGCTCCACTGCCGTGCCCCAAAAATAACCTTTCAGCTGTCATGCTGAGAGCCCACCCCAGCTTGGCAAAAGTCCTGTGTCGTCTTCCTGCGAAGGAAAAAGACACTGTAAAAAAAATGGTCCCTTGTTGACTGTCTTACCCCCCTTCCCCAATCCGCACCTACCCTCTGCACACCCACCTCCCCACACACCCCCATACTTACCTCTGAAGCCCGGTGCGATGATCTTCGGTGGACTGGGAACACATCTGCACTCTTCAAAGCCGACCGTGAACTGACGAAATGCCGGTAAGCTGTATAGTGGCATAAATGTTTTTTTTTCCAACTTTGGTGCATATCTCAGCCATTTTGGTGAATTGTTTCACCAGATTTTCAATATGAGGTTCTTGGGGTCCCACCTCATGAACTCAGTCACTGTCATTTTGTTATTCAGTCCCAAAAGGTAATTTTGTGGTCACTGCGTTGGAACCACCTTTAAGGGACTTGATAATGAAATGACAGTAGCACAGTTCATGAGGTAGGCCCCCAATACCTAAGCAGAAAATTTGGTGAAAAAATTTTGAAAAATGATTCGTTACGAGCATGCATTGCGCAGTTCCTATGCACTTCAAAGTTTGCAAATTTTAATATTTTCACTCCAGATTTTCAACATTGCCATTTTACCACACCTCCTTATGAGCAGTACAGCTGTCATTTTCAACAATGAAAATGCCAGCCTCCCGCACAGTGATGGCACATTACCGACACAGGCATTGTGCTGCCCAATCGAGCAGTGTCACCATAATGGTCTTTTTTCGTGTTTTTCGCTGTGAGGGTGTTGAGCTGAAGGGGTACACCTGTCCTTTCAGAGATGCAGCTTCAAGAACTGGATACAGTACTCCAAATGAGGTCTCTACAATGACCTGTACAGTGGCATTACCACCTCTTTTCTTCTACTGGTGATACTTCTCCCTATGCTCGCCAGCATCCCACAGGCTCTCCCCACCACCTTTGCACATTGTTTGGCCACCTTTAGGTAATCAGATATGATCAGCTCCAGATCTCGTTCCTGTTTTTAAGGCCGCTAATATCTCTCCACCCATCTTGTAATCCTCACCTGAGTTCCTTTGCCCCAAGTGCATGATTTTGCACTTCTTTGCATTGAATCCTAGCTGCTACACTCTGGACCATTCTTCCAGCTTAGCTAGGTCCCTCCTCATTTTCTCCACCTCTCCTAGACTGCCCACCCTATTGCAGATCTTTGTGTCATCTGCAAAGAGGCATAGCTTCCCCTCCAGCCCCTCGGCGATGTCGCTGATGAAGATATTAAACAGCACTGGCACAAGAACTGATCCCTCCTTTCTTCAGATTTAACCCCATTTACCACCACCCTCGGCATTCTATTCCTTAGCCAATTTCCCACCCAAGTTCACCACTTTGTGTCCAAATCCCAGGCTAACCTGCTTGTTTATAAGCCTCCTGTGTAGAATAATGTTGAATGCCTTGCTAAAGTCAAGGTAGGCCACATCCACCACTCCCCCTAGCCAATTCCTTAGTCACCCAGTCAAAGAAACCTAACAAATTAGTTTGACATGACTTTCCTGCTGTGAATCCGTGCTGCCTCAGAACTTGTGCTCCACTCAATTCAAGGTGCTCCGCTATCCTTTCCTTTAGTAGAGATTCCATAATTTTACCCACCACTGAAATCAGACTAACAGGTCTATAATTTTCAGCCTCCTCCCTGCTCCCACTTTTGTGGAGAGGGACTACATCAACCCTTCTCCAGTCCTCTGGAACCAGTCCCATCTCCAGTGACTTGCTGAATAGGGCTATTAGTGGTGCGCCAGTACCTTCCCCAACTCCTTTAATATTCTATGGTGTGTCCTGTCTAGTCTCATTGCCTTATCCACTTTCAGTTTGTAAGATCTTTTAGGACTCTTGCTTCTCTTTAAATGGACCACTGTCCATCTCCCATCCAATCCTGATTTCTAGCTGTGGTGCCTAACCTTCCCCTTCCTCTGTGAAAACTGAACAGAAATATTTGTTCAGGATTGATGCTTTATCCTGGTCCCCTTCCATGCCCACTCCTTCCTCCCTTTAAGCATTGCATTCCCCTTCCTGGTTGTTCTCCTGTCTCTATGTATCTATAGAAAGTCTTGTCCCCTTTTTTAACTTTTTTTTCCAAATGTTCCTCTGTCTTTATTTCAGCACCCCTGACTGCCTTCCCTGCCTCCCTCTGTTTTTCTAGATATACTGCCCTGTCCCCCTCCTTCTGTATCTACTTATACTTCCTTAAACCAAATTTTTTGCCTGCACTTTCCTTGCCACTTCCTGCAAGAACCACAGTGGTTCTCTTTTCCTTTGTCTATCTGCTGAATACAGAGGTTTGTTGCCTCCACTATGGCTTCTTTTAGATGGGCCCATCGTACATTGACTCCCCACCCATTTTCTCACCCCCTGCTAAGGCATCACTGAGGCATCCCCCCATTCCCCCATTGAAGTCCACCCTCCTGAAGTCCAGAATCCTTGCTTTTGTGTAGCATGTCCCTGTTTTAGTTCTCATATTGAACCACACTGTGCGATGGTCACTGGACCCCAGGTGTTCACCCACCTTGACTTCTGTAATTCTGTCCCCATTTGTTAGTACTGCAGTGGGTCCAAAATCCCTCCTCCCTCCAACTTGGCTCAAGCACCAACTGCTTGAGGCTTGCCCCTTGCAGGGAGTTCAGGATGTCTCTGCCCCTGGCTGTTGTACCTGCTGGGGTGTTCCATTCAACTTCTGGTAGCTTGAAGTCACCTGTCAGTAATACCTCTTCTTTGGCTGTCATCACATGGATGACTTCCAGTAGTTCCCTGTCCATTTTCTCCCTTTGTGCTGGGGTCTGTATATTACACCTGTGCAAATGGCTATGCCTTTTCCCATCTCCAGGGTGACCCACAGTGCCTCTGCCTGCCCCTGCATTCCTTGTGCCTCTGTTGCCTTTATACCTTCCGTGACATACAGAGCCACCCCTCCTCCCTTTTTTCCCTCCCAGTCTCTCCTGAATAAAGTATAACCTGGCATAGCTATGTTTCAGTCATGGTTCCCATTGTACCATCTCTGTAACAGCTATAATATCCAGGACAGCCTCTGCTGTCATGGCTGCCAGATCAGGGATTTTGTTACCCAGGCTGTGGGTATTCACCCACATGGGTTGGTCTAGTAGTCAATTTAATTGTAATCAATGTGATATTTATTAATACTTGATGGCTTATATATATTGGTCCTTGCTGTATATTGTATATTTTATATTATTTGTGCAGGGGGGTGGGGGGACCATTAGACTACCAGGGACATTACTCTTCATTCTATTGTGTATGGGTCAGGAGCATACCTCACAACTGTCCCTGATTTTCAGGGACATCCCCTGACTCTGCCTCAATATATTACTCTGTCCTTCCTCACAGTTGTGTTTCTGTGGCTATACAGTGGCAATTGTAAGTACAGAATAATGTCAAGCATTACAGTTACAGACTTGTTCTTCTGTACCAAATGCATTTTGCACTAAGCCCCATATTCTACCAGCTGTGTGGGTGGATATCTCTACTTTTAAATATGTGTCCCTGACTGTGGTTCTTTGTCCCTGATTTGTTTAAGCCTTGTCCCTGATTCAGGAGGCAAGGGGTTGTGAGGTATGTGCACCGACTGTGCCTGGCAGCACACAGTTCCTGCTGCTTCCAGCCTGTACTACTATTCCGACCAACAGGGGATGCTGTGGGTATGCCTTGACCTGCAGCTTCCAGCTTGTACTTCATTCTGACCAAAAGGGGGAGTTTTGTGCTCCATGTAGTAGCACCAGGCAAACTGCATGGTAATGTATGCTAAGCAGCACTTAATGAGATGCAAATATACCTGTTTGCCCACGGATTACCTAAGTAGGCTAATTTTCTTGGGAGCTTTGAATATAGCTCCCGTTTGCCACAGGCTAACCAGTTTGCACCGAGCTAAGGTGATAGCACTGTGCAATCAGGTTAGCCCCGGGCAAACCTCACTTCAGCAGAGCACAGTTCTACAGTGTGTGGCTTACATTGATGTTTACAGTCATACCTCTCAACTATCCCTGATTTTCAGAGACGTCCCTGATTTTACCTCAAAAGTTTACTCTGTCCCTCCTAAAAATTTCTTTCCATGACCAAACAATGGGGGTTGAAAGCATAACATAATGTCAAACATTAATGTTACAGAGGTGTTCTTCCTTAGACAATGTATTTTACACTAAGCCACTTATTCTACCAGCTTCCTGAGTGCATATCACCAATTTTTAAGATGTGTCCCAGATTGTAAACCTGTGTCCCTGATTTATTTAAGCCTTGTCCCTGATTTATTTGGCAGGGGGTTGAGAGGTGTTTGCAGTAGATGTGAGACATCTCTGTGCAATCACACACAATGTTCTCCACATGCCACACTGGCTTGCTACAGAGTCGAATGAGCTGCAGTTGCAGTTTGCACTTCCCTGTTGCTATATTCAGTGCTGTCTTATTCCCGTGCTATTTTTGCCCTGCACTCCCAGACCGGTTTGCCCGGCTTCCTTAGGCTGCTATAGTCAGCAGGATTAGCACCGGGCTATTTCCTTTTCAATATAGCTTGCTTTGTGCTCCGGGCTAAGGTTGCCCACTGGGCAGTGCTAGTTTAGCCTTGGGTCAAAGTTTTGAATATCTGGCCCATCATCTCAAAACGATAGGTGTTCAAAGTCTTTTGTTTTATTTTTTGTGGGGAATTTCATGCATATAAGTCAGGCACCTTTGAAGTTATGAATCTAAAACTAGGCACATGCCTAAATGTAGTAATAACCAATGCACTAAAAAATTGTATAGAATTGTGTTGAGTGGTTTCAAAACTATACTATACTATAATCTAGATTTTGGCAAAATAGTTACATATGGCACAGCTCCCTTTAAATAGTGAGACTTGTACATTGGTGTACATACCCATGTTGCAAGTTTCTCTAATTCCCGAAATGGTGGAGAAACCTGGATAAAAAAATTTAAAATTCTATGGAAAAACTGAAAATTAAATTTTGATTCAATCTTTGGCCATTCATATAACTGAGCTCCCTTTCAATCTAGGACTATGGCATTCGGTACATTAATGCAAGCCATCCATACTGTACCTGTATACCTGCCAAATTTAGTATCATGTACTTTCAAAACTAGAGTAGAATAACTGAAATTTAAAATTTGGCAACATTCTGCAGAACTGTCATTAAAATTCCAAAGAACTGAAATAATAATTCTACAGGCATTCTGCCAGCAGAATGTAATGTTCTGAACAGCTGTAATGTAGAGGTAAATAAGGATGCTATATAGTATTCTGCGACATTTGGATCTAAGGTGTGTAGACAATAAATAAAAGTGTGTGGGTGTGTGTGGGGAGGCACCAAATAAAACTTTCATGCTCATAGACACAGTGTTCTTGAAACTCTTTATTAGTTGCAATGTGCCCTCAATGTTTCTTCCAATCATATAAGGGCTTCTTCAGGAGTGCATTTCTATTTGTCTACCATGAAAAAAGATACATATTTTTATACTAGAACAAGGAGAACTATTAAAACCACTTCCAGTACAGTTTTTTTTTACCTCAGAGTTGATGTAGTACTCACTCAATACCAGGACCTTGTTGGCCTTATTCAATCTCATTCACAATTTATGATTTTGCTACAAAGACATGCACAATTTTTTACCAAAGTCTATTTGCATAATATGAATAATGTATATTATGCTCAGTGCCTTAAATCCCTGTCATTCTGCACCACATGCATGTGTATTTGTGTAAAATTAAAGCACAACTTCTATATTAGTATAACACACCTTTATATCTCAGAGGTGCATACCTACTGGGCATTATTATTAAACCAATATTAGTCTCAGTGATATTTCTTCTCCATTACCAATTTATGTGACCAATACTGAAAATAATGTTGAGGCCTGGTTTACTATCAGTTAGATGTAATTTCTTATAAATACCCTAAAAGTTATTTAAAATATTTTTTTCCAATAAGAAACTGCTTTGCACTATCATGCACCTTCCCTTTGCTGCCCTACACCAGTTACATTTAATAAACTGATACATTACGCAGAGCATCTGCTTTCTGTAATACATGTTATGCAGCTTATTACACATTTCTGAAACCATTTCTAAAGGTTTAAAATCACTGATATACCAGGACTGTTTAATCTGCAACTTCCTTATGCCAATAAGTAAGCTCTATTGTCATCGAAGCCCCCCCTGGAAAGACCACACCACCTCTTTTCCTTGGTTCACCATCTGAAGTTTATTTTGGGTAGAAACCTTTACATTTATGACCGTCATTTCACATCCAACATTATTACAATTTATTTACATCATCTGGGGTTCCAGCACCCCACATACACCATATTCACATTACACTCTTTAGGCCGGAGCTTTACATCCTTTCTTCATGCGGCCCGGGTGTGGCTACCGGTGCTGCCCTTTTCCATTTCTTTTCCATTTCTTCTTCTGGGTTCAGGTCCTGCCCCCACCTAACTCCCCAGCCCCATTCCCCCTTGAGGTGATTACCCCATAGAGAGCCCCCCGGCCTAGCTGTACCCATCCTACAGCTCGGCCCCTATCTCTACCTTTTTCCCCTTCTTCCCTCGTATTGCATCTCTTGTTGCTCTTATCCAGCAACCCCACTGTCTTATTAGCACCGCCATGTGCCCCCGTTGCCCTTACTCAGCAACCCATGCGTTATTCTTTCGGAGTCAGAGCTCCACCCAAGCTCCTTCCTCCTTGGGTGGGTGGGTGGGAAAATGAAATTAAATTCAGCTGCAGTAAGAGAGGGTCTCCCTCTCAGCAGGCCCTTATCAACCCCCATAGCTCCCCTCTTCCTGTGCCCTGTGCAATCCTGGGATCCTGACCCTCCCCCAGCTTCTTGCCCTCCCTTGACCTCATTCCTGACCTCCCTTCGCCTTTGTGACCTACTTCCTGCCTGCTTTCCCTTTCCCCTCTTCCCTCTGTGTTCCCTATTCTGGCTCCCCGCTTCCCTGCCTCACCTCTCCTTTCCAGTGGGTCCCATGGCAATCTGGGCTTCCCCTTGATTGGAGCAACCTCTTTTGTCATTGAAGCCCCCCTGGAAAGACCACACCACCTCTGTTCCTTGGTTCACCATCTGAAGTTTATTTTGGGTAGAAACCTTTACATTTATGACCATCATTTCACATCCAACTTTATTACAATTTATTTACATCATCCGGGGTTCCAACACCCCACATACACCATATTCACATTACACTCTTTAGGCTGAAGCCTTACGTACTTTCTTCATGTGGCATGGGTGTGGCTACCTGGTGCCACCCTTTTCTATTTCTTCTTCTGGGTTCTGTTGCCCCCCCACCTGACCCCCAGCCCCATTCCACCTTGAGGTGATTACCCCATAGGAAGCGCTCCCCTGGACTACCCATACCATTCTTATGGCTCGGTCCCTATCTCTACCCTTTTCCCACTAGCCTGCATTGGCCCCTCGTGGATCATGCGGGCTTCTCCATTAAAATCTAGGTCCTGGGCCCCTCCTTAGTCTCACCAGGTCTCTATGGCCTCCCTAATGGCCACTGTGAATGTTGCATTACCAACCCTGACAGATACACCCCATCCTCTGTGTACCACCCTGGGGTGTCATGTCATATTAATCCCTGAGTAATGTACCCACCTCCCATCTGCCTGGCTCACTCTGCTAGCCTACAGTTCACCCTCTTACGTGTTTTGTTGACTGCCAGCAGATTCATCGCCTCCCTCCAGCTTCTCCGCAGGATCTTCTCTGGCAAGGCAATGTCCACCCATGTCCATCTGGCTTTTAACACGGACAGGTCCTTCCAGATCATGTGGACCAAGTCCACCCAAACAATCTGCCCACATCATTTCCCCCAGGTGCACCACAATCAGGTCTGTAGATGGGTTGAAATGGCTTCCTTCATCCAGCAATTGCAGCAAGCCTATCCACCTCAGGCCCCTCCGGCCCAGCCATACAATCCTTGTCCGTGCTGGATCCTGCCCCAATTGTATTCCCCCCATTGTGGTGTGGGCCCACTCCTCTGCCCAGTGGATGAACGAATGTCCCACTATCCACACAATCTTTTCCCAACCAGACCATAGGCGATAAAAACTACACATTGTTAGTTGTCATGACCGAATGTACCTCTTGTGCGCTTGAGATAACCATCTGTCTATCCTCTGAATTTCTTGTGGTGCCCCCCCTCAGTTATGTCAGATGTGGTGCCTATGCAGAAAGAAGGTACTGGACTTCAGGAGGGCTGATTTTTTCAAAATGGGACAGTGCCCAAGAAAAGCACTAGCAAACAGGCAAGAAGCAATCATTGGGCAGAGGAGTGGGCCCACACCACAATGGGGGGAATACAATTGGGGCAGGATCCAGCAGGGACAAGGATTGTATGGCTGATCCGGAGGGGTCTGAGGTGGATGGGCTTGCTGCAATTGCTGGATGAAGGAAGCCATTTCTACCCATCTACAGACCTGATTGTGGTGCACCTGGGGGAAATGACGTGGTGAAAAACTCCTCAGTTCCTCCCCCAAGAAAGCCATACCATTCTTCAGGACCACCATAACCTGGAGAGCCATGACCGGCTCCCCGCCACCATGCCAGAAGAAAACTCCTCTCCCCGCTGGCCGGTCCTTCCAATATCTGCCTAATGCAGCCACCAGCAGATTCCCTTCCCTTCCCTCCTTGCATATCTCCACCTTACATCCCTTGCCCTCCTGGTCCATTTTTGACAGCCTCAGCCAAACCATGGCTGAGGATTCTGACCAGGCAATGTCTCCAATCTGCAAACCAGCCCCCCGGACATACCTGTCTGCGCCACTGTCTCCCCAACCCTGAATGCTTGTTTATGCATTACCCGGAAGATGGCCTCGAACAGCCACCCTTCCTGTGCCGAGGAGCAGACAATGGGCAACATGGCTACAAGCCTCTCCAATATTCCACTCCTACTGGCCTGTGTCCATCTGCTCTCCTACCCCGCAGCTTCAGCCACCCTTGATGCGTGCCACCTCACCTCTGGAGCCTGGTTTGGTGCCCCCCACCCGCTTGCCTGACAGACCAGCCCAATGCTGGCCAGATGGACTCCCATCGTGGCCCCAGACATGCCCCTTTCCCACTTGGACACCATGTACCTCATGATCTGGGCTTCTGTTACTGGGCCGCTTACCTCCAGCCCGAGAACCCCTCGAAAAGCCTGGAAGTTCCACCACACTGCCTTATAGGCCTTCAGCGTGTTTGGTGCCCAGGCACTCTGAAATAGTAGCTGGTCTCCTTCCATCCAATCTCCCGGAGTTCTTGTGGTACCAAGCACCTCTGTGCAACTGCTGATGGTACCAGTTCCTGAAACCTGTCCAACTGGAGATGTGAAAGGCTGTCAGCAATGTTGTTCCTTGCTCCCTCCACGTGCCTGGCTCTAAAAGTTAAGTTAAGCCATAAACCTTCCCAAATCAACTGCCTGGCTACCCTCAAGACCCCAACAGTGGACCCAGACTGTCTATTCATGATGGCCACCACCGCCATGTTATCGCAATGGAACAATATTTTTTTGTTCAGCAGCCTATGCCCCATACCCTTAATGCGACCCAGATCAGGAAAGCCTCCAGAAATGTGATGTACTTGGTCAAACTCAATTCATTCCACCTGGTGTTCCATGGCTCCGAAATCCACTCTTCCTGGAAATATGCCCCCATCCCCAGAACCCCCCGCCTCATCAGTAAAGAGCTCGAATTCATCCCCCGTTGTCCATCCCTTCCTCCCTCCAAAAGGTGGTGCCATTATACCCTTGTAAAAACCCATCCCGTGCCAACAGATCTTCCTTGATCCCTGCAGTCACTTCCACCCAATGATGTAGAAGTCTGGCTTTTGCTGAGGCTCTCGCTAAAAGTCTGGTAAACACCCTGCCCGGGGCAATTGCCCTGCAGGCGAAATTCATTTGCCTCAGTAGCTGCTGGACTTCCCTGAGTTGGGCCAACTTCCTACTTTTCATCCCCCGTATGAGTTCCCACAGCCTGTTCACCTTGTCCCCTGGTAGACGGAAACATTATTTGTCCAGATCCAGCTCAATGCCTAAAAATTCCAAACATCAAGTGGGCCCCACCATTTTCCCCCCCACTAGAGGAACACCCACCTTGTCACATACATCTTCGGACGCTACCAGCATCCTATGGGTGCCTCCCTCGGTCCTCCCAATGAAAAGAAAATCATCTAAATAATGTACTATTGCCCCATGCCCATGCCGCATGGTAAAGAACCATTGCAGCGATGTGCTGAACATTTCGAATGTGGCACAGGCCACAGAGCACCCCATGGGCATGGCTTTGTCGAAGTAGTACTGCCCTTGAAACTGGAACCCAAAAGTTCCCAATGTTCCTCCTAAACCCGGAGGAGCCAGAAAGCGGATTCAGTATCCATTTTTGCCATCCAGGCCCCAGCCGTGGCCCTGATCAGGTCCACTGCCTTGTCCAGGGTGCCATACACCACTGTGCAGTGTTCCATGGGAATCCCATCATTGACCAACTCCCCCTCTGGGTAGCAGAGGTGGTGGATCAGGCAAAATTCCCCCTCAGCCTTCTTGGGGACTATCCCCAATGGAGGCACCCTTAAATTGTTGAATGAGGGAACCTGAAATAGCCCTTCTACCCTACCCACTTCTTTCTCTTTCTTGATATTACTCTCCACTACCTCCTCCCTGCCCTTGACAGATGCCAAATTTTTTGCCTGCATGGCTTTCCATACCCCTGACAAATATAGGTTAAAGCCTCTCAGAAAACTCTCCCTCAGTTTACGCCCAGCTCTCTCATCGGGGACACCCCTGGGTCCACTCCCTGACCACCTCCTCCTTAATCGGTGTCCAGGCCAGTGAGTGTCCCCATCTTCCCCTTCACTGGTTTATCTCCCCCCGTACCCCTCTCTCCCACTCTGCCACCTGAAATTACTTCCCTGCCCCCATGCCCTCCCCTTTATTCCCCGAGGTGACCTCAAAAGGGCTAGCTGCCATGCTACCTGCCTGCCTCTCCCCTTGTGTCTTGCATCTGACCACCAGGTGAGCTCCCCCACACCCTGAGCAGGCATGTTTAAATTTGCAAGTGGCCCATGTGCAGTTTGCTTTATTGTACACCCAACAAGCTTTTGCTCCCCCAGAGTTTTTCCTCCCCTTGCCCCCCATGCCTTCTGGCATGGACAGCATCCATATCCAGAGCTCCACAAGGGTTACGTCCCACTGGACATCCCCATGAGAGGCCATCCTCTGCCTGAATTTCTCATCATACACCAGCAAACCATAGCCATACCATACCCAGTATGTGTCACGTATAATGGCCGAGTACGTGAGCAGCGGGATGGCCAGTTCTGGTTTCTTTTGTAGCATTACGGCACTGAAATGCATAAAACCTTCCATCCATGTCCCAAATGTCTTCCCCTTATTGGAGATCTCCTCACTGGTTTTTCCGATGATGGCCAATGCCACCACCATCTCTGAATCCCCCACTGACTCCTTCTGCTTGTACTTCTTTGCCGTGCCTTTCTCAACAGGGGCAAACATGTCAACATACTCTCCCTTCCACATTTTTTCTTTCAGGGCATGGGTCACATGATCACACAGTGTCATACCCGGTGGCCACCCGTAGGCTCCCTTGTCGGTCACCCCTCCTGACCCTGCTGTCCCTGGACCTGTTTTCTCTTTCTGCAATTACCTCCAAGTCTTGTCTACCTCTTCCTACCCTTTATCCCCTTGCTCCTTCATTATCCCCAGCAAGTAACCTTTTAGGCTCCCATCCACCATGATGTCCACCAAGGTGACCTTACCTTCTTCTGGATGAGGCTCACCACCCTCGTCCAGGCACTGCCTGGTCACCCTTTTCCTGGCCTTTCTCCTTGCTCGCCGGTGGCTTCTTCCTTTTGTCTTCCTTCTTCTTCTTCTCCTTCTTCTCTTCAGCTGCCCACAATTTCTCCAGGATTGGCTGCACCTGATCCATCTGCTTCACCACCTTGCTAGCCAGCGCCTCGCTGGGCTTCTGCTTTGGTGCCTTTTTCAGTGCCATTCTGCTAATTGCAACAAACCATGACAGTTAGCATTGCACACTGCCTTTTTTTTTATTCTCTTCCCTCTCTTCCCCCATCTCCTTCAGCCTGGATTCCACACTTTCTGCCCGGAATTAATGGATGCCCCAGCATTTTATGCATGCCTCCTGGGCCCCCTCATGTGTCATTCCCTTCCCCTACTCCAGGTATCCCCATTCTACACTGCTGCATGGCCACCTCCAGTCGGGGGATCCAGCACGCCCTTGCCCACAGCCCCAGTGATTCCCCCATAAGGCAATTGCCTGCGGTTGCTGGCGCTGCTGCCCTGCCACACTGTGCACTGAATCTGAGCTTCACACCATTGTACAGGAGCTGCCTTGGGTCTCTCTGTACTCTTCATTCCAAAACTAGGGAATAATCCCGTTAAAAGAAACCCCGTTGATGCATTCCTAGCTGCAGCCACATCCCAGACCATGGCTGCACACCGTTCCGGTCACCCATTAAACCTTTCACTGCGTGCCTCCCCCACGTTCCCCATCAGGAACCGGAAATGCGTGGCTTAGACCCGACCCCAGCAGGCCTGCCAACAATAAACAAGCTGACCCCCCTTTTACCTCTTCTTGCTTCCCCCCAGGTCTGTTGCCCCATTGTTCCATGCCCATGCTCTGTCGTTGTCAGCAGGCATCCAGCAAACTCTTGTCCCCAAGGCTTCCCCTAGCCCTGCCTTGACACGCTGTGGTAAACAACCCTGCCTATGTACCACCTCTCATGGTGAGTAACCTGGCCCCCAACTCACTGTCTCCCTGCAGGCCTGCCCCACCAGGCCCCAATACTTCTCCCTTTGCCCACTTGCCTGGAGTAGCACTGAAAAGCCCCTCCTGCCATTTTTCCCACAACTACATGGGCCCAAGATGGCAACCGCACACCACTGCATGCTGAAATCAGGCCTGCCACATGGCCTAGTCACAGACCCCCATCGCCTGCCACCAACACCGCATGGAGCAATTCACTGTGAGGCCTCCTTCTGCCAGGCCTGACCCTGTTGTCTCCCCTTTAGCCAGGCCCTTCGCTCGTCCTATGCCCCCAAGTATGGCCGGAGGCCCACAAAATCCCTCATCCAGCACCACGTCTCGCATCAGCAGCCCGCAGTAGGGCCCCAGCAATCTTTTCTCCCCCCACTCCATTGTCCCGATTGGTCCCTCCCCCGCGATCACCCAGCCATGGCCTGACCATGCGGCCACTAAGAAGCCAGATGCCATCTTCCCATCACAGTTTGCCTTGGCGACTGCCGCAGCAAGCCTCAGCCAGCATTCCACGGTATTCCCCCATGTCTGGCTCATCACCTGCTACTCCCACCGCCAAACAGGAGCCATCCTTCCTCACTCCAGAAACTGGAACCATTGCACGCTACTGGCCAGCAACTGTCAGCAATTGACCCCCCCCAAGCATTCTGAGCAAATTATACTGAAACTACAAGGACGAACAAGCGTCTGCCCCAGGCCGCTTGCTTGGCCCCCATGCTGTCTGTTTCCATAACCACAGCTCACAATCAAAACCGCTACCTTTACATTTTAAAGCACTGCAATGCCAGTGAGGGAGAGAAATGACAGAAGAACAGTTACATTTTATGTGTATGGCTGGTAGTTCATTTCACCTGAGCAATCCACACATCCTAGTCCTTCTTTAGCCTTAATTATACCTTCCTTAGCTACATACTACTCGCCTCCCATGTTGCAGTAACCACTAGGCTGTGTTTTTTTTTTTTTACTGATTTACTTACTGTATATATATTTTTTAAAGTTGTGTGGCATGCCCTGGGCCCCTATAGACCTTCTAGGCCTACCAGGCCCACTGCTCCCACACCTTACTGGAGTTTCTAGGTTTCTTCGGCCCCAACCTCCAGACAGCTCTGTGCAAATAAAATTAAATTCAGCTGCAGTAAAAGAGAGGGCTGTCCCTTCTCAGCAGGCCCTTATCAACCCCCTTAGCTCCCCCTCTTCCTGTGCCCCATGGCCAATCCTGGGGTCCTGACCCTCCCCCCCAGCTTCTTGCCCCTCCCTCCCTCTGACCTCATTCCTGATCTCCCTCCCCCTTTGTGACCTCATTCCTGCCTGCTTTCCTTCCCTCCTCTTCCCTCTGTGCTCCCTATTCTGGCCCCCCCAGCTTCCCTGCCTCACCTCTCCTTTCTTCAGTGGGTCCCATGACAATCTGCGCTGCGCCTTGATTGGAACAACCTCTTTTCTACTCACTACACTTTCCAAGAACAGTGAATGGAGCCCAGGCCACTTTCTATTTGCATTTAAACAAATAGCATGCCCTGTGTAAACCAGCGCAATTGCTACAGTTCATGCATGCTATAAAAAACATTTAAAAACCAACTAGCCTTGTCACAAGCTTATTTGGAATACTTATATTGTAAAAATACTTACTTTGGAAGCTCCAATCTTTAGCTAGACATTGTGAAATGCTTTAAGCAACCAGGAAAGACCCCACTGTATGGAACCCATTTAGGCTCACTGCCACTGGCTGACTCTGATATCATCAGACATGATGATGGCACCAGATGTACCTCAGGAAACTGAAAGGCCCCTCATATTGTTACCCAGTCAATAACTGGTAAACACTGAGATAAACCCATGTTACAGCCAGGTGGCAGTGACATGTGTAACATGGACATGTACCATTCTGTTATTAGCACGTTTAATAGCTTTGTTAGTGTTGAGATACAGTATGTTTAAAAGAAATGGGGTTTGGTATTGGTGCCTAGCATTCCCATAGTGAACATGGCTCCACATAATCTCTTTTATCCCTCTGCACTCTGCCAGTGGGCTGAAACATGAGTTTATCCCAGTGATTACCAGTTGTCACTGGGCAACAATGTGAGGGGCCTTTAAGTTTCCCGAGGTACATCTGATGATGTCATAACATCTGACATAATCATGTCAGCTGGCAGCGGTGTGCTTAAATAGGTTCCATACACTGGGGTTTTTCCTGGCAGTATAAAGCTTTGTACTACATCCAGCTTGAGAGTGGAGCTTCCAAAGTAAGCATTTTGCAATCTAACATCCTGTTGAGCAGCCAATGTTTTACCCAGGCTACCACCCTGGGACCCACTGATTAGTTTATTAATCTTTTGTGCTTGACTGTGTCAAATGCCTTGCTGAAATCTAGGTAGACCATGTCCACAGTCCCTAACTGGTCTGCTACTTTGGTCACCCAGTCAAAGAAATCTATTAGACTCATCTGACATGATCTTCCTGCTGTGAATCCTTGCTGCCATTGGTGCTGTGCCCCACTGGCCTCTAGGTACTCAAAACTTCTTTCCTTCAGACGTGATTCCATCATTTTCCCTTCCACTGAGGTCAAACTGACAGGTCTGTAGTTTCCTGCCTCTGTCTTGCTCCCACTTTTGTGAAGGGGAATCACATCTGCCCTCCTCCAGTCCTAAGGCACCACACCATCCTCCCATGATTTATTAGAAATGGTAGTCAGTGGTGTTACTAGTTCTACCCTTAGTTATTTTAGAATTCTTGGGTGAATCCCATCAGGCCCCACTGCTTTGTCCACCTTCAGTTTTAGGAGTTCTTTCAGAACTCTTTCTTCTGCGAAAGGACTGTTATCAACCCCCCATCCAGATTGCCTCTACTGACTGGATTAGGTACCTCCCCCTCCTCTTCCTTTGTGAATACTGAGCAGTATTATTCTTTCAGTATCCCTGCTTTTTTACTGTCCCTCTCTGCCCATCCACCCTCCTCTTTATTCAGCCTCAGTATCCCTCCCTTTGTGTTTCTTCACCCCCTAATGTACCTATAAAAGGTTTTATCCCCCTTCTTAACTGAGTTGGCTATCTTTTCTTTGGCTTGGGCTTCTGCTATTCTAACTGCCTTCCCTGCTTCCTTCTGCTTTAACTGGTACAGTTCTCAGTCCTGCCCCTTCTGTGTTTTCTTATACTTCCTGAATGCTATCTTTTTCTCCCTATCCTTCCCCACCACTTCTTTTGAAAACCATAGTGGTTTTTTCTTTCATTTTGATTTGTTTATCTGCTTCACACAAAGGCTTGTTGCCTCTGTGATGGCAGTTTTGATGTTTCCCCACTGTTGCTCCTCCCCTCCTTCTTGCCTGTTTGCTAGTGCTTTTCTTGGGCACTGTCCCATTTTGAAAAAATCAGCCCTCCTGAAGTCCAGTACCTTCACTTTTGTATGGCTTGATTCTACAGCTGAGTTTATCGTGAACCATACTGTTTGATGGTCACTTGTTCCCTGATGGCTACCCACTTCTAAATCTGAGATCCTCTCTCCATCCCCATTTGAGAGTACCAGGTCTAAGATTGCTCCCTCCTGAGTGGGTTCCAACACCACCCTGTAGGGTATCGACAGTGGCCATGCTCTTGGATGTGGCTGTAGCAAAGGTGCTCCAGTTAACATCTGGCATATTCAGTCCCCCATCAAAAATATCTTCCCTTTCTCTGCCATCCTAAGGATGCCTTCTATCATTTCCTTGTCCATTCCCTTCCCCTGAGATGGGGGTCTGTAGACAACCCCTGTGTGGATTGTGGTGCCATTTCTAGTCTACAGGATGACCCGCAGTGCCTGCTCTCCTCCCTGTTTACCCTTTAGTTCAATTGCTTTCATCCATTCCCTTTACATAGATAGCTGCTCCTCCTCCTCTTCTACCCTCCCTGTCCCTCCTGTAGATTGTGTACCATGGTATGTTGACATCCCAGTCGTGGTTCTCTGTGTAGCATGTTTCTGTGACTGCCACAATATCCAGCCATTCCTCTTCCATAAAGGCCACCAGTTAAGGGAGCATGTTACCTAGACTATGGGCATTGGTACTCATTATCCTTCATTTTTTGATGGCCTTATCCCTTTTTGCCCCATCTCTGTCCTCACTGCCTTCGTCTTTTTTTCTCCATTTACCCCTGACCTTCTTCCTATCAGCTTCCTTCTCCTGGTGTTTACCTCACTAACTACCCTGATTTTTTTTTTTGGGGTGGTAGGTTTCCCTTCTCCTTTTCAGTGCATCCCACCTTGGCTAGTTTAAATGCTTGCCAATAAAGTATTAAATCCTATCACCTAGGATCCTGGTTCCCCTCCTGGACAGATGCAGACCATCACGCCAGTATAGGTCTGCATTCCTCCAGGTGGAGCCCCAGTCCCCAATGAAGCCAAAACTCTGAGCTCTGCACCAGTTTTCCAACCACTGATTGAATCCCATGGTGTGGAGCACTGTAGCCTCACCAATACCATAGACAGGCGGTACCTCCGAGAAGGTTACCGTGTGTGCTACTTATCTAGGGCCCCTTCCCAACTCCACAAACTCCTTCTGCATTGCTCTGATCCCTTTCCCAGCCAGGTCATTTGTCCCTAGGTGGACAAGGACATCCAGCTCCCTCCCCCGTGCAGCTTTTCCCATGATCCTGAGGATTCACTCCCTGTCCCTCCAAGCCATTGAGCCAGGCAGGCACCTTATCTCCCTCTCCCCTCCCTCCCTCAGTTCTACTCTCCTAATAATGGAGTCCCCCACCAGGAGTTGTTTTCTTTCCCACTGGGGTTCCATGCCACCCTCCTTTGGGTCTCCTTCATGGAGGTCCCCAGCATCCTCTTTGGTCTCCACTGTGGGTGCCTCCATAAAGGAACAACACTCTGCCAGAATAGCATATGAATTATGGAGAGGTACAGCTGGAGGGATGCACTTCTGTTCCACCACCCTCACCCTCCCTGAGCCCACTGTGGTCCAGCCATTCTTCTTTCTTGGAAACCTCTGAGGCAGCAGCAGTGGCCCTGGTGGTCCCTGGGTGGGAAAGGAGGTCCCCCAAATTCTGGCCAACTCAGCCTGGAGATGAGCAACCACTTCCCTCAGCCCAGAGAGGTGCCTGCAGATGGGACAACACCGCATACTCCAGAACGTCTCCCTGAAGACTGCTGCTACACAGCCACTGCACTGCACTACTCCCAACATGTCTTATTTGTGGCCTCTTAACTGTTGTTTTGTATTCTTACTCTTTGTTTTATCTGTTTATTTTATTTATTTTTATATAATTTTACGGAAACATAGAATTCAGTGTTGGATAAGGACTGTTCAACCCACCTAGTCTGCCATATTTGTCCCTACCTGTACTGTCACCGCAGACCCTATCTGATATCTGTCTACTAGTCTTCCCCCCCAACTCCACCACTTTCTTACTAAGATTCATTTGTGCCTATCCCATGCATGTTTGAAGCCTCCACTGTTTCTGTCACCCACTACATCTACTGGAAGACTGTTCTAAGCATCCAACACTATTTCAGTGGAGAAATACTTCCTCACATCTCTGGTATATTTATTCCCTTTATGCTTCATTTCAAGTTCTCTTGTTCTCATGTATATTTTTATCTGAAGAAATATGTCCATCTTTTACTTTGTTTAAGCTCATGATGTATTTATAGGTCTCTATCTTGTCCCCCCACCTCCATCCTTTCTTCCACTGTGTACATATTGAAGTAACACAGTCTCTCCTCACTGGGCTTCCGATGCAGTTATCCAGCAAGAAAGGTCAAAACACTACTGCCTCACCTCTATAAAAACACAAAAGTAACTGGTACAACAGTTTTTGTAATAAAGTGCTCAAATTATTGTTGCGTACAGGATACAAAAAGTTGACATTGATACTCACAAGAAGTAGCAATACCGTGGAATACCGAGGAAGCCAGGCTATCATCCTGTATTGCTAGTGATAGCATGTTCTGGATCTAACACACCCAACTACCATTGTGCTTATCTGGCAATGACATCATCAAATAATTCACTCTCTGATCAGTACAGAGCAGTTGGTACATGGCTAATATTGGTTAGTAAAAAAGTGACACATTTAATGTGCTCAAGGATTGTGTAACTGTACTACCCCATATATATGCTCATTATGAATACTGAGTCATAGAGACTAGTTCCCCTTGTGTCAACATCAAATAAACAATGCACATAAAGCATGCATAATAAATTTACTTATTCATGTTTTATCAATCCACAGACTGATGTGTCTTGTGGATTACTGCAGATATACATTATGGATTTGGAAGAGACTTGGAAAAGAAAACAGAATACTGATTTCAACATGTGTTGCAACCAGAATCAGTAATAAATTCCCTTTTGCAAGTTATACTGGGTTTAAAGAACAGTAATATATTATAATGGTTGTTCCTAATTAACATTACAGCTGACTAGACATGTCTTATGCATAACAATACTTATTGCTGTATTACTGCTTGCATAATGTGTGTAGTGTTTCTTATTTAGCTGTTTCCTTTTATGTTATATTATCAAATGAAGTTGATGTGAAGAATCACAGTGTAATAGAACTAGATATATATCAATCATCTTTGTGTAACACTTGTGATATGTTAGATGTACTGTACAACAATGATCTCATCTGGTACTTCTACACAAAACAAATGCAAGGGTTTTCATTTATCTCATAACATTGATTGATTTAGATAATTAATTTTTATTGTTCATCTGTAGAAAAGGTATCATTTACATTTCTATTGTGTTTGAACCACACACTTTCTGTCCAATTGTTCTGTACAATACGACTACAGTTGAATTCTGTCCTATGTCTGTTAAGTGTGAGTACATCATTTGTGCTGTCATACAAGAAAGTACACAGGCACACTATATGCTATATAGTTTATCCACTCTGTTATATTATTATACATATGTTGCATCTGTAATAAATAATACTTTGCAGTCCTAAAACATTTGATTAAGATCTTTTGCAATGAGATTTTCAAATTATAAACTATTTCTATTCTGTCAATTAAATTCTGAAACCCACACATGTCAAAATATAGTCTTTTTGAACAATCTTATCTATTCAACTTCTACATACATGTTTAACTTGGTTTAACTTGGTGTAATTGAACAGAAGAAGCCATTCAGCCATCGTGACTGTTCCCCATACAATGTGGGACATACTGTAGTTAATTGTTTTCCCAATCCAGATATCCAAATTATTTGTTAATCTAGTAATATTTTCTATGTTAATCAAATCCTGAGGAAGCGTATTCCATATTCTAGGGGCACTAATAGTAAAGAAATTACCCCTTTTGTTAGTTTTATAAGACTTCAACTCAAGTTGTTTGTTATGTAACCTCGGGACTAGTCTTCTATTTGAGTAAGATAGTCCACATTATTTCATCATGTCAGGTGATTGGAGTAAATTATAAACCAAAAGCATGACCCCTCTTATTTTTCTGCTTTGAAGTGAGAAGAGTCCAGTAGCCTTACGTCTTGAAGGGTAATCAAGACATGCCTATCTGGGTACCATTTTAGTGGCTCTCCTCTGGACCTGTTCCAACCGTGCCATGTCACTTTTAAGCCCTGGATTCCAAAAAGAGGACCCATAGTCTAAATACGGTCTAATATAAGCCCTATCAAGTGGTATGAGGCATTGTTCAGAATGGTTTATAAATGTATGCTTAATTTGTCTCATAAGACCATCTGCTTTGTTGGAGGTTATGGTACAGTGATCCTTTGGTGTGAGCTTATTGTTGACAAACATACCCAGATCTTTCTCGCATCTAGACGTTTTAAGTGGTAAGTTATTAAGATGATATATATTATTTGGATTATTTTTACCAAAATGAATAACGACACACTTATCCTGATTAAATTACATGTCATTTTGTTTTGCCCACTGTTCAGCTTTTTCCAGGTTGGCTGTCAATGATGCTATATTATCATAATTGTAGACCTTTCGTCCTAATTTTGTATCATCAGAACATTTGGCCATGTAAGTATGAGGCTCATGCTGTAAGTCATGTATAAAAGGATTGAATAATATGGGTCCCAAGACTGAGCCCTTGGGAACCCCACTTGACACTGTTCCACAGTCAGACAATGCTTCATTAACTCTAACTCTTTGAGTTCTGTTGGTCAGCCAGTCTGATGTCCAGTTTATTATGTCTGGGGACAAACCCATGTTATACATTTTAATTGTGAGTTTATTATGTGGGACTTTGCCAAATGCTTGGCTAAAGTCGAGTAATATAACGTTGGTTGGAGTACCCATATCCATGAGTGCACTAATGTTATGGTAAAAGGATATCAGATTAGTTGTACGTGAGTGCTTTGGTGTAAACTCATGTTGTAAGGAATCTTGAATACCCAATATTGTACATTCATGACCTTTTTTTTAACTTGATTATCCTTTCCATTAGTTTTCCTACTACAGATGTCAAACTAATAGGATGATAGTTCTGAACACCTCCTCTGTTGCCCTTCTTGAATATTGGGGTGACAATTGCTGTATGCCACTCATCAGGTATAGAACTTTCTTGCAGGGATTTATTAAATAACAGTGATAAATGTTTGGAAATGGTCTGAGAGGTCTCAATCAGAAACCAAGGATGAATATTATCAGGTCCTGGGCTAGTATTTTTATTTAATGTTTCCATTGCCTGTACAATATCAGGTATTGTAATGTCATGTGCACCAAGTGTATATGGATAAACTGGAGTAGTTGTAGTTTGTTTTGAAAATACTGACAAAATAATTATTAAAATGATTGGCAGTGCTATATCTGATAGTCTAACACCATTATTAATTATAGGTCCTATAGTCCTTGAATTATTTTTTTTTTATTTATATATGAGAAAAGTGACTTATGACAATCCTTGATATGTGCTAATTTGAATTCAAGTTTGTTTTTTGCTAGTTTAATAGATCTTTTTAAAGTTTTAACTGATACCCTATATTTATAGAGTAGGATATTTTTCTGTAATTGTGTACTTTTTTTAAGTTTCTTAAATAATTAAACTTTCTGTTTTATCTGAGATTCAATAGTTTTGTTAAACCATGGCGGTATTTTGCCCTTATTGTTATTTTTTTTTATTTGGAATAAAGAGATGTTCTAAATTCTGAATTATATATTTAAAAATGATCCATGATTGCTGGGTTGATATGTTATAAAAAAGTAAATCCCAATTTATATCGGCTATATGCTTATTAATGTAGGAAAAATTTGCTTTATTATAATTCTTTGTATTCGTGCATTTCCTTTGAGTAGAGATGTCTCACCGTGCATAGCAAATTAAATAGACATAACCCAATTTGATTGAATGAGTGCACATTGATGTTTCCACAAAATGAGGTCAAGCAAACTGAAGAAACTGCGGTACACAAACACAAATGGAGCCTTACACTTTTTCAACAAACTTGCATCATACCTGTTTAACCAGTGAACCATTGCACATAAGGTAGCACAAACAATTTATCTGCACTTAAAATTGTAACAATTATCATGTGGTGCATCAATGCTGAAGAATCAGTATGATTTGAAGCAAGGTAATCAGTTAGTATCATTAGCCAAACACTGTATTCAGGTGCTGCAATAGTTTCTCCATTTGTATGCAAAACCCATCATCGTCATCATTTTTGTTTATCATACTATAGGTCCCCAGAATATCTTTCAAATGAAAGCCATGCTGACCTAATAGTTCTGCCCCAACCCCATCCTGAATCTCCCAGTATATGTCTAAAGTGAAATCCCTAGTGGTCCATTGTTTCTGGTCCCCCCCTCCTCACAAACAGTCTCACATCCCCCACTTGACCTGCTTGCAACATGAATGCCCCCTGACCACCCTCATCATAATGTCCAGTGCTCACATCAGGGTATGGTATCTGGCACAGCCTTATTGTTTCCTCCTCTGCTGACCTCTGTATAAGCTGTCAGTGCACATGCTTACTATAGAAACAACTGTTTGAACAGTTCATGCACTAACTGACATCTCATATGTTAGCCGGTCATGGAGAGAAGAGGATTACTCTGCTGGTCACCTTGTCCCAGATTCCCCCACCCCCCGACAAACAGGACAGACAGCATGCGTGTTGTGCTCAGATTAGCAATCAATTTATTCTGTTTCACATTTACATTTACAAATTCCATCTCCATTCATCATTATTGTCTTTACAAAAGATCCGTGTTTATATTGCAATCCATATCAATATCTGTCCACCCATCCTTCTTCTTCCTTTTCTTCTCACCTCCCCAGGTGAAAACCTGGGTGAATTCTTCTTCTCTTATTGGTAATGGTGAAAACTGAGATAGCTTTTCTCTCCTTCTGTTGCTTCTTCTTCTTCTCCTCATATTCCTTTATCATTCCCACCTCCCTCCCCCTTCCCCCCCTGTCATCCACCTATGGCAGTCCATCACAGTCCAACTGGACTCCTTCTGTCATCCACCTCTGATAGACCATACCCAGCCCCTCCAGGCCCCTCTCCCCATCATCCTTTTTGATGGGTGGGTGGGAGGCAAAAAAATCTTCAGCAAAAGAGGAGGTATCCCTCTGTGCTGCCCCTTATATACTCTGTAAATTCTGCACCTCCTACTCCCTTTTTCACCTATCCCTATCCTGCTCCCATTATTTGGCTCTTCCCCCTCCTATCTGACCTGTCCCTAGTCCTATAACTCCCTCCCCCACATCCTCCCTTCTGAGAAAACCATCTCTGCCACAAGAGGAGAGGTCCCCCAGGACAACTTGGTCTGCCCCTTAAAGGGCAAACTTCACTGTCCCAGATTCCCCCACCCCCCACAAACAGGACAGACAACTTGTGTGTTGCTGTGCTCAGATTGGCAATCAATTTATTCTATTTCACATTTATATTTACAAATTCCATCACCATTCATCATTATTGTCTTTACAAAACATACTTGTTTATATTGCAATCCATATCAATATCTGTCCACCCATCCTTCTTCTTCCTCTTCTTCTCACCTCTCCAGGTGAACACATGGGTAACTTCTTCTCTTGTAGGTTAAGGTGAAAACTGAGACCACTTTTCTCTCCTTCTGTTGCATCTTCTTCTCCTCATATGCCTTTATCATTCCCCCCTCTGCTCCTCCCTTTCCTTTTTTCCCCATAGCCCATCTCCAGTTTGTGTTGGATGACTGGCCTTCCCCCTTTCTTTCACTCTTTCCCCCTTTATCTTCCTTCTTGTCTCCTCCAGACCTCAATAAAACCCATCATCTCAGTACTGAACATGTCTATCACTAGGTCTGACAAATGCACGCCATCTGATCTGTAAAAATCCTCTACCCACTCTTCCACCCCCTCAATATTATATGCCCTCCCATGCTCTTTATCAACATCCCCACCCTCCTATTCATCTTACTTCTGGCCCTATCCACTGCTACGTGGCTGTGTTTGTGTCTCCACACCCTTTTTGGTATCATGTATGACTACGGCATGCTCACCCCAGGCCACCATTGCTTTATTTTCTCAAGGTCCCGCTTGACCCATAAATACATGTCAACCCATGTCTTCCCCCAATATCATTACCTCCAAGATGTATAATAATTAAATCTGGGGTGGGTCACCTCTCTTTCATCTCTATTAGGGTCGGGAGTAACTGTACCCATTTCATCCCTCAAATGCCATGCCATACCAGCCAACATTATCTGACATCTTGGTAAATCTGCTTTCCCCCATCTTCTTTTCTGCTCTCCTTTCTGCCAATAAATGTAGGAGTGCCTGAAGATCCATACTTCCATGATCCTCCCTCTATCTATTGAATCAAGCAAAATATATCTTATTATCTCAAACCATTGTATGACTTATTCCCGGCCATTCTCCTGTTCCATTTCCCCCACACTCCCGGTTCTATAACTGCAAAACAAAACAACAGATGACATGTTAATCTCAAACCTTTAAAGCCCAAATGTACCTCTTGTAACTAGCCGACTTCCAGCATCCCATTTCCAACATTCTGGTCGCTGACTCCCCTTCCGCCGCCCATTTTGATGCTGCCCCTATTCAAAAAGAATGGGAGGAATACCTATCTGGGTCTTCACCCAGGAACTCCATACCTTTTTTGGGTATGGCCGTCACTTGGTAACCCATCATCTTCTTCCTGTCTCCATGTACAAATAGTCACCCTTCCTTATTATAACACTCTGCTGCGTAAGCCCAGAAAGCCTTTACACAGGTTCCTGTCAAGGTGTGCCTTAATGGTTACAACACACCCCTTTCCTTCCTGATCCATCTTAGACTTCCTGATTATGAATTGTATTGCCCTTGTTCCCCATTTTATGTCCCCCCATTCCAATCCTCCTTCCTCTCCTTTCCTGCCGTGCCCCACTGCTTCACTCACTCTCAAGGCCCCTGCAAACATCACTAGGTAGATTGTATGGAAAAGGTGAGCCTCATCCTTGGACTTACAGATTGCAGGCAATATCCCCCCTAATTTGTCTAACAAATGGTGTGCTATAGGACGCCGACCATCCTTGGTCCCTTGCTTCAACCTACTCCAACCTTGCATCATCCTCCATATCAGCATTGACTTTGTGGAGTCCTTCCATTTTTTTCAAACTACAGACTAAGCTGATCCCTGCTAGGTACACCCGCATCGTGACGTGAGCCATCCCTTTTTGCCACTGTTCCACTGTAAATTTTCCTAACTGTTCTTCTGTAACTGGCCCACTTACCTCCATATGGTGTACTTCCCTGAATGTTTGCAATGCCCACTGTAACAGGGTGCCCCTGTTATGAATATTTAATCCTGAAGTAAAAATGTGTAACCCCCCCACCTTAAATCTTCGTTTCCTACTTTTCTCTCAGCTTTTTCTTCCTTCTTTCTTTACTAAATTTCATGTCAGGGTGGCCAACCTGGCATATCTCTACAAACTTTACTGTCCCTTTAAATAATCCTAAAACCCTTATTGTTGCACAATGAAACTTATCCTTTTTCCAAAAGGAGCTCTTTGTTTGAGTAATAGTTGTGCTTCTAAGGTGCTCCCAGTTTGTTTATGTTACACTTCAGCGCTGGAAATAGGTGCCTCGGTGTCAAAAGTGAAGCACTATGTACTATTGTAACTGGTGCCTCTTTAAGGAGCACAGAAATGCTGTGCATCAAGTCCAATGTCAGGTGAAGTAAATAAAAAGAAAACCGCTTGTTGTGGTATTGATGAAAAGCTCTTGCGAGCTTAAAAAGAAAAGGAAGTGCTGCAAATATTAGATGTTTAGACATTCCAGAAAGTGAGTGACTTGGAACTGTCAAAACCAAGGCCAAAATGAAATGTTTTAGCCAACGGCTGACATTTCAGCCTTCAGGATTATAAAACCAACATAGTACAATTAGGAAAGACTGCTAAAACAGTATGCAGAGGCTTACTAGGTATAAAGTCTGCAACTTTAAATAATTAAATCCTTTTTCTTTGTTAAAATAAATAACCTGTGCTTCAGTATCAGGTCTCCTGGGCTGGTAGGGGAAGGCAGATAGGGAGTACGCCCTTCATTTGCCATTCCCCTGTCCAGGCTGGGTATTCCTGTATATAAAACAGGTGAAAATGAACAAATAAATGTTTTTCTTTTGTTCTTACCTGAATTCTTGCCATTATGGGGAGATTCCTACTATAGGACGGAAAGCCCCTGAAGTGACTGCTTTTGTCAAAATCAGGAGAGATGAGGTCACAGCAAGTGGGAGAAGCTATGCTCCAAGTGAGGTAGAAACCCCCTAATTAAGGTTTAGATGATCTAAAACTGATATTTTAGGATATATTCACAGAAGGGATATAACATAAGTGCTTGTTTTTCCTGTTGTACAAGAATGATCCAAGATAGCCTTAGATAGGACCACATAAAGGTCTATTTTATGTTAAGTGGGAGATCCCCTGATTGTGATGTCACCCTAAGTATTGCTATAAAACCTGCCACCAGAGGGCTAAGAAAGTTTGTGTGGGTCAGTATCTTCTGACCACTGAGGAAGAAAGAGCTAGTGTGAGAGCTTACACACTGTATTGTTGGGAATTAAGTATTGGATATTGAATATACAGAAGAAAGACAGGAGTCTCAAGAAGAAGTATTTCCTGATGTGTTGAAATGGTGTGATGGACTAATACCCACAATTTTCTTTCTGTAAATATATTTTTTTGTTTTGTTTTTGCAAAATTTTTGAAAATAAATTGATAAACACATTTATGTGTTTTTTTATGCATTAAATATTACCATCAGGTGTTTTGTCATTTATTCCACACCTTTTACACTGGTGTCAGAGTAGGATAGACCTGGTACATCAAGGCTGCCCAGGAGGCGCTACCAGGGGGGTATTGTTCTGATATACCCTGACAGATGATAGAAGGGGACCAGACAGACCTCGTGCATATCACCTGACATGATCTGTAACTGAGAAAACTGGGATTAAATTGTTCCCGGATTAGGTACGGGAGTCAGATCTAAGATGAAGAAACCAGAAGTTGAGGATATCAAAGAGGGAGAAGACACACAGAAGCCAAAAGAGACAGATGACCCCAGCCCTGGATGATCCAAGTGAGTTGCTGAAGTGGCTCTGTATGAAGCAGATCGAAATGGAATGACAACAAGAAGAGGACAGATGGCAAAGGGATGAGGACTGATGCATCCATGCAGAAGAAAGAAGATGGCAGGACATGAAATGGAATGATACCCTGAAAGCCATACAGGACATGAATCAAGGTCAGGCAGATAGAACTGGGCCCAGAGACATAAAGCTAACTAAATTGTCAGAGAGTGATGACATTGAGGCATACCTTACTTCCTTCAAGAGGATAGCCCAAACCTCTGTATGGCCTCAGGAACAGTGGGTAATAAGACTGGTAGCCTACTTACCCAGTAGAGCCCAGTTAGTATATAGCCAACTGAGTGGGACTGATGCTAATGACTATGATAGAGTAAAAGAAGAGATCTTAAGACAGTATAATGTCAGTACAGAGACCTATTGTCAGCATTTTTGCTTGTAGAAAATGACCCACAATGACACCCCCAAGGAAACATATGCTCGTCTCAAGAGATTATTGTGGTAAATGGCTACAACCGATGACTAAGACTATTGATCAGATTATGGAGCTAATAATCATTGAACAATTCATTCAGGTTTACCACTGGATGTACAGTTATGGGTTAAGGAGCACAAGCCAGAGACAGCAGAGGAAACCATCAAACTGGCAGAGGACTACTTGGCAGCTCATCCCACCAGACCAAGGGGACAACAAGGTAACCCAGGACCATCTACAGCTCCAGTAAGAACTTTTTTTCCCAATAATCAAGGGCAATCAACCTATGGTAGATGAGATAGAGGGGGCAGGGTCCCATATGAAGGCATTATTTGCCATGGGTGTCTTGGGAAAGGACACATAGTCAGAAACTGACCTAAGGAAAAAAAAATGATATAGCACATTTGGCCCTAGCGAACTTTGGATACGTTACTTCTGTGGGAGACCAACAAACTTTGGGATTGTTAGACTCTGGAAGTAGACAAACCCTGATGAGAGCCTATCTGGCCCCTGAAATAGACTTAAGCCAGGATGATACAACTGTTCACTGTATACATGGGGATGTCCATCAGTATCACACTACAAAGTTGGTATTGTCTGTTAACAGCCAAATCCACACCTTGTTATTTGGATAAGTACCCCGCCTACCTGTACCGGTTATAACTGGCCAGGATTTCCCTAGTTTTGATGCCTTAATGAAGACTCATCAATCACTGGTGGAACCTGTTAATGTGGTTACCAGGGCCCAGGCAAAAGTACAGATAGAACCTGTCTTTTCTTTTGAAGAAGATTATTTTGAAGGACAAGGAAAGGCAAGAAAATCCAAGTGAGTCAAAAGGAAGGAAAAGAAAGCTTGACAGGATTTACATCCAGAGAAAAATGTGGAATTAGCACCAGGGTTGTTAAAAGGTGACATCAGACTGGAACAGTTAGCAGATGAGACATTAAGACCTCTATTTGCACAAATAAATCAAGAAGAAAAGAATGGACATTCTCATTTGTTATTAAAGCATAACATGCTGTATAGGATAACTGTTGATCCTGTTACAAACTGTGAGACAGAGCAGTTAATGGTACCTTAACAGTATAGGGAGCAGGTAATACGATTGGCCCATGATATACCTATGGCTGACCATGAGGGAAGGGATAGAACATTACAACAGATACTATCCAGGTTTTGTTGGACGGGGATTCATCAAGAGGTAGCAGCAAGTTGTAGAGCTTGTGCAAAATGCCAACTGGTGGCTCAAGGAGGGAAGCAAGATCAAGTACCCCTACAACCCATCCCTTATGTAACAACTCCTTTTGAGAGAGTAGCTATGGATGTGGTGGGGCCCCAACAAAGAGTTCTAAGGGAAATCAATTCATACCGGTTGTGTGCGACTATGCCACCCGGTACCCTGAAGCCACACCAATGAGAACGGTTACTTCCCCTAGAATAGCTGAAGAATTAAATAAAATCTTCAGTCGAATGGGAATACCACAAGTGATTCTAACTGACAGAGGCAGTCATTTTACATCTGTGATGCTGCAAGAATTGTACTGTCTGTTTGGTGTCTCTGCAGTATGTACCTTCCTGTATCACCCTCAGACCGATGGGTTAGTAGAAAGATTCAATAAAACACTGAAGAAGATGTTGCAAAAGTACGTACAAGAGGAAGGTCGAGACTGGGAAGATTTCTCCCTTACCTCTTGTTTGCCTACAGGGAAGTACCCCAAGTAACAATTGTTTTTTCCCCCTTTTCTTTACTATATGGTTGCAACCCTAGGGGACCATTAGATGTAATTAAAGAACACTGGGAGGAAGGCAAAGGTGTGGGATTTATCAACATTGTGAATTACATGACTGACTTACAGGAAAAGCTTGTGAAATATGTAACTATGGCTCTTATGAATGTTGACCAGAAACAGCAGGGTCAAAAAGAAATGCACGATAAAGGATTGAAATACAAACATTTTGAACCCAGGGAAAAAGTGGTACTGTTGTTGCCTAGTACAGAAAATAAGCTACTAATGAGATGGCAAGGGCCTTATGTAGTACTTTGACAGACTGGTATTGTGAATTATGAGATTGAAATGCCTGGACGGAGACCAGTAAAAAGGGTATACCATGCGAATCTGTTAAGGAAATGGATAGATAAGCCAAACTCGTCCCTCTACATTCAACCTGAACAAGGTCTATCAGAGATAGAGGTGGTTTATGAGAGATTAGAGACACAACAAGGAGACAAGGAAAGTCAGATTAATCTGGAATTAAAGCCTGATCAAAGACAAGAGGTTGATCAACTCTTGGAGTTTTTTAAAAAAACATTTACTAAAACATCAGGGAAGGCATTAAGGGTGGTGCATGAGATTAAACTGATACAAAATAAACCAATTCACCAGAGGCCCTATAGGTTACCAGAGAAAATCCGAAAAGAGGTAGTGGATGAGGTAAGAAAAATGGAACAAGCAGAGGTGATTGTTCCTTCACATAGCCCTTGGTCCTCACCTTTAGAAGTAGTAAAGGAAAAAAGAGGGCAGTGTTGGGTTATGTTTGGATTTTCAGAAAATCAATGCAATTTCTGAGTTTGATGGCTACCCCATGCCAAGAGTCAATGATCTGCTAGATCAGATAGGCTCTGCATGATATATCAGCACCCTAGATTTGATGAAAGGGTACTGGCAGATACCCTTAGCACCACAGGCCCAAGAGTTAACAGCTTTTAGTACCCCTATTGGTTTATACCAATATATGATCACGCCATTTGGTTTGCATGGAGCTCCAGCCACTTTTCAGAGATACATGGACCGTATTTTAAGACTCCATAATCAATACAGTGCTGCTTATTTGGATGACGTGGTCATCTATAGCCCAGACTGGAACACCCACTTAATTCATCTTTGCACTGTCATTCAAAGCATCAAGGATGCAGGACTTACAATAAATCTATCCAAATGTGCTATTGCAAAAACTGAGACTCTATATTTTGGGTTTATCATTGGCCAGGGAACTGTAAAACCAGAAATAGACAAAGTGGAGGCCATTGCCAATAGTCCTATAACCACTACCAAATTCCATGTTAGATCTATTTTAGGGCTAGCGAGTTATTATCACAGGTTCATTCCTGGCTTTTCCACCATTGCAACACCACTTATAGAACTGACTAGGAACAGGTATCCAAATAAAGTAAAGTGGACTGCTGATGTGAAGCAGTTTTTTTTTAATATAAAGGCAGTTTTATGTTCTGTGCCAGTATTCCTAAGTCCAGACTTTAGAAAACCATTGGAGGTCCAAACCGATGCCTCCAACACAGGCATTGGGGCAGTCTTAACCCAGCATGATCACAAAGGCGAGTACCCTATTCTATTCATTTTTTCCAAATAAATTGATAAACACATTTATTGTGTTTTTTATGCACTAAATATTACCTTCTGGTGTCTGTCATTTATCCCACACCTTCTACACCAGTAATGCCCCTTCATAGGCCCTCAAGGTTCGTGGTGCCCATGAATTGTGAAACAGCATTTCGCCTCCCTCTTGCCAACATCCCAGATGTTCATTGGAATGGGTGTTTTCTGTTCCTCTGCTGTTGGTGACAGTGCCCGGAAACGATCCAGCTGCAGACAGGAAAGGCTGTCAGCTAGGATATTTCTCACCCCATCTATGTGCCTGGCCCTGAATGACATATTCAGTTGCAAGCCTCTTAATACTAGCTGTCTCAGCACCCACATGACTGTATCAGATCTGGCTCCCCTATTGTTCAGAACATTCACCACTGCCTTATTGTCGCACCAAAATGTAACCTTCTGATTCTGTAGCGCTTCTCCCCATACAAGGGTTCAGGTCCAAATTGGCATGATTACCAACAATGTGATGTCCTTCATCCTTCCTTCCTTTACCCGATCTGCTGGCCTCAGCTCTGCAAACCATTTTCCTCTCAAATACCCCCCCAATTCCTAACCCCCCTGCTGCATCCATATACAATTCTAAGTCCGTGTTATAAACCCACTCGTGCTGCCAAAAGAATGGTCATTGTAACTGCTTAGAAATTCCCCCCTTACCTTGAAATCTTCCTTCACCCTTTTTGTTATATCCACCCAGTGATGTGGCCTTACTACCTCTGCTGTGGCCCTTGCCAGCCACCTTGTAAATGTCCTTCTGGGCCCAATTGCCCTGCAAGCAAAATTCAAATGTCCCAATACTTGTTGCACCTGCCTTAATTGTACCAACCTCCTGTTGTATGCACCTGACTCAAACCCTTTAGCTTCTGCACTTTACTGTCTGGTAACTGAGATACTTCCTCCAGCGCATCCCCTCAATCCCTAGAAACTCCATTACCTTGCTGGGTCCCTCTGTTTTGTCTAGTGCCAGTGGGACTCCGAGTTCCTCACACAGTTCTTGAAAGCTAGCTAGCATCCTCTCTGTCTCCGAGCGTCCACTGCCCACTAGCAGGAAGTCATCCAAATAGTGTATGACCACCTTGTCACCTCTTTTTTGTTGAAAGATCCACTGCAGACAAGTGCTGAATTTTTCAAATGTAGCTCAAGCTGTGGAACAACCCATAGGCATGACCTTGTCAAAGTAATACTGGTCTTCAACTTCAAAACCCAATAAATCCCAGTCCTGCCTTCTAACTGGGAGCAACTGGAAAGCTGATTCAATTTCTGTCTTGGCCAGCCATGCAACAGGGGTCACCCGGATAATCTGTACCCCCCCTTCCAACGTGGTGTAGGTCACCCTACTGTGTTCCTCCACTATAAAGTCATTGACCGAATCTCCCTCTGGGAACAAAAGATGGTGAATCACCCTGTACTCCCCTTTCTGTTTTTTGGGGACTAAACCAAAAGGGGAAATTCTCAGGTTGTCTAAAGGAGGGACCAGATACGGCCCCTCCACCCTCCCTGTGGCTTTCTCTTTTTCTATTTTCCTTTTCAAAATGTCTTCCTTTCCCCTGACTGATCCCAAGTTATTAGCTTCCCTTACCTGTCTCGGACCCTTGCACTGCAATGGGAAACCTATTCTAAGGCCCCTTTTTATATCCTCTGCCATCCTGCTATCCGGATACAGTCTGAGCCACTTTTTTCAGGACTCTATCTTGATGGGGTTTTTTGTAGCCTTGAATTGTTCTCTTCCACTCTTACCCCATCCCCCGAAACCCACTAACCCCCCCGGCTGTTATTTCTTCTCTCCTCTCCTCAATAAGACTGGGCCCCCCTACCCCCATAACTCCTGCCTCTCGTCCCTCTACTCCATGCCTGTCCCCTGTAACCTGGCCTTTCCCAAAAGGGCTGATGGCCTGTACCCTGTGCTCCCACCCCTTGGGCCCCTTGGGTCCATGTGGTCCTGCATCTTGCCACCAGGTGGGACCCCCCACATCTCGAGCATGTGTGGCAGATTCGACACTGAGGCCATGAATAAAATGCCCTGTTATATCCCCAACAACACTTCTGGGGCAGCCCCCCCTTTCTTCCCATCTCCACCTCTGGAGTGGATTGATCAGTAACATAATCCATCCACAAATCTAGCTGTTTCATGTCCCATCTCACAACCCCATATGTCACCATCCGTTGATGAAAGAACTCATCATAATATATCCACCCCATCCCCCCTTTTATCCTTTGCCCGCCATATAATCAGGATATATGTGATGGGTGAGATGCCCAACTCTAGTTTCTTTTCCAGAACTATGGCTGAATATGTGGCAAACCCCACGAACCACCCATCCCATGTCTTTCCTTTCGTAAACTTATCCTCCTCTTTCTTACCCAATAAAACCACAGCCACTGCCATCTCTCTCTTCCCTATTATCTCCATTTCCTCATATTTGGCTGCTGCCTCTCTACTCACTAAAGCAAATATGTCCACGTATTCTCCTTTCCATATTTTCTCCTTCGTGTCCAGTGGCACGTGTTCCCCTATTCTCATACCGGGGCTCCTATGTCCCTTGTTCTTTTCCTCACTCCTTCTGCCACATTTTCCACCCCTCCCAACGTTTCCTTATCTGACCTGATCTCTGCCAATGTGGTTCCATCTGCCCCAACCCACCTGTCCCAAAAGCCACTATAATTTGCCCAATGTACTCTTTGATACTATCACCAATAGAACCTGATACACTACCTGCAGGCCTTTCTGCTCCTTGGGTCCTGATGCCACTGGAATGGCCCAAACAGGGTTCCTGTGGTGGGGCAACTAGCTGAGACATCAGGGGCAGAGGGACCACTCTGTCCATAGGCTCCAGCCTGGGTTCTGGCATCAGAACCACAACCGGCTCCAGAGGAGGTACTAAAGGCTCCGGTAAACAGGGTTGCAGTGGTACTGGACTGACCGCCTGAGGAGGAACCACCGGTGGAGGCTATGGCCATTTTGGACTACGTGGCCTCCCCGTTGGTCATTTCCCATCATGCCCTTTTCTTTTCTCTGCTTTCCTTTTCTCCCCTAACCTCTCCAGCTCCTCCCCTTCAACCAGCTGCCACATCAGGTTGGCCTTCTCCACCAACTCTACGATCACTTCATAGGCCTCCTCTTGTGATGGCCGGTTCTTCTTCGGTGCCATCCTTTTGACTGCCTGCACAAGCTGACAAGGTGCCACTGTTAGTGCCAATCCCAGACCTTCACACCACGCCATGCAGCCATGCCCTAAAATTATGATTCAAACTCCCCCCTGCTTCTGTATGTTCCACCCTATTATCTAAAGCAACAGCTCCCCCCAACCCCCAACTTATCCACCTCATTTGAAAACCCCATCCCTTTCCCAACTGCCCCCTTCTGGAGCTTAGATCCTCAAAAGCCCCCTTGAGAATCCCCATCAAACCCACACCATGCCCCAATGTGTCCCTGCAAAAATCAGGCCTCCCACATGCCATAACATCACACGCCAGGGGCTGCCGGCCATGTGGCTTCTGCTCACCCCTCCCCCATTTTTCATTTCTGCAAAAATACAAATAATGCCCCCAGGCCAACGCTGACCAACAAAATCACAGGAGGTCCACGGGGAATTCAACTGCACTTCTCTCTCCACAGCCATTGCCCGATAGTTCCCCACAAACCTTGCCACAAAAGGTTTTGTTAATTGCTGTGGCCATTTTGCCAGGTTGTGGATTAAAGATCACCCAAAATTTCTAAAGTGTCTTGTCTGTTAATAACGCATGTGGCCCAAGTACAGTTTGTTTAAAATTCTCTGCCTAATGAGGAAAACACCACCAAAGCTGCCATCCAAGAAACCCCATTGTTGAATTCTGCCCCCAAAGCCCTGTGTCTTTCATTCTGCCTAGCCACGAAGTGTGATGTCAGATGCCATTTTTCTGACCACGCGGACTCCCTCACTAGGCCCTTGCGGGCTGACCTCCAAGCTGCTCTCATTGCAAGCCAGTCTGTTTGGGTTTTTTTAGTGTATTTCATGCTTCAGGAACTCTCTCTCCCCATCTCTCCTCCCATTTTGGACCAAACGCACCCGACTCTCGGGCAGGGCCTTGTAACTGGCCCTCTCCACGCCAGTCCCTCATTTTCACTCTTCTCCCCTCGCTCCCCAAAATGACCAAATGCACCAGGTCACCCCTGAATTTAATCACTCCCTTGCCCAACTCACACACTTCCCAGCCCTCCCTGTGTTTTTCGGTCTTCAGATGAAATAACCTGAAGGAGACAACCGAAAACTCCTCATTCCAATTCTGGTTCCTCTCGAGCCCTCAGCATACCAAAATCTCATCCCCAAGCGCAACAAAAGAACTCCTCAGCTCGGTCCGCTCTGTTCCATTAATCTCCCCACTCCCAGCCTCTCATTCTAACAACTCAGACATGCCTTATAGCCGAGGCTCTCACCACCTTCTGTTTGCCTCTCTAAACAACTGTGCACTCCCTGTAGCAGGGACACACATATATCTGGCTAGAAAAGACTACCCAATAAACATCCCTTTAAAACACATGCTCATGTTTGTCCCACAACTTTTGTATACCGATCTAACTCTCCTTTTCTTTTTCTTTTTTTAAACTTACCTTCTCAAGTAACTCCTGGTACACAAACCTTAGCCCAGGCTGACACCTAGAAAAAAAATGTCACTCAGATTCAAAATTTAAAAGCCAATCTGATGTACTGTATTTCTATTGATTTAAAACCAACAAAATCTTCAGCAAAAGAAGATGTATCCCTCTGTGCTGCCTCTTATATACCCTATAAATTCTGCACCTCCTACTCCCTTTTTCACTTATCCCTATCCTGCTCCCATTATTTGGCTCCTCCCCCTCCTATCTGACCTGTCCCTAGTCCTATGACTCCCCCCCACATCCTCCCTTCTGAGCAAACCATCTCTGCCACAAGGGGAGGGGTCCACCAGGACAACTTGGTCTGCCCCTTAAAGGACAAACTTCATTATTCTGAAAAGAGCACTGGATATCACAGTGAGCATGGTTTGGGGGGAGTTTAGGTTGGATGCTAATGGGCGAGTTGGGTGGAGAGTGTGAGACTGTTCACTGGGGACAGGGGTGAGAACCACTGCACCACCTGTGATATCACTTCAAACATGTACTGGGAGATAGGGGGTGGTGAAGAACAACTGGGTCAGCATGAATTACAATATAAAAATGAATTGGGGTACCAGGAGGGTATGTGAAAAACACTGGACACCATGACTGTCATTTTATGAAGACAGGGGCACTGAGAGGCTTCTGTAAAGCTTTCAATTTAGTTCAGCACAGAAAATTATTAGAAAGACTTTGGCTGGTTGGGGTGGATGAAGGACCATTAACATGGACGGTATCATATTTGGCAAATTGTAGGCAGTGTGTCATTAATGGTAACTCAGTGTCGAGCCTTGAGGGAATAAATTATGGTGTTCCTCAGGGGTCGATACTCGGCCCATTGATGTTTAATGTTCATGTTAATAATCTGGTGCAAACAATGAAATATGGGATATCAGATTATATGCTGATGATATGGTTTTATTGGTCTCAGCAGAGAATGTAGGAATTATGGAATAACAGTTACAGTGAGATTTAATTCAGTTGGAGCAGTGGATGGGTGACTCTGGTCTCTTAATGTGAAGAAAACCCAGTGTATGACGTTTTTGTTGGGGTATAAGTTGAAATCTGAGCCGCAGTTATACATCCACTTATCTAATGGTACACAAATCGAGGAAGTAAAAGGTTATAGATACTTGGGATTGTACATAGATTCTCATATGACTTTTGAAAACCATGTTGATATCCAGGTCAAAAAAGTTAATCAAAGATTGGGTGCCCTCAGAAGATTAACAGGAGCTTTGCCTAAATTAGCTAGACAGAAACTCATTAAACAAATGCTGATGCCGGTACTTGAATATGGAGCATTGACTTATATGAACTCCTCTCAGAGAGTATTAAAAAAAGTTAATCAAACAATTTATAGATTGGGTAAATTTATTGTTAAGGGTGAATATAAAATGCATCATTGCATGTTATATAATCAATTAAATTGGTTGCATCCTGATGTTCAAAGAAGTTATACATGGTTAATTGTCATAAGATTATATATGCGAATAGTACTCATCCTTTGGCTAAGTATGTTATGTTGCAATCTTCAGATAATCAAAGCTTTTGTACAAGGAACTCAGAGAATAGGATCCCAATATTAAAATATTGTAGTAAAATAGGGGAATTGAAGCTGCAAAATAGATTTGCTTCTTCTTGGAATAATTTGCCTAAACACTTAAAAAATATAGCTAGCCTGTCCAGTTTTAAAGGTAAAGTATTTGAACATTTGCAGAATGTATGTGTATGTTTTGGTTAATGTTATTTAATATGTTTAACATAACATAGCATAACAACATAACATAACATAATATAACATAACATATGCAAATTTGCTTGTTTTGCTTTTTTCAGTATTAGGCATTTATTTTTTTAGACATCTTATGATGGCTACAAGTGTATGTATAATTTATTGATATATATCATTGAAGCATACATAGCATCAGAGAGGTTCAGTCTAATGTGTTGCAACAGTTAGCATATGAGGCCTAACTTTCAAATGTGGGGTTAATCAAAATGTGCAATCTGTGTTAAACAAATTTTGTTTACACTCTGCTTATCATATTAGAGCAGATTGTATCACACTGATATTATTTACTTCTAAGCTGATGTCTACTGTTAAGGCAGTCCTTGAATCACATGCATTTGACATCAAAACAGTGTGCAGCTTTGGGATGTTCAATTACACGCTGTGCAAAGTAATGTTTATACTGTATAATGTCGGATTTATTTATTTTTCTTTGGGGTGGGGCCTTTCCAGTTATCAACAGGGTAAGTACATTTTGTATATGGATGAATGTTTGATTTTCTTATTTTTCTTTTGGGGGGGGCTTCTCTGGTTGTCATCAATGGTGTAAGTACAGTTATATAGGAATTAAACTAACTTGTGGAGAAAAGCTGAACTGAAAATAATCTGATCAGCGTTTATAAAACCATTAACATTCAGTGAAGACTATCAAACCTCTCCCTGCCACCTACTGATATGATGTCACAAAGTCTAGAAATTGTAAGAACAGAATATATCTGCCTAGAAGAAAACAAAATAGGTATGACACATACAACTATATTACAGCAAATAGTAATTAAAGCCAATTCACTTTTTTCTTGTGACTCAAAAATGCACATGGTGACTAGCCCCACACTTGTGTGTTATGCTCTCTGTGTTGATGGTCTCACCTTTATCTGGATATAATGTTTGATATGTCAAATTAACTACAATTTTCCATTAATGAAAACTCAAAATAACATTAAACTAATTCTCTAATAATACAAATCATCAAAATATGTTCTATTCATATATTCAAAACCCATTATAACTCTCTTTCACTGCAAATTAAGTTTGCTCACCCCTGCATGTTATTGGCAGAATCAATATATATTGCATTCAACACAATCCGATGAAATGTCTGTCCCTAAACTGTGTGTTGTAATTATTCCAGTTTTGAGGGAAATCATTGGTATGTGCATATCTTATAAGTTTAGTATGTACTTTTCTCTGTAATCATTTTACTGTCCCATGTTGATGGAGTAACAGTAATTTGTAATTTTTCCTGTTTCTTGATGACTGTGCCATCAGAAGAACTGACTGCAGATATTCATAGTTCATTTGTTTCAAATAACTGGTCAGAAACAGTCATTTCTCAGGGTGAATATTTACTGCTATTGAAAGATTAGAATAAAACATTAAAGTGAAGTAATTTGGTTGCTTTTCTTTTTCAGGTAACAATATCAAGACTATATGTTGACCTTGAAACACAGCCTTTTATGTATTTTGAAAGAAGTCTTGCAACCCAAAAAAAATACAAAGAACCATTTTAATATGGATGCAGGTATGTCATAGATGTGAGCACATTGCAAGGGAGCCATGAACTCAAATTGGGCAATTCTAAATTCATCTAGCATATGAGTAGTTGGACCTATTATTGTCTATACGTGGTAGCAAAGAATGAAGGCCTTTTTTATATGTGTCTACATATAACTTGTAATAATGTATAGAATAATTTATGGGCAACCTACACAACAATATTATAGTATATGGTTATTCTTTGTTCTGTATAAAAATCAGTCTTCTCAAAATCCTTGTGGTGCTCATTGCAAACCATTGTGGACGTTCAAAGTGTTGTTGCATGCAGTTCAAACAGTTGTTCAGCACATTTCCAAGGCCATAAAATGTTAACCTCCTCATTATCCTCAAACACAGCTACTTGCAAACTACCCCAGTGGCAAATTATGTACGTATTAAGTTCCTAAAGTCTGTAAATTTAGTTTCAGTCATGGAACAGAACAAGGAAATGGCTTTTTTTTTCACTTTAAAGGACAGCTGCTTCTGTGACTCCTTTGTAGAAAAAAATCATACACTATATTAAACAAAATATGGGAAATCACACACACAACTTGGCATGTGTGTGTGTTGTGTGTCCATCTCAGAGATGAGATCACATCATATACCTCTCAAGCTTCGCTCTTGTGGTTCATATGCTGTTATGTCAACCCGTTAATCGAAACTCAGCCTTTTTGTGTATTGTTGCCCATTCTCTATATAGTGTATGGTGGAACAGTGTTCTCCACTGAAATCAGTGACTGGAACAGCATTAGTGTACTGCCCTCAGTGTGTCACAATGTTGTGCTGCACTGAGTATGCCACTAGTGCAGCACAACAACATTGAACATCATTATGCATGCACATTGAAGCAGCTGCAGTGGTGAGAACTGAAGTTACCGGCACTGAAGACAACGAGCGACAGCAAGTCAGTATAATATTATTTTTGGGAGCATTTTGCCATTGTGGCTTAATAATGAGTGCCCATACACTATTAAATGATTGTGTAAGAGTAACTCATACACAAACAAGGCAGTTTTATGAACTTGAGGTTTCCATGGTAATGGACCTCTCAATTTGTGCTCTCGATGTCTCAGGTTACTATGGAAACCTCTTGATCATACAACTGCCTTGTTGTATATGATTGCTCATACACAATCTACTATATAGTGCATTGTGGAACCTTATTATGCTTTGAATTCCGTGCTGTCTGGAATATGCTTGTTTTGCTGCAGTAGTGACATCATTACATTGTTGTGCTGCAGTAGTGATGATGCCACTGTTACAGCAAAACAAGCATGTAGTACTGCCACATAACTGATTTTTTTCTATTTATTCAAGTCAGAAGCTATTTTTTTAAACTTGAACTGAACTTGACACCAAACTTCAAGTGTTTCTCCCCCAACCCCCATTCACTAAAATGAAGAGGGGTGTCTGAAATGGGTATATATGCCCATACACTATAAATGATGATATAAGGGCATTCATACTGTGTCTTCATCTCTAGTTTTCTATGGCAACTGCTGAACATCTTGAGCTTTGCCCTCAAGGTTTCTTGTTGCAATAGAAACCTCTGGATGCAGACACAGGCTTGATGTGTATTGGCACCTATACATTATACTCTGTATGTTTCCATCAAGATGTTTAAATGTCAAAGATTTTGAGCAGGCAGCAGTTCATACAGAACAGAGGCCAACCTCATATTATAAACTGTTGGTAGCTTATTCTAGTATAGATGACTCACTATTAATTATATAATTTTATTTATACAATGTAGGTGAATGACACCAGACAGCTGAATGATTGATTTCTATTGCCTGAAGACCTAAAATGATGATAAATCATTTATCATTCTAGTGGGGGCCCCACCATTTATCGTCACATTAGGTTGGTTGAAAAGGAGCTCTTAAACAATGGAACAGCAGCTTGAATGTTGCCTGATGATACCACAATGATCTCTTCTGCAGTCAAAACATGGCAGTGGAATCAAACAGATGCCATTTATTATTCATTAAAACAGCTCATCTGTAAGCTTTACAATTTAAAATGCATTGTATAAATCAGACACACAATAGTCTCACTACAACATTCTGACACATTTTATTAAACTCTGTTCATTGCACAATATTATTTAAAGGTAACAAAACAAATGTTTTTCCTTTTTTAATCCCCATATAGTTTTTTCTTGGATGCTGTGCACGAGGTCTATGAGCCCTGTCCCTGCCTCCCCTGACCACAGATAACCGATCTGAATCACCAAGAGTTTCACTGCAGAGTCCCCCAACCTTTCCGCCCCAACCCCCTCCCCACATCCACAGTGGTACCAGGAATGTTCTCACCCCCCTTCCCAGATGGAGCAATCAATATTCTGATATTCTGGTGGTGGTTGGTGATGTTGGCAGAGGGAAGGTAGGCAGGTTTTCACTAGCTCACATAGCCTCAACTTTCTTTTTTTCTGGTGTCCCCCAATCCCTGACATGGACATGTAGTGAATCATGCTGCACAGAGGCATACACTCACACCATGCCAAACCAGTAGTCCATTCCTAAACATAACACCCCAGTCCACACTATCACGAGGCCTTCGGCTGGTGGCAGTCAATGGCAGTGCTAAGTAAGCCACTTCCAATCCCCAGGACAGGATAGCAGTCCTTCTGATGCTTGTTTCTCCTGCACCCCCTTCTGATTCCAAGTGACCCAAGTCCACTCCCAAACCTAAGTCACTGATGTGGAGGCTGATAGTGACAACACCCAAAAATTTGGACCAGCTCAGCAAGAGTAATTTTTAGAAAAAAAGTTAATGTCATGGCATGTGCAATACATATACTATCAGACAATAAATGCAGATGCAAAATCACAAAGCTAAAGTCTACCATCTACCACTCATGTTATTTATGTGAAGATCTATAGAAATATGGAAACATAGAATTTGATTGCAGATAAGGACCGCTTGGCCCACCTAGTCTGCCCATTTTCCTACCTGATGGATAAGCTGCAGATCATAGTTAACCAACAGCCTACTTCCTCCTACCCCCCACTAGAATTGCCTTATGTCTGTCCCATGCATTCTTGAATTCCCTCACTGATCTTGACTCCATGACCTCCTCAGGGAGGTTGTTTCATGCAACCACAACCCTCTCCAGAAAAAATACTTCCTCACATTACCTCTGAGCTGTTCCCCCTCTGTCTTCAAATTGGCCCCCTTGTTCTTGCACATCTCTTTTTTCTGAAAGATGCTACCCTCATGGACTTTGATGATTCCCTTGAGGTACTTGAAAGTTTCTATCATGCTCCCCCCCTTTCCTCGAGGATATACATATTAAGCTCCTTTAGTCTCTCTTCGTATGTCTTCTGGTGCAGACCCTGCATCATTTTGTTTGCCCTCCTCTGGACAGCCCCAACTCTGTCTATGTCTTTGCTGAGATGGGTTCTCCAGAACTGCACACAGTACTCCAGATGGGATCTCACCAACTGTCTGTACAGAGGGATAACAACTTCTTGTTTTCTACTGTTGATGCCTCTCCCTATGCATCCCAGTATCCCCCAGCCCTCCTTACTGCCTTCTCACATTGCTTGTCCACCTTTAGGTCATCTGATAAAATTACCCCAAGGTCCCTTTCCATTTTTGTTGTTGTCAGTATCTCACCCCCCATTGTGTACTCTTCCTCTGGGTTTTTGTTTCCCAGGTGCATTACCTTGCACTTCTTTGCATTGAATCTGAGCTGCCATACATTTGACCATTCCTCCAACCTTGCCAAGTCCCTTCTCATCCTTCCCACTCCATCTTGTGTATCAACCCTGTTGCAGATCTTTGTGTCATCTGCAAAGAAACATACTTTTTCTTCCAGTTCCTCTGCAATGTCACTTAAAAAGACATTAAAGAGGGCCAGTCCCAGTACTGAACCCTGTGGTACCCCACTAGTATCCCTCCTTTCTTCACTGTGGACTCTGTTTACTATTACCGTTTGCATCCTGTTGTCCAGCCAATTTTTTATCCAGGCTACCACCTTGGGACCCACTCCAAGGCTGGCTAACTTACATATTAATCTTTTGTGTGGGACTGTGTCAAATGCCTTGCTAAAATCTAGGTAGGCCATGTCCACAGCCCCTCCCTGGTCTACTACTTTGGTCACCCAGTCAAAGAAATCTATTAGATTCATCTGACATGACCTTCCCACTGTGAATCCATGCTGTCTTGGTTCCTGTGCCCCACTGGCCTCCAGGTACTCAACAATTCTTTCCTTCAAAAGTGATTCCATCATTTTCCCTACCACTGAAGTCAAACTAACTGGTCTGTAGTTTCCTGCCTCTGCCCTGCTCCCACTTTCATGAAGTGGAATCACATCCACCCTCCTCCAGTCCTCAGGTACCACCCCATCCTCCAATGATTTGTTAAAGAGATTTGTCAGTGGTGTCACAAGTTCTACCCTTAGTTCTTTTAGAATTCTTGGGTGAATATAACTTACATGAAGCATTCAGCAAGATAGCATAGTCAGCAGTCTGATCAGTTGTGGGAAAAAGATCCAAAGAAGAACATAGAATGAGCAGAGGTTGTCCAGAGGAGGATCACTGAAATGGTGCAGATGCTGCATAATAAGTCATAAGAGTACAGATGTGTAGATATCACAAGTACAACAAAGAAGACAGGATACCGCAATGGAACATGATAAGGAAATTCAGTTACCTCACAAAGGTGAATGAGGTACATGTTGAGTAGGATTGTTCAAAAGAGAATATGAATGAGAATAACAGCACAATGAGGCTGGAAGGTGAATGGTATAAAAAGAAATTGCCTTCCACCATGCATGAGTTATGAACTAACTGATAATAGGAAATCTGGTGTGGAGAGTGAAATTAGCTGACAATCAACTATAGTCATCTGTGACAAAATATTCAGTGACCAAAGGATAAAGTGGAATGTCAGATTATCACTATATGCTGACAGACTCTGTGGTGGCATACAAAATCAGCTGACTACTGCTAGTGAAACATTGAAACACAGAATTTGATGGCAGGTAAATATTGCGTGGCCCATCCAGTCTATCTATTTCTCCCTTCCTGTACTATTACCACAGACTGTGTATGATCTACAGCTCTTTCTCCCTCCCCCCTTCCTTTCCCCTATGATTCCCTTGTGCTTATCCTATGCATTCTTGAACTCCACCACTGTTTTTGCCCCCACCACCTCTGCTGGAAAGCTGTTCCAGGAGTCCACCACTCCTTCTGTGAAGAAGTACTTCATCACATCTCTGTCTTGAATCTACCCCCTTCAGCTTCATAGCATGTCCCCTTGTTCTTGAGCACCTGCTTATCTTTATTCCTTCTGAATGCTACCCTTTTAGCCTTTACCATTTTAGATACCTCATTCAAGAACCATAGCAGTGTCTTTTTCCTCTTGCTTTTGCTCACTTGTTTGATACAGAGATTTGTTGCCTTTACTATGCTCCCTTTTATCTTTTCCCACTGTACCTCCACCCCACACAGGTCATTCCCCCCATTAGGTCATTCCTGAGGCATTCACCCATCTTTTTAAAATCTGCCCTCCTGAATTCCAGGACACTTACTCATGTGTGGTTCCATTTTGGTTACCCCCCCCCAACAGCGACATTTCACCAGCGAGGTCCCCCACAGTGACTACACTGCCTAGCCAAGGTGGGAGACCCACTGGAACCTGGCACTGTCTGTCAGGGGTCCTGCACCTCCCCAATCAACTCCGACTAGAGTTGAGAATCCTTAAGTGGAGGGGTGCGGAGGGCACAGCCCCCCATGTGGGGGGTTCAGGGGTGGTGAAGCCCCCCAAAGAAAACAAAGAAATAAATAGCGAACCGGCAGCCGACTGCAGAATGCAGTCACCCTGCCAGTGTTGCTGACAGGGCATTCAACAACATTTTTGTCAGACTCCTGTCATGGATCCATTCCATTTCACAGTCACCCTTATATTGTATCTCACACAGTGGTGATCACTGGTCCCCAAATGGCCTCTCAATTTGACATCTGCAACACTGCCCCTGTTAGTGTGTAGCATGTCCAGTATTGCCCCATCAAGAGTGAGTTCACTGGGTAGTTGCCAGAGGAATACCCCTGCAGAGTCCAGGTTGTCCTTGCTTCTAGCTGAAGCCACTGTTGGGGGTCTCCAATCTACAACTGGTAGGTTGAGGTCCCCCACCAACAGAACCTCCCCCTTTTCTGCCATCTTGCCAATGGCTTTCACCAGTGCCTTATCTAATTCCTCCCCTTGTGCTGGAGGTCTGTTGATCACTCCAGTGTGAATAGTGGCTCCATTGTCCATCTACAGGATGACTCACAGTACCTCTGCTTCCCCCCTGTATTCCTTGTATTTCCAATGCATTTATGCTTTCCCTCACATTAAGCACCACACCCCTCCTTTCCTTCCAACTTGGTCCTTCCAGAACAAAGTATAACCTGGTGTGGCCATGTCCCAGTCATGGTTTTCAGTGCACCATGACTCGGTAATGGCAACAATATCCAGGTCAGCCTCTGCCATTATGAAATTTACTTAGACATACTATACCATATGTAGGAGGCACCTGGTTTTACCACTGGTGCTCCAGTACGGGACTTGGGGAATGATACTCCCCATCTTCTTGTTCATATTTTCTGGTTTCTTGGGGTTTTGTGGTATTTTCAATGAACTTCAACATTGCAACTAGTAGTCTTTCCAAACAATGTAGTGCATTAAAAACAGATAGAAAAAAAATTAGATGTATATACACTTGAAAAGTCAATTTCAAGTCCAACTAGATAATATTTATATAGTACCTGACTTCTATGCTGTTGTAAAAATAATTAACACTTTTTGGTACATAGAAAGTTACAATTCGGTTATGTAATTCTAATGAAGATGTCTGCTCAGCCAAAGATTACTGTTTTATGTCCTTGTATAAAAGTTTGTTGAAAATAATTATCTTCATTTCCTTGTAAACTTTTCTCACTAAAAACATGTACTGGCTTAATCAGTGGCAAAACTGATATAATCAAGAGTATCATACCTACATAGCAGAAACTACTATAAAATTAAGCTTTACTTTGGAATCTCAAATGCACTCACCTTGAGTAAGCCCCACCCACCCATGTCTAGCACCCAAACTCAAAACTGTTAGTACTTTTTTATTAGATATTTGCTATTGACCCGGATTCCCCTCCTTTCCCTCACAAAAAGACGGAGACCATTATTTGTTGTGCTCAGATTGGCAATTAATTTATTTATATATCATAATTCCATGTTTCATTTCATCATCTTATTATTATATCTTTTGATGTTATTCCTTTTCTGTCACCCCTTCCCTACCCCCCCCTTTGCCCTCTTTTCTCCTGCCATCCACCTTTGGCAGTCCATAACCATATTATTATCTGCCATCACCTTTGGCAGTCAAACTGTCCAACAGACAGCGTCTGTCATCCACCTTTGATAGACCCACCATACAGTCCTTCTTGACTGTCTTCCCTCTTGTTCTGCCTTGTAGGGTGGGTGGGAGGGATCAAAACTCCAGCAACAAGTGGCTGAAACCCCTCTGTGCTGTCCATTATGTACCTCCACTTGCCCCTCCCCTACTTTGTTGCCTGGCCATTGTTCTATCCCATGTCCCCTCCCCTTTCTTCCCTTCTCCCCTTCTGAGCACAACCATCTTAACAAAAGGGGAAGGGGTGCACAGGGACAACCTGGTCTGCCCCTTAAAGGGCAAACTCCATTGTCCGGGATTTCCACCCTTTACTCTCACAAAAAGACAAGAGACCATTGTTTGTTGTTGTGCTCAGATTGGCAATTAATTTATTCATATATCATAATTCCATGTTTCATTTCATCATCTTATTATTATATCTCTCAGAATTTCCTTTATTTTCATCCATAGATCAATCTCTGATCATCCATCTTTTTTCGTCTTTTTCTCCCCCCTCCCAGGTGAAAACCTGGGTGCCTTCTTCTTCTCCTTTTCTGTTAGGTAACGGTGAAAACCGAGACTGCATTTTCCTTCATCTTCTTCCTCTTTTGGTGTTATTCCTTTTGTTTTCCCCCTCCCCCCCCTTTTTCCCTACTATCCAGTCTCCAGCATGTGTTGGATGATTGGCTTTCCCCTCACTTAGGGTATAACTCTCCCTTACCTCAGGGAAGCCTTCTGAGCCATTCTCTATTCCCCTTTTTTTTTATTTTCCGTTTTTTGCATGTCTCGTCCATGCTTCTATAAAGCCCAACATTTCTGTGTTAAACATGTCTATGGCTAGATCCAACAGGTGCACCCCATCTGATCTGTAGAAATCTTCTACCCATTCTTTTATGCTCCGCTGTATTACCTGTCCTCCCACATTCCTTACCAATGTCCCTACCCTTCTGTTCATCTTCTTCCTGGCCCTATCCACAGCTTTATGGCTGTGCTTGTGCCTCCAAACCCTCCTTGGTATCATATCCGACCAGGCAAGGCTTGCCTGCAGCCACCACTGCTGTATTGTTTCCAGGTCCCTTTCTATCTGCAAGTATGTGTCTACCCACGGCTTGCCCACTAGATCATTGCCCCTCAAATGTATAATACGCAAATCAGGGCTGGGTCGCCGGTCCTTAAGTTCCTTCAAGGTGGGAAGTAGTTGTGCCCATCTCATCCCCTGATGCCCTGCCAAACCAACCTACACGGTTTTACATCCTGGTATAGCTGCTATCCCCCATCCTTCTTCTCTGCTCTCCTTTCTGCCCAATAAATATAGGAGTGGCCGCAGATCCAGACTTCTGTGGTCCTCCCTCTTCCTATGGGGTTTAAGAAAAATTAGTTATCTCATATGTTTTCATAATTTCATCACCATCATATCCCCCTCCCTGTCCTCCCCCTCCCGCCCCATTCACCCCCACATTTGTTAACCACACATAAGCAATACGGTACTTCCTCACTTCAGTGCTCAGATATATCTCTTATAACTGGCAGACTGCCAGCGTTCTTTTCCCAAAATACTATCCACAGTTTCGCCTGCCGGCGCCCACTGTGAGGTGGCCCCAATCCACAAGGAGTGGGACAAGTAGTTAACCGGGTCCTCTCCCAAGAATTGCATGGCTTTTTTGAGCAGTGCTGTGACTTGATAACTGGTGACCCCTTTTCCATCACCATGAACAAATAATCTCCCTGTTCTGGTCCCATTCTCTGTGGCGAAAGCCCACAAAGCCTGCACTTGCATATAGTGCCCTCTACCTGTCTTTTTAGTGTTACCATGCAACCCTGCCCCTTTTGATCCGTCTTTGACCTCTTAATTTTGATCTGTATCTCTTTCATCCCCCAACTTATATCTTCCCATTCCAATCCCCCTTTCTTGTCTTTTTCACCATGGCCTACCACCTCACTCACTCTCATAGCCCCTGCAAACATTACAACATAAATTGTGTGAAATAGCTGGGCCTCGGCCTTTGATCTGCATATTGCTGGTAACACCTCCTTTAGTTTTGCTAGCCACTGTTCCCCTATTGGTCTTCTATTGTCTGCTGGCCCTTGCTTCAACCTACCCCATCCCTGCATCATCCTTCTAATAAACCACGATTTTGTTGGGTCCTTCCAGCCCTTTAGGCTGCATATGATGCTTATCCCTGCTAAATAGACCCCCATTGTAGTGTGGGCTATTCCTTTTTGCCATTGCTCCACAATGAACTTCCCCAGTTGTTCTTCTGTGAACTGCCTACTTACCTCCATCTGGTGTGTTGCCCTGAATGTTTGAAACACTTGCCAGGCCCCGTCGTAGGCTCTCAGAGTCCGAGATGCCCGTGAGCTGCGAAACAACAGTTCTGCTCATTCTCGCCAATGTCCCAGATGATCGTTGGTATGGGTGTTTTTTGCTCCTCCGCTGCTGGTGCCAGCCTCTGGAAATGATCCAGCTGCAGATGGGAAAGGCTGTCAGCCAGGGTGTTGTGTACCCTTCTATGTGTTTTGCTCTGAATGACATGTTCAGCTGCAAGGCCCTTAGAACTAAACAACATAAAACTTGCATGACCGTTTCTGACCTGGCCTCCTTGTTGTTTAGAACCTCCACCACTGCTCTATTGTCACACTAGAATGTCACCCTCTGATCCTGTAACTCTTTCCCCCACACCAGGGTACATGCCATATGGGCATGATCTCTAGCAGTGTTATATCTTTTACCTTGCCATCCCTTACCCACTCAGACGGCCATGGTTCCGCAAACCACCTGCCCTTCAGGTAGCCCCCATGCCTATTCCCCCAGCTGCGTCTGTGTAAAGCTCGAGGTCTGTGTTATACACCCATTCTTCCTGCCAGAAAGAGCAGCCATTATATTCTTTGAGAGATTTCTCCCATACGCTAAAGTCCTCCCTTACACCTCTTGTCAGGTCTACCCAATGGTATGGTTTGGTTACCCTGGCTGTAGCCCTTGCTAGCCTTTTTGTGAATGCCCTTCCTTGTTCAATAGCCCTACAGGTGAAGTTCAGGTGCCCTAGAACCTGCTGTATTTGTTTTAGCTGCACCCTTCTCCTGCTGGTATGTACTAGGATCAATTCTTTCAGTTTCTCTACTTTTTGGGCCAGCAGCCAGAATATTTCCCTTGGGGCATCTATTTCAATACCCAGGAATTCTAGCACCCTGCAGAGCCCCTCTGTCTTCTCATGTGCCAGTGGCACCCCTAACTCCATGCACATCTCTTGAAATTTGCCCAACATTTCTTGCGTCTCTTTTTTACCACTACCGATGAAAAGGAAATCATCCAAATAGTGAATAGCCATTCTATGACTAGTTTTTTCTTGGTATATCCACTGCAAACAATTGCTAAACACTTCAAATGCTGCACATGCTATTGAACAGTCCATGGGCATGGCTTTGTCGAAATAGTACTGCACCCCCCAACTTTAAAACCCAAGAGGTCCCAGTCCTCTCTTCTGACTGGCAGCAACCTAAACGCGGATTCGATATTCGTCTTTGCCATCCATGCATCCTTAGTAGCCCGGATTATCCGGACTGCATCTTCCAATGTTAAATATGTTACCCTACTATACTCCTCCCCGATAAAGTCATTCACCAAATACCCCTCTGGAAAGGACAGGTGGTGAATCACCCTATACTCTCCTTCCTGCTTCTTGGGTACCATACCTAATGGAGAGATCCTCATGTTCTATAATGGAGGGGTATCAAATGGGCCTTCTACTCTTTCCGCTACCTTTTTCTTCTCTATATTTTTTGTCTTAACATCTTTTCCTTCCCTTTTACTGACCCCAGGTTGTGTGCCTCTCTTGCTTGTCTGGGCCCATCACACTGCAATGGAAAACCTATGCAAAAACCTTTTTCCATCATCCCTGCCACTTTTTTGTTCGGACATCTGTCCAACCAATCTCTCCATACCTCTATCCTGATGGGGGTTCTGGCTATCCCATAATGCCCCCTGTCATTTCTCCTTTTTTCCCTCCCCGGTCCCTGTCTCTTGTTCAGTGTCTGGCTTTTTTGATCAGTGATTCTGACCTCCTCTGCTTGAGTTCCCCCTACCCCTCCCTCCCCTGCTCCATGTCTGCCCTTTAAACCCATGTCCTTCAAGAAAAAACTGTTGACCTGAGACCTGACTTCCAGATCCTTGTGCTCCCTGGGCCCATGTCGTTCTGCATCTGTTTGCCGGGTGCGTTCCCCCACATTTTGAACATGCGTGCCGAAAACAACATTGAGGCCATGAACAAAAGGCCCTATTGTATGCCCAACAGTACCTCTGGGGCCCAACAACTTTCCTCCCCCATTCCCCTTCGGGTATGGACTGATCCATGACAAAGTCTGTCCGTAAGTCTAGTTGCTTTGTATCCCATCTCACATCCCCGTATGTTGCCATTCTCTGCCTAAAAAATTCATCATAGTATATCCATCCCACCCCCTCTTTTGCTTTTGCCCGTCTTATTATTAGGGAGTATGTGATGAGTGGGATGCCCAGTTCTGGCCTTTTTTCTAATACTATGGCTGAGAAAGTGGCAAAACCTACATACCACCCATCCCAAGTCTTCCCTTTTGTAAATTTGTTTTCCTTCTTCTTCCCTAACAATACTACTGCCACTGCCATTTCAATCTTCCCTATGTTCTCTGATTACTCATACTTTGCTGCTGCTTCCCGGCTCACCAATGTAAATATATCCACATATTCTCCTTTCCATATCTTTTCCTTTGTGGCCAGTGAAACATGTTCACCTACCCTCACCCTGGGGGCACCTATCTCCCTTGTTCCTCTTCTTTCTTTCTCTATACCTCTCTCCTTCCTTTTCAGTACCTCTTTTTCCATCATGATCTCTGCTAGGGCTGACTCCATTTGCCCTAGGCCCCCTTTCCCAAGTGCTGACACAATTTGACTAATGTACTCTTTTATACTGTCACCCACTGCGCTGGGTGTATTACCTGGGTCCTTGTCCAAGCTTTGTTGCCTACCATCCTCTTGGTGCCCCGTTACGGCACTCAGTGGTTGAGGGGGTGGATATGCCAATATCGGCTGAGGGGGAACCACCGGGCTCGGGAGACACAGTCAAGGGTTCCCCTTGGGGAAACCTGACTTGGTCTTGGGGAGGTACTGGTGGTACTGAGTCACTAGGATGCAGAGGTACTGGATCGGCCAACTTGGTGGGTCCCACCGACATTGGTTGTACCCTGGTGGGACTGCTTGGCCCTTCCCTCTGTCTCCTTTTTTCCTTCCCACTTTCCTCTTCTCCCTGGGTCTCCCTGGTTTCTCCCCTTCCACCAGCTCCCACATCCTGTTGTTTTTTTTCTGCCAACTCGACTATGGACCTGTATGCATCTTCCTTTGAGGGCCTGCTCTTCTTAGGTGCCATATCTTCCATCCTCTCTCACTGCAAAGACAACTGAAGAGAAGAAAACAATATTCTGTCATTAACTTATGTTTACATCACACCCTTGTGTGGCCATTCTACATTGCACCCATACCACAGGCCCCTTCCAGCTGACCGACCCCTGGTCCCCTCCGCTCGCCCCACCTTCATTCAGGCTCTAAGACTCCATTACAATGCCCCTTCATCAGAAAATCTCTAGTACAATGCCCCTTAGCTGGAAACTCAGTATCAATATTACAAATAAAAGCCTTTAACCAACTGAGCTATTCAGCAAGCACATAGAACAAAAAAACCTTTTTTTAGAGGCTCTCTCCATTAACTAGATGTACTGCACTGTTTAAATAGCCTTAACAAAAAGGCTTCAAATCTCTGGTACAATGCCCCTTCCTCAGGAGCATTTGTGTGCCCATGCTGATTGGTGAACTCTTTGCAGACCCAAATGCAAGTGTGTGATGCCCTTCCCAGCCTGCCCTTGGCCTTGTCCCCTTCAGTCCATGCCCTTCTGGCTCATGAACTGAAGCCCAGCCTCCTGCTTTGCGGGCCCTGCCCCCTTTTGTTCTCATGCCCCTGTGGCTGCCACCGCCGCCTTCCCTGTTTCCACCCCTTTCTTCCCTTGCAGCTCTGGTCCTCTCCTCCTTTCTCTGTGCCTCCCCCCCAGTGTGCATTGTCCTGGCTCCCACTTTTATGGTTGGAAGTCGTCGCTTGCCTCCACTTCTCCAGCAAACCTTTGTCCCAGACCACGTGGTCATGCGGCATGTGACATCATCACGTCTTCCTCGCAGCCTGTCCGTGCAGGCCTCTTCTTTATCTGTACTCTCCCAGTCTCCCCCTACCCTGCCTTCTTCTGCCTGTAGTATTCTAGGCCCCCACCCTCACCCATAGCTCGCTCCCCTTCATCGTGGCCTACGCGTGGCGTATGACGTCATGCCCACGTGGCCGCCAGCATCCGTCATTGCTCCATCCTCATGCTAGGCACTTGCTGCTTGGGCCTCCTATGTGTGTCTTCCCACTGTGGTCTCCAGGCCCCATCGGGCCACCAGCTGCATGCCCAGGGTACCCTGTTTCCTCCGATCCCCCCCACTCATTTTCCTCAGCCCTATCTCCCAGTTTCCCTTTTAAAAAAAACCCTTTCCTTCTGGGGTCATTCCGCCAGGCCCCTCAACATGTTTTCTCCGGTCCCTGTTCTGAATTGCCACCACTGTCCAACTGCACAATCCTCTATCCTTCAACGCTTTGCATGCTCCTTTCGCCTCAAAGCGCTTGCAGCCCACCATTAAAGTTCACCACTTTACTTCTCAATCATAACCTTCACTGCTGCTATATATGCCTTGATCCCTGGCCTGTGCCCACAACCTCAGACTCCTGCTGTTACCAGCCTGCTCCCCCCCGCCGACTGTATCTCATGCTCATAAATACCACACAGATGCACCCTATACTGGAATATGCCATTGTTTGCCCTGCTTTAAACAAACTCTTTTTTTAATCTGTCTTTTACCTCTGCCCTGCCTTACAAATGCTATGTTGATACAATGACTGAGCCTCCTTGCAAAATTAAACATTCTGCCATGTGCTTAATCCCCAAAATCTTACATCACAGTCAAATCCCCCTGCCCTTCTGCCTTATCCTTCAGGTTTTACATTCTCATCTCTCTCTCATGCTTTCTTTCTTTTGTCCCTTTTTTTTTAAACTCAAACACTTGTACCATACTGTTTGTTTCTCCTTACCTCTTTCCTTGCTGTACCAACCTTCCAATTAATCTGCCAATCCGATGTGCTGCAGTTCCAAAAGATCAAAAACTCCAGCAAAAAGTGGCTGAAACCCCTCTGTGCTGTCCATTATGTACCTCCATTTGCCCCTCCCCTTCCTGTTGCCTGGTCATTGTTTTATCCCATGTCCCCTCCCCTTCCTTCCCCCCTTCCCTTCTGAGCACAACCATCTTAACAAAAGGGGAAGGGGTGCACCGGGACAACCTGGTCTACCCCTTAAAGGGCAAACTCCATTGTTGATTAAGAATAGAGAGAGAGAGTGAGAGAGAGAGAGAGGGGAGAGACAGTGGAAGAGTCACCATAGAAACATACAGAATCAACAGCACCATTTAGTTGCTGTTAGTGCAGAGTGCACGGGGACACATGTTTAGTATGTAGATAAGCAGTAAAAAAAAAACACAACGTGATGTTCATTAGCCTCTTCTATTGCATGGCCAGGGGCATAGCGAGGGACAAAATAAATAATTTATTTGGAAAAAAAGTGGAAAAAAATTAGAGACAGCATTGCACACACAGTGTGCTAGTGTGATTTCTGTCTTGTCTCTTTCCATAGACTACAACGGGTGTCTGTTGACCCTCCCCCATCTATGTCTATCTACTATGATTCCCATAGGCCTACCCTATGCATATTTGATGCCAGTAATTGTTTTTGACTCTGCCATTATCACTGACATAGTGATTTAGATCAGCACCGATCTTTCAGAGAATTATTACAGAATTCCCTCACATCTGCAATAAACATACATGAAATGCACACAGACAGCTTTCAGATACAACTTATTACAGAGAACTCACAGAAGGCCCCACTATACAATATACAGAATAACTTAAATCATTAAATCTCTATTGAATAACATTCAAGAATAGTTAAATACATTTATTCCAAACAAACCAAAACCATCTGCAGGAACTTTTTACATGCTGCCTAAGGTACACAAACCTGAGTTCCAGATAACCCCATCATCTCAGGATTTGGCACACTCACTGAGAACATTTCAGGGCTCATTTAATCCACTTTAAAACCACTAGTGACAGATACCAGTAGTTTCATTCAGGACACCACAGATTCTCTCAGGAAACTGAAGCAAACTAGATAACTAACACCCAGCACTATCCCAGCCACAATGGATGTCAGTGCCCTCTACACTAATATCCCTCATGGAGATGGTATATCAACACGTTAGAGATTTTTACAGGACAATTCATCAACAAGAGACCTTACAGAAACCACCATCAGCACTCTATTAGACTTAATTTGATACACAAACCCTTCACATTTAATAGCAGGCACTTTTTACAGATAGGAATCACCAATACTGACATGCTCAGAGAAAGAAGGGGGTTTTCCTTATTAAAGAAGCAGGCTTGTTTGGCACTGGTCACCTACCAATGGGAAGGGGTGCTCAGTATGATGGCAAAAAAAAAGAAAAAGGGGTTGGGAAGGAGAGAGGAGGATGAGGGAGAGAAGGGCCCTTGGTTAACAAGGGAAGATGCAGGGCCAGCTGATGGGCAGGAAAATGGAAGAGGATGATAAAAAGAAGGCTAAGGGGGTTGGACAGAAAAAGAGAGAGAGAGAGATGAGTAAGCAAGGGGGGTTTAAAAGGTGCTGTAAGGATGAGGGAGCCTCACTCTTTGCTGTTCAAACATTTTGCAGTTTGAATAGCACATCATTTGGCAGAAATCTCGAGTTGCAGAGGTTTATTGTGAACAATTTATTACAAAGTAAATAAGGAAAGTATTGTTTGACTGGGGAACAACCGGCTATGGTAAGCAAGAAAATAAAACTGTGGCTGCTTATAAAGTTTTTGGTAACAAAGTGTGATCTGGTAAGTCAGAGCAAAATGGAAATGTTGCTGCAGGATAATGTTTATGGAAGGCAGCAGAAGTTTGGATTGTGTATGGCTGAGGGGTTTTGCTGCAGTAAAAGCAAAAATGGAAGGATTTGTTTATTTTAAGAAGAAGGCCTGTTGCTCCTCAGGATAGTCGGGTCCATATATGTAAGAGCATAGCTGAGGAATGTGTTAGTAGGCCTGAAAGCACAGTGGGTCAGAAAGTTGTTGCGGAGGGTGATAGATCGCCCTCCTGTGTGAATGTGTGGAGAAACAGTGCAGTGCTCCCAGAGCAGGAATACAAGAGGGGTTTTAGCGGTGGCTGCATATGATCAGAGCAGGCCTGGAACTGGCATATGGAGAGCAGTGAAGCCTTACGGGGGCATCCGCATGGCCCAGGGCTGGAGAAAGTTGGCGCTTGAAAGTCATGGGTCAAGCAGCTCGCGGGTGGGAGTGAGAGAGATGGGGAATATGAATGAGCATTTGCAGGGAGCAGAAATACAAAAAAAAGGAAAACAAAGGGGAATGAATGGAGTGCAGAGACCATGATCCAACAGGCTGGTGCTGAATTAGTGAGGTCCCTGAGGGGAGGCCACAGAAAGTAGTGCCAGGCTGCACAGATGAAAAGCAATTGAGGGAAGGAGGTAGACTGTTGGGCAAGGAAGGACCAATGAGCAGAAACATGTGGAAGATGGCATCTTGGGGTGAGGAGGGTGGGGGTCCAGCAGTGTGGGGACATGCCAAAGGGGGAAGAACAAAGGAGAATGGAGTCTAGAGAGAGGGTAGAACAACAGTGGCTCCTAAATATGAAAACAAACATGAGGAATATATAATAACAGAGGCAGTGAGCATGCTGAAGCTGGTGTTGGGCAGGCCATGTCACAGATGCCGTTTTGGGGCCGACCGCATGGCAGATGCCATTTTAGGAGCCAGTGTTTGTAGCACATTGAGGAAAGAAAAGACTGGGGGAAAGCACTCAGGATGCACCGCCGAATTAGGAAGGCAGTCTTTTTTTATTGGGGGGGGATCAGATGGAGCAGGATGGGATTAAAAAAACTTAAAAAGCCGGAAAGAAGCCCAGGGACATGGAAATGTGTTCATTGTTAAATGTAATATGGGTAACTCATACACTGGCTTATTGGGATCAGTAGTGTTGATGGGGGGTGAGAGATAATAAATGCTACAGCCTGAGGGCCAGATTTAACAAAGAATACCCTCCAAGTGGAATGTTGAGGCTGGGCAGGCAGCTCCTATATGAGGCTCAGGTTGAATGGAAAAGGAGCTAAGAAATGCAAGAATAAAAGTGTTAAGGAAGTAATAAAAAAATGCAGCAGAGTGGGGGGAACTATATATTGGGAGGGTAAATGGAAAAAGGTACTAAGAAGTGGGGCACTTAACAGGGTGACTGTGGGCAGGCTTCCCAAAAAAAAATGAGATGAAGGGATACGCTATCAACACAATGTGGTTTTGATTCCAAGCAGAATATGGCCCTGAGAGGAAGCAAGAACACCAAGGAGGAGGCCGTATGGAGAGTGCTGGAACTGGTTGAGGAGACCCAAAAAATGTTGGATGTAGTGGAGGACACACCACCCAGGCCAGCACTGAACACAAAGGGGCAGCAGCAGAAAGAGGGAGTTGCACCAGTGACTGAGGAAAGGAAAAAGCAACCCCCGGTGCCTCCTCAGCCAGCCCCTACTCAGCCAAACCCACCACAGCTGATCCCACCCCAGCTGCAGCCCAGCCTGGCCACATCACAGCCAAACCAACCTCAGTTGGAACCAGCAAAGATACCCAAGCCAATGACCCCCACCAAATCAGCCACTGCCATTGTTGCCATGGACCCAAATGATAACAGGTCAGATAGATCTAACCCTAGAGGGGAGTGTGAGAGAATACATAGAACAAATTATTGGATCCATGGGGGATAATGGTACTGGAAAATTGGAAGAGGTGTTGGGAGAAATCAAACAGGGTAGATGTAGGAAAAGGGTATAGAGACAGAGGTTATGTGGCCGTGGGGGGACTAAGCTTGGAGACTGGAACACCGGGGGTCAGAATTGGTGACCATGTCCCACTGGCCACAAAACAGAAAATATGGAAGGGGGAATTCGTAGATATATCCACCTTGGTAGATAAGGAAACTGTGAAGAAATATGAGGAAAATTAAAGCTTTGGAAAAAGGGATATGGCTGCAGCCCTAGTTTTACTAGGTAGGAAGGAGGAGGGGATGGTCTCAACAGGGCGAACATAGGATGCATGGTCTCTAGGGTTTACTTACTAAAGTGACGTCATACAGGAAAAGCAACCAGAGCTGGCCACACCTTTACTAGCATATTTCTTGATTATTCATAGTGCATATAAGAGGGATGGGGGCAATTATTAGCTACTATATGATTAGCTGTTTCAACAAAGGATGGCATCAAAGAGGAATGTAAGATGGGATGTTAGGCACTGAGATCTATGGTTGATAATCATGGCAGGACAAATGGGGAACAATGGGGACTGGCCGGGGAATAAGTTTGGTATACACAAGTGCTGTTGGGGCTTTAAAAGAGCTCAGTGCACCTGACCTAACTGCCACTTCAAACATGCATGCTCCAAGTGTTTGAGGTCATGCCCTGCATCCAGGTGCAGAACAGTGGGGGACAGGGGCACAGGGACTGGCATAGGCAGGAAGCCCTTTTGAGGTAATGTCTGTGGGATTCAGGGGAGCCCCTTGGGGATACAGGGGGAGGGGTTTCAGAGGAGAGAGGGGTTTCAGACAGGTAACAGGGAATATATGAGGTAAGGATCAAGCAACTTAAGGGAAAACAATACCAGCTGGCACAGTCACTGATTAAACTGGAGGTTCTGAGGGAATTGGTAAAGGATTATCCACCCTGATAGGGAAGCAGGTAGAGCACTGGGGAAGACTATACCAGCAGTTTTAACCTCCACTTTGTGGAAGACAGAAAAAGCATGAAGGCCAATAATTTAGGGTCAACAAGGGGTAAGGACAGGATGCTGGCCCAGAAAATCCAGAAAGAAATCAGAGCAGGGAGAGTAGAGGGACCATTCAAGGATGCACCGCTGGACTCTCTCAGAATGTCACCACTGGGTTTGGTCAGTAAGAAACAGCCCGGGAAATATAGGGTAATCCATCACTTGTCATATCCAGATGGGGAGTCAGTGAATGACCACATAAGGAAAGAGGACAACAGGGTAACATACATGACATTGGAAGGGGCAGTACTCATGATGCAGGTGGTAGAAGGGACATGGCTAGCAAAGACAGACACTGAAGTGGCATTCCACCTGCTACCAGTGAGACCAGAGGACTGGGACCTGTTTGGTTTTCAAATAGACAGGAAGTACTACTTTGACAAAGTCATGCCCATGGGCTGCTCTATTGCAAGCACCACTTTTGGGATGTTCAGTACCTGGCTACAGTGGGTATTCCAAGGAAAATATGGTCAGCGATTGGTGGACTATTACCTGGATGATTTTCTTTTGGTAGGAAGGGGAAGAGAAGTGGCAGGGGAAAATCTGAGGCAATTCTGGTATATGTGTGGGTGACTGGGAGTACCTTTAGCTGAAGAAAAGATGGAATGCCCTAGCCAGTGCCTAGAATTCCTTAGGATTGAGAATGATACTGAGGCTGGGGTGTTCTGCCTACCGAAAATTTAGGGCATTGCTGGGGGCAGTGAGAGGGAAGAGGCTGGTCCCACTGAATCTAGCACAGCTGCTATGAGGACGCTTACCTTTCATCTGCTAGGCAACAGTGCAGGGGAGGGCTTTCACATAGTGCTTGGCCAGGGCCATGAGGAGGGCACCCGTCCTTATCATTGGGTGGATATTTCATAGGGCACAAGGGAAGACCTGGACATATGGGAAGAATTCCTGAAAACATATAACAGGGTGACATTCTGGCAGGACAAGTGACTGCTTAATACAGATTTAGAGTTATACACTGATGTGGCATGGGGTCATGGCATGGGTGGCTGTTTTAACAGGAGGTTGTTTTTGGAACAATGGCAGAGGGAATGGGTGACAAAGGGACTGACCAGGAACATTATGTTTTTGGAGATTTTCCCAATATGGGTGGCAGCAGTGCTATGGGTAGAGGACATATGGAAACAGAAGGTAACTTTCTGGTGTGACAACAGAGCGGTAGTGGATGCACTGAACAGAAGGGGGGGCAATGTCAGAAACTGTGATGAGGGTCATGGGACAGCTAGTTTGGTGGAGCCTAGGACTCAACATGTCATTCAGAGCAACACATATAGACAGAATATGGAATACCATGGCTGATAGCCTCTCCTGTCTCCAGCTGGACAGGTTCTGGGCCATCGCTCCAGATACAGAGCACAAGAAAACAGCAGTACCTCATCAGATGTGGGAGGTTGGCCGGATAGAGCCGAGCTGCTCTTTCATAGCTCATGGTTGGCCAGTACCCTAAAAACATATGAGAGTTCATGGAGAATATTCCAGATGTTCAGAGCTGAACAAGGCCTAGAGGTAAGTGGGGAGGTCATGGAAGAGCAGGTGACAAAATTTCTAGTGAGTAAATGGGAGGAAGGAGTGGCACATGTGACCATGGGTATACACCTATCAGCCATTGGCCTAGTTTGCAGTTTAGGGGGTTGAGAAGACCCAGGAAAAGGTCAGCTAATTAGGAGAATGATGCAGGGTTGGCTAAAGCTTAGAGGAAGAGAAGTGGATGGACAATGCTCCATAACAGAGATGCTATTGGGGAGGTTTGTGAGGGTCCTGTCGGGAGTATTCCCCTCAGCTACAGAGGCATGCCTATTAATGGCTATATTTATAGCTATGTTCCATGGGGCATGTAGGATAAGCAAGGCCATGGGATGAGGGTTGAGCTGGGGGAAGGAGGTTTTTTTTTGTGGGAACAGACAACATGGCAGAGTGACAGTTTGGGGCTGTGGTTGCAGAGGTCCAAAATGAATCAGGTTGGGAAAGGGACAATGATAGAATTACATAGGCATAAGAATGAAGGGATGTGCCTGGTGCAGGCTTTGCAATGGTAAGCGGCCATTAGATCAGCAATGGAGGGCCAGCTTTTTATCCATGGTAACAGCCCCAGTAGCTGGGGCTCAGATGATGGCAGTATTGAAAAAGGTCTTGGAAATTCTGGGAGAGGATGCAAAGAGGTATTCATCCCATTCATTTAGGACTGGGGCTGCATCAGAGGCAGCAGCCAAGGGTGGTCTAAGGATGAGATTAAAAAAGTGGGAAGATGGTCCTCAAAATGTTATAAAAAATATGTGAGAGTCTTAACAAACAAATATGTATGTATCTGTTTTATTCCAGGTTGAAAAGCCAGGGCACAGAGATGGAGCAGGGCCGGGGGTAGGGGGAGAAGGAGGATGATGTGTGAGAGATGTTTAATAACTGTTTTTTCTTCATCTGATCCCACAAACCACACAGGACAGTGAAAGGTATGGATTTTCAGGCATTCATTTGTGTATTGTGAAGAGCAAAGAACAGTAGGCCATGCAGTGGGGAGGCAGCTATACTAGGACTGGAATGCCATCAGACTGCACTGGAAGGGAATTAGAGGGATGAGATAGTCACAACTATTATCACTACTAGAAGAGAAAAGGATGGCGCAACTGGAGCTGCACAGATTAATTTTGCATTTGGGGAGAAATGACCTTGGCTCCAGGCCATGTTTGGACATTTTTTGTCAAATCAAAGGGGAGATTGCTCAGGTAAAAGAATGGTGGCCTGGAGTTGTGGTGGCATGGTCAGACATGCTGCCCAGACTGGTGTAGAGACAGGCAAAAAATCACAAGGCGCTTGAAGATGCCCAGAAGCAAATGAGCAAAAGGGTGGGGGAATACATACAATCAATTGGGGGGATGGTCATAAAACACAAAAGAATACTGGAAAACTGCCATGGGCTGTATAGGGAGGACAGACTACATCTCTCTGATATAGGGATAAATACTTTTAATGTAGACCTGGGGGAAGCAAATGTGCAATGGAGACTGGGAAAGAAGTCATAGATAAGAGATGGGGAAAGCACGCCTTCCAACACAAGCTGGAGATGGGCTAGCAGAAAAAGAGAATCAAAAAGGCAGCTCCGGAGCTGTCACTGGTCAGGTGGGTGCAAACAAGAAAAAGGTAGCTAACCCAAATGCAGCACAGTCCAAAGTCAGTAGCACTCCCAGAAAACACTTACATGGACCAGGTAAATGTGCACCAAATTTGTATTTATTTGAGCAGCTTGCTCTAAAATAAAGACCACAGCCAAAGAACCTCAGCTCTATCCCTAGCCAAGGTTCTTTGTCTGTGGACTTTATTTTAGAACAAGTTGCTCAAATAAATATGAATTTGGTGCACATTTAACTGGTCCACATGAGTCTTTTCTCGGAGTGCTACAGATTTTAGCAGGAAAAGAGGCCTGGGGGGGTACCCTGGCCTGGGTGTACATCCAGGTTGGGGGAGAGGCACGTTTGGGTGTACACCAAAGGGGCAAATAGAGGTGGGGGTATGGCGGTACACCCATACCCAACAGAAGATAGAAGAGGTAACAAGAAGAAGGATGCCTCTAAGATGCACATCTGGGTGGCAAGACAGAGAATAAAGATAAGAAATTATGCATTGGGGATATGGATATATGTTTGGTGTATGGAAATAATGAATGATAAGAAATGATACTGTAAATATAAGGAGATGAATAAGGAATGAGATTTGGAATGATATGTGTGTAAATAAATATGTTGCCAACTAAGCACCCAAAAGAATAAATCATGTGGTGTGGTTATTTTGAGGAGAGGGGGATCCAAAGACAAGAAGGTTTGCCTGATTAAGGAGGCAGACCTGTTTGGTACTGGTCAGCTGACCCATGGGCGGGGGAGTAGAGATGTACAAAACTGGAAAATTTCACCTAGCGAAATATTTTGCGTAATTTCTGCATTATGCAACATTTTTCGAATAGGCAGAAAGTAATTTTGCCTCTGATTTTCCTTTTGTGTAATGTGAAATTTTACCCAATTTCACTGTAGCATAAGGTGAACATTCACCAAATTATGCTGAATTTCGCCAATGTTTTTCAATTTCGTAAGTTAAATTGTAATGCATTGTGGGTAAATAGCTGAAATATCATGTGCAGGCTGATTCCTGTCTGTTGAGTCAGAAAACAGTTCAGTCTGATGCATCACAGCCAATAAACCTTTCAAAAACCTCTTTATTTGTGATTTTGAGAGTTAATTGCTCTCAAAGACTCAATTTAGTTCCTAGTGCTGCTAGTGAACCTTTTTATGCTGATTATGTGCATGCACAAGAAACATATTGCGCCAGCTTTCCAGATGCAGGTTGTGGAGGTGCAGCACTGTTGTGGCCAATGCCCCCACAGCCTGTAAAGGCTTGGCCCGCTTTCCCCAATGCCATGGTACACTGCTGCTGACACTAGTTCAGCCAGCATGCCACAACCTTGAAACATTTCAGCCGCTGCAATCAGGGGCTGCCTCTTCATTGCAGCATCAGCGATTCACTGCAATGAGGGAGTAACCCGTCATTGCTGGGCAGAATGTTGCTTCTGTAATGTTGTTTGTGAACATAGCAGCGCCTTTCCACCCTGTTTACAAACAATATTAATCAGGCCCCAGTGTCAAGGGTGTGCCCACTCCCCCTTTGCAGCATGTGTCCCTCCCCACAGCAGTGTGTTTTTGCTGACGGGGGCCCCAATCCCCATTGGCTTCCATCTCCAGTGCTAGTTGACTTGCCGACAGGGAAGCCACTTCCCATCAGCATTATGTCCCCCCTGCCTGTTTGATGTGCCGATGGGGGAGCCCACTCCCTGTCGGCATCAGAACCCCAACCAAAAGTGTAGCAGGAAAGTTGGGCAGAGGGGGTGCCCAATCCCCCTCAGCTCCTCCACCCCCCCACTTTTGTGTTGACAGGGGTGCCAAATCCCCTGTCGGCTGCGCACACACCCCAAAACATTCAGGTGGCATGCTGGGGCACACCCAGGCGCGCAATGCCTATGAGAAAAAACTGGCCCCAATGTTTTAAACCTTAAAATACAATCCCTCACGGTCTCCCTGCCCCTCCCTCACAACCCGCACCCACCCACTTTGCACCCTCTCTCCCCACACCCCCCTCACCCCAACCTTACCTCTGGAGTTTGGTGCAACGATCTTCGGTGGACCGGAAACACGTCTGCACTCTTCAAAGCCAACTGTGAACTGAGGAAATGCTGGTAAGCTGTATAAAGGAATGAATAGGGTTTTTTCAACTTTGATGCATATCTCAGCCATTTTTTGGAATTCTGACACCAAATTTTCAACATGGTGTTTTTGGGACCCCTCCTCATGAATTCTGCCACTGTCATGGCATTATTCGGCCCCGAAAAGGTGATTTTGCAGTCACTGCATGGAATCCCCTTCAGGACTGATTAATGAAATAACAGTGCCAGTGTTCATGAGCTGGGCTCTCAAAAAGCCAATGCTGCAAATTTGGTGGAAAAAAATCCCCAAATGAGTGTTTTACGAGTGTGCATTGCGCAGTTGAGACACACACTCTTAACTTCGCTAATTTGCAATATTTTAGTGTCAGATTTTCAATACTGGCATTTTTTCACACCTCCTTGTGAACAGTATAGCTGTCATTTTTCACATCCTGGCCGAAATGTGTTTTCACACTTCTGGCACAGAATAGCACTGTTGCTGTGGGAAATCAGTGTTCGGGACAGATTAAGAAAATGACAGTGACACTGTTCATGAGCAGAGGTCCTAAAATGTCTATGTTGAAAATTTGGCGACGATACTCCATAAAATGACTGTGTTATGAGCGTGCGTTGCACAGTTTGAACGCATGCTCGTAACTTAGCTAATTAATATTTTCAATCCAGATTTTCAACATTGCCATTCTTCTGCACCTCCTTATGAACAGTACAGTTGTCATTTTTCACATCCTGGCCAAAATGTGTTTTCCCAGTTCTGGCACAGAATTGCGGGTCGCTGTGGGAAATCCATGTTTGGGACACATTATGGAAATGACAGTGACACTGTTCATTAGTAGAGATCCTAAAATGCCTATGTTGAAAATTGTGTGATGAAACTCCATAAAATGACTGTGTTATAAGCATGCATTGTGCAGTTTCCACGCATCCTTGTAAGTTCGCAAATTAGTAATATTTTCACGCCAGATTTTCAACACTGGCATTTTTTCTCACCTCCTTATGAACAGTACAGCTGTCATTTTTCACATCCAGGACGAAATTGTTTTCGTGCTTCTGGTGCAGAATACCGCAGTCACTGTCGGAAATCAGTGTTTGGGACAGATTAGGATCGAACGAGTGAGAGAGGGGAGGATTGACCGAGCTCAACTGAGCTCTGTCAGAACTGCAGTGGATTTCTTTGTGGGCAGGAAAAGGTACCAATACAGGCAGGAGCCCAGTACAAAAAGGCAGTCTGCAGCGCTGGGAGACACAGAATGAGCATGTGAGGGAGGCGGAGTGAGTGAGCACAATGGAGCTCTGTTGGGACTGCTGTCGATTTCTTTGTGGGCAGAAAAAGGCAGCAATGCATGCAGGAGTCCAGTACAAAAGGGCAGCCTGCAGCGGTGGGACAAACAGAACGAGCGACAGAGAGGGGGAGTGAGCGAGCTCAACGGAGCTCTATTGTGGCTACTGCAGATTTCTTTGTGGGCAGAAAAGGGTGGCATTGCAGGCAGAAGCCCAGTACAAAAGGGCAGTCTGCAGCTCTGGCAGAAACGGAATGAGCAAGTGAGAGAGGAGGAATGAGTGAGGTCAATGGAGCTCTGTTGGGACTGCTGCAGATTTCTTTGTGGGCAGAAAAAGGTGCCAACAGAGGCAGGAGCCCAGTACAAAAGGACAGCCTGCAGTGCCAGGAGAAGCAGAATAAGTGAGTGAGACAGGGGAGTGAGTGACCCCTCTGTCGAGACAGCTGCAGATTTCTTTGTGGGCAGAAAAAGGTGCCAGTGCAGGCAGGAGCCCAGTTCAAATTTGCAGCCTGCAGCACCAGGAGAAACAGTATGAGTGAGTGAGGGAGGGGGAGTGAGCGAGCTCAACGGAGGTCTGTCATGACTGCTGAAGATTTGTTTGTGGGCAAGAAAAGGCAGCAACGCAGGCAGGAGCCCAGTACAAAAGGCCAGCCTGCAGTGCTGGCAGAAATGGAATGAGTGAGTAAGAGATGGGAGTGAGTGACCTCAACAGAGCTGTGTCAGGACAGCTGCAGATTTCTTTGTGGGCAGAAAAAGCAGTCAATGCAGGCAGGAGCCCAGTACAAAAGGGCAGCCTGCAGCAGTGGGAGACACAGAACGATTGAGTGAGGGAGGGAGAGTGAGTGAGCTCAAAGGAGCTCTGTTGGGACTGCTACAGATTTCTTTGTGGGCAGAAAAAGGCAGCAATGCAGGCAGGAACCCAGTACAAGAGGGCAGCCTGCAGTGCTAGCAGAAATGGAACAGGTGAGTGAGAGGGAGAAGTGAATGAGCTCAATGGAGCTCTGTCAGGACTGCTGCAGATTTCTTTTTGGGCAGAAAAAGGTGCCAACAGTGACAGGAGCCCACTACAAAAGGGCAGCCTGCAGCACCAGGAGAAACAGAATGAGTGAGTGAGACAGGGGGAGTGAGCGACCTCAATGGAGCTCTGTTTGGACAGCTGTGGATTTCTTTGTGGGCAGAAAAAGGTGCCAACACATTCAGAAGCCCAGTACAAAAGAGCAGCCTGCAGCGCTGGCAGAAATGGAATAACCAACGGAGAGAGGGGAAGTGAGTGAGGTCAATGGAGCTCTGTCGATACTGCTGCAGATTTCATTGTGGGCAGAAAAAGGTGCCAACAGAAGCAGGAGCCTAGTACAAAAGGACAGCCTGCAGCACCAGGAGAAACAGAATGAGCGAGTGAGAAACGGAGAGTGAGCGACCTCAACGGAGCTCTGTCGGGACAGCTGCAGATTTCTTTGTGGGCAGAAAAAGGTGCCAAAACAGGCAGGAGCCCTGTACAAAAAGGCAGCCTGCAGCACTGGGAGAAACAGAACAAGCAAGTGAAAGAGGGGGAGTGAGCAAGCTCAACGGAGGTCTATCATGACTGCTGCAGATTTCTTTTGTGGGCAGGGTGGCAATGCATGTAAGAGCCCTGTACAAAAGGCCAGCCTGCAGCACTGGCAGAAACAGAATGAGCGAGTGAGAGAGGGGGGTGAGTGATCTCAACAGAGGTGTGTTGGGACTGCTACAGATTTCTTTGTGGGCAGAAAAAGCCACCAACACAGGCAGGAGCCCAGTACAAAACGGCAGCCTGCAGCAGCGGGAGACACAGAATGAGTGAGTGAAGGAGGGGAGAGAGTGAGCTCAATGGAGTTCTGTAGGGACTGCTGTGGTTTTCTTTGTGGGCAGAAAAAGGCAGCGATGCACGCATGGGCCCCAGTACAAAAGGGCAGCCTACAGCGGTGGGAGAAAGAGAATGAATGAATGAGAGAAGGGAGTGAGTAAATGAGCTCAATGGAGCTCTATCATGACTGTTGCAGATTACTTTGTGGGCAGAAGAAGGCGGCAATGCAAGCAGGAGCCCAGTACAAAAGGGCAGCCTGAAGCGCTGGCAGAAACAGAATAAGTGAGTGAGACGGGGGAGTGAGCAACCTCAACGGAGCTCTGTCAGGACAGCTACAGATTTCTTTGTGGGCAGAAAAAGGTGCCAATGCAAGCAGAAGCACAGTACAAAATGGCAGCCTGCAGTGCCGGGGGAAACACAATGAGAGAGTGAGAGTGGAGGAGTGAGTGACCTCAACAGAGCTGTGTGGGGACAGCTGCAGATTTCTTTGTGGGCAGAAAAAGCAGCCAATGCAGGCAGGAGCCCAGTACAAAGGGCAGCCTGCAGCAGTGGGAGACACAGAATGAGTGAATGAGGGAGGGGGAGTGAGTGACCTCAAGAGAGCTCTGTTGGGACTGCTGTGGATTTCTTTGTGGGCAGAAAAAGGCAGCAATGCATGCAGGGGCCCAGTACAAAAGCGCAGACTGCAGTGGCAGGAGAAACAGAATGAATAAGTGAGAGAGGGGGAGTGAGTGAGTGAGCTAAAAGGAGCTCTATCATGACTGCTGCAGATTTCTTTGTGGGCAGAAGAAGGCAGCAATGGAGGCAGGAACCCAGTACAAAAGGGCAGCCTGCAGTGCTAGCAGAAATGGAATGAACAAGTGAGAGGGGGAAGTGAGCGAGCTCAATGGAGCTCTGTCAGGATTGCTGCGGATTTCTTCAGAGTTCAGACAGGATGCACATGATTTTTGGGCAGAAAAAGGCGCCAACAGTGACAGGAGCCCACTACAAAAGGTCAGCCTGCAGCACCAGGAGAAACAGAATGAGCGAGTGAGACAGGGGGAGTGAGTGACCTCAACGGAGCTCTGTCGGGACATCTGTGGATTTCTTTGTGGGCAGAAAAAGGTACCAATGCAGGCAGAAGCCCAGTACAAAAGAGCAGCCTGCAGCACTGGCAGAAACGGAATGAGCAACTGAGAGAGGGGGAGAGTGTGAGGTCAACGGAGCTCTGGCGATACTGCAGCAGATTTCTTTGTGGGCAGAAAAAGGTGCCAACAGAGGCAGGAGCCCAGTACAAAACGGCAGCCTGCAGCACCAGGAGAAACAGAATGAAAGAGTGAGAAAGGGGGAGTGAGCGACCTCAACAGAGCTCTGTTGGGACAGCTCCAGATTTCTTTGTGGGCAGAAAAAGGTGCCAACACAGGCAGGAGCCCTGTACAAAAAGGCAGCCTGCAGCACCGGGAGAAACAGAATGAGCAAGTGAAAGAGGGGGGAGTGAACAAGTTCAACGGAGGTCTATCGTGACTGCTGCGGATTTCTTTGGTGGCAGAAAAAGGTGGCAATGCAGGAAGGAGCCCAGTACAAAAGGCCAGCCTGCAGCGCTGGCAGAAACAGAATGAACGAGTGGGGGGGGTGAGTGATCTCAAAAGAGCTGTGTCGGGACTGCTGCAGATTTCTTTGTGGGCAGAAAAAGCCACCAACGCAGTCAGGAGCCCAGTACAAAAGGGCAGCCTGCAGCAGTGGTAGACACAGAATGAGCGAGTGAAGGAAGGGAGTGAGTGAGCTCAACGGAGCTCTGTTGGGACTGCAGAGGATTTCTTTGTGGGCAGAAAAAGGCAGCAATGCAAGCAGAGCAGCCTGCAACGCCGGCAGAAAAGGAATGAGCGAGTGAGATAGGGCAGTGTGCAACCTCAACTGATCTCTGTCGGGACATCTGAAGATTTGTTTGTGGGCAGAAAAAAGTGCCAATGCAAGCAGAAGCCCAGTACAAAAGGGCAGCCTGCAGTGCCGGGGGAAACACAACGAGTGAGTGAGAGTGGGGGAGTGAGCGAGCTCAACGGAGCTCTATCGTGACTGCTGCAGATTTCTTTGTGGGCACAAAAAGGCAGCAATGCAGGCAGGAGCCCAGTACAAAAGGCCAGCCTGCAGCACCGGCAGAAACAGAACAAGTGAGTAAGAGAGGGGCGTGAGCAAGCTCAATGGACCTGTGTTGGGACTGCTGCAGATTTCTTAGTGGGCAGAAAAAGCCACCAACAGAGGCAGGAGCCCAGCACAAAAGGGCAGCCTGCAGCACCAGGAGAAACAGAATGAGCGAGTGAGACAGGGGAGTGAGCCACCTCTACAGAGCTCTGTTGGGACAGCTGCAGATTTCTTTGTGGGTAGAAAAATGTACCAATGCAGGCAGGAGCCCAGTACAAAAGAGTAGCCTGCAGCACTGGGAGAAACAGAGCAAGTAAGTGACAGGGGGCAGTGAGTGAGCTCAACAGATCAACGCAATTAACATTTGGCATTGACAAATGCTTGTTTTGCTTTGGTATCTTTGGATAATACTTAGTTAAACTTAGGCAGTGTTTTCAGTTTTCTCTGTGTCTGTGTCTGTGTCTGTGAGGGAGTTTAGTGGGGAAGGGTTGACCTTGTGGTGTGGTGTGGTATGGTGGTATGGTGTGGTGTGGTGGTGTGTGTGTGTGTGTGTGTGTGTGGGTGTGTGTGTGGGTGTGTATTTGTGTGAAAGCAGAGCAGGCTAGTTCCTAATATTTGACAGCTTTTTCACAAGTTGTGAGCGAGTTTCTGAAATTTCTTTTAAGTCTTAATAATTTTGTTGGTGTACCTCTTATTTGTTATATTTTTCTTACACATTGATCATTTTTGGGGTAACTTTATCTGAAAATTTACTCATTCTGAGTAGTTCTGTTCCTGTTTCCCTTTGCGTAATCACTTTTGTGATTTAGTGTTTTTATTGAAAGTATTCGTGGACACTGACCACTTGACTTGTTCATATCCAGGTGCACTACACTGTTAAATTGCTCACAGAAATTAAAATTGTGATCTAGCCTCTGCATTGCAGCATTCCTGTTATTCTATTTAATTTGCTTAATATGTCAACCCTTTCCTCCCTGTTACACCACAGGTGTTTACTACCTGACTCTACTATATATGGTGGCAAGTTAGGCAGTGGTACCATCATGGTTAGGCCTGAAAACCATTTGAAATGGTGCAGAAAAGAGCAGATTTGTGTCCTGATGGTGGATGTGAACTATGTAACTGCATGTCTGACACCTGATTTCTGTCTGAATGTACTGTAACATTTTTTGGGAAACATTTCTGGACTTCTGGGCCATGTTAAGCAGTGGCAACACCATGATTAGGCCTTAAACCATTAGTAAACAATGGGCCAAATAACATGTTTTGGTCCAGGTGGAAGGTGTGTGACATATAACAGCATGTCTGACACCTGATTTTAGTCTGAATTTACTGTAACTTTTTTGGGGAAACATTTCTGGACTTGTGGGGCATGTTAGGCAGTGGCACCACCATGATGAGGCCTGCAAATCATTAGAAACAGTGCAGCAAACAGCAGATTTGGGTCCTGATGGTGGATCTGCACCATGCAACTGCATGTCTGACACCTGATTTATGTCTGAATTTACTGTAACATTTTCTGGGAGATATTTCAGGAATGCTGGCCTTCTGGGGCATGTTGTCACCGCTGGCACCAGATGTGTTACATCTTCTTAATGTAGCAAACACAGTATGTGATGCAACATCACATATCATTGTGAAACAGTTTTTTAATAGGCACAATACTTGACATTTGTGGATAGGAGGAGGAAACATGTTAAAGAGCAGGTGACACCTTCAACATAACATTAACAAAATATAGCATTAACCAACAATTCAGTTGCATTCCCCATATATGGAGTTTGCAAAGGAAGGGCTGGCATCAGTGGAAGGCTGTGGGCCATTAGGACGCTGTGCATAGAGTCTGTATTTTTTTAATTCAAATACCTCGTGTGAGTTGCTTTAACTCAAAGTAAGAAGCAATCACCACAAGCACATATCCATAAAGTGATCTTTCTTTATTACAGCATGGCATGCAAACAATGTAAAAAATGCTTCTATGTAACTAAGATGAAAAACATCCATTCCCTCAAGGCACCATACTTCATGATACATATAAGGAATGATTGTGCCTTGGGGAAGCAGGCATTTTTAACTTGTTTATATGGAAGCACTTTTTACATTGTTTACTTGCCACGCTAGAGAATCAACAAAATCTAGCACATTACGTGATATGTGCTGTGGTGAGTACATCTATCTTTTTGATTTGAAGCAACTCACACAAGGTATTTGAATTCCCAAAAAATACACACTAGTCTGTGCACAAGGCCCAGATGGCCAATAGCCTTCGGCAGGAGCCGGCATTTCATTTGCAAACTCAATATACAGGGAATGCAACTGCATTACACATCATTATGTTGTTACAAGGAATCTTGTAGGTAAACCAGCTCTAAGAAGTAACACACACCACAAATAATAAGGGTTTATTAGGGGATGGGTACACAGACACAGTACAGAATAAGCATAAAAAATGACAGGCAAGATCAGGAGGACAAGGGCCATACGACAATGAGCGGAGATAACTAATAGAGAGAGAGAAGAAAAGGGACTGAATTCTATAGGGAGCATAAGACAGTAGCAAACAACAGTAATGGTCAATAAAAGTATTTTACATACAAAATAAAGAAACAAGACGACTTTATGAATGGATGTAGGTTAAAGAAGATAGAATAGCTGTTTTCTGTTTTTTTATCTTTTTTAGAGGGGGAACATACAAAAAACAGAATGGAAGATAAAAAAATGAAAACAAAAAAAAGCAAATTAATTTGTGCTGCCACATTAAGTGCCAGTGGGGCCACCACAGAGTTCAGACAGGATGCCCATGATTTTGTCAACTTCATACTACAGTTTAGAACTCCCCCCCGGCATCATTAAATTCCTGTCTGAATTTGTTTAACTCCTGTCAGAGATGTTGGACTTCAGACAGGACAGCTGCTAAGTCTGCATGTGTCACTGGCACTGTTGGCAGGGTGGGGGCTGCTGTGCTGCTGGCTTTAGATGGGGAAGCCCTGGAGGGGTCTTGATGTTACTGAATGCTGCTCTTTTCTGGTATGGCAAGCACAGTGAGGATGTTTAACTGGTCCAGCCAAGCCTCCTTCCTGCTCACACCCTTCAGTGCTTACACCTGCACTACTCCCCACAGCTGCACTTGATGATGCCACCATCTCTCACAATTTGAGGTCCCATTGCAGCAAGAGGTGGTGGTGGTAGACCATGTGGTTATGCTGGTCGGTTATTCCAAAGTGAGATCCACACTTTCCTCAATGCACTTCCTGCCCGTATAGATTACAGGTGACCACTGGGTCACCAATCGATATTGAGTAGAAAAATCCCAAACAGGAGAAATTTGAGGATGACAGGTCCATGGGGGGGTGCCACAGATAATGCCTCAGGCACTGACTCCTCTGGCTGCTTGGGAGAGGGCACGGTGTTCTGCTGCCTGGGTGGAGGAACAGTATCCTCCTGGTGCTGGGGAGGGGGCACTGTCTACAACTCTTGCTGGTGAGGGGGCATAGTTTGCTGCTGGGTGCTGGTACTGCAGCAAAAAGCCTCCTGCTGTGGCATTTCATTTGTGATGGTTAGCTGAAACATGCTTACAGGTGTCCCACTGTCTTCACTCTTCTCCATTGCATCCACAATCCACAAACACCACCAATTCAAACATACAAACAAAAAAAGAAACAGAGATAGAGACTCAGAGAGAGCCGGTGGGGGGGATCATACACACACAAACACAATCATCAGGTATTAAAATACGAACTATGACGAAGACAAACAAGAAAAAGTTGGAAAAAAAAAAAGCACACATTAAGCAATTTAGGTGTAAAAGTGCACTCTGCAGTCAAAGGGAATATAAATGCTGCCTGCTTCCTCAAGATATATAGCGCAGGAAATGAATCACTCACTTACTGTTTATTTATTTTATTTTATTTTATTTATTTATTTATTACAAGTCGGATTTACAATTTTTGAGTCAGAGACTCATTTACAAAGGCACCTCATTGCAGGGATGGTAGACAATAAGACATGGTATGGATTACAACAGTGGACAACATTACAGGTGCAGTAAAAAGAAACATTTAACACAGATACACTTCGGCTACATAAAGTTGCAAACTGTATGTTACAATCATGGAAATAGTAGGTCCTCAGAAGAGACAGCAGGTTACATCCCTATATAGACCTAGAAGGGATGGGAGGGGTGGGTCCTGGGAGATGGAATGGCTGTCCAGTGGACATTGTTGAGCTAGGGGGGCAAGGCGGGTGGGTCACGTAGGTCACAACAGAGGGAAAGGCCAGGGGTTAGTTGCACCTACAACAGTGGGTATTAAAGAGATGGTTCCAAAGGGCACTTTTGAAGGCACTAATTTTGGGCAATTTGGAGATGCAGCTAGGGAGGGAGTTTAGACTCTACCATGTGACCACCACCAGAGCAAAATGACCAATTCTGCATAATTTTGCTTTGGATGCGCAAGGGAAATTGGTAACAAAATTTTACCAAGAGGACATCATTTTGCAAAATGTTTCGCTATGCGAAATTGGCAATTTTGCCGTAATTTCACCAGCAAAATAACATTTCACTGCATCTCTAGTGGGGAGTATTCAGTCTGAGGGCAAAAGTAAGGGAAAGGGGCAAGGGAAAGAGATGGGGGGATGGGGAGGGAAGAGCCCCTAGGGAACAAAGGAAGAGATGGGGCCAGTTGACGGACAGAAAAGGGGGAGGAGATGAGAAAAGGAAGGCTAACAGGATTGACCAGAAAAAGAGAGAAAGAGAGAGAGAGAGAGAGGAGTGAGCAAGGAGGGTGTAAAAGGTGCTGTAAGGATGAGGGAGACCTCATTCTTTGCTGTTAGTGGAGTAAGGATAGGACAGATGAGACACAAGTTATAAAGGGTGCAAAGAAGGGTACAACAGAAGGAAGGAATAATGATTTGTCCAAAACAAGGGAAGAGAAAGGATGAGGACCACAGTGGGGGGCTGTTGAAGGTGGATAGCAGTACATGGCAGGAGAAGTGTGAAGAAGAGAACAAGGAGGTATATCAAGAAGGGAAGAAGAAAAAGGGGAAACGAGACCTGGGGAGAGGGGGAGCCTAGCCTGAGTGTTCATCCAGGCTGGGGATATGCCCTTTTGGTGTACACCCAAGAGGCAAGTGGAGGTCGTTGTATGGGGGTACACTCATACCCAACAGGAGATAGAAGAGGTAACAAGGATGACGCCCAGATGTATGTTTGGGTAGTTAGACAGAGAATAAAGATAAGAAATTATGTGTTGGGGATATAGATATATGGTAAATGTATGGAAATAATGAATGAAGATATATGATACTGTAAATATAAAGAGATTAATAAGGAATGAGATTTGGAATGATATTTGTGTAAATAAGTATGTTGCGAACTGAGCACCGAAAAGAACAAAACATGTGGCGTGGTTATTGTGAGGGGAGAGGGATCCAGGGACCAGCAGGTGATTGCAACGTTTTTAAACTAAGCAAGGTTACAAGTGGTAGCACTCTTCTCAGTAAAATTCATTAATAAAAGAATTGTATTTTTCATTTTCATTTTTAATTTTTATACTTGATAATTTGATGAGCATCACTGCCTGTTTTCACAAGTGGCAAGTAATACATTTAAACATAATCACACAATACTAAACTATTAATACAATACATAACATAGTACACAATAATCAATACTGGCCAAAGGCTAGTTCCTAGAAGAACTAGTGGTACAAGAACATGAGGTAAAACTTTCCAGGTAAACCCTAAGTTTTGGTATAAAAGTGGTCATTGTTAGACAATTATTAATTGCTGTTGGGATAGAGTTGAAAAGGATAGTAGCTCTAAATGAAAATGATTTCTAACCAAAGGTTTTCTTTAATTTGGGAATCATAGACTGAGTCTTGCACTGGGACTTTGTCCCAAAGGGGTTAGAGCCTATGGGGAATAGGGACAGAACTGTAGCAGGGAACTGATCCTTAGAAACCTTGAATAACAGGGTACTGAGTTTTATCTTAATTCTGTTTTCCAATGAAGGAAGACTGGCATTTCTCAATAGGCCACAACCATGTGTCCCATGAGGAAGGCCTGATACAAATCTTAACATACTATTATTATATGTGACTTTGAGTTTAGAAATGGATATTTTTTACCTTTGTTTTACCAGAAGAGACACATCAAGCTGAAAGTTTGTTTACAGGTGCAACCTGGGAGCACAAGGAAGTCAAGTGACTTGCTCAGGGTCACACAGTATGCAAGTGGGGGCTGTGGGATTCAAACACAGGTCCCCAGGTTTGCAGCTCAGAGCCTTAAACCACTGTGCTATACTGACTCCTAGTTTTTCATTAGTAGATGAATAAATAAGAATACCATAATCCAGTGCCCCTAATAAGAAACCATGGGTAAGTTGAGCCCTAGATTGTGGAGTCAAAAACTGCTTCATTCTGTACAGTCCCCCTAGTCTCTGATGAACAGCTTTTATTAATGTTAAAATATGATTTTTGAATGTTAATCTAGCGCCTAAAATAACCCCAAGGTATCTAAAATGGTCAACTTTCTCTACCATATCCCTGTTTACATCTACATTCAAAGGAAGGGCCCTATTGTGTTTACTAGAGCTGGAAAATACCATATATTTTATTTTTTAACATTCAATATCATTTGTTTGGAAACTAACCAGTTATGAAAAAGCAAAAATTCACTTTGGACAATGACAACAGTGACTACTGGATCACTATTATTGTACTAAATGACAACATTGTCAGTAAATAAAATCATTTGAGACTTCAGGCAAGTTTGGGGGGCAAAATTCATATGGAGTGAAAAAATAAGGCACCAAGGATGGAGCCCTGTGGGACTCCATACTTGTTTTTTCTGGGTTGTGATAATACTCAGTCAATAATTTTTTTGTGAGCTGTTTCAGTAAGATGGTTGAAAAACCAATCAATAACCTCATTAGAAAAATTAACTTCAGAAAGTGAAGAATGAACCAAACCGTGATTAACGATATTGAAGGCCTTGGCGAGGTCCACAAAAATAGTTGTGACACAGTCCCCTTTATCAAGAGAAGTCTGTATGCAGCCAGTGAACAAAAGAAAGAAAATCAAAGAGCCATTAGTTCACTGAAACAAACAAAAGCCACAGCAATACTGCCCTACTGCTTTACATCATAATTGTGATGCTTTGTCAGGGGGAAGGTCTCTCGTGCTATGTCCTGCAATTTATTCACACTATTTAAAGGTATACTGCATGGATACAGTACACAGCATTTAAACCACATCAAATAGCCACAGAAAAATATGTTATATGAATCCATATAAATGTGCTCCCCAAATTCACTAGGTGAATAAAAATGTATAAACTGAACAGCATACACATAGTTACAGCCACTTCATCATAATACTGACTTGAATTAAACATATGAAAATAAATATTGATCTTCTAAGACCCTAAGAAAAAAGAAAAAAACATACAATATGTTAAGAAATAAATCTTTTGTATAAATATAAAATGATAATACAGCTGCAAGTGGAAAATAAAACTGGGGGGGAGGCAAGAAGGAAAAATAAACAAAAAAGAGAGTTTAAAAATAAAATAAAAAAAAATATTCAAAGGCTACTATTACAGAAAAGTGCCAATCAATTAATGACTCCATCCAAATAGCAGCAATAATTCCACTGCATAAATGCAGAAAAACCAAAACAGGAAAAAGGAAGAAGAGAACACTCTACTTATGGGCTGCTAGGGCTGCTACTGTATATATAAAAAAGTGCCCAAGTATGAAAGTGCCTACATAAAATAGGAAGGAAATAAGAAAAATGGGATTACAAGACAAAACATCCAAAGCAGTAAAAGATTAATACTGTTATATTTAAATATACCATACATTCACAATGAAGTTTATATTATCTAATGAAAAACAGAAAAGAATGGAGAAGAGGGTTGTAGGGGAAAGTAAAGCTTAACTGGGGAATCAGAAACACTAGAATAACAAAATAGTACAGAATTACAAATTACAGAAGACTTTACCAAATCAATAGAAAAGGACACTGAAAAGCAAAATGTTACTTATTTCATATGTCCAAAAATGGAATTGTATCAATACTTTCATTTAACTCAAGCTGCGTGTGAGCCCTTAAAACAAAAATCAGTCTGGTCTCACATTAAAGTAAATTTGCCTATCCCCCTCTTGAATTACTTGGTACATGTTCAATACCTATAATATGAAAGCAACTTGGATTAATGTTATGAAACATGGCAAAATGTGTTCCAACTGGGGAACCTGGTTCCTGTCTGTTAATGGAATTAATATGTTCCTGAACTCTTTCTTTAAAAGCACGGAGCACGAGTCCCACATAAATTTTGGGGTAGGAGCATGTAACAGCATAAACCACAAAGGTGGTTCTACAGTTGATGAACTTATGAATATTTAAGGCCTTATTCAAAATAACGCATGGAAACGTGTTTTCTTGTAGGCAATATCTACAAACATTGCACCGGCCACATCAAAAGCAACCAATGGGCTTTGGTAGCATCCAAGCAGGTTGGATTCAACTAGAAGGTTCTCTAGAATAGAAGCTATTGGTTAACAGATCTTTAAGGTTGTTCCCATTTGAATACAAAATTCTGGGCAAAGGACCTAATTCCTTGTTAAAATAGGGTCCCCATATAGCACATTCCAGTGTTTGTGAACAATAGCCAAAATTTCCAGATAGAGGTAATTGTATTCAGTCACTAACATGACAGGTTGATTTGTTACTGATGTTTTAGGTTTTGGAATTAACAAACCACTCCTTGTCTATGACAAGTGGGATGACAAGATTCTCCGCACCAGGATCTGCAATATCTGGTTGAGTAAGTGGTGCAGAGAGAAAAGTTTCTGGTTCATTGAGGACTGGGGCCCCTCATTGAGGGATGGGGGCCTGTACGGGGACATGGCCTTTATCCATCCAGTTGAGGGGCTGCAGTCCTCAGTGAAATGTTTAAATGCTACATTGCAAAGCATTTAAACTAGCCTGGGAGGTGGGAGATGGAATAAGACAAGGAGACAGAAACTGTCCTCCCCAAAAAAGTTTCCTATGCTAACTGCCGAATTCTTGAGGGAGTAAAACCCCAGATGGAATCAAATAAAATTGTAATCTGAGAAGTAGAGGAACAAATTGAAACTAAGAAAAAGAGTGGACATGATAAAGGAGGGCCAAGGGCAAAAAGAAGAGAATGTGATAACACCATTTGGAGATCCATGTGTGCCAATGCTCACAGCTTGGGCAGCAAAACAGCAGACATAGAGGCTACCATGGCAGAAGTAGCCAGGGACATAGGAGCCATTACAGAAGCCTGGTTCAATGAAAACCAGAACTGAGATGCAGCTGTACCAGGATATAATCTGGTTAGAAAAGACAGGGTAGAAAGAAAATGGGGAGGAGTGGCTCTTTCTGTAAAAAATAACATAAAGGCTACAGAAATACAGGAGTGGAAGGATGGTGTAGAAATAATGTGGGTCACCCTGGAAAAGAGGAAAGGGGAAGTTCTTCAGATGGGGTGGTCTTTAGGCTGCCATCACGGGGGAAGAAATGGATAAGTAAATGTTGGAAGCAATACATAAGATGGCTCACAAGGGAGAGATGTTAATAGTGGGATACTTCAATCTGCTACACAATGATTGGAGCCTCCCTGCTGCAGCAATGACCAGGAATAGGGACATCCTGGGCTCCCTTCAGGTGGTGTTTCTCAGGCAACTGGTTTAAAAACCAACTCACTCCTGAGGGGGCACTGCTGGACCTCATACTGACAAACAGCAACAGCATTGCTGATATCACAGTGGAGAACCACCTAGGGACCAGTGATCACTAGGCAGTGTGGTTTAACATAAGAACAGGACCAGAATCAAGCCACATGAGTACGGGGATCCTGGACTTCAGGAAGGCCAATTTTAAGAAAATGGGGGAATGCTTCAGGGATGCCCTGGCAGGGATAGGGATACTAGGGGGAGTGGAAGAACACTGGGCTACAATAAGAGAGGGAACTGAAAAAGCTACTAAGCTCTGTGTCAAGCAGGTCAGCAAGGGCAACAGAAAAAGAGACCGCATTGTTATCTTGAGAGGTAATGGAAAAAGTAAGAGCAGAAAAAAACTAGCCTTCAGAAAATACAAAAGAACACAGAAGGAGGAGGATAGGGAAAGTTATCATGAGAAACAAATGGAGGCAGGGAAGGCAATTTGGAGTGCAAAAGTGAAAACAGAGGAAAATATAGCCAAATCAGTAAAAGAGGGGTTAAAGCACTTTTTAGATACATTATTGAAAAAAGGAGCTCCGAGAGAGAGATAGTAAGACTGAAAGGGGAAGGGGGAGTTTCTGTAGAAGAGGACAAGCAAAAAGCAGACATAAACAAATACTTTTGTTTAGTATCCATGGAGGAAGGGTTAGGAAAAGGGCCTTTGTTAAAAGGCAAGGGCATAAAGGGTCAGAAGGTGGACACTAGCCCTTTCACAGTGGAAAGAGTACTAAAGGAGTTGTCAAAATTAAATGTAGATAAGACATTGGGTCCAGACGCATTGCACCCCAGGTTGCTGAGGGAGCTCAGGGAGGAGCTGGCTACACCTCGGACAGCCCTGTTCAACCTGTCACTAGAAACAGGGAAGTTACTGAGAGACTGGAAGAGAGTGGATGTAGTCCCACTCCACAAAAGTGGAAAAAGGGAGGAGGTGGAAAATTACAGGCTGGTCAGCCTAACTTCAGTATTGGGCAAAGTAATGGAATCACTACTGAAGTAAAGGATTGTAAAATACCTTGTTAACAGCTATCTACAGGATCCAAGGCAACATGGATTCAGAGGAGGGAGGTCCTGCCAGACAAACCTGATTGAATTCTTTGACTGGGTAATAAAGGAAGTGGACCAGGGAGAGGCGGTTGATGTGGCCTATTGGGATTTCAGCAAAGCTTTCAACACCGTTCTACATAGAGGGCTGGTAAACAATCAGAGTAGCTTAGGAATAGGCACTAAAATAATAAAATATGAGGAGAGTTGGCTTAGTGGTAGGAACCAAAAGTAAATGGGGTACTGTCTTGGGAAGACAAGGTGACTAGCAGGGTGCTGCAGGGGTCAGTATTAGGCCCTGTCCTCTTCAATGTCTTCATTAGAAACACAGCAGAAGGACCGGAGGGGAAGGTATGCCTGTTCATGGATGACACAAAAATCTGCAACATCATAGACACACCAGTTGGATTAAAAGAATAAGGCAGAATTAAAGGAGTTAGAAGAATGGTCACAAGTTTGGCAGCTAAGATTTAACACAAAAAAGTGCAAAATCATGAACTTAGAGCACAAAAGCCCTGGGGAAACATACCAACTCTGAGGGGAAGTATTAGCAGTCACAAAACAGGAAAGAGATCTGGGGCTTATCATTTTTAATGACTTGAAGGTAGCTAAGCAGTGTGACAAGACAGTGGGAAAGGCTAGTAGATTGCTCAGATGCTTAGGGAAGGGTATCACCAGCAGAAACAGGGAGGTAATAATACCCCTCTGTTGATCGCTGGAGAGATCCCACCTCGAGTACTGTGTACAGTTCTGGAGGCCCCATCTCTGAACAGACATAGATAGGGTAGAGGTGGTGCAAATGAGGGCAATGAAAATGGTGCATGGCCTGTATCAGAAGCTCTACAAAGAAAGGTTTAAGGATTTAAATACTGTATGTACTACATAGAAAGCGGGGGATGGGGATATGACAGAGACATTCAAATGTCTCACCGAAATAAACAAGGTACTAGAAGGGAGCATTTTCCAAAGAAGAAAATGCTCAAGGTTAAGAGGTCACAAAATATAAAGATGGAGAGAGGGATGATCTGAGGAAATGTGAGGAAGTACTTCTTCATGGAGGGAGTGGTAGACACTTTGAACAGACTCCCAGTGGAAGTGATGGAGACTAGATGTCAGGATTAACAATGCATGGGATAGACACAAGGGAATCTTAGAAGAAAGAGGGTTGTGTGTAAGCTGGAGTTCAAGTAGGGTCTCCAGTGGAACTATAGGTAGAGAATTTTGATTGGACTAGGTGGGACACATGGTCCTCATCTGCTGACAACTTCTATGTTTCTATTTCTTTGTTTAACCTGCATGCCTTGTTAAAGACTTCATCTAATAATACTTCAGAATAACCCAGTTTCTGAAATCTGTAAGTTCTTGAGACTGTGCATCAAATCCTTCAATAGTGGAACAGTTTTTTCTTAACCTAACATATTAACCATATGGGATACCTTTTTTTAAGGTGAGGTGGATGGCCAATATATGCATGTAAAAGCATATTTACAGAAGTTGGTTTTCTAAATGTCTCACTCATCACAAGACTACTATTTATCCCATATAATGAAAAATACAAAACAGTAATAGAATTAAAGTCACTACAGTGGGTAAAGCTGAGACCAAAGTCATCATCATTAAGACAAATCAAAAATTAAGTCACTGACTGTTCGTTCCCTCTCCCTACAATAAGTAAATTGTCTATGCAATGACCCCAAAAGCAAATATGTGGCAGAAAAGAATTGATGGCATTGTTGAACATGTTGGTCCCCTCCCACCAAGCCAAAAATAGATTGGCAAAGGAGGGGGCCATCGTGGTACCCATGGCCATACCTTGAGCCTACAAATAAAACTTAGAATCAAACATAAAATAGTTACTTAGAATCAAACACAAAATAGTTACTTGTTAAAATTAAGTTCACTGCATCCAGAATTAATTCTTTAGAACAGTACTGAGCAGTCACAGACTTCTCAACATGGTATGTCGGTGCCCTTAATCCCAAATCATGTCTAACAGATATATACAAACTCACATCTATAGTTACCCATTAAAATTTTGAGGACCAGGCCAGCTGTTAGATATTTGACAAAACATCCATAGTGGTATTTCTTCAATCAGAAGTGGTGGCATCAAAGACAGTAAGGGAATTCAAACTCACTTGGGATAGGCAATGTGGGAAAATTAGGAAAAAAAACATAATTGGGAGGGTAGCCACCTTGGACAGACTAGATAGACCACACAGTCACCATCTGTCGACACTTTTCTTATGTTTTTATGTTCTAGTGTCATGGATGTAGGATGATTGTACATGTACTACAGTTTAAAAAAAATGCTCTATGAATGTCAACATCTTTTCAGATAATGAGTCACATAAAGAGATAATTGGTCTACCAGGTAGGTTTGTCTGGTCCTTATGCATTTTTAGTACAACATATATGGTAGGCACTGTAGGAAAATCTGCTTGCATATAATTTATTTCATTTCTGAGTAATTTGTCCTGTGGCAAATGCTTCCTGTAAAAAAAAATCAATATGTTTTTTCAGATCCTTAGATGGATCACATGTTAAACATCTGTAACTGTTCATGTCACTTAATTGTCTGTAGATTTCATTTTCATATTGTTTTTTGTTTAAAATTACAATGTTTCCACCTTTGTCTGCTTCTAATATTTCTATGGAAGGATTGGATTTAAGTTCCATAATAGCAGATTTTTCATGTTTGGTTAAATTCTGTTGATGGCACCTCCATTTGGTATGGAACAAATTGTCAATGCCCCTTTTGACTAATTGTTGATATGTTAATAAGGCTGCGTAGTTGATAACAGGCCGGTTGAATGTAGAATGTTATCTAAATTTAGTGACATGTGATAGAACTGTTACATAATTTTCGACTGATGTTTCTACTTAATAATCCAAATCTATTTCTGGAAATTCAGGGTCCTGTGCTGATTGGTCAAAATGTTCTGATTCCCCCAATAAAGAAGAAAGAGTCAGCATCAAAAGTCTGAATCTGTTCTAAATTTCCAAAACCCATATTAGCTTGCTTGCAAAAAAAGTTTCTTAAATGTAACTTGAAAAAAACCTTTTAATGTAAAATAAAACAGTTAAAACTCATTTATCTTAATGTCCATGAAACAGATTAGTCCCCTTTGGAGTACTTTGGTCTGAGTGGATGTTAATTGTTGGTCAGATAAATTAATTACGCCTGAGTATGACTCCTCAGATTGTCTACTAATCACCTTGTGTTTGTCTCCTCCTCATTGACCCCTGTGTGTTTTATGTTTCTTTTTAATAAAGGGGTTATTGTGATGGTTGGCATGGCTCAGAAAAAGAAACCCGGTGAACACGTTGTCCAGGTTGTGATTCAGAAGAAACTGTAGTAGAATTCTCAATAGGGACCCAAGATCTACTTTTATTTCTAGACTTTGATTATTTATGGTCCCTGTTCAAAGATCTACTTCTCAATCTACCTCTCATTTCATTTCTTGGTTATTGGCATGCAAAAATTTGATCGGAATCATAATCAGATGAATCTTGTTTAAATTTGCCTTTTTTTTCACTCTGCAATATCTTTCTCATGTGAAACAAGCCTTTTTTGTAAGGTAATTTCATAACTTTTAAAATGAGAATTGTCTTTAAACTGTAATAATTTCTTCTGAATCTCCTCAGTTTCTTGAATTATTGTGTTATAAACATCTTCACCTTGATCAATTAGTATATTGATTAACTCATTCAAACAGGTGGTAAGCGCCTTTTCACATCTATTTTGGTATATAGCTTAAAAGAAAACCCCTGTTGGTGTTTTGTCAACTCTAAGTCCATTGGGTGCCCACTTCTTTTCACAGTACTCTGGAGGATTTGTTTTAAAAAGATTAATCTATTTAAAACTGAGATTTTCAAAATCATTAAACAGTACCTTGATATTGGAGTTTGCCCTTTAAGGGGCAGACCAGGTTGTCCTGGTGCACACCTTCCCTCTGTCATAGAATGGTTGTGCTCAGGAGCGGCGGGGGAGGAAGGAGAGGGGCTAAGGGCCAGAACAATGGACAGGTAAGAGGAAAGGGAAGGGTGAAGGGAGGTACATAAGGGACAGCACAAGGGGGCCTTAGCCACTTTTTGCTGGAGTTTTTGATTTACGGAAGCTACAGCACATCAGATTGGCAGAACTATTGGTGGAGGTTTGTGCACCAGGAAATCAGGTAAAATTTAAAGGAGAGAATAATGAGGTTTGGATGTGCTTTAAAAAAAAAAGATTGCATACAATGCTGGAAATAAAAGAGATGTTTTACAATGGTTGCTAGTTGTTTATAAAAAAAAATGAAATAATTCATCTGTATAGGAGGTTTCTATGTTTAGTTGCATGGCTTGGCAAGATACCATGCAGATTGAAGGGCCAGGAGCAAAGCGAATGGAGCAAGCGGTGCCTGAGCTTGTTGGGGCAGGCTAGGCGAGGGCTGGTTGGAAAAAAGACCTGGGGAGAACAAGTTTTGGTCAGAGAGAAATGAGCTTTTCTTTTGTGGCACATGGCTGAGAGTAGGGGCAGGTAGCAATCTTCTGATAGCCGATGTTCCAGAGGGAATCAAGCACTAATAAAAAACCAAAAATTAGCATTTGTAGAACATGGATGGGAATATTGTCTGTAGCAATCCTATGGAGCGCAGTTTTAAGAGAAATCGAGCGTTTTTGTAGCACATTGGCTGGGAGCAGTGTCGAGAAGCAATCTGGTGGAGAGCAGTTTGGTCAGAAGGAAATGAGCATTTGGTTCCAGCACATGGCTGGCGGTACTGTCGAGGGGCCTCAGCGGTAGCAAGCAGTGGCGTCAGCAAGCACTGAGCAAAAGAGAGGATCACAGGGAAAGGGCTAATTCCACCAAAAATGAGCGTGGTGGTGCAGCGCAAGGCTGAGGGGACAATGAGCTGTAGGGTGGTTGGTGTGGGCCTAGAGAAGATGAGGCTGGAGGACAGGGCTGTCTAAGATGGAATGGTGTGGGGATAGCACACTGAACTTGTGGGGCAGCATGGCGTGAGGTCTGGGGCTGGCATGAGCTCTGCAAGGGACCTGAATGGGAGGCTAAGAGGTCATTGGGGATAAGGGAGCAGCAAACACAGGGCTGGAAGGCTTGGGGGGCAGCAAGCTGTGGGTTTTTTATGGCAAGGGACCTCACGAGGAAGGTGGGGAAAATGCCCAAAAGCCTGCAATGGGCCAGAAGTGAGTGGAACAGGGAGCAGCGCCTGGCTGGAGAGAGCTGGGGGGTATAAAAAAAAATCTCTTGGCCAGCACTGGGATAATGGGATATTGGGTGACTAGTGAAACATGGTTACAAACTATGAGGGGAAGGGGGGGAGAGACCAGGATGGGAAGTGGCCACAACTAAAGTTTTTTTTTTGTGTGGGGGACTGGCACATGTGACCACGTGGTGGGAAGGAGCATGCAGTAGGCCGTGAGGCAAGCTGCTTCGGGGGATTAGGAGGAGGCCTCGGTAGACACTGAGGTTTTGGGGAGTTTCATAAAGGGCCAACGTGGAGAGGCCCATTAAAGGAGGAACTAAATTTTGCCATAGCAACCCACGGGTGACGCGGGGCAACAGAAAGTATGGTAATTGGTGGCATGGGGCCTCGCGAGGGGGGGAATAAAAGGTCAAATGCCTGAGGGACCCAGAAGAGGAAATGGAGCAGGTAGCAGTGCAAGGTTGCGCAAAAAAGAAAATGGTGTAGGCCGCGAAACAAGCGTTTTGGGGGAGCATAGAGGAAAAGGTTTTTGCAGACACAAGGGCATAGTTTGATGGTTTTTTCAAAAAAAAAAGTAAAGGAGGGCCAACAGAAGGTGGCCCAATACAGGGAGGAGTTAAGTAGGTATAGTGACCCTCGGCGTGACGTCACACGTAGCGTGACAACCCCCCCCAAAAAAAGAAAGAGACATCGGGGGCAAAAAGAATACAAAGAAAAGAAGACATGCAGGAAGGATGGAAAGAAAAAGCTGAATGGGCACGAGGGTGCAAAAAAAAGGGGACACAAAAAAATATATATATGGTGATGCAGGCATAGAATGACTCTTATTCTCTTCCTATAGTTGTCTTCACAGGGAAAAAGCGAAGGAAATGGCACCAAAGAAAAGCAAGCCATCAAAGGAGGATGCCTACAGGGCCATAATCGAGTTGGCGGAGAAAGCCAACCAAATGTGGGAGCTGGTGGAAGGGGAGGAACCAGGGAGACCCGGGAAGAAAAGGAAAGCGGGCCCAGAGAAAGGGGGCAGAGGGAAATGACCAGCCGACGGGTAGCATAGCCCCACTAGGGTACCACCGCTTATGGTGGAACCCCCAAGGGAGGCAGATCCAGTACCTCTGCAGCCCATAGACTCGGGAATGCCAGTACCTCCCCCCGATCAAGGCGGAATCTTTCCTGGTGAACCCAAGCCAGACCCCCAGAACGTGGTTTTCCCTCTGCAAACCATAGGAGTTCACCCTCCTCCTCAGCCACAAGGAGAGAAAAGGGGGCAGTTGGAAGAGGCAACGCCACACGGCCCAGACAAGGTTACAGGTAATGCACCCAGCACAGTGGGGGATAGTATAAAGGAATACCTAGGTCAAATTGTAGTGGCACTGTGGACAGGAGGTTTAGGGCAGATGGAATTGGCTCTGGCAGAAATTAGGGGAGAAAAAGAGGTGCCAAAAAGTAATGAAGAGAGTGCAGAAAAAGAAGGGAAAGGTACAAGGGAGATGGGGCACCCGGGATGAGGATAGGACAGCATGTCCCACTGGCCATGAAAGAGAAAATATGGAAAGGGGAGAATGTGGATATATTTGCTTTGGTGAGCCGGGAAGCAGCAGCAAAGTATGAAGAAACTGAGAACATAGGTAAGAGCAAAATGGCAGCGGCAATAGTGCTTTTAGGAAAAAAGGAGGAGGACAAGTTCACAAAGGGAAAGACCTGGGATGGATGGTTTGTAGGTTTTGCCACTTTCTCAGCCATTGTCTTGGAGAAAAGGCCAGAGCTGGTTATTCCGCTCTTCACGTATTCCTTGATAATAAGGATGCCAAAGGCAAAAGGGTAGGGTGGGGTGGCTGTATTATGACAAATTCTTTCAACAGAGCATGGCAACATTTGGGGATTGAGATGGGACACGAAGCAATTAGATTTGTGGACAGACTACATTACTGATCAGTCCACGCATGACGGGGAATGAGGCAAGAAAGGGTTGACACCCCAGAGATGTTGTTGGGCCTACAACAGGGCATTTTGCTCATGACCCCAATGTCGCTTTCACCACGCTTGCTCAAAATGCGGTGGAGGACACCCGGTGAGCAGATGCAGGATGGCATGGACCCAAGGGGCACAGGGACATGGGGGACAAGGGTCAGGTCAACAGTACTTTTGGGAATAACAGGGGTTTAAAGGGCAGACATGGAATAAGGGTGGGAGGGGTAGACGGAACATGAGCAGGGGGGTCAGAACCACTGATCAAAAGAACCCTGCACAAGATGGGAGGGGGGCTGGGGAGCAGAAATGGGGGTGATTGACAAGGAGCATTTCAGGGTAGTTAGAACCCCCATCAGTGTAGAGGCATGGGCAACCTGTTCGGACAGATATTTGAACAGAGCAGTAAGGGGGATGATTATACAAGGTTTTAAGATGGGGTTTTCACTACAGTGTGATGGACCCAGGCAAACGAGAGAGGCGGGCAACTTGGGATCCGTTAAAGGAAAGGAAGAAATGTTGAGACAGAAGATAAAGAAAGAGAGGGCAGCAGGGAGGGTAGAGGGCCCATTCAACACCTCCCATCTGCGAGATATGCGGATCTTGCTATTGGGTTTGGTACCCAAGAAGCAAGAAGGAGAGTACAGGGTGATTCACCACCCATCTTATCCAGAAGAGGATTCGGTGAATGACTTCATCGGGGAGGAACACAGTAGCGTGTCATATGCAACACTGGAGGATGCAGTTCGGATAATCTGGGCTACTAAGGATGCATGGATGGCAAAGATGGATACTGAGTCTGCCTTTAGACTGCTACTGGTTAGGAGAGAAGACTGGGATCTATTGGGTTTTAAAATTGGGGAGCAGTATTATTTTGACAAAGCCATGCCAATGGGGTGTTCCATAGCGTGCGTGACATTTGAAGCTTTCAGCACGTGTTTGCAATGGATATTCCAAGAAAGGATGGGTTATAGAATGGTCATTCATTATCTAGATGACTTCCTTTCCATTGGGAGGGGAAAAGGGGAGACATAGAATATGCTGGGTAAGTTTCAGGAATCATGTAGGGAACTAGGGGTGCCACTGGCACCAGAAAAAACAGAAGGGCCCAGCAGGGTGATGGAATTTCTGGGGATTGAGATAAATGTACCAAAAGAGATATTCAGGCTGCCAGACAATAAAGTGAGGAAAACTGAAGGAATTGATTCAATTACACACCAGCAGGAGAAGGGTACAGCTGAAACAGGTCCAGCAAGTATTGGGGCACCTGAACTTCACCTGCATAGCCATTGGACCAGGGAGGGCATTCACACAGAGGTTAGCTAGGACTACAGCAGGAGTCACCAGACCACATCACTGGGTGGACCTGACAAAAGGTGTCAGAGAAGATTTTGGGATATGGGAGGAATTCCTGAAGGAATATAACGGCTGTTCGTTCTGGCAAGAAGAGTGGGAGTACAACACAGACCTCGATCTCTACACAGACGCAGTCAGGGGGTCTGGCATGGGGGGGTTACCTGAGGGGCAGGTGAGTCGCAGAACCATGGCCTGGTAGCTGGGTAAAGGATGGGACAATAAGAGATATAACATTGCTGGAAATCATGCCCATATGGGCATGCTCCCTGGTATGGGGGAAGGAACTACAGGATCAGAAAGTGACCTTCTAGTGTGATAACAGATCAGTGGTAGAGGTCCTAAACAACAGGGGAGCCAGGCCAGAGACCATCATGAAAGTATTACGACGTTTAGTTTTAAGGGCTTTGCAGCTGAACATGTCATTCAGAGCAAACATTTAGAAGGGGTACACAATACCCTGGCTGACAGCCTTTCCCGTCTGCAGCTGGACCATTTCCAGAGGCTGGCACCAGCAGCGGAGGAACAAAAAACACCTATACCAACAAACATCTGGGATGTTGGCAAGAAGAAGCAGAACTGCTTTTTCACAGCTCATGGGCACCTTGGACTCTGAAGGCTTACGATGGGGTCTGGCAGGTGTTTCAGATATTCGGGGCTGAGAACCAGATGGAGGTAAGTGGGCCACTCACAGAGGAACAGTTGGGAATGCTCACCATTGATCAGTGGCAGAAAGAGACCGCCCACACCACAATGACGCTTTATCTGGCAGGGATTAGTGTTATCTGCAGCCTAAAGGGTTGGAAGGACCTGGCAAAATCACTGCTCATCAGGAGAGTGATGCAGGGATGGGGCAGGTTGAAACATAGGCCAGGAGATAATAGGAGGCCAATAGGGGAGCAGTGGCTAATAAGGCTAAAAGAGGTGATCCCAGTAATATGCAGATCAAAGGCTGAGGCCCAGCTATTTCACATGATTTATGTGATAATGTTTGCAGGGGTGATGAGAGTGAGTGAGATGGTAGGCCATGGGAAAGAGGACAAGGAAGGAGGCTTGGGACAGGACCATGTAGCTGGGGGGTGAAAGAGATACAGATCAAGCTCAGGAGGTCAAAAACAGACCAAAGAGGGCAAGGTTGCATGGTGACACTGAAGGGGCAAGTAGAGGTTGCAATATGCCCAGTGCAGGCTCTGTGGGATTTTGCCACAGAGCAGGGGACCAGGATGAGAAAGCTATTTGTACATGGTGACGGGAAAAGGGTCACTGGCTATCAAGTCACAGCATTGCTTAAAAAGGGCATGCAATTCATGGGGGAGGACCCAGCTAATTACTCATCCCATTCCCTATGGATTGGGGCTGCCTCACAGTTGGCAGCAATGGGGGAACCTGGGAAGGACATTTTGGAAAAAGGGCACTGGCGGTCAGCCAGTTATAAGAGATACATTAGAGCATCGAAGTAAGAAAAAAAAATGTGGGTATTGAAGGTAGTGCTCCTAGGGGGACCTGCAGGTTGGGGGAGAAGGGAAAAGTTGGGGAGCAAAAGGGGAAAGAAATGGGGGGGATAATACGGTGATGATACTAAGAGTATGTGTAAAATAATTAATTTTCATTGAACCCCATAGGTAGAGGGAGGAGCACGGAAGTCTGGATCTGCAGCCATTCCTATATTTATTGGACTGGAAAGAGAGCAGAGAAGAAGGCTGGGGGGAAAGCAACTGTACCAGGATGTGAGGCAGTATAGGTTGGTCTGGCACGGCATATGTGGGATGAGATGGGCACAGCTGCTTCCCGCTTTGAAGGAACTCAAGGGACTTTGGCCCAGTCCAGACCTAATTATTATACATCTAGGGGGCAACGACCTGGCAGGCAGACCATGGGTACACACATACTTACAGATAAAAAGGGACCTAGTGGTAATACGACAGTGGTGGCCTCAGGTGTGCCTCACCTGGTCAGATATGATACCGAGAAGGGTATGGAGACAGGAACACAGCCAAAGGGCAGTGGAGAGGGCCAGGAGAAAGATGAATAGAAGGGTGGGGACATTGGTAAGGCAGATGGGGGGACAGGTGATACTGCAGGGGGTAGAAGAATGGTTGGAGGACTTCTACAGGTCAGATGGTGTGCACCTGTCAGATCTAGCCATAGACATGTTCAATACAGAAACAATGGGTTTCATAGAGGCATGGAGGAAACAGGCAAAAACTGGTATATAAAAAAAAAGGAAGAATGAATCGTCCCTGAGGTAAGGGAGAGTGATACCCTAAGTATGGGGGAAGCCAGCCATCCAACGCAAGCTGGAGATTGGCTAGTGGGGAAAAAGGGGGGAGGAGGGGAGTTTGGACTGCCAAAGGTGGATGGCAGGTGATAATATGGTTATGGATTGCCAAAGGTGGATAGCAGGGGGAAGGGGGGAGGGAGGGAGGGAGAAAAAGGAATAACACAAGAAGAGGAAGAAGAGGAAGAAGAAAGCGGTCTTGGTTTTCACCGTTACCTAGCTGAAAAGGAGAAGCAGAAGGCACCCAGGTTTTCACCTGGGGAAGGGATAATCAGAGATTGATATGTGGATGGAAATAAATGAAATTTCTGGAAATATGATAATAAGGAAATGGAAAATGGAATATTGGAGTATGAATATAAATAAATTAATTGCCAATATGAGCACAACAACAAACAAAGGTCTCTGTCTTTTTGTGAGGGAAAAGCGGGGAATCCGGGACAAAGTTTTCTTGTTCTGACTGTGCTCTATTTCATTTAGTTTCATTTCATTTTTTCACTTTTTATTATTAACCAGGAAGTGAACTAGGCACAACTCCTTTTCAGCCATGCCTAATACTTAAAAAAAACATACAAACAATACAATACATCATACAATATAGCTTATGTCTACATGCATTGACATACATTTTCACTGTTTAAAAATGTAAACAACCTAAAGTGGTTAAAGTGCAATGCACTGCATGCTCTGTTTAACAGGTTAGCATATTCATTCAGTAAAGAAGGTGCATACTAACAGAAGGCTTTCATACTTATTTGCAGTTTGAATCTACAGTAGGTACAATTTGGTGAGGTGCCCCACTATTTCTAGTAATACACTCTCTTTTTAATGGTAGTAATGTATTTGAAAGAACTTTAGTTTCAGCAGTTCTTGCCACTCTGAAGACAAAATTCCATACATAAAACTTAAGCCTCTTCTCCGGGGATAGAACTCCCAATTTATCATCCAATAAGCAGCAGTGTGTCCGGGATGGAACCTGAATTGCAAATCTACATATGTTGTTAAATAGAATTTTGTATTTTGATTCAAATATCCCATTGCAGTGAATGAACATTATATTTCCATAATTAAGTATAGGCATAAGCACTTGTTTTGGTATTATTAAGTGAGCCTCTTCAGTCAGGGAATTCAAATTTCTATATAAAAACATAGTTTTTGATTAAACCTTTTGCCTAATTTCTCAAAGTGGGGTACTAGACTCAGGCTAGGATCAAGAAGTGTTCCCAAGTTTTTGAATGAGGAAATTAAGGGGGAGGCATATTCCATTCTGTCCTATAATTTGCAGCTTCCTTTCCTTTAGCAGATTTTGTGGAGCTCCAAAAAGCATTATTTTATTTAGGGTCAACCTATTTTCCCTAATCCACTAGGCCAAAATATTATATTTGTTTTGTAAAGACACCTGTATTTCTCCACTAGTTGGAGCCAAGTCCCAAAGCATTGTATTATCAGCATACACTATACTGTTTGTAATAGGAAATGATTTAGGAAGATCATTCATAAAAATTAAAAATAATGAAGGGTGTAACACTGATCCTTGCAGTACACCTGCCTTAACATCCATAGATTCTGAAAATATGTTACTGATTTTTACTGTTTGTACACAAATTTACCATGTAACTCCTAAACCATGCAAGTTTAGTCCCCTTAACCACCATACTCCCAAACTCATGCAAAAGCAAATCATGGCCCACCATATCAAAGGTTCCAGCCATGTCCATGAACACCACACCAGTGCCCCCCCACTGGTCACCAGCATGGCATCAGCAAACCTGGCCAGTGCTGTCACAGTGGACTGCCTACCCCAAAATCCATGTTGCTAGTCTATAAGCAGGCCATATCTTTCCAGGTGGGCGAGGAGCTGGCAAAGAACACACTTCTCCAGGAGTTTACTCACCACTCTTAATTATTATGAAGAAATGGCTGAATCTATTAAGTGTAGTTGCTCCAGTACAGTGTACTTAAAAAAAAAGTTAACCGGTACCGCAATATTTTCCATCAAGTGTGGAAAAAATACTGCTGGTTCACTAAATAGCATGGAAAAAAAAAAGTTATTCAATGCGTTTTTTACCATGGGAGCGGGAAATCTGTGGCATTATTTCCATGGTTGCTGGAAAATACTGTGGTACTGGTCAACTGTTTTGTAAGTACCACTGCAGCTAATCTGCTCTCAAAGTAGGAAAATAACACAGCTTCATTTGGGTACATAGTCACACCTGTGCTCACACCTGTGGTTCCATTCCCAGTCATTGTACTTGATACAGTAGAATTTCAAAAGGCTTTTTTCTCATTGAAATTGACTGGTTGACGCTTTTACGTGATAGCAGGCTTTGAATATTTTTATTTTTTTTATTTTATTTATCAGACTCTCTTTTTCTTTGTTTTTCCTTCTTGCCCTCGCCCCCCATTTTTAGGGTTTTATTTTCCACCTGCAACTGTATCATCACTTTATATTTACATAAAAAAGTTATTATTTCTTAACACATTTTATGTTTTTTTTCTTTTCTCTTATGGTATCAGTAGGTCATTGTTTATTTTTGTATGTTAAATACAAGCCAGTATTATGATGAAATGGTAGTAAATATGTGTATACTACTCAATTTATATATTTCTATTCACTTAGTGAAATTGGGGAGCGCATTTATATGGATTCATATAAATATTTTTCTGTGTCTTTTTGATGTGGTTTAAGTGCTGTGTACTGTATCAATGAATTATGCCTTTAAATAGTGTGAATAAACTCCAGAACATGGTACCAGAGCCCCACCCCCTGACGAAGCATCACAATTATGACATAAAGTGCTGGGGAAGTAGTGCTGTGGCTTTTGTTTGTTTCATTGACCCAATGGCTCTTTGATTTTCTTTAATTTATCAGTTTTGCTAAGAGTACTGCTGCTTGTGTCTTTGCTTAGTTTAAACATTTGGCAAGCATCTGCTTCTTTCCCTGAGTGTGTCAGTATTGGTGGTTCCCGTAATTGTGCTACAACATACATTCTGAGCACTGCCAAGACACAGCATTTTCTGCTTGGATCATTTTCTCACATTTCCCCCTTTTCCAGTCATTGGGTCTATATTAATTTTTATTTAAGTGGGAGTGAAACACAGTTACCTAAGAGCTTTTGAAAAACTAGATTTATATTGAGTTTGGGTTTCTATGATCCAGTCGCTCTGTCCCTAATCAATGGAAAACAAAGCCTTTTGAAATTCTACTAATCAAGTACAATGAATGAGAAGAGAGCCGCAGGTGTGAGCACAGGTGAGACTATGGACCCGACCAAAGCTTTGCTATTCTCCTGCTTTGAGAGCCCCAGCAATGTCAGCTAGATGCAGATTAGCTAGAGGAGCAGCTACACATAATAACACTTAATCAGAACAAGAAAACAACATCAATGTACTATTTAATGACTTTGAAAAGCTCAGATTTAAAGAGATTAATATTTTTTACAACAAATCCAAACTGAGCATAGTGAAAAGGTGGGCACCCTGCAGTCTTAAAATTGACAAAATGCCAACAGGGGGTTTCTATAAAGAGGAACACCACAATAGATGGGAAAAGGCACTTACCACCTCTTCAAATTACTTAATTAATATACTGATTGATCAAGATGAAGATGTTTATAATAAAAGAAACTGTGGCTAAAGTCTATAAAAGTAAACTGGAGATCCGCTACACCAAATCCAAATGAAACACATAGAGAAACGCGGGCTTCGACAGTTTTACTATGGAAGAACAGTCCACAAAGTTAGGACACACTAAAACTGCTTATTTATTGTTAAAAAATCGCAGTAAAATCCATGAAATAGTGGGTAAACAAAGTGGCAGCAACACCCAAAACACCATCAACATTTCACATCAAAAACAGATGCTTTATCAAGACGTCAGCAGCAGATAAAACACTACTTATATAGTAAATCACTCAGACATCCCCCCACACCCCAACAATAACAAAACTAATCAATCACTTAAGTAATTAACATCACACACAATATGCAGAACTTTACTCACAATGAAATAGAATGATCCACTAGCTACATATGTTTGTTGAAAACTATTAAATAAAATTATCTTTGTTTTCTCAAAAATGGAGTCAGCTGAAAAACATCATTCAAACCAGGAAAATGAATAGATTGTAATTTATATTGCCAAAATGTTTCACGACACATTAAGATATTATTTAAGTCACTACCTCTATTTCCAAGAGTAACTTGTTCTAGTCCCCTGAAAACAAAGGTATGATCACAGGCAGTTCATGAAACATGCAAAGCAAGTGCATTATCCAGTTTTTCATTCTAATACTACTAAGATGTTCCAAAATTCTGTATTTAAACTTCCTAATAGTTTTACCAACATAATAGTAATTGCATTTGCAAATAGCCAAATAGACCACCGATTCAGTGTTACAATTTTTGAAGCTCTTCACCTGGTGTATTCCATTCATATTCGGTAACATAAAGTCAGATCCCAGCTGAATATATTTACAGACACTACAAGTTCCACATTTAAAATTTCCACTTGGAAGTGTAGGTCCACATTTAACTTTTATGTTGTCTTTACCATGCACCAGTATGTCCGCTAGGTTGCTTCCCCTTCGGTATACAAAGTTCGGTCCCTGTTCAAATATTTCCTTCAGTTTAGGCTCCACACTTAAAATACCCCAATTCTTCCGTATAAGTCATTTATTTCAGAAACCTGTGCATCAAATACAGTAATAAAATTAGGAGTACATACATTATTGGTTGTTTTATCTTGTTGTTTTTCTTTCTTTTGAAATAAACTAGATATTTGCATGTTTTCAACTTTATCAATAGCTCCCTGTATACACTGATCACTGCACCCCCTTTTTTAAATCTACTGTACATTTCATCCCTTTCTTGTAAATATTTATCCTCTGTACTACAATTCTTTTTTAACTGCATAAACTGCCCAACAGGTATATTATTTATGACATGTCTTGGATGGTTACTAGTATAGTGTAAAATGCTATTCTGGTCGGTAGATTTTCTATATAAATCAGTAACTAGACCACCTTTTGCATCTTTACTAATCAAAAGGTCCAAAAAGGCTATCTGTTGTTTGCTTGCATTCACTCTAAATTTTAAATGAAAGTTAGTTGTTTGCAAATAATTAACAAATTCATACAGTTGTTCAATACTGCCCTTCCATATTAATATAATTTCGTCAATAAAACGATAGAAATCAATATACTGTAGAAAAGGGTTATTGTCAGCATTGTATACCCATGTAGTCTCCCATTCTGATAGAAAAATGTTAGCATAATTAGGTGCCATACTAGCACCCATAGCAGTGCCCTTAATCTGATGGTATAATTGTTCACCAAACAGAAAAACATTCTTACTGAGCACCATTTCCAACAAATCCACTAGAAAAATTACAAACGTGCTAGTGTATGTAGAAAAGCTACACAATGATTCGTAAATGGCCTGAAGACCTGTACAATGAGGAATGTTGGTGTACAAAGATTGAATATCTAATGTAACCAAATATCATTCAGGTTCAATCACTATGTCATCCAGTAAATTCAACACCTGAATTGTATCTCTTAAGTAGGCTCTATACCCCATAGCAATTTCCTTAATATGTACTTTTACAAACTGCGCAAGGGGTTCAGTTAAAGAGCCCCTACTAGATACTATTGGCCTCATTGGTGGACAATCCATACTTTTATGTATTTTAGGCAAACCATACACATGTGCAACAACAGGTTCTGAAACTGTCAACAAATCATATGTCTGTTTAGAAATGGTGCCCACCATGAAAGCATCATACACTAATATATCTGTCTCAGTTTTATGTTTACTAAGAATACTGCTATTAACTTTCACATAGAAGTCAGCATCATCTAAATGATCTCCGCCTTTATCAGTGGGCCTAATGGTGATGGATGGATGTTCTTTAAGCGTTGTAATAGCCTCCTTCTTCACCAATGTGCAGTTGTAAAATTTTGGTTTTGGTAAGGACTGATGTAGCTTGCCAATGTCTGCTTCACATTTCTTCAGAAAAACATTAACAGTGGGATTCATACTGGGCATATATACTGATGCCCTTTTAAACTCCCTTAAAGATGCAGTCTCATTCTCTTTACTGTCATTATTTTGTTCACCTGAAGGGGATGTGTCTCGATGGTAAAAAAACTTTTAAATTTAACTTGCGTGCATAACTGTGCACTATGGTATCAAACTCCTTATTATTAGTAGTTGGAACAAAAGATAATCCTTTAGAAAGTATTCACTGTTCATGTTCATTAAGAACATATGATGATATATTAATAACAATAGAATCATTTTCACTAGGACCAGATTCAACACATGCACTAGATATAGCAGCAAAATCAGATGTCAATGTTACCTTGCACCCCTTCTGTATTGGCTGTATGAACCCCTGTTCTGTCTGCTGTGGTCTACTTGTCTCCCCCTTCTGTTGTGAGTGAACTTCCATGGTTTGTATGTTTGAATCCCTCTTGTGCTTCTGCCTCTAGTACCCCTCCTTGTACCTCGTCGGCAAACCGCATCAACCTGGGACTTCTTCTGGTATTCATCATTTTGTGTGGCATAATTGGGAGAGCCGGATATGCATCTTTGTCCTCTATTGGTACAGATTGTAACATTTTTTTGTTTCCTTGCATTTCTGCATTCTTTAATAGCATAGTCTGGGACATGATATTCATTCTGTCCACGGATTCCTGTGCAACATATTCGCTCATTGTCCGGCTCATACCTTGTACAGAAGGTGGAGGGGCCTGAGATAAAAAAGGTTGTTCCTGATTAGAAATCTCCAAGCAGACATCCTCAATATCTGAGGTGTCCTCACTATCAGTGCCTGAAGTACTGGTATATACATCAGAACTCCGTTTTTTAAAAAATAGGACATATGTCATGTTGGAAGAATTATGGAGAATGCAAGTAGCAATGGTACAGTGAGTAGCACCCCTTCTACTTTATCTACAGAATCTCTTAATAATGCTGCACATAGAAGGGATAGTTCTTTAATTGATACGCTGTTTTTTAAAGAAGGGGCTGTAAACCCCTTGTTGCATAGCAGTCATGCGAGTAGCAGTGTTAACATTAATATGGCTACTGCTAATGATTTAATTGTGGACATTAAACAAGTGTACATACTTCTTGAAATAGCAGCATTAAAAGCTCGAAGACTTTACTGGCAAAAGGTTACTATGCAAGCCTATATTGAAGTGAAGCGAGTTCCCAAGGGGCTTACGATTGGTTAAACAGCCTAGTTTTGGTCTGGAGCAACATGACTTTCTTAGAGATTGGCAGGTACATTTATTGGAATCAGCAGCTGGATTGATTGATATTATTTTAAAACATGGGGCTATTATGGAGCAAGAGTTATGGCTTGAATTAATTAAATGTGAAGCCAATTTTGAGACATTTCATTGTCATTCTGAATATGAAAACTATCAAATTAAACTTAAAAACACACTCATTAACCAGGATAATAGAATCAAAAGAATCAAAACAACTAAATTTGAACGTGACCATCGTGATTATGAGAGAGGCACTATTTGTAATTGGAGTAAAAACCAAGATGACATACGTCCTATTTTAAAAAAATGGAGTACTGATGTATATACCAGTACTTCAGGCACTGATAGTGAGGACCCCTCAGATATTGAGGATGTCTACTTGGAGATTATTAACCAGGAACAGCCTTTTTTATCTCAGGCCCCTCCACCTTCTGTACAAGGTATGAGCCGGACAATGAGCGAAAATGTTGCACAGGAATCCGTGGACAGAATGAATATCATGTCCCAGACTATGATATTAATCAATGCAGAAATGCAAGGAAACAAAAAAATTTTACAATCTGTACCAATAGAGGACAAAGATGCATATCCGGCTCTCCCAATTATGCCAGTTTGATACCATAGTCAATTTGCACAGTAATGCGCGCAAGTTAAATTTAAAAGTTTTTTACCATCGAGACACATCCCCTTCAGGTGAACAAAATAATGACAGTAAAGAGAATGAGACTGCATCTTTAAGGGAGTTTAAAAGGGCATCTGTATATATGCCCAGTATGAATCCCACTGTTAATGTTTTTCTGAAGAAATGTGAAGCAGACATTGGCAAGCTACATCAGTCCTTACCAAAACCGAAATTTTACAACTGCACATTGGTGAAGAAGGAGGCTATTACAACGCTTAAAGAACATCCATCCATCACCATTAGGCCCACTGATAAAGGCGGAGCCATTGTGGTGATGGACAAAGTTAAGTACAATATGGCTATGAAAGATCATTTAGATGATGCTGACTTTTATGTGAAAGCTAATAGCAGTATTCTTAGTAAACAAAACTGAGACAGATATATTAGTGTATGATGCTTTCATGGTGGGCACCATTTCTAAACAGACATATGATTTGTTAACAGTTTCAGAACCTGTTGTTGCACATGTGTATGGTTTGCCTAAAATACATAAAAGTATGGATTGTCCACCAATGAGGCCAATAGTATCTAGTAGGGGCTCTTTAACTGAACCCCTTGCGTAGTTTGTAAAAGTACATATTAAGGAAATTGCTATGGGGTATAGAGCCTACTTAAGAGATACAACTCAGGTGTTGAATTTACTGGATGACATAGTGATTGAACCTGAATGGTATTTGGTTACATTAGATTTTCAATCTTTGTACACCAACATTCCTCATTGTACAGGTCTTCAGGCCATTTATGAATCATTGTGTAGCTTTTCTACATACACTAGCACATTTGTAATTTTTCTAGTGGATTTGTTGGAAATGGTGCTCAGTAAGAATGTTTTTCTGTTTGGTGAACAATTATACCATCAGATTAAGGGCACTGCTATGGGTGCTAGTATGGCACCTAATTATGCTAACATTTTTCTATCAGAATGGGAGACTACATGGGTATACAATGCTGACAACAACCCTTTCCTACAGCATATTGATTTCTATTGTCATTTTATTGACGATATTATATTAATATGGAAAGGCAGTATTGAACAATTGTATGAATTTGTTAATTATTTGCAAACAACTAACTTAAATTTAAAATTTACTGTGAATGCAAGCAAACAACAGATAGTCTTTTTGGACCTTTTGATTAGTAAAGATGCAAAAGGTAGTCTAGTTACTGATTTATATAGAAAATCTACCGACCAGAATAATCTTTTATACTATACTAGTAACCATCCTAGGCATGTCATAAACAATATACCTGTTGGGCAGTTTATGTGGTTAAAAAGGAATTGTAGTACAGAGGATAAATATTTTCAAGGAAGGGATGAAATGTACAGTAGATTTAAAAAAAGGGGGTACAGTGATCAGTGTATACAGGGAGCTATTGGTAAAGTTGAAAACATGCAAAGATCTAGTTTATTTCAAAAGAAAGAAAAACAGAAAGATAAAACTGCCAATAATGTATGTACTCCTAATTTTATTACTGTATTCGATGCACAGGTTTCTGAAATAAATGACATTATACGGAAGAATTGGGGTATTTTAAGTGTGGAGCCTAAACTGAAGGAAATATTTGAACAGTGACCGAACTTTGTATACTGAAGGGAAAGCAACCTAGCGGACATACTGGTGCATGATAAAGACAACATAAAAGTTAAACATGGACCTACACTTCCAAGTGGAAATTTTAAATGTGGAACTTGTAGTGCCTGTAAATATATTCAGCTGGGATCTGACTTTATGTTACCGAATATGAATGGAATACACCAGGTGAAGAGCTTCATAAATTGTAACACTGAATTGGTGGTCTATTTGGCTATTTGCAAATGCAATTGCTATTATGTTGGTAAAACTATTAGGAAGTTTAAATACAGAATTTTGGAACATCTTAGTAGTATTAGAATGAAAAAACTGGATAATGCACTTGCTTTGCATGTTTCATGAACTGCCTGTGATCACACCTTTGTGTTCAGGGGGATTAGAACAAGTTACCCTTGGAAATAGAGGTGGTGACTTAAATAATATCTTAATGTGTCGTGAAACATTTTGGCAATATAAATTACAATCTAGTCATTTTCCTGGTTTGAATGATGTTTTTCAGCTGACTCCATTTTTGAGAAAACGAAGATAATTTTATTTAATAGTTTTCAACAAACATATGTAGCCAGTGGAGCATTCTATTTCATTGTGAGTAATGTTCTGCATATTGTGTGTGATGTTAATTACTTAAGTGATTGATTAGTTTTGTAATTGTTGGGGTGTGGGGGGTGGATGTCTGAGTGATTTACTATATAAGTAGTGTTTTATCTGGCTGCTGATGTCTTGATAAAGCGTCTGTTTTCGACGTGAAACATTGATGGTGTTTTGGGTGTTGCTGCCACTTTGTATACCCACTCTTTCGTGGATTTTACTGCAATATTTTAACAATAAATAAGCAGTTTTAGTGTGTCCTAACTTTGTGGACTGTTCTTCCATAGTAAAACTGTAGAAGCCCGCGTTTCTCTGTGTGTTACGTATGAAGATGTTTATAACACTCGAATTAATAAACTGAGAAGAGTCAGAAAAAAGTATTACAGTTTAAAGACAATTCTCTTTTGAAAATTTTTCTAATTAATTTACAAAATAAGCTTTTTTTCATATGAGAAAGTAATTGCAGAGCAAAAAAAGGTAAATTGCAATAGGAATCATGTGATTATGACTCCGATCAAGTTTTTGTATGGCAACAACCAAGAAACGAAATGGGAGTTAGATGAGGAAGTAAATCATTGAACAGGGGCTGTACACAAAGTCTAGAAATACAAGTAAAGCTAGGGCCCCTAGTGAGAATTCTATTACAAATACTTCTAAATCACAACCTGTAACAAGTGTTCACCAGGTTTCTTTTTCTGAGCCATGCCAACCATCACAATAATCCCCTTTATTAAAAAGGAAAGTAAAACACGCAGGTGTGAACAAGGAAGTGGCAAACACAACAAGATCATTAGTAGACAATCTGAAGAGTCACACTCACAAACAATTAATTTATCTGACCAACTATTAACACCCACTCAAATCAAGGTACTCCAAACCTTTGTCCCAAAACCTAAAATAAATGAGTTTCAAGTATTTATTGACATTAAAAAGTTGTTTTTGTAAATTAAATTTAAGAAAAGTTTTTTGCAAGCAAGAAAATATGGGTTTGGGGTATTTAGAACGCATTCAGATCTTTGATGCTGACCTTTCACCCCTTTCTTCTTTATTGGAGGAATCAGAACATTTTGACCTATCAGAAGAGGACCAAATTTTCCAAATATAGATCTGGATAATGAACTAGAAACATCAATTAAAAAGGATGTAACAGTCCCATCTCGTGTTAATAAATTTAGATCACGTTCTACATTCCACCCGCTTGTTATCAACTCTGCAGCCTTATTAACACATCAGCAATTAGTCACTAGAGACACTGACAATTTGTTCCATATCAAACGGAGATACATTACAATCAATAGAATTTAACCTAGAAGAAAAGTCTGCTATTATAGAACTGAAATCCAGTGCTTCCACATAAATTAAAGAAGTGGACAGAGGTGGAAAATTGTAATTTTAAACAAAAAAATATGCAAATGAAATTTAAAGACAATTAAATGATGTGGACAGTTACAGACGTCTAACATGTGATCCAACTAAGGATCTGAAAAACTCATTGATGATTTTTTTTTTTTACAGGAAGCATTTGCCACAGGATAAATGACCAAAACTGAAATGCAATACATACAAGTTGATTTTCCTACAGTGCCCACCATATATATTCTACTAAGAATTTATAAGGACCAGACAAACCCACCTGACAGACCAATTATCTTTAGATATGGCTCACTATCTGAAAAGATGTCGCCATTCTTAGATCATTTTTAAAAACCTGTAGTACAGGTACAACTATCTTACATCCATGACACCGTGGATGTTTTGTCAAAAACTGAGTGGTTGATCTGGTCCTCAGAATTTAGATGGATCTCTATAGATGTAAGTTTTTATATTTTTCTGTTAGACATGATTTGGGAATAAGGGCACTGACATACCACTTTGAACATTTTTTGATTGCTCAGAACTATCCTAAAGAATTCATTTTGATGCAGTTAATTTAATTTTGACAAGTGACCATTTTGTGTTTGATTCTAAGTTTTATTTGCATACTTGAGTTATGGCTATGGGCACCATGTTGCAAACCCCCCACCTATGCCGGACTATTTTTGGCTTGGTATGAGGGGACCATTGTGTTCAACAATACCACCAACCCTTTTTTGCCACATATTTGCATTTGGGGTCTTGACATAGACAATTTACTTATTGTATGGAGGAGTACAAACAGTCAGTGACTTAATTTTTGAGTCATCTTAATGATAATAAATTAGGCCTCAGCTTTATCCATTGTAGTGACCCTAATTCTATTACTCTTTGGAGGTTTTATTATATGGAAGAAATGGTAGTCCTGTGGTGAATGAGACATTTAGAAAACCTACTTCTGGAAATAAACTTTTACATGCATCCAGTGTCCATCCACATCTTCTTAGAAAGATATCCAATATGGGCAATATGTTAGATTAAGAAGAAACTGTTTCACTGTTGAAAGATTTGATGCCCAAGCTCAAGAACTTAAAAACAGATTTCTGACATAGGGTTATTCTGAAGTATTATCAGATGAAGCCTGTAACAAGGCAAGGAGGTTATACATAAGCAATTTGTTAATACCGAAACCTAAAATATTAGAAACAAATCAACAAATCATTGGTAAGACGTTGTCTGGAGTACTGTGTCCAATTCTGGAGGCTGCATCTCCATAAGAACACAGACAGGGTAGAGGCAGTTTAGAGAAGGGCAATAAAAATGGTGCAGGGTCTGCACCAAACGTCATATGAGGAGAGAATGGAGGACCTTAATATGTATATCCTGTAGGAGAGGAGAGAGAGAGGGGGTTATGATAGAGACCTTCAAATATCTCAAGGGCATAAATAATACAGGAGAATAGCATCTTTCAGAAAAAGAGATGTTCTAGAACAAGGGTACATGAGATGAGGCTGGAAAGGGGGGTAGACTAAGGGGTAATGTGAGGAGGTAGTTCTTCATGGAAAAGGTGCTGGATGTTTTGAACAGCCTCCCAGTAGAAGTGGTGGGGATAACTCAGTAGGGGAATTCAAAAATCCATGGGATAGGCATGCATAGGGGAACCCTAGCAATGACAGAGAATAAAACTGGAGATCAAGGAGGGTCGGTGGTTTTTGAAGCAGGTAGGGAAAATTGGCAAACTGGGTGGGCCTAGTGGGCCTTATCTGCCATTAATTTCTATGTTTCTATGTTTCTAATCGGTCACATTAGTAACCAAATACAATCACCTATCTCAGGAAATTCTGGCTATTTTTCACAGACACTGGAATGTACTAGATGGGGACCCTATTTTAAAATGAGAATTGGGTCCATGGCCTAGATTTTCATATTTAAAAGGGAAAAACTTTAAAGGGACATTGTCATCTGTAATATAGTCATTAAAACTGTCCATGATGGTACAACTTGATGTTCACAAATACATGTAGGTCTTTAAATGAGCCACCATTTTTCCTTTGGATGGTGTCTTAAAAAAAAAAGCCAACATTTTAAAACTCATTGTGTTCTGCATTGTGTTCTGCCATTTCTCAGCCATGCTTTGTTTACATTGAGAGCTGCAGTGAGTTACATGATGAATTAGTCAGGAGTAGCTGTGCTGTTATGAATGGGCATGCAAGATCCATGACCGTGCATTCTCGTGATGTGTGCACCCATGAACTGTCTTCCAAAAGTGTCATTCTACAGTAACAAGCATGACACTTGTCAGGTTTAGAAACATAGATGCCACTGAGGAATTCTGAAATAGAACTAAGATGGTATAGTAATTTTAACAGAAAGTTCCTGTCATAAAAGCAATGTGGGAAGAAACAGCCTAGTTTCTTTTTTTGTAAATGGGCTTAGTCTGCTTCAGAGGATATACAGTTATGTAGTTAGCACTGTAAACTGGAATGAAGTAAAAATGACACTTTCTGCCCTCCCACCCTCTGTGCCATCTACCACCCTCCTAACCCTAGCCCCATCACATGTTTTGTAAGTGTCTGTCCCACATAGTGACCCTGCCTGACATTTGAACTGCCATTATCACTGACTCTCACAACTCAGACACCTTTGAAATGAGTGTAGCTCATTCATTTCAATGGGGGAGGGGTCCCTTTGTATTGCATCTTTTTTGTGTTTTAATTTTTTTACCTATTTTTTTGTTGTTGTGGTCTTTGTTGCCATGTCTCTGATGAGCAATACTGGTGTCAACATTTAAACTGACCCCATAATTGGTGTTTTTGCAGTGCAGGACAGTGTACTCCACAAACTCTAGTTTCTGGGTCAATGGCAGTGTCGACACAAGAATTGTTCATCAGAGGGATGGCAACAAAATCCACAACATAAAAAATTAGGTAAAAAAAAATGAAAACACAAAAAAGTTATAATGTAAAGGAAAAAAACCCTGCCTGCATTGGCCATGCGGCTCTCGTGCTACTCGGCTTGCTGCAATGACCCTGGTCTCCACCAGGGATTGCCGGCATTCTGAGCTGACCCAACCCATTCACCTGGGGAGGAGAGCACAATGAGGGCACTCATGCCTCAACCCGCCCCTGCCAACCCACCAGTGCCCGAGTCCATTCCCGAACCCAGGTCGCCGGCATAGCATGAGGTGTCGCATCCAGCGCCTCAGCCATCAGCACCACCGGGGCCTGCCATATGCCTCACTCCTAACCAATAATTACATAAATCTAAGGCTGTTCTAAAATTTCAAAATATGGTCTTGATAGTATCCCTTTAAAGATTTGTTAACCAATAGCCTCTATTGTAGAGAATCTTCTAGTTCAATGTGGGCTGTTTGATGCCACCAAAGCCTATTTGTTGTTTTTGATGTGGCCTGTGCAATGTTTGTATATATTGCCTACAAGAAAAATATTTGTGCATCCTATTTTGAAGAAGGCCATAAGTATTCAATAGTTCATAAGCTGTACAGTTACCTTTGTTGTTTATGCTTTTACATGCTCTTGCCCAAAAATCTATGTGGGATGCATGGTCTGTGCTCTTAACAAAAGAGTTCAGGAACATATCTATTCCATTAACAGATAGGAACCAGATACTCCAGTCGGAACACATTTTGCCATTTTTCATAACCGTTATCCAAGTTTCTTTCATTTTATAGGTATTGAACATGCACCACGTAATTCAAGAGGTGGGAAGGCAAAGAAAGTTTCTTCAATGTGAGAGCAGATGGATTTTTAATTTAAAGGCTCACACTCAGCTTGGGTTAAATGAAAATACTGATATAATCCCATTTTGTAAATATGAAATAAGTAACATTTTGCTCTTCAGTGTCTTTTCCTGCTGATTTGGTAAAGGCTTTTGTAGTTTGGTAATTCTGTACTGTTTTGCTATTCTAGTATTTCTCATTCTCCATTTAAGCTTTACTTTCCCACAACCCCCCTTTCCTTCTTCTTTTCTATTTCCCATTAATAAGGTGATAATATACGCTTAATTGTAAATTTAGGATATATTTAAATATAACAATATTCATCTTTTACTGCTTTGGATGTTTTGTCATGTGAACCTATTTTTCACATTTCTTCCTATTTTAGGGGAAGCACTTTCATACTTGGGCACTTTTTTATGTATAACAGCCCTAAACCCTTGATGTGCCACTGATCTGTATATAAGTTCAGAATTCCCATACAATCTAATTCTGTCAGCAGCCTAAGGGTTGAATGTTCTGGTCTTCCTTTTTCTTGTTTATTCTTTGTTATTGCAGCAGCATTAGTGCCACTATTTGAGTGGATTCATTGACTGGTTGGCACTTTTACATAATAGCAGCTTTTGAATATTTTAATTTCTTTTTATTTTATTTATCAAACCCTCTTTTTTCTGTTTGTTTGTTTTTCCTTCTTGTCCCCTCACTGCTGGTTTTTGGTTTTATTTTCCACTTGCAGCTTTATCATCGCTTTGTATTTATATAAAAAAGTTTTTATTTCTTAATATATTATCTTTTTTTCTACGGGTCTTAGTCGGTTAATGTTTATTTTCATATATTTAACATAAGTCAGTATTATGATGAAGAGGCTGTACATATAAGTATGCTGCTTGATTTATAAATTTTTTATGTAATTAGTAAATTTTGGAAGCACGTTTATATGGATTCATTCAACTTTTCTTCTGTGTCTGTTTGATGTCGTGTAAGTGTTCTATACTGTATCTATGTATTATGCCTTTAAATAGTGTGAATACATTGTGGGACACGGCACCAGAGCCCCAACCCCTGATGAAACATCATGATTACAATGTGAAGTGGTGGGGCAGTAGTGCTGTAACTTTCATTTGTTTCATTGATCCACTGGCTCTTAAATTTTCTTTATTGCATTCATTAATTTTGCTGGAAATAGTGCTGTTGCTTGTGCCCTTATCTTTTACCAATTATAGGGACAGTAGTGAGCACAAACATATCACCACTATGTGCTATTCTTTATGTTTGCTGTCTAGAAGATTTTTTTAAACACCAGCCTTATAAACTATTAATCTACCTCTGATACATACATGACATATTTCTCATTTGGGCAGAATGTGAAAACTCCACTAAAAGGTTCCATCAGGATTTCAACTATTTTCACCACTCTATAAAGCTTACCATTGAATACTACACCATGTGCATTCATTCTCTGGATTCCATAGTCAGAACTGCTAATGATGGAGATATACAAACTGCTGTCCAACATGTGATCAGGAAGTCACCTCTTTCATGCAAAGATGGAGGGATATATAGAATGAGGCTTCAGAAAAATTAATGAAATTAATTATTGAGTATGGAAAGGAGATTAGTAAGAAATTAGCACAGGAGATTAAACAGCATGAATCATCAGTATTGACTTTTGCAAACCACATTGATTTCAACCAGTATGATTAGAGGCTTAAGGATTCTATAGTGAAACTGGACCAGGAGTTAAAGTCAGTGAAACAGAAACAAATTCAAAGAGACCACAAGGATCATGATATGGACAAACTTTACTCTTGGAAAAGGAGCAATCAGAACAAGGGAATCCTAAAATGAGAGAGAAGAGATTCTTTCAATTTGAGTAGCAGTCATAGTGGTTCTGAAGCCGAAAAGTCTGATAACACTTTAGACTGTTTTTTAGAGCAAGAGGGCCCGGCACCAGAGCCACCTCAGGGACCCAGAAGAAGCACCAGGCAGAACCAATTCCAAGGTCAGTATGTGTCAAACTGAGGAAGAGGACAAGGAGAGGGAAGAAAGGGAGGTCAGGGAGGCCAGATGGAGACTCCAAGGATGTGTCAAGAACAGCACAATTAGTAAACTCAACAGAGACAGCAGCACAACACGTGGTAAACTCCATAGATACTGAGAGATTAAAAGTGATTAATCTATCTAAAAGAGAATTGACCCAGGCAGAAATTCAGTTACTCAATAAGGGCTTCTCCTTCACTCCTACATCTAACATTAACAAATCTTAGAGTTTTACAGATATTCAAAAAGCATGTTGAAATCTAAGTTTGAGGTCTTTATTTAACAAAAGGGATATGCAGGCTAATGGGCCAGCTCCCATAGACACAGATGTTAGGAATGATGAGGAAACAACATCAATTACATCTACAGGTGAAACATTGGCAGTTATGTGAGATAAGTAATTCAGGAATAAGTCCACATTTACACTCCACTGAGTGCCACAATTTTAACATTTCAGAAACTCCGTGAAAGAGACTTAGAAACACTATGCAACAATGTACCTGAGTTACATTTTAATAATCTATCATACAGTGAAATGGTGGCTCTGAAAAGTTTGCAAGGGGATGTGACTATAACTATAAACTTGAAGTGCAAAGGTGTTGTGATCATGGAACAAAAAGATTATAATAAGAGACATGATGGCAAATTAATAACATTGAGTTTTACAGACAATTGGAGGCTGATCCAACTTTGGATTTTAAGTGGTGTATCATTGTGCTAGTGGGTGAATCAAATGTTAAGGGGTTCATAGATTCGTATACTAAAAGTTTCAGACTAATGAATATCCTGTACACCCCACTGTGTATGTGTTAACAAACATTCACAAATACTTGAAGGCCCACCTCCCAGGATGATCTATTGTCAGTGGGAAAGCCTCCATTACAGAAACTTTGTCACAATATGTGGATTTTTACATCTGTCCTTTTAATACTCTGGGATCATATTTGAAAGACAGAGGGAATATTTTACAGATCCTGGATGATATTGAGGTATGCAAGAGCTCATATCTGATCACCATAGATATTGAGTCCGTGTACATTCATGTACCCCAGGAAGAAGCATTAGATGCTTTGGCCTGTTATCAGAACTATGAGGGGGGCACATCACCAGTCACAGTTTTTTTTGTTGAAATTATCAGAATGTGTGCTAAAATTTAATGAATTTACTTTCCTCAACATATTTTATCTGCAGGTCAAAGGGACAGTGATGGGGGAAATTTTTGCACCCAACTTAGCAAATTTGTTTGTGGGTCTATGGAAGAATAAGTATGTGAAAGATGCAGAGGTTAATCCTTTTTTTCAGGAAGTATCATTATATAAACATTTTATTGATAATATTTTAATCATATGGAATGGTGAGTTATCTGGATTTGAATCTTTTGTGGATTATTTACATACTATTAATGGCAATCTCAGATTCACATACACAGCAAGAAGGATTACTGTTAATTTTTTAGACCCACAGATTCTGAAAGATGAAATAGGACAGATACACAAAGATAGATAGATAGATAGATAGATAGATAGATAGATAGATAGATAGATAGATAGAGATAGGAAAAACAGTGACAGGAACGCTTTGCTGTTGGTTTCTAGTTGCCACCCTATGCACATAGTAGAAAACATTACAAAAGGTCTTTTTATATGATTACAATGTAATTGTAGCCTTGAAGCAGGTTATTATGTGGTGGCAGCAGAGCTTGAGTTTAGGTTTAGAGAACATGATTATGGTGAGTCTGGCTTTTGCAGAACCAACAAATATGCTAGAGCACAGGACTGGCAGGTTTTAATAGCAGGTGACAACAGGGATGAAAATAGGGCTGAAAGATTCTGTTTTGTTATCACATTTTCAGCTCAGGTGGGACATTTTGCAAAAGTTGTCAAAGATAATTGGAGTGTTTTACGTGGCGATCCTGCCCTTGTGGAAATTAGTTAGGTGCCCCATCCCACACTGCCTATAGAAGAGCATCTTCTTTCATCTATGTGTTTGTGCATAGTAGACAGAGACAGGTCCATAAGAATACATGGCTCATTAGTCATTATAAAGGGTGTTGTATTTGCAAAAAATGCAGGTACTGTAAACTGGTTTTCCCTGGCAACAGTTTTATGAAACCCCATACAGGAATAACTTTTGAAATTCTACAGTATATTACTTGTAAGAGTGAAGGAGTCATTTGTGTTGTCATGCACTCATGTGGTGGCTTTTATGTTGAAAAAAACTAATAGACAATTTAAAATAAGAACGAGAGAACAGTACAGGGCCATTCAGAATGGAGATGGTAAGTATGCAACAGCTATAGTAGGCATGTTAAGTAAAATGAGTACAATAAACAGGAGCCTATTTTTACATCTACAGCCATTGATCAAGTGTGTAAAAATCCCAGGGGGAAGATATGGGTAATTTGTTGTTCAAATGGGAGGGATTCTAAATTTTTACACTGGGGGCTTGTGAGTTCCCTGGACTGAATGATTAATTTGAATAAGAACCTTATATTGAGTGATATGTTCATTCTGCCTATAGGGTATGCTGTCATTACTGAACTTGATGTTTACATCTGCCTTCTTTTCTAACTGGTTCCTTGTAATGGCATTGCAGGCATTCCACATTTGATTCTTTTAATAGAGTTTTGAGAATGCTCTATTTAATGTGATTTATATTAAGTAGCTCCATGGGTCTCACTTTGGAAAAATATTTATAACATGATAGCAATTAAGGTTATTGGTCTGAATCGAAAGTGGTCTTGTAATGCTGATATTTGGTTATAAGCCAGTAGACCCATTAAACTGCTTATAGATGTTGTAAAAGTGCACATTTATATTATTTATGTGTACATAATTATATTTCTCTGGTCTATGAATTTATTTGCACTTTACTTGGTCTCTGTTAATTATTACTGGGGGATGGGCTGGCCTTTTTAGCTGGCCAAGTTTGTGACATCATTTTAAGGTATTTAAGGTGTGTTGGGATTGCTTATTGTATGCCTTTTGATAAAGGACAGCAGTTCAAAACATGTCGATGCTTTGTTGTTACTTTAGTTGCACTGATTTACAATAATAAATGGCAATTTTTTTATACACTTTTTAGGAGCTGTATTTTTTTTATAAGTGAGATGGAGAGTGCTGGACTTTTGTGACTGCATGACTGCAGAAATATCTGCAGAGCATTCTGAAGCACTATGAATTTCCTTTCCTTTAGTTGATTAGATTTGTGCATCAATTCAGTTAATCTGCTGGGAAATAAAGTATAACAATATCTTACATTAATAATAATATATTGTTGCAGAGGAATGTCATATATTCTGGTGTGTCTTATGTACACCCATACACAATTAGCAAAGCCAAGGAGAATAATGCATGGGCAACCATGCATAACAAGGCCATGTTTCCATTGAGAGGTTCTGATGACATCACAGGGATGAGTTTGAAACTCGAGAGGCCTTGGATGTCATCATAAGTCCACAATAGAACATAGCCTAGTTATTTTTTTTTCTTGTTCAATTTAATATATTTTATTAATTGTTTAAATATACTGTACACAAGACAGATAGTCTGCTTAAGGGGTGTTGCATCTACTTGGATACCTGTGGATAGTAGGGTCCCTCAGGGTGCAGTTCTTGGCTGAACACTGTTTAACATATTAATAGCCTCTGTTACAGGAACCTGTAAAACTTGATCATCAAAGTTTGCTGTAGATATTAAGATTGGGGCACTAGTTATGAACAAGGTGGATGTGACCAACTTTCAACAAAGTATAGACTTATTGGCAAAAATAGCAGCAAATAAAAAAATGAGGTTTAATATACCAAAGTATAGGATTATACACCTGGACTTAAAAAAAAAAAACCCAGCAGATTCCCTTATACACTAAATGGATACCATCTTCAAGAGAGTGGTACAGACAATGGTATGGGTATACTGTTAGACAACAGCCTAAAGTTCTCAGAACATTGCAAGCAGGTAACTAAATGGAGTTATGGTAATTGGGTGCTATTGCAAGGAATACCAGAAGCAAGGAGAGGGAGATGCTGATGCCGCTGTGTGCCTCACTGGTGCACCCCCATCTGGAGTACTGTGGTAGCTTTTGGTCACCACATCTGAAGCAGGACGTTGCCATACTGGAGGGGGTGCAGAGGAGTGCCACAAGGTTGGTAAATGGCCTGAGAGAGAATACACATGGGGAGAGATTGAAACATTTGGGTATGTATTCCTTGCTGTATAGATGACACAGTGGCAATTTTTTTGTACACTTGGTGCATGGTATATGGTGCATTCAGAGAGATGGACCTTTGAGAATGCATGCACTTGAGTACTAGAAATTGCACAAAACCAAACAGAGGGCACAGGTTCCAACTGAAGGGTGAAGCCTACAAAAAGAATATTAGAGGGAACTGGTTCTACCAAAGGGTGGTCAACAGATGGAATGAACTTCCAAAGACAGTAGTATCCTGTAGTTCCATGAACTAATTTAAATGATCTCTGGATGATTATTACACTGAAGAAAGATATCAATTTTAGATTAAATATGTGCAGGTCAACAATAGCTTATGCTACTAGTACCTGTATTAATTCTTATGATTCTTATGACAATACACAGTTACAAGAACAAACATATCCATGACCAGAAAAACAACAAACCAACAAACAGGAACATACCTCAGCCCTCCAGCTGACTTACCCCACCCAACAACCAGCCCCCCCAAGCACAACTACCATTTACAGACAATCAATGCATTGAGCTGGATCCATGAGCATAGACATTGTAACATAAAAACAGGCAATACCCTCAACCAACCAGTCCAACCTGCACTAGCCTATGGACATGCATAGACTGGAAATAGAGCCCAAAGTGGTACTCAGTGTGACATAAATTTGGTGTATCTGTCCTGCTATGTTTTTCCATCTCCAGGGCCTGTAGTATTTCCATGTGCCTTTCCCTAAATGCAGATATGAACTCTTCTAACCAATGCCATACAATGGTCATCTTACCCATAATAGAAATCAATGACATATCAGCCCTTTGAGGACCAAACAACTTCACCAAGTGATAACCCACCAGACAGATCTGTGGTGTGAAAAAGGAATCTAAATCCAAGAAGAGATCCAAAGAGCTCTGAATAGCATGACAGAAGGGAGTCACCATAAGGCAATCACATAAAATATGCATCAAAGTCCTCTCAGCAAGTCCTCAGCAGGAGCAGGTTGGAGACCCACATCTATCCATTCTAGACAGTTTAAGGGGAGTGAAATATAGATTATGCAAAACACAAAAGTGTAAGAACCAGTAATAATCCTGTTAAATATGTTTGTTTATACTCCTCCAGATGAACTGCCAGACCTTGACATCCAGGTTAAGGCCTAATTCCTGCTGCCAGTAAAAACATGCCCCACTCAGACTTCTCTGGTTTAATCTCTGGAGATGAGCATAAAACAGAGAAATAGAATGGGATTGCTCCACAATAGCCAGGAAATCTTGCAGTACAGAGTTGGGCCGCACATACCAGGGGAAGGACCTAAAAAGGATGTCATGGCCCTGGAAAGTTGCAAATGCTTAAAAGGGTGATAAAGGGGAATGGCGATACACTGTTGGAATATGTTAGCCAGAACAAGTTTACTGTCCTCAATCAGCGAGGCAGGTAAAAATTAGGAGGGATAGGGCGGTTGACAGTTTGAACATTCGGATTACTAATGTCCGATTGAGTCAGATCATTACTTGAATCTGACTCCAAGTAAATACAAATCTGCCAAAGGGCCTTAAGGGACTACATTAAAGCAGACAAACACAGCTGCTTGGGTAAGCCTGCTGGTTTCACATAAAGGAGGCTACAGAGATGAAGGCCATATTGTTTGCATAGCTGACTCTCCAGAGATAACCAGAGAGGACAAAAGGTCTGGTAAGTCTGAGCTATAAGAGGACAACCCCATTGAAACATTTTACTACAAAGGTATAGTGCAGTAATATAGGAAAAAAATTGGCAGGCAAAGGCCACCAACCTCTTTAGGTGTAGTTAACTTAAAATAGGCCTGATCGGGAGCACCTCTTTTCTACAAAAAGTCTGTTATTGAGCTCTGGAGATGGGTGAACCAGGATTTGGGGAGGAAAGGCCCATGCATTCCAAGTGGATACAACACCCCAGGCAAAATATTCATTTTAATGACACTCACTCTCCCTCAAGGGGAAAGTGGGAGTGCCATTCAGTGCTGGAGGTGCAACTTAATTACCTGGCAAAGGGGGGATAAATTGTATTTAACCAAGTCAGAAAAAGAGCGGGTCGTCTGGATCCCAAATACGTGAGCACCTTGGGTTCACAAGTGAGGCCCATTTCATCAATCCAATGATTAAGAACCATAGAGTTTAAAGGCAAAACTTTGGATTTATCAGCATTCAATTTGTACCCCACCACCTGAGAGAATTGTTGCATCTCCTCCTGAGCAGGCAGGATAGAGGACTGGAGCTCCTCAACAATAAAAGAAGATCATCAGCATAAGCAGAGATCTTGTAGCTCATACCGCCCAGTCGAATCCCTTGAACATGCAGGTTCAACTGAATAAAATGTAGAATGAGATCCAAATGAAGATTAAGCAAAAGGGGAGAAGGATGACAATCCTGCTTTGTACCTCATAGTAAGAAAAAGGGGGTGGATAGGACTCCATTACACCTGATCCTGGCAGAGAGATGACGTACAAAAACCTTTAACCAATCACAAAAAGCCAGAGGGAAACAAAATATATGTAGGGCTGCAAATAAAAAGGGTCAGAAAACCCAATTAAGTGCTTTTTTCACATCAAGGGAGACCAAGGCTGCAGGGGATTTGCTCCCTCCCCAGATGTGGAAATCAGATACAACACCTTGCAAAGGTCACTAAAAGATTGACCCACTACAAAGCCAACCTGCTTAGGGCTGATAAGGCCATTTCAAACTTGAAGAAGACGGTCAGCCAAAATTTTAGCAAGAATTTTTAAATCAGAATTCAGCAACGAGATTGGGTGTTAGCTTCCAGGTAAATGCTCAGGCTTACCCGGTTTATGAATCAAGGTAATCCAAGCCTGGGTAAATGAAAAATCTGAAAGTCCAAAAGAAAGCAAAAAATTAAACAGTCAGTAAAAAGGGGGCTAAAATATCAATACAGGCAAAATAAAAATTAGTATTGAAACCATCCGGTCTGGGGGCCTCATTCTTCAGAAGCCATTCAATAACCCTATGAACCTCCAAGGCAAAAATATGTGCCTGCAAGAGGGTCTGCTGTTGTTCTGTTAGATGAGGAAGGGGAAGTGGGTCTAGATAAGCATCAATCCGCTCTGTGTTCATCTGTATGCTAGAGTCAGGACCGTAAAGCAACTAACAGAATGAATGGAAAGCCTCATCTATTTCATGGGGTCTATTGAGAATCTTCCCTATGGGAATAGGCTGAAGGCTGGGAATTGTGTTGGAGGAATCCATCTGCAGAAACCTTAAGGCCAAGAGTCTGCTCGTTAGCTCCCCTCGAATCCAAGTAATGCATTTTAGTGTGTTGCAACGTTAAGTCGGCCTTCTCAGCCAGCAACCTATAGTATTGTGCTCTAAAAGAGTTCAATTTTCTCCAGTTGTCAGAGTCAGACCTAAATGATAAATGGTGCTCCAAACATCATATCTGATGCAACAAATAATTAACCTTTTCTGTATACAATGTTTTGGCTTTAGACGCTAAACGTGTACATTGGCCTCTTAAGACACATTTTGTAAACCCCCATAATACATCCCAGAGCCAGAACAGACCCCTCATTATCCTGGAAAAAAATTCTGGAGAAACTTTTGAATTACTGCATGAATACCAACATCTTTCACAAGCTGAGAGTTCAGCTGCTAAGTTCTATCCTGCTCCTCTAAGCTCCTCACTGTGTGCTCCATAGACACTGAGGCACGGTATGAAAGGACCATAGACTGAATATCACAGGAAAAGAGTCCCTATAAACAATCTTTACTAATCAAAAAGTAATCTATATTGGAGTGCAAAGCATGGGGGGAAGGGCAGAATAAAATGTATATTGCCTCTGTTAGATACAGACTATACCAAGGATCTATCAGCCCCAGATTGTCTATAAGTTCCCGCAATCCTTGTTGACCCAGGGTCAAATCTTTCTGATGGGAGCTGGATCTCTCTAAGTCAGAATGGATAACCAAATTCAAGTCTCCATCATTGAAAATGGGCAGATGAACCAACAGTTCTGAGTTGTGAGTTTGGAAAAAAAACTGGGGCAAATCTGAGTTGGGCCCATACACAGAGCCCAGAAGCACTTTGGTGAGACCTAAATGCCCATAAACTAAGAGAAAATGGCCTTCAGGGTCCCAGCACTCCTGGAGCAATAGAAAAGCTATCCCTCTATTAACCAAGATAGCCACCCCACACCTCTTGCTACTGCAGCCAGCCCCACCAATTCTCTGCAGAAATAATTAATATCCTCCTAACACAAGTGAGTCTCTTGTAAAAAGACCACCCCAGGTCAGAACTGCTTTAAATGGTGAAGAATCATATATCACTTTCTCTTCTCATTAGCTCCCTTAATGTTCCATGAAATAAACTTAAAAACAGTACCCATGTAAAAAAGGACTGATTCCAAAATACAAAACAGTTAAAACAACTATCAGAAAATCATTTAGACCCAATAAACATTGTGCTCTGGGACCCACTTCACCCCTCAATACCCCACCACCCCAAACCAGTAAAAGAGGAATGATACAACAGCATTCAACCACCCTACTCCCCCCTCCATATGTCAAAGAATTTATATCTAAAATTATCTCTAAGAATGAAACAATGGATCTCAACCAAAAACCCCAAGAATTAACCCCCCCACTCAATACCAACATCCTAAAAGGAACAACCCTTAAAAATGACCCCTCCCAGTCCAAATTACCACACTTCAAAAGTTCTATGGTCTATGATGTGATCAAGAGACCCCTTCATAGACCTCTTCAACCCCCCATACCCCATTAAAACAATAACGTCCTAGTCATAATGATATAACCAACATAGACAACTAGCAGAGAACCCCCCAAAGTTGGGTGGCACAACAAAGTGCTCATTTCAATCCCCTCTGAAATAACATTTCAAAACAATATCATTAACAGAATCACTATCCACAGCTTACAAATGGCAATAAAGTTCAATAAAACAGCAATTAAACTTTAAGTTCAGAGAGGTACCCACAACATAAAAAGTAGAAACATGAGCAGACAAGAAAGGGGCAAAAGAAAAATAAGTCCCTTATGTCATTTAGAATATCCAATGCAGGGAATAGACCTACAACAAACAATAGGCATATTATTTAAGGTCTGATAAATCAGTTCCCTAGTGGTTCACAAAGGGATCACTAAGAGCTGGGTTCCTCGGGTGTCACAACTCCAAAAAGAAGAAGATGAATATGACCTGATTCAGGAAGGCTGAACTTGCTGCAGCAAACCATGGAAACACTCGTAGGCAATACAGTCTGAGTATTAAGCAAATATAAGTAACACAAATAATCCGGTAGATAATGGAGAAAGATGATCCTCCCATATATCCAGTCCTTACTTGGGCTCAAACAGGATCATGGACGCAGACATATTGAAACATCCTTGCAGAATAACAGGCTTCTCAAAGATAAAACAAGCAGAGCCATCAACTCTGCAATCTGGCATTATCAAGAGTCAGAAGTGAGGGGATCATAAACATGGGGCAGAGACATCTTTTAAGTACTTGTCAGACACGATCTGACCTGATAATTAAGCAACTGAAAGCTTGATTGATGACCATAAAGACTGCACCAAATATAGGAGAGCCCTCTCAGGAGCAATAGCCAATACAAAAATAGTTTGCCATGCCACGGCTAGCTGGAGACTGTGGGAGAGGTAAAAATAATTATGGACACTGTGCCAAATAAATAAGTACCCTGGCTCAAATGAAATAAGTAGCTCAGTAACCTAGGAGCTCAAAATAGCATTATACACCAGTAAAACTTACAGCTGCATAAAAGCAGGAGCCGGGAGTGAGAACAAGGCAAATCCTCCTGTTATAAACCTTGCAGCATCTGGCATCTAATCTTCATCACAACAAGAATTCGTAGGTTGAGGGGCACAAACTAACATGAAAGTTCCATAGATGATCTCCATTCACCTATGGCATACAAATCCAACAAACAGTTAGGAAAGCCAAGTTTAATCAAGGGGACCGGAGCCTAAACCATGCAGTTGCAGATGGATCTCATGGAGCTTTAAACAGATTGGGGCAGAGAGTAGTCAGCTCCCAGAAGGCCTGCTCTGCAAAATCGAAACTGCTGGTTCCCATGGATGGTAGTTTGCAGTCAGGCAGATCAGAGGACCCTAAATTTAATGTCTGCGGCTATTAACTTGGAAATGATAGGGTGATATTCTGCCCTCTTCTGCCACACAGCAGCTGGGAGATCTTGCATAAACCTTATTTTCAAGTTTTCTCAACTGACAGGCTGGAGTTCTTGGACTTTACTTAACAGATGCTGACAGTCCATAAAATTAAGAAAATTTAAATATAAATCATCATGAAGGTTCAGATGGTTGAGGCATAACCCTGAGAGCATAGTGGGCCCTTTCGATTACATGTCAGGCCATTAGGGGATGGTCCACTAATTTCTCACACAGTTTTTGCACAAATAGGACTGGATTGTGACCTTTCACTCCCTCTGGCAGCCCCAACATGACAATGTTATTACACAGATTATGTCCCTCCAAGCCTTCCAACTTGGATTCCAGCTTAGATAGTTTCTGGTGCATATTAATTAGTTCTGTGTCCAATTTGTCATGCCAGGTATCTAGGGAACAAATACAAGCCACAGTATCTCCAACCCTCTGCATTAAGGATTCAGTTGCCAACCATAAAGCTTTAAGCTCTCCCATTAAGGTCTATATTGTGTCCTTGACAGGTGTTAACTCTGCCAGAAAATGTTCCTCTGAGAAGTCAGTGGGAGGAGAGCTAAATTTAGCTGCCAGAGTAACTTGGATCTTTGTTCATTTACAGCCCATTTCCTTCTCTGGCATTACCAGCAGGGTATGACACGGCAGAGCTGACTGCATCTCAGAATCCATTCTGTGCCCAAATAACAACACCTAACAGAGCTGCAGAGGTAAGGGACTCACCAAAATTCTTCAAAGTGGCAAAATAGGACAGTAATACAGTGAAATATATAAAAATAAAACAAGGGCTGGAGAGGTCAAGAGGAGCTGTTTCTTCTTTTTTTTTTGTAGTTAAATAACCATTAATAAAGTTTTAAGACAAATACAACATAAAAATAACACATCAGAGATGCAGTTCTGTTACATCATGCCCAAGCATACCCTCACATTCCCTCCCCAAACTCCCTGTCTTTTTGAACATTACAGATCATTTTTAAGTCATGCTGTAAGAATCGCCCCATCCTGTAATCCCCCTCCAAGTCTCCCCACCCAGTCCAAGTGCCCCCAATCCACTGTACCCTCCCAAAACATCATTTATTTTAATGTACATAGGAGAAATTCCATGCTGTAAGGTCTATATCAAGTCATACTACAGTATAAGTATAGATCAAATGATTAAAATGGTTGTGTATATGAGGAGAGAGGGCAAACAAGGTCAAAATCTGAACCCTTCACTCACCTCCCGGCAAAAAATTGCATGAATGGATACCAAAGATCCCGAAACTGTCACAGCCTATTGTGCTGCACAGCAATTCTGCATTCAAAGCTTTGTATATTTCTTGTATCCATCCATGGAATGTAGGGAGATAATCCCCAATCCAGTATCTTAAGTAAAGTAGTTTTGCTACCGCAGAAGCTAAAGCCATGTAGAATTTGTGTTTTGAAAAAATGATTGCAGAATAGTTGCTAATCATACAAATATCCAATGAGAAGTATCCTACCTTCCCAAATAAGGGAGTAAGATGTCTCTCAATGTCTTGCCAGAGGGCAGATACCTTTGCACATGACCATATCGTATGCAGCATTGAACCTTCCTCTTGTTTACATTTAGGATGTGCAGTGTCTGCCCTGTTGCCTAAATAATGAAGCCGGAGAGGAGAATAATATAAGTTGTGGAGGATATTAAATTGTATTAAATACTGTATAATCTGTCTTGTTTGACAGTTTTTTATATATATTTATATATATATATATCATTCCAAATGTTTTTCTATTTCACTGAGTCATAAACCAAGTCAGCAGCCGAAGCCCAGTAATACAGTGTCAGCTGGATGGGCTTCCAGGTCAGAAGTCCCAGTTTAGAAATCTGATTGTTATTTGACACTGCAGTAGCAAGACATTTAAATAATCAAGTAGCATTAGTTGACTGGGGAGGTATTCCACCACAGACCTTATACAGTGCTTGAGCTGCAGATAATTAAACAAAGAGTAAGTTGGGAGGTGCAAACTGTCCCTAAATTCTAACAGGGTTAGGAATTTGTCTTGTTTTACAAAATCAGATAAAAAGGAGGTAGCCAGACCCCGCCAAGTTGAGGGAAGTGGAACTGTGCCCCCTATCTTAATATTAGAGTTTTTCAGGAGTTACTGTCCCAAATCCTTGTTGCAAATAAGTTGTAATAGTTGGCATAATTGTCTATGTGCCTTATCAGACCACCCTATGGGGGATTCTCTTAGCTACATAGGGAGTTTACTATACAGGATACAGAGAAGCGAGGACAGGGAGATATGGAATATTTGCCCCAACTATTTCTCAGTATGAAACCATTCTAATGTCTCTGAGGTCTTCAGTGCATTGTTTGTCCATTGCAAGTATTAATGTATGCCTCTTTGCGGATGACACAAAGATCTGTGACAAAGTTGATACACAAGGGGGGGTAGAAAGGATGAGAAGGGACTTGGCAAGGTTGGAGGAATGGTCAGGCATATGGCAACTTAGATTCAATGTGAAGAAGTGCAAAGTAATGCACCTGGGAAATAAAAATCCAGGAGAAGAGTACACAATAGCAGGGGAGGTACTAATGACAACAATAATGGAAAGGGATCTGGGTGTGGTCATATCAGATGACCTAAAGGTGGGTAAGCAATGTGAGAAGTCAGTAAGGAGAGCCAGGGGGATACTGGGATGCATAGGGAGGGGCTTCACAAGTAGAAAAAGGGAAGTGGTTATCCCTCTGTACAGACAGTTGGTGACACCCCATCTGGAGTACTGCATGCAGTTTTGGAGACTTCATCTACGCAAGGACATAGACAGGATGGAAGCAGTCCAGAGGAGGGCAACTAAAATGGTACAGGGTCTACATCAGAAACCATATGAAGAGAGACTGTGAGAGCTTAATATGTATATCCTTGATGAAAGGAGGGACGGGGGACATGATATAAACTTTTAAGTATCTCAAGGTAATCAACAAAGTCCAGGAGGGTAGCATCTTTCAGAAAAGAGATGTGTAAGAACAAGGGGCACAATTTAAAGTTAGAGGGGTGATGGCTCAGGGGTAATGTGAGGAAATTCTTTTTCATGGAGAGAGTGGTGGACGCATGGAACAGCCTTCCTGGAGAGGTTGTGGGGTCTAAAACAGTGGGGCAATTCAAACATGCATGGGACAGACATAAAGCAATTATAGTGGGGGGTTGCAGGAAGTAGGCTGTTGGTTAACTAGAATCTGCAGCTTATCCAATAGGTAGGTAACTGGGCAGACTGGGTGGGCCAAGTGGTCCTTATCTGCCGTCAAAGTCTACGTTTCTATGTTTCTATTAACAGCCTTGGAAAGCAAGATAGTATAGGAACAAGTTGTGAATCTGTATCCCACCCAGCTCTCTAGGCCTACATAATTTTTCCAATGCCCTCCTGGGGTGTTTTCCCAGCCACAGAAAGGAGGACCAGATAGAATTAATCCTTTGGAACCTCTTTTTATCCAATGGGATGTTCAACATGGAAAGAGGGTACATTAACCATGGGAAAATGACCATTTTCAATAAGTTAACTCTTCCCCAGAGTGCCGGGGTAAATGTTGCCATCTTTGCCGATCGAGCTCCATTTGTTTTACTATTGGATCTAAATTCAACTCTTTAAGTGTAGTGAGCTTAGGGGAGAGATTTATTCCTAAAAAGGAAACCGTATGAGGACACCACTTGAGGCCCAGTCCCTCAACCTTATCCCTTGTACATGAATCACTCAAGGAAAGAACCATAGTCTTATGTTGGTTTAGTTTATAACCGGCCAGGACACTATAGTCTGATATAACATCTAAAACTTTAGGGAGTGAGCTTTCCCAGTCAATAATGTGCAATAATATGTCATTGGCAAACTTGGAAAGTTTCAATTGAAGAGGGCCAATTTGAATGCCCACTATCCCCAAAGTTATTTTAATTTTTCTGGCTAAAGGTTCAATACATAAATTAAAGAGCATAGAGGAGAGGGGGCAACCCTGCTGAGTTCCTTGAGCTGACCAAAATACAGAGGATAAAATGTCATTACTAAGAATCTGGGCTGAGGGGCAGGTGTAAAATAATTTAAGCCATTAAATAAATTCTTTAGGAATGCTATAGCTTGGAAGAACATTGAACAGGAAATTTCATGTCACTCCAATGAATGCCTTTTCCACTTCTAGGGAGACAGGCACCTTGTCGACATCCTCTCCCCCCCACAGACACAGAAAGAAGATGGAAAATCTTTCAGAAATGATCGCTGCAATGCCTACCGGCAACAAAACCCACCTGTTCTGGATTAACTAGGTTAAACCAAACCTGTTTTAAATGAAATGCTAGAATGCTGGCTAAAATTTTGATATCAATATTTAAAAGAGAAATGGGTCTGTTATTATCTGAAATGGAAGGATCTGTCTCCAGTTTGGGTAGTACTACAATTCGAGCCTCAAATAAAGCAGTTTCCATGATGTTGTGGGCATAAATATAATTGAATGTAGTAGTTAAATATTGGGCCAATAGATTCCTAAATGATTCATCAAAAAGGAGTGGAAAACTGTCAGGGCCTGGGGTCTTATCCAAGGAGAAAAAGTCTGTAGCATCAAGAACTTCTTTTCTGGATAAATATCCCTTTCATGAATCTTGCTGAGATTTTGTGAGTTGGGGTAAAACAACCCCCTGAAAGAAGTTCTTGAAAAGGTGGGTAAGCATCAACAATTGGGGGAGCCGAGTAGAGAGACTGGTAGAAATCTTTGAATATATTAGCAATTTTAACTGGGTCCGAAGTCATGGAATCTGAGATTGGGTCAACCAAGGCTGCTACCTACCTAGCTGCTTTCTGTTGTTTAATTCTATTTGCTAGAAGTCTCCCAGCCTTCTTCCCTTGCCCAATATAAGTTGCTTTAATGTGTGATGCTGAGCATACCGTGCAGTCTAGAAGGTAAGATGAATATTTAGCCCTCAGAGAATGAAGCTCAACCCAAAGATGTTTCTCAGATTTTTTGGATAACTGGGATTTCAGAGCATGGATACGGTACAGCCACCCCTCTATCTGAGTTTTAAGTTTCTTTTTGTGTACCGTGGCAAGCCTAATAAATTCTCCCTACCACATAGCCTTCATTGTTCCCCATACAAGATCCTTAGTGGTTACTGAAGTTTTCTTCCCATGAAATAGAAATAATTTTTTTCATATGTTCTAACACATATTCATCAGTAAGCAGATGTGTATTAAGGGACCAAGTGCCAGATTTATGACCAGGTATTGACACTGATAGATCAACCCAAATGGGGGAATGATCAGAAAGAACTCTGGGGTGAATGCCCACTCCTCCCACCCCTACCAGGTTTGCTCTACTGAGAAGAAAATAGTCAATTCGGGAGTAAACCCCATGGGGAGGTGAATAAATGGTGTATTCCCAATTATGTGGATGTATCATCCACAATGGGTACACTAAGCCTAAATTTGTCATAAATTCCCTTAATGCCCTTTAAGCCGGGGAAAGACTCACCTGTCTACTATAAGATCTGTCTATGTCATTAGAAAAATACAAATTCCAATCCCCTCCCAGAAGACAAGGGGTGTTCTGAAATGAGGCAAGTTAAGTAGTCAATGGGGGAAAGAATGATGGAGTGTCAACATTTGGCCCATATATGGAACCAAAAATCATTTCCACACTAGCGAGCTGTGTGTGGAGAATTATATATCGGCCTTTCGAGTCTTGCCACACGATAATCAGCCTAAAGGGGACTAATCTATGGAATGGGATCACCACACCTCCTCATTTGGCACTTGTTCCAGCCCCAAAAACCTGTCCCATCCAAACTGTTTTGAATTTGAGTATTTGATCACTGGGAATGTGAGTTTCTTGTAACTTTACACGATGGGGATGATAGGAACTTAAATGTCTCAAAACACAGTATCTCTTTGAATTATCCCTCCCCCTTGATATTCCATGAAAGTATATTCCAGGAACCTATAGTAATAATTTAAGAAGACAATTCCCAAGGTCAGCCCCCTATGTAACAGCATAATAAGTGTATCCCCCTGAAACATCCCTCATCCCATCCTCCCCCTTACTAAGACCCTTATCCCCCTATCCCTAATTAGAAAAAATACAACCTCAAATCCCTGACCTAACCCTAGCATATCTGATACCCAGGCCAAGTGCCCTTCCCAAGCTCGATGGTCCATGATGCCTGAAGAGGAGCAGCCCTGCCAACTCCTTTGAAGCACGGTCATAAATCTTTCCATCCCTCTCCTATCCCACTGTCATTCTCCCAGAGGTATTAGGCATAAAGCCTTATACTATAGCATGTAGTTGGCTATTTTGACCTAAATGGGAAACCTGGGTTGGTGAAAACATAGTCCTGCCATCCTAGAAATATTAAATATCTGAAGGATATAGTGAACATAATCAGATTGTGCTTGAAATGCTAGTCTTGTTTCAAGCTATCTGCTCTCAATTTAGTAAAAGTCACTCCAATTAGATAATGAGGTTTGATTTAAAACTGAATGAATAACCATTAAAAAATTATAAGAAAACATCTTTATAAATACAGAGGAGAAAAGAAAAAATCCAAATACCGCTCATGTCTTCAAAAGGACTTTTCCCCACATCTCCCTCCCCTGACCACTGTACCCCAAAGCTCTTTTAGAAAATAAGTCTAACACCTGTGCTCCTAGATTTTTAAGTGCCATCAAAATAACCATTGCAGGTCACCATTTTTAGACTGTATACTGTAGTCTTGAAAAGGAGAAGAAAAAGAAAAACAGAAAAATCCGATCACATGGGAGCCTGATAATATACACAAAATATTAAAGTAAATTCATATTGCAACTTAATTCCAGAAACATAACAGCTATATAATTATATATACCATCATTATTGTTAAGCACTGGGAGATCCTAACCCAAAAATGTAGGAATAACTGGCTGATAGACCTGTTACAATTCCCCTGCCAGCATCCAAATAAATAAAGTCTTCTTCAGAAATAGTTATCATTTTTCATGACAGTTCAAAATCTTTCTGCTGTCTGCAGAAATATAAACTGAGCTGGCAGTATAGTATTAGTCCTCATTTCGGTTAGCAAATAAAGATTACAGCTGTGCAAAAAATTCCCAAACGTGAACATTATATGGATAAAAAGATCCAGAACTACCAAAATAACTAAATAAGTATTAACCATCAACTTAAAAGATGTACAAGAAGGCAAAGGAAACATAAACATATTAGCAAACTGAGGTGCAAGAAAATACTGCATGCACTCAATAGTCTCAAAGGGAGAAGATCTGGAAGATTCTAAATGAAACAGCTACATGGTGCCCTCTCCCTTGGCAAAATTGTCTGTACAGTAATCCACTAGAATAGAGCATGCTAAATTAAAATGAGTCACCTCTGCTTTTATAGTGGGTCACAGTACCTTAACTATAGATACTCACAAACTGCCTTGTCTAACGATTGCTTCTCGATGAACAGGCCCCCACTTTTCATCCTTGAGAGAGTAAAGCGGCTGTCAAAAAATAAGAACTCGATCAGTCCAAGCAAATTTCCCTGAATCCATCTACTGAATTAGCTTGTAAATTTTAATTTGCACATAAAAAAATCTTCCAGTTTTGTCCTCCTGGCTTGGGATCTCCCTGCTTTCCTGAAGAGGGCTGGTGTCAGTCTGGCAAGTTTGGCAGCAGCCTGGGTCACTGTGTTGAAGCAAAATGTCCTAGATGGCAAAGTCACCTCAAGTTGGGTGGGACATAGCATCCTGTGTTTGATCTTGGCTGCCCATAGTTTAGAATGAATTGGTCAGTAAGTGGCCCTCTCTTGCCGCACCTTATACGTCAGATCTGGTACCATCCGAATCCATCTGCCTTCCCATTCCAGTTTAATAACTGATCTGGAGGTTTTTAAAATATGATATCAGTCTACATAATTTAGAACCTTAAAAATAATTAGGAGAGGTTGCTCTCCAGGGGCAGGTTTAGGTCTAATGGATATGTGGGCCTCCTCAATTATGTATGTAGGGCCATTAGGTGAGGGGACAGCGATCTTAGTGCAAAGCTTTTGCATAAAGCTAATAGGGAATGGTTCCTCTTTCCCCCTCTGGAAGCCCCAGGAGGACTAGTTTATTTCTCCTGAATTGTCCCTCCAAGTCATCTACTTTTTCTTCTAGTTTTTTCATCATGCACTGGAGGGTGACTACCTTCTGCTCTATTTTGTTGACCTTGTTCTATGTGGAAGAGATTCAGGTTTTGACGTCTTGAACTCGTGTGGTAAGTTCTTTTACTGTCGGTTTCCAATCTCGGAATTCTATTAAGGAGAAGAGGGCAGCTTTAATGGTATGGAGTTCTTCCAACATGCTCTGAAGTGATATTTTTCAGTGGTTCTTGCTGTAATGTTGTAATTGGGGACATGTGTCTCCTAGGCCACTTCGGCTTGAGTTTTCCTATGGCCTCATGTTCCCCATCCAATTCTTCAGCTGGTGGAAAGTCAATTTTTTGCTCCACTGCGATTGGCTTTCAATCATTCTGAGCTGACAGCAAGTGAAATGCCCCCAGATAAGATTGGGGGCAACAAATTCTGCACTGTTTAAGGGAGGAAAGGTTAGGAAAATTCCCAATTTAGTGGAACTCTTCTGCCGAGCTGCTTACTCTCCTGCAGACATCACTTGACTTCGCAGCATGTCATGTGACTTGGAACACAGCCTAGTTATACATGGTTGCCCATGTGTTATTTGGTATAGCATATGGTTTGAAATGTAAAAATGAAAATAAAATCAGATTTTTTCTTTACCAAGAAATCATGGGTTTAATTTTTTATTGTTATTTTTGAAAAAAACTCACCCAACTGCTCAGAACCCATACTAATGAGGGGTATTTTTTTCAAGTTATGAAAAAAATAGTTTGTGTAAGGAGAAAGAATGAGTGCTGGGGGACATAGGGGGGGGAATTAAAGCGAAATAGTTCCCTACAATGCTACTGAGCCAGTTCATGATCCACAAACTAACAGAATATAAACATTGAAGGTGAAGAAAAAAAACATCAGCATCAGTTGTGCACAATGCAGGACACCTTTTCTGGAGTAGCATAATGTCTGGTAAGAACAGTTGCAACATGGCTAAAATATTTCAGATATGATCACAGCTGTGCATGACAGTGAGCAGTGAAGTATTTGAATGCTCTATGGCAGCAACAAATAGTTGGTGGCTACAAGCTCCTGTTGGATTTGTGGCTTGCTTTATAACGGGGAGTTGGCAGAATAAGTTTAGCAGATGACACTAAAACTGTTCAGATGAAAATGCTACTGAGTTAATGAAACTAACAGCAAATATTTTACAGCACTAAAATGTTATCTGAAGTCTGCCTCTTCGCCCAACACAAATTGAATTCAGCACATCTCATCTAAAATGACTAAATGTGTCATTTTGTTGTTCATACCATATCAATAATACTCTTGAGGACTACCTCTATTGAATTCATAAAATTACCACACCCATGATCAACTTCAATCTTGATGAGAGTATAAAACATATAGAATAATGTATGGCAACTATACACAACAAGGCTTTGGTTTCAATGAGGGGCTGAGATGACAACATAGGAACCTTGACAACAAACCTTGAGAGGTCACTGAGTTAATCTCAGCCTTGAAATTGAAGTATATTCCAAGTGGTGTTTTGTTTGGCCATATATCATATTTTTAGTATATGGGTCTTAACATGGAACTAGCTGTATCAATTCTGTTCTTAGTAAAAACAGTGAAAAATGCTTTTAAAATTAAAAATGTAAAACATGAATGGCAGATTTTGATTTCAAATTATATTGAAGGGAGGGCAGGTGAGCATCACAAGGAGAATCTGCTGAAACAAACTTCAAAGAGAAAAGTTGCTGTAGTATAGCAGTGGTATAACTACTATACTATGATATCTTTTCATGAACTTTTAACAGAACTACAACTTTTGATTACCTCTGAACTGTCCTACAACAGGAAACCTGAATGCATAGAAATCCATACACAATAGAGGCTAACCTAGCATTATAAACTAATTCACATCTACTAAGAAAGATAAAGGTTAAACAATCAAAAACATAAACCCTAACACTGTTAACATGTGAATCATTGTCAATGGGATTTCACTAGTGGAATGATGACTCACACACATTGTGTCATGGGTGCTCAATTGGCTATTATTTTATTTATATTTCACATGAACATTATTAACATTATTCATTCCAACATTCCATGTATCGTTCTTTATTTACAATTTATTCAAATCAAAACCAATCCTTGAACACATTCATGTCTGTAAATTATTGTCTTTGCAAACACTATCTCACTATCTCAGTCCCATAATATCAACAGCCTTGTCTTCTTTCCCAGGCTCAAATGTGTAACCCAATACCCTTCTAAGTTTGTTATCCAATCTTTCCAATCCTCCTCTTTCTGGGCTCGGATGTCTTACCCATTTCCTAGTTCTGGACCCCAGGGGTGATACTCCATGAGGTGCCCAACATGGCCGGATGTCAACCCAGCCCATGCCTAGCATTTATGACCTTATATCCTCTGTGTCCCCTAATTACCCTCCCAGCGCCTTTTTCTCCTTCTTCTATTATCACATCTCCAGCCTCACGATAGATGTGCTTCCCCAAAACCTTTATCCCTCTTTTCCCAATCTTCTATTGCCTCCTCTTACCATAAATTGAATAAAGCGATGCCTATGTCAGAGAGATGTACCTCATCGTGCCTATAATCTCTGGGCTGTCATAGGAAATGTCATGGGGCATGTATATCCTCCCATCTCCACCATAAATGCTGCCATTTTCCTATTCCTCACCTTCTCAGTAGCCTTGATATTTCCAGCCTGTTTCCACAGTCTTCTTGGAATGACCTCCAACCACCCCACCTTCAGACCAGGCCACCATGCCATGACTACCCTATGTCCCTCTTGATTTTGTGCAGTTACTCTACCCATGGCTGCTCCCCCAAATAATTTTCCCCCAAATGCAATAAAAGAACATTGGGCTTAGGCAAACTTAATTTTTGTTCTTCCAGCAGTGGCAGGAGCTGCCCCAATCACATTCCCCTTATCTCCTTCCAGTGAACTCTGATATTCTCTGCCACCCATTTCAGTGGCCTCTCTACCCAGAATATGAATGAGTGTCCTACGATTCATATAATCCTTCTGTGCATGGCATCTGGGAAAGATAATTTATTTACAGATATATTTTTTATAACAAGCAGACCGCCATCTCCCCACCTCTTCAATTTCTGCCCCTGACCCCCCCAACACACACACATACATTCAGCTATCTCTGAAGCTATGCCTATCTTGAAAGAGTGAGAGGATAAACTACCAGCATCTTTGCCTACAAATACCATCCCTTTCCTTACTACCTCTGTCACCTGATGTACTGAGACTGTGATGCTGTCTCCTTGCATGAAAATTGTGTTGGCCACTGCTGACCATAGCTTCCTGTACTCCTCCAGGGCTGGGCTACTCAACTACACATGATCCAGACCCTTATTAACATGACCTTGATCCCTTGCCCTGCTTGGTCAGTCTTGGACTGCCACAGACCGAGCACCTCTCCCCCTTTCCTCCCACTGCACATCCCCAGACCTCAATCCCCCCAAACTCATCTCTTTTGCTGTTGGCTACTGTCAAGAGGTCTAAACCTCACTCTTAGGTTCTTGGCAATAATAAGCATGCATGGAATCATAGACACATTGCATAAGAGTAATAAAGCTTGTTTATTACTGCCAAAAGGATAATCACAGTTGCCCTAAGCAGTTCTTACCAATATGAACTGGGAGCCAATGCTAAGCGTTCATATACCTCGTGGAGTCTCCATGTCTCTTGGGGTCTCCAAGGTAGAAGATGTAATGTCTTACATTATATACCTATGAAAATTACCATGGTTACTGTAAGATAGAAACATTTCTAGTTACAGACATGAACCATATTGGTTAAATTAGAGGTGGCTCCTCAGTCCAAGATAACATTATTCAATGTTGTAGTAGTCATCACTTTGTAAAGACAAAGGAGTACAGTTTGCATATGGCAGTGTAATAATACAGATCATCAGAAGATGACAATGCTGACTCATATATCATAATCATTGCAAAGACACAGATGTCCTAATATCTTGTAAGCAAGAAATACATATCTGTATTAGAAAGTAAAGTGTATAACAAAAATATGCACACATATCCTGACATCTACTCTTATACGGTAGATGCCCTTAGCCCTATATGTTAGTATAACATATGCCTAAGTACTAGCTGTCTATGGTGTTCCTCTGGGGGTACCAATAAGTGTACAGAGACTTCATGTAACACTCCCCCATTGTTGCTTCTCAAGGGGCAACACAGCAAATGTAGGGAAGTGGATAGGGAGCAGCGGTCGTTTACAGGCCCGATGCACAAGCCTTGTAAAGAAACTCCAGCTTCTCATGGTGTTGAAACAGTGTGCGCCATAGGCAGCAAAGCATAATAATAAGAAAAAATATCAAAAATACTTGTATAATAACACAACCTTTAAAGGTGATCTCTAACCAAGTGTTAGTAAATGCACTGTTCATATCATTGTCATTAATAAGTGCAAGGACAGCTTCATTAGCTTTAGAAATATTATTGCTGATGTGGATGAGATGGGTGTCTTTCCTCTCTAAAAGTGATTTTAATGTCAAAGTGAGGGGATCAATGTGTACATTAAAGTAAGGTGAATACTCAGAAAGTGGAAGCAGATAATCAGGGTTACCATCGATAATGTCAGCGGCCATGAGAGGGACGGGTGTAATAACTGTGTGCCCAATAACTGACTTCTGATGGAGCACAAAGCAGAAGTTTGGACTATCAATAGAACAGGTTTACATTCTGTAATAAGTCTTATAATTTGTTGCAATACAATACTCTCCGTCTGAATTACATTGTACTTTTACAGTAGGCAGTCTCCATTTTTGCAACTGTACGGGGCAAGTGTAGGACATCTTGGAAATCCTAGTTGACAGGCGATGAACCTCCTCCTGGTAAGACTGGCAGAGCTTGGAAGTGTCTGGAGCCGATGTTGAGTCCTGGAAGTGTAAGCAGATAATCAGGGTTACCATCAATAATGTCAGCATCCATGAGAGGGATGGGTGTAATAACTGTGTGCCCAATAACTGATTTCTGACGGAGCACAAAGCAGAAGTTTGGACTATCAATGGAACATGTTTACATTCTGTAATAAGTCTTATAATATGTTACAATACAATACTCTCCATCTGAATTACATTGCATTTTTACAGTAGGCAGTCTCCATTTTTGCAACTGTACGGGGCAAGTGTAGGACATCTTGGAAATCCTAGTTGACAAGCGATGAACCTCCTCCTGGTAAGACTGGTAGAGCTTGGAAGTGTCTGGAGCCGATGTTGAGTCCTGAAAGTCTGTGCCATTAGTGCTGATGTCATCTTCCATGGAAAAGGACCAATCGATATTGTCTCGGGAATAGCCACATACAGGTTTAATAACATCAAATACATCACATCGACACAAATATAAATATATCCTTTCTTCACACAACAGTCTGTTTGCGGGGCAACCCAGGTGTCTAGAAGAGAATGGAAGACCAAGAGAGGAGGTAAGTCGAGGCAATCTCTGAAGATGTCTTCATCAATCTGCCCAATAGAGTGTAGAGATGCTAGTTTATCGAATAAAGCTGCAGTAGGATCTAAACATGGTAAAGAGACAGTAAAAGAAACAAACATTGTATCCTTAATGGAACATTTCTTAGAAGTAAAACATGGACCAGTGTTATGGTGTCTGGTCACAAAACCCAAATTTCTAGCTGTGGAAAGTGGAATAGTTAGCGTCTGTAGCATACACATTGCAATACAGCTGGAAGATTTGCACTGAGGACAATACCATTTAGAGATATGTCTATCATGTACAATATCAGGGATCCTTCCGGATTCTAGATCACAGAAAAGATTATTGATGGTAATGATAATGTATGAGCTATAGGCTGAAGACAATATCTCACGGGCAATATATTGTTTATCTGCTTCTTTACTGTTCTGTGCAATGAGAGCGTTAATCTTATCTTTAGAATCTGTAAATGCCTTAGCAATATCATGTTAACAGTATACAGTGTATCTTTCTTCCTGACTAAGACCATCCACACCATGCAATAATGGGGGTATAATATCATTTACCAAACCAATTTGGAATTTCTGTGAATGTGATTTGATAGCAGCAATGTCAGCTTTATTCCAAATAGACATGGTTGTACCAAAAAGAACTGTAACAGTGCCTGTGGCACCAGTGACATCAGAACTGTCAACTTCATGTGTGTTATGCTTATGACTTTGACCATCAGGATTAGGTTTTCTCCTGAAATTGCCTCTATGCTCAGTGGTGTGTACTCCCACAATTGCTTTTTTGAGTACAAATTTGAAAAGCTGCTAAGCTATCAAGTAATAAAGTACTATAAAACAATGAAGTGTTAGTAGTATGACACATACCAAATTCTTTCATATTCCAGTAAGTCAAGTTAAATAAAACAGGTATATGTATAAATTGTAAGTTTTTAATAAGTGTACCAGGTAAGGTAATGGCTGTTAGACCACTATTAGGACCAGGGGTCTGTTTTGGACATTCCAAAAGCTGTTTATCAGTAGGGGGTAACACAGAAAGGTACATGGCAGCAGAGGCCATGTTGTGTTCTGCACAAAATTTCCTGGCAGAGTCTTTAGAAAAGGAATTACAATATGAGGGATCAATTAAGGCAGTAATATTGTATAAACCAGAATGTCTAAGAGCAGTTTGAAGAAAGGACAGAGAACCATTGGGGGATAATCTTGTGTTGGACCAACCATGGAAAGTTCCCTTTGAAAGCTTGGCCACAGGAATAATTTGTCCTTGCAGCATGGTTTGTCACTCAATTTATAGGGTAGATTTATCAGGAGTAACAACTGAGGCAGTGAGGTAGGCATCTGAACCTTTCTGGACAGTAATCAAATTGTTGGGTGTATTGATGGAAACTCCCTCTGGGGTAGATGCTGGAGGATCAAGGTGAGGAAGGAGGTGCTTTACTGTGCCTTGGATACAGGGGACTACTCCTGAGATGAGGAAAAAGTGGAACAAGGTAGCCATCTTGTCAATGTACCTGAAAAGGAGAACCAGACATTAGTGAGTTAGTACTATTCCACCCAATGTGGTGAGGAAAAGTAATTATACTCCTTTATACAGTTTCAGCTGGTTTGCATGTGACCACTTGTCAGTCAGTTTTGTTGTTTTGCATGAGTCTAACCTGATAGACTGCCAGACTGAGCTTGTTGACAATGGGGTAGGGGCCTTCCACTTATTGGAGAAGGAATGTGTGGGATGTGCAAATCTGAGAACCATTATCTGATCTCCAACTTGCCAATTTACTTCTTGTGCATGTTTGTCAAACTGTATTTTGGACTGTTGCTGGGCTTTGCCCATGCAGTTGGCAGCTTACAAATGAGTGTGTATGAGGTCTTGTCTAAGTTTTTCCACATATTGGTCTACAGACACATGGTCTGCCATGGGGGTGTGCAGGTCAAACAACAGGTGCTCAGGTAATCTCATCTGTCTACCAGCTATTACCACAAAGGGTGTCAACAGGGTGGTGGATTAAGGGTGTGCCCCTGATTGCCATAAGGAGTAATGGCAATAAGGAATCACAAGTCTTGGGATTGTTCTCAGTGAATTTGGAGAGCATTTGCTTAATCCACTGTTGGCTGTCTACTTGACCTGAAGATTGTGGGTTGCAAGGTATGTGGAACTTCTGATGAACTCCAAAGGGTTCAAGTGCTTCTTTTATCAACTCACCTGTAAAACTGGTTCCTTTGTCTGAGTCTACCTTGAGAGGTAGGCCCCACCTGGAGAAAATCTGTTCCACCAGGATTTTGGCAGTGGTTTTAGCACTACATGTCTTAGTGGGGAAAGCCTCAACCCACTCAGAGAAAAGACTGGTTACCACAAGGGCAACTTGTTATTTCTGCTGGTATTGGTCAAGAGACCAATAGAATCAATCTGTATGGCATGCCAAGGGTCAGAATGCCTTTGTGGTGGCAGTTTAGCATTTTGTTTGGTAGGGATGGGATTGTTTTGTGCACAAACAAGGCAATTGTCCACGTATTGTTTGACAACCTTGGTGACACCAGGCCACCAGGCAGTGGTCTTAAGCCTTTGGAGTGTGTTTTGCACTCCTTGGTGTCCACCAGTGGGGTGTCATGCACTTGGCACAGAAATTAGGGCCTAAGATGATGATGAACCACCCACAACTTGGTGGGGGTGTCATCTGGCTGATACCAGATGAGCTTGTCATCAGGGGAAAGATGCAATTTACCTTCATGCCTTCGATAGGGGTTATGGGTAGGGAGATTTTTCTCAGTACCCTTTTCAAGGAATCTGAACATGTCTTCGAGCTCAGAGTCAGTGTGCTGAGTTGCTGACAGATCCAATGGGGAAAAGGATTCAGGTTTCTTCCTGACCACTGCAATGTGTATGGCTGCTCTGTCCTCTGGATGGTCCATCATCTAGGTGTCCTCCCTCTTTGGGCCTCTTCCTTCGCAAGGGTATCTGTTGTGACATTGAAGGCATAATAGGAGTTGTGTATGGAGTGAGCTTTGACTTTGTGTACATAGAGTTTGTGTGCAAACTTTTGTGCCAGTGAATGAATGTATATTAACAGTTCCTTGTGTTTCACTGGGTTGCCATCAGAGGAGAGGAAGGAGTTCTTCTGCCAGAAGGGAAGAAATTCAGTAAGAGAACAACAAACCCAGTTACAGTCTGTAAAGATGATGGTGTCCTTGGTTCCATGCTGTATGAACTCAAGGGCACAGGACACCGCTGCCATCTCAGCATATTGTGATGATGCCACACTGCAACTCTTACACATTTTAACAGTGTCACCATAAGGGTGAATAACCAATACGCCCATCCCTGCAGTCTGTTCTCCCTGGTAATAGGAAGCTGAGCCATCTGTAAAGACACAACAAAATGAGGTGTTCTCAAGTAATTGTGGTGTAGCAGGGAGGAAAGGACGTGGATCTGGAAGATCAGGTGGTTGCAGTATACAGTCATGGGGTTATCCTTGGAAAAGCAGGCCATGCACCAGCATGGATGGCATTTTGGTTGGGTGGACCTTGATGTCTCTATCCTGGAGAAGGTTGGACCAGTGTGTCAGTCTGGTGTTGGAGACTAACCCATCCTTCACCCTATCTGATAGCAAAAAGGTAGTTGGGGTATGGTCCATGTTAATGATCAGAGGAGAGTACCCAATGATATACAAGAAGTGCTTGACAGCCCAGTAGGTGGACAGAAGGTTCCTTTCACAAAGGCTGTACTTCTGTTCCACTGGGGTACAGAGCTGTGATGCATATGCAATGGTTATCTAGGTACCATGAATCTTCTGGGCCAGTACTGCTGACATAGCAATGTCAGAGGTGGCACACTCTAGATGGAATGGCAAAGCTGGATTGGGGTTAACCAGAGCTGGAGCTAAGGCCAAGGCCTGTTTCAATGATGTCACAGCCTGGGTCTGAATGGGGTCCCAATCCCAAGATACATCCTTTTTCAGTAATTCATACAGAGGATCAGCCTTCTGAGCAAAATCACAAATAAAATCTCTAGAATAGTTTACCATACCTAGAAACCTCCTAAGAGTAGCCATGCTGGTGGCAATGGCAAGTCTTGCAATCATAGTTTCATAGAGTGATATGGGCTCTGGAGGCAAGATGCCCTTAGAGAGCTCACCACCAATATGGTGGAAATAGTACTTAATGAAGGTAGAGTATTTTCCTACTACCCATATTATTATCCAATTGTTCTTTAAAGGATTCCATATTATTGCTCTCAACTATTTCCCTAGGTAAAGTATTCCATTGAGTGACTACCCTCTGAGTGAACCAATTACTTATTTTATGAGTAATACAGTTTACCCCTCTAAGTTTACAACTATGATTACGAGTAATGGTTTGTGAACTATTTCTTATCAAAGCTATAGTTTCAAAAAGGAGTGGGTCTTTAGTGGCTTTATATATCATACATAGGTCTGCACGGAGTTGCCTATAATCCAGGGAAAAGAGGCCCAAAGCTTGTAATCTAGCCCCGTAGTCTAGTTCTTTCACATTAGTAATTTGCTTTGTTACTTTTCTTTGGACTTCCGCTATCAGTTTTTTACCTTTTTTCAGCAACTGGTGCACAGAATGAAGAGCAGTATTCTAATAGGGATCTGACCAAACTTGTATAAAGTGGAAGAATCACTTTAGAGTCTCTACTATTGATATGTTTAAAAATGCATCCAATAATTCTATGATATTTCTGTACCTTGTCTGAAGTATGGTTATCAAAGGATAACCTATTATCCAACAGAACCCCAATGTCTTTTTCATTTGAAGTTACAGAGAGTGGAATATTATTCATACTATAAGTGAAGTTATGATTATTGTGTCCGAAGTGCATTACTTTATATTTTTGTTCATTAAAGCACATTTTATTATTATCTGCCCAAGCGCATATCTCATTCAATTCCTTTTGAAAGGTGTTTGCTGCATGAATATTATTAACTATGCTGCTGAGTTTGCAGTCGTCTGCATACTTGGTCATCTAAACTTTCTTGGTTGTTTGCATTGTTGATATTAATAAGTTAAAAAGGATTGGGCCCAAAACAGAGCCATGCGGGACTCCACTAGTCACCTTAACCCATTGCGAAGAATGACCTGTAATAACAACCTTCTGATATCTATTTTGCAGCCATGACACAACCCAGTTCATAATACTAGGATGAAAGTCTAACATACACAAATGGTTTATCAAAATATGATGTGAAACTTTGTCAAAAGCCTTCGATAAATCTAAAAGAATAATTTCTACTGGAAGCCCTAAATCAAGAGATGCACTAACATTCTCAAAGAAATCCAACAGATTAGTCTGACACAATCTCCCTTGGGAAAACCAATGTTGTGTTAGATCCTGTAAATAATGTTAAGAAATATGTGCTTCAATTCAATTAAGTAGGACTCTTTCAAGTAATTTACCAATAACCGAGGTAAGACTAATAGGTCTATAATTGGATACAATTTTTTATTACCTGTTTTGTGAATAGGGGTGATAATAGCCTCATTCCATGTCTGGATAGTTTTACCTTTATTAATTGAGGAATTAAACAGAAGGGACAAAGGACCACATATGACTTCAGAAATTTCTTTCAGGAAACCAGCATGTATATTGTCGGGCCCAGGTGATGAATGATGTTTTAATTTTTTAAGTAAAACTTTCACCTCCAATGAAGTGATCGGCGGAAGAAGCACCTAGTATTTAGTTTCCTTAACTTTTAATGTGCCTTTAGTAGGTACAAACACACTTGCAAAGCAGTCATTAAATTCTGTTGCCATTTCTAATTCATTATTCAAGACACCTTTACTGGTTTCAATTGATCCAACAGTAGAACATCCTCCCTTTAAATAACCTATATAAGTGTAAAAGGATTTGTGATTGTCTAGAGCTTTAGTTGCCAGTTTTATTTCAAAATTACTTTTGCTTTTCTAATAGTATATTTTACTGTTTTTGTCTTTTCCTTATATGAGTTCCAGTTGAAAGGAGATGGATTATTTTTAAATTTCTTATAGTAACTCTTTTTTATTAATATTTCTATTCCACCATAATGGTGTTCTAAGTCTGTTACTATACATTTGCCTGTTAGGTACCCATATATCCAGGCAATGATTAATCTTACCATTTATGCATTCCCAGATCTGATGTAAATCTAGGCCAGTTAGGTCAGTTTCCCAGTCCCAAGTACTAAGGTATCTATTTATTTCTATGTAGTTTGCCTTATTAAAATCTTTGATAATTGTCACGCCATTAATGATGTCATTACAAATATCTAGCTTTACAGATACCATATTATGGTCACTGTCACCTAAAGGCACATTAATAGTTGGAGTTGACAATCTATCTACAATGTTAGTTAGTATAATATCAAGTATATTGCTCTGTCTAGTCCCTTCAGTTACTATTTGAGTTAAATTTTGGTTAATACTAAGGTCAATAAAAGACGTTTCTACCCTGCCGTGTCCTTTAAGATTTGGCCAGTCAATATTTGGGAAGTTATAATCTCCCATAAGAATATAGCTATCCATAGTTTCCATATTTTCTAGTGTTGTTAATAGTTCCAAATTATCTGTTTGAGAAAAACTGGGTGGCCTATAACAGTGTCCCACCACTAATGATTCCTTGTGTATTATAACTTGAACCCAGATTGCCTATAATTTACTATTTAGTACTGCTTCAGGTGTTATACATTGAGCTACACATTTGCATGATATGTATAGTGCAACCCCACCTCCTCTAGTATCCCGTCTATTTTTATAAAATTTATTGGAACCCTGTATTTCTGTATTCCATTCTTGACCTGTTAACCAGGTTTATGTTACCCCACAAATAGTTATATTGTCCTTTATTAAAGTGTGTTTCAGTTCTTCTATTTTGTTGGACAGACTATGGGCATTAACCAGTAATATTGTTATGTAGCCTGGATTGCAATTTAATTTTTTTTTTATTTAATTTATATGTTGTTTCTTATCTTTTTTGTTTAATATTAGACTAGTTTAAGGAGGGCAACATGATAATTGCCTTCCCCCCAGCGCAATTAGTTTAAAGTTCTAGTAATGAAGTCTGTAAAGTGTGTCCCCAATAACACGTTGCTTCTTCTACTTAAATGTAGTCCATCCCATGAATACAGCTCGTCATGATAACAAAATTCCTCCCAGTGAGTCATACAGTGTATATTCTGTCTTAGTGTCCATTTCTGCATCCACTATTTATTCCCTTTATTTTTAAAGCATTAAGATGAGATGCCTTTGGAATTGGTAGAATCTCTGAAAGGAGAGGGACACAGCCTAGTAGTATAAGCTAATTTATAAGTGTCACAGAATCTTTTTTTATATCACCTTCAGAATCCTTAAAAATATTATTAGCTCCTAGATGTATGATAACAACAGGGTTAGAACCAATATTACTTAAGATCTTGTCTACCATCACTGTTATATCCATTATTTTTGCACCACTAAAACTGGACAACATTCTAGATGTGTTATCTGGGTTACAAGCAGCCCTATCAAGATGCCTGATAATTGCTGGCTCAGTGGCACTGAGGGTTGAGGCGCTGGATGCCACACCTTGCACTGTGCCGGTGACCCTGGTTCAGGAGCGAGCTTGGGTGCCAGGGGGTTGGCAGGGGCGGGTGAGGATTGAGCATCTGATGGGCTATTCTCCTCCCTGGGGGGAGGTCAGGGATTGCCTGGCATGCCAGCGGCTCCTGGTGGAGACTGGGGATGCTGCAGCACACTCGGCAGCACGTAATCCGCATGCCTTGATGCAGGCAGGGGTTGCCATGTATGCCTTGCATTGAGGACGTGCACATGCATGGGAGGGGGAGGGATCTCCTGAACAAGGAAAAGCCCAGTGTAAGGGGTAGGCGACAGCACCTGCCCCCATGCCCAAGGCTGAGTCCATCCTGCCTGGCCATCCAGGTTCCTCCACAAGGGTCCTCTCCCACATTGGAGTCTGTCTAAAAGTGCACCCAAGGAGGAGGGGTGGCCCCACCCTGGAGGGATTAAGCTGGGGGTGCCGATAATGGACAGAGGAGGAGGGAGAGAGGAAGCACAGGTAGGTGGACTTCAGGCAGGGCAGGAACAGGCAGGATGCATGAGAGAAGCCCCCAGTCTGTGACTGGAGGGAAAAAGAGATTGAAGAAAAAAAAAAGATGCCTGATAATCAAGTCTCCTAGTACCTCTATTTCAGTGTTAGTTACAGGACAGTGATTAGGGGAAGGTTGGAAGATGTATCAGTCACTGGCCTGAGATATGCAGTATTTGAGATCAGGCTAATCTGCTCAGTTTCATTAGTATTGTTTGCCAAGATCTCGAAATTATTTTTTAATGGGAGTTTAAATGTATTAGCTTTTCTTCCCTTTTTAAAAGCCTGGCAGCCTTACACTGTAAACCAGTTCTCATTTAATAATGGAGTAAAGGCTTCTTCCCTGGTCCTTTTTTTTAGCAGACTGAGTATTTAATTGATTTACAGGGGCATTTTGACAGGTGATCCTTGTATCTTCTTCCAGGTAGGGCTTCAGCCTTGGTCAGTTATTCTCAGGCCCAGAAAGAGTACCTCTTTCTGACATAGCTGTACTTTTCCAGGATTATAATTGAGGCCTGCCCTCTGAATGAGGGTCAGTAGTTCATCCAAGAGTCCAGGTGTTGTTTCTGTGTGGCTATTGCCAATAACAGGTCACCCACATACTGCAAGAGACACCGAGGTGTAGAGAAACCCTCAAGGATGTCCATCATGTAAATGGAACAGGGAGGGGCTGTTATGGAATCCCTGTGGTACACAGGTCCACGTATACTGCCTACTCTCAAAAGTGAAGGCAAACTTATACTGACTATTGAGGGCCAATGGCAATGACCAAAAGCCATTGGAGATGTCCAGGGCACTGAGCCATTTTTGGTCAGGGGTCAGTAGTCGCAGCACATCAGTTGCTGATGCCACAGTTGGGGCACAGCTGGGGGTGACCTGATTCAGTCTCCTGTAGTCAATAATAAGTCTCCATGCACCTGTGGGCTTCTTCACAGGCCACACTGGGGAATTGGCAGTGGAAACACATGTTCTGAACATGCCTTGCTTAAGAAGTGATTAAATCATTTCTATAAGAGAAGGCAATGCCTCAGGTGGAAAGGGGTATTGCCGTGGCCTCTCATGTGCTGGGCATGTTACCTCAATGACAGTATGCATTCTGCCACAGTCATGCTTGTTGGTGCCAAATGCCTCCAGAAGCCTTTGTAGAATGGGAAGGAACTTTGGGAAAAGCTTGTGGTTTTTGAACAACTCTATGACATCATACTCTTTGTCATTAGCAGGTATTGTTGCAACCACTTGTGAATCAGAGATCATAATGGTATGATATTGGCCCTGAATTTGTATCAGTGACATGTTGGTTAGGTCTACCACACAGCCGTGTGGTGCCAGGAAGTAAATTCCAATTATACTATGGTGATCATGCAGAACCATCAGCTGAAAGGTATGATAGGCCTTCAGGTGTCCCAGGGCCACAGGTAGTGGTAGGGAGCAGTATGCCAGCAACCTAGTTCTGTTGACACCAGACATATTGATCGTCCATCCGGTGGTCCACGGGGATGTGTCTGGGTGGTCATCATGTAATACAGACACAGTCATGCCTGTATACTATAGTACCATTAATCGGTGGCCCCTGACTTCGGCCTTGGTGCAAGGCCTTCCATTTGTATCCAAGACCATCTTGTTTACAGTACAGACTGGGGCCTGTAATTGTCAATCTGTACCAGTGGAAGCATCGGGAAGCTTGTGAAAGAGATCCTGGGCCTAATTCCTGTGAACCACTTCACCATGCTGCAGTGATGCTATATAGGGAGCTGCTTCTGGGTTCAGGCCTGTCTGAGACTGAGGGCCTGTACTTCAGGTGTCCCCATGGCCTGTTGAGGCCTGCTGTCCCAGTTGTATGGCAGCAAGGGCTCGAACAGGAACAGCATCAGCTACAGAGTGCATTTGCCCGAGAAGTTCTCAGAAATTTCTGGTTCTCATCTGCTATTTCCGTATAAGAAGGACCTGATTATTGTGGTTTACCCTTATGATTCTTATGGCGCTTCTTGTTTTTGTGGTAGTTCCAGTTCCCACCCCAGGATTGTTGTTGTTGGGCCTGCAGAGGGTGTTGGTTGTCCATGGAGAGGGGCAGTTTCTCTTGGGCCTGCCCTCCACCATGTAGTGCATTGTGGCTTTCAGAGTAGTCTCCATGGCAGCCACTTTCTTGGACCTGGAACCCAGATCATGGATGTAAAGTTGATAAACTCTCTCGGTTTTCCGAAGAATGTCAGCGAACCTCTTCATGGTGGGATAAGTGGCTGGTGCTACTATCGCTCTTACTGCAGGGATCATGTTCCTAAGGAACAGAGTCTTATGTTTGATAAGATCCACATCTGCGGCTTCTTGTGCAAGATGCTTCCCTGCTCAGAAGGCCATCCAGAGCATCTGGTGGAAAGTCGCTGGACTTTCTTTCACATTCTGTTTTACAGGGTATGCAAGCATCACTCCCACTACATCTGGGCTGTGTGCAGAAATGAGCTCAGCTGCTACTTTGTCAAAGGTGGTGTGTCTGTTCTAACAGATGGTATCGGGGGGTTTTGTCCATAGTCCAGTATCAACGGTCTGGCGTAGGATCTGGACCTGGTAGTCTGCGGCGAGGCTAAGCATTTCACATTTAGCCACACACCTTTTCCAAGTGGCAACTAAGGTTGTCGGACAGGCTCATCTGATTAATGCTGTCAGCTATTTGTGGAACAAAATAGGCTATTTGTAGGGAATTATTGGGCTGATCAGGCAGAGGTAGGTTGCCTAGGGCATCATCCAGGTCTGCCTGGGCCATGGCTATCGCCACTGACCAAACCATTCCATCCTGTGTCCCAGCCTCATGTAGAAGCTGCCTAATTTGGGTCTTGAGAACTCGCTTATTTCTTTCAGAGATGGGCACAGTGCTTATTGCAGTTTTGATCATCATCTCCATCTCCTGCCTGTCTTCCACATTCATAACAGCTACCAATGGTGCCATCAGGACTAGGCATGGGCCTGCTCCCCCCCATCATGGGGTCATCATGTTGGCATCACCCAGGATGTACGTCATGATGTTGATGATGTATGACATAAGTGACATGTGACAAGTGTCTGCCATGTTGTGGATGGTGGGGTGCAGTGTTTGGGCCATAGTAGGGGTGTAACTCGGTGTTGTACTGTGAGATGTCATCATCTGATACCTCCCCTTCAGATGACATTGTCAAGGCTGGGGCACACCTCCCATCACCTTCACATGTCCAGTCAACACCTCTCGCTGATGGCACAGTTTCACCATCCTGTATTCACATTCAGCATGACTCACATTTGCAACATTCACATCCAACTCATCCTGCATCTGTTTCTGTAACACTCTATATGCAGCGCTCAATTTGCGATTGTCTCTGGTAGCCACTTCTAAGTCATTATGTACCTGGTTTATCTCACCCTGTATCTCTCCCTACTCCTCACTCAACTGTTCATTCATTTTACTTAACAAGTCATTCATTTGCAAAGCCTGGCCCTTATTCTGCCTCAAACGTTCACACTCCTGCTTCAACATACAAAGTTCTTGCTTGCCTGCCTGTGCAGAATGATGCTAAAGGGAATCCTTTTCATTTCGTAGTGTTTGGAGCTCAGACTCCAAATCCTGCTCAAGTTTCACACATTCAGTTTCCTGCAACCCCATCTTCTGCTTAAGAGATGAGATTTGCAGTTCAAGGGTTCAAAACCTCACTTCAGAGGCTTCCAGAGCAGCATAGAGAGCCATGACCAACAGCCCTTTAGCTTCTCACTTTTGGGCTGTTTGTCTCGTCTCTGAGTACTGAGTTGAAATCCCCAGTACAGGGTTTTTGGATTGAATTGCATCCCACGTGAAGCCAGCCCATTCTCCATGGGAGGCAAGGAAGTTTGAGACATCGAGTCTCAGTTCTGCACAGATATTTGATATGGTTGCCATTGTGTTGAAGGGAAAAAAAAAAACAAGCCATAAAAAAGGTGCTGTGCTGTGAATCGATCCACAACAGGTGCACTTGTTCACAGTTGGGCTACTGTGCACTTGTAGGCTTGCAATTCAAAACTGCTGTGGGGTGGGTTGAGTCAGCATCAACCACACCCAGTAAGCAGCCAGACTTTGAAAGTTATTAAAAAGTGGTCATAGAATGGGAGAGGTGATGTGGGAATGCACACCTACAGTCCCTGTTGGGAATAGAAAAGTTGTAAGCAGCAAGTGAAACTTTGCAAACACCATATATTGCTTGCCTATGGTCACCAATGGTTAGGAGGTCTAAACCTTACTCTCAGGTTCTTGGCAATAATAGGCATGCAAGGAATCACAGACACATTGTATAAGAGTAATAAAACTTGTTTATTACTACCAAAAGGATAATCATAGTTGCCCTATGCAGTTCTTACCAATATGAACTGGGAGCCAATGCTGAGCATTCCCTATACCTCGAGAATTCTCCATGTCTCTTGGGGTCTCCGAGGTAGAAGATGTAATGTTTTACATTTTATACCTATGATAATTACCATGGTTACTGTAAGATAGAAACATTTCTAGTTACAGAGATGAGCCCTATTGGCTAAATTAGAGGTGGCTCCTCACTCCAAGATAACACTATTCAATTTTGTAGTAGTCATCACTTTGTAAAGACAAAGGAGTACAGTTTTCATATAGCAGTGTAATAATACAAATCATCAGAAGATGGCAATGCCAACTCATATATCATAATCATTACAAGGATACAGATGTCCTAACATCTTGTAAGCAAGAAATACGTATGTGTATTAGAAAGTAATGTATATAACAAAAATATGCACACATATCCTGACATCTACTCTTATACAGTAGATGCCCTTAGCCCTATATGTTTGTATAACATATGCCTTAGTACTAGCTGTCTAAAATATTGCCTTAAGGAAACAGGCGTCATAGACTGAGCTGCATATGCTCACTAAACTCTTTAGTAATCTCTCTAATTCCCCTACTATTGACCTCCAAGTGTCCACTGACTTCCCTTAAGTCCTCTGCCAACCCTGCAGCATCCTCCTGACTTCCAGATGTCTGACAGGTTAACCACACCCTCACGATTTACACACCACTCCTATACCTGTGGCAGTCTGGCCTTCCCTGTGGTGCTGGCCAGTCTGTGGGTAAAAACCTAAAAGCTTCTTCACTACAGCCAGCTGTACCATCCTCCCAGCCTTAACCACTGCTATGAGCTCCTTCAACTTTAAGACCTTATTCGGAGGAAGCCTGAATTCCTTGTCTCTGCATCTACATCTATTCCCGACAACTCTAGCTTGTGGGTGGGTCCCTCTGTCTTTTCTTCTGCCAAAATGAACATATGAACATATATCCAGAAGGAAATGATTTGATACCTTTTAATGGACCAACATAGATGTAACAAAAAGAACAAAGTGCTCTAGCTTTTGAGACCAACCAGTCCTTCTTCAGAAGCTAATGGCAGTTGTTTAGAAAAAACAATACTTTTAACAACTAGATCATGCAGAAAAAACAGAAAAAATCCCCATTGGTTTAAAATACTCATTTAAAAAATACAGAAGATGATGTCAGAAAAGTTTAACAGTACCATATTACCTTCAGCCAGGAGGTTCCTCAGGTCAAAGCTGCTTGGTGGAACACAAATACAAAGAATCCTACTGCATATAAATTTAATTGACATAAGTTAACACTGCTGGAGCAGATGACTCTTAAATCAAGCTATGAGTGTCACAGTGTGTATAAAGATGTGATTACTGAAAAGCAGCCCCAACCCAGATTAAAGAAATATTAAGATTGTCTTAGGACTCCAAGAAGTTTCAATTCATGCATTATAGACAAAAATTAACAGTAAAGTTGTCTTAAAAACATCAATGCACATTGTATGATGTGTAAAACCTAGCTGGACGTGTTACCCAGCTGTACTCTCCAGCTAGATATCATGCCCCATAAATTTCAAAAACCTCTAGTGTAGTGACAGGACTTTATAAATGATAATTTTAATATAAATTAACAGTATTAGTGTTAAACAAAAAACTCTAGTTGAGGACCACCAAGGAATTAAGACCATGTAGCCTGATATGTACTGATGTCAATATACACTGAGAATGTAAAAACTTGATGTACCAGAAGTGTGTAAGGAATCTGAAAAAGAGATAAAAATGTAATTTCTCTCCTCCTCTTCACACAAACAATACACCCTACCTCACCCCACATCACCATAATGTAGGGGGGGATACCTAGTTTTAAGGAAATGCCCTCTATCTCTCTTTCTTTCTCTCAGATACACACACACACACACACACACACACACTCACACACTCCTAATGAACCTTTATTCACATCAGCCACTGCAATTGTTCCCCAAAGGAATTCAACTTGTCATGAAATCCCAAGTGGAAGGGCTCATGTATCCTAATACCTACAGAGCAAACATCTGACACTATTTAACCATACTACTATCTACATAGTAACATTTCCAAGGATTCTGGATAGAACTGCAATAAAATAAAACTGCCACCCTACCCAGGATAAGATGACTAGAAGTAAATATAAAATATGTGTGCAAGACAAGAGGTCTAACATAACTACATTTCCACAAATTACTACAATATTAGCCTAATGTAAAAATATCTGTCCAGGACCCCCATGCAAATGAGATATCACACCCCAATATGTACAGAGTTAAAAAAAATATGTGGCAGTCTATGATAACACTCCAGTATGTACAGTAACAGGCTAGGTAATCTGAATATGGTGCAACGGAATCAACCCCACTCCCGGGCAAAGATAAAAAGTAAGGAGGAATTCATATTCATTATGTGTATGAAGTAAGAATAGTAACACACTGTAACTTCATGTATCTAAATAGAGGCCTACCTCCATGTGACAGCAAGCCCCACACCTGTTATATCACGTACCCCACAACACATACCCACACACATACATACACACATGCACCCACATCCCACACATGCCGAAGTCCTATAATATGCCAGTCTGAAGAAGAAGAGGTCTGTGGATGTCAGTTTCTGTCATGTCCCATGACACCCAGATCAACGTTCATCCAATCTGCTACCATATTGAGATGTAAAATAAGTTTAATCTCAAAAGCTCATCTCTGTTGTGTGTTTTCGAGATTTCCTTTTAAGACCAGTACTGACATATCTGAAACTGAGTGGTCAGGCTGGGAGAAGTGGTGCTTCACTGGTTTTTCAGTCTTCTTTGCTCTAATAGTATGTCTGTGCAAATTCATCCTAGTGGAGAGCTGTTGGATTGTCTCTCCAACATAACCTATTTGTGGACATCTCTTGCACTGAATGAAATAAACAAAATGTCATGATGTGCATGTGTAACTCCCATGCACCTTGAATTGTCTGTTTTGTGATGTAACCAGACAGTCAGAGGTGGAAATGAGCTCACAAGTCTTTCAGGTGCATTGATTGCAGGGTCATGTGCCATTGGGTGACATGGTATTCTGTTCTGGTGAAAGTTTGCTCCTAATAATTAGGCTGGCTAAATTTGGTGCTTGCTTAAAAGATAGTAGTGGGAGTTACTTAAAAATATAATTAAGAGTTTCATCCTCACTAAATATTAAGTGGAGGTCTTTAATAATCTTACGCAGAAGTTCAAGGTCTGGATGGTATGTGACTACTAAGGGTATTCTGTCTGTAGCTGTCTTTTCTTTATATTGAAGTAGTTGTTATCTTGGTACTTGTATTGCACATTCTGTTATCCTGTCAATTTCTCTGGAAGAGTGTCCCTGTTCAATAAAGGTGTTTTTCAACAAAGCCAAATGTGTATCTCTGTCATCCTCATTTGAACAAATATGGTGACACTGGAGTGCTTGACTGTTCATGACAGATTTTTTTGTATGGTTTGAGTGATTACTTTTCTTGTACAGGTATCTCTGTCTGTCTGTTGGCTTCCTGTAAATACATGTACGTAAGATTCCATCCTTAATGGTGACTGTGGTGTCCAGAAAATTTACATTGGTGGTAGAATACTCTAGGGTAAGTTTTATGGTAGGGTGGAGATTATTAAGTTTGTGATGAAAATCTTTAAGTGCATCTGTGCCCTCCATCCAGATGATAAACAAACCATCAATATAATGGAAATAAGCTAATGGTTCATGGGGACACTGCATTCAAAAATCCTCCTGCAAGTCAGCCATAAAGAGCTTAGCATACTGTGGAGCCATTTTGGTGCCCATTGCTGTTCCCATAGTTTGAACATAATGTTTACCATTGAAGTTGAAGTTGTTATGTGTCAAAATGAATTCCATAATTTTCCCCACCACTTCAGGGTTGATGTTGTGTTCCGGTCCTTTCTCCTGTATGTATTTAAGGCATGCTGTAATGCCACCTGTGTGTGTATTATTAGTGTAGAGGGATGATACATCCATTGTTACTAAAATGGTATCAGGTGGTAAATCCTTATAACCAGATAGTACATGCAAAAAGTGCATAGTGTCCTGGATATAACTGTCTCTTTCCATAACCAGCAGTTTCAAAATGGTCACTACAAACCCTGAGATCCCCTCAGTCAAAGTACCATTACCAGAGACTATGCGTTTTCCTGGATTGCCAGGTTTATGTATTTTAGGTAGCATGTAGAATACCCCTGGCCTGGGTTCAGCAGGGATGAGGTCAGTTAGTTTTTTTCGGACATGGTCTGCAAAAGTTTTAATTAAGTCACGGAGTTCATCTTTATATCTTGTAGAAGGTCACTCTCTAGCTCTTTGTAGTATATAATATATGTGAGCTGTCTGTTAGCTTCATTAATATATTCCTCTCTGTTTAAAATCACCGCTGCAGAGCCTTTATCAGCTTTTTTGATGGCAATGTTGTGGTTTGATTTCAGTGTCCCTATAGCTCTTCGTTCCAGTGGAGAAAGGTTATAATGGGCCTGTTTTTGCCTAGTGAGGCTCTGACCACTGATTTGTTGGCAGAAACAATGAATGTAATTGTCTAGTTTTTTGTTACGCCCACTTGAGGGGTAAATTAAGATTTATTTTTCTTATCCATTAAATTATTGCTGTTTGCAATGTCTTCACTACCAATGATTTCTTCCTTGCCATGAAATAATTCTTTAAGTCTAAATCAATGGAAGTATTCCTCCAGTTCACCACAAAACTTTATTTTATCCAGTGGTTTTGTTGGGTAGAAAGTGAGGTCCTTTGAAAGTACATTTAGTTCTCCTGTAGTCAGTGTGTGGTGGACAAATTAACAACTGAAAGGTGCCCATCTGTATTGTGTTGTTGTTCAGTGACTCCATTTTGTTTTTCATAGTTGTTAGGAAGTATGGTATGTTGAAGGGCATCCAATTTCCTGTTTTTCTTAAGCATGACTTTTCTTAAGGTCCTTTGGTAGTTAATGTGTATCTCTCACAAGATGTCCTGAATAGGTTTCCCAGACATCCTTTAAAGAGAAGTAACAATTTCAGCAAACTCTTTGTTCAGAACAACTTTTTTGGCATATGACATGTGAATCCTGTGATTTCTCAATTTCTCAGAGGTACTATGACAGAATTGTTCTGCATATGTAGAATTGTTTGTATTTCTTAATGGATTCCAAATAGTAAGACCTTTAGGGATTACGTTTCTCCTTTTGCACTGGGTTAGAAAATAAATGTCACTGTCTAGCTCTGCCAGTTTCTTCTTGATGTTATGTAACTGCCATATTCTATGGAGATTTCCGGTATCTTCCATGTTGAAATCTAGATTTACTAGTTGCCGTATTGTTCCTTGCAAGAATAGATCCAGAAGCAAATGATTTGATACCTTTTAATGGACCAACATAGATGTAACAACAAGAACAAAGTGCTCTAGCGTTCGAACCATCCAGTCCTTCAGAAGCCTAATGGCAGTTGCTTAGAAAGAACAATACTTTTAACAGCTAGATCATGCAGAAAAAAAAAACAGAAAAAATCCTCATTGGTTTAAAATACTCATTTAAAAAATACAGAAGGTGATGTCAGAGAAATTTAACAGTACCATATTACCTTCAGCCAGGAGGGTCCCCGGGTCAAAGATGCTTGGTGGTACACACATACAAAGAATCATATTGCATATAAATTTAATTGACATAAGGTAACACTGCTGGAGCAGATAACTCTTAAATCAAGCTATGAGTGTCACAGTGTGTATAAGGATGTGATTACTGAAAAGCAACCCCCACCCAGATTAAAGACATATTAAGATTGTCTTAGGACTCCAAGAAGTTTCAATTCATGCATTACAGACAAGAAATTACCAGTAAAGTTGTCTTAAAAACATCAGTGCACATTATATGCTGTATAAAACCTAGCTGGACCTGTCACCCAGCTGTACTCTCCAGACAGATATCATGCCCCATAAATTTCAAAATTTTGCAAAAACAGGCCTGTTATAACCTTTCTCCACTGGAACGGAGAGCTATAGGGACACTGAAATCAACCAACAAGATTGTCATCAAAAAAGCTGATAACAGCTCTGCAGTGGTGATTTTGACAGAGAGTATTATATTAATGAAGCTAACATACAGCTAACAGATCTTACATACTACAGAGAACTAGAGAGTGACCCCACTACAAGATATAAAGATGAACTATGTGACTTAATTATAACTTTTCCAGACCATGTCTGAGAAAAACTAACTGACCCTGCTGAACCCAGGTCAGGGAAATTCTACATGCTGCCTGAAATACATAAACCTGGCAATCCAGGAAGACCAATAGTCTCTGGTAATGGTACCTTGACTGAGGGGATCTCAGGGTTTATAGAGACCATTTTGAAACTGCTGATTATGGAAAGAGACAGTTATATCCAGGACACTATGCACTTTTTGCATGAACTTTCTGGTTATAAGGATTTACCACCTGATACAATTTTAGTGACAATGGATGTAACATCCCTCTACACTGATATTCCACACAGGGATGGCATTACAGCATGCCTTAAATACATACAGGAGAAAGGACCGGAACAAAACATCAACCCTGAAGTGGAGGGGGATCTTATGGAATTAATTTTGACACATAACAACTTCAACTTTAATGGTAAACATTATATTAAACTATGGGAACAGCAATGGGCACCAAAAGGGTTCCACAGTATGCTAACCTCTTTTTGGCTGACTTGGAAGAGGATTTTTTAAGGCAGTGTCCCTATAAACCACTAGCTTATTTCTATTACATTGATGATTTGTTTATCATCTGGATGGAGGGCACAGATGCACTTAAAGATTTTCATCACAAACTTAACAGTCTCCACCCTACCATAAAGCTTACCCTGGAGTATTCTACCACCAATGTTAATTTTCTGGACACCACAGTCACCATTAAGGATGGAACCTTACACACATGTATTCACAGGAAGCCAACAGACAGACAAAGATACCTGCACAAGAAAAGTAATCACCCAAAGCATACAAAAAAATCTGTTATGTACAGTCAAGCACTCCAATGTCACTGTATTTGTTCAAATGAGGATGACAGAGACACACATTTGGCAATGTTGAAAAACACCTTTATTGAGTAGGGACACTCTTCCAGGGAAATTGACAGGATAACAGAACGTACAACACAAGTACCAAGACAACAACTACTTCAATATAAAGAAAAGACAGCTACAGACAGAATACCCTTAGTAGTCACGTATCATCCAGACCTTGAACTTCTGCGTAAGATTATTAAAGACCTCCACCAAATATTTAGTGAGGATGAAACCCTTAATTGTATTTTTAAGGAACTCCCACTACTATCTTTTAAACAACCACCAAATTTAGCCAGCCTAATTATTAGGAGCAAACTTTCACCAGAACAGAATACCATGTCACCCAATGGCACATGACCCTGCAATCAATGCACCTGTAAGACTTGTGAGCTCATTTCCACCTCAGACTGTCTGGTTACATCATGAAACAGACAATTCAAGGTGCATGGGATTTATACATGCACATCACAAGATGTTATTTATTTCATTCAGTGCAAGAGATGTCCACAAACAGGTTATGTTGGAGAGACAAGCCAGCAGCTCCACACTAGGATGAACTCACACAGACATACTATTAGAGCAAAGAAGACTGAAAAACCAGTGGAGCACCACTTCTCCCAGCGTGACCACTCAATTTCAGATATGTCAGTAATGGTCTTGAAAGGAAATCTCGAAAACATACAATGGAGATGAGCTTCTGCGATTAAACTTATTTTACATCTCATTATGATAGCAGATGGGATGAACGTTGATCTGGGTTTCATGGGACATGACAGAAACTGACATCCACAGACCTCTTTTTCTTCAGACTGGCATATTATAGGACTTCAGCATGTGTAGGATGTGGGTGCGTGTGTGTATGTATGTGTGTGGGTATGTGTTGTGAGGTATTTGATATAACAGGTGTGGGGCTTGCTGACACATTGAGATATGACTCTATTTAGATACATGGAGTGACAGTGTGTTACTATTCTTACTTCACACACATAATGAGTATTAATTCCTCCTTACTTTATATCTTTGCCCTGGAGTGGGGTTGATTCCATTGCACCAGATTCAGATTACCTAGCTGTTACTGTACATACAGGAGTGTTATCATAGACTGCCACATATTTTTTTAACTCTGTACATATTGAGGTGCGAGATATCATTTGCATGGGGGTCCTGGACAGATCTTTTTACATTAGGCTAATATTGTAGCAATTTGTGGAAATGTAGGTATGTTAGATCTGTGGTCTTGCACACATACTTTATATTTACTTCTAGTTACCTTATCCTGTGGAGGGTGGCAGTTTTATTTCATTTTAGTTCTATCCAGAATCCTTGGAAATGTTACTATGCAGATTGTAGTATGGTTAAGTAGTGTCACATTTTTGCTCTGTAGGTATTAGGATACATGAGCCCTTTTACTTAGGATTTTGTGACAAGTTGAATTCCTTTGGGGAACAATTGCAGTAACTGATGTGAATAAAGGTTCATTAGGAGTGTGTGTGTGTGTGTGTGTGTGTGTGTGTGTGTGTGTGTGTGTGTGTAGAGAGAGAGAGAGACAGCATCTCCTTTAAGCTAGGTATCCCCCCCCCCCACATAATGGTGATGTGGGTTGGGGTAGGGTGTATTGTTTGTGTGAAAAGGAGGAGAGAAATTACATTTTTATCTCTTTTTCAGATTCCTTACACACTTCTGGTACATCAAGTTGTTACATTCTCAGGTATATTGACATCAGTACATATCAGGCTACGTAGTCTTAATTCCTTGGTGGTCCTCGACTAGAGTTTTTTGGTTGACACTAATACTCTCAATTTATATTTAAATTACCATTTATAAAGTCCTATCACTACACTAGAAGTTTGTGAAATTTATGGGGCACGATATCATGCTGGAGAATACAGCTGGGTAACAGGTCCAGCTAGGTTTTACACATCATACAATGTGCACTGATGTTTTTAAGACAACTTTACTGGTAATTTCTTGTCTATAATTAGGGTTGGCAGTTTTCGATTTTAATTTTTTATAATTTCAATGGAAAATATTGATTTTTTAATTTTTTTTCCGATTTGTATCGATTTAATTTTCACTGTTGCAGTTAATGACATTTACAAACTGATAAAAGCACAAGTTGTTATCTTCACATGTCAAAATAGCAACATGACTTACTTTTTCTATCTGTAAATTTATATTATTATCGATGGAAATATTTTTTCATCTATTTGTGTGTGTGCAGTGAAATCGACATTTATCTACATTTACTGATTTAAATCTAATACTACCAAGCATATCTATAAAGCATGAATTGAAAGTTCTTGGAGTCCTAAGACAATCTTAGTATGTCTTTAATCTGGGTGGATGTTGCTTTTCAGTAATCACACCCTTATACAAACTGTGACACTCGTAGCTTGATTTAAGAATCATCTGCTCCAGCAGTGTTATCTTATGTCAATTAAATTTATTTGCAGTAGGATTCTTTGTATGTGTGTTCCACCAAGCACCTTTGACCCGGGGACCCTCCTGGCTGAAGGCAATATGGTACTGTTAAACTTCTCTGACATCATGTTCTGTATTTTTTAAATGAGTATTTTAAACCAATGGGGATTTTTTTCTGTTTTTTCAGCATGATCTAGCTGTTAAAAGTATTGTTTTTTCTAAACAACTGCCATTAGGCTTCTGAAGAAGGACTGGTTGGTCCAAAAGCTAGAGCACTTTATTCTTGTTGTTACATCTATGTTGGTCCATTAAAAGGTATGAAATCGTTTACTTCTGGATCTATTCTTGCAAGGACCAATACGGCAACTACTAAATCTAGATTTCGTATGAACATATGAAATTTGCCAGCAGATAAAGGCCTAGTGGTCTATCAAGTCTGCTCAAATGTGCAGCTAGCACCCATTATTCTGCAGCTGCCCCCTCCCTCCACCCTTACCCTCCCTTGTCCCTCCCCCTTGCCCTGTCCCAGGCCCTTTTGAAGCAGTCCACTATTCTACTAGATACCACTTCTGCTGGTAACTCATTCCACCCAGCTACCACCCTTTCCATAAAAAAGTGTATTCTCATCTCCCTCCTGAACCTTCCTCCCTCCAGCCTCATTTCATGACCCTGGGTGTCTCTCTACTCCCTTACTTTGAACAGCCCCTCCGTACCAGTATTATTTATTCCTTTCATGTACTTGAAGGTTTTAATCATATCCCCCCTGTCCCTCCTCTTCTCCAGTGAGTACATGTTCAATTCCCTCAGCCTTCTCTCATATGGTAAGAATCCCAGCCCCTTATCATCTTTGTCACCCTGCACTGCACCCCCTTCAGTAACTTAATGTCCCTTTTCAGATATGGGCGCCAGTACTGCACACAATACTCCAGGTGTGGTCTAACTAATAATCACCTGTATATAGTGGCAGAATCCCCCCCCCCCGAGGATATATCCCTTGCAATGCAACTCAGCATTTTGTTAGCCTTTGTAGCTACCTTCTTACATTGTGCCAAGTTGTTCATTGATCCTGTAATGAGCACCCCCAGATCCTTCTCTTCCTCTGTATTGGCTAGCTGCACTCCCCCCAGCTGGTAACTCCTCCTTGGATTTTTCACCCCAAAATGCAGCACCTTGCACTTTTGGACATTGAACCCCAGTTGCCAGGTGTCTGACCAGGTTTCCAGCTTTGCCAGATTATTCTACAACCCCTGCCATCCCCCTAGGTCATCCACCACTGCTCCCATCTTGGTATCATCAGCAAACAGACTGGTCTTGCTCTTGATGCCCAATGATAAGTCTGCAATGAATATTCTAAACAAGACTGGTCCCAAAATTGAGCCCTGCAGAACACCGCTCATCACTACCCTTGGAGATGAAAGCTCCCCACCCACCACAGCCCTCTGTTGCCTTCCCTGAAGCCAGTTTCCTACTCATCTCACCAGCTTTGCACCCACTCCTGTGCCTTCTAACTTACTTCCTAGCCTCCTATGCAGCACCATGTTGAATGCCTTACTGAAGTCCAGGTACAGGACATCCACTGCATGGTCCCCATCCAATTGCCTAGTTACCCATTCATAGAACTCCACCAGGTTGGTTTGGCAGGATCAGCCACTTACAAAGACATGCTGTCTGCTGTGCTGTAACCCTTTGGCCTCCAGGAGGGTCACCAGCATCTCCTTCAGGATAGTTTTCATCAGGTTACCCATGATGGATATGAGGCTCACCGGTCTGTAGCTCCCAGGTTCATCCTCGGGGAAACTCTTGATGAGGGGCACCATATGAGCCATCCTCCAGTCCTGGGGTACACACCATGAATGTAGTGAATCATTAAATAAGTCTTCCAAAGGTCCCACCAGGACCTCTGCCAGCTCCTTCGGTAACGTGGGGTGGATGCCGTCTGGGCCTGGTGCCTTGTCCACCCTCAGTGCCCTAAAACCCTCCAGAACCCTGTCCTCTGTGATTTCCCAGTCCATCACCCCCTTCCCCTCTGTTTCTGCCCGCCCTTCCCCCTTGGGTATCACCCCCCTTCTCTTTAGTAAATACCGAGCAGAAATAATCGTTTAGCACTTCTGCCTTATCTCCCCTCTTCCACCCACCCCTCCTTCCTAATCCTTACTATATGGTCCTCACAGCTCCTTTTCTCCCTGATGTAAATGAAGAAGTCCTTCTCCCCTTCTTAATGCCCTGTACCAACCTGAGCTCCATAGACACGTTAGCTGCCCTTACTGCCTTTGTCACCTCCTTCTATACCTTCAGGTACTCCTAGCTGTCCCCCCCCTCCCTGTTTTTTTTGTACCTTTTAAAGCCAGCTCTTTTCTGCCTTACCTTTTCCATGAACTCCTTGCTTACCCAGCTAGGTTTCTTTGCCCTAGCCTTCTTGCTCTGGGTCTTGCTGCAGAATCTGGTTGCCTCCACTATCCCCAGCTTTATGAACTCCCACTTCTGGTTAGTGCCCATACTAAGTTGAATTCTGGCCAGGTACCCTTTTGCCACTTCCCCCATCCTCCCGATGTCAGCCCTCCAGAATTCCAGCACCTTTGTGCCAGATTCCACTCCTTCCTTATCCATATCCAGTGTGAACTGTAATGAGTGGTGGTCATTCCCTGCTAGCAGTTCTTCCATCCTCAGTTCCCTCACAAACTCCCCATTTCACAGCACAAGGTCAAGGGTGTTCCCTAACCTGGTTCATTCACTGACCATTTGCATCAGGATGCTGTCCTGGAAGGCATCCAGCAGTACCTGCTCCCTTCTATTCCTGGTTGTTGGGGTACTCCAGTCCACTCCTAGCATGTTGAAGTTCCCCATGATCACCACAATACCCTACTAGCAGGTACTCCTAGGTTGTGACACATTCTCTGAAAATCCTTCAAGATCTTCTCTGTCCATGCCCTTCTATGTTCCACCAGCAGTAAATTGTCTAGGTAGTGCACTATTACCTTGTGCCCATGCCTATCCCCAAAGGCCCATTGTAATCAGGTACTGAAAGCCTCAAAAGCAGCGAATGCCACCGATTACTCCATAGGCATTGCCTTATCAAAATAATATTTTTCCCCAAATTTAAAAATCAATACATCCCAATCCTCCGCTCTCACTGTCAATAGCTGAAAGGTGGCCTCGATGTCCATCTTTGCCAGCCACACCCCTTCCACTGCCCTGATCAACTCTACCACTTGATCTAAAGTGTGTAAGATACCATCCTTTCCCTGTTTGAAATTGCATCATTCACCAGCCCCCCTTCCAGGTAGGATAGGTGGTGAATCATCCTAAATTCCCAGGGTTTTTTCACAGGAATGAGCCCCAATGGGGACACCTGGAGTTCTGGCCAGGAGAGGGGCTGTAAAGAGTCCCTCGACCCTCCATGATGCCATTTCTTTTTGAATCTTCTTCCGTACCACATCCTCACTGCCTTTCACCGATCTGAGATTGTAAGCCCTCATGGCCTTCCCCTTCCCCTCACAATGGAAGCTAAAACCCTGTGCAAAACCTGTTTGTAGCGTTTCCCAGGCCTGGCTGTCTGGGTATCCCTCAGTTCATTCCCACAGGATGTACAGCCTGATGAGTGTGCTGGCTGGCTCAAAACCCCTTCCCCCTCCTTGTGGCCTTGCCTCTCCCAATTCACTGCCCACTTACCCCAGACCTGAAAGTCCCCCTGCCACCAAATCCCCCTTCCCCAGTCCATTTGGCCCCCAAAACCTCCTCTTGCTCCCCAAGACCCACCTCAAAAAGTCTGCCCCTTCAGATTTGATTCCTTCACATCTGTCTTAGTTTAGGAGTTACAAAGTAATCATGTACAGATATCTTCTATTCCTCAGCTCTCTTCTCTTTTTCTCTTTCTTATTCTTATCCTCTTTCTCTATCTATTGTCTTCCACTTCCTCTCGCTATCTCTTTTTCCTTTTCTCATATCATATCCTCCTATTATGATACATTAATTGTGACCCCTTTAGTAACATCTTTTGCAAGCACAATTAGGCTTAACCTTAGTTACTGATGTTTACCACCTTTCATATATGATGAATATTTTTTAAATTAATACTTATATGTTCTGTATATTTTTCCTGTATTAACTTCTTGTAATCCTGTTTGCTCCTTTCTGGTTGTAGCCTATACCCAGCCTAAACATTGACATTCTTTTTTTATTGTATGCACACTACTTTATACAACCTGTTCTATGCCTTATATGGAGGATACTTTGTATCTGTATTGCTTGTATGTTTATCTACATGAAAATATTTTCAATAAAAAAAAAGCGGAAATAAAAAAGGCTGCCCTGCATATTGCTAGAACCCTGTGCTTTCTCCCACGTTCCTGCACCTGGAGACTGGATGCTGATATGCATATTTTGAACAAATGTGCCTGAACTTGCAGTTTGCCCAGCTGCAGGTAGCCATGTTGTGGCCCCAACACATGTTTACCATGGTCCCAGTCCCTCCTTCAAAACATAGAAACATAGAAGTTGATGGCAGATAAGGACCGAAAGGGCCATCCAGTCTGCCCATTTTTCTACCTTATGAATGTGCCATAGACCTTTACTTTGTCAATGGCCTAGTTATTCTTACTCATCTGTATTGCTCCCTTATGCCTATCCCTAGCCTGTTTGAAACCCTGCACTGTATTCATATCCACCACTTCCTGAGGTGGGCTGTTCCATGTGTTCACCACCCATTCTGTGAAAAATAACTTTCTCACATTACCCCATAATCAGCCTCCCTCTAATCTCATGTTGTGTCCTCTTGTCCTGCTGTTTTTCTTATATTGAAACATGTTATACTCTTTCACCGTGTTAATGCCCTTGGGATATTTGAATGGTTTGATCATATCATGTCTCTCCCTGCTTTTCTCTAGGGTGTATATATATATTGAGCTCCATTAATCTGTCCTCATATGTTTTCTGATGCAGACGCTGCATCATTTTGGTTGCCCTTCTCTGGACTGCCTCCATTTTGTTTATGTCCTTGTGCAAGTGAGACCTCCAGTACCTCATGCAGTACTCCAGATGGAGCCTAACTAGTGTCTTGTAAAGAGAGATCATTACCTCCCTCTTATGACTTGAGATGCCCCTACTAATACACTCCAACATCCCTCTAGCCTTACCTACTGCTTTAGTGGTCTGCTTGGATGATTTAGGTCATCTGTGATGATGATGCCCAAGTCTCTTTCTTCCCTTGTGACTGCAAGCAACTCCCCTCCCAACCTATAGGTAGTTTCAGGGTTTCCTTCCCTATGTGCTTGATCTTGTACTTCTTTACATTAACCCCCAGTTGCTACTCTTCAGGCAATGTTGCCAGTTTTTCCAGATCTCTTCTCATTCTGCCCACCCCATCTGGATAATCTACTCTGTTGCAGATCTTGGTGTCATCTGCAAACAGGCAAACCTTATCCTCCAGTCCATCTGCAATGTCACTGATGAAGATATTGAAGAGCACTGGCCCCAGGACTGATCCTTGACGTAACCCACTTGTGACTTGCATCTCTTCTGACTGCATACCATTAACCACCACTCTCTGTTTTCTGGCTGCCAACCAGTTTGCCACCCAGTTGACCAACTTCTGACCCATCCAAGCCTACCCAGCTTATTAATCAATCTTCTATGTAGAACAGTATCAAAAGCTTTGCTGAAGTCAAGGTAGGCAAAATCAACTCCACCCCCTTGGTTCATCACTCTGGTTACCCAATCAAAGAAATCTATGAGATTAGTTTGACAGGACAGTCCTGTTGTAAACCCATACTGTCTTGGATCCTTGCTCCTATGGATTCCAGGTGTTTCACTATCCTTTCCTTAAGAATTGCCTCCATAATCTTGCCCACTATTGAGGTAAGACTGACTGGTCTGTAGTGTCCTGCTTCCTCCCTGCTGCCATTCTTGTGGAGTGGGATCACATGAGCCCTTCTCCAGTCTTCTGGGACCTCTGCTGTGCTCAGAGACTCACTAAACAGTTCTGCTAGTGGCTCTGCTAGTTCCACCCTTAGCTTCTTAAAACCCTGGGATGTATGCCATCAGGTCCCATTGCTTTGTCCACCCTGAGCTTAGCGAGCTCTTGTAGGACCCTTTCTTTGGCCCTTTCAAATAACCTGCCCTGTAGCTAGTTTATTTATTTTTTATTTGTTTACTAGATTTTAGGAATAACAACTTTGAGCACAAGTGCTCTTTTTAAAATGGTTCCACATCAATTATGGTTACAATACATGAAAGGCACATATACTGACTCAAGGAAAGCCTGGTCAACAATACATTCAATAGGAGAGGGACAAATACAATGGGGTCCAGATTAAACCTGGTCAAATTCAGTCATTTAGTGCAATTTGGATGAAGTCAGCGCAACTGAGTGTTTAAACTGAAAAGTAACAGTACAGTGTTAACCCAAAATAGAGCTTGGTCATTATCAGACTGTAGAGCCAAATGTATTTAGGCTCATCAGTTATGGAGGTTACTGCCAGGAGGTGGCAGAGTGGCAAACTGGCTTCAGCCAATTGTGGATGAATATATGTATCATGAATAGATTAGTCAGGTGTAGCAACAGCAGAAGGCTTTCTTTTTGATTTCTTTCTTAAAGGAGGACTTAAACTGGGAAATCTTGGGTAAGCCCCGTATGGTTTCCAGGACAGAGAGCATAGCGTCAACAGCTCAGTGTGCAAATAAGCACTTTCCTAGACTGGTTTTACAATAAGGGACTTCAAGTGAGTGTCTTGACATACTCCTAGTCGCATAATTATTTTTAACCGGGTGGAGAAGGTCACTGATTGCACCAGGGGTGAGGTACCAACTGAGCATTTTTTTGCCAAAAGGCAGGTCTGGTATTGTAGTCTTTCTTGAAATGGGAGCCATACTGTTTAGTAGTACAAGGAGCAAGTGTGTGCTAGTCTATCCACCCCACTAACAAATTGTCAAGCTTTATTGAGGATCAAGTGCTTCCTGCTTTGGACAGTCTCACAGGCCGCACTGTAAATGAGGAGATCATAGCCAGTGACTGACAGTATCATTCCTGAGACTGCCATGCATCTTGCATCTGAGGTGAGATTTAGTTTTTGACTGTAGAGTGCTCCTAATTTTTGATTGTTCTGGTTAGTTATGTTATCAACATGAGAGGCAAATGAAACAGTATCATTCAGGGTGATACCCAGTTACTTAAAGGGTTCAACTTGTTCTAGGGCAGCACCATGTGCATTGAGGAGGGCCCCTTTTTGCAACGTTGCCCTGCAAACAGCATCAGTTTAGGTTTTTTTTGCAGTTAAGTACAAGTTTGTTCCATGTAAACCAATCTTCTAGAGACCTGAATCTGCTTTAGATATCGCTGTTGAGATCAGTCATCTGTGAGCCACTGTTATAGATTACTGCATCATCAGCATAAAGTAGCATTTTGGAATGTGGGCAGGCTTCAGGTAGACTGTTGATAAAGAGGCAGATGAGGAGAGGGCTAGGTATTGACCCCCTGTGGGACCCCAGAGACTTTTTTGACTTTCAAGAGCACCCCTTCTATCTTGACCCTCTGAGATCTCCCTAAAAGAAAGCATCTAAACCAAGGTTTCTTTTCAGAGGCCAAGTGCAGAGAGTTTGTCCAGTAACAAATGATGGTTTATGAGATCAAATGTTTTGGTCAGGTCTATGTAAGTGGCCCAACCATATGTCCCTTGTAAAACGTCAAGTGTAGATTGTTGGCATACTCCAACGGAGAGATTCCAGTGCTATGGGGTTTTCAAAATTCATGTTGTTGCTTTCAGAATAGGTTGTATTTATTTATGTAGAATACCAACTGATCTGAACCAATTTTCTTCAAGGCCTTAGATGGGGAAATAATGGAGATCTGCCTATAGCTGGCTACAGTGGTGCAGTCTCCAGTCAATGTTGTTACCCAAAGGTTTACATGCATGGTGTCCCATTGCACATCCTCATGTTATGCCCTCCACTGCTGGAACTTTTCATCATACAGAAGCCAACCATACCCCCCTTTTGCCTTATAGGTATGCCTAATAGTTGCCGAGCATGTGATCAATGGTATTTCCAATTCAGGTTGCTTTTGCAGCAGGATGGCAGTATAATGTGTGAAACCAGCCACCCATACCTCAAATGACTTCCCTCTGTAACCCATATCCTCTCTGGTCCTTCCTACCAGAGCCAATGCCACAGCCATTTCTAGTCTCCTTACCGACTCCCTCTCTTTGTATATTTTAGCGGATTCCTTATCTGTCAAAGCAAACATATACTCTCTCTTCCAATTTTTTTCTTTAATGTATTGTGGTGCATTATCTCTGAAACTCATCCAAGGAACAGCTCTGATGCTGCCACCTCCTCTCCCCACCCCTGATCCTTGTCCCTGCCCCTTAGTCATTATCTCCTTCAATTCCAGCAGTGCTTTTTTCATCTCTTCCTAACCTCTCTTGCCCTTTTCTTTGATTATTCCTGCTTGGTAGTCTTTCAGGCTCCCATCCACCATGTAGTCTACCTATGGATCCTTACCCTTGGGCGTACTGGGCTCCATGTCCATTAGCTTCCTTGGGTGCTGTCCTCCTTTTCCTTTGTTCACTTTGTCTTCCAGCATCTTTGTCTTGCTGTTTCTTCTCTCCCCATTTTCAGCCTTCTGTGCCTCATCTAGGAGAGATTGTACCTGCCCCTTGAGATCCGCTGCCTGTTTAGTAAGTTTCTAACTGCTGCTTTCCATCTTGTTGCTTTTCTTTCTTGGTGCCATTCTACCAAAATCCAAGCAGTAAATGTTGTACAAACCATGTGTGCCTCTGATTATGCCTCTCCCTCATGGCCACTGCCCCAATATTCATCTTTTTTTTAAGTCCCCCTCTAGTGAGTATCATAGAGCTGCCCCCATAGTACCCCCCCATCTACTGTGATCAATGGTTACTACATTTGCAACCACTACCCTCTTGAGACAACCAGATCCTCTTTTGTTTGGTGTCTCTTGCAACCTCAGTGCACTGCTTGTTTCCACTAGCAGGTGCATCCCTTCCTGAAACACTGCCTACTCTTGTTTTAATGTTGATTGATTTTTTTTTGCATTAACCTGCTACCATCACTGTTTCACCCATGCCAGGAGATACTGCCCAACCTGCTCTCCCAATAATCCCCTGCTGACAACACCACTCTTTATGCTCACAATTCTGTTCTTTTGCCTTGCCCCCCTTTCAGTGGCCACCATCTTGTGCCTTTCCTTGGCCATATGGCCTGGCCCAAAATGGCTGCCCTGGTCCTTCTCCCCTCCCCCAACCCCCCTTTTCTAATGCAGCAATCTTGTGGCCCACTTGTACAGACACATATTAGGTCTTTCATAATTTCTTCTTTCACTTCACTAAGCATACATTTTTAACTGCCCTTTAACTAAGGTCATGATCAAAACAATTATACACCGGTGAATCTCAAAATCTCAGTAAAAAGTGAGGTGAGCTCAGTGAAGAGCCCACTTATGCAACCCCATAGCCCCTTCCCTGCCCTTGTGACCAGAAAATTATGATCTCTGTCTTCCCCCTTTGTCTGTGAGTCACCTGACCCTCTCCTCCTGATGGAGGCAGTATAGCACAGAGGTTTAGGTCTCTGAGCTACAAACCTGGAGACCTGGGTTTAAATCCCACAGCCCCCATTTGCATACTGTGTGACCCTGATGAAGTCACTTAACTTCCTTGTGCTCCCAGGTCACACCGGAAACATGGGTCAGCTTAGTGTGTCTTTCCAGATTAAACACTTTTCCCCTTCCCCTTCCCTTATCTCCCTTCCCACCTTGCTAGGTGAGCATACCAAGCAGGGTGAGGCACTGCTATATACTTTGGATGTACACAGAGTACTGCAATACTATATAGCTCATACCAAGGACTGCAGAAAGTCCTCACAACTTTTTGTTTCATTTGCACCTCAAAAACAAGGCACTCCTGTTTCTAAACAATGCCTATCCAAATGGCTGGCCCACTGTATTACTTCCTATTATAGGAAGTGTGGCAAGGAACTCACTGGTGCTGTTCGTGGTCACTCCACAAGGTGTATGGCCACTTATGTTGCTTATTTCAAAAATGTCCCTGCTGTTGACATATGGTGCAACCATATGGAGCACTGTCCCACTCTGCTTCCTTATTATTCCTCTAACTGTACCTCCCTCTGTCTTGCTCATCCTTTTGTCTCCACCCTTCCTGTTCATGACCCCTTATTTCACTTTCCCCTTCCACTCTCCTCTACCTTTGTTCCCCCCACTCATCCCCTCTCTTCTCCTGTTCACTATAGCTCTCCCTTCTATCCCCACCTTTGTTTTCCTCCCTTCTAATTTGTTTGACAGTGTCCTCTGGACCACCTATCCTTTGTTGTCTGGGCATTCTTGTCCCTGCTCTCATCTCTCTGTTTATACCCCTGCCCCCCATTAGTGAACTTTGTAATCTCACTTTTATATCACTTCCAGTATTGCTGACAGTTACCTCACCTATTCTACTTTATTCCTTGTTCTTACTCTTCCTGGCTGGTCACTTTATTTCCTCATGCAAACTATTGTTGATTGCACTTTCATTGCCTTGTACTGTAATTCATCTAATGCTACACTGTTATTTTGCTTGTTATGTTTTATCCTCACATTACTGTGTTTTTTGTCTCCATTTGTACACCAACTTTATTTGCACTGCCTTGTTGTCTTAGTTTGTTTATTGTTAATTTCTTTTTGATGAGGAGCTTTTGTAAATGAGACTCTGACTCAAAGGTATGCAATTCCAAGATTTTAATAATAAAATAAATAACACTTTTAATAATAAAAAATAAATACCTCTCTCCCCCTGCATTCCATGTCAGGGAACCCTAACAATCATTGTTACCCTTAAATGGGCAACCCGTTTTGTAAAACCCTTCTTTTTATCTGTACTACTGTTCCTGTTATGATCATTGATTGGATCATCTATTAAAGTATCTGACAAACAGTCCTCTTCTGAGAAATAGTCTGTCTGACAGTCTCATTCATCAAACATTTCACAGTGAAAGTCACACTGAGTATAAAAATTTGCTTGAACACCTTACCTTTATCCTCCATGTGTATCTCAATTTGAGTATTATGCAAATTCTTTTTCTTCCGCAAACATGAAGAATGTATTTTAAAGTCTGTGTTCCTTTAATATTCACTTCCTAGATACCACACTATGTAAATAATAATTAATATTACAAACACTGCAAATAAACTACAGTGCATTATATATAATGAGAATATACTTATTGCTTATTCTGTCTACATTAGATAAATTACTGTACATATTATGATATAATAATTATATATATGCAACACTATTATTAATATAGGGACAACAATGTGCTATAGATAAATTCACCAAATTCCAAATGGTATACATAATTATTGTTATAAATATGCCATTCTGTAAATTACAAATTATTCTTGCAACTTCAGTTAGAACATCTGCACTACATTTGTTTCCATAAGATAGTAATCATTATCAAATGCTAATGACGCTATAGTTGGAATATTTTTAATTGATACTACACTTTCTTTATTAGTCTATGCCTGAAATTAACATAGAGCTCATTGTAATAATATATTATATTATGCAAAACGCTAGAATTAAGTTGGAATATGATTTACATGAAATGTGTAAATAACTTTATTAAGTTTCAACACATAAACCATTCCCAGCTCCACCATTACATTGAATGATAGTGAGTTAACCACAGGAATATAGACACAAAGTGTAAGTCAGTGAGATAGTGCATTATTGGAACACTGCTGAAGTTGGTGAAGAATAGTGAATGGTGAAGTTAGGAAAATATCAATCAAATGTTTGGGAAAAAGAAAAACATCATGCTAATGTATTAACAGCCATGCACAAGAATGTGTTTATGTCAAGATATTTTTACTGCATTCTGGATCCTCGAGAGTGCATCTCATGAGGTTCCCTTGAACACTTTGAAAACTTAAGAGTAAGATACCGTAATCTTTTTTATTGTTGCACATACATTATCTTTTATTATGCACTGGGCATTCATACCCATTTCAGAGTATTTAAAAGGGTGTGGGGGGAGCAGAGGATTGGTGGCTGGCTAAAAGTATTGCTTCAACAGGTGGCAAGCAACTGCAGCTGCAGATGTTTCAGTAAGGTTACATTAAAACAAATTCTGGTCAGAGCCACTATGACTGCTTGCCTCATATCCCTACTGCCTGCATTCACATGTCTATGTGGCACCAGTACGATTGTTCATGAGAGAGTTCTGGGTTTTTTTGCCCATTTTCACATGTTTGTATGGCTTGTTCATGAGTGAGTTCCATTTTGTGCAAGACACTAAAGTTTTATAGCAAATATATGGTCAGCACTGTCCTTGGCAATATAACTTTTAATGCAAAATGATTGCTACATGTCAAAGAAATTGCACTTTGAAAAGTTGAGCCATGAACCACTGCATGAGCACCACTGTCATAGCTCAACAATTAAAAGTGCACTTTCCTTTACACATGATGATAATTTTGCATTAAAAATCATATTGCGAAGGCCATTGCTAACCATATAAGTATATATGCTATAACACTTCAGTGTCTTGTAAAAAATGGAATTCTTTCATGAATGATCATACTGGTGCTCCGGCACTACATAGACATTTGAATGTAGACTGCAGGGATACTACTTAAGCAGCCATAGGGGCTCTGACTAAATCTTGTTTTGAGATGGCATACAGTAATTAGGGAAATTAGTTGTTCTGTTTAATAAATATGATTAAGTTATGTGTACTTGTTATGTTTGATAGATATAATTAAGTTATGTGTACTCCATCTGCAGTTGAAGCAAAAGGTAAACTTGCATTATATTGACCAGAGTATTCCCCTTTGGTATGGTAAAGCTGGGGCCATTTATAAGAGTAAAAGCATAGAAGACTTTGACAAGATTATAACTGTATACCACTTCTGTGACATGAATGTGTTTAGAGACACTCCAGTACAGCAAAATGCTTGAAAAAGTATCATTACATAGTGATCACAGCTCCAACAACTTGACACCTGTTCAAGTCTTTCCAGGCCCCTTGGCTTGCAGCCAGTGGCCAGAAGACAGAATTATACATAAAATTACTTATGCCAGTTCAAAATGGGTGGCAGGCCTGAAGGGCTTTACCAAAAACAAAAATGTGTCCATACCTCTCAGCTGTCTCTGATTTTACCTCAAAATGTTACCCTGTACCTCCTAAAAATTGTGTTTCTATGACCAAACAGTGGGGGTTCTAAGCACAAAATAATATCAGACAGTAATGTTACAGATCTGTTCTTCCTTAGAAAATGCATTTTACACTAAGCCCCTTATTCTACCAGCTTCCTGAGTTGATATCATCAGTTCTGAATATGTGTCCCTGATGTTGGTCCTTTATCCCTGATTTTTTTAAACCTTGTCCCTGATTTATGAGGCAGGAGGTTGAAAGGTATGCATATAGCAGCCCTTAAGGGGTTTGTATTATGATAGCATTGACAATATACATTACCTGGAGTTGGTCTCCATGTCAGTAGATGGGGGAGAGGGACTAGATTAATTACTAAGCCTGCTGCAAGTGGGTCAAAGCCCAGGACGGGCTACTACTGCAGTATTCTGACTGTTCAGAGGTTGTTGCAGTGGATGGGTGGGGTGATGCCTGAACCAAACTCCCATTTCCATTTTATAAACTTTGCAGACTTGCTGCATGTCTGAGCTGCAATGCTCCAGCAGCTGATAGCACAATATAGGTACTTATATTTATTCTAAATAAGGTGCTCAAAGCAGGTCCTGGAACAGGATGGCCTTTATTAATTATTTGTAATTTCCCACTGACAGTAGGTCTTAGTCTAAAAATGTGTATTCTGAGAAGATGTCAGTGGTGGGAAGGGGTGCTGAATTTGATAAGCCTGGTCAATGTATGTCCTAGCCCAGGAGGTGCTTTAAAAAAAGATTCAATGCCACTTGAAGCAGGTAGAAGCCATAAAGAGTTTGTATATATTTTAAATATCCACTTGAGCAGGTCTTATCCTGGGAGATGGAGGACTGTGAGATTTTACAAGCTAAGTTTGATCTGGTCCAAGCCCAGGATTCCTTTGCATTTAAGTTAACTGCTTAGATCAGGTCTCAGAGGGTGTGAGGGATGATGCCTGCATTGGAACCCCAGGAATGTTTTCCATTCTATTAACTTAATCCACTCATATGCTAAGTACTTTACATATCAGACCTATGATGGTTCATAAAGTCAGTGGGACATTTCAGAAATCTGATGCCATTTATTGTAATTGAAAATGAATTAGCAAGGAACTGTATTTTTAATTCTAATAAAATCGTACCACTTGTAAGTAAACTGTAAAAAAAAAAAAAATCAAAATTTAAAGAATGTGGCCAGTGCATTACTCCAGGAGACAATTTTCATGTTGGTATGTTACTATAATATCCAGCCAGTCATAGTAAGCACTAATTAGTATTCATAAATCTCATTAATTTATTTCAACTCATTATGGCCATGACAATTAGGCATTTCTATGATAAACACAAAACTAATGGTAGCCCTTTAGCAATGTCTCTTCTGAAGGACCTGCTGTTATTTTTCTTCATTAATTTATTCTAGTTTGTAGAGGAAACAGCAAGAGCTGATTAGGTTTCAACAAACCAGAACCAAAATATTACTATTTATTTACTTAGTTGAGCAGTGCATTATAACTGCACCTCAATAATAAGAAATACATTCTGTAGCATGGAAAAAAAACTGTTAATTCATTTTTTTAGTTAATTAGTTAATTCTGCCCTCAGCCACGAAACTCATGCAGTATTGTGCTCACTTGTGGAATGAAGTGATCAGTCTTGGGTTACACTTTGTTAGTTTGATTTAAATGAGGTTTAGGGGAAGGAGAAAGTACTATACAAAGTGGACCTATTAAATATATAACATATCACACTTTTCAGGATAATGTGCTGTGAAGTTTCAATAGTTCTTGTTGTTGGCCTTTCCGTCTCAAATTTGGGACTTCTGATGCTGCTGTTTCAGTACTGCCCAAACTTTTTCCAGGCATAGGTAAAACAATAGGGTTGGAAGCTCGGCACAAACAATAGCATTCTGTGCACATTACACGGAATGCAGTAGCAATAAAGTACATTTACTCCCTCTCAGTGAGAAGCTGGCCAGCGCCAGAATCAATGTCTATACAGCGTAAGTTGAACAAGTTAGTCTTATTTTATTTCTGAGATTCACAAAGTGCAGGCTGAAAATGGGTATATGAAACAGGAAACAATGCCTCACCACACACGATACAGGCATCAAATGATTACATGTCAGGCTTAGAGCTCACAGAACTTAAAAATGCACAATTAGCAGCAGATACATCATAGTGTAGGAAGCTGTATGCAATAACTGTACTTGCACTAACAGCTTGGTTAGAAGAATCTCCATAAATCCAACTGCTCCAGAAAAACTAGGAGATGAGGTTGCTCTATAAATTGCCAGCCAAACTCTAAAGTTTCCAACTGCAGCCTGCAGCTCCACACAGTAACTCCCCAGATGCAAGTGAGTCTCCCTATCTCCTTTCGGTGGTGAAATTGCCAAACTCTGGGGCAGTGATTGACTTCAGTCTGCAGCACATCTTGATCCCTTCAAAGGTTCCTACCTCCCCTTCCCATCCCAGTGAAGTTTCTCCAACACCCATCCCCATGGAACTCCAGTCAACCACTGGAAATGCATTTCACAATCATGAAGTCACCATGAGGGGCATCAGCTAGGTGCAGGGGATGGTGTCTCCAGTAGGAATGGGACCATGACAAATAACTACATCTGAGGGTAACTCAAGGGAGGGGTGGGAGCAGAGACTATACAGGGTGAGCTAGTGGAATAAAAATCCTGCTAGGAAATGAAGATGTTCTGTAAATTGCCAATCAAACTCTAAAGTTTCCAACTACAGCCTGCAGCTCTGCACAGCATCTCCTTGGATGCAAGTGAGCTTCCCTTTCTCCTTTCAATGGTGGACTTGCTGAATTCTAGGGCAGTGATTGACTTCAGCCTGCAGCATGTTTTGATCTCTCCAGTGGTTCCCACCTACCCATCGTGTCCCAGTGAAGTCCCTCCAACAACTGTTCCCACAGAGCTCAGGCCAGCCACAGGAAATGCATTCCACAATCATGAAGTCACCACATTGACGAAGAGCAGGTACAGGAGTCACCAGTAGGAATGGAACCCACGACAAGTAACTATATCTGAGAGGAACTCAGGGGAGAGATGGGAGCAAAGATTATACAGTGTGAGCTAGGGTACTACTTTACATCACCAAAAAGGAACACATTCCAGTTACAGGCTGCTCAATAAAGCTACTCAACAGCTAAGTATGAAATCATTAGCACTAAAGACATGTCTGTTGTCAAGAGTGGGGCGATTGGGGGTGGTGAGGCCTGGGAGTGAGTGCACTGTTTTGTAGTCATGGAAGGATCATTCCAAAACTCCTAAATGGAAGCATTTCATGGTGTGAATCCAGTAGCAAATTTTTAGAACTACCACAACATGGCTGCAGGCTCCACCCAACTGCAATCATAAGAAGGGAGAAAGAAAAACAGCTCTTAGTCCGATCATCTGCAGGAAATCAGATTTTTCAAGCTATTTTAAGTTATTGTGCTGCAGAAGTCACATGGCAAAAAGATATTCATGCACTACAGCAGCACAACAACCTTATTATAGTCATTGATTTCTATGCAGAATAACTTTCCACCATTCTTTATATTTGTATTTGGCTACCAGAAAGAAACATAAATGTATGACCCCTAGTTCTGTTTCATTATAATTGCTCTGTGTGGACTGATAGTATGGGGAGACATTGCTTTTTGAGCCATCTTTGTATATGTGTATGTATCTTTATAGTAATGTACAATAATAAACAAAATTCTAATATCTCTTTACTCTGCATCTCTTCCGCCAAATAAATGCATACTGCAACTGCATTCATGTAGGTTAAACAAATCCTAGAAACTGTGTCAATACTCAGTCTCCTCTACCTGGGTTAAAATGTAATACTTTCTAGTATCTTTGTATAGATTGAAAATGGATTATATGACAAATTATCTGAATAAAGATAACAATTTACATGCTGTTGCCATTCTAGTTTCCTCATAGCCAGTACCCATTATTACAAGGAACTCAAGAAAAGATTATATTCTCAAAGATCATAAGTTGAGAAAATCTCAGGAGGAAAAAGATAATTTACAACAACTTCTCCTTTAACAAGCAAATAACAGAAAGCACAAATAAAGCTCACAAAGTATGGTGGCCAATAAGGCACAACATCAACTCAAAAGATCAAAATGTCCTTCGGCCACTCTACAGAGCATACATTCATTATCTATTAGATTGCTCTTCTCAATTATGGTCCCCTTATAAAAAAAAATCTGATATTATAAGGCTAGAAAAAATCCAAAGACAAATCACCAAACACATAGAATGGTGTGAGTCATTTTCCTATGAAGAAAGACTTAAACAACTGGTCTCATGTCTCTGGAAACACAAAGGATCCATGGAAACCTAATGTTTACTGTGGAAGTCATAAAGGATCCCCAGATTATGGCAGGAGTTGAACTTGGGTTTAAACAGACTGGTATTAACGCCAGTGGTCACTCACTACATTTAGAAAGAAAAAGTTTTGAAAGTACTAAAAGAGGATATTTCTTCTCTCAGTGGATAGTTAGGCCATGGAACTCATTACCAACATCAGTGGTTATCTGTGACAACAAACAGACATTCAAAAACAAATTAGATACACTTATTTTATCAAACAATGTTGCACATTTTTATGGGAAATAGATAGGAGCTAATTATGGGCATTTGTGCTCTCAAGCTCCTTAACCATTCGTTAGTTATTACTTGCACCTGTTTGTATGCTTCTGGAATTTATAAAAACTCCATCCAGAAGTGGTATTGCTGGAATATCGGTATGCACTGCCATATGGCATTTTGAGCAAATTAATAATCAAGAGAACAGTAACAAATACCTGAGGGAATTGCTTAAAAAAACAGAAAAAATATATACATTACTTAACATCATCATAGAAAGCAATTAACAGAACTGTTTGTTTACATTTACTACACATACAGGAAGCACAACACTGTAAGTAAGTAACTTCCCCACTACAAAGGTGCACCAGCTTGTAGACTCTAAATTAGAATGTTTTTCACTGCAAATGCACTCTGTCTTTTTTTGCCCTAGACATATAGTGCATTACAAAGAATGGAACTAGGAGAAAGTTGTTTTCTTTGTTTAAAAAGCATTTTAATGTCTCATACCATGTTCCATCTGCAGAAATTCCAAAAATGTTACTTACAAAATATGCAGCAAGTAGATATTATGTAGAAAAAAGTCTGAGTGCAAAATCAGACCATTAAAATCCTGCTATGCACAACATAGCCAAAGCTAACAATCACTGGCTACCAAACCTTACGTTTCGCTCTGTCTGGGTAGAGCTTTATCAGAGGTTAACCATTCATTCATCCCTCACCCCTTTTATAGGGCTTACAATCTAATATAGTGCTCATGCAGACACATGCTACAATTTGGGTGAATAATTAAATTAATGACATCTCAACTGTGCAAAAAACACAATTACTATAACAAATACAAATAGCACTATAAGCAAAAAATATGTATACATATTAAAAGAACTCAAATAGTGGCCCAACCCTCTTTACTATTTTATTTCTTATTACATATGGGGCCAAATATTCAAAACTTTTCCCCAAAGCTAAGTTAGCACTGCCCGGCATGCTAAAATTGCCTGGATCAAACAGCTTGCTATACTCAGAAGGAATAGCCTGGTGCTAAACCTGCTGAAAATAGCATGCTAAGGAAGACGGGCAAACTGGGCTGGGAGTGCAGTGCAAAATAGCCCAGGAATAAGACAGCACTGAATATAACAAATAAGACAGCACTGAATATAGCACCCAAGCAGGCAGTGCAAACACCCACAGAAACACAGTGCAGAGGTGAGCCGCCATGCCCTGGACCACATGCAAAAGAGCACAGGCTGGAAAGTGATACCAAGAGCAGACAGTAGTGCAGAACCCAGAAACTGACACACACCCAGCCAGGGAATGGCCAGAAGCCACCAGGATCCATGAGTGAAACCAAAGAACAGTACAACCCTGTAGAAAAAGTCAAGCACCCAATAATGACACAGGACACAATGAAATCATGATAAAGGTATGTATAATGTGACAATCACAAAGTAAAGACAACAGGTAAATCAAAAAGGGAACAACAACCCATTAAGGGACTCAGGTGAGAGAAATCTAACTACACTCATGCAGATTGCTTCCCAACCACATGCAGTGTCTAACATATATAAAACTCTACAGGATTGAGACCATAGATTACCATCTGGAACTTGTCCCTACTGGATAAGAGAGCTAGGTATCCCTGAGGATACTAAGTTATGGAAAAAGTTTGGATATCAATGTATAAATTTATTAAACAAGCTAGACTTAGATTAGTCCATTATAATATTATGCATGATATCTATTTGACACCAGTTAAGCTCTTTAGATATGGGACATTAGCTGCATCAATGTGTAATAAGTGTAAGGGTGACACCGGTTCCCTTTATCATATGTTATGGCAGTGTCCCTATATAAAGACATTCTGGCAGTCTATTAGTAGTACTTTGGACCCTATCCTTGGCTTAAGAGAATTATTTATGCCCAAAGTCTGTATAATAAATCATTTTCCAGCTGACACCCCAAAAGCAGGAAAGCACACATGACACTCATCACTGCAACTGCTAAACTTATAATAGTGAGGCACTGGGCGGAGGAGAAATCTCCCACGTTATTGGAATGGTACAGGGAGTGTGTCTTGGCACTACAGCTGAAAAGGCATATCGCACTTATGCGAGATAGAGTTAATGCTTTTACCTCGCTATGGGGAGGGCTAGAGACTATCCTGACAACTTGGAAGTCCAATTGATGAGGGATTTCGCTGATGTTATATCTATATGATCAATAATTGTGTGTAGTCAGTGGGGATAGGTAGGGGGAAGGGTTGTTTTGTATTGGTGGGTTTGCACATGATGTCTCATTTGCTGGATAAACCTATGTATCTACCTTGGTGCTTAAAACTAATAAAGCTCTCTTTAATTAAAAAAAAGGGAACAACAAGAGGAAACACAACAAGCAGCAATGTAATGAAACAAAAAAAATGCTAACACTAAAGAGAATACTACAGCTACCACAACTACAATTACTACAACTACTAATTACACTACAACAAGAACTACTACTACTGCTACCAATGCTACAACTATGACTACAAACAGTGCTACAAAACTAATTAAACTACAACTACCACTAAGTCTAAGATTACTACAATTACTAAGCTAAATGGAAGCATTCCATGGTGTGAATCCAGTAGCTCATTTTTAGGGCTACCACAAAATGACTGCAGGCTCCACCCAACTGCAACTGTAAGAAAGGAGAAAGAAAAACAGCTCTTAGTACAATCATCTGCAGAAAATCATATTTGTCAAGCTATTTTAAGTTACTATGCTGCAGAAGTCACATGGCAAAAAGATATTCATGCACTACAGCAGCACAACAACCTTATTATATGTACAGATGAAGACAAGCAACAGAAAAGCAATGTAACAGGAGGGGACAGGGATGTGGACACAAACCAATAAGGAAAAAGGGCATAAACAGAACCAACAGTCCAGTGTGGGGGGGGTGAAGGCAAACAAAGGAGTGAACAAGGCTATGGCTGAGTGCTGGATGGATTCAGCAGACATGCCTCTAGTACAGTAGCCACCCTCCTCATCTCTGAGATGAGCACTGCCTGCTGCTCAATGATCACCTGCTGCTGATGCATGATCCACCTCTTCCTGTTCACATACACAGTATGTCACTGCCATCGCCAGGTGGTGCATCAATAGCACTGAGTACAGCTGGTAGGTGCGCAAACTCTATAGAATTGCTGCATGGTTTCTCCACGCTCAGCTGCCATGCTGGGGAATACAATGAACTCACCAGCATGTGGCAGAAAAGCATCAAGGACCTGGGTCAGAAGGCTCGAGGTGGCAGATGGTGACACCCTGATGGTGTCCCTCATTGGGTGCTGGAATGTCCCAGTGGCTAGAAAGCACATCACTGCTGTCACCTTCTCCTCCACTGTCATGGCATGGCTGCATCTGGTGTTGGGCTGCAGCTGCTCAGGCAGAAGTTCACATAACTGCTTCAACATTCCCCTGTTCATCCTGTACTGGCCAGTGATGTGCTCATCAGGCAGGGTCTTGAAGAAGACTCTGGGCCGGTACCACCTGTGTGCAGCATATCTCCTCCTTGGCCTGTGGTGTGGGCCTGGTTGTGCCTGCTTCTTCTTCTCCTCTTCCTCCCAACATCCTCCATGAGGTGCAGCAGTACAGCATTGCTAAACAGTGCCATGATTACTTCCTGCTTTGGCCACTCCCCCCTCTGTGGTTTGCCCAGAGATAAAGCCTACCTTTATAGGTGGTAGGCAGCACCGTGCTGTATGTCGCTCAATGCTGCCTTGCACTGTGCTATCCCTCTGAGTAACCTGTTGTGCCTGTATGCATGTTCCTGCCCCCTCACTTTGCCCGTTGCATTCATTATGGTTTTGCCTGGTGCTACTGCTGTTTGCATGCGCTATTTGCCCTTTTAAATATGGTGGCTCCGTGGTAACCTGGCACCATTCCTGCACAAATGGTTTGTGTGCTGCACAAAGCTTTGAATATCTGGGTCCTAGTTTATGGAACTAAATAGTACAGCTTCTTAAAATGCAAATTTTACTTTTATCCATATGTTAGCTTTCATAGCACTTATTCATTTTTATTTAAATAGTTCATATTTTTCTGCACACTCTTTACAACTACAGTTGCTGTAATTCAAACTGACTTAATCTCATCAGTAGGCAATTTTAGTTGTCATTCCTCAGGTTCTTGGGGCAAGCACATGGGTCACTATTTTGCAAGGAGAGGGCAAAAGCATGTTAAGCCATCAGTTTTCCAATACTTCACAAATATAAAAAACTGTTGCTTATATATGTATAGCCTACTATGTACAAAGCAGCACACATTAACACATTACTCACAGGCACATTTAACCAAAAAATAACTCTACAAACTTTTAACTTCATACCTCCTGATTGAAACAACAAAGGCCGGGGAGGGGGGGATTTTAAAATAATTACAAGTGGTGCACAAGTTCGATTGAATCATTCAGACCTCGGGGGAAACATGCCCAGGTTCTGACAATCCATTTTGTTTCACATGTGTTTACTTTATTTTCCCAATCTCCACCTCTTTTCATTTTAAGTACTTTCTGCAAACCAAAAAAAGATATATTATGCTCGCTTTTATTTTTTCCTTTTACACGCCTGACAGTCACATATTTTTCATTTTCACGTCTCAATGCTCTAACATGTTCATCTATTCTCAGCTTAAAACTGAGTCATCCTTCCTACATATAATGCACCACACTGACAGCTCAATAAGTATACAATTCCTACCGTATCACATGTAATAAGATCATTGCATTTAATCTAATTTTTTCCCCTCAGATGTTTCACTAATGGACCTTGTGTTATGTATGAGCAATGAATACATCTTCCACATCTCGTACTCATTTCTGAAACTTTTTTGAATTAATGTTTTTCTCTGGGCAGTGTAGAGAGGAAACTAAAAAATCACCAACATTTTTTGGCCTTTTATATACACAAATACAGGTGATTCTCCAGCTGTCCCTTTAAATTTCCCATCACTTTCTAAGGCAGACCATCTATTATTAACAATTTCTCTGTTTGTTTACTCCCTCTACATAAGTTGTAATAAAACGTAGGGCATCACTAAACTGCTTCTTTTTCTCTGTCTTTTTCTCTGAACATTTTTTAGCAACTCTGTCCTACTCATTTTGTCCACAGACCCCATTGCCTTCTGTATATTCATTTCGCTATAGTTTCTATTTCAAAATCTAGTTACTTGTTGCTCTTTTTTTCCTGATATTTTTTGTCATCTGAACAATTATGTTTCACTCTAATGAGTAGCTCTTTGGGTATACCTTTAATAACATAATGTGGATGACAACTCTGCCCAGCCAGCAGTATATTTTGATCAGTTTTTTAGTTTTACTATACAGGTCAGACAAGATATTTCCCATGCCATCTGTATACAACGTCACATCTAAAAAATGTTTACTGTTTTTCCCTACAGTCAACTTAAACATTAGTGCTGGATCTCTATTATTGATATAATCTGTAAAATCTCTAAGTTCTTCAGTGCTGCTTTTCCAAATCACTAATACATCATCAATAAAGCATCTCCACAAATACAGATGGTGTAAAAAAGGATTTGTGGAGACATTCCTGATGTAATTTTCTTCCCACCTGGCCAAATATAAATTTGCAAAGCTACGTGCAAACGTGGCACTCATTGCAGTTCCCCATATTTGGAGATAGTAGGTGCCACAAAAAGCAAACATGCTGAATGTCCAGATGATCTGAGCCAAATCCAATAAAAGTTCAGTGGGTGGGTTATAAGGGTCAGCTCTTATTGAAAAAGTACCTAAGGGCTTCCAACCCTCCATCATGGGGGATGGAAGTATATAGGGACTGCACATCGAATATTGCAAACTGCCAATCACTTTCCATTTCTATATTGTTAACTGTATCTCAGATATCTACTGTGTCCCTAATGTATGATGGAACACTTTGAAACAAAGGTTTCAAGAATGCATCGACTTATCTAGAATTGTGTTCTGCTAACCAACCCAGACCCGAGATTATAGGGTGCCCAGGTGGTTTCTTTTCATCTTTATGTATTTTAGGTAACACATACATTGTGGGAACTACCGGTTTCTGTATTGTTAAAAATGTTCAGTTTCATTTAACTATACCACAGAACCAGCCCAATTTAGATATTTGTCAATGCGCTTCTTACAAAACCTTGCCAGTAAGTTTGCGATAGAAATTAGAAACCCAACTTATCTAAAATCTCAGTTTCATACATGTTACTATCCATTACTACAATAGCACCACACTTATCAGCTTTTTTATAACAATATAACTATTCCCTCTCAAATGGTTAAGTTCATTTCTTTCATCAGCTGTAATATTAATAGTATGGTAGGCTGTATACTGTATATATAAATAAGCAACAGTTTTTTATATTTATGAAGTATTGGAAAACTGATGGCTTCGTATGCTTTTGCCTTCTCTCTTGCAGAATAGTGACCAATGTGCAACCTGTATAATAAGTAGTTACTAGTCAGAAAATGAAAATGAACCCCTATCAACAGTCATTAAACATAAATACAAAGAAATCAAAACAATGGTCAGTATCAAAAACCAACACAACAAAGTGTTCAATGAAAGAACACAATACTCACACAAAGGACAGTGCACTTGCCCTTTCAAGAAATCATTTGAAAGCAAGAACTCAAAGTCACACAGAAGAAAATAGCTTACCCTAACAGTAAAAAATATCAGAACTACCCATCTAATTTATTCAACTAGGACATCTTATGAAAAGTAATGAATATCAAACTTTTCAATCAATTAATAGCAATATGCTACAACCATGATTATTGTTTAATATAGACAGAAATTTACAGAACTAAAAAAATGCTGCCAATTTAGTGTATCTACATAGTGCTTTGTAAAACAACAGTAAATAAATATATTTGACATCATTTTGCAAATCACAACTCTATGTGCACTGTCTCATTGAAACAGATAATAGCCTCATATGGTAATATAAAAATATACACATCATGACATAAATTTAATGTTGGTAATTTGGAACATATGAACAGTGCAACAAGAGATGACATTGTTGAAAATGTGTAAATGTTTCTCTTTGCATTTGGCATCATGCTATGACATCTCTCTCCCTCCTCAACACCCTCCCTGCTGACACATTTACTTCTAAAAATTAAACAACAAAATATTGATGCAATAGGTGTCAATTTCATTAGAATTCATTTACATCTGCAGAAACAAAAATATTTCATAGATCCCATAATACAACACAAGGGAACATAAACAATATTACTTTAAAGTTTTGTTTACAATATGCCAAAGTACTAAGAGTTTGACATCGGGCACCTCTGCACAGATCTAAGTCAATGTTATTATTTGTCTGTCACTCATCAGTACCACACAAAAAATTGAGTATTGCTTGCAAGATCTGTAAACTTCATAAAAATAAAAATAGTGGGACAGCTGATAGTGTGACTAATTACATTTGACATAGTACTGCACACTTCTAAAATTGTATGCCATTTGTGTGAAAATCATAAAGTTAGCTTTTTCTATCTAACAATTCAAAGTATGTCCCACATACAAATTAAAACAATACCAAAGCAATACCATGATACATAGCAATTTCAGACTGACTATCAGCTTTGCTGATGAGTTTGCACTGCTGACATGCATCTAGTTAACACAGATAGGGGTCAGTAATGCAACTGTTATAACCATAAGCTCCACCACATCAAATGGGGCTAGCTTCTGTCAGAACAAAAAACATTAAAAAAGAATAACTAACTTGAATTATCTTAAGTATCCTATAATGACAAACCACAATGTTAATCTTTAGTGTTAGCATCAGTTGGTACACTCAGCACCCTCCCCTAACACAGCAGAAACACAAATACAAAATTTAGATTCAATTGATAGTAACTTTGTTAGAGTTCATATTAAGCAAATGACAAAAAAATACTATAAATAGTTTTAAAAGATAAAAATGAACACTCATAATTAGATATTATAAAATTTCACATCAAGACTGCACATCATGAGGACAGCATTGTTAATGTTATGACAATTATTCCAACAACATAAAAATTGAATAGCTCCTCACCCAGAACAAACAAAGTGCATGAAAAAATGTAATATACTGTAGGATAAACTTGAATTCATAGTAGTGTAATATGATGACATATGATAATGTGGTTTTCAACATTTTGCATCAGACTGCACATTCTGCTTCTCTCACAACCCCAACAATAAACCCGACAAAGAATATGGTAAATCTACCTTGAATGGGTGGTATCTTTGTTAGATTTTGTTTTTATCTAATAAAAAATATTGTGCAATAAATGATAACTATAATAAAACACACAGCAATTCATTACAGTTTCAGTTCATTGTGACTGATAACTTTGTAATATTGCCAAGCACTTCTGTGCAGACAGTACATTGCTGTTGTCAGTAGTGTTGCTAAGTGCTCCTTCATGGGATGATACTGTTGAAGACAAATGACTGTCTCAAGTAACAAACAGCGCAAATGTTAAAGGGTATATAAACCCATAAATTTACCTTATCAGTTTTACAAGATCTGGCTTCATAGGCCTTAAAGAAAAAGTTGTTTACGTGAATGCTGAAACTGCATTTATTTAATTAGAATAAATGCAGTTTTGTGGCATTTAAAATATGTAAACAACAGCATCTGTCAATTCAAATCTCCCTTCTTCTGTTTCCCTAAAATAGCTGCCATGATGACATCAATGAAGAGAGACTGCCTGACAAGCCACAGTGCTGCCAGCCCTTCAAGCAATAAGACATTGCCCTGTTGTCCTTGATTACTGTCAAATTTGCTGAAATGAGTAAAAATCATCACTTAACCTATGTATTATTCATAGTAATAGATACATTAAGTGAAGATTTTGTTCATTTGAAAATAATGACAAGCAAAGACCAATGCAGTACATGAGAATGCAGTACACCCCATTGGAAGTAACACTATCCCAGTGCCAGCCTCCTAGACAATCTGACCCCGTCCCCCAACTGCTGAAATCCTCTTGATCTGTAATAGTTTACAAATACCTGGTGGTCTAGTTAGGAGAATGGACATAGCCCACAAGATCAATGTATCTAGATAACATCTCTTCTTCAGAGAAAATACCTGGTGGTCTAGTGGAGTGAATATGAATAGTACATACAATTGGGAGCCCACCTCGATCTCACCGATTACTGCCACTTCCTCACAGACCCACATCCTACACCATTTCAAACTATATCCACTGCCTTGATCTGATCGATTTTTCCTGATTTACTCAGTTACCATCCCTGCCATGCTCTTGCTGTAATTTAGGGGAAATACATTACCCTGTGGTCTAGTGTACGTGTATGTGCGGGGGGGGGCAACACATTTTCTTTGACATCTAGTTCATGAGCAAAACTGGTTGATAGGCAACTTTAAATCTTTGGGTTGTTGTTTGGGATGCTCCCCCTCCCACCACCACTAAACCACTGGGGTACTGTATTTCCCTATAAATTATAACAAAAACATGGCAGGGACAAAACTTGGGCACATCAGGAAAAATCGATCAGAGCAAGTCAGTGGATGTAGTTTGAGATGATGTGAAGACGTGGGTCTGTGAGTTCTGGTTGAGGAAGCAGCAGTAATCAATGAGATTGAGGTGGGATTCCAATGGTATTTACTATTCCTGTTCAGTCCACTAGACCACCAGGTATGTTCCCTTAAGAAGAGATGCTATCTCGATTAAATCGGGGCCTGTTAGGAGGATTAGGTACTATGAGGAGGGCGAGTGACTGACTGCAATAAATACAGATGGGGGGAGCAGCGAGCAATAAGCTCTGATTGTGCTGGCAGCACTTGCAACTTTTATCTTGTGGACTATTTCTGTTCTCCTCATTAGACCATCAGGTATTTGTAAAATATTACAAAGCAGGAATAGAGCCGTGTGACAAAAAATTTCACTGGTGGAATTTGCTTGAAAGTTCAGAAATCACGTTTACAACTATCGCAGAAATTCCTCCAGCACCCTTAACTCTGTGCCATTATATTTGTGTGGGTTTTTGCTTTGGGTCCAGGAGTCTTGCATCATATTTTCCCTACTGGTGTAGTCTATTACAGTATCTGTATTAGAAAATGTTCCACAGTAACTCAGCTGTCCACGTGTTGCTTTTGCACTCAAATTGGAAAAAAAAACTGCCACCCAGCTTGTCAATACCCTTCTAGTATCACTTGCATACAGTATGAACAAAAGTGTTTACTGAACTATCACATCCAATGCTATTCACAGATTCTTCGTGGTTTTTCATCTCCCTCTCAGTGCACACTCTCAAAAATTCTTGAAACAGTAAAGAGTTAATGATCAGCACTAGACGTTGTTGCCCTACTAATATTTATGTCCTTGGTGTTCAGTGGTGCCCCCACCCTCATATGTCTGACATCTAAAATATCCATTTTATCCCTGGGGTCTAAGGACACCCACCAGCCACTGATGGTTGTCCACCTTCCTTGCTATGTTTTCCTGGTGTCTAGTGGCACCCTCCCACCCTCTCATGTCACTCGGACCCTGAATAGAAGAAAATGGTCCCTCAATGTCTTATTTTTTTCTAATCTGTAAAAAAACAATGGTCCATCAGTGATGCAACCCTGCCCCCAGCCCATCCTCCTACTGAGCACCACACCAAACCCCCTAGATTCCCCACACACTTTCTCTCACCTACAAAGGTCCCAGTGTGAAGATTCACTCTGCAATCAAAGATATGTCTTGCTGCTGGAACCAATGACTGCTATATGAGAAATAAGATAAGTGCTGTTCAATGTATTTCAATTGTGTTTGTTGAACCCCACTTATCATATTTCTCATACAGCAGATACTGTTTCCAACAGCAAGATGTGTCTTTGATCAGAGAGTGGATCTTTGCATTGGGACCTGTTTAGGTGAGTGAAGGTGTGTGTGTAGAGGGGTCTGAGGGAGTGCAGAGTGGTGGTTGCTCAGTGGGAGTTTGGGCTTGGGGGCAGGGTCACATCACTGGTGGACCATTTTTGTTTTATTGTTTTTTTACAGATTAGAGAAACAATAAGACTTCAAAGGACCATTTTCTTCATTTCAGGGTCCAAGTGACATGGGAGAGTGAGGGGGTGCCACTATACACCAGGACAAGCATAACAAGGAAGGGGGATGGCCATCCTAGGGTGGTGAGCACCACTAGACACCAGAGATAAAGACAATATTTAGGATGTTAGGCATGGGAGGGTGGTGGGCACTACTAGACACCATGGAAATAAATATTACTGGGGCACACAATGTCTAATGCTGGCCATCAACTCTTCACTGTTTCAAGATTTTTTGAGTGTGAATTGTGAGTTAGACAAAAAACAGTGAAGCATCCATGGACAGAGTTGGATGTGTCCATTCAGAAAACTCTTTTGTTCATACATGAGTGCTACTAGAAGGGTACTGACAAGCTGGGTGACAGTTTTTTTTGATTTACATGCAAAAGCAATGTGTGGGCAGATGAGTTACTGTGGAACATGTTTTCTAATACAGATAGCAGAGTTCACTAGTACTCATGTCAATGTGTTCTTTTTTTTTTTCAAAGCAGAACAGGGCAAAAATTCACCAAAAACATTTGGAAGATTTCCGATCCACTACCGGCGGATGTTCAGAAACTTCTGCGAAAGTTGTAAAGTTAGAAGCATTTAGGGGATGGGGACAGATTGTCTAGGAGGCTGGCACTGGGAGAGTGTTACTTCTGATGGGGTGTGCTGCATTTACATGTACTGCACTGGTTTCTGCTTGTCATTATTTTCAAATGAACAAAATCATCACTTAACTTATTTATTACTATAAATTATTCATAGGTTAAGTGATTATTTTTACCCATTTCAACAAATCTGACAGTAATCAGGGACAACAGGACAATGTCCTAATGCTTGAAGGGCTGACAGCATTGTAGCTTATCAGGCAGTCTCTCTTCATTGATGTCATCGTGGCAGCCAATTTATGGAAACAGAAGAAGGGAAATTTGAAGCAGCAGAGGCTGTTTAAATTTTTTAAATGCTATGAAACTGCATTTATCCTAATTAAATAAATGCAGTTTCAGCATTCATATAATCAACAGCCTTTTCTTTAAGGGGGCAATGAGGCTAGATCTTAGAACATTGATAAGGTACATTTATGGATTCAGGTATCTTTTAAAGGCATTTAGTGTGTCTCATCTCATCACTGTGACAGGGAGCTCCTGCAATTCTTGAGGACTGACCTTTTCTTGGATCTGTGGCAACAGTTCTATTTCTTAGCCTAAACTATCCTTTACAATTTCTAGTCCATAAGGTTGGGCACCTATGGGCACCCCCTTCCCTTTCCTGACTATGCTAAAGTGTCCTCTTTAATTTTCCTTTTCCCTTTCAAGTCCTCATACAGGGAGGTTATTGTTGTGACCTCCGAGCTGATATAAAACAGGCTGTGTTCCTCGTTGTTGGATTTGATATGCAATGACACTATATCATAAAATACCTTATGTGTCTAAAACCTGTAAATGTTGAAATTACCATGGCACTAGGTGTTTTTGATAAAGATAAAAATTACTAGGTGACTATATTATAGAAATTAAGTTAGCTGTGCTATTTAAAATGCATGTAAATTGCTGTAAGTTGAACAAGTTTGAAATGTCATGGTGATTTGCATATATCCCATTATGCTTTGCATTACCTAAGTGTGTGTGATGTTGGGTTTCTTTGAAAATTGGTTTGTCAATACCCTCTGGGGTAACCCATGTTTCAGTGCTTCTGCACTGATGTTCTTTGTCTTTAGCTTGTTTTTTTTGGTTTTTTTATTTGAGCCCCCACTAGCCAAGCAAACAAGGCCTGCATAGGGGTGGAGGCTGAATCTCAACTGCTAAGTTAGATCAGAAATCAAGTGAGTCAATAGGTGCTGGCTAAGTGCAGAGAAAGGACATACATAGTCTGTTGCTGCAAACTGATGTACTGAAGGAGGGATATGCCATTGCTTAAGGCTATCCCTGCATTTTGAATAAACATCACACAGAGATTGTGTGTTGAACTTGAAGTTTGGTGTCTGGTCCATCTGTTATCCCACATCCCTCCACAATCATCATAAGCTAAGATGCCACAATGCAAACAACTGTTATAGCATCCACCATTATCAAAACTAGGGATGGGTGGGTGCTAAAATATCCAACCACCAAGACAATCCAGGGGTACCCCAAAAGTACCCGGAAAAAACCTAGATGAAAACTGAGTAGTCGGTTTGGGTAGTCACTACCTGACATGTTCTACTACCCCATTATCCAACCATGACCATAACTAAAAATCATGTAAAGACTATTTTTTGGACTATTACACTATCTGTTAGGTGCCCTGATCCATTATATCCATGGGGGCATTGCTGAGACAGGTACGAGAGGCACAGGCTCTCTTAGTGAGCCTGCTGCTCTTTCCATAAATTATACTCATGGTGGGCATTGCTGAGGCATGTACAAAAGGCAAAGCTGCTGTGAATGAGCCTGCTGCTGTTTCCAATTATACCCATGGCAGGCATTGCTGAGGTAGGTACAAGAGGACAGCTGCTCTGAGTGAGCCTGCTGCTGTTTTCAAAAATTTACCCATGGCAGGCATTGCTGAGGCAAGTATGAGAAGGCAGCTTTTGTGAGTGAGCCTGCTGCTGTTTCAAAAAATTATGCCCATGGCGGGCATTGCTGAGGCAGGTATGAGAGGGGCAGCTTCTGTGTGTGAGCCTGCTACTGTTTCAAAAAATGATACCCATGGTGAGCATTGCTGAAGTAGTTGCAAGAGGCAAAGTTGATCTGAGTGATCTTGCTGCTGTTTCAAAAAAATATACCCATGGTGGGCATTGCTGAGGTAGACATGAGAGGCACAGCTACTGTGAGTGAGCCTGCTGCTGTTTCCAAAAAGTATGCTTATGGCAGGCATTGCTGAGGTAGATAGGAGAGGCACAGCTGCTCTGAGTGAGGTTGCTGCTGTTTCTGAAAATTATACCCATGGTGGGCATTGCTGAGGCAAGTCCAAGAGGCACAGACTCTCTTAGTGAGCCGGCTGCTGTATCCAAAAATTATACTCATGGTGGGCATTTCTGAAGAAGGTACAAGAGGCACGGCTGCTGTGACTGAGCCTGCTGCTGTTTTAAAACAATTATACCTCTGGTGGGCATTGATCAAACTTTCATAATATAAACTGATGACTGACAAAAGAAAAGTAAGAGTAGTGCTATTGTGGCACATGTGGCTGGCATGGTGTCAGTGGTGATGGTTCCATTGGTTTCATGCATAACCTAATCATCATATTCACTATCACTATTTGCAGGCTGTTGTTTATTTTCAGGGTCAGACTTGCATAAGTCATTGTTTGTGACAACTGGGAAATTGTCAGCATTCATTTTGAGAAATGTGAACTGTTCCACATTTGCTGGACTTAGCAGTGTTCTGTCGTCAGTGACTATTCCTCCAGCTGCAGTAAATATGCATTCTGAATATATGCTTGAATGTCGACAACTGAGGTATATTTTTGCAAGATTTGCTAGATCTCACCATATTGTTTTCTTTTGTTTCCAATACAGTAATGGATCTTCCTCGAGATTAATCACAGTATGGTCTGCAAAGTACTCTAGCATCATTGTGCTGTATGAGAAGGTTACCAGTCTAGCAGATGAACCAGCTGCACTTACTTTACAGGATACCAGTCCATGTTGTTGCAGGTGACTCAGAAGTGATTTGCCTTTGTGACTCTAAACATAGGATGCCCTAGAAGTAGCTGTACATGTTCTTTCCCTCGCTGATGACACTGCTGACTGTGAAGAATTGATAAATGTGTTATTGTTTTTCACCAGAGGTGCACTGTGATGATTCGGCAGGGTTTGACTGCTGTACATAGAAACATAGAAACATAGACTTTGACGGCAGATAAGGACCGCTTGGCCCATCTAGTCTGCCCATTTTGATACCTACAGGATAGGCCGCAGATCCTAGTTAACCAACAGCCTATTTCTTCCTACCCCCCACAAGAATTGCCTTATGTCTGTCCCATGCATTCTTGAATTCTCCCACAGTTTTAGACCCCACAACCTTCTCAGGAAGGCTGTTCCATGCATCCACTACCCTCTCTGTGAAATAATACTTCCTCACATTGCCCCTGAACTACCCCCCCATCTTTAAATTGTGTCCCCTTGTTCTTGCACGTCTCTTTTTCTGAAAGATGCTACCCTCTTGGACTTTGTTGATTCCACTGAGGTACTTAAAAGTTTCTATCATTTCCCCCTTCTCCCTTCTTTCCTCAAGGGTATACATATTAAGCTCCTCTGGTCTCTCCTCATAAGGCTTCTCTTGCAGACTCTGCACCATTTTAGCTGCCCTCCTCTGGACTGCCTCTATCCTGTCTGTGTCCTTGCAGAGATGGAGTCTCCAGAACTGGACACAGTACTCCAGACGGGGTCTCATCAACTGTCTGTACAGAGGGAAAACAACTTCCTGTTTTCTGCTGCTGATGCCTCTCCCTATACAGCCAGTATACCCCTGCCCTCCTACTGCCTTCTCACATTGCTTGCTAACCTTAAGGTCATCTGATATGATTACCCCAGGTCCTTTCCTTTTTTGTTATTGTTACTACCCCCTTGTGTATTCTGCCCTGGGTTCTTGTTTCCCAGGTGCATCATTTCACTTCTTTGCATTGAATCCTAGCTGCCATACCTCTGACCATTCCTCCAACCTTGTCAAGTCCCTTCTCATCCTTTCCATGCCTCCTTGTGTATCAACCCTGTTGCAGATCTTAGTGTCATCTGCAAAGAGGCATACTTTTCCTTCCAGTCCCTCTGCAATGTCACTTATAAAGACATTAAAAAGGACTGGACCCAGTACTGAACCCTGTGGTACCCCACTAGTAACCCCTCTTTCTTCAGAGTGGACTCCATTTACAATTACCTTCTGTGTCCTGTTGTCCAGCCAATGTTTTACCCAGGCTACCACCCTGGGACTCACTCCCAGGCTGGTTAATTTGACTATTAATCTTTTGTGTGGGACTGTGTCAAATGCCTTGCTAAATTCTAGGTAGGCCATGCCCACAGCCCCTCCCTGGTCTACTACTTTGGTCACCCAGTCAAAGAAATCTCAGTTAATAATGTTTGAAGGGCAATGTCACATTTGGTTAGCAGAATATCTCTCAAATACTTAAGGTCTTCCCCTGCAGGAAGGATGGCTTTAATGTTCCACTTGAAGAGAGGCTCTAACAACATAGCCAACACATAGGTGTCATTCTTAAACATGGCATTTTGTTTCTCTGATCAGTCAATAGTCTGAGACTCAATTCATATGCCAGCATAACAGCAGTGATGTAGTTTTTTGACTGAAAGTCTTTCTTTATGTCATCAAGGAAAATGTGAAGAAATCTGATATGAGGAAGAATTTAGCTCAGAGTTGCACTGTCTGCACTAACATCATGTGTGGCAGCATCAAATGGCTCCAGTAAGGTAACCAAAGATTCCAGTAGAGTCCAGCTGCTAGAACTGAACATGAAGTCTACTTTGCCTATTTGATTCTGCATGGTGTAGTCATGTACAGTGTTGGGGTTTTGGCAGGATTCTAAACCTGATGGCAAAACATGACACAAAAGACAGGTGTCACAGAATAAAGGTGTATCCTCCAAATAAATGTAAAAAGGACAGTGCACCTGCTGGGAGTTCAGAACCTCCAAATGCAGCAATGTTATCATAGAGAAACTCAGTAAAAAACAGTCTTACATAAACTCTTATACATAGAGGTAGGAAAGTGCATTAGCAGGTAAAGAAGCAATTCTATTGGTAGATACTGGTGGGCAGCTCGTACCCAAGGCTGATAGGGTTTTCATGTACACAGTGATAAGCTTTATGCTGACTAAGGCTACTTTTGGGTTACAATACAATGATTCATAAAATATGCTGATCATAGCATCCTGGCTAATGGCTGAAGATGGCACGCTAACACCACAAAAATAATTATACTGGATAGTAGTTTGTAAGCACATTATAGCAAGCATGAATACATACCAATATGCCTTATACTGTATACTAGAACATGATAGCTCACATTAGGGACTGTAAGTCATGCAGGTCTACACATCCCCCCCCCCATTTCCTAAAGAAAAGGCAACACTACTAGGGAAAGTGTGGTTGGTTACAGTCTAGCTGAGTGAGTAGAACAGAGAAATGTTAACTGCCCATGATGCTGTTTGAGCATGCGACATAGACAGCATAAGGTAATAGTGAGAAAAACAATCAGAAAAACTTGAATGATAACAAAACCTTTAAAGGTAAGTTTCAACCAAGTGTTGGACAACGCAGCACTTAAATCAAAAAGTCACTATATTGCACACTGGGAAGTATGGTACTTACAAGTAAAAATTCAACAAACAGCAATCAGAAACTTGGGCACTCAGCAACTTTCTATAATGATCACTGGAGCTCAAAGTACATAGATACATAGATACATAGACAGTGTCGGCAGACAAGGGCCTATGGCCCACCCAGTCTGCCCATTTGAGCTTGTAAGTTCAGTTTATGTTTTCCTAGATGTCTGTTGCCCCTTAAAACAAAAAGTAACTTATAAATGAATTTATTGCACTGTACAGGATGACATAAAAACAATAAAAATGCCAGCCACATTTGACTCATTTCAGACATTAGTTCTTTATTAAAGTGCTTAAATAATCATCATGAAATAGATCATGCAGAAAATTGCCTACTTTAGTAACGTTGTTACTAATATGAATAAGGTGTGTATCCTTTCTGTCTGAAAAGGATTGAAGATTTAGCGTGAAAGGGTCGATATGTACATTAAACACTTGTAAATACTGTTCCACAGCATTTGAATAGTCAGGGTCACAATTAATGTAATCAAGTTCTGGGGTGGGAACAGTTGTGATAACTGTATGGCCAATGATAGTGCACTCATGAGGTACAAAACAGAAGCTGGGCATAGTTACACCACAGGTGAGAGAGACACAGGAGACTGTCTCATAGTTTGTTATAATGTAGTATTGTCCATCACTGTTGTAGGTCACACAAACTTAAGGAAGGCACCACTTCATTAGTTGTACTGGGCAGGTAATGGAAGCATTTGTCATCTGGCTGGTGTGATGTGGTACAGCCTGTGGCTGAATTTTAGTTGCATTCAGCTTGAAAGGAGGTGATGTGACATTAACAGGAGCAGAAACATTGTCAAATAAGTCACTGTCAAATGTATATGACCAGTCCATAGAGGTCGCAGAATAACCACACACAGTCATCATTATAACAAAAATGTCACAACTGCACAACTAGTGGTAACCCTTTATGGCACAACAGTCAGTATGTGGGGCTAACCAGGCATCCAAGCAAGAGTGAAACACCAGCAGAGGAGGCAAGTTGGTCTGTTTTTGGTAGATGCTGCCTTCTAGATGACCCATGGAGTGGACTTTCACCAGCTTGTCAAAGATTGAAGAGCTCTTGTTGAAGACTGGCAGGGACGCAATAAATATAACGTGCAGTGTGTCCCTCATGGCACATTCACCTGATGTGTAGCTGGGTCCTTGATTTGAGTGTGGTGTGACATAGCCCAAGCTCCAAGCAGTGACCAAAGACAAGGACACAGTCCTGGCCATGCACTAGGTAGTGCATGACAGGGTTTTAAAATAGGGGCAATACCATTTAGCCATACGTCTATCATGGATTAAATCTGAAATCCTTCCTGACTCCAGATCCCGGAAGAGATTTGTGCTAGTGTGTGGCATATGTACTATAAACTGAACAATGGATTTCCCTGCCTATGTGTTGCTCTTTAGATTTTTTGTCATTGTAAATGATCAATTCATTGATTTTGTTTCGGGTCTCATTGAATAAACTTGCTATATCATGCATGTTACGTACCATGAATCTTTCTTCCTGAGACAGACCATCTATACCATGTAGCATGGGCTGTATGACATTTTGTGCTAACCTACTGTTAAATAATTTAGCAGGTTAATGTATTTTAGCCAGATCATCTCTGTTCCGAATTGACATACCAGATCCAAACAGACCCATAATAGTACCGGTTATACCAGTAACATCTGAAACACTCAAACTCCTCTTAGGTCATTTGGGGCAGAACACTCTTCTGTGCTCCATAGTATGGTGCCCAGCTCCAGGGTCATGTGCATGTGCCTGATAGACTGCAATTAAATCTAATAGCATCACAGTGTGAAACTTAGAGACATTAGTGGTGGAACAATGGTCAAATTCAGCCATGTTGTAGTGTGTAAAGTTCAAAATAACAGGAATATGCATACATTGAACATTGTTAATAAGTGTCCCAAGGACAGAGGTTGTGGCCAGGCCACTGGGCAGACCCAGCTCCATAACTGGGCATTATAGAGGTTCATCTGTGGATGCTGGGATGACTGTAGATAAAAGAGCAGCTGTTGCAATGGATTGGTTGGAACAGTTTTGGTACATAGTAGTATTAGGAAACTGGTAACAAAAGTCTGGGCTTATCATTGCTGTGAGGTTGTATAGGCCTGTATGGTGTTGATTAACTTGGCATATGCACAAAGTGCAATTAGGACAAATATGGGTGTTGGGCCAGCCTTGAAAAGTTCCTTTGGCAAGGTGGGCTACTGGAATTTCTTGTCCAGTAGGATTAATTGTTTTCCATTCAATTTACAGAGTTGAATTTTCTACAGAAACCACCATGGCATTGAGATATGCATCTCTTTCCTCTCGAACATTCACATGGTTAGATGGGAGTTGAATGGACACCTTTGGGTCAGAAGGTAGTGGTAGAAATAGGCGTTGACCCCCATACACGTAGTAGTCTAGAGATCCATTTATTTGGAGATTCCTCAAGGTTTCCTCTGGATCTGGTTGTGATAGTGCTTTCCAGATGCCCGGGATGAGGTAAGGGATTATTGAGATTAGTTTACTTTCTGAAAAACAAAGAAAGAACAGGTTAGAGGGCAGATTCCCCCCCCCCCAATCCACCTGGGGAAGGAGCATTAATCACCTTTGCACAATTTCAGTTGATTGGCATGATCCCGTTTGTCTATTGGTTTCTTGTAGTCTGTTACCCTCACTTGGTAGACAGCAGAGCTCAATTTGTTGATGATGTCATAGGGACTATCAATTTGTTGGGAAATGGTGGGCTGGTTTCAAAAATATTAGTACCATGACTCAGTTTCCCACCTGTCAAAGTACATCTTATTTATTTATTTATTTTTATTTAGTTTTTGTTGGCTGATTAAGTGGACTAGACAAATTCTGCCTATTTTTAGGCATGACCCGGGGAGGGGGATACAGATGAATGCCAACTGACTTTGAACCAGATTAAGCTGTTGGTGGTATTTTTTTAGTGAATGGGGGAAATTTGGCCAGGGCACCGGGGAAATTCCCCTACTCTTTTTTCGAGAAGTGCAATGGGATCTTTAACATCCACCTGAACTACCACCAAAACAGACATATGGAACCTCAGTTTAATGTCTCATCTGAAAGACGGCACCTCAGGAGTGCAGCACCCCCCCCATGCTGCACCACAGTGTCAGTATTGGGATATTTATTAGCTTTTGGTAACCAGGTAAGTGCGCTAGGCAACAGACCTGCCTATTTTCAGGCATGACCCGGGAGAGCACAGGACATTGGTTACAATATGCAGAAATGCACAGACATAATATAGGTGTACAGGAGCAAAACAAGATATACATTGGGTAGCACAGTAATAGTTACATCAGGGTACATTTTAGGCATAGATCATAATAAGGATGTAAAATAAAGCAATTAGGGTAACCATAAGACAGCTGAGGACAGTAAAGACATCAAGGTTCATAGCCACCTAGACAAGCATATTGCATGGAAGAACATTAGTGTAGTACTCAGGGTCAGACCCAACAGCCTGCAGTGGGACAAAGCAAATTAAGAGTATTTGCATTGGCCAGAGGCTAGAAGGTGGGTGAACAGTTTTTGAATTCTCGATGGGAGGCTGAAGTTTTCACCATAAGGGGGAGTGAGTTCCAGAATTTGGGAGCAAAATGGGCAAATGCCTGTTCACCCATTTTGTCATGCAAGGTCTAGTGGAGAGCATGGGGACAGAGGAAGACCTGAGGGAATGGGTGTGTGAGGCAGGAGTCAGGAGGTTGGCAAGATAGACAGGGCAGGGAGGTCTAGACAGGGAGTCGATAAAGCAGCCCAGGGAGTAGGCTCGAATATCCTTAGGTGATAGCCAATTTAAGCCAGCATAAAGGAGACAATGATGGGTAAGATGTGGGACAGTTAAGGCGAATCTACAGATGTTGTAGACAGTGTCTCATTTGTGGAGTGTAGCAGAGTTTGCAGCAAAGAGGAGGGGCAGAGCATATTGGAGCTGGGGTAAAAGAATACCTCTTGCAACAGAAAGTCTAGCGGAAAGAGTGAGGGAGTGGGCATGCCTGATAAGCTCCCCAATTTTAGCATTGACGGCACGGCACACCATATTGACATGTTGAGACAGGTCAAGTGTGGGACCCAAAGTGACCCCAAGGTACTTGAAGGACTCAGTGTTTAAGATGAGGAGCCATCAAGGCATTGAACCGGAACCTGTTCACAGGGGCAGACAGTTTCTTAGAGGATCCGAATAGCATAGCACAGGTTTTCTAGGTTCAGGACTTGGTGGTTGCTAGAGAGCCAGGTCTGCAGGGTGGAAGTCATTGAGAGTGGAGTTGATGGCAGCAACCGATTTTGACCCAGAGTAGAGAACAAGGTCATCTGCATACATAAGAGTGCAGCTATGCCGGAAATGGTGGAATATCATTTAGGAAGAGGAAGAGTAGAGGTCCAGAGTGGATCCTGGGGAACTCCACGGAGATGTTTAGGGGAGGAAAGGGCCTTGTGAAATGCTACTGCCTGAGTCCTATTGTCAAGACAGCTATGGAACCAGGAGAGGGCTTGGTCAGATGCTCCAATGGATTGGAGTTTCTTTAGCATGAGAGTATGGTGTACCATGTTGAAAGCTTTAGACAGGTCGATAAAGACAGCCCCAGTGAGTAGGCCACTGTCCATATTATTTCTGCTGACATTTGTAAGTTGTGTAAGCGCAGAGGTGGTACTGTGACCGGGCAGGAAACCATGTTGGCACGGGGTTTGAAGATTAAACATGTCAAGGTGAGCAGCAAGCTTGTGGTGGACTACTTTTTCAAGCAGCTTACTGAGAGTGGGCAGAAGAGATATAGGGCGGTAGTTGGACATGAGTTTGACATCGCCCTTTTGTGTATAGGGATGGTTCTGGCAGTTTTCTAGGTGGATGGGACAGATGACGTAGAATCAAGAGGTTAAAAGCCAGGTGATAGGTCTGGTCAGCCAAGGTGCATACTGCTTAAGTATGCAAGGATGGATGCCCTCAGGCCCTGGATCGCATGCCAGAAGGGAGTTAAGTAGCTTGAGAACTTCAAGGTATGTGGTTGGAGCCAGAATGAAAGGGAGGAGGTGGGAGGGGCGAGGAGGAGAAGAGGACAGTCAGGTTGTGGGCTAGTTAGAGTAGCGACTGGTCGAGAAGAAAAAGGACATTGAAGGCGTTGGCAATGGTGTCATGGTTGGTGCAGTGAACACCTTGAATGTTCATGTCAGCTGGATTCTGTTGCTTGTCGTTGCGAGAATGTCGTAATTTTGGTCCAGTACCTGCGTAGGTTTGTAGAGGATGTTATTAAGAGGTTCCTATAGTAGGTGCTTTTGGCAATACGAATTTGTCTTTTGCAGTTGTTACGCAATGCACGATAGTCTTCAAAGTCTGCACGGAGGTGGGAGATCTTCCACCTGGACCAAAGTTTTTACCCCAAATATTAACCCAAGTGCCTGGTGTGGGGATAGAACCCACAGCCTTCTGATCTCCCAGCCTCAGAGGTGAGTGTGCTACCTGCTGAGCCACTGACACTGACATCTTGGACTGCTGTTGGGCCTGGCCCAAATTCTTAGCAGCAAAAAGGTGAGTTTGGACAAGGTTGTCCATCAGTGGTGCGACATAAGTGTCCAATGACACTCTGTCTGCAGTTGGGGTATTCAGACTAATCCACAGGTGTTCTGGTAGTCTCATTTGTCAGCTGGTCATCACCTCAAAGGGTGTGCATTGGGTAGATTCAGCAGGGATGGCCCTGATTGCCATTACGAGTAAGGGCAGCAGAGTATCCCAACTTTGGCTTTCTGATCTTCAAATTTACACATTAGTTTGATCTATCTTTTAGCTTTCTTTACCTGTCCAGAGAACTGAGGGTGGTAAGCAATATGGAACTTCTGGCTAACTCCCAATAACTCCAAACATTCTTATATTAGCTCTCCTGTGAAGCTAGTCCTTTTGTCAGAGTCTACCTTGGAAGTAGGCCCCACCTGGTAAATACTTGTTCTACCAGAATTTTGGTGGTGGCTTTTGCCATGTTTGCTCTACATGGGGAGGCCTCTCCCCATTCAAAAAGAGGTCAGTGATTACTAGTGTTGTGCAAAATGCAAAAATTTTGCTCCACAAAATATTTCATGTAATTTCTAAATTTTGTGAAATTATTTGCCTTGGTGAAATTTGATTTCACCTGGGTTTTCGATTTTGTGCAAATGCAAAATTTCATGTATATATGGTTCACCCATCTATGTTTAAATTTCACCTTGTGGTGAAAATTTAGCCAGTGTAACTTTTGATTTTGCTGGTGAAATTATGCTCCAAAGGCGATATTTGCAATGCATTGTAGGTATACAGATCAAATATCATGTATAGACTGTTTCCAGCACAGTCCACTGCCTGTTGAGTCAGAGAACAGTCTGTTGTGGTTCATCACAGCCAACAAACCATTTTAAAATCTATGTAAAACTAGTTTTTGAGAGCTAATTGCTCCCAAATGTACTGTTTGTTCCTAGTGCTGCTCGTGAACATTTACTAATTTTGTGGATTTTTGCATAATATGTAGTTTAATTAGTTTTGAGTTTTGTCTGTGTCGGTGAAGGAGTTGAATAGGGGAAGGTAGGTGTGTAAAAGCAGTGCAGGCTAGTTTGTAACCTTTTACAAACAGATTTCTCACACATTGTGAGTGATTTACTGTTATTTCTTTTAAGCTTTTATATTTTTGTTGGCATTCTACTTATTTGTATTATTTTTCTTATATCGTGACAAGTATTGTTGTCACTTTCTCTGAAAAGTTACTCCTTGTGAGACTTTCTGCTCCTGTTACCCTGTGTTATATACCATTCTTCTGTTTTAGTTGTGAAGTGCAAAGTTTTGAATACACAGTGCTGATCCCTTATTTTTTGTGGGGTTTCTGGTCAGTTCTGTTTACTGTTAACTTGTAGTCACATAAACTGTGAAAAGTAGCAATTCTATATTTTTCTTTTTTTTTCAATTCAAAGTTTATTAAAGTTTTTTATACAGAGAAAGGTTCCATAACATACATACATTCAGAATAACCTCCAGTAGCTTGACAATGATGGTACCTTTCTCCCCCCCCTTCCCTAGCCCCCCCACCTTCCCTTCCTCCCAGCACAGAGTAAGCTAATATGACATGCTTGTTTGAACACCATTCTTCTTATCACAGAGAATAAAAGTATAAATGGGGTCTCAAATCCTGGCAAATCTCTTTGATCTGTTGTGCAAATTTGCTATTGTCTTCTCTGTTCTGAGATTCGATAGCAGTTCATTTAGCCATTCTGTATATGTGATGTCTTCTTGATCTCTCCAAAGTTTCAGCACCAATTTCTTAACTGGCATTAATATTAATGTCATATAATATTTTTGATTAAGCACTGAAACTCCAGAAAAATTGCCTAAAAGGCAGATCTTTGCCGTAAACAGGTCATTCAGACCTAATAAAGGGTCTGCCTTCTGTTGAATTAGAGACCATCAGGGGCAATTTAATGCATTACCAGAATATGTGGAATAAGGAGCCCTCCTCTAATGTACACCATGTACAGAGAGGAGATGACAATAACCCAAATTTGGCTAGCTTTTGTGGAGGATAGTACATGTTATGAAGGATATTAAACTGCATTGAACATAGCCTATCTTGAAGTATAAATGTATGACAACTTTGCCATAAATTTGACCAATTAATAGCCAGATCAGGGAAGTAAGACAACCAGAAAATTGTAGGGCCAAAACAATCTGGGTATAACCAGTCATATAAGTAAGTATACAGTTTGGACACTGCATGTGGAGAGCCTACTACAGGACACAGATCACTATAGGTGAGAGCCTTTTTTGGCTGTGGTGGGGCCCTACCTATAACATTCAATAGAAGGTGTCGTACCTGGAACACTTTGAAAACCATGGAATTTGGGATTTTAAATTTAACCATGAATTCTGCCAAAGAAAGCCAAATCTGGTCTTCTTTTATAAAGTGAGAAATTGTACAGCCATCTAGGTTGGGCAGCCAATCAGGTAAAATCATTACTTTATCTTTCTTAAAATTGGAGTTATTGTGAAATGTTTGGGATAAGTCCAGAGTATGATCATATCTAAGAAAAGAACATAACTGGGAGTGTACCCTAATGGACATAGCTATTTGGGAAGTTTTAATAGTTGACGGAACTGAACGTAACTTCACATATAAGAGATTAGTTGGGGAGAGGCTGCATGCTTTTATCTGTGCAGTTTCAATCTTGAGCCAGATTGGGATATAAATTGATGAGTCTGGTAGGTTCATACCTGAAGGCCACCGGAGATATTTATTTGCATGACTGGCCCAGTAATATAAACTTAGGTGTGGGAGGCGAAGGCCTCCCTGTACTTTTGGAATGGCTAATTTATGAAAAGCTATTCTCTGCCGTTTCCTGGACCAGATGAAATCTGTAATAAGACTGAGAATTCTCCAAAACCAGGAAAGAGGGAGCCAAATATTCAACAAAATTAAAGGGGGTAAAACAGACAGGGAAAGACATTCATTATAATCAGATTAATTTTACCCCACAGGGATATTTGAAGCTGGGACCACTGATTTAGATCTTGGGTAATGGTGTTTATGAGAGAATCCAAATTTAACTGTCGAAGACATTGAAGATTTGTCGTTAACTCAATTCCTAAATATCTAAGGGAATCTGATTTCCAGGAAAGCCCAAAACCCATTATACTATTCTTAAAAACTCTATAATTGAAGGGAAACACTACTGTTTTATTTATATTCAATTTATGATTAGACATTCTATTGAATTGTCTGATTATGTCTAACAAGGGTGGAATAGAGGTTTCTGGGTAGGCTAGCTGTAAAAGAAGGTCATCTGCATATGCGGAAACTTTGACTTCATAGCCCTGGATTGGTATACCCTGAATCCGTTGCCATTCAGCTATTCTTTGGATCAGAGGTTCCAAGTAGAGATTAAAGAGCAGAGGAGAGGAGACAAGGGACAACCCTGCCTTGTACCTGATTGTAAAGGGAAAAGTTCTGAGACTGCTCCATTTCCTAAATCTCTTATGGTTGGAAATTTGTATAGGGCAGCTATCCAATTTTGAAATAGCATAGGAAATTTAAATGCATTGAGAGTGCAAAACAAGAAATCTAAGTTGACCCTGTCGAAAGCCTTCTCGGCATCCAGAGAGACCAGAACTGCTGGGAATTCCACATCCTTGGACTTCGAGAAGACATGGGACAAGGTACGTAAATGATCCCTAGAGCTCCTACCTTTCATGAATCCTACCTGTTCGGAACCTATTAGGTCAGGAAGGACATGACCAATACAATCCGCCAAGAGCTTAGTCAAAATTTTGATGTCCTGATTGAGCAAAGAGATTGGATGGTAACTAGAGACTTGTTCTGGGTGTTTATCCTGTTTTGGCAGAAGGACTGTCAGACCTTCAAATAAGGTTTTATCTGATGCTATCCCTGATAAAATATGTCAATATAATGGTATCAGTAAGGGTATAAGCAGGCTGGATAATTGTTTGTAGAAATTAGGAGAAAATCCATCTGGCCATGGGGTTCTATTGGATGGAAGATCTTTAATAACAGTGTCAGTGGCTCAGTAGGTAGCACACTCACCTCTGAGGCCGGGAAATCAGAGGGCTGTGGGTTCAGTTCCCACATCTGGCACTTGGGTTACTGTAGTGCAGCATGAGAGGGGTGCTGTACTTCTGAGGTGCTGTCTTTCGGATGAGACGTTAAACCGAGATCCCATCTGCTTGGATTGGTGGTAGTTCAGGAGGATGTTAAAGATCCCATGGCACTTATCGAAAAGAGTAGGGAAATTTTCCCAGTGTCCTGGCCAAATTTCCCTCATTCACTAAAAAAATACCACCAACAGCTTAATCTTGTTCAAGGTCAGTTGGCATTCATCTGTATCCCCCTCCCCCGGGTCGTCCCTGAAAATAGGCAAGATTTGTCTAGTGCACTTACCAGGTCAAAAAAAACTAAATAAAATAAAAATTAAAAATAACTTTCATTAGTTTTGCTTCTGAAAGTAGAAGTACTAGAGAGTTCTGCTGAGTCTCTGAAAGGGAAGGAAGATGACAGCTCCAAAGGTATTCATCAAGTTCAATTTCAGAGGGTGGGTTTGGCATTGGTCCATATAGGTGTTTATAAAATTGACTAAACTCAAAAACAATCTCTTCAGGGGAAGTTTTAAGGGTACCATCAGACTGTGAATGTATAGCAGCTACAAATCTTGAAGATTCCTGCTGTTTAATCTGTAATGCTAGTAAACGTCCAGCTTTTTTGCCCTGATCCATATAGGCATACACAGCTTGCTCCCTCAGAAGATCTAAATAAGCATTTTTTTAATTTAGCCAGATCTTGTCTAATTTGTTCAGATGAATGGGGAGATATGTTATGCTCTATGGTACGTATTTGAGAAAGAAGAACGATCAGTTGCTTTTGCCTTTTCTTTTATGAAAAGCCAGTCCTATCAAAATACCTCTGATATATGCTTTAAAAGCACACCATTCTATGTCAGGCTTGTTAATGGAGTTTTGGTTTATATTGGTAAACTGACGTATTTGGTCAGCAATATACTTGGCACTTCAGGATTCCTCAACAGTTGATTGTTTTTTTTTCCAACGACCCCCCAGCTTAGGGAGAGATGCAAAAGTAAACTGACAGGTGACTATTGAATGATCTGACGGAGGGTCCAGGTGAATAGCTGTGTCTAATATCCCTGAGAGAAGGGTCTGGGGAAATTAGCAAATAGTCAATCCTGGATCCGTTCCATGAACCTGAGAGATAAAGGTGTAACTTTTCTCAGAGGGGTGCAGAACACGCCAAACATCGCACAGGCCTAATTGATCTGACAACTCTCAAAAAGCTCTTTGAGCAGGGGAGAGACCATTACAGGCTGACCCTGAGCAGTCCATAGTTGGGTCGGAACCCAGATTGAAGTCTCCCCCAATAATTATTGGGAGGGAAAGATGAGGAAGTAATACATTAATCAACTGCATGAAGAAACCAGGAGGGTCTGAATTAGGACCATATATACTGCCCAATAAAACCTCAGTCGTGTGTAAAGTACCTCTAACAAACAAATCTCTACCCTGAGAATTCCTTATCATTTGAACAGGGATGAATGGGATTGAGCTCTTTAACAAAAGCATAACACCACAACTTTGAGTTTTACTTTCTGCAGAAACAAAATGCCCAATCTGAAGTCTTCTCATTTGAGTAGCTTCAATATCTGTTAGGTGGGTTTCCTGTAAGAAGATAATATCTGCTTTCAGTAAACCGAGATGTTTTAAAATCTTATACTGTTTCGTTTTTTTTTCTGGATCCCTTAGCGTTCGACAAAGCCAGACATAGATCTCTAGCCATAATACAAGGCAAAATCTATTGTGAAATCAAAGACCCCTATGCCCTGTAGAGATACTGATGGTGTTCTAAATAACTCCATCTCTGTGCCTTTTTCCCACCCTTCCCCAGTCCCTACTAATATATCTAACCTATCACCAATACCCAAAACCATCAGAAAAAAGTAGCCAAAATTCCCATTTTGCAAAGAAAACCCCATCCTCCCTAACTCCCTTATTATCATGGACTGCACTCTGCAGTACTCACTTTCCCCGCTCCCCCCCACTCCTACCACCCTATACTAAATCCTATCATTATTCTGGATAAAAAAACAATTAAACAAACCAACAATCAGAGGGAAGAAATAAAAGAAGAGAATCAGAAATATATATCTTAATGGGACTTAAAATTTAGCCCTTACTGCAGGAGTCCTCCCTCTGTTTATCAATATAGTATGCTTCAAGAGGATTGACTCTGCATCCAACTGGGAAAATATATGACGCTCATCCCAGGTAAATCCAGATGCCCCTTAAGTACTTATTAATATAAGTGAAGCTATAAACAAACATTCTTGTGATTATTTAACACACTTAGATCATCCTGAAGAAAATCGATGATCACAGCAGGCTATGCAGATCGGGTGTCCGCTTAAACTCAAAACCGTCATCACACTGCACCATCTAGTGGTTACTGAAGTGCATAACATGTGGGACAGCCTTTAGAATATCTGCACAATCACTCACACTTGCGAGATTTTGAACAAGCAGTAGCTATCTTCTGTCAAGAAAATGAACAATAAACATTCAAAGTTCTAACACTTTTGGGATGTGCAACAAAATCTGTATTATGAGCATTGATTTCTAAGTTCACTCAGTTGTAGTCCAATGTCTTAGTTGTAGAAGCCCACTTTAGGACCGTCCCAAGAGATGCCAAAATTAACAGCTCTAATTGGTAAGGCTTTTTGTAGAGCATTTTCTCAGAAGGTGCAGATTAGTTTGGGTATCCCAAAAAAGCTCAGGGAAAGAAGACTTCAGTCCAGCCAGGGCTGCATCAGGATCTTAGTACGATTGCCAGGAACTTGGATCCTCACCGGATAATTTATCCGAAATTTAATCCCTGCATCGATGATTTTGGAAACCAGTGGGTGAAAAGCAGTTCTTCTTGCTCCAATTGAAGCCGGCAGGTCCTGGCTACCCTTATTTTGACCCCCTCCCAGCAGACTTTTTGCAGTTCTTTAACTTTTAGGAGGAAATGCTGATGTTCTAAATAGTTTAAAAAATGGAAAATCAGTGGTCTTGGTTGAGCTCCTGATGGAGGAATTGGGCAAAGAGCCCTGTGCACTTGTTCTATTACATACCTGGGACCGAAGGGTGAGGGGCCTGCAATTTTCTCCACTAATTTCTGTATAAAACAGTATCTAAGCCCTCCTCATATTCAGGTAGACCTATGATGACCACATTGTTCCTCTGACTGCGGCCCTCAAGGTCTTCGATTTTAAGTTCCATCTTGGCAATCTTTTGTTTTGTTGTGACTAATTCTGGGTCCATCTTATCAGCTCTTTTCTCCAGGGAGGTTATGCGGCTTCTCTGTCCAAGGTACGCATTGTGAGATTTTCCTTTGCTTGAGCCATAGACTTTAAATCAACAGAAAATGAGTGCATTTCATCCCGAAATGGCTGGAATTCCTCCAAAAATCTGGTGAGAGTAAGGGGTTCTTGTTCCGATGCTGTAATGATATGATTCCGTGGGTCAGGGGTAGACGAGGCCCTAGGCTTTTTTAGGGCCTTCTCCAGCGTAACCAGCAAGGGTGTGCCGAGGGATAGTTTTATGCATTTCTGCCTCCATAAAATGAGATCTTTGGTAATGGAAATGATCAGCAGAAGAAGCGATTATTCTTAACCCCTCTGATGAAGTTTGGTGATTCACTTGTTGGTTGAAAGTTAGAAATTTAACTGGATGGGTGGCTGGAGCAATGGAAGGGAGCTGTTACTGTTACCAGCTGCACTGCATCACGTGGTATCCCAGTTCTATATTTTTCTATTGAAAGTACTTTTAGTTGACCACTTCAACTTGTCCATATACAGTTTCACTACTTTGGTGAATTGATCCCCTGTATTTTATTGCTGGAGCTTGCCTCTGCATTGCAGTGTTCCTGTTCCTGTTGAATTTGCTTACCCTTTCCCTGTTACATCATTGTTTACTACCTGACCCATGCAATCTAAAAAAATATATATTAATATAGTAGTTGTCTGAGATTGCTGAGCCTGTCCAGATTGTCATAGGCACCTTTGATTGTTAGTGTTCAAGTTCAAGTTGAAGTTTATTGCAGGAAAGACTCCATTGAGCAAGCTCATTCACAAAGAGGTCCTGAGGCACATACACATACAGTTCGCAATTACATAGACAGGAGATATAAAATGTAGAACAACAAAGAAAAAAATATATAATACAAGAGTTATACACAGTAGAAGACCTTATGCTATATATGCAGTACATTCCAGATTTAACCTTACCCTAAATTATGCAACACATTTCAGCTTAATAAGTAGAGGGCTAGTTGGTACCTAGGAAGTTGACTTGGCATTGGGGGCCTAGTAGCACCTACATATGTCTTTTAATTTAGAGATAGCTAGTGTTTTGTAGGAGGTAATTGATACGATGCTGGTTAGCTTCAGCATGGCTTGTAGTTGGTTCCAAATGTTTGGGAGGACGTATGAGACAGCACTTTGGCCAGCTGTGGTACGTGTCCTGGGAACATCTAGTAGGATAAGGTCAGATTTCCTTAGGGAGTAGGCGCTATGCAAGATATGTATGAGAGACGTTAAATAGACAGGCAGTTTGTGGAGTAGTAATTTGAGGGTCCAAATGCCAGCATGCAGGAGGCATCTGGTGGCAAGAGAGGTCCACCCAACTGCTGCATAAAGATCACAGTGGTGGGTCCTGTACGCAGAGTTAGTAATGAAGCAAACAGCATGGTGATAAATACGTCCAGTTTAGATAGGCTCAAGGTTGGGAGGAGATAAAGATAATGTCTCCATAGTCAAGCAAGGGAAGGAATGTTGCTTGGACAAGTCTTTTTGCGGGTCACGAGAGAAAAGAGGGTCCTATTTCTAAAGAAGAAACCCAAGTGTGCTTTAAGCTTCTTTGATAGATCCTCGTTGTGGTCATTGAAGGAAAGCTGGTTGTCTATCCACATACCTAGATATTTAAATTTAGGTACAACTTCCAAGGGTTCACCTAGGGAGGTAACTATGAAGTTTTTAGGTGGGGTAGGTAGGGCACCAGACAAGGCAAGTCTCGAGGAAATCATTGTCTTGTTTTTTTTGCCATTTAAGAGAAGCTTGGCATTGATAAGGTTGCTTTCTAACTGGATAAATAATATAATAATAATAATAATAAAATTTATTTAGTTAAGCACCTTTCAGATTTTCAAGGCGCTGTACATAAAAACATGAAAACACCAGCATAATCAATGCATACAGTAAAACAACACAGCAAATATTACAAGATTAAAATAACCAATTACAGCATAACAGGAAATGCCTTATCCCACAAAAAGGACTTTAAAGCCCTTTTAAAACTTTCCACCGTTGTACTCTCCGGAGCTGACAGGGCAGAAATTCCAGAGTGCGAGCACATGAAACCGAGGCAGGCTCCAGAGGACTTCAAATTTACCCTCGGAATCTCCAGCAACCCCTCGTCAGCTGAGCGGAGCTGTCTCAGAGGTGTGTAGGGCACCAGAATCTCTTTCAAATAGTCAGGACCAAGACCATGTAGGACTTTGTAGGTATAAAGACCCACTTTAAAGGTGATCCGCCACTGTATTGGCAGCCAGTGCAGAGTGCAAAGCACCGGGGTAATATGAGACCTTCTTGAAGCCCCAGTCAACAAACATGCAGCTGCATTCTGCACTAGCTGCAAGTGGTGGATATCAACCCCAGCAAGTCCTAGGTAAAGGGAGTTACAGTAATCAAGACGAGATATCACGAAGGCGTGGACCAAAACCGGCATAAAGTCAGCTTGGAGTGCTTCCCTAACTTCAGTTAAGGACGAGCCTGATGCGTACAAAACCATATCGTCCATAAAGAAATGTATGCTAGAGTTCTTTATGTGGGAGTCAAGGTTGTTGATGTACAGGAAAAAGGATTGGTCCTAGGATGGAGCCTTGAGGGACTCCTCTGGCAATTGGAAGGGGCAGCTAGTAGGCCATCAGCTTTGACTTTTTGTATCCTTCCTGTAAGATAACTGTTAAACCACTGTAAGGTAAGTGGAGTGGCACCTATGTAGGCAAGACAGGTGATTAGGAGGTGGTGGTCTACAGTGTCAAAGGCCTTACTGAGGTCTAGAAAGACTGCACTAGTAACCTTCTTGGTGTCCATAGCATGGATCCAGTCATTAGAGACTTTAGCCAAGGCTGAGATGGTATTGTGATTCGACCTGAAGCCAGATTGGGCAGGGTTTAGGATTGAGTGCGCTTCAAGGTGATTTTTTAGTTGGTTGTATATAAGTTTTTCCAGCACTTTGGAGAGAACGGGCAAGATAGAGATAGGATAGTGTTATATGGCGGCCTCTGCCCTCTTACATAACAAACAATTGAAGTACATATTAACACATTGCAGTTCTTCAGTTGTCCAGACACAGCTGATCTGTATTTAAAGTTGGTTACCTATGCCCTTTTCCCCATGTTACTTAATTCTTGTTTGATGAAAGAAAAAAGTTACCTTTTTGGTTTTACTAAAATAGACTACCAACTACCATATACAGTTGGAATTAGTTGTACAGAGTGCTGCTACCCATCCAGATTGTGTTTGGACTTAGAAACCAGTACTGCAGGTGTGAGGTGTTATTCACACAGTCACTTAGTAATTCATCCTTTTTTTATATACTCCCAGAGAAAGGCAAAGCTTTGAAGAAGCATATAAAAATGCCTGCTAAGGCATGGTCCAGTACAGGGAAACACGCCAGGGGGGACAAGGCAGCTAAGAAGTCAGTTGAGGAGAGTACAACTTCAGTTCCAATTCCCCAAAGCACATGTATATCTGCATCAGTGTCTTCTGTCACTGTGGGCTCTGGTGGCATGACAGGTACCGGCAACGGAGTTGTTTGAAGTACTGCCATACCTGTGTCTCAGATTGTTATGGTCAGAACTGTTGCATCCATGCTGGTGGAGGATGATAGTGAGAAGAAGGAAGACACTGACACCAGCAAAGGAACAGTGGTCCAGGAGGAGGGTGATAAGTCTGTTGGTGTGACTGTCCCTGTTCCTGCTGGAGTTGTGGTGGTGATAGTGTTCAGCCGAAGTCTGATAATCCTGGAGAGATGGATAGTCAGCCCCCTGAGGAGATGGCTGTAGAGAAAGAAAAAGGTGCCGTGTAAGAAGACAGTGATATGGAGGAGGAGGAGGAGGAGTTGTAGGAGTTGTAGGAGGATAAGGACATCATCAACATTGGTGCTGATAATGACAACGAGTGGGATGATTCCCCATGGGAGTCAGAGATTAGAAAAGGTCAGGGATGATGTAGTTCTTTGCTGGATATCAAATCTTCTGACAAGGAACTACATTCTAATGCTTCCTTCCTGTACACTTCCTGTATAAGTCAATTTATACCCCTCATATGTGTGCTGAGGCAGACACTGGGAATGTCTAACACCAGATGGAGACAAGTGGGGATCATAGTAGTTGTGCTCTAATGGGTCACATGCTACACGTGCTGGATAGCAATACACATATTTCCAGCATTCTACAGTTGGATGCATTTGCCATCACTACCATGCTTGATCCATGCTACGAACATGGCCTGCCTTCTATAATTGAAGGAGGTCATCAGCGACTGCAAAATTTGACCAAGAACCTCATTAAATGGGTATCTGGTGTATAGATGAAAAAGGCACATATGACATGTACTGCACAGAAAATTGGTGCTGCTACCACCTCCAACAGCTTATATACTTACCTTACCCAGTGAATATAAACTGCTGAAATTTCCCCCCAGAAGGAACATGTAGAGAACATGAAGCACAACAGCAGCAGGCATCCTCATTCCCCTAAAAGCACTGCATACCAGGAAATAAAATAAAAAGAAGAACACATTTTGAGGATTGGTACAAGTACCCCCCCTCTCCCCAAACCCATTAAAATGAAAAAATACTTACCTCAGGGACTGGCTGTGAAACTGGAACCAGTTTACAACTACATGAAGTGCTCACATCTGATCATCAGCAGCAGGAGGTGAAGGTAACACATGCACCAGCACTGGAATTCCTGAATGTTGACAAAAGCATATAGAACACAATTACTGTCAAACTCAGACATCTAGACTACAGTAACCCAGCAATGAAAAATTAAATATCTTCGGTATTCAGAAATGTGGTGCATTCCAACATCCGAATCCCAGCATGATGAAGCTTCCTTAGCATCATGATGTGATCCTCACCCAACTGGAAAACAATGGAAAAGCAGTACAAACATATTAGACCTCAAAAGGCCACAATACCAACCCAGCCCCACCACTGTCTTGCACACAAACAATACAATACATAGAAATACTTATGTGTGAAGCAGCAGCAGTATGCCTGTGAGGATGATCCATCACCACAAGCCAAAACATTACTTCTCTTGGCAAGTTGGCAACCAGTAGAGCAGCAGGCAGCATGCTACAGCACTCCAAAATCTCATTCCCTCCACACCATACAAGTTACAACCACAGCATCACTGCAGCCAAACAGGACAGTATTGGCAAATGAAAATTATAGAGTAATCTCTTATGAAACCAGCAGCAGGAGGCAGCAAGTGTGACTAGCAGCAACATTTTGTAGGAGGAATTCATTTTCTCAGTGTGGCCCCACGGCCACCACTTGCCATTTTGGCTATTTCATAATTGCCACAATAATTGCGTCTCCCTTCTCTTACAGTTTTGTCATGTTACATCTCTGGACTTCTAAGGTCTGTTCTGCACAGCACAGCAGCAAGCAGCAACAAGATCCATCCTGAAAGCTTTGTTAACAGTGGACAAAACTGCACCTTTTTGTCTGGGTGGTGGTGGGGCTCTATAAAACTTCTGGACTGAGACCACATTTATTTCTCAATTTTCAGTAAAATTTCTCATGTTACATTTCTGGACTTCTAAGTCCTGTTCTTCATAGCACAGCAGCAAGTGGCAACAAGATTAATCCTGAAAGCATTGTTAAACGGTGGGCAAAACTGCACATTTTGGGCCTGGTGGTGGAGTGGCAGTATAAAACATCAGGGCTGAGACAAAAATTGTGCTTCACTGCTGTGTGAAATTTTCTCAAGTGTTTTTTTTTTACTTATAAGGCCTGTGGCAAACTGATGCATCAGAAGTATCTTACCTCAGGAGGAAAGTAGTTTTGCACTATGGCCACCACTTGACATTCTTCTGTACTTCATACATTCAACAACAATTAGGTTTCGGTTCTCTGTGGATTATTTCTGTCATGTGGGGAGGACACCACTTAACATTTCTGGCAAGCGCAGGACACATATTAAGTACTAAAACCAGATTTATGTTTAACTTCGCAGGAAAGTTGCTTATGTTTCTGTGCTTGTTGTGTATGTCTTTGGAGTGTTGCACACATTAACAACTGCCATAACATCACGGAAAACATTTTTTTTAATAGGGACAATACTAGACATTTGTGACTAGGAGGAGGAATCATGTTAAGCAGCAGCCAATGCCTTCAACAGAACTTTCACAAAACAATGTTTGGATACAGTTCAGTTTGTATTTCATATTAGTTAGTTATGTCTCCTTCCCATTGTTTATTACTGAGGACATTTACATGAAAACAGGAGCTTTGCTCCTAAAATATGTCATCTATTCCAGTTGCTTTCTCTATACCAGGTCATAATGCACTCCTTGTGACATCACAGTTACTCCCATGGCAACAGATTGTGATGTAACAATAGACAATTGTGACTTGGAAGTAGGGAGTAAGCTATGGAGGGAGATGAACTCTAAAGGATAAAGATCATGTATTCATGCAGATTTCCTCAGTGATAAATAAAAGGGAAAAGAAATATGTAGAATATATATAGAATGCAAGCTGAATGGTACTTAATTAATAATTATGTGTTTCAAAGTTATCTTGGAGGCATCACCAGCTCTTTAAGGTGTAACACAGAAAGTAAGATAAGGTGTTTATGGGTACACAGTACAAACTATAACACATGACAGGCAGGGTCAGGACAAGGGGAATATCATGAGAAGGGAACGTAAGATAGAGAACAAGAAAAGGGATTGAATGATATACGGATCAGAACATAACACACTAAACCACTGGACAAAGAAATATGTTTTTAATACAAAACAAAGAAACAAGCGTACTTCGAGGAAGGAAGGAAGATTAGAGGACAGACAATATTTGTTTGGTGTTTTGTTTTTTTTTATATTTTTATAAATTTTTTTGGGGGGGGACTATTACTAAGCAGGCAGGATAGAAAAAAGAAAACAAAAATGACAAATTAACTACTACTGCTACCACCACGCATTTCAGCCAGGATGCTCAGAATTCTCTCTGTGTCGGCCTACAGTACATTTTCCACATCTCCCCCTGGCCTCATGGAATTCTTGGTGGAATGTATTGAAATCATGCTGAAGATGTTGCACCTCAGCTAAGAGGGTAGCTAAGTCTGCCTGGGTGACTGGGGCTGCCTGTGCTGGTTCTGGACGTGGGTGGCAGGGTGCTGTTGCTGCAGCTTGCTCCTGCTGTCACCTCCTACTGAAACTATGAGCACTCCGATGACCACTCACAGTCACGCCTCCCTCCTGCTGACCCACTTCCGTATTGTTCCCCTCACTGGTACTGACTGCTGCTGCTGCCGCCACCTGCTACTGTTTGGTTTTCCACTCGGCCTAGTGGTGGTTAATCATATGGCTCCTCTGGGCATCTGTGCCAAGGTGGGACCCCTTCTTCCCTTCCATACTGTCTGCCCACACAGCTTGCAGATGACTACACTGTCATCTGCAGCGTTTGTTGTAAAAAAGGACCAGACAGGTGATGATCATTGTTGGGGAAGGGGGGGGCTCCAGATGTTGATGTCCCAGGTTCAACATCTTGCTGCTGCTAGGGAGGGGCCACAGGCTTCTGCTGCTGGGGGGTGGGGGCACAGGTTTCTGCTGCTGCTGGGAGGAGCAGGGACAACAGCCTCCTGCTGCTGATTGGGTCCAGGGATCACAGCCTCCTCCTGCTGAGCAGTTCCACTCACCTCCACGGCAGGTTGTGGGGTTGCCTGACTCACAGAGCAGTGCTTGAAATGCTCACTGGTTAAGGTGATGAACAGTTTCCCCAACATTTTTCATGCCTTGCCCTTGTCCCTCAATGTTTTCTTTACCAAAAAAAAAATTACACAGAAACAGAGAGAGAGAGAGAGAGGATCACGGTCTCACACACACACACACACACACACACACACACACACACACACACACACACACACACACGCAATCTACACTTACAGAAAGGAAATTATAAGCACACACCAGATATCCTAATAAAGAAAATAGTAGAAATCTATTATTTTTAAACTAAATACTATTTGTGTAACACACAATAGCACACAAAGAACAACCTCTGCTGTTTCCTGCTTCTCCAGCTACGTAGCAAAGGAACTGAATCTGTGACTTCCTGCCTTATTACAGTCAACCATGTGACCTACAGAGAGTAAATCATGTAACAAAGCTTAATTTTAAGTACTAAAAAACATGGAGGGGTCTGCACAAATTTAACCTTTAATAAGCAGCAATGAAATTGAACAATACGGAAAAACACACAAATAATGGCAACAATCTGACCCAAAGTCTCCGTGGAAATGTGGATATAATAAAAACTACAGTGCCATGCAGACAGACTTAGTTGGGTCTCTTAGCAAGTGCAAATTGACCGAGTCGGCGTGGTAATCCAAATGAAAGCAGCGTGGTGTTTATATTCAGGCTTCACACACACCTAAACTGAAACAGGATTGCCGTCATGCGAAAGAGTCGATTCTAGATGGATATTAACCGAAACATCTGGAAAAAGCCAAACAAAGGCATAAGCGCCTAAAACTCGTGTCGCAACGAATGACCCTCTGCATGCACCTACTTCTGGGTATGCTTACGTAGTGACCGTATCGCTCTCTCAAGTTTTCTAGTGAGGTGGTTTAGACTTTTAAAGCCTAATTTTGTCTAATAGTAATGCATGGTGAAGTTTACGGCAAAATTGACTGTCGAAATTTTGCCATAAGTACATAATTATGCAAAATATTTTATGGGGCCAAATTCATGATTTTGCCAGCATTTCACTGGGGAAATTCAATTTCGCAACATCTCTAGTGATTACAAGTGCATACTTGTTGTTTCTTCCAGTATTAGGCAGGGCCTAATGAAATTAATTTGAATTGCATTCCAGGGGCCTGATTGCCTTTGCAGAAGTATTTTGGCATTTTTCTTTCCAGCAATGTGGTTATTCTGAGCACAGGTAATGCAATTGTTCACATAATGTTGGACATCAGTTGTCATACAGGGCCACCAGCTCATGGTTCTCAGTCTCTGCAAGGTCTTGTTTGATGCTTGGTGTCAGCCTGTAGGGATGTCATGGACATGGTGGATGAGTTCTGATTGGAGCGGTTTGGGAACCACCCAAAGTTTTTAGTTTAGAGTGGTACAGGACCAACTTCTGGTCTGTAGAAAGGTGGAGGTTGTCAGAATGGGTATGCCCCATGTACGGCAACACCAAAACAGCGAACTACATCCCTGTCTGCAAAATCAACACTTTGCCAACAGGTTGCTGTGTTGGTGTGCCCAAGACAGGGGCATGCTGTCTCCCGGTCCTGTTCCCCTGCCCCAAATCAACTCCGACTGGAGTTGAGAATCCTAAAGATGGTGGGGACAGAGCCCCCTGCATGGGGGGTTCGAGGGGCAAAGCCCCCCAATAAAAAAAATGGAACGTAAGAAACAAAGGAATCATGTAAACTGCAACTTGCGGTCAACATGATTCCTGTCAGTGAAATGCTGGTCGACAAAAGGGTTGTCGAACCTGCATCATAAAGCCATCAGAATGCCTTTTAAATGGATTATTCAATGACAATTACTTTTCTGTTTCCTTTGAGAGCTATGCATATATCTCTTTCATTTCTGGATCTGCCATTTGCACTGTTGTCAGATTCAGAGTGACTGCTTTGGCCTTTTTGTATGTGGCCACTGTGCAGGCCTTAGTGGGGGGGCTGCACCATCCTTAGCCGAGGTGTCTGCTCAATTGTTGTACTCATGGAAAGGCTCAGACCTGGAGTGGGCCTTAACCTTGTGTATGTACAGCCTGAAAGCAAATTTCTCAGCTAGGCTAACAACATGTATGAACAGGTCCCTGTATTTCACAGGGGTGACTTCCGAAGAGGCAAAATCATGGATCTTCCAGAAAGGAAGAAATTCCATCAATGAATTGCACACCCAGGAAGAATCAGAGAAGATGATCGTGCCCTCTTTTGCTTTGTCGTGGATGATCTCCAAGACACAGGTAACTGTAGCATGTTCTGCATACTGAGACGATTTAATGGTGCACTTCCTGGACACCTCAGAGATGTCACCTGCTGGGTAGAGGACCAGGACCCCAAAGCCTGCAATTTGTTCCCCTCCCTGATAGGAGGCAGATCCATCTGTAAAGATGCAGTTAAGTGTAGGATCTTTTAGGGTGCACTTGGTGGCGGGAAGGAAGAGGCCTGGCTCTGGCAGGGTGGGTGGCTCTAGGCCACACTCATGGGGATCTCCTTGGTATAGGAGTCCATGTGTGAGGATGGAGGGCATTTTGGCAGGAAGCACAGTGATATCTAAGTCTTGTAGAAGGAGAGACCAATGAGTGAGTCTGGTGTTAGACACATTACCATCTTTGATTTGTTTGTTAGTAAGAAACTGGTTGGGGTGTGGTTGGTGTGCAGCACAATAGGGGAAAACCCTATGATGTAGGTGAAGTGTTTGATGGCCCAGAAGGTAGCGAGACCATTCCTCTCACGCAGATTGTACATCTGTTTCACAAGGGAGAGCACCTGTGAGGCATAGGCAATAGGCCTCAAGGTGCTATTTGATTTTTGTGCAAGGACTGCTGACATTCCCACATCAGAAGTGGCAGTTTCCAGATTGAATGGCAGTTGTGGGTTAGGGTTGACCAAAACTGGAGTGGAAGCCAAGGCCCTTTTCAAAGAAGTTACAGTAGCTGTATGTTCTGTCCCCACAGCCAAGGGACATCTTTCTTCAGTAGGTCATACTGGGATGTGACCTTTTGTGCAAAATCATAAATGAAGTCTCTGGAATAGTTTACCATACCCAGGAAACACCTCAAAGTAGCCACACTTGTAGATAGTGGAAAATCTTGAATGCCTTGGACCTTGTCCAAGTTGGGGCTCCTACCTGCAGCAGAGATGCATAGGCCCAAAAAGGAGAATTCAGGGAGGCACAATTGTATCTTTGCAGGGTTGCACTTGAGGCCTGCCTTCAGTAGAAGTGTCAATAGCTCATCTAGGAGCTCCAGGTGTATCTCCAGGCCTGTTGTGGCCAACAGAAGGTCATCCACATATTGCAGGAGGCACTCTGGAGTGGAGAAGCCTCATATGGCATTCCTCATGTGGATGTGGAAAAGGGAAGGGCGGTTGTGGAATCCTTGTGGGAGACAGTTCCATGTGCACTGATGTTCTTCAAAGGTGAAGGCAAACTTGAACTAGCTCTCATGGGCCAGTGGGAGTGATTGGAAACCACTGAAGATGTCCAGGGTACTGAACCACTTATGTTCTGGTTTTAGCAGTTTTAGTATATCAGGGGCAGATGCCACAGTGGGTGCACAACTGGGAGTGACTTAGTTGAGTCTTCAGTAATCAGTAGTAAGCCTCCAACTATTATTGGGCTTCATTACTGGCCAAATAGGGGAGTTGACTGTGGACACGCAGGGCCAAATGACCCTTTGCTTCAAAAGTGAGTCAGTTGCAGCCCTCAAAGAGGGTACTGCCTCTGCTAGGAAAGGGTATTGCTTCTGACATGGTGGTTTATCACCAGTGACTTGTATTGGCCTCATTTTAGGAAATAGCACATTCTGTTGAAGCAGGAGGGTGATGTCATACTCCATGTCATTGGCCTTTACTGCTGCCACCACATGTGAATCAGAAATGAGGAGCATATGGCATTGGCCAGGTACCTGAAGTAGTAACCAACTGGCTAAGTTTAGTAAGCACCAAATCAGTGTCAGTGGCTCAGCAGGTTGCACACTTGCCTCTGAGGCTGGAAGATCAGAATGCTGTGGGTTTTAGCCCCACACCAGGCACTTGGTTAAATCCCAGAACTGACACTGTAGTGTAGCATGAGGTGGGTGCTGCACTTCTGAGGTGCCATCTTTCGGATGAAACATTAAACCAAGGTCCCATCTACCTGTTCTGGTGGATGTTAAAGATCCCATGGCACTTCTCAAAAAGAGTAGGGGAATTTTATTTGACAATTACCAACATACAGACATTTACAAAAAAATTACAATACAATTGCAAAAACAGACATTATGTACAATATTTTCACAAATCTTACATTTTCTTCAACATGCATTTTGCTTTCATTTTATACACATAATATTTTTCCAAGTTTTCCTATGTACATATTGGGGCATGCTTTTCATTTCTTGAAAATAAACTTTTTTTATTTCCCCTTCTATCATGTTTGTCAATTCTTCATTTGACACCACTTTCTGTTGCAACACCCAAGCACCTCTTTCTTGCCATATATAGTATTTTATTATCATACTAATAACTTGCATAGTTTCCTTATCACATTTCCTACAATGTTTACTATATAATCCTAATATTATTTCTTCATATTTTATAGAGTAATACAGTGGTTCTTCTCATTTGCCCGCTAATGATTTCCAAAATCTTGGTACATATGGACATGGTATGTATAAATGTTCCTGGGTTTCTAATGTATGCATACACCCTTCTCTTAGACAATATATATCCAACATTTATTTATGTTTATGGTTATTTTGTACTCCTAATTTTCCATGACTAGTTAACCAATGTGCATCCCATACTTGTGTAGGAATTCTTTTATTATTTATATGTTGTAAGACCTTCTGAGTGTCATTTTCAGGACAGTTTGATATTTTCAATACTTCATAAAACTTTGTCTGTTGTATAGTTTGGTATATATTTTTCCTGTCTTCAGTTAGTTTGCAATGTTATGTTCCATTGCCTGATCATTTTTATAATATTGATCATATAGCCAGGTAAATGTGTTTGTTTGATTTTCTTAAGCTGGCCCCTCTGCCAATTATCTATATAAGGTTCTAGCCATCTTTTAATCCCTTGTGCCCATATTTTGCTATTATTTTTCAATACTTCCCCCTATGGTATATGTTAAAAATATGCTGTAAAAGAAAATAGTTAGATTTATCATACCACAACCCCCTTCTTTCTTACTTCTGTTGATAATATTTATTTTTATAGGATTAAGGTGACTCCCCCAAAATCCTTAGAAAAATATACTAAGTTCACTTATCTCCATTTGCTGTGAAATTGGATAGACATAACTTAGATACAAAAAGACTGGTAGAATTACTGTTTTTAGTAGTAGAACCCTCTTTAGTTTTGATATTCTGTTCTTTTTCCAGAACCCTACTTTGTGATTTTCTACCTCCAAACAAGTTTCCCAGTTCTTTTCTGCTATATTATGTTTGCCAAACATAATTCCTAATACTTTTATGTCTTGTTCTTTTATTGCAATTCCTGCCATTGTCTGTTTTTGGGGTACTGTTATTTCCCTTATGTATGTACCTGTGCTTTTATTATAATTTATCTTGGACCCAGATATGGTCAAAAATTGCTCCAAAGATTGTTTTAATATGTTCTCATCTGTGCCGTCATGCAGTAATAATACTACATCGTCCGCATATGCTAATATTTTAACTACCGGAGATTGTATTTCTAGCGGTATCCCTGTAATGCTGTCCTGTTCCTGTGTATATCTTAATAATGGATCTAAACCAAATATGTATAGTATGGGGATTAGCGGACAGCCTTGCTGCACCCCTCTATGAAAATTATTCTTTTTTTTCCTCACCATCCATTTATAAGAGGTATAATTCTTGCGTCTTGATGTATGCTCTGTATCTAATGTATTTATGTTTGGAGGATGTCAAAATGCTTTAATATCATAAATAGATATTCATGAGAAATTTTGCCAAATGCCTTTTGTTTATAGATAGTTAAAATATATCCTTTTATTTCTCCTCTATTTCCTCGTTCAAATAATTCCCTAAGCCATATTAAGTTATCCTGTAGTTTTCTGTTTTTAATAGAGCACATCTGCTGTGGGCGTAATAATTTCTCACCACCTCAGCTAGTCTAGTTTGTAAAACTTTTAAGATTTTATAATCTACATTTAACAGACTCTATGGTCTCCAGTTATCCAGATTTGTTTTCTCTCCTTTTTTATGCAATAATATGAGCAAGGCCTCATTCTGACTTGTTGGTAACTGTCCTCTTTCCATACTGTAATTATAAACTTCGGCTAAGGAGGGGGCTAATTGTTTCCTAAATTTTTTATAAAACTCCACACTTTGCCCATCTTTATCTGGGGTTGTACTCTTTTTTTTGTTTCCCTATACTTTGTTCTATTTCCATAGCTGTAATAGGTTTCATAAAATTATTTTTCTCTGATTCTGTTAGTTTTGGTAGTTTCAGTTTTTGTAATAGTTGTCCTGGGTCTGAAATCTCTAGTATTTCTTCAAATAATCTGTACACAGTCATTTATTACTTGTAGAATGTCCTGTTTTTCTGTCTTAAGTGTTCCATCTGTGTCACGTATTTCTTTAATTGTTCTTTTTTCTATTCTTGCACTACAATCTTTGTATGGCTCGAATGTTTGTTTTTTATTTTGGGTTCCAAATTGCATTTCCCGTCTTAAAGACTGTGGTCTGTCATATTGTAATTCTTTAAGTTCTTTTTGTACTTGATGTATTTGCTTACTGTGATCGTGACTTTCAGTCTCAGATCTAGAGATGAAAGTCTGCAATTGGTTTTTCAACTGAAGGTATTTTGTATAATCTTCCTGAGATGTGTTCCCTATGCATCCCCCCTGTTACCCGGGGTTACTAGAATCCCAGTAAGACCTAATGGTAGGCAGGGAAGGCAGCTTGTGAAACTCCAGTTAAATGGATTTCACACTGTCTCACTCTATTCTCAGTCTCAGCTGAGACTGAGGGATGACATCAATATAGAACTATCGAAACTGCATGAGCCACATTGGAATCAGCAGAAGGGAGTTAGATTAGAATGTTGGGAGTTTTGAGCAGTCTGTAGTTGGAGATTGTTGTGAGAGGAGCACAGCAGTTCTGTGCACATGCTCTTGGAGCCTCAGCTCTGAAATAGAGCTACATTTAGGGAAAGGTGTGTGTTTCCGCCTAAAGAGGGGCACAGTAAGCTGTTCTTTAAAGTGGTGGAGACCACTGATTTGGGTCTCTGTGTCCCATCCCCGAGGGGATGGGGGTGGAAGGCTTGCTTGCTATTCCAGGGCAACCCCCTGACTACTGCTAGAGAAGAAGCTGCCTTATTTTTCCCAAGTGTGTGGGGTACAAGAAGATTTCAAGATTCACCTGTGGGGCACCTGCAACCAAAGGGAGAGTTCTGCTCTTTCTAAAGGGCCCATGTTTCATCCTGAATTGTGTTAAAGTGGGGACTGGACTGCTGAAGTAGTGGGAGGCCTAGAGTAATAGGCTTAGCCAAAAGTAAAAGTATGTTCAAGTCCAGAATAAGGGGAAAGTCAAGACATGTAGAGGAGACGTGACATATATCTACCCTGTAATCTACATTGCCAAGCTTTCAAAAAGAGTGATTTAGTTTCCAGAGAAATGGCCGGGTATGGATTGTGGGAGCTGGAGGTGGGAGACCCCCCCATCTTTAGTAACTAGGTCCACCTCTAGGAATTTGCTCTGTGGATTTCTACTTTGCCTCATGCACTTGGCCAGTGATGAGGGAAGTACACAGACATGGGATTGGAAGGAAATTTTCCTTTAGGAGTCGAAGGCTGTAAGGTGGTTTGGGGAGCCACCAACAGGAAAACTGGTTCATTCCCATATGGACCGCGGATCAAGTGGCTGGTGGGGGAGCCGTGGCATGGGAAAAACCCAAGTAGTGTACAAGTCGGGCTGTGTACCCAAAGCTGCGTGCAAGTCTGGGCTGTGTGCCTGGTGGGTTCAGAGCCTGAGGGCTGGAATAGTGAAGAAGTGTTCTATGTCTCTAGTCTGCATTACCAGGAATGTAGCCCAGTCGGGGTCTATCTATGTTTTGTTTGTTCAGTTTGGATGTGAATAAAAGCCACACTTTAGAATCCCATTCCTGGTTTTGGACATTACAGTTATTGCTTCCTGTGTTTGGATTTACTTGGGTGCCCCAGTGCAGAGTAGCCAAACCTAGGCCCCCTGTGCTGAGTAACCTAGTCCTCCCCAAACCTAGTCCCCACCAGGTACTGCTGTCAGCTTCAACAGCATGCCACCTGTTGTTTTGCAAAAAGGCAGGGGTCCAGGCCTTACAAAATGGATGCACCGCTTTGGATATTAATATTGGGAGGAAAGGTGCTGGGACAAGGGGCTAGCATTTTGGCTATCTGGCAGTGGGTAGCCAAAAAGCTGAAGCAAGTTAACTAGTGTGTCGCTGTGTACTGTGGTTCTAATGCTGCTGTTAAAATGCCAGCTGTTTACCAAGGAGCAGTAAAGCTAAAAGAGTGTGCCCTTGTCCTGCATCAAATGTTTACAGCATTTTTGCTTGCTTTTTAAAAGAACTGTGTGTGATAAAGAAAATTGTGGAAGACTAGGGGTAGCAACAGGAAAACTGTGCCCTGGACATTGGAAATGCTTTTTAAAGAACTGTGAGTGATAAACAAAAATGTGGAAGACTAAGGATAGCAATAGGAAAATTGTGCCTGAACATTGGAAATATTTTTGAGTGAACTGAGAAACTTGCTGTGTAAATGGCTATGCTAAATGGCTGAAATGGGCTCCCGCCGTGGAGTCAGTTGAAAAAAAAAGTGGTTTCTGCAGTTTAAATTTGCCTGCTCGACGAGCACCGTGAAGAGAAGAGCACTCGCGAGGAAGAAGAGGCTCATTTGCATGGTGTCATGTGATTGGTGAGGCTGCAATCAGCCCCGCCCCTCAGCCAGCTCTACAGTGACTGCCCAGCATTTGAGAGGGAGTGTGAGTGGAGTGCGTGTACTGGCTTGGAGGAGGAGCATCGCGGTAATTAAAAAGTGCTGTAAAACTTGTAAAAATAGACTTTTCTGTTCAAAATCAGGCTCAACCCGCATCTCGATCGACTGAATTGTGAGTGTGGTGATCGGGGAGACGATCGGTAGGACTGCCCACCCGTTTTCTTTCTGAGGCCTCCAAGACTGGCTGCAGGCCATTTTTCCATTGCAGCAAACAGCTACTGATAACAGTGAGTACCAACAGCAAAAGTTGCCCAGACAGTGATTTTCTGCTAAAAGCCAGCTGAATATGTGTGCAGCAGTGTAGTCACTTTGCAAATAACGACTGTGTCAAGTTTTACCAGCAAGTGCAAGTCTGCTAGGCCATTGACTATGAGCATGGTTATAAATTCACATCAGTTCAAAGTTTCAAAGCCAGAGAGAGACTGTGAGTTGTAGCCAAATGTGCAGCATTAGTTTACAGGCAACCTTGTGCTTGAAATCCTGAGGCTTTAAGGGACTGTGAACTAAAGAAATGATTTCAGCAAGTGAAAAGTCCATGGCAAATCATGTAAATGTGTTAGAAAAAGAACAGAGCAACTTTGTGCAGTTTGAGCAAAAGTTATCAGTAGTGTGTGTAAATCAGATGCTCAGTGGCTTGACCCAATTTCTGAATGTTGATGCACAGGAGTGCTGCCGCCACCATTACTGGGTGGGGTAGTAACGTAAACACAGCAGCAGAGGAGCCATTTTAAAAGTAAAGAAAGTGTTCAGTAAGGTGGGACTTTCAGTAACAGTGAGCATTTGTTTGTTTTCCCTGCAATTATGGCCTCAGGACCAGTTCGCTACCCAGATCATGCCAGGGCTGCAGTAACAGCAGCAGTAAATAGGTTAAGGGACATTGAAAGGTGTTATTATGGAGGACAACTGCCTTCTCATGTGGCGATTCCTGGATATCCAGTGCAAGTGTGTCAAATATGATTAAATGCTGGAAGGGACGTCTTCATGATACCTCACTGTTCTGGGTGCCTAGAAAAATATGGCTTGTATAAAGTGCCCCAGATTTGTTTGGCTCCCACATGGACAAAAGTTCAGGAATCTGTAGTTGGCAGCACACAGCACCAGGCAGAGCCTGTTGAAGAAGGCCCCTCAAGGGAGTGTGGCACAAAGCTAGAGGGTGCAGGTTTAGAGACAGAACCAGATGTTGATGTTTCAGATGCTGAATCACAGAAGGATAATTCAGGCAAAGCATCAGTAGACCCCTGGGGGGGCCTAGCCCAAGTCTCATAGGAGAAGATGAGATGAGGGAGGCCTTTGAATGGGAGGTGTCGACCTCCGAGCCTAGTGATGAGTGGATAGTCTCAGGAGTGAGGACGACTGCTCACTCCTGGGCTCAGATCCTCAGTGAGGAAGAAGAAGAGGGGGAACCTATGTGGTCTTCTGAAAAAGGAACAGGTACACAGCCTCAAGCTCTTGCCTCAGAAGAATGCATGGAAGAGAGTGGTGATGCCACTGCCCTGGCTATGCAAGAAGAAGAAGTCAGGGATCCATTTTTCATCTTGTTGAGGATGCGTAGCTGGCAGAACCAGGACGGGCCACCCCCAAGCCAGGCCAGTGGTCTCAGGTTGACCAAAGCTAGTAAAGAGGAGAGACTGGTTCATAGGAAGGCAAAGGAAATCTATGGAATGTCCTTTCCTACCTTTCCTTGGAAAGTCTTGGAGGAGATTGAGAACAGCAGGAAATCCTGGATCTTGGGCTGAAGCAATGAAATGTGTGCATCCTGGTGCAAACAAGCATGTCAAAAACAGACTGTTTCATGAGAAATATACCCAGTGGAAGAGAGGCAGGACACTGTTTATGGACACTGTGCGAATAGTGGATGGAGAGGGACGAGAAACCTTCTACAGTGTGAATTATGTGCGCCCAGATGGGGTAATAATTCAAGCTTCTGACCCCCGGTACTATTGGCCTCAATGCAAGGACCTCCCGGCAAATGTGCCCGTACCTGCCAGATGGAAAGCCGAGCAATTGTAGTCAATACTGCCACACCAGCCTTTGCAGTGCCTTTGTTTATCAGCCAGTATGGACATCCAGAACTCAGGTGCCCCACATTCATCAGTTCTACAGTGTACTGGCCTTTTCAGAATCCATTGATTGGCCCACCAGATGACTTCAGATCCAGAGAAGACACCAGCCAAGTTGTATCCTGCTTCATCGCCTGGTAATCAGATGACGTCAGACCAGCTGTTTTCCTTTTTGTTAATGTTCTAAGGTTCCATCTCCAGAGATGACATCACCCCAGCAGTTCCCAGATGTGCCCTCCTGTAGTTCCCAGAAGATTTCCGCCCAGCTGTATCGGAAGAAATGCTGCCAGGGAGAGTCTTCGACTGAGGAGCAGGTTGGTGTATCTTAATCTTTCTACAAGAAGCTGGTAAGTCAGAACTTTTCTATCCTTATGACATTGCAATACACACCCTACACTAGCAGACTCCAGAATGTGTGAACTGTCCTCAAAGACTCTCCCCTTCAGGACTTTGGCCTGCTAGAACTGTGCTTCACCGGGCTCCGGCCTAGGAGAGACTCTTTAATGGACTAGCGGACTAGCCTTCAGGCACTGTGGTCACTAGTTGGGACTTTTAGGGCACTCCATCCCCCAAATGTGCATTGTAAATAACGTCATTGTTTTTCTACTGTTTTCTAGTGTATACACTGTTTTTCTACCTTTTCTAAAAAAACAAAAATTATTTTTGGGATTCTCCAGTGTTTTGATGGTAGGGGTTTAGGTAGTCTGTGTATGCAGAATAGGAGTGTGTGTTGTCTTTCTTTTTTCTTGAAGGTGGTCCTGAAGAAGATAGAAGAGAAGACAAGAAGAGGAAGAGGGGCTCATCGGAGTTCCTCACTAGTATTTTAGTGTGTAGTAATTTAAAGTACTGTGGTTGTTATTGTTGTTGTTACTGTATTAACCCTTTCCTTCCACAGGTGTGGTTGTGGGGGTAGGGAGGCAGTAATGTAATGTAATAGTATGGTATTAGTTTCTTGGTGAGTGGTTGCAGGGTGCCCAAGGTTGGGGAGGTCCCAGGTTGTTTTTGTTTTAGGGTGTTAAGTTAGAGGCAGACAGAGTTTCCCTAGAGGGCTAGGGGGGATAGACAGGCTGTTGTCCTGAAGGGCCCTAGGGACTGCAGTGCTGATCTATTAGGGCTATGCTCTGGACAGTTCTACCAGAGCCACTAGGCGTCCATAGTAAGTGGGTAGAGTAGAGGCTGAAATGTCAGCTAAAGGCCTCTGGACCCTTAGTGTTGCCTGCCTGTGCTAGCACATAGTAGGAGGGGGTCTGATCAGCCCCCTCCGAAGGTAGCACATAGGGTGGGATGGCCTAAGCCGGGTAAACAATGACTGCAGATAGTCATTTTCCTGGTCAAGGGTGAGTGTAACCCCCCTGTTACCCAGGGTTACTTGAATCCCAGTAAGACCTAGTGGTAGGCAGGGAAGGCAGCTTGTGAAACTCCAGTTAAATGGATTTCATACTGTCTCACTCTGTTCTCAGTCTCAGCTGAGACTGAGGGATGACATCACCATAGAACTATCGCAGCTGCATGAGCCACATTGGAATCTGCAGAAGGGAGTTAGATTAGAATGTTGGGAGTTTTGAACAGTCTGTAGGCAGTCTATAGTTGGAGACTGTTGTGAGAGGAGCACAGTAGTTTTGTGCACAGGTTCTTGGAGCCTCAGCTCTGAAATAGAGCTACATTTAGGGAAAGGTGTGTGTTTCCACCTAAAGAGGGACACAGTAAGCTGTTCTTTAAAGTGGTGGAGACTCCTGACTCAGGTCTCTGTGCCCCATCCCGCTAGAATGTTTGCCTGCTATTCCAGGGGCAACCCCCTGGCTACTGCTAGAGAAGAAACTGCCTTATTTTTCCCAAGTGTGTGGGGTACAAGAAGATTTCAAGATTCGCCTGTGGGGCACCTGCAACCAAAGGGAGAGTTCTTCTCTTTCTAAAGGGCCCATGTTTCATCCTGAACTGTGTTAAAGTGGGGATTGGACTGCTGAAGTAGTGGGAGGCCTAGAGTAATCGGCTTAGCCAGAAGTAAAGGTATGTTCAAGTCCAGCACAAGGGGAAAGTCAAGACATGTAGAGGAGATGTGATATATGTCTACCCTGTAATCTACATTGCCAAGCTTTCAAAAAGAGTGATTTAGTTTTCAGAGAAATGACCGGGTATGGATTGTGGGAGCTGGAGGTGGGAGACCCCCCATCTTTATTAACCAGGTCCATCTCTATGGATTTGCTCTGTGGATTTCTACTTTGCCTCATGCACTTGGCCAGTGATGAGGGAAGTACCCAGACATGGGATTGGAAGGAAATTTCCCTTTAGGAGTCGAAGACTCTAAGGTGGTTTGGGGAGCCACCAACAGGAAAACTGGTTCATTCCCATATGGACCACAATCAAGTGGCCGGTGGGGGAGCTGGGCCATGGGAAAACCCTAGTAGTGTACAAGTCAGGCTGTGTACCCAAAGCTGCGTGCAAGTCTGGGCTGTGTGCCTGGTGGGTTCAGAGCCTGAGGGCTGGAATAGTGAAGAAGTATTCTGTGTCTCTAATCTGCATTACCAGGAATGTAGCCCAGTCGGGGTCTATCTATGTTTTGTTTGTTCAGTTTGGATATGAATAAAAGCCACACTTTAGAATCCCATTCCTGGTTTTGGACATTACAGTTATTGCTTCCTGTGTTCGGATTTACTTGGGTGCCCCTGTGCAGAGTAGCCAAACCTAGGCCCCCTGTGCCGAGTAACCTAGTCCTCCCCGAACCCAGTCCCCACCAGGTACTGCTGTCAGCTTCAACAGCATGCCACCTGTCATTTTGCAAAAAGGCAGGGGTGAGGGCTTTTCACCTATGTATTTACTTAATAGATTCTTTATATCATTCTTACTGTCTTCCCACCATTGTATTTTATTCTCGTTCATACACTCAACCGATTGTCTTGCAGTCCATAATTGACACCATCATCTTAAAAGTTTTTCTTCTTCCAATATACTATTATTCATTTTCAATACCCCCTTTCCGTGCATGGGGATTATGCCCCATTGTAGTGTACATTTTACCATCCTGTGATCTGTGAACTCATAACTACTTACTTGACTAGATTTTATTTTAATAGTGTTTGAAACAAAAACAAAGTCAATCCTTGTTTTAATAGTACCTCTAAAATATACGTAACCTCCAGTTCAATGTATTTGCCTGTATGTGTCTGTCAATTTTTCCAGTTTAACTATTTCATTTAGTTTGTGTTACTAAACAGGTTTTTCATTGCTAAACCTCTGTCTCCTACTTCTGTACCACAATTAAAGTCTCCAGCCCATATTACTGTCCTAGATGTGTACAAAAAAGCCTGAATATTATTATATAACTGCACTCTTGTAGCTTTTGTCTGCAGAACACAAATTGTTATCAGTCTTGTTCTTTGAGTTCCAAAATTAATATATAATGCTAAGGCTCTACCTGGTATGATTTCAATTAGTTTAGATACTTTTATATTCTTAGTCTTTAACAATATTCCTACCCCATCACATTTCTTTAGTCCTATTGACCAGAACAAGGATCCTGCAGTCCATGGCTGAGAAGCTTTGGTTAATTCATATTTTGTTTTTAACATGGTATCTTGTATTGCTAGTATCTGACTGGAAATTTTAGATAGACTTGCCAGAACTGAGACCATTTTCCTGTGTCCTTTTATGCTATTTACATTAATTGTTGAAATACTGAGTGTAGCCATGTTGTTTATTCAAGGAAAAGAAAATACATGCTTTAATTATTTTTCATTTTTCTTATTCTGTGATCTGGCTCTTCTCCCTACAAGTTCCTGGGGGGCTTCTGAAATGGGATTCTCTGTATCTGACAAGCATCTTTTATAGGTGTAGAAACTGAGGAGACTTCCAAGTCGTCATTTTCAGAACTATGATCTTCTCTCTCATTCCTTTTAGCTAGTATGGATTACTTATTCTTGCATATAAGCCCAGCTACATTTTTGTTTTGTTTTTCACTTTCCTTTTAGTTTGTACATCTCCTCTAGGTCTCTTTCGTTCCTTTTTTCCTGACCACTGTTGTGAATTCATTCTGACTTAAAGGAAGGGAACCCTGACTGGGAGTAGAGGGGAGGGTCTGACCAGGCCTTCTTTCCTTCTCTGTAATCTCTTCCTCGTTTACATCTTGATTTTTCTGTTTCAGTTCTATTTGTAACCTCTCTGTGTTTTGTTCCCCTTCCCCTTGTTCTGGAGTTTCTACTTCCCATATCTGCCATGTCTGCTTCTAACCTCTCATCTATTGCCTCAATTGTTTGCTTTTTTCTCCTTTTCTTTTGCAGCATCTCCTCTAATCTCTTTTTGGATACTTGGAGAGAACCTTTTTGTTATGCCTGTGTGATTAACTGCTCAGGTGATATGCTTTTCCCTTTATTGTGTGAGGCCCAGGGGCAGTTTGCATATGAGTGCCCTCTTTCACATAAATTGCATTTAAAACAGTTTTGACATTCAGTAGGTGCATGCCCATATTCAACACATTTGTTACATTTAATGCTGTCACATGCGTTGCTCAAATGACTCATGGCTCCACATTTAAAACATGATTTTGGTTGTCCTATGTAAAATAGTGACCCCATGTCTTTCCCCAAAAAGAAACTTCCTGGAAGACATAGCACTCCCATATCTGTCTGTTTTACTTTTACTTGCACCTTCCAAACCCTTGTCCATATCTGCTCAGAATCTATAATGGGTGAGTGGAGGGGGGCAGCACATCACACCTCTGTTTTAACCAAAATAATATATTGGATATATTTACACTTTCATTTCTGAATAAAATTGTTATTTTTCTTACATGGGTTTTGTAAGTAGAACTGCCAGGAAGGGGCTCCATATCAGATTTGTGCACATAACATTGTATTTAGCCAAAAACCTTTCTAGTCCTGCCACAAATTTAAAACTTACTTCGTAATTTGTATCACCTCCATGTATTAAAGTGTAAATTTCTGAGGCAAAGAATCTCATCAAGTCTTTAAGCATTGTTTTTGCTATATATATACCCTATCTGGTACTGTTTCTGAGCCTCCTTTATAAATCAATCTAATTGTGTTTCTCCTAGGAGCGGGTTCCCCTCTAGGAGAAAAAAAGTTCTGTAAATTCTCTTTGTTTTGTTTTTTCAGGGTCTGTTTTTTTCCAGTTTTGTCATGTCATCGTCATCTTCAATAAGAGTATTGTTCATATCAATATTTTGTTTTTCTTGTCTCAAAACAGGGGCCCCAGTTCCTGATGTTGTTGGAGTTTCTCCATCTGCTTGCAATACAGATATCTGGTTAGCTAAGTTCGCATCTTGAACATATTGTTGCATTTTAGGGTCTGAAAAGTCTGATTTCCACTGTCCTTCTGCTGTTTTTAGCCACCTTGCTAATTCTGGAGCAGTTTCTGGCATCCAGGTCTCACTAGCTGTCTTTTTTCCTCCCTTTGGTTTTCCCATTCCCAATGCTTTTTTTTTCCCTTTTTGCTGTTCAGACAGTTTAACAGAGTCTGTCTCATATGCCACAGGATTTAGCAATGGATTTTCTAAAAAATGTAGCTTCTCTGTAAGCTTATAAACAGTGGTACTCACTTTTTCTTGTGGATTAATCTGTTCTTGCTGTTTCATTTTCTCTTCGGAGCTCTGAATCTGTGTGATGTTTCGTTGGGAGTGGCCCGCTCTGTCTCTGAGGCCTTTGATGTTTCAACATCATCACTTGCCAAAATCAGCTGTGGAGCTTTCTTGATCTCCTTTTCTTGTTGCTGCTGCTCTGCCTTCACATAGCACTGCCTTGTCTCTGTGCAAACTGCTGTTTTGGTCTCAGAAAGCATATTATGTAGCTGCAATCTTTTTTTCTCCAATGTTGATAACTGGGCCGTTTTGTCCGTTTCACTTATGTCCATTTCCAGATCAGAATCATCTAAATTTAGTTCCTTCATTTCCTCAGACTGCTCAAATTCCGTTTTCTCCACAAAAGGCTGTTGTTGTTTCAGAGTCAGGAAGGTGACTATCTCCCTGGCTCCTACCTCCACCATTATCTCTCCTCCTCCAGTGGCCATCTTGGCAAGCAGCCTGACAGCCAAGGGTTCCCCCTGCAGATGTGTAGAGGAATTTCCACAGTGTCCTGGCCAAATTTCCCCCATTCACTAAAAATACCAACAGCCTAATCTGGTTCAATTTCAGCTGGTTACCATCTGTATTCCCCCCCAGATCACCCCTGAAAAAGGGGCTTCTAGTCTCAGTGGACCTACTCAGTCCACAAAATTAAATAAATAAAATTAATAAATAAATAAGCACCATTAGTGGGAGAGAAAATCTATTCCCAAAATGCTCTGGTGTTGATATAATACCATAAGGCCAAAATGGTATGTCAACTCTAAAGTAATGATGACAACTGGTATTGGTTTAGACTGGTACATTTTAATCATAGTCCCCTCAAAGGTCCTGGTGGAAGTAGCCTTCCCTGTTGACGAGGAAGATAGCTGCAGATCATCTTGATGCAAAACTGAAACAGCAGTATCCATATCTAAAAGTAATTCAAGCTGGTGGCCCCCAACCAGTGCTTCTACACATGGGCATCTGGAATTATCAGTAACCAGGGTGGTGATGATGTGAACTTGGGGCCTGACACTGTCAGTCTGAATGACTTTGTTCCTGCTTGTGGTTGTCAAGTGTGGGGTATATCTCCCAAAGCATTTGTACCACTTCAGAGTATGGAGATTTTGACCATCTACCCCCATCGGGTTCATCCAGTGGAGAAGCAGATGGAATGGCTGCCAGAACTTTGGACAGTATTGAGGCTGTGAGTGACTGGACTTTGGCCTTAAACTCCCAAAGCCATGTGTTTCGTTGGCCAAATCCTCATACAAAGGACTAGACAACTGATTTTGTCCATTGTTTCCCTTTGTATTCTGCTGATTTGGCTTCTGCCGATACCTCAGTCTGTTCTAGTTAGAGCCTCCTCGGTGTTGGTAGAAGGGCTTATCCTTTTGGGAATCTTTTGATTTCCCTTCTGCCACATACTGGGTGGATGAGTCAGTGCTGTTCTGCACCGCGGCCACTTTGATCTTGAAACCTGAGCCCAGGTCCCATGTGTAAATCTTGTAAGCGTGATCTACTTTTTCCATGATCTCATGGAAGCGGTCCCATCTCGGAAATACCACTGCATCTACTGTCCCATGAAGGGTGAGCTGTACATTTTTCAAAAAATGGCATTTGTACTCAATTGATTCTCTTTCTAAATATTCACCCGTCAAATATTTGCCTGCTCTGTACGTGAGACACAAACTACTCTCATACTGGATCGTGGTCTCTTTGATGTATTGCTTTACTGGATGGGCTAGCATCATGCTGACCATGTTAGGGTTGTGCACCACCAAGAGGTGGGTTGTGACAGTTTCAAATGGGATGGTGACATCATTACATATGCCTTTTTGGCAACTTGGTCTACAATGAAGGGTCCACGGTCTGTTTCAAAACCTGTACCCTGTGATTCTACACTTTTTCCAGATGGCAACTGAGATTGTCACCAGAGGCCATATCGTCTATCTTGTCCGCAATGCTCTGAATGGCTTGTGCGGATTGCAGAGCATTTGGTGTAGGCCCTTGCTGCCCTACAATGGACTTGAAAACTGCCTCGGCAGTGGTGGTGGAAAACACCTTGAAGGACGGCCTGTTGTTCCACCTCCTTTTTCAACCTGTCAGACAATATTTATCTCAATACCCTGGCCTGAGCATTGGAGATCCCAGCTTTTGAGATCACCTTCTGGATCAGGCATTCTATCTCCTTCTTGTCCATTTTATTCAAGGTGGCTACCAGTGGGTGAAGCCTTAACCCTTCCGTGTCCCAGGGACCACCACCTTGAGTTCTTTCATCATCACTGTCATCACCCTGGGATGATGCCAGATCGATAGGCGGGGCATATGGCATAGCTTTCACATGACCCTTCAGGATTGCCAACTGCTGACACAATTTCATCATCTTGATTCTACACCTTGAATGATCCATTCTGCATTTGTACTGTCCCTCATTGATATGATCCTGCAAAACTCTGCATGCAGTATACACTGCATGATACATAGATACATAGATACATAGACAGTGTTGGCAGATAAGGGCCTATGGTCCACCCAGTCTGCCCATTTGAGCTTGTAAGTTCAGTTTATGTTTTCCTAGAAGTCTGTTGCCCCTTTTCCTTAAACTCCCTGTCCAATGCATCCTGACATTTTCCAAAATCCTCCTCCAACTCATCATACTCACTTCGCAGTGTATCATTCATACCTGTAAGCAAGTCATTCAACTATAATACATGCCTCTTATCCTGCTGCAGCCTTTCAGAATCCTCTCTCAACCTAACAATCTATTTGTCTTTCTCCTGTACAGTACTCTCAAGTTCACTCTGGGTCTCGTTCCTAAGCTTTTAAATTTCTCATTCCAGTTCCCCCCAATTGCTCACCTACCTCTCTGGATTTGGAACCTAGTTCCTTTTTCAGCACTAAGACCTCCGCTTCCACAGCCTGTAATGCAGTATACAAGACAGCAACCATTACACCTTTTTGATCATGTTTTTTAGTCATAGGTTATGTCTCCGAATACAGTTTGCAAATGTACTGTATCAGATGGGCTTGTGATTTCGCATCCAGTGAAAATTGCCCCAACTTCCATGGGAGGTCAGAAAGTTTGAGATGTCTAGTTTGAGCTCTGTGCTAATAACCATTGTGGAGGTTTCTCTTTTCCTGCACTAGTTAAGAGTCTGAGGTGTGGCAATCCACCCTGATCTCAATAGTCAGACAGTTACACGTTTAGGTATGGGGGAATCCCACAAACTGATGCTGCAAGGTGAACGAGGCATTGGTTTGAGCACCTTCACAATTCCCAGTCCCATTTGTGGTGAGGGTGGCTTGCAAGACCATCCATATAGACTTAATGGGAGGCGTAGGTTTGAGTGCCTTCATGATTCCCAGTCCAGTTCGTCTGTACACTTTTTAGTGTATTGGTTTGGTTCTGTCCAGTAAGGTCCTTGCCATGATTGCCATTTGTTGGGGTTTTGGCAGGATTCTAAACCTGATGGCAAAACATGACACAGAAGAGAGATGTCACAGACTAAAGGTTTATTTCCCAAATACATATAAAAAGGACAGCGTACCTGCTGGGAGTTTGGAACCTCCGAACATCACAATGTCATCATAGTGAAAGTCAGTGAAAAACAGTCATACACAAAGTCTTATACTTAAGAAAGTCTGTTACCAGGTAACAGACTCATCTGCATAGCAGAAGAACTAAACAAAGCAATTCTATTCATAGATACCAGTGAGCAGCCCACACACAAGGCTGTTAGGTGTTGCACGTATACACTGATAAGTGTTATGCTGACTATGGCTACATTTGGGTTACAATACCATGATTCATAAAATATGCTGATCATAGCATTATGGCTAATGGCCATAGATGGCACGCTAACAATGGAGGCAGTATAGTGCAGTGCTGTAAGTCTCTGAGATGCAAACCTGGAGACCTGGATTTGAATCCCACATCTCCCACTTGCATACTGTGTGACCCTGAGCAAGTCACTTAACTTCCTTATGCTCCCAGATTGCACCTGTAAACAAAATTCAGTTTAGTGTGTCTCTCCTGGTTAAAAAAAAGAAAACACAAAAATAACTATACTGGATAGTCATTTGTAAGCCCATTGTAACAAGCATACATAAATACCAGTATGCCTTATACTGTATACTGTATACTAGAACATGATAGCCCAAATTAGGGACTGTAGGTCATGCAGGTCTACAACAGCTTTTTTCTGTTCAAGAAGCCTTTCAAACATGTAAAATGTCAAATTCCAGTGGGTTGGAACCTCCTGCTTTAATGTATGCAAGGGTAAATTGTTTGACCTCTGCAGCCACATCAAGATTTTTTGAACTTTCACAGAGTGGCTGAAATGCCCACATGTATTTTCCTAGCAAGATCTAGCAGGTTTTTAACATGTCTGTTTACATTTAAGAAACCATGGATGAGAAGATTTAAACAATGTGCAAAACAATATATGTGTTGGTAGTTGCTAGCTCTAACAGCCTTGACTATGTTGGCACCGATTTCTGATACTATGAACCCTGGAGATAAGGAGTATGGAGTAATTGATTTTGCAGCCCCTGTAAAATATTCACAGCAGTGTGGTTTCCTTCAAAAGAGGTGGCACATAATACAGCCTGCTTTCTACTACTTATGGTAGAGTAGGAATTATTACTTTCTGACTGAAAACTGGCCCAATGAGCTGTAACAGTCATGTAGTCAATTGTTTGGTTGCTGGTCCATATATCCGTCATTATGTGAACTTACTTCACCTCAGAGTGCTTCAACTGTTTAGTGACCACACTACACACCAAGTCATACAACTGTGGAATAGCCTTTTTTGAGAAATATGTTTGGCAGGGATGGTGTACCTGGTTCAACCCAGTTCATGAACTTGAAGAAACCTTTCTGGGCAACAAAAACAAAAGGGAGCTGACAATCCGCCAACAGCTCTGCAATGGCTCTATTTAACATCTGGTACATTGGATGCTTGTTGGTAAATTTTGATGTCCTCGCAACACTTTCTTTTAATATTAGTTGACAAGAGTGACTAGATATTTTTAATTTTGGAGGACACTGTACTTTTTTTTTGCAGTACTTGATTGTGTCAGAATAAAGCAATCTATGTTTGTCTGTGAAGACTGCAAGGAAACATCAAGTGATTCAATGTAAGTTCCTGCTTCCAGTTAACTGTCACTATGGTTACCGTCACCACCACCTCCACTACCACCCATATCTTTTTTTTTTGTAACTATGTTTACACCCCCAGCACCGGAACTCTCTCAGTCCATTCTGCTCACCAGATCTGCTCTACCACCCACTGTGGACCTTGCCTTCTTCAAAGTTGTTACTGTCTCTCCGAGCCCCAGATGGCTATGAGCCCAAGGAGATGGAAGGGGCAGAGGCAGGGAACCAGTGTTGGTCATGTGGTGGTCTGGCACTGGGAGGGCCATTGCCTATCCAGGCTGGAGGGGGGTTTCCATAATGGTCCCCTGAAGCTCCTCTTCCCTCCCAAGCATGGCACTTCCCTGATGCCATGGCACACCCCAACCCTGCTGGTGTCTGCCACGCTCACCCCGATGTGCGGTCCATATCCTGCAGCATCTTTGCTTTCCAGTGCGGGTCACTGGGATGCTGGACAGGCCCACCACCCACCCCTGGGAGAGGAGAGCAGCCCATTGGATGCTCAAGCCTCTCCCTCCCCCACCAACACCCTGTACCCAAGCTCACTCCCGAACTCAGGTCGCCGGCATGGCATCCAGCACCTCAACACTCAGCACCACTGGGCTGGCTCTCTATCACCCATATCAACTACACAGTCCCTTGCTCTGACCCACTCAATTGGGTGTTTTGCCTTTGCATGTCATATCATTACTGATGTTCCAAAATGTCCTGCTTTGCCACCATGACTGACACTCTTTTTGCACAGACTGCATGCAGCTTGAGAGTTGTCTGCAGGGTCAATGTAAAATAAATTCCACACTAAAGATTTACCATTTGTGCTTTGTACTATGGTGCCTGGCACTATTTCTTGTACAGTCAAGGGACCTGGATGAAACCCTATATTGACATAGTACTGGGTGAATATCTCATAGACAAAACCATGTAAGGATAACCACGCAATCTAAAGTGTGTAATGGAATATAACGACAGGGGTAGGATAGTGATAGAACACTATCACTACCTCGTTGCTTACTCTGAAGTGGAGGAAGGACTGAAGATGCCACATGTGCTGTGCCTGGTTGAGCCACTCCTGTGGTGAAGTGGCTAAGGCACATGCACCTGCACATGCACCTGGCACAGTGGAGGCCCAGGGATCGAGGTCTGAATTGCCGTTTACAAACATGCTGTTTTATTTTCCCAAAAAAGCCTAATTTCCTCCACTTGGAGTTTCCGCCTTTCTCCTCTATCCCCTTGGAGTTAGATATTTAAGTTGAGGGGTGTGGGGGGCAAAGCCCCCCACATTGGGGGCAGGGGGAAGAGCCCACCTCAAAAACAAAGATTTCCTTATGTGTTTCAGTGGTATGCACTTTTGTATTGTGATCAGCATTTTGTTCCAACCATATTGTGTCACACACTGTAATGTCTGGGGCATTGTTGTTGTGTGTGGTTTTGTCCATGACATAATGACCCCATGCCTACTGCCATTTCCTAGTTCATACAGATTTTTCCCATTCATGGTCATCTTCTTATTCTTACATTTAGAATATGATTTTTGTTTTCTGCATTTGCCTCTCATGCCCTACATTGGCATCTTCTCCAATCCCCTTATCAAAACTAGTACAGACCTCATTGCCACAAGATTCAGAAGAACTGGAAGTGCCATCATCATCAGGTGGGACATAGCCTGGGCTATCCCATTCCCAGTCCCCACTATCACCACTATCTTTATCAGCATCTGAGGTTATATTTGAGGAGGATGCCTCTTCCTCCTTGCATGCTGTTTCAGCAGTTGGAAGTCTCCTGGCACATGTGGCAAAACATTCAGTACCTCTTTGAGTAACTCATGTTAGTTCTTTTGGAAATTCTACTATCATTTCACTGGTAACATAGTTGTTTGATTCAGGAGGACATTTAGTTCCAGTCCTGGTGATGTTATTGTTATTATTGTCACTATATTCTTCATTAGTGCTAGGATACATATTGCCCACATCATTTTCAGTTGCACATAGACCAGCACCATGCTTCCTTTTAGTAGACTTAGTCTGGGAAATATGAGACATAGTAGACACAGCCGTGGCTTTTGCTATGTGACAGACAGACGTCACACACACACACACACACACACACACACACACACACACAGTGTAGCTATAATAGGGCTCAGGGCACCTAGCCGGCTAATAGACAGTATAATGTAGCCTAAATGGCTTTTGCTATACTACGGAGAGACACAGAGTAGCTATGTCACAGACAGGACTCTGGGCACCTAACAGTGTGTAATACAGCCAAAATGGCTTTCGATATGCTGCAGAGGGACACCGAGTAGCTATGTCACAGACATAGCTTGGGGCCCCTAACAAACAGTGTGTGATACAGTCTTAATTGCTTTCACTATACTGAACAGAATAGCTATGTCACAGACAAGGCTCAGGGCACGTAACAGACAGTGTGTAATACAGCCTAACTGGCTTTTGCTATGCTGCAAAGAGACACAGAGTAGCTATGTCACAGACAAGGCTTGGGGCTACTAACAGACAGTCTGTAAAGCAGCCTAAATGACTTTCACAAAACTACAAAGGCAGACAGAGTAGCTATGTCACAGACAGGGCTAGGGGCACCTAACAGACACTGTTTAATACAGCCTAAACAGCCTAAATGGTGTTGACAAGACTGCAAAGACACACAGGGTAACGAAGTCACAGACAGTACTCAGGGCACCTAACAGACAGTGTGTAATACAGCCTAAATGGCTTTCACTATACTACAGAGAGACACTGAGTAGTTATGTCAGACACAGGGCTCAGGGTACCTACACACAATGAGTGTGTGTACAGCCTAAATGGCTTTCAGTGTACTGCAGAGAGACACAACTTAGCTATGTCACAGACAGAGCTCAGGGCACCTAACAGGCACTGTGTAATATAGTCAAAATGGCTTTCACTATACTGCAGAGACATGAAAAATCTATATCACAAACAGGGCTCAGGATACATAACAAACAGTGTGCAATACAGCCTAAATGGCTTCTGCTATGCCGCAGAGAAAAACAGGGTAGCTATGTGACAGACAGGGCTTGGGGCACCTAACAGACATTGTGTAATGCAGCCTAAATGGTGTTTACTATGCTGCAGAGAATCACAGAGTAGTTATGTTACAGACAGGGCTTGGGGCACCCAAATGACAGTGTGTAATACAACCTAAATGGCTTTCTCTATACTGCAAAGACACACAGAGTAGCTATGTTCTAGACAGGTCTCTGGGCACCTAACAGACTGTGTGTAATACAGCCTGAAAGTCTTTCTCTATACTGCAGAGACACACAGAGAGTAGCTATGTCACAGACAGGGCTCAGGGCACCTAACAGACAGTGTGTTATACAGCCTAAGTGGCTTTCTTTATACTGCAGAGAGACAAAGAGTTGTTATGTCACAGACAGGTCTTGGGGCACCCAACTGACAGTGTGTAATACAGCCTAAATCACTTTCACTATACTACAGAAGACAGAGTACTAGCTATGCAACAGACAGGGCTCAGGGTACCTACACACACTGAGTATGTATACAGCCTAAATGGCTTTCACTATATTGCAGAGACACATGGAGTAGCTATATCACAAACAGGGCTCAGAGCACCAGCAACAGATAGTGTGTTATAGAGTCTAAATGACTTAACTGTACTACAGAGAGACACGAAGTATATGTCACAGACAGGGCTCAGGTCACCTAACAACAGACAGCATGTATACAGCCTAAATTGCTTTCACAGCTGCTGCTATCAGTAATGAGCGCCTTCCCCACCTCTTTCTCCTTCTCTACTGAGCACCGCCACACTTGATAACTCCTGCCCTGATTATTCCACCTTTCTTCAATCCCCAACCCTTGCTCCCCTTCTTTCCTGGACAAAAGTTGTGCTTTAACTTTTTGTTTATTTTTTAGTTTTGCAGCTTTTTGCCACAGTTGCAGTGAACGCTGAGTCTTGCTCCCTCCCCACCAAGCTCCAGAGCTAGTTTGCATGCTAACACATCAGATGTGGAACTCAGACATCAGCACTGACCAATCAGATTGTCAGGCTGGTGTCATGTACTCCTATCTGCTGTGAGGACCCCACAGGCTGCCTGTAACGCTGATTAGATATCAGGAAGAGACCCAGGACCCCAGAGGCTGTCTGAAAAATGTATTTTTTTTATTACCCACATCTCACCCTGTTACCCATGTCCACAGTACCTGACTTGCAAAGTATACTGTTAGGTTGGATAGGTAGTAAATTATTCAAATTACCCTACCAGACCATAAAACACTGATACCTGACATACTCACTCCAGCTACCCAACAGGTAGCCCACCCCTAATCAAAACCCAGCAAAATCCCAACTACTTCTTTTTTTCAAACACAGATTCAGCAACTATCCATACATATCTTTCAAACACCACATTTTTCAATCTCATACAGTAACTAATTCCCAAAGATAAAAAGCATGAAATTATGCAGTGAAAATGTTGTCACACATGATAAATTATGGTGGTTTGCTTCAGTGACAGTACTTCTAGTGAAAACAAAGATTAAAATGTCAGAGAAAAAAATCTTGTCTACACAAGTTACTGGGGAAACATGTATAGTAAACAAAGTTAGTCAAAATAATATCAAGAGAATGCCAGAACACTTCACACTATCACATAACCAAAAAACTACCAGTTCTAGCCAGTTTATTATTTCCAATCACTCTTTTACATGCTTTGATGGTCTGCAAAACTCCCATTTAGAATCTGCCACCAACATTGCTAAGTCTTTACATTCCCCAGCATGTGCAACAGAGGCAAAATTTATGTCATAACAACTTGGCACCAGCAGTGCTAAGAGAAAAAAGCTGAAGAAGAAATAGAAGAATTATGCATATTATGTGTACACAGCTAATTTGTTAGACTCTTCAAAATTATTGGAAATCCCGCATTTTGAACTAACAGATAAAGGACCTGTGAAATTGAGTCTTGGCTGAACACATAGAGAAAAGCAATTATTCTTTAACCAGCTGGTCAGAAAGAAAGATGTTTTACAGTATAATAAAACACAAAACAGTTCTTTTCAGAACCATTAGAATGGTCTTAAATGCATATAATTCAATTAAAAAGAGCATAGATTATTATTAAAGTATTTATAATTTTCGATTTTTTAGTAAAAACCTAGGCATTTTTCAGAGATTGTATTAAAAGTATTGAAAATTCTGCACGTTAATATTAACTATGCTTCCTTTTCATTCATTTTAAACACATACAATCTTCCTGTATCTTTTTAAGAAAGTATAAAAGACTGATTGTTTAAAAAACTCTTTGTTTTCATAAATGCATGATATTTTCGATTAAATAATTCAGAAATGCAAAACACATATATTCTATACAACAAAAAGTAAAAGAAAGCAAAATAGCCATTCTTCTCAAACACTTAACAAAAGTAACCTTATAACTTGTCGTCCTTTATAAATATCAGTACAAAACACATATAATCTTTAAAAAAGTGACATATTTTTCAAGAATTACTTTAAAAATGCATTTATGCGGAGTCATGTGATGGACCTAGCCTGAGTAGCAGCTGATCTTGGAGTTAAATGGAAGAAACTTACAAACTGTGGCATTTAACTTACTTTCATTGGCCCAAGCCACCTCAAAACAGAGATTTCATTAGATGAATATCTCCTCAAACAAATTATGGCTGAATTAACTCACTCAGAGCAAAAGGGAACCCAGATTATGGACATCTCTCCGTCTGCACCCTGCCTGCCAAACGACAGAAGCCGGACTCTCGGATTGAACGGATACCACCAGTGAGCCCACTTGAAATCCTAATGGATAAACTGGACCGTTTCTTCTCTGAAATCACCACAGTCAAAATCATCCTGAATGACATTTGCCACCGACATCCAAGCACTCAACACCACAATGGACACTCTATCTATCAGGGTCTCGGACGCCGAAACCCTGTATTAGCTCGGTGGAAGACAGACAAACCATCGGAGAAAAAATGGTGGTAGACTTTAAAAAAAAGATGAAGAAGTTGTAAGACAGTCTGGAAGACCAGGAAAGCAGACTCAGATGCAAAAACATGGTCCTGGTGGGCTTACCTGAGCAGGCAGAGGGCCAAAACTTACCGGGCTTTGTACAGAGAGTTCTACAAGATGTAGTGGGTCCACCAACTGTGAGATACCTTTACAAGCTAGAATACATTCACAGATGATACTGAGCTCAACCACGTGCCTCAGACAGACCGAGGGCTATAATAGCCCACTGCTCCATATTACAGGACAAAGCTCATATCAAGGCAAAGGCAAGAGCAAAGGGCCCCCTAATGTGGAATGGCCAGCACTTCTATATCTTTAGGGACGTTACCCCATCACTCAGGGATAAGCAAAAAGGGTTCTACTATGCCACGGCAACAAGAAATTTGTCGAGCGACAGCACAGTGGCATCATAACACTGCCAATTGGTGTTGTGCTGTCATTCAGGGGCAAGTGTTTTCTGTGTGGGGTCTTCACCTCCCACACCCCCCATGTGGGAGTCTCTGCCCCCCGCACTTCCCATAGTTTAGATTACTAACTCCAGTCGGAGTTAGTTCAGGGATGGGGCAAACACCTCCCTGGCACCAGTGTCAGGTAGTGCAGACCATCACAGCGACTGCCGACAATGTCGCTGTGATGGCTTTGCTGTAGAACCAATGCTGCACGGTCAGTATACGAGCAAAAAGCATATCAAGAGATCAAACAAACCTTGCACAAAGCCCGTATACCTTTTTGCAGGCTGCACCCAATGAGATTGGTGATCAGCACTGATGTGGGTCCCCTGGAGTTCCCAAATCCTGACCTGGCCCACAAGGAGCTACTTAGGTGCATGCTGCAAATTTTCAACCCCCAAGGCAGACAATCACCAGACAAGACCCACAAGCACTGATGGCCAGTAACTGAGCATAAGGACCAGAACCCAGACTTTTCCTAAAAGTCAAAATCATAGAGACAACCTCCAACCAGACACTCAACAAAACAAGCAGTGCTCAAGTATGCCCCTAGACCAGTCCAAACGTTTGCCAACATCCAACCAGAAAAATAACAAAACTTTCCTGCTTGACATGTGCAGCTGAGATAACCTCGGCAACACCGACCAAAGGTGGCAAAATGATGTGCACCATCCAAGAATGGTGAGAGATCCAATGAAAAAGACTACCCCCTCCATAAAGTTTAAATATGAGGAACTTCACCCAGACTAGAAAAGGGTTCCCCACACCATCTCTACAGGAAACATGGTGGCATAATAATAAGGCATCTTGCCCTTCTTCTCCACAAGCAACATACAGTGTTTTTTCCCGCCAGAAGTTTTATGACCCTTTGTCCAGGTCTTAGGGGCCAGATATCAACCTCACTGATCCAGGACATCAGGATCTGGGGAAGCCCACCCTCTCAACAGATGCTCAGGGCAAGCGTGAGGAACAGCCATAGACAAGAGACCTCATTGCAATGTCACTGCACACCTCCTTGTGCTCCCATGTCCTGCATGGCAAGGTTGTCATTTCTTCTCTCTCCAGACAAGATATCACCCCCCCACAGAAATAAACAATGCATGCCCAAGTGAAACAGAAGGTGACCAGGCAGTAATGGCGCTCACAGACTGAGGATCCCACTGAAAATGTACACGATGCACCATGGTAACTACCCGACCCTTAGTGCTCCAACTCAACAATCCAGCAGAATGGGACTCACACACTGGTCAGTAAGAGGCATACATGCATGGTGACCACATGTCAAGACAGCTGCCAGCTGAAATATAAACTGAACTTAAACTCAAGCGGCTCCTTCAGACCACTAACATGGGACTGACACATAAGTTATTTGGGAAGGGGAAAGAGGTGAAAGATGGGGAAATGTTTATGCTAAGATGGACAGAGGGGAGGAGGGACGGGGCTCAGAGAAACAATAAGGGAGAGATCAGAGTGCTCTAGGCGGCCCTGAGGTCATAGCGTGGGGGCCTTCCTGGACACACAGAAATCATATCACTCCTGCCCCACCACCCAAATATGCTGAACACACCACTGGACTGAGACGGCTGAGAAATGCCCAGCTGAGAGGGTGATTATGATCGCAGCTCCCCCCCCAGCCCAAGGGCGATACAAAGCCACAAAGTCCCTTGGGCTGATTATACACCTGGAGCAGCACAGTGCCTCCAACCTAATGCTTGGGCTGCAGGTGAGTGCTGTGGTGGACAAAGACCCCGGAAGGGCTAAACCAGACCCTTGGTGACATCCCCCCAGCCAGTCCAGATAAGTCAGAGTGCTCTTCCACTCCCTTAAGAGTCGGGGGGGAGGGAACAACTCTTCCCCTGACCTGAGGTGAGGAAGAGTTGCTCCCCTTCTTTGGGTCTTCCAATTTGTGTGTGGAGAAGGGAGGTGGGATAAACATACACATGGGCACAGCTCCTACCGGATGATAGGGGTAGGAGGGACAAGCTCTATAATGAATAGAGGGAGGGTCCTGAGTCTAACCCTGGATGGACATCAGATGCCACCGGGGTGCTTCAGCATCTACCTGGGAGGGGAGCAACAGGGACCCCTACATATGGAGCTGTCTAATATATACCCTTCAACCTTAACTGAGGGCTGGGGTGGCATGCAGGAGGGTAGTTAGGCATAACTCTAAGTGGAGGCAAGATATAAATGTAGCTAAGTGAGTCTCTGGACAGACAAGACAATCAGAAGCAGGAACTCTGCTTCTGCACCCTAAACTGCATGAACTGCAATCTCATTCCATGGGCCATCACTAACCACCAGTCATGGACAGAGAGTAGTGGTTCTCATGTGGGTCCCTCACAGACCGAGCAGGTGGCAGGGCCCAGCCACCTGGTTCCACCCTGGGATATTCCAACTCAGGAACCTGGGTAGGCATGGGACCCACTCTATGCCTGAACTATTGTAGTTAGTCTGTATGTTGTAGGTAGCGACTACTGTTTTGTAACATAACCTCAATGTATGTTGCATGCTTTCTCTGACACCAATATGATGCTTCAGCAGTGGAGGACTGCATTTGGGAGAGGGGCCCAAGGCCAAGAATTTTCTCATGTGGAGGAGGAGGGATGAAACTGGCAGAACACATCATTACATGCCGTGGCAGAAACCTCGCTGAACCCCCAAGTCTGAACACAGCTTGGCCAAATCCACACACAGCAAGCAGACACCCCTGATCTCCTACATGATGACTATGCAGTATAATCTCACCACATGGAATATAAAAGGGGCACAGACAAAAGAGAAAAGACACACTATCATAAGACACTTACAGGCTCTTCAAACCCATATTGCTCTTCTCCAAGAAATGCACACTCTGGACAACCAGAGGCATCTTAGGAGAAGGGAGTGGGTGGGACAAGTCTTTGCTGCAGACAACAGCAGCAGGGAGGCTGGGGTGGCCATCCTCATACATAGATCAGTCCCCTCCATCTACTGGACTGGATAGCAGACCCAGTAGTGAGATATCTAATAGTCCGAAGGGAGCTGGGGAGACAGGAAATCTTGCTTATGACAGTCTATGGCCCTAACTCAGATGAACCCAGATTCTTTACTGAGCTGCTGGTGACCATATCATCCATACCAAGCCTACCCATGGTTCGGGGGGGGGACTGGAACCTAGTCAGAGACAGCAACCTTGACAGGTCCCATACCAGCATAAGGGGCTTATCCACAGCAGAAAAAGGCTATGACCGACCTGCTAGACTCACTAGGTCTGCCTGACATATGGTGAATCCTCCACCAAAACTCTAGGGAATATACATACTGGTCAGCCCCCCACTCCTCATCCTCCAGACTGGATTACTTCCTAATCAACCAGTCACTACTACGACTCTCCACCTCCTGTGAGATCTAAGCTAAGGTGATCTCAGATCATGCCCCAGTGCGGCTATCACTAATGCCCCCAGAACTGTTAACCAGGGATAAAATCTGGTGCATGAACAACAGCCTCCTGAAGGACCAAACATGCTTAGCCAAAATCAAAGGCTCACTCAGTAGAAAGGCAGGCAACCTCTGGGGAGCCTTAAAATGCACCCTTGGGGGGAACTCCTGCAACTGGCTGCCACCAGGAAGAGAAAAGAGAGGCAGAGATGGCAGCATTCCTCCATCAAATAAAGAAACTAGAAAGACAGAAGAAGGAACCCCCATCCATGCAGGCCGCAACAGATCTTAACGTAAACCAAGTAAAATATGAGGACCTTGCATGGGAACAAGCAGAGATGGCAATCTTCAGAGCCAAGACTACCTATGTAGATCAGAGCAAGAAGGCTGGGAAATTTCTGGCCCTCAGACTGAAACAACAAGAAGCCTGTTGCACCGTCAAACTGGTGTGGGCATCAACGGGCACTGCAGTATCTGATGCAAGGCAAATTGCAGCAGCCTTTGGGGACTTATTCTCGGAGCTGTATGCCAGAGATACGCCAGCCTATGGGGAAGAGATATGGCTATTCCTATAGAAGGCTAACCTCCCACAGGTCCCGCAAGGCTACATTGAGATGCTAGGGGCCCCTGCATCGACCAGTGAGGTCCAAGCTGCACTGTCATCACTGAAGCTGGACAAGGCTCCAGACTCAGATGGCTTCACCGCAAACTTCTATAAGGAAATGGTGGAGAAACTTGAGAACCATTAGCCTCCCTCTTCAATGAGGCCAAAGACCAGGCAAACCTAGCAACAGAAATGCAAGAAGCAACCATGTCCCTCATTTTAAAACCCAAAAAAGACCCTACAAATATGGCCAGCTATAGACTCATCTGTCTCCTAAATGTAGACCTTAAGATCCTGGCCAAGACCCTGCCGACCAGGCTAGATAAAGTGATAGCACATCTTGTTGAACCACAGCAGGTGGGATTTATGCAGGGGAGACTGACCACAGACCAGATGAGAAAACTTAGTCATACCCTGGTGGCGACCCAGGACAGTGAAACCCCAGCAGTGCTGCTCTCCCTGGATGCCGAAAAGGCTTTCAACAAAGTGTCCTGGGCTTTTCTCTTTCAAACCCTGAAAGCATATGGGCTGCTGCAAACCTACATGGATTGAATGCAGCCTCTCTACTCTAACCCCAGATCCAGAGTGCTCTGCAATGGCATACTCTCACTCTCCTTCCAACTGCACTCAGGCACCAGGCAGGGCTGCCCTATGTCCCCCTACCTGTTCCAACTGTACATCGAACCCCTCGCTAGATGGATCCTAGAGGACCTAAATATATTGGGGGTCAGAGTGGGTGGCAACAGATACAAAATATCGACATATGCGGATGATGTCATCCTCCACAGAGAGAACCCAAGCAGATCAATTCCCCCTACCTTAGAAATCATCGAAGAATTTGAGGGGGAAGGGGTCGAGGTACAGGCTGAACAGAATAAAGTCCTGCATAGTATCATTCAACCCCCACACATTCTGCTCCCACACAGCGAGGTGGGGTGGAAAATGGTGCCTGGATCAAATTAAATACCTGGGAGTTGTGGTCACCCAGAATGGCAAACTACGCCTAACATGAAACCTGCATGACATGCGAGCCAGCATAAGCCATGACTTGAAACACTGGTCCTCCCTCCCCCTAATGCTATGGGCCCGCATAAACATGATAAAGATGAATGTCCTGCCTAGGAGGAGATGGGGCCCATTAGAGGCTTTACTGCTTAACCCCAAACCCCCCCGACCCCTCCTCCACAAAATAGAGGTGCCTTAAGGGAGAGAGCCAAGAAGACACATCCTCCCACGTGGATCCCCCCCACCACTGCATCCTCCACACCGCCACCTAATTTCCAGTGCTAGCAAACTGATGAAGACAACTCCAGATTGTTAAAGGAGGTCAGGTAAAGCTAAAAATACAGTCCATGCAATGATGTAACCAGTCTAGCAGTTGTAATTGTTTTTTTGTTATCACTGTCTGTATATGTTTTATATTTTGTGTTACAAAACCTCAATAAAATTTACTATTTAAAAAAAATGCATTTATAAGGACACTAATGTCACCAAGATCACTGATGCCAAAAAACAATGGAAACTTACAAAAAGTAAAAAACAATCCATATATGGTAAGAGACCAGATAGCAGATGGATCACTACATTTTAGGGCCCAGTATTCAAAATTTTGCCCCAGGGCTAAATTAGCATTGCCCAGTGTACAGACATAGCCCAGACCCAATAGCCCACTGTATTCAAAAGGATTAGCCCGGGGCTAAATCTGCTGAATATAGCATGCAAAGGATGCTGGGCAAACTGGGCCAGGAGTGCAGGGCAAAATTAGTCCAGGAATAAGACAGCCATGAATATAGCAACCAGGAAGTGCAAACCACAACAGCAACCCAGTGCACAGAGACCGGAAGGACTGTAGAGCTGAAATATGTGGCTAATGTGTGTGCCAGCAAAGAAGTGGAGTTAGTAGAGCTGCAAGCATCAGCGCATGTGAATGTACAGTCTGCAGAAATGAAAAATGATTCTGTAATGTTTATGCTGTGCACATACATTTGCTCAGGTCTTGTGCAGTGCTAAGCCATTTGCCCAGTGCTATCATGTTAGTCCGGGGCAAAAATCTGCTATATTCAAAACTGACATGCCGATCAGTCTACTTATGCAGTCAGTGGGTAAACATCCACATTAGCATCTCATTATGCCCTGATTTGCATGCAGTTTGCCCAGCGCTACTGCAGGGTCCCACAGCCCCACCAGTAGGTCTGTCTGGAATTACATGGGCTGGCTAGATCTGCCCACAGCTCCACCTGTAGGTCAGTCGGGAGGAGCATGGTGGTAGCTGCAGGCTGCACATGTACAGAACTGTGTGGAATAATGTTCTTCAGGGGACTGCACAGCACAGGCACTGGTGGTGGTGCTGGATGCAATAGTCCAACTGTAGGTCCTGCTATACAGTGCACAGCAGACAGTACAGTGACACAGGAGCCGGTGGTGTGTGGGACACAGCACTGCCTATGATGTGGTGGGCAGCACTGACTGAAGCACTGTACACAGTGACAGCCCTATCCAGTAGGTGTGTTCCGGCAGCAGACAGTATTGTACTGCTGCTGTGCAACTCACAGATGCTGCACTACTGGCATGGGATGCTCACAGTGACATATATATTGCTGGCCCTGGGTGTATGTGCTGTGGTGTGTGTACAGCTGTGCAGTATGTGGCTGGGGGAGCCTTACCATCAGACAGGCACACAGGTGTTGGGGCATTCCCTACACTGGACTATTTGCACTGTATATTAGCAACAAAGAAGGGCACACTGGGCTGTGGTGCACTAAAACTGTGCATGTATCAGAAGAAAAAAGTTTTAGGCAAGCACTATCCTCATAAAAGGGATGCAGACTTCAAGATGAAAGTAGAAAAACTTATTTATTTCAAGGCCAAACCATTAAAAATAGTGCCACTCATGCCTGACATGTTTCGGACCTATAGTCCTTTATCAAAGGCTAAACAGAATGGAACATCATTTTGTATAAAAACACTTTTCTATCTGATCATGTAATCACATCCAGCCATTCCCATCAACCTATAGTTAACTCAAGGAGGGAATCAACCAGTTTGTGATATTTAGATTTTAACTCCTATACAATACAATGGGCCAGATATTCAAAGCTTTGCTCCTGTATTAGGTTAACACTGCCTGGTGTGCAAACTTAGCCTGGAGCACAAAACAAGCTATATTCAAAAGGAATAACCAGGGGCAAACAGCCTCTGAATATAGCATGGGAAAGAGACTGTGCAAACTGGGCTGGGAGTGCAGGGCAACCGTAGCGCTGGAATTTGACAACACTGAATATAGCAACCAGGAAGTGCAGACCACAACAACGACACAGTGCACAGCAATGTGAGGGTAGGTAGAGAGGAACTATGTGGCCAATGTGTGTTCTGGCAAATGCATGGACCCAGTACAGCTGCAGGCAGCAGCACATATGAAAAAACAGTGATCAAAACTGTATATTCTCCGAACCATTAATTGCAGCGCTTCAACACTTTAGCCTTGTGAAGACTAAGCAATTTACCAGTGCAAACACATTAGCCCCACACTAAACTTTGCCATGTTCAAAAGTGACATGCAAATGAGCCTGCTTAGATAGTCTCTGTGTGAACAGCCACATTAGCATCTCATCATGCCCTGATTTGCATGCAGTTTGCACAGTTGTTACTGCAGGGTCCCACAGCTCCACCTGTAGGTCAGTCTGGAGGTACAGGGGCTGGCCAGGTCTGACCGCAGCTCCACCTGTAAGTCAGTCAGGCAGTGCATGATGATAGCAGCAGGCTTCATGTAAACAGTATAGCATAGCATAGCATATCGTACCCCAGGGGACAACACAGCATAGGCACAGGTGGTGGTAGTGCTGCATGAAACCTTCACACTGTAGGTCATGCTACAGTGCACAGCAGACACTACAGTAGCAACAGGGCTGGTAGTGTGAGGGACACGACACTGCCTATGGTATGTAGAGCAGTGATGACCACTGCACTGTACACAGTGACAGGCACAGCTTGCAAGTAATTACTGACAGTAGACAGTATTATCAGGCTGTTGTGTGATCCACAGATGCTGCACTTATGGCATGGGATGCACACAGTGTCATGCACATGGCTGGCAGTGTGTGCTGTGACAGCTGTACAGTTGTGTGGTAGGTGGCTGGGGGCATGTAGGATCCCACAGGCACACAGGTGGTGGCGTAATCCCACTACTGGTCCATGTGCACTGAGCAATGTGTCCCAGCCTTGTGGCCACACCTGGGCTGTGGTGAGGTCTGGTCACCCATACACCCTCCCCTCACTGGCCACCATGCCCACAGTGCTGCATGTGTGTGCTGGCATCTGTTATGCACCACAGACATATGATCTGCAGGTGTGTGCTATATGGCCACACTAAGATGCTGTCCCCTGTGGGTCAGATCACCCCTCACTGTCTGTGCTTGGCTTGGACTGGAGGCAGCTGATGGCATTACGGTTATGCCATCAGTGAGCAGCATATGTCCTCCATGTCTGGCAGTTTCTAAGTGTCATACTCATATGTTAGGGCCACGCAAAGCTGCACTAATACTGAGATAGCACCGCGCAATGCACACAAAGCTGTTTGCCCAGGGTTAAGACCAGCTTTTCCTGGGTGGTAAATTGTACTGAGCTATGGGTCATGCTATGTCGTGCTAAACACCTTAGCATGGCGCTAGTCGCTGAATATCTCATAGCAAATTTACTCATGTTCACTATGCCCCTTGCATATCATTATGCTTAGCCTGGCACTACTGCTGTTTGCCGCACTAGTTGGCCTTTTGAATATGGCAGACCCGCGCTAATCCCACAATATTCCCGTGCAAACTGCTTGCGGACCGCGCAAAGCTTTGAATATCTGGCCAAATGTGATTATAAAGTATCCTGAAACAACTCTAATTATTTAAACATAAAGATTAAAGACCATACATAACTTACATATCCACACATATTTAAATGATTCGAAAAACAAATAATTAATATAGTAAAATTACTATATATACATTATAAGACAAACTCAACACCAGCAATATAAAAATACATCTTACTCATCATATCATATAAATTGGGACAAATGGAAAACTAGAAAAAAGGAAACAAACAAAAAAGAGGAACCAAGAAGATATTCAGGTGGATTAAATTAGTCAAAAACAAAAAAACAACAAAAACAACAAAAAACAAAAAAGGAAAGAGTGAGGGAGGGTTGGTTGGGGGGAATAACAAAAGAGAAAAGGAATAGTAGAGGGGGAGGGGAGAGGGAAGGGGAGGGAGGAAGGGGGACTGCAGCAGAAAAGTTTAATAAACCTATATATTTATATACTAGAGGACAATATTACTTCATGTTATGGCTATAAATATCCATCATCAGTCTTTACATTTAACATTTTCATATATATTATATTATTCTTAAATGACTCTCAAAAGTTAAAGCCAAAACAAAAAGATCACAGAAATAATTTGATGTCTTGTAATATCACTAATCTCAAAAATTCTAGCATTTCTAATATTGCAGCTTTTATATTCTATTAAGCTATTTTTTCAAATAAGGTCTAATATCTAAATGGACATTTATTCCAGGTTTTTTATGTGCCCACAAGCTTAAAATCCAAAAATTCTCCTTTTTTAAAACTAGGTTGTCGAAATCCCCTTCCCTGCTGTTTCAACATACCCTGTCTATAGCTTGGAATTTAAACATATGTTTCTCTGGCTGTTCTGCATTCATCACATGTTGAGCAGTTGCATAGGTATCATCCTGTCTCTCAATAGCACACAAGTGCTCACCAACTCAAGTTTTAAAGCATCTAATTGTCTTTTCTACATAAAAGGTACTACAGGTGCAAGTTGCTAAATATATAACCCCCTCGCTGTTGCATGTAATAATACATTGTCGTATTGTATATACTTTTTCTATATTGCAACTAGTGAAGGTTTTTCCAGATGTAACATATTCACAAACAATGCATCTTCTGCATGGAAAATATCCTTGTGCTTTATTAAGCCATGTCTCAGTTTGTTTCATTGTATAATGACTGTGGGTTAGTAAATCTTTTAAAATGGGGACCCTTTTATAGCAAATTCTTAACGGTTCATTTACCAGCTCTCTAAAGCCAGGTTCAATTGCCAGAGCATGCTAATATTTATTCAGAATTGTTTCTGCTTCTTTCGATTGTGTGGAATAATTAGTTACATAATTAAATCTTCTGTTATTTTTCTCATTCAGTTCTTTATTTTTAAGTAACTCCTCCCTTACCACTAATCTGACTTCTTCTTTGGCTGTTGAAACCCTTTGTTTACTATACCCTCTTTCACTCAATCTATTCTTTAATGCTTCCACTTCTTTTTCAAAGCTGTCAAGTGTAGAGCAGTTTCTCCTCATGCAAAGAAATTGACCTTTAGGGATTTTTAACGCTACATGCGGGGGATGGCAACTAGTGGCCATGAGGATGGTGTTACCATCAGTTTCTTTACAAAACAAATCACTATATATTTGTCCTTCTTCCCCCACAGTCAGTTTCAAATCCAAATAATTTACTGTTTTTTTGCTCACTGTATAGGTAAATTTCAAGTTAGTATTTGTACTTTGTATCTATGCAACAAATTCCTCGAATTCTTCTAGGCTACCCTGACAAATTACCAGAACATTGTCTATAAAGCATTTCCAAAGTTGGATGTTTTGGAAAACATTATTACTAATTGGAAACAGCACTACCTGTTCTTCCCATCTACCCACATAGAGATTGGCCACTGAGGGCTGACAGGTTGCCCCCATTGCTGTTCCTTTAATCTGTCTATAGATAGTACCATCAAATAGAAAGACATTACATTTCAATACAAACTCGAGTAGTTTCAAAATCAATGCAACTGGTAAATTCTTTTCTCTTGTGTCCTTATTTTAAAAGAAAGCAGCCGCATCTAATGCCCTCTCATGGGGGACAGTAGAATATAATGATTCTATGTCCATTGTAATCAATAAGCTGTATTTTCTTAACTTGAGATGTGAAATCAAATTCAAGACATCCCTTGTGTCCTTTAGATATGCAGGTAAATCAGTGACCAGTGGTTTCAGAAAGGCATCACAAAACTATAAAAGAGGTTCAGTTAGAGACCCAATAGCACTGACTATCAGTCTGCCAGGTGGATTATTCAAAATTTTATGAATTTTTGGGAGTACATAGAAAGTTACTCTTATGGGGAATTTAGTTGTTAAAAATTCCTTTGTTTTTGAATCTATTTCCATTCGGAATAAAGCATCACTCTTGGTTTCATCAATGCAGAATTTAAAGTCCGTGGTTGGATCTTGTCTCGTTTATTTGGTAAAAAATCCCATCATTAAGTTTCCTCTTCACTTCTTGCCAATACATATCTTTGTCCATTAAAACTACTGCTCCCCCCTTATTCGCTGCTTTGAAAATCAAATTCTCATCTTACTGTAATGTTTTAATCGCATTCCTTTCTGCTTCACTTAAATTGTTAAAATACAGTAGTCGATGTGATTTAAAGAGGTACTCCAGATGTTTTGTTTTTTGTTGTTTTTGTTGTTTTTTGTTTTTGACTAATTCAATCCACTTGAATATCTTCTTGGTTCCTCTTATTTGTTCATTTCCTTTTTTCTAGTTTTCCATTTGTCCCGATTTATATGATATAATGAGTAAGATGTATTTTTATATTTCTGGTGTTGATATTGTCTTATAATGTATATATAGTAATTTTACTATATTAATTAGGTGTTTTTTGAATCATATAAATATGTGTGGATATGTAAGTTATATATGGTCTTTAATCTTTATGTTTAAAAAGTTAGAGTTGTTTCAGGTAGCTTTATAATCACATTATGTTGAATAGGAGTTAAAATCTAAATATCACAAACTGGTTGATTCCCTCCTTGAATTAACTATAGGGTGATGGGAATGGCTAGATGTGATCACATGATCAGATAGAAAAGTGTTTTTAAATGAAGTGATGTTTCATTCTGTTTAGCCTTTGATAAAGAACTATAGGTCCGAAACATGTCAGACATGAGTGGTGCAATTTTTAATGGTTTGGTCTTGAAATAAATACATTTTTCTACTTTCATCTTGAAGTCTGCATCCCTTTTATGAAGTTAGTGTGTGCTAAAACTTTTTTCTTCTGATACATGTGTAGTTTTAGTGCACCACAGCCCAGTACACACTTCTGTGTTGCTAATATTTAGTTGTTGAAGTGAAATGCTCGGGTTACAGTCTAGGATGGAGGAGTTTTTTTCCCTTCAAAATGATGCTTTTGGATGTTCAACTAAGCTATAAAAAGAAGAAAATATATCCTGACTGTAAAACCTCTAGGGTAAATGCAATACTCCCCACCTGCACCTTTTAATTTTAAGAGTGCAGTTAAAAAAAAATTATATAGCAATTTACAAGAGAGAAAGAAGGAAAGTAAAAGATATTCCAAAAGAAATGGAAAATCCATTAAATTCAGCGAGTGGAGGTTCAAGTGGAGAACGAATGAATGATCATTTAGAATATATTAATCGTATCTTACCTCAGCTGTTACAATAAATCCCTTCTGGATTGAAAGCAATGAGACAACAGCCACTACACCCGAGGTTCGGTCACTCCTGGAAGCCTTTCGTGGCCTGGAGAAATTGACACATAGACTGCAGAATTTATATCGGAGCACCACAAATCTTGAAGCCTATACTGAAGTAAAAAGAGTACCAAGAGGCCTCAGATTAATATGGAATCCTGCATGTGGAATGGAAAGCCTTATTTTTTTGAAAGAATGGGAGACCATCCTTTTGGATGCCAGTTTTAAATTAATGCAACTTATTTTTAAATGCAGCCAGGAACAGGAAAAAAGCACTAAAAGAGGAAGTAAAGAAACAAGAAATTAAGGTACTAAAGTTTAAAAACCATAATGATTTTGAAAAACATGATAAGAATCTACAAGAATCAATTAATAAATTGGACAACAAATTAAGGACTTTAAAACAGACAAAGTTTAGTCTGGACAAAGGGGATTTTGAGAGAGGAACAATATTCAATTGGAAAAAGGAAGAGTTTCCACGTGGCATTTTAAAAACAAATAAAAATGTCTCTTTTGAATTTAATACTGATCAAAGTGAAATGGATAGCGAAGAAGGTAATAAAGACCCTTTTTGGAGTACAACATCACGTGGACCCCCCTGGGAATCAGTTTTAACATCAAACTCAACAGTTGCTCCCTTTAGGACTGAGGAGGAGCCTGAGATTACAATTACACAATCATGACATTCTATGAGAAGAAGGACGCAGAGGGGGAGTAGGAGGAAATTATGGCCACAGAGAGAACTACCAACAGAATCAATACCAGGCCAGAGACAGCTACTATCAGAAGAGAAATTTCAGGAACAGGACCATCGGAGGAGGTAAGAAATGATTTAAATTCTACACAGGTTGTTAACCTCTCACGGCTATTTTAACACCAGCAGAATTGACCTTACTAAGTAAAGGATTGAGCTTTGCCCCATCAGTAGCTCTGAATAAAGTACAAATGAGTATAGATTTAAACTTGAACTGCCACAAATTAAACCTTAAAGCATTTTTATCCCAATGAGGTGATATGAATGCTGCTACTAATGAACTTCAGTTTAGAAATCCCTCAACCTTCTGTCCCCATCATGTGTAGCAGTAACATCATTTAGAGAACTGGTTGAACAAGATCTGGAGTACCTCTTTAAATCACATTGACTGTTGCATTTTAACAACTTCAGTGAAGCAGATATGAATGCGATTAAAACATTACAGGAAGATGAGAATTTGATTATCAAAGCAGCGGATAAATGGGGAGCAGTAGTTTTAATGGACAGAGATATGTATTGGCAAGAAGTGAAGAGGCAACTTAATGATGGGATTTTTTACCAAAAATGGGACAAGATCCAACCACTGACTTTAAATTCTGCATTGATGAAATCATGAGTGATGCTTTCTTCAGAGGGGAAATAGATTTAAAAACCAAGGAATTTTTAACAACTAAATTCCCAATAAGAGCAACTCTCTATGTACTCCCAAAAATACATAACATTTTGAATAATCCACCTGGCAGACCGATAGTCAGTGTTATTGGGTCTCTAACTGAACCTCTTTCACAGTTTTGTGATGCCTTTCTGAAACCATTGGTAACTGATTTACCTGCATATCTAAAGGACATGAGGGATGTCTTGAATTTGATTTCAAATCTCAGGTTAACAAAAGACAGCTTCTTGATTGCAATGAACATAGAATCATTATATTCTAATGTCCCCCATGAGGGGGCATTAGTTGCAGCTGCTTTCTTTTTAAATAAGGACACAAGGGAAAAGAATTCACCAGTTGCATTGATTTTGAAACTACTTGAGTTTGTATTGAAATGTAATGTCTTTCTATTTGATGGTACTATCTATAGACAGATTAAAGGAATAGCAATGGGGGCAACCTGTCCACCCTCAGTGGCCAATCTCTATGTGGGTAGATGGGAAGAACAGGTAGTGCTGTTTCCAATTAGTTATAATGTTTTCCAAAACATCCGACTTTGGAAATGCTTTATAAATGAGGTTCTGGTAATTTGTCAGGGTAGCCTAGAGGAATTTCTTCAAAGTAGGAGAAACTGCTCTACACTTGATAGCTTTGAAAAAGAAGCAGAAGCATTAAAGAATAGATTGAGTGAAAGGGAATATAGTAAACAGAGGGTTTCAACAGGTAGAGAAGAAGCCCGATTAGTGGTAAGGGAGGAGTTACTTAAAAATAAAGAACAGAATGAGAATAATAACAGAAGATTTAATTATGAAACTAATTATTCCACACAAGCGAAAGAAGTAGAAACAATTCTGAATAAACATTGACATGTTCTGGCAATTGAACCTGGCCTTAGAGAGCTGGTAAATGAACCATTAAGAATTTGTTATAAAAGGGCCCCCATTTTAAAAGATTTACTAACCCACAGTCATTATACAATGAAATGAACTGAGACATGGCTTAATAAAGCATAAGGATGTTTTCCATGCAGAAGATACATTGTTTGTGAATATGTTACATCTGGAAAAACTTTTACAAGTTGCAATATAGAAGCGAGGGGGTTATATATTTGGCAACTTGCACCTGTAGTACCTTTTATGTAGGAAAGACAATTAGATGCTTTAAAACTCAAGTTGTTGAGCATCTGCGTGCTATTGAAAGACAGGATGATACCTATGCAACTGCTCAACATGTGATGAATGCAGAACAGCCAGAGGAACATACCGTATGTTTAAATTCCAAGATATAGACACGTATGCTGAAACCCCAGGGGAAGGGATTTCGACAACCTAGTTTTAAAAAGGGATAATTTTGGGATTTTAAGCTTGCATGCACATAAAAAACCTGGAATAAATACCCATTTAGACATTAGACCTTATTTGAAAAAATAGCTTAATAAAATATAAAAGCTGCAATGTTAGAAATGCTAGACTTTTTTGAGATTAGTGATATTCCAAGACATCAAATTATTTCTGTGATCTTTTTGTTTTGGCTTTAACTTTTGAGAGTCATTTGAGAATAATATAATATATATGAAATTGTTAAATATAAAGACTGATAATGGATATTTTTAGCCATAACATGAAGTTATATTGTCCTCTAGTGTATAAATATATACATTTATTAAACTTTTCTGCTCAATACCCTTCCTCCTCCCGTCCCTCTCCCCCCCTCTACTATTCCTTTTCTCTTTTGTTATCCCCCCAACCAACCCTCCCTCCTTCTTCCCTTTTTTTGGTTTTTGTTAACTTGAGATGTGAAATCAAATTCAAGACATCGCTCGTGTCCTTTAGATATGCAGGTAATCAGTTACCAGTGGTTTCAGAAAGGCATCACAAAACTGCAAAAGAGGTTCGTTTAGAGACCCAATACCACTGACTATTGGTCTGCCAGGTGCATTATTCAAAGTTTTATGTATTTTTGGGAGTACATAGAAAGTTGCTCTTATCGGGAATTTAGTTGTTAAAAATTCCTTTGTTTTTAAATCTATTTCCCCTCTGAAGAAAGCATCACTCACGGTTTCACCAATGTTTCAACCACTGCTCCCCCCTTATTCGCTGCTTTGATAATCAAATTCTCATCTTACTGTAATTTTTAATCACATTCCTTTCTGCTTTGCTTAAATCATTAAAATACGGCAGTCGATGTAATTTAAAGAGGTACTCCAGATCTTTTGGTTTTTGATTTTTTTTTGTTTTGTTTTTGACTAATTTTATCTGCCTGAATATCTTCTTGGTTCCTCTTTTTTGTTTTGTTTCCTTTTTCCTAGTTTTCCATTTGTCCCAATTTATATGATATAATGAGTAAGATGTATTTTTATATTTCTGGTGTTGATATTGTCTTATAATGTATATAGTAATTTTACTATATTAATTAGGTGTTTTTTGAATCATATAAATATGTGTGGATATGTAAGTTATGCATGGTCTTTAATCTTTATGTTTAAAAAGTTAGTTGTTTCAGGTTACTTCATAATCACATTATGTTGAATAGGAGTTAAAATCTAAATATCACAAACTGGTTGATTCCCTCCTTGAATTAACTATAGGGTGATGGGAATGGGTGAATGTGATCACATGATCAGATAGAAAAGTGTTTTTAAATGAAGTGATGTTCCATTCTCTTTAGCCTTTGATAAAGGACTATAGGTCCGAAACATGTCAGACATGAGCGGTGCAATTTTTAATGGTTTGACCTTGAAATAAATAAGTTTTTTCTACTTTCATCTTGAAGTCTGTGACCCTTTTATGAGGTTAGTGTGTGCCTAATACTTTTTTCTTCTGATTCTATTCTTCTGATTCTTCTACTATTTGCTCTGTGTGGCTTGTCCCAGCCATGTGGCAGCACCCAGTATGTGGTGCAGACTGGTCATCTGTACACCCCCACACCCCCAGTGCAGCATGTGTGTGTGCTGGTATCTGTTGGTGTCCACAGAAGGGTGGCCTGCAGGTGTGTGCTGTATGGCTGCACTGCCATGGTGTCCACTGGGGACTGGGTCACCACTTACTGCCTGGCATGTCTGGGACTGGTGGCAGATGATGGCATCATAGTGACACCATCAGTGAGCAGCATGTTTTCTCTATGTCTGGCTTATTTCTATGTGTGATACGTATTGGTTAGGGTCACGCAAAGCCTCGAAAATGTCACGCAAAGCTATGCAAAGCCACAAAGTCACACAAAGCTGGTTTGCCCAGAGTTAAGACAATCTTTTCCTGGGTGGTAATTTGAACCATGCAAAGCGTTATGCTATGTCACGCAGCACCTCTTTCTGTGGTGCTATTTACTGAATATAGCATTGTGCTGACATGCCCAGTCAGTTTGCCCTTTGCATGCATTATCATTTTGCCCAGTGCTAATCTGGTTTGTGCATGCTATTAACCCTTTTGAATACTGCAGACCTGTGCTAACCCTGTGCTAAAACTGCACAAACGGTTTGCACCCAGTGCAAAGTTTTGAATATTGGGCCCTATATGCCCAGGAAGCAAAATAAAATGCACTCTGTAATTAAGTAGGAGTCCTCTACCACTTGAATCCTGGTAAGGATTCATAAAATGATACTACTCCCTTCATGAAACTTGAAAAAAGGTGAGCACTCAGGTGTAGGTTGGTAGCCTAATTAAAGCTTGGTAGCTGTGGAGTTGTTTGCACTTTAAATGTACATTAATATATTTTGCACAATAAAAACCAGTGGAAGGTTTTTTGAAAGTCATTTTTCTGTTGTGCTTCTATTAGGCTACCGACCTACTCCTGAGTGCTCACCTTTTTTCATGTTCCATGAAGGGAATAGGATCACATTACACTGTAGCCAGAACTGTGTTTGTAGCTGTCCATTTACATAAAATCATCTGCGCTCTCCTTAATTATAAAACAAAAGTAAAACTGTGTGCAAAAACAGATCAAATACTTCAAAATGTATGTATAGCTATAAAATAATTGCAAATAAAATGACAAAACATTTGCAAATAGAATAAAAAGAAATAATACCTACATATTTAAAACCAAGTGTAAAACCATACATTAAAAACCTCAAAACACTCATATTAACAAACAAAATCTCTGAAGCCTGGATATTCAAAGAGGTTGTGCATGGTGCAACAGGGTTGCACATGTGCAACTTTTGAGATGTGCCATAGAGCGATATTCAATGAGAGCAACTGTGCAGTGCAAGTAGCAGTGCGCCAATACACAATAGAAATGTATGCATGTGCAAGGGCAGGGGGCAGACCCATGAATATGTGGCACAGTGCGATATTCAGCTCCTGACCAATGGCACAAGTGAGAAGCAACAGCCAGTTGCACGGAGCAGACTTGAGCCTATAAAAACAGCGAGCAAGTCAGAGGAGAGCACTTGCACCAGAGGGGAGCAGGACAGCGGGACATAGACAGGCCATCTGAGAGAGGAAGAGGGAGACAGGGAGAGATAAAGAGAATGAGAGCGTGAAAGAGAGAGAGAGAGAGAGTGTGAGAGGGAGTGTGACACACAGGTAGGCCCACTGAGGGAGTGAGAAAGAGTGTGGGTGCCAAACAGATCCACCAGACCCAAGGTGAGTGGATATGGCACCCACAGGGTGGGTGACAGAGCCTGCAAGCAGAAGCCAGCCAGGGGCAGGGTATGCAGGTCGGGGCCCTGCCAAGTGACAGGCACTGCCCCACAGAGCCAGGGGGACCAGTGGAGCCGGATGCCCAGGGAGTGACAGGACAACAGGGTCCATGGCCAGTGCTGCATTACAGATGGAGGCTGTAATGAGGGGTGTGAGGAGGCAGGAGGCAGAGCAATGTGGCTGTGGAAGGGCCCATCGGCAGTAATCCTGGAACAGGCAGTACAGGCCCCACATCAGCTTCAAGACCCAAGCTGACACAGATGATCATGGTCCGGTATCGCCTGAACCATGCCATTCTGAGGCAACTCTGTGAGATGTGCAGTGAGGAGATGCAGGCACCCACCAGACAGAGCCATGCCCTGACAGTGGAGACAAAGGTAGCAGCTGTCATGTGCCTGCTCACCATGGGCACCTTCCAGAGACCAACAGGGGACACCACAGGCATAACCCAGTTGGCCACATCATGGCTCCTCACACAATTCCTCAATGCCCTGCTGCCACATGCTGTGGAACACATCCACTTCCCCAGCACACTGACAGAGTGCACAGCAGCCATGCAGGAGTTCCACAGGGTAGCACATATGCCTGGTGTACTAGGGGCCATTGACTAGACCCATGTGGGCATCCACATGCCACCTGGTGCAGAGGAGGTAGCCTACATCAAAAGAAAGGGCTACCCCAGCATCAACTGCCAGGTGGTGTGCGATGCCAGGGGGTGCATAACCAATGTCTCTGCCACACGACCTGGGGGAGCACATGATGTTTTCACCTGGCACAGCTCAGCACTGTGCCAGAGGTTCTAGAGTGGGGACATCCACACAGGTCACCTAGTGAGTGAATATGGTGAGACTATGGGCAGCTGGGTATAGCAGGGCATGGAAGGGGGGTGACCAGGGCAAGGGGACTGCCGTGTGTGCCAGGGAAGGGCATGGGCCACAGTGACAGGGGTCACCAGGCTAACTGTCTCTCACTCTCTCTCACTCTCTCTCTCTCCACACAGGTGACAGTGGCTACCAATCAGGCCCTGGCTGCTCACCCCCTACCGGTACCTGTCATCCCAGCAGAAGAGCAGTACAACAAGCCACATGCCAGTACGCAGAACATCATTAAGCATGTGTTCGGGATGCTGAAAGCATAGTTCCGTTGCCTGGACAGGTCCAGCGGTGCTCTACAATACAGCCCCTCAAAGGTCTGTGGCCTATTCCTGGCCTACTGCATGCTGCATGACATGGCCATTGACTGTGGGATAACTGTGAGGCAAAAGAGGGGAACAGCAGTGGGGACAACGTGGGTGATGGGCCGTGTGGTGGTGGGCAGCCCTCCCCGGGCAGAGGGATCCCTGGCTCATGCAGCAGGCATACCACCATTGGGACACAATAGCACAGGAGCACTATGTTGCACACAGGTAGGTGAATGAACACCCATGCACAGAACTGACAAAGTGGCAAGGCACACAGCCATGTGTGGGCATGGCCATGGGCATGCATATACAGGTGTGGGGCAGGGGCGGGGCAGTGCCACACTTCCACACACAACACCACACAGCACTGCACAGCAACAAACACACACACACACCCACCCATCCCACACAGTGGCACCCACAGGCATGCAACCGGGCACTAGCATGTGGCATGAATCAGATGCAGGGTGCTGGTGCACATGCACAGCCAGTGTTGTGAAGGCATCATCATGCACATGCCATGGCTGCCACGACCATGCCATGCACACACACTCACAATGCCCACGTGCACACAGGGTGGTGGCTGCAGACAGCAGACAGGATGGCATGCACATCAGGTCCACCACACAGACACATGGCTACTACGGACATGGGGATGGCCGCACCATGGCCACCCAGCAGACTTAGGCAGTGCAACGGCCACAGGGGGGGAGTCTGTGACTGCCCCAGAGGTGGGACTTCAGGACCACGACAGGGTCCTCACAGGGATCTGCAGGCTCCCAAACAGGCCTGCACCAGGTGTGCCTGGGATGCCCACAGCAGAGCCTGGCATCAACACAGTTGGGGTCACCCAATGCCGGGGCTCTGGGGTGGACATTGTTCTCTGCAGTGTTTTTGGAGGTTGGCCACACCCTGTGGCAGCCAGTGGGGCAAGGTCAACTGATATTGCATTGGTGTTGCAGTCTAGGGCTGCGGTCATGTCCTCCCACAGGCGCTGTATGTTCTCCATGACTTACGCAGTGCCCCTGTTGTGCTGCTCGGCTGCCTGGTGCACCTCTGCACAGAGTGCATGCACCCAAGCCACGAGCAGCACCTGTTGCTCCATGGAGGCCCAATGCAATCGGATGTGCTCGGCCAAGGGGTCAGCGCCCAAGGGGTGCATGGGTGTGGTGCCAACCCTCCGGTTTCGTACGACCATGCTTCATGGCCCCCCGCTCAGGTGGGAGCTGCACAGTGGGATCCACGTGGGGTTGGGCAATGACAGGCAATCAGATGGCAATGCAGTGCCCAGCCTCCCAATGTCTCCTGCTGTCTGCTGCTGCCACCTCTCCAGCCCCTGTGGGCTGGCCACCGCCTGTGCAGTTGCACTCCCACCTGTGCCACTGTGCCTGCACTCACAGCAGTACCAGGGGCAGTAGCGGGTAGCTGTTCCATCACCAACAGGCCACCGGCCGTGCTTCCAGTGATGGTGGATGGTATGGGTGTCTTCCCCCTAGACAAGACCCCCACCGTCCAGGACAATGGTCAAATCGTCATCAGTGTTGGACTGCACCCTGATCTGTGTCTCTGCACAGAGCATGCCATGGTTGGCATCTCGCTGAAACACAGCCAGGACTTCATCCGCCACCATGCGCAGGACATCTGGCTGGGTGGCGGTGGCATGCTGCAGCCTATTGGGCCCCTGGATCCTCATGGAGGTGGATGGCTGGTCCTCTGGGGCTCGGCAAGCTCCCACAACAGCCGCAGGTGCCCCTGCCACTACATGCTTGTGAGCCGGTGCTGTAAGGGAACACAGATGCATTAGAACTGCTGATTCGATAGGCCCCTGCCCCCACCATACCTATCATGCAGTGATGGGCTCCCTCCAGTCTGGAAGCCACTGCCCAGCACACTCTCGACTGCGCTGTACCACATGGTGACCACCACCAGCTCCTCCTGCACCATGAGCTGTCATGGTGGACTGGCCCCCACCTGTGGCTGACCTGGCAGCCCATATGGCCGCCACCTTTTCCTTGATCTGACACTTGTCGGTGCCCACCTTTTTCTTGAACTCCTGTGCAGACCACTGATGGAAGCCCTGCTGGTTCATGGCCTCCGCAACCTCCTCCCAGGCTGCGGCCCTGGCCTGAGGTGTGCCAGTGGCATCACTCAGCAAAGGCTCCTTGTTGAGGTATGCCTGGAACAGGGCCTCTACCTCCGCTCTTGTAAAATTGGGTCTGCACTTCCAGGCAGGCCCATGCTCCTCACCCTCCTCTTGCTTGGATATGATGCTACCTATGGACATGGGCATGTGGTTAATGGCTGCAGTCACCCACCCCAGCCATCCAGACCACTGTGCTGGACATCCACTCGGCAGGTGCAACAACCCTCTGATGATTGCAATACCAGTCCAAGGCCTGTGCTGCTGTGCAGCACCTTTATAGCGTGCCGCATGCAAATGGGTTGATGCGTAATGGTAATGACATGCAAATGTTCCCATTGTGCTGCGGATAGGCTGATGAGCTAATCTGCATATGACAGCTGAATATCATGCTCTTGCACTTTGTTCAATGGACTTGCTCCAGCGCATGTCATTGCGCAATGCCATGACATGCACAGTGTGCCCTCAGCAACACGCATGAGCCACGGCATATGCTACTGCCTGTTGCACAGCGTGTGCTAGGTGCATTATGAGGGCCATTGTACCCTATGCACTATGGACCCTATGGTGCTGGGGCACCATTTGGCCAATGGTGCTCAAGTGCTATTGGGCCTATGGCACTTGGGTTCTATTGGGCCTATGGTGCCGGGGTGCTATTGGGCCCATGGCACCTGGGCACTATTGGGCCCATGGGGCATGGTGCCTTCATGGCCCTATTGTGCAACATGCTTCATGGGCCCTATAGTGCTCACACACACATTGTGCATGCTGACCCCTGACCTTCACCCTGCCCTATGCCCTCTTGGGACCCCTGCCCCACGTGCTGGTGTGGCCACACCCATGCAGTGCATCTCCAGAGATGCGCGATTGCCACAAGCAGTGCATCTCCGTGCGAGGCACGCATCTCAAGCTCGATGTGCACATGTGCTACTGGGCGCCATTTTGTCCTGCATCTTTGCTGTGGTACCATGGCACATCGCACAGAACCTCGGTCACGTAACTAGAGCCAGCTTGTGCTGGATAACCTGGTGGCCCAGGTGGAGCCCCATGCTGCCAGCCTGTTTGGCTGGGCCAGCAGCCCCTATAGAGACCCAGGACAGAGGTATGGCAGGGCATAGCAGATGGGCTAGTTCAGGACACCTGTGTGCAGCGCACCAGGGAGCAGTGCCGTCACCGGTATGGGGACCTGGTGAGGAGGTACCCAGAGAGGCTGAGGGCGCTGCAGGCATGAGTCCAGAGTGGGGGCCATGCCACAGCCAGGTAAGTGGGCTCTAACTGCATCTGTGCATGACCACTGTTCCATGGGGCAGGCTGGGCTGCATTCCATGCTGGGAGGGGCTTGTCTTTGTGTGCCCTGTGGCATGGTATTGCCAGTCACTTGGTGCACTGCACCACTGCCCTGTGGCCTTGCCTGGCTGGGTTGCACTCTGTGCTTGAGGGTGGGGGCAGTGGGCTCATCCTGTGGCTGTGTTCTGATGTGTGCCTGTCTGTGTTCCCATCATAGGACCTGAAGACCAGAGGAGAGCCAGGGTGGCAGGGGCACCTGGCAGGCCACAGCAGGCCGCTGCAAGCCCATCGGCTGCTAGTGTTGGACCTAGCGGGCATGCAGTGGCAGGACCAGCGTGCACAGCTACTCAGTGGGCAGGTAGGCACTGTGCATTCCCACTCTGTTGTGCGGGGTGGGAGTATGGCCTTGGTCTCCTGTGACTTGTGCCATGACAGCTGTGTTCGGCAAATGGTGCAGTGTGCGTGGGGCCATAGGGTGGCCATTGCACGTGTGTGACAGCTGTTGATGGGCTGGGTGTGCATCCTGCTCACACTGGAGCCACTGCGGTTCCACTGCAGCACCATGCCACCAGCCTGCCACTGTGCTATTGGGTGGCCCTTGGGCAGTGGTTTCCAGTGCTGTGAACTGTCGTGGCTTGCCGAGTTGGTGGCAGACATAGGCCCACCCACTACAGGTGGCCGGGGTGCCACTCCAGGGGCGTGTGTTCTCACTGTCCGCTGTGCACTGGGGGGGCTAGGGTGCTATGGACATGCACTGATCACCTGTCCCTTCCTCTGCCATAGTGGGACCTAAATCTGGAGGGTTACTATATGTTCAGAAAAGATAGGGGGAGGGAAGTTGTGGTGGTGTAGCACTGTTAGTTGGAAATGGCATGGGTATTGGAGGGGGTAGAGGAGGCAGAGGGGAATGTGGAGGCCATTTGGGTCACCTTGCTGATGCAGGGGGGTAAGAGAGTAAAGGTCAGAGTGGTATACAGACCACCAGCACTGGCGGAGGTCCTGGAAGAAAGTTTGGTGGCAAATCTTGATGAACACTGTAGATTAGGAAAGGGAAGGGTAATAGTAATGGGGACCTCAACATGCCAGGAACAGACTGGGGGACTATGACATCACCAGTGGCCAGAGAGTAGAGGCTGCTTGATGTCTCCTAGGATGCATTTCTGACACAACAGGTGGGTGAGCCAACTAGGGAGGCCCAGACACTGGACGTGGTCCTGGCAGACAGTGATCAGATTAGTGGCCTAGAGGTGAGGGACCCATTGGCTGGGAATGATCACACCACAGTCTGGTTCTTCCTGGATCTAGGGGGGGAGGAAATCCAAACAAGGACAGTAGTAACAGACTTCAGGGGTGCAGACTTCAGGGAGATGGGAAGGATCCCTAAAGATCATCTAGACAGGATAAGGCTGGATATGGATGCTGACAGCAGGTGAGGGATCATTAGGAGGGGAATACAGGAGGTTACCAGATCCTGAAAAAGGGAAAGGTGCAAGTTTGGTAAGGCCAGAAAACCCTGCTGGTGGACCCGGAGGTACAGGAGGTGGTGAGGGAAAAGAAGGTGGCTTATAGGCGCTTCAAGTGGTCAAGGAGTGAAAGGGATCAGGATGAATATGAGCTGACAGCTAAGAGAATCACCAGGGTGGTGAGAGCAGCTAAGGCAAAAAAGGAGCAGTCCTGGGCCAGTGGGATCCGGACAGGGGGACAAGGGGTTCTTTAGATACATAGGGGAAAAAAGGAAAGTAAAGGGGCAGATCAGTAAGATAAGGGTAGGGGATGGTTGGGCACAGGAGGTGGGGGAACAGGCACAAGTCCTCAATGAGTACTTTGCCTCACTCTATACCGGGGGGGATGGAGGGGCTAGGTCTTGCGAGGGGAGTGGGAGCAAACTGGAGCAAGCGGTGAAACCGGTAGATACCAAGGGCCCTGATGGGTCTAGGGAAAGGGAGCGGCCAACACAGACAGGTGGGGGCCCAGCAGTGCATGGTGAAAAGGGAGAGAATGAGGCTGAAATACCAGTAGAGAGAGTAAGGGAAGCCCTCAGGTCCCTTTGGATGGAAAAAGCACCTGGGCCAGATGAGATACATCCCAGGGTGCTGAGGGAACTGGCAGATGTCCTGGCAGTCCCTCTAGCGAGCTTTTCAACATCTCTCTGAGGAGTGGGTGGGTGCCCCAAGACTGGAGGGTGGCCCATGTCATGCCAATCCACAAGAGGGGATCAAGAGAGGAGGCGTGAAATTACAGGCCCGTTAGCCTGACGTCGGTGGTTGGCAAGATGATGGAGGGTATTGTCAAGGAAAGGCTAGGGGGTTACTGGAGCAAACTGGGGGCTTGGACAGTAGGCAGCATGGCTTTGTCAAGGGAAGATCATGCCAGATAAATCTTGTTGAGTTCTATGACTGAGTGATGAGGGCCCTTGACCAGGGTAGGCCAGTGGACGTCCTCTTTCTGGATTTTAGCAAGGCATTTGATTCGGTACCCCACAGTGGCCTGCTGGCTAAGCTGAAGGAAATGGGGATAGGGAGACAGTTGCAAAGATGAACAGGAAATTGGCTCTCTGAGCGTACACAGAAGGTGGTGGTTGGAGGGTTAGCCTCATCCCCAAGGTGGGTTACTAGTGGGGTTCCCCAGGGGTCAGTGCTGGGGCCACTCCTGTTTAAAGCCTATATCTCAGACATCAGGAGGGGGATCAGGAGTGAGATGAGTCTCTTTGCAGATGACTCAAAGCTAGGTGCAGTGTTGGATGGGTAGGAGGGGAGGGTGGCCTTGCAGGAGGACCTGGAGGCTATGGAAAGGTGGCCAGGAAAACGAAAACTAAAATTCAACATGGGGAAGTGCAAGGTTTTGCACCTGGGAGTCAGAAATCCAGACCAGGGGTATACCTTGGGAGGAGACATGATTCAAGTCACGGAGGGTGAGAGGGACCTGGGAGTAGTGGTAGATGTCAAAATGAACAACTCTGAGACCTGTAGGAGGGCAGCGGCAAGGGAAAATAGGATGCTGGGATGCATCACCAGGGGAATTACCTCCAGAAAGGCGGAAGTGATCCTTCCACTGTACAACTACTTGGTTAGGCCACACCTCGAGTATTGTGTACAATTTTGGAGACCACATTTAAAGAGGGACATTACACTCCTAGACAGGGTCCAAAGAAGGGCAACAAAAATGATCTGGGGCCTGGGGAAGAGGACCTATGTGGAGAAGCTCAAGGAGCTCGACATATACACACTGGAGGAGAGGAGAGACAGGGGGGACATGATAGAGGTCTTTAAGTACATGAAAGGGATCAATAAAGGAGGCCTAGTCAGGGTGCTCCAAAGGAAGGAGGGTGGGGCAACAAGAGGTCACAGGTGTAAGCTGGAAGGGGGCAGGCTCAAAAGGGAGGAGGAGATGTTATTTCACTGAAAGGGTGGTAGATCAATGGAATGCACTGCACAGGGAGCTGGTAGAGATGAGACTGTGGATGGGTTTAAAGAGGGGATGGGACAGGTACAGGTGGAGGGTAAATCTGACCAGGCACAATACAGGTGGAACATCTGGGACTGGGGACAGTATAACCCAAGGGGGAGGACACCAAAATCAGCCCTCAGTGCAGGTGCTGAAAATCGAGCAGACTCGAGAGACCGTTAGGCCTATTCTGCTGACATTTTAATATGTTAGTATGTTAGGTGTCCGGAGGGGTTCCCACCTGCCTTTGTACTGCCATCTGCTGTGGCAGATAATCCTCATTACATCGCACGCCATGGAGATTGTGGATCAGATCCAGAGGATCCTGCTACGGGACTGGCGCAGGGGGAGGTGCCAGCTGCCGGCGGGACGTGGCCGGCCATGATGTTCCCCAGTCCCCTTCCTGCCTCTATCCTCCCTTCCCCTACCTTCCCCCACCCACCTGTACAGGCTCTGTCCTCTGACCCCCTCCCTCCCTCACCTACCCTCCTTCTTGTTTATGAGTGTTTGTACTGCTGTTTTTCTACTGTTGAATTACATATGTTACTGATTTACCCTTCTGTGTCCGTGGCTGCTTTGCAGCTGGTAAGTGGGTCCATGCTGCAGTGATGTGGTGGGTGGCTGTATGGTACCTCTGTGTCATTGTGTGGGGCGTGCATGGTGGTGGCATGCCCCTCGGTCAGTTGCTGTGCTTTGGAGTGGCCATGGGCTGGCCATTCAGGCTGTGTGGCATATGTGTGGTGGGTGCCATGTGCCAAGCTGTGGATTGCTGTTGTCCGGGTGGCCACGTGCCATCCGGTGGGTGGTGGACAAGGGTACTTGCCCCTGGACATCGGTGCTGCCTGTGCCCTGCATCCTCCACTGAGGAGAGGGGGGACCAGCTGCATGCCTGCACTCCATGTGCAGTGGTCACCTGTGTGCTGGCTGTGTCCCTGCCAGTGTTCCTGGCCTGGTGCCCCCACCTTCCTGCACTGCCCCTCCTTCCCCAGTGCCTGGCTCCCTGTTGTGCTGGTGGCTGTTCTTGCTGTGCCTTGGCGCATCTTTCTCTGCTCCTTACGCATCCCTGGGTGTGCTATGGGCCATTTCAGGTTATCATGCGCAGCCCTCATTCACGCAGTGGCTCAGCGGCTGTGATATTCAGCCGTGTTGTGCTGGCACATGTTGCAGTGTGCAACCGTTGAATATCGCCATCACTGCGCCATTGTGCAGTTGACTTGCTCTGAGCCAGAGTTGTGCCAGCCTTTAACGCATTTCTGTATATCCGGCCCTGAGTGTGAAATCTGCCACAACAATGAAACAAATTAGTTTTCTGAGGGCCAGATATTCAAAACTTTGCCCCAGGGCTAAATTAGTCCTGCCAAGTGGGCAAACTTATCCCACAGCAAAAAGCAAACTATATTCAAAAGGAATAGCCCAGTGTTAATCCTGCTGACTATAGCATGCTCAGGAAGCTGGGCAAACGGGTCTGGGAGTGCAGGGCAAAAATAGCCCGGGAATAAGACTGCACTGAATATAGCAACAGGGAAGTGCAAACTGCAACTGCAGCTAAGCAAGCCAGTGTTGCAGGTGGAGAACATTGTGTGTGATTGCACAGAGATGTCTCACATCTACTACAAACAACAATGTAAGTCACACACTGCAGAACTGTGCTATGCTGAAGTGAGGTTTGCCTGGGGCTAACTTGATTGCACAGTGCTAAGACATTAGCCCAGTGCAAACTGGTTAACCTAGGTCAGCGGGAGCTATAGTCAAAGCTCCCATGCAAATGAGCCTACTTAGGTAATCCATGGGCAAGCAGGCAGATTTGCATTTCATTATGTGCTGCTTAGCATACACTACCATGCAGTTTGCCTGGTGCTACTGCATGGGGCACACAGCTCCACTTTTTGGTCAGAATGGAAGCACAGGCTGGACGCTGCAGGCCACGGCATGCCCATAGCATCCCCTGTTGGTCAGAATGGAAGGATAGGCTGGAAGCAGCAGGAACACAGTTGGTGAATACAGACCTCCCAGCCCCATGCCTTCTGAATCAGGGACAGGGCTTACAAGAACAGGGACAAAGACCCCACATCAGGGACACATCTCACAAAGTGGTACTATTCACCCAGAAAGATGATAGAATAAGGGGATCAGTGTAAGATGTATTGTCTGAAGACTATACCATCTGTAACTTTAATGTTTGACATTATGTTATGATGACAGTCTCCACTGTTCAGTCAACAACACACATTACACGAGGGACAGAGGACAAATGCGAGGCAGATTCAGGGACATCCCTGAACAGTAGGGACAGTTGGAGGTATAGATCCCCCCTCCAATGAATCCCAACCCCGTTCCACATAATGAAACATAATATTCCCTGGTAGTCCAGTGGTACCCCCCCGCACGAATCCCAACCTGGTAAAATATTGAGAAAATAAGTGTTCCCAGGTAGTCTAGTGGTCCCCCCATCCCCCTGCATGAATCCAGATCCCGTAAAACATTAGGAAATAATGTTTCCCTGGTAGTCTAGTGGTCCCCTCACCCCACTGCATGAATTCTGACCCCGTAAAACATTAGAAAATAATGTTTCCCTGGTAGTCTAGTGGTATCCCCAACCACTGCATGAATCCCGACCCCGTAAAACATTAGGAAATAGATTTCCCTGGTAGTCTATTGGTTCCCCACCCGGCAGTGACACCCCCGCTCATCAATATAGTCTCCCACAAATAGAGCCGGCGACTGGCTCAGCCCTCCTCTCACCACCACTGCCGGCTGCCGACTGTGGTATGAATGAGCACTACTGTAATGAAGTAGCCCTCATTTCTCCTTCCTCCTCCTCTTCAGGGACCAGCGCCAGAAGAGGCACACTTCATCCGTGAGGTGGATCGCTGGGCCATCTTCACAGCCGCCGCCCGACCTCTGCCAGGAATCCTCACCGCTCCCACAGTTCTCTGTCCTGGATCCATACCTCAGGTACTGCCTCTACTGTGGACTTGTAAAGCAGGGACATCTGATTGGTACGGCACCCTCACAGGCTGATCCTGATTGATCTGCCTGCTTTCCTTGATTAATCTGATTTGTGTGTCCTTTTGCATTAGTGTAACATTGAAAACTCTTCATTTAGGCACCACCACTACTGTACCAGTTAGACCGGCCAGAACTATTCTGTTTTATTTTCTCCCCCCCCACCCCCTTCCAGGCCTCCTTTAAATACAGCTCTGCTCCTCTTCCCTTTTGCTCTCGCTCCCCATTGGCTCTTTTCCTCTCTGCTCACCTCACTTTGATTGTTTAAGACAGACTATGTTCCTTGCGTCAGCTCTTGTGCCTATACTGTTCCCCCTCTCTCACTCCCTGCTCCGGATAAACTAAGCTGTCCCCTTTTCCTTACTTTGAGCTATATACAGGTTCTCTATCTCCTGATTCCATCTCACCCATCTCCGCACCTCCCCCCCAGGCATTTTCTGATCTTATCTGCTTTTGAGCCACTACCCAGGTCAGTTAAAAATGAAACCTTACTTACTGCTGTTTTTGGTTGTGCCCTCACTTGCTTTGCTCCACCTAACCCTGCCTAGTGGTCCTTTGAATTTTTCGGTCCCCTTCGAATTACATGCCTCCCGACTACCTCTACTCAAACCTTGTTTTGCTGCCCAAGCTCACATGCGACCCCACCCCTCTACTACTAAAGAAAACCTGGATCCACATAGTTGCCTATACCCTAAAGAACTGCCCTCAGTATATGCGTGCTATGTGTCCCATCTTGCGACGCAAACTTTGGCATATCCTACTACTAGCCCTATTGCTCTCAGGTAATTTTCATCCTAACCCTGGACCAGCTTGTACTATTACCAGCCCCCTCACTCATGCCAATGGTATCGTTGTGGTGCACCACAATTTTAGGAGTCTCCTGCATAATTTTACTGAACTAGAAACTTGGACCTCCCTCCACAAGCCTGATATCATCTGCCTCACTGAAACCTGGCTCAAACCCTCCACCCCGGACTCTCAGTGCTCTCTCCCTTCATACAACCTCCTCAGATTTGACAGAGCAGCCCTCAAAAGAGGGGGTTGTATGGCTATCTACTTCAAAGATCACCTCCATCTCTCAGCTATCTGTGCACCTCCTCTTACCCATTGTGAAGAACTTCATGCCCTCCTCACCCTTGGCCAAAAAAAATACACATTATGTGTGCATACAACCCCCCTTCCTGTGGCCTAAAAGGGTTAGAGGAGTTGCTTGACCAATCCTCACTTCTGTCTGGGAGAAACGAGGTCTTCATACTTGGTGACCTTAATTTAAACTGGCTGGTACACCAACAACCATTATTACTAAACAAGATCCAATGTATCGACCTCCACCAGTTGATCAGTGAACCCACCAGAACTGTCCAGCTCTCCACCTCGAGCACTCTGCTAGACTGGATTACAACCAATCACCCAGAAAACATTATCTCCTCCGGCATACTAGTTGATGCCATCACTGACCACTCCCCCACCTTTTTTATATGGGGCAAGAGTTAGCCACCCCCATCTAAACATCGATTTATCACATTTAGGAACTACTCTAACCTCGACCCTCAGGCCTTCCTACTAGACATTTCCTCTATCGATTGGACTCCCCTGCTCAATTCTAGCGATCCCCAGTCCACTCTAAATCTATTCCTGACTCACTTTATTGCTACCCAGGACAAACACTGCCCACTTATAACCCGACAGGTAAAAAACAAGCACACCTGATGGCTTAATCAGATCTTCTCTCCAAACTTTGTCAGAGAGACAAAGGATGGCTCCTTTTCAAAAACTCAGGACTACTAGCCGACCTAAATTCCTATAGAACCCTATGAAATTCCTGTAAGAAGGAAATTAAAAGGGCTAAGAGTGCCTATTGCAAGGATCTGCTAACCAAATCCTAAGGTGATCCCAGAAAATTCTGGTCCCATATAAAGTGCTTCTTCGGTTCAAATCCGGCCCCCACTATTATCAACATGTCCCTAAATGGTGTTCACTGCAATAACCACCTTAGTATTGCCAACTATTTTAACAAACAATTTTCTGACCTTACCAATTATACCTCCTCCTTCCCCATAACTCTGTGATTTACTGACCAACCTGATGCCACCGGGCCCAAATTTCTTTTCAAGTCTGTATCTAGTGGGGAAGTACATAAACTGCTAAACAACATCTCTGAGTTCACTGCTGCTGGGTCAGGCAATCTGGAACCTAAGCTCCTAAAACTAGCTGCCCCATATATTGCCATGCCTCTCACAAAAATCTTTACCCTCTTCCTATGCCGAAGCCATGTTCCTGATATCTGGAAGTCAGCTAGGATCACCCCAGTTTTCAAGAAGGGAGACCATACAAATCCTACAAACTATAGGCCCATGGCCATTCTATCCATTCTCAGCAAAATTCTTGAGAAGCTCATAGCCACATAAACCATTGACTTCCTGCAGAAAAATTACCTTCTTACAACTGCACAGCATGGATTCCATAAGGGTCATAGTACCACCACTGCACTACTCAAGTTTAAATCCGATATCCTAGTTGCCATGGACTCAGGTCTTCTAACGGGTGCAATTTTTATTGACATAACAAAAGTTTTTGCCATTGTTGACCACCACCTCCTCCTTGCTGCTCTTAAATCATCAGGTTTCTCTCCTAATGTCATTGGGTGGTTTAGTAGCTACCTTTCGGAAAGGACACAACTAGTTAAATATAACTCCACCTTCTCTGACAAAGCAACTATTAACATCGGTGTGCCTCAAGAGTCTATCCTTGGTCCCTTGCTCTTTACCATCCTTATAAACAACATCACCACTAATCTACACCAGACTGCCTTCCTGTTATATGCCGACAACATTGTTCTGTACGCTAGTGCGAATACCGTAACTGAAATAAATAAGTGTTTCTCCTAAGAGTTCCTCCAAATTCAATAGTGGCTGTCTAACCATAAACTTGTCTTAAACGTATCCAAGACACAGGCCATACTATTTGGCTCCAAGGCTAAACTCAAACACTCTCAACCTAATTTCAAGGTCCCTGATTTAAATGGCTCATCTGTTTCATGGTACCCTCTTTTAAATATCTTGGCGTCACTCCAGATCCGTCTCTTTTCTTTGATCTCCACATCCAGCAGACCAGTAAGATGGTCAATATGAAACTCGGCATTGCCTATCGCACCAGTTATGTGCTCATCCCTCTGCCAGGCTTGCCATAGCACATGGTATACTCCTCCTGTTGTTCACCTATGGAGTTGCTACTTATGCCTCTGCAGGTAAATCTACACTTCGGAAATGGGATATCGCTAACAATAATATCTGTCGCTATGCTACCTCTTCACACCAGATGAAACACCACTGCCTCCTTTACTCTGAACTGCACTGGCTCTCCCCGTCTGCCTCCAGAGCCTATGCATATTTTTCAATCATAGACAGCATAATCAGAACCCAAACACCTATGCCACTGGCTGGACTATTCCTTAACCAAACATCCAGCTATGGACTACTCTTGACGGCCAATGCCACTGTCCTTGTTCCCAGGTACAACTCTTCCAAAGGTGCTAGAACTTTCTCCTGTCATACCCCTCAACACTGGAACTCCCTCCCTCTAATTATACACCAAGCTCCATCCCATGCCTCATTCAAAAAACTGCTATGTGACCATCTCACAGAATCGGGCCCATGTGCTTATTTTAAATCTCCCTAGTCCTTACGTCTCTCCCCTACCTCCTTCACGCTCCAACTATCCACACTAGAATCTTGCCCCATAATTATGCTAGGCACTTTTCCCCCATCACCATTCTGCCTTATCCTTCCATTTTCACCTGGTCCTCTTTCTCCAATCATGCTATGACTTCCTAAGCCATCTAACCCATCCCTTTCCCATTCTTCCCTATCTCCTATTTATTCCCCTATCCTCCAATATCCTTCCTGCTTTGACCTTTATAGTATTTTAGTCATTATTGTATTACCCTACTAGATTTGCCTTCTGTGTTGCCTCTGTGCCCTGTTTATTGTATTGCTTTTTGTATTTTTCTTCAGCCATTGCTACCACACTCAGTTATTACCTGTTGTTTTTCCCAGCCTGCACTGTATTACAATTGTACAAGTATTGATTGTTTTATTGTCTACACTGCACTGTTTTCCTTTTTTACAAGTATGGATTGTTTTATTGTTTACACTGCTACTCCTGTTTCTCTTATGTATTATTTCTGTAATCTCCCGGGTCGTGCCTGAAAATAGTCATTGCCATGGCTAGTGCACCATACCCGGTCAACAAAAACTAAATAAATAAATATATTTACCAACTGTTGGCATACCAAAGATTAATAAATGATTAGATGATGTGCTAAAATTAATAAACTTGCTAAAATGGTTCAGAATTATGCAACACATATTATGTATTACAGAATAAATGGTGGTGCATTTGATTGTTTTATATTTTAGTGTTTGGCTTATATCTTTCTAACATTAACTAGAAAGCAATACAGACCAAGAAGAAAATCATCCCACACAATGTCACCCTGAAACCAAACCACAGACTGCACCATCCTAACCCGCAGCTGAGATCCAGACTATATCCCCAAAATTTTTATGCTAGAACAATGAAATCTATGGTTGCCAATTAACTGTGTTCAAAGAATACTGGCTCACAACAATAAAATTTGTACTTTGTACTCATAATTTTTAGTGTTTTTTTCACCACCTTTTCAACAGTTTATTTTTAAGGTCCTTAGATGAACACAGTGGATGAGAAGTGTCATGTCCACCTCCAAACATGTTTTATGTTGTAACACCATAATACCATTCAAAAGGTCAGATAGCAAATCTATCACTCCTGTGGATGTAGCAGAGACTCGACTTGTACGTTTTGAGAATTTGGGACATAAATGTTGAAAAATGGGGCAGCTGTTGCGGTACGATTATGTTGGTATGCACATACAGCTGGACTACAGGACTCTGTAAATGCACATGATGCATTGTAGGGGATTTGTGTGATGACCAAAGTGCACTACACCAAATTGTGTATACACACTACAGCATATTCATGCATTGAGCTAACATACATAAGTCTGTTGTATGGTACTTGTGTAGGGCAAATCGCACACCTACATCATTCACAAGCGGGCTGCGCTTCTTCATCCAGAAGTGGGTTGTACTTTGGGTATCATGGATTTTTATCTTTACCCAGAAGTGGCTGTGTATATCTTGTAGTGTGACCATGTATCTTTACCTGCAGGAGCACTGCCCTACAGGGGCCAGTACTTCAGCAGCTAGAAGTACTGCTATAATTTCTGTTTATTAACTTTCTCAAAAAGAAAGGAAATTCATTGTAAAAACCTGTGTCAATGTACCTGTTGCAGTTCGTCTTAATGCCATAAATGTAGGGAAATGTGATATTAGGGATTACAGCCTGAACTCCCCACCCCATGAAATAACAAACAGGACAAGACCACACTAGCAACCATAGACAGCCATCATCAGGTATGAAAAGCAACATATAACTGTCCTCAGTCAAAGGATCGATCATGGCAGAGTATTGGTAAGGTCAACCACTGTATATGAGTAGACACAGGAACAACAAGAATTTGTCAATGCTGAATGTTGGCTTGCTGGAATTGGCATTTGCAGTGCAGGAGTTAGAGAGAAGGATAAACTGGAATGGCAGTGAAATACTGAACTAACACCAATCCCCCCCCGAAGAGACTGAAAGGCATTGGGGGTGTACCTTTGGGTTGTCAGCCATAACGCTTACGCCATTCCACCTCACCCCAGCATGCAGATTGCAAGAGGTGTTGCGGTGTGCCTTGGGGTCTTCAGCCCTTATGCTCACACCATTTCAATAGGAAATAAGATGAGATGGGTGCAGTATAGGAGAATCATGTGAATGTTAGGACCGAAGACCCCAAGCCACACCTTGATGCCTGTCAGTGGCTGCAGGGTAGGGGTGGAATGCTGTGAGCATTACAGCCAACAAACCCAAGTCACACCCACAATGCCTGTCAGTCTCTACAGGGTAGGGTGTTATGGTTGGAAACTCTAACACTCCTGGTGTTTATTGGTATTTTCACTCCAAATTTTCAGCATGGGCTTTTTGGAATCCCACCTCATGTACACTGCTGCTATTATTTCATTATTCAATCCTGAAAGGTGATTTTGCACAGCGACTGTGCCATTTGGCACCACAGGTGCAGAAGCACTTTTCAGGCAGGATGTGAAAAATGACAGCTGTACTGTTCATGAAGAGGTAAGAAAAAATGGCAATGTTGAAAATCTGGAGTGAAAATATGAAAAATTGTCGATGTTAAGAGCGTGCATAGAAACTGCACAATGCACGCCCGTAACACAATCATGTTTTGGAATTTTTTCATCAAATTTTCAACATGGACATTTTGGGACCTCCTGTCATGAGCAGTGACACTGTGATTGTGTTAATCTGTCCCAAAGTTTGACTTCCCACAGCAGCCTCATCATTCTGCACCACAGGTGTGAAAACACATTTTGGGAAGGATGTGAAAAATGACAGCTGTACTGTTCATAAGGAGGTATGAAAAAATTGCAATGTTGAAAATTTGGAGTGAAAATATTAAAAACTGGTGAAGTTACAAATGTGAGTAGAAACCACACAATGCATGCTCATAATGCAGTCATTGTTTGGAATTTTTTCACCAAATTTGCAAGATGGGCCTTTTGGGACCTCCCCTCATGAACACTGGCACCGTCGTTTTGTTAATCTGTCCCAAAAGGTGATTCCAAGCAGCAATCATGAAATCATCTTTCGGGACAGAGAAATGAAATGACAGTGCCAGTGTTCACAAAGGTGGGTCCCAAGAATCCCATGTTGAAAATTTGGGGCCAAAATTCCAAAAAATGGCTGAGATATCAACCTAAGCTGAACAACCCCCACCCCCTTTGACTCCTATTATATGGCTTATCTTCAATTCTTCATTTTGTGATTCAGCTTTGCAGAGTGCAGACATGTCCTGGTCCACAGAATATGATGGAACCCAACCTCCAAAGGTAAGTATGGGGTGAGGGGGGTGAGGGGAGGTGGGTATACAGAGGGAAGGTTGGGTTGGGGAGGGGATGGCGACACAATGATGGTTACAGGTTAAAAACAGCGAAGGATGGTTTTCTTCTTCACAGGGAAATTTTTTTTTTATTAATGTGGGCACACTGGGGGGGGGGTACCAGTGTACCACAATACTGGGGGAGGACATGCTGAAATGGGGACTGGGTACCCCGATGTCAGCAAGTCATGTAGAGGGATTTTGGGGGGAGGGGGCCCATCAGACACTGGGAGTGGGCATCTCAGGGTCAGAAGAAAATAAAAAAAAATGTTGGCACACCGGGGTAGGCTCTTAGTGTGCCACATTAATGGGGGGAGAGGGATACATGTCAACATAGGGACTGGGCACCCTGATGTCAGCTTTTCAGAAGTGTGTGATGGGTGGCAAGAGCCATCATGTTTTGGCACACTGGGGTGGGCTCCCAGTGTACCACATTTAATGGGGGGAATACATGATGACACAGTGATTGGGAACCCCCAATGTCGGCTTTGCAGGACTGTGTGGTGGGCAGTAGGAGCCACCATTGTGGAAAGCTGCTCTGCAGCTACATTATTTATTGAAATGTTTCACCAGGAAAGGCACACTGAGAAAACATGTTGCTCATAACTACAGCCATGTGCATTACTATGCACTGTAATGTGCATGGCCAAAGTCTTGTTATCTGCCGCTGCAATGACAAAACTGCACCTGATTGCAGCGGCAGATTTCTTTCAACTTTTTGACTCCCTTTGAAGTTTTCTGTCATTGGCAGCTTTCTCACTGATTGGCAGCTGGGGGACACACCCACTGAAGCACCCCCTGCATTTGCCACAACACTGACACACCTCTGAAATGTGCTACTACCACAAGATGTTGTTTACGCATGCTCGCAAGTCAACATAAAAACAGTAGTGATAGACAAGGAGGGAGGGTGTGGTGTACAAACACACTGACAAAGCAGAAGGGGAGGTAGCCCCACTAGGCACAAGGGTCCGACACTGGCTTGCATGCCAACAATCCATGTTTTGAGTTGGATGTCAAATGAGGGGGCATAAGCCAGTCTTAATGTTTTTTCAAGCAATTAGCACCCATTCCCTGCCCTTAGACCTGCCACCCTGCTCATCCCAAAATCAAGTGCTTATGAGGCAAAAAGATATGCTGCCGGGGGGGGAGCATTCAGGGATCAGAATAGTAATGTAGTGAGGGGAGAATAAGCAACTGATGAGTAGACTGATAGTTTCTGGGGTGGCAGGGGGTAAAACTGGAGAGGCTAGGCTAGTTACAGTTTACAGAATTTATCTGGGTTTCCTCTGTGGTAGGTGTTGTGCTTTGGGTGTTGGTTGCCCTCCTGGCAGTACGAGGCAAGGTATAGGCTCTGTTGGGGGTTTTGCTGCCCTCTCTGCTTATGGAGTCACCAATTGCAGTCAAAGTAGTTGGTTGTTTTGGTGCTTTCTTGCACCCAGTGCATGTTGGTTGGAAATCCTCAGTAGCTGGGTTGGAGGTAGCTGGAGCTTGCTTCAGTGGATTGAACATGTTGGCAGTTGGGAGAAGTGTCTCCACTGCTGGGCTTTTTGAGGAGCTGGGAGATGGGGAGCCATATTGCCAGCTGCGATAGGGATTGGCATGTCATACTATGCCCAGTCTAACCTCTGCCTTGTGACTTTTTTCCCTCATCCTCTTCACCTACTGTGAGTCATCGAGTCATCATCAGGGTCTGCTTGACAGGACAGGGAGGAGAAGGCACTTTGAGGTGCAGTAGCATCAATAACGTGTTGGTGCACCAACTGCATGTTGCCATCATAGGGTGAGGCTGGGAACTGGTAGTTAGACCATTACCTGGATATAAACCCCCTCTATGGCCTCCAGGGAGTCAAACTGAAATGTAGCTCCACTGTGGCTGATCCTGAGTTGGGCAGGATATCTCAGTGAGGTTTTGGCCCCCTGGTGATATAGCTACTATCTTACATGGCCATACACTCACTGCCTGGCCAAGAGCTCAATGGAAAAGATCTGAAATAAGGAGAGTCAGTTACACTCCCAAGATGAAAGGTCCATGCTCTCATACCAACCTTAAATGTTGTGCTTGACTGGATATCAGAATAGTCTGAGTAAATTTGGCCTTGGATGGCCACCTTGTCACACCAAGGAGCTAGGGATCTGTGAGCCCTCTCAATCTCCACTATCAAGCAGTTGAGCTCATTTAGAAGGGAAGGTATTAGGTGCTGTAGGAATGGAATCATGTACATGCCCTCCTCACATTCTGGCAAGCCCACCAAATGGAGGCTGGACCTCCACACCCTTTTTTTGAGGTCCTCAACCTTTGAGAGCAGGTATCTGATCACTCTATCCTGTTTTAAAGGCAACCATTCAGCTCTCCATCTAGTTTGGTCAGTCTGTGTCCAGTGCCTCCACACACTGGTCCATTGCTGCCAGATCCATGTTCATCTGAACTACGGCCACTTTCAGGTCTGCCATAACCTACAGGATTCTTTAGCAAAGAGGAGTTATATTGGCCTGGTCTCCCTGGATCACTGGCAAGGCTGCCATTTGAATCTGAATCCTGCATGCATACACTATCCAGATGGCCAGTGCCAGGACTGCATGTCTGCCACATTCAGTTTTGGTGGCAGTGAGGAGAGTATACAACAAAATAAATTAGTCTCTCAGAGCAACCCAATGTCAGCAGCATTTGAAACTAGTATCTTTGGATTCAGCACAATGGGGCAAATGAAAGTTGCCTTGTACTGCACTATAAACCTCACAGTAATGAGACAGATGGCTAATGATTTGCCAGAGAGAATCTGGAGCTGTTAAGCTACCATTTTGCTGGCAGCTTGCCTTGCCCCCATTTTTATGTTTGGTTGCACGCATGTGCAAGAAACATAGTGCCACCATACAAGAATTTGTAGGTGTGCTTCCCTACTTCCAATGCCCTGCTGCCTTTTGCAGGCACGGCCCCACCGCGCCAATGAAAGTAAGAGCTGTCTAAGACAGCGTTTGCAAATGCAGCAGTGTACAGTTGAAAAAAAAGGACTGCATCATGTAGGCAATTTGCATATTGCATCGGCAGTATGCAAGTACTATGTCAAGACCAGTGAAAGAGCTGTCATAGACAGCCTCTCCCTGCCCTAAACAAGCAACATGCTGGGAGCCCACCCCAGCATGCTCACGCTGCCTCCCACACACACAATATGGCTTGACAGGGTGCCCAAACCCCTGCCGGCTGAGCTGCACCTCCCCAACAGAGTTTTTATGTGCCACACTGGGAGCCCACCCAGCATGGCAAAAATCTGTAAGGCCAACAGGGTGCCCAATTCCCCATCGGCTCCACTGCCCCCTCAAACAGCCTTTCAGGTGCCATGCTGAGAGCCCACCCCAGTGTGGCAAATGTCTGTCTGCTGCCCCCAACACACTCCAGGTGCCACACTGTGAGCCCACCCAGTGTGGCAAGCCTCTTTACGGGTTGATGAGGGTGCCCAACTCCGTTGGCTCCGCTGTTCTGTGTGTTCTTCTAGCTGCCACGCTTGAGAGCCCACCCCAGCATGGCAAACGTCCCACGTCATCTTCCTAAAAGAAAAGAAAACCTAGAAAGAAAAAATTTTCCTCACTGACTGTCTTGACCCTTCCCACCCCGCCCACCCTCTGCGCACCCTGCCTCCCCACACACCACCCTCACCCCATACTTACCTCTGGATTCCAGCGTGATAATCTTGGTGGACCAGGAACACGCCTGCACTCCTCAAAGCCGACCGCCAACTGAGGAAATGCCGAAGTGGTATAATGGAATAAATAGGGTTTTTCAACTTTGATGCGTATCTCAGGCATTTTTGGGAATTTTCTGCCAAATTTCAACGTGGGTTTTGGGACCCCACCTCATGAATTCTTGCACTGTCATTTTGTTATTCATCCTGAAAGGTGATTTCACATCACTGCGCAAAACCACCTTTCAGGACTGATGTATGAAATGACAGTGTCACAGTTCATGAGGTAGGCCCCCAAAAACCCTATGCTGAAAATCTGAGGAAAAATTTCCCAAAAATAACTGTTTAACGAGCGTGCATTACACAGTTCTTACGCATGCTCGTAAGTTTTCAAATTTTTAATATTTGCACTCCAGATTTTCAACATTGCCATTTTATCACACCTCCTTATGAGCAATACAGCTGTCATTCTTCACATCTCACCCAAAATGTGTTTCCGCGAAAGTAGCGCACAATGGCGCAGTCGGTGTGCGAAAATCAATGTTTGGGACAGATTAAGAAAATCACAGTGACACTGTTCATGAGCAGAGGTGTTAAAATGGCTATGTTGAAAATTTGGCAAACAAATTCCCAAAAATGACTGTTTTACCAGCTTGTGTTGCACTGTTCCTACGCACGCTTATAAGTTTGCTAATTTTTAATATTTGCACTCCAGATTTTTAACATTGTCATTTTGCCACACCTCCTTATGAGCAGTACAGCTGTCATTTTTCACATCTCCCCAAAATGTTTTTCCATGCATGTAGCGCACAATGGCGCAGTTGGTGTGCGAAATCAATGTTTGGGACAGATTAAGAAAATCACAGTGACACTGTTCATGAGCAGAGATCTTAAAATGGCTATGTTGAAAATTTGGTGACAAAAGTCCATAAAATGACCGTGTTATGAGCTGGCATTACACTGTTTCCATGCACCCTCGTAAGTTCATGAATTTGTAATATTTTCAGTCCAGATTTTCACCACTGGCATTTTTCCACACTTCCTTATGAACAGTACAGCGGTAATTTTTCACAACATGGCCGAAATGTGTTTTCACACTTTCTGCACAGAAATGTGTGGTCACTGTGGGAAATCACTGTCCGGAACAGATTTAGAAAATGACAGTGACACTTTTCATGAGTGGAGGTCCCAAAATGCCTGTGTTGACAATCTGCTGTACAAAATCCCCAAAGTAATTACATTAAGGGTGTGCGTTGCGCAGTTTCTATGCACGCTCGTGACTTCACCAGTTATTTAACTATTTTCACTGCAGATTTTCAACATTGCCATTTTTTACACCTCCCCATGAACAGCACAGCTGTCATTTTTCACATCCTGTTCGAAATGTGTTTTTGCACCTGTGGTGCCAAATGCCATAGTCGCTGTGCAAAACAGCTTTCAGCTAGCAAACTGATATTACCACTGTTCATAAGGTGGGGGTCACAAAAAAACCCATGTTGAAAATTTGGAGTGAAAATACCAACGAATGGCTGAGGCGTTAGGGTTTCTGACCATGACACCCCACCCTGTAGAGACTGACAGGCATCATGGGTGTGACTTGGGATTATCACCTGTAATGCTCATACCATTCCAACCCCACCCACACCCTGCAGCCAGTGAGAGGCATCAAGGTGTGCCTTGGACTCTTCAGCCCCAAAGTTTACCCCATTCTCCTATACTGCAGCCATCCCACCATATTTCCTGATGGAATGGGGTGAGCATGAGGGCCAAAGACTCCAAGGCACACCGTAACACTTGTCAGTGTCTGCAGGCTAGGGTGTGATGAAATGACATGGCCGTTATGCCTGACAACCCAAAGGCACACCCCACCAATGCCAATTCCAGCAAGCAAACATTTGGCATTGACAAATGCTTGTTTATCCCTGAGATGAAATAAAATAATTAAATGGTTTAACATCCCCGGACATTCTTATTTAGGTTTTGGATAATAATTGGATTGAAACAGAAATCCAGAATCAGATCATCATATTAACTCTTAGGCTGCCGCCGACATGATACCTTGTCCTAAAAACCTATGCGTTCTAAATCTTCCGGCAGCCTAAATGAGGGAGGGATGGAAGAAGAAGTGTAAAATGGGAATAGGGGAGTTCATCCAAATAAAAAGCAAAACTGGAGACCTGAGAGTCTTGGCACTCAGTTCATGTTACATATTGTGGCTGTTGCAGACACTAATTGTAAACATAATGAGACATATCATCAATTATTGCTAAAAAGGAATAAAAAAACAGGCCCTAAATGATTATGCAATTAGTACATGAAGCTGCAGCATCCCTAGAAAAGGAGTCAGTATAAATTCATAAAAAAGAATATAGCTACAACGATACGTTATCACAGGTACTATTGATCTTTGAAAAACAAGGAGATGGAGTTCTAAGAGTCCATAGGAGGTTAAGGGTTGAATAGTTACCGTTTGGTAAAAATGTATGCCAGAGTTCAACCAACAGGAGCTTTGTTAGTTGAACCCTGGCTTCAATTTTTGTTTAAAAAAAAAACATTTAAACTAAAAAAAAATATTCAAAAAGATGCTTTCAAGAGTTGAACGGAGCAGTTCCTTACACTTTCCTTAAACTGACATTCCCAATTCCTTTAGCAAAAGAGCATAGACAGCTAACAAGAAAGGTGAAGGGATCTCATGGCCAACCCTTTGGTGGCAAGTTATTTGCCCTTACTTTCTTAAGGGGACATCATTAAAAAATTTACAAGTGCCACTGACGACCTCCAAGGTAGTTAAAGGACCTTTCTGTTTGTTGGTTTAAATCCATAGAACTGTGCTCTTTAAGCTCCCAACTGCTTAGAAATTCATTTATTATCAGTTCAAAAAGATAGGACAATTTTATATCATACAGTGTGTTATCATGTCCAACAAATTTACAAATCTGTAGAAGCTAGATTTTATTTATGCTGTTTAACACTCTTTCAGGTTTTACTTATTTAGTGCTGGTAACCATGTCCCTATTTTGGCTGCTTTACGGGGAAATGTCTCACTCAAGCTTATGTAAATAGAACACATGATACAAACTGACACTCTTATAAAATCACCTACCAAATGGTGGGGACAACATTGCTGCACTTGATCCCTTAAAGAATTCCTTCCTAGAATTCATCGTGTACCAAAAAACATATAAACCTGTGCCAGCTGAAAACATAGCTCAAAAATGTTTTCCTTGCAACTTTCTTATTGTTAGAGTTTACCTCATAATTCAGTTTGGAAAGTTGAATCAATAGAGAAGCGCATTACACCATAATTTTATCAAGCATATTTAAGATTTTTTATGTATATACATATGACTGAGATCCATAAATAATTACTGGCTACCATTTTTTTCCATAGAGAAAGCCGGTTATAATTTGCTGTTATAACCAGCTGGGCTGGTTATAATGGCAAACAAGCGCCAGCTTTCTCTATCAGAAGCGCGAGACACAAACACCTGCAAAAGAAGCTGCTTTAGTCACTCACACTCTGTCATCCATGTTTCTCCTGTTGGCTCCATCGCTCCTCTCAGTGGTTCAGCTCAAAACTGAAATATTGAGGCAGTCTCCATAAAAATCTTTAACTGTTCTGCAAGGAAGAAGCGACAAAAAAAAAAAACTTCCTCTTGATCATTCACACGAAGACGACTAAACATAACAAAAAACACTGCAGAAAATGTTAACATGAACCCTAACCCACACTATCCTAATCTTCTTCTCTCCTCACGCAATGTGAAATCAATGGTGAACTACCAGGCAATACCATAGAAACCGGAGCACTTCCTAGCAACCCCAGACCAACTGGAACCCTCCAGACTGAACTGAAAACAGGACTTTATACTTAAAACTTTTAAAAAGTATTGCTAAAAAAGTTAAAAATGTTCTTACTTAAACATTTGTTTCACGTTTAACATTTCAGCAAAAACCTTCAGAACTGGGGAAAAAAATGGCAACCGCCACAACGTTACTCCATAAGTGACTAAGTTTCAATATATCCGGTCTTTAAATAAGACATCTACTGAAAGTGTTTCTTTAGAAAACAATTTTATTGTTTGAAACACAAAGTATTAAAACCACTACACTGTCTCTTTACTGCAATAAAACCTTAATAAATTACCATACTACAGTTTTCTTAATCACAGCTTTTACAATCATGGGGGATACGGAAAAAATGAAGCCAGTAATTATAAAAAACAGAATAGGTGGTGGTTGTTAAATCACACACACATACTCTCAGTGTGGGATGCTTAATAAACCCCTCAGGCTTCACCTCGGGGTTTATGTGGCATCCCAAACCTCGTGTGTGTGTAAAATTCTCATTATAACCACCTCCCTATACATTATTCTCTATTTTATAACTGACCTCATAAGTGTGCAGTAAATATATAAAGGAAATTCAGTCTGCTTCATCAAGCCACTGAAATACATTTCAACAAATAATTATACTCCCACCATTGTCTCATACAGTCTTTCTCTAACACTTCATCTTGTCACTGCTAAGTCATAACAGAATGGCCATTCAGGTTATGTGCTTGATATTCTGTATAGATATGTTATTAATGGCATTAGAAACATAGAAACATAGACTTTGATGGTAGATAAAGACTGCTTGGCCCACTCAGTCTACCCATTTCCCTACCTAGTGTATAAGATGCAGATCCTAGTTAACCAACAGCCTGCTTCCTCCTACCCCCAGTAGAATTTCCTTATTTCTGTCCTATGCATCCTTGAATTCCCCCACTGATTTAGACCCCATTACCTCCTCAGGAAGGCCATTCCATTCATCCACCACCCACTCTGTGAAAAAATACTTCCTCACGTTGTCCCTGAGCCATCCCCTCCTTATCTTCAAATTGTGCCACCTTGTCCTTGAACATCTCTTTTTCTGAAAGATGCCACCATCTTGGACTCTGTTTATTCCCTTGAGGAACTTGAAAGTTGCTATCATGTCCCCCTGCTCCCTCCTTTCCTCAAGGGTATACATATTAAGCTCCTATAGTCTCTCTTCCATATGGCTTCTGGTGCAGACTCTGCACCATTCTAGTTGTCCACCTCAGGACCGCCTCCATCTTGTCTATGTCCTTGCAGAGATGAGGTCTCCAGAACTGCATGCAGTACTCCAGATGGGGTCTCACCAACTGTCTGTACAGAGGGATAACAACTTCCTGTTTTCTAGTGTTGATGCCTCTCCCTGTGCATCCCAGTATTCCCCCAGCTCTCCTTACTGCCTTCTCACATTGCTTGCCTTCCTTCAGGTTGTCTGATATGACTTCCCACAGGTCCCTCTCCATTTTTGTTGTTGTTAGCACCCCCTCCAATTATGTACTCTTCCCCTGGGTTTTTGTTTCTCAGGTGCATTACTTTGCACTTCTTTGCACTGAATCTAAGCTGCCATACATTTGGCCATTCCTCCAACCTTACCATGTCTCTTCTCATCCTTTCCATCCCCTTGTGTATCAGCCCTGTTGCAGATCTTTGTGTCATCTGCAAAGAGGCATACTTTTCCTTCCAGCCCCTCCATAATGTCACCTAAAAAGACACTAAAGAGGACCAGTCCCAGTACTGAAACCTGTGGTACTCCGCTAGTAAGCCCCCTTACTTCAGAGAGTACTCTGTTTATTATTACCATCTGTGTCCTGTTGTCCAGACAATTTTTTAACCAGGCTACCACCCTGGGACCCACTCCCAGGCTGGCTAACCTGTTTATTAATCGTTTGTGTGGGACTGTGTCAAATGCCTCGCCAAGCCCGTGCCCTCCAGAAACAATCAGATACAGCTCTGACCCACCACCCAGTGAGTGCTGTTCTTCCTTTCAGCAAGACAACCTGCACAACAGTTTAACAGAAAACATATCCTGTAAAAAAACATTTAAATCAGAGAAAAATAAAGCAGTTGAGCCCAATACTTATGATGCAATCCTCCCCCTGACTCAGCCTTATACAACCTGGTGGTCTGTGATCTGAAGGCAATCAGAGCAAACCAGTTTCAATCACCTGAGGCACTGTCTGAGTCAAATACACAACTTCACTAATCTGCCCTAAACTGCAGGTCTTACCATGAAAAATCCTCAGCCACCAGTGAATACTTTATTGTTCCAAAAATAGTTTGATGGAAAATGTCACCAAAATATAGTAAGAAATGTATGTATTTATGTATGTATGTATGTATGTATGTATTTATTTATTTATTTATTTATGTCTTTGGAGACTGGGTAAGTGCACTGATCCAGAGGACCATTTTTCATCACAACTCAGGCCACAAGGTGGCTAAAAATAGGTAGAGATTTAAACAGTCAATTACAAGATACAATACATGCACACCCAACAGCTGGTGGCAAGGGTGGAGAGAGAGAGAACAGTGGTAATGCAATGGAAATGTGCAGACAGGGTAGACAGGTAATACTATAGCAGTATATACATAAGCATAGCCAAATTACAAGCAGTAATGGTATATAGGTACATGGTCCAATTCAAGTACAAGTGGGAAAAAACAGTTGCTGTAATAAAAATTCAAATAGAAAAACAATCACAGCTCATAACATCAAAAGGGCAAAACAGGAGGAAAGGAGGCAGGGGTAGGCTTGGGGTGAGGGTAGAAAGGAGAGAGGTGGGAAAAGGGGCAGGCTAGTGGGGGCAAGAGGGGGTATAAGTGCTGTAGGACATCAGGTGAAAGTCTGAGTACTATTAGAGCATAGTAGAGTTGTAGACCCTAGAACTGCTGTAAGGAACAGTGACATTTTGCAGCAGTGAGGAGTCGGGTCTTCAAATTATGTTTAACAGCTAGGTGGGAGTGGGATGCATGAACAGAAAGGGGGAGCTTGTTCCATATGGAGGGTGCTGTGACTGAGAAAGCTCAGGTTCCCATGGTGGTGGAGGCACGGGGTACTTCTAGCGGAGGGATAGAGGATGCCCTGATATTCCTATGGACAACTCTACCTGTCAAGAGGGGTGAGGAAGGGAACATATGTTGGTTCCTGAGGGAGTTGTCCACCAGATAGACCATCGCATAGTCAAAGCGACCTTGTATGGTGAGCCACCCAAGTGACTAGTAGAGTGAGCAGTGGTAGGAGCGTGGTAAGGGGCTTGAAGGACGAACCAGCAGAGTTATATGTCGAGTTTAGCCACTTGTGCAGGGTGGTGGATAGATGTGAGTAAACTGGGGAGCAGTAGTCAAGGAGAGGAAGTACATTGCCATGTGCAATGGGCAGGTGTGCTTTGGCAGATAGGTAATATTTGTGGTGGTACATGGTGCCTAGCTTCTGGTGGATCCAACACACCATATGATTGACATGTTCTGAGAAAGAAAGGAAGGGGTCAAGGGTAACACCTAGTTTTTTTTTTTTTATTTAAAGTTTATTGAAAAAATGTTTAGATTTTCCACCACAACATGCAATGGAAGACATACATGAACATGAACAAGATACATTAGACAAGTGATAACCTGAGTCAGCCCCCCCCAAACCAGAACCTTCCCCCTCCCTACCCATATTGAGCACAAAAAGTTCATCATAGAACCTTCTTGACACTATTCAAGTGCCGACTTAGTAGACTGGGCACAAAAAAGCCTAGTAGCCGGGTTAACCTTATTGTAGAGAGTATAAAGTATATAAGGGGTCCCAGATTTTCTTGAATTGCTCCATTCTGTTATTAAGGCAGGCAATGGCCCTTTCTGTGCTAAGATTCGCCAGAAGCTCAGACAGCCATTCATTATGGAGAATCTCCCTCTAGTAGGTCCAGTGTCTTAATATAAGTTTTTTTAACTGACATAGCTATTAAAGTTATGTGATACTTGTGAACTCGCACTTTGACCTCAGATAGATCACCCACAATGCATACTGCGGGAGTAAACAAATCATTAAGCCCCAGCATGGGATCTGTAGACTGCTTAATGGCAATTCAGAGGGGAGATACTTTGAAGCAAAACCAAAATGCATGAAGAATCGTTCCTTCCTCCAACAAACATCTGGAACAAGTTGGGGTGGGTTTTAGGCCCAATTTGAATAACCGTGAAGGTGAGTAATATGCGTTATGCAGGATATACAGTTGCATTAATCTAAGCCTGTCTTGAGTCATGAATTTATGACAGTTATGCCACAGTTTCAGCCACTCCTGTGTTATAATCTGGAAACAGGGAGGCCCATACCTCTGTGGGCCCGGAACTGCCAGGAATTTCCAGTCATGGATAGTACTGTAAATTGCCGAGACTGCGTCAGGATGACCACACAGTTTTAAGAGTTCTTGGCAGAAAGGGATGCCATTCACCACTGGAGGGGTTTTACCCAGGGCTTTCATTAGAGAGTGTCGTAATTGCAAAATACAAAAATTGTATTTATTAGTGATTTCCAAACGGATGATTAAATCTTTGAGTGGGAGCCATTCTCTATTGTCCATAATAAAATTAGAGACTTGCATGTCTTGCAAACTGTGTATCCAATTGGGAAGAATGAATTTGCCTTCTATTTGAAATTGGGGATTCCCCAGTATGGGTTGATTAGGATCTCTGCCTGGTTCATACCTGAGGTACCGGCAAATCTGGGCATGGACCCTTAGTGAAGTTATAATAGTGGGGTTCATAGCTTTTAATGGAAGAAGTTTCTGCTTGGCAAATAGTAATCCCTCTGGTTTCAGGCCATATGTACAAATTAGCGTAACCTCAATTTTAAGCCAGGCAGGGGCAAAGTCTAGGTTGTCCATCGTTAGCCATCTTAGATACTTATTAATATGACTAGCCCAAAAATACGAAGGAAGGTGGGGGAGAAGAAGTCCCCCTTTTGCCTTGGGGGAAGCCAATTTATAGTAAGCTATCCATGGGGGTTTATTATGCCAGATGAATTTTGTGATGAGAGATTGAATTTTAGTGAACCATGACATTGGGAGGCAGATGTTGAGCATTGAGAGGGGATAAAAGATCCAGGGAAAAACATTCATTTTAATTAAATTTATTCTGCCCCACATTGACAGGGGAAGGGAAGACCATCTATTGAGATCTAGGGAGATCGTGTGAAATAGGGGGTCGAGGTTTAACCTGATAATATGACCAGCACACCTGGTTAATTCAATACCCAAGTATCTCAGTGATTCATACTTCAAACTTAACCCCAAGGCCAGAATATCTGCCTTAAGGACGTCATGATTTAAAGGGAAAACCATGGTTTTGCCCACATTCAGTTTGTCATTCGAAATACTGCTGAACTCCTCAATAATCTCTAGCATTGGGGGTAGGGAAGTTTTGGGATTTGCAATCTGTAGGAGGAGGTCGTCCACGTAAGCTAAAACCTTCACCTCACACGGGTGGATAGGGATCCCCTGCACCTCCTGACAAGTTATTAATTTATGGATTAGTGGTTCCAGATAGATGTTGAACAACAATGGAGACAAGGGGCATCCCTGTCTGGTTCCAAACTGTAATGTGAACACCTCAGAAATCACCCCATTACAAGCCACTCGAGCAGAGGGGGAGCGGTATTAGGCCTTGACCCATTCAATGAATTCTGCTGGGAAGCCAAAGGCTTCGAGAGTGGAAAACAAATAACGCCAGTTAACCCTGTCGAACACCTTCTCAGCACCCAGCAAAACCAGCACAGCTGGATAAGGTGCATCCCTACACACCGAGAAGATGTGCGACAGGGTACGCATGTGGTCTGAAGATAACCTTCCCAGCATAAAACCGACCTGCTCAGGGAAAACCAGGATACTGATTACAGTATTAAGATGGTTTGCCATCACCTTGGATACAATTTTTATGTCTATATTCATAAGGGAGATGGGTCTATAATTAGTGACCTTGTCAGTGGCCTTCTCCAGTTTCGGTATTAGGACTATAAGAGCTTTGAATAAGGAAGCATCTACCACTTTCCCTGAAATAATCTGTTGAAATAAGAGAAGAAGCATCGGGATTAAATGGGTCTTAAACTTCTTGTAAAAGTTGGTGGAGAAACAGTCCACCCCTGGGACTTTAGTCACTGGTAAATTCTCCAGCACCTAGGAAATTTAATTAACAGAGATAGGGGCTAACAGACAATTCCGCTGGTCCTCAGACAATTGGGGTAAATTGGCTCCCTTCAGATAGTTTCATATGGTCTGTTCCAGAAGGGGGAATAACATGGGACCATATGAGTCTTTGTAGTAACTGGTAAATTCTTTTAAAATGTCTTTGGGTTGGGTTTTGGAAGTACCATCTACCCAGGAGGTTATCAAGAATATATATTGAGAAGACTCCATTTGCTTAATCCTAAGCACTACAAGGCGCCCTGCCTTTTCCCCTTGGTTGGTATAGGACGCCAGGGTTTTTAACATGGCATATTCCACTTTCTCCCTCAAAATTTCATTATACACAGCTCTTACTTTGATTAATTCCTGTCTGACTGACTCAGGAGATTGTGGGGAAAGGTTCTTCTCAAGCTCCCTCATTCTAGCTAATAATTGGGACAGCTTTAGAGTAGCCATTTTCTTCCTATGGGTAGCCATACTGATTAAGATGCCCCTCATGTAGGCTTTAAAAGCCAGCCATAACATATCTGGCCTCCACATAGGGTCGAAGTTATGTTCGTAATATCCTAGGATATGCTCTTGAATGTGGTTGACTAAATCCGGCTCTAGGAGCAGTAAATCATTTAACTTTCACCTAGACCCCCTGCTGGGTAATGAGAGTAGTGACAGTTGACAGGCAACTAACGAATGATCAGATAGGGGACCTGGTAATATCTTAGCTTCTATCACCCCCAGTAATAAAGAGTGGGATTGAAAAATGTAATCAATTCTGGAGGAAGATTGATGGACCGGGGAAGTATAAGTGTACATCCTCTCATGTGGATGCAACACCCTCCAGATATCACAGAGGCCCATCTGATCCATTAGCTCCCTAAATGCCATCTGAGCAGGAGATAGGCCCTTTATCTGGTGAACCATTTTGTCTACTGCAGGGTCATAAACTAAACTGAAATCTCCCCCAATGATCAGGGGTAGAGAAATAAAGGGTAATAGCACCTGCATTAACTATGTGAAAAAGCTAGGTGTATCCTGATTCGGGCCATTAATACTTCCCAGAAGGACCTCTTTGTTGAAAAGCAGACCATGCACTAATAAGTATCTTCCTTGGGGATCTTTGACCTCCTTGATCATCTTGAAAGGTATTCTTCTATGTATAAGGATAACCACCCCTGCACTTTGAGTTGAACCCCCCCCAGCAAAGTATTGGCTAAATTGTTGCCTGCATAACTGTGATGCTTCAGGATCTAGCAGATGTGACTCTTGGATATATGCTATGTCAATGCTCAAAAGTTTTAAATGTTTTAGTACTTGGCACTGCTTAGTTCTTTTCCGGACCCCTTTTACGTTCCAGGAGGCTATGGTAATACGATTAGTCATCTTTCCCAAGAGAGCTAAACCAGCTTAGGATGACTGTGACTTTAAAACCCGACCACACCATGTAAACCCAAACCTTTAGGAAATTTGTGCTCAATACTACAACCCACCCCCCCAACACAACTTCCCTTCCTCCCAAAAGTAAATAAATAAAACTTATACAATTTCCAACTTCCCTTACCAATAACCCCACCCAACTCTCTCACTATCTGGAATCCGCTATGCATGCAATCCTGAGTTTACCTTTCCCATCCATCTCCCTATCACCCTGCCCTTAATGAGAACAAAGAATCTGCCTGCCAGAAAGCCCTATGTAAATAACGCTTCTAACAAGAATATTACGGGTTATATAAGCCTAGCAATATTAAATACAACCCTTGGTGAGTTGTAACTCTAACTATTAGGAGGGCATCAAGCTGGAAACCAAAATAAAAGAGAACGGAAAAACTTGAAGTAGGCAGTCCGAGATGATGCTCGGGGAAGAGCCTAGGGATATGTCAATTCCACTTAGGAAGTAAGAACTTAAAAGAACCTTGATACTCCAGAAAAGTGAGCGACTGACCATCCCCAATAGCTTGAAATTACGATCGAGATATGCCACATCGAGCGCAGCCTGAAAAGAAGGTAACATCAAAAGTAAAACTTTAGCACCCTCTTAGTGACATCTGATGGCATGTTCAGTCTCTTTACCAAACCTACGCTCCACACATTGTAGCAGACTTTCCTGGAAAGAGGAAAAAAAGAAACTCAGCGGGCTACTCATTACCTATTAAACTAACAGCCTACTAGTGCTAACAACCGGCACATTACCCCCTTGTGATAGAGAAAGAAAAAACAAGATTCACACTGAATCTAAACAGAAATCAGTAACATTCTACTATTTGAAAGAGTCCTTCCAGTAAGACGTGCTTTCTATGTTGCACCAAATCACACCAGGACCAACAAGGAGTAAGTTCCATCACAGGGAGAATTATTGGTAGCATGCAGCAAGTTCACCGGCTTTCCAAGTAATCACGGAGGATCCCCTCGTATGTGAAAGTCTCCGGGTACTAAATCTTCACTGAACATAAATCGGAAACATCGTGCAAGTTCAAAATGCGAACACAGTGGACAAGTAGCTTTCCCTCTGATTCCACCTATTTATTCAGCAAGCGGGGAACAGATCTGGGAAGGCCTTTAGCAGGGCAGCTTTAGCACTCTCCAAGTCCTCAAAGGTCGACCAGGTTCCTGAAATAAGTACCTCCAGCCATGCAGGGTACCCCATGCAAAATTTCACCTCTGCAACAATTAGCTTTGAAACTAGAGGGTGGAATAGGGTTCTCTGTTGCCTCACAGTGGCTGGTAAATCTTGGGTAATATGAATTATTTTCCCCTGCCATGACACCTCCTGCAATTCTTTGATCTTCCCCATAAAATACTGCTTTTCCTGGAAATTCAAAAATGTTAATATTATGGGTCGGGGATAGGCACCAGGTGCAGGAATCAGCCTAAGGGCTCTGTGGGCCCTCTCTATGGTGTATGTTGAACTGAAGGGGGAAGGACCAGCCAGCTTCACTATAAATGTTTGTATAAATAAGATGGTATTCGACCCTTCCTCTTTCTCAGGTATCCCGATTATAATAATGTTATTTCTGCGACTCCTCTCCTCTAAATCTTCTATTTTCTGCTCAAGTTTCTTTATTCTTTGGTGATTACCCACCACTTCACTCCTAGTGAGTTCTGTTTTTTTCTCTAGGGAAACAAGGCAAGACTCACTGTCCACCATTCTAGTAGAGAGATCCTCTAGTGCTGTGGTGATCTGCTTTACTTCATTAACCACCGCTTTAAGATCCTCATGAAAAGGCTTCAATTCTTGCAAGAATACTTCAAGGGTAAGAGGGGTCGTGTCTGGAGTGGGATTAACAGAGGCCGCCCCCGTAGTTGGCCTGGTACCAGTCACCGATTGGGCCCGGGATCTTTTGCTGCCTTTTTCCGGCGTGACAGGAGGGGTATGTTTCAGAATGGTGGTGCGCATTTCAGCTTCCATTTCCACCCGATCTGTTGCCCAGAGGCTCACTGTATCGACTAGAATTGTTATGAAGTGCAGCCATGTGTAAAAAATATCAATATAACCCTAAAAATAGCGCTGAGCGATGGGAGTGGAACCAGGAAGCAGCTACTCAGACCTCAGCATCACGTGATCTCAACACCTAGTTATTTGAAGGATGTGACAGTTTCAAGGGGAGGACCAGCAGGAGTGAGAACTAGGAGGGAGGAGTTGGCTTTTGTGGCTTTGGATAGGAAGGGTTTGGAGCTGAACAGCATGAATTTTTGTCTTTTTTTCATTGACTAGGAGCTTGTTTGAAAGAAACCAATGATGGGCGGATGCATAGATTTGTGTGAGGGTGGATGAGATTGAGTCAATAGATTTGTCAATATGATAGATGACCAAATCATCAGCATAGAGAAGAGCTTTACAGTTGAGGCTGTCATTGGGGAGTGTATTAATAAGCATGGAAAAGAGTAGTGGTCCGAGAATGGAGCCCTGGGAAACTCCAGTGAGTACAGGAAGGGGAGCAGAGGAAGCCTTGCCAATGATAACTGACTGAGTCCTATTTCATAGATTGCTGCAGAACCAGGCAGTAGGTCCTGGGAAGTAGCCAAAGCAAAGCAGGGTTGAGGGGAGGAGGTGGTGGTCAACCAGGTCAAATGCTTTTGACTGATCAAGGAAGACTATACCTGGCCGGCCCGGTGGCACTGAAGGTTGAGGCGCTGGATGCCACACCATGTGCCCCGCCGGTGGCCTGGGTTTGGGAATGAGCCTGGACCACCAGGGGTCAGCAGGGGAGGGAGAGGATTGAGTGTCCGGTGGACAGATCTCCCCTCCCTGGGGTGGGTTCGGACATTGCTAGATGCAGTAGTGACACCTGGTGGAGACCGGGTGTACTACCTGTGCCTGGAATACAAGGGGAGGATTGCAGCAGAAACCTACAGCTTCTCCGTGCAGGCATCACTGCATGTCCAGCTCCTGAGGGCTTCTCAGCAACAAGGAAATACCCCTTGCACCTGGATAGGTGACAGCTCCTCTTAGGGCTACCGCCACACTCCACTACCGGGCCTTGCCTCCACCTCTCTCCCCTCCTCCTCCTCAGCCAGCACTAGATTATAGGTAGAGCACTGGATGGAGTGGAGGCCCTGCCCCAGGGGGGCTCAGAGCTGGGGGGTTACTGGTCTAGGTTCAGAGGAGGGGTAGCACCTCTAAGGAGGCAAGGGATCAGGACGGCGGTAGAGCGGCCAGTGTACAGAGGCAACCTGAGAGAGTTCCAGTCGCAGGGTGAATAAACAGAATAAAAAAAAATGAAGAACATGCCTGTGGGCTTGCCCTGGTCCATACTTCTTAGTACATGATCAGAAAAGAGGGCCAGGGCAGAGGAGGTACTATGTTGATTACTGAAGTCATGTTGGAGGGGGCATAGGAGGCTGTACTTTTCCAGGTGCTCTGTTAGCTGAGAGTGTAAGGATTTTTCAATCAGCTTGCTCTGGTTGGGGAGGAGGGAGATGGGTCAATAGTTGTTGGGGGAGAGGGGATCACCAGCTTTGAAGATTGGTACGATGTTAGCATGTTTCCAGGAGTTGGGTACAGCAGCAGCGGTAAGGGTGAGATTGAGGATGAAAGTGAGTGGTTTTATGATTGCAGGAGAGATGAGTTTTAGAAATGCAGGGTACAGACCATCGCTGCCAGGACTTCCTTTGGCTGGTAGGGATTTTAGTAGCTTGGCAGTGTCTATATGCCTAATGATCCTAAAGTGGAAAGGAGGGGGCAGGGTGGTGATTGAGTAGGAGGATGAGTTGTTCGGTAGGTGGTTTCGGGCAGGGGAGGACTGGGTGGGGAGCTTGCTGAGATAGTGGGATAAGTCTGTGAATTTTAAGTTAAAAGCATTTGCAATATCAGTTGGGTCCGAGATGAGACCAGAGGGGGGGATGAGATCTGCGTTATCTGGCTGCTATTTGGGGGGTTTAGGAGAGAACCAATGCAGGCCCAGAAATGTTGCTGGTTTCCAAGGTTGTTTATTTGTTGATTTAGATAATGTTTACTCTTTAGCGACTTGGCAATCTCCTTGCAGGAGTTACGCAGCTGATGTATACATTCCAGAATTGTGGGTAGGGGGATGCTTTGTATTCCTTCCACTTATGGTCTTGGTCTTTCATTTGTGCCAGCAGTTCATTAGATAGCCAGTGGTGCAACCTCCTCTAATCTTTCTGGTTTTGAGGGGGAAGTGTGTATCCTGGATGCGAGTGAGGGTGGAGATAAAAAGCATGACCACTTCAGAGATGTTGTGGTGGTGGTAGAGGGCAGACCAGTTTGCTGCCCAGATCTCTCTGAGAACCAACGCTGGGTCCTGATGATCACATATTCTGAATGTTAGGAGCTTGTATGGACGGTGGCTCATTTTGAAAGACAGTATGGCATAAATCAGGGTGTGGTCACAGATTGAGTTAGCCGTTGTGCTAGCCTGGAGCTCCAAATCAGCATGGTTTGTGGCCACCCAATCATTGAGGGAGTGATTGAGTGAGGAGGCATTTTGCCTCATGGGGAAGGAGATAACTTGTTCCAGATTGTGTTCCTTTAGCATGCTAGCATAATCTGGAGCACGGGCATTCAGCCAGTTTAGGTTGAAGTCTCCAATCGTGACCAAATCACGTGAGGGGGTTGCACCCCCTTTGCCATCCAAGAAGTTGGATAGCCCTGTGATGCCTCCTGAAGGTGGGTTGTAGCAGTAGCCAATAAGGATTTTCTTAGACGCACCTAGAGTTAACTCTGTAAGGAGCCATTCACTTTGGGAGGAGGGGTAAAGTAGCTGGTGGTGGTGACAGTAAAATGCTCCTGCACATACAGTGTGACACCCCTACCCCTCTTTCTACCTGGCCTGTCCTGGTGCAGGAGTCAGTACCCTTGTAGTTGTAAATGGGAGTCTGGCTGGGCTTTAATCAGGTTTCGGGGAGGCCTAAGACTTGTGGCTTGTATAGTGCTTCCCATGCCTCAAGCTTGGGGAGTTAGGCCGGGAGGCTGCAGATATTTATGTGGGCTATTTTCAGCCCAAGGTGTTTTAACCAGTTTGCATCAGTGTGATCAATGTGGGCCAGGATTTCTTTCTATGTATCCAGAGAGGAGAATAAGTGTAAGGAGAGGGCAGTCCGTTTGGTGGCACAGGGGGCATTGGAGGGTGATGGAGTGCATGAATAGGCTGAGGAGCCAGCATTCATAGTTGGTCAACAGTGCCAGGAAGATTTCACTGGTGAGGGTGAGTTCAGGTCCATTTATGTGTATTGTAGTGTCCGAATTTACATATAGGGTGTTTGAGGGGCAGGGCTTCGGCTTGTCAGTGGCCAGTATTGATGTGCGTAGGTCAGCTGCAAGTAGCAGAGTTGTCAAGGAGGTCAGCATTAAAAGGGGGGAGCGCAAACACATGTACATTTTGTATTTGTTAGTGCTGAATGGTTGTCTTGGTCTCAGGGAAGAGGAAGGTCTGGCAAGAGGAGAAGGTCAGTGGTGTCTGGGTGCCTTGGATGTCAGCCAGAGGCTTAAATGAGTTGCTAACCAGAGGGCTGCTTTGGTAGCTAGTAGAGAGGCAGCAGACAGGGTGGCTAGAGGTCAGAGGCTTTGCCAGCAGCACAAATGAGAGGGAGGGTCTATAGTTGACAGTGAAAGATCCTCTTACTTCAATCAAGCTGCAAAAAGAACTAAGGTCCCTATAGTGGCAGATTTTTATAATCTGCTAATGGGAAACTGGACACTTAACTCATTGTCTCCTAGCAGACGCCTGTAGTCATCAGTAAAAAAACACTGATGTGTCCTGAGGACATCTGCAGAAGTCGACTACTGACTCTCAGTGTGCCCTTGCAACGTCTGGAGAAGTCACTTATATATTTTAATATATAGTGTAACAGAATATAATATATATTTGACTACATAGCACCGTTGGAAAGATAATTTTATGCTGAACAACTTTGTCGCTGATATTTTGTGTATATCATGTATACTTTAGGAGTTATTTGCATTTGTTTATGGTATGGTGTGTATGGCTGACATGTTTCCCATCAAGATTCACCTAAGCAGCTTGAATAAAATTCACTTTTTTGGCACTTCAGCAGGTATAAAATAAAAACCGTATTGATTACAACTGGTTGCATAGCACCATTGGAAAGGCAGTTTTGTGCTCTTCAACTTTCATGTTGATACTTTGTGTCTATCATGTATACTTATGGAGTTATATGCATTTGTTTATGATATGGTGTGTGTGTGGTTGAGATTTAGCCCTCAAATCTCAAAGCACCTTGACTAAAATGGGGGAAAATTACATTTTATAGTAAAAATATATTTCTTTTTAACAAACATAATATTAAAACACCATCTAATGTCTGTATGCTTAATTTGGTGTTGATATTTTACATATTTTCCAACAAAAAATGGCTTATGTTGCCCTTTTTTAGTGAAAAAAATACTTAGTTTGCTCTTTCGAACAGCATAGAAAAAAAAACTAAATTACTTATTATTACATGCATGCCACCATTAGAAAGGCAATTTTGTGCTGAATAATTCTACCACTCATACTTTGTGTCTAGCATGTACAGTTATTGAGCTATTAGCATTTGTTTGCGACATGCTGACTATGGCTTGATTTTGCTTAGAAAGGCCCAGGATTCACTGTTAAAAGTATACAGGAGATTCAGGAGGCAAGTGGTGTAATCTCAGAGTGAGCCTGTGGAGGCAATGAGTTAAAACACTTAAAAAAAAACCAAAAAAACTGCAGGACTTACAATGAAAAATCCTCAGCCACCAGTGAATTGCTATTATTAGTATCCAGTCGTTGTTGTTATTATTATTATTACCCTTGCTGGACTGTGGACTTCTGTATTTATCCTGAATTTTTATACATTCAAAATCTTCTGGCATCTTATTATAGAGACCACATACTCTAAAATTCACCTGTTCGCAGATGATACAGTGCTCTATACTTCCAAACCATCATTTTCACAAGTTTATTCTGAGCTCCAGACAGATTTTAACCAACTACAGCTAAATTTACTCTATTCTAAACTGTTACTGAATGGGAGAAAAAAGAAAATATGCAGAATTTCACTCCCTCTGAATTTAAGCTCCCAATCCATAAGTACATAAGCAGTCAAATATAGAATTCCACTGAACTGCAGGACTTAAAATGAAAACTCCTCAGCCACCAGTGAATTGCTATTGTTAGTATCCTGTCATTGTTATTATTATTATTATTATTATTATTATTATTTATTACCCTTGCTGTACTGTGGACTTCTGTATTTATCCTGAATTTTTATACATTCAAAATCTTCTGGCATCTTATTATTATTGTTATACTGGGTTGTATGAAATGTGGGCTAATCAGTTAGAGGCTGTGGAATCCCCATGTCGCCAACATTCCATGATGATGTCATAACTTTTAACTGTACCAGTGAACCTAGCAGGTGAGCATACACCCTTTTCTGAAAGTTTATGTATGCAACTTTCACTGTGTTGTCTTAGCAAACCTTCACTTCCACTGACAGCACACTGCTGGCTGCCGGTATTGTGCCATCGCTGTAATGCTGATCAACAGAATTCCTGTTGATACGGCTTGGTGGAACCAGTCAAATGAAGGGTAAAAAATGCCTTTTGCCCGTGATTCAATGGGGATGTTAAAAAAGCATTTATAAAAAAGATCAGCTATGGGCAGCTGTGAGGCACACCAGATTCCCTGGAGACATACCGCTTTCAGGACTTGTTACAATGCATGCACAAGACTAGTTACAGAAACCAAAGAGAAGAACTATTTGAACATCCTTGAGTCTGTGAAAGGGAACCCTTCAAAAATATGGCATATGTTTAAATCAATAGCAGGTTGCAAAGCACTCCCAACCTTGTCCATCACAATCAACTCACATGACTCCATTATTACTGATAAATCTCTGATTCTAGCCACACTAAACACACATTTTGTGACAGCTGGTCTTGCATTTGATACCTTTCAAGCAGCCACCCTATGCACCGCCACCAGCTCCAACAATCCACCAACCAGGCTTGCCACCCATTTTACCTTCACGTTCTCTAACATAACATACAAGCAGGTCGAAGATCAATTACTTAAATTGGATATAAAAAAGAGTGCTGGAGCTGACAGTATTGACCTCATTTTCTTGAAAATAGGATACCACTACCTGATGGCTCCCATCACCCACTTATTCAACTTATCCTTATTAGAAGGGACAGTACCACAGGAATGGAAAGTAGCTCACATACTGCCCCTGTTTAAATCCATAGACTCCAGCAATGTAAATAACTGCAGGCCTATTTCAATCTTACCTGTCCTTTCTAAGCTACTTGGGACATTGGTAAATATTCAGGTCATGGAGTATCTTGACAAACACAATCTAATTATCTAATTAACCCACTACAATCTGGCTTCAGATGACATCACAGCACTATGTCTGCTCTGGCAAAAATCTCTTAACGATTGGTTGGAGGCCATGGACCGTAAGCAGGTTACAGAGGATGTATTCCTCGGATCTAAGCAATGCCATCGATATGGTCAACCATGGCCTTCTCCTGGAAAAATTAAAGGTCTATGGATTCAAGACCCTGGTAATAAATTGGTTTGCCAATTATCTCACTGGCAGACAGCACAAAATCAAGGCAAACAGGACATTCTCCTCCCTACTTCCTCTGGTAAGGGGGGGCCCCCAAGGCTCTATCTTGGGCCCTCTTCTACTTTTGCTATATGTCAATGACTTGAGCAGCAACATTACATGCTCTAAAATTCATCTGTTCACAGATGATACAATGCTCTATACTTCCAAACCATCATTTGCACATGTTTGTTCTGAGCTCCAGGCAGATTGTAACCAACTACAGTTAAATTTACTCTATTCTAAACTCTTACTGAATGATAAGAATAAAAAAGTAATGTATTTCCATCAACCTAACTCTTCAAATTCCCTTCCAAATCATTATTCTCCTCTGCCTGTCACAACTTTACTGGGTGACACGCTTGTAGAAGAAGACGTTTAAATATTTAGGTTTCCTGCTAGACTCTAACCTTTCTTTTTCCTCTCATCTTGAAGCACTAATGAAAAAGCTGAAGCTACAGTTGGGTTTCTTCTTTAGAAACAAATCCTTGTTCTCCAGAATTCCAGACTCAGATTAGTCCAAGTCACCTTCTTGCCTCTTTTGGACTATGCAGATATCACCTATAATAACTGTGCAGCCACCAACCTACACAAGCTGGACATCTTGTACCATCGAGCTATCCGCTTTGTTACCAATGCTCCTCACAGACCCCATCATTGCACTCTGTATAAAGATGTGAACTGGACCTCTCTGGCCTTCAGGAGACTACTACATACCTATTTATGGGTATCAAAGCACTCTTGAGCAAACTTCCCCTTACATTGCTAATCTCCTTTATTGCTCCCAAAGTTTATACGCTCTAAGAAAAAATTCATACATCTCTCTGGATGTACCCAAATTCCACACTCAGTGTGGCAAATTGGCTGTTAGCCATGTACTTCCTGCAGCCTGGAATAAGCTACAAGCTACGCTTAAGCTTTGCACACTAATCCCATTAAATACTTTCAAATCCTTGTGACCAAATTTACTACTGACACTTGCCATTGTTGCTAAACCCTTACCTTATAATTACCATTCCCCTCACTTCTGCCACCTTATTTCCCTCTTCATTACTCTCTGTTCCTCTGAATTCCCTCCCTCAATTACCTTTATTGCTTGTGTCTACCTACTATACTTATTGATATCCACCCTTCCTCTGTCTACATTCAGTTATGCTCTTATTACATTTATGCTTGTAAATTGTTCCTAACTGTATGATACTCAGGTTACTTAATGGATAAATTGTAAATAATAGCCATTAGAATCTAATACCTTTTTTGCTGTTTTGGCACTATGTATTTCTTATCCTTTATCATGTATTGACTATGTATGGTACTTGATATATGTTTGCTTGTCCCAAGTGACCTCCTTGCAAATGAGTTTGTTCAACGGATATATCCTCTCACAATAAACTTGAAACTTCCTGGTTTAAGACTGCTCATCCACCTGAAGTGGATGAGGGACCAAATAACTTGAGCCCCCTCCTTGAAGAGATTGAGCAGTGGTTTCCCAAAGCACCACACCCTGCACATGCAATTTGATTGAGAACTTGAGTCTTATAGCAGAATCATATTAATAATAATGATAGCAACCTCACTATTAACATAACTTTGTCATTATCACTGTATCCCAAATGACAATTTTATTCTGACTTCCCAAAGACCATGTTAGGGCTAACAGAAACTGAAATTATATTAACTCTAACAGAATTTCTTCTGAAATGTTGCCACCCAAGTCAATTTATTATCAAACCATAGGACCATGTTTTTATTATAGACATCTGCTTTTTTTTATCTTAATCATATTTCTTTTTTTCTATATTGTTCCAGTGCACAACCTACCACCCACATGGCTTTCTCCTTCCTTAACCTACCTCTCTTGTAGGGTAACTGCTGTGCCCATCACTTACTTCTGCCACCAGTAGCCTATGATTTTATCCCACAGCAGGACTCCCCTCAGGTGAACACAGTCCTATGTGGAAACATTAATCAAAATTCAGAAGTCAAAGACATAAGCATAACGGAAAGGAACAAATGACATCAATTCGTGTTAAGGGGTAGGATATAATTTGTTATGGAAGCTTGCCCCTAACCCCAGTGATGTCAGGCAGGATTCAGAATGAATGCTGTTTCCCTATAATTTTTGAAACTATGATTATATTATTATTGTTGCAGGACACCAGTGGAAATAAGCTGTTGCTCAATAGCTTTGTATACCACCAGATGCAAATACATTTTCTTACTGTATTTATTAGTTTTCACATCTCTCTTGGTCACCTGGGAGTAGCAAAGATGATAAAAATGCTAATATCCTCTTTTCTATCCAGAGGCAGCATTGACCATCCCCTATAGATTGTGTACAGTCATCTTGCTGCATCAATTATGATCAGGGCTACTGACAAAAACTTAGTTTCCTGAGAGGTAAATCAGAAAATACTCACAATTAAGACAGTGGGTGAGCCTGTATATGTATTGTTCTAATTTAAATATAACCTAATAATAGTTGCAAGCCTTCTCCACATCCAATGTTGCCACTACTCTAACAAACTTTAAAACTGTTGCTGTGCACGGTTGTTCACCATCATTTAATGGTAATAATAGAAGAACCAGGAAGGAGACTTACTCTATGTTTAGAACATATACAGTAGTTGATGTAGGGAGGGTCTAGAAAGTGACAAGATTGTTCCCTGCAGGCTCAGTCATATTATACAGGTACTGTGAGGGAAAACGGGAAGTGTACTCTTCCATCATCATCAATTCTGCAAGGCATAGGCCAGTAGCTCTCTTCAGAACAGTAGGGAAGCAGTTTAGTCCAGACTGCCTAATTGTAAACAGAGATAATTTATAGGTATTTGGCAAAGAGTTTTTAAAGGTCTTTGCTGATGACATGTGTCATATGAAAGTCAGTATTCTCCCAATTTTGGAAATGGAATAAACTTGATTAAACAAAAGTTTTGAGGTCTCGGGGATGGGTTCATGTAAGCTGTGTACCTATTTTTGTCTGGTTCTTTGACAGCAGTATATCCATCACCTGTCAGCTGCATCTTTGTATCACCTGGCTAGACTAGAAATCAGTAATAGTAGCAATTAGTTTATTAATCAGAAAAGCCATTTCAGAATAAATAAGACAGTAAATATTTCACAGTTTCACAGTAAAAAATATGTACAGTACCAGAAACATTTCATAGACACAAAAACCATTCCACACATACTATACAGTTTTACAGGTTAGCAGCCAATTACTTTTGATTCCCCTCTTTTGTTTGATTACAGAGCTCAAGAACTGTGCATGTGTCAAAGTTAGAGTAGGATCAGTACATGACAGCAACTGATCCAACTGTTTAGATGGAGGATCCATGGAATTTGTGAAAAATTGACATTTCTTATGTGAGGAATGATTCTGAGGACAAAACAACATTACAGGAATAGTATCTTGCAGGACTGATAACCAGCAGCTTCTGTGCATAGGTATTATTAGTAATTTTTAGCATTGCCTGCATAACAGGCCTTCAAGATGTTAAAGGAACCATTTCAAATCTAAACTTTGTTAATGTTCTTCTAAGTGAGGAAGATTTAAGGAAATACATATATAGTTTATAATTATGCATTTTGTAGAATGTAATATTCCAGGGGCTAAATCTATACTCGGTAAGATGATTCAGCTCAAGATGCCTATCTTTATCTCTTAGTGTCTCACACATGACTTTACTGTAGGAGGTGTGTATAACAATTTCCTGTTCAGATAAACTGGATAATGATGATACAGTAAATGTGTTTCTTTTAAATAAACATCTAACAGTTTAATCTGCCCCAAGTTAAAGACATGCTTCTAAAGCTTTTCATTTGTTTAAGGGCATGCAATCAAGTATGATCCGTTTTACAGTACTTCAATGCAGTCAGAAAGCGTGGAGCAGATGACATTTTCCCCAAGTCTAAACTGATTGTACATGCTGAGACACATTAAGGTAATAACAGAATCTGTATCCAGTATTTCACCCTGCTTCTTTCCAAGATATAAATTTCCATTTCCAATGCAAACAACATTTTTGAAGATATTTTTGCATTAGCAGCCTTGAAGCACAAAACACAGAAAAGCTTCCAAAGTGATGGTTATATCTTACAAGGGCCAGCAGAGTGGTATCCAGTTGTTTTGCCATTGTTTTGAAATTCTGAGACCATAATAACTGGGTAGAAAATATTGGGCCAAGATAGGTATTGGTATTAACTTGCTATCATTTTTTTTGTCAAATTTCCATTTCTGAGGCTTTAAAGACTTTGTACCAAATTGCAAGGTCTTGGTTTTTGAGAAGTCAGCAACCAAATTATTGTTTTTACAGAAAATATTAAGGGTGCCATATTCAAATATGCATAAAGCAGAGCTCAAAAATTGGCACTCTGCCTTGCGATAACCTGGGTGCTTGAAAATGCTATATTCAATGGAATAGCACACCAGCACAATTCAGTTGAATATAGGGCCATGTTGCCCCTTGCTAAGTCACTTAGTACTACACTGACACAGCTCATGAAATAATGCACCACTATAGCTTACACCCATACTAAATTTCTGATATTCAAATGGCCCCATGCAAATTAGTCCATTGGGCATGCAACATGCTAAGGGGCCATTTGCATGCCATTTATGGGCTCATTTGCATGGTGAATGAGGCTGGTTTGTGCAGCACCCCCCCCCAGTTGCCCAGTCTTAGAGTAGCAATCCATGGTGCTAGTGGTTCCCACCTGTCCTGAAGTTACCCAATAGGTCGGGTTCCATGACAAGTCACTGAAACCTAAAGCAGTATAGTAAAAACTATGTGGTAAAAACAGGAAAGACAAAAATGCACATTCAGAATACTGGTGAGAATTATTTTTTCCATATGTGGTTTACTATAACAAAACCATGCCACAGTGGACCACCACTAAAATGAAAAGTTGTAACTTACATTTTTTTTGTCTTCTCTGGGTGTACTCTGCATTCTCGGTTTTGACCTTTGCTGTTTTCACCGCATGGTTTCCAACAGCCCTGTATTTCCTTTTGGCAAATTTTTGTGCTATTGCAGGTCCCATACATAATTCTCTGGTGTCCGGTGGTCACTCCGACCACCCACTTCCATGCCCCATAGTCAGATACCTGTTTCATGGTGTGCAGTGGTCCTTCTCCCCACCCAATGTCTGCCCAATGTACGATAATACTATTCCCTGGTGTCTATTGGTTCCTCCCCCACACAATCAATCAATCAATCAAGTCTTTATTTAACCAGGCATTCATCGTTGAGCAGAAGCTCATTTGCAAGATGGACTTGGGTGGAGTATGAACAATTGTATATACAGGTCAACACAGGTATTTACAAGGCAATACAGATAATACTGTTTACAGAGAGAAGAAATAGAAGTCCATATGTACATAGAATTATACAGATATTATACAGACTACATGGTATTTACATACATAGAAGTATCTATAGGAAGATAAAGCAGGTTATCTAAGGTTGCAGGAGGAAGTAACAGAAGAAAAATGTCACAATGTCACAATGTCAGCCCAATGTACAATATTAATAGTTCCTGGTGACCAGTGGTCCCTTCCCTCACCTGACTCCTGTCTGATGTACAGTATTAGTAATTCCTTGTGTCTAGTGGTCCCTTCCCTCACCCAATATCTTTCTGATGTACAATTGTACTGTTCTCTGGTGTCCAGTGGTCCATTCCCCACCTGATCCCCATCCAATGTTCAATATTATTGTAACCCCCCTGCAAATGGGGGTTCCCAAAAGTCTTCCAGGAGCTTGCCTGAATGCTTCAAGTCTGGGTGGTATTCAGCTTCTGAGCTGCTTAAATGTGGTTGCAAGTGAATGCTATTTGAGCCTCCACATACTGTCTCTTTAAGAGCTGTCTGCTTGCAGACTTAATTAGTTTGTATGGGGGGACTGTGTATTTAATGCTCAAATCCAGCCCGAGCTGCAGAGTAATCACTCCATATTGCGGTCACTGGAAGTGCAAAGGGAGCCCATCTGAAAGCTGTAACTGTTTGCCTGTAATCATTTAAAGCATTAGCAAAATTGTAGTTTGTCTAACCTGCCTTTATTGCAGCTGGGATCCTGTGTGTGTGTTACCCCTCCATTTTGGACCTATACTGCTGTGCTGGGCCAATTGGGTTAAGGGAACCCTAAAATGGAGCCTGTGGATGAATCAGAACTTGGACTCTTAATCTTGAGCCAGCCACAAGGGGATTGTATGGGCAGTGACTCTGGGAAATGTAGTTTTGACCTTGGCGCCTTTTTCCACCAACAGAGGGAGTCTTATTGTGAGTGACAGCCGAACCAGCCAACAGAATGGTGTGGAGCTAAAGGAAATGCCCTGATCTGTGATTGAAAAGATCAGATCAGTTGTGACAGTGAAGAGAGAGAAGGAGATCTGTGCTTCTGCGGTGTATAGTTTTGCCCGGGAAGCGCATGTGAGGCCCTGAGGTTCGGCCTGCAGCTGTTGCAAGTGCCAGTTCAGACTGAATCCAAGTTGTGAGGCGACAGAAGGAAGTCTGAAAAGTAGGAAACCAGGCTCACCCTGTAGAAGACTGGAGAAATTGCTGAATCTTGCTCGGTCTGTCAGGAACTGAAGCTGCTGTGTGTGCTCCCGGGTATTGTGCAGTAATTGCGATTGGGATCGAGGAGCAGCCTGCCTGGTATATTACTTTCCTTTTACATATGAATGTGCCTAGTACTTGTGGGGAATCACTATTTCCAATCCCCTGTGCTGTGTGCTGTGTGCTGTGTGTTGAAGCTGGAAGCAAACCCCAGCTTGTCTCGGACTAAATCCATTTGCTACAAACTGCAGTGGGGTCCAGTCACAAGGACCTTGTCTCCATGCCCTGTTGTTCTGGCAACCCAGAAGAATATCCACCATCTGGTTCTCAGCTTGGGTATTGTGAGTACAAATCAGGGTATTCTCCTGCAGCCTGTTTTCAATTACAAGTGTGTCATCTAATTATTGTTGTTTCACTTCTTCATGGACTGAGCCATCCTGCTCCAGATTACAATTGGGTGTTGTGCATATATTTTCTTCTACAGGGCCCCATCCATCTCGCCTGCCAGCCAACCCCGGGCAATGGACCTGGCTAGCCCCCTCCAACCTGGGTACCTAGACTGTGACTTTTCAGACCCTGTGTGTGTGCACAGTACTGTGATTTAATTCTGCCAATTAACCTGATCTCCCCCTCCTGTGTTTTATTCCCCCTACATAAACCAGATTTGATGTTGTTAAGCTTTAAACTGTCTGAAGTGTCAGTACCTACATATGAAGCATTGTATTGGTTTGAGTATGTTGATTAACCTTATTTTAGAGGGGATCCCCAGAGATGAACCTCAGAATCAGTCTCAAGGGTAAGTGGTACTTTATGAATAAACAGTGTGTACATGTTGGATATTGGGAATGTAACTTCTGTGCATTGTGTGAGCCACTAGAGGGAATAAAAGGGTCTCAGTGTCCCAGAGGGCTGTGACCAAGCTAGTCTAACCACTACAAACCCTGACCTCTAGGTGGAGACACCTGCCATAGAACCTAGGCCCCTCAACCTGTCAGTAGCCAAGCAGGCAGGGGTAGTAGCCCTTGGGATTGCACCACCTCGGGTTACATCTTGGAGGCACTGCTGGGATTAGTATCCTCTACTGGCCACATTTATGAATTACTGTTAAAAATAAATGGATACCCCCAACAGAAATGGCTGTACACCAGTTAGTGAGGTGGTGTATTGGGCAGGAGATCGACCTCTAAAATGCTATACTTATCTTGGATATCCCACTGGGTACCAGTACGGACACTGTAGAAGGTGTACTTTCAAAGGTCGAATGTTTACGAAACCCTGTGGTGGTGGGGCGGCTGGCTGATCTGCTCACCCAAACTTTCATGGGTCTAATAAAGTGTAAGGACCCTATAGACAGTCCTAAAGTGCCATAGACCATTACCCCAGAAGAAGCCCTCACTGCCTGAAGAGTGATAACTAGAGACAGTAAAGACCCTGGGGAGAACGATCCCCCCCACTATCTGAAACTTTTGAGGAGAAATTTGCTAAATTGTTGCTGGAGGAAGGGAAAACTGTGGAGGATTTAAAGAAACTATTATTGCCACTTGAGAACGTTCCTCCACCAACACCATCTCCCCCTCCAGCACTCGTTATTGCCCCTCCTTCTATGCCAGTGCAAGCCCTTATGTCTGTACCTGCCAATAGTCATAACTCGTACCGCAGGTTGAAAATTTTCTCTGGCACCCTCCCCACCCTACAAGGGGAGGATGACTGGGAGACCTGGATAGACTATGTTGCCCCTCAAGTGCTAGAATGGCAATGCTTGGAAGCCGAAAAGCGAAAGAGGGTAAGGGAGAGCCTCCAAGGTCCTGCTCTGGCTACCATCCATGCCAAACAGGCCAGTAACCCTGAAGCAACTGCACAGAACTATCTTGAGGCCTTGGAGAATGTGTATGGGAGCCCAGATTCCGATGAGGACCTGTGGTGGAGAGTAAGAAAATGCACAACAGTACCAAGGGTAGTTGTTGTCTGTGTATGTATCTCAGCTGGAAAAATTGTTGCAAGATTGCCTCAGAAAGGGTAGTTTGCCAGCGATTGAATTGGACAGAAGCAGTCTGGACAGGATCCTTAAGTCTGCCCCTTCTCAGAACTGCTGTTGCTTCAGTTACGGCTGGCCAATTGACTGGAATCCCCACCTTCCTATGATGAGCTAATGAGAGAAATTTGAGCAGTTGAGAAAAGGCGACCCCGGGAGGGACTTGCACCAATTGCTGCTGCTATGACCTGAGTGACTGAGGGTGACCCGTCAAGTGAAGTTCAGGGGCAGAGGTTGGCAGTTAATGAGTGATCTGAGTAGGAAAAGGGTGTGCCACCATGGGATGAATTGCTGAGGGAGATTAGGAAAGTAACAGACAGTCTCTCTATGAAAGATGCTCCTGCAAGTACAGGCCTCAACCCTCATCCAACTTCATCTGCTATGGGAGTGGGGGTGCCTACCCAGGCACTTCATGTTGATGACAGTTTAAAGCTTGATGTCTTGGCTATGGAGGTGAGGAAACTGAAGAGATGTCTCCAAATGTCCAACCCACCGCCAGCTGAGGTGACACCAAGGTTTTCTATTGATAGTACCAATGCCGCAGCCCCCAATGTGATGCCTTGGTCACCCCCAAACTTCAGCTGACATATTTTGCCATAATTGTGGGAAGGATGGGCACATGAAGAGGGAATGCCAGTCTCAGAAAGACTTAGAGAGAGTGGTGAGCCTGCTTCAAGGATAGCTTTGGAGCACAAAACAGTGGTTAAGAGGCACATGAAATGACCGCAGTGACGGTCCCAAAAAGGCTAACTCACGTCCTTCTGTGGCTAGATCATATACCCAGGCCCTTGATACCACCTCTCCAGACTGGTCCAGAATAGTGGGCCCTTCAATGGAAGCTACAGTAAAAGTGAATGGTGTGCCCACCAGAGCTGTGTTGGACAGTGGCTCCCAAGTGACAATTATGTTCCAGGATTGGTATCAGAAGCATTTTTCAGATGTACCCTTACAACCATTGGAAGGACTGCATGCATGGGGGTTAAGTGAGAAGGCTTACCCCTACTCCGGGTATATCCGAGTTTGGCTGTCTTCCCCTACCTCCATGACTGGAATGGCAGAGCAAGTAGAGACCCTGGCCTTAGTGTGTCCTCCTACTGGACTGTATGATGGGGTTCCTCTACTAATTGGGATGAATGCGCATATGTTTGGATGGTTGGCAAGTTGTGTTATGAGAAACAGGGGTCACAGACTGGTAGAGCTTTAAGAATTCTGGCCTAGATCAAGAAGGCCTATGAGGCACAGAGAGATGGTGAAAAAGTGGAACCAGAGGAACTGGTTGGAATTGTCTGGAAGAAGGAGCCTGAATCTCTGATTCTGGTGCCAAATGCCCAGTGTACCTTAGAGGGGTAAGTCAGTATCAGAAAGGATGTCAAGGATAAAATCCTCATGCTGGATGCACCAGGCAATGGAAATTGCCAGAAGGACTGCTGGTCAAGCCAATTATTTTGCCTGCCAAAGCCCATGCTTATGCCAGACAGGTAATGGTCCAAGTTCATAATGTGTCTGATAGAGAGATTCAAGTAACTAGAGGTTGCACCCTGGCTAATGTACATTGTGCAGATACTGCAGTGCTACCCAGTAACAAGTGTTTGGGGGAGTGACACCCGAATTGATTGATTTTGGGGATTCCCCATTGCCAGCCGAATGGAAGATGAGAATCAGTAGAAGGCTTGCCCAGAGAGACCAGGTGTTTTCTTTAAAGGAATGGGAAGTAGGATGTGTGCAAGGAACTGAGCACCACATCCAGTTGCCTGATGAAAGGCCATTTCATGAGAGGTCTCAACGCCTGGCCCCTGCTGACATAGATGATGTGAGACAGCATTTGCAAGAGATGCTTGCTGCTGGGGTAATACAAGAATCCAGAAGCCCATATGCTTCACCTATTGTAGTGAGAAAAAAGAATGGGACAGTAAGGATGTGCATGGATTATCTCACCTTAAATTGGCGGACTATCCATGATCAGTATACAATGCCCTGCATTTCAGGATGCTTTGGACTGCCTGAATGGTAGCAAATGGTTCTCTGTGCTGGATCTTCATAGTGAGTACTACCAGATCCCAATGGCCCCAGAAGACCGTGAGAAGACAGCCTTTATCTGTCCACTTAGCTTCTATGAATTCATGAGGATGCCTCAAGGGGTTTCAGGAACCCCAGCCACTTTTCAACGACTGATGGAGCATGCAGTGGGGGACATGAATCTATTAGAGTGTCTAGTGTACTTGAATGATGTTATTGTGTTTGGCAGCTTGCTGGAGGAACATGAGAGTAGATTGTTCAAGGTGCTGGACCGACTGGAAGACTTTGACCTAAAACTGTCTATCGATAAATGTCAATTTTTCCAATCATCTGTAAAGTATGCGGGACACATAGTCTCCACTGAGGGAATAGAGACAGACCCTAGTAAAGTTGAGGCCCTGACCACCTGGCCACAGCCCCACAATCTAAAATGAACTGCAAAGATTCCTGGGATTCTGCAGCTATTATCACTGTTTCATCAAGGACTATTCATGAGTGATCCGTCCTTTACTTAATCTTACTTAGGGTTACCCTCCTACCCACAAAAAATACAAAAGGTCAACTTCCACTGAGACTGAGAGAGTGTATTTCCATCCTAACAAAGTTTTTGGGGCCTAATGGACACCTGATTGTGAAGCTGCTTTTCATGAGATTATATATCAACTTACCCACGCTCCTGTCCTTGCCTATGCAGATCCATCGAAGCCCTATGTCTTGCACACTGATGCTAGCCTGCAAGGCTTAGGGGCTGTATTGCACCAAGAGCATGAGAATGGCCTGAGACCAGTGGCCTTTGCCAGTAGAAGCCTGACCTCATCCGAAAAGAACTATCATGTACATAAGTTAGAGTTCCTAGCTTTGAAGTGGGCTATTGTTGACCAGTTCCACGAGTACTTGTATGGGGCTAAGATACTAATAAAAACTGACAATAATCCTTTGACCAATGTGCAGACTTCAGCTAAGTTGGATGCCACTGGCCATAGGTGGCTTTCTGCATTATCTACATACGACTATGCTGTTGAATACAGAGCAGGTCTGAACCACATAGATGCTGATGCTGTCTCCCGGAGGCCTGTTCCCCGGAATGACTGAGTCAGACTGTCAGAACCTGATATTTGAGCACTCTGTCAGAAGCTTGATAGGGAGGAACAAATGTCCATGGATGCAGTGGACTGTATGGTGGATTGTTTGGGACCCTCTGAGAATTGCATACCTGCTGCTTATTGCCACTTTTCTGCAATAGACATTGGTGCACTGCCTCAGCTGGACAATGACAGCATTCAGCGGGCTCAATCTCGAGATCCCATGGTCAAATCAGCTTTAGAAACCCTCTATGTTGGGAAAGATGTGTCCAAATTACGCTCCACTGATTTGAGAACTGCATTGTTATACAAGGAAGGTCCTAAGTTGAAACTGATCAACAGACAGTTATACAGAGAAACAGTAGACAGAGGGGGACAAATAGACAAACAACAACTAGTGCTGTCCACTGCCTTTCGAGATTCAGTACTGAGGTCCTTACACAACCACATGGGGCACCTTGGCATAGACAGAACACTTGACTTGGTGAGATCCGGATTCTATTGGCCTAAGATGGGGGCTGATGTTGAGCAACACATTTGAACTTGTAGTCACTGCTTACAGAGGAAAGCTTTGCCCCAGAGGGCTGCCCCCTTGTTAACATCACCAACAGTGCACCCATGGAGCTGGTCTGTATTGATTTTCTGAGTTTGGAGTCAGATCAAAGAAATATTAGTAATGTGCTGGTGGTCACTGACCATTTTATGAGATATGCCCAAGTTTTCCCCACCAAGGACCAGAAGGCATCCACTGCGGCAAAAGTACTTGTAGAAAACCTTTTTGTTCACTTTGGGGCTCCACAAAGAATCCATTCTGATCAAGGGAGAGACTTTGAGAGTCGTCTGATCAAAGAGATGCTTTCTCTGTGGAGATTCGAAAGTCCAGAACCACCCCTTACCACCCCCAGGGGGACCCACAGCCTGATCGTTTCAATCATGTTTTGCTAGATATGCTAGGCACCCTCCACCCAAAGGACAAGCCTAGATGGAGCCAACAAATTAGCACCGTGGTACATGCCTACAACTGCACCAAAAATGATGCCACTGGGTTCTCCCCCTATCGCCCGATGTTTGGAAGAGAAGCTCGACTACCAGTAGATGTTTGTTTTGGAGTTTCTCCTGATGGGGTTCGAGCTGATAACCATTTACAGTATGTGCAAAAGTTAAAGGCCCAGCTAAATCATGCGTACCAACTGGCTCAAACCATGGCTGCCAAAAGAAATCTGGCCAACAAAGAAAGGTATGATAAAAAGGTGAAAGCACAGGAACTCCAGAAGGGAGATCAGGTATTGCTAAGAAATCTGGGACTGCATGGCAAACACAAGATTGTTGACAGACAGCACCATCTCCCTCACATTGTAGTGGGCAAACTAGATGATCTGCCTGTGTAAAAAGTAAGGCCAGAAATAACTCAAAAGATGTGAAAACAATGCATAGAAATTATTTATTGCCCATTGGACAAATCTTGATTGAGTCTGAGCCCCCAGAAAATGCCCCCTCTGGACCAGTGACTAGAGCTGCTGCTAAGAAAAAATCAAGAAAGTGTGCCCCTACAGAAGCTGAGTTAAAGTGTTCCCCTCAACAAGACCCAGTTGAACATGACTGTCAGTCCATGTCAGAGGAAAGTGAGTGTGGCTTTGAATACTACCCTTTTTATGAACTGAGTTAATTGTTTTGGGGCAATCCCCTAGTCAATCCTGGAGATGAAGCTGGGCCTTCTGGACTGTCTAAGCTCCCAGCTTTGTCCCTGGAGCCAATGCTCCCAGAAAGTGAAGTGCAAAGCATCAAGTCAGATGATATGGAATCATTGTGTATGGTTGAACTGTTTGAGCTTTCAGAGGAGGAAAATGATGGACTAGGACAAACTGGTGATATACCAGAACAAGAAGAGTATTTTGAGTGCTCTGATGGTCCACTGTGATTGTCCGAAAGCTCTCCATGTGAGCCAAGTGTTGTGGACTCAGAGATTGTAACTCTTGCAGCTGAAAGTGCCCCAGGTTCTAGCCTCTCTACTCCAATGGAGACTCCCTTGACCAGTGAGGACAATGCTGAAAATGAGGCTCAGGGTGCAGAGACTGTAACAGTTCCCCCTAGAAAGACTGGTCGAGCTGTAAAGCCTGTGGTGCACCTCAGTTATGATTACCCTGGAAGGCCTGTGGACTTGCCTCTCAATGTTGTCCATAAAGGAGTGCATGTGTCCCCGAGCTCATTGCCCAAACTGAACATCAGTTCTAACTCCAAGTTACTTGTGTTGCCCTCTAGGTATGCTGCCCCTGCCCCATCCAGCCCCAAGGTAGCTGATAGGGAAGGGCCCCCTCTCTTCAAATTTCATGTACAGGAGGTAATAACCTAAATTATGGTACAATGTGTGTATAATACTGTGTAAAAAGTGATGTACTGAAAGGTTTCAGAAATGTGTTTCTGGTAAGGTGATATGTTGACTGATGATTACATGTATTAGCCTAATGTGATACTGATGTAAATGTATATGGTTGTATTGAAACTTATGGGGTACTTACTTGATGTGGACGCCAATTTTTTTCCAGGCCAGGAAGAGTGTAACCTTCCCTGCAAATAGGGGTTCCCAAAAGTCTTCCAGGAGCTTGCCTGAATGCTCCAAGTCTGGGTGGTGTTCGGCATCTGAGCTGCTTAAATATGGTTGCAAGTGAGTGCTATTTGAGCCTCCACATACTGTCTCTTTAAAAGCTGTCTGCTTGCAGACTTCGTTAGTTTATATGGGGACTGTGTATTTAATGCTCAAATCCCATCCGAGCTGCAGAGTAATCACTCCATATTGAGGTTGCTGGAAGTGCAAAGGGAACCCGTCTGAAAGCTGTAACTGTTTGTCTGTAATCATTTAAAGCATTAGCAAAATTGTAGTTTGTCTAACCTGCCTTTATTGCAGCTGGGACTCTGTGTTACCCCTCCATTTTGGACCTAAACTGCTGTGCTGGGCCAATTGGGTTAAGGGAGCCCTAAAATGGAGCCTGTGGATGAATCAGAACTTGGACTCTTAATCTTGAGCCAGCCACAAGGGTACTGCATGGGCAGTGACTCTGGGAAATGTAGTTTTGACCTTGGCGCCTTTTTCCACCAACAGAGGGAGTCTTATTGTGAGTGACAGCCGAACCAGCCAACAGAATGGTGTGGAGCTAAAGGAAATGCCCTGCTTTGTGACTGAAAAGATCAGATCAGTTGTGACAGTGAAGAGAGAGGAAGTTTTGTGCTTCTGAGGTGTATAGTTTGCAAGGGAAGCACATGTGAGGCCCTGAGGTTCGGCCTGCAGCCATTGCAAGTGCCAGTTCTGACTGAATCTGAATTGTGAGGAGACAGAAGGAAGTCTGAAGAGTGGAAACCAGGCTCACCCTGTAGAAGACTGGAGAAATTGCTGAATCTTGCTCGGTCTGTCAGGAACTGAAGCTGCTGTGTGTGCTTCCAGGTATTGTGCAGTAATTGCAATTGGGATCGAGGAGCAACCTGCCTGGTATAGTACTTTCCTTTTACATATGAATGTGCGTAGTGCTTGTGGGGAATCACTATTTCCAATCCCCTGTGCTATGTGCTGTGTGTTGAAGCTGGAAGCAAACCCCAGCTTGTCTCAGACTAAATCCATTTGCTACAAACTGCAGTGGGGTCCAGTTACAAGGACCTTGTCTCCATGCCCTGTTGTTCTGGTAACCCAGAAGAACAACCACCATCCGGTTCTCAGCTTGGGTATTGTGAGTACAAATCAGGATTTTCCCCTGCCGCCTGTTTTCAATTACAAGTGTGTCATCTAATTATTGTTGTTTCACTTCTTCATGGACTGAGCCATCCGGCTCCGGATTACAGTTGGTTGTTGTGCATATAGTTTCTTCTACAGGGCCCCATCCTTCTGCACCTGCCGGCCAATCCCGGGCAATGGACCTGGCTAGCCCCCCCAACCTGGGTACCCAGAGTGTGACTTTTCAGACCCTGTATGTGTGCACAGTATTGTGATTTAATTCTGCCAATTACCCTGATCTCCCCCTTTCATGTTTTATTTCCCCTAAATAAACCAGATTTGATGTTGTTAAACTTTAAACTGTCTGACGTGTCAGTACCTACATATCAAGTACTGTACTGGTTTGTGTATGTTGATTAACCTTATTTTACAGTTGTCCCTAGAGACGAACCTCAGAATCAGTCTCGAGGGTAAGTGGTACTTTATGAATGAACAGTGTGTACATGTGGGGTATTGGGACTGTAACTTCTGTGCATTGTGTGAGCCACTAGAGGGAATAAAAAGTGGTCTCAGTGTCCCAGAGGGCTGTGACCAAGCTAGTCTAACCACTACAAACCCTGACCTCTGGGTTGAGGCACCCGCCATAGAACCTAGGCCCCTCAACCTCTCAGTAGCCAAGCAGGCAGGGGTAGTAGCCCTTGGGATAGCGCCACCTGGGGTTTCATTATTATTCCCTGGTGTCTAGTGGTCCCTACCCCAATCTGATCTCCATGTGATGTACAACTGTAATATTCACTGGTGTCCAGTGGTCCATCCTCCACCTGTTGTCCACCTGATGCACAATATTAATATTCTCTGGTGTTCAGTGGTCCCTCCCCCCACACAATCCCAGTTCAATGTACAATATTAATATTTCCTGGTGTCTAGTGGTCCCTCCTCCACCTGATCCACATCTGGTGTATAATTTGATATTCCCTGGAGTCCAGTGGTTCCCCCCTCCCAATCCCTGTCTGATGTACAATATTAATATTCCCTGGTGTCTAGTGATCCCTTCCCCACCCAATCCCCATCTGATATGAATGAGAATGTGTCTTTTGTAAGGAAGTCCCCTACAAGAAAACCCTGGCCTGTTCCCTAACAGTGATCTGCACCACCTACATAGCCCATCCCTCAGCGGTGGTAAGTGGCCCCCAACCACAGCACTGACAACCCATCCCCCTTCCACTCCTCATTACCTGACTATCAGTGCCATGATCATTAGACAGTGAATTACACAGCCCTCCACACACCTCCTTGACCACCCGCCATCTAACAGGAGTAGGGAGCATGCAGTGTATTGCATATTAACATCCTTATTATTAAGTCTACATGATCAATATATCTTCACATAATGAATGTAAATATGTTGGGGTTGCTATGTCACACATGGGAAATGTAATTTGGTAAATTATATTTAGAAGGTATATTTTAAAAGGAATATGGTAGAGGGTGGATGTGTATAGGCTGGAATAATATTTAGGGAAATTTTTAACAAGTGTACAATTTTGGATGTCATATGCACTAATATATGGATGTTAACTGTATAGATTTTTACGTATTTACATGTAGAACCTAGCCCCTGAAGAAGTCCACAGAGGGTGAAACGATGGGCCTTGTCAGGGGATCATGGTGTGATGTGGTTTAAAAATAAATTATACTAGAATTTGCATCTAAAAGTGTGGCTGGCTTTATTCAATTTCATTTTTGAAATACTCTGCTTCTCCAGCCCCAATCTAGAAGCAGTAAGTAAGCATTTAGTAGGGGACCCACCTGTAACTGGCTTGGAGAGGTTTAATTTATAAAACAGTAGCCAAAATGTAATTTTATGCCTCAAGTGTGAAAACTTTTTGGCCAGGATTTGAAAAATGACAGCTATCACTTTCATAGGGTGGTGTGAAAAAATGGTTATGTTGAAAATTTGGCATCAAAATATTGAATATTACCAGTTAAAAGCATGTGTTGAAGAATTTCAACATTCACTTATAACGTTGTTGTTTTTAAATATTATCACTCCAAATTTTCAACATAGCTTTCTTATGGCCCCACCTCATGAACAAGGGTGAAGAAAATTGTTAAATGCTGCCTAAAGGGTGATTTGGAACAGCAACTGTGAAATCAGGAGATAATTGCATAATTTCACTGTCATTGTTCATGATGTGGGGTCCCAACAAGACCATGATGAAAATTTTGGGGAAACAATACTCAAAAATGACCAAGTTATGAGGACAAGTTCAAAATCCATTTAAATACATTCAACTGCATACCTGAATTCTTCAGTTCCCTGTCGAGTATTGAAGAGTGAAGATGTGTCTACGGTTCAGAGAGGATTATGGCATTAGACCCCTGGTAGTTAAGTAAGGGTTTAGGGCGTGTAGGGTGGTGGGTGCTAAGTGAGAGGGTAATGGCACCAGTGGCAACAGATATCAAAGGATGTTTTTTTTTACAGGTGTATACAAATAAAAAAAGGTCTACAATGGATGGTTTTATTTATTTCAGGTGCTGACAATGGCGATTGGACACCCAGTGTTGGTGCTATGTTTGGCAGTATTGCAGTGAGCTCCGTCGTGTCATACAATAAATACAAGCAGGGTGGGGGATAGTAGCCAGCACTGGGGATTTGATACCCTGGTATCAGAAAATGAATGGGTGCTGAGTGAGAGGGTCAGGTGGGGAGAGAGTAATGGTAGCAGTGGCAACAGATATCAATGGATGGCTTTCTTTTTTGCAGGGTGCATATAAATTTGGTTTTAAAGAAAAGGACTACATGGGATGTATTTCTTCATTTCATGTACCAACACTGGGAATTGGGCACTCCAGTGTAGGTGTTATTTTTGGTGGCACCAGGGGTGGGTCTCCCAGTGTCTCACAATGAAAACGGGCATGGTGGGGGGGTTAGAAGCCAGCACTGGGGATTGTTCTCCCCATATTGGAAAATTAACAAGGAAGGGGAGGGAGGGATTGAGGGATGGTTTTCTTATGTTTGTTGGCACCTGGGGTGGCTTCTGGTGTTGCATAGTGAAAACCAGGGGTGTGGGGGTAGTAGCTGGTACTGGGGATTGGGCACCCTTGTGTCATAAAATTAAGAAGGAAGGGGTGGGAGAGATTGAGGGACAGTTTTCTTTATTTCAGATTATGTTGCAGGGGGAGGACCACAGCAGCCTGATTATGACTGTCCTGCATTAGTCCAAGGGTGACACACCTCTCAAAACTCACTATCATTATTCAAATGTTCACTTTGCATGCAAGTGCAAGGGAGAACATAAAAATCCCAAATGTAATCAAGGTGGGATCGGATCATATGGATCCTCTTGTAGAAAAGGGATGTGATGCTGTGCGAAATCACCCTTTTGGATGCATTTGCAATTTTCTCCAACCTTGTTCATGAGGTGGGTTCATAAGAAAGCTGTGTTGAAAATCTGGAGTGATAATATTTAAAAACAACAGAGTTATAAGTGTATGTTGCAATCCAACACATGCTTTTAACTGGTAATTTTCAATATTTTGATCCTGAATTTTCAACATAACCGTTTTTTCACACCAACTTATGAAAGTGATAGCTGTCATTTTTCAGATCCGGCCAAAAGGTTTTCCCATTTGTGGCATGTTTTATAGACTCTGATAACAAACGTCTTATCACTGCTCTTTGAGTTAAAAAGTGGCATGGATATTAAAAAACTCCCATTATCTTTAAAACAATCTTCCCTTGGTCAAAATGTTTAACAGGCACATTAGTAAAGCGATTCTATAACATTAAATATGAGGAAAACACTCATTTTAAAAATGGGCAGCAAAATCAGGTGATCTGCGTCATATTTAAAAGACAAACAGAAATCTGTTTAAAGGTCAAGTCAGAAGCTTCTTACAAAGATGGGTTTGATTATCCAGCACTTTCACTGGCTGTCTAAATTAGCCGTCTACCTCAGTCGGCATCTTTGCCAGACTGCAAATAAACTTTCCCCATGGCTAAGTGGCTGGTGGAATAAACAGCTCAGGATGTCCTAACACCATGCACAATAGACAATGACTATCCAATCACAGAGCTAAATAGTTTGATTCATAAAATCAAAATTTAATTCACAGTGGAGGAGTTTAAACATGTCTGGAGGGGCACAAGGGAACATTAGGTGGGGAGGGAGTGATGAAAAGCCATTGATCACTTAGGGTCAGTGACTGCATACAAGTTTAGGGCTTGGGGCAGACTAGATGGGCCTAGCAGTCCTTATCTGCCAACAATTTATATGTATCTATGTATCATTTTTAATAAGATAAAAATATTAAAATAGCAAATAAATTGATGTTTTTCTCAGTATGCAATAAAACAAAAACTAAATCTGGCCCTTCACAATAAAAGAATCCTCCAAAAGCACAACAGGGAACTGTTATCCTAAACCTGCTTTCTTCCACCACACCCATATTGGCAAAAAGAAGTGGTAAGTGTTTTTTACATGGAAAATCCTAATTATGAAGCCATACTGGATAAACACATTATAAAGCTCAAATAAAGCAATTATTTTGCAGGCCACACCACTACACAAGCTTACCTCAACCTACAAACCACTTCATAACCTCGTACATGTGATGTTTATAAAAGTTTTAAATAATTAAATGTTTTAGTTGTTTTAATTGATCCCAATGTTTGTTAGCTGGTTAACTGTTAGTTGCTATCAGCCACTCCAATCCTGCTGGTATTCCAAAAGCCAGATTTTGTGCTCCTAAAAACTTCATTACATTGTGTGTTCTGTCAAGCCCAGACCAAAGTCAAGGACATGGGGGCTTGATCCTGGGTCTGCACTCCATACCATTAGAGCCACAAGAGTTAAAGATCTTGCACACCGCCTACAGTTCCATTTTAATAACTCCAACTGCTGCATCCTGGAGCATCTTTGATCCACTTCTGAACCAGTCTCTCTCTCTTTCTCTCTTTCTCCTGTCCCACTGGTCTACTGTCTCCTGCTTCACACTCCACCACTTCATCCAGTCTTCCTCTCTGTTTTGTGCCCTCCACAACATATGGTTCACAAGTCTTCAGGTCCCACTGTCTCCACCTCTGGCACTTCTGGGCCCAGTCCCATCTCCAGCCAACAGGCACTGTAATATCAACAACCAACTGAGATAAAACACTTGAATCAAAGTAGCACCACCACGAAAGTATAGAATAATGAATCCTTGTCCCTAGGCTATGCTGGCATACCTGTACCTAAATATAGTCAAACTTATAATTCAAACTGGACAGCTCCATGAACAGCACTCCAAAAATGAGTATGTAACTCCATGACAACCGTTTATTGAGACTGTTACATAGAAACATAGGAACAAAGAATCTGTGGGCATAAAAGGAACGCTTGACCTACCCAGTCTGCCCACATGGTCCCCGCCTAGTTGGTCTCCACACACCCCAACTGGTCTTAGGTGATCCTAACTCCTCCCTGCCTATTTATTAATATTCCTGTATCTCTATCCCCATGCATGCTTGAATCCCTCTTTTGTTTTCACATCCACCTCATCTGTTGGTTATTTGCTCCAGGCATCCATCTTTCTTTTAGTAAAATAGTACTTACTCACATCCCTCTTAAACTCCCCCCTCCAGATTCTTTACATGCCCTTTGGTCCTGGTGCTCTTTTGCATTTGAAAGAGACTCCCCTCCTGCACCCTGTTCACCCCCATGAAGTACCTGTAGGTCTCTATCATGTCGTCTCTCACTTTCTTCCCTTCCAGGATTTACATATTGAGATCCCTTAGTCACTCTTCGTAGGGCTTTTGATGCAACCCCTGCACCATTTTTGTTGCTCTTTTCTGGCCTATCTCTATTCTGAACTTCCAGAACTGGACACAATGCTCCAGGTGATGTCTCACAAGCGAGTGATACAGTGGTGACACCACCTTTCTCCTCATGTTGAAGATACCTACCACTATGCACCCCTTCATTCAGATTAGTATGGCATGAGCCCCCAGTGAATACATGATGCTTTTGGTCTTGTATCCCACTGGATTCAAGATACTTTACCACCCTTTCCTTTAGCAAGGTTTTCATTAATTTCCTCGGAACTGATGAGAGACTGGCCTACCAATAGTTGCTAGATCCTCTCTGCTGCTGCTTTTGTGAAGATGGGCCAGTCCTCTGAAACAATGCCTGTTTACAATGAGTTGTTGAATAAGGCCATTAATTGTTCAGTTATCAAGTCCCTGAGTTCCTTTATTACCCTTGGGTATATCCAATCCCGTCCCTTAGCCTTGTCCACTTTCAGAGCTGCAAGTCTCTTCAGAACCCTTTCCTCTGAAAATGGATTTGTATCCACATACCCCTTTTCATTTCTGCTGTTCCCTATTGGCCTGTCCTCCACTATGAGGACTGAGCAGAAGTACCTGTTCAGGATGTCTGCTTTTTCTGGATCCCTTTCTGTATAGTCTTACCCTGCCACCCTCCATATCCTCGCTATTGCTCCCCTTGCTTTCCTCATCTCAATTTTATACCTGAAGAAAGTCTTATCCCCTTTAGCTACCTGTTCAGTTATCCTTTTCTGTGTATATGTGCCTCTGCGCCCCTTGCTGCCTTTCCTGCTTTCCTCTGCTTTGCTTGGTATACCTCTCTGTCTTCCTATCCTTGAATTCCCTTATACCTCCTGAATGTCAACATTTTTTCTCCTCACCACCTTGGCCACTTCTCTAGAAAACCATAACAGTCTCTTTTTCCTTCTGCTTTTACTCACGTCCTTCATGCAGGGGTTAGTTGCCTTAAAAGGTTCACCAATCTAAAGAGAAATACCCCTGCATCTGAAACATAGGTGCCTTACTGCCACAGGAGTGAAGAATTGTGAACATTGGCAAACATAATCCACTTTGAAAAAAACTGTATCCCTGGTAAAATTCTTGAAACAGGGTCCCACGGACTTCCCTGCCATATTGCCTATCCTTTCTAAAGTTCTCGAAAAACTGATCCATATTCAGTTAAAATCTCACTTGGAAACCTTCTCTCTCATTAACCCAGCTCAATCTGGCTTCTGGGCTAATCATAGCACAATCACTGCACTAGCAAAAGTAACCAATGATTGGATCTCTGCTATAGATGCTAAGAAGGTAACTGGTGCAGTCTTTTGGACCTCAGCAAAGCTTTTGATACTGTTGATCACAAACAATTAGTCAATTGCCTTGCAAAGTTGGGTGCCACATACCATACCACCCAGTGGTTCTCTAGCTACCTAACTGGAAGATTCCAAAAGTAAAGGTGGAAGGCTTTTTTTCTGCTGCCTTGCCAGTTGCAAGAGGAGTCCCCCAAGGATCCATCTTAGGCCCTATCTTGTTTTCTCTGTACATTAATGACTTAGATGCTAACATATCTACGTCCAATCTGCACTTTTTTGCAGATGATACTGTGTTGTATACTTCTGGCTCATCATTATCTGAAGTCAAGGGAGTGCTTCAAGTGGACTTCGCACAACTTGAGCATAATCTAATAAAGGCAAAGCTTCTGCTCAATGCTAAGAAGACTAAAGCGATGATATTCTCCCGAAGTGCTGTCTCAGGCCCCCCCAATACCCTTGCCCAAGACTTCATTGTCACCATGCTAAACGAGCCTCTGGAAGTTGTAACCAAATTTAAATATCTAGGTATCTGGTTCGACAATAAGTTATCTTTCAGTGACCACGTCGAAGATGTCTCTAGAAGGTTAAAAGCAAGGTTAGGTTTCTTCTACAGAAATAGGCCCCTTTTCCCCCTTGAAACTCTAAACAAGCTTGTACAGGCCACTTTTCTCCCCCTACTGGACTATGGCGATGTAATCTATTCCTCCACCACTCTTGCAAATCTAAGTAAACTGGACATCCTTTATCACCATGCGTTACGGTTCATTACCAACTCCCCTTACCATTCAGCACCACTGTGACTTATATGCAGCTGTTGGTTGGACATCCCTTACTACTAGACGCCTGCTCCATGCTGGGCTATGGACTCTTAAACTGCTCCTGCAGAAATTGCCAAGCTATCTCTCTTCCCTTATTAGTATCTCACATAGTGCATACTCGTTAAGAAAATCTGACTTTATTATGCTTGACATACCAAGACGGACGGACTTCCTTTGGTAAATATGCTATTGCATATGCCCTTCCCTCCATTTGGAACCAGTTACAAACCGTACTGAAACTAACTAGCACAGTTGCAATAAACTTCTACAAATCGCTAAGTTCAGCCAAAATAAAAGACAGCTGTAACTGTCATTAAGTCTCTTCCTTCCCCATGTGTGCTATATTTATCCACTGGTAAGGTATAATTGATTTGTCATATTAGCTGCTTTCCCTTCCCCTTCTACTCCTGGCTTTAGCTTTGCTTACACTCCACTGCTACTCTATCAAATCACTCCTCCCCCCATATCAGTTGTAGACTGTTGTTTGTTCTAGCTGCCAAAATACTGTATATGTATTGCACACACCAGTCATCATGTTTCACTTATCAGTATGCAACCTGTAAGTCGCTTCCCTGTCTCACATCAATGTTTACCACCTGCGGTCACCCTATGTGGTACCCTTATATGTATATCCAGCCTGTATCATGTAACGTGCATTTCATGTATATACTGTTATTACCTATCTGTGTTTGTACTTTAAGTGTTTATGTCACAGGACCTCCTTGTGAATGATCTTGCTCAATGGAGTTTTCCTGCAATAAACTTGAACTTGAACAGGGGCCCTGCCCGATAGAGAACTGGGCACAAGTTCCTTGGCGAAACAGAGTTTGGTGCAAGTCGCCTTTGGCGTGACTTGTGTCAACCCTTCTAGAATCAGGCCCCTTGTACCTTGTTCTTTGGCATTGTTTTTCCACTGGATGTCTAACTGCACCATGTTACTCTCACCTGTCTTGTACATAGGGTTGTCTTGGTAGGCATTTTTCAGCCTGTAACATCAATTTCTGTATTTTTGCCTGTCTCCTTGTATACTGCCTATCACCATGTTTTGATGTATTTTGATGTAACGGTATCTCCAATTTCCCTCCCTCTCCCGAGTCACATCTGGAATCAAGCCTCGGCTCAGTGTACCTCTCCCAGTTACCAACTTTTAAATAAATAAATAAATACCATATCTGTGGTCAGCTTGTAATTAGATAGCAGATGGGGGCTCTAGGAGATTGTCGCTGATCCTTATCTTGGATAAGATAGCAGCGTACTTAAACGCATGCAACTTTACAGTCATCACCATAAATATTAGTAAGTTCCTATCTTGAGTAAGCGGTCAGGGTGAACTAAAAGTTGCAGCTTTTCAGCCATACCCACCTAGGTTAAACTACATGATCCAAATAAATGACTTTTTTATGAGGGCTGTAGTAAGTCCCTACATAGGGTGCAACTTCATCGGGTTTCAAGGACTGTAGAAGTACTCCATATGGGGTGGGGGGGTTAGAAAATTCAAATGAAGAGAGGAGGGTTTCTGAGGGGGCTGGAGGGGGCCAATAGAGTAGTGTGTTGCAGGGGGAGTGGGGCAGCAGTTTTCTTGGGTACTCTATGCGAGATAGGGGTATCTAGCCTATATGAGCCCAGGTCAGCTGAGAGCACAGGTATGTAAGCTCAAACAGGAGTTACTGTAGGAGTGTTAGCAAAAAGGGGACATCTAAATGGGTTGAGGGTGAAGGGAGTAAGCAGACTGATGGGGGGGAGTAGTGGTGGAGCCCAGGCTGATAGGGGGGTCAGACAGAGGGGAGAGAATGGACAGAGACCTAGGGCAGGCTCTCTTGGTCTTGCTTCCCTAGTGGGAGAGGAGGCCTAGGGGAGGTCAATGGAAACTAGTAAGAGGACAAGGAGAGAAGGGAGCCAGTGGGAGCACCTCTAGAGTGCCACCGTGAAATAGAGTCCTCTCACTAATTAAGGAGTGTACAGGAAAGATCTGTGTTAAGGAAATGAGGCAAAAGGAAGAGGGCGATATGGGTACATGAGGAGATGGCTACAGAGGTGAGAGAAATGGGGTAGGTAGGCAGGCATAGGAGAAGCGATGGCAAGGCAGGCAAATGATGAAGATAGGCAGGGAGAGGGTCACGCAGAGGCAGACAGGCAAGGAGAGCAGGAGGGGCAGATGCATGGGGAGGGCAGGTAGTCAGGGCAGAGATAAAGCCAGGGGAAGGTATGGGTCAGCAGGAACCTGAGACAATCAGGAGGGGGGAGGACAGGGAAGGCTAGACAGTCAGGAAATTGGGGAGGGAAGGGACTGGAGAGGCAGGAGCAGAGGGTCATGTTCTTAGTGGACTCCATTGTTAAGGGACTGTAATGGGGTGACACAGGAGCTAGCACAAACAGTAAAATGGTGCAGTGTATGCCAAGGATGGCCACTGGCAAGACAGGTACATATACAGATGTGCATCCAGGATGCAATGCAGAAATGCTGCAGAATATCACAGAATGCTGCAGTTTACTGCAGGGGCCATTGTAAGTCAATGGCAATTAAGCCCTTTTGTCATGCAGGATTTTGCGACATGTCATTACTGCAAGTTACTATACTTCATCATGGCTGACTCCATGGTAGAACTGAGAACAGGGAAAAAGAAGGGAGGAACAGCCACACATTATCATTCACGTGTTTAAAAAAGACTTGGCCAGTAGTAAGATAAGGGTGGTTCAGGAGAAGATCAGAGAGGTGGGGACACTCTGCAGTTAGGTGGGGAGGACTGTACGCTTCTCAGAGGTGCTATCAGTACCAAGGGCTACCACTGCAAGAAAAATAAGGATCAAGGATTTTAATGTCTGGTTCAGAAGGTGGTATAGAGAGGAGGATGTGAGCTAACTGGAGGCTGGGGGAACATTTATTTATTTATTTGAAAGTTTAACCAGGAAGAATAGCACATACTGAGCTGAAAACAGCTCATTTCCAGATGTGGCCTGGGGGAGAGCAAAGTATGAGATAGCTAACAATGAAAAAAATAACTAGGTAAAATACAATAATATAGTTTTACAAGCAGAATCATAAATATTATGGGCAGAATAGTAAATGAATGCATCTAGAAATATCACATACTCTAATATATACAGAAAGGGAAACTAGCAGAACAGTAAGAAGAGGGCAAGACTAGAAAATGGAGGAAAAGAGGAAGGATCACATGCAGTTATAGGTAGAATGACAAAAGTCAGAAAGAAGAGACTTTAGGGAGGAAGGAGAAGAGGCAAAATGAATATGAACGGAAAGGGAGGACCAAAGGTTTGGAAAGCAGTAAGAAAAAGCTAATTGGCCAACAATAGAGTTTCTAGAAGGAAAAGAGAGAGAATGGAAAGTATTGTTGCAGACAGAGTAGGAAGAAGGAGAAGGTGGGGAAAAGAAGGGATCTGAGATAAGATGGAAGAGTGTCAAAACAGAATTTTGATAAAAAAAGAGACATAATGGGAAAGGTGCCGATTGTCAAGAGAGGGGAAGGAAAGAGATGAGTAAAGACAGCAGTGGTGAGTATGAGAGGGGCAATCGAAAGCAAAGCAGCAGAAAGAATGAAAAGGGGGGAGTCCAGTCTGGCAAGGTAGGATGTAAAAGCACTATTGTAGTCTAAATCACCATAGTCAAAAATAAGAAGGATAATTTTCAGGACAATTTCTCAGCTGGCAGCGGTGGTATACTTACTTTATTCCTGTACTAAGCATCAAGTTTAGGGTGAAGCTTTTGGTGAATCGCATTAATGTGCACAGAGAAATCAAGATGCCAGTCAAGGCAGACTCTGAGATACTTAAAGGAGGAGACATCTTCAATATAAGTACCATCAAGAGTATTAAATAGTAGGGAAGAAGTAAGTTTGGCAAGCCTCTAATGGGTACCAAACATAATTAAGACATTGGAGAATAAGGCACTTTATGCACCAGAAAGGCTACACCTTAACAAGGAGGGTACACAGGTGCTAAAGGCCAGATTTGAGTAATATATAGGCAAGGATCTGAATTTAAACTGAAGGGGGGACAGCAGGAGTCACCTGGTGAAGGAAACTGACCAGCCTCCCCCCAATCAGGGCAGAAGGACGAGAGATCAGGTGTGAGGCAAAATAATAAATGTAGATAGGTGGGACTGGGGATGACAGGGCAGACAGACTGGGAGTCATGGTGGAATGTTGTGTCTCTCAATGCAAGGAGCCTGGGGAACAAAATGGCTGAGCTGCATTCAATGATGGCAGAGGGAGAGGTTGACATGGCTACCATCACTGAGGCATGGGCCATGACTCTGAGACCTCTCTTTCTCTGGGTATAAGTTGTTTAAGAGGGATGCGGTGGGAAAGAGGGAAATGACTGTGTACATGAGGGAAAGGATAACATGTACAAGAGAGGAGAGAGGGGTAGAAGGAGAATGAATGAAAGGTGAAAAACTTAGGCCAGGAGAGGTGTAAAGGCCATAAAACCAGAAGAGAAATTAGACAGGGAACTGGGGTCCAAAATTGTCGCGATGGATATTAGGGGGAGGTAGTGATTATGGGGGACTTTAATCTGCCTGGGGTAGACTGGAAGATCATTGTTAGTGCCTGCACCAAGACTCAGGACCCGTATAGCCTGACCTGTGTAAGACCTAATAAACAGACATGCACTCCCACCATACTATGGCTTACCTGCTACCATGAGACGTATGCACACTCCCTCTTTAAAATCAAGTTTGTCACTGGCATGATACAATAGAAATACAAAGACTAAACCCCGTCACAGATGAGCACATCCTTTAAGGGGCATCAAGCCTTTCATTCTCACTGCCCAGCAGGGCTCCATGTCACAAGTCCCAGTCAAGTGGTCCCTATCCCTTCACCACCTCCCTGTGAATGTGAAAATGTGGCAGCTGTGATATCAAGAGACAGTTTGGCCAAAGTAGCAATGTATTCATAAACACATAAACATGCTTATATACCATCTTAACCAATGAGCTGAACTAAACTGGTATGCAACATTCAAGAACATTTTTATTTTTATTAGAGTATGGTACCATAGTCATAATGTCAAATTTCTAATGTTCCAAATTCTGAAGGAATGCTTCACTGTTGGTTTTTATAAAATATCACATACTTTGGAAGAAAAACTCCATTTTGATATCATTCTTTACAATAATTTACAATTTGATTGAATGCACAGTTACAGTCTCCTAGAGCAAAACTGGATCGAATTTCAAATCCTTTAGATACTAAAACTGTTCTGTTTTGCTTTACAGTTATTTTAACCCCCCCAAAAAAAAAAATCTAAAGAAGAAAAGCTATAACCATAAGCTATACTGTAATGGTAGCAGGGATATATTTATACAATGTGCAGCAGTGTGAGTGATGACTTACAAATGATTTATTTAGGCAACTGACAAGTTCTAAGTGAAAATACATCATTTATCTTATTGTTGGGTGCCTCTTTGAATCAGACATAAAGGACAGCTTAATCAAAGGGAGAGTATCTAGCACAGTCACCTATAATATCACAGTGTCCTCTGCTGCATTCAAAACAGTTAAAAGTTCATAATAAGAAGTAATTGAAATGCAGTGTAATTTAAGATGCATAGTATAAATCAGATACATAATTGCATGACTCAGAAAATTGAAACGGTCTCACAGGTGGTTGTGAGGGCAAATTACCCAGCTATGGACTTAAACAGGTGGCTGGGGTTGGGGGGCTGGGGGATGTTTCTAGTGTTAGCCATGCGTGGCACAACGAGGATTGGTGGTGACACATGCACCAATAGAGTTTGTGCAGGGGGGGGGACATCAAGTAGCCCCACAGTTGACATCCAGGCCAAATAGTGTAAGTTCTGTGCCATTTTTTCTTTGGAATGACACATCAGATCATGGTGGTGTTTCTGTAGCTCATACATAGACCACTACTGAGCCAGCAGCATTCACTCAGGTGGCAACCTGCTCTAAGGCCTACCTCCGTCATTCTGTCATCTCCTTGTCACTACCTCTACCCAGCAGGAAGTCTACATGAGCATCAGCCTCCTCTATGGGTACATCTGTCTCCTCTGCAGTGACAGCAAATAGCATAAGTAGGTTCTCCAGGGCATGCGAGACTCCCCCATGAACAGTCCCATGGCAGCGTATGGAAGGGGGGGAGGGTTCTCCTCATGGGCCACCATTGCAGAGAACACATGTCTCCAAGGGTCACATGTGTGGGATGGTGAGTGAGTGATGTTCTGCATGGGAGTCCAGGAGCTGTATGTTGGCTTGCAGTGTGCAACTAGAATGTGGCACTCTGGCCAGGCAAGGGGCATGAAGCACAGTACTGCATACCCAGGGGAGACGATATGATGGATAACTTACTAAGATGTACCCTGAAGTAAGTCAATGGTTTGTAGTGTGAGATACTTCCTGCACTCTGTGTGGTGGGGCAAGGGCCACTACCAGAATGCATAGTATGTGATGCCACCTGTCATGCTTGGGGTATGGAGCCAGTGTCACATCATGTGTACTGCAAGGGTTGCCGTGCAGGGTATGCAGGGAGTCATCTGCCACTGCTGTTGGTGATAGACACATTGTATGTATTGGCAATGTGGACACTGAGCAACACAAGTCTGTGACTGTGGTCCTGGACTGTAAAAATGTGAACTTTTTCCACTCTCATTCCAGGTAGCTTCAGCATGTTGGACACAGCTAAAGCAGGGCCCAGTGGAGCCACAGCACAGACACAGGGTGGTGTTCCAAGTGATAGTGAGAGTGACACTCCCACAGTTATGGAGGAGAGACAGCATCTGCTGCAGACACATAGCTTGGAGACAGCACTGAGGATGAGGACCTCCCACAGCTGACCACATGCAGTGAGTAAAGAGAAGAGTTACCAATAGCAGAACCAGAGGACTGTGATGGCATTGTCACCAGCCCAGAAGATGCAATACAGGAAAACATGGCACAGGACTTGTCTCCAGCAACATCCCTTCAGGGGGAGGGGACTGGGGCAGCGGAAGCAGCAGACTCACCTGATATGGCCACGGAGCTGGAATAGGTGGATCACCTCTGCCAAAATATGCTGGACTCAGAAGTTGTGTTAGGCCAAGAACTTAGTTACATTAAGGTGGCCATTGAGTAATACCACAGTGCTGCACGGCAACATTACCAGCGTGTGGAGGGGAACTCAGTTGTGTGACCAATTTCATCTCCCATCACCTGCAGCAGTTGGTTGCCCACGAGGTGCTCAAGACAGCTGTTCTGGAGGGGATCTATGCACTGGCTGAGTGGAAAATGTCCATTCTGGACCGTGTAACACCTGTGCTTGACAAGTTGGCAGCCCAGCACGAAAACATGGGGCAACTGCTATTGGCAGCACTGCCTGACATCATGCACAATGCAACTCTCCCACATCCAGACACAATTCCAGGAGACACCCAGCACACTGCCGGAAATGTGGAATCTATCTACAGTGCCATGCATGGGTTGCATTAGAGCACTGGCAATGGACCTGCCACTATAGAGAGCAGCGTTCTGGGGGGGGGGGTATCGACCATGACCTCAGTGCTGGCAGATCACTGTTTGCATGGAGAGATGCCAGCCAAATTGACAGAGGGCAGTCCCCCAGTGCCTACAGTGGCCAACATCTGGGAGGCACTATGACCTGTGGTGGCCAGGGGTACGGCATTGGAATTGTAGAGTATGGCAGTGCACCACAGGCCAATCATGGACATGGCATTATGCATCCCGCTGGCAACATAGTCATGGGAAAACTGGCAGCAACAACCAGGTCAACTGGAGGCCCACTATTCTGATGTGCTGCAAGAGCAAGCACTCGCAAGCACCGACCGAGGGAGAACCAGGCAATCATTGGCACATGTTGGCATGATGATGAACCCAAGAGTACCCTGCAGTAGTGGTACTCATCAGGCTGCATTGCCACATGGGGTCACCAGTGAGGGAAACAGCCAATATGTGGGGACAACAGGGCTGTCACTGGAGGCAGTACCACCAACCACACATGGCAGGATGGAGCTTTGCCACACAATATCCCCACACTGTGATGTTACACCGTGCAGCACTGTGAACTTGAGTGCAGTTGCCATGGGGGCCAGTGGCACACAGCTATCAACAGCAGGCATCACCCCTGCACCTTCTGGAGAGACACAGCAGCAGTAGTCTGAGTGCCCAGCAAGGAGTGGTATGGTTCCGGTGCATGTACCCATCCCAAGCACAGTGACTGGCAGGACAGGTGCAACCACTGGGACAGCAGGTGACAGCTTTATGGCAGTGGGCCCACAGATGTCCACACATGGGCCACCTTGTTGCAGAGGATGGATGCCTGTGTGCACAATGTTGACCATGGGGTCCAGAGTCAATGTCATGCACAGTACCATGCCACTGCTGAGGAGGCCCCTAGTCAGCAAGAGAGACCACTAAACTCATGGTCCACATGTCAGCACAGGGAATGCTGAAGGTGCAGCAACACACAGAGGTGAGATGCACAGGCAACTAGACATGGCAGTGCATATGGCCATGAGGAGTAGCCTCGATATTGCCATTGTGGAGGAGGCGTACCTGGAGAATTATGGCAGATGTTTGTTGTTGGGGGAAGGGGGGTCGTGTGGAGATGTGCCATTGTGGGGCATGTGGGGGGGTGTTTGGTGGGCCCTGTGGGGTGGTGTACAAGGGAGTGTGGTTGTGGGGTGAGTGGGGGACAGTTTTGGGGCCCTTGTGGGGACTCTGTCTTCCAGTATGTATGTGTGTCAAAATACCAATGATACTCTGGGGAGTAGCTGCTATCCAATCTATAAAGGTTTTCTATGGACTACAGCCTTACGTGTTTTCCCTTGACATCAGCACTGAGACATTTGTACAACACTGTGGGCAGGCCGAACAGCTCCACACATGTCTGGCAGTGTGGCTGTCTGTGCACATGGGTGGTACACATGTGTGCAGGCAACTCAGACAGCCAGTAACCGTCACTGCTGCCATAATGCGGGGGCCCAGTGAGCAGGCCAGGAAGGACTGACACTGACATACCGAATGAAGTGCACTATATCCACTTCTAGACAGTGGTACCACAGGAATGGATAATCCATTGGCCAGCACTGGCCAGGACAAAGCCTTATGGTACTCACACCAGAGGAAGGCCTTGCATGGGCACACAGCGATACCCTGGCACTACTCATCAATGTAATGTAAAGAGGGTTAGGCACACATGGGTCCATTTCTGGTGTACAGCATCAGGGTTCTGTTTATGGATTTTGAGGCACACATGATGTCCCTGTAGTACACACTGCAGAAGGTTCCATGAGCAAGTACAGTGGGTGGACCTTCTCAGGCTAAAGTGGACACCCCTGAGACATTAATGTTACTTCACGTAGATTACACCACAGAACAACAGGTTGACATGGGGGCCAAAGGACAGCAACTTCCTGGGACCGGGTGTACAGAAGGGGGGGGTTACTGTAGCAACAGAGGTCATTACAGCAGATTTGTCAGGGCATTAAAACAGCATGATATATGACCTACATGGGGTACCAAGCAGTCCACAGCATGATGTGACAGTGGTCAGGTAACCCAGAGGGTCCCACACCCAACCTCAGTCACTGAACCAGTAGAAAGCTGAAAAAACCATACAAACCACAGATTTGCAAAGGTTAACAGGGGCTGAATTGTTCATAACAACAGCAGGTGGGTAATACAACAGTAAGGTTCAGAACATCAACTGCAAAGTAATAAGAAAAAAGCTGCTACAACAATGGCACATAAAGTAACAATCAACAGGAATTATCTAACAAAGTAGGAACAGTGCATGCACGTGGATAACAAAAGAGTACGAATGTCATAGTAACACATGCAATAACAAACATACGTAAACTGTTTCAACTATGTACGAGGACAAATTGATGCAGTGCGGGGGTTATGGCCTGCAGTGGACTACATCCCTCAGTTACAGGAGGCCATGATGGCCCCAATGAGTCTTTCAATGATCCCCTGCATCCTCTGCAGATCACCTGCAAGTTCCTGCAACCCAGCAACCAAAATGTCCGCAAGCTGGTCACTCCTCTCATGTTGAGGACGTTCCTGCATGTTTTCTGGTTGCTATCGCAGGGAGGGGGTGGCTCCTGAACATGAGCTGTCTGCTGGTCCTCCTGTACACCCTCCCCTACCAGGTTCAGCACCATTTCTGGGTCCTCCTTCAGATCCTGGGATGGGGGAAGGGCTGGTGTGTCCTGACATCTGTTCCTGAACCCTGCCTGCTGGTTTGCAGCAGTGGACTGCTGTTCAGTGTTCTGGCCCTGTCGTCCCCACATTTCTTGTGCTGTGGCCCACTCTTCTGCTCAGGGGCGGTGTTCTTACCAGCACCTCGATGTACTTTGGCTGGTGTGGCTGCTGCTAGCCTGTGACAGGGTCCATTCCACATACCTCCTTTTCTCTCTTCCTTTTAAGTGCATCATTGCATGCTCCAGGGTGCGCTGTTGCAGTGATCTCGGCTCTGACTGCCTCCCAATACTCCAAACAGCACCTATTAGGAAAAAAGATGCAGGCCATTACTGTGATACCGGTGTGCATCTACAGGGAATGTGCTGGACAGTGAAAGGGTACAACCAGAACAAAGATAAATGTTATGCCAGGTAAGCTGAGGGCCCATATGCCAAAAACCTGTATCCCACAGGGTTGTTAGGGCCACCAAGGCCATGGTACAAAGTGCACAGGCACATGGCAGCAGACGTGGAGCAAGTGTGACACGTGGGTGTGTGCATGCTGTACGGCCTAACCCCCCTCCAAGCATGTGTAGCACGTGTGTTGACGTATTTCATTACGGACCTGTGATATCTGTGTAAGTGCTGCATTTGCTGCTGGCACTGTATGTTGAAGGTAAACCAACATCATGTGTTATGTGCACAATGCGTGCATGCATTTGCATCACCAGGCCTCACAGTGCCACACACGGGCATGGTCAGAGGTGGGAGATGTTCCTCGCTGCAAGGCAGATATCCTGGGGACCTTGCTACACAGTCAATATATGCAGCCTGAATCCACCTGTCAGTTGCATTATGTCAGGAGTGGTAGACATGTCTATGGGGTTACTGGTGCCGAAACGGGGTCATAATATCATGAACAAAACTGCGCATGACTAAATGCCGCAATCAAAAAAGCGACTTGCGGAAACCACGTCCTTAACAACATTGACCATTCAACAAAGGTGCATATCCCATTATGTGCAATGGGACTGTGTCTTTTTTTGTGGGAGACTCTGCTCCATGCACTCCTGATGTGGGGGCTTTGCCACGCACAGCCCCTGAACTATAAATAACCAACTCCGGAAGGGTGTGGACTTTGGGGAAGGGGTTTAAGTCAGGAGGGGAAAAAATAGAATAGCAACATTATGGAACCTGGGAGGACAGAATCACAGCCACAAGTCCCTTACCCCGCCAGTGCTGTTGCCCTAGCCATTCCACTATGGAAGCGGCTCTACCAGACAATGTACCAGCAGCCTCTTCATCCTTTCCCCTAGAAGAGCATACAGCAACAAGGGTAGCGGTTCTTCCCGTATGCTTAAAAATCCATCACTGTACAAGCTTTAGCGCTACTTGCTGCACAGTTATTGACATGCTGTTCAGATAGCACTATATTGACCCAGTATGAGTGGAGCTGTTGAAGACATTGGTATGTGTGTCTCACCCAGATGCCCTGCTGGGAGTCAGCCTGTATCCGACTAGTCCTTAGGATCCACGTGAGTACAGAACATGTACTGGTACATGTTCTGCATGGGGAGTGCAGCACTGCCAGCACCCACTAGGATACACATGGGCAGCACACATCAGGTGGACCAACCATCATGGACAGTAGTTGGGGTACAACAGACGTAAAGGCATGTTGAGGGGTACGTAATGGCAGGGGGTGCACACCTCACAGGTGGGGTGATCTCAGACTGGGTGACCTACCTTCTAGGGACACAGCATAAAAGCACTCCAGCAGTGGGAAGGGGGGTATGACCAGTTAATTTTTTGAAATTGCATTTGTTCCCCCCTTGGCACATGTTAGTCATGGATATAGTCATACTGTGGTGGTCGGCAATGTGCAGAAGGAAGCATAGCATGCACTTCTGAGACAGACACACCATTTGATAGTTTGGGAGACATGCAAACGGAATGGCAGGTGTACCTCACATGTGCATAGTATGAAAGCATGCACCACAGGTCCCTTTCTTACACTTCCCCTCAAATAGGCACAGTCATATGCTGCACCCCCTTGCTGTATGGTTCTGCAAGGCCCCCACATAGTTAATACTGTGCCCATGGACATTGTTACATGTGGCAATTGCTCCCAGAGTATAGAAAATGAGCAGGCAAGTGTCTGTGTCCCAGGGTTCACCCTACCCGACATGTACCTGTGCATGTCTCACACATTTCCAAATACATGACAGCATATAGTCATGAATATACCACCCACTCCATGCCCAAATTGCACACATGCATAGTCTTTATGTCCCACACAGCTTGAACCTCACTGTTACTGGATGTGATGGTTACATAGCATGATGCACTGTGTGCAGCTGTGCAGCAGCACAGTGGTACAGTGCTGTGCCATGACCAAGGCATCTGCCATGACAGCCACAGTGCTACAGGGGTTGTGTTATAAACACATAGCAACACTCCCCCACCACACAATGTACTGCCAGTCTGCAAGTCTGCAGCAAACAGCACAAACACATACACTGCTGTTTGGGTCTGTATCCCCCCCCCCAATACACTGAGCTGTCCGTGTCCATGGTACCATGGGGAGAGAACATGGCATGGACACAGGTGACATTTGGTCCCTGTCAGGAGCTCCAGTGGTGCATATGTGTGTGTAGATGTCTGCCTGTAGATAGCATTAACCCAAGACCCTGGGCCACAGTGTACGACACCACACATACATGCACCATGTCAGTCCATTCATCATCCCCAAGGAAATGGTGGACACTTCAGGGCACTTACAGCCACTAGGAACCTGCCACATGATGTGGCCTGCCATCTGGGGTGGGGAGAGGAAGTGGCCATAACCTCATACTGGTTTAGTAGTAAAGGATACAGACCATGTAGTGTAATGTGGTCCCATGCTCCCCTGCATAAACCTTCCATCCACTCCTGTGCATATCAGTGATGATCATGTCCATCAGTCTGTTGGCCCCCAATGTAGGTAGACACAGCATGTATGACCCCAGCAGTAGTCCACCCCATACCTCCAGTAGATACAGCACGGAAAGGCTTCCACTTGCATGTCCTCTGTATACTACATACAACTGCTGGTGCACAAATGTCATCCCACACCTTTGACAAAACTACAGTTCATCATCTCCTCACTGTGTTCATGTCTGTGTGACCAACAGTCACAAGCACCTTCCCTGACTTAGCATCACCCAAGGAAAAAAGGTGCACGCCAAGTGGCATGCACTGACCCCTGTGATGTTGCAGTTCTCCAACAGAAGACATTTGCTTTGCAATGCACTAACCACGGTGTCCTCTGTGTGCCATGCCGTGTCTGTCAATCACCCATGCAATGGCTTGGTAGGCCTTCCGTGGCAGTATACACACCACTGTGTCTCTCCTGCTTGGATAACATTGGCAGCAACATCATACTGGCAACAGGCCTGATATGCACACTGTCACGTGCAGCTGTGTTGGGAGTCATAAGTAAGTGTAGGGCCTGTATGGATGACTGTAGATGACAGGTCACGCATGTGGGAGTGGGCAACTGTCAGTCACACATCCACCACCTGTGAAGGCCCCTTTGGTAAGACTGTGTTACCACCTCCACCCACCACCCACCTGCTAAGGATGACCTCATCCACCTGCAGCAGGCCTAATGAATGGAGACAGACATACTGGCATTACTGCTTCTCACAATGCACCCCTTTGCATGTTGACCCCTACTCCTGTGACATGTGAGGCCGAAGGCAGCATCCCACCCATCTCTATGAGGTTCCTTTGCAAATCACCACATCACATGGGAAGGGATGTGTCGGAACATGTGTTTCTGAACACTGACCTTGCCATCATGGGGCCATGGACTGTGTAACAAAACCTTCGAGGACATCAACAGTGTGCCAGGGCACAACACTTATCATGGCACATGTGTGTCAGCTGCCATGAGGTGTGTAGCACTGTTGGCCATGGTGTGGCACACTGTGGAGAACTCTGCCATGTCACTTGGCTGTGGACATACACATACATGATGGGCCAATGTTTCTTGCAACAGACCCATGTCCCTTTCTGCACCTGTGTCCAGGGGGGGGTGTTGTTATCTGACCCCATGACTTGTTGCTTGGTGGGGGGAACATGGTGGTACAGTCTACTGCACAACCTCATTTTGTCCTCCCCAACATAGGCCACATTGCATTGCTGCTTCCATCCCAGTTCCCACTGTGGGTATGACCCAGCACAATACAACAGCAGTCCAGCAATAGCTGTGACATTGCCTTATCAAGGTCCCCGTTACACCTGCGACACCATTCATGATGCAGCCATACACCACACGTTTCCTACCTTGGCTGGCATCTTCTCCATCTCCCTCCTTCGCTAGCACAGTCCCAGATCCTGAAGTCTGCTTCTCAGCTTCTTTTTGTAGTGGGAATGTCTGTGCAGGAGACAGAAGCAGGAACAACATGTCACCATATAGTCATTGCTTGGTAGTGTGGAACCTTAAAACGGTCATGTGTTGTACCAATATGCACTTACCATGGGCATGCGTGTGTCCTCCCCTCATTGCGATATTCACCTCCCTTGCTATCTCCTGCAGCCTCCTGAGGGTAGCGGGGTTCCGGAGGGACAAATCATTTCATCAGTGCTTCACCTGTCTTATGGTCCTGCAGACCCCATTCAGGTGACACAGCTTGTCTGTGATAATGCCCACAACCTGTCATGCCCAGCCTGGGTGTGGTACTTGTTTCCTGGGAGCAGAATGACTCTGGCCCACTGGCCCACAGAGCTAACTAGGAAGCTGTCTCCTTGTCCATAAAGTTTGGTGCTCTGCCCCATGCTCTTGCCATGTTAACTGTTGCTGTGTTTTTCAAGCATACAAAAGGAGACAGGGGGACTGCCATATTTACAGTACAGTACTTGTGCACCTTCAGGTTGGCCTGCACACTCCACCCAAGCCATGTCCTGCTGAGCATGTTGTGCAAAGAGGGGCACCACATGATCGATATGTTTATTTCTGCACTGAATGCACAACATGCATGAATCTCACAATTTGCGGCATACATTGGCATGATGCAAATTGTGGCTAATTCACCAGCAAATTTGCTGCATACTGCATCAACATACCCTGCAAATGCCAAAACAGTTTTCTGCCCTTCTGGGTTTCCAATTTCCGCAGTTTGCATCATGGGTGCAGGGAGGGCCTCAGCATCACCCCTTTTGCTTCCTCACAAATAAGGGTCTCCTGAGTGTCCTTCCTGTATGCCCAACATGTCCCACACCATCCATGTCTCAACCAAACCCACAACCTGGTTGCGCACAATTCCAGACATGTGCCCAGTTCCTGTCTTGGGACCACAACATGCCTCTTGGGGCCATGGAGGGACACCTGCTGTAACAGTTGTTGGCCCTGAGACTGTGTGACATTGGGTGACATCTGATTTAATACTGTCAGGATGCCTCTGTCCTCACATAAAACAGTACTCACATGTGCCCAGACAGGCACCTCCAACAGGAACCCCTTGCTGGAGCATCCACTACCCAGCTTTGCACAGACACATTGATGGAAGATGACCGCAATGCCCATGGAAATAACAGGAGCTGTGATTTAGCCAAACCCAGCATGTGCTGTGCACTACCAGTCTGCAAAATCCCTGCATACCGTGCACAGACATCACTGACTGTAAGTCCACAGTGTACACGCGACACGCAGCACAGCACCACATTATACACAATCTATGCATGACACACCATACATAGGTCCGTCACCACCATCCACAGTGCTATTCAGGCACCCTTCCCCTCTATTCCCAGGGTACACTCCTGTCCCATGTACCATTGGCCACAGCTTGCACATCAGCAGCCCATATGTTCCTACATACTCAAAGGTGCCCCACATGCCCCTGCTTGTCCTGCTCTTCCCAACTGCTGTCATGGTACTGCCCCATGCTGTCCTTCAGCCACAAATGACAAAATGACAACACTTCCACCCCCAAGTCTGCTACACCCTGCACTGTCACTTTCCTTCTTGCCCACTCTGTGTGTTTGTGTGTGTCAACATTCATGCTTGCTTCCCCATGCCTCCCCCGGCCAGAACTCCACAAGTCTCCAGTGTTCCCAGGTGGTCCGCTGTCATCAACAATGCTGATACACCACTCACCAAAGGCAGCCACCAGGCTGTGGGCACAATGACATGTGATGCACCAACACTCCCAGATGACTGCCTCAGGTGGTAGGGTTGTTGTCTTGTACATCGCCTGGGCACACCCTTGCTGTTTTCATGCATCATGCTACATGCAATGGCTGCTGTCCTATATGTAATGTGTTTCCTTATGTGAGGTGGCTCTAGATGAGGTCTAGTCTGGCATGATGACCCGCTCTTGATGCGCTCCACTGTCCCGTTGCCTGTCCACTTGTTCTGTCCCCAGGCTGTTCCTCTTCATCCTCCTGCTCAGGGTACTGCACCATATCTGGCAGGACTACATAGTGTGACAGTGCAGTGTTGTGCAGGATGCACCATCTGATAAATATCTGCCATGATGTCGGTGGTGTATACTGCAAGGCCCCTCCTGACTGGTCCAGGCAGTGGATTCGCATCTTCAGTGGACCAAAGGTGCACTGAGTGATGACCCTTGTGGTGGCATGGGCCTTGTTATATCACACTTCTGCCTCTGATTTGGGGTGCCTCATGGGGGTCATCAGCCAGGGATGTTGGGGGTAGCCACTGTCACCTGCAGGGGCACAATGGCATAGTTAGGCACAGTGTCATAACACTCTTTATCCTGTTACTCCCTCGGTTTCTGGCTCACAAGCTAGTCCCACCTTACCAAGCAACCCACAGCCTCCACCCCCCCACACCAAGGGACATAGCAGTCACACACATTGCCCAACTAGGACTTCTTTGACAGTAGGGACAGTTATGATGGCACATATCCTACATGGCAACTCAGCCATCATTGTGGCCATGTCACCTGTGGCATGTGCCACTAAGTCCTCTGCCATGCTGATCCAGCAGCACACTTTGCATTTACTTGCATATTCCTGTGACTATTGCAACTATCTTACATCTCTGATCCGGCACTTACCTAATTGCCATATTCCGTGGATGTTCACATGTCAAATGCCTTATTCAGTTTGCTCTGTCTCATGATGTATGCATTGTGACATGATCAGGGAAACTGCATGACCACGTCAAGGATGCGGCAGCAGTTGTCGCACATGACCTGGACATTCATGGAATGGAATCCCTTCCTGTTTACATAGATGTCTGCATCCATGGTCAGTGTGCATCTTGCCACACATGTTTAGACCACCGCACCCACTACTCAGGGGAAACATGCGATGCCATAGAAGTCCTACTTCACAGCAAGTTGTTCCTGAGCCTCCTGTGGGAAGGTGATGTACCTGTCTGTCCTACAAAGCAGGGCCTCCAGGAACTGCTTCAAGCATTTGGACACTGCAGACTAGGAGATGTCCACAGTGTCACCCATTGGGGGTTTGAAATCTTCCCATTGCCAAGAAGCATAGTGCTGCAGGCACATTCCCTTCCACTGTAATCAACTGACCCTATGGGTTCAGCTCTGCAGATCCCCTCCTGAGCTCATCACAAAGCTCCTGTATGGCAACGCAAGGTAGACGATATTGTGCCAGGCAATGAGATCTGCCTCCTGTATACCCTTACAGGGTACCTTCTCTGCCATCTACCCTCCCTCTCTGTAGGGACATATCATGGTGCCCGCTGGGCATGCCATCGGGCATGCCAATGCCACCTGTACATCGCCAGCCTAATGGCTAGTAGAACTGCTAGACCAGGCCTTCTCACTTGTCACCCCTCTGGTGCTTATGCTGCAGCAGTAGCTCCTCAGTAGTGACTCACATTACAACTGCCAAGCATGGCCCTGTTTATGTTTTGTGTGCTTTAGACCAACTCCACCCTGGTTTAATGGGTGTGTCATACCACTGACATAACTATGGGAGCAACACCTTCTTAAATGCTGTTTAAGGGGATATGGCAGTTTCTTTGATGCAAACTGCAGCTGCGCCATGGTGCAGCTGCATCTGGCTTTGGACACAAGCCACTTTGATGCAGCTGTGTCTGGCTTTGATGCAGCCTGTGTTATAAAATCACATTTGACGCAAACTTTGGCACAAGTCCCCACTTAACGTCAAACTCTAAGCCCTTCTCAAATTGGGCCCTATGTGTCTAAATTAGATATTTTGTGCAGCAAAATCTGAGTCCTATCTGGAGTACAATGGGGAAATTTGAAAGCATTTCTTTTTTTAATATTAAGGTATAAATTACAAAAAAATAATAGCAAGGCATGGCCTCCCTGTATGTATGTATGTATTTATTTAAATCAGTGCACATTTTAGACATGGATTAACCATGGCTACCATTTTTAATTGCAAGAAGACAATTTTGCACCAGCAAAAGGATTTTAAAATACTTGTAACCAAAACCCAGTAAAAACAGTACTTGTGGAACTCTTAAAAGCAGTTTGAAAAACTAAGCCTTGTTGAAGACTTTGCCTATTACAGTACACTGTGCAGTACACTGAGCTTTACTGTGTATATGAAAATGGAAACAAGGCCTGCGCTACAGTCCTTGCCTCCATCCTATGTACCTTTAGCACTTGATGCACCAGGAGATGAGCAATTTGATTATTGAGTGTGCCTGTCCTGGTGAAACTTTTCAATAAATTAATAAATAAACCTGAAGTATCTTCTCAGGCATTATTAAACCTTTCATGAGCAGAGATACCGGAAAATTGCTGAAGGAAATTAAAATTTGTGAAGCTGCACCTGTAACAATTGAAGAAGTCTAAACAGGTATACATTGCGTATGTAGCAGTGAATTGAACTGGATACATTGTCTACTTTTTCCCCTAGAAGAGTGGGAACAAAAGTTGTGCTTCATTGCCTTCAAACCCTTGCTGTACCAACTTTTTATGTAGAGGAAAAGTCATTTATTTTCCTTTGGTGTGGTTGATTTATCACTATGTAGCTTTGCTGCCCTAGACTGAGTTTTGAGCAAATGTGACTATCTGAGATAAAAATATTTCTTCACAGCAGGTTATGAGGAACGCTCCTGGTAAATTTCCATGATGAGTAGGCTATAGATGTAATTACCATTATAAAAATGTGCAAAGCTTCCCAATAGGGTTCATCCTGATGGCACAGATCTTGAAATTCAGATGTACTGTGGGGGCCGGGATCTCTTTATAGGGAAGTAGAAGTTCTTTAAACACAGGCATGCTTTAACTGTGAGTGTGAGTATATGTGTATATATACACAGTCATTTGTTCCCAGGATAGTTGGAAAGCCAACTGTGTCACAGTTGTCTTGTTTGACCTGCTGTTGCTGCATCTGAGTCAGAAACAAAATCAGTTTTTGCTGTTCTAGAATACATCAGCTGTTACCTGAGGCAGAAATCAAGATGTAAGAGTTTGGCTCATGTGGCAGATGTCAGCTGTCAGGGGTCTAGTATGAGCTGGTGGTATAAAAGGTCGAGGCAGCTGTCACTTTTCTGATCACTTGCAATGCAGGGATATCTAGCTGTCAAGAAGCACTACACAATACATTTTCAAACTGATACAGTATTGCTTCTGTGTCCAAGAACAGTGGTGCAGAATTATTTTGTTTGTTTGGCAGGACAATGATGTAAAATGAAAAGCAAGGGTAAAAATCTCTTGACTAACAGATATTTTTGGCATACTTTGTATATTAAGATTTGTTATTGAGTATTTAAAAAATAATTCAATAAATGATGTGACATGAAAGTTAATTTTACATAACTGACGAAAAACAGCATTTATCATATTGGTAGAAGTCTTTTATATAACATCTTGTTATTTCACAATTTCAGTGTCCTTAAATAAGAGGTAGGATAAATACTACTCTAAATCAATTACTACATAAAAAGAGCAGATTAAAGTAAATTCATTGAGAAACAAAATAGTACATTCTCAAAGGCCTGTCTGGTTATTTAATTACCATCCTTTAAATATTGATTAATCTGCCCATGGAGCTTGGTGGACTGTCTAAAGAGAAGGAATTTCAATATGTATTTTGTTTTCAAATCTATTAGAGAGACATTTCCATTTGGCTCTATAGTAAGTACTTGACTGATCTGTATTAGAGCCAATATTGCAGTGCTAATAAAACTAGAACAAACAAAATGTTAAAGAGATGGCAATATCTACAGATGTCCATTAAAGACCTTGTCAGGTCTTGGGGTTACAGGTACTGTATATATAAAGTAGCTGTGGAATATCTAGATCAATCTAATATCACCAGTTCAAACACATTGGGCTCAGATTTCAAAGATCCCTTATGGCGATGCATGTTGCTTCTCTCCAAGGATGTGGCAAACCCCAGGTGTATCAGGGACCCTATGCCCAATTCTATAAAAAACAGGGCACCAGCACCAAACTCCTCGAGTTTGCTGCAAGTCATCCACTGTGCCAAACAGTTGGTGCACCTGTGGGACATGCCATAGGGATCTGCCCCCTCCCCATCTCAGGCAACACTAGCGGGGCTGGCATGGTGGGGGGATGCAGCTGCTGAACAGGGGGAGATAGGGTGTAGAAGGAGCATGGAAGGTGTCATGGGGTGGTCAGGGGACAGTTCAATGGCAGCAGCTGTGTTGGTACATGGCCAGGTGTGTGCGCATGGGACTGTATGTACAGTTCAGTAATGGTACCATGGGTAACGTAGGTAACTTCCATGGTAGTCTAGCACCCCCCCAATCCCCGATCTCCCCCAAATCATTCATGTCATAGTCCCTAGTGGTTTAGTGGACCCCCAACCCCAGCCCTAATCTGCCCTTAAATTATCCTCTTAAGAAAATCATTCCCTGGTGACCTAGCAGTCCCCCAGCCCTGAAATGCCTGTAAAATTAATATGTTAATGAACCCTTTCCCTTGTGGTGTAGTGGACCCCCACCGTTCAGCAGGTAGTGCCCATTACCCCCTTCTCCCCACATCCTTAACCCTGAGCCAGTGACTGGCACAGCCATCCTGTCACTACCACAGCTGGCCACTGACTGATCTGTCACTGAACATGTACTGTATACAGTACTCACTCATTGATTGACAGCTCCCTCTGAGCTATCAACCAATGAGCACATACTGTATACAGTATGTGCTCAGTGACAGCTCAGTGGGTGGCCAGATGTGGTGGTGAGAGGAGGGCTGCTCAGGTTAGGGGGAGTGAGGTGGTGGGCACTACCTGCTGGGGTAGGGGGTGGGGTCTACTAGACCATCAGGGAATGGGTTCATTAACATGTTAATTTATGGACATTTCAGAGCTGTGGGGGCTGCTAGATCACCAGGGAATGATTTTCTTAACAGGATCATTTATAAGCAGATCAGGGCTGGGGGTTCACTAGACCATCGGAGATTATGACATGAATCCTTTTGGGGGAGATCAAGGATTGGGGGGCAGTTTGTCTACCACAGAAATTACCTACTTTACCCATAGTATGATTACTGAACTGTACATACAGTCCCATGCACACACATGGTCAGGTGCCAACAGTGCTGCTGCTGCTCAGCTGTCCCACCAACTCCCCCTATGCTGCCTCCCATACCCCAACTGCAGCCAGCAGCCATTGTCCGATCCCCTCCCACTGGTGCAAGCCACTTAGACCAGCCAGGAGGTGGTCTAAGTGGTGCCCTTTGCTGCAACCATGGCAGGGTTTTTAAATTCCAAAACAAGGGGATGTTGCAGCCCCACCGAGGTGCGAGCCTCCTTGAGACCTGGTGCACCTGGTTGCTTGCCACAACCATGGCACATGGGGGCTTTTGCACAGCTACACTGGATTTGATGCAGGCCGCTTTATAGAATCACGTTTGATGCAAGTTGTGATGCAAGTCACCCCTCGTGTCAATCACACAAGTCTCTTGTGTCAGTCTAAACATTTTAAAAATGGAGTCCATTATTTTTCAGATTTAAGTCCAAATTGAATCTTAATTACAGCACTGAATCAGGTGGCATATTGCTCAACTTTGATACCAACATGGTGTGAGCAGCATTGTAGTCAGTAAATGTATAATACTTGCAACTTTGTACAACACACAGAGAGGAATTGTCTACTTTTTCCCAAAAAAATGGGAAATAAAAGTTGTGCTTCTATGCATTCAAGCTGGTTGAATTTTTAAAACTGATGCACCTAATGCCATCAAACCAGATATCAGTGTGATTTTGCCTACATCTGTGCTCAGTTTATCTAGAGAGTTCTGGGTAACTATAAATTTTATCATTATTCAGTATAAACCCCTTTAATCATTTTGCTATCAGACAAAAATCCCTACTACACTTGTCACAGATAGTAGCAGTGATATCAGGCTTACTGGGACTACTATTATTGCTACTTTCTTTGATAAGTGTAGCACAGTAGATGTTGCTGGCATACTTTGCTGGACTGATGCTCATCCTATGTACAATAACATTTGTAACTACTGTACTGTCACTCAAAAGAAGTTTTATTATAAAACGTGTCTCCTCTCTGATGATACAACACAGTTTAACATCTTGGTTAAAAAATACATTTGTATCAACTATTGTTTGCAGTGCCTTTAGTTCTTTACTTCAAATCAATGGAAGTGTACGACTCTTCTCACCTGAAAGTTCTAGACTCAGAAGCATGGGCTACAGTAAGGGTAAGCCCATGACACACTGGAGTTCAGTGGATGCACTGAAATCTAGTACTAATGAGACAATCAAAGCAGGTCTGAAGGCTTTAGCTTTACTTTGAAATGTTAGCACTTGACACTATGACACAATTTCTTTACAGGGAGCATACACTTAGCATAAACAAGTTTTTGGCAAACCTCATGTCCTTCAGCAACTAATCTGAATGAATACTTTTGCTCAGTATTCACAAAAGAAGAAGAAGAGGAGGTACCTAAACCAAACAATAAAAGCACTCTGGGCAGGAGGGTCAACACCAGTCCATTCACAGAAGAAAGGGTCCTGAAAGAACTCCTAAAACTCAAGGTGGACAAAGCAATGGGGCCTGACGGGATTCACCCTAGAATCCTAAAAGAACTAAGGGGAGACCTAGTGACACCACTGACTACCTTTTTAACAAATCATGGGAGGATGGGGTGGTACCTGAGGACAGGAGGAGGGTGGATGCGATTCCCCTTCACAAAAGTCTGAGCAAGGCAGAGGCAGGAAACTACAGACCTGTTAGTTTGACTTCAGTGGTAGGGAAAATGATGAAATCACTTCTGAAAGAAAGAACTGTTGAGTACCTAGAGGCCTGCGGGGCACAGGATCCAAGGCAGCATGGATTCACTGAGGGAAGGTCATGTCAGACAAATTTAGTTGATTTCTTTGACTGGGTGACCAAAGTAGTGGACCAGGAAGGGGCTGTGGATATGGCCTACCTAGATTTTAGCAAGGTATTTGACACAGTCCCACACAAAAGATTAATAAACAAGTTAGCCAGCCTGGGAGTGGGTCCCAGGGTGGTAGCCAGGGTAACAAGTTGGCTGCACAACAGGACACAGAGGGTACTAGTAAATGGAATTCACTCAGAAAAAAGGGGGGTTACTAGTGGGGTACCGTAGGGTTCAGTACTGGGTCCAGTCCTCTTTAATGTCTTTATAGGAGATATTGCAGTGGGTCTGGAAGGAAAAGCGTGCCTCTTTGCAGACGACACAAATATCTGCAACAGAGTTGATACACAAGGGGGGTGGAAAGGATGAGAAGGGACTTGGCAAGGTTGGAGGAATGGTCAAAAGTATGGTAGCTTAGATTCAGTGCAAAGAAATGCAAAGTAATGCACCTGGGAAACAAAAACCCAAGTGAAGAGTACAAAATGGGGGGGTACTAAAACAACAAAAATGGAAAGGTACCTGGGGGTAGTCATATCGGATGACCTTAAGGTAGGCAAACAATGTGAGAAGGCAGTAAGGAGAGCTGGGGATACTTGGATGCATAGAGAGAGGCATCACCAGTAGAAAACAAGAAGTTGTTATCCCTCTGTACAGACAGCTGGTGAGACCCCATCTGGAATACTGCGTGTAGTTCTGGAGACTCCATCTCCCCAAGGACATAGACAGGATGGAGGTGGTCCAGAAGAGGGCAACTAAAATGGTGCAGAGTCTGCAACAGAAGCCATATGAAGAGAGATTAAGAGAGCTTAACATGTATACCTTTGAGGAAAGGAGGGAGAGGGGGGACATGATAGAAACTTTCAAGTACCTCAAAGAAATCAACAAAGTCCAAGAGGGGGACATCTTTCAGAAAAAGAGATGTGCAAGAACAAGGGGGCACAATTTAAAGATAGAGGGGGGATGGCTCAGGGACAATGTGAGAAAATATTTTTTTACAGAGAGAGTGGTGAACGCATGGAACTGCCTTCCTGAGGAGGTTGTGGGGTCAAAAACAGTTGGGGAATTCAATAATGCATGGGACAGCCATAAAGCAATTATAGTGGGGTAGGAGGAAGTAGACTGTTGGTTAACTAGAATCTGCAGCTAATCCAATAGGTAGGAAAATGGGCAGACTGGGTGCACCAAGTGGTCTTTATCTGCCAACAAAGTCTATGTTTCTATGTTTCGATGTAATCACTTATGCTGCCGATCCTGAATTTGTGCTGTGTTTAACTCATTGCCATTCTCTACTGTACTCTTTCAAAAATAAGAAGGCACTGCCTCCTAGGAGCTCATCATTTCTTTGGCAACAAAGTAATTTGTAAATAGAAGAATTATAAATTGGCAGAGAAATGTCCATTAAATTCAAGTTAGCTTGTTCAAAACATGTATCTGCTGTTTCAGGCAGGCAGGCCAGTAAAACTGTGTGTTGCTTCATAGGAGAGGAGAGAGCAGAATTATTGCTGTGTGCCTGCAGCTGCAGCCCCTGCAGCAGGAAATTATTGACTTTAAAACAAGAAAAGCATAGCAACCCCCTCCCCAAAAGAATAAACAGTATAATGCCAAAAAAAGTATATATTACAGCAATTCATAGTATCTGGACAACCCCTGCACTCTGTGACATGCTGCTACTACCTCAGGGGGTGGAGCAGGTGAGATTGCATACCCAGCGTAAGACAATAAAATTAAGAGAGACATTCTGGTGATAGTGGAGAATACTGGACCACTGGCGGACCTACGTTATTAGTGCAGAGTTCAGGTTACGGTACTCTCTCAAAACTGCCTTTCAGTTATTTTTTAGTAGTTTATTTGAGTTGGGGGACTTTGCCCCTCACACCCTCCTTTTAAAAAATGAGGGGTATTGGGGCAAGCCCCAAGTCAAACAGACAAAACCAAAATGAACAGCAAGCAGAAGCATGAGCGGAATTCACAAAAGCTTTACGCTACGTAAGTAGCGGTGGTCCGGTATTCTCCACTATCACCGACAGTTCTTAATTTGACAAAGTAGAGCATATACTTTATGCATCAGTACCAAACATATATTTGCATTGGTATGAAATACAGTAAATTAGAGCCTGGTATAGGGCAATACAGTACTTCAGTTCATACTGAAGTATTGACCTATACAGTGTTACTGTGTGTAGTAGTAATGCAGGTATATACTGCATTTGGTCATGGTGCATGAAGTATGCCCTACACATCTGTCAAATTAGAATGTTAATATATGGCCTTAAACTGGATATGCTGTCTTTCCTGCTCCACCACCTGATGAAGTAGCAGCACACCATGAAGCACTAGTGCAGTCAGGCTACCATGTGTTGCTCATATAGTCTTTATTTTGGCATTACGTGGTTTATTTCCTTTTCTGGAATGCTATGCTTCTCTCAAATTGGTATTTGATTTGACTTCAGCAGATGTACCCTCAGTGGAGCCAACACCAGTTATTAAGTGTTTTAAATTCTCAGTGAGTGACTTTAGCAGACAGGAAAAGCTACAGAGGTATTTTTGAGGGATGCATTTGACAAATATCTATTTTACTGACTGCAGGTGGTGCAGAGCACAGTAATCCATCTTTTTATTCTTTCCTGTATGAGCCTTCCAAGCAGTCAGTGAGTGAAAAGTGTAATACAGCAGGCTGCTCTGCGAGGCAGGAAGTCTCTTAGTGGGAATGTGTGAGAGTGTGGACATGTGGGTTTGTCACTCATTTTCATCTCCTCAGGTTCCTGCCACCTGGTCTGTCATGTGGCACTGTGTTGTGTGCATGCACATTGTGCATCATGTAGGCATCTAAACATAATCATGGACTATTGTAAGTCACCATAGTTGGAACTGGTGGAGGTTAGGCCATAACATCAACTGCCATCTATGTTTCATTTCATTGATTCATGTAGAAAATATGAGGAAAACAATAGGAGGAGAAAAGGATGTAGGGGGAGACAAGGAGAAAATAAAGATTCCCCATGCCAGTTCCAACTACAAGTTCTGCATGTGGTGCTGATGGATAGGGAGATGGGCATTGTAGTCCACTAGTTCCCATTCCATTGTTGTTTATCTATTTATTTAATGTTATACGCATGTATATCTTATTTTTTATACTAACTGTAAGTTCATAATAGTTCACCCAAAGAAACCACGGCTCAATACATCCCAGAAGTCCAGATGTCCCACTTCTACTCCATCCAGCCTTCCCAGCTTGTCGTACAGTGCCTCTTGTGCTACACAGAAGCACATTTGTATCCCCTTCTTCCTCCTTCAAGTGCTTTCAAGTCTAATTTCCCTAACCAGTCTAGATGTAATACATCCAGAAATATAAAGACAAGCCCACCCTCTGTCCATTTTATATGAACAATGCAACAACAGCTCTTACAACTGGTTGTGCATAGTTATCAACATTTGCCAGTCTACATTGAACCACTTTATGATGCCATTTGGCACCAAAGCATACATCGGCAGTAGCATTACATAGCCCAGTGTTGTTGCCCACTCATTGCAAGGGGAAGGTGACAATAAGTCTGGGAATGGTTCGACACTACTGTTATCTTGTCACAAGAGGAAAAAGTACAGATGTTCATGGTTGCAAGGGGGCAGGGAAGAGGTATATTGACCCCTTAATTCTGCAAAAGCAAGACATTATCATCACTGTCAGAGCAGGTTTCAATGCAGCGTGCCAATGAGAGGGATATGGAACTGGGCCAGTCAGAGTGTGGACATGAGAATGAGGTAGTAAAGGAAGGGGAAACATGAGTGGAGGATGCAAAAATGCAGGGGAAGGTACTTGCTCCATGCAAGGAGAAGGAGTGCAGAGGGACAAGGACTGAAAACATAGAAGGAGGAGAGAAAAATGAAGTTTAAAAGGAGGAGCGGGGGGGAGGAGTAGGAGAGGACGGGCATAAGGAAGCACATGCAGAAGAGAAGGATGAAAAATGAGTGGAGCTTGAAGGTTTAACATCAGTTACAGCAATGTAAATTGGCAACAGGTACAATACTAAGGAGTGGCGTCGATCTCAGTAGGAGATGGCAGAATCAAAAAAATTAATGAAAAAGAGAAAAGCAAGAAAGCAAATTTCTGAGGAGGAGAAATCTGAAGACAGACCCACCCCTGCTCGGTCTCGATCAGCTTCATAGTATAGTATAGATGAGGCAGCCAATGTATACCAGTGAAAGGGTCCTGGAAGGGCTGGCAGCCCTAAAGATAGATAAGACCCCAGGACCAGATGGGTTGCATCTGAGGATACTCAGGAAATTAGCAATGTAACCAGCTGAACCCCTGGTAGGTCTGTTCATCAGCTCACTTAGAACAGGGGTAGTTCTGAAGGACTGGAGGGTGCAGGAAGTAGTTCTGCTCCATGGGGGGGGGACAAGGAATAAAAAGGGAACTACAGACCTGTCAGTCATACCTCTATTTCAGCAAAGCTGATGGAATCACTGGTCAAAATGGACCTTGTGGACTACTCAGAGAGCAATGGTCTTCAGACTAGTAAGCGACACAGATTTGTGGCAGGAAGATCTTGTCAGACTAATCTGATAGTTTTCTTGGACTGCGTGACAAGGGAATTTGAAAGGGGCAATGCTGTCATTTGCTTTACTTCAACTTCTGCATGGCTTTTGAGTCATTGCCTCACAAATTACTGCTGAAAAAGATGGAGGATCTGGGTATGGCTAAAGTCATAGTAAACTGGGTGAGTAACTGGCTAAAGGAGAGACAGCAGAGGGTTGTGGTCAATGGGATTAAACCAGAAGAGAGGGAGGTTATGGGTGGGGTTCCACAGGGATCTGCCCTGGGTCTGGTCCTCTTCAACATGTTCATCAGTGACATTGGTGAGGGGATCCAGGGCAAGCTGTGTCTCTTCGCACATGACCCAAAGCTCTATGGGAGGGTAGATACTGATCAGGGAATAAGGGAAATGCAGAGAGACTTACAAAAGTTAGAAGGGTGGTGAGAGGTTTGACAGTTGAAATCCAATGCCAAAAAGTGCAATGTAATACATCTAGGGAACAAGAACCCCGGAATAGAGTACTGGAGGAAGAGGTGGCACTTAGCACTATGGCTGAAGCTCCATAAAGCAATTGAGTCACTGCAATAAGGTTTATAGCAAGACTAGTAGGATACTGAGAAGCATCAGGAGGGATATTGATAGCAGAGGGAAAAAGATCATAATTCCACTGCATAGATCCGCAGTGAGGCCACACCTGGAGTACTGCACCCAGTTCTGGAGTCCTCTCCTAAGGAAGGATAGGGATAGGCTGGAGACAGTGCAGCACAGAGTATCAAAAATGATTCAGGGCCAGCAGGGCAGGTCCTATGAGGAGGGCCCACTGAACATGTACTCACTGGAAACCAGAAGGAAGAGGGGACATATGATAAAGACCTTTAAGTTCCTTAAAAAAAATTAAAAAAGTGAACTCTGGGGAGCTATTTAGCTTGAATACCAACTCACAGTCACATAGACATGCATAACTAACAGAAGGGAGGTTCATGAAGGGCATGAAGAATTATTTTTTTTGCAGACAGGGTGGTTGAGTCAAGGAACCGTCTGCATGCCAGGGTGGTGGGCGTGAAAACTATTAATGGTTTCAAGCATGGCTGGGACAGAATGAAGGCTATAGTAGTTGCTCAGGGTAACAGAATCAGGTAGGAGAATGGGGGTGGGGGTGGGGAGTGCTAGGACCCGGGAAAAACAGTAGGTCCCAGGGCTTACAGAGAATGCAAGCAGACTGGATGGATCACCGGTCTGTTTCTGCCATCATTGTTTATGTTTTCATGTTTCTATTTTATCTCCTGCTGCTGCCCAGCCTGCCCATTCCCAACCACAAAGTTGTACAGTGGTGGAAAAAAGAAATTCTCTTGCAGTCATTACACAATTCCTCCTGAAAGTAGCCCACCCCCACCCCCACACACTGCCACCACCACTAGTCCAATGTAGCTAAAACACCAAAGAGCCCTTCTGCAGTGTTGGAATATTTTACAGATGACACCACAAATCCACTAAAACATGCTGTAGTGTGTTAGGAAAGATTAGTCTAGGTCAAGCTACAGGAACTATGGAAACCAGTGTTCTGTCCAATAATTAAAAACATTATTATAGGTTGAGGGAGCACTCCCAACCAATTAGAGCACTCCTTTCCTCTGCATGTGATACACTTTTATTCTGGGAAGAGTATCTCATGTGCGAATGCCCTCAAAATGGGCATGTTACCGGACAGTTTTTCAAAAAAAATAGTACTGTATATTATTGATCAAGCTCGATCAATAATATATTAATACCTCCAAGGAGACAACCCTTACGCTTATAAGAGTGATCTCACTTACATTTTTAGGGTATCAGAACTAATCACCTTTGGGGAGTCATGTGATGACTAGCTAAGGAGAAGCAGTGCTCTCGTCTCTCTCCCGCTACGTTGCATAGTTTTTGGCCACAAACTAATCTAAAATAACCTAAAAAATACTTTTTCCACTTCTGAAGTTGACCAGAGTGATAATCGGACAGAATACATCAGGAACAGCAGGGAAAATCTGAAGAATGGAGGCGGAGATAAGGTAAGCACTCCCACAACACATCCCTCTGGCTTCTCCCGACGAGGCCGCTAAAAAATCCAGACAACAGTCTACAAAGTCAACAGCCTCTCCTGTGCCTAAACAGTCCGCAGTACCACTCACTGAAGAGCACTTTCTACTGGAAATGAAACCGCTGAAGGAAGCTCTGCTAACGCTGACAACTGACATTGCCACCCTAAGACAAGACCTGAAGGACGTATCGAGACAGGCTAGAGACACTGAAGCACGGGCGGTCTAGCTGGAAAAGTGGAGGTCGATTGCGGACCCAGAGATTTTAGCCCTCTGTAAACAAGTCAGCAAGATGGAGCTCAAATTGGAAGATTTCGAAGGCCGCAGCTGCCGTAACAATCTAGTAATCATCAGCCTCCCGGAGGGAGGGAGGGGCAGGGTCCTCCCCCATCGTCTTCACCCAGAAGCTGATAGATAAAGTAGCAGGCCCCTCACCCAATGGGCCTACATATATAGTGGATTGGGCCCAGCTTGCTTTATGCCCCAAACCAGCTCCGGGCTCTTCTCCTCACCCCTTCTTACTGAAACTCCTAAACTACTTAGACAAGCAGCACATTCTGTTTAAACTACAAGGCATACAGACCTTGCTGTGGGAAGGAAACAAGATCAGAATCTCACAAGATTTAACAGCATCCATCAGGCAGAAGAGGGGCATGTTTCTCCCTATGATCTCCTGACTCATCCCAGCTGGAATCCAATTTCGGATGCTGTATCCTGCACAGCTTCAGGTCCGGGTACAAGAGAAATGGCACTCATTTGAAAACAGCAAGCAAGCGGTAAAGGAGCTGCAAGGGCTGTTACTGGATCTGTTTAAAAAGTGAACAAGGTCTCACAGTTTAAAGATCTTTTGAACTGGTGAAATACCTTCCTTTCTGGGTATTAAGGTAGGGCGAGACTTACAGTTTTTTGGCAGCCTGACTCGGACTGGTGCATATCCTCACAAGTGCTCTGGCCATACATTAATGTAAGTCTTACAGCTTACTTGGAGGAGCACTGATGTATGGAAACAAGCCACAGGGCCAGTAAGAATTGCTAGATCTAGTTCTAACACTGTCTCCCCTGCCTTACCATGCAGTCTGTGGGATAATAGCAGCACAGCAGTACTATATACATTCCTTTCCTGAATAGCAGAATAGCGGAGCTATCAAAGCTGAGTCTTCTCTGTATGCACATAACCGAGCTGCTGCAACCGCTCATTCTGCATGGAGAATCAACACAAGTGTGCGAGCAATCATGGAGCTGCAATCAATGCTGCATAGTCCTGCCATAGCCTCCTTGAAGAAGAGCACTTTCATACCATACCCATGGACTAACGTTGAATAGCAGTTTAAATCCAAGTTTGCTGTTTAGTGATGGCGGAAGGACTTTTTTTTTTCTTTTCCATTTCTCTTTTCCTTCGCATTGTGACACTTTCTATGCTGCCTTGAGACTCAGCTGCAATCACCAGCTCCGCAATATGTTTAAGCAGCATTCCGTAGAAAATTTAGAGAATTCAGTTTAACTACATATACAGCCTTTGGCTTATTAGGTAGGGGGGGGGTTCTCTCACAATGTGAGAATGGTTTCAAACTGTTTCATGCTTGTTTCTCTGTTCTAGGTTGTTGGAATTTGGGTTTAAAAAGTTCCTGTTATAAATCACTATGTTTAGGGGGGGAGGGACGAGAGCTTTATATGCTCCAACTGGCAGCATTGCATACCATATTGAGGGGAGGGACAGACCTCTCGTTATTGCTACCAGTAATTACTGTCTTATATATTATATAATACATATATTATTTATGTATATTTTACTTGTACTCTATTCTGTACCCTTGTCCTTGCAAACTTCAGGTCCACCTTGTAAATGAGCTTGCTCAATGATGATTGCCTGCATAAATAAAGATTTGATTGATTGATTGATTAATTCCCGGGTAGTGCCTGAAAATAGTCATTTTATGGCAAGTGCACATACCCGGTTAACAAAAGCTAAATAAATAAATAAAATTAATTGCTTGATATATATTTAGATCGAGAGGAATATCCTCACATATTTCATATAAATGTCTTAACTCGTCTGTGAGGGGATCAAAAGGGGAAGGAAACCAGACATGGTTTGCTGTGTATCTCGGGGTGGGGGGGGAGGTGGGGGGAACCCATGGTATCAATGCAAAGGGATTAGTATGGGACTTTAATAGGTATTACAGAACTTACAGTAGAGCCAAGAGGATATGGCTAGCAATGTGAATATTATCTCTTGGAATGTCAAGGGGGTAAGCAATAAGCAGAAAAGGTATAAAATATTGAAACATTTGCAAACAGTAAGGGGACACATTTCTTTTTTGCAGGAAACCCACCTTCTCGAGTCTGAGACTAACCTGCTAAGAAGGCTGCATGTGGGACAAGTTTTTGCTCCTGGATCCAGTTCCCAGAGTAAAGGGGTAGTGATCCTGGTGTCTAGGAATCTGGGTTTCAAATGTAGTCAGTGCATCTCGGACCCCCGGGCAGATATTTATTTGTTGTGGGGACACTGGAGAGGTCTGACATACTTCTTGGATCCATTTATGGGCCGAATACAGATACCGCCTCCTTCTTTATGGAGATCCTTAATCTTTTGCTGCCTTTCCTCTCTGTGCCCATCTTATTAGGCAGAGACTGGAATCCTTTCTCCCCCGATGTAGATAGGACAGGCAAACAGAAGGCCGGTTTATCACCGGCTCAAAGGGCCATCAGGGACCTAATAGCAACCTAGGATTGTGCGATCCATGGAGGGTTCTTCATCCCAACCTGCAGGAATATACTTTCCGGTCTCCAGTGCATGGGTCAGCCTCCCTCATTGATTATTTTTTAATGAGTAAACAACTTCTGCCAGGCCTTATGGCATGTCAGATTTCACCAGAAGTTATCTCGGACCACTCCTCAGTGTCTTGTACCATCTCTACCACACCGCATCAATGAGTGGAAACTGTCTGGAAAATTAACAACAGATTACTGAAAGACAAATGGGTGCTAGACAAGTTAAAGGCCTGTACAGCACAATATACACAATGTAATTTGAACTCTACTGGTCACCCTGACATGGAATGGGGGTTTAAGTGTTGTATTAGAGGGAGAACTTATTAGGATTGTCTCTGTACAGAAACGTAAGAGGGAAGGACAAGTTAAAGAATTACTGGACAAGATTAGGCAACTGGAAAAGAATATCTCTCCATCATCTACAGAAATGCTCCGTCAAGAGCTGATCTGAGTTAGAGCACAATATAGCAATTTACTGGTGGCCAGGGAATGTGCAATCCTCAAAACAAACTTCATATATATTGATCACGGTCAAAAAGCTGGGCTGTTGCCTGCAATGAGAGTTAGGCAGCAGGAAACCTTGCGGCTGGTTAACGCAGTCCGTTCTAGGACAGATGGCCTCCTTCTAACTAACCCAAGAGAAATTGTAGCAGAATTCCATGTCTTCTACAGGGATTTATATGGATCCAAGCCCGATCCCCCTTCAATGACCTAGTTAGACGAATACCTGGATGCTATCAATCTACCCGTCCTGTCCACGGATCAACAATCCCTTCTGAGCTCTCCACTCTCAGAAGATGAAATTAGAAAGGCCATTAACAGTCTATCACTTGATAAAGCCTGGGACCGGATGGCTTCTCTGCCAACTTCTATAAGGCATTGGCGAAGAGCTGACCCCATGGTTGATCCATTTATACCAGTCCATCCTAGCAGAAGAGAGCTGGGATCCCCATCTTTTCGAAGCCCTAATAGTAGTATTGCACAAAGAGGGGAGGGACCCAGAACAAGTCTCAAACTACCACCCTATCTCACTGCTAGATTATGATGTTAAAATTCTAGCCAAAATCCTAGCAAACAGATTGGGCCAGGTTACTCCCTCTGTGATTTGTACAGAGCAAGTGGGCTTCATGGTAGGCAGATCAGCTTCAGACCACATAAGGAACCTAGACCATATTTTCTCTACTTCCCAGGCTAATGCTACTCCTGCCGTATTAATGTCCTTGGACGCTGAAGAAGCATTCGACAGAATGGATTGGTGTTTCCTCTTTTGGACATTAGGCCGGTTCGGCTTTCCTCCCCTCTTTGTGCAATGGATAAAAGCTCCGTATACTAATCCTACTGCACGCATATATTGCAACAGAACTTTATCCTCTTATTTCTCCCTCCACTCAGGTACTAGGCAAGGTTGCCCCCTATCCTCCCTATTGTTTAATCTCTAACTAGAACCTCTCCTGAGGTGGATTTAAACAGACCTGGGGATCAAGAGCATGACAGTAGGTAGGCAAGAGCTCAAACTCTCAGCATATGCTGACGACATCCTCCTCCACTTATCCGAACCAAGGACTTCAATTATTAGAGTCCTGGATCTTATCCAGGAGTTTGGAGTTCTGGCCAACTACAAACTGAATTTGGAAAAAAACGTAGTCTTTCCTCTTAACTTCCACACTTATGGTAGGGAAATCGAGGATTTAGGGTTACAATGGGAACCTAAAAAACTTAAATATTTGGGTATATATCTAACCAGAGACTCTAAATCCCTGAAAAGACATAACTTGGACACCCTGGTTCAAGTAATCCAACAAGATCTAAATAGATGGAGATCATTGCCAATATCTCTATGGGGGAGAGCGAGCCTAATCAAAATGAATATCCTACCTCTAATTTTCTATCCTCTCAATATGATAAACATCTGGTTGCCTCATGCCTGGTTTTCCAGACTTCACTCACTGATCACCGGGTTTTTATGGAAGGGAAAACAAGCACGTAGGGCCTACCAGAAACTCACAGTCCCTAAAATAAAATGGTGACTGAGACTGCCTCATTTCAAATTCTATTATTGGGCGAGCCATGCAGCAAAATATATGAGATGGTTAGATAAACTTGAAAATCCAACACCAGACCAATATACACCTATATGGCTAGAGCTGGAGAAAGAGCTTACCTCCTCAGCTGACATTTCCTCTCCTGCCCTTTATCACGTCTCAATCAAATTGCTTCCCCATGCATTGGCTGACACTCCGTTGGTACTTCAGTCAAAGTCCATGCCGAACTATGTGTGTCCCTTGTTATAAACATATGCAAGACCCAATCCAACCATTGGTGGGTTACCCAAATTTCAGGATGGGTGAAAATTTAGTGAAAGCCTCCTGGCTTCCCCAACTGGCACATGCCAAAGTGCATGACTTATGGCATGAGGGCCAAGTTAGAGCAACATTGGACATCTTCAACAGTTACCATTTAGGTTCTCATTTGAGTTTCAAAGTGTATCAACTCAGATATATGTTGGCTGTCCTCAAATAAAATAGCCTACAGAAGAAGATAGTAATTTCCTTTAGAAAATGGCAAGAATCAATTCTCACACCTCATTGGCTGAGACAGGCTCCTAGCTGGGCATTTATTTTTCAATAGATGCCCAGCTAAAAATAAGAGCCAGTCCAACCGGCACCTCACTGCGCAGCATTCCACAGTGGTTCCCAGCCTACTCTTTAATTGGCTAGATGAACAGAAGAAAATTTAAAATGCCCACCATTTTTTATCTCACTTAGCGATATGTACTGTTCTTTCCCTGCCCAAAGCAAACATTATTCACCTGCAGCCACTCCCTCTTTTAAAATAAACACACTACAGTAATCTTGTGGCAACAAACCCTTACTATAATAAATATTTTTCTTTTCTCTCCTCATTCATTGTGGTCTCCTCATGGTTGCCTTGCACATCGCAGTCAAACCTTGTGTGAGATACAATGTTAGGCTTTCTTGTTTAGCAGCCGTCTGCCCCCCCCCAAGTATGGTCCTGTACCATCCCATCACCGATCCTCTGCTTCCTCTTTTTTTTCTTTTAAACACACACCTACACAAACAAGTCAGAAATGTACCTGCTTTACACAAGCTTTTCTTTCCAGTCACCTATCTCACACAAAGTGAATGGACCTTCCGTCCGTAGTCTCCACACTGTGGCACCCACATCCGGTCAGCAATCCTGTCTGTTCTCTTTTTTTAACAGCAAACAAAATTTCCAAAATCTACCTGCTTTATGCAGCCTTACTTTTTTCTAGCTTCCTACAGACATCTTCTCTACAAAATAAACAGACCTTCCTGCTCCCTCAAAAGCTGTTAGTGAAACTGGCAAGCAGTCCTCATGCCTGGGGAGTTGAATTTAAGCAAGTCTGCCTCTACTCTTCAGTCCAGTTGTCCCGATAACAGCATTGATAAGCCACAGCCTTTTGGATTCATTTCCTTACCTCCTGCAGCATCTACTTAAAGCCCAACTGTAGTACCATAGGATCCTTTCCCAAATTTTCACATAAGACTACAAGTCCCGTAAATCCACGGGGCAACTATACAATCACTCAAATAGCATCTCATAAACAGAAGCGCCCTCCAATGACAAGGACAGCACAATACAGGGTCTCCTTTACAAGATAGTGGGTTTTATTCTCTTTTAAAAACAATAATTACAGTTGTTTAAACTTTTTTTATTTTATTTATTAAAAATACAAGTTATGGGTCATTTTCTAAGCACAAAAATCCGTACTGTAGTCCCTCTAAACATCATTCTAATGTAGGCGGAGGAACTATTTTATTACAAAACTAACTTTAAACTAAATTTTCATTAACATTTTTTTTATTATTTTTTTTATGGTACCCATTTTCAGTGCAATAATACCATCCAGGGTGGGCGTGTGCTATACCGAACCTTCCAGGAGCTATAAGACCCTCTGCCTGTGGTGTCGGGCCTCATTATGCCCCTGGGCGGTCTGGTATAGCACAATACCGCCCACCCTGTTGGGTATTATTGCTTATGCAATCACTCAGTGCACTAGTCACTCAGCAACATGCAGTTTCTGGCATATATAAGATATTAATAGAAAGAGCTTTTCCACATCAAGATGGGTCCTCTCGTTACTGGAATTCCCAGTTTCCGGAGGTTACTCTTGACTGGGAAAAGATCTGGAAAGACACTCACTGATTCATTTCACAGAACAGACTACGTCTGATGCAATTTCAGATTCTTAACAACATGTATTGTTCCCCAGTGAAACTGAATAGAATGAATAAATACCTTTCTTCGAACTGCAGACGTTGTATGCAAGATGTAGTATCTCTATGCCACATTTTTTGGGAATGCCCCAAAGTGGTCCCTTTATGGGCCCTTATAAAGCAGACAGCAGACCCGCTACTGGGAATCATGGAATATATAGAACCAGGAATATGCCTGATGGGGGATTACTCACATATAAATATTACTAAAAGGAAATACCACCTGGCAATGATAGCAAAGTCGGTAAAAAAGTTAGTGCTTAGACATTGGCTAGACACATATATTCTATCTTATTCTGAGTGGCTGCAAGAACTCTTGTTCAGTCTCTTAGCAGAGAAAGTGATCACTAGTATACATTGCAAAACGCACAAATTTGAGAAGTATCGGAGTAGGTTACACACGCTGTACTCCCTTGAACAGATGTATTGAATGCTTAAGAGTGCACCCTGTACAATCGAGTCTACTGCTGTATTTCTGATACCATAGGTGGGGTGGGGGGCTGGAAGGGGTGGGGGAGGAGGGACCCATTTGGGATGTTGGCATTGTATTGTTTGGTCTCATTTACTGTACCTATGCTGTGTTGTAATATGACCTTTTAAGGCCAAGTGTACAAAACAAATAAAATATTCTGAATTTCAAATAAAAAGAACTAATCACCTTTGTTTCGTAGTTCCCATACCCTAAGAATGTGTGTGAAACCACTCTTACAAGCATAAGAGTGATCTCCGAGGTGGTATTAACATACAACACAGTATTTTCCTAACTGTAACATCTATTCCCAATCCCCACTTAGCTCAGATAGGCCAGCAACACCAAGGACAGTTGGGGATGGGAAGTGGTAGTATCAGATGGTTTGTTTAAATAACCCAGCCACCACTGAAACTGTAGTAAAGGCCCCGGTGTCTGGGGTGTGCCAGTATTGCAGGGGGGTAGGGCACTTGCAGTCAGGAAAACACAGTCACAGAAAACAAACTCATTACCTGGGTTCTGCTAAGTGGTCTCCTGAAGAGGGTGCAGGCAATCAGACTTACAGGGTGCAGCAACTGTGGGGGGCAATCTCTTAGTTAGACAAATCACAAGGTGCTTTAAGGGAATCCATTGTCCACTCAGAAATAAAAGTGCAACACAATGATTTAATGTGAAATTTGATCACTTCACTCCATGGAGCGTGGGGTACAAAAAATCAACAGTGGGCAACTTCCTTAGGCATAGAGCCTGACAAGGTCTGCAGTAACCTTTTTGTCCAAAAGTTTATTTCTGCAGTGCTTTCCCTCTGAGTTATGGAGGCTCTCAAATCCTGGCAACATCACTTTGCAGTGTGCCAGAATAGGCCGCACTTGATTCCGGTCCAAACTCACTCCTCCACAAACTTACTTGGGCTTCATGTCTTTCTGGTCACCCACAAACAAGTAAGGGCACCCCAAAGCAGCAGAAACTTAGCTGAAGCTGCATACAGGCAGTATCAATACCTTATGGTGCCAGTTTGAACCTGGAACTCTCTTAAAATTTGATGGTCTGCATTCAAGCACAGACCCGACACAGAAACAGGTAAGTCTCTTCTCGCCCGATGCCACTGCAAAGCTCTGAGCATCCCATGGCATCTGAGCTGCAGCAGGGCCATGTCGATGCCGGAGACAGAGAGTACTTTCCCCTCATTGGTTGCCTTGGTTTTCTGAACACTTCCTGGCCAGACCACAGTGCCATACGGAAAGGAAGACAGACCACCACCACTGCTTTCCCACAGTGCTGACTGCCACTTCTGCACTGCCCCAATGGCCTGGCCAAACCAAAGGCTCGCTGTGCACTCATCCACTGATAAGGATGCCTGGACCACTCTTGTGTCACCCCACCTTGGTGCTGGAGATCAAGAGGTGGGCACCATTTATACTCCCAAGGCTCCAGCTCCCACAAATGGCACAGGTAGTCCCTTTCTTTAGCTCCAGAAAGTTAATTGTTTCCCAACCACTCACACAACTGCCAGTCTTCAAGGGCGGTGGGTCAGGCTAGCAAGCAGCCCTCCCTGGCCCAGAACCACGGCCTTGATGGACCAAATACATGGGCCGCATTCCTCCTTCTTCCTCTCTCTGGACTTCTCTCCCTTTTTGCACCAACCCCCCTTCCTTCAAGCCCTCTGGCATATGGCCTCCTCACTTCTCTGCCAGCAGACAGGGCCACAGCTCCCGACTTACTGGGAACCCAACTTTAACTAGAAAGCTCACAAAGGGGGCTTATACGTCCCCCCACTCAAAATGTTCACCCCCTGATGAACCCCTACCAGATGCCCTGTTGACTTCGAAGAGGAGAGATATGCACACAGACACCCTCCCGAATGCCAAGACTGTACAACTTGCTTCATCACCATGATGGTGGGACCCATACTTCCGCTAACCCAGGTCACTGCTACTACTCTGCATCCACACTATCCCACATGGCCACTGGTGACCCATCCATTGGTTCTCATGGACAGCTTGCCCAGGTACTGCAAAGGTGGCATCCCACCCCCCACTATCACACTCCCAAGCCCAAATGGGTGCTGCTGCCAGGCAGGGTTAAACTATAGCTCCCCCCGCTAACATTGCTTAAGTACTAAACTTTAATTAACCAAATAACCAGCACTCCTAAATTGGAGGGTGCAACACATTAGTTTCAGCATTATGAACAAACCCTTTAAACTCTAAATGCTGCATTGGCTTTTAGATGCTAACATTTCTCAAGCTCTCATCTCACTCACACAAGCTACTACCATACTGCACTTACAACTCCAGCCACACTCCAACCACACAGGTGTTACACTCGACAGCCACACAGCACATTCACTTAATCAATCCTGGAGGGCAAATTCCAGTCCTGCTGCCTCCTCATCAGCAGCAACAAAACACAGTTTAAATAAAGATACTGGGGAGTCAATCCCTTAGAACTTTTAACCATTTAAACAGTGAACAACAACAAAAAGAAGTTGATCTCACCCAGCATCCTGCGGTGGGTACATATTTTCAGTGCTGCCATAATTGTCTGACGCCATTATGCCTGCATCAGGTGAAATAGTCCAGAACAGTCCAGACATTAGCTCTTCTCTGTGGCAGTCTCTGAGGGGTCATGAAGCCTTACTCCTTCAGATTTGAGACTGTGCAGCTGGGCTATAAAGGGCAGAGCCCAGCCGCAAACAAAACCAAGTAGAGCTGCTAATTTAAGTGCCACATCCGTGGCCATGAGGGGAATTTCAGAACTGCATCCCATGGCCAGTGGACTTCATTGCTGCATCATGCAGCCAAAAGGACTTCAGCACTGCATCCTGTGGCCAGAAGCATCAGCAGCCGCCGCCGCTTAAAGGAACGGGACTTCAGCACCACATCTGCGGCTGGAGTGGAGGAAAAAATTTTTCTTCCACCCACCAGCTCCACACTGCCTCCATATTAAATGGGCTTACTGGGCTCCTCCCAGTAGAGGCCTCACCAATAAGGAAGGGTGAAGAGGAGAGGTTTAGCAGAAAGCGGGCAGGCAAGGTAGCTCAACAAGAAACAAGAAACTGACTTAAAGAAGAAGGACTCAAGAACTGGTTGTGGAACTTTTCAAGAAGAATTGCATATGGGACTCTGGTTGTGGGACATTGCATATGGGTCTCTGGTTGTGGGGCATTTAAAGACATAGGACTCAAGGAGAGTGCTTCTGGGCCTCTGAAACAGCAGGTACTGTATTGGGGCTAGGCAGCCAGTACAAAGTGCTTTAGCAAATGGGTCCATGGGAAAATAGCTGCATCTAAGTTGTCAACGAATTTCTCTGTTAAGGGCTAAGTGTCATTCCTGGAGTTAAGGGTATTTGGGGTGTCTAGGGAAACATTTATAGCAACATTGCTTTGGTTATGTACAGCTTAAACTGTGAATTTATACTGTAGGCTGTATGTGTTAAGGGCTTTAGAGGAATATTGCTCTGGTTAGGTTTAGCTTCACCTGTTAATTTAGACTGTAGCTATATGGGGTATGGGAGTTTGGGGTATTTGTGGTGTTTAAGAAACATTTAGAGGAACATTGCTTCAGCTAGGTATAGCTTAAACTGTAAATTTATGCTGTAGACTTTACTGGTTATAGGCTTTAGATGAACATTACCTTGGTTAGGCTTAGTTCAAACTGTTAATTAAAACTGTAGGCTGTGTGTGTTATTGGTGCTAAGCCTTAGGGAAAATGGAGGGGCAATCAAACTGAAGAGGCCAATGGAGCAGAGCAGGAGCAGGAGCAGGTCTTGGACATGGTCCCCAGACTGCAAAGGCATGAGGCATCTTTGGCAGGGTGGTAGGGTGCACTGGTTGAGGGTCAGCCATAGTAATGGCTATGGCATGGAAGATGGGGGGGCTGCATGGGATATAGGCAGCTTGAGCAGCTAAGGGAGGAGGTGAGGTGGCTGAGATGGACACTAGGATGGGTAAGGGAGATGAGTAGAGGGGAGGACAGGAGGGGCTCCACTGAGGGAGAAAGATGGGATGGGGGTACAAGAGGGAGTAAAGGGGGAGCTGTAGGGGGACAGGGATCAAATACAGCAATAGGCAGGTGAAGATTAGAGAGGGACTGGAAGAAAACAAAGGAGTACACAAGCACAGATGGAGGGGATGAGGAGGGCATAAGGAGGGTTTCAGGGGGCTCAGGTAGAGATGCCACGGAACACAAGAAGGACAAGGGGTTATGGCAAGAAATAAGATTCAAAGGTCCAAAGACTGCACAGAAAGGAAGAGATGAGAAAGCAGGGGAAGGTGCCCCAGTCAGAGGATACAGGCAGTGGGCGTAGAGCAGAAAACAGATTTGCACCACTAGAGGCACATAATTGGGGAGAGAATCAGGGCAATAGGGTTGAGGAGGACTTAGGAGCTACAGGAGAAGGTTCAGTAGAAAGGTGGTAGGAGGACACCTTTTCGGGAAAAAACAATGAAGGTAACAAACATAATGATAAGGGCACAGGGTGAACATACCGTAGAAAGGGCTAACCCTCGGAGGGGACAGTGAGCACATGTTTAGAGGGGCTAAAACAAGATGGGAATGGGGAAGTGACCCGGACACCAGGAAATTCAGTCAGGGTACGGGAAAGGGCAGAGCAAAGGGGAGGGATGGAGCTCACGGATAGTGGAGCAAGAGTGGGCAGTTTAGCAGAAAATTTGTGTGGAAGACGTGGAGAATGGGGCAAATCAGTACTCAGTAAGATGCAATGGGTAAAGGGGGAAGTGAAAATAGGGTAAAAAATGGAATGCAAAGGGCTAGGAGAAGGATAGAAGAGAAATACAAGCAGAAGGTAAAGAAAAGCAAGGTCCTACTTGTTGGGGACTCAATAATAAAAGATATTTGATGGGGGGGCAGGGGGGATAAGAGCAGTGCAGTATGGGTTGAGTACCTGCCAGGTATGACGGCGGCCAAGGTCATTCACTATATCCCCTTTAAGGGGAAACAGCAGGATGGGAAAACACACCTGATGTTCCACCCGCGAACAAATGATCTGGCAGGAAACAGGCTATTGCAGGTGCAGGCAAGATTCAGAGGGTTTGCTAGGTGTGACAGGAAATTACCCTGTCCCTTGATTTGGACCTGTTTCATCAGATAATAAAACTACTGTTGCAACAGTTCTGCTATCCTCTTTAACATCTATTCTATTATCTTCCTGTCCAGAAGGTTGGCCACCACTGGGCACCCCCATCTACTATATCTGCTTCCTCTGTTTTTCATTTTCTGGTCCAAAAGAGGTATTGAAATCTACAGGGCGGTCAAGACAGTGACCTCGAGTAATAGGTATTACCTATGGTAATAGGCAGCCATAAGCAGCACGTGTAAGCTGAACATCCTGCGAAGGCTGATGTTAAAGACTTAAGTATAAGTGTCTAAAAGTGTCTAATGTGACAGTTTAAATGGAACAATACAGGAATAAGAACAGTGTTCCTGATATGTTGTTTTGTATTTCTTTTCCTTAAGTACCACTCCTGTACTCCATAAGACCCCTATGTCGTGCACTTGTATTGCACCATTGTGATTGATGAAGGATAGTTTATCTCGGAGCCTGTAACCCTAAGATGTGGCTCCCGTTTATTTATTTTTCAATGACCCATGTTAAGGTGTCTTGTTTTCAGACACAAGGATTTTGCAATACGTTATTCAGTAAGTTGTTATATGTAACTTATGCAAAGCCTCACACATTGGAACGAGACTGCACCTGTATGGGAAACAAGCCTTATGATGCATTGTGCACTCTTTTCCTCTCGTGCTTCTAGTGCTGTGCCAAGCTCCGCGCTCCCCTGAGTTCCCTTCCCAGGAAATGCCAGTGCGCCTATGTACAAATGACACAACCAGGAAAGGCACAGAAATATTAGATAATGCCCTGTTGTTATTTAAATGCTAAAGCTACTAAGAAAATGAACACCCGCTGTAAAGACAGCCCAGTTCTGAAATAGGATTGAAAAGAAATTCTTGCCGTCGGCTGAAATATCAGCTCTCAGGGCTTCCTTTTAAAATTAAGTATTAAGTGTGCTAAGTATCTACTAGAACAGATACAGTTATAACAGCTAGGCAGAACCTGACAGAATATGTATTCAAGTGCTGCAACTACTATGTATCCAAGGTGTGTCTCCCTAGATGTTGCAATGCATATGCGAGCAACACTCACTGTAGGTCAGCAGCAGCCTCTATTGCCTAATTTTATACCACACTATCTGTCAGTCAAGACAGTATAGGATCATTATCCCCTTTGTCTAGCCCCAAACTTACTTTTACTGTTATTTTATTGTATGATGGTTACCTACTGATGTTTTTAGGAGCTCCTTGGTGTTGTATAAATTAAAAGGAACTAAATAAAGTTTGTTTTATGAATGTAATGATGCAGAGAGTACAGGACCTGGTGGGTGGATATAAAGGGATAACCTGCACTGCATAGCAGCAGATAGGGTCAGTGCTTTCTGGCTGGGTGGGCGAAGGACTGAAGGGAGTCCTAGTACCCTTGGTGGAAATAGAAGTACAAAGTTTGCCACGGCTGTGAAGCTTGTTATTACTTTCAGTTTATGCCTTGTTTGCTTACAGTTTGTTTTTATTTTACTTTATGTTTATGAAGTAATAAACATTGCACCTTGCCAACGGTGTGTTAAACCTTGTAATTGGTTATGTGTGTCCATCTGTTATCCCACACCCTATGACACTAGGTACTGCAGCAGTCTGGGGTTCCAATCTGTAGCTTTTTCTGAGGTGTTGTCCATACCGAAGGCAAGTACTGAAAGGAGGAAGATGATTGAGGAGTTTAATGAATGGCTGACAGGATTGTATGAAAAGATGAGGTTTGTGTTAGTAGGGGACTGGGGATCAATGTGGGGAGATGAGAGCCTATTTTCCCCAGACAGACTGCACATGAATAGGGAGGGTACAGCAGTGCTAAATAGCAAGTTAGGAGGGTTCATAGAAAAATAGAAACATAGAATTTGATGTCAGATAAGGACTGCTTGGCCCACCTAGTCTGGCCATTTCCCTACCTAATGGATAAGCTGCAGATCCTAGTTAACCAACAGCCACTTCCTTCTACCCCCCACTAGAATTACTTTATGTCTGTCCCATGCATTCTTGAATTCCCCCACTGTTTTTGACTCTATGACCTCCTCAGGAAGGCTGTTCTGTGTATCCACAACCCTCTCTGTGAAGAAATACTTCCTCACATTACCTCTGAGCCATCCCCCCTCCATCTCCAAATTGTGTCCTCTTGTTTTTGCACATCTCTTTCTGAAAGATGCTACCCTCTTGGACTTTGTTGATTCCCTTGAGGTATTTGAAAGTTTCTATCATGTCCCCCCTCTCCCTCCTTTCCTTGAGGCTATACATCTTTAGTTCCTTTAGTCTTTCTTAATACGTCTTCTGATGCAGACCCTGTATCATTTTGGTTGCCCTCCTCTGGACAGCCTCCACCCTGTCTATGTCGTTGCGGAGATGGGGTCTCCAGAACTGTACACAGTACTCCAGATGTGGTCTTACCAACTCTCTGTACAGAGGGTCAACAACTTCCTGTTTTCTACTGGTGATGCCTCTCTATGCATCCCAGTATCCCCCAGCCCTCCTTACTGCCTTCTCACATTGCTGGCCCACCTTTGGGTCGTCTGATATGACTACCCTCAGGTCCCTCTCCATTTTTGTTGTCAGTATCTCACCCCCCATTGTGTACTCTTCCCTGGGTTTTTGTTCCCCAGGTGCATTACTTTGCACTTCTTTGCATTGAATCTAAGCTGCCATACATTTGACCATTCCTCCAACCTTGCCAAGTCCCTTTTCATCCTTTCCACCCCACCTTGTGTATCAACCCTGTTGCAGATCTTTGTGTTATCTGCAAAGAGACATGCTTTCCCTTCCAGTCCCTCAGCAATGTTACTTATAACGACATTAAAAAGGACAGGCCCCAGTACTGAACCCTGCAGTACCCCACTAGTAACCCTCCTTTCTTCACTGTGGACTCCATCTACTATTACCCGCTGTGTCCTGTTGTCCAACCAGTGTCTCACCCAGGCTACCACCCTGGGACCCACTCCCAGGCTGGCTAATTTGTTTATTAATCTTTTGTGCAGGACTGTGTCAAATGCCTTGCTAAAGTCTAGGTAGACCATGTCCACAGCCCCTCCCTGGTCTACTGCTTTGGTCACCCAGTCAAAGAAATCAATTACATTTGCCTGACATGACCTTCCCGCTGTGAATCCATGCTGCCTTGGGTCCTGTGCCCCACTGGTGTCTAGGTACTCAACAATTCTTTGCTTCAGAAGTGAGTCTATCATTTTCCCTACCACTGAGGTCAAACTGACAGGTCTATAGTTTCCTGCCTCTATCTTGCTCCCACTTTTGTGAAGGGGAATCACAACCACCATCCTCCAGTCCTCAGGTACCACACCATCCTCCCATGATTTATTAAAAAGGGTAGTCAGTGGTGTTACTAGTTCTTCCCTTTTAGAATTCTGGGGTGAATCCCATCAGGCCCCATTGCTTTATTCACCTTCAGTTTTAAGAGTTCTTTCAGAACCCTTTCTTCTGTGAAAGGACTAATATTAGCCCCCCTATCCAGAGTGCTTCTATTGACTGGATTTGGTATTTCCCCTGCTTTTCTATTTTGAATACTGAGTAGAAGTATTTGTTCAGTATCCCTGCTTTTCACTGTCGCTCTCTGCCCAACCACCTTCCTCTTTGTTCAGCCTCAGTATCCCTGCCTTAGTCTTTCTTTTGCTCCTAATGTACCTATAAAAGGTTTTATCCTCCTTCTTAACCAAGTTGGCTATTTTTTCCTTGGTTTGGGCTTTTGCTATTCTGACTGCCTTACTCACTTTCTTCTGTTTTAACTGGTATAGTTCTCTGTCCTACTCCTTCTGTGTTTCCTTATACTTCCTGAATGCTATATTTTTCTCCCTTACCTTTCCCGCCACTTCTTTTGAGAACCATAGTGTTTTTTTTCTTTCATTTTGATTTGTTTATTTGCTTCACACAAAGGCTTGTTGCCTCTATGATGGCGGTTTTGATGTTTCCCCTTTGTTGCTCCACCCCACCTTTTTGCCTGTTTGCTAGTGCTTTTCTGAGGCACTCTCCCATTTCGACAAAATCAGCCCTCCTGAAGTCCAGTACCTTCACTTCTGTGTGGCTTGACTCTACAGCTAAGTTTATCGTGAACCACACTGTTTGGTGGCCGCTTGTTTCCAGATGGCTACCCACTTCAATATCAGAGATCCTCTCTCTGTCCCCATTTGAGAGAACTAGGTCTAAGATTGCTCTCTCCCAAGTGGGCTCCAAAACTAGCTGTCTGAGGCAAGCCCTCTGTAGGGCATTGAGAATGGCACTGCTCTTGGATGTAGCTGCAGCAAAGGTGCTCCAGTCAACATCTGGCATATTCAGGTCCCCATCAGAGCATCAATATTTCTGTATTAAAAAAAAAAGTGAATTTTTTTTTTTCCACACCAATGTTGTCCAAGTATCTGGATAGATTCAGAGTGGAGTCCAGGTGGATGTCCAAACATTTAATTGTAAGGCAATCTCTAGATTGCTTTCCTTTACATATCTAGGCATCCACCTGGACTCAACTTATCTGGACACCTGGACAAAACTGGTAATAAATCAAAAATTGATATATCTATATATATACACACACACACACACACACACACACACACACACACACACACACACACACACACACACACACACACATATACATACAGAAATATTGATGCTTTGAAGAGGCTCAATTGGTAATAGCCAAGCAAATAATGTTGCCAATTTTACATTAGGGAGTAATCCTATTTGTGAACCAGAGTAGTTCTTTTATTTTAAAATATCAAATGATTTTAAATATATATGTAGATTAAGGACTGGTTGGAGGGTTAGCCTCATCCCCAAGGTGGGTTACTAGTGGAGTTTTCCAGGGGTCAGTGCTGGGGCCACTCCTATTCAACGCCTATGTCTCAGACATCAGGAAAGGGATCAGGAGTGAGGTGAGTCTCTTTGCAGATGACTCAAAGCTGGGTGCAGTGGCGAATGAGGAAGAGGGGAAGGTGGCCTTGCAGGAGGATCTGGAGGTTCTGGAAATGTGGCCAGGAAAATGAAAACTAAAATTCAATGCAGGGAAGTGCAAGGTTCTGCACCTGGGAGTCAGAAATCCAGGCCAGGGGTATACCCTGGAAGAAGTCATGATTCAAGTCACAGAGGGTGAGAGGGACCTGGGGTAGTGGTAAATGTCAAAATGAAAACCTCAGAGACCTGTAGAAGGGCAGTGGTAAGGGCAAATAGGATGCATCGCCAGGGAGATTACCTCCAGAAAGATGGAAGTGATCCTTCTACTGTACAACTGCTTGGTTAGGCCACACCTCGAGTACTGTGTGCAGTTTTGGAGACCACATTTAAAGAGGGACATTACACTCCTAGAGAGGGTCCAAAGGAGGGCAAACACAATGATCTGGGGCCTGGGGGAGAGGACCTATGAGGAGAGGCTCAAGAAGCTTGACATGTACACCCTGGAGAAGAGGAGGGAAGGGGGGGGGACATGATAGAAGTCTTTTAGTACATGAAAGGGATCAATAAGGGAGGCCCAGTCAAGGTGCCCCAAAGAAGGAGGGTGGGGCAACGAGAGGTCATGGGTGTAAGCTGGAAGGGGACAGGCTCAGAGTGGAGAGGAGGAGATGTTATTTCACTGAAAGGGTGGTGGAGCCATGGAATGTACTGCCCAGGGAGCTGGTAAAGGTGGAGACTATGGACGGGTTTAAGAGTGGATGGGACAGGTACAGGGGGAGGGTAAATCTGGCCAGGCCCAATACAGATGGAACATCTGGGACTGGGGACAGTATAACCCGAGGGGGGTGTACAGCAAAATTGGCCTTCAGTGTGGGTGCTGAAAATCGAGCAGACTCGAGAGACTGTTAGGCCTATTCTGCTGGCATTTTAGTATGTTAGTATCATTGTTTACTATATGAAAGGATGAAAATTCTACCTCCATAATTAAGAACAGAGTAACATGTTGCTGTTTTTGCATTTAAAGTTTTTCAAAGTTCTGCCTCAACTTCTTTCTAAATAAAGATTTATTCAAAGTTTTATATGACTCGAAACTGTAGGCGGTGGTGGATGGGGAGGATGGCTCTCCAGGACGACCTGGAGACTTTGGGAAGGTGGTCACGTGCTTGGAAACTTAAGTCTAATACTGGGAAATGCACGGTTCTTCACCTGGGGGCCAAACATCTGGCTCACGTATACACCTTTGGGGGGGGTGACACTGCAGGTTTCTAGGGGGAAGAAGGACCTTGGGATGGTGGATGCCAAAATGAATAACTTGGAGCAGTGTAGAAGGGCTGTGGCCCAAGCAAATAAAATATTGGGGTGCATAGCCAGGGGGATAACCTCAAGGAGTAAAGATGTGCTCCTTCTGCTGTATAATTGTCTGGTTAGACCACACCTTGAATACTGCTTGCAGTTTTGGCATCCTTACTTAAAGAGGGATATTGTTCTTCTGGAGAGGATCCAGAGAAGGGTGACCAGGATGATACAAGGTCTAGGAGAAAGACCCTATGGGGAGAGACTGGAAGAGTTCAAACTGTACTCGCTGGAGGAGAGGAACAGAGGGGATATGATCGAGGTCTTCAAACATCTCAAGGTAAGCCAGCCTGGTGGCGCTGAGGGCTGAGGCACTGGATGCCTTACCTCGTACCACGCCAGTGACCAGTGTTTGAGAATGAGCAGAGATCAGTCAGGGAGGAGAAGGATAGAGTGCCCGATGGCTGCTCTCCTTCTCGGGGTTAACTGCAGATGCCCACTGCAACGCCGCCGCCTAGGGGAGCCCGGGTGGATGGTGCGGTAAGGTGGAGAGCAGTAAGGGTATTGGAAGGATGTTGGCAGAGGGTTTGAGCAGGAGGTAAGTCTCAGCATGCCTCCTAGCTCATAGCCCCTCATTGCATGTCGACGTCAGGGTAAGGAAATCGGAAAAAATGCCTCAGTCCCTCCTTGGTGATGACACCTCTCTGGGGACTACTCCAGTCTTGTCGGGCAGACTCCGCTGTGCCAGCCGGCTCCACAAACACAGACACAGTATGTTGGTTTGGAGAGGTAAGTTTGGGGGATCCCTATCCGCCCCTACCCAGGAGGTATACCGTGGAATCTTCAAGTGTGTGTGGAACTAGGGGGTACTCTAGGGGCAGACCATGATGGATTTGAAGTCCACAGACAGAGGATGTCTGAGAGAGTGGAGGGAGGAGGCAGATTAGGAGCATAAATATAAGGTTAAAAAAAAAAATCTCAAGGTAATAAATAGGGTAAGCCTAGATGAGGTGCTTCAGCTGAAGGAGGTAGAGACCACCAGAGGACACTCAAAGAGGCTGGTCGGGGGGGAGACTAAGGGGGAAACAAGGAGATGCTACTTCACCGAGAGGGTGGTGGAGCCCTGGAATGCACTGCCCATGGAGCTGGTGGCTGTTACAACTGTTGAGGGGTTCAAGAAAGGCTGGGATAGGTACAGGGGGAGGGTACATCCCAAAGCCCCGCTTGGGGTTGGGGAGCTATAACGGAGCCATGGGTAGGCACTGATCCCCAAGCAGACTCGATAGACCATAGGGCCTAATCTGCTGGCTTTTTAGTATGTCAGTATGTGACGTTTATGTTCATATCAGACAAGAACAAAACGTATGTCCTTTTCCATCTTAACTTTCCAAAGTTGGCCATAAGGAAAAAGGTCCTTTACCTGGTATGCTCTGCCTCCTACCATTATGAACAGCTTGTCAGCACTAGTCAAATCTGCAGACATTAAGCACTTAAAATATCTACTGAGAACATTTCATGCAAATGTTAATATTTGTTCCTGAAATGTTCATAGATTGCACATAGTCTTACTTTAATCTTAATTACTGTGTATTGTTTAGTATTGTACTTAAATGTCAGGCATGACTGAAGGAGTGTCACCAGTTCACCTCCTGGCTAAAAAATTAAAAATGAAAGAACAGTCCCTAAAGAATTCATGGTGACTAATAATAAGATGTGGCTAACAAGTGGCGCAACAAATCAATCCAGTGGAAAACCTCCCCATTCTGCATCCTATAGGATGTATGCAGACAGCAAGCAATCATCTCATTGGTCAACCATGCTGCCCATCCTATTTTATTTATTGCTTCAAGAACCACACACACACAGTCCTATCTCCCTCCATCTCACCCTCACATTTTAAACAGACAGCAGAAAAAGACCTGTGGTCCATCCAGTCTGCCCGAGTTCCCTGTTAAGCCCTGTGACCTATTGTTCCTCCACGGTCCTAGCCCTGCCTATCCCCTCTCCCATTCTTCTCCCTGATTCTGTCGTCCCAAGCAACCACTAAACCCTTCACTCTGTCCCAACCGTGCTTGAAACCAATGACAGTTTTTGCACCCACCACCTCAGCTGGCAGATTGTCGCACAGCTACACCACCTTTTCTATAAAATAGTACTTTCTCACATGCCTCCTGAACCTCCCACCTGTTACTTTCCACTCATATCCACACAACTGAGTGTTAGTATTCAAACTAAATAGCTCTCTACAGTTCACCTTGTCCATTCCTTTTAGAAACTAAAGATCTCTCTCACCTTCCCTCGCCCTTCTGGTTTCAAGAGAAATCTATAATTTAAAGAGGAAGCCTGGCCAAAATTTCTAGCATCAGTAAATTCAGAATTTGGATCAGCATATCCTCAGTCAACTTCATGCCAAAAATGAGACCTCTGTGTTACTTTGTTTAAAAGTTGCAAGTCATTTTGTAACCCTAAATTTACTGCTTGTTCAAAAATGCCAGTTTCAGTAAAGAACTACTTTTGATGTCACAACCAGAACTCACAGCCTAATCCTTCTTGCAAACTACCTTACAAGACTTATTTCTCCCACATTACATAAAACTGCAGTGGTATTAAACATCTAGAAAAGGAAAGCTGACAATGGGTGAGTCAGGGCATGCATTTCCATAATGTGCAGATGCAAGGTATAGTACTTAAGAATGTGACGGGGGGATGGAATACAATGACAAACATGACTTTAGAATTACAAAAATATGTACAATTTTTATGATAGTGCAGGGATGAGATTTTGAAATGTCACCAGACTGCAGCTGTGGAATGCAACAATGACACAATCTCAGAAAGTAGGGGGACACCCAACTTTGGAAAGTGGCAGGGATGTTAAAATTCTTAATGTTCGGTGTCATATAGTTTTAGAATGTGGCAGAGATATACAATTTTGAAATGCGTGAGACACATAGTTGTGGAAAGTGGTAGGGATATGTAATTCCATAATGTGTCTTGGATGGATTAATTTGGCATGTGGTGTAGTGATGAAACATTTCAAAACATGGTTGGTATGCTTGATTTCAGATTGTGGTAGCAACATTCAATTTCAGAATGTGGCATGGACACGAAATCTCTGAAAGTGTCAGTGATGCAGTTTCAGAATCTGGTAGCCACATGGAAATTCAGAATGAGGCAGGGATGCATAATTTTGGTTTGTAACTTAAGCATGCAATTTTTTAATGTGGCAGTGACACTCATCTTCAGAATGTGTTGGGGATGTGCAATTTCAGAATATGGTGGGAATGCACATTTTCAGAATGTGGCAATGACAGGCAATGCTGGAACATGAATGTTTAAACACAATTTCATAATGTGGCAATGACACACCATTTCAGAATGTGGCAGTGACACACAATTTTGGAATGTGGCAATGAAGCTGAGTTTTGGAATGTGGCAGTAACGCACAGTTTTGGAATGTGGAGGTGACACAAATTTCGGGAAATGATGGTGATACGCAATTTCGGAATGGGGCAATGATGCACAGTTTTGGAATGTGGCTGATGAGCAGTTTCAGAATGTGGCTGACACGCAGCTTTGGAATGTGGCTATAACACACAATTTCAGAATGTGGCAATGACAGGTAATTTTGGAATGTGGCGGTGATGCTGATGTACAGTTTTGGAATGTGGTGATGATGTGCAGTTTCGGAATGAGGTGGTGATGAACACTCGTGCAGTTTTGTAATGTGGTGGGACCATGCAATTTTGGAATGTGGCAGTGCCACACAACTTCAAAATGTGGCAGCAACTTTGGAATGTGGTGGCAACCTCAGAATGTGGTGGCGATTTTGGAAGGTGGTGGTGCTGCATGAGTTCAGAATGTGGTGGCATTGTACAAATTTGAAATGTGACAGCACTGCATGACTTCAGAATGTGGCTATGCTGCACGACTTTGGAATGTGGTGACACTGCATGACTTTGAAATGTGGTGGTGCTGCATGACTGCAGAATGTGGTGGTGTTGCATGACTTCAGAATGTGGCAGTGCCGCATGACTTAGGAGTGTGGCGGTGATGCATGATTTTGGAATGTGGTGGTGCCACACAACTTTTTAATGTGTCGGTGATGCACTACTTTGGAATGTGGCGATGACGCACAATCTCTGAATGTGGCGGTGGCACACAGTTTCAGATGATGGTACACAGTTTTGGAATACAGTGGTGATAGTTTCAGAATGGGGCGGTGACATACTATTTTGGAATGTGGCATTGATTCACAGTTTCGGAATGTCATGGTGATGCACAGTTTCAGAATGTGGTAATGACACAATTTTGGAATGTGATGGTGACAGTTTCAGAATTTGTCATTGAAACAAAACTTTGGAATGTAGTGTGGATGTGCAATTTTGGAATGTGGCAAGGATGTGCTATTTTGGAATATGGCTGGGATGCACAATGCTGGATTGTGGTGGGGATGTGATGCACAATTTTAAAATGTGGTGGAAGCATACAATTCCGGAATGTGGCAAGGACAAGCAGTTTCAAAATAAAATGGTGTGTCCTGCCATATTGCAACAGTGTACATCCTTAATTATATTCCAGAATTGCCAGTCCCTACTAAATTCTTCAATTTGTGTCCCTATCACATTCTGAGATTGAGTGTCCCACCACACTGTGAGATGGCACACCCTTGTCATATACCAAGATTACATGCCCCCCCCAACATTCTAAAATGGTGCACCACTTTGACAGTCTATACCTTGGTTCAGCACTGCATTCCAGAACCACCTCCTGATGTGCTGTAATGTACAGTACCATGCATCTGGACATTCTGGAAATGCAAGCACTGCAGGCAACCCTGTGTCAGTTTTTGTTTTTTAAATAAATATTACAGTTACAGTTTCGATAACTTTGAAGAAATAGGTCCTATAGGGTTGCTGATAGGACTAGTCTGTGAGTTCTGGTTGTGACATCATCAGTGGCTTTTCACTGAAACTGGCTTTTTGGAACAGGGAGTGAAATCAGTGTTAAAAAATAGCTCATAACTTTTTTTTTGGTTATTCCTTTTTCCTCCTTGAGCTACCTGTCCTTCAGAGGGTACCTCCAGTCCCATCCCCTGGCTTCCACCATCTGGCCCACACCTGAGCTCCCATGGCTTGCTCCTCCCAGGAGGGCGGGGGGGAGGTCCCCAACCCCCATCGGAGACCGGATTTAGTTAGCCAGCGCTGTCGCTGGCTGGAAGCGCAGCCTGCGAGGCACCCTCTGCCATTGTGCCATGGCTTCTACTTTTCCTGGTTTCTCCCCCAGAACTGGGGCATGCAATGATGCCCACAGAGAGGAGTGCACACACATCTGCATGCAATCCCTTTAAGCATCTTCCCCAACTCCTTCCCCTTCTGCAGCGTGGTGCCCTGTCCCCCAGCCTCTGCTATGGAGCAGGTGAGCACTGACCACTGAGAACCCCCTTCCCCGGAGAAGAAGAGCAGTCCATTGGATGCTAAATCCTTCTCCTCCAATGCCATTTCCTAGTGGCCCATGCTTATTCCTGAACATGGGTCTCCGGCATAGCGCAAGGTAAGGTGCCCAGCTCCTCAGCCCTCAGCGCCACCAGACCAGAGAAATAGCTCATAACTTTAAAACAAAGTAACGTAGAAACTTAATTTTTTGTATGAGATTTATTGGCAGTAGGCTGATTCTTACTCTGTAATGTAGTACATTTGATCATACTCCCTCTTTAAACTAAATCGGGGGGGGGAAGCCACACCATAGGACAGGAAAAATGTGGGGATACCAGCCTTACACCCCCAGGATAGAGATAGAATGTTGGGAAATAGGGTATTAATTGAAAGGGGGGATGGGGTGGATGTTGGTGGAAGGGCTTGGCTGCCAATGCCAGAAGCTTAAGGAACAAAATGGGGGACTTAGAGGCCATCATGGGGATGAAAGGCTGGATATAGTAGCAGTAAGTGAGATTTGGTGGACAGAGCATCATACCTGGGAGATGACTACTCTGGGCTACAGACTGTTTAGAAGGGACAGGGGCAAGAAGGGGTGGGGGTTGCTTTATATATCAGAAATGACATAAGAGTAACCAAGGGACAAGAGGAAGATGGATAGACTGAGCTACTGTGGGTAACACTAGGAAGGGGGAGTGGAGAATCCTTGTGGCTAAGGGTCATATACAGACCACCAACACAGGGGGAGGAGGGGGAAAAACAGCTAATTCAGGCAGTCATGTGGATGGCCCTAAAATGACAATAACTACTGGTAGGGGACCTAAACCTCACATATATAGACTGGGGAATCCCAGATGCACTGTCAGCTAGGAGTAGGGAGATCCTAGCTGCACTGCAGGGGGCATTCCTACAACAGCTAGTCAGGGAGCCAACAAGGGGCAACAACCTGCTAGACATGGTCCTGACAAATGGGGACAGTGTGGAGGAGGTATAGGTGGGAGAAGTCTTGGGCACCAGCGATCACAAGATTGTAAGGTTCAGGGTGAGGGCAGGGAGGGAGACAAATCAAACCAGTACTACACTCATGGACTTCAGACGTGCAGACTTCAACAGGATGAAAGGATAACAAGGGAAACAATGGAGGGAATGAAGAATATAGGGGCAGTGGAGGAGTTATGGGAATCTATTAAAGGAGGGATACTGAAAGCCATGGAAAAGTGCATAAAAAAGGTTAAGAAGAGCAAAAAGAGGAGGAGACCACTTTAGTTTACTAAAGAGATAGAGGGTGCAGTCTGGGAAAGGCGGAGGAGGACTTTCAGAAAATTTAAGAGGACACTCAATGAGAAATATAGGGAAGCTTATAGGGAGAAGAGGAGACTGGCAGGGCAGAAGATCAGGAGGGCAAAAGAATATACCAAGGAGAAAATAGCTAAAAAAGCCAAAAGGGGGGACAAAACATTTTTCAGATATATGAGGAAGAGGAGGAGGGCAAGGCAGGGGATTGCAAGGCTGAGAGGAGAGGGAGAGATAAAATTGAAAGGGGATTGTGGAAAAGCAGAGGTACTGTACTAAATAAGTACTTTTGCTCAGTATTTATGGAACAGGAAGACGGGAAGGGACCTGAGCTAAAGAGGAGGGGGAAGGAGGGCAAATGGGTGGATCATAACCCATTCTCTGTGGATAGGGTTAGGTAGGAGCTAGAAAGATTAAGGGGAGACAAGGCAATGGGGCGGACAGGTTACACCCCAGGGTGATCAGGGAATTGAGCGAGGAGTTGGCCGCCCCATTGACATGGTTATTCAACTTGTCATTGGATAATGGGAGGGTGCTGGAGGACTGGAAGAGGGTGGATGTGGTGCCTTTACACAAGGGAGGAAGTAGGGAGGTGATGGAGAACTATTGACCTGTCAGCCTCACCCCAGTGGTGGAGAAGGTAATGGAGGCACTAATCAAGGAGAGGGTGGTGGACTACCTAAAGGAGACTGGCTTTCAGGACAGCAGACAACATGGCTTCACAAATGGAAGGTCATGCCAGACAAACCTGATCAAGTTCTTCGATTGGGTGACTCAGGCGGTCGATCAGGGAGGAGCAGTGGATGTGGCCATTCAGGACTACAGTAAGGCCTTTGACACCATCCCCCACAGAAGGCTGGTGAGCAAACTGGAAAGTCTAGGGGTGGGTGGGAAAATAACAAGGTGGGTGGAGGCCTGGTTAGTGGGAAGAACCCAGAGGGTGGTGCTAAATGGGGTGTACTCTAGGATGGGAGGGGTGGAGTGGAGTGCTCAGGGTCAGTCTTGAGACCTCTACTATTTTACATTTACATCAGCGATATAGCGGAGGGGCTGAGGGGGAAAATATGCCTATTTGCTGATGATACAAAGATCTGCAATAGGGTGGACACCCCGGGGGGTGGAGGACATGAGACAAGACCTGAAGATGCTCAAGGAGTGGTCAGAGACATTGCAGCTGAAATTTAATGCCAAAAAGTGTGCTGTGATACATGTGGGGAGTAGGAACACATGAGCAGAGTACACCTTGGGAGGAGAGGCAATCAAAGTAAGGGAACAGGAGAGGGATCTGGGGATCATAGTCTCATCCAATCTTAATGTAGGAAACCAATGTAGCAGGGCGGTGGGAAAGGCCAATGGAATGTAGGCATGCATCGGCTGGGGCATTACTAGTAGAAGAAGGGAGATAATAATGCCCCTCTACAAAGCCATGGTGAGGCCACACCTAGAGTACGGGGTCCAGTTCTGAAGACCACACCTCTGCAAGGACATAGATAGGATGGAGAGGGTACAGAGATGGGCAACCAAGAAGGTACAGGGTATGCAAGGAAAGACATACAAGCAGAGGTGTCAGGAGCTGGATCTGCACACGCTGGAGACTAGAAGGGAGAGGGGAGACATAATTGAAACATTTAAATATTTAAAGGGGCTCAACAAAGTAAGGGAAGGGTGTTTACTTAAGAAGAAGGAGGGGGCCAGCAGTAGACGTCAAAGCCTCAGACTGCAGGGAAATAGATACAGAGGCAATGAGAGAGGGAGATTCTTCACAGAGAGGGTGGTAGAGCCCTGGAACAGACTAGCAGAAGAAGTGGCGGGGGCTAAATCGGTGGAGGGATTCAAGAGGCATGGGACAAACATATGGGGCTGAGTAGCGGGGGGAGGGTGGGAGCTGGTGGGTGAGAGGTGTAGGGGGTGAAATAGGGCAGACTAGATGGGCCGGTGTGGTTCTTTTCTTTGGGTTCCACTGAGTGATCTCTGGGGCTGCAGGCAGTCTGACTTAGGAGTGCAGCAACTGTGGGGGCAAGCTCTTAATTAGACAAATCACAAGGTGCTTTAAGGGAATCCATTGTCCATTCAGAAGTAAAAGTGCAACAAAATGCTTTACTCTGAAAACGAATCAGTTCACTCCGTGGAGCATGTGGTACAAAAAAATCAATGGTGGGCAACTTTCTTAGACACAGAGCCTGACAAAGTCTGCAGTAACCTTTTGTCCAAATGTTTCCGAGCTATGGAGGCTCTCAAATCCTGGCAGCATCTCTTTACAGTGGGTTGAAATAGGCCAGACTTGATTCCCCTCTAGACTCACTCCTGCACAAACTTACTAGGGCTTCATGTCTTCCTGTTAACCCACAAATGCATAAGGGCACCCCAAAGCAGCTGGAGCTTTGCTGAAGCTGCATACAGGTGGTCCCAGTACCTTATGATGGTGGTTCGAACCTGGAGCTCTCTCAAAATGTTGTGGTCTCCATTCAAGCAGGGATGCCACACAGAAATGGGCAACTCCATTCTCGCCAATGCCAGTGCAAAGCTCCAATCATCCCAGGGCATCTTAGCCACAGCAGGGCCCTGGTGATCCCAGAGACAGAGAGCACCTTCCCCTCATCGGCTGCCTACATTTTCTGAATGCTTCCTGGCCAGAGCACAGTGCACACAGAAAGGGAGACAGGCTGCCACCACTGCCTTCCCCATAGTGCATCTGCCACCTCTGCACTGCCCCCAATGGCCTGGCAAAATCAAGGGCTCTTCATGCACTTGTCCATGGATGAGGATGCCTGGACCAAAGGGGGGCTTACATGTAGAAGCCAACTGATTTACCCCCCAGGTATCAGCACTGTTTCACAAGTAGTACAACCACAACCAGCCAGAGCCAGAGCTAGCATATTCCCTAGCAACTCTGCTCCAGAGTTTGTTATAAAAAAGTCAAAATGCACTGCCAAAGTCATTCCTTTCCTATGCTAAACTATCACCTATTCACCCAAGTTCCATATGAATCACACAGCTGTAGGTGGAGATGATTGCCTTGATCTTCAGCCATTCTCCATGTCACATGACACTGGATTCAAGGACTTTTGCAGGAAGGGAAGCCCAAAACAATAGTTCATGATGCTTCATGTTTTCTTGGCATGCTCTCCCCACTATGTATAAGGTACTAGGCATTCAGATGCTGACACTTCAGAAAAAGGCAAATTTGGGGAGTTTATGTGCAGATTAATAGCAATATGTGGAGCAGTAGTTCAAACTGAAGCTTCCTGGGGGGGCGTGGTCTGGCCACCGAGGAAATGGCTGCCTAATTCCTGAGCTCCTCTACGTCTGGTCTCAATCCATGGCCAGCTGGCCTAACCCCTGGGTACTGCTCTCAAAAAAGTATACTACATTGCTCGGGTAAACAACCCCTATCATCCGGTGCGACCATTTTGCAGTAGCACGGTGGATTTTGTTTTATACCAGTGCCGTTCTTCGCAAATCGCCCATTCAACTAGGCCCCAAGGGCCGTGGCCTTGCCTCTGCACTTTCACATTTGTCCTAAACTGAGCAGTACTCTCTCTTAGACCAATTGCATTCTACTACCCTCTTTGCCTCCCCCTAATTTACAATGGTGACCAGCGCCGCCTCTTCTGATATACTACCAATGCTGGCATTAAACCCGCAATCTGGATCAGTGGGTGACTCCCTCAACTATATCACCTGCATGCTGGAGACAGTGCTTCCAGGATGGACGATGTAAATACTACCTTGACAGGCACCATGGCTGATCTTCGTTTGCTCCAGAACCGTCTTAATGTGGCTGAACTGCGAGTGGAGTCCCTTGAAATACAACCAGCTAAACTCCAGCAAAAAGTTATTCTGCAAGCAGAGAGACTGGAGTTTTGACTGCTAGGGTGGAGGACCAGGAGAATCGAGGGCGCTGCAATAACCTACATGTTATCGGGATACCAGAGGGTGCAGAGGGTACCTCAATAGAGAGATTTCTAAAAGATGTGTTACCTGTGATGCTAAGAGACCGCTGGAGGGGCCCAGTGGAGGTCAAAAGGGCCCACCGAATCACTGGGAGAAAAGATAGACCAAATGCATCTTCCAGGCCAATAGTGGCTTATTTGCTGAGATATTTCACCAAGAAACGTATACTCTGGGCAGCTCGAGACCTGGGAGAAATCAAATGGCAGGGGGCAACAATATCTATTTACAGGGACTTTGCACAAGAAAGTGCCAGCAAATGCCGAGCTTACGGGCCCCTGAAAAAATTTCTTGCTGACATAATTTCCAATACTGGTTTAAGGGACTTACCAAACTCTTGGTGTTCAACGAGGGGAGGGAAATCATGGCAGATGGTCCTGCAGACATGGAGTGCTGGATCACAAAACTCTGGCCTAATCTGCCTCTCCAGACTACATCTCCAAGAAGGCTCTGGGCTCCTGTTGACTAGACAGTTCCTAGGAACTCCTATCCTGCCAAACATCCTCCAGGGGACCGCTCTGCAGCTGGATCAACTCCCTCCTATAGTGATTTCCCAAGGACTAAGATTTTCTATCGTACAAGCTTGCTGGCTAATTCGAGCCCTATCTCCACCACCAAACAATCAGTCCTCCCCCACAAGACCTGTGGGAATACACATTCACTCCAGACAACGCTCGGGTAGTGGTAGTTATTTTCAACAGATCAGCTGGGACTCATCTCTCCTCCCAAGATACCTCAAGATGATCCCTCCCAGACATCTAGGGATGATTATTCTACTGGGTCAGAGTCGCATAAGGAACCCTCTATGGACTGGGCTGACATTCCAGACTCCTCTTTGGTAGAGGTGGTGGATCTATCTGGGAAGCTCAAACCAGGCAAAAAAACATACGCTGCTGCCTTCCTATCATCTCCGGATCCTATAACGGTCTCCCCAAACTCCCAACTAGCTGCCAAATCATCCTCTATGTGCAGCATGGGCCCTACTGGGTGAGCTTAGTAATATGCATTCATAAGTTTCTGCTTATTGTTGTTATTGCTTCATCTTTCCAAGTTTATGCTATATATTCTTTTCTATTAGCTAAGTAGCCTTACCCCTGTGTCGATTGCGGTTGCTGCATCTCGTGCATCACTGTCTCCTCAGACAGAAGCTAATGGGCTGGCTTAATTCGGGCCTGATCCAATCTGGTTCTCTCCAATAACTTTGGATCCTAAATAAATTAAGACCGCAGTGAAACGGCCCTTATGGTGAATGATAGGGGTGAGTTACCCAACTCCCCCCCTTTTTCCCCCTACCTAGCCCCTCTCCACCCCTTCTTTCCCTTTCCCTTTCCCTTCCCTCCCCCCTTGGTTATTCTAGCACCCCAGGATTGGTTACCAGATGAGGAGAGGCACATTTCTGCTGGTTGCCTTTCTCCTCTTCTGCCCTTGAGCGTGGATGCTTGTGTAGCTGAGGATACACCTTTGTTTAGGTACCTTCATTCGCTGAAGCTTCTATTGCTCTTAGTGTATAAACGCTTGTTGTACTTGTTAAATTATCATTACTTGGATAAGTGTTCTTATTCTGGTTGATTCATAGGTCTACACAGGTGCCTGATACTGCTAATTGTTAACTAACCATATCTGTTATCTCTAAGACCCTGCTGACTGTCCCCCTTATTTTTTGATTACACTCCTGAGTTTAAGAATAATTTAAGAACAAGTGCTTTTGTATTCTCTCTACTACTCTGTGACAGCCTTCAGGAACTAGTATCTGGTTGTTAGTATCCCGAACTCCTTTATTGCTTCCCCTGCACACTCTTCTTCCTCTCCCTCCTAGTACCCCCCCAGCTGGTCACTATGGATGGTACTAAACTCCCAAGTTTGCATCTAGTATCATGGAATGTGAAAGGCCTAAACCTCCCAATAAAACGCACCAAAGTAATACAGCATCTCCGCTCTCTTCATACAGATGTGGCCCTACTACAGGAGACTCACCTCCTTAGTAGATCCACCTCCTGGCTCATAAAATCTTGGGTGGGTGTGGTGCATGCCAGCTCAGCCACCTACAAATCAAAGGGAGTGGCTAGTCTTTTCCGGCGCTCTAGTGCATGGACTGTAGAAGACTCTAAATCTGATAACCAGAGATGTTGGATATTGATTAGATTAACCTCTCCATCTGGAAAGCTGATTTTAGGTAATGTGTACACTCCCAATACTGACCAGGACAATTTTTTTCCTAGCCTGAGCCAAGCCATTTCTTCCCTGGAACAACCCAGTGCCTCTACCCCCCTATTACTGGGAGGAGACTTTAACCTGGTGTCTGACATATTTCTAGACAAGTCCAAATCCACTCCCCAGACGCACCCTAAGTCCCACGCCACCCTCCAAGAACTACAGGCTGAATGGGGTCTGGTAGACATTTGGCGGCGTGATAATCCCTAAGGTAGGGACTACTCATACTTCTCGGCCTCCCATGGGGTACACAGTCAGATCGACTATTGGCTTGCCAACAAGGCAGCGTCTCGTGCTCTAACTAATAATACCATAGGCAGTATTATTATTTCAGACCATGCACCTGTGGCTACCACCTACATCCCTTCAGGGTCCTGCCCCATAGCCATGAGATGGAGGTGTAGCCCCCTCCTTGTTAAGGACCCGGAGTTTCAACACACAATGCAGAAAGCTACTCAGGACTACTACACCCTTAACCTGAATTGTGGGGTTCCAGTTGGTACAGTATGGGAGGCCTTTAAGGCCACTCTTAGTGGTCACATTATTGCCTTTGAGCCCGTAGAAACAAATCCTGAAAAAAATTGCTGGATAAGCTACAAATTGAACTGCAGTCCTAGAGGCACACTTTAAGTCCTCCCCTACTGCCATTAGGGACGTATCTCTGGTTTGCAATATTGCAGGTCTTAAGTACTAGATTAACGCCTTGCTCCATAACAATGTGGAATGGCTCCTAATACGTTTGAAACATTCCTACTGGGAAGGGGAAGATAAAGGAGGGAAGCTGTTGGCCTACCAACTGCGTAAGCAGCAGGTTTTGACTAAAATTCATACCCTTCGATCGGCCTCTGGCTCAGTAATCACCGACCCTGCTGGTGTCAATGAAACCATGATGACATTTTACCAATCTCTGTACAAACCCCAGTCCTCTATGTCACCTTCCCAGATATATGCAGGACTCCCACAGTTTTGTCAGAAATGTAACATCCCTACCCTAACCCTGGAACTGGCTGTCTTATTGGATGCCCCAATTACGGCCCTCGAACTTCTTCAGGCACTGACCCAAATGGCAAAAGGTAAGGCTCCGGGCCCAGACGGGATGACTGTTGAACTTTACCAAGCCCTGGAACAAGAAATTACCCACTCGCTGTTGCAAGTTCTACAGGCTGCCCAGTCCTTGGGCTCCCTTCCACCCTCGATGAATGAAGCCCTGATTACTCTCTTACCAAAGAAATCCAACGACCCCCTTAATTGCTCCAATGTTCACCCCATTTCATTAATCCATGTGGACACTAAAATCCTGGCCAAAATACTGGCCACTAGGTTGCATACTACCCTTGCAGCTTAATTAATCCCTCACAGGTGGGGTTCCTGTCAGGGAAGGTGGGCTCCGACAACCCTAGGCTACTACTGAATTTAAAATGGCTAGTGGCTAAATCTAGGATCCCTATGGCTGCCTTGGCTGTTGACTTTGCCAAAGTGTTCGAATCTATTGAATGGAACTATTTACATGAAGTCCTGTTCCACTATGGTTTTGGTCCCCAATTTCGCCTCTGGGTGGCGACTCTCTATAACTCTCCCAGGGCCCGAATACTAACAAACTCAGATATTTCCTCCTCTTTTCTACTTCACAGGAGCACCCTACAAGGCTGCCCCCTGTCCCCTCTTCTTTTTCTGATTGCCCTAGACCCCCTAATCAGGGCTCTACACAGTGCTGATGGTCTTACGGGCACTGCAGTGCATGGTACCCCATATGTGGTGGCTGCGTATCGTATGTCAATGACTTATTACTTATCTTATCCCATCCCCACCAATCACTTCCAATAGCACTTGCAGTCCTTCAGGAGTTCACTTCACTCTCTGGGCTATGGGTGAACCAGAGGAAAACCACTTTGTCTACCCTTAACCCACTCTGCACACAGGAATGTCTCTCAGGCACTGAATTAAGCTGGACTGCCCAGGGTTTTACTTACCTGGGGGTATTCATGTCCACTAGATGGCTGGATCTTGAATACTCCAATTTTGCCCCTCTCCTAAAACAGCTGACTACAGAAGTAGACCATTGGCGCAAGCTGCATCTCTTTCTGCCAGGCAAGGTGGCAGCTATACGTATGCTCCTCCTTCCCAGAGTCACCTATTTGTTTAATAATCTCCCAATCCATCACTCACACAAACTTTTCTCATCACTCGAGAAGTTAGTAGCCTCCTTTTTGCGGGAAGGAAAATCACACAGGTGGGGGAAGCACAAGTTACAGGCACATTGATCCAAGGGAGGCCTTGGAGTCCTTTGGCTTCAGGGTTACCATCTGGCTAGTGTAGCAGTGCAGACCACAAAATGGTTTACCCCTATGGAATCTTCTTCTCCTCTATGGTTCGCACTAGAGTCAAGTATAGTATCACCCACCCCACTTCGGTCTCTGCTAGGCCTGGGCCCCCCCATTGAGTCCAAACTTTCTCCTATTATTGGTGAATCCTGATATGCTTGGCGCCATTGCATGACTATTTTGCACACTCCTGAAGTAGCCTGGAGTCCCCCCATAAGATATGTGGCTCTATGGCACAATAAGTTTATCACTATTGGAGGGAAACCCATCAAGTGGCCAGTGTGGGAAGCCAAGGGAATCTGATATGTGCAGGATCCTTTGCTTCCTGACTCAGACACCATGATATCCTTTAACTAGCTCCAACAAAAATGTCATCTCCCTACTATCGACTTCTGGAAGTATCTCCAAATGCGCAGTACCATCACTTCTCTCCTCTCCCAGACAAAGTCCAAGAAGAAATGGCATTGGCTGGCTTCTCTACATGCCTCCACTTCCTCCATAGAAACATAGACTTTGACGGCAGATAAGGACCGCTTGGCCCATCTAGTCTGCCCATTTCCCTACCTACAGGATAGGTCGCAGATCCTAGTTAACCAACAGCTTATTTCTTCCTACCCCCCACAAGAATTGCCTTATGTCTGTCCCATGCATTCTTGAATTCTCCCACAGTTTTAGACCCTACAACCTCCCCAGGAAGGCTGTTCATGCATCCACTACCCTCTCTGTAGATAATACTTGCCTCACATTGCCCCTGAACTCCCCCCGCTCACATTGCCCATGAACCTCCCCCCCCCCATCTTTAAATTGTGTCCCTTGTTCTTGCATGTCTCTTTTTCTGAAATATGTTGATTCCACTGAGGTACTTAAAAGTTTCTATCATGTCCCCTCTCTCCCTTCTTTCCTCAAGGATAAACATGTTAAGCTCATTTAGTCTCTCCTCATACGACTTCTCTTGCAGACTCTGCACCATTTTAGTTGCCCTCTTCTGCACTGCCTCTATCCTGTCTATGTCCTTGCGGAGATGGGGTCTCCAGAACTGGATGCAGTACTCCAGATGGGGTCTCACTGTGAACCCATGCTGCCTTGGGTCCTGTGCTCCACTGGCCTCTAGGTACTCAACTATTCTTTCCTTCAGAAGTGACTCCATCACTTTCCCTACCACAGAGGTCAAACTGACAGGTCTGTAGTTTCCTGCCTCTGTCTTGGTCCCACTTTTGTGAAGGGGAATCATATCCGCCTTCCTCCAGTCCTTGGGCACCACACCATCCTCCCATGATTTATTAAAAAGAGTAGCCAGTGGTTTCACTAGTTCCCCTTAATTCTTTTTAGAATTCTGGCGAATTCCATCAGGCCCATTGCTTTGTCCACCTTCAGTTTTAGGAGTTCTTGCAGAACCCTTTCTTCTGTGAAAGGACTGGGATCAACCTCTATCAAGAGTGCATCTGTTAATTGGATTAGGCACTTCCCTCCTCTTTGTGAATACTGAGCAGAAATATTCATTCAGTATCCCTGTTTCACTTCCCCTCTGCCCACCCACCGCTCATTCTATTCAGCCTCACTATCCCTCCCTTGTCTATCTATGTCACTGATGTACCTATAAAAGGTTTTATCCCTTCTTAACTGAGTTGGCTATCTTTTCCTCAGTTTGGGCCTTTGCTATTCTGACTTCCTCCCTGCTTCCTTCTGCCTTAACTGGTACAGCTCTCTGTCCTGTTCCTTCTGTGTTTCCTTATACTCGGAATGCTATCTTTAAATTGCTGACTTTCACAGCCACCTCTTTTGAGAACCATAGTGGCTTTTTCTTTCATTTTGATTTGTTTATTTGCTTCACACAAAGACTTGTTGCCTCTGTGATGGCAGATTTGATGATTCCCCATTGTTGCTCCACACCTCCTTCTAGCCTGTTTGTTAGTGCTTTTCTGAGGCAGTCTCCCATCTTGCCAAAGTCAGCCCTCCTGAAGTCCAGTACCCTCACTTTTGTATGGCTTGACCCTGTAGCTGAGTTTAACGTGAACCACACTGTTTGATGGTCACTTGTTCCCAGATGGCAACCCACTTCTAGATCTGAGATCCTCTCACTGCACCCATTTGAGAGTATGAGGTCTAAGATTGCTCCCTCATTAGTGGGTTCTGAAACTAGCTGTCTGAGGCCTACCACCTATAGGGCATCAAGAATGGCCCTGCTCTTGGATGTGGCTGCAGCAAATGTGCTCCAGTTAACATCTGGCATATTCAGGTCTCCCATCAACAGTATCTCCCCTTTCTCTGCCATTCTAAGAATACCTTCTATCATATCCGTGTCCATTCCCTCCCCCTGACATGGAGGTCTGTACACAACCCCTGTGCGGATTGTGGTGCCCTTTCCAGTCTCCAAGGTGACCCACAGTGCCTCCTCTCCTCTCTGTTTACTCTTTTGTTCAGTTGCTTTTATCTCTTCCTTTACATAGAGAGCTACTCCTCCCCCTCTTCTCCCCTGCCTGTCTCTCCTGTAGGTTATGTACCCTGGTATGTTAACATCCCAGTCATGGTTCTCTGTGTACCATGTTTCTGTGACTGCTACGATATCCAGGCATCCCTTTTCCAACAAAGCCACCAGCTCAGGGAGCTTGTTGCCCAGACTACGGGCATTGATACTCATTACCCTCCATTTCCTGATGGCCTTACACCTTTTTGCCCCATCCCTGTCCTTCTTGCCTTTGTCACTTTCTCCATTTACCCTTGCCCTTCTCCCTATCGACACCTCTATATTGGTGTTTACCACACTTATTACCGTGATTTTTTGGGGGCTAGCATTTCCCTGCTCCTTTCCAGTGCCTCCCCCCTTGGCTAGTTTAAATGCTTGCCAATGAAGCATTTAAACCTATCACCTAGGATCCTGGTTCCTCTCCTGGACAGATGCAGCCCATCATGCCAGTATAGGCTTGCATCACTCCAGGTGGACCCCCAGTCCCCAATGAAGCCAAATCCCTGAGCTCCACACCAGTTTTTCAACCACTGATTAAATCCCATGGTGCGGAACACCCTAGCCTCTCCTACGCCATAGATGGGCAGCACCTCCGAGAAGGTTACCATGCGTGCTACTTGTCTAAGGCCCCTCCCCAATTCCACAAACTCTTCCTACACTTCTCTAATCCCTTTCTTAGCCAGGTCATTTGTCCCTAGGTGGACAATGACATCCAGCTCCCTCACCTGTGCAGCTGCTCCGGCAATCCTGAGGATTCTCTCCCTGTCCCTCCAAGCCATGGTGCCAGGCAGACACCTTACCTCCCTCTCCCCTTCCTCCTCTAGTTTTACCTTCCTAACAATGGAGTCCCCCACCAGGAATCCCAGTAGAGAAGTCCAGTCACACAGCAGTCCTTTATCCTAGTGTCTTCTGCCAAGCTATAACAGAATCTTTCTAAGGCAGTCTTTTAATGTATCTTCCTTCTTGCTAAGCCACTCTCCCTACTTACTAGATCTTTCTACAAGTAATTTAAACCTCACAGCTATCAAGCCCTTTCAATCACCTGAGATTTACACCTAGATAACTTCAGATAACCATTCAGTTCAGTTAACTCAGACAAACACACACTTTTTTTTGTTTTATTTCTTAGTTTTTTTTTACCCTAAATTAAAAGTCCAAGTACATGAGTTCTACTTCTTTAGTCCCAGTAGAGAAGTCCAGTCACACAGCAGTCCTTTCTCCTGGTGTCTTCTTCCAAGCTATACTGATACTGATACTCCAAAGGCCGTATCAGTACGTTCTATGCCACTCTTCGAGACTCCCAAAATGACCCTACTGAATCCTGTAAAACCAAATGGGAGGCTGACCTGGGCATGGCTATCTCACCAACAGCAAGGTCCCAATGTCTCAGAGATGCTCACAAGGTGTACAAGGACTCCAAGAGCAGTTTTTTACAGCTCAAAATCCTCTTACGCTGGTACAGAACCCCAGCCTTCCTCCATGCAGTGGGAGCGCTCTCCCACTCTAAATGTTGGCGATGTCAACAGCTTGAAGCACACTTGTTCCACATTCTGTGGGCCTGCCCTCTAATATCAACCTATTGGATGGCTATTACTCATAAATGTTCAATGATTTTGGGCACTATGATGCCCCCCCAACCCTAAATTGCTTCTGGGTGACCTAACCAGCTTAGCCCCTCTGCCTTGGGTACATAAAGAATGGATCATGTTAGCATTCCTGGAAGCCAAAAGGTTCCTGCTAATGCATTGGAGGCAGAGTAATATTCCAAGCTTGAGTCAGTGGCATGCTGCTTTGGCCCGTTTGGCTCTGACGGAAAGAGTGACTTACTCACATCGGGGTCAAAATGATTATTTTCCATAACAAATGGGGAGCCTACCTACATTCTCCACTTTGTAAAATCCACCCCCCCAGAAACCCTCCCAGTTAGTGGGCCTAGAGGATAAGATTTCTGCTTATTTAAGGGTCTGTGGTTAATATAAGCACTGATATTTTTATTTTTTTATTTTATTGTAAGATCAGTTTTACAACCTTTGAGTCAAAGACTCGTTTACAAAGGTACCTCATCAAGAAAGGTGGGGGAGACAACAAATAGAGTGGTGTTAGGACAGGGATGACAGACAGGTTAGATACATAAAATATACATTTGGAGAGTGCAGACAGCGAAGCTGTACTGGAGCAAACTCGTGTAAGGTGCTAACATTGGTAAAACAACAGGAGATACGTTATTCAATTAACAACATGTCACAACTAATATGTAAAGTTAAAAGGACCGGACGGCGAGGGGCTTGAAAAGGTTAGAAAGGACCGGCACAGGGCAGCTACAAACATTTACAGCATCGGTTGTCAATAATATGCTGGCGGAGGGCAATTTTGAAGCGGCCAATGCCTGGGATCTTGGAGATGGTTTCAGGAAGGGAGTTAAACCAGGAAGGGGCTAGGTGATGGAAAGATCTTTGGCAACGGAGGTCCTTGCTCTGGGAACGTTGAAGGTGGCTGCGCGATGCATTGGGTTGGCAGGGATCTAGCAGCCCGCTGCAAAGGTCCAGAGACCCCAGGAGGGCAGAGACCTGACATGGATTTTTGGCCAGTAGGCAGGTTTGATATTTCAGTCTTTCCTCAAGAGTGAGTATTTTTGTGGCGGAGTATAGCAGACAGGTGTGGGTTCTGCTGTGGGCACTGTAAGAGCCTACAGGCTTTGTTGATGGAGGTCTGGACTTGGATAAGGCAGAGGCATCAGCAGCTGAGTAAACCGGGAGTCCGAGTCAGCCAGTGATAATACCTCATGAGGTGATGGCAGTTTTAAGGCGGTTCGGGAGACAGTCTTTGTGGCGGTAGAGAAGACCGATCCTGAGTTCATTGCAGATGCCAAAGCTTTAAGGTGAGAGTGGAAAGTAAGGCGAGTCAAAGATGATGCCCAGGTACTTGTAGGATGAGACCTGCTCCAGAGGGAGGGGCATGCTGGTGGTGATGTGGAGGGGAAAGTCCCTGGCATTGTTTTGCCGATGAGAATAGCATGGACTTAGTTTCTTTAGGTTCAGGACTTAGCGGTGATTATTGAACCACTTTTCGGTTTGGAGGAAGGTGCTTTGAAGCATGACTTGGAGTGGGAGTGGGTCAGGGTGTGATGCAAGGATAACAGCATCATCAGCATAGAGTAAAATTTTACTGGAACAGGAGCTGGGGAGGGTGTTCAGGAATAGGCTGAAAAGGGTCAGGCCAAGGATGGAGCCTTGGGGGACCCCCGAGTGTACAGGAAGGTAGGGGGAGAGGGTCCCATTTAGCTTGACTCTTTGGGACCTGTTGTGTAGGTAGCTTGTGAACCACTTCAGGGGGCCGGCTGCGAGACCCAGTACGCTAAGGGAGTTTAGTAGCAGGGGGTGGCACACCATGTCGAAGGCCTTGGACAGGTCTATAAAGACCGCCTCTGCGAGATGACCTTTGTCAAGTGCTGAGTGAATGTGGTGGGAGAATTCCAGAAGGGCAGTGGACGTGCTATGGCCAGGGCGGAAACCATGTTGCTCTGGACAAAGAAGGTTGTAGTTAGTAAGATATTCCGAGAGCTGTGTGTTCACTATTTTTTCTAAGGCTTTGGATAGGGGGAAGGATGGAGATGGGCCTGTAGTTATTAGGCAGAGTGCGGTCCCCAGACTTGTGGATGGGGGTTACTTTAGCTTGCTTCCAGGCCTTAGGGAATTGGCTGAGGCATAGGGATTTGTTAATGATAAGCATCAGCGGGGTAAGCATGACATCCAGCACGAGGCGAAGTATCCTGGAGTCAAGAGGGTCATTGATAGGGTTCTGAGAGGCGAGGGATTTTATTAAGAAAGGTTTGGCATCGTGGGGTGAGATCATACGGAAGTGGAATTGTGGCCTGGAAATGGAAGCGTGGGTGGGTTTTGCAACTGGGTCTGAAAAGTGGGCCGGGAGGACGGCACTTAAGTCAGTGAAGGTTTTGTTAAGGCAGTCAGCGATACAGGTGGGGTCAGTCGAGACAGTCCCATTTATGACAATCTGGGATGGAGGGGGGGAGCTGGTCTTACCATTTAAATCTTTAATGTTGTCCCAGAAGGCTCTGGATGAGCCCCAGGAGGATGTCAACGCAGCCTGGTAGAATTTAGCTTTAGCCTGCTTGATTGACCAGGTGCATTGATTGCGGGCTGTCCTGTAGGCTAGTCTGTCAGCAAGCCTACCGGAGTCATTAGCTAAGTGCCAGAGGTTATCTCTCTTTTTTAGTTGTTGGATCAGTGCAGGAGTTATCCATGCAGCAGTCCGTTTTTTTATCCTAGGAGAGTTGAGGGGTGCATACAGGTCACAGGCGTGGTTGAAGGCCGTGGAGAGGTAGGTTAGGGCAGAGTTAACGTCAGGAGCGCTGGCCAATGGGGACCAGTCGATATGGGCGAGGTGACGTTTGAGGTTGGCGAGACCTCCGGGGAGAAAACAGCGGCGAGGGGTCCTGCTGTACCCAGGGTAGAGGGTGGGGGAGGACCAGAAGCAGATGACAGGGGAGTGGTCACTGAGTGAGTCCGCAAGGACTTCAACGGAGACTATTTTATGAGGCCGGTTAGAGAGGATGACATCCAGGAGGGAGCTAGTTCCTGTGACTTTGTTAAGTCTAGTGGGCTGAGTGACCATTTGGGACAGGTCATGTTGCTTTTATATGTATATGTTTGTATTACTCTATAGAGGGATACCTGCGTACTACTTGTTGCATGACCTTTATGGCTCTTTGCAATGTACTATGTAACCATTGTTTCGTATGTACTCTTCATCTGCTGTACAACAAAAGTGAAAAACCATAATAAAACCTTATATGATTTAAAAAAAAAAACAAAGCTTCCTGTGTCTCATTGCCATTTGGATGTGTCAAAATCAAGCAGCAGCATAATTATCATCCTGCCCCAAGCACCACCATAATATTGATGCAGACAGCCTTACAGTGACAAAGGAATTAAGAAATTCCTTAATGTGTCATTCATGAAGTGAAAGCACAGTAGTGGAAACATTTTGTGGTTTATCCAATCACTGTGAAACATCTGGATATACAGTACACTCAAGATCTTAAGGTGGGCATCTTTGTGACGCACAGTAGCAGTAACATGCAGAAATGGATGATGTTGATTTCAACAGCTCCACCAAGCCACAGTGACAGAAAGTTCGCCAACATCTCTTACAGTGACATGATCCCGCCAACACTGTTATGTCCCAGTAATGACCAGCAACATGCTGGCACCGACTGTCATGCTCGTGCTCATCAATGTGGGTGGACTGCATCCCACCACACTCACTCATTCAGGGGGTTGTGGCCCCACACCCCCACTACTTTAAATATCTAACTCCATATCGCACAGACAGTGGAATTAGGTGCCTACCCCCCATCAACGCAAAGTCCATCCTGGAGAAATCCCTGTTGCTGCAAAGTTCATCACCATCGGGGTTTCGCTGTGGGGGGTTCACTGTTGTTGCTTTGATGTTCTGACGGTATACGGATTTCAACCATATGCAGTGCCTTGTGTTGCACACGTGCTAAATCTGGTAATGAGTCATGTGTTGGACAAATATGCATCAGTAAAAGAAAAAACAATCCAATCAAATGTTTCTGCTCACACCTCCCAAGGCATCTTGAAAATAGAAACAGTTCAACAAAAGACAACCAGCAGCAGGCTTCAGGATTATAGCAAAGAACTTTTATTGAGAACAAAGTTCACCTTTATAAAACATAAAACAAATACCTATAGTGGTGGACAAACAAATGACTTTTCCCCTGGCCTTATCAAGGAATGAAGGAAGTGGTGAAACAGTCTTCTTTTATGCGCTCAACACCTGAGATCACACCTGTGCACTATTGCAACATTTAAAGGTGCAGTACTATTACATTCAGAGTTATAAAAAAACTGCTCTAATAAACACACAACATTAAAAACACACTCCTTTGAGTAGGCACATACTTAAGACAATGAATCAAAATCAGTAGGAGAAACTATATTCATTTTTATATTCTTTTTACCCCATGCTGAGAACTGATAAACTCAAGTTATCGCTGTCCCATACAGGCAAGCTACACTAAACATAAGTAAGGTACTTGACACCTTGGTGTTAGGCAGTTCTTTAAGTTTCTGCTCATATTGTGTAAGATGCAAATCTGGAACCTGTATGGGAAAAAAAAAGATTCAAGGGAATAGGCTATAAGCCACAAAAAAGCACCATAAATTACATTCTGATTGCCATTTTTTCTTCTGTTTTTTTGAGTGGCATAGTATCCAATTTTTCATTAAGACCTTGGCTAAAATCCCCCCTATCTGTACTATACACAGTAATTCCCTCTCAAGAAGTAGCGCTTTCAAATCTCCCCCTCTTTTACCTAGCTGGACCTTCTCCATCCCATAGAATTTGAAAGAATGCTTTTCTGAGGCTGGTTTGTTTTTAGATGTAGAGCTGGAGCATTTGTTTCATCCCCTTTGGTAACTGTTCTTATTTGCACTCCTTCTCTTAATTTAATGTCCCTTGAAGTTTTCCCTATATAGAAGGAAACACACGTGCAGGTAGCTAGATAAACAGCATGTGTAGAATCACAGTTGATGAAGTGTCTAATTTAAAAATACTGTTTCTAGCATTGCTGCTAGTAAAGTGATGAACTATTTTGATCACTGTGCAATATTTACAACCACCACATGTAAATGGGCCTTTCGATAAATTTGGAAGCCAAGTTTTTGGTTTAGTGGGTCCCTGCTGAAATCTTTGGGTCAAGGTGTCTGCTAGATTCTCAGCCCTTTTGTAAGTGAACCTTGGGAGACTATAGCAGGAATTTCTTAACACTGGATTGGAGTGTATAATGCCCCATTTTTTATAACAATGTTTCTTACAGCCACTGACTGTCAGCCAAATGTGCTAACCAAATTCACTGGCATTTCCCTTCTCTGTGTTGTTTCTTTTTGAACTAAAATACTTGCTCTATCAGTGAGAACTACCTCATTCTCTGCTTGTGTCAATAATACTGTGCTGTTTCCCCTTTTTTTAATCTATCTATTATGTTGTTTCTATGTTCCAAATGTTTCTTCTCCTCAATACAATTGCGTTTAACTCTTAGGTACTGGGATTTGGGTATGTTATCTTTCACATGTTTAGGGTGGCAGCTAGTGGCATACAAGATAGTATTTCTGTTAGTTTTCCTTGCAGTACAAGCTGGTCTTAATCGTTTCATCCATCTTCTTGCAGATATTGAGATCTAGAAAACACACTACTGTCTGGCTTACTTGGATTGTAAATTTTAGATTGGAGGTTGTACTCTCAAGCCATTTGACAAAACTGACCAAACACTTCCTGCTGCCCTTACATACCATACATATGTCACCTATATATCGTCTCCAAAGGTTAATCTTATGGTAATTGGGAATGACCTTGGGGATACAGACTTTTGATTTCTTCCAGTACCCAAGGTAAATGTTTACGTAATTTAGAACAAACATTGTCCCATCGCAGTACCTTTCGTTTGCAGGTAAAATTCATCTTGAATTAGGAACACATTATATTATGATACTATGTGGGCACATTTGCACAGAAAATCAATTACATTGTTATCCAAGTGTTCCTCCCCCAACAAAAGGGAAAAAATGACTGAAGAAAGAAGAACTGACTGAAACTGCCCTAGTGCCAAGCACGATTGGTTGGGCTCCTCCAGTGATGACCACTCTGAGACCCCATAACCTTCTTGAGTCCTGACAGCCCACTAGCACAAAATCCTCAGTAAAGGAGCCCTTATCCTTCACAGTAAGTGTAGACCGGCTTGCAAAACTACTGGGTTTTGTGCTGATAGGCCATCTCCCACAGGGTCTTTGGTCACTGCCTTCTTGGGTCTGACTCTGTGAGAAATGGGATTCAGCATATACTGTATAGTTGGACTCGGCACCAGGCAGTGAGCAGTAATTTTGTAGCACTAAAAGCCACCTGACATAGTCACAAGCCAGGATGCAGGGCTTATCAGTTTGGAAGGAATTTGCTGGACTCAATGTCATGGTGTGGTGGCCAAGTGGGGTGAGGCACGTTGGGGGTGAGTGACTCGAGAGGACACTGTAGGATAAACTAACTGCTGTGTCAGGCAGACAGAGTGAGAATGGTCAGGTCTGGAATGGAGTGGACACACAGTCATATCATGCTACAGGACCAGACTGACCAATACAGCCAAATGGAGGATGGGAGTTACCATGCCTGTCTAATCACCCATGCACAGCCCAGCAATTTGAGCAAACATCCCTAAAGTTAGGTCAAGGAGGGAGTGTGTGACATGGGGGGATGTCAGACAAGGTACTTTTGTTTGTTTAAACTTTGAGTATTATTTTGCACTAGGTAGGGGGAGCTTTTGAAAACACTGAGTGGAATTTGTAGGTGTAACCAATACTCTGACTCTGATTCTGATTTTGGTGCCTTAATCAGAAGATCAGAAGCTTAATGGAGCTGGAGTTGGAATTGGAAATTCTGACAGATGTAAACAGATTGGATTCTAGAGAATCTAAGTGACTGTACTCCCAACTGGCCATCACCAACAGTCTTCTCCTCCCAACCCTCATCAACGGGAAGCCATTCTCTTCTCAGCAAGAGGAACTGAAATGGACAGACTCAGGGTGATCTACAACAGAACTGGTCATTTTGACCTTAACACTCACAATAGGGACCATAACTGCAGTTTTCTGAAAGAACTAAAATGGTCCACGCTCAATGGTCAGATGCAATTTGCCTTCCACTGTTTCACTTACAAACTCATTAACACCAACTTCCCTACCTGCCTGTCCCCTACACTAACCAAGTAAACACTCTCCAAGAACTTAAGGTCCTTATTCTACCTACCCTCTCAACCACACATATAAAACTAGTGGAGAGCAGAGATCTTTCGCCTACTTATCCCTATCTCTCTGGAATTCCCTCCCCTTACCTGCTAAGTTAAGCAGCTCTGTTGGGATTTTCAAACAGCATCTCCTTTTGCTAGCAGATTGTAGCTCTTGAATCTCTGCTACCCTGGCAAGCCCCATATGCTGATCTGTTCCCCCAGCTATGTCCTATGTTTTGTAATATGAGCATACATACAAACATACAAAATTGCTGGCAGAAAAAGGCTCACAGGTCTATCAAGTCTGCCCAATTGTGCAGCTCTCAGTTCAATACTACTGCAGCTGCCCCCCCATCAAATCCCTCCTCCATCCCTCTCCCAGTCTTCCCCATTGTGTTCTTGTCTGTAGTAACCCTGCCCCAACTCTATCCCAGCCACGCTTAAAGCTATCCACTATTCTCAGTTTGACTAACTTCTCTGGCAGTGCATTCCATCCCACCACCACTCCTTCTGTGAAGTAGTGCCCCCTCATTTCCCTCCTGCATCTTCCCCCTTCCAACTTCAGACTGTGCCTCCTAGTGATCCTACCCCCTTAAAGCAGAACAATCCTCCCACTCTGACTTTGTTTATGCCTTTCAGGTATTTAAAGGTCTCTATCATGTCCCCCTTCTGTCCTCCAGATGAGTACATGTTAAACTCTCTCAATCTTTCCTCATAAGGCATCTCCTCTAGCCCCATGATCATTTTTGTAGCCCTACGCTGCACTCCTTTCAGCAATCTCACATCCTTCTTGAGGTATGGACACCAGTACCATACACAGTACTCCAAGTGCAGCCTCACCAGTGTTCTATACAAGGCAGGATGACCTCCTCCTTTCTAGAGGTGATCCATCTGGCAGTGCACCCCAGCATCAGATTTGCTTTGCTGCCGCCCTCCTACATTGTGCTGATATCTTCATGTCCCCTATGACTAGTACCCCCTGGTCCCTCACCTCCTCTGAAGTTGCTATCTGCAATCCCCCAGCCAGTAGCTGGTCTTGGGATTTCTGGCTCTGTGTTGCATGACGTTGCATTTCTTAGCATTAAAACCCAACTGGCCGGCCCGGTGGCGCTGAGGGTTGAGACGCTGGACACCACACCTCACACCACGCTGGCGACCCGGGTTCGGGAGCGAGCTCGGGTCGTCGGGGGTTGGCCGGGGGGAGACAGGCTAGAGTGTCCGGAGACAGCTCGCCTTCTCCGGGGGGAAGGAGGGACCTCTATATCAGCAAGCGGCGACCCTTGGTGGAGACTGGGGAGAGCGACAGCAAGCCAAGTCTCATGGCACTAGCCACAGGTGGATGCCAGCAGCCAATCAACCCCAGAGGCTGCTCCTTCGCGGAAGGAGGAGGGGTGATGTTGTGGACGCCAGAGGATGCCCTGACACTTAGGCACGCAACGTCCCAGGGGGAAATATGGAAGGAAAAAGTACCTCCACGGAGCCTAGATGACGGATCACCGAGCCGTGGGCCCTAATGTGCCAGCACCCACCCGCGAACCCAGGACCAGATAAGTACCCAAAATTCGGGGGTCCCTGGACCCAACCCTGCCCGGGGGGTATTCTGCGGTGCAATGATGGGACTGGGGGAACGAGGGGTGCTGGCAGGGGCAGGGCTTCATGGGTGACCCAGAGGGTTCGGCTCAGTGGAGGGAGAAAAATACAAATTTCAAAAAAAAAAACCCAACTGCCACTCCATTGACCAGTGTTCAAGTTTAGCTAGATCCTCCCTGAGTACCTGCCTCCCATCTTCACTGTCCATTTTTGCACAAATCGTAGTGTCATCGACAAACAGACTGATCTTACTCTTGACCCCCTCTGCAATGTCTCCAAAGAAGACATTGAACAAAACTGGGCCCAGCACTGTGGTACCCCACTAGTTACTGGTCTTGGCTTGGATGTCTCTCCTCTAACAACTACTGTCTGCCCTGAAGCCAGCTCTCAACCCACCCAACCAGTTTCGCCCCTGTCCCATGCCCCTCAGCTTGCTCAGTAACCTCCCATGCAACACAGAGTTGAAAGCCTTGCTGAAGTCCAGATACAGCACATCCACAGTGTGGCCTTTGTCAAATGCCCTACTGACCCAGTCAAAGAAGTCGATTAGGTTAGTCTGGCAAGATCTTCCCAAGACAAACCCATGCTGTCTCTCATCCTGTAGACCATTACTATTGAGAAAGGTTATCAACCTCTCCTTCAGAACGGTCTCCATCAACTTCCCCACCATAGAAGCCAAGCTCACCAGTCTGTAATTGCCCAGTTCATCCTTGGGCCCTCTCTTGTGAAGGGGCACCAGGTGAGCCATTCTCCAGTCTCTGGGTACATTCCCCGTTTCCAAGGAGGTGTTGAGCGGGTCTGTCAGAGTCGTAATAAACTTGTTTGAATTAGGTATCTGGGAAAGTCTTGTCAATTGTTGTACCCTGCCACATATTGTAACTATGCAATCCTTTCTATCTGTACCATGCAGCCTAATTTTCTGTACTACGCATTTTACATGTCATAACTGTTTTAGGTACCTCTTTTTTGTAAGTAATTCTGTGCCACCCCTGAAAATGAGGCTGTTAATTGCAGTAGGCCTACCCAGTTGCCTCAATCAAATAAATAAAGAAACAAATAAATAAATCGCAGGTGGAGGAAACTCTCAGCCTTCTGCCTCATGCTTCAGCCTACAAAAGGTGTGCCATTATCCCACCACAAAGCATACTCTGTTATGTCTTTATACTTAGAGGGGGATGTATTGTTTCAAATATAAATATACAGTGTCTGATAACTCTATGGGGTACAGAGAGGTGCTTTAGTGCTTTCTGGGAGCAAGGATTACTTAGTAGGAGCAGGGAGGGTTTCAGATTCTTAGGCCCTTCTGTTAGCTGGGTGGGAGTAGGTGGAGAATCTTGCAACTGCTTTTCGATGGGGTGGCCCTCCACACAAATAATCTTCAATATTTTATACAATGCAAACCTTTAACTCAGCATTACAAGGTATGCATAATCAAAACTGAAAATTGATGCTGAGAGAGGAAGGTCCACATTTCAGTAGAAAGCAAAAGCACTGACTTACTTCAGTTCCAGGCAGTCTTGTAATCATATACAGTTGTGTATATTGCTACAGGACTGGTGCAAGGCAGGAGACAGCCAGACAGGAAGGACAGTGGTGGGTAAGTGCTGACCACTGTGAGGTGGGAGTTGGCATGAGGGGTTGGAGGCTACCAGGTTGGGGAGAAACCCCTGGACTACCAAAAAAATGTGATACATAACAAAGGCGATCTGGTGAAGGGGTGGTATCAATGAAACACCAGGGACATGTGATACATTACGGAGGGGATTGGGAGAGGGAGTATGTACAAGTAGCACAAGAATGCTTATTCAAATGTGAATCAGGTGGGGAAGGGAATGTTTTCAGTGAGTTTGACAAGCTCAAAGCAGCGAGGGGAGTTCATGCACCACTGTGCGCATTTTTTCTTCACAGCAGGGTTTCAGAAGAATTGCATAGTGCTGCTATAGCAACCTTTTAGTGCTTCTAAAACACTTTCAGAATACCACTGTGCCCTGTGTGTAAGATATTCACCCCATTTGCAAGGGCGCATTGGTATATTTAGTCTGACTGCGCTAACCACTTAACGATGCCCTATGTGACCTTATGAATACAGCAGTGACCATGCCAACAGGATGTTGGCCACAATATATCCTACTAAGGGGGTGCTAAGCTTGTTACCACTACTCCAGTGCTTCAAATATGGGGCCCATAGTGTTTAACCATTTTCAGCACTGGATAGTTTCAAATTTTATAAGCTATATCAGCTACAATATTTTGTAATTTATGGAACTCAGAAATGTGGATTACAGCTTACACTCTCAATATCCAATAGCAATTTGGGTGATGCATACTTTGCAATGCTAAGTTATCGATTTGTATTGTATTTAATAATGAAGTGCAACCAAATTCAGTGACCATAGCTATACACTAGCCACTGGCAATAATGGTACCTCTGTATCAGAGCCTAGGATTATAAATAGATGATTTTAATCTATAATTAGAGAGAATGCATTTCCATGAAAATGTAAGTGCTATGCACCACCCTGTATCTAAGGGTATATGGTGGTATAACTCAAGGAAGAGCACACATCATGCCATGAAACCTGTACCTCTAAAACTACCTGTGCCACCATTTGTCTGGGAAGATGGGGACCAGGGTAGCAGCAACACAGGGACACAATTAGACAGAGGAGGTGACTCACAAAACTAATGTCCATAGTATGTACTGGGGTTATGGAAGTTCAATATTTACTGCTGCATACTATATGTGGTATGCAGCCTAGAAGGCCATTACCCTTGCCAGTCTCTTTACTTTTATTATGTCTTCATCATCACTGCAGCCATGCTGCACAGACTGACAAATTGCATTTAAGCCCTGTTTCCCATACAGGGTCCCATGTATGCTACTTCACAAAAGATGGACTGCAGTGGTGTGCTCCACAGGTAGGGTGAGACACTATCCTGGGGAGCAATTATGCTTAAGCATAGCTGCATACCAGACAGCAATATCATGGTTACTCCAGCAACCAGAATATGGTATGCTCCAAAATATGGACTAGTCAGTGCAGCAGTGTATGCCTCTCTTTGGCATCACATTAATAGGTCCTATTGACCCCAACAAAACATAGTCCCTTGTCTAGCCTTATTCCACTGCTGTGGGACTTAACTGATGCCGAGTCTTGCCAGGCCCTTAATCTGATGAACCAGTATCAATTACCATTACAATACCATTTCATACCACAGGATTTACTGCTTTCAGGTACCTGTTCGTCTCTGGAACGCTTCACGAGGAATTTCTTAATCTTCATTCCCTCCCTTCCTTGCATACTTCTGTCTGAGCAGGTCCACAAGGACCCAGGATGACCTCCTTTGAAAAGAGGTCCACCACTACTCCTTGGTGTCTTTTAGGTTGGTAGATATTGTACCCCTCAGGGCAAAGCTACTCTGGTTCCCCCTTATGCTGCTAGTTCTGGAGAGCACCTTCCCACCCCAGGAGGGGACGAGGAGAGGCAGGGCTTTCTCTCTCTCCCTGCTCCTGCATGTTGCTGTTACTCTTTTTAGAACCCAGTATTTTTCTGCTGTCTGGTCCTGTCTGAGCTCTCAGTTAGCATCCCCTCTTTAAGGTTTAAAGGGGGAAGGGCAGTGCCATGAACATTTATGCCCAGACCCCCAGTTGCCTGCGCTAGGAAGCACAGAGCCCACACTCCAGACACCCTCTCTCCAAGCTGAAGAACAGTAGTAAGCCACTCTCAGGGTCAGGCTTAACCCTTTGAGTGCTCCCTAATAACCTGCCTCAGACTTGGAAGAAGAAAGAGGCTAGTTACTAAAACATTCATGGCATTTCATAACCTCAACATCATTCCCTAGCACCTACTTTTCAATCTGTGCCTTCTCTCATCTGGGATTGGTCAAGGTGTGGGATGCATGCGCTGTAGGCTTTCACTACCATCAAGCATTTTAAGAGAAATTACAGTGCCCATACTGACTAGTGAGTCTTCACAGAAAAGAATTACTGGCAAAGGGGTATCAAAATGCACAAATGCATAAACAGTTTGAGTGGCAGACTGCACACTCTCCATCTCTGGGGGTGTGGGGGGTTTCGTGCCTCCCGGTACAGCACTCCTCGGTGACCAAGGGGGAGATTTAAGGGGGGAACAGAGGTTGCAGTTGGGAGGCATGCTAGATGCTTGGTGTTTCTACGCTGTGGCATCATCGCACACTGCACCTCCCAGAAAGCACTTGTCCCTAAATATCCCCCTGGCAAGCAGCATGCCACTCTGCTTTACCACAGCCCCTGTACAACCAGCTTGGGGCCCAGCCCTCCTGGACACTGAGCATGGCATCTGAGGGGAAGTAGGGGAACCCAGAAGGCCCTCTGCCGGGGGTCAGGGAGGAACACTGAGATGGAGTGCAGTCCTGAGTTGGTGACGGGGCACAAAGGTAGGTGCAGGGGCTGTGGGGGGGCCATCCGGGTTAACAAAAGCATACTATCAGAAATAAATAAATAAATATATATATATATATATATATATATATATCTGTTTACCGGTGAGCTCAAAACCTGCTCGCCACTTGTTTGCCCAAACAGATTTTTAATCACTCTGTAACAGCTGTTCCATGTGTTTTATCAGGGTGTTAAAGTTTCATATAAACTCTCCTTGATCATTTAACAATGCCAGTAAATTGTCAAAAAGTCAGACCTGTTGCTCAATTGTAGTAGTCATCCTAACTTAAATAATTAAATGTTAATGATATATAGAGAACAGTAAAACACATTAGTGGAACACAAGGGTTTTAAAAGGTAATTTTAATATGACTAATTATCCTGTAATTATTAGCAGTCAGTAAAATCCCATTCATGCCCCTTTCTCCCTGTTCATCTTATTGAATTATTCTGCATCAGGTGGTTTTCTATATCTTTCATTGTTCCTAGCGCTGGTTTCCAAATGCTTTTACTCTAAATCTCCTTTCCTTTGCTGACTTGTACCACAACAATACTTTGCTCTTTTCATACCAGTTTTCTTAATTTTCCTATGATTAGCTTTAATGCATTACACATTATACCGCATACAAATTACCCGCTGTTGAAATCCCCATCCACTTTAAGCATTAATTGTGTATAAAAGGTTAATTTCTTCACTATCAGGCTGTTCCTTGTAATTTAGTAAACATTAGAGAGTTCCTGTAAAACTGTTCAGTGAGTGAGACCTGAGAGATTAGGGAAAGTGAAGAGTGTATTTTTAGCATCTTCAGTGTCGCTCTGAGCCTTACATTACCCCAGTGTTACACATGTGCTCAATATATGGGAGCAGGGGAGAGGAAGTACAGCATGTTAAATGCAACATCATACAATTATGAAAAAAGATACTCAGAGAACTCTAGAGGATAGTGCACTGACTTGAGTCATATTTTCTACTAATGGGATACCATAGCATAGTTTTGTAGTATTCCTACTTTAAAATACAACATGGGAACTCTGGTATGGAGACACACAGAATTCTGGGTGGCCAGGAGAAAGAACTGAATGCTGTAGTCAGAGAAACAAGCAATGTCCATATTGGAATGAACTGGCTGAAATCTTTTCAGTTTTGAAATTTTAATTTATGTTTACACACAATGCTACAACATGTTGCTGTAAATTAAGTTACAAACAGATTAAAAGTAAATTTCAGCAGTCTTTTGCTTTTTAAGTAGACACTGAACTGTTCACATGCAGTATGTGAACTTCGAGTGGCTCACAGAGCTGTATTTTCAGGGCATGGAAAATGATACAGCCCTTAGGGGCAGCTGAATTGCAAATACTGTAGCTATAAAAAATCTAAGCTGACAAAAATCTGCAGGGTTCTGTGTTTTGAAATGAGCAGGTCTGAATCCTGCTGGCAGGGGCTATATTAAAAAGCAAAAAAAATGTTTTGCTAAAACAACTGCTAGCATTTTTTTCACACACAGTCTGTATGCAGTTTTTTATCACATTTTTATTACCACTCTAATAGTTACCTCAGTTTTATTGAGATAATATTTTGCTGCTCATAGAGAATAATGGGATGTGAAAGATATATATTTATTTATTTCAGTTTTACCAGGAAAGACCTGCTGAATTAAAAACAGGTTGATTCTGGAGGCATTCTGAGATGGGGGAACATGTGGCAGCAGATGTAATGACAACTAACAGCAAAGGCATGGCCAACTGGCCCTCAAAGCACAGGAACAGCACTACCATTTGTAATGTTGAAAACCCGAGTTCAGGAAAGCTCCCATGCCATTGCAGGGTTGGCCTTTGTGGAGGGGAGCAACTGAGTGTCCCAGCAGATGTTCTCCCTGTCTGGGATGGGACACTACCTTGCTCTGAGTTAACACTACCTGGCTGAGCATCCACCATTGGAGGTTCAGTTCAAACACTGTGGCCCTAGCCCTGTGGAATGCTCTCCCTCATTATAGTTGAGATTCCCCAACACTTGACATACTGTATACAAATGGGAGCTGAACACTTTTTTATTTGAGCAGGTTTTCCGTCAGAATTAGATATGTTTTTATTCTATGTGGTTCATAGCTCAGTGCTTGTGCTACATATAGTAGAGTTGAATGATGTAGGTTGTGCTTGGATACATAGGCCAGACCAGTAAGTAGGACAATTCCTGCAAGATATATGAGTTATATGAAATGGTTAGTGCTTAGATACTTCAGCATAGATATGAACAAGTCAGTGATTGCAGCACATATGAACTGGAATATGCATAGTGCTTAGGTGCTCGAACTGATGAATAACAACCTGTTAGGACTTGATGTTTTCCCCTTTCTCTGTATCCCACCTTTGGAAGGATGCTTAGTTGAGTAGGACTGAGACCCCCCCAAAAGAAAATTATAATCACAGGTACGATTACCTCCTCCAACTCCACAGAGTGTGGCATGTAGCATGCAGGAGAGGAAAACCCCCCTTTGGAGGGAGCCTCTGAGGACCCATGGCTACTGACCTGCCCATCCTTCTGGGCTTACTAAAGGAGAGTAATCCTAAATGAACAAATTAAGTTGTCGGCTAGTCCAAAACCCAGTCGAAGAAGATCTTAAGGTAGATGAAGAGCAAATGGAATCCAGTACTGATGTTGAATGTCCAACAAGAAGATGGTAGCATAACCTTAGCAAATTCCCAGTCTGAGACGTCAATGTCCAAGGCAAAATATTGATAGAAATTAATTTTGAATCCAGTTGAAAACATAGCCGGTCTTGAAGTGGTGGTCCCTATTCCGATATACGAGTTTATGGAAAGCATAAAGTCTTTGAAGGCAAGGCAAGTAAGCTGGATGCAAGTTGTGAAGCTGGAGAAGGTGAAGCAAATGAACCCCCAGTCCTGAGTGGGTGAAGTAATATTTGGACATTAGTCTAGAAAGCTCAGAAAACCTCCAACCCATTCAGCGAAGCAACTATGGTAAGGAACAGAACCTCCATGTACTGAGCTAGGCGGGCAGGTCACAGGTACTATGAGAACCTCCACGCCCCAAACTGGGCGAGGCAAGTGTAGAGTAGAAATAGTCGAACCTCCAGGCCCTGATGCTGGGTGAGGCAGGTGTACAGTGGAAATAGTTGAACCTCCAGGTCCCGATGCTAGTCGAGGCAGATGAAGAGTAGAAATATTTGAACCTCCAGGCCCCGATGCTGGGCAAGGCAGACATAGAGTAGAAATATTCGAACCTCCATGCACCAGATTGGGCAAGGCAATGTTGCTAGCCTTGCTTGTAGAGCAGAAAACAGCTAACTAAAAGAAGCTACATTTTCTTATTAATTTAACACTTATATCTCAGCAGGAGTCAGTGTCTGTTGAGATTAAGCAAGACAGATACTTTATTAGAAGTATAAGGGGTCTTATTTAGGGTTAAAAATAAAGAAAAGAAAGTCAGTGTGTGTTCTGTGCTGTGAAGGGTACTGTATCAACTTACTTTGCTAAACCGGTTGGAGGAGAGAGAGCTTAATTGGGGGTGTGGCTTAGACACTATAAAAGCAGGTGACTCAAAATACAACTTCCTGTTGCTAGCCTTGCTTGTAGAGCAGAAAGCAGGTAACTAAAAGAAGCTACATTTTCTTATTAATTTAACACTTATATCTCAGCAGGAGTCAGTGTCTGTTGAGATTAAGAAAGGCAGATACTTTATTAGAAGTAGAAGGGGTCTTATTTAGGGTTAAAAAAAGAAAGAAAAGAAAGAAAGTCAGTGAGTGTTCTGTGCTGTGAAGGGTACTGTATCAACTTACTTTGCTAAACCAGTAGGAGGAGAGAGAGCTTAATTGGGGGTGTGGCTTAGACACTATAAAAGCAGGTGACTCAATTTACAACTTCCTGTTGCTAGTCTTGCTTGTAGAGCAGAAAGCAGCTAACTAAAAGAAGTTAAATTTTCTTATTAATTTAACACTTATATCTCAGCAGGAGTCAGTGTCTGTTGAGATTAAGCAAGACAGATACTTTATTAGAAGTAGAAGGGGTCTTATTTAGGGTTAAAAAAAGAAAGAAAAGAAAGAAAGGCAGTATGTTTTCTGTGCTGTGAAGGGTACTGTATCAACGTACTTTGCTAAACCAGTAGGAGGAAAGAGAGCTTAATTGGGGGTGTGGCTTAGACACCATAAAAGCAGGTGACTCAAATTACAACTTCCTGTTGCTTGCCTTGCTTGTAGATCAGAAAGCAGCTAACTAAAAGAAGCTACATTTGCGTTTGTGTGTGTCTGCTGGGCACGCTGAAACTGCTGGCATTAGACAAACTTGGCTAAGATAATTTTAGCATATCCTCTACTTAGTAAATATACACCTTTAATAATGGAAAAAGAACTTAGTAAGTGTATGCAATGTTTGATGTATAGTGAGGGAAAGTATGGAAGTGAGTATGTATGTCCTATTTGCCATCTGATTACTACTCTTGAAGCAGAGATAGCATTTCTGCTTAATATTAAACCAGTTTCTACTGATAGTAGGGAATTGGAAAGTTACATTAATCTTATGGATGAACAACTTCATTCTAATGAACAATTTCCTTCACATTTAGGTAGCATTTCTATGCCTCCTGATGAGGAGACAATTGTAACGACTAGTACTAGTATACCTGTTGCCTCTGCCCCCCCTCTTATAAGGTGGATGATTATCTGCCCTCTTCTCATGACAATGATGACTGGACCATTGTCACAAAGCCTCTTAAAAAGGAGGGGCAGTCAAATATACAGTAGTTCCCCTATTGAAACTCGTAATAGGTTTGAGCAATTGACTGTATCAAATAATGAAGTGCTACATGATTTATCCTGTGCATCACCCTCTGTTGATAATAGTGGTTTAAAAACACTTTTCAATCAGGAGTTAAAGCCCATGAATACTTGTCCTAGTAAGTCTCAAGCTACCAAATCAATACCTATTAAGTTAATCGCTCCAGCGTGTGTTAAACAATCACCTGTTTCTGATTCTTGTACCCCTACTGTCTCAAAACAAATGTTAGTCCTGGGAGATTCAATCATAAAGCACACTGACAGGGCGGTATGCAATAGTGACAAGAGCAACTGCACTTGTTCTAGCTTCCGTGGAGCCAGGGTATCTGACATTACATCCATGATGCCTAAAATTTTACAAAATGCAGGGGAAAATCCACTGGTTATCATACATGCCGGTGTTAATGATATAAACAACACCCCATTTAATCAGTTACAACAGGACTATGTAGCATTATGTAACCTGTTACTTGATAGGGGATGCTGTGTATGTATATCTGAAATTCTACCTGTCCCAAGAGCAACATCTACCATGATGCAGAAAATCAAAGCCCTAAATGAATGGCTGAGAAAGTGGTGTTTTAAGCAGGATATACCCTGTATTAGACACTGGGAATCATTTTCAGATCGTCCTTGCTTGTTTTGCTGGGACGGTTTACATCTCAAGTCATAGGGGTAGTACACTTATGGGGAAAAGTATCACTAAAATCATAAATCATTGTTTAAACTAAAAACAATGGGGGAGAATGGGTTTATTCCTAAGTCTCTGAATACTTACCAAAATATTATTACAACTAAATGTAAATTCCTAGCTTTGAATGCAAGGGGTGGGATATTCAAAAGGGTTGCGCCATGCGCAACAGGGTTGTGCATGCTCAAGTCCTACACATTTTTCAGAATCTCAAGATACTGTAATATTTGATGACTTTAACCTCCCTCATATTAACTGGGACTCATTCTCAGGACAGTCATATGCCGAGAAAGGACTAATAGATGTGGTGCATGCCATTAGCATGTAGGTGCGCTGATCCCTGAGGACTTGCGCCTGGCCGCCCTGCCAGGCAGCAGCCGTCGGGGACCGATGCACCCTGCAGCCTGATCGCGGGCAGAACGTGAAAACAACCCCCCCAAACATCTCCCAATGCCCGATCGCGGGCAGAACGTGAAAACAACCCCCCACAGTGCCCGATCGCTGGGCAGAATGTAAAAGACCCCCAACCCGAATATCTCACTGGTGGTCCAGTGGACCGTAATGCCCGATCGCGGGCAGAATGTATAATGACAACCCCCAAACATCTCTGTGGTGTCTAGTGTCCCCACCCCACCCACCCACGAGCCCCACCACCGCCCCCCCCTGGCAGCCAGTGGTGGCAGCATCCACCCACCTGCCACCCATGCACCTTGCGAATGACTGTCTGTAGGGCTGCACGCCCATTGGTGCAGAGCTAGAGCCAATGGGTGCAGCCCATACCATACATGATAGTCCAGATTTGTGAATGAACATCATTCACAAATCTGGACCACCAGGGAGATATTCGGGTTGGGGGTCTTTTACATTCTGCCCATGATCGGGCATTAGGGAGATGTTTGGGCGGGGGGTCTTTACATTCTGCCTGCGATGGGTCATTAGGGAGATGTTTTGGGCGGGGGTTCTTTTCACGTTCTGCCGGATCGGCATTACGTCCACTGGACCACCAGGGATGTGAACGGGAGGGGGCCACATTGATGCCTGCAATCGGGCTGGTGGGGGGCACAGGGACTGAGTTGGGGCCAGCCACGGGTGGCAGCTGCTGTGTTGCGCCCTGCAATACAGCAGCTCACCTATGGGTGGCCCTCAACTTGATCCTTTTTGGCTCAAAGTTGTGCAGGTTAGGTTGGGGTTGGCGCTGCTCGCACAACCCGACTGAATATCGGGCTGTGCAGTTTATGCATGGTTCCTCCCCTCCTGTTGAGCATGCATTCATTTGCTTTAGCGCTGTTGCTCAACCTGTTTTTCAATTAGGCATAACTGCCTCCTGCCTGAATATCCACCAGAGATAAAGTAAATGTAGGACTTCGCGTCGCATAACCTATTTCAGCATGAAACAACTTTGAATATCTGGGGCCCACTATCTGTGAAAACTTGAAAATTCTATTAAATTGCAAAACATAAGTTAGAATTTAAACTAGCTCACACAAAAGACTGTCACAAATCTCTTTTCTCCTATATAAATAGTAAAAAAGGTGTATCAAGGACCATTGGTCCCATTATAGCCAATGGCTCTTGTCTATCTGATATAGAAACCTCGAGTCTCTTTAATAAGTACTTTTATTCTGTCTTCTCTCAAAAATAACTTATTAGTACATTTAAAGTTCACCACATAGATTATCATAGGTTCTATCCAACTGACATTATACAGGATATCAAAAAACTAAAAAAAATACTAGTCCGGGCCCAGACGGTATTCATCCATGGTTTCTGATCGAAACCTCTATAAATATTTCTATACCTTTGTCAATTATTTTCAATAAATCCTTACAAGAAAGCATTGTACCAAATGATTGGAGTTCAGCAATAGTTACTCTCATATTTAAAAAAGGCAATAGAGGTTCTGTGCAAAATTATCATCCAATTAGCCTGACCTCAGTGGCTGGTAAATTAATGGAACGAGTAATGAAATCTCTAATAGATCAAGATTGTAAAAAATTAGGAATTTATGATTAAAATCAGCATGGGTTTACTCCCAAGTATTCCTGCACCACCAATCTGATATCTTCTTACAATAATTTAAGTACTCTACTAGATGTGGGTATCCCTACTGATGTAATTCTTTTGGACTTTAGTAGAGCTTTCGATAAAGTCTCACATGAAAAACTCATTACTAAAATGCACAATCTAGGTTTGTCACCTGATATTGTCAACTGGACTTTAAACTGGTTGACAAATCGTTCTCAGAGAGTCAGAATTAATGATATCTTGTCTGATTCAGGTAGTGTGACAAGTGATGTACCACAGGGTCGGTCTTGGGACCAACATTGTTTAACCTCTTTATCAGTGATTTACAAACAGGGCCAAATAACTTCATGGTTAAATTTGCAGACGATACTAAATTGGGGGGTAAGGTTAATAATCAAGAAAATATTTCTGCATTAAAGAAGGATTTGAAAAAATTAACACTTTGGGCAAATGAAAATCATATGCAGTTTAATCAAGACAAATGTTTAGAAGTGCATTTCGGTGTAAATAATCCAAAAACGATATATTGTATAAACAGACTACCACTTCACTCATCAAACTGTGAAAAGATTTAGGATATATGTTAATAGTAAACTTAAATCAAATGATCACTGTGTTAGAACTGCTTGCATGACCAACAGACTTTTGAGGCAAATAAAACGACTTTGTTAATCGTACTGAACAATGCCTTATTCCATTGTATAGGCATACATTAGACTGTATCTAGACTATGGCTCCCCTTTCTGAATCCAAACCAAAAAAGACATAGCAATTTTGAACAGGTTCAAAGGAGAGTAACTAGAATGATTCCAAGATTAACAAACTTGGATTATCAGAACAGATTGAAAGCTACTGGTCTCTTCTCTCTTCAAACTGGAAGATTAAGAGGTGATATGCTTATGGTTTTTAATTTAATAAATTCACCAGACCTAATGGAAAAATGTGGTCTAACACTCTCCAAAAGGAGACATGTTCTGAGACTGCATAATAAACAGCTTGAAATAAAAACTTATAAAACCAGCAAAAGGGGAAACTTTTTTCCAATAAGTACATCCATTGTATGGAACACCTTGCCACAAGAATTGGTAGAGGCAACTAGTGCCACTGTCTTTAAAAACAAATTAGATGTTTGGTTGAGGGATAATAGATAAATAATGTCCCACATAGTGTGGGGAACAGTCTTAATGGGCTCTGGCCTTCTTCTGTTCTTTTATACCAAGTAATACCAAGTAATAGGTTAATGTCTGAGGCCTAAGCCATGAGATAGGAATGGCACTATGGATAGAGCTTGGCTGAGAGTTCTGGCAGGGAACGGTAGTGGTAGTAAATCCAAATGAACTGAAGCAGCAAGGCAAGAAGCGTCCAAAGGAATTGATTGCGAATATCCTGAGATGTAATCCAGATATAAGACCACAGTGGAATGAAGCAGGATATCCTTAGCGAGTGGAAGTAGGTGCAAGCATGCAAGGTGAGGGCTGCAGCGTCCAGAACTCGAATAGTGTGACTGAAGGCGAGACATCACTGACAGTTAATCCAATCCTGATGGAAAAGTCAGAGATGAGTAACTGACCTGGAATGGAGGCTTCTGGCAGATGGGGATCTGATGAAATGCCCAAAAAGGATGAAAACAATCTGAAACAGGCAAGCAGGGAAGCAGAGGGAGCAGGCCGGGTCCAGTCCAGGGAGATGGAGACATCACAGAGGTATCGGGACAAGGTAGGCAGACAAAGGAAGGTCCAGAAACAGGCCAAATCCAGAGAGCAGGCAAACAGAAGGGAGACAGGACTGAAGCAGATGGGCCACAGAAGGAGATCCAACAAGCTGCAAGGACAGGAAGGAATGAACCAGCTGATCCAGGCTGGAGAAAACTGCAGGAGAGGGAAGCTTGCACAGAGCCGAATTCCAGTGCTCAGAGAAAGCACAAGGTAGGAGAAATGATTGTCCAGAGCCAGGACTGGAGAACCACCGGAATGTCTCAGCAGAGACCAATGCTGGAGGGACACTGGAAAGCAGGAATGAAGTATGCAGTAGATAAGCTCAGATGATGGCCAAGAAGGATCTGGAGCAGGGCGCTGAACACCATGATAGAGTGCATGGCTGGAGCGCACAGCAGGAGTCCAAAGGATGGAGGCAAAGTAACCAGCTAATACCCTATGTGGGGTAAGATAAGCAGCTGGACCTCTACCTAGGCCAGCTGGAGGAAGGAGTAGAGAGCAACAACTAGGCCCCACAAAGGCTAGCAGAACCACAAAACCCTCATGCAGGGCTGCAAAGGAGCAGTGAAGCTTGCCAGGCTAGGCCCCCGTGTGGCCAGTGGGAATGGCTGGACCCCATGTAGGCCAGGCGGGAAGAGGAGAGAGCGAGTCAAGCTAGACCTCCAGGAAGGCTAGGCAGGATGTGAACACCACCATGGAGGGCCGTCTGGCACAGCAGACATCCCAGAGGCTGAAGCTGAGGGGATGGCGCAGGGAGGTGGCAAAGATTGCACAGCACTAGTCAGACCAGTAAACAGAGCAGCAATGAAGCAATGGTTCCAGCAGATGTCAAAGAGAGATGAGCAGGACTGAAGTGAAGTGAAGCAGGACTCAGGCGGTACATGCCAGCAGTGGAGCACAACCCGACAGACAGCAGGTGGCACGCAAGCCAGGATTATACCATGGACCTCGGACACCGACCAATGAAAACTGCAGGCTGGCACCTTACCTCTGTTGTAAATCCTCTGATAATCACCGCAAAAGGTGCCAGCCAGCCGCATCTTGGGAAAAAAGCAATCCGACAGGCGAAATCGAGGAACTCCGGCCACCATCTTGTTTCGCCGCTAAGCGGAGACTGTAAAACTGCTCCATACATCAGGGGAAAGTAAACAAAAACACTGACTGCTGTACTACTGAGGCGCTTATTTAAGCATTACAGCAAGTACTGTTTTTTTTTTTAAATATTAAAAAAGCAGTATTTGGTATAACGCAATAAGCCACTGGGATCTGGGACTTATCGGGGATTTACCACGGGTTGGAGCGGATTTACTCCACTGGCTGCACCTCGGGCAAACCACTCCAGCCGTGGTAAATCCACCGATAATCCACACCCCCTCATGGCTTATTGCTTAAATAAGCCATCCAGAAGGTAAAATGAAATACGAGGGAGCAGCTGGAACAGCATACCTCTCAAGCGGCTGGAGGGAGTAAGGGACATCCTTCAGCGTGGCTCATGATACACCATGATACTAGGAGAGGAAAGCACTGAATCGTAGGAGACGTCCACACAGAGCTGGAAGTGCGGACCTGTGTGTGGAGGGGGGTTCCCCTTCAGAACAACTTAGCACTACCTACAAATGCTACGGTCCCAGCACAGTTGTCAAATGTATTCAGTTATGTACAACAGAGGTGCTAACTCTTCATTTAATGGAGATTGGCAATTTGGCAGGCTCACTGAGACAATAGTTCCCATTGTAGGGATTAAGAACTGAGACCACAAGTGTAGAAATCTGAGTGCAGGAGACAGACCACCAGTTTGTGATAGTCCCATTGCCGGTTTAAAAGTTCTGAAGCTGGAATCAACGATAATACAGTAAATTAGAATCTCTCACACCCCCAAACAGGAATAGTACATATGCGGTACTCTTCAGAGTGGAGCCAGATCCATAACTGTGATAAACAAAACAGTAACAGGCCCAGGAGAATGTCATAAAGGCCCCCAGCTTTGTAGTTCCATGTGAAAAATCGATAGGCAAATACCAGCAGCACCTGAGAAGCATTGAACATAGGGCTGACACACAATGGAGGCAAGAAGCAAATTTGGGCCCTTCCGTGAGCCATCCATGGAGTCCATGGCGATGGAAGAGCTGAGGTGCAGCCAGGGAAGGAAGGAAGAAGCACTGGAGAGGCATTGATCCAGACACTGAACAGAGATCTGAACGGCATGGAGGTGGAGCGGAGCAGGCAATCCAACAACCAGGCAACAGTCCAGCAGTGTGAGCCGGTCTGGAGGCAAGGAAGGGATGGAATGATGAGACTATGCCGAAGCCAGGGGCACGGCTGCTTGAAAAGAAAAAAAAAAGGGAGGGGAAGCTGTGAGCTGGAGCTAGCAAGGAGCAGCACAAAGCAAGCAGGGGCGGCAGCAGAAGACCACGAGCTGCAGCGAGAATGCAACAGGCAGGGAAGGAGCCCCAAGAGAAAGAAACAGAAGGCAGGGAAGAAACAAAGGGGGGGTAGTGATGTTGCAGGAAAGGCAAAACAGGACAAAACAACTATTGACAGTAGACAGAAAATGACACGGGGGGAGGCAGACAAGCAAGGAGTGGAAAACAAGAGCAGCTGCGACCAGCGACAGCACAATAGCGAGTACAACTCACTCTAAGCAGAGCGGTGATAGCCAGATGAGTTAAGTAGGAAATGGGGAGGAGCTATTCCCCCTTAGAACTACAGGCATACGCCTTTCAATTGATGATTTAAAACTGATTGTTTTAATTTAGAATAGGAATGATCTATGTGTCTGTATTTATTTGTAGTGCATGTTAATATTTTATAAATATTTCAGAATTGTATGTAAAAGCACATTGAATCACAATGAGAAATATGCTGTACTAAATAAAATCAGAATGAAATGAATGAATGGACCATCAAAAGGGAGGGAGATGCCTGTCTACTCTGCACAATGCCAAACAGTTGCATGCATATGTACACATTCGAGCCTTTGTGGGTGAGCAGTCTCTGAGCTAGGCTTAAAGGGGAAAATAATTCCCTGCAGTCACGAGACGGACACCCCATACAATAGGGCTCCACACAGCTTACTGTACCCCCTTCCGCACCCACAGAGTCTATGGAGCTGGGCCAACCCCTACCCCTGTCTCATGGGAAAAGCCGAGGAGTTGAAACCTGAAGGTCATGGATGGGCAAAGGAGCTGGGTGGCAGTCAGAAGCACAGGAAAAGTGACCAGGATGGAAAAGGTATAAATAAAAAAAAAAACAGTAAAGCCACAATCAATTCAGGATATGCCCAACTCTTTTTTTTCAGTATCAGTATTACATCTGCATCCATTAGAACGTTTATTCGCCCATCCATCCATTCAAGCAAATTACTTCAAGTTATTACATTTCCTGCAAAGGACAGATCTATGTGAAAATAGCAGCCAGCGTGGTCAAAACAATCAGGCAGACACAGATGCAGGTACAGCATGCATTTTTTGTCACCATCCACCTGTTTTGAAAATCCATTCCTAGCACCTTTGTTTCCCCTCTACTGAATATGAAACACGTTCTGTGAAAATTTGACTTCATTGAATTGCTCTCAAGTATAGCACTGTTTTTGTACCTGTTAAAAGAAACAGAGGCTGCAGTACTGTTGCCATACAATAGCTCACTGAATTTAACATTCCCCATCATTCAAATGGTTTCGGAATGTGTACCATGGTAGTCAGCACTACAGAGAGTGGTCCATGCCATCATGCCACCTACCACAAGTTCAGTAGTGCTAAAGCTACATTCAGTCAAATGTAGCTTTAGCAATTGATATAATATCATGGCATGCCATCACTGTCAATATGATTACTTAAGGTACTGGCTGCCATGGTATATTGCCTTAGACTTCGATATTTTCTTAATCTTAGTGTTTTTGTTAGTATAGCAGACACTGTGTAATCACCGGGGTGTGGATTTTCAAAACTGCAACAACTGCACAAATTAAGCCTTTACCAAATGTTTTCACAGCTTCACTTCTCATCAGTAATGGGATTTTAAATGTCATTAAATCCCTCTTCTGGGTGTGAGGACATTTTTGGGAGTGCTGAAGCCCAAGGTTCAGTGTGGGGGAATAACTCCTCCCACATCCCAAATAAAACCCAGCCTCTCCCAGCAGCTCATGCTTAGGGTGTCTTGCGCATTCTGAGCTCCTGTCTTGCTTGAGTGGCTGTGACTCCTTCCACTTCATGCCTTTGTTGTTGCTTCATTCCTTTTTTGCTTTCTTGTTCTATTTTCATTTATTCCCTGCCTGTCACCCTCCTCCTTCGTTCCCCTACTTGGTTATTATTCCTTTGTGCACCCCCCAACCGGTTGTCTTGTTCTCTGTCTCCCATTTGTTGCTGTTGTGCCTGTTCCCCCCTCACCATTCTCATTTCTTGTTTGTCTCGGTCCTTGTGCTTCCCCCTCCCCTCCATTCCCTCCCCACTCCTGCTTTTTTCCTTGGTTCTTCCTACCTTGTATTTATTGTCCTACCATTCCTGTTTTCTCCTAGGCTTTCTCGCTCCTCTTGGAGCCCATGCTACATCTCTGCATCAGCGCTTCCAGTTAAAATGTGTTCCTGTAGCACTCTGCTTAAAGCTGTATACACCTAATTTCCTCCAAGCACTCATCTATTGCTATGCTCTGTTTGTTCAATTGTGTCTCCTGTACACCAGTATAAGTTTTGTCCCTTACTGTTGTTACCAATCCTCCTTCCTGCTTCTCCCTGCCTCTTACTAATTATTTCTGCTTTTTTATATTTCTACTACAGCAGCCAACCGTGCTTTCCTTCCTCAGCCCACACCTGCAGTTTGACAGTCTCTGTCCCTAACTCATACCTTCTGAGGTACTGAGTGATGGTAGGCTTGCCTGTCTACTGGGGATGGGATTCTGTTTTGTTAATTTACAACCTTAACCAACAATCTGACAGGCTCCATCCCTAACTCATACCTAGTGAGGTATTAGAGTGCAGGCGGCCTTACCCTGTCCACCAGGGATGGGATCTATTTCATCCAATCACAACTTTTACCAGTTTCAACCTTTTCAGCAATCCAACAGTCTCTGTCCCTAACTCATACATAGTGAGATATTAGAGTACAGGTGGGCTTGCTAGTCTATCGGGGATGGGAGTCTGTTTAATTCAGTCACAACTAATACCAGTCACAAGTCACGACTTCTACCAGTCTCAGCTTTTACCAGAAATCTAATAGTCTCCATCCCTAGCTCATAACATTGTGGGGTCTTTGAGTGAAGGTGGGCTTTCCCTGTCTACCGGAGTTGGGAATCCATTTTGTCCAGTCACATCTTCTTCTGACTCTAACTTGTCTCGGTACAGTAAGTCTACAAAACGAGAATTGTGTCCACTATCATCAGTCGGTTGTGGGAGCCCTCTAACCATCAACGCAGCATCTCCCGTACTTGGTCTTTTGCTTCAGTCAGTGCCTGGCCCTAGCTGCTTTAGATTAACCCCTTTAGCCCAGCCATACACAACAAGTATTGACAACATGGCATCTATTCTGCCTCCCAGCACTGTGCCTTCAAACCTTGAAGAAGGTTCTGCAAGGCCTCTTCAGACTTCTTCCCATGCTCCTCCAGCCCATAAGCAGGCTTCCAAATCAAACTTCTCCATCAAAGATTGAACTGTTCCCCACCTTGTGGCTGAACAAATAAGAAGAGGTATTGAACACTCAGTTTCTACTTGCAAACAAGAGTTGTATCAATTGTTCCTAGCTTCCCAGTCTCAACCTGTTGGGGATCCTAATCTCAGTCAGCCTGTTCCTCCACCAGATTCTTCCCCATTGTCCAAAATACACAACCTAATGGCTCAGTTTGCTTCATCATTTCCAACCTGCAATCCTGGATGACCGCAAGTGAAGCTAAGTTCACTGCTTAACCTACTCATGCTTCCAACTCATCAGCTCTTGCTGCTATCCCATTCACCAGCTGTGCTCTGAACATTCATGCTCCTCTAAGTGCTCTTTCAGATATTCATACTCCACCCTCCTGTGAGCCATTACCACTCCAAAACCCAGGTATAACATTACCCTCTTCTTCTCCAGTTATCTCTCCTGTTCATTATATACCAGATCACCTCTGCAGGGACATTATTGATGGGAAGGAAGTTAACTTGATTTCTCTCCTCATCTCTTTGCAAAAGATTATAGTAAACAGAATCATCTCCCGTGGTGATGTTTCCATGATATTGAAGACTAAAGATCCTAGTCACTTGAAGAAATTGATGTTATCTGAATTCAACCTTGCATTCAGCCTATATTATGATGTAATCTGTTCGGCATTTCCATTGAGATGCAAGAAATTGGACTACTGCTTGTACTGTATCTTATGGATGACTTAAGTGTTCTTTATGGAGGAACCCATTTCCATAGCTATCATTGATCCTTCGTGAAAGCTGATGCTGTGTTGGCTCACTACAATGCCAGATTGAATCGGGCTGTTCTTGACAATGAGCTCTTTTGCCGACACTTCGCTGGGCAATGTGTTTACTTCTGTTCCCTATGCAGCTCATTTAACCATTTTGCTCCCTTTGTTCCCTAGCAGTGTCTGGTTCCTCTTCATCCACCAATCCTGCCAGACTCGATTGACCTTCAAGCTAGACTTCAGCTTCTGTTCCACGCCTAACTTGTACCATCCCCAGTCCTGCTGTATGCTTAGACCTACTCAGCCAACCTATAAAATACTTAGAGGGCAAAGCGATTTACAACAACTTGAATGATATAGGCTGCCCAGCCACTGGTTGCACACTCATTCATGTCTGCAGTTTTTGTGGTGATGTGCATGCTTGCTATGTCTGCTGTAAGGCACACAAGCCTCCTCAATGACAATCCACTCAGCCATCTACTCCAGTCAACATTCAGGCTTTAGCCAGGCTTTTAGCTCTTCATCCTTCCTGTCCAGTCATGCTACATATCTTGTCTGGCTTTTCACATGGATTCCCCACAGGCATGTCAATACTCCCCTCCAATACCTTCCACTGTACTAATCATTAGTCCACCATCAAGGAACTGGCAGTCATCCATCAGTTGTCATAAAAAGAACTACAAACAGTATTCCTATTAGGTACTTTTCAGTGCCTGCCATTTCCTACCTATCAAATCAATCACATAGGTATAGCCACTAGAAAATGCTCTGGCAAGAAGAATCTCATTGCAGACCTGTCTGCACCTTGGTCTCATTCATCCCTAGCATCAATTCATTGATTCCCTCAAATATTCTCTGTCATACGTTCGTGTTGATTAAGCCATCATTATCATTACACATTTTGGCCCTGGCTTCTGGCTCTAGACAGCTGATACTATGGATAAATTCAAGCTGTTACCTATACATCCTTCTCTCTGGCATCTTTATGGTATATCTTGGGAGGACCTCTATTACTTTGCAGCACATCTCACGTTCAGTTGCAAAAGCAGCCTGAAGCTTTTTGACTTGTTTGCTGAAGTACTTTGTTGGGCATTGCTTAACATTGGTCGATGTCCACCAGTTATTCATCTATTAGATGATTTTCTCCTGATTGATCTGCCAGATTCTCCACCTGCAGCTGGTATTTATGTTATTGTCCAGCTGTTCCATGAACTTTCAGTTCCTCTGTCTGAAGAGAAAACCTTAGGTCCAGTGACATCCCTTGAATTCCTTGGCATATTATGGGACTTTGACCATATGGAAGCCCAGTTACCACCTGATAAACTACACTGGATACAAGCTTTAGTGGTGTCCTTCTTAATCCAATCATTTTGCATGAAACCTAAACTTCTTTCCCTTCTGGTATACCTCAACTTTGCAGTGAGGATAATTCCTCCTGGTCAATCCTTCATTTCCTACCTCCTGACACTGGCATCATTGGTTTCAGATTTACACCACCATATACAAATAATGGTTGCTGCTAAATTGGATTGCACCATGTGGTCCCAATTCTTAGCTTACTGAAATGGCTGTTCTATGTTCTATAAAGACCCTTCTCCTGATTTGAACACCAGCGTCTACACAGATACATCTCCAAAACATGACTATGCTGCTATCTTTGAGCAGTCTTGGATCACTGCTCCCTGGCCTCTGGACATTACCACACTTCGGGATTTCTCACCTACATCCCCTCTCTTCGAGATTTACCCAATCATAGCAGCTGCCTTCTTATGGGGTCATCACTAGCCCTTCAGACTGTATCCATATTTTCTGATAATTAACCTACAGGGGACATCATTAACAAGGGCAGGTCTTCGTCCTATTCCATCATGTTGTTCATGTGGAGGCTGATTTGGCTATCTCTTTATTACAGTTTTACACTGCAATGTTTTCATATACCAGGCCATGCAAATGAAGCAGTTGATGCCTTACCTTGTTTACATTTTCAGACCTTTCATCATCTCCATCCTTCAGCAGACTCAGTCGTAACACCACCTCTTTCATACAACAACCTCATAATGATTTATAATGTTATCACCAGCAAGCCATCACCATCATGTTGGCCACCATAGCTTCAGCCACTTGATCTGAGCTACTTATACTACAATGGCATGGAGTCATAATGTCATAAGACATTACAGTGCAGCAATATACTGCACTGCCAGTACAGCATGGTATTTTGCTAACTTATTTACTGTATGTCTTGCTGGGGGCTGTGCCCCCACACCCCTCCAACTTTAATAATCAACTTGGTAGGGGGGTTAACACTTAAAATCACACAAAGTGTGAAAAATAAAACATTTTGCATGTCTGGGAATGGGAATTGAAACCCGGTCCACAGATGCACTGTCTCCCTTGCTGCCTGTGACTCATCCTGTCAACCCATGGCAGCTGCTCACTGGCCCCTCCTCCCAGCAGAGGTCTTATCCTCTTCCTGGGAACAATGAGAGGGTACACTACTGTGCATACACCCTTTTGTGGTTTTGCACCCTCTCACTCTTCCTGTTGATTGGTATTGATGTGCGTAGTAGAGCATGTGACAGACTGACCCGGTAGGTACTACAACATAGCAAAAATATTCCTCATTCTGTGGTTTATAATCCTCTCTGAATACTTCCATTCATGTAGAACATGTTCTAGCATTCCAAACCTTTTGCCATCAAGCCTTGAAAACATCATAAGGAACTATCAAGCAATATCTATCAAGTAGCTGCTACGATTGGGCAAATATTGGGGGGAGGCCTAAAGCAGTTAGAAATCTCCATCTCCTTCTCAGAAGTACTACCTGTTCAAGGCAAGAGAGAGGCTAGGACACTCCACATTCAGAAATTCATCTCCTGGTTAAAGGAATGGTGTGGAAAGGAGGTGTTTGGCTTCATGAGGGACTGAGGCCTCACCTGGAGGGATGTGGGCCTGTATAAGAATGATGGCATACATCCATCCAGGGACGGGACTATATTCCTAAGTGAAAAGTTTAAATGCTTCAGTGGCAAGCATTTAAATTGGCCAAGGGGGGTCTAGGAAGGTTAGGCGGAATAATATACCCCGCGAGAGCACAGGCAATACATGGGTACTCAAGAAGTAAATAGACCAGCATGGCACAATTCAACACAAAGACTAGGGACAGGGTGGGACAGGCAAAAGAGAGCTTAGAATAGGGAGAGGCATAAGTCAATAAAATTGGAGGGAAGCCTCATCCTGCAGAGCCAGGTGTGCAAATGCCAGAAGTCTGAGTAAAAAGATGTGGGACCATGAGGTGGCCATGGTAGAATCTGATCTGGACATTGTGCCCATCACAGACACCTAGTGTAATGATAATCACAGCTGGGAAATGGCCATACCAGGTTACAATCTGTTCAGGAGGGACAAGGCAGGCAGGAAGAGGGAGGAGTGGCACTTTATGTAAAGGACAATATAAAGGCCACTAAGATACAAGGAGAACAGGGAGAGGGGAGATACTGTGGGTTATGCTTGAAAGGAGAAAGTAGTCAGCCATCCACACGGGGTAATATACAGACCACCAGCTCAATGGAAGGAGTTAGACAGGGAGATGATGAGTTATCCAAAGGATGGTACACAGTGGGGAGGTATTGCTGGTTGGTGATTTCAATATACTGGACATAGATTGGAGCTTCTGGCAGCAGTAACAGCTAGGAGCAGGTTTATCCTGGACTCCCTCCAGGGAGTTTTTCTTAAACAACTGGTCATAGAACCCACATGGGACATAGCGATACTGAACCTGGTGCTCACAAATGGGGACAGTGTGACAGGGGTTACAGTAGGGGAACACCTGGGAAACAGTGACCACTGGTCAGTGGGGTTTGTGATAACTGAGGAGGCAGAATTCAGTCACACAACAACAAGAATCCTTGATTTTAAGAAGGCAGATTTTAGGAAAATTTGAAAATGCCTAGAAGAGGCATTGGTCGTGATAGGGGAGAACAGGGAAGTCGAGAAACAGTGGGCGGTGATAAAATCAGGGGCGACAATGGTAACACAACTCTGTGTTAGACAGGTCAACAAGGGGAACAGAAAGAGGATACCATTATGGTTTTCAAAGGAAGTAGTTGAAAAAGCTAACGCAAAAAACACAAAATAGCATTCAAGCAATACAAAAAGACACAGGGGAAAGGGAACAGGAACCAGTACCAGGAGAAACAAAGTAAGACAGGGAGGGCAATCAGTAAAGCTAAGGCACAAATGGAGGAATGCATTACGAAATCAGTGGTGAAGGGGGACAAGACCTTTTACATGTACATCAGGGAATATAAGGAAGGCAAAGGGAGGGATTGTGGGTCTGAAAGGGGAGGACGGATGTAGTGTAGAGGATGACAACCAGAAGGCAGATATACTGAACAGACACTTCTGCTCAGTCTTTACAGAGGAGGGGGCAGGATATGGGCCATAATTGAGTAGAAAGGGCAGGAAGGGCATGGAAATGGATACAAATCCTTTTCCAAAGGAAAGGGTCCTAAGGGAACTGGAAGCAATAAGAGTTGACACGGCTATGGGACCAGATAGGGTACACCCAAGGGTGCCGAGGGAGCTAAGAGAAGTGATGGCAGAACCTCTGTCAACCCTGTTCAATCTGTCATTGGAAACATGGGAGGTGCCCAAAGACTGGAGGAGAGCAGATGTAGTCCGTCTATACAAAAGTGGAAACAAAGAGGAAGCAAGGAACTACAGACCAGTCAGCCTGACTTCAGTAGTGGGAAATATCATGGAAACACTACTAAAGGAAAGAATAGTGGAACACCTAGTTGTCAATGGTCTGCAGTACTCAAGGCAATATGCTTTTATGTGAGGGAGGTCATGCCAGACCAACGTGATTTTCTTCGACTGGGTGATCAGGGAGGTGGAACGAGGGTGGGGGGCAGTGTATGTGGTCTACCTGGACTTCAGAAAGGTTTTTGATAATGTGCCACATAGAAGGCTGTCAAACAAGCTAGGGAGCACCAGAGCAGGTAAGATGGTGGTTAAGTGGATAGATAATTGGCTGTATAATAGGACACAGATGGTGGTGGTAAATGGCAGTCACACTGCAGAGGGAAAAGTGACCAGTGGAGTATCACAGGGATCAGTCCTCTTCAATGTCTTTATCAGTGATATTGCAGAAGGCATAGAAGGTAAAATTTGCTTTTCGCTGATAACACAAAGCTCTGCAACAGGGTGTACACTCCAGGGGGTATGGATAGAATGAGGAGAGATCTGCAGAAGCTTGAGGAGTGGTCAAGGGATTGGCAGTTGGGATTTAACTCTAAAAAGTGCAAGATAGTGCACATGGGGCACAAAAACCCGGAAACAACATATCATTGGTGGGGGGGGGACTAGAATGCTCCAAGTAGGAAAGGGACCTAGGGGTTATCATCTCTGATGACCTCAAGGTAGGTAGGCAGTGTGACAAGGTGGCAAGAAAAGCAAAAAGGATGCTGGGATGCATAGGCATGGGAATCACCAGCAGGAAAAGGGAGGTCATAATTCCACTACACAGGACTTTAGTGAGGTCACACCTCGAGTACAGTGTCAAGTTCTAGAGGCCTTACCTATGCAAGGACATAGATAGGGTGGAGGCGCTTCAGAGGAAGGAAACCAGGACAGTGCAGGGATTACATCACAAACTCTATGAGGATAGGTTAAAGGACTTAAATATGTACTCCCTACTGGAAAGGAGGGAGGGGTGGGATATGACTGAGACATTTAAGTACCTCACGGGGAAGAATAAAGTGCAAGAAAATACAATTTTTCAAACAAAAGATGCTCACGGAGGAGGGGGCATACGATGAAACTGGAGGAAGGGAGGTTCAGAGGGAACGTAAGGAAGTACTTCTTCACAGATAGGATAGTGGACAAATGGAACAACCTGCTAGAGGAAGTGGTGAAGGCAGAAAGTATTACCCAATTTATGAACTCATGGGATAGACATGGGGGATATTGGTAGTTGGGGGGAAAGGTGCAACCTGGTTTCAGGGAAGCTTGAAGAAACACAGTTACATGCATTAATGGGCAGATTGGGTGGACTGAAGGCCCTTATCTGCTGACAACATCTGTGTATCTATGTACCTATAAGGTATTCAGTTCTTTTCTTCCCAGTCTACTCCATCCTTGCCTTCTCTGTTCTCCAATCCTTCAGTTAGGCTTCTTTTACTAGGTATCCAAACAGCTTCAATTGCTAAAACTCCTCACCATCTCCCTGTAGATGGCTGCATAATAAGAAGCATGTTGGATTTATTGAATTCAAATCCATTCAATTCTATCTCAAACCATATGGTTTGTTTGGCCATTTGTCAAGCCTTCTGTGGATTCCTGTACCCTGGAGAATTCACTGTCTCATCATCTTCCTCTGCCAACTTCCTTAGGATCACAACCTTAAAGAAAATGGCCAGTCATTACATTCTATTTCTACCTTCTTCTAAAACAGACAGATCACATAGAGGAGTTCACATAACTTTCCTGTCCTGTAATAACTGGTGTCCGGTAGCTTATCTAGACAAACTCATGCTCTCCCACTCCCACTCAGATCTATCACAGTCTTTGTTGACTCCATCAATCAATTACTGATGACCACAAAATGGTTCCTGGATCACATTAGAACCCTTCTTTAGTGGCTTGGACTCAACCCATATTCATTCTCAGGACATTCATTCCAGATTGGAGCAGCATCTTCAGCATCAAGAAATAACATTCCTGCACACATCATCAAGAAACTCAGAAAACAGACTTCATCAGCCTTGGAAACTTACATCCCTAGCCCTGAACCAGAACTCAGACAAGCATTTGGGATCATTTCCCCTTATCTTGCCCAGAGGATGGGCAGATCAGTAGTCATGAGTCCTCAGAGGCTTCATCCACAGAGGTTTTCTCCTCTCCTGCATGCTATCAGTTGCACTCTCCATGAGTTGGAGGAGGTAATCTTTTTGGGCCCTCTGTTCACTACATGCTACCCAGCTTATCTTACAATGGCGGGAATAGAGAAAGGCCAAAATTTATTACATTATACACAAGCACTACTCTAGTCACCAAACTTTGAACTGGAGGGTTGACGCCTGAGGTTCAATGTGAGGAAATAGATCCTCCCACATCCCAAATAAAATCCAGCCTCTCCCAGCAGTTCATGCTTAGCATGTCTTGAAGCAACCACCATCCACCTCCTCCTCTGCCACTCTGCTCACCCTTGGTGCTGGGCCCTCTATTCTCTACATGCTACTCTGCTTATCTACCAAGGGTGGGAATAGAGAAATTCCAAAGTTTATTACAGTATACACAGGTGCTACTGTATTTACCAAACATTGAAACAACATTCTGATGGGTGCTTATAAGTGTCTCAGTACCTGAATGATGCCAACATTTGAGTATCGAAATGCAGTGTTGAAGGTCTGTTTTTTAGTGACATTCAGTATTCTGTTTCCAGGCTAATTACTATCACTGCCTTATAACACAGAAATCTGATTTAGTGTATTTTACCTTAGAAATTGTTGAGGAATTATTTATTTTTTGTACAGAGTAAGGTGGACTGAGACCTACAGTTGGTCCCTTTGTTAGCTTCAACCCAGAGATAACAGTAAATTACAATACATCATTTGACAGATACAGGACAGCAAAGAAATAATCTAGACATGGCTATGTCCACATTTGAGCTTTAATGTAGTTGCAGTATGATACGCATGTAAGGTAATTTTGGTTTACATTACCATTTTTAAGGTTAGTGTAGTTTGCCTAATTTTGAGCACTACGTGGTAGTGGTGACCTGTGATAACAGTGAGCCAATATGAACAAGATGTTTATAGCAATTCCATAAGGAGTGAGCTGTACTAAATGCCAATAGTGAGTAATAACCATTTGTTGCAAGGGATGAGCAAGGTAGGGACTGCGGAAGTGAAATATGTAGGCAGGAAATTGTGGGAGCAGAATCTAGCCAGCAGTTTGGCGTAGAGGGTAGGAGAGCTGCCTGTGAGTGAGGTGGTTCCGGGTTCAGGATGGACTACAGGATTTTTGTTTGTGCCTTGAGTTGTACTTATGTTATTTTCCCCCAGTGTCAACCCCCTCCTCGGAGTTGATTATTTAATAGTTGGGGTGTGGGGTCACAGTCCCCCACATAAAAAGTAATTTTAAAGTTTCCCCAATTGAGAGAGTGAGCGCCAGTTGAGTTTCTGTGAGGTACTATTGTTCTGATCACCATTTTGCTTTTCAGTGATCTGTAGTCACCCTTGTGCTACTCAGTATTATGCAGTAGCTCTTATCACATGGTACCCATGGTAGCTTATTCCACAGCCATGGTCTCTGGTATGAGAAAGTTAATTTACCAATTTGTGTTTATGTCCTAGGGATAGTGATTTCATTGGTGATAGCAAAATGCAGATTGTAGTAGCTTTTTTGTGTTTGAAGGCGACTGGGCAGTACCTCAGGCTCTCTTTTTTATTATGTTGAAGAGTCAGTGTTCCACAGGCACATCCATCTTTTTGTGGGGGGAGGATGCCCATTCCATAGTACATTTGAGAGATATGAATAAGTCAGGGCCAATTTAGTACAAATCTACAAACACTGTTATATACAGTGTATATCTCAGTTCAGCTATTTTGGGGGGAGGGCCTTGCAGTTGATGGCTCCATATTCCAGTAGTGGAAACAAGGTATGTGTAGCAACAGCATTTCTAGCCTCGGCAGAAAGGTGGATTTTTACTCTGCAAAGAGCCCCAAGATTTTTGCTTACAGCCTTGGTTGATTTTGTTATATGATCAGTGAAGGTAAGGTGTGAGACAAACAGTAGACCTGCAGTAAACATTTGTAGATCTTCACATTTTCTAGGGTAGCCCCACACAGACAACTGGTTCTCAGTGTTTCTTTCATATTGTCTAATTTGTACTTTAAGCCAAACAGCAATGTTTATTTTTTGGTTTTATTTAGTAATAACTTGTTACTAAGAATCCAGTTTTGCAATAATTCAAAATTCATTTGTAATTTAATTTTAACATCTGGATTTCTTGAGCCACTAGCATAAATAAGCATTTCAATGGCATAGAGTTATATACAGGCATCTTTGAAGATACTAGCTAAATCATAAATGAACAGGGTCAACAACAGAGGGCCTATTACTGATTCCTGGGGGACTCTTGTGAGAAATTTGGCAGGTGCAGAGAGACAGTTGTTTTCTTTAACCAGTTGGATTCTTCTTGTAACATAGTCCTGAAGTCATCCGAGTGCTAAGGGCCTATGCTATGCCTGTTGAGTTTAGGTTCCACAGCAGTTGCTGGTGATCCACCAAGTCAAAGGCCTTAGTTAGGTTGACAAAGATATATCCATTTAAGGCTCTCTTATCAATTTATGTGAGCTATGTCCTTTTCTGAATCTGAATTGTGTGCTTGTTACTAGGTTTTCATTAGAATGGTAAGCACAAGTTGCCTAACTACCAACTTTTGTAACAATTTGGCAGGGGGGCTGATAATTCTGAAAGAGGTCAATAGTTTTGTTTCCAGGTGTTTTCCTGCCTTAAATACTGGCATGATGTGCAATTTTCCAGAAGTCTGGTACAGTCACAGTAAAAATGTAATAGGTTGTAGATGTACATAACTGGTGATTAGATCACAGCAGCAGTAGAATTTAGTAATCTGGGATCTGACTTTTCACTGCAAGCTTTTCTGCTGACATAAATTTCTGTTTGTAGTTTGCAAACCTTGCTGACCTCAGTCTGCTTGGAGCAGCAGTTGGGAATTTACATAGGGAATTGATAAGGTAGGTCAGTAATTTCAGCATTACTGCAAGTGCATTTGGCTGGTCTATCTGTTGCATGTTCTGTAAGTCAGTGAAGAATTTAGATGATTGAATTGAATGGTGTCTCCGGCATATCAATATCTATGCCTTGCTTTGTTAATTTTCCTATCTGGGGATGGCTTTGTTTCCATACAATCCATTCATGATGTGCCAGGACATTTTTGTTCTTATTGTTTAGATTTCTGCCTGTTTGGTTAGGTGATAACTGGCTTTTGTTGTTTTCACTAGCTTCTCGCATCTGTTTTGTAGCATTCTGTATGTCTGCCAATCTGTCTCTTGTCTTGAAACCCTCTACCTTCTCCATGATCTATCATTTTCCAGGAGTAGGAAATGATCTCTGGTTCAAACCATTCTATGACAGTACCTTGGATGTGTTTGCTTAAAAGGTCCATCTTTGTTGCACACTTCTGGAAAGTGAGTTTAAAGTAATTGTTGGCATAATTTTTGTCAGCGATAAGCTGTATCAATGACTGATCAACCTTTTGCAGATAAGTCATAAAACTATTCAAGTTATATCATGAATTAGCTTCTGTTTCAGACCAGTTTTGGTGGCAGTTTTTGGCCTCATAACTTTCTATATGCAAAACGTTGTGAAGTGGTCACTTATGACATCCTCTGAGGGTGCAGTGGTACTAGATGTGGTCTGATCTATTTGCTAGTATCCAGTCTATGATGGTATCCTATTTTGTTCTTGCTTTTGGTCTAATGGGCCTGGTAATAGTTTGCTCCAGTCACAGTTCATCCAGTAACATTTGTGTTAACTTGCAAATTTTTATTGTTACCTACCAGTATAACACATTAACCTGCAATGCTGACTTAGTTTATATACTAACCCATTGCTTAGTTTATATACTGACCCACTGGTGGAAAGGAAATTTCATCTGTTCCAAGTGGGAAGAATACACAGGTGACATAGAGAGGTTTACCATTTGTGCCACTCAAGTTTAATCTTATGGTGACTGCGTCTGCAGGACCTGAGTCCTCATTACTGGCAAGTGTGGTGTAATGCCAATTGTGATATAAAGTGATATGCCTCTTCATCTTTTCTTAGCCTTCCTGTCTTTTCTATGGACCTCAAGAGCTGGTATATTGATCTGACTATCAGATATGGTATTGGAGAGCCAGGTCTCACTGATGGTTAAGTTGTCAGATTTTATTTAGTAGTCCCAGACTTTTCCCTAATCATGATTTTCAAAGAGACTTGATGCATTAAGTGGCTTAGCTATAGCCCCCTAGGCTTAGTGGTGCTGTGCACAGTTTTTTTTTCATATTGGTATTTATCTCCTTCACTGCCCCCAGCTGCCCCATCTAACCGACCACCCAGCCCCGTCACCCCAGTCTCACTGGGACTTATCCACAGCCCTGCAGATCACCGGGTGTGGACCCTGCAAGGTGTCGGTCATCATCCACAGCAGGGGATGTTTTTCCTCCATTTTGTTTCCCTTCGCCGTTGTTGGGGTGCACACACAGGACATGCACATGTGGAGGCATGCACGTGTCTGTGTAAGTCCCACAGCAACCTCTCTTCCATGGTGCTCACAGTCCCACACTGCCATCAGCCTCCACCTGGGGGTAGCCATTCATCAGGAGTGCCAGTCCTCCCCCCCCAGGAGATGAGAGCTGTCCTCTGGACCCTCTATCCACTCCCTCCCCTGCCAACCCCTGGCAGGCTGTGCTTGTTCCCGAATATGGGTCGCCAGCATGGTGCAAGGTGTGGCATCCAACGCCTCAGCCTTCAGCACCACCGGGCCGCCTGCGCTGTGCACAGTTTGAACTGTGCTTGTTGAGATGGGTACAGTGTTTAGTCCTACAGCATGTCTCCTGCTATTCAGAGGAGCATGGACAGGTTGGTTCACCAAGAGAGTAGTTTGGTACTTAGTTAAGCAATCTTATCCTTTTTATGGGCCATGTGGATTGACAGACCCCTCCCAGATTGCCTCCATTTGTAAAAGCAGGATACATGGCTGTACCTAATCTAGCTATGCCATAGATCTGGGAGAGGGGGACAGTAGTGTTACATGAGGGCCTATCCTGTAGTGGCTGAGGTCAGTTTAACTGCCCAGGTTACTATGGGTACCTCACACTGGCAGATTGAAGCAAGGCAAGTAGTTGCTTTCCTAAGGTGCACTTTGAAAGGAGATATATGGCAGGTAGGATTCCAATACATTTTATGGAGGAGAAACACTAGGATTAATAGCACAGCTGTTTTTTCAAGGTGTATATCATTGCAGGATACAAGGAATTTTATTTATTTGTAATTTTTGATAAGAAAAGGCACACTGTGGAACGTATTTCTGTGTGCATCTTGGGGGGAGGTTACAGGGACCTATTTTATTGATGGGGGATATTGGTCATGGCACTGGAGAAACTGCTGTACCCTTCTTCAATAAGTACCATTCAATCTTTAATTTCCACCTGTATAGTGACCAGAGATGGCAGAAGGACCTTGGTTTAAAGTCTCACCTTTAAGAGAACTGATGATAGATGATTTCATTAAATGAGAATCTATAAGAGGCTACATTATCATCTATGAATTTCTGGGAGATTTTGAAAAGGTATTGGCATAGATGTAGGACATTATCTTTTCATGTATACCAGAATGCATCCAACCATGGGTGCCCTACTTTCAGAGGGCATCGAGCATTTGTGACATGATTTGCACTTGCAGTAAGTGCAGACTTTTTGGATGCTAATGATTCTAAGCAACTGATGCTGTTAAACCATCTAATATATACAGTAGTTTAACTGTAGATGTAAGCCCATTTTGAAAAAAGGGTTTATGAATCTGTTTTGAAAATCCTGTCAATTATTTTTTTGTTGCTGTAATTTTTTTCTCTGCAGTAACTGTAATTTGTAAGTTTAGTTTTTACCATTTACCGCAATTCTCCCCCTTGTGACCTCTTTCCATTGAGTCAAACAGTGTGTATATGGCAACACTGTAATTTGAGAATGGTTGGGTACTGGCCCATGATTGGATCACAAGAAACCAGTGGTGAGCATGCTAAATAGGACATGGCCACAGCTCTTCTGATATTCTGCTAATTAAGTACATAGCAAACTCAACTGTGGCTTATCCATGGAGTTTTACATTTCAAACACATTATTTTTATTTTGTAGAGGTGTTCGAGTGTGTAACCAGTATTACAAACAAACAGTACACAGTGGATTCCCTCCCTGCATGCTGCTCAAATGATCCTGCAAACAATTTTGAAGTTTTTCTGTTTTGTTACTCTTTTTTTCTCATTCCATGATTTCAAAAGTACTTCTAAGTTGTATAAATCAGCAGGGATGTTATGAAGCCTGACTTCCAATGACAAGGTGAATATATCATAGATTACAGAAGGTACCCTACTCTTCTAATTTTAACATAGCAACGTGAGCTGTGACCGCACTGCTGCACTGTTCTGTGTAAATACCACTCATATCTTCTTTTTTTTTCCATTTAGCATTTACTCCCTTTGGTGACCTCGTCAGCTTCTCTCCCCCTCTCCCCTCGGCTGGTACCCACCTCCACTGGACTGGCTTTGGAGCTTGTTTTCCGCTGGCTTGCACTACCTCCCCAACCCCTCATGGTAGGGTGGAGAGTGGAGTGTTAACTTCCTTCCCAGCATTCAAGTCCAGCTTGGCTCCTGGTGTCCAGGTGGTGGTGTGGGTCCAGGCTAGGGCATCATTCTGCCTCAGAATCCTTTTTCAGTTTTCTCCCAATCCCCTGCCATAGATCCACTTTGGAAACACGTGCATGGAGGTGGGAATGTCCCATAGATCCATGGCCTCGCCCCTTGACCAGCTCATTGCCTGCACTGCCACCAGACCTCCACCTGGTGGCAGTCAAAAGCCAGTACAACTTCCCACCCCTTCCCCAGGAAAGGAGAGCTGTCATAGGGACACTCAATTCTCTTCCACCCTACTGACCTCCAGCAACCTGTTCTCATTCTCAAACATGGGTTGCCAGCGTAGCAGAAGGAAAGGCATTAGATGCTTCAGACCTTCATACCACTGGAGTGGTTTATGGCTTCTTTTTTCAACAGCATGCTGGCCCATAAGGGGCATGGCCAGTGGGGAGTATGCTAACTAATCTACACAATAGCACCCCTACAAAATTGTAAGAAACAGAGATTAATGTATGAGTCTGGTGTATAAGTGGTCTGCCCTCATTTGCAGTCAAAAACAGTACTATCAGTACTAACCAGTAATTATATAAAAAAAAATGCGGACTAGTGTTACTTTCATTTTTTTTTTACACATCCTTGGTGTGCTGTCTACATAAACCTCTCAAGTTTCACTCTTAAAAGTTAGGGACACTACATGCCTCAGGTGTAAAAAATCTGAGATTCTATAAAAACTTAAAGTCTTCTAAGTTCATAGTCTTTTTTCATCCACCTTCTATGCCTACTATCAGACATTTGTTGAACAGTTGCCCATTTAACGCTTGTAAAGTGTGGTAGTTATTTTAAAACTAGCCACATGTGGCAATATAACTGCTAATTAAAGGACGCAATTTATCCTTACACATTCACTGCAGTACTGTGAGAAACAATTTTCTTCTTAGTACTTAACCCACTAGTATACAGCATTACTTGAATAAGTCCTGTTCTACTGTTTATTCTGTTATAGTGTATGGGAGTGGGTAATTGGACACTGAAATCAGCAGAAAGACAAGCTTGCTGTACCAGCGTTGTGACATCATGGTGCTGTGGTACCATCCTTAGTACGTAACAGTAATGGTACAACAGCACTAATTGTCTTTGTGCATGCGCAAGTTGTGGAGCACCGAACTTCTGTAAATGGCTATGGTGGTTGAGTGATGGCACAGAATGTGGTAATCAACCAGTGCACTGAAAGTAAATGCCTATTTTTTGGGTTTGTTTTCTTTCCTGGAACTCAGCTGGACACTACTTTTTCTATTTTTATTTAAAAAATCAGAGGCTATTGGGACCTGGACAGACTGGAGTGTTTTCTCGGACTTTTGGAGGGGGGGGGGCCCTGACATAGCATCACGACTGCCCTTGAAGTGATCAACAATTTATTTACTGTTGCCCATACACGCTACAAGACACTGGATGGGCAACAGTAAACAACTACGCTGTGCTCACTTCTCAAGGCTGTATGACATCCAAAAACCTCTCAAGCTTTGCTCGCAAGGTTTACATGGTTGTCATGACAACCTCTTGAAGTGAACAACAGTGTTGCTGTTCACTGTTGCCCATCCATTATTCTCTATGTTGTAAAGCACTCTAATCCTCTGGGAGTGGGAAAGGGTGCTATATCAAATCAAAGTTACCTTGCCATGCCACACTCACCTCTGTTATTAAAATCACCCGCTGATCTTTTACTATATATGTACTGTATATTTGTTCTGTCAAAATACTAAACCAGAGCTTGCTATACAAATCATTGTGTCTTCTGTCTTAACAAGGCTGTGCAGCAAAGGAAAGATAACAGTATTTTTTAATATATACATCATATAATCATTCATAGGGACGATGAGTGTCCTCTCCCCAGGTTATAACCATTGGGGAGATATTCCTAAAGTAATGCATACAGGCAGTAACAACATTAAAACCTATGGAACTGTAGCCCAGGAGCACATAACAAGTTTGTAGTAGTAGTAATCCCTTTTAGAATGTTAATTTAGCCAGCCTTAAATACAATGGTGCCGTGTATGTATCGGAAGTAACAAGCAATATCCTTTTGGCCCTCTCTCACCTTCTCATTGCAGGTAACATTGAAACTAAACTCGGGCTTGTGCAGAACCTAACCTCTAACCTAACTTACCCTCCTTGGAATGGTGTTAAGGGCCTAAAAATTGCCCAGCTGAATATTAGGAGTTTGATATCTAACCTTGCTGAATTTATGGTGTGTGTCAACCATTTAAATCCTGCTGTGCTAGAGGTATCAGAAACATGGCTAAAGTCAACTGCCCTTGACAACTTATGCACCTTGCTTGGCTATAACTTTATTACAAGTGATCACACTACATTGAAGAAAGGGGGAGGCACCATGATTTACAATTTATCCCACTTAAAGGGGACAGGAAATTTGTGCTAATTGTCAGCATTCAGTAATGTTCCTAGTAAGAGAAATGAAAGACGTGCCTCCAAATGAGCCATATTTAACTTTTCCTTAATAAACACTGATGTGAAAAACTGTTTTAAAATTGTTTTCTTTTTACAGAGCACATTCGGCACAGTTCTCTTCATGGAACCAGTAAGTTGGAGTTTTCACTATGTTATGGTTTGTGTACAGAATGCTCAACCTGAGCTTTTGTTCTATCTAAACCATTCTTAGAGTTTTGAACATGGCGGTGATTCATAGGGCTGATGGTGCTAACTTCCAAAAATATATATATATATATACTTTGCAGTTCGTGGAGAGCACTCACCCCTACTGGCAGCAGATGGAGAAAAGATTACACACACACAAAACTTAGTGCTTCAATTTCATATTCTTTTTACTCTTGCGAGACATAGCAGTGCAGCAAACATGACAGCTTACATTTCACCCGACCATTAGGGCTTCTTCAGAGCTAGTGAATTACATTTTATTCAAATAATATATACTCTCCCACCAGTGATGTCACTTAACAATTATACCAATCAGATCACTTGAATAATTAACTCTTCACCCATCTTAGTGATTTCATTAAACAGATACCTCATTAAAACAATCAAAATGATGGGAGTCAAACATGACATACAAAACAAGTTAATTTTAAACACACTATTTTTTCAAAAGTATGTATGTTCTGTTCCCATATCTTATGCTACCTCCTCATAATCCGAAGAACCTTAAAGAGAAGAAAACATATCATATAGAGAGATTTCCTATCTATGTACAGAATATTTTTGCAACACAGTTTTTATCACAAATTACAAATCCTCTATTTTTGAATCCTTTTTACTAGCTGTAAGACTGTGGTATCAATAGACATTACATCATAAAAGTCAAACTCGGGGGGAGATTTTAGGTGTTTTGGGGGGGAAACTTTATTACAAGTGATCACACTACATCAAAGAAAGGGGGAGGCACCACGAGTTACAATTTATCCAACTTAAAAGGGACAGGAAATTTGTGATAACTGGCAGCATTCAGTAATGTTCCTAGTGAGAGAAATGAAAGGCGTGCCTCCAAATGAGCCATATTTAACTGTACCTTAATAAACACTGATGTGAAACTGTGTTTTCAATTGTTTTCTTTCTACGGACAACATTCTGCAATGTTCTCTTCATGGAACCAGTAAGTTGGAGTTTTCACCCTGTTATGGTTTGTGTACAGAATGCTAAACTTGAGCTATTGTTCTATCCAAACCATTCTTAGAGTTCTTCACACAATGTGACATAGTTAAAACTCCAGATCACTGGTTCAGAGAAAAGAACTATAACAGAGTGCTGCTTGTAAAACAAAACAAAACAAAACAAAACAATGCAAAATTCAGTTTCTCACATCACTTGTCATTTGGGTACAGTTGCATATGGATAATTTAGGCTTGTGAATATAATTTCTGTAAATAGGAACATTATAAACAGCTACCAATTAGAAACACTTTCCTGTCCCATTTAATATCACCTTTCTAGGCCCCCTCTGTCTCCCCTGAGCCAGGCATTGAACTCTGCCATGCTGTCGTCCTGCTAGGAAGCTCCAAAATCTTACATCTCGTTTATGTCTACTGCATATCCCTCCTGCTGGCAGCCATCAATCAGTACCACCCCACATTAGTTCCACAGGTTACCTTCATATAACATAATGGGTTTGATTTTCAAAGAGCCCTTAAGTAGCTACAATTTGTGGTGATCTACAGCTGTGGCAAACTCCAGGTACATCAGGGACCTGCACCTTATTTTGTATAAATGGGACTGCCTTCACCAAAGACCTGAAAGTTGCAGCAGGTTTGTGTCAAACATGTTGTGCACCTGTGGGGTTTGAATGAGGGATCTGTTACCCCCCAACATGGCACAACCCTAGTTGACCCGCTGAGGTTAGGGAGGGGTAGCTATGCCCAGAAGGTGGGAACCCAGGGACCAATGGAGCCCTGGTGCCATGGGTGGCAAGATGGGCACAGCAGCAGTGGGAGGAACATGTGGAGGCAGCCATCAGAGGTACTCTGTGATGTGGAACACAGCCAATTGGGCGGTGGGGGCAGTGCTGGACCATCATGACTGGACCCCATGTGACAGCAGCCCTGGCACCTGACCCACATGACCCACAGTCCCTGGCACAAAAGTCAGGCATCTGCCAGCCACCACCCAGAGGGCTATGTAACTGCAGAATGTTGCAATGTCCTGGGCATGTCCTCAGTCACCAAATGGACCAAATGCACCCTGCAGCCTGCAACCACTCCCTCCTTAAGATGGGCCTTTCAAATGCAAGCAGAACAGGGTCCCAGCACCAAAGTCCCCAAGCTTGCAGTTAGCCAACCCGTGCACCAACCAAACAAACATCGCACAGAAGGGGAGTGCTACAGGCTGCGGCACAGGCTTGCAGCATCGGTGGCCAGTGATGGCAACCAACTGGCCAGTCCCCCCCTGGTGGCTGGAGGGTCAACTGGAGGATGACCTGGCTCATGCAGGAGATGGGGCAGGTCCAGCTGGGGGGGACAGCAGTGACAGCGTAGTTATGTGGGTGGGGGTGGATGCACTAGCATGGATCCATGACAGTCAGTCAACAAATTCATTGTTGACTGATGTTATAGCGACTCCTTTATGTCGACCGCACTTCAAACTCCCAAACCCCATGCAGGGGACTCTGCCACCCATAACTAAATTAACTCCAAGTCAGAGTTGATTCAGGAAGGGGGTGCAAGACTCCCAGAAAGCAGTGCCGGGGTCCTGTGCCAAAACTACAGTGACCTGGCACTGTTGACACTGTAGTGTCGGTCACCGTAAAATCGTCACTGTAAGGATGGCATACCCACTAGCACCACCATGGGGGGGGTTGCAGGCTCTCACCTGCCATGGATAACCAGCCACTCCAGTGGTGGTCTGGCATGTGTCAGGGGCTGTCTGGGCACCTTGCCCATGGGGGAACTGGGTCACCCCGCACCAGCAATGATTGCAGCAGTGGTGCAAGGCAGCTTAGACCATTTCCAGGCTGGTCAAACTTCAGAGTCTTTCTGCCTCTGGGGGGGGAGTTGTAAAATTCCAATATAAGGGATATTGCAACTGTGCCCCTGCACAATCCCTCTTTTGCCATGGCACACTAATACAGCTGTCTCAAGGATGACGCAAGCCTGGTTGATGCAGGCAGTCCCCCCAGTGTCACAAAATTAAGACTGGCTGAAGGAGCCCTTTATGCCATTTCTCCTTTCCCCAAGCCCCATGTGACAGTCCCAACCTTTTGAAAATAAGGCCCAGTGTTTCTCAAATGAGGCCTCCATGGCTGCATACAGCCACCAATACAATCTTGTACCGCCACAGAGCTCTTTAGAGCCCCAGTTGCAAAGTTAATGAAATGGTATGCAATACAGTATTTCTTACCTTTAAATAGACATGGGAGATGCACTTCAAGGAAAAATGCACCAGGGACTTGATTTCATGTGCTGTGTGCTGTATGAAAAAAATGTGTTATAGGAACTTTGGTGTGTATTTGGAGCCTGGAGTAAAAAATAAGAAGTGAGGCCACCAGCAGGTTCTGGTGACTGCATGTTATGGCCTTTTCAGGCCACCAGAATTTGGGGCTCAAGTACTACTATGCTAGAACATACTGTGAAACACAAATGTTGCAAAACAACACTGACACATTTTACATCATGTGCCACACTTGTGGCAGTTTAGTGTTAGTAGCAATGTGGGAAAAGCCTACCAAATGTATCCATTTCAGCCACTTGCAAGTTACTACAAGCATTTGTCAATGCTAAAAATTTGTTAGTGGTATACACCTCTTTTTTTTCTAATTTTCACCTCAACTTTTGAAGATAATTGTTTTAGGATTCCTCTTATAGACATGACATGTACCATTTATGGTATATTGGTTGAAATGTTATTTTGCAACAGCGGTGTAAAACACATATCTTCTAGGATTCAAAAATGGCACATGTCACATTTATGAGGTTTTGTGGAAAAATGGATATGTTGAAAGTTTGAAGTCAAAACATTCAAAATTAGCAAAGTTAATGAGTGACCACTAAAACACTGTAATGTTCAGTCTTAACCATGGCATTTTACCACATTTGTACACCAAATGTTCAGCATAGCCTTCTTATTACCCCACCTAATGGACTCGGCAGGTGAAGATTTTCAAATCCTTGCCAAAATGTCATTATGCGCCACTGAAATGTAATTCTACACCACAGGTACGAAGACACATTTTGGCCAGGATTTGAAAAATGACAGCTGCCGCATTCATGAGGTGCTGTGAATAAACGGCTATGTTTAACATTTGTGGTCAAAATATTGAAAATTATTAAAGTTACAAGCCTGCATTCGTAAATTTCAATGTAGGTTTATAACTTTGTTGCTTTTTAATATTTTTGGCCGAAATTTTCAACATAGCTTTCTTATGATCCCACTTCATGAACAAATGCAGAGAAAATATTTAGCCCCTGCCTGAAAGGTGATTTCATGCAGTGACTGCAAAATCACCTTTCTGGATGCAAAGCCACATCTTGGCCAGGATTTGAAAAATTACAGCTGTCACATTCATGAGGTGCTGCATAGAAATAGCTATGTTGAAAATTTGGGGTCAAAATATTAAAAATTACCAAAGTTACAAGCCTGCATTTGCAAATGTCAATGCAGGCTCATAACTTTGTTGTTTTTGAATATTTTTACCCGATTTTCAACATAGCCTTCTTATGATCCCACCTCATGAACAGAAGCAGAGAACATTTTCAACTCCTGCCTGAAAGGTGATTTCATGCAGTGAATGTGAAATTACCTTTTGGGACAGATTTACCTAATGTCACTTGCATTGTTCATGAGGTGGTGTCCCAAAAAAGGTATGTTACAAATTTGGGGCAAAAATATTAAAAAATGGCAAGTTATGCCACTAAGTTCAAACCCCCATTGAGATACATTGAACTTCATACCTGATTTTCTCAGTTTGCGATCTTTCATTGAAGAGTGAAGATGTGTCTGCAGTCCAGAGAAGATTATGCCATCAGACCCCTGGTGGGTAAGTAAGGGCTTGGGAGGAGTGTGGAGTCATGGGTGCTAAGTGGGAGGGTTGGATGTGGGGGGAACTAACAGCTCAACAGACATTGATGGACAGGTTTTCTTTTTTACAGGCTTAAAAAAAGAAAAGCAGAGTGAAGATTTTCTTTATTTCAGGTTTTGACACAGGGGGATTGGGCATGCCCAGTGTCAGTGTTATGTTTGAGGGGGTGTGGGTTGGTGGGTGCTGAGTGGGAGGGTTGGGGGGTGACAGTTACAGGGTCACCAGCAGTGGACACTGGGGAATTGGGCACCTCCAGTGTCAGTGTTATAAACAGCGCGGGGGGGTGCAGATATGGCGGGCTGCTATAGACATTGATGGATCATTTACTTTTTTACAGGGTATTTTAAAAAAATAAAATAGAAGACAGGGTTGCAGTTACAGTCACAGCTGCAACAGACTTCAATGGAGTGTTTTCTTTTTTACAGGGTATTTAAAAAAAGTTGAGGGAAGGTTTTCTTTATTTCAGGTTTTGACAGTGGGGGATTGTGCACCCCCAGTGTCAGTGTTATAAACAGTGGGGGGAGGAGGTGAACCTGTATGCAATTACAGTGGACTGCAACAGATGTTAATTGACCATTTTCTTTTTTACATGGTGTCATGAACCCACTCCTGAGGATCAGGTCCACTGAGCTCACAGTGCCCTCCCATAAGTTCAATCTGTGACAGGGAGGGGGAAAACAGGGATACTTTCCCCATGTCCTTTTAGAATGCTCATGAGGTCATGAGTGAACATCCACGAGGAGGCCCCAGGGCTCCGCCTTTCCTCTGAATAAGGGTACAATACCAATTTCGAGTCTTGTAGCCAAATGAGGACCCTTTCTTGGTTGTTACTCAAAGGGGGAAGATCCAGGCATTACAATCTCTTCAGGGCAGGTTTGTAATCCTGATTTTGTCTTCTCTCATGGGCATGCAATAACCTGGTTCAAATCCTCATAGACTTTTCCTTGAGACTTTCATATTCTCCCTATCTTTACCCAGCTTTCCCTGTACTGATCCTTGTTTGATTGGTAGCTTATTATGACACCCCTTTAGCAATAACAGTTTAGTCACAGATTATTATTAAATATCCCACAACAACACAATATGAAAAATCTCACTCATGCAGGTTTCTTAAAAACAAATGTTTTTACTAAAATACTTAATTACTAATCACACAGTTACAACTAAAAGATTTAGAACATGTTGGTCACAGAATAACACAAATAAAAGTAGAAAATATACATGAAAAATGCACTATAACTGTTATCTAAAGTTCTACCTTAAATTCATAGTAAAATGTAGTCAGGAAGAATAAGTGAAGTCTGAAAAGTCCTTTCTTCCATTTCAGCCACTGGCAGGTTGTTCTGTGTCTTGTCAGAAGAGTGTCCAAAGTGAAGCAAGAAGTTGCAAATGCACTCTTTTCCATTTGGCATAAAATGTAGGTCCAGTTCAGTTAAGGTAAAGTAAAGTAGCTTTATTGCCAATACAAAACCAGACCATAGGGCCACAGTTGGAGTTTACTACCTGCCCCAGTGCTTCGACTCACAATGAGTCTTCCTCAGGTGGTGAAGTTTACTGGAAAATATAACCCTTAAGTACTGGGTTCAATCAATCAATTAAATCACATGCTAATACAAAAGTGCATCATTCCTAAAAATAAAAAATACAGGTTATCCTCATCAGTGTCACTAGAGGGTGCTTCAATATAAGCGCTATCACACTGATATGCAAAAAGTGGCAATACATTGTTCTCACTTTGAATTCTCTCATTTAAACATCCAATTTTATAAGGAGTGAAAGAAATAAAGAAAGAAATTTAGAGTTTTAAAGATGGGGAAGAAAGGTCCAAACTTTCAATTTTGTCAAGGCGTCATTTTTATTCATATGGCAGCTTCATTCTAGGATCTCCATGTAATTAAGTTATATGAGGACAGCCTTTGAAGTTTTGAACCAAAATGAAATGGAAGAGACCTGAAAGAGAGCAAGGAAAAACATTTTTGTAACAACAGTTCTTATTTTAAGAGTACATCAAATTTCATTTTACTATAAATATATTCATACTTCTGTATCTTATTTTTTCTTAAGAAAGGGCATAAGGTCCCATTTATCATTCATACCAGATGGCCTGACACTTCTGAACCCATAAATCCACATACTCTCCCTTCGTAACAGGAGGTTGGGCCTGTCTCCTCCAATTTTCATGGGTGGAACCCATTCCAATCCCATATACCTCAGTTCATCTGCTTTTGAGTCATGTCTTTGAATAAAGTGTACTCCAACAGGTGTATCCTGTCTATTATTCAAAATAGAAAGTATGTATTCTTGTATCCTCTACTTAAGAGGTCTGACTGTTTTCCCAACATACAAAAGATTGCAGGGGCACCAAAGTGCATAGACAACATACGGATTATCACATGTTATCAATTCTCTGATTTCAGCCTTTATGTTTTCAAATTTAGGGTGTGTTAGACTCTTACTCAGTATCCCACACTTACAAATGTTATACTGGCTGCATCTGTAGAAGCCAAGAAACAGACAAAGGTTTCGCACCAGGATGGTGGTGCTCTGGCAAAAACCAAATCATGTAAACAATGTAAGCTGAGCACTCACCACCTCGTATTACACAGACAGAGTATGCCTGAAGCATTTTGGATCATATACTGGATCCTTCATCAAAGGCTAAAACACATATCAAAAGATACCACTTAAATATGGAAAAGACACTGTGACATCATAATGTCATTTAACAAACATGATCAAGTGATTGGCTGAACCTAAAACACACAGCTAATACTGATTATCAAAAAGTCCCTATAGTTAACATACAAATAAAATACACACTCAAAAGTTTAAAATGCTTAGTTAATTTTTAAACCCAACATTATATGCTCTTGTAATTATTCAAATTCATTCATGTAACTTGCAATTCAGGCAGTCAGAGAACCAAGATGAGAGGGGAAAAGGCTTGCCTATTTTCCAGGGGCAACCCTCCTGGTTCCGGCTAAGGGAAGAAGCTGTTTATTTCAAGTTGTGCTGTGGCACCAGAAGCTGTGGGAGAGAAATTCCTGTGAGGAATCGCCTGTGGAGCACCTGCAACCAAAGGGTGAGTTCGCTCTGACAGAGGGCCAATGTTTTTCACCTGAACTGTTGGAAAGTGGGAATTGGACTACTTAATCTCTAGGAGGTCTAGTGTAATAGACATTGCCGGTTAATTCAAGTAGGTTCAAGTCCAGCACAAAGAGTGAAGTAAAGCGGGGATTGGACTGCTTAATCCGTGGGGGGTCTAGAGTAATGGGCTATGCCAAGTAAAAGTATGTACAAGTCCAGCACAATGGGAAAGCAAGACAAGTAGAGGAAATGTGACAGACATTTAGCCTTAATCTACATTGCCAAGCTTTACAGAATGAGATGTTTACTGTCCAGAGAAATGGCCAGGTATGGATTGTGGGAGTGAGAGGTGGGAGACCCCCCATCAGTAGTAACCAAATTCACCTCTACAGATTTGCTCTGTGGCACCTTTACTTTCTCTCAGGTACTTGGCCAGTGCCTGAGGAAAGTACCCAGATGCGGGATTAAAAGGAAAATTCCCTGATAGAGCTGAGGTGCTCTTAGATGGTTTAGAGAGCCACCAGAAAATGTTTCCATGACAAATGGAAGGTGTCCAAGTGGCTGGCAAGGGAGCCGAGCCAGGAAAAACCCAGAATAGTGTACAAGTTCAGGCTGTGTACCCAAAGCAGCGTGCATGTCTGGGTTGTGTGCCTGGTGGGTTCAGAGCCTGAGGGCTGAAGTGTTGAAGAAGTGTTCTTGTTTCTTTTAATCTGGATTACCAGACGTGTAGCCCCGTGGGGGTCTGTCTATGCTTTATTTATTCTGTTTGGATGTGAATAAAGCCACACTGTAGAATCCCTTTTCTGGTATTGGACATTACAGTTATTGCTTCCTGTGTTCGGAGTTACTTGGGTGCCCCTGTGCAGAGTAGCCAAACCTAGCCCTTGTGCCGAGTAACCTATTCCTCCCCGAACCCAGTCCCCACCTGGTAATGCTGACAGATTCAAACAGCATACTGCCTGTCATTTGCAAAAAGGCAGGGTGGGGGCTTGCATGTTGCTGGGAGGTCAAGAGGTCATCTTCCACCTGATTTTCATTAAACAAAAATTTAAGTGCTTCTAAATCAGCACTATTACTTTCTAACCCCAAATCAATATTTAATAGCTGTTCAAAGTCATCACTGGCCACATGCATTGTTTCATTCTCACAATTATCTATGGCTCTAATTATACAGTCCAAATCTTCAAGTGTTCTGGTTTCTTCCAAATGAATGCCTCCCATTGTTTGTGAATTCATATGTTGTTGAAAATAAATTCTTAGTTTAAGCTTTTTAAAGAACTTGTGCAGGTCCACAAAAATATAAACGTTATTAACAGGTGGGCTAGGAATAAAGTTAAGCCCTTTGCTGAAGTACTTCTATATCAGTGTTCTTAAGGGATCATCTGAAATGTTCAACACTTTTAGCTTACATCTTTGTTCCTTGCCTTTATGACTGTCTCTATTCTTCTTGATTCTCCATCCTCCTCCTCTCTTGCCCCTACGGGTCTTTCTGCCTCTGGGTTTTGTGTTTCCACACTCGTTCTCTAGTCTTTGTCTAAAAAAGGCGTTTTACCGGTCCCACTGCTACTGGCATTCTTTTTTCCACTATCTCGATTACTGCTCCTTTTCTTAGATTGGAAATGAACCCTGGAGCATCCTCTGCTCACTGAAAACTTTCTTGCCCACTCTGTGATATTTCCCTTCCCATAATTGTTCTTATCTCTGAGCAGTTTTGTGGGGTTATTTTTATCAATTATTTCTAATTCGTACTTTTTAAGTTTAACCTTAGGCTTTTTATCTAGTTCCACAAAATCAGGATGCTTTTTAAAGCTCAGTACCTTAAGTTTTGATTCTTGTAGCACCTTCAACAGCTTATCATATTTAATTTTATCATTCTTAATTAGGAGTTCTAAAAAAAACCTTAGATCACTCACAGGTAGCATGTATCCAGTCTTCTTTAAATCAGAACTTTGAAATTCCACTGGAGGGAGAGACGATGATCTGAAGACCCCTCAGTGCAAGACCTCTGGCAATGTACTCCTCCAGAGTAGAAATGTTGTTGGTAAGATCTATTTCTTTCAGCAATAATTTCTCCAATATGCTGAATGCAGTTTTTATCTTTTGAGTAGTTTCATCTGCTACTGCCATTCCAACTTTTCTCCCTTGCAGTTTCTCCCTCGCTCTCCATCGATGTAAATCTGGGTCATCAGCTTCCTCCCAAGAGTAACTGAATGTATCACTTGTTGCTGAAGTACTTGCTTCTGACTTCTGCATTTTAGGTAAGTACCGTTTTTATCAGCAAATTCCTTGGTTACTTGAATATAAATTCTCCGGTTCTGTGGTAGAACCCAATACACCCATGGATTATGGGCACCCATCATCTGCAGCACTAAAGGCACAGTCACAAGCATAGAATGGGTGTGCTGTGATCGATGAATTTAGGCGGTGCAAATGCTAAAGGGCAGCCAACCCATACATAACACAGTAAAGCAAGAAGTTGCAAATGCATTCTTTACCCTTTGGCATAAAATGCAGGTCCAGTCCAGATAAGGTAAAGCAAAGTAGCTTTACTGCCAATACAAAACCAGACCATAGATCCACAGTTGGAGCTTACTACCTGCCCCAGCTCTTCGACTTGAGTGTCCAATGTGCATTGCAATGAGCTTCTGTTTACAGGGGGTATTTATAGTTCCTCTGGCTGTCTGTAAAAAGTCCTGGTCTGGTCCTATCTTTTAGACCAGTAGATGTCACTCTTACTCTTTCCAGAATTTAAGGAATTATTATTTATTTCCTTATTTGGGTCCTCACATCACCACTTCCTGGCATTATTAAAAAAAATGTAATCAGACTGTGGTAACCTTTCTGACACCTCCTGTCTAAAATCATTTCTCCTTTTGCTCTTAAAGGTTTATGACAGGGGAGATAGTTTCTCTCATTCTGAGACTTTATTACACCAATGACTGTAGCTAATCAGGGATTTCCATCCCCTGTGAAAACATAATATTCAGCTTCCTGGTTAGTAGCTGTTTTTCTGGGTCACATAGCAATGTCACATATTTTGCAAGACCTTTTCTCTCTTCCTGTGACCTTTCAGTGACACTGAACATTTTCTTATGGCGTTTAACATATACAAAATCACATAACAAAAATGACAGAAATATATGTGCAAATGACTGACAGTTGGCTAGCTCACCACACAGGGTATTTTAAAAAAATAAAATAGGAGGTGGAACAGTTTCTGTTATGGTGGCGGCTGCAACAGACATCAGTGGACCATTTTTCTTTTTTATAGAGAATAAAAGAAAATGCAGAGGGAAGGTTTTCTTTTTTTCAGGTTTTGACACTGGAGGATTGGGCACTCCCAGTGTCAGTGTTATGTTTTGGGTGTGAGGTGGTGTGGTGGGTGCTGAGTGGGAGTATAGGGTGGGGGTGACAGTTACAGGGGCACTAACAGTGGACTCTGTGGGATTGGGCACCCCCAGTATCTATGTTATAAATGGCAGGGTGAGGGGTTCAGTTATGGTGGTGCAATAGACATCAATGGATGGTTTTCTTAGTTGCTTGTTAAAAAAAAAACACTGAGAGAAGGCTTCCTTTATTTCAAGTTTTGATTCTGGGGGATTGGACACCCCCAGTGTCAGTGTTATAAATGGCTGGGGAGAGTGCACTTACAATGGTGCAACTGACATTGATGAATGGTTTTCCTAGTTGCAGGCTTACAAAAAAACTAAAACTACTAGGTGAACACTGGGGAATTGGGTACCCCCATTGTCAGTATTGTGTTTGGAGGGGGGGAGTGTTGCGCAGTGGGTGCTGACAGGGATAGTTGGGTGGGGAGAGATTTACATGGGCACCAACAACTGACATCAAAAGACATTTTTTGTTTTGCAGGGCTTGAAATAGCAGCTGCACACCAGTAAGGTCTGTAGCAAACTCTTTTGAAAGCTGATCAGCTGTTTGCTGATGCAGCTTCATGCACATCAACAGAACAAAGCCTTCTCTGATTGGAGCAAATTTGGTCCATTGAAGTACACAAAGTTTCAGCCCACAAACTGAGAGTTGCATCACGGCCACAATGCGTGGTCATTGGTCTAGACTGCCAAGCCCCTTGCAGTTGCAATTGCAATGGACTTGGCAGAGACACACCTCCCAAATCCTGATGTACTCATCCCAAAATGTTTTTGTGCAAGCACAGCAGACACAAAAATGACATGTTACATTCATGAGGCTTTGTGGAAAAATGGCTATGTTGAAAGTTTGGAGTCAAAACTGGAGGAGAGGTTAAATATGATAGACCCCTACAACTATCTAAAAGGCATAAATAGGGTACCAGAGGGTAGCATCTTTCACAAAAGGAGATGTCCCTTAATGAGGGGGCATGACATGAGGTTGGAAGTGGGTAGTGTGAGGAAGCATTTCTTCATGGAAAGGGTGGTAGATGCATGGAATAGACTCCCAGCAGAGGTGGTAGGGGCAAACAAAGTGAAGGAATTCAAGCATGCATGGGACATGTATAGGGGAACCCTAGCAATAGGAACGAGGAGGTAAAGCCAGAGATCAAGTAGGGCCTGCGGCTTTTACAGTAGGCAGGGAAAAATAGGCAGACTGGATGGGCCTAGTGGTCCTTATCTGCTGTCACTTGCTATGTTTCTATGTTTTTGTGTTTTTAAAACATTGAAAATGACTGAATTTATGAGTGAACACTGAAATAGAGTAACATTCAGTCATAACCTGGACATTTTACTATATTTGTACACCGAATATTCAGCATAGCCTTCTTATTACTCCACCTAATGGACCCAGCAGGTGAAGATTTTTAAGTCCTTGCCAAAACGACATTCCATGCCACTGAAATGTCATTCTGTGCCACAGGTAAGAAAACACATTTTATCCAGGATCTGAAAAATGACAGCTACCACATTCATGAGGTGTGGTGAAGAATGGCTATGTTTAAAATTTGGGGATAAAATGTTAAAAATTACCAAAGTTACAAGCCTGCATTCATAAATTTCAATGTAGGCTCATAACTGTGTTGCTTTTTAATATTTTTGCCCAAAATTTTCAAAAAAGCCTTCTTATTATCCCACCTCATTAACAAGTGTAGAGAAAACATTCAACTCCTGCCTGAAAGGTGATTTTGCACAACGAATGTGAAATCACCTTTTGGGGCACAAAAACACAGTTTGGCCAAAATTTGAAAAATGCCAGCTGTCACATTCATGAGGTAGTATAAGAAAAATGGCTATGTTGAAAATTTGGGGGTAGAATATTGAAAATTACCAAAGTTATAAGCCTGTGTTCGCAAATTTCAATGTAGGTTCATAACTTTGTTGTTTTTTAATATTTTTACACGGAATTTTCAACACAGCCTTCTGAAGAGACCGCCTCATGAATAAGGACAGAGAAAATTTTCAACTCCTGCCAGAAAGGTGATTTCATGCAGCGACTGTGAAATCATCTTCTGGGACAGATTTACCTAATAACACATTGTTCATATAGAAAAATGGCCAAGTTATGCCACTAAGTTCAACCCCCCATTGAAATGCATTGAACTGCTTACCTGATTTCCTCAGTTTGCACTCTGGCATTGTAGAGTGAAGATGTGTCTGCGGTCAAGAGAAGATTATGGCATCGGACCTCTGGTGGGGAAGTAAGGGCTTGGGGGTGGGTGAGTGCTGAGTGGGAGGGTCAGGTAGGGGGTGAACTAATGGTACAACAGACAATGATGGACCATTTTCTTTTTCACAGGGTAAATAAAAAAGGAAAATGAAGAAAAAAAAGAAAAGAAGAGGGAAGGTTTTCTTTATTTCATGTTTTGACACTGGGGGATTGGGTAATCCCAGTGTCATTTTTATGTTTGGGGGTGTGTGGGGTACTGGGTACTGAGTGGGAGGGTTGGGTGGCTGCCATGCCCCACAATACTGTATACGCTGTGACATCTGGAATACTTACAAAGTTTTACAACTGAGAACTGAAAAAAATATCTTTTAAAATAGTCACACAACCAGTTGAAGCACAGCAAGAACTGTCATATATCTGTAATCAACATTGCTTATTATCCATTTCAAATTAATGTTTTAAATGCCACTTACAATCACACATGGAGGCGATGCCTCCCGACCCCTGAAGATCTGCAACTCCCAAAGCGAGACGCAACAGTATCAGCTGCCTATCGTGTGGTTCTCAGAGGGATCTGGGCAATGGAGGTGTAGATCTTGGGTGTGATAGTGGTGGGAAATATCAGTTCATTCTCAATACAGTACAACCATGAAGAAATACTTACTGATATTTCTTTTTCTTTATCGTAGCTAATATTTCCCTAAATTAAGCTCAGGCAGCCACACAGGTCACCCTAACTGTCCCTCGCCCCACTCTGGCCAGCCAGATCCCCAGTTTCCAAACTGGATTGTAGTGCTGGGGTATCAGCCTACAGACATCACATAAGCCCAAGTAAAACATATATTTTTTTCAAATTGAAAAAGCTTTATTAATAACACAGAAGTACAAACTTCTATAAAAAAGCAGCAGAAAAGACACCAACTCCAATCCATAAAAAAAGAAGACATATTAAGAAATGTAGGAATAACAGAGCCCATAGTGTAACAATATGTGACATACATTTCCTAACAACCCCACATCCCTCCCTCCACTGGAGGTTACAAGACCAAAGTTGACCAGAAAAGTAGCCATAATGAAAAAGTACCAATACTGGAAAGCCAGTTAATAATACACACAGCAGCTGTTATGGTATCCACTATGAGGGGCAAAGTAATAGCATTGAAGGAAATAGGGCACTGCAAGGGAGAGACTACATCTGCCGGGGATGAAATATGATTACCTCAAAAAGCCAGCAGGGCATACAGAGGTTCCCAGATATTCTGGTATCTATGAAATCTATTAGTCATGCTAGCTTTAAGCTGCTCTGCCTGTAAAGCAAAAAGTTGCTCCCTGTACCACTCAATAAATGAAGGGACACTTTGATCGAGCCAATGGCAAAGAATAACTTTCCTGGCAGAGTCAGAAATTAGAGCCATTTGCAGCCTTTGGTTACTAATTAGCTTGTTCTTATATTCCCCCAATAAACAGACCTCGGGGAGAAACACATCAGACAGCCCGAGCACGGAATCCAGTCATGATTGAATGGATTCCCAAAAAGGGATAACTTTTTCACAGGACCAGAGAATATGAAGCAATGTACTGGGTTCCTTATTGCATCTGAAACAGATATCAGAGGGAAATTTAACCATTCTGTGTAATTTAACAGGGGTATAGTAGAGGTTATGTAAAATGTGAAATTGGAGAAAGTGATATCTGTCCCATTTTATACATTTATATAAGTGTTTCCAAATTTGGGGCCAGTTTGGGGGGGAATTAGTATTTGGTAAAATCTGGTCCCAAGAGTAAAGCAGCTGGCCTTCAATGTTAGCTAAAAGCTTATGTAATCCGTGATAATAATAAAAAATGACATGAGAAGTGGGGGCAGATAAGGCCAAAGGGAGAACATGAGTCCTATAAGAATCGTCCCACTGGCCAATGCCAAATTGATGCAAAAGCATGTGTGGCAACTGAAGGTATTTGAAACAGGCTAAAGTGGGCCAATGATATTTTTCTTGAGCCTCGTGAAAGAGGAGAAGTGTCTGATCTCGTATGAGACCATCAACTGTATCCACTCCAACAAAAGGCCAAAAAGTGGCAGTAAGCACCTGCCCAGCAATTTTAAAATTTGGATTCTCTATTAGGGGCTGATAAATGTCTTTATTTGGTTGTATTTGAAACAGGGAATATAACTGTAAGTGAGCATGTAGGGACGCAGCTAAGGGAGTTCCCTGTAGTAATTGAGGATGTTTTTTGAGGGGAGTATAAAGAAGAGCTTGAGTGTCCAAGCCATGTTGTGAACATCGGAGGTACTCTATTTCCAACCATTGTGGGATGTAAGACATGGTATTATCCTCAGATTTAGGTCTGGGCCATTGAAAAAAATCTGGCACAATGGATGGCAAAATAATATAGATAAATATTGGGAATCTGCAGGATGCCCCTCTCCTTAGAATGCATTAATTTAAATAATGCTCTTCTGGGGGTCTTGGCCCTCCATAAAAAGGAAATAAGTACTCTGTTTACCTGGGTAAACCAAGACTTCGGCAGGGTATAACTGTACATTTGAAGTGGGTAGAGTAGACAGGGTAGCTCATTCATTTTTAGAATATTTAAGTGTCCCCACATGGAGATAGGAAGTAAGGACCAGCATTCTAAATCTATTTTTAGATCGACAAGTACTGAATCAAGGATGTATTGTTTCATTTTGACTGGTGATACACTTTAATATATATACCCAGATACTTCAATTTATCTTGGACCCAAACAAGGCCTAAGTGCTCCACATCTACCCTCAGAGTTGCATTATTAAGCAGCATCACCTCCATTTTGGCTAAATTCAATTTATAATTAGAAATATGGCCGAATTTAGTGATGACATCCAGGGCAGCAGACAAGGATGTAGCAGGAGAAGAAACATGTAAAAGAAGACCGCCCGCGTACACTGAGAGTTTGTATTGGTGCAGGCCTAAAGATATGCCAAAAACCTGTGGGGAGACAATAAGTTTACTAATCAAGGGTTCCAGAAACAGTTTAAAAAGAAAAGGGGAGAGTGGACATCCTTGCCTGGTACCCTGCCATAACTGGAAAGAATCCAAAAGGACTATGAGCTGAAGGGAGTGAATAGAGCACCCTAACCCATTGAATAAAAGTTGAGGGAATATGAAATTTGGGTAACAAATTAAACAGGTAATCCCATGAAACCTGATCGAATGCTTTCTCTGCATCCAGGGACACCAGCACTGCAGGAGTATGGGAATCTCTGGATGCAGAAATATGGTGGGAGAGTTTACGCAAGTGATCTGCAGAAAGCCTCCTGGACAGGAAACCTACTTGTTCCTTACTTATAAGGGGGATCCAAAGCCTGGTTCAACCTACAGGCCAGAACTTTAGCAAAAATTTTAAAGTCAACATTAATAAGAGATATTGGCTGATAGTTTGAAACCAGCAGGGAATCCCTACCTGGCTTTGGAAAGACAACAGTAATAGTCTCTGTAAGGAAAGGATCAGAGAGAACTTATTTGAAAAGATAAACAACAGTGTTCAGAAGTATGGAGGCCAACAACATTTTAAACATTTTGTAAACGTTGGCAGTGGAGTAAAACAGATATAATAAAATATATTATTTTAGTAGGTTGCCTAGCCGAGGACTAAACCGAACAGTGAGTGTGTGCATGTGTGTGTGTGTGGGGGGGAGGGCTACTCTATGCTGTGCTTAGTTTCACAAGGATAGCATGTCAATTTAGCAGATTATGGCCATATTCAGTGGCAGGCAGAAGGGAGGAAGCCATGCACAGACCAACAGATCAAGTAAGTAAGTGTGTGTGTGTGTGCGCATGTTTGTGAGTGCTCGTGTGTGTGCGTGTGTGTGTGTGTGTGTGTGTGTGTGAGAAAGCGAAGACAGTGAGTGAAAGACTGGGGGAGGGGTAGTTGGCATCTGCAGGCTGGACTAGTGAGGCAATCAGCAGATCAAAGCACCAAAGCCCTCTCTTGTTGGAGTGGCTTTGGTCCTTTGAAGTACAAGAAGTTCATGCCCAGCAAGTGGCGTCAGAACCACACTGTTTGTTAATTGGTCTAGACTGCAGAGCCCCTTGCACTAGTAATGGCAATGGGCTTGGCAGTGACACACCTCCCAAGTCCCGATGTACTTGTCCCAAGATGTTTGGTGCGCAAGCGCAGCAAATGCAATAAATTAATCAATTAATGAATATACCTTACCCTAACAGCGGCATAACAAAACAGTGAGAACAACATGAACAAGACTAAAAAATAGCACACATAACAAGAATATAGCCAAGAATCGAACCAACCATTGACCCCTAATGTGCTCAACTGGGGCCAATCAGGTGTACAAACTAAAATGTGCACTTTCAAGGAGAAGGCCTGACAAGGAGGTCCTCTAATGGACTGAGTGTGCCTGACTGTGGTGGAGAGCTACTCAGCTGAGGGGAAATGCTCTTCCAAGGGAAGGGGGCCCCTGGTCCAGAACAGATGCTCTTGACCAACCCTCTTGGTGGAGTTGCCCAAATCTGGAGAGGTGCATTTAGCCATCATTCAGGCCTACTATTCAAGCACCTCATGGGAGGGTGTGGGAGGTGAAAGAGAACTTACTGTAGGCATTGGTGCTTCTACCATACCTCTAGTAAAATAGTTAGTCAGCAAAAAGATTAGTATCTGTGATCCATGATTTGACATCTTTTATCAACATCCCTTGCTTCCATACAATTTAAAGATTGAGAGGCCTTTCAGACTGTGTGTTTTGTGACAGCTGTGGGGCAGTGAATAAGCTGCAAGCAGCAGATCAAATCTCCTGTGAAAGCTATTTCATATAAAAACGTTTGTGTTCAAATCTAAAGCAGGCACTAAGGAGGAAGTATCTGACAGGAAGGAGGCGGAGCTTGTAGTCCTTAATGTTTCTGAAGCACTACAAACCACTTGTGGGGTGAGGCGTTGCTTACTGGGCACCTGAGCAATACTTGTAAAATGTTTTTGGGCTTCCAAGCACTAAATTCAAAAACAAAGCTTTTGGGGAATTTTGCAATTCTCGAGCGAAAGGTCACGTGACTTCTGGGTCTGTTACCATAATGAGGGAGCTAGCCGAGTGAGCAGGGCATTGTACAGATCGTATGTGAGGCCTTTGCTTGATTATGGTAGCCCGGTGTGGGGACCTATCTCTAAGGGTGGTATAAACAACCTGAAAGAAATACAAAGACACGCCACTAAATTGATCCACAATTTAAAAACAATGCCGTGTAACATACGGATTCAGAAATGAAATCTAATGACCCTGGAAACTAGAAGAATGAGGGGTGCTCTATTATTATGCTATGATATAATGCAAGATGACTACCTGCTAAATGAATTAAACCTGTAGTTCAAAAGTGATAGAATATGTACCAGAGGGCACCCTCTACAACTTAGGCCAAAAAAATGTTATACCAATGGAAGGAAGGCTTTCTTTACGATGCAGCCGGAGCTCGGGTGGCCACCCACAGGTGGCAGCTGCCATGTTGTGCCCTGCAATATGGAAGCTCACCTGTGGGTGGCCAGCCATTGTTCCTTTTTTTTTGGCTCACCTGTGTGTAGCACAGGTAGGGGTTGTGCATGCATGGGCTCAGCACATCCCGGGCTGAATATCGGGATATGTGGAGTATGCATGGGCATGCCCCCCTACCTGTGCCACATACATTACTGATGCGCTCCGGCACATCGGGATTTGTACCAGGCACAATCCCCGTTTGAATATCGTGCCGGGGTGCATCAGTGGGTTGTGTATGGTGAAACTGTGTTGCACCATGCGCAACCCTTCTGAATATCTGGGCCTATGGGTATAGGACAGGAGCAATCATGGGCTTCCAGCCTCCTTAGCTCCTTACACCTTAGTACAAAACTTAGTATGAACCTCAGTAATGCAGACTTTAAGTTGTGAGCAGACCAAGATATTATGAGCTACAGTAACATTTACGTGTATAACATGTATTATTATTATGAAAAAATTTCACTTAATAGTCTATAAATAGCTCAGATACAGTTGACAAGCCAGAGTGCACAGACATTGGTACTAACCATGACAAGTATCCAACTGACAATATAGCAACAAATGAAGTTCAATAATGTCATGGGAGAGCAATGTCTTCACTTCTTTCCCAACTGTGTAGTGCATCCCAGGTGCTGTAGTAATGACAAAAATCATTCCTGGGTTGTAATCCTGTAGGTAGACAGAGTGGAGGTGTCCACTAACAGTACCTCTACTCCCCCCAGTGCTATGCCATGACAAAGGGAAGCAGAAGGAAAAGGAGGTGATCTTGCAGAGGCACTGCATCTATCCTGGACATGTTTAACATAATAAATTACGAAAAGTTCCTCCATTGTATTAATTTGAGAAGGGAGATCAAATGCCAGTATTCAATCCCCATGGGCTAATATTCTCTACAGCAGTGGCCTCCCCACAGGAGTAGCAGTACCAGGGTGACCGGGAGAGCACCCATCTACAGCACTGCCACCCAAGGGCTAGGATGTCTACTCATTGTTAAACCACACTCCATCCAAAGCCCCAGACTACTGCTGCCACCACGTCAGCCCCTCTCCATCTCTTGGAGAACAAGAAACCAAATCTTAATCCAGCAGGCAGCAGTAAGTTATCTACTACAACTTGGTCCCTGTCTAAACCCAGGGAGCCCTATGCAGTGTATAGATGAGAAAAATTGGACCCTGGATGACCCCACCCCCTCCAGCTACCATGGGTTTCCAACAACCTTTAACTATCAATCAGCCGTAGAGATACCAGGCTGGCAATAAAGGAGTTAACAGTTACACCCTTGAAATAAAATCTTTGTTACCTGTCCAGATGTCAAATTAGTGATTTTTCAGCATAAGTCAAAGCACAAGATGGAAATAAAATGAACTAGAAGACATTCTTAAAGATACCTCGGCCAAATGTAGTGTGCATTTGGGTGCAGTGATGCAGCAGTCAATCTGACATGAGCTGTACCTTGAAAAAATCAGAGAACAAATAATTCATATCACTGCCTTAGGTTGTTTGAGGTGAGGAAGAAGCTTGTCTTGTGCGCTTTACAGGGGAAGGTCTGCAATATCTCCTAGGCTTCCTGTATGGTGGCTCTTGCAGCCTGCAAGCCTCAGGTCTTCTGTTTGTGATTTTGGGCTGTCTTCCAGTCCAGTGCAAGTGATCAGGATTCAGGATAAGCGTTCAGTAAAGACTGAACTACCCAGATTTTCTCAGTAAGGACTTTAATAGCTTCCTCTGGGATATTGTAAAGCTGTGTCCCTGATTCCTAGAAAAACGTTTAAGTGGCCAGGATAAAGTGTCTGAAATTTGATTTGATCTTCCCAGAGGATATGGACTATACAAGCATATGCTTGTCATTTCTTCCTGACCTCCGATGGGTAATCTAAGTTGTGTGTGATGTTCTTATATTGCCATGCTTTTTTCAAAATGTTCTCTTTATCATAGTATGAGCCAAATCACATAATCACTGACCTTGGTTTTTGTTAGGGGTCTGTGGGCCTCGGTAGAAAAACTCAGTGCACTCTTTCAATATGGAAGCACATAGTGGCCAGGAGATCTATGATATCTTGCAACAGGTCATACAAAAAGTCAGTCATCCTATTGTTTCAGAGCCCTAAAGTAAACTGTATAGCCTTAGTTATTACCATGTTGGGACCTGACTTCCAGGTGGATACCTCTGCATTGTAACATGAGATTTTGCTGTACTAGTCCCTCCATAACACAGTATAGTTGGAGAGTCTCTTCCTCCATGTGGGTGACTCGTTCTTCTGCTGTTTGTACGCTGTGATCCATTTTATGCGGTTTTTGAGTTGAACCTTTTGAATTCAGCTCTGTTCTCTTCCTGGAATCCCTTTAATTCTTGTATTATCAGTAGCGGGAGAGTTTCTAATTTTCTGCACTTGTGTTGTACCCCAGGCCTACTGTGCTAGTGAAGGATGAATTTCTACTGAGGTCTTAGAACAAAAGGAGCATCCCTCTGAATCCACCAAGGTCACCAGGTTCTCTAACCTCAATCTAGCCAAGTGAGCACCCCTGTCATGCTGGAAGCCATTTAGGTGAGTTTTGCAGCTACAATTTTCACCAGTTAAGGGGTTATTATAGTAGGCAAGGAGCAGAGCTACCAACTCAAGGTGCCATATTTGAGCCAATGTCACCAGAAGTCCAGCTGATGTTAATTTTTGGCTGTCATCCGACTTCCAGGAGGACCAAAATTGGCTTCCTACAAATAAGCTCCTCCTGAACTCCACAAAAATCCAGACTATGTTATTTGTTATGGCCCCAAGCTTAAAAATAGCATAGCACCCCCATCCTTGATGACATTGTTGCTATGCTATCTGGCTTAGCTACAAGCTTGAAAAAATGCTCATCCCCCTCTTTATCTTGTGCAGTGATAGAACCCCACTAATATCAGTATCCTTATTTAATTATCTAGCGGTGATGTTATACCCATCCCTGGAGTTCTCACCGCACATCAAGTAAGTTGCTAAATTCTGGTTAAAGGTTTTTTTATAACACCAGCCATAGTCTTACCCCAAGAGCCTGTTCCACAATTTTCCATGGTATCCTACCCCCTACGTATATGGGGAGCTGCATACTCGTCCTGATCCAAAACCATTTGACAGAAGCAGTTTGTAACATGTAACAATGTTTGCGGTTTTACCCTAGCCTCAAAGCAATATGCCCAATATTGTACTTTGTATTCCAAACGTGGATGTCTGTTCTGCATCCCTCTGCTGTCTCATACATAAACAGTCTCCATTATCTTTTGCCTCACTCCTCCACTCTTCTACTGTAGCTGTACCTACGTCTTATGATCACCCAATTACAGTATGCTCTTTATTCCTAAAACAAAAATGAAACTGGATGATGTCGACCTTCTCCTTGTTCGCCTGCTACGGAATTCTATTCCAGCTGAACTTTGTCACCGCAAGACAGTGCCGACTTTTCAGAATGGCTACCGTAGTTATTGCTGCAAAACATTAATATGCTCTTGTACTTAGCAACTGTTCTTACCTGCAGTTTTTATTCTGTTCTAGGCCTTTGCTTTTTGTTTTTATTTGTGATATGTATTTTAGTTTGATGTTTATTTTGTACAGTACTACATTCATTCCCTCCGATCACTATTTAATTTGGAGTAATTCTTTTCACCTGGCACTAGTCTAATGTAATGAATGCACGTTGATATTGTTTTGCCTATAGTTTGTAAATGTTGTAACCTTCAAGGTTGTGCCTGATACTAGGCATTTAATTGTATAGTCTATAATAGCAAAAGAAAACCAGCACTAAGACTCACACTTACTTTTCAAGTATACATTTATTACCACATCAGGAAAACAGTCATTGTGTAGTGCACTTTCCTGGTTAATAAGAACTAAATAAATAAAGAAAAGCAGATTTAACCACTTAGCTCTTGTCTCAGAATTAAACTTACACCTTCTAAAGTGAAATACTTGGGCACAGTTAAACCCCATTTTATATAGCTACCCAAAATAACTTGTAGTTTAACTTATACACTGGACAATAAGGCCTGGTGAGTACATGCTGAGATTAATATTGGAGGGCTGGAACCTACAAAATTGTCTACAGTATCCATTTGGGTAAAGTTATATAATTTCAGACAAGCCTTCCATGCCACAACTTTAAATGAAAACACAATCAAGCAAAGATACTCACCCTGGGCTGTTTACACTGAGAACTACAATAAAAATAAGCAGTTGATTCTGTGAAAATGGTGAGGCTGTTTATAGACCTGCAGTACTGAACATCTTGGGTACAAGCTTATGAGTCTGTTATGAACAACTGGTGGTGCTGAGGGAGAAAATTATACATCCTCAGCCCTCTCCTTAGGCCACCAATCAGCCCATCTCATCATCATCTTCTTAATAATAATAATAATAACTTTATTTGAAAAGCGCCTTTCCAGGAGACAAGGCACTGAACATAAAATATAAAACACATACAAATTACACCTTTAACATTCCATAAAATCCAGTTAAAATAAAATTATTCCCATAACATAAATTTCAACAGCAGCATAACATTAATAACTGAAACTATCAGATGGCACTATCAGGGAATGCTAACCTAAATAGAGATTGATAGAATTGAGAGCTGACTTAAAACTTTGGACGGTCAGGCACTCCCTCACCTGATGAGGTAGAGAATTCCACAGAGTAGGGACTACATAAGCAAAGGAACGAGCCCCAGATCTCTTCAACACACCCTGGGAATCTCTAGCAATCCCTTGTTAGTGGATCAGAGTGGATGGAAGGGGCAGTAGGGGCAAAGGAGATCTTTCAGGTAGCAGGGTCCTTGTTCGTGTAGAGTTTTATAGGTCATTATAGGTATTCATCAACTGTTTCTGAAGCTCTTGCATGGCTTTATTACATCTTTTTCAGTTAGACCACCTATTTCCTTGCAGCATGTGGGTTGGTATAAAGGTAAACTTTGTCCTGATATATAACATATAGTTTTGTGGGTAACAGCATGGTGTAGGGAATAGTCAGTTCATGCACTACACCACAAACCCAGTCAAATTTATTTTAATGCTGTCATGTTGCAGAATAAGTATCTGGGAATACCAGAACTGTGTGTCCCTTGGACAGTTAGAGATTGAATCTCCTCACTGGTTGCAAAAGTTTATCTCTGGTTGCAGCGGAGTTTAAGACAGTGAGTATGGCTCGTGGCACATCCCCCTTTTGTCATCCTCTCAAGTGAAGCCTGTAGGCCTTTATGATCAGCCACTCTTGCACCTCAGAATGTCCCTTTAGTTGATCAGACAGCCAGTACCATAGCTGGAGGGTATATGATCTCCCTCTGCAACCTCCAGAATGCCCAGGAATCTGATGTTCATGCTTCTGACTTGATTTTCCCAAATTTGTAGCTGGATACACATCATTTGTGAGTCTCTGGCATACTGAACCAATGTTCTACGGTATCGTGTGAAGTACATGCAGACCAAAGGAGCATGGTCAATAGCACATGGCCAAAAGCACAAAAGTTGTATAAGCGAGGCATGCAACTTAGTGCTTAGGTAAAATCATATCTAGAGGAGGTGCCTTAACCATGCAGTGTGAAAATGATGTTATGATAGGCAGCGAGGTTTGTTATTAGAGGTGATTAGCTGATTTTATCTATGGCAATGTACACTGAAGAAAAAATTTCACTCGAGTGGTGATCCATGGTGGTGTGGTGTTGTAATAGTAAATTTACACTAATGGAACAAATTTCACTGGAGTGGTGATCTATGGTGGTATGGTGTTGTAATACTAAATATACACTTTTGGTTATACATTGTGCCATTTTTTTCACTTTCAGCGGTTTTTGCTTTAACTGGTTTAGATAGGCACGGTTTTGCTCTGCAGCATTTTACCAATTCTATTTTTTTACTGTGCTGTATTGTATTTTGCTCAGTTGATATAAAACCAGGTCCTACTACATTGGTGAGTGTATCATTTCACATTGTTCACCTCCATCTGGAGAACCTCCACTGACGTTTCTACTGTGGACATTCTAGTAGTAAAAACATCAACTTTTTTTCAGTTCATAGCAGTTACTGAAGGAAGTGACTTCCACATTTTGCTCCCAATGGCTTGAGTGTTTCTTTAGCTCCCTCGTGTTCCGAGGTCTGCTGTTACTGACTTGTCAGGATCTTTTTTTACCATCTCCTGTTACTGGTCTTCTCCATGGTTTGCCTATGTTGGTAAAAACATGTTCAACTTCAAGTTCAAGTGAGAAACATAAAAATGTTCCCACAAGAAATCACAGTTTTTAAATTTGAAAGTACAGAGCTTTAAGATGAAGTGGCAGCACTGCTTGGGCTCCACAGTGCCCCCAAGAACAGTTTTGATTCTGTAACGGTCAAATTATATGGTCCCCAGTTTAAACTATAATAACATAGGTTTGACACCAAATCATTAAAATAATTTGCTCCAATGTAGGGATGTGTTGACAAAGCTCTGCCTCATGTAAAACAAACTGTAAAATGAACTGTGAGGTTTGCACTTGGAGTGGACTGCTGGATAGCTGAAGAGGAGGAAGGAACTCAGTCTATTTGTAGGTTATGGATATGTCTAGGTGGGTGGGGAACGACAGGGCAACAGGGTGGTTCAAAAATAAAATCCTGGATGCCCTCTTCTGTAAACTGAAAATGACACAGACTCTTGCAGCTACTGAGATCACTCAGTAACTGCTAGAGCCTGCCAGAGGGCTCTGATCATCTATAAATCAATACTGGTGTGTGTACAGAGCCATTTGCCCAGTTGGAAGGAGAAATATAGATATGGATGTGTTTTCAAAGGGCATGAGGTATAAACTATATAATTGTTTTAACTCACACAGTAAACATTGTATTACAGGGCTTTAAAAAGTGTTACAGTAGCCACAAAAATATCCCATGGCCACATTTCTGAGTGGCTGGTCAAAATAAAGAATTTTTAGAAGTGAGACCCATCATTTGGAACCTCTAGGATGACAGGATGGCAAAATATTAATTTTATAGACTTTTCATCTGTGTGGGCACTTGGAGGGGGCATTAAATTCTATTATGTCCAAGAAGTGGGACTGGTCTCTTCAGAATGCATTGGAAGTTTTAGGGGATGTTTAATGCCAATTTGGACAGAGGTGATAAAGGTGCTGGGTGTTTTTTGGGGGTGGGGAGGTTTTATCTAATTGGGAATGTGTTTTTGTTGCGGAGGTTGATTGATAGAGATGCTAATTAAACTGGATAGTCACTATCTGATCTGTTATGAGTGTGTCACATACTGTACCTACAGTGTATAATCTACATGCATTCATACGTATAGTAGCTAAGCAAAGGACAGCATTGATCCATGAGTTTCTCCCTCCCAACAGCTTCATTAAAGTACCCTGTCATTCTTTTTCTTCAAAGTACTTGTCGGGTACTTTGAAAATTGTTACACTATCAGATGATATTACCTGCTCCGAAAGTTTATTCCCAGTATCCATCACTTGCTCTGTCAAGGGGATCTTACATTTCCCCTTGAATCTACCTTTTTTGAAAGATACTTTCATCCTTGAACACTGTGAAAAGCTACATTTGTTCTGATGTTATTTCTTTAAGATATTTGAATTAAAGTGTAGCAAAACGCCTCCCTATTCAACTCCATCTGGGGTTTACTCAGACTACCCTCTACAAACTTCTTACCATCTTGTATGACTGTGTGCATTGACCTTCACTGGATTGCAGGTGCATTCACTTTCATGCTCATGAAATCAGCGCCACACTCCATACAACAGTGAAGCTAGCCCGCAACACTCCACATCAATGGTTCAAACTGCAACATGTGCACTCCTGTTGCAGAGCAGGCACTAAAAATACTCCTGTAAGCACTCACTGGGATAACTTTGATTTTAATGCATTTTGTCACACGTATTACCAGTTCTGATTAGTGTGCAGGTAAAGAGCAATCCAAGTAATTAATACGTAAATAAAAAGCACCATTATTTTTTACCATATTGGTCTGTTTGGCTTTAAATACTAGTTAGATAAGTTCTCAGGTTCTTTAAATATGTTACTTATTCTTGCCGTCATTTCTGCCTATAATGTATGCTCTCAATTCAGAAACAGTTCCTCATCCCAAGATTTAAGAGTTATTTTCATCAACTCACTTTTTGCTACAGGCTGCTGCACCTCTGGTACAACCTTCCTTCCTTGATCACCCACTCAACCAGAAATCCAGCTACCAAACAACATCTTAAAGGTGCACATTACATCTGTTTGTGCCTGTACCAGAAAGTAGTGTTTTCTTGTCAATTGTTTCCTGATATCCTATGCTGCAGATGAATGACTGGGTGACCAGGGAGATAGATCAGGAAGGGGCGGATTGTGGCCTACTTAGATTTTAGCAAAGCTTTTGATACCATCCCATATAGAGGGTTGGCAAACAAGTTAGGGAGCATGGGGGTGGGCCCCAATGTGGTACACTGGGTCAGAAATTGATTGAGGGGCAGGACACAGAGGGTGCTGGTGAATGGTATTCAATCAGACGAGATGGAGGTGACCAGCGGGGTGCCACAGGGATAAGTCCTGGGACCAGTCCTCTTCAATGTCTTCATAAGTGACATTGAAGAAAGGCTGGAGGGGAAAGTACAGTATGTCTTTCTGCATATGACATTAAGATCTGCAACAGGGTTGACACTCCAGAGGGGACAGAAAACATGAGAAAATACCTAAGCAGATTGGAGGAGTGTCAGAAGTGTGGCAGCTAAGATTCAATGCAAAAAAGTGCAACATCATGCACTTGAGTAGCAGAAATCCAAGGGAGGTGTACAAGATGGTGGAGGGGAGGTACTGGCAGCCACCAAGCAGGAACGGGACCTGGGGGTACTCATATTGGATGACCTAAAGGCAACCAAACAATGTCAATCAATCAATCAATCAATCAATCAATCAAGTCTTTATTTAACCAGGCTTTCATTGTTGAGCAGAAGCTCATTTGCAAGATGGACCTGGGTGGAGCATGAACAATTGTATATACAGGTCAACACAGGTATTTACAAGGCAATACAGATAATACTCTTTACAGAGAAGAAGAAAAAGAAGTTCATATGTACATAGAATTATACAGATATTGTACAGATTACACGGTATTTACATACATAGAAGTGTCTATAGGAAGATAAAGCAGGTTATCTAAGGTTGCAGGAGGAAGTAACGGAAGAAAAAAATAAAAATAAAAATATACACCAGCTAGAGGTGAAGGTAGGGGGGAAGAGAGGAGGAAGTAGGGGGAGAAAGGCTAGGAGGGCACGGTGCACAGAAAGGAGTTGGTAAAGCTGGATGTAGAGAAGGTGGATGGAGAAAAGGAGCATGTGTGAGCCCCGGGATTGAATGCTATAAAGTACGGGGCATGGTAGGATGTCACAACCCAGGGTAGTGAGCTCCTATCCGAGGTTGGGAAAGGAAGAATAAGGGGATGGATGGGCCTAGTGTTGATAAGACAGGGGAATAAGAGAGAGAACAATTAGGCTGGTGAGGAGCAAGCTGGGGGGGTCAGTACTTAAAATTGGGTCTAGGCGTGGCTATATACCAGTACTGGATCTGAGTGGGTGAAGCAGTTACATACTTCTCTGATTGTATGGAAATAAAGCATCTTGAAAGCATTTATACCGATTAGAGTGCTTAATTTGAGGGTTTTTTGTAGATCGTTCCATAAGGTAGGTAGCACGAAGCTTATGGCTGCCCTGCCGGAGCGGGATTTTGCTTTGGGTACTTTAAGTGTAATAGCTGAGTAACTTCTTAATGCGTATTTCCCAATTATACTCAGGGGAAGACAGCAGGAGATATAGTAAGGCAGCTTATTAGAGATGGCTCTATAGGTCCAGAGAGCGGCGTTTCTGTGGCGCCTGAACTTTAGTGATGTTCATCCCACTGCCGCATATAGGGTGCAGTGATGTGTGTCGAAGGGGAGTCCCGTTATAAACCTCAGTGCTCGATGGTAGAGTGTGTCCAGTTTAGCCATGTAAGAGTTGGGGCATTGGCTGTAGAGGAAGTCAGCGTAATCAACCAATGATAGGAAAATGGATTGGACCAGTTGTTTCTTGGCATCTCTGGTGAGAAATTGGCTGATTCTAAAAAACAGTCCAAGCCTTTGCCGAAGTCGTTTTAGCAAGTCCTCGATATGTTCAATGAAGGAGAGTCTTGGTCTATCCAAACTCCCAGATACTTGAATTTTGTAACAAATTCTAGTTTTCACCTAGAACTGTGGTAATTTGGGGAACTGTCCCACTGGACACAGGGTTAGCTATGCGGATAAAGGAGAGAGGACGATCGCTTTAGTTTTTTGGCATTAAGGAGTAGCTTTTTTGGAGGAGTTGGCTTTGCAAAGGTTGAATTCTGACTGTAGGTCATTGCAGGCAGCTTCAGGTGTTGGGCGACTCACGTGAGAACTGTATCATCTGCAAACAGATGGATGTTTGCTCTTTATACAGTAGTCGATGTTATTAATGTAGATTGCAAAAGTAAGGGCCCTAATGTAGAACCTTGCGGTACCCTCTTTGCAGAGTTTTTAAGGGGGACAGGCCTCCTTCGGCTTTAACTTGTTGAAGGCGCCCTGTAAGATAGTCAGTGAACCAACGCAGAGAGGAGGGGTCCACACCTATGGTTTGAAGGGCGGAGAGGAGCAGACTATGGTCGACAGTGTCGAAAGCCTTGCTTAGATCAAGGAAAACAGCACAAATAAAGTTTTTGCTCTCAAGATTACGCTGCCAGCCAATGTAAGAAGGCTGTGGGGAAAGCCAGTGGGATGATGGGGTGCCTAGGGAGAGGTATCACTAGCAGAAAGAAGAAAGTGGTTATGCCAATGTACAGATCACTTGTGAGATTTCAGCTGGAGTACTGTGTCCAGTTCTGGAGACAACATCTCCAGAAGGACATAGACAGACCAGAGGCAGTTCATAGGAGGGCTACAAAGATGGTGCAGGGTCTGCATGAAAAGCCCTATGAGGAGAGGCTAGGGGAACTCAGTATGTATTCTCTGGAGGAGAGGAGAGAGAGGGGGAGATATGACAGAAATATTCAAGTACCTCAGTGGTATAAACTAGGTAGAGGAGGGTAGCATCTTTTAAAAAAGAGGATGTGCAAGAACAAGGGGGCATGAATTAAGTTAGAAGGGGGAGGTTAAAGGGTAACACGAGGAAGTACTTTTTACTGAAAGAGTCTTGGGTGCTCCGAACAGCCTCCCAAATGACGTGGTTGGGGCAAAAACAGGGAATTCAAGAATACATTGGATACAGACATAAGGATACCCTATGGACAGGAAAGAAAGGGTGATCTGCAGATCAACTAGGATCTGTGGTTTGTAATAGGTAGGAGAAATGGGCAGACTGGATGGGTCACACTGCCCTTATCTGCCATTAACTTCTATGTTTCTATGACTCTATGTTTCTATTGTCTCCCCCTTCCCCAGTTCACATCTGTAAACTACATTACTGTTTATCTCTGTGTTGAAATGGAAAAGCAATTAAAAAAAAATAAACAAATAACTAAATAATGTCTCCCTTAAATCTTCTTTCTTTTAATGACATCTTCCCTCTCCTTACATCTCTGCATCCTGAAGAGCTGTATTTTGTCTCTGTGTTATGAATTTCAGGTATTTGAAGACTGTGATGACGCTGCCTCTGATTCTTCTTTTTAAGGGCTACAGTGGATGTAGCCCTGCAGTCCTCTTACGATCACTGAGAAAAAGGGCACTGCATTCCTTCTGAATGAACAACATGTTGGATTGCATCATAGTCACCTCCATGATTTGGGAAGCACTCTGCCCATGTTGTCCCTATCAACCGCAGCACTTCACTATTTCACTGTGCCGGCAATCACAGATGAACATGGGTGTCGCGCTAAGGAATCCTCTGTGCTTTCTTTTGCAGCTGTGATATATGCTTTCACTCTTTACCATTTGTTTACAGTTTCAGAAACTACTGTGCTTTTGTGACCGTGTTGTCTGCTTTCACTCATTACCATTTGTTTACATTTTCAGAAACTACAGTGTATGCTCAGACCAAAGAAACAAAACATCCACTGCTCATTCTGTCCTGTGTGCTTTGTTCCCCCTCCTCCCATGGCTTAGCTGTGGCTCTCAAGACCCTCTCCCTCTCTCTCCCAGCCATTCAGCCATCTCCTGTTTTCCCAGTTCTTTCTGAGATCCCCTGTTCTGTGTCCCCTCCGTTCTGCCTCCCTTATCAGTTTTTTTTGCCCTGTAACCCCCCCAACAAACGTAACAGTCACAAAGGGGTGCCCAATCCCTTGTGCAGCAATCTGTCCTTTTTATCCCCACTCCGTCACTCCTTCTGTCATCCATCCTTTGTTTCCCCCTTCCCATGACTTAGCCATGGCTCTCGAGACCCTCTCTCTCTTCCAGCAATTCAGCCATCTCCTGATTTCCTGGTAATTTCTGTGTTCCCCTCCATTCTGCCTCCCTTATCAGTCTTTCTTTCCCCTGTAAAACAAAAAACATCCATCCCTGTCTTTTGGGTCCATTAGTTCACCACACCTAACCCTCCCACTGAGGATCCACCACCCCCCAGCCCTTACTTACCAATCAGAGGTCCAATGCCGTAATCCTCTCTGGGCCGCAGACATGTCTGCACTCTTCAAAGCCAGACCATATGAATTGAAGAAACAGGTATGCACTTCAATGTATTTCAATGTTTTTTTTTAACTTAGTAGCATAACTTTTTTGGCAGTGGCACAGCTAGCCAGGATCCAGCTTCCTAAATGCCTGACCATGTGAACTCTCTACTTTTGAAGACAGATGGTGTAGTTATAGTGAGGTGGGGCGGCAATGTGGTAGAGCGTTGCAGAGAATGAGTACTGTAGATCCCCTCAGTTTTTTCATTTTGCCCTGTAACCCCCCTGCCCAACAAATGTAACAGTCACATGGGAGGGGCCTATTCCCCCAGTGCAACAATCTGTCCTATTTCCCTCTGCTTCGCCACTCCTTCTGTCCTCTGTTATTGTCCCCCGCTAGCCATGGCTCTCGAGACCCTCTCTCTCTCTCTCTCTCCCAGCCATTCAGCCATCTTTTGGTTTTCTGGCTCTTTCTGTGATCCCCTACGTTCTACCTCCCTGATCAGGTTTTTTTGCCTGTAAAAAGAAAACCGTCCATTGATGTCTTTTGTGGCTGTTAGTTCCCTGCACCCAACCCTCCTACTACCCCAGTGAGCAGTCCCTCTTCATGCCTGGTCACCTCCCAGTTCTGGTAACCCTTCCTACTATCACCCAAGCACAATGGAGATCTGCCAAGGGCATGAGAATACTGGTGTTGTCCTCCTGACAGCTGTCAATTTTCCCCTGATTTCTTCCTAAAGTTCCCCATGCCCTCCCCCTCTCTGCAGCACCACACTGGTGCAGTACAGCCATGCATGGAAGCATCTTACACTTACAGAGGAGCAAATTCCCTGACCCATGGCAGGTGGAATCACTGCAACAGAATGCAACTCCACCCACCCTGTGCCTTTCCTTAGCTCTTGCCACCCAACTCCAGTGCACCACCTCAGCTTCTAAACCCAGGGTAGCAATGTAGCAGCATAATGTGATACTGCTGGGTCATCAGAAAGTCCTACCTGATAGGTGTGAGAGAAAACAGTCAAAACACTAGTTGTGAGCTCCTAATGGCTGCACTTTGTTCATGATTACAACTGGATAAAACGGATTTCAATAGCAGCATACAATCACAAGCAAACTGCAGAAGTTGATAAATAGCCTGATCTTTTTTATTGCAGATGAAAGTGATTATTAAAAAAATTGTTTTCTTTGTATTGTCATGGAACATTAAAACCATTTTGTGTTCTTTTTAGTAATTACTGATAAATTTGCAAAAGTACCCAGTTACCTTTGGTTACTTCTTATACCGCAGTTGGATATATCCAATTCTACAGAAAACAAAAACATTGTGTCTTATTGCCTGTAAGTTGTGCCACCTATTGAGTAGTGGAATTTTGGGGATCAGCTCTGAACTGGCATGCTTATTTAGTAACATAGTAATTTTAGGTCAGATGGGACTCTAGGTCCATTTTGTTTGTCCCCCGGCTTCATAAGTAGTGTTACAATAAGTATGCTGTGCAAATACATACCGATTTATAGGAATTCCTTATCCAGCCTACTACCCTGGGTATCCAGTGATTCCCTTGTCAAGCAGAGATTTGTCCATGCTTATCTTAAAGAACTACATTGTCCCCAGTGATAGGCTATTCCATAGGTCTGCAACCCTCTAGGAGAAAATTTGCCTACTAATGTTACCCCTGAATGTACTACCTCTAAGCTTCAGTGCATGTAAAACACCTTTGACTGTTTGAACCTGTTGATACCCTTTGGAACGTAAAAGACTGAGACCATGCCAGAGTATTTGTTGGATTATGGTAAATGTCTTTATGTTCCAAATTGCCTCATTTTTAAGTCCCCCATGCGCTATTACATGCAGAACTTTGCAGACATTACTAAAAGGCACAATATGAGTTGGCTTCCCTCTAAAGTTGAAAGGAAGCAGAGATTTGAAGATTCACACTTTTTTTATGGGACTAGCAGTACATCTGTGCATACTGTACATTTCTGTGATTTCCTTTTTTCAAACCCTGGAACTTTCCTTAAGTAAGAACCACTTCCCTTGCTTCTTAAACACAGAGGAGGTTCTGCTCACTATTATACAATGGCAAGAAAGAATCCTGGTCTCTGATTGGTCAGTTTGGGGCTGAACCTGTGGCGTTTTCCCAGCACGACGCCACAGGTCTAGTCTCAGCACAGTGAACCAATATGGATGAGCACAACGACCAGCAGCCTACTCTCTTTTTTTGCATCTCCTCTTAAGAAACAAAAATATTTTTCCACACTGATAAAAACATTCTTTAAAATAATGTTTTATTTTATATGTAACAACAAGCCATTGTATAATAGGAATAATGCACTCCAGGGTGTGTATTGTGCTGGGATAACACCACACCTGGGGCATTGGACGCACTCAGCCTGCGGCCTCGTGCCCAACCGCCCCAGGCGTGGCATTATCCCAGCACGACACACACCCTGTTGTGCATTATTCCTTTAATAAAAAAAGCCTCCAATGATGTGCCTTGTGTACTGATAGTTTCTGAAGCTCTGGAGAACAGCAAGTGCATCCAAGCTAGAGACACATCTGCTGATCATGCCCTCGGATTGGTTATGGCTTCATTATCCCCTACATTTACACTTTCCTGTTGGTAAGAACCAGCCAAAGGCCTCTCTCATTTTCTTCATTAAGCTCCAAGGATATGCTGGATGATCACAGAGATGTAAAAGGACCCAAGGAGCCTGGTGGTGATTATCAGCTGTGAAGTGTGAATTCAGTGGGCAGGGATGATGCTTGGAAACAAATAGGAGAGGGGTACCAGGGTGAAAATGGGACAAAGCAAAATAAAGATACCCTACTCTATGAAGCTTTGGGGTGAATTTTCCAAAAATACCCTTGAGAAGAACTTTTTAACAAACACTGCACAGTGCTCAGAAGGCAACATCCCTAGCATTTTCCAAATATGAATTTGGCCCCACAATCACAGTATGTGTACTTTGCATAAAGAATATCTGTTGTGCACACATATGCACTATCTTAAGCAAAACAATGCATGCAAAAGCTAAGCTCTGCAATGTGGGGAGACCCTAGGGGACCTCAAGATCAAAACTTAAATGGACACATTTAAAAAAGAATTGTGTGCTGACTCTCATTTCCAAAGAAGTGAGGGAGTGCACAGTACATGATATAAGTACTGTAATTACATGTTTTCCTCACATGCCCGGATGGCACATTGAGGTGCCCTATGTCTGCCATACACAGGATGAAACGTATTGTCACAGATTCCTTCATGACAAAAGGGTTTAACTGCCATTAAAATTGCCTTGTTTCCTGCAGTAACTCTGCTGCAGAATTCTGCAGTATTGCATTGCATCCTGGTGGGCTCCATTGTAGGTACCCTGGCTGCCCATGCTTTTGGGGAAGGGGGTCTCATGTTTTTTGAACTGCAGTGTACCTCATTAATCCTCACACATCTTTGGTGAACCAGACTTTTATGAGAGCATAAAATGCCCCCTTAGAAATGCAGTTTTCTTCAAAATGTGGTATGCAATGGTATTTTGGCTATTTTGCATAACGTCTCATGAGCTGCATCACTCCCAGACCTAGTGTACAACTGGTCTGTCTAAGAAAACTTTCTTTAAAGACAGGAGCTGAATAGGTTTAGGGGTCTTACTTTCAAATGTGGGGCAGTGCTATGGGCTCAACATGATACTCACTGAACATTTTAACATTAAAGTGAGCATTTGGCAGAGAAGCTGGGACAGATCAACATGGCATAGGGCTATTCACTGGAACATCTTGCTCTGCCTCAAATAGATTTCTACATTGTGTGGGTATTTTTTTCTTTCTACCATTTCTGTTTGTCCAATGACACACACACTCTTCTCCCCTGAAGCTATCTTCTTTTCACCCCCATCTTTTTTCATCCAGTTTAACCCTTGCTGTGCCGCCGACTGATATATCAGTCCAGAATTCCTATATGTTTTAATTCTCTTGGCACCCTAAGGGTTAATATTACAGCATTTGCCAGGCTCTGACAGTCTTTCTAGGCATGCCTTTATTCAGGTGTTAAAATCATTAATTTCCTGTTATTATCCAGAGGAGACATCTTTTAGCACAAAGGAGGACTGGAATCATTTTCTCAAAGAACTTCTGTTTAAAACGCACACATGCTTGTCATAGTTAAAAATGTAGTATAGCTGTGCAGTGATTAAGTACTGTTTACCCATACACCTCATACCGTCTGAGGTCTTCCACATAAAACATCAACACATGTGCTGTGTAACAAAAGGTTAAGGAAGAAGTGCTGAGGCAGCTTTCCACTGCTGAGATCAGAAGTATGGAAAATGGATCAGATAAGAGCTACAGCTTGCTTTTACATTTCTAAAGTGTAAATACTAGACTGTCAAAGCCATAAAGTATCTTACATTGTTAATAGTTTACAGTGTGAACAAGAGCCAACCGTATTCTCAGCTGCAAAAATGGGACTGGCTGATAAGAATATATAAACTATCCCACCTTTGTATATGGCTCTAATGAGGTCATATTTGGAGCACTGTGTACAATTTGTGTTGGCTATTGGAGGAGACTGGGCATATGTGACACATTAACATAAAGACATAGAAACACAAAATTTAATGGCAGATAAGGACCGCTTGGCCCACCTAGTCTGCCAATTGTCCCTGCCTGCTTCAGGTGCCACAGATCCTAAGTGATCTGCAGCTTACCCTCTTTTTCCTGTTGGTAGGGTTCTCTTATGTCTATCACATGCATTTTTAAATTCCTCAACCATTTTTGCCCCCAACCACATTTACAGGTAGGCTGTTACATGCAACTACCACCCTTTCTGTGAAAAAAAACTTCCTTACGATCTATTCTTATATCATGGCTCCTTGTTCTTGAACATTTTTTTTCTCAAAGTTCCTACCCTCTTTCAGCATGTTTATACCTTTGATATATTTGAAAGTCTCTATTATAGTCCCCCTCAGTCCGTTTTTCCAGGGAATACATATTGAGGTCCTCTAGTCTCTCTTCATATAGCTTCTGGTGCAGCCCCTGTACCATTTTAGTTGCCCTTCTCTGGACTAAATCTACTCATTCTATGTCCTTCTGGAAATGCGGCCCCCAGAACTGAACACAGTACTCCAGATGAGGTCTCACCAATTTTCTGTACTGTGGCATCATCACCTCCCTCCTTCTGCTGGAGATACTTCTACCTATGCATCCCAGCATTCCACTGGCTCTCCTCACAGCCTTCTCACATTGTTTGGTAATTTTTAGATCATCAGATGTGATTATTCCCATGTCCCTTCCTTGCTTGGTGGCCATCAGTACTCCCCCCCCCATTATGTACTCCTCCCCTGTATTTCTGTGCCCCAAGTGCATGATCCAGTTAATCCTGGAGGAGAGAAAGTTTCTAGAATACTAAAGGGACTGGATAATATAGAGCAAGGTATGTTATTTCCTATGGCACTTGGCAGTAAAACAAGAGGGCACAGGTCATAGGAAATCATTTTTTATCAAACAGCTACAAGACAGCTCCTTCATGTAGAGAGTGTGCACATCGTAATTTCAAACTGCAAATCACAACAAAATGCTATCACTCCTAACTGAAAATCAGGACTTTTATTTAAATAAAACATGCACCACCATAGTGGTATCGGCTAGAACAAGGAACCCCGACCGGTTTCATATGCATTACTTCCTCAGGGGGTGGTTTTTATACCTTGAGATGCCCTCCTGTTTTCCTTTTAAACACAGTCCTATACTGTATTCTAATATGTTTTTATCTTTCTGTGCTAAATTGATCATTTTTTAAATTGCTTCTATGATGACCTTAAATTACCCACTACTGAGCAGCTAGAGCTTTTTCCTTTTGTATTACCTGGACATTCTATGACATACGTTATACCAATCCATCCATTCCGATGAAAAGCACACAATGCAATGGCATAACTGATGTCATGGAATGTGTTGAAGATATAACAAGAAATACCAGTAGCTGCTGAGCAAAGAGGAACACAGTTAAGAAATAATACATGACAAGATATGTGGTATCATTGGATATTGTCTGGCCTCAGGTGCACTGTGTGAGGTATGAGGCCATAGGTCGAGTGACTTCACCCACCCGAGAACGGATGATGTACCATGATATTGCATATCTTGGCGTGTATTATTGCCATTATGAAATGGATACATTTTGAACCTGAGGACTAATAGTATAACCTACTTTCAGACTGGGATTATGTGCTGTGACATAATCCCAACTGATTGAGGTCTTGGCCAATTAGATTTGAGGATTTTGACCATCCATTTCATAATGTAAATGTGAGATTATTACAATGGAGGATCATTGATTTGTCAAAGCATAACACATATTATAAGACATGACTGACATGAAAGAAAACAGGAAAGAATTTGACAGTATAAAAATATTTTCTAGCACCTTCAAGAGTTGAGGACAGGAGTTAGGAGTGAGGGGTCTCAGAGAAAACACTTTTTCCTCACACAAAGTTGTTAACCCTTGAAACAGTCTCTCTAAGGAGAGTGTGGGTTAATGCAGAGTTACTGTTTTAAAGGGTAACTGAATGGGTATCGAATATAGATGCATGTTATTGGTTACACTCTGTGTGACACTGAGGGATGGCTGAAAGTCATGTGGGACAACCATGCAAGACTGTTATAGAAGTCTGGGAGGTATGGATAAACAGCTTCGAAGGTGGGGGGATGCAGCACTCCTATCCATGTTTCGGACATGTGCTGCATACAGGCAAATGTGTCAGGAAGCTTGTGGTATATTTACAAACATCCTGACTCATTCACAAAACTTGCTGCTTTTCCTCACACACACAAAAAAAAAGATGCATATGTGTAATTTAGATGCTTTTGTCATTTTTGGGGCACAAATTGGGGTGATTGCACCCAGAAGTTAAATCACCTTGTATGTGGTCTAACTATCTGCGCACATGTTGGGCTTCTGAGTCCCTAAAATGGACATAACTGTCTGAAAATCCTGCTGTGCTTCTGATTCCAAGAAGTTTTTGCGACTGGCATATTTTACTCTCAAATAGTGCCAAGATCCACTAAAACAAAGAAAAAAACAGCTACTTTAAAACAATTGAAATCTTTTTGGTTTTCATAAAATGCACAATGCAACCGCTGGGATGACAAGAGACAAACTTGATGGAGCTATGGTCTTTTATTGTCTTGCATTTCTGTTGCTGCCATATTCTGAGTGGAAACACCATAATAATCTCAATTTAAATTTGTGCCCGTAATGATGCATTTAGCTACAAAGTGAGGACTGTGGGAATGCAACTGCATTTAGTCATAGTGCTGTTCTGGAGTTCTACCAAGATGTCCCCATTTTTAGGGCTGCAGTGGGCATATCCCCACAGCCCTTTAATGACCACTGAGAAAAAGGACACCACAGTCCTTCTGAATGAACAACATGTTGGATTGTGTCACAGTCACCTCTGCATCTGTGAAACAATCCACCCATGTTGTCACTACCAGCCGCAGCACTGCACTATTTCACAGTGCCAGCGGTAACAGCAGAACATGAGTGTCCCACTGAGGAATCCTCCATGCTTTCTTTTGTGGCCTTGATGTCTGCTTTCACTCATTACCATTTGTTTACAGTTTCAGAAACTACCGTGCTTTTGCTACCGTGATGTCTGCTTTCACTCATTACCATTTGTATACAACTTCAGAAACTACCATGTATGCCCAGACCAAAGAAACAAAACATCCACTGCTCTTTCTGTCCTCTGTCCTTTGTTCCCCTTCCTCCTGTGGCTTAGCTGTAGCTCTCGAGATCCTGCCCCTCTCTTTCCCAGCCATTCAGCCATTTCCCGGTTTCCCAGCTCTTTCTGAGAACCCCTGTTCTGTGTCCCCTCCGTTCTGCCTCCCTTATCAGTTTTTTTTGCCCTGTAAAACCCCCCCAAACAAATATAACAGTCACGGGGGGTGCCCAATCCCCCAGTGGAGTAATCTGTGTTTTTATTTCCCACTTCACTGCTCCTTCAGTCCTCTGTCCTTTGTTTCCCCTCCCCCATGACTTAGCCATGGCTCTCAAGACCCTCTCTCTCTCTCTCCCAGCCATTCAGCCATCTCCTGGTTTCCCAGCTCTTTCTGTGACCCCTTCCATTCTGCCTCCCTGATCAATTTCTTTTTTGCCCTGTAAAAAGAAAAATGTCTATCGATGTCTTTTGCAGCTGTTAATTCCCCGCACCCAACCCTCCCACTGAGGATGCCCCCCCTCCCAAGTCCTTACTTACTGATCGGGAGTCCAATACCATAATTATATCTGGACCGCAGACACATCTTCACTCTTTAAAATCAGACTGCAAACTGAAGAAACAGGTATGTGCTTCAATGTATTTCAATGGGGTTTTGAACTTAGTGCCATAACTTGTTACTTACTGCCCTTTGTGCAGTACTTTCATTGCTATGGTTCAATGCAAGCCAAGGCAGACAATCTTTATTTATGGAATGCCTTTTCGCAAGGGCTCAAGATGCTGTACAAGCAATGTAAAACATAAGGTGCAAAATGAACAAAACACAATATCAGAAATAAATATAACCAGTAGATAACATTTTTAAATATAGATAAGATAAAAGTAACTAACTAGGGACTGCTTGTTGGAATAAATAATTTGAAAATGCTGCATGCATTTTGTGATGGCCTTTGTGAACAATATCTCAAAATGTGTATTGTATTATTATAGTTCTTAAACTGGGTCATGTTAAATGGCCTGGTAAGTGGGTTTTTTATATATAAAAAAGGATGGCAAGATGTTTCCATATTCCCCAAGAGAGTTGCCTCTTGTGTTTTTAAGTAAGATGTGTGTGAGCAAAAGCTGAGTGTTTCTGATACCAAAAGGATGCAAGAGGCAAACCTCTCAAATAGGGCAGACAACCATGCTTCCTTATTTTTATTTTATAAAACATCTAATAAATGAAAAAGTAAAAGAGTATACTATTTCAAAACTTCTGTGTGAAGACCTCCTGTAGTTTTATGAGGTTCTCAAAGTAAGTACACTACTAAGTTTTGATGCAGAATGATCATAGCAACAATGATTTATATTTAATAAAGTAACAGTGACTGAGAATTGTACTCACACATTTTTATTATACAGTTTCAAGGTTTCTCAATGGAATCAGAGCATTTTCTAGAAATGAATAATGCTTTAGCTTCGTATTTAACATGTTAGAATCAGATGTATTTATAAATCTTTGTAATGTATACATACTTATTCATATGACACTGTATTTGGTAACACAACCTACAGTATATTTTCTTTATCACAGAAACTATATATTTATGCAAAACATATATTTTTCAAACAAACATTACCTGACAAATAGTATTGTAGTCAGGTATATTTCTACTAGATTCCTGTAACCACGGAGTATATTGATGTCAGGCATACCTTCAAGACTATCCTCTGCAATTATGACTTTAGCTAGTAACCTTTATTTAAACATAAACCAGTGCACTGTATGGCAAAGTACAGTAGTTCACAGAGCTAAAGAGATGAATCATACATAATAAAAAGACAGCAGTGTGATATGGCAGCTAGGCTATCCTTGTAAAATATGGTGATTTAGATTAGAATGCTAATTTTGTTTCTGCTTTTAATATCTCAGAATGTGCTTTTATTAAAACTCGTGGAATTAGATAATCTTATAAATCTGTCATTCATATTATAAACATTTTACCTTTAGGGATTCCAGTAACCTAGGCTTTGAAAAGAATATTCCTTTTAGGGCTGCAGTGGGCATAACCCTGCAGTCCTTTTACAATTATTGAGAAAAAGGATGCCGCATTCCTTCCAAACAAAAACATGTTGGATTGCATCACAGTTGCCTCTGTGTCTGTGAAGCAAGTCCGCCATGTTGTCCCTACTATAAGCTGCACTGCACTGTTTCACAGTGCCAGCAGTCATGGCAGAAAATAGAACACTCAGCAGCAACATGTGGCATCCATCTTGGTCATGGCAGAGTGGACTGTATTTCACCATGACCGCCAGCACTTATAGCTTTATATATTTTTTTGTTACTGAAATCCCCCCTACACGACCTTCCCTCTCAGCACCCACCTCCCCCAGAAACATAGAAATGACACTGGGCATGCCCAGTCCCCCAGTGTCATGATTGGCCCCTTGTCTGTCTTTTTTTCTGACACTGGGCAAGCCCAATCCTCCAGTGTCACTATTGGGGATCATCAGTCATTTTTTTTTCTCAATCTTTAAAAAAAAGGTCCATCAAATTTTTGTTATATTATTGAAATTCCCCTGACCCAACCCTCACTCTCAGCACCCACCACCCCACACTCACCCCAGAAACATAGAAGTGACACAGGGGGTGCCCAATTCCCCTGTGTCATGCCTGGGAATAGTCAGTCTTTTTATTTTTTTCTCCTGTTAAAAAAAATGGTCCATCGATGTCTTCCTCCACATAACTGTCACACTGTGGTGCCCAATCCCCCAGTGTCACAATTGAGGATTATCGGTATCTTTTTTCCACCTATAAAAAAAAGCAGTCTGTTGATGTCTTTTGCTGCTGTTCCTTACCCCCACTCAACCCTCCCACTGAGCATTCACAACCCCTCACCCTCCCAAGCACTTACTTACCCATTGGGGGTCCAATGCTGTAATCTTCTCTGGACCATAGACATGTCTTCACTCTTCAAAGTCGAACCACAAACTAAAGACACAGGTATGTAGTTCAGTGTATTTCAATGGTATTTTGAACTTAGTGCCATAACTTGGGCATATTTACACATTTTTGGCCCAAATTTTCAACATGCCTTTTTTGAGACCCCACCTCATGAACAATGTCACTGTCATAAGGCAACTCTGTCCCAAAAGGTGATTTTACAGTCCCTGTGCAAAATCACATTTTGAGCAGGAGTTGAACATTTTCTCTGCACTTGTTCATGAGCATGAGATAGGGTCATAAGAAGGCTATGTTAAATATTTAGTGTAAAAATATTGAAAAACAACTAAATTATGAGCCTACATTGAATTTTGTGAACACAGGCTCAAAATGTTCGTACTTTTCAATATTTGTACCCCAAATTTATAGTTCCATGTCAGAATGGTGTACAACAAACGACGAACCATCACAATGACACTGAACCCACAGCGCGAACACTTTTTTAAAAGTCTATTCTTGTGGGGGTTGCCCTCACCCCCAAAGTCCCCTGCACCCCTTGTGGCGGTTCACCCACACACCCCCTAAATAAAGATTTCAACTACAGGGGTGGCACAACTCGGGGATGGGGGACTGTGATCACGTAAAAGTGTTGGCGCTGTGGTTCTGTCACCATTGTGATGGTTTGCCGTTCTTCATTTGCTGTCTTCACGGGCCTCCACATTTACAATGTAGCCATATTTTAACAGCACCTCATGACCGTGATAGCTGCCATTTTTCACATCCTGTTCAAAATGTTATTTTATTCCCAAAAGTTGATTTTGCAGTCCCCATGTGAAATCACCTTTCGGACACCAGCAGAAAATTTTCTCTACCCTTCTTCATGAGGTGGGGTCATAAGAAATTTATGTTGAAAATTTGGTGCAAAACTATTAAAAAAATAACCAAGTTATGAGCCCATGTAGAATTTTGGCATCACAGGCTCATAACTTTGGTAATGTTCAATATTTTCACCCCAAATTTACAATATAGTCATATCTTTACAGCACCTCATGAATGTGACAGCTGTCATTGTTCAAATCCTGGCCAATATGTTTTTTTTTACATCCCAAAAGGTGATTTTGCAGTCCTTGCATGAAATCACCTTTTGGCCAGGGGTTAAAAATGTTCTCTGCCTTTGTTAATGAGGTGGGGTCATAAGAAGTAACAGGGTAACAGTGACTGAGAATTGTACGCAAACATTTTTATTATACAGTTTCAAGGTTTCCCAATGGAATCAGAGCATTTTCTAGAAATGAATAATGCTATAGCTTCATCTTTAACATGTTAGAATCAGATGTATTTATAAATCTTTGTAATTATGTTGGAGGCTATGTTGGAATTTGGTGTAAAAACCTTACAAAGCAAAAAAGTTATGTGCCTACATTGATTTTTGTGAATGCAGGCTCGTAAGTTCGGTAATATTCAATATTTTTACCCCACATTTTCCACATAGTCATTTCTTTACAGCACCTCATGAATGTGACAGATGTAATTTTTCAACTTCTGCCCAAAATGTGTTTTTGTGTCCCGAAAATTGATTTCACAGTTCCTGTGCAAAAACACCTTTAATCCAGGAGTTGAACATTTTGTTTGCCTGTCTTCATGAGTCAGGGCCATAACAAGGCTATGTTGAAGATTTGGTGTAAAAATATTACAGATCAACACATTTATGAGCCTGTGTTACATTTTGCAAATGCACACTTGTAACTTTGGTAATTTACAATATTTTTACTCCAAATTCCTTAGCGCAGTACTATCGACTCTGGCCAGAGACTGTTCTCTCTGGAACAGCACCAGTTTTGCCTGATGGTCCTCATTGCACATGTTCTCCTAACCTTTACTCACCTTTGTCTCTCTTATAGAAACAGAATTTGTTTGCAGAAAACAACCGCTTGGCCCACCCAGTCTGCCCAAGTGTTCCCTGTCTATTCTACCTCCGCAGATGATATCTGGTCCCCTCCCACCTCTGTTCTAATATACCCCTATGTTTATTCCATGCATGCATGAAGCCCTCCGCTGTTCTAGCCCCCATTACATTTTCTAGCATGTGTCTCCCACCCTTTCAGTGAAGAAATATTTCCTCACATCATTCTGAATTTCCCCCCACTCCAGTTTCATCAGATGCCCTCTAGTCTTGGAGCTCATCCTCATTTGGAAAGGGCTCTCTTTATGCAACCTGTTCATCACTGTGAGGTACTGGTAGGTCTCAATCATGTTGCCTCTCACTCTCCTTCCTTTCAAGGCTTACATACTAAGATCTCCCAGGCTCTTCTCATAGGGCTTCCCTTGCAGGCCCTGCACCAGTTTTGTTGTTCTCCTCTAAATTGTATCCACCCTGTCTATGTCCTTTATGAAGTGCAGTCTACAGAACTGGACATATTACTCCAGGTAGGCATGTACCAGAGAGAGAGAGAGAGAGATACAGTGGCTGCACTACCTCCCTCCTCCTGCTGGTGATGGCCCGTTTTACGCACACCAGCAACCCACTAGTCTTGCCCAAGGCCTTGTCACATTGCGTTGCCACCTTGAAGCTCTCTGAAATGATAACCCCAAGGTCCCTTTTCTGATAAAGTGACTACCTATGCCTCCCATCCTATTTTCAGCGCTGAGGTTCCTACGCCCTAGATGCATGATTTTGTCCTTTTTGGCATTGAAACCCAGCTGCCACGTCTTTGACCACTCCTCTGGTTTTCTTAGATCCTTTCATAGTTTCTCTTCCCCCCTCTTAAGTTCCACCGTACTGCAGATTTTGGTGTTATCTTCCAAAAGGCATACTTTCCCCTCCAGTTCCTTTGTAATTTCCCCTATGAAGACATTCAATCAATCAATGAATCAAACTTTATTTAACCAGGCAATACATCATTGAGCAAGCTCATTTGCAAGATGGTCCTGGGCAATGCATATACAAACACATAAAAACACAGAAGAGGCTGAACAACTAATACGGTACACATGATACATAATAAGACACAGTACATCAAAACAACAATACTTAGCAATTAAGTACATACATGAGGACTCAACTACCAAAAGTACATTATAGATCTGGAGACAGGTAGGACACGAGGGGGGGGTTATACCCAGCATCCAGGGGTGGACGCAGCAGGAGATGTACAAAGCCTGGGAGTAGTCAGTTAGAAGGGAAGAGGGATGAAAGGTGATGGACAGGGAAAAGGGAGGGGAGTAGGAAGGGGAGGTGGGCAAATTAGGTGGTGATATTGAGGAAAGTGGTTCCAGTCCTGAACCCTGTGGTGCCCTGCTGGTCACTGTCCCATTCTTATAGTGTGTGTCATTGACATCCACCCTCTGTCTCCAACCATTAACCAGTTTCAAACTCAGTTTACTAATTTACCAATTTGGACCCCAGTTCCAATGTGAGCAACTTCCTAATCAGCCTTCTATGGACACAGTCTGACACAGTGTTGAAGGCATCTCCTCTGTTCTTTCTCAGTCATGTCAAAAATCATTCTTAAAAAAACTGATGGATAACCAAATATAGAGGGATTTATATCATCGTTTGAGCTGCCTAGGAAAAGTTTCTTGCTCAACCAATTTTATTTTTATGTAAGATTACAATGCCACTAGAAACAAAGTCTCATTTTCAGAGTAGTAATTTTTAACCTGGCTGCATCATAAAAGGAAAATGCACTACAATAAAAATTAACAGAATAATTATCATCCACATGTCCACAATAACCAAGACTCATACATACGAACATACAAATCTGCCAGCAGATACAGACCTCATGGTCTATCAAAGTCTGCTTGAGGTTGCAGCTAGCTCCCCTAGATTGCAGTTGCCCCAACCCCCTTCCCTTCTCTCCTATTCAGGACGTAATCAGCACTATCCACCCAGACCCTCCCCCATTCCCTGTCCCATGCCCTTTGGAAACATTCCACTGTTTTACTTGCTATCAACCCCTCTGGAAGGGCGTTCCACCTAGACACCACCCTCTCCATGAAGTAATGTTTCCTCATCTCTCTCCTGAATGTACCACCCTCTAATCTTAGCCCGTGCCCCCTCATGTCCCTACCCTTCCTCAGCTTAAACAGCCCATCCGCACCAGCTTTGTTTATCCCCTTCAAATACTTGAACTTTTCAATTATATCCCCACTATTTCTCCTCTCCTCCACGGTGTACATGTTCAGTTCCCTTAGCCTGTCCTCATAGGCTTTGCACTCCATCTCCCATAACATTTTTGTTGCCCTATGCTGCACCCCCTGAAGTAGCTTAATGTCTTTCTTCAGATACGGCCACTAGTATTGCACACAGTACTCCAAGTGTGGTCTGACTAATGACCTGTAAAGGGGCAGGATCACTTCCTTGAGCCGGAACGAGAAACCCCTTGCAATACACCTCAGCATTTTGTGAGCCTTAGCTGTAGCTTTCCTGCACTGAGCGGAGTTGTTCATGTTCTCAGTTACCAACAGCCCATGGTCCTTCTCTTCACAGTGACCCCCAGCCGCACCCCACTCAACCAATAGTCTCTCTCTCTGGGTTCTTTGCCCCAAAGTGCATAACCTTGCACTTTTTCACATTGAAGCCCAGCTGCCACCCATCTGACCACTCCTCTAGTTTGGTTAGGTCCCCTTATAGTTGTTTCAATCCTTCTTCTTCATCCATTACCAGCTCATCTTAGTATCATCCGCGAACAGACTAATCCTGCTCCCAACTCCCTGTGAGATATCTGAAATGAATAGTCCAAACAGCACTTGACCCAGCACCGAGCCCTGCGGTACTCCACTCATTGCTGGTCTAGGTGTAGAGAGTTCACCCCCCACCACCACCCATTGATGCCCCCCCTTAGCCAGTTTCCTATCCAGTTTGCCATCTTCATCCCTACTGCCACAGAAGTTAGTTTCCCCCTAACCTTCCATGACGCACTGAATTGAAAACCTTGCTGAAGTCCAAATGCAGGACATCCACAGCATGACCCTTATCCTGCACCCTTGTTACCCAGTCATAATATTCTATTAGACTGGTCTGACAAGACTTCCCTGTGATGAACCCTTGCTGTCGCCCATCCTGGAGGTCATTTCCCTCAAGAAATGACACCAGCCTCTCTTTCAGTATTGTCTTCATAAGTTTCCCTACTATGGAAGTGAGACTGACAGGACAGTAGTTGCCTGGCTCATCCCTTGGGCTGCTCTCGTGAATGGGCACCACATGGCCCACCCTCCAGTCCTGAGGCACATATCCCATGTCCAGGGAGGTGCTGAACAGGTTCACCAGTGGCCTGGCCAACACCTCCTCCATCTCTCTCTCTCTCTCTCTCTCTCTCAGCACTCTGAGATGAATGCCATCAGGAACTGGCTCCTTGTCCACCTTTAGTGGCCTCAGTCCCTCTGGTACTTTACTCACCTTGATCATTCCATCCATCCTCTTCTCCTCCTCCTCCTCCTCCTCCTGACACCTCCTTCCCAGTCAATGGAGGAAGTGGCCCACCCTTCTCCTGCGTCAACACGGAGCAAAAGTATTCATTCAGTGCTTCTGCTTGCTCAGTCCCTTTTCCACTCACTCCCCATCCCATTTTATCTGTACAATGTGGTTCCTGCACTTCCTTTTTTCCCTGAAGTATGTAAAAAAAGTCCTTCTCCCCTCCCTTAATGCCCTGAGCTAACCCTAGCTCTCTGGAGGCTTTGGCTTCCCTCACCCGCTTGGTAACCTCCTTGGACCAACATACATATACCTCCCTGTCCTCTTCCCTTCCTGCCCTCTTCAATGTCCAGAATGCAGCCCTCTTTTCCCTCACCCCCTCCATCACTTTGCTGCTCATCCAGCATGGCGTCTTTGCTCTGCTCTTCTTGCTCTGGGTCCTGGTGCAAGCCTCCGTAGTCTCTGCTAGCCCAAGTGTACTAATATCCCACTGTTCCTGTGCATCTATCTCTGTTCTGATCCCCTCTAGTCACCCCTGCAGTATTTCCTCATCCTCCAGAAGTCAGCCCTCCTGAAGTCCACTGCCTTGTTTCTGAGCCTCCAGTCTCCCTACTCAAATTGAGAGTGAACCACACTGCTTGGTGGTCGCTTCCAACTAGTGGGTCTTCCACCCTTATATCCCTCACCACCTCCCCATTCGAGAGTACCAGATCCAGTATGTTACCTAGCTGAGTTGGCCTACAGACCAGCTGTGTCAGGAGACCACCCTAGAAAATGTCCAGGAGCACCTGCTCCCTGGCCTGGAGGTGGCAGGGGTGCTCCAATCCACCCCCGGCAGATTGAAGTCCCACACATTCACCACACTCCCCTTCCTAAATAACCTCCTACTCTGCTCTGCTAACTCCCTATCCAGCCCTTCAGACTGGGCTGGTGGTCTGTACACCACCCCCAGCCTCAGCTTCACACCTGGAGTCCAGGAGTTGCATCCATAGCACCTCATTCCTTCCTTCCTCCCCCTCATCACTCGTGCATCTGATCCCATCCCTCACATAGAGTGCCACCCCTCCCCCTCTGCCTACCCCTTGGTCCTTCCTATGAATTTTATGTTTATAATATGCTTTATTGAGGTTTTCAAAAAAGAAAAACAATACAATACATACTGTATATTACCATATTAACATTCTGAATTGAAGATTCTCCAAATCCCCTGGCCCTCCCTCTACCCCTTGTACATTATCTCCCCCACCCTGAACTCCCTCAATTATAAAAATGATGTATCACAGTCTGATACCCCCCCCATATCCACCTCCCCTTTCTCCCTCCCTTTATTATAGGGCTATGTATCAATTCAGACATATAAACTTCATTAAGGACACCAGATAGTAATAAATAACAACTCTAGTCCTTACATCTTATCCCCTTTTGTGAAAGTTAAACTGTTAACATCCTACATATTTTTTTTAACCTCCCAGCCAGAAACGCAGTGAATTGCTCCCATCTCTTGTTGAATTTAATTGCGCTATGAAATTGTGAAGCTATCAACCATTCTGCATGAAAGGCTGTATGAATTTCTTGTCACCATTCTCTAAAAGGGGGTGCTATGCCTTTAGTCCAATATCTCATAATAAGGAGTAACGCAGCTGTGGAAATAAGAGCAAAATAGTATTTATGTGTTTGTGAAGGTATGGCTGAGAGGTTACCTAATACACATGGTTCTATATTGAAGTTGTATATTCCTTGAAATAAGGGGTCCAAAAAACGTGTTATTTGTTGCCAAAAATTTTGAATTATGGGGCAAGACCATATCATGTGTTTTAGAGAACCAAGTTCTTGATGACATCTTGGACACATCCCGTTTTGTAATTTACCCATTGATCTAAGTTTTGTCGGTATATAATATGTATTACGAAGAATGTTAAATCTGATGAGACACAATCTGTCCTATTTTAAAAGTCTATAATTGTTCCTCCAGATTTGTTCCCATATTGCAGGTTCATAAGAAATATCCACTGCATGTTTCCAGTAAAATGCAGTCGAGGAAGAATTCTGCCAGAATTTGTCAGATAAAGATGTATATATTTGAGAAATAGATTTGGGTTGAGTGATTAAATGAAATAATGACCCTAAAATCTCCTTAGTCCGAGAAGACCAAGGTGGAGATCCTAAACTAGATTGGATACACTTTTTAATTTGCAATTACTTAAAGAAAGGCAGATTCATTAAGCGCAGATTTTGTTGGATTTTTTTAAGGGGATCTATTTTATTATTTGATATCAAGTCTGACAGAGATGCCTGCTTTTAGGTCACTCCAGAAGGAGGGAGAAATAGCCTTATTCCCTATTTGTAGGTTCAAGTTATTACACAGCGGTTGTCCCAAATCTCATCTATTGTCAAGTTTAAAGAGTGTGCATAAATGAGTACGTGTGTTCACTGACAATGCTATGGGGTTATTGTGCCAGGATTCAGGTAATTTTTTATGAGAGGTATAAAGTAACCCCATTGTAGAGGAATGATGGTCGAGAGCCATAGCTCTCTTTATTTTAAGCCAAGCTAGCTGTGACAAAGGGCATTCTTGAGGTGTCAGCCAGTGAAGATATTTTCAACTCTGGAAGGTTAAATAATAAAGAAATAAGTGCAGAATACCCAGCCCTCCTTTTCCCTTCCCCGCTGTCAGTTTAAGTATTGAGCATCTAGGTCTTTTGTCTTTCCACAGGAAAGCCGTCCAAATTGATTCAATCTTTTTAAACCATGCTCTAGAAAGGGGAACATTTAGCATAGAGAGAGGATGCATTAGTCTGGGAAAAATTACCATCTTGATTATATTGACTCTTCCCCATAAAGATAGAGGTAAACATTGCCATCTCTTTAGATCTTGTTCCATCTGTGTAACAAACGGATCTATGTTTAATGCTTTCAGTGTATTAGTATCCGAGGTAATTTCGATTCCTAAAAAGGTAATAGATTTGGAAGTCCACCTCAGACCTAGCTACTCCACTTCTCTCTTAGTGCAAGCTGATGTCAAAGGAAGAGCCATTGTTTTATTATGGTTCCGCTTATAGCCTGACAATAAACTAAATTTCTCTATTATTTTCAACACCTCTTTTAAAGAAACTTGCCAGAGGGAGAGGTGTAGGAGGATGTCATCTGCAAACATTGACATTTTATAATTATCTCACCCTATCATTCTACCCTTTATCTCTTTTGCTTCATTAGTTTTTCTAGCCAGGGGTTCGATGTATAAATTAACTAGCATGGGAGACAAGGGGCATCCTTGTCTAGTACCTCTTGTTAATCTAAAATTGCTAGAAGTGGCCCCATTGCAGGAAATCCTTGCTGAAGGAAATGTGTATAGAATTTTAATCCATTGAATAAATTCTGAAGGTAATCTGTATCTAGGTAATAATTCAAATAAGTAGCCCCAACTGACTCTGTCAGATGCCTTTTCCGCGTCGAGGGATACCAAGACCTTGTCGATATTGACATCCCCCAAAGCGGAAAGCAGATGACAGATCTTTCTAAAATGATCACTTGAATGTCTTCCTGTAACGAATCCTACTTGGTCCAGCCCTATAAGGTTGGTCTAGACTTTCTTAAGGCGAAAGGCTAATATACTTGCTAATAACTTTATAGCCACATTCAGTAATGATGTTGGTCTATAGCTTTCTGGCCTAGTTAAGTCTTTTCCTGATTTGGGTAACACCACAATTCTAGCCTCAAGTAGTGCTAGCTCCCTGATAGGAAAGGAATATAAATAGTTGAACAGAATTTTCAAATGGGGGCAAGCTCTTCCTTAAAAGTTTTATAAAATGCCGAAGAGTAACCATCAGGTCCAGGCGCTTTGTCTAAAGGTAATCTTTCTATAGCTTCCTTAATTTCTTGCATAGTAACTTCCCCAATTAATTCTGATTGTTGTGACGTTGTAAGTTTTGGTAGTTCCACATCATATAAAAAATTCTCTAGGTGTTTATTGTAATCAGGGTCTGAAGGTGGGGCTCTGTATAGTTCTGTGTAATATTTTCTAAAATCATTTACTATACTCTCGGGGTCTGAAATTAGTTTCCTTGTGACACTATTTTGTAAGCTGGATACACAGTTAGCCTCCTTTTGCTTTTTCAATCTTTGAGCGAGCAATTTCCCTGATTTTTTTTCTTGCCCTATGTATGCGACTTTCCATTTTGATGCTGATTTCAATGTTAGATTTAGGGAATAAGCTGGATATTTGGCTCTTAGTGAATGAAGTTCTTCCCACATAAGCTCATTCATTGTTTGGTTTAAATGGTTTCTGAATACCTTATCCTAGTTAACCATTCTTCGACCTGCTTAGATTGTTTATGCTTCCTAATAGTAGCGAGTCTAATAAGCTCACCTCTCCATACAGTTTTCATGGCACCCCATAAAATGTATTTTGCCATTACCAACTCCTGGTTACAGTTCCATGATTCTACAATAAATGCTTTCATATGTTCCACTATTTCCTCCTCAGCTAGTAATTGATTGTTAAGGGACCATGACTTTGAGATTTTTTGGTAGTTTAAGAATCTCAGTTTGAGCCAAATTGGGGAATGGTCCGAAAGGACTCTAGGGTGTATTCCTACATCCTCAACTCCCTGAAGAGCAGCAGTACTAAGAAGGAAATAATCTATGTGAGAATACACCTTGTGGGGTGGGGAATAATAAGTATAATCTATCACATGAGGATAATGAGCTGTCCATGGATTGATTAAACTGGAGTCTTTCAGCAATTCCCTCAACGCTGTTTGTGCAGGCGATAGTGTGGCTCTCTTGCTATAAGATCTATCTAAATCATTTGAGTGTACTAGATTCCAGTCCCCCCCCCAAGAGGCAAGGAATGTTAGGAGAAGAGGCAATCATGGTGGCTAAGGAGGGGAAAAAAGAGGGTGAGTTTATATTTGGACCATATACGGATCCCAGCAATATTTCCACACCTGCTAGTTTCCCTTGGACTAGGATGTATATCCCCTCTGGGTCAAGCCAGGATTTTGTTTCTTGAAACGGTACGTTCCTTTTAATAGGAATAACTACTCCTCCTCACCTGGCACTTATGCCAGCTCCAAATACTTGGCCCACCCAAAGTTTCTGTAAATTTGACATATGATTAGTAGTAATATGAGTCTCTTGCAGCATAACTATATGAGGGTGATGTCTGTTAAGATGTCTCAGAATAGTATATCTTTTTTTTATCATGTAATATTTTATTAAATTTTTAAATTTTGACAAGCTACATATGAGGTACAGAGCAACAAACCTGTTGGTTGGTTCAACCCAGGCATATAACAGTGATAACACCATAGAAAACATTCAGCTACACCAAAACAAGTCTTATTCTTCAGTTACACCAGTTCCAATACATCTAAGAAAACTCAGAAGAGCCAGCTGGCTCAACTCTATATTAGGAAGGATCAATCAGGTTCTTTAGATAATGTTTACCAGATAGCCTATTGTACTAGGTATTTAGATTACCATAGGGACAGAGAAGACAAAGTAAGGGAAGTATGAAACATAGACTAAGGTGGTGGAGAGCAAGACAAAGGCTACGAGGGAGAGGACATCATCTCTACTATTTCCGACTCAAATCAGGTCAGCAAAAGGAGGGGGGGTCTGTAGTGGAGGATAAGCTACGCTACAAATATCAGAATGCAGATAGACATCCCATTTCAGGTAATAGTCAGCAAGCTTACCTTTGGGTACAGCAGTAAGCCACTCTAAAATGGCCAGTCTGGCCATAGCTGCCCGCCTTTGCGGAAGTGAGGGGGGTGGCCTGTCGCCACTTCACCAGAACAACTCTTCACTTCCCTAATTGCTGGAAGAACCCATGCCTTACTGAGTGAGTGGAGGGGGTTCAGTATGGAGGTGTCCTCCAACACAAGGAGATAGTGTTGAAGGGATATTGGCATGCCTATTATGGCAGAGCAGTCATTCAAAACTTGGGCCCAGAAAGTGAGAATGGTTGGGCAGGTCCATAGAATGTGAAAAAGGTGGGCAGGAGAGGATTGACTTCTCCAGGAATTATCTTGTGGCATTATCTTAAGATTATAAAGAACTGTAGGGGTTCTATACCATCTGAGGAGAATTGTAAGTTGAATTAACTGACTCTTTGAGTCCTTATAGGCTGTATGGGCAGATCTGAGGCACTCCGACCACTGCTGTTGGGACAAGGGGTGGGGAAGGTCACGTTCCCATGCGGATTTACTGGAAGCAGTGACATCCGCTGGGCATCTCTATGTTTTATAGTGGTGCCTATCAGGCCCCTATGTTTATTGGGGTGTTGGAGTTTCTCCAGGCAACTCCAAACGTTCTGGGTTGGCCAAGATTTAAGGAGAGGGATTAGGGCACTCCTTAGCTGAAGAAATTTCCAAAAATCTTGTGAGGGCAGTCCATATTTTTCCCTGATCTGTTCGAATGACATTAGTGTCAGGGTATTAGGGAGGAGAAGATCACCCACCACCCTAATATCCTGGCGGCCCATGTGGACCAATTAAGCGATTTGTGGTCTACCTTGATAAGCGGGTTATGCCAGATCATCACATAGCATAAGGGCAGAAGATAATTTGTGCTAGGGACACCAGCTAGTGCCATTGCCCGATGCCAGAAACTACAAGTTTCTATCATGAAGGGGTTAGATGAGGTCCAGAGGGTTTCTTTCTAGATAGCAAGGAGAAGAGGGGGACGTCCTTCGACAGGGAGGTTTCTAACTCAACCCACTGGGGGGTGGAACGAGGGGCAAACCAGGCTACTGCTTGGGCCATTCAAAAGGCTAACTGATAGCCCATAAACCAGGGGAGGCCAAGACCCCCTCTAGTCCAATGGGCATGGAGCTTCATACGCCCCCCCATCTAGGGGCTCTACCCTCCCATAAAAACAATGCAAATAACCTATCTAGGGCCTGAAATATCTTTTGAGAGAGAGAGGGATGGGAAGGTTATTGAGCATGTATGAGACCCTGGAAAAGATAAACATTCTCACAGCTTCTACCTTTCCTTTCAAGGTTAGGTGCAGCTTTCTCCATCACTGCACATGGGCTGCAAGAGATGCCAAAAGAGGGGAGAAATTAGCAGTTTCCAAATCTTTCCATGCCGTCGTAATAAAGATGCCCAGATATTGGAAACCTTGCGAAGCCCAGGCAATATTGGTTCCTGTGAGGCAGTGTCTATTACATTGTCTATTCAGGGGAGAAAGTGTATTTTTCCTTTGATTTACTGTTAGCCCTGACAATGAGGCGAATTCTTGCAGGACTGACAAAATAGTGGGGAGGGAGGACTGCAGATTGGAGAGGTGAGCAGCATATCGCTCATATAGGCGTTAACTAAGTATGATGATTTTCCACTGGGATCCCGTGGATACTTGGGGTAGGGTGAGCTTGACCAGTGGGTCGAAGCTATAAGAAAGAGGAGGGGGGAAAGGGGACAGCCCTGCCTGGTGCCCCTGTGCAAGGCTAAAGGGAGGGAAATATCTCTGTTGGTAAGAATATTGGCTGTGGGTAAATTATACAAAGTGGATACCCAAGAGCAAAAGGAGGGTCCAAAACCATACAGTCAGAGAACCTGGTGGAGGTAGGCCCATTCCAGGGAGTCAAATGCCTTGGCAAAATCGACTGCCAGGGCAGCTATTGGTGTTTCAGATTTTAGTGCTAACCATTTAATGTTTAGTACGAGACGTAGATTATCAGCGTTCAATTTCCCCTTTGAAAACCCCGTTTGTGAGGGGTAAACCAGATTCGAAAGGATTGGAGACAATCTAGATGCCAAAACTTTGGCCAGTAACTTGGTGTCTACCGGGAGAAGTGATATGGGCCTGTAGTTTGAACACATCAAACTGTCCGAGGACTTTTTAAGGATTAGTGTGATAAGGGCTTCACGCATGGTGGGGGGGAATATACCATTACTCTGTGCCTCCTGAAGAGCACCCAAGAGAGGAATGGTGATCTCGTCTTGCAGCAGCTGGTACAGCTCAACTGACATCCCGTCAGGTCCTGGGGCTTTACCTTTAGACATTTGAGATAGGGCTAAACAGAGTTCTTCTTGACTAATTGGGGTATCCAAGGAATGGGCTTGCTCCTCTGAGAGTCAACGAAGTTGCACCACTTAGGAAAAAAGCTGCAACCGTTGGGCCAGCTCATCCTCTGAGAAGAGGTTCTGAGACTGATAGAGTTCTTGGTAGTACTTTTTCATAACCTCATTAATAGTAGGCGCCGTTGCAACCTTACCCAGTTTGTTTTTGAGAGTGAGAATTCTGGAGGAGGCTTGTTGTTTCCGCAGGGAATATGCTAACAGTTTCCCCCCCTTATCTACTCCCTCCCATGACCTATGCTTAGCCCTAGTTAGTTGCCACTCTGCTTTTCTGTTTAACAATACGTTAATTTTATATTTTAAGCCTGTGACGTCAGCCAAAAAGAGAGGAGTTAAGTGGGTTAGAGGTAGACAGCTTAAACCATTTTTCCAAGTGGGTAAGCTCATCCTGCATCTCTCTTATTTGTCTCGCCCTTTCTTTGTTTTTGGCCACTGAGAAAGAGATAATTCGGCCTCGAAGAATGGCCTTAAAAACTTCCCAAACTGTGGTCGCGTAGGTTTCCCTTGGGGTATTGATAGAGAAATATGAGTGGGTCTCCTTCTTCAGATAGTCTCGAAACGTTGCGATCTGCAACAGTAGCTGATTGCATCTCCACCTTGTAGAGGGTGAACTTTGCCCCGGAGGAAGGAATGTAATCTTTACTGGAGCACGGTCTGATACAAGTATGCTACCAATAGTAGGGGAGCCCACCCCAGGCATAGCCGCATAGTTAGCGTGACAGAAGTCGAGCCTGCTATGTGTCCTATGGACACTGGAGAAGAAGGTATAGTCCCGTCCTTCCGGATGGGTGAGTCTCCAAGGGTCACCTAACCCCCATTCTGACATTAAAGTATTTAAAGTATCTAGGACTTTCGGATGGGATTGGGGTGTGGGGATGGATTTATCCAGGAAGATGTCTTGCACCAGGTTATGGTCTCCTCCTAGCAGAATTGGGATGTCACTCTCAGCAGCGGAGAGGTCAGTGAAGGCCTGACTGAGATCTGAATATACTTCTCCTACATCATTGTTATAACCATAGACATTGGCTATTATGACCTTGCCTCCAGGATACGATAGTTTAGCCACTATCCACCTCCCTTGCGAATCCTGACGTTGGGCCTCAACTGTCCAGGGTCTGGATTTTCTCAGCAGTATGGCCACACCTCTGGATTTCTTGGAGGCACAACTAGTCAGTACAGTCCCTACCCAAAGCTTTTTTAACCATTGCGCCGTGTGACTGGTAAGATGCGTCTCCTGAAGTAGCGCCATATCTGCACCCATGGAATTCAAAAACTGCTAAACTTTGGAGCATTTTGCCGGGTGATTCAGCCCCCGCACATTCCAGGAGACACATTCCCAGCCGCGCGGCGCAGCAGGAGTCAAAACCATTGCAACCCACCAATGGGCACTTAGTAGAGAATAAGGTACTCACCCAACCAGCAGAAGAGGCAGAAAAGGAGGAGGGAGAAAGGGTCCCCGGCTAGGAATCTGTGCCAGGATATGAGCAGAAGATAGCCTCAAAGGGTAAATGTTGAGTAGGAAGAAAAGAGATGACGGTGTTTAGTGATACTGTCTTTAACTGAGAGAAAGCCTGAATAGACCAAAGAAAGCACACAGGTTATATAACAGTAGGTAATATAAATTTAACAATATATAGATACGTAATAACAAGCAGAGTTCAAATCTCTAAACAACAACAACAGCAACTTAGTTATTGGTGCTGGGTTGTGCGTGTGAGAAGGGCTAAAGTAGCCCTTAAGCCACACTGCTTCAGACACCAAAAGGAATAGCGTGAGAGGGAGAGGTCACACCAAATGAATGTGATCTGTCCCAGCCCAGCTCCATGTACCTGGACATGAGAGCTACCCCAAAAGAGTCAAGATAAGCCAGGGACCGCGCCCTTCCCAAGCCATGGGGAGGGGTGACACAGCCAGCCAGCAGTGAGCAGGCTGGGTTTGCCTGCCCGGGGGAGAAAAAGGGGGGGTTACCTGTCAAACCATTCAGGACATACCCAACCACCAATGGCAGGGAAGAGCAGTATCGTATCAGGATGTTGGGAAGATTGTTTCGGGGGTCGCCGATAAAAAAAAAAAAGAAAGGAACATGCAGAGCAGGATGCCCTTTAAAGGGAGGAGCTCAACCTGCAACATATAGGCACCTGGTTCACTGTAAGTCCTGGGCAACATCTAGAAATAGACACCCATTCCATGGGCTAGAACTGCATAATTGTAACACTCTACAGGTGGATAGATACAGGCCAAACCTGACCTTTCAGTGAAGGGAGACGGGAGAGAGGAACACAAGGTGCAGGAGGCGGGTGCCAGGCAAGTCACAACTATGCCCTTGACTGTCTGGGAGAGAGACTAGTGGCCTGTAGTTCCCTAGAAACATAGGCAGAGAAGTAATTTATATGACCAGAATTCACAGGTGCTACTTCTATCAAGGGTAGAATGGGGGCTGGGTAAATCCACTGCCCAACCCATTGGTCTGGGGGAGTGCCCAGGTTAAACAGAATACCAACAATGGAGTATGTATAAGATAAACAGCTTATTTATCCTGTTCCTTCTGGGCTTCCCCATTTTCACATAGTGAGTCCATCTTGTCAGGATTACAAGGCATAGATAGGGCTTCTGCAAAAGGTTTTAGTCCAGGTTTCAATAGGCCATCACTTGCGGCAACTTTCTATGCTCTTCTCATCGCCTGTAGCTCCAGTCAAGGGGGGCTGGGTCCTCCGATGGATCCGTGAGGGTGGGTCCTCAGCACCGGCTATTGTAGTCCTTTGATCTGTTGCCATCAGGTCAGCCTTAAGGAGCTTTGCTGGCTGGAGACACGTGAGGGCTTTTTCCAACCCCTGTAGCACGAGGGCTTTGAGCGTTGCCACTGCCTCGCTGGAAGGGGTTGATCCACTGGGTGTATCAGCTTGGGCTGTTGACTGGTACCAGATACATTTTGGTTTGTATGAGCTGATGAGTGCCTGGCCCCTATGATGGATGGAGCCCAGAGCTGCCTATGTGTGGGGGAGACTTTATGAGGTGGGCCAGTCTGGCTGCGATGGTTGTCCAATGGGACAGCATTAACTTTTTTACTGGTTCCTTACTCTATTCGGCCCCTTGGCTCCCAGAGGCATCTGGAAGATGTAGTTCCTGGCAGCAGATTCGGCCAGTGGCTCTGAATCCAGGCCTCAGCATCTCGAGGAGATTCTGCAATAAAGGATTGGCCATTTTTAGATATCTGCAGTGCAGATAGGCCCTTGAAGCGATACTGTATTGAGTTCCCATTTAAGATCTTCTTCAGAGGGTTATATGCTTTACGTTTAGCTGCAACCTCCTATGAAAAATCCTGTAGAAAGATATAATGTTTCCTCTCCATGTTATCTCCCCAAGTCCCTTGTAGCCCTCAGTAGCCATTCTTGACTGAGATGCGTAGCAAACATGCAATTATAGTCCGAGGGCCTTTCAAGTTATTTGGGTTGCCAGTGATTCGATGTGCTCGCTCAGCTCCCACTGGCTCCTTCCAGCATTCCCCAAATAGCTGAGGGAACCATTCATTTAAGAGCTTTTCAATATTTGGGCCCTCTGTTCCCTCTGGCACTCGGATGATTCGAATATTATTGCCCCTGCTATGGTTTTCTTGTTCCTCTGCTCTATGCCATAGTCGGGCCAGTTTATCCACATGTTCCTTAAGTTTATGCAGCACATTTAAGTGTTGATCCTCCAGCTTTTCTACTCGCTGCTCTAGCACATTGTGTTGGTCCTCAAGCCTCTGGACATCGGCGACGTTGCTTGCCTGGGATGCACCGATCGTATCTACCCTGGACAACAGAGTTTCAAGCAGCTTGGTAATGTGCCCAAGAGCATCCCCCATGCGCGCTTGTTCAGGAGGACCAGGGGGCACTTGAGCAATGGCTCTCTCTTTATCACTGCTGACTGGATCCATCTCCATGGAATACCTAGTGATGTATAGCTAGAGGATCGTAAAAAAGAAAGCTACTGTCGGAAGCTGTTAGGTTATCGCACGCTTATTCACAATCAGTGCCTGATTTAGAGTTTTTAGCAGGAGAAGTGAGGGAGGAGAGGTACTGCTGCTTAATTCAATAATGATACTGTTACGTGCCTTAGAGACCGAGCTCAGGCCTATTACGGCCTAACGAGACGAACAGGGCCGATATCCGCATGGTACAGCGAGCGTAACAAAGGTGCAGCTAACCCCGAAGAACTTCCCGAAATGGAGAAAGGGATAGGGAAGGATAAAGTTGCACAAAAAAAAACAAGCCTTCAGTCCAGCATGATTGCGTTTAAATCTCAGTTACTCACTGGGCTGGGGCCGAGCGAGCGGTTCAAGCAGCCATCATCTCCGGGTCCAAGCCACGGCCCCCCAGAACAGTATATCTTTTTGAGTTGTCCTTGCCACCTTTAATGTTCCATGACAGTATGTTCCAACTTCCCATAAAATTTCCATATCTTTAGTTAACGCTACTAATGTCCTACATATCCGGGTTCTCCCTTTTTGCTTACTTTTAATTAGAAAATTCTGTCTAACCCTCCTCCCTCTTCATCTGTCTGAGCCCTTAGTAACTACCCCCCCCTTGTCCTAATCCCCCATTTCCCCAGACCAATGCCTACTTCTAAAACATTTTGGGGTCATATGCCCTCTAGGGCAGCTTCCGCAATATTAAGCTGATATTCCAAAATGACATAAACTTCCACCTCCTAGTATGTTATTTTCACCTAATTTCACAGCCCCAATATAGCATTAAGAAATGGGAGGAGCCCTCCTAATAGTTCACAAAAGATATAATGTAAATATAGATTCTTAACATTTCCCCCCCATTAACGTTTAGTATTTTAACACTCAAAGTTCCCTTGTCTAGAATAATTAACTACTATCTTAGCGAATATGTTCCTCCACTTTCACTTCCTATAGGTCTATTTCTGATACAGCTGTAATATTTTTAGTTAATATTCAAGGGTCTTACATGCATGCTCTTAAAATCAGGGAAGGAATAGTAGAAGGAACAGCAACATTGACATCTACAAAACAAAAGCTCTATTGAAGGAGCGTCTCTGAACGTTGGTCTAGAAATACAAAAATTAAAAATAAACAGTGCAGGGCTTTAAAAGACTGTCTTGAAGAATGCCTTAATGGAAAAATGACACTAGATGGCGCTCCCACTCTTTCTCACATCGTGTTGTATACCTGCTTTTCTCAAAGTCCCATCCAGTAAAATAAAGTACAGTTTTAAGTCCTCAAACATAAGCTTCGTAACATCACAAGTTCTCCGATCCAAGCCCAGCCATGTCTGACACCCTTCAACAATATCTACGAATCGGAAGTCCAACCCAACTGGCAAATCAAGCAAGGCAGACCTGCAAAGTCACCTAATTCTAAACAATTGCCTGTAAGTTAACTTTGATTTTATCTTTATGGTAAATCTTTGAAGAAAGCTCACCCCTCTTTACCAAATAGCTCTGGTAGTCTCAGTTTAAGCTCTGCAGCCACCTGAGAGGCAGATTCATACCTTTGGTTGCCGTTAGGGAAGGAGACCTCTAGCCTTGCTGGGAAAAGCATTCTTTGCTTTATTTTAGCTGCCCACAGCTTGGACTGGAGTGCTAGATATGCGGCTCTTTCTTGTTGCACTTTATATGTAAAGTCAGGAACTAGACGCAGATTTTTACCTTCCCAGTTTATTTTGTCTGCATTTCTGGCTGCTTTCAAAATGTGATCTCTGTCCAGGTAGTTGAGGACTTTGAATATGATAGGGTGGGGTGGTTGATCTGTTGCAGGTTTTGGCCTAATTGACCTGTGGGCCCATTCCACCACGTATGTAGGGCCATTAGGAGATGGGCCTGCAATGCGAGTACATAATTTTGGGATGAAGACCACTGTATTCGTCCCCTCTTCTCCTTCCAGGAGCCCTAATGTCACTAAATTGTTGCATCTGGATCTGCCTTCAAGGTCATGGACCTTATCTTCCATTTTTTTTTTACAGTTTTCTTTAAAGTTGTATTCTCTTTCTCTATTTTGTCCAGTTTGTCTTCTATGGAAGAGATGCGAGTTTCTGCTTCGGAGACCCTTATGATTAATCCAGATAGGGATGCTTTCCACTCTCTAAAATCGGTGCTGAGTGAAAATAATGCTGCTTTGATTGTAGAGACGTACTCTTGCAGTTGTTCTGATACAGGCAAGTCTGGGTTTTCTGCTGGTGACAAGCTTCTACAGGGCCTTTTAGCTTCTAGATCCCCACGTCCTTTTTGCTGTCTTCATCGGTGCCACTGCGAATCGATTCTCTTGGCGATCACACAGCAGATGACATCTCTAGCTCCCAGATTAAAATCTCTCTTAGGAGTGATTTAAATGTACCTTTTTTTCTGATGGAGAATGGAAGTTTTAATGTATAAATTCACCGAGCTGCTACAGCATGCTGCTAACTCCATCGAGGGCATCACGAGACTCCTATGAATTTTATACCCTGGGATTGCCAGATCACAATCCTGGTGTTGGGTGGCCCAAGTCTGAGTAATAGCCATGACATCCACCCTTTCCTCAGCTAAGAGTGCCTGAAGTTCAGTTATTTTGTTTCCCAGGCTCCTCACATTCAGGGATACCACCCTCCACCCATTCTCATCCATCCTCCCCCCCCTTGGCTCCTTGGCCTTCCTTTCTCCCCTTTGCCTCCCCTTCTCCTTTCATTCTCTGTTTCCATTGGGGGGGCAGCTCGTTCAGTTCCCCATTCTGATGACCCTGCATGCTAGCTGTGCACTCGCCTCCCCCACTATCTAGTTTAAATACCCTCTTGAAACAATATATTCCTCCAGATTACTCTTTAGCACCCCCTTTCCTGCCCCACTCAGGTGTAAACCATCCCTCGCTTACAGTTCTCTGTTATTCCATGTATCTCCCCACCCTCCTACCAGCCCATACCCTTATGAGATGCACCACTCCCCCAGCCATGAGTTGAACTCCTCTATCCTGTCTCTTCTTGCCTGCTCACCCTTGGGACTGGTAGCACCTCTGAGAAGGCTATGGAGCTCCCAATTTCAGAGCATAACTTCCCCAGATCCTCAAATCTCCCTTTTACCAACTCCACTGTGCAGTCCCCCAGGTCATTAGTGCCTAAATGTACCACCACTTGAGGCTTCTTCCTTCCCCCCAAACACACTTTATCAGAGACTGCCTTGCCCTTTCTGCTGTCAAGCCCAGTACAGGTTCCACCCATATCCGACTTTGTCTTTCACTCTTCCCCCCCACCTTATCCCATTCAGGATAGAATCTCCTATCACTATAATTCCTCCTCCTCCTCCTCCTCCACACCTCCCTGGCTGCCCTCCCCCTCCATCCTCATCCTTCTCCTGTTCATCGACCTTTCCCTTCCTATCCTGTCTTGGACCTGGTCCCCTTTCACCACCATCTCTCCTCCTGAACAGCTTCCTGTTCCCTTCAGCTGCCTTCTCATGCTTATTAGTCCATTCTCATCCTGTGATTCCCCCTTCCCTGTTCTGTACCATATCACCCCCCCAGCCACAGCCTCCTTCCATTGCACCTGTTGCTTTCCTCATACCAGTTATACCTTTGTCCCACAAAGACCTGCATCCATCCCCCTCTGAAGTACTGGCCCTGTGCACCCCCCCTACCAGTGCCCTCGAGCCCAATTGGCTCCTTCATAGTCGACCACCCTGAAGCCAGATTGGCTCCCTCCTCCAGCTGCTGACTGGCTGGTTTTGCTGCTCCTGTCACTTACCCTCTGAACAGGTCGATCTGCTCCCCTTCCTCCATCTGGCTGCCTTTATGGCTCCTCCCACCAATTTCTTGAGATGCAGAGGCAGCCTGACTCTAGAGCTACTGATTCAGACCTCTATCCCAATGTATGCTGCTCATGTACATTATTAAAATGAATCAGAGTTACAAAGATCTAACTTAGCTGGGAAGTTTATTCCAAGTGGTGGCTGCTGCAGCACTAACATTTTGATGCCCATTAAGTCTTTTAATTTTTGGTAAACACAGATATTTCTGATTATGATGTCCTCAGATTGTAAAATGATTTTGGGTGTAAACAGTTTGTCAAATACTGTATCTGCAAGCATTCTTCTGCACTTCATAATTAATCATGATATTATTATTTGCCAATCAGGACTGTTTATTTCCAAACATTCAAGGTACTTTTATAATCACAAGAATGAGTCTCATGCAAATGGTTCAGAAATTCAAAATGTCTTTGTTCAGTTGGCATAATCCATTTCAGAGAGGGGTTTCACTAGTTTACTATAAAGTAAAACATTTTTATTTTAAATTCAAGCTCCATGTGAACAAAAATCTTTAAAATGTCTTGTAATATGGTTATATGTACAGTTATTGTGTCTCTAATGGCTATGTATTTCTTCTCAAGTACTTTGGGTGTCAGAACTGCTCAGCTTTGCTTCACAGTCCTCTCACCCAAAGAACTGAAGAATTTAACCGCATCACCCATAGAACTGAAGAATATAACCACATCACCCAAAGAACTGAAGAATATAACCACATCACCCATTGAACTAAAGAATATACCCGCATCACCCAAAGAACTGAAGAATATAACCACATCACCCATAGAACTGAAAAAGATCACCACATCATCAAAAGAGCTGAAGAATATAACCACATCACCCAAAGAACTGAAGAATATACCCACATCACCCAAAGAACTGAAGAATATAACCACATCACCCAATGAACTGAAGAATATAACCACATCACTCATAGAACTGAAGAGTATAACCACATTACCCAAAGAACTGAAGAATATACTCACATTACCCAAAGAACTGAAGAATATACCCACATCACCCAAAGAATTGAAGACTATACCCACACCACCATAGAACTAAAGAATACAACCACATCAACCAAAAAACTGAAGAATATAACCATATCACCCAAAGAACTGAAGAATACACCCACACCACCCAAAGCACTGAAGAATATAACATCACCCAGAGAACTGAAGAATATAACCACATCACCCAGAGAACTGAAGAATAAACCCACATCACCCAGAGAACTGAAGAATATACCCACATCACCCAAATAACTGAAGAATATACCCACATCACCCAAAGAACTGAAGAATATACCCACACCACCCAAAGAACTGAAGAATATAATCACATCACACACAGATCTGAAGAATATAACCACATCACCCATAGATTGGCAGAATATAACCACATCACCCAAAGAACTGAAGAATGTAACCACATCACCCAGAGAACTGAAGAAGATATCCACATCACCCAAAGAACTGAAGAATATAACCACTCCATCCAAAGAACTGAAGAATATAACCACATTACCCATAGAACTGAAGAATATAACCACATTACCCATAGAACTGAAGTATATAACCACATTACCAATATAACTGAAGAATATAACCACTGTACTCCAGAGACTGAAGAATATAACCACATTATCCAAAGAACTGAAGACTATAACCTTATCATCCAAAGAACTGAAGAATATAACCACAAGAAATGCATGAAATGTACATATAAACATATACATTAAAAAAAAGACTGCCACTCTTGCCTGTCTCTATGCATATACAAAGGTTACCAACCAAATTCTTCCAGTAATCCACAGTGATAAGTACAGTTTTTAGACCCATTATGACAAGCAACAAATCTAGTCAATTCATAATAAAGCTTGTTGAGTTTTTGAAGATCCACTTTAATTTTCTGAATGTAAATTAAGTTGCTAATACCAAGAAGAGGTCAGGGAGACTTTTCAAAGTGTATAGCCTGGTATCCTAATTCAGGCAATGTTGATGTTTCCTTAAAGCTCCCAGGAGCCTGGATATTTTAATTGGGATTTAATCAATATGGCTACTAAACTTTACAAGACAGTCATTCCGTAAGCTCGAGTACTTATGTATACTCATTTTTCAGTATTTTGTCAATTTAATTTTTAATTTTGACAGGGGACAAAAAGACACATATTTTTTGTTTGTATTGATATTTAGTTTATTTGTTACTGACCTGCCTTGCAAATCAACAAAATATTTTGGGAGAACTCATTTTCTGTAAAGAAATCTCCTGCCATTCATCATTTTAAAGGACACCAGCTTTCAAAACTGATGCATGAAATGAAGCCCAGATACAAAATTCCATCACACTTCACCTTTTCCATACATGTTCTCCCTAGTATGTTTAAGTCATTATGTATCCAGATGACAACACTTCTGAAGAAACATAGAATTTGACAGCAGATAAGGACCACTTGGTCCACCCATTTTGCCCATTTTTACCTTCCTACAGTATCACTGCAAACCCACTTGATCTCTGGCTCTTTCTCCTCCCCGCCTTTCTTTCCACTAAGATTCTCTTATGTCTGTGCCATGCATTTTTGAACCCCACCACTGTTTTGTTGATATCATCTCCACTGGAAGGCTGTTACAGGAACACCCTACTCTTTCCATGAAGAAGTACTTCTCCACATCTCTCCTGAATCTACCCCATCCAGCTACATAGTATGTCCCCTTGTTCTTGAGCATCTTTTATTCTGAAAAAAAGTCCCTCCTGTACCCCAATGAGGTATTTAAAGATCTCTGTCATATCCCCCCATCTCTTCTGTCTTCCATGGTGTACATATTGAGGTTCTTTAGCTGCCCTCTGCCTATGTCCTTCCAGAGATTTAGTCTCCAGAACTGGCCTCAGTACTCTATGTGAGGTCTTACCAGCAATCTATACAGAGGCAATACAGCCTCCCTCTTTCTGTTGGTTATACATCACTATATACACCCCAGCATCTTACTAGTCCACCCAACTGCCTTGTCGCACTGCCTGGCCACCTTTTGGGCATCAGCTATGATTACCCTATGTCTCTTTCCTGCTTGGTGGTCTTCAATACCACTCCACTGATTTTGTATTCTGCCCCTAGGTTTTGTGTCCCAACTGCATTATTTTGCACTTTTTTTGCATTGAAACCCTCATGCCATACCTTGATCACTCCTTGAGTTTTCTCAGGTCTTTGCTTATCTATGCCACCCTCCTGGAGGTAGAGGAGAGTTATATCCCTGTCACTAGAGATATCTGAAGCAGTAGCTTTCTAAGTCTCACTGCTATTTGAGTTGTATCCACATCAAGCAGCACTACCACCATGCCCACCCACTTCTGCACAGCGACTCTCTGTTGGTGTTATATTTGAAGCAGACAGAGGAACACAAATAGAGTAAATGCCTTACTTACTGTGTCACTCATGGAGAGGAAACACATTGGGGAAAACATTCTGAGGTTCATCCAATCACTGCTGAAAATCTGGATAGACCCTCATGATCTAAAGGTGGGAATGTTTGTGACTGACAGTGGAAATAACATGCTGAAGGCCATAATAATTTTTATTTCTGCTATCCACGTTGTTTTGCACATGCACTTAATATTCTGATGAATCATGTGCTTGATAAATATGTATTGCTTAAGCACTTGACACTGTATGGGACATCAAAAGATATTTCCATCATTTCCACAAATGTACTGGGAGAGTTAAGAAGGATGTTGGGGTGGGGGTACATGCATGGGTGACTGGCAAAATGGCAGCCTGACTGAGAAGCTCTGTGCTAAATGGTGCATAATTCATCCACATCTCCAGTTATATGGCAGCTACAGAGACCAGCCAGGTTTTATTCAATGTTAAAAAGTCTGCTTGATCAACTCTCAGTGACATTCACTAGTCATAACCAGAAAACTCTGGCAGCTTTGCCAACCTCAAGCAGGAAATGGGCACTAGCAATGGTGACATTGGCGGGTCCTGTCACATGTCTCTGAGATTAAATGCCTCCTGCATCAAGTTTTAAAGAGATCTCAACCTTCAAACTCTTGGTAACTTTCCCAGAAGAAAAAGTCCAGGAGCTACTGCACACAGCCCATGATATGGAGATGTATCTGTCATACACTGACAACAGAAACAGCTGCCACAAGGCCAGGATTGATTAACTGGAATTGTCAGCTTGTTTTGGGAAAGAATGAAGATGCTGAAAATAGAATCTAAAGAAACAAGCTTTAGTTCGTCAGCTTCCACAAAAAAGCAAAGAATCAGGATGTCTCAGCTCTCCTTCAGAGAGAGCTCCCTGGACTTTTAAAAGACACTTGGAATGCAGGCATGGAAATTGATAATGTCCCCGTTACCCTTGGGCAAATACCAAGGGAGGGCTAAAGACTAAGGTTAGCCCTGGCTCCTTCAGATTCACCAATATAGAACAAATCTTGGCCCTGTCTCAAGATCATGGTCCTCTGACATGGCAGGGCCATCATATTTATGTATTTTCTGATTTTATTCCCATGGAGATAGCACAAAAGCAAGAAGACTATGCTGACATTTAACAAGTGCAGCAAGAACAGGGAGTACTCTGTAAGTTATTATGCCCTGATAAACTGGCTGTCAACGGGATTGGTGTCTTGCACACATCTGCCACACTGGTGGAGGCCATGGGATTCATTGACAGGCACTGACTAGAGGCAGCAAAGAAGCTAAGAGGGACAGCCAGTGGCAGGCAAGGACATGACCCACATTGCTACACATGCCCCCCACCACTAATGACAGTCAGCAGGACCCCCAAGAAAGGACCCTATTTAGTGCCAGACCTCAAAATCAAAATGGTCTAACAAGAGAGGAAGGGACAGGCAGAGATCCTGCGAAAAGGAGGATGGCAACCCATGCAGGTAGGACAGTAAAGACTCAGGCTGTTCAGCAGGCAGATTCAATTCAACTGGGGAACCAGCCCTGAAAAAACATGGGAAGACTGTCATCCTCCCAGACAATGTATCGCTCTCTGACTCCCCATTCAAGCAGCAAAGAGTTCCCCTGATTCCTCAAGATTGTACTTGGGTAGAGCTGGTGGCAACTGACCCAGGAGAGGATAGACTGAGTGAGGCAGCAGCAAATCCAGCTTTGGCCGTAAACCCAATCCACACTGCAACAAACCTACACATGAACTGCAGATAACAGGGGACTAAAGAACTGTTCTACCCAAAGTGCTGTAAGTTTTGTTGTACCTCAGTGTCACATTGAATTGTCCTGTGTTCCCCTGTTATTTTCCTTTTGATGCTGACTCTGACTCCTTTGAAAATAGGCCTTGTCTAAAGGGTTTTATGTACAATCAATAAATAAAATTACAGCATCCTTTGAAAATGTTCTTCTGTTTTGAGCCAATGCTAATTATGTCAACTGTTTCCTTCTAACTAATATTTAGCATGCTTTACTTTAGGTACAGGAAGAAACACTCCCCCAAGCTCACAGCTTAGCTGCTCATGCTGCACTGCTCGAAAGCAAAGGAAGATATAGACATAAATCCTAGCAAATCATTGCAAATCCTTGTGAATCATTACAAATCCTCATGCATAAATGCTCGAGAGAGGAGTGATGCCTGTCACACACTTTAGTACTTAACATTTACTGTATAGATTATCAAACCACATTCTCCACAGTCTATGGGCTAATGCATCACCCCATCAGCCATTGCTCGCAATGCTGAGGAGAGTGCCTCTTGTGTGGTGTCAGCCATGGAGCAGATACCCAACAGCTCCTACCAGCCTTCTGGGTCACCCACTTCCCTAGCCCAACCTCACCATATGCTGGCAACAGCAGCTCCTCTGGAAGGGAGCGCAGACTAGGATACATCCCTGAGAATCCCCCGGTCCACTGAGCTGGGCCACTGCACACAATGCAAGCATAGTGGAGCTGGTGGCATGTGAACCGGGCCAAAGATTATTAGGTCAATGCTCCGGCGGTTACACCCATCCCCATGGTACCTGAGTCAAAGCGAGGTGGGTGTGTGTGTGTGAATGGGTCAGGTCCATGGGGCAGACACTCACTGGCCGTCTCCATAGATATCAACTAAACTGATGACAGTTGGACTAAGGAGCAGGAACAGAGACAAAAGAACATAGGCTCTCAACCGATGGGACACCAACTCCTCCTTTTTACCCACTATGCCACTCTGTAGGCAAATCTTCTAACATACAAGAAGCTGAATATAAGCAAGCAGCTGCTTAAGGTAATACAGGGTGCTGCCTCTGGTGGTGATTCTAAAGGAACACAGTGACGGAGGGTGCCTTACAATGTGATCACAATGCTCACACCCACCCTTAAACTCCCTATTGGTTGACGGCCAGTGTGCTGACATGCTAGAGCCTAGCAGGGCTTGCAACCTGGCAGATGTGCAAGCACAACACACATATGCAGTCATGTGCAGTCATGTCTGGTCAAGTGTGATCATATGTGATGTGTGATTGCTTACAATCATGCACAATTGTATGCAGTCATATGCAGTCATGTATGATTGTGAGCACTGATGTGTGATAGTATGCGATCACTGGTGAAAATATATAGAAGTAACCCACCCACTCATGGAAGGGCTATGCAAGGAACCACTGACCACTGTCACCACACCTCCCCTCATAGCAGCTATTAACCCCCCCCCCCACTTCCACACTCCCATATGCACTGATAATGTATGCAAACTGGCCTTATGTTCTGCGGAGCTTGGTGCCGCCATGGTAACAGTTACTCAATCCCACTCCAGCTGGCCAAGGCCCCCCTACACAAGGGTGGGCCATTCCTTAGCTGGTATTCACAGGGGCAGTGGGTGGCACAGACACTGCTTAAGCCCAGCTGATAGCAAGCATGGAGACTGTGGGACATACAATTCGGGGCTGACACCCTCGTGCAGCTCTAGTCCCACAGCCTTACAAATGCTGATTGTTGTTGTTATTGTCATTCTTTGTTCTATGCAATGCACCCTTGTTTATGGAATGTCTGTGATTAAAGATTTTTTGTTTTGTGTGAGGCCCAGACCTTCCCAAGAAGTTGAGAAGTCACCGGGCCAACATGGACCACACACAGCAGTACAGACACAAATGAGACACTGCTTCAATTGGCATGTTCAGGATGACTTACTCACTGACAGGACCACCATCTTTCATGGCAGGGGTAACAGGCTCAATCTGAGCAAAAGCTGTGTGCTCTCCTTAGCACATCATGTGTATAACTGCCCTCTACTTCCCAAACCAATTAGACATGACGGGCAGCCCAGTTAAATGGATTTCGTGGAACATTAAGGGTATACATGAGGGGGGATGTCAGCACAGTGGTAGCACTACCACTTGCAATGTCAATGCCCTTGGTTCGGGAATGAACCCAGAGCAGCAGAGAGCCAGCTGGGGAGGAGGCTCGAGCGTCTGAAAGACATCTCGCCTCATCCCTGGTGGGAGGGTGTTTGCAGGGCTCCAGCAACAGTGTGCCTCCTGGTGACAGTGCAGGGGGACTGAACTTGGAGCCCCAGTAAGTGCTGGGTTTATTGGGATGCGTTGGATGCCAGAACATCATGCACAGGAGCGTGCAATATATTTCAGGATGTAATTGCATGTCTGCTCCCACTAGGGGAAACCAAGTAAAGTGTATAACCATGCTACCTGGACAGGTGACGTCAATCTCTGCCAGCAGGCCTGCCCTCCTGGACCCTGATATCCCTCCAGCCATCATCTCCACCTGCTGGGTGCCAATCTAGGGGTTGCCCAAGCAGGTGAGTTGCAGGTGGACAAGGGGGGGCAGGGTCACAGGCCAGCTAGGGATCTCAGTGGGGTGGAATTAAGTACTAGGAGACAACCAAGATAGCTCCCGGCCAGCGCATAACAGGAAAAACAGAGTAAAAAAAAAATAAATTAAGGGAATATGCACCCCCATTAAAAGACAGAAGATCCTGAAACACCATAAGGGGGAGGGGGCAGGAACAGCCTTCTTACAGGAGATCCACCTTACCAGCCTAGAGACTGAAAAGCTCATGACAGGATGGGTCTCACAGGTGTATGAAAGCTCTAACAATATCAAAAGCAGGGTGGGGCTATACTTATACATAAAAGCATACCATGTCAGTGCCATAGGGTACTGTCTGACTCAGAGGGGCAGTATGTGCTAGTACAAGGGTCACACTGGGAACAAGATCTCAGCCTTTTTAATGTTTATGGGCCCAACCAGTGTGATGCAACCTTCTTCTCAGATATAGCCCAGATACTGGCAGAGAACCAGAAGGGCCATCTGGTGGTGGGGGTGGACACAAATGTTGTCATGGATGGGTTTCTAGATAGGTCCAAGGCAACCATGGGACCCCCCCCATCAGCAGACAAAGTGCAAGACATGCTGAGGACCTAGTGGACATCTGGTACCTGGTCAGTCCTAATAGGGAGAGACTACTCCTTCTTTCCCATCAATCCTATTGCAGGATAGATCTCTGGCTCATACCCACACACTGGGCCACTGATGTCTTATAGGCAAAGAAAGAGGACCACTGTCATCTCAGACCATGCCCCAGTCAGTTTTACCTGGCTTACAGCAGATTCACCAGAACAGCCCCTAAGGTAATGGTGATTCAGCACCTTCCTCCTAAAAGACACGTCCTGAGGAACCTCACTAGAGGCAGATGTTAAACTCTTCTTGGAGTTCAATAAGAATGGTGATACTTTTGTGGCCACCAGATGGGATGCATTGAAAGCATTTCTCTAAGGAAGGTGCATCAGTTATGCATCCCACCTCATGAAGGCCCAGACCAAGGACCTGTAGGAAGAGATTACCAGACTCACAGACCTGGAGAAAAAATTACAGAAATGAGCAGAAATGGTCTGCAGTTCACCATGATAACTGCTTAGCTTTTTTGTCAGCATCCATACCTGTAGTGCTTTCACAATCCACTGTTAGGAACAACTATACTGAGCCAAGAAATGTGAGCTTTGCTTACAGGTACCCTTAGCTATCTGCCAAAACCTACCTTGTCTGATGTTGTCCACTGTTTCAGCAGCTGGATCTCAGTGTTTTGTGATGAGTGGGAATAGTGAGCAGCGAAGTCAGCTTGGCTTGTCCTCCTTGCATTTGGGGTGGTTTCTCACCTAATCAGCACTTGTTATTGTTGCTGCACAGCCAGAACCTGGTGATCTGCAAGGCATAACAGGAATGTTATAACTAATTCTTCAAGACACCACAGCCCTGAAAGCCACCTCTACACAAACTAGAGCTGCAGAAACTTGGGGACAGTGGCTGGTATTCAGGCCTGTCTCTAAGCCATGGAGAAGATCGAAGAATTCCTGCATGTTACCCTCAGGGAACAAGTTATACAAATAACTGATTTCTTAAGAAAGGTGGACGATCATGAAAAAAGTGAGCCTGATGAAGCAATATTAGTTTTGTTGGGTTTCCAGTGAGCGTGGAGGGCTTGGACATGATTTGTTTTCTTCAGAATGTTATCCCTCAAATTCTCCATAACCCAAGTTTTGCTTGTCCATTGAAACTGGGTGGCCTCATTGTTCCTTGCCCCCATCCCCCTGCAGGAACCAGACCACTGTCCATCCTAAGCTCCTACAGCATCCTGTGAAAAAGAATATTTTACACTTAGCCAGGGATGAGGGGTCCACTTTAGAGGCAGAGACATCCTTTGAGCTTATTTCAAAACTTCTTAGTTGAGCTCACACAAAGAAGATGGGCGTTCACTACTGCCAAGAAGCAGCTTGCTGCTCTGGGCATCAAGTTTGCCCTAAGGTACCCAGCCTGTCTCTGGATTACAATTAACTGGGTCCCTCATGACTGTTCCATCCTTGTGGCTGCAATGGCCCTCATTTCTCACCTTGAAGCTGAAACCTCTGGTACTGTGGCTCCCATTGTTCCATAACCTGTTGTACAGCCATCCCATACACCTATAGATACTATGCATCTGGCCCCACCAGAACAACCCAGGGTGATGGGTGTAGTCCAAACTATGACAAGCAGCAGAAGACCAGGATGGTAGTTAGTCGTGGCAGGAGCCATCAGCGTGGCTGGCAGAAAAAGAACAAACCTCCTTCCTCCACAGCTCCATGCTCCAGAAGCTGTAGTAGGAGCTCCCATTCTCCAGTTTCTTCAGCAGGGAGCATGGGCATACCGACAACACTTAACTTTCTGGGACTGAACACTCTTGGCCCACCCTTACGAAAATGGAATGTATTGCAATATATTGAGAAATATATGCTGTTGTATGTCAATACACTGAGAAATATATTTACTCGCTGAAATATATTTTTACAACATATTTTAAAATACACGGTAATAATATATTTGTAATGCATGTAAGCCCAAACTGTGTGGCAATATATAACACATTGTATCTCAAAATATACATCACCACTTATGTAATGACTTAGATTATGCAGTGTATATGAAATGTATTAAAGAAATATATATTAGCCAGCTCCATGATGCCAAGTGATGGGTGTTTGCCCAGCAAGCTGGTGACTTGGGTTCATGTTCCAAGCCCAGAAATCAAGTGTGGAATGGCAGTGAGGGAGTTACAAGCATCCTATGGATGCTTCCGTCCAAGTAGTCCTGCACCAAGGTGGGCCCTGTTGGTGGCTTAAGGATTGTGTTCACGGCTGCATTAGCCTTGATACATTGCCAAGAGCATTCCCTCAGGCTGCCACCACAGTTTGAACATTGTGATTGGTTGGCATCCATGGCACTCCAGACATTACCTCATGGGTTTTAGCCCACCTGATAGGCTAGTGATGCACATGACCCAGATCAAATTTCCAGCATATCCAGGTCCCAGAAACCCCTGCTCTCCAGTTTGAATCGTGCATCTGAACAGGCAAGAAGCACACCAGGAATCCCTGTTTGCTCCTAGAAGGTAAGACCTTGAATCATGGACTTATATCACAAAAGTTGTTTCTTGAAGCTACTTCAAAAGGCAGTTACAGCAGTTTCTTCTTGGTATTGAATTCCTGGTTTTAAAATTCCCTGGTCTTCCAGGTACAGTACCTAAAGTTAGCCCCTGCCTTAGCATCAGGGGTCTCTAGCAATATGTGATTAGTTGTAGGCAAGGGGGAACTTATCTGAAGGAGATAGAACCCCTTATGCATGTATTCAACAAGTTGTTGCTAAAATGTACTGAAATTGTCATGCCAGCCCTTCTCTTGCGATTTCCACTCGTGGGATGGCCCCTACGGGCAGGCCCCTACTCGGGCCTAAATGGTGAAGGCACAGGAACCCCCCCCACCCGAGCAACCGACCGCCCGCTACTGCGCTAGAAGAGAGTCTAACCCTTCTCTTGCCTCGCGCCCCTCTCCCGAGCAACCGACCGCCTGCTCAGCGCTCTCTTGCCTGGCGGCCTAGAGCTCCTCCTCCCGCTTCCTAGTACGGGCCTCAGCGTGGCCATGGGAACTCCAGAGTCCTGCTCCAACCAAACGCCGACCTCGTGGCGCATCCAGACTCGCCCAACCCCTTCCACCGCTACCCACCTCCTCCCACCAGCCTCCCTTGAACTCAGGGGCTTAGCGCCGCCATCCCACTCGCATCGCATGGACCAGCCGCCGGGCACTCGCCTTCAAGGGAAGCAGCACGCCAGCGGTAGCGGGGGCAGAGAGCATTCTACAAAGGCTGGTTGGCCCTACCACCACGACCGACAAACCTTCTCCACTCCCAGGACTTGCAGCTAGGCCTGCTACCTCGAGCAGGAATTCCGCCCTCGTGATGTGTTCAGGTGGGGGGGGATTCTTCTAGTCTCCTCTCACCTTCCCCTCCCTACCATGGGGGTGCAACCTCTCCTGGAGGATATAGGGAGTCTCTCCTCGTGCCCCCAAGCCTCCCGCTCCTGGCGCTATATGGGGGGGTGCACAGTGATTAAAGGGGGGGGCAGCCTCCGAGCTATATCTGAGGGTCTGGGTTTGAATCTCCCAGGCCACAATTGCTTAGGGTACGATTTAAGGGGCAGAGGCAGGCTGACCACGTGGAAACTCTAATCTCTGTCTTACCTGTGGGTCCCTCCTCTAGCGACCCTCCGGTGGCCCCTAGCAACCCTGGGGTTAGCAAGAGATCCTGCCCACCCCCCAACAGTGCCTACTTTAGTGCCAGCTGCTACAAGAATGTACACACCACCTCCAATCACAGGGCTCACGTTATACAATTGCAGCAAATAAAAGAGAATACATATTTTAAAACAGAAAGCAAGCCATCACTCTGACTGGCTTCATATCACCATGGTCACCAGTGTATTTTTTCAAACCTGCACTGCGAGCCACTAAATGTCATTCCCCAACAACTACAATTGGGCAGTCTCCTCCCCCACCTTCTTGCAATAAGCACAAGCTACAACAAAGCTAAACAGATATTATATAAAATAAAGTTTGCATCCTCAGCAAGCACCCCCACTCTCTCAAAAGCCAGCAAACCTAGTGAATCCTGCAAGCCGGCAGTGCCTCTCCTTCTTCAGGGAGTCCACCTTATTAGAATACCACCACCACTACGCAGCCTGATTCTCTCTTATGCTGTCACATTTTAAACTGCATTCTGCTGAGTGCCCCTGCTCAAAAGCCCACATAGCAATGCACCTCTTTTTTTTCCTCTCAGCTTGCTCAATCTCTGATGCACTGAAACCCCTGCGCTGAAGTTTCATCAGTAAATTTCCCTCTTCCTTGCCTGACTCAGATACTGCCAGCTCCACAGCTGAGCCGATCCCTTTCTGCTTACACAGTATACAATGAAATGCAGTTTTGTAAAGGGGGAAAACTGTACAAAGTATCCTATCACAAAACGTATGAGAAGGGAAACTGTAAGGTACTGAAAAGTACTGAAACCAAACACAGACACAGTAAACTAATAACCAGCATTTGTCAATGCCAAATGTTTGCTTGCTGGTATTGGCATTGGTACTGTATGGGTTAAAGAGATGTATAATAGGAATGGCAGTGAGGTATTTAACTAATGCCAACCCCCAACCCCACCCTGCAGAAACTGACAGGTATTGGGATGTGTCTTTGAGTCATCGGCCATAACACTCATGCAGTATAACCTAGAGGTTAGAGGAATGAGGTGTGAACAAGCTTGGTACATCCAGCAGACCAGACCAAAGTTTGATTCTCCTAGCCTCCATTCATACTGTGTAACTCTGAGCAAGTCACTTAACTGTCCAGTGCTCCCAGGTCACCCTTGAAAACAGGCACTTGTGCCTAGTGGGCCTTACCCAGCTACCAAACACTAAAATAAAAAAATAAATAAATAAAATTCCACCTCATCCCACCCTGCAAACCCTGAAAGGTGTCATGGTGTGCCTTGGGGTCTTTGGCCCCTATACTCATCCCATTCCATAAGGAAGTAAGTTGAGATGGGAGCAGTATAGGAGAATGGGGTGAATGTTAGGGCTGAAAACCCCAATGCACACCTTGATGCCTGTCAGTGGCTGCAGGGTGGGGTGAGGTGGAATGACATGAGCATTATGGCCGATGACCCCAAACCACACTCCGATGCCTGTCAGTCTGTACTGGGGTGTTACAGTTGGAAACCCTAATGCCCCAGGCATTTGTTGAAATTTTCACAGCAAATTTTTAACTTGGGTTTGTGGGAACCCACACCATGAACAGAAGCACTATCATTTCATTACTCGATCCCGAAAGGTGATTTTGCATAGTGAATGCACCATTCGGTGCAACAGGTATGAAAAGACATTTTGGGCATGATGTTAAAAATTATATCTGTAATGATCATGAGGGGGTGTGAGAAAATGGCAATGTTGAAAATCTGGAGTGAAAATATGAAAAAGTGGCAAAGTTAAGAGCATGCATAGAAATTGCAAAACACACGCTCATAATGTAGTAATTTTTTGGACATTTTTCACAAACTTTTTAACATGGGCCAGTCTGGTGGTGTTGAGGGATGAGGCACTGGATGCCTTACCTCACACTACACTGGCAACCCGTGTTCAGGAATGAGCATGGGCCGACATGGGTCGGCAGGGGAGGAGAAGGATTGACTGTCCGATGGACTGCTCTCCTTCTCCAGGAGACTTCAATAGTCGGTGCCTGTTTGGCCCCTGGTGCAGGCTGGGGAACAGGGTGCTGTGCTGCAATATGGGGAAGAGCTGGGGCAGACACCTGGAGGAAGCATGTGTGGATGCGTGCACTCTCCTCCGCCGAGATCTTTGCACTCCACCAACTCTACGGTGAAAACCAGAAAAGGAATGGCATCCTGGTTAAGCGGCATGATGGCCATCTGATGAACACCAACTCTGGGGGCGTTGACTGAATCTGGATCCAGACAGGGTGGGCAAGTTGGGGGCTCCCCACCACCCCGCTGCATGGGGTAAGTCACAGGGGACAAAAGGCGTGAGAGCCCTTAGGGAATGCAGATGGACGGATGATGGCCAGAGTCCCGAGGGTTTGCCAGAATAAGGGAGCAGACCAAGTATGCCAGGAGGAAGAAAGTAATAGTAATAGTAAAAAAACTTTTCAACATGGCCTTTTTGGGACCTCCCCTAATGAAAAATGGCACTGTGATTTCATTAATCTGTCCCAAAAAATGATTTTAAACAGTGACTGCACCATTCTACGCCACAGCTATGAAAACATGTTTTGGGCAGGATGCAAAAAATGACAGCTGTACTGTTCAAAAGGAGGTATGAAAAAATGGCAATGTTAGAAATTTTGAATGAAAATGTAAAACATTGGAGAAGTTACGAGTGTGCGTACAAACTGCACAATGTACGCTTGAGATGCAGTCATTTTTTGGAGTTTTTCACCAAACTTGCAACATGGGCTTTTCGGGACCCCACCTCATGAACAGTGGCACTGTCATTTTGTTAATCGGTCCTGAAAAGTGATTCCATGCAGCGACCACAAAATCACCTTTTGGGACTGGAGAAAGAAATGACAGTGCCAGTGCTCATGAGGTGGGGTCCCAAGAACACTATGTTGAAAATTTGGGACCAAAACTCTAAAAATTGGCTGAGAAATCAACCTAAATTGAAAATCCCCCATTCACTGGCATTATAGGGCTTACCGTAACTTCTTCAGTTCCCGGTTGGTCTTTGAAGAGTGCAGACATGTTCCCAGTCCACAGAAGATCACTGCTTCTGAACTTCAGAGGTAAGTATGGGTGAGGGGGGTGCAGGGAGGTGGGGTGCACAGAGGGAGGGTGCAGGTTAGGGGAGGGAGCTGTTGGGAATTACAAGAGACTGTTTTCTTTTTTACAGGTGAAATATTACAAAATGGATTTTGGCACACTGGGGTGGGTTCCCAGTGTGCCACAACAGTGGGGGGGGGGTCATGCAGACACTGGGATTGGGCACCCTGTTGTCGGCAAAAGATATATTTGGACTTGGGAGCGCATGCCAACACAGTGATTGGGCACCCCAATGTTGGTTTAGGGGGGGACTGTGTGGTGGGCAGCAGGAGCCACCAATTGTGCAAAGCAGTGGCGTGGCTCATTTAGTTATTCCACCAGGAAAGGCCCACTGAGCAAACAAGTTGCTTGTATGTCCAGTCATGCTCATTACTGTGCACTGTAATGAGCATGGCTGGAATGTGCCTGGTTGCCGGGAAGGGGGGTAAGAGATCTGTCACTGCAATGATGAAACTGTTTGTGATTGGAGTTGCAGATTTCTTTCAAGTCCGGTGCTTGCTCTGAAACTGCCATCATCGGTAGCTTACCTATTGATTGGTGGCCAAGGGATGCACCCCTGAAAGCATTTGTTGGATTGGCCAAATGCTGCCTCACATCTGCAATACTCCACTAACCTCAATATGTTTCTTGTGTGCTGCGTGCACAAGCAAACATGAACAGGGGTCTTATATGCACCTGCTCCCTCCAGTGAAAATTCAACCACTCAAGGGACTATTTTACAGAAGCTGTTATTTTTTTCATCAATGTTATTAATATTTGTACTTCTTTTTCTTAATGAAATTATTATTAAAAAAATAAGTTGATGCCTATTTTCTAAGCAAAATATTACCGTCAAGAGTAGGTGTTATTGGTAAAACTGGACCTTACAGTGGTTATAAGGCACTCCGCCTGCAGCGCCAGACCTCATTATGTCCCTGGGCAATCTGGTATTGCCCAATACCACCCACCCTGATAGGTATTATTTCTTGCTTAATCATTATTAAAAAAAATACAATCTCTAAGAATAATAGAGTCTAAGAAGTAGTCAGCAGGCTACTTGTTTAGGAGTAAATGATTACTAAATAAGGTTTAGAAATAGAACTGCAATGCTCTTGAAAGTACATTTTTTTAATACTACTGAATCATAAATGAAGATTACAGTCAGTCAAGTAGTTAACTGATTTGAATTAGCCAATCAAGGATAGGTAATTTTCCATACATTTCAGTCGTACTAAGCAAGGGGGCAGCTAAAACAACCAACAACATCAATTAATTTTAGAGAAGGTAAGTAATCACATAATGTGGGTTTTTACCTAGAAATAATATGATACAAAAAGATTGACCACGTCCCTTTCAAAGTCTACTTATTTTCTAGAAGACAGTCAGTAAACTACATTTTCCAGAACTACTTCCTGTTCCTGTCCAGACTGAACTGTTGCTGTTAGTCTCCATTTTATAGACCAAGTTAGTGTTGCAGTTAAATTTACACGTATGAGGTAAGTGTTCATGTTTAAATAGAAAAGTGCATCATTTTAACTCCATGAAATATTAAATACAGTAAGGGGGAAATTACTCAGGTTTTAAGTGATATGCTGTTTTAATTGTGAATATGTTGTGAAGAAATGTTCTCTGCTCTGAACTCTTGGCAAACCCTTTGAAAAGTCTGTAAAATACACAATTCATTTTCAATCAAATCACTCCTTAAGGTACCTAGTATGCATTGTGCCTCTAGATTACATTTTATTTGTGGCATTTGTACTGATTTAGTTACTTTAAAGTTGTAATGTCGGTGGGGGGGGAAGAGTTACAGAGCTGCAGGAAGATACTCAGATTGCATTTCCTGTGTGCATATCCATCCAGTAGCCTATGTATCTATATTTACTGAGAAAAGACTTTACAGGTTTTTTTTTTATCTGTAATCTGGAGTAAGCTGCAGACCGATAAAGGAAAATGTATGTTCTGCAGATGTGTGTGAGTGTGTTCTGCTTATTGCATTTAATATTTTATTTGATTAAAACATTTGCTTATGTTAATCTGTTAAACAGTAATGCTGGGATCAGTGCACTTTTTTTCTTTTGAGTAATTTTCCTGTTTTTTGAAAACCATGCCTCTTAACTGATTCTTTGAATCCATGTTGCTGTGTATTTTAAAGGTGCTCATGAATTTATATTTTGTATGATAGTGTCTTGCATTTTATTTATACTATATTGAGAAGTATGGGGTCCATGGTTGCAGAAGGATGCTCTGGGGATGGGGGGTCTACTTGCAGGGAGGAGGTTCTGCTCTGGAGGGAGGTTGAGTCCAGCTCCTGGGATGGGTGATTATCTGGGTGTCCAACTCCAGGGAGGGTGCTCAACTTGGGGAGGAGGGCAGGTCCATGAGGTGGGAATGAACACTGGGGTTCCAGCTGCAAGAAGGTTTGTCTGCTGGGAAGGCTGGTCCAGGGATGAAAGAGTGAGCCAGTAGCAGGGAGTGTGGCTGGGGGGGGGGGCTAGTTCAGGGATGGAAGTGAGGTCCAGCTGCAGGATGTGTGGTTGGACTGTGAGGCTGCTACAGGGCTTGGGGCGGGTCCAGCCATAGGTAGAGTGGTTGGCTGGATGAGTGCTAGTCCACGGGCTTGGAGGGGAGCAGCTTCAGAAAAGTGGTCTGTTGGAGTGGAGGCTTGGGGGGTGCTCCAGCTCCAGCTGTATGGCATGTATTTGGAGGCTTGTCCCAGTGCAAGAAGGGTGGTCATCTGGGGAAGATGCGGGTCTGGAGCCTGTGTGGTGCTCTGGCTCCAGTAAGGGTGCTCATCATGGGAGTGGCTAGGGCAAGAAGGGTTGTTCAACTGCATGGAGGATAGCCTGGTGCCTGGAAGGGTGATCTAGCAGAGAGAAAGGTGTTTTTTTTTGGGGGGGGGAGGCTGATTCGAGCACTGGATGGTGAAGGTGGTGGTCAAACTGGAATTTTAGGATATATAACTGAAATTGTTAGGATATATGATGGGAGACCTTGATTTTGTGGGATGAACACAAGTGTCAGTCAGTAGTTCATCCATTAGTGTAAATATTTTCATTCTATGCTCCTCAACTGGTAAGGCTGGTACTGCTGGCTCCACATATGCACTCCCCTCATCACAGTGTCATGTGCATTGCTACCACCTTGCTGTTCCACATACACTTCTGCCACATCACTGTGCTATGTGTACTGCCAGCACAGTGCATTTCACATGCACTGTCAACTTTGCATCATGTGCACTGCAGGCACATATGCATTAGCACCACCTCACTGTTACACTACCGACACTGCACTGTGTCACATGCACCACCATCTCTTTGTGGTGCCATGTGCCCTACTTACTCCATGCTGTGCCACTTTCTCTTCAACACCACACAGTGACTCATGTATTGTCATCACTGCACTGCCAACTCTGTGCCATGTGCACTGTCATCACCACACAGTGCCACTTGCACAGACACCACTTGCTGTTCTGTGTACAATGCCACCACTTGCATGTGCCACATGCCGTGCTGATGCCACACTGAGCCATTTGCACTGCTATCAATATTTCATGCCATGTGCACTGACAACTTCGCTCAAACCGTACCTGTTGTTGACCATTGCTGGGCCCTTGCTTGTAGGCCCTGGGCTAGAGGTTGGGGCATCTGTGGCATCAGTTATTTTCATCCACTCACCCCTGAAGGCCTAAGTATTGATACATGCCCTGTAGGTCAGGTAGTATCCATGGACAGCAGAATTAAGGCATATTATGTTAAAATGATTGAATCAAAATGAAGGTCTACACTTTAAGGCTATGGCCTGGCTAGTCCCCCTAACCAGTTCACAATGACACCAAGTTTCAACCCAGTTTTAAAACTGAGAGGGTATGTGTCATTTCCAGTGTCATATCCTGAGCCAGTGACCATGGTGGGATTTGAACTAGGGATCACTGGACTTGTGTATGCAGTATGTATGTTCTCCCTGTAGCTCTTTTACTTCTCTGGAACTCTGTCTGTACTCTTGGTTTTCCTTTTTCCTTCTAACAATCCTTTTTTCCTTTATTTCTGCAGGTTTCAGAGGACAATGACCCTGGTCTGACAGGACACAGACTACTTACACATCAGATAAGTATTGTTTATGTTTGACCTTCCCTGTTGATCTCATTTTGTCCTTGAAGCACGGTGGATCCTTTGTGATCCCGTGGATATTCTTTTTTTCATGGGTATGACTGGATATCACTCCAAGACACCCATCTCAGGCTCTCCAGGACCCAAGTAAGAGACCTCATGTCTGTGCTAGTCTGGCAAGCTGTAATGATGATGCCTCAATTGTGCCTTGCCTGTCTCCTGCACCCTTTGCATTGTCTATGCCCATGAGTCACATATCCTGTTAATACATTTGCAGTGGAACATCCAGACTCAAAATGCCAGAAGCAGCAGGAATGCAACAAGCAGATTACAGGTGTATTCAGGTTCCCACATGGCATTTCCTAACTCTGCAGGAAGAACTGTTCTGAACTAAAACAGATATGTCAGTTAAAGGGGATTTCCTTTACAGTGCCAACATAAATGTGTGGGGACAGCCCTGAGTAAGTTATTAAGGATGTTAAGTCTTCGCCTCCCTCCCAGGTTTAGCTCATATTCCAAGGTTCAGAAGGTCTGACATTTCTCAATGATAAAGGCCAGCAGAAGCTGATTTTTCACCATAGTGCAGATGTAGCCCCTTGAGGTAAAACATGGACTGGGTAGTAGGCAAGCTTTCTCTTTATGACCCTTTTGAAGATCAGGATGGCATAATGCCAGGAGGCTGAGACACCCACTGGAAGAGGTGCTGTGTGTTGCTGCTCCAGGTGCACTGAGGTGGTTGAGTAGGCTAACACGCTGATAGGGACCCTTGTTTATGCTGGAATGCTGTCTCCGAGAGGGTTTGCAGGCTATCGGTAGAGACCCATGAAATTCTTTTTATTTTTTATCATTTTTATCTTTATTTTTCTGGAATTTCTTGTTATTTCTTTTTGTTCATTAAAAATGTTGTATTATTTCTCGTTATCACATTTACATTCATAAACTACTTCAAAATGACCTTATACACTAGAAATCACATTCCTAGGATACTACACTGTATTACACAAGATTATGCTATGGTCTTGAAAGGTTTTGTGAATTAAACGAATTGTCGTTTCTTTGTGGACCGTCTCTCTGGTAACAATGGAGACTAAACAACAACTGCTGCAAGCATTTATTTAGTTTTTGTCCCCCCAAAAAGCAATTTTTTTACTTTATTCATGTGTTTATATGTTGAATTTCTTGTTATTTCTTTTTATACCTTGAATTTCTTGTTATTTCTTATTTAAGAAAAACACGGGTCTCTAGCTATGGGCCAAGCCAGGATTGGCACCTAGGTCCAGGGCAAAAATGCATCATTTTTGTCCAGCAGGAAAGAGGTTGGCCTTTGGCAGGTTAGGGAAGAGTAGAGCTGTTGCAGGCATGCGGGGGCAGATTAGGTATTATAGAATGGGCACGAAAGAAATCACAGAATGCAGCATTCTGATTGGTTGGCTGGCACCTTCCCACCATTGTAAATCCACTAGTGTACCCACTGGAAAAGGTGCCAGCCAACCTCATCCCATTCAACCAATAAAAATATCCCTTCGAGCCCCCACAGCACCTGAACTCACCGCCATATTGAACGCCGCTACAAAGACGCTACCGCGGTAAATTTAAAACAAATATGACTTCGACATTTACACTGTAAGACGAAAACGAGTTACAAAACATTTTCAGCAAGGAAAATGACTTCTCCGACACAAAAACCACCTCCTCAAACCCCACAGCAAATATAATAAAACCACGTAACAGTCCGGTACTCCCCCCCCCAAATCCTACACAGGCAACGGTACAAACCAAACGCCCAGAAACTGGCAAGACATACCTGGGAAATTCTGCAATCTGCCTCCGGTGATCCCAGTACATCAGCAATTGCAGGTCCCTGCAAGAAAGTAGCAGTGGAAATCTGCGAGCCTCCTGCACATGCGCAGAACTCACAAAAAAATCCGACCACTACCACTGCGGTGAAAAACAAACGAGCAGCAACTTTTAAAACAAAGGGATGTTTTAAATATTTTTTTTGTTAAAAAAAAAACAAGCAGGACCTTTGTATAATAGCAATATACCCCTCCAGGTAGTGGGTATACCGGTGGATTTACCACTACTGGTGTGGTTAAGTCCAACGGCTGCGCCTCGGGACCGAACCACACCAGCCGTGGTAAATCCACCAGTATACCCACACCTTCTCGGGGTATATTGCTATAGTATCACAGAGATTAGGTAGTATCACAGAAAACAGACTCAACAGAATCAGCCACCTCAACTTCTCCACTCACGTCAAGGCCATCTGCACCAAACTCACAATCCTCTATCAACACAAAGCCAGCCTTCCTCTGCCCACCCAATGCGAGCTTGTACTTAAAACAATCTTACAGCTGGACTATGCTGATGTTGTCTATGGAATGGCCCCAGCCTCTTCTCTCTCCAAACTACACGCCCTTCTCAACTACTTCTACTGCTTTGCCACTGCATTCCCCCTCCCCCACTCACTCATCACTGCCTCCTCTATGCACCACTCTCCCTGGCACCGATCTCCCATGGGGGAACAGTCCACAGTGCCTCCCTCATAGCAAAATATTGGTTTGGTTCCCTTCCCCCACCTCACTTCCTGTCTTACCCCAGCCAATTCCTCAAATTCCTTTTTGCCACAGGGATTCGCACACTTTCCACATCCCCCATCCTCACACTGCTATGCTACTGGCCAATCTACCTTTTCGTACTGTCTCTCTCTCTCTCTCCTGTGGAATAATCTTCCCTCTGACCTCTGCCTTGCCTCCCCCTTTCATCCTTTCAATGACTCCTCGGACTCCTCCCCACCTCTCACTGCCCCAAATGCTTCTAAAGACCCAGTATGCTCCTCCCTCTACCCCCTTAGCTCAACTCAAACTCTTCTTCCCTAGCCACTTCTGTGTTTCTCCACTTATACCTTTCTTCCCTAGCCCCCTGATCAGTGTTTCTTATATCATGCTGGCCTGAGTTGTCTTCCTCCTGGTCTCAAACCCACCACTGTTCAATCACGATCCCTGCACGAGGGGCCTCAAATGGTCTCAATATGTAATTGTTAGCCTGCTTAATGTGATCTTGCCTATATTCCTGTAAATATTCTTTGTATATATTGTAATTTGAAACCAATACTGTCCTTGTACATATTGTTTTAATCTACTCATTTTGTAACTCTGTTTCACTATTGTGTATACTTTCTACCCGGGTCGCACCTGGAAAAGAGCCTCGGCTCAGTGTGCCTTTCCCAGTCATCAGTTTTAAATAAATAAACAGACTCTGCATAAAGAATGCCAGCTGCATTGGGAGATGCTGAGGGTGCAGGTGCAGCAAGAGAGCAGAGGTATTGTGAGTGAAATATAGGCTACTGCTGTAGCTCTTACTGTGAGGAAAATACAGCAGGAAGTGCATGCGACTATTGTAACAGTTGGGCAAAGAATACACACAATTAGTATAATCATTATATTTAATATTATCCTGGTGTCTGTACACACATGCTTTCACTTCTCAAACAGGGAGCTCCATCTTTGGCCCTGAGGGAGGAAGGCAAGCAAGCAGGTGTTTCGTTGACTTTATCCAGGATTCACAACCCCCACATCAGCTTGTACCATCTGCAGGACCACACAACAGGAGAAAAGGCAGGAATTGCACTTCAACCAGTCCATGTAAATGCTCACAACACATATAATGCTATAGATTAGTAACTCTTTCGGTTCTTATTGCCATCCACAACATGGCACTGCACTCAATATACTTGCAACTGGAATAACTGAGGGGCACTGCCATTCTTGTCTTCTTTCTAGCTCTGTGCAGTCTGCCATGTGGCAGGGTAGGTTACAATAATAGCTTTTAAAAAATGATGCTCTGATCTCACTGCTCACGCATGCTGTTTATTTATATCAGAGCATGTGCATGTGGTTAGTGAGTATGGCAGCAAGCACAGGATCGTTAGGTGTGAGGGCATGCATGGGAGGCATGGAGTTGTGAGGTGTGACAGCGTGCATTTCGCTATAGGTCAGTGAATTTGACAGGGTGTGTAGAAACATAGAAACATAGAAGTTGACAGCAGATAAGGACCGCAAGGCCCATCCAATACGCCCATTTTTTTTCTTCATTATGAATATGCCATAGGCCTTTACTCTGTCAATGGCCTATTTATTCATACTCATCTGCATTGCTCCCTTATGCCTATCCCATGCCTCTTTGAAGCCCTGCACTGTATTCATAGCCACCACTTCCTGAGGTAGGCTGTTCCATGCATGCACCACTCTTTCTGTGAAAAAGAATTTCCTCACATTCTCCCTTAATCGGCCTCTCTCTAATCTCATTCTGTGTCCTCTTGTCTTGCTATTTTTCTTATGTTTAAACATGTTATACTTTTTCACCTTGTTAATTTCCTTAAGGTGTTTGAATGTTTTGATCATATCACCTATTTCCCTCCTTTGCTCAAGGGTATGCATATTGAGCTCCGTTAATCTGTCCTCATATGTTTTCTGATGCCATCCGTGCACCATTTTGGTTGCCCTTCTCAGGACTGGCTCCATTTTGTTAATGTCCTGTGCTGGCGCAGCCTCCAGTACTGCACGCAATACTCCAGATGGGGACTAACCACTGTCTTGTAAATGGGGATTATACCTCCTTCTTACAACTTGTGATACACCTACTAATACACCCAACATCCCTCTAGCCTTACCTACTGCTTTAGTTGTCTGCTTGGATGATTTCAGGTCATCTGTGAAGATGATGCCCAAGTCTCTTTCTTCCCTTGTGATTGCCAGCAACTTCCCTCCCAACCTATAGGTAGCTTCAGGGTTTCTCTTCCCTATGTGCATGATCTTGCACTTCTTTGCGTTAATCCCCAGTTGCCACTCTTCAGACCATTTTGGTAGTTTTTCCAGCGCTCTTCTCATTTTGCTCACCCCATCTGGATAATCTACTCTGTTGCAGATCTTGGTGTCATCTGTAAACAGCAAACCTTGTCCCTAAGTCCATCTGCAATGTCACTGATGAAGATATTGAAAAGGACTGGCCCCAGGACTGATCCCTGAGGTACCCCTCTTGTGACTTGCATCTCTTCTGACTGTATACCATTTACCACCTCTCTATTTTCTGCCCACCAACCAGTTTGCTGCCACCCAGTTGACCAACCTCTGACCCACACCAAGCCTACCCATCTTATTAATCAATCTTCTATATGGAACAGTATCAAAAGCTTTGCTGAAGTCAAAGTAGGTGACATCAGCTGCACCCCCTTGGTCCACCACTCTGGTTACCCAGTAAAAAAAATGTATGAGATTAGTTTGACAGTAGCTTCCTGTTGTAAACCCATGCTGTCTTGGATCCTGTGCTCCTATGGATTCCAGGTGTTGCACTATCCTTTCCTTAAGGAGTGCCTCCATAATCTTCCCCACTTCTGAGGTAAGACTGACCGGTCTGTAGTTCCCTGCCTCCTTCCTGCTACCACTCTTGTGGAGCAGGATCATATGAGCCCTTCTCCAGTCTTCTGAGACACCTCCTGTGCTCAGAGACTCACTAAACAGTTCTGCTAATGGCTCTGCTAGTTCCACCCTTAGCTCTTTTAATACCCTGGGATGTATGCCATCAGGTTCTATTGCCTTGTTCACACTGAGCTTATCGAGTTCTTGTAGGACCCTTTCTTTTGTGAAGGGACTTGTGCACATCTCCCTCCTCCCTGTGTCCATGGTGCTGAGCTGTGGGCCCTGCCCTACCTTCTCCTCAGTAAATACTGGGGGATGATGGGAGTGATAGTGTATGTGGTCATAGAAACATAGACTTTGACAGCAGGTAAGGACCAGTTGGTCAATCCAGTCTGCCAATTTCCCTACCTATTGGATAAGCTGCAGATCCTAGTTAACAAACAGCCTACTTCCTCCTACCCTCCCCCCCAAAATTGCCTTATGTCTGTCACATGCATTCTTGAATTCCCCCACAACATAGATCATTGGGTGTGACAGTGTGAATGGAGTCATGTGGTCAGTTGGTGAACGTGACAGCATTCATGAAGGTATGGAATCATGAGCTGTGGGACTGGTGGATGTGATGGGAGTATGGGACTGTGGGGTATGACAGCCTACATGATGTTATAGGGTTTTTGGTATGACAACTTGCATGGGGTTCAATCAAGCAATCAATCAATCAATCAATCAAACTTTATTTAACCTTGCAAATACATCATTGAGCAAGCTCATTTTCAAGATGGTCCTGGACATAAAGGACAAATTTGTTTACAATACACAACAGTACATAATACAGCATATAATAATAGAAGGAGTAATAGGATACACAATCAGCACAAACTATAATAAAACATGTACGGCAAGTACAAAAACATAACATTTAGAGTGTGGCCTATACTGTCTGAGCAGTGTCAGTGGCTCAGTAGGTAGCACAGTCACCTCTGAGGCCGGGAGATCAGAGGGCTGTGGGTTCAGTTCCCACATCTGGCACTTGGGTTAATATCCCAGTACTGACACTGTAATGCAGCATGAGAGGGGTGCTGCATTTCTGAGGTGCCGTCTTTCGGATGAGACGTTAAACCGAGGTCCCATCTGCCTGGATTGGTGGTAGTTCAGGTGGATGTTAAAGATCCCATAGCACTTATCGAAAAGAGTAGGGGAATTTTTTATTGAAAGAATACACAACAATCATAATGACACATTCCGTTTTAACAATTTGTCCAACACACTTATTTACAAACATTGTACAAAAGAAAAAATATAAAGTACTCCCTTCAATATCTTCCCCCAAAACACTCCAAGACAATATTTGAAAAAGAACATATACAAAAATTCACCATAAACCCTATACACCATAGCCAGTTATCCCCCCTTTTCATCTTAACCATACAATTTGTTTCCAAAAATCCTGAAAGATATCGGTCTCTAGCTTGCACTGTTCATATAATTTCTGTTTACCCACTGCTAATTCAATACGACTAAAAAGAACATTATTAGGCAGAAGGGTATGTTGTAAGGAAAACTGACACCTTGCTTGCCATAGATAATACTTAATACAGGCAAATATCAGATTTAATGTACTTGGGTGGTATCTTCATAAAACCTGAATAGTCCCCCAGGACAAGACTCTGATAAGAAATATGAATCAAAAATCCCCATTCCCACCGTTTTGCCAATTCAAACCAAAAAGACTTAACATCGGACAAAGTAATAAAAAATGTTCCAAGGTTTCAATTTGATCTGAGCATCCTGGTCTAATACACATACGATCCTGAATCTGTTTGTGTTTTAAATTACCCCTGACTCCCAACCTCCCATGGCAACAGAGCCACAACACATCCCACATACTAGGGGGTATCCTATGATCCATCAAAAGTCTTAATGCTTGAGACAATTTCGTCGGGGTACACAAGGGAAAATCCACTTGGACGTAAAAAAAATTAAACATTATTTCTGCATAAAAGTCTTTCCTAGGAATGTCCTGCAATTGAGCTTTTCCTAATTTCCATTCCCGTAGTTTTCTGACTGAGGCATCCGCATAGGATGGGGCCAAAGCCATCTTACCTCTCATGGGAACTCCCCCTCCTTCCCAAAATGACATAAAGGGAGAAAAAAGCAATTGTGTCCAAGCCGACCATGGATGATCCTGAGGTTTAACCCTGGATTGAAAGGCCGCAATCATGAAAAAGGAATGAAAAAATACTACTGGATTTATCATCCCTAAACCCCCTTGATTCAGTTTTAAATAAGTAAAGGCTTTTAATCGATTCAACTGCTACCCACACCATTTGAAAAACACACTATACAATCTAGTTTCTAAAGCAACCGGAACTGGAAAAATTGCGGCCACATGTAAAAAAATAGGTAATAAGAACTTTTTAATAATCAAAACCCGCTTTTTTTTGGAAAAACCCCAGGATTTCCATTGCTGTACTTTTTTTTCTGCAATGACCAAAGCTTTTTCCCAGTTTAAAAAGGTTAAGTCCCCTTTACCAAAGTTTAACCCTAAAACGGAAATATTCTCCTTAACTATGATGCCTCCAATATTCTGACAAATCATATTTTCCCCAACCACCAGACAATTACATTTTTCTAAGTTTAGGCTGGTACCATTTAAAGTAGCTAGACTTTCAATTACTTTAATAGCCTGAACCCCTGAGTTAACATCAGCTACCAACAAACATATATCATCTGCATATGCAGATATTTTCTGGGCTTGTAAATTACAAGAGGGCGATAATCCCCGTATTGACCTGTTGTACTCAATTTCTCTCAATACTGGGTCTAATGCAAAGGCATATAGTAACGGGCTAATTGGGCAACCTTGTCTGACCCCCCGCTTCATCTGAATTTTGGAACCTACCACCGTGACATGCATACACAAGAAATTGCATCGTAATATAAGGAGGAACATATTGCACAAATATTTTGGAAACCCATATTTCAATAACACCTGAAAAAAAATCATGGGACACTGAATCAAAGGCTCTTGCCTGATCTAATGCCATAATAAAACCTGACAGTTTTCCTTGACGTCCAAATTCACATATATCCGTAACAATCTTAAATTTTGCTGAATTGATCTATGTGAATAGCACATGTTTGTGCCGGTGAAGCACCCTTAGCCACTTCTTGCAATCTTTTACACAGAATCGATGAAAGTATTTTGTAATCTGTATTCAATAGGCTAATTGGTCCCCAATTACCCAATTCTGTGACATCCCCTGACTTAAAGATAAATGTTAAAATAGCTAGATTAAATTTCAATTGCAAACCCATATTGTAAGATATCATTAAAACTTCTGTCAGAATACCACTCAGGTCATCTGCAAAGGTTTTGTAAAATTCATTGGTCAACCCGTCTATCGGTGATACCCCTACCTTTAAGGCACCTATTGCCCGTTGTACCTCCTGCAAAGCTATAGGCCGTTGCAGCATCTCTACTTCTATCTGAGAAATGGATGGAAGTGGGAAATGAAAAACATCTTCCCACCCCAGGGTGGGAACGAAACTGTTTCCAAATTGGGACACCACCTTCTCCTCTGCTATGACTAGCATTTCTGCCACGGATGATTTTAAATCTCCAACAGAATTTCTGAGCCCTGACATCATTCTTTTCTCAATCTTAGTCTTACATGCCTTATACGGGTCTTGAAAAGGTTGCTGTTGAGTACCAAATTTAAAACAGGCATGAATCGATGCAGCCCTGTGATATTGATAATTAGACATGTGCTTTTTTACCCGTTCAATTTGAGACTGAAGCTGTGCATCTTTACTTCTAGAAAGGGACTGTAATTTATAATATTGATTCCGAAATTCTAAGTATTGTAAATATTCCCTTGAACCTTTCTGTTTCCCATAAACTATAAAAAAATCCTTGAACGCCAACTTAGTATCCGACCACCAAGAAACCCAGTCTGAGAAAAATACTGCTACTGATTTACGGAAAACCATAAAGTTTTGAATTGAGCTAACAATCCTGCTTCAGTCAGCAACCGCATTCAACATCCATCTGCCCTGCAAAGCTGGAAAAGAGACTGGAATCTGTTGTAAGCCTACAATACTCCATAACACATTGTGATCAGAAAAATCATATGGAATCACTGAACACTCCACCAGGGTTAAATAATGAGACAGAAAAAAATAATCTATTCTCGTCTGAAAAGTTGCCCTCTCATAAGTATAACCCCCCTTTTTATGCAATTCCCTAAAAGCATCCTTTAACTTTGCAACCCCTATAGTTTGTGAAAGAGCATGTGAGTCACAATAAGTTTTTTGCTGGACACCGTCTCTTAACCGAACATCTAAACTGCAATTCATGTCTCCTCCCAAAGTATATTTTTTGATGAAAACAAATATGGTTTTACCAAATTAAACAAAGCTATTCTGCAGTTTTTCTTCGGGGCATAAGTGTTAATTAATCTAAAACACACTCCGTTCAAAAAACAATCTAAAAGCAATACTCTACCAGGCAGGATATCAATCAGCCTTGTCACCTGAACTGCTGTGCTAGAAAATAATATCCCTACCCCGTCAGCCACATCTTCCCCAAATGACCAGAAGGACGGGCCCTCCCACCATAGCTTTTCAATCTGAGACACCTCTGTCAAAGAAGAAAAATGAGTCTCCTGCAAAAAAATCACATCCGCTTTCAATTCTCTGCAATACTGTAATGTAATAAGCCGCCTCTTATAGCTCTTTAGGCTACAGCAATTGAGGGATACAATCCTTAAACAGGCCATATTACACTTTGGTCATCTGTTCATGACTTATCTTGTTTCCTCTTTCTTCCCTTTTTCTTCTTTCCTTCTAATACTTCTAACCCACCTCTTCTTCAATTTCCATGTTTAAACTCTCATCTGATTTTAACAAATCAGAAACTCCCTCCCCCTTCAAGTCTGCTAGAGCTGCAAAGGAATTCTGAATCAAACACCCCCCTTCCTACGACTACTTGCTCTCGTCACCCTCCGTGGAGTCTGAAAAGGAATTTCCTTCTCTGGTTCCCCGGCCAGGTCATCCGTGCTTTTAGTCAAGGTATCTGCTATAGAAATGGGGGACTACATGCTGTGACAAAGTTGACCCAGTGAATCTTATTTCACGAATAGGAGACTCTGATATTTCTAGAGTCTGACACTCTTCAGTTTCCCTTCTTACTATGGTTCCTTTACTTGTACGTGGGATTGAGTAGGCTCCCCTCATTGGGCCTGAGAAATCAGATCTTCTTATTCAATCCTCCTTGCCTATTCTGCTCCGCCCAAGGACACTGGTGGTAGGCATGACCTACATCATCACATAAATTACATTTGAATTCATTCCTACATACTTCACTGTCATGGTCCAATTCGCCACATAAAGCACATTTCACTCTATCACATGCACTGCTCAAATGCCTACGACTACCACATCTATAGCACACTTTTGGCTGGCCTGGGTAGAAACAAACACCACGATCTCTCCCCAAAAAGAAGCTATTTGGGACATGTTGAATTTCATTATGCACCACAAACAATTTAACTTTAAATTTCCATGCCCCAGTCCAAATGTTTTCAGAGTCCAGGATAGGTTCTGGTGAGCCTAATACCTCACATTTCTGTTTTAACCAAAAAACAATGTCCCCCACATTCACTCCCTCATTCCTAAACATCACATTAACTATTTTAAACACCGGTTTCGTAATTGGAATGGCTAAAAAAGGTGTCCATAAGGGTAACATCTTACAACTATCATATCTATGCCAAAACTTTTCAAGACTAGCCATTAGTTTAAAGCTGATATCAAAGTATCCTCCCACGAATGTTAATTAACGCATAAATATCTGATGGTAAAAGTTCATAGAGTCCATCAATAATTTTCTAGCTACATACATCCGGTCCGGTGCTCAGGTAGACCTCCCTCTATACTGTATTCGACTGCATTTCTTTCTTGGGGCTTGCTCTACTTTATTTCTTTTAAAGGTCCGAAAACGTGGGCCCTCCTTTCTTCCTGCTTTTCTGGCTCCAGTTCATGCACACTTTCAGCAGGAGAAATCCCCCCTCCTCTGCGTAACAGAAGTCCCCGCCTGGCCTAATGCCTGGTCCTGATCAATAAGTCCATCTGGGGCCAAAGACTCACCGTCCACTGTAGGTCCTTGCGATGCCTCCGTTGCTCCTGAAGAGAAGGACAGCCACTCTGAGTCTGGAACCCAACTCCCATCTGCCCGCCTGACCCATCCTGCTTGGGATAGGGCTGATTCTTCCGACCAGCTAGTGCTAGGCCCCGTCTCCTGGTCCGTACCTCCAGTCCCACACTCAAAGCCGGCCGACTTCGTTCTTTCCTCTACTCGATAGCTACTCTCGCGATACCCAAGACTTCCTCCTTTCCTCTGGGTTCTCGCTGATCCATGGCACTTACACCCCCTCGTGCATCGAAAGCACCTCTTCCTCCCGTCTGCTCACCATCTCGTCTCCGCCTCCACCACTACTTCCTGCCATCATCAGCCTTGGGAATAACTCCCACAGATTTTCCTGAGACCCACATCCATACCAGTCTCGCTCAACAAACTCCGATACAGGCCTCGCCTGTACATCCTCCGTAAGCACAGTTGTCTAAATACAGGAGTCTGTATTTCCTCCGATGCCTCTGTCTCCATTCCTCCGACCAGAGCCTCCGAGCTCCTCACTGCATCTGGCCGTGCAGCCATCACCTAGGTCAGCAGCACCCCTACTGACCAAGACGCAGCAACGCCTCAGAGTAGGGGAATTTCCCTGGTGTCCTGGCCAAATTTCCCTCATTCACTAAAAATACCACCAACAGCTTAATCTGGTTCAAGGTCAGTTGGCATTCATCTGTATCCCCCCTCCGGTTGTGCCTGAAAATAGGCAGGATTTGTCTAGTGTACTTACCCAGTCAACAAAAGCTAAATAAATAATAAATACTAGTCTAGATTTGTAGAGTACAAAGGGGGAGAGGGACAGGGAGGTGGGCAAGTGAGGAGGGGTAACATACATATAGGGGAGAGGGGAGAAGGAAAGCTACTTGATGAAGCCCCCCAAGGAAGTTACCAAGTGGAAGAAGGAAGGAAAGGGGGCTACCATAGAAGATTGCTGGCCAACAAGGGGAATAAGAAGGCCAAGGATCCGGAAGATTAGGGGACTACCCAGACGGGGGGAAGTGCTTACCTGAAGCAGTCAAACACTGTTTTCAGACATCTGTTAAGCAGTTGTCTGACCATATAGAGGCTAGGCAGAAAGGAGAGTTTAAGTACTTTTTGCAAGTTATTCCAAAACACTGGTAGGAAACAGCTAATGGCAGAAGAGCTGAGACATGTCCTTGTCTGAGGAACCTTGAAAAAGAGAAGGAAGGCGTTCCTTAGTCCGTAGGCACATTTTGAAGATTCAAACAGGGACCACAGAAAAAGTGGTGGCAAGGCCGGATATATTTAAGAAACAATAGTTAGTGAGGAAATTCCTCAGAGACACTGACAATCTAGAGACCATAAGGGATAGCTTAACCAGAGAGTCTCTAGGTTGGCAGTGTCTCTGAGAATTTCCTCACTAACTATTGTTTCTTGAATATATACGGCCATGCCACCACTTTTTCTGTGGTCTCTACTTTTAGAGCAAACACTATAACCTTGGATATTTTTATCCCCAGGGTGATTTGCATCCCACCAGGTCTCTGTGACAAGGGCAATCTGGATGTTGTTGGTGACAAGAAAGAGTTTAAATTCATCAGACTTGTTAGTTAGACTTCTGGCATTTATTAATACCCTGTTCCAACCATAATGTTTGATTCTGAGAAAGCTGTTGTTTATATTAATTGGGTTCCTGGAGATGCAGTAAGCCCCCCCTCCCCCCGATTCAGTTTAAATGGAATTTTAAGACTTCATTAATGTTTTTCCCCATAACCCTGATACCAAGGTGATTGAGGTGCAAATCATTCCCTTTTTTTCTGACATTAATATTTTATTATTTTCCAGCACAAACAGAGAGACAGGACACTGATACAAGAATAACAAGACTACAAATACAGACAAGATAACAGAAACAGGGAGAATAGTGACATGTCCCCACCCCCTTAACCCCCCCAATCATCCCCTTTGTAAAGTGCTAAATTTTTAAATGTGAAGGAATTGTCCATGAAACCAATGTTTTCAGATAAGCAATATTGTCTAAGCCAGTTATTTAGTTTTTGAACATGATAATTTTTATGTAACTGTTTCCCAAAAGTGGGCAAGACCCCAGACAATATCATTTCACCTCCCTTGTTTTTGATCATTTTGACTATCTTTTTGCAGTCTTCTTGAGTGTCATTCATAGTACATGAAGAAAGGTTATTTACCCCCACGTGTAAGAGAACGAAGGGTTTGTTGGTGTTCTCAAGTAAGCCATCCAATAAGACCACGATGTCTCTAGTCCTTACCCTGGGGAGTGAACTAACTGTAGTGAAAGCTTTACGCCCTTCACAAACTATGGTATCAACTCCTCTTAAAGAAGTCTCCATAACTGCAATATCTCTAGGTAAATCTGGGGTATTATCAGGTTATGTAGATTCTGGGGGAACACTTGGGGGAGAGTAAACAATATCTGGTTGTTTGGTGATTTTTAAGTTGTTTTTTTTAGCAGATCCATCTGGATCTAGTGCCAAGGTTTTGAATTTGTTAGACAGAGTAATGGGCTGTATGTCATGCTTATGTAAACCATAAGGGGTAGATGTACTGGGTTCCAGTATTAACTTAGTGAGGGGGGACATGATTTTTAGATCATCTTTGTTAGCACATTTGGTGTACGTTATGCCCTAGCTGCTTCATCGCTAATCAAGGTTGCAGCATGAACTGCAAGCTCTCTGACTACATGGGCTAATACATCAGTATTCTAAGCAATCCTGCACATTAAGAACTATAAAAACTATGCAAGACATACAACTACTTGTGAGGAATAAGGATATCTGGGCCCAGATATTCAAACTGCGCCAGGATGTGGCGCAAGCTTGGGTGCAGCGCAACTTGGCTGCGCAGGGGTGTGGACTGGGCGATATTCAATGGAGCTGCACCATGGCTCAGAGCATTGAATATCACACCCTGCCACCCCTAGTGTGCATGGCACAGTGGCACTGCACCAGCGCAAGTGGCCAGAGGGAGCATGGGATGCACTACGCCAAGTTCCATTGCGCCATGCACAGCAACTGTGATATTCAAAACTTGACATGTAAATGGGGCCATAATGTATGCAAGGTGCAAATGGGGTCATTGCATGTCATTATAGCCATTGCATGCAGGTGCGCCGATCCCCTATGACTTGTGCCTGGCGCCCTGCCAGGCAGCAGCCGTCGGGGACCGTTGCCCCCTGCAGCCGGCAATGTGCTCCACAGCCCAATCATGTGCATTTGTATAAATAACCAAGAAATATGTCTTATATCCCTGGTGGTCCAGTGGACTAATGTCTGCCCAATCGCGGGCATTTGTCATAAAAAGGAAGAATTCCTCCACTATCACTGGTGGTCCAGTGGACCGCTGTATGCCCTATTGCGGGCATTTGTAATAATAAAAATTTATTCCCCCAATATCCCTGGTGGTCCAGTGGACCAATGTTTGCCCGATCATGGGCATTTGTAATTAGAAATAGAAATATGTCCTAAATCCCTGGTGGTCTAGGGTACCCTTCCTTATTATTGTGGTTCAATATTCCAGATATGCAAATGATTCATTCACATATCTGGAATGTAGTACAGCACAGACTGCACGCCGACGCCACGCTGTGAAACTAATAGGGCGTACAGCCCCACTGACAGTGTCAGTCGGTGGGCGGCGGGGTGGCAGGTGAGTGGGCTGCTGCTGCCCGCTGGCTGACCAGGGGGAGTGGGGCGGTGGGACTCAGTGGGCAGGTGGGAAGGGGGTACCCTAGACCACCAGGGATTTAGGACATATTTCTATTTCTAATTACAAATGCCCACGATTGGGCATACAGCGGTCCACTGGATCACCAGGGATAGTGGAGGAATTCATTTTTATTATTACAAATGCCCATGATCAGGCAGACAGCAGTCCACTGGACCACCAGGGATAGTGGAGGAATTCATTTTTATTATTACAAATGCCCACGATCAGGCAGGCAGTGGTCCACTGGACCACCAGGGATATAGGACAGAATTCATTTTTATTATTACAAATGCCCATGAACGGGCAGACAGCAGTCCACTGGACCACCAGGGATAGTGGAGGAATTCATTTTTATTATTAAAAATGCCTGTGGCTGGGTAGGCAGCAGTCTACTGGACCACCAGGGATATAGGACAGAATTCTTCTTTTCTTTTTTACAGATGCCCACAATTGGGCATGGGGGGTGCCGCTAGGTGCAGCCGGAGCTTAGGTAGCCACCCACAGGTGGCAGCTGGAGTGTTGCACCCTGCAATGCAGCAGCTCACCTGTGAGTGGCCATCAGTTGTTCCTCTTTTTTTTTTATCAACTTTGTGGTGGCACAGGTAGGGGCTACGCATGCATGGCTCTGCACATCCTGGGCTGAATATCGGGCTGTGCAGAGTATGCATGGGCATGCCTCCACTACCCGTGCCTGCATACATTACTGATGTGCTTTGGCACATCGGGATTTGTGCCGTGCACTTTTCCCTTTTGAATATCACGCCAGGGCGACCCTTTTGAATATCTGGGCCCTTGAAATTATCTTGGACACTCCACACCTTGACCAGGTAAAAGCTCATAACTAGTGTGATGCTTGGCCAGCTGGTTATGATTATTGTATGATATTTGTAATATAAAAATGTAGTATGTGATTGTCTCACATAAGACAGCCTGTGCTTCCATGGGTGCCACCCCCCCCGTTTCAGTGAAGCTACAGAATATGTAAACTGACCAGGAACCATTTAATTAATTGACTTCCTTCAGAATGGCATCTTATTACCTTTTTATGACATGCCTAGGCTTTTTGAAGTGCAAACCAAATGTGACTTTATGACTTCAGAAACAGGACATCATTAGGATGATTCCTGTTGTTTTTTTTAACACACTGGTGCCAGTATGGGATTGCTAAGTTCAAAGGAAACATGTGTAATTAATGAGTTATATATAGGAAATGTAATTTTTCTTCTGATGGCACCTTATTTAAAATACCTCCTAATAGGAAATCATTTTTTGAATTTTATATTCTAAAAGGAGGAGCTAGATGACTCAAAGATGGGGTGTAGAGACACAGAGTTTAAACTGATACTTATGTTCTGAAATGTTGAGCTGTATCATATTGGAACTCTAGAGAGACACAGCTCTCTGATCTAACTTTAAAATACACTTCCAGAGATAATACCTTAGATAGCAAACATCTAAATGTATTGTGGTAGGAGTTTTGCTTTGCAATTTTCCCTTGTTTTATGTGATTGCGAGCTCTTTGATATATTGTTCGGTGTTTACATTTTTCATATTTTTATCATATTTTAGTAAAGTACATTTTCTTAAGATACCGCCTGGGTGTATCTTCAAAGTTCTTTTTGCATGTGATGTAAACATGGTTAAGCCTGATAGCTGTTTGAAGGGCTTGCTGGTGTTACTAAACTGGAAAAAAAGGTAAGAATATACCTAAGGTCTCTTATAGAGTTTTAAGGGTTCATTTTGGATACCTGGTTAGGTGCCCTTAGGAGAAAGATATATTGCATCCCCCCAAAGAGAATATTATCTGAGCCTGTACATTTAGGTATGCTTGCATAAGGTTCTCAGTTTGAATCCCCCCAGAACTTGAGACTAAAGGTGATTCAGACCCAAAAGCAGACAGGAAGGTTGACCTGTCTGTTACCTGTTCACACTATTGTGCTCTGAGGTTGGCACTGTGGGAGCAGAGAGCCTGACCTGCTAAGTGCGTTTGTGACAGATTTGGATGGCAGCACTGCAATAAATTTGGTAACACAAGCTTTAACTGTTCAGTGTGTCAGCTTAATTCTGTACAGCTCACTTACCAAATAAGGCAGTGATTTATTTTTAAAAGAGAAAACAGAACAAAATCATTTTGCTTACAGTCAAAGTTCCTACCTGTTTTATTTTAAGTTAGGGTAGCCATAGTTAGGGAAGAAGATGGCTTCCAATGACAGTGTGCACTCTGCAGCCTACCTGAAGCAGTTGTGCAAGGAAGTAGGAGTCCTGCATCAGGGGAGAACCACCAAGCAGAACCTTGTGGGCATTCTGATGGCCACTGATGCCCAGAGTGTCGAGTCACAAACTGTAACTGTAAAGCAGCAAACTTTGAGTGTAGAGGGGCCAGTGCAGTGTCCAGATCCAGTGTGGAGGACAGCAGGGCCAGTGCAAGCCAAGGACCACAGCAGCAGGGGAAGGTCACCAGCATTCTGGAGCCAGAAGCAATCAGGCTGCAGACTGAGTTGCGCAGAATGGAGCTGGAGTTCCAGAAGGAAGCTGAACGAGAACGGCGAGAGGTGGAGTGAGAACGATGAGAAGTGGAGTGAGAGAAATGAGCTGCAGAGGAGAAGAGGGAGTGTGAACAGCGAGAAGTAGACTGAGAGGAGTGTGAGCGCCAGAGGCAACATGAACTGGAGAAGCTACAATTCTAACCACCAGCACCAGAGCAGGTGAGTGGCTTGGGTTTAACCGGAACTACAGGACTGGGTTAAATTCCAAATTGATAGCTGAATTTAAAGAGGGGGAGGATATGGATGCCTTTTTAAATTCCTATGAAAAAGTTTGTATACAGGCTAAAATTCCTAGAGGGTCCTGGAGCTTCCAGTTATCCCTGCTACTTACTGGGAAAGCTCAGGATGCATTAGGTCAAATGGACAATGACGACAGTAATGATTACAGCAAACTTAAAGCTGCACTTTAAAAAAGTTTGATTTAATTGCAGAAGCATACAGAGTTAAATTCTGTAAGCTCAATAGAAGCCCTGACATGAGCTATGAGGAGCTAGCCACGAAACAGTGTCAGTGTTTCAAATGTTGGTGGGAAGGAATTGAAGCAAACTCTGTAGATAAAATTGAAAATGCTATATTGTTAGAGCAGTTTTTTGTTGGCATGCCCGGCAGAGATGAAAAGCTGACTGGAGGACTGAGTTCCCAAAACAGTGCAAGAGGTTGCTGATCTTTCGGACCACTATGCCAAGAGCAGACCTGCTCTGAGAGTGAATGGGATGAGTGTGGCAGTGCTGAAAGTGAAAAGCACACCTTCAGGGCAGCTAAAACCCTCACTGCCTCCACCAAAACCAGTTAGCCCCAGGTTTCAATGAAAAGATTTCTCTGAGAAAAGAAATGAATGTTGGATTTGTAAAGAAACTGGGCATATTGCCAGACAGTGTCCCAAAAGGACAAGCAATATGCAAAATGGGGCTAGGAAAGAAGTGCGTTGTTTGTGTGTCCCTGGAAGCATGCCTGTGAACATGAGGGAACACATGCACCCAGTTGCTGTGAATGGAGTACAGACACAAGGGTTAAGGGACACAGGCGCATCCCTTTTGCTGGTAAAAGGGGAGCTGGTAGAGCATGGTCAGCTTATACCCAATAAATTTGTAACTGTACAAGGCTTCACTGGAGAGGAGAAAACATTGCCACTTGCTAGTGTTCTCCTAGACTGGGATGCAACTGTGCAACAGGTGGCTGTAGCCAAAACTTTAGCAGTTGACATCATCCTTGGCAAAAATCTCAAACAGGGGATGGTGTGTGCAGTTACCCGCAGCCAAGTGGGAAGGGGACATTGTAGTTCCCTGGATGCCATAGAAGCCATTATGGAAAGCACTGGGAGGATGGTTTCCCCAGCCTGTGTCTCCTGATCTGGAGACTAATAAAAAAGGTGGTAGAAATTTTCCAAGTAGCAGTTAACCACACAGCTATGGAGGGTTACTCCAAAGAAGGGGGGGTGACCCATTGTCAGAGGGTTAGGGATGACAATGATCCTGAGTGTCCTGATGCTAGTGCTAGGGACCCTAGTTTAGAGACTGAAGGTGACCTGGCCCATGCCTTGGGAATGTGTAAGGAGTTTGCAGCTGCTCAGAAAAGTGACACTAGTCTAGAGAAGCTGAGAGCTTGGGCAGACTCTGACGGAGCACAAGGAGGTGACGGAAACATAAAGTTTATTGGGAAAATGGACTGATGTATACTCAGGATGCTACGACAGAGGGAGAGGTGATAGGCAGGCAGCTTGTCATTCCCCCAGGGTACCATGAGCAGTTGCTCAAGATTGCACATGATATTCCCTTGTCTGGTCATCTGGTAATCACACGCACTATGCAGCTGTTGACCCAGAATTTCTATTGGCCCAACTTCACCCAGCAGGTGAAGGAGTATTGCAGGTCTGGTCACTGGTGCCAAGAAATAGGGGAGGAGGGTAAGAAAACCCAAGCCACCCTAATTCCATTGCCCATAGTGCAAGAGCCATTCCAGAGGGTGGGAATGGATATTGTGGGGCCTTTAAATACCCCAGCTCCTCCGGGAAGAGGTTCATCCTGACTGTGGTGGAGTATGCCACCCGGTATCCAGAGGCAGTCACCCTATCCTCACTGAGGACAGACAAGATGACAGATGCCTTAATTGGGATTTTCTCCCATGTTGGGTATCTGCAGGAAGTTATCACCAATCGAGGGAGTTCCTTCATGTCGGACCTGATGAAATGTTTGTGGGAGAAGTGTGGGGTGTTGCAGAGTCATATGACACCTTATCCCCACAAGCCAATGGGCTTGTGGAAAGATTTAATGGTACCCTGAAGTCAATGCTCCAGGTGTTTGCTGAACAGCATGGGAGGAACTAAGAGAAATACCTTCCCACTTGTTTGCATACAGGGAGGTGCCCCAAGAGTTGACAGGGTTTTCCCCCTTTGAGCTCTTATCTGGATGCTGGGTATGTGGGCCCCTAGACTGGATCTGGGAGGACTGGCAAGGCAAGCACACCACCCAGGGAGCTCCCATAGTGGATTACGTCCTTAGGTTTAGGGAAAGGCTGAAGGAGCTTATGGGGACAGCCCAGAGCCACCTGGCAGCTGCCCAACAGAAACTAAAAGTGTGGCATGACTGAAGAGCCAGGGCTCACTTGTACACAGTGGGTCAGGAAGTCATGGTCCTTATCCTGGTCCAGAAAGACAAGCTGCAGACTGAGTGGGCAGGACTGTACAAAGTAGTTAGAAAGGTAAATGACGTGAACTATATCATAGAGTTACCTGACAGAAGACATACAGAAAGAATGTACCATGTCAACATGATGAAGCCATATGCTAACAGGGCTGACATGGTGTTTGCAGTGTGTAGTCCTGGGTAGGGGACAGATGAAGGAGACCCCTTCTGGACTTGCTGGAAGAAAGGAAGTGGAAGTCCTCTGTGGAGGCAGTTAAATTGTCACCCCAGTTGGCTCTGGACAAGATCCAGTAAGTAAGGGAGGTTTTAGTAGACTTTGCCCCACTGTTTATTGCCAAGCCTGGACAAACCCCCTTAGTGATGCATGATGTAGAGACAGAGACACAGATGCCCATGGGGTGGACAGCATATCAGATGTCAATGGCTGTCCAAAAGGACATTAGGAGGGAGATGGAGGAAATGCTGGATTAGGGGTAATTCAGAGATCCCATAGCCCCTGGACCTCACCCACAGTCCTTATGCCCAAGCCAGATGGCTCTACTCATTTCTGTGTGGACTATCATGGACTGAATGCTGTCACGAAGTCATATGCCCACCCGATGCCCCAGACCGACGAACTCCTGGACAAGTTAGGAGGGGTGACATACCTTATGACTATTGATCTGACAATGGGGTATTGGCAGGTAGAGTTAACTGACAGAGCTAGGGAGAGGCTGGCCTTCATCACTCTGATAGGCTTATTTGAATTTAAAGTAATGCCTTTCGGAATGAAAAACTCCCCGGACACTTTCCAAAGGTTGGTGAACCAGGTGTTAAATGGTACTGAGGAGTACACCGTGGCATACCTGGATGACATTGCCATCTTTAATGCCAGCTGGGAGGAACACCTGTCTCACATTAGGGAAGTGCTAGGCAGGATACAGAGGGCCGGGCTCACAGTCAAAGTTGAGAAGTGCCAGGTGGCCATGGCTGAAGTGGCATATCTCAGTCATGGTGTAGGCCAGGGACAGCTCCGTCCTAACCAATTAAAAACAGGAGTGATCAAGGCATGGCCCAGACCAGAAATGCAGAAGCAGGTCAGGAGTTTTCTAGGGACAGCAGGGTACTATAGGAAATTTGTACCCAATTACAGTGCCCTGGCTGCTCCCCTATCTGACCCTGTAAAGAAAAGTATGCCTAAGAAAATGATGTGGTAACCAGCCTGTGAAAAAGACTTTACCACACTGAAGGAGGCACTGTGCAGTGCCACTGTATTGGCAAGTCCTGACTATAGCAGACCCTTTATAGTCCAGATTGATGCCTCAGATGTGAATATTGGGGCAGTACTGAGTCAGACATCCAACCAAGGGAAAGATCACCCCGTAATGTACCTGAGTAAAAAGTTACTTCCCAGGGAGCAGGCTTACTCTACTGTGGAAAAAGAGTGTCTTGCCATAGTGTAGTCCCTAAAGAAGTTAGAGCCATACTTATATGGGCATCATTTTGAGGTTCAAACTGACCACAACCCCCTTGTTTGGCTGACACAAATGGGAAAAACTAATGGTAGACTACTAAGATGGAGTCTTGCCTTGCAACGGTATGACATGACGATCTTACATAGGGCTGGAGCGACCTATCAAAACGCAGATGGCTTGTCGCATCTTTATAAGGAGTGAACTGACTTAGGGAGTACGTACCATGCAGGGGATAGAGCCCCCAAATTCAGTCTAGGTGGGGAGGATTGTGATGCTTGGCCAGCTGGTTATGATAATTGTATGGTATTTGTAATATAAAAATATAGTATGTGATTGTCTCACATAAGACAGCCTGTGCTTCCATGCACCCCCCCGGCAGGTTTCAGTGAAGCTACAGGATATGTAAACTGACCAGGAAACATTTAATTAACTGACTTCCTTCAGAATGGCATTTTATTACCTTTTTATGACATGCCTAAGCTTTTTGAAGAGCAAACCAAATGTGACTTTATGACTTCAGAAACAGGATATCATTAGACTGATTCCTGTTGGTCTTTTGAGCACATTGGTGCCAGTGTGGGATTGCTAAGTTCAAAGGAAACGTGTAATTAAGGAGTTATATATAGGAAATGTAATTTTTCTTCTGATGGCACCTTATTTAAAATACCTCCTAATAGGAAATCATTTTTTGAATTTTATATTCGAACAGGATGAGCTATACGACTCACAGATGGGGTGTGGAGACACAGAGTTTAAACTGATACTTGTGTCTGAAATGTTGAGCTATATCATCTTGGGACACTAGAGAGACACAGCTCTCTGATCTAACTTTAATATGCACTTCCAGAGTTAATACCTTAGATAGCAAACATCTAAATGTATTGTGGTAGAATTTTTGCTTTGTAAATTTCACTTGTTCTTTTGTGTGATTGTGAGCTCTTTGATATATTGTTCTGTGTTTTCATTTTTCATATTTTTATCATCTTTTAGTAAAGTACATTTTCTTAAGATACTGCCTGCATGTGTCTTCCAAGTTCTTTTTGCATGTGATGTATACATGGTTAAGTCTAACAGCTGTTTGAAGGGCATGATTGTGTTACTAAACTGGAAAAAGGTAAGAATATACCTATGGTCTCTTATAGAGTTTTAAGGGTTCATTTTGGATACCTGATTAGGTGCCCTTAGGTGAAAGATATATTGCATCCCCCGAAGAGAATATTATCTGAACCTGTACATTTGGGTGCGCTAGCATAAGGTTCTCAGTTTGAATCCCACCAGAACTTGAGACTAAAGGTGATTTAGACCCAAAAGCAGACAGGAAGGTTACCCTGTCTATTACCTGTTCACACTATTGCGCTTTGAGGTTGGCACTGTGGGAGCAGAGGGCCTGACCTGCTGGGTGTGTTTGTGACAGATTTGGTTGGCAGTGTTGCAATAAATTTGGTAACACAAGCTTTAACTGTTCAGTGTGTTAGCTTAATACTGTACAGCTCAATTGCAAAATAAGGCAGTGATTTATTTTTAAAAGAGAAAACAGAACAATATCATTTTACCTACAGTTAAAGTTCCTACTTGTTTTATTTTAAGGTAGGGTAGCCATAGTTAGGAAGAAGATGGCTTCCAATGACAGTGAGCACACTGCAGACTGCCTGAAGCAGTTGTGCAAGGAAGTAGGAGTCCTGTGGACACTCTGATGGCCGCTGATGCCCAGAATGTCGAGTCACAAACTGTGACTATAAAGCAACAGACCTTGGGTGTGGAGGGGCCAGTGGCCAGTGCAGTGTCCAGATCCAGTGTGGAGTACAGCAGGGCCAGTGCAAGCCAAGGGCCACAGCAACAGGGTAAGGTCACCAGCATTCTGGACCCAGAAGCAATCAGGCTGCAGATTGAGTTGTGCAGAATGGAGCTGGAGTTCCAGAGGGAGGCTGAATGAGACCGGTGAGAGGTGGAGCAAGAATGGTGAGAAACAGAGTGTGAGAAATGAGCTGCAGAGGAGAAGAGGGAGTGTGAACAGTGAGAAGCAGTCTGAGAGGAGTGTGAGCACCAGAGGCAACATGAACTGGAGAAGCTACAATTCCAATCACCAGAACCAGAGCAGGTAAGTGGCTTGGGTTTAACTGGAACTACAGGATTGGGTTAAATTCCAATTTGATAGCTGAATTTAAAGAGGGGGAGGATATGGATGCCTTTTTAAATTCCTATGAAAAAGTTTGTATTCAGGCAAAAATTCCTAGAGGGTCCTGGAGCTTCCAGCTATCCCCGCTATATACCGGGAAAGCTTGGGATGCATTGGGTCAAATGGACAATGACGACAGTAACGATTACAGCAAACTTAAAGCTGCACTTTATAAAAAGTTTGATTTAATTGCAGAAGCATACAGAGCTAAATTCCGTAAGCTCAGGAGAAGCCCTGACATGAGCTATGAGGAGCTAGCCACGAAACAGTGTCAGTGTTTCAAATATTGGTGGGAAGGAATCGAAGCAAACTCTGTTGATAAAATTGAAAATGCTATATTGTTAGAGCATTTTTTTTGGCAAGTCCAGCAGAGCTGAAAACCTGGCTGGAGAACTGAGATCCCAAAACAGTGCAAGAGGCTGCTGAACTCTCGGACCACTATACCTAGAGCAGACCTGCTCTGAGAGTGAATGGGGTGAATGTGGCAGTGCAGAAAGGGAAAAGTGCACCTTCAGGGCAGCTAAAACCCTCACTGTCTCCACCAAAACCAGTTAGCCCCAGGTTTAAAGAAAGGTTTCTCTGAGAAAAGAAATGATTATTGGGTTTGTAAAGAAACTGAACATATTGACAGACAGTGTCCCAAAAGGACAAGCAATATGCAAAATGGGGCTAGGAAAGAAGTGGTTTGTTTGTGTGTCCCTGGAAGCATGCCTGTGAACATGAGGGAACACATGCATCCAGTCACTGTGAATGGTGAACAGACAAAAGGGTTAAGGGACACAGGGTCATCCCTTAAGCTGGTAAAAGGGGAGCTGGTAGAGCCTGGTCAGCTTTTACCCAATAAATTTGTAATTGTACAAGGCTTCACTGGGGAGGAGAAACCATTGCCACTTGCTAGTGTTCTCCTAGACTGGGGTGCAACTGTGCAACAGGTGGCTGTAGCCAAAACTTTAGCAGTTGACATCATCCTTGGCAACAATCTCAAACAGGGGATGGTGTGTGCAGTTACCCGCAGCCAAGCAGGAAAGGGACATTGTAGTTCCCTGGACTCCATAGAAGCCATTGTGGAAGGCACTGGGAGGCTGGTTCCCCAGCCTGTTTCTCCTGATATTGAGACTAATGAAAAGGGGGTAGAAATTTCCCAAGTAGCAGTTAACTACACAGCTACGGAGGGTTACTCCGAAGAAGGAGGGGTGACCCATTGTCAGAGGGTTGGGATTGACAGTGATCCTGAGTGTCCTGATGCTAGTGCTAGGAACCCTAGTTTAGAGACTGAAGGGGACCTGTCCCATACCTTGGGAATGTGTAAGGAGTTTGCAGCTGCTCAGAAAAGTGACCCTAGTCTAGAGAAGCTGAGAGCTTGGGCAGACTCTGCCGGAGCACAGGGAGGTGACGGAAAACATAAAGTTTATTGGGAAAATGGACTGATGTATACTCAGGATGCTAAGACAGAGGGAGAGGTGATAGGCAGGCAGCTTGTCATTCCCCAGCGGTACCATGAGCAGTTGCTCAAGATCTATCTTTAAAACGCACTTTCAGAGGTAATACCTTAGATAGCAAACATCTAAATGTATTGTGGTAGGAGTTTTGCTTTGTAGTTTTCCCTTGTTCTTTTATGTAATCGTGAGCTCTGATATATTGTTCTGTGTTTACAATTTCATATTTTTATCATCTTTTAGTAAAGTACATTTTCTTAAGATACTGCTTGGGTGTGTCTTCCAAGTTCTGTTTGCATGTGATGTATACATGGTTAAGTCTGACAGCTGTTTGAAGGGCTCGATGGTGTTACTAAACTGGAAAAAGGTAAGAATATACCTAAGGTCTCTTACAGAGTTTCAAGAGTTCATTTTGGATACCTGGTTAGATGCCCTTAGGCAAAAGATATATTGTATCCCCCGAAGAGAATATTATCTGAGCCTGTACATTTGGGTACACTTTCATAAGATTCACAGTTTGAATCCCCCCAGAACTTGAGACTAAAGATGATTCGGACCTAAAAGCAGACAGGAGGGTTAACCCTGTCTGTTACCTGTTCACACTATTGTGCTCTGAGGTTGGCACAGTGGAGCAGAGGGCCTGATCTGCTGAGTGCATTTGTGACTAGAACAGGTCGGGAAGGCCTATCTATATGTCATGGCGCAGCAACCTCAGGCCACTGTGTGGGACCATGCATCGGTCGAAGCTATGTTCAGCCAGCTATTAAACCAAATGGCACAAGTAACATTGGCTTCCAACCATACAGCTAATGTGTTACAGTCCTTAGACTATTGTATGCTACGTAGTGAGGGGTGTCTAACCATAGTGAAGACCTGCTCACAGGGGCACACTGTGACCCTCCATGAGCAGCATCAGTTGATCTGCAAGCTGCAAGACAAAACTGATGACCTAGAGAATTGGTGGCGCAGAAACAACCTCTGATTCCTATGCTTTCCAAAGTGATCAGAAGGCAGAAACACAGAGAAATTCCTGCAAATAGCCCTGTCTGAACTCATGCCACTGGCTCTGGACTGTACACTACAAATAGAGAGGGTCCACTGCACCCTTGCTCCAGTACCAAAACCTTCTGACAAACCATACCTATCATTGCCCAGTTCTTGGACTATAGGCAAAAGGAAATGATTTTGGCTAAATCTCAGGACATCCGACAATTGTATTGGCAAAGCTGAAGCAGATCACGTGATGCAGAGCTCCAGGCAGCAGCACTGAAGCAGAGCTCCAGCACCTCGCCTCTTTATTAGATTATTATCAATAAAAATAACCTCCTGTAACAGTGATTGCAGTTATTCCTGCTTTTCTGGAAGGATAGTGACACGTTATTGAGGCAACTAGCTTTGTGATTGCTGTCATTGAGGGGATGGAATCAAATATGAAGCAGGCCCTGCCCAGGCATACTCTACCAACCTGTCCTGAGAAGTTACCGAAAAAGCAACGTGCTCAAGGGGCTAATGTCGGGAAAGTAACGCCCCCGCCTCCATTTGCTTCTCGGTTAACTGAGGATCGTTTTTTACAAGAGATGGTCTTGTTCCGAGAGACTATCTCCGATATTTCTACGGAGCTGAAGTCCCTATGTAGTGATTTCACTGGCCTTGCGAGAAGGATGGGGGATACCGAGGCCCGAATGGCTTCAGTCGAGAGGTGGAAAGAGAAAGCTGAGCCTGACTTAGCACATTTGCATCAGCAAATACAGAAACTACAGCTGAAATGTGAAGACCTAGAAGGCAGGAGTAGATGGAAGAATATAGTGATTCTTGGTTTGCCTGAACTGGAAAAGGGGCCGAATATTGGGGCCTTCCTACAAAGGTTCCTACAGAAAATAGTGGGCCTTTCTCCCATAGGTGCTAGTTACCAGATTGAAAGAGCACACCACTCCCTTAGACCACGACCTCCACCAAACGCCTTGCCAAGACCGATCATAGTGAGGTTTTTGAGTTTTGTAGAAAAGCAACATGTGATCAATAAAGTAAAGGTGTTGCAAGGTATTAAATGGGAGAATGCCACCTTAAGAATCACCCAGGATCTGCCTCAGGAGACTCGGTTGAAGCGGGCCGCATACCACACTACAGTTAAAAAACTTATTGCAGTGGGTATCCCTTTTTGCATGCAATATCCAGCCAAGCTTTGAGTCTCGGTGCAAGGATCCTGGATTTCATACGATACACTGGAACAGGCCTCCTCAGACCTCTTGGCAAAACTACCCAGCTTGTTTAAGGATGGCTGAACTCTCATAAAGACTTAAACAGTTGGACTGTTATCTAACTTAATTTTTGTGTTGATTACCTGCTTTTTCGGTCTCTCGGGGGGTTGGTTGGTGGGTCTTGATGGCCTTCTGGGGACTGGAGGCCGAGAAGGGGGGGCAAGGTAGAGTGATGACCATTATCGCTTCTAACCACTAGAGGGTATATGGGAACCTTTGCTATCAGGAAATGTTTCCCAGGGGAGAATAATTGGAGTTGGTGAAGTGTACCCTCTTTATCTTTCCCCAAATAAGCCTGCTAGTAGGATGCTACACTAATTCAGGTCTGTTTCCTCACAATTTTTCTTTCACTGCAGTAAGTGGTTTTACATTACCCCGACGTTTTAGCGTTAGTGGGGTATATAGGAAAGCTTTCGGGGTGCTTGTGCCAGTGAATTGTATTCTGTATATGTGAGGTGGCTTTCTGATTACTAGCTAACTTCAATTTCATGGTATCGAGCACCTCAAGCCGGATTCGGGTTAACCAGGGATTAGTAATTATTTCAACCGGATTACGGTTGATCAAGAAGCCGCATAATCATGGGGGTTATGTACAAGGGGTACCATGAGGGTCGCGGTCTGTTTTCTGGAGGCTTGGCTCAAGAATGATTGCCTCGTGGTTCATGGGGGCCTGCTGCCCTTAAGGTGCCTGTCTGGGGGGTGTGGAGAGCTCTGTTTGGGCCGTCTGGGAGAGCTGCTCGACGTACTAGGTTGGGGGGGTGGCATCTCAGTTACTTTATCAGTCTGTTGTATTTTTCAAGCCACAGTTGGTGCCATCAGGGCTTTTCCACCCATACAAGTCTTGTTTTGGCAGGCAATTACCCTTATTTGGACGGGTGGGCCTGTTGTACATAGTTATAGAGGGTTGCTGAAGGGGGTGCGAGGAGGGGTTTTGGGCATTTTGCCGGTCTGGCCTATGTCATACTATCTGCCATGGAATTCTGAACTTACTGTTCTATGCACATACGGGGTGAAGGCAGGTGAACTCTGCTTTAAGATACCGGATTTAGAGTTATGGCTTAGGTCTCCGGAGGGGCGGGGGAAGGGGTTAATGATGGAAGAGTATACCGGTCAACTAAGGAGGGTTGGTTTGTTGTTGGGATAAGGTTTTATGTTCTACATGGTGTTTGGGGCTGTTTTTTTTTGGGGGGAGGGCTGGAGTGTGTCATAGGGATTATGGGGTTAGGTTTATTTTTTATATAATATGGCAAACTTTGGGCATTAAAGATGGCTAGCCTTTCAACAAAAATCATCACTTGGAATGTTAGAGGAGTAAGGGATGTCCTGAAATGGGTACAAATACTTAAGCACTGTGTTCTATTAAATGCTGATATAATTTTGCTTCAGGAAACCCACTTGACTATCTCTGAATCACTATCTTTACGTAGACAGGGAGTGTCTCAGGTTTTCGCAGTGGGATGCTCATCTACTTGTCGAGGGGTGGCCATTTTAGTCAAAAGAAGTGTGGCGTTGATAGTGGACACAACGTTTACAGATCCTGAAGGGAGATACATTTTAATTAAAGGTATATTAAACAACGTAGTGGTGGTTATAGGCTCAATTTATGGTCCAGTGGGAGGAGATCTGAGTTTTTTGATGGATCTGGCCAACAAGTTGGCATCGCTTTTTCCTGTCTCTGTGATTCTAGGGGGAGATTGGAACATTCCCCCAACTCAAGATGTGGACAGGACCTATAGGCCACTTAAGCCACTCTCACCCTCGCAGTCCGCCTTGCAAGATTTTAGGGTTATGCTAGGGTTGGATGACCCGTGGTGCCTCCTGAATCCCACGCAATAGTCATATACATTTTATTCAACCATTCATTAGAGCTGGTCCAGATTAGATTATTTTCTTATTAGTGGTTCCCTTATTCTGGGTTTAAATCAGGCGGGTATGGAACCTATAGTGATATCGGACCATGCGGTGGTATGGGTGGCCTTATCGGTAAATTCTCATACTCGGAGAGAAACAATTTGGAGATTGAACACCCAGCTGTTATGAGATGAACCTTTCATTTCCCGTATCAAGGAACTCATTGCTGAATTTGTGGAACACAATAGTGATTCAGTCCAGAGGTATGATCTCCTTTGGTGCTCTTTGAAGTGTTATCTTTGGGGTGAATTTATCAAAGTGGCCTCCAGGAGGAAGAAGTTATGAGACTCAAAGGCTTTAGCCTTATTATCCCAGATTAAAGATAAAGAAATGTCCCTATCTCCGGACACTTCCGGGAGTACCTTGGGGGAGCTGCTGGGTTTGCGCAATAAGTATGTGGAGTTATTAAGGAAAAAGACTGAATACACCCTTATCAAGACTAAAGCTAAATATCTAGACCTGGGGAAAAGGCTAGGTGGCTGTTAGCCTTACGGTTACGGCAGCTAGAAAATTCCAGTTTAATCCCGTCCATAAGGGCTGATGACGGTTCTATTAAAACAGAACCGGAGGACATAGTTAAAGTCTTTGAAAGCTTTTATCAGTCCCTATATGGTAAGTGTCTTACTGATTTAAATTTACAGGACATTAGCAACTACTTAGACTCCTTAAACCTCCCAGTCTTGGAAGATTCATGCCAAACCTTTTTAACCTCGTCAATCTCCATTGCTGAAATAGAGGCGGCTATTAACAGTCTCAGCCCCGATAAAGCTCCAGGACTGGATGGCTTCCCTTCAAATTTCTATAAGACTTTCTCGAAAGAATTAGCTCCCTTCTTGCTTAAATTATATAGCTATATGTTCACAGCGGATGAGTTAGATCCATCGCTTATGGAAGCCACTGTCATTCTCTTACTCAAACCAGACAAACCCCACCTAGATCCAGTTAACTACTGGCCAATTTCCCTCCTAAATTGTGACATTAAAATCCTAGCAAAATTGCTTTCATCTCGGATAAAGACCTTTTGGACTCAGTTATTGAGCCCAGAACAGGTGGGGTTTGTAGCAGGACGCTCCCCGGCAGACCATCTAAGGACACTCTCACACATTTTTCAGATAGCTCAACTATCCCGACTCCCAATTGTGATTGTTTCTTTAAATGCCGAAAAGGCCTTTGATAGAGTTAACTGGGAATTTCTATGGCTAACTCTGCGGAAAATGGGCTTCCCCCTCCAATTCATCGGAATGATATGATCCCTTTATGCTCTCCCATCGGCCAAGATCTATTGTAATGGGGTATTTTCCCGGAGATTTTCATTACATACAGGAACTAGGCAAGGATGCCCCCTTTCACCCTTCCTATTTAACCTTTATTTGGAGCCTTTACTTCGGTATATTAAACAGTCCCTTTAATAACGGGTATCCCAGTTCATACTCAGGTCCTCAAGTTCTCGGTTTACGCAGATGATATTCTTCTTCATTTAACTTACCCTGCTGTCTCGTTAGAACACGTTCTAAGGGTGGTCAAACAATTTGGTCAGTATTCTAATTACAAATGGAATATCTCCAAAACCGAGATCTTCCCTTTGAATAACTTGGTTCTAAAATCGGACGTTACTCATTTAGGTATCAAATGATCCCCTCAATCCCTCAAGTACTTAGGTATTTATCTTGCTAGAGACCTTACTTTGGTACAAAAGCTTAATCTGGAGGATTTTGTTAGAGTTATCCAGCAGGATCTTACGAGATGGCAAAGTCTATCTCTTTCCTTATGGGCTCAGAGAATATAACCAAAATGAATATTCTCCCTCGTTTGTTTTATCCCCTGAACCTACTGAATTTATGGCTCCCGATTTCCTTCTTTAAGCGTATACATACCACGATTTCTAATTTTATCTGGCTGGGTAAACATCCCCATCGAGCTTTTCATAAGCTTAGTGCCCCCAGACTACAGGGTGGGCCTTGGCTTCCGAATTTCCTTTTATACTACTGGGCGAGTCACTTATCTAAAATGGGCAGATGGATACCTCAGAGTGACACGGAGCATATACCAGTTTGGCTTCAGATTGAGAGAGAACTCCTAAAAACAAGTAATGTTAACCCCCTTTCTGTTTACTATCTATCTAAATGCTCATTGCCAAGAGAGTTGCGGGACTCAGCAATTGGTATATCCTTGAAGGTTCTTTCTCAATGCTGTTCATATCTCAGAATACCCCTTAAAGGGGATACAGGGCAACCGATTATTTTAAATCCCAACATTAAAGTGGGAGGAATGACTCTTTTACCCCAATGGCTCCCACAGTTAAGGCATGTCTCTGTTGAGGATTTATTTACTCAGAATACCCTCCTATCTTCACCCGATATCCTTAGCAAGTATGATATCCCGAGTTTGATGATTTTTAAGGTATATCAACTGAGGCATACTATAAATGCCTTGTTCGGGATAAAAGGCTGGCCTTCCTTAGTTAGACCCATCCTGACACAGGTTAATGAATGCTCCGTAAAACCACATGCTGTGGCTGCATTGTATGCCCTAGTTTTGACCTTTATTCATACTGACTCACTGAGGGGCTCACCGACTTGGGAATCCTTGCTTCCCGGGGTGAGTTTAGATTGGGCTAAGATCTGGAGGGACCTTTATATTTATCTTACTCAAGATAGACTCAGATTGACACAATATCATATACTAAATAACATGTAGTATACCCCCCTGAGACTAGTCAGATTGGGGAGGACTTTAGATACTACTTGCACAAGGTGTGCCAAGGAGGAGGGGAATATGGTACACATCTTTTGGAACTGTGAGAAAATAGTTCCACTTTGGCAAGAAATTAGGGCTATATTAGATCCCTGTCTAGGATTAGAGACTTTGTTTACAGTAGAAGTTTGTCTCACTGGGACACTATGGCCAGTATTAGGGTTAAAGGCGTAAATATCATATAGCCCTAATAGCTGTCATTGTTAAAAATTAGTTTTGAAACATTGGAGGGACCAATTGGTAATATTGTAAAAGGAGTGGTTAAAGGATATGTCCAGCTTTTTCAGAGCTGAACGGTTAATAGCAGGTTTCCGGAATAATATGGCAGGGTTCAATAAGAAATGGGGGAAGCTTTATGCAGTTTACTTACAATAAGTGAACCTGGCTATGTATTATATTCAGTATCCTATGGTAGCAGACGTCCTTTCTCTTCTTCATATATATAATAAGTTTGGCACACTCCGGGGGGGGAGGGAGGGAGGGTAGTTGGGGGGGTCTAGTTAGTTGTCCTATCTATAGATTAGATTGGTGGGGATATTTTTGGGCTACTGTACACATTGACGATTGACATGTTTATGGTTGGTTGTGTAAAATCAATAAACTTTGAATTTAAAAAAAAACTGTATTGTCAAAGCTATAGAATTAACATATACCCCGACTATTGAAAATGAGTCTCAGACAAACGCAGGGCCTATATGGAAGCCAGACATTTCATGAATAGCCTGGGAATCCCCTTCTCCCTTCGATATGCAGCAATCATGTGAATTGAGCACAATGGGGTCCCTAAGCTTTTCTCTGACCCATCTGCCCTCATGCTGTTTCTACACTCAACCCGGCCTGCTTCAGTTGGTATACCTACTGGGGAGCAAGACACCCCCTCTGTGTGATTTAGGCTGACACAAAACCTCCTGTCCTGGGGAACCCGGGGCCTCGGGGGTCTCAGGAGTGCTGGTAGTGCTTAAAGTACCATTTGGATGGGCGGGTATATCCCTCAATTCAAGGCGTGAGTGTTGGACACTGCCTACATATAGTAGGTCAGCTGATCTCTTAACAGTGCTGCTAGCTGTGGCACCAAGGCCCTGGTGATGAGGTCCATTCAAAGGGAGGCTGTGGTACTCTTTGTTTTGCCCAAGTTCCTAAACTTCCTGTGGTCTCCCTAAACCCTATGCCTGCCCCTCCTCTCCCTTCCTTCCCATGTCCAGTAGGGCCTTAGTTACTCTGGGCCTTTTATTTGAGTCCCATTTTTCTGGCTATACACTACTGGTTGAGTTGGTTCAGTTTAGAATTATACTGACTAAGTGAGCACTTGGGGTATACCTACTGGTTGGAATTGTCCTCAGACTTGCCAGTTGTTTGGCTTACACTGGTTGACATTTGTTATTCCTCTGTTTAGGGCAGGGACCACTTATCCAGTTTGGATCTACCTTACTACGTTGAGGGACCCTGCCTGTTATCCTCCAGCACTCAGATTAGTCTCTACACCCTGATGCATACTTCTTTGCTCCCACACAGGTGGAGTCCATGTAAAGCTGCTGTGTCCATTTTGTGTTGCTTTGGTTTCCTCTCTGGCACCTCCCTGGGCTGGGATTGCTGTGCTTTTGCTGCCTCCTGGGTAATTCAAAGGCTATGCCTGCAGTTCAATAGGTGTGCGCTACTAGCCATATCCCCTGCCTGAGCTATTTAAGCCATCTTCCCCCGCCTCACTCAGAAGCACTGTTTCTTTGCCTCAACATCATACCCTCCTCCAACAGTGTGCCTCTTTGCTTACCTCTAATTATGGTACCTTTAGCCTACAGGAATTATCTTCCCACAGTATCTCTAGGAGTGAAACTCTTCTCAAGAGGATTCCTTTGACTTCACAGTAACCTGACAGGGTGGTAGTTCCCCTTGGGACAGAGAGTACAAAAATGCAAAGTATCCATGTATGGCAGTCGACAACACATTCATTCAAATACCGTCAAACTGTCAACCACATTGCAGAAGCATAACTCCTCAGTAAATTGCACACACCCATTGACTCTATTATTACATGTATCATTTCTGGGCACTGTTTGCTTATGGTTTGATGTTCTAGCTTTCTTCCTTTTATTTTGTTTCAGATACCCATCATTAACTGTTAACTTTATTATGGGACTGTGGCAGCTAGATATAGTTTGAAACTGTGTATCGGGTTGATGGAGCCCTGTGGAGTTCCATTGATGTTCCGCTTACTGTCTGATTGGGGGTTCCTCCCTCTCCTATGATAGTCTGTCCTGGAGTTTTTTCATCCCCCAACATTATGGCTGATATGCATTGTATCACCTGAACACCAGAGGGTTAACTCCCCTATTAAATGAAAGGCTGTCCTCACCCACCTGAAAAAACTGGGAGCTCAACTGGCAATCCTGAAAGAAATGAGACAGACTGAGAAGAAAGCCCTGAAAATCTGCAGAGAGTGGGTGGGGCTAGAAGCTCATAGCTGTGCTGCATCCTCAAAATGGGGCGTATCTATCCTTTTGCAGAACATACCTTAAATGGCACATCACTAAGCAAGCCACAGATTGGGATGGTTGCTGGTTGCTGGTTATTTATACAGCCCCAACACAGATGGTAACATAGAAACATAGAAGTTGATGGCAGATAAGGACCGCAAGGCCCATCCAATCTGCCCATTTCTTTTTCTACCTTATAAATGTGCCATCGTCCTTTGCTGTCAGTGGCCTATCTATTCATACTCATGTGTATTGCTCACTTATGGCTATCCCATGCCTGTTTGAAGCCCTGCATTGTATTCATAGCCACCACTTCCTGAGGTAGGCCGTTCCATGCATCCACCACTCTTTCTGTGAAAAAGAACTTCCTTACATTACCCCTTAATCGGTCTCTCTCTAATCTCATGCTGTATCCTGTTGTCCTACTATATTTCTTATATTGAAACATGTTAGACTCTTTCACCTTGTTAATGCCCTTAAGGTGTTTGAATGTTTCGATCATATCACCTCTCTTCCTCCTTTGCTCTAGGGTATTCATATTGAGCTCCATTAATCTGTTTTCATATGTCTTCTGATGCTGTCCCTGCACCATTTTGGTTGCCGTTCTCTGGACTGCCTCAATTTGGTTAATGTCCTTGTAAAGGTGTGGCCTCCAGTACTGCATGCAGTACTCCAGATGGGAGCATACAATACATCTTACACAGGACAAACCTATTAGGCAGAAATCTTACAGATTACCTGAAAGAGTGAGGGAGGATGTAGTAAAAGAAGTAGAAAAACTTGAAAAGCTAAGGATTATTGAACCATCAGTGTCCCTGGACCTCCCCCATTGTGGTAGTAGCCATGAAAGATGGGTGCATAAGGTTATGCTTAGAGTTTGGGAAATTGAATGCAGTATCTGATTTTGATGGTTATCCTATGCCTCGGGTCAATGACCTCATAGATCAGCTAGGAAAGAGCAAGTATATTGTTACTTTGGACCTTACTAAGGGCTACTGGCAGGTGCCTTTAGCAAAAGAGTCCTGTGAGAACTGCATTTGCAGCCCCTTTGGGTTTCTATCAGTTTGTCATGATGCCCTTTGTATTACATGGTGCGCCTGCCACTTTCCAGAGGTACATGGACAACTTATTTGGATCTCAAGAGACATATTGTTCTGTATACCTTGATGAACTCAACATTTACAGTCCGACTTGGGAAGGCCATATTGATCATTTGGAAAGAGTACTTCGTACCATTGATCAGGCAGGATTGGCTATAAACCCGAATAATTGTGTCATTACTATGGCTGAAACAAGTTATTTAGGGTAGGTATTGTGTAATGGACAAGTTAAACTTGTACGGTCAGAAGTAGAGGCTGTAGCTAAAAGTCCTGTACCAGTCACAAAGAAGCATGTATGGTCATTTTTGGGACTAGCTGGATATTACCAGAGATTCATTCTGAACTTCCCCTGACCAATTTGACCAAAAAGAGATACCCCAATGTAATGCAATGGAATTAGGCTTGTGATGATGCCTTTTGAAGTATCAAAGTTACAGTCTGTTCTGCCCCTGTTTTAGAAAGCCCTGATTTAGAGAAACTCATTATTGTACAAACAGATGCTTCAGAAAATGGACTAGGTGCTGTGTTGTGCCAGGTTTATAATGGAGAGGAGCAGCCAGTTATTTACATTAGCAGGAAATTGTTTGACTGGGAGCACAAGTATTCCACAACAGAAAAAGAGTGTTTGGCAGCTAAATGGGCCATTTAGGCTGTGAGGTTTTATTTGTGGGGTGCTGAATTTCAGCTAATAACTGACCACAATCCTTTGGTGTGGATCCATATGAAGGATTGGAATCCGAGAATTATGCAGTGATATCTGGCACTGCAACTGTATAAATTCACGGTACAGCAAAAATCCGGTACACAACATGTGAATGCTGACTTCTTGTCATGCTTTGGTGCAGGTGTGCAACTGAAGAGAAAAGAGAAAGAGGTAACCTAAATTCCTAAAACTCCCCTACTCTTAAGTATGAGACAGAGGTAGGAAACCTGAAGTCACTGGTTTTCTCTTGAGTGGGGAGGAATGTGATGGGGATAGTGTTTTTATCCATAAAGGACTGGATAAGAATGTCCTTTGTTAAGCGTACAGTTAAGTAAAGATGCTAGTATTAGGTAAATCTGCCAGGTTAAATGTTTTATGTTACTGTAAATGTTGCGGTTTGTGTGTTTTGCTGTGCAGCAACTGTTCCAGTATTTGTTTGTCTGTTCTTGTTTGTTCCCCCCCCCCCCAGACTGGCCATCTGCAGATTTGTGTGTCTGTGTTTGTTACAGTATGTTTGCCTGTGTACTATTAAAAGTTTAAAACAACTGTGTTCTCTCCTGTGCACTAGCCTGTTGTGCGCCAGGTTTAGTGGCTGGATATGAATACAGAAGTTGGACTTTGCTTTCAGTTTGTATTGCTTAAAGTATGTGGTGTTACTGTTTCTTTAAATGTTTGGAATGCAAGCTACACTGCACAATTCCCAGCACAGACCTAGGTAAGGCCACTGGGGTTGTGAGAGGAATTGTAAATAGACCATAGGTTTCTCAGCAAAACCCACTCTCTCCAAGGCTTCTGGAAAGAAAGAACCAGAGAAGCTGGTTCCTGAAATGAACCCACTTATGGGCTGTTGGATTCAACACTGGATGCAAAGGATTCCTCGGCCAAAACCCACTTTAGGGCCACCATGGATGAAGAGAAACCAGGAGATGCGTGGCAAAGAATCCACTGGAGGACTACCATGACCAGGACGATGCTGCAGCACTCCAAGGGCCAGCAAGACTTCAAAGGATCTGAGGTGAAGATGGATTTCTGATGCATCTGGGAACCAGAAGGATCTGAAGTGAAGATGGTTGATTCTGAGGTTTTGTCACAAGGAACTAGAACAAAACAATTAAATGGTGGATGCATCCCACACCGGGTTCGACGGACTCGACATGCGGCGTGAACTACCAGGGGACACAGAACAGATTCTTCCAGGATGTGCACACTCTTCTGTGGAGGGTGACCAACTTCAGGACATCCGGATCAGGAACCAAACAAAACGACACTGGCATGGTGGTCGTGATGTGCTTGAGCTTTGGTGAACATAACTTCGAACTGCAGGACAGAAGAAATGGCGGGTGCGACTTGTATGAACAGCGATGAACTCGACTTTGGCAAACAACACAGACAGAGCAGATGATCTGATGGTCGGACACTTTCTGGTGAAGAATGATGATGAAGACGTCTTCCTCTGGGTAGAGACTGATTCTGGACACGTAGAACAGCAGACCACACCATGGAACATCAATGTAGTGGAAGATTGAGACTGTTCCTATAAGCTGGTAACAATGTAGCTATTAGATACTCCTTCTCGCAGTACCAAGAGAACTGTGTGATGACCAGGAGAAGGGGCAAATTATCAATTTTGGGGCAATTGTTTACTTGTGGAGCTATTGTTCAGATGCCAGGGGCAATTGTTCAGATGCACAGGGCAATTGTTCAGATACATGGGGCAATAGTTCAAATGCATGGGGTAATTGTTCAGGTGCCAGGGCAATTGTTCAGACGCCAGGGCAATTGTTCATACAACCAGGGGCAAATAACCACAATTCTAATGTCACAATGTAATCAATTCAATTCAATTCAATTATTTATAAGGTGCTGTACAAATTTTAAAATAATAAAATCACAACATTTAAAAGTCAGCCACAACTAACAGAGATACACTAATCCAAAAAGATATGTTTTTAAAGCAACTTTAAAGTTTTCGACGGTTGGACATTCTGTCAACCAACGAGGTAGAGAATTCCACAGGGTCGGTGCTGAAAAAGCAAAGGCACGAGATCCTGATGACTTTAATCGAACCCTGGGAATCTCCAGCAATCCCTCATTGGCGGAGCGGAGAGGACGGAGGGGCAATAGGAATCAGAAGATCTTTCAGGTAACGGGTCCCTGATCATGTAGGGCTTTAAAGGTTAGTAAACCAACCTTAAAGATGATCCACCAGCAAACCGGCAGCCAGTGCAGTTCGTGGAGCACAGGCGTAATATGACTGGTTCTGGAAGTCCCAGTCAATAGCCTGGCTGCCGCATTCTGCACCAGCTGAAGGCGACGGATATCAACCCCTGGTAGCCCTAGGTAGAGGGAGTTGCAGTAGTCAAGATAGGTAGTGACAAAGGCGTGGACCAATGTTGGAAGGTCCTCTGGGGGAATCAGATGTTTCACCTGGGCGATATTCCTCAGATGGTAAAAAGAGGACTTGACGACAGCTGACACCTGAGATTTCAGGGTCAAACCATCATCAAAAATAACGCCCAGGTTTCGCACTTGTTTAGAGGTAGAGAGTGGTACACCACCAAGTAATAAACCTGATGGTTGTCCAACTCCCACACCCATCCCTGGATGACCTGGATCCACAACCAGCACCTCAGTCTTATCTGGATGGAGTCTTAACCAGCTCGAGCTCATCCACAGTCTGATCTCATCAAGGCAGCTATTAAGTACAGAGAGTGCATCACCCTGAACGGGGAGAAAGGACAAATACAGCTGAGTATCATCTGCATAGCAGTGAAAACCCAGACTGTATCGCCTGATGATTTCTCCCAATGGCAGCATATACACTGCAAACAACATGGGAGCTAAAATGGAGCCCTGTGGTACCCCACAAGGCAGGGAGTGAGCACCAGAGGAATAAATTCCAGTGACAACTCTCTGAAACCTGTCCATGAGGTAAGAATTAAACCATTTGAGGACTGTAGCAGACAACCCACAAAAGACCCGCAGGCACTCCAATAGCACTCCATGGTCTACAGTGTCAAATGCAGCAGACAGATCGAGAAGGACCAGAATGATACATGCCTTTCGATCTCTGGCCATTAGGAGGTCGCTCAACACCCGGACAAGGGCAGTCTCTGTACTATGCCTTTTCCTGAAACCAGACTGGAGAGTATCATAGACATTGTGAGATATAAGGTGATCATCCAATTGCAACGTAACTGCCTTTTCAATAACCTTACCAACAAATGGCAGGTTAGAGATAGGCCAGTAGTTAGCAAGACAATCTGGGTCCAAGGAGGATTTTTTTAGGAGTGGTCGAACTACTGCCTCCTTAAGGGGGTCAGGAAAAAACCCTCTCCAAAGACATCCAGACAATGTCTGCAAGGATTGGGTAGATAACTTCTACACAACTTACTAAAAGTGGTGTAGGACCCGGATCCAAACTACAACTAGTAGGTTGCATTGTTTGGATGATCTTCACAATGTCTCCGAATTCCGGCCGGTGAAAATCTAACCAACCAGACTGAGGCCAAGCCACTTCCAATCGACCACCGCATTCCCCATAGGAGGGGTCGGACTGATGCTGGACCTGATGCCGGCAACCTTATCCGCAAAAAAATGAGCAAACTCCTCGCATCTTAGCTGAGAAAAGGCTTCTCTAGACTGAAGACAGACTGGATTGCACAGTCTGTCCACAGTCCAGAAAAGCTGAGCCGGTCGATTTTGTGTGGCAGAAATCTCTCTGGACAGGAATTCTGCCTTCTTATGATTGATTTCTGATTGATAGCTATCATAATGGGCCATCAATCTAAGCCTGTCGGCAACAAGGTCCAACTTCCGCCAGGCTCTCTCCAGCCTTCGGCCTACCTGCTTTAACTCCTTCAAAGAGTCATTCAAACCACAGACTCCTTGGACGGAGAGTGAGAGGCCGAACTCGAACAGGAGCAATTTTGTCCAGAGCATCTCCCACAGCCTCGTTATAGGCTAATACAAGATCATCTGGACTCATGCATTCACCCGACAAACTCGATAAATCCAGCACCGCCATCAGGTCTTTGGGGTTAGCACCCCTTAAAGGGTGGTACTGAACCATCTCCGTAGGGGCAGACTTATTGGAGGGGGCCCTGAAGCTGAACCTTATGGTAATGGTCAGACCAACTGACTGGTTCCACCCCCAAATCAGTGATCTCCATACCCAAGAGAAACACCAGATCCAATGAATGACCACCTATATGGGTAGAGGTGGTAACAACCTGTGTCAGGCCCAGCATATTCATCAGCTGGTTGAGATTTTGACCAAACTGAGAGAGTTCATCATCGACCCAGGCATTGAAGTCACCCAGAAGTATCAGTCTGGGCAACCTCAGCACCAGGTCGACGATGAAGTCTGCAATCTCCTGCAGGAATTCTCCACCGTCACCTGGTGGACGGTAGACGAAGAGAATCCCACAGCCTGCACCCTCACCCAAGATATATTCAAAGGAGCTGGTGTTTCCCAATGGCACATCCACAAGGCCCAGCTCAGATTTAAACATAGCCACACACCCCCTTCTGATCCAGCCTTGGACAGTATGTCACCGAGAAACCAGCTGGAATTACGAAAACCAATATAGGGCCGATTTTCATCAAGCCAGGTCTCGGTGATGCAAGTCAGATCAGATGAACTAACAAGATCAGCAATAATAGCTGTCTTGTTCTTAATTGATCTGGCATTGCATAACACCGCTAAGGCAGGATGAGTTGTCGGGGAAGACCTCGGCACCTGTTCGATTTCTACGGAGCCCTTGGGTATGGGGACAAGACAAGAGTAACCTCTACCCTGACCCCATTTCACCCCAGGGCATCTTCTGTACCCTAGAACCCCAATCTGCCCTCCCCCTCCTGTCCCCCACCAGGCCCAGCTCTCCACCTTTGTCCACGTCTCCTCAGGATGCCCAATGCAATGCACCTAAAATAGGTGTCGGATGACAATGATGGGCACTCAAAGGGATGTAATTCCCTGAGCCTAGTGGGGGAATAATGTCCAACTGTCATTAAACAAATCAAATATCAAAAACAAACAAAACCTACAAATATCAAACCTATAAATAAAAACACTCTCCACTCTCTCTTACAAAGGGAGAACAGAATAAAACAAACAGTCTAATTAAATAAAAATATAAAAATAAAACCCCTCCCAATCACAAATTAATCCCAACCCAAAAATATCCCAAATAACAAAAAATATATTAATAAAGTAACATCAAATAAACCAAAAACACACTGTCGATGCTAACACATGCCACTGGGTACTCAAAGTTGTACTTTAAAGTTCAATGAAGTACCTCTCACATGCTACAATCCAGCATATTGTCAGAGTATTAAAATGTTGTGTTATATTATGTTCAGTGAAGCACCTCTCACATGCTACAGTCCAGCACATTAATAAAATGTTAAAATGTTATATACTCCCCAAATACCTCCTCTCACATGGATTGGGATCATTCATATCAAACAAAACTATAAAATAAATATACACTCTCACCACCACTAAATCCAAGAACAGGACAGGGACAGAAAAGCCAGTTCTCCAGCAGCTCCAGATAAAGATAAAAACAGGGTCGAATCCAGCAGGGAAAAGATAGGATAAATTCTCCAACAAACAGTCACACAGCAGAGATCTGAGTATATCCAGGCAGGAAAGCAAAACAGTTCCCAAACAGTCCGCCGGCAGCTGATCCTCACACCGCAATTAAATTAAAACTCCAGGTAGACGAGCATTTAGGGAACAGTCACAGGCAGAATGCATAAGCCCTTTCACTTAAGAAGTGAGGACACCCCCAACCAGTCGACGACCCGCGGCTACAGACGCCTCAACAGTCAGCCCGAGGGCTGAACCCCAAGGCAGATTAGGAGAAGCCCTGGTCTCCCCCAGCTCCCTAGGGATCATACAAGGCAACTCCTGCCCGGTTGAAGACCAAAACTGGGGCCGTCGCCTCACAGGACCCAAACAAATCTCCACTCGGTCAGTGTCCGCTGAAGCAGCTGTAATCAAGCCTGCTAATCAGTGAGCATTATCGTGTTACAAACCCCTCAAACAAATCCACAGGTCCAGCAATGACTCCTTCCCTGCAAAAAAGTTCTTAAAAAATCTTCAGACGAAGCAATAGGCTCCACATATCCACATATCCTGACGGGATAAGGAGATGGTGAGAGACAAAAGTCAAACAACAAAACAGACCGAAAATTAGTCTACACAGTTGTCCTTCATCCCGACGGAACAAACAGTAAGATTGAGTATCCAGTACCGTATCAGATGGCGTATAAATACAGACCACAGTGCGACAGTGCGATCAACGAAACAAGAACAAATTAAAACTAAATAATTTTAAACTATAAATTAATTAAAACAAAACTTAAAATGAATCACTCTTGATAACTCTTAGTGACTCTTAGTAGCTCTCAGTGGCTGACCCAGCACCCATCTTGGTGCTTTTAGCCAACACACAATTGTTCAGATGCTTGGGCAGTAAACAGTGGCATAAATAGTACAGTTGTTACAGTTACTTTGCAGTATTTTGTGATCTAAGCACCCTTGAGTGGACCCTTTTCTGACTTTAGTGCCTCTCTGGATAGGATCTGGCTACCCTTGAGTGCTGGCTATGAATGCCCCAATCACTACATTAGGATGTACCACTTGCCAGTATAGTAGTTGTCTGGAGCACCGAGAGGTCTAAATGCCTTATTTGCTATGGGGCCTATATGCCCTACTTACCACTAGGCTGGCTTGCCTTTGCTGGCTAGGCATGGACTCCCTTTACTACCACTGGGCTGGCTTGCCTTTACTCACTAGGCCAGGATCCCCTTATACCACTGGGCTGGCTTGCCCTTACTCACTAGGCCTGGACTCCCTTACTACCACTGGGCTGGCTTGCCCTCTGGAATGGGCCTGGTGCCCTTTTAACTGTGGGCCTAGTGCCCCAAATACCTTGGCCTGGTGCCTCTGAAATAGGCCTGGTGCCCTTTTAACTGTGAGCCTGGCACCATCTAAAATGTGCCTGGTGACCTTTTAACTGTGGGCCTGGTGCCCTGCCTTATTCTGGGCCTGGTGCCCTTGTTTTACTCGGGGCTGAGCATTGCCCCTTTTATTCTGGGCCCCTTTATATTCTCTGGCTCACAGAGAGCCTGCTGTCACTCCAGTGACAAGTCGCCACCTAATCCCGCCCCTCCAAATGAATATTAATAGGCCTCTGCTTGGCTTTACTGTGCTGGCCCTTCCCCGTGGGTGTCGCTATCTCCCTGCCCTACTGAATATGAAATATGGGTCCTTATGACCCGACTGTCCTGTGGTGCTCGGCCATTTTCCCCAAGCACCTACAGTGCTAACAGTTTAATTTAAAAAAAACCAACAGCACAGTCTCTCCTTTACAGGCAGTCAGCATGCTTCATGTGCTGCCACTGACTCACCACTCCTTGGGCTGCTTTGGTGCTGATAGGGAGGCGGGAGGTGTTTTGGCAGTGGGAGGGAGTGCGCAGGCAGTGCAAGGGCATTCAGGGCCTCGGGAAGGCCGACAGGATGAGCGCGATGTGCGCTTCTGCCGCCTGACGGGGACCAAATATAAACTTTAAATACTGGGAGCCAAAATCACAAAATGATGGAGCTCACCAGCCCAAACCATGGAAAAATGGATGTTTCTTTTACTTTTGGTGCCCGATGGCACTACAGACAAGCTTAGAGCTTCTCGGGGTCTTCACCAGCTGGATTCTAGAGCAGGCACATCACCAAACCCTCGGGGAAACGGCTTCAACCAACAGGTAAGCCCTCAACAGGTTCCCCTTAGTTTGTGGTGTCCTCTCTTTTCCACAGCCCGGCAGGAACTCTCTAAAAAACTGTTAAAAACTTTTTAAAACTAAACTTCTGAGTCTAGAGTGGTTGGGGTGGAATGTTGTGCATGAGCAGCTCAGCACAGCATTCCATCCAAGCCATTGTTACACGCAGCTGCACAAAATCTACTTTTGACCAGGTTTTCAGTGCATGAGGCGCTTTTATGTTAATTACAGCATTTCCCTTTTCCAGGAGGGAAACTTTTATTTAAGAGGGGCCCCTTTTGTATTGTACCTGCAGCCCACTCCTACCACAGGCACCCTGGGCAATTTGGGGCATCACACAAGCCTCACCCATAAGGGTGAGGAAGAAGAAGAAAGAAGAGTAAACCATCTGTATGCTTGTATCGTCTTATACGCCAGGGCATAGCCCTCAAACCAGGGAAGGCCAAAACCCCCATCACGCCAGTGTGTTCTAAGTTCAGCTTTACTAATCTGAGAGCCTACCTTCCCATATATAGTTGCATAATAAGTGCTCTGTCCTAGTAAATATTTAATCAAGGATAATAAGGAGAGAGAGTGTTGAAGAGACAAGAAAATTTGGGCAACACAAGCATTAAAATAGTTTAAATTTTCCCTAGAAGCATGAGGTGAAGCTTTTGCCGTCACTGGAGATCATGCTGTAGTGATGTTACTATACGAAAGGAGAAAAGTTTGCTGAAATAACATAGTTCCATTTGGAGGTTATATGAATACCTAAGTATCTGAAACTGTCTCGAACCCAAGTATGGCCAGATTAGTACAGTGGCTGCTATGGCAATGGTCATTTAGTGCGAATAAAGTGGTTTTAGCAAGGTTGACTGAAAGGCCGTATACAGTTGCAAAGTCTGAGAGCATCAACAAAATTGGGGGAAGGGAAACCTCAGGTATCAATGGTTAATAGCAGACTGTCCACAAATGTGTACACAAGACAGGTAGTACCATTAACCCTGATTCCATGACTGGAAGGGTTTGCAAATAGCTTTCAGGATAGGGAATCTAGAGCTATTAGAAATAGAAGAGGGAATGGTTGCAACCATGAATGGGGCCTCTTTGAAGAGTAAAGGTTGGGAAGAAAGTTGGTTAGTATAAGAGCGCATTGTATAACATAAACACCCACCTGTGGAAATACTGACCAAAAACATAAAATTCCAAAATGCTAGCGAGGTAATCCCATTCTATGGAATCAAAGGCTTTATAGAAAGTCAACTGCCAGAGCAGTCATGGGGTGGAGCCTATTAGAGCAACGATTCTTAGATCAAAAAGCATACATATATGATCTGCACCAGATTTACCTTTTTGGCAGCCAGCTCAGAGAGGGATAAATGAGGGTGGGAAGGGCTTTTTCCAGACCAGATGCTAAGGCTTTAGCCAGAATTTTGGCATCCATAAATATGAGTGAAATGGGGTAATAATGTACACAATTCAAGTGATCATTGGACTTTTTAGGCAGTAATGATGGTTACACTCATGGTGGGAGGTGGCTGGCCCATATTATGGGCTTCGTTCATAGCACCAAGTAGTGAAGAAATAATTGTACTGGGCATCAGCTGGTATTAATCAATGGTGAAACCATCTCCTGCTAGGGTCTTGCTTATGGCAAGGGACATAAGTGCACCCTGTATTTCAGATTCAGTAAGAAGTTGGTCAAGCTCATCTCTGAGCTGGGGCAGAAGTGTAGGAAGAGAAGTATCCTGGAGAAACAGATGAAGATCATGTGGTGGGCAACTGAATATTTTAGAGGAGTATAATTATTCATAGTACTGATGCATGGTATGGTTTATATCCAGGGGTTTAGAGACTACCTAGCCATCTGGTTTGTGAAGAGGTGAGGATTTGAGATTCAGATTGCTGCTTTTACAGTCGGTAGGCTGGATTACCAAAAGTGATGTTTGGCCCTGCTCAGTTTCCCTTCAGCCTGCCTGTGAAGAATGGAGTTAATCTTGTACTTGAGGCCTATGATATTGGCCAGCAGAGTGGAGCAGGACGAGTGGGCATGCTTGAGTTGATTTTCTAATTAAGACAGTTTTCACTGTAAGGCGTCAATCTCAAAATTGTGTTCAGCTCTGTAATGAGAAGTGTAAGCTATAATCCTATCATGGAAAAAAGCCTTGAAGGCTTCCCACAGAATGCCTCTGCCAACATCACCAATGTTGTTAGTAGGTGTAGCAAAATAATATTCGGCCTTGTATTGAATCCAAGTTTTGAATTCAAAATCAGTCATTAAAAGTGGATTGCACCATCAACTAGGGGAGCTGATTCAAGGCCAGGGAGCTGAGAACAAATAGCAATAGGAGCGTGGACTGAGATAAGAATCTAAGGGCTCAGCTCCAGGCAGCATGGGCAGAGATTGCGTGCCTCAAATTGTGTATTCAGGAGGAAATATATTACAAGAACCATCTGCCATTTCCCCAACATTCAAGTGAAGCACCTCAACCACAGAGGGTAGTTGGTCTGGGAGGTTGGCAGTGGTTAGGAGGGGCAAATCAGGTGCCCCATCACTCAGTGCTCACCAACGTATCACCTCCATAAACCATATAAAAACTACAAACAGGTATCTGCCTCTATCTCCAAAATCTAACAAAGGGGCAAAGGACACTGCAAAGCAGGACACTGCAGCAGAGGAGCTAGCGCTACAAAATTTGCCCAAAACAGGGACCAAAGCAAAAAGGAAATCCAAAACAATTCTGATCATAGGATACTCCATGATTCAGGGAGCTGATACCTACTTCCGGCCAGAGGTAATGGTCAGATGTCTCCCAGGTATATTAGTGTGGAGAGACACTGACCACATTGCTAAAATTGTGCAGGAAGCAGGAGAAAACATCCATGTCCTGGTACACATAGGGACTAAAGGTCTCTCCAGCTTGTCAGTTGTAAAGACCAAGGAACACCTGCCGAGGCTGGGAGACAAACTATCATCCATTTCATCCAGCATCTCCTTCTCTGAGATCCGACTGGTCTGGGAGAGGGGGCAGATGGATGGAAGGTCAGAGAAGGAGAAATAGGGGATCTAAACATGTGGCTCAAGGGCTGGTGCCAGGAAAAAGGACATAAATTTGTAGGTAACTGGCAGCAATTTTGGGAGTGAAAGTTCTTTAAATTCGATGAATTGCATCTGACTAAGGAGGGAGTCCATGCATTGGGGCAGAAGTTTGATGTAGTTGCAGAATATTTAAACTAGCAAATGGAAAGAGGGGTGCAGCACCCGATATATCGAAATGGAAGAACACCCCTCCCTAAGCTAGTGATCAAACAGGAGTTCAGTATGTTTGCAGTTCCATTTGCATCACCAGGTAAGGAAAAGGTCCAGCTCCCATCTGAAGCTTGGGGAAATGCGGACCTCGCCCAACAACTAGCACTGAAATCTGGCCAATGGAAAATCATTTACACAAATACCTGAGTCTGTGTGAAACAAGATCCCAGACCTGGAGGCAACAAAATGAAAGAGGCTAAACTGGACATAGTAGCTATTAGCGAGACATGGTTCACCAGTAACCACACTTGGGAGACTTCAGTACCTGGCTATGTACTGTTCAGAAGAGACTGAGATGCAAAAAGGGGGGGGGGGTGGCCCTTTATGTCACTGAAAATATCAAAGCTACAGAAATTCAGAATACACATAAGGAGCGAAAAGAACTGTGGGTCACCCTGGGAACAGGAAATGGGACAGTCATAAGAACTGGGGTTGTCTACAGGCCTCCAGACCAGGGGGAGGACATACACACGTTACTGTTAGAAGATGTACAAAACATGACAGCTAAAGGGGAGGTTCTGATAATGGGAGACTTCAGTATGCCAGATACAGATTGGTCAATGCCAGCAGAAACATCCGCCAGAACTAGACACATAATAGATTCCCTTCAGGAGGAGGGCCTCAAACAACTAGCTCAACAACCCACAAGAGACAGGCTATCCTGGATCTAGTACTGACTAATGGGAAAGGATCACAGATCTCTAGGTAGAAGGTCACCTAGGGGCCAGTGACCATCACATGGTATGGTTCAATTTGGCCACTAGAACTAAATCTTCCCATTCCAAGGCAAAAATATGGGACTTCAGAGGAGATGACTTTGATAAGATGGCCAACAGAGTTAAGCTAGCCCTGGAAAGAAGAAATACAGGTGAGGGGATACAGGCAATGTGGGCAAGCATTAAGGATGCAATACTTGAAGCAACATCCCATTGTGTTATGGAGAAAAGCAAGAGCAAAAGAAGGAGGAAACCACTTTGGTTCTCAAAAACATTAGCAGCAAAAATCAGAGCCAAAAGACTGGCCTTCATGAAATATAAAGGAGCATCGCCAGGATGAAGATAGGAAGCATACCAATTCCCTAGGAAGGAGGAGGAGGAAGAGGCAGTAAGGCAGGCAAAGGCCCAAACCAAGGAAACACTAGCACAAACAGTAAAAGAAGGGGACAAGACTTTCTATAGATACATTAGTGAAAGGAGAAAGACCAGAGGGGATATTGCTAAGATTAAAGGGAATAAGAGGGAGTGTGTGGAGGAGGACCAAGGAAAAGCATCTATCCTAAATAGATACCTCTGTGCAGTATTTACTGAGGAGAAGGTAGGGCAGGGCCCACAGCTCAGCACCATGGACACGGTGGGGGGGAGGTGTGCACAAGTCCCTTCACAAAAGAAAGGGTCCTACAAGAGCTCGCTAACCTCAGGGTGGACTAGGCAATAGGACCTGATGGCATACATCCCAGGGTACTAAAGGAGCTAAGGGTGGAACTAACAGAGCCATTATCAGAACTGTTTAGTGAGTATCTGAGCGCAGAAGAGGTCTCAGAAGACTGGAGAAGGCTCATGCAATCCCACTCCACGAGAGTGGCAGCAGGGAGAGGCAGGGAGCTACAGACCAGTCAGTCTTACCTCAGTAGTGGGCAAGATTATGGAGGCACTCCTTAAGGAAAGGATAGTGCAACACCTGGAATCCATAGGAGCACAGGATCCAAGACAGCATGGGTTTACAACAGAAAGGACCTGTCAATCTAATCTCATAGATTTCCTTGAATGGGCAACCAGAGTGGTAGACCAAGGGGGTGCAGTTGATGTCGCCTACCTTGACTTCAGCAAAGTGTTCAATACTGTTCCACATAGAAGACTGATTAATAAGCTGGGTAGGCTCAGGGTGGGTCAGAGGTTGGTCAACTGGGTGGCAAACTGGTTGGCAATCAGAAAACAGAGAGTGTTGGTAAACAGTATACAGTCAGAAGAGAGGCAAGTCACAAGTGAGGTACCTCAGGATCAGTCCTGGGGCCAGTCCTCTTCAATATCTTAATCAGTGACATTGCAGAGCAGACTGGAGGGTAAGGTTTGTCTGTTTGCAGATAACACCAAGAACTGCAACAGAGTGGACAATCCAAATGGGATGGGCAGAATGAGAAGAGATCTGGATAAACTGGCAAAATGGTCAGAAGAGTAGCAACTGGGGTTTAATGCAAAGAAGTGCAAGATCATGCACATAGGGAAAAGAAACCCCCTGGAGCTAACTATAGGTTAGGAAGGGAGTTGCTGGCAATCACAAGGGAAGAAAGACACTTGGGCATCATCATCACAGATGACCTGAAATCATCCAAGCAGACCACTAAAGCAGTAGGTAAGGCTAGAGGGATGTTGGGGTGTATTAGTAGGGGTATCACAAGTTGTAAGTGGAAGGTAATAATCCCTCTTTACAAGACACTAGTTAGGCCCCATCTGGAGTACTGCATGCAGTACTGGAGGCCGCACCTGCACAAGGACATTAACAAAATGGAGGCAGTCCAGAGAAGGGCAACCAAAATGGTGCAGGACTGCATCAGAAAACATATGAGGACAGATTAATGGAGCTTAGTATGTATACCCTTGAGCAAAGAAGGGAGAGAGGTGATATGATTGAGACATTCAAACACCTTAAGGGCATTAACAAGGTGAAAGAGTCTAACATGTTTAAATATAAGAAAAATAGCAGGACAAGAGGACACAGCATGAGATTAGAGGACGCGATTAAGGGGGAATGTGAGGAAATTCTTTTTCACAGAAAGGGTGGTGGATGCATAGAACAGCCTACTTCAGGAAGTGGTGGATATGAATACAGTGCAGGGCTTCAAACAGGCATGGGATAGGCATAAGGGAGAAATACAGATGAGTATGAATAATTAGGCCATTGACAGAGTAAACATTCATAAGGTAGAAAAAATGGGCAGACTGGATGGGCCTTGTGGTCCTTATCTGCCATCAACTTCTATGTTTCTATGTAATCTTGTGAATGAGGTTCCTAGCAATGCTAAATCACCACCATTCAATATTCAATTCAACTATGGGTGTCATGAACCAGTGAGTAAAATGGATAATCACGTCCTGTGGGGTTGTATCTACACCAGACATCTGTTAAGCCCCATTCTTCCAACACCAAGAAATCTGCATGAGACTTAGGGGGGTATCTGGGGAGTATTTTGATCTGTCAAGAAAAAGGTTGGGGTTGGGGGCTAAATTGAAGTCTCCCCCTATTAATAAGGGGAGCTGAGACTCACCTTGCATGTCAGTTAAGGCCTGACTAATGGTGGGGAAGAGATCAGGGTCATGTACTGTATGTTAGGAGCATAAATCGAGACCACAAGCATATGGCTTTCTAAGTAAACCATTTTAATCAGGGCCCCTCTACCTTGTGTATCAGTAACTGTATTTTCAACAGACCAATGAAAGGCCCTATGAACCAGAAGCATAACTCCTCTAGATTTACTAGAGGAGGAACTATGAGCTAACTGTCCTATTCAGCCTTTAGGGACCCAGTGGGCTGTTTTTTCCATGAGATGCATCTCCTATATATCTGCTTTAAGGGACTTAAGGTGCTGGAGTATCTTTGTACATTTAACCAGGTGATTTAAGGCCTTTGATGTTCCAAGAGATCAACCTCACAAGGAGAATTAATCATTGTCCTGGCATGGCAAAAGGACCCACAGAGTAATGCAGAGGAAATCAAGTTGCCACTAGTGTGACTCTAAGTTGAAAAAGTTGGAGACCTAACTGGGGGCCTTCCAGATAAAACTAGTACTGCATCAGTTGTGAATAGATGGATATGCAATGACTAGACTTAAATATTAAAACCAATAAATATAACAATTTACAAGAAACAATAGTAAAACTATGAAACTGGAATGTTAGCCTTTCTCAAAGTACACATAACAAGCACCAGTAATAACAATCAATAGTTAGAACAACACTCATATAACCATGAAGACAAAGGGTAAAAGGTCAGCAAAAACTAGGGAGAATTGAAACTGTAGTTGAGTCTAACCACTAATGTTGCAAGAGGAGGGAGGTGACTGTTACAGGCCCTCACTGAGAGAGAAATATAGAGTCCTGAGGGGGAGGCTGAGGGCACCCTAGCATCCCACCCCAGCACCTCAAGAGCTGAGAGGCAGGATAGAGGAAAAGCCCATTACAGCCCACTAGTCCAGCAGTAAAACAACATTAGTGTTAAGGGACATCACAGGTAAAGGAAGAAAGGCCCCATTAAGGGAAATTAATGAGCAGTACGAAGAACTCTAAAGACACCATAAGGGACAGACAAGCAGAAAGCGAGGAACAGAGAGAAATAAAATTGAGCAAAAAGGAAGGAAAAATGCAGCCAAAAATAGACCGAAGGAGTGGACAGACACAGATAAAGGATCAGAACAAGTTACAGAAGGTCAGAGAGTGGTGAAGAAATTATAAGAACGTGAAAAGAGAGAGAAGCAGTGCAGCTACTCCTGCAAGGGGGAGAGGTGGGCAGAACAGTACCAGTCTGAGGCTCCATCTAGGAACTTTTGCTACTCCAACATACCTGCCAAGGATTCCTCCATGCCAATTCCTCACGTACTATTTTGCTACAAATTTACTGGGCTAATCCTAAGATACATTGTACACAGGAAACTTACCTCCACTGGGAAAGTCTCTCAATCTATTGTGCACACTACGATCTGGGTCATATTGTTATCCCTTTCCCTTGCCAGTGACATTGAACCCAACCCTGGCCCTATTTCTAATCCTGTACAACCTTATGCTTGGTCCGTCCATATCCTGCCACAGTCCCAGGGCTTGACCCTGGCCCATCTATACATCTGTAGTCTCTTAGCCAGTTTTCCTGAGCTGGAGGCCTGGGGGCAGGTCAACAAACCTGACATCCTTGCCCTATCCGAAACATGGTTGAAATTCTGTCACTGATTTAAACTGCTCTCTTCCAGGCTATAACTTGCTCCAGGTCTACTGTCCCTCCTCCAAGAGGGGTGGCGGGTTGGCACTATGCTATGAGTTATACCTTAATGTCTCTTTATTACCCACCCACCCTCTGAATAACTGTGAGGTACTTCACTCGCTCCTACTCCTTGGTGGGGCTAAGACACTGCACATCTTCTGCATATATATTTTCCACCTAGGATCAGCAAGCTTGAGAAGATTTCTGAGCTGATTCTTGCATTGTCAAAGAGAAATTAGGTGATCTGCCTGGGGGATTTTAACCTTGACTGGCAGGGTCCTAACTCTTCTCTTCTTACTTCCACTATCAGTAAGGCCAACCTTTTCAACTTATTGCATCACAACTAGGATCCCTCAGAATGGCTTGAGCCGTACTCTCATTACTCCTCTGCAGGTGTTTTACCAGACTCTGTTAGTGATCACTGCCCAGTCTACTGCATGAGGGGCACTCCCTCTCCTTCCTATTCACCCACAGTTCTATCATTTGCTGACTTCTCCAGACTCAACCCAGCTAACTTCCTCTCTGATCTTCAACACATAGACTGGCCTCCCCTTTTTACTGCCACAGATATCAACCATGCCATGAATTGTTTCATTAAGACTACAAGCCTTGCAGTGCAAGCACATCCCGATCTCAACACATCGAGTCAGAGGGAAGATGACCAAGTGGCTAAAGCGGCCTCTCCTGAAATTGCTCAAGTACCGTGACAAACTGTGATCAAAATGGAAACTCTCCTCTCTACAGGCTGACTTCAGCGCATATCGCACCTTGCAAAACACCTGCAAGAAGGAGGTTCACACAGCCAAGAGCAAACTCCTTAAATTCTCCACCTCCAACTCTAATATATACAGGACCCAAATCAATGAGATCCTGGGTAATATCAAACTGCAGACTCCCAATGACATGCTAATTAATGACATTCACTGTAATAATCCCCACACCATTGCCAATGCCTTCAACTCCCTCTTTACCAAGGTTCCTAACGTTTCCCCTCTCACACCCCGCTGCTCTCAACCTCCTCCGCATGTTCATCCTCATGCACCTCCTGCTTTGACTCTATCTCCCGTGGTAGCAGCCAAGATGAGTGCCAAATGAATAGCGTGGTATCAGGGGGCGAGGCTGAAAGCGCCAATATAGGAAGGGCGAGTGCACAGAAACAGAGAACCACAGTGCAAGAGTGATAAGGGCACCCCCGCAAACAGCAAGCAGCAGAATCATGAACCACAGCAGGCCCACAGGTGGTGGAGGAACCACTGACAGACAGACACGACCGGACAACAAGCACAGGACAGTGCCAGGATACGTACATGTCCATAATGATAGGACCAATTGAATGGGAGGTGGTGTTGCTCCTTTTTGATTTTATAATATTAAATACAGACGACCAAATGCAATCACACCAGACATAAATGACATCATCTGGGTTGACAGTGGAATGGGGAACTATAAACCCTTAGTCCTCGGTGTCTGTTATAGGCCTCCTGACATGAGTCAAGTAGAACATAGTACAGTAGTTCACAACATCAAGAGTATAATAAATCATTAGGAAATGTGATTGCCTGGAGATATCTATACTCTGGAGATTACCTCAACTGCCTGTACTGCTTCTTCATGTGGTTGTGCCCCAACCCCTGGCCATCCCCTGACTGTGCTTTACCCTTTCGTGCACCGGACTGTCCTCACTGTTGGGTGTCCTTCCGGGCCGGGCCACGCCACGGTGTGCTTTGGCCCCACTGCCTTGCAGGGTGCACCGTGTACTTGGTGACCTTCCAGCTGCCCCCTGTTGCTGTTGCCCTTTCCGGCAGTCGGCGCTATTGTGCTGTTGCCTTTGTGGCATTCGCTCTGTCTCCCTCGCTGTTCCGGGCAGTGCAATTGCGGATGCACCCATATCACATAAAACCTCTCTGTCACATGTCTTGAGGTCTTAAAGCTGCTTAGATCCATCCCCTCTCATGGCAGTGCCAGGCCTGTCGGGTTAGAACCCAGGATCCTGAAACTTGCTGCCTCTCCTAGCTACTTCGGTAAATCAGCTTTTTAACCTATCATTTGCACCTCCACGGTGCCTTTGGTGTGGAAATCTGCTAGGACAATTCTGGTGTTCAAGAAAGGTGACCCCAGAATTCTGTCTAATTATCAACCAATTGCACTTCTGCCTACCCTCAGCAAGATTTTTGAGAAACTTATCTACCGCCAGATATCAGCTCACTTACTCCAGTACAATCTTCTTTCCCCAGTTCAGCATAGTTTCAGGGCTTGATATAGTACCACCACTGCTTTCACCCATTTTACTAGTGAGGTCAAATCCAATATGGACAAAGGCCTTCTTACAGATGCAGTGTTCACTGAACTTACCAAAGCCTTTGACTTGATGAATCACCCCCTGCTCTTGGATAAACTGCACACCCTTGGTGCCTCTGGATCCACCCAGTCCTGGATCTGGAGCTACCTTGGCAACAAGTTTCAATCTGTCTCCTTCATCAAGGTTCTCTCATCTCCTGCCCCTATCTCCTGTGGAGTCCTTCAAGACCCCATTCTGGGGCCCTTGCTCTTCTCTATATTTGTTAATGATATTCCCACCTCCATTCCCCACTGAGAGTCCATTATGTATGCTGACGAATTGGCACTCTCTGCCACCTCGAGTTCTATTGATGACCTCAGTGGCCATTTGACATCAGCATTCGCACAACTCCAATCCTGGTTCTCCTCCAACTCTCTAATACTCAATTTACCTAGGACCCAGGCTATGCTCTTTGGGTCCTCCAGGAAAGTCCTTGCCATGTCTTCAAAGCTTCTCATACTTTGTTATGATGGGTCAGCAATCTCAACCACCAACTCCTTTAAGTACCTAGGAGTGATGCTTGATCCTGTACTTGACTTCTCTGACATAAACGAGATACATAAATCTGTTAACTTCATGATTGGTGCTGCCTATCGTGTACGTCACTCCCTAATCCCAACTGCCAGGATTTCTGTGGCCAGGAGGGTCCTGCTCCTCAGGCTCCTATATGCTCTCCCTATCCTTTCCCAGTCCAATGCCTTCTTCATAAGTGGGACACCACTTACAACAACATTTGCAGATTTTCCCTTTTGGCACTGCTCCTTACGCACCACTGCCTGCTCTACTCTGCTTTGCACTAGCTGTCACCCAGTTCCTGTTGTTTCTATTCACTGGAATGTTTCATTGACTGTTTGACTAGATATGCCTGACCTGACTCTCTAGGGGCTATGCTTTCCCCCGTGCATCACTCCTGCCCTCTGAGGTCCTCTGATGCTCAGCTACTCTCTGTCCCGTACTGTTCAACTAAAATGGTGGAACAAGCTTTCTCTCATTTTGCTCTGAAATACTAGAATTCTCTGCCTCCACACTTAAAGTGTTCTTAACTCACTCCTCCTTTAAAACTGCACTTTTTTCTCATCTCTATGTGTGTGATACTTGTGACTGTAACTAACCAAGTCTGACCTTCTGCTCTTGGTTTTGTTTGCCTGGATTAGTGCTTCCCAATGCCCCAAGTGTATCACTGGGCTTGCCCACAATTGACTTCTCATCCCTGCGTGGATGGATCTGCTTGTTAAGTATACTCTTCCAACTATCCCTGCTTGGATACCTGTTCAGAAGCTGTCTTGTTTCTGATTGTATGCTACCTGTGACTGTTTGTAAGATTGTACTTTGTACTCTCCCGATTCATACCTGAAAAATAGGCAGGGTTATTGCCTAATGTACTTACCAGTCATCAAAAGCTAATAAATAAATAAATAATTACAACCCTGTGGGCTACATGTCCAACAGTACTGTCATCTTGCCAGACATGGGGAGAGTAAGACTGAGGACAGAGCAGGACTGAAATCTAAAACAGTAAATTAAATATGATGAGGCAAAGGGAAAAGGTATTGGATCAAGAGAACCAATATAAGAGGCAAGAGAAAACAAGGTAGAAGGACACAAAGTACAGGAAGAGAAAGCTGCTCACCCACCTTTCAGCATAAAACAGGAGACGCTGAAAAGCCATGGGCAGAAATATAAAAAACAGGAAAAAACAAGCATTTGTCAATGCCGAATGTTTGCTTGCTGGCATTGGCATTGGTAGTGTAAGAGTTAGAGAGCTGTATAATAGGAATGGCAGTGAAGTATTGAACTGTAGCCAACCCCACCACCAACCTGCAGAGACTGACAGGCATTGGGTGTGCCTTTGGATCATCAGGCATAACGGCCACACCATTTCACCACACCCTACCCTGCAAACACAGACAGGTATCACGGTGTGCCTTGGGGTCTTTGGCTCTTATGCTCACCCCATTCCATCGGGAATTACGGTGATATGGGTGCTGTATAGGTGAATGGGGTGAACTTTGGGGCTGAAGAGTCCAAGGCACACCTCGATGCCTCTCACTGGCTGCAGGGTGTGGAATGGTATGAGCATTACAGGCGAGAATCCCATGTCACACCTCTGATGCCTATCAGTCTCTACGGGGTGGGGCATTACAGTTGGAAACCCTAACGCCTCAGGCATTTGTTGGCATTTTCACTCCAAATTTTCAACATGGGTTTTTTGTGACTTCCACCTTAAGAATAGTGGCAATATCAGTTCATTAGCTGAAAGCTGATTTTGCACAGCGACTACACCTTTTGGCACCACAGGTGCGAAAACACATTTCAAACTGAATGTGAAAAATGACAGCTGTACTATTCATGTGGAGGTGCACAAAATGACAATAGTTGAAAATCTGCAGTGAAAATATTAAAAAAACTGGTAAAGTCACGAGCATGCATAGAAACTGTGCAACGCACACCCGTAATGCAATTAGTTTGGGAATTTTTTTACAGCAGATTGTCAACACAGGCATTTTGGAACCTCCGCTCATGAACAGTGTCACTGTGATTTTCTTAATCTGTCCCGAACAGTGATTTCCCACAGTGACCACACATTTCTGCGCTGGAAGTGCAAAAGCACATTTTGGCCATGGTGTGAAAAATGACAGCTGTACTGTTCATAAGGAAGTGTGGAAAAATGCCAGTGGTGAAAATCTGGACTGAAAATATTACAAATGCATGAATTTACGAGGGTGTGTGGAAACTGCGCAATGGTCGCTCGTAACACAATCATTTTATGGACTTTTTTCACCAAATTTTTAACATAGCCATTTTAACACCTCTGCTTATGAACAGTGTCACTGTGATTTTCTTAATCTGTCCCGAACATTGATTTCAGACAATCATCATACCATTGTGTGCTACATGCGGAAACACATTTTAAGGTAGATGAAAATGACAGCTGTACTGCTCATAAGCAGGTGTGGTAAAATGGCAATGTTGAAAATCTGGAGTGAAAATATTGAAAATTCGTGAATATATGAGCGTGCGTAGGAACAGCACAATGCATGCTTGCAAAACAGTCATTTTAGAGAATTTCTTTACCAAATTTTCAACATAGGGTTTTTGGGGGCCTACCTCATGAACTGTGACACTGTCATCAAGTTAATCAGTCCCAAAAGATGGTTCCACGCAGTGACCGCAAAATCACCTTTCCGGGCCGAGTAACAAAATGACAGTGTCAGAATTCATGAGGTGAGATCCCAAAAACCCCATGTTGAAAATTTGGTGAAAAAAATTCCCCAAAATGCCTGAGATATGCATCAAAGTTGAAAAAACCCTATTTATTCCATTATACAGCTTACTGGCATTTCCTTAGTTCGTGGTCGGCTTTGAAGAGTGCGGACATGTTCCCGGTCCACCGAAGATCATCGTGCCGGACTCCGGAGGTAAGTATGGGGTGAGGTGGGGGTGTGGGGAGGCAGGCTGCACAGAGGGTGGGCACAGGTGGGGGTCAGGACAGTCAGCAAGGGACCATTTTTTCTTGCAGGTTATTTTTTTCGTAGATGACTCGGGACTTGTGCCACGCTGAGGTGGGCTCCCAGCGGCAGCTGGAAACTGTTTGGGGGCAGTGGAGCCGATGGGAATTGGCCACCCCTGTCGTCCATACAGACTGTTGCCATCTGAGTGGGCTCCAGTGTGGCACCCAGTAGTCTGTTGGAGAACAGTGCAGCCAATGAGGATTAGGCACCCTGTTGGCCCTTACAGACCATTGCCACACTGGGGTGGGCTCCCAGTGTGGCACCTGGAACTCTGTTGGGGGGGAGCACAGCAGAGCCGACAGGGGATTGGGCACCCCCGTTGGCCATACTGTGTGTATCTTGGGGGGGGGGGCGCATGAACACGCAATATGCTATCAACACTATCTTATCGCTGCTCACTGAAGTGGGTCTCTCCCTTTCAACTGTACTCCACTGCATTTTCAACTGCTGTCATAGACAGCTGCAGCATTCATTGGTGAACTGTAGCTGTGCCTGCAAACATACTGACTGAACTGGAAGACAGGGTGCCACACCTACAAAAACTCGGATGATGGCACTGTTTCTTGCACATGCTTGCAAGCAAACATAAAAACAGGTACAATAAAACTAAAGTTGAACGGGTTTATATATGGATAGTCCACAGACTGAGCAAGCTGATGGTCAGTGTACACTGGAGCACAATACATTAGACTGTATCTGGTCAGATCCCTTCTACAAACTGCTCTGAAACTGGAGCATTAGTATTAGTGCTTGCAAGAATGGCAGAGACCAGAGATAGAGCAGTTGGTGCGATGTTTATTGGGTCTGAGTCGCCAAGGAGATCTTGACTTCAAAGGTGTACAACTAGATTGTCTAACAAGGGTCATGCTTGAGATAGAGGCACGGCTTGACAGCGGTGTCAGAGAGATGAGCTGAGATGTCACTCAGCTCCTCCCAGGCCACTTTAGCTGGATGAGGGGAAGGATGTAACACTCTCATGGGGTACTCGAGCCAGAGTTCCTGTGTCAGTTGGCAGTGTTCAGTTGGCTGAGTGGTCCCATCCAAAGGTTCAATGTGCATGCTGCCCATCCAAGAATGATGAAGACAGGGAACAACCCAATCTTGTCTGTCAGTGGGGGCAACCATGTTGGTGTTACCTTGGCATTGATTGGGTAGCTCACTTGATTCTGTAATCACTGTAGATTAATTCTGCCTTAGTAACAGACCCACATCTGAAGCTATACTCTGGTCCCACCACAGTCTCTTGTGAGGCGGGGGGGGAGATAGTTAACCATGGCCACCATCTATGGACATATACTCTGGCCTCCTGGGAGGAGTGACAGACATTTTTGACACTATTGTTGCAGATAAACAAAGTCCACTAAATTGATAGGAAATACCTTTTCTGTGGGTGGCATCCTTGATGGCAATATACTCTTGTTGCTGCTGGACTACTTCAAGTGAAAAGTCCTGAAAAATAGAAATCTGTGAACCCCACCAGGTAAGTTGTCCCTTATCTTTAGCAAGATAAGGTATAGAATCTTTGATTGAAAAGCACAGAAGGTGAATAATTTTAGGCTGGGGCTTACTGTTTGTTTGAGGAGGCAAGGCCCGATAGTCTAAAAGCTCTCTCAGTTTCACTGGGTCCCTTTCAAGCAGGAGCTAAAAGCTGAGGGAGCAATTGTGTAAAAAAAAGTATTCTAAACAGGGGCTCTCTACTCCTTTGGGGATGCCAAGAAAATGAATATTGTTCCAGCGTCCCCGATTGTCCTGATCGTAAAGCAATATACTTGAGGGAGGGCAACTGGCTGAGCTTCGGCTGGGTAGAAGGCAACACAAGTGCAGTGACTGTATCCTGCATCGCTGACAGTAGATAGGCTGCAATTAACTGATGACATCCTTATAAGTATACTTGCTAAGGGAAATGCTGTCAAGGCACAGTCACAAAAGATAAGCATCACAGCAACCTCTGATCGACCATCTTATGAGAAGAGCAGTAAAAAGCTGCTGCTGAGCGGGGTAAAATAGAATGTTTCTTGTTGACCAGGGCTCAGATTAAGGGTTATGCCACCATCTTGTTTGGGCTCTAAACCACATTCCCCATGATGCATGTAAGGACATCACCAGTTAATCTTGGCCTATCCACTGTCAACCATGGAGGACCCAGTTTCACTCATGTTGCCTTCTACTGAGGGTCATCTATTTCAACACACCCAAGAAGGGTCAAGCTATATGTCCACATAACACAACATCATATTGAACCATAACACAGCAGACCTCACAACTATACAGTTACCCAGACCATAACAATCATATGGCACCCCCAATAATAGGTATATAGTGGATGAATTTTACGGTCTGTATAACTGCACAGTTGTGAGGTCTGCTGTGTTACGGTACAATATGATGCCATATTATGTGGATATATCACTTGCTCCTCCTTTGAAGTGTTGGAATAGATCTGTTTTTGTATGTACAGTACATAATAGGTATTTAGTATACCACTATGAACTGATAGACATTTACAGACAATACAAAAGCAAATGCATCCCACCGGGTGCCACATCACTACCTTTTATGCCCAACTGTCTCCCTGACTCCTCCATACCACCTTCACTGCCCTTTCTGCCCCCTGCCCCACATTCAGATCCCCCAAATCTGCCACAGTGTATGGCACTGGTGCAAGTCACTTAGACCACCTCATAGCTGATCAAAGTAGAGTCCCTTGCTGCATCCATGGCAGGGCTTACAATATCCCAAGAAAGGGATGTTGCAGCCCCACCATAGCACAAGCCCCTTTGTGACCTGGTACATCATGCTTTATGTTGGTGCAGTGTCATTTTGGTGCTGCAGTTTCCCTTTTCAACGCAGACCGCATTCGAAAATTGGGAATGCCACATCTTTTGATGCAAGCTGCCACTTGAATCATTTATGTTTGACACAGGGACCTTGCATCTTTCCCTGGGCTTTGAAAATTTGTTTTGTTTGCAATTCACCACAATTTCTAGTTCTTTGCTTCTTTTGGCTTTTCTTTTATCTGATCTATAACTCCTAGCTCCCTCTTATATAGTTTCTATGACATCAGAATACCAGTTACTTTAGCTTTCCTAAGCAATTTCCTTTTGCCCTAATTCTAGACATTGACTTTCTATTGAGCCATAGTTTATCATTTTTGTTGTATTTAAAAATCATGGGTATAAATCTCACTTCCACATCCTTGATTTTACCTTCCAAAATAACCCACGCTCAGTTGATGTCCTTGTCTTCCAGATCTCCCTTCCAGTTCCAGTTTTCTAATACTGACATCATGGCAACAAAGTCTACCTTTTTATAACACCTTGGTGTCACATTTGACCCTACTTATCTTCCCGTTCATAAGCTATGCTATAATGGCATGGTCACTGTCCCCCAGGGATTCTCTTGTGACACAGTTGTCTACTGCCTCCCCCAGGTCACTGAGGACTAAATCTAATATATCATTACCCCTTTTTGGTCCTGAACTGGTTGCTCTGAATTGTAACTTAATAATTCCTTAGTAATGTTCTGTCTTGGGTTGTGCTCCCCTCTAATGTGATCCAATCAATACCAGGTAAATTTAGGTCTCCCATTAGAATGACACAATTTTTACAACTTAAAACTTAATTGCTATCTAATAGTGCTATGTTAGTGGTATCCATTTGGGTAGACATCCTGTAAAATAAACCAAGGGTTATATAATTATTACTACTCTTTCCCAATTTTACCCAGATTGTTTCATTTTCATCATATTCAGATACTGTTATTTCCTCTACCCATAATTTCTTTGTAATATATTATGCCAGTCCCCCATCTTTATTTCCAACACAGGCATTCCTGTACAGCTTAAATCCATCTATATGTTTCCCATGTATCCTCACTTGGCCACCATGTCTTAGTTATGCTGTTTACATCTGTTTTTTGCAGAATATATTGGGGCTGGCAGTATAGCCTAGAGGTTAGCGTAATGAGATATGAATGAGCTTGGTACATCCATCAGACCTGGATTTGATTCCCACAACCTCCACTTGTATACTGTGTGACTCTGAGCAAGTCATGTAACAACCCCAGTGCTTCCCAGGTCACCCCTAAAACAGGCACATGTGCCTTGTTGGCCTTACCTGGTTACAAAAAGAATAAAATAAAATAAATATTATTTAGTGCTGTGTGGAATTCTCAGATTCCTGCGGAACAAAATTTCACAGAACATTTTCTAAATTCTGCTAAATTTTGCTGGAAATGGAATGGCAGAGATCTGCAGCATAAAAATGAGGAATGAGTTTTTCCACAACATTTTCACAGAATTTTATTTCGCGGATCTCAATATTTTAAGCGGAAATGGCTGCAGAATGATTGTCCACAGAAAAAATGTTGTTCCACAGAATAATATTCCACAGATCACAACAGGTGGAATTCTGCAGAAAAACAGCAAAATTCTAGCAGAAATTCTGCTGGCGGAATGGTCATTTCATGCGAATTTCACCAGTGGAATTCCACATTCCACACAGCACTAATACTATTGCCTTGAGTTCTCCAACTTTGTTGCTTAAGTGCTTAGCATTTGCCATTTATCACTTCCATCCTTTTATTATTGTATTAATATTACCTGACTCTGTTGCATTCTTATGTAAGGCCTTAACACCTTCCATGCTTTTATTGCTATTACGTTGTGCTATGTTGACTTTTGTACTGGATTTTGTTGTTTATTGCCCCCCCTTCTCCTTGCCATTTAATTTAAATATTTATCAAGATACCTTGCTCCCAAGTTATGCAGATGAAGCCAGTCACTCCTATATAAATCACTTTGATTTTGGAATTTACGCCAATTATAAATGAAGCCAAAACCTTCTTGTTTAATCCAACATTGAAGCCGTACATTTATTTTCTGTATTGCCCCTATTCTTCCAGATCCTACCCTGGGAACTGGTAAGATTTTGGATATGCTCCAATTTACACCATTTCTTTAAGGGTCTTGCTAAGAAATTCAGAATCATTGTTCATGCCATCATCAAGTCTATGGCCTATATGATTTACTCCAGTATAGAGAACTTTCACCAGTTTGGCTACTGCACCTTTCATTAATCCATCAAGGTTCTCCCTGACATCTTTTATCTTTTACTTTTGCCCCAGGTAGGCAGCAGACTGTGGCAGCTTTTTCCTCCCTCTATAGATTGCAGTGTTTGTGAACCTTAGGATAGAGTCACCTACAATTAACAATCAGTGTCATTATGTTGTTTATTATGGATTAGTGCTTCTACTGCCAAATTGTTATGCTGATCACCTTTTCCTGTAACCGATCCAATGCTTGGAATCTGTTTTTAAACTGTAACTGGTAACCTTCTGACACCCTTCCCCATTTTCTCCTTATTTAGAACACAGCCAGGGCCCAAAATAGATCGAAAGTAGCAGTCAGTAACATCTTAGAATACCAAAAGAGGTGATATGTACACCTATTTAGTTAAAGGAGCTATTTGTTGAGTGATGATTTAAGTGTGACTGGAATGTATGTTCAGTAGCAGGAGTACAAAAAATGTAATAGCTGCCAAGACAGTCAGAGGATTTTCCTTTAGTGGGACCCACAATAAAGTAAAATGCTGTTGAGTACTGTATAAGTGGAAGTAGCTTTTTACAGTGGAGCCTGTTACGATGCAACAAGTAACATGCAGTAAATGCCACGTCACATAATTCTGCATGACAAAAAGGCTTAAATTGCCAGGAAATTGCATTGTTTTCTGCAGTATACTGCAGTGTTCTGTGAAATAATGCAGCATTATTGCACTGCATCCTGGGTGGCACCATTGTAAATGCTGTCCATTGTGTCTGGAAGTGGCTATCCCATTTGTGAGACATGGGGATTTTAAATGGCACTGTGCGGCTGTGGCATCCAAAGACTAGAGGCAACCATGATGGAGAGCAACAAAATCTACAGACGGTGTACAGTCTGTATTTAAACATTTTATGACAACAAAGAAATTGTGGGATCTCACAGTCAGGAAAGTTTTCTGGCAATCTAAAGCATCAATTTTTATTCACTTCATAATCACCATCATGTAAGGGCAGGGAAACAGTGAGTGATCATGGGTTTGTCTTTCTAAGGGTTTGGCATGTGTTCATTAGCCTATTAAGTGCCTCAGAGATACTGTTACATTGTGGAATAAATTCCCAAAAGACCTGGTTGGTTCAAAGTGTTTTCATTAGTCTGTGTAGGTACTATAATAGCATGATAAATACATTTATTGATGAAGTCTTCTACCCTATATAAGTAATTACATGTGATCAAGTGAGCATAATGATAAAATTCACATTTGGCTCTCAGCCCCACTTCTACATCTCGCCACCCAAGATGTGTATAAATGTCATTATGCCCAACATTAACAGTATTGTGTAAGCAAGCAATAACACTATTTAGGGTATGCAACTGTGATACAGTCACAACCATATGGTAGGCTGCTAGTCACAGGATGAAGACAGGTGCCTTTAAAAATGTCCAAGGAGTGTGAGTACAACAGTTACCCAACCCCCAGTGTCATACTATGCCAGTAACATTCATTTTACATGCTGACCCCACACCCAAATAATTTTATCACAAAATAAATTGATGATAGCTCAACAATCCAACTGAGCTCAGAACCTGTTACTATACTATTAGAGCTGAACAATCACAAAATATTATATGCTAACCATTCAGTGTCTATTATCTCATACTACAACTAACACTAAAGTTTTACTGTATGTCATGTACTACATATGAAATGGATTTTAGATAGGTTCATGCATGTAATTATATGGGGGATACATTTATCTTCATGAATGAGGGAGCAGAACCATAAATTATGTATAATTGCTGGTGAAGTCATTTATCAACTGGATTACCGGTCTGTTCAAACACAGTAATAACCGGATTTTGAGTTATTATGCTTCAAAAAGCCATAATAACCTAAAATCTGGTTATTACTGTATTTTGAAAATTCTCTCCTTTCACTAGCATTGGACATCAGTTGCTATGAGCGCGCCACCTTATTGGCTCTTTGACTGTGTGTGGGTGGGTCGAACACTGGGAAAAAAACATGGCAGCTCCATTTTCTCACTCCTGATGACAGTCGCTGAAGAGATTCCCTCTCACTGTCTTTTCAGGTAACAGTTGTTCCTGCCTTTAGAAATAAAAAAAGAAACAAAAAAAAAACCTATCTGGTTGATCCTGCTCTTTGAAGATTTCGGGCATGTGACACTTTGGTAGACAGCAAGTGAGCTCGGGAATGGACTTCTAAATGCTGTCTACCTATTTTGCTTCCATGCTGGCTCCACAGCACATCTTTGAAAAAAAAATAGTAAAAAACATGCACAAAATGTGTCTGCAAAGAGAGAGAGAGTGAGAGAGACAGAGAGTGTGTGTGTGTGCCCGCGCACGCATGTGTCTCTCTCTTCGAAGAACTACTTCTGAAAGTGTTAACAGAAAAAAAACATAGAAACATAGAATTTGATGGCAGAGAAGGACCGCTGGTCCCACCTAGTCTGCCCATTTCCCTATCTAATGGATAAGCTGCAGATCCTAGTTAACCAACAGCCTACTTCCTCATAACCCCCACTAGAATTGCTTAATGTCTGTCCCATGCATTCTTGAATTCCTCCACTGTTTTTGACTCCGTGACCTCCTCAGGAAGGGTGTTCCATGCATCCACATCCCTCTCCATGAAAAAAAAAATTCCTTACATTACCTCTGAGCTGTCCTCCTCTATCTTCAAATTGTGCCCCCTTGTTCTTGCATATCTCATTTTCTGAAAGATGCTACCCTCTTGGACTTAGTTGATTCCCTTGAGGTACTTGAAAGTTTCTATCATGTCCCCCTTTCCATCCTTTCCTCGAGGCTATACATATTAAGCTCCTTTAGTCTCTCTTTGTATGTCTTCTGGTGCAGACCCTGCACCATTTTGGTTGCCCACCTCTGGACAGCCTCCACCCTGTCTATGTCTTTGCTGAGATGGGGTCTCCAGAACTGCATGTAGTACTACAGATGGGGTCTCACCAACTGTCTGTACAGAGGGATAACAACTTCCTGTTTTCTACTGGTGATGCCTCTCCCTATGTATTCCAGTATCCACCCAGCTCTCCTTACTGCCTACTCACATTGCTTGCCCACTTTTAGGTCATCTGATATAACTACCCCCAGGTTCCTTTCCATATTTGTTGTCGTAAGTAACTCATCTTCCATTGTGTACTCTTCCCCTGGGTTTTTGTTTCCCAGGTGCATTACTTTGTACTTCTTTGCATTGAATCTAAGCTGCCATACATTTGACCATTCCAACCTTGGCAAATCCTTTCTCATCCTTTCCACCCCACCTTGTGCATCAACCCTTACCGATGTGGAGCCTTTGCAAAAGAGTCTGTGACTCAAAGGGTTGTAATTCTGATTGTTTCCAAATAAACAAATAAACAAAGACCTTTGTGTCATCTGCAAATTGAGACATACTTTCCTTCCTGTCCCTCTGCAATGTCACTTATGAAGACATTAAAAAGGACCGGACCCAGTACAGAACCCTGCGGTACTCTACTAGTAACCCCCCTTTCTTCACTGTGGACTCTGTTTACTATTACCCTCTGCGTCCTGTTATCCAACCAATGTTTTACCCAGGCTACCACCCTTGGACCCACTCCCAGGCTGGCTAATTTGTTTTATTAATCTTTTATGTGGGACTGTGTCAAATGCCTTGCTAAAGTCTAGCTAGGCCATGTCCGCAGCCCCTCCCTGGTGTACTACTTTGGTCACCCAGTCAAAAAAATCGATTAGATTCGTCTGACATGACCTTCCTGCTGTGAATCCATTCTGCCTTGCGTCCTGTGCCCCACTGGCCTCTAGGTATTCAACAGTTCTTTCCTTCAGAAGTGATTCCATCATTTTCTCTACCACTAAGGTCAAGCTTACAGGTCTGTAGTTTTCTGCCTCTACCTTACTCCCACTTTTGTGAAGAGGAATCACATCCACCCTCCTCCAGTCCTCAGCACCACCCCATCCTCCCATGATTTGTTAATTAGGGTAATCAGTGGTGTTACTAGTTCTCCTCTTAATTCTTTTAGAACTCTGGGGTGAATCCCACCAGGCCCCATTGCTTTGTCCACCTTCAGTTTTAGGAGTTCTTTAAGAACCCTTTCTTCTGTGAAAGGACTGATATCGCCCCCCATCCAGAGTGCTTCTATTGACTGGATTAGGTACCTCCCCCTCCTCTTCTTTTGTGAATACTGAGCAGAAGTATTCATTCAGTATCCCTGCTTTTTACTGTCCCTCCCTGCCCACCCACCCTCCTCTTTTATTTAGCCTCAGTATCCTTCCATTTGTCTTTCTTTGCTCCCATAATGTACCTATAAAGGTTTTATCCCCTTCTTAACCTAGTTGGCTATCTTTTCCTCGATTTGGGCCTTTGCTGTTCTGACTGCCTTCTCGTTTCTTTCTGCTATAACAGTGTCAGTGGCTCATCAGGTAGCACACTCGCCTCTGTGGCCGGGAGATCAGTAAGCTGTGGGTTCTATCCCCACACCAGGCACTTGGGTTAATATCCCAATACTGACACTGTAGTGCAGCATGAGAGGGGTGCTGCACTCCTGAGGTGCCGTCTTTCAGATGAGACATTAAACCGAGGTCCCATCTGCCTGTTCTGGTGGTAGTTCAGGTGGATGTTAAAGATCCCATGGCACTTCTTGAAACGAGCAGGGGAATTTCCCCAGTGCAATGGTCAAATTTCCTCCATTCAAGATAAATACCACCAACAGCTTAATCTGGTTCAAGGTCAGTTGGCATTCATCTGTATCCCCCTCCTCCGGGTTGTGCCTGAAAATAGGCAAGATTTGTCTAGTGCACTTACCTGGTCACCAAAAAAAAGAAAAAATTAATAACTGGTACACTTTTCTGTCCTGCTATTTCTGTGTTTCCTTATACTTCCTGAATGCTATATTTTTCTCCCTAACCTTCCCAGCCACCTCTTTTGAGAACCATAGTGTTTTTTTCTTTCATTTTGATTTGTTTATTTGCTTCAAACAAAGGCTTGTTGCCTCTGTGATGGCAGTTTTGTTGTTTCCCCATTGTTGCTCTACCCCTCCTTCCTGCATGTTTGCTAGTGCTTTTCTGAGGCACTCTCCCATTTTGACAAAATCCGCTCTCCTGAAGTCCAGTACCCTCACTTTTATATCGCTTGACTCTACAGCTGAGCTTATTGTGAACCACACTGTTTGGTGGTTACTTGTTCCCAGATGGCTACCCCCTCCTACATCTGAGATCTTCTCTCCATCCCCAATTGAGAGTACCACATCTAAGATTGCTCCCACCCAAGTGGGTTCCAACAGTAGCTATCTGAGGCATACCCCCTGTAGGGTATCGAGAACAGCCCTGCTCTTAGATGTGGCTGCAGCAAAGGTGCTTCAGTTAACATCTGGCATATTCAGGTCCCCCATCAGCAATATATCCCCTTTCTCTGTCATCCTAAGGATTACTACTATCATTTCCTTGTCCATTTCCTCCCCAAGACAGGGGTCTGTATACAACCCCTGTGCAGATTATGGTGCCATTTCCAGTCTCCAGGGTGACCCACAGTGCCTCCTCTCCTCCCTGTTTACCCTTTAGTTCCATTGCTTTGATCCCTTCCTTTACATATAGAGCTACTCCTCCTCCTCTTCTACCCTCCCTGTCCCTCTTGTAGATTGTGTACCCTGGTATGTTGACATCCCAGTCATGGTTCTCTGTGTACCATGTTTCTGTGACTGCCACGATACCCAAGAATTCCTCTTACATCAAGGCCACCAGTTCAGGGAGCTTGTTACCTAGACTATGGCATTGGTACTGATTACCCTCCATTTTTTTGATGGCCTTACCCCTTTTTGCCCCATCCCTGTCCTTACTGCCTTTGTCTTTTTCTCCATTTACCCCTGTCCTTCTCCCTATTGACTTCTTTATCTTGGTACTTACCTCACTAACTACTCTGATTTTTTTGAGGGGGCTAGGATTTCCCTTTTCCTTTTCAGTTTCTCCCCTTTGGCTAGTTTAAATGCTTGCCAATGAAGCATTTAAATCTATCACCTAGGATCCTGGTTCCCCTCCTGGACAGATGCAGACCATTGCACCAGTATAGGCCTGCATCCCTCCAGGTGGACCCCCAGTCCCCAGTGAAGCCAAAACCCTGAGCTCTGCACCAGTTTTTCAACCACTGATTGAATCCCATGGTGTGGAGCACCCTAGCCTCACCCATGCCATAGACAGGCAGCACCTCTGAGAAGGTTACCGTGCTACTTGTCTAAGGCCCCTCCCCAACTCCACAAACTCCCCCGGCACTGCTCTGATCCGTTTCCCAGCCAGGTAATTTGTTTCCTAGGTAAAGAATGACATCCAACCCCACCCCGTGCAGCTGCTCCCACTTTCCTAAGGATTTGCTCCCTGTCCCTCCAAGCCATGGCACTAGGCAAGCACTTTACCTCCCTCTCCCCTCTCTCCCCCAGTTCTACCCTCCTAACAATGGAGTCCCCCACCAGGAGTTGTTTCCTTCCCCTGTGGGGTCCCATGTCACCCTCCTGTGGGTCGCCTTTGTGGAGGTTCCCAGCATCCGACTTGGTCTCCACCGTGGTTGCCTCCATAGAGGAACCATACTCTGCCAGAACGGCATATGAAGTGTGGAGAGGTACAACTGGAGGGATGTGCCTCTGTTTCACCACCCTCACCACCCTCACCCTCCCTGAGTGAACCTACTGTTGTCCAACCACTCCCTTTCCTTGGCAACCCCTGAGGCAGTGGTGGCGGCCCTGGTGGTCCCTGTGTGGGAAAGGATGTCCCCCGAATCCTGGCCAACTGAGCCTGGAGATGAGCAACCTCCTCCCTCAGCCCAGAGAGGTGCCTGCAGATGGGACAACACTGCATCATCCAGAATGTCTCCCGGAAGACTGCTGCTCCACAGCCACTGCACTGCACCACTCCCATCATGTCTTATTTGTGGCCCTTAACTTTTGTTTTGTATACTTACTCTTTCCTCTCTCTGTTTATTTTGTTTTTATATATAATTTTTTTCTCTCCCTACTTTCCTACTGTCTCCATGCCCTTAAAGCTAACGATCTTCCTGTTAAGGGACAGGAGTTCCTATATTCAAAGAGAAGCAGTTAAATCTTCATACAAACAGCAAAATAAAAAGCTATAACTAGTGACCTGGGCTCGATATTCAAAACTTTATGTGGATGCTAATAGGTTTTTGTGCGGCAAACCAGGGTTTGCCCCTGATCCCTATATTCTAAAGGAGCCTTTGCACAGGCAAAGAGGGCTAGTGCCCTCACAAAACATAATGTATGCAGGTAGACAAGAGCTGAGTTGTGACCATGATTAGCTGTATTACCCCATATTCATCGGCTTTGTGCTGTGCAAAGGGGGTTAGGGTGGTCCTTTTGTGCAGCTCAAATACCACTGAACACAACATCAGCTTACACTGGGGAACCCTAGCTGCTGCCAGAGGTAATGCTGCCGCCTAGCTGGTTGTCCGCTGGGTGAGCACACCCTATAGCCAGCCCATTGGTGCTAAGTTGTCCGCCGATTGGCATCCCATAATAATATTAAAACATCATTAATACTAGTGGTACCACCCTCCAATTGCCAGCCCATAAGAAATGTAAAACACCTCTGGTGCTCCAGTAAGAAATGTAAAACATCCCTGGTTCTAGTGCTTCCCCCTCTGATCACCAGCCCATAATATATGTAAAACATTCCTGGTGCTAGTGGTTCCCCCTCCGGTTGGCATCCCATAATTCTAGTAAAACATACCTGGTGTCAGTGGTCCATGCCTTACGATCGGCAGCCCATAAGAAATGTAAAACATCCTTGGCACTACTGTAGTGGTCCACCCCCTGATTGCCAGACTGTATGAAAGTGACAATCAGCCCCCCTCCCATGATACTGAGCACCCACACTCCTGTCAACTTACCAGTATCCTTGATGTCGCAGGTGTGCATGCAACAACCAGTGCAACCATCCTCACACCTCCTCATCCAGCTGCCATATGTCCTGGCAAGGAGCATGCATCTTATTTATGATAGGTTGTGTCATCCTGTCCTATAAATAACATGCACACTCCCATCCTGGACATACTGTAGCTGGATGGGAAGGTGTAAGAAGGGCTGCAGCGGTCACCATATGCACACCTGCAGCACCGAGGGTACTGGTATTGTGACAGGGGATGGGTGTTCGCTGCCAAGGGGTGGGACACTAGATGCTAGGGAGGGTTGTCACTTTCCTACAGGCTGGCAATCGGAGGGACCACTAGCAAAAAGGATGTTTTACATTTCTTATGGTCTGGGGATCGGGGGGGGTGCACTTGGCACCAGGGATATCTACAAGGTCTGGGACTGGGTAATCGGTGGGCAGCACCATGCCAACCTACCTCACTACCCCTGCAAATGAGCCTATAATGAGCACACAAATTACTCCTCAGCATCTTGCATGCCCAATGAGCCCATGTGCATCGGTCCCTTTGAATATTGCAGATAGCACTCCAGTACTATGCACTCTGGTGGCACAGTTTGGGTCCATGTTGGGGCAGCACTTCTTGACTTAGCACCATGCCAACATGGCCCTATATTCAGTTGAATACAGCCAGTGCTATTCAAGTGAATATAGCATCCTTGGGCTCCTGGGCAAATGCTAGGTACATTGTACAAGTTTGCATTCTGCTTGCCACTATTTTGAATATCAGGCCCCTGATGTTTTAATATATCTATTATACATTGGTCTGACTGAAAATATGCACTTCATCTTCACATGTGAAGGGGATGGCTCATAATTCACAAGTGATGGAGTCTATTGTATTTCTTCCAATGCAGCCTATAGTATATCCCTTATATACACCACAGTAGAGTAGGTGAAAATACATGGGTAAATAAACTGTAATATTTTGGGTACATATTAATTTTCAATTAGGACACATTATTTTACTTAGAACGTGTTACTTAAATTTAGAATTTGGAAATAGCACACAGAAAACAATTGGACATCTAATGAATTTACAATGGAAAGAAAGGCAGTTTTTTTGTGAGGACAGGAAATGTATGCTAACTTTCAGCAGTTAGAAATGATCCAGCTTTAAGATGTGAAATTTATACCTCCAAGCCATCTTACAGATATAAAATTCATACCTCCAGATGAGCATTATTTAAGTATATCTGCAAAAACGCTGATGCAAAAATTGTGTTTTTAATTGATTTCTTTTATGGACAACATTCTGTGCAGCTCTTTGTATGGAACCAGTAAAGATTTTTACTATTATTTTTGCACAGAATTCTAAGCATGAGCTGTTAACCTGCTGTACTAGAGGTATTCTAAGAATTCTGTACACAAACCATGATACAGTTAAAGTTCCAGATCACTGGTTCCATGAAGAGAACTGTAACAGAATACTGCCTATGAACACAAAACAATGCATAATATAGTTTTTAAAATGGGCCAGGGCAATCCTGCATTCTGATTGGTCAGTTGCTGTCCAGACCCATGTGATAATTGAGCAGTAACCACATGGGTCAGTAAAATCTTCAAAGTGATCTTGTGGCACGTAGCTTCCCACTTACTAACCAAAACATAATGGCTGAGAGCACTACACACATTGGGCTCGATTCTCAAAAGATGACCTTAGGCGGCGCACGGTGTGCCGGATGCATCATGCACCAATGCCCCCTGCGTCATCGGCAATGCACCCTATTCTGTAAGGAATGCAAAATGTGCCTGATGCAGTGCACATGGCATGAGAATGTACAGTGCATCAAATAAATAGCATAGGCAAAACACAAGGTGCAGGCAGTGTCTAAATGGAAGGGGCGGAGGAATGGCCAAACCACAGAAGATGCAGCAAGAAGAGAGAGGGGAACCAACCCCAGGGACATGGAGGAAGAAGACTGGGAACTCCAGGAAGAAGAACTTCATGGACTAGGAGACAGACATCCTTCTGGATGCAACAGAGGCCCAGATAGGTGTAACAGAGGGTGGCAAGAGAACATGAGCATGATGGACAATGGTGCAAGGCCTGACCTGTGTGTGACATTCAACAGGCAAACCTGCTACTGTCCTGGGGAGGGGACCAGAAGGTACGAGACACAGCAGCAGGAGGCATGGGATGAGGTAGCCAGACTGGTGAATGCAGAAGCACCCAGGAGGCGCAGTGTGAGGGAGCTGCAGAAGCAGCATTGTGACATCAAGTGCCATGCCAAGGAGAAGGCAGCCCACAACAGGTGCTGCACAACAGCAATGGGAGGAGAACCCTCACAACCACGGCCCCTCAGCAGATATGAGGAACGTGTAGTGGCACAGATCAGCACACGCAGCATACAGGGTGACACTGAGCTAGACCTGTATCAGCAACAACATGCACAAGGTAAGCACGGGCATGCATGTGGTGGGTGGTACCACCGTGCAGACAGCCGATGTGGCACCACCAGTGGAAGCTGATACACCGCATGGGCACCAGAAACCCACAATGGACAGGGACCCTGGGGTCAGGTACAGAGGGACACAGTGTGGCCTGGGCCACCATGCAGAAGCGTGGGATGCAGGAGGTGACCCCTCCACTGGGTGCCACAGGCTGGACATGCACCTTGGCACTGGACACATACCAGCACATGGGCACCTGAGATAATGCACTGTGCACATCTATCTGTACACCCAGCAGGTGCCCAAACCACAGTGACCAGACTACATGCCACTGCCAGGCAGGCAACACCACCACAATGCCATGCTGTGACCCACAGTGACAGTGAAGCATCGAAGCACAGCAGACACAGCAGCAATGATGAGGAACAATAGCCGGCATCCACCAGTGACAGCACAGTGAGCCAGGCCCACAGGAGGGTGACAGATAGAGAAGCGGATGACCAACAGGGAAGTGACACTGACTACAATGCCATGCCATCCAGCAGCAGCAGCACTGTGGGGCACAGCACACCTGGCCAGAACTGCAGTCCAGCACCAGACCATGGTGGACACTCAGCAGCAAGGGGACAGAGGGGATGGTCCTGAGGCAGGACAGGTGAACAGTGCACTCACCACTGTAGGCCGTGACAGCCAGGCACACAGCAGCACCACACCTGGCCATGGAGGTGCAGGTGGGAGAGGGGAACATGGTGCAACACCACTGCCACTGGAGGATGACCTTGGAGAAGACCTGTCATAATTCTGCCAGAACATCCTGCTCACTCAAGAGGCAGCACTGAATGAGCTGGTAGGAATACAAGACAGCATATGGGAACACACCACTGCCACGGTTGCTCACATGAGACAGCTGCAGCTGACAGTGGCAGATATCCACGCAGCCGTCGTACATGGGATCCAGGAAGGGGCATGCCAAACAACACAGACAACAAGGCTATTCCAGGACATATGGCTGTGTGTCACATGCCAAATGGATGCCATAGAATGGCAGACCATGATCATGGAATGCAGCATGACGTAGTGCCATCACCCAGACAGAGGCAACAATGGCAATGGCAACAGCACTGCAGGAGATTGCATGATGCATGCAACAACAAGCAGCGAGTGTGGCACCGGTCCCACAGGTATGTCCAGACTGCAATGTGTCGCAGCAAAACAGAGGGGCAGTAGATGACCACCACAGCATTTATTTATTTATTTATTTGTATGATTGGATTTACAACCTTTGAGCCAGGGGCTCGTTTACAAATGTACCTCGTCACAGAGAGGACATACAGTGTAACTTATTTACAGAATTCAAACACACAGTGAGTGACACAGAATTACACAATTGTTCTCATACAATGAGCAATCTGAAACATTTCAAAGTGACCGATTTAATACATGCATATACCAACAGAGGGGTGGGAGACCAGGAGGGAGTGGGGGGAGTGAGGCGGGGGGTTCAGCCCAGCGGGCTTCGTCAGGTGCATAGTGAGAGTAGCAGAGCATCAGTTAGTGAATCCTGGTGGTCACTGAGGGTAAGGAAAGGGCCTGGGAGGGTGTACACCATGGCATGCCAAAGACCGCTCACACTGCACACCCACACCCATGTACCACCAACCACCACCAACCAGACAAGCTCCCCCATGTGACCAGAGGGAACAGCAGGTGCACACACCATGGTGTGGCACACTAGCACAGGCATGGCCCTTGGAACACACGGCACCATATCTGTCCATGGTGCCATGCATGCCCCCACACCCAGGTGCATGGCCTCTGCAGGACTGTTGCATCCCCACCACACAAGGGACTCCACATACCATCCAGCACCAACACTCACACACAGTAGCCACTGTGGGACATGCCACAATGGCAGCCATACTGAGTTGCACACTGCAGTCCACTGGGCAGGCCCTGTGGTATGCCACATACCGTGACACACCACCCGGCCCCACATATCTGGTACCGACACATGCATGACAAATGCAGGCCCAAACTGCGGGGTCCCACCTTGTCAACTGGTGGTTTGGCTTAACCACTGTGGCATGCCACTGTGAAACTAAGAGGACCCCAACACTGGGTGGCACAGGCCCACAGGGATACAGTGTCCTGACACTGTGCCCAGAGTGCAGGGATTTATATAACTCTAAAAATTGATTAGCGTTTTGCTCATAAAAGTGCTAAATCTTTGTGAAAATGCATAGCTCTGGCCTCACTGTGTTTAACAAACACAGCACTTCTAGAAAATCTATATAAATACTTTGTGTACAGTTAGTATAGTCCCAAGAAAAAAACTGCTAATCAATGATTTAAAACCCTGGAGTGTCACATTAACAATACCTGTGGCACAATGTGGTGCATTCCACTTGTTGTTTGACAACAGTCCCTGTTGTCCACATGGTGCCCTGTGTAGGCCCCTGTGGGCTGGTACCCACACATTGACTGGCGCTGACCAATACATAGCATAGGCAGGTGATGAGCATGCACAGTACTGAACGACACACAGACACAGCTTGCACATGGAACAACACTGTATTATGAACACAAAAGCAAAACACAACATCAACAGTGGAGGTAATCCAAGAGGAATACAATGCAACGGGCACAGCTACACATACAGCAATAGTGTTATGATGGTGATGCAATTAACTGCATTGCATGCTCAGTTTTATTTTATTTATTTATTGAGAATATCGGATAACAACCTTTGAGTCAGGGACTCATTTCCAAAGGCACCACGTCAGGTACAATACATAACAATAAGCAGACATAATATAATATTACAGTGAGAGTAGGGAAGGAGAGTAACAGCAGGGAATGGGTAATATATATCAGTATACAGTATATCAGTGGAGAAGAAGACAAGACAACAACAGAGTATGAGCAGTGCTGTTAAACCTATACAGTAGGGTAGCTATACAAGTCCTGAGTTGAGCTTGTGAACGTCAGTGAAATAGTGCAATCGATATTAAGGTAGATCCTATATGCTAGTAGGTGGCACATGCAGTCAGGATACCAACATTGTCATTAACACACAGAGGCAACAGTGTGAAGGTATATCTATTAACCCAGAATCTCGCCACCCATAGGCAGATTCCTTTACTTATTAGGAACAATGACAGTGACGGATGGAGATTATGTGGTTTTTTTAGGGCTGTTTTGAAGGAGCCTAATCTGGAGATAGAGGTGATGGTCCAGGGGAGCTCATTGTACCAGGACTGCACTCTGTAGGAGAAAGACCATTGTGCAAGGGTGGTTGTGACCCTGGGAACAGCCCATGTTAATCTATCTACCACGCGGGTGTATGTTGAGGTATGTGCAGCGCGGAGGGAGGCAGAGACTCCAGTGGGAGTAAGGCCTAGTTGGATTTTTTTTGTAAGGAGACATGTTTGATATCGTACTCTTTTGTCTAGGGTGAGGATTTTTGTTAGCTCATATAGGGTGCAGCTATGGGTACGCTTATCCACTCCAGCAAAGAGCCTACATGCTTTATTAATGGCTAGGTGGATTTTATTTAGTGCAGTGTGGTCAGCAGCCAAATAGATAGCTAGCCCATAGTCCATAAGGGAGAGAACAGAGGAGGTAATGGCAATGTGTAAGGCCTCTGGCGGTAGGCAGGCTTTGTGCCGATACAATAGACCTGTGTGCATATTTATGGCAGAGGAAAGATTAGTAATATGTGAGTGGAAAGACAGAGTAGGATCAAAAGTAATGCCTAGATATTTATATGTGTGGACCTGCTCCAGTGGGATGTGAGTTTTGAAAATGATTGTTAGCTGGGCATTGTAGTCCTTACTCTGCCGATGGGAAAAGAGCATAGTTGTAGTCTTTTTTATACTGACCACAAGTCTGTGGTCAGTTAACCAGTTTTCGACATGATTGAAGTCAAGTTGTAGGGAGGATTGAAGGATTGTGGGATCTGAGCAAGAGGCATACATTACCGCATCATCTGCATAGAGCAGAAAGTTACATGGAGATGATTTAGGCAGGGAATTCAGGAAGATGCTGAATAGCAGTAGGCCAAGGATGGAGCCCTGGGGGACCCCTGAGTGGACTGGTAGGGTAGGTGAGAGGGTGCTATTTATCTTCACACATTGAGACCTATCTGTGAGGTAGCTTATGAACCAAGTTATGGGTCCAGGGGACAGGCCTGTGTGAGGAGAGTATTTAGGAGCAGGGTGTTGGAGACTGTGTCAAACGCTTTTGACAGATCTATGGATACAGCTCCTGCTAGCAGTTTCCTATCTAGGGCATTGCACAGCTAGTTGGAGAACTCTATGAGGGCAGTAGTTGTGCTATGACCGGCTCTAAAACCATGCTGTTCCCTACATAGGATGCCTTGTATAATCAGGTAGTCTGTGAGTTGTGTGGCAACGATTTTTTCCAGGGCTTTTGAGAGGGGAGGGAGTATGGAGATGGGTCTGTAATTATTGGGTAATGTGGGGTCTCCAGTCTTTAGTATTGGTGTGATGGTGGCTACCTTCCAGACAGCTGGGAACTGTCAAAGGCATAGGGGGAGGTTAAGGAGATCAGTCAGAGGGGGGGAGCACAGAGTCCAGTACCAAGTTAAGGATTTTCATGTCAAACGAGTCTTTGCAGTAGTTTGAGCCCCCTATGGCTTTTTTAAGGTAAGAACTTGCTTCACTCACAGTAAAAACCATGAGGTAGAAGGGAGGTAGGTATTACTGGGTTCTGGGGTCATAGGTGTGGGGTCAAAGAAGTTGTTAGGAGACCTGAGCTCAGGTCTGAAAAAGCTTTATTAAGTCCACTGGCGATTGTGAGTGGGTCCGAGGTGACATTATAGTTGACAGTTAGCAGGGTGGGGGAGGCATCCTGAATTTTCCATTCAGTTCCTTTAGGTTACATAGAAACACAGAAACATAGATTTTTACGGCAGATAAGGACCGCTTGGCCCACCCAGTCTGCCCATTTCCCTACCTAATGGATAAGCTGCAGATCCTAATTAACCAGCAGCCTACTTCTTCCTACCCCCAACCCCTAGAATTGCCTTATGACTGTCCCATGCATGCTTGAATTCCACCACTGTTTTTGACTCCACAACCTCCTCCAGAAGGCCGTTCCATGCATCCACAACCTCTCTGAGAAAAATACTTCCTTAAATTACCTCTGAGCAGCCCCTTCTATCTTCAAATTGTGCCCTTGTTCTTGCACACCTCTTTTTTTGAAAGATGCTACCTCTTGGACTTTGTTGGTTCCCTTGAGGTACTTGAAAGTTTCTATCATGTCCCCCTCTCCTCCTTTCCTCGAGGCTGTACATATTCCAGCTCCTTAAGTGTCTCTTCATATGTCTTCGGTGCAGACCCTGCACCATTTTAGTTGCCCTTCTCTGGACAGCCTCCATCCTGTCTATGTCTTTGCAGAGTGTGGGTCTTCAGAACTGCACGCAGTACTCCAGATGGGGTCTCACCAACTGTCTGTAGAGAGGGATAATAACTTCCTGTTTTCTACTGGTGATGCCTCTCCCTATGCATCCCAGTATCCCTCCAGCCCTCCTTGCTGCTCTCTCACATTGCTTGCCCACCTTTAGGTCATCTGATATGACTATCCCCAGGTCCCTTTCCATTTTTGTTGTTGTTAGTATCTCCCCCCCATTGTGTACTCTTCCCCTGGGTTTTTGTTTCCCAGGTGCATTACCTTGCACTTCTTAGCATTGACTCTAAGTTGCCATACATTTGACCATTCCTCTAACCTTGCCAAGTCCCTTCTCATCCTTTCCACCCCACCTTGTGCATCAACTCTGTTGCAGATCTTTGTGTCATCTGCAAAGAGACATACTTTTCCTTCCAGTCCCTCTGCAATGTCGCTTAGAAAGACATTGAAGAGGACCGGTCCTAATACTGAACCCTGCGGTACCCCACTAGTAACCCCCTTTCTTCAGAGTGGACTCCATTTACTATTACTCTCTGTGTCCTATTCTCCAGCCAATTCTTTACCCAGGCTGTCATCTTGGGACCCACTCCTGGCTGGCTAACTTGTATATTAATCTTTGTGTGGGACTGTGTCAAATGCCTTGCTAAAGTCTAGGTAGGCCATGTCTACAGCCCTCCCTGATCTACTACTTTGGTCACCCAGTCAAAGAAATCTATCAGATTTGTCTGGCATGACCTTCCCACTGTGAATCCATGCTGCCTTGGGTCCTGAGCCCTCTGGCCTCTAGATACTCAACAATTCTTTCCTTCAGAAGTGATTCCATCATTTTCCCTACCACTGAGGTTAAACTAACAGGTCTGTAGTTTTCTCGTCTGCCTTGCTCCCACTTTTTGTGAAGGGAATCACATCTGCCCTTCTCCAGTCCTTGGGTACCACCCCATCCTCCCATGATTTGTTAAAGAGGGTAGTCAGTGGTGTCACTAGTTCTACCCTTAGTTCTTTTAGAATTCTGGGATGAATCCCATCAGGCCCCATTGCTTTGTCCACCTTCAGTTTTAAGAGTTCTTTCAGAACCCTTTCTTCTGAAAATGGGCTGGTATCAACTTCTGTATCCAGAGTGTTTCTACTGTTTGTTTTAGGTACCTCCCCCACCTCCTTTGTAAATACTGAGCAAAAATATTTGTTTAATATCTCTGCCTTTTCACAGTCACCCTCTGCCCACCCTCCCTCCTCTTTATTAAGCCTCACTAACCCTCCCTTGGTCTTCCTTCACTCCCTGATGTACCTATAAAAGGTTTTATCCCCCTTCTTAACTGAGTTGGCTATCTGTTCCTCGGTTTGGGCCTTTGCTGTTCTGACTGCCTTCCCAGCTTTCTTTTGCTTTAACTGATACTGTTCTCTGTCCTGCTCCTTCTGTGATTCCTTGTACTTCCTGAATGCTTTCTTTTTCTCTTGAACCTTCACTGCCACTTCCTTTGAGAACCATAGTGGTTTCTTACATCGTTTCATTTTGTTTATTTGCTTCACACAAAGACTTGTCACCTCTCTGATGGCAGTTTTTATTATTCCCCATTGTTCTTCCACCCCTCCTTCCTGCCCATTTGCTAGTGCATTCCTTAGGCATTCACCCATTTTGGCAAAGTCAGCCCTCCTAAAGTCCAGTACTTTTGCCTTTGTTTGGCTTGACTCTATTGCTGTGTTTACTGTGAACCATACTGTTCGATGGTCGCTAGTTCCCAGATGGCTACCTACTTCTACATCTGTGATCTCTCTTCTCCATTTGAGAGAACCAGGTCTAGGATTGCTCCTCTTGAGTGGGCTCCAATACTAGTTGTCTAAGGCATGCCCCCTGTAGGGCATCTAGAATAACCCCACTCTTTGAAGTGGCTGCTGCAACTGCACTCCAGTTAACATCTGGCATATTCAGATCACCCATCAGCAATATCTCCCCTTTTTCTGCCATTCTAAGTATTCTTTCTATCATTTCCTTGTCCATTTCCTCCCCCTGAGAAGGGGGTCTGTATACAACCCCTGTGCAGATTGTGGTGCCATTGCCGGTCTCCAAATTTACCCACAGTGCTTCTTCTCCTCCCTGTTTTCCCTTTTGTTCTGTTGCTATGATTCCTTCCCTTATGTAAAAGAGCTACTCCTCCTCCTCTTTTACCCTCCCTGTCCCTCCTGTAGATAGTGTATCCTGGTATGTTTATGTCCCAGTCATGGTTTTGTGTGTACCATGTTTCTGTGACTGCCACGATATCCAGATGTTCCTCCTCCATCAAGGCCACAAATTCAGGAAGCTTGTTACTCAGACTACAGGCATTGGTACTCATTGCTCTCCATTTTTTGATGGCTTTACCTTCTTTTGCAGCATCCCCCACTGACCTGTCTACCTCGGTCTTTTTCTCATTTAGTACCCTGTATTGTAGGGAGAGGCTGGGATTTTCCTGCTGCTTATCAGTGCCTCCCCCCTTGACTAGTTTAAAAGCTTGCCAATGAAGCATTTAAACTGATTGCTCAAAAGGCTTGTTCCCTTCCTGGACAGATGCAGACCATCCTGCCAGTATAGGCTGATGTCCCTCCAGGTGGAACCCCAGTCCCCAGTGAAGCCAAACCCATGTGCTCCACATCAATTTTTCAACCATTCATTAAACTGCATGGTGCAAAGTACCCTCGCCTCACTCATGCCATTGACAGGCAGCACCTCAGAGAAGGATATTTTGTGTGCTACTTGTCTTAGGCCCCTTCCCAATTCTACAAAGTCCTTCTGCACTGCTCTAATCTCATGACTAGCCAAGTCATTTGTCCCTAGGTGGACAATGTCGTCCAGCTCAGACTCCCCTGCAGCTGTTCTCGTGATCCTGAGGATACACTTCCTGTCTCTCCAAACCATGGCACCAGGCAGGCACCTTACTTCAGTTTTCCCTGTCCCCCCAGTTCTATCCCCCTAATAATTGAGTCCCTCACCAGGAGCTGCTTCCTTTCCTTGTGGTGTCCTCTGCCTCCTTCCTGTGGGCCTCCCTTGTGACAGTTGTCCTCAGCCTCCCTTAGTCTCCTCTATGGGTGCATCCATAGGGGAGCTATGCTCCCCCAGAATGGTGTGTGGATTGTGGTGTGGAACAACTGACTGGATGTGCCTCTGTTCCACCATTCTCACTCTCCCTGAGCCCACTGTGGTCCAACTGCTGTGCTTTCTTCACAACCTCTGAGGTAGTGGTGGTGGCTCTGGTGCTCCCTGGATGGGGGAGGTTCCCTTTCTACCGTCCAGTGTGGCCTGGGAAGGTCCCCTTACTACTGTCCAGTGTGGCCTGAAGACAGACAACTTCCTCCCTCAGGGCAGAGTTGTCTGAAAATAGGGCAACATCTCAGCCTGCAGAAAGACTCCCCAGAAGACTGCTGCCCCACAGCCATTACATTGCACTACTCCCACATTTTGTGTGTGTGTGTGATTGGTTTGTAATATATATATATATATATATTACAATGTGTATGCTTATATGTAAGTGCAGTGTGCTATAGAGGATTTGACAGTGATATGCACCTTGCACTATTGAGGAAATGATGTCAGAACCCCAGGTATAAAGGAACTATTGCCAGGGGTGGGTGGGGTGAGGGTGGGAAGGTGTTGGGCCTAAACTGTGCCCTCACAAAATAATCAGCTAAAAGCTCTGACCCACAGCTGCGATAGTGCCTTCCTGTCAGCAAGATGCCCTACACAACAATTTGACAGAGAAATACCCTGCTAATCAAACAGAAAAATCCACACATCCAAGTCAGACACAGTAAACCTCCCCAGCCCCAAAACAGGCCTGGTGGTTTGTGCTCTGAAAGCTGTCAGCCCCAAAATAAGTCAGCTGTGCTTTAAACTCTTCCTGCACTGAAAATGTTAAGAATTGTAACAAACAAACGTGAAATCTAGATCCACCTCCTCTGTTGCTTGAAAGACTGTCTTTTCCTGTTTCACACTGCAGGTTTTTCTATGACAACTTCTTAACCACAGTAACTTATTTAAAAATAGTTTAACTATCACAAACTCCTATGCACCAGTAAATTATTTAAAAATAGTTTCTGTCCCAAAATCCTAGTATTCAATCCAGCTACCCCCAAGGGACAACCAAAATTCAGTATTCAAACACTTGTGAAGTTACTTCCAAGATAAGCAGAGTTTGCAAGCCCCTTTTTCAACTCCTCAGCCACCTGTAATTTATTGAAAAATAGTTTCACTGTCAGCGAATCCTAGTAGACAATCTAGCTACCTCCAAGAATCTACCCAAATGCAGTATTTAAATCCTTCTGAAGTTACTAACAAGATAAACAGAGTTTGCAAGCCCCTTCTTGGTTAAACACTAATTAAATATGTGAATAAAAAGCAATTACCAAAGGTAGTTAGTTTAACCTCCACAGAATTAAGCAAAGTGCATGTTTGTTGCAGATATCAAGTGCAATATAGAATTTCTCACACAGCTCACAGCTGAATAAAGAAGTAGTGTCCTTCCAGGTTAAGCAAATGTGCTTTGTGTATCTAAAAATTGCAGCCTCCAGTAATTTATAGTAATCTGATCTAGTCTGGATATCTCCACCCAGGGCAATTTATTGACAATGGTTATGATGCAGCCCTTCCTGTTCCAATACAACACTTTTTGGTCTGAAAACAATGTCCTGCACCTAAGACTGTCTGTGTTTCAGTTCACACTGCAGGTTTTGCTATGACAACTCCTTAACCACAGTAACTTATTTAAAAATAGTTTAACTATCACACAGTCCTATGCACCAGTAAATTATTTAAAAATAGTTTCTGTCCCAAAATCCTAGTATTCAATCCAGCTACCCCCAAGGGACAACCAAAATGCAGTATTCAAACACTTGTGAAGTTACTTCCAAGATAAGCAGAGTTTGCAAGCCCCTTTTTCAACTCCTCAGCCACCTGTAATTTATTGAAAAATAGTTTCACTGTCAGTGAATCCTAGTAGACAATCTAGCTACCTCCAAGAATCTACCCAAATGCAGTATTTAAATCCTTCTGAAGTTACTAACAAGATAAACAGAGTTTGCAAGCCCCTTCTTGGTTAAACACTAATTAAATATGTGAATAAAAAGCAATTACCAAAGGTAGTTAGTTTAACCTCCCACAGAATTAAGCAAAAGTGCATGTTTGTTGCAGATATCAAGTGCAATATAGAATTTCTCACACAGCTCACAGCTGAATAAAGAAGTAGTGTCCTTCCAGGTTAAGCAAATGTGCTTTGTGTCTCTAAAAATTGCAGCCTCCAGTAATTTATAGTAATCTGATCTAGTCTGGATATCTCCACCCAGGGCAATTTATTGACAATGGTTATGATGCAGCCCTTCCTGTTCCAATACAACACTTTTTGGTCTGAAAACAATGTCCTGCACCTAAGACTGTCTGTGTTTCAGTTCACACTGCAGGTTTTGCTATGACAACTCCTTAACCACAGTAACTTATTTAAAAATAGTTTAACTATCACACAGTCCTACACACCAGTAAATTATTTAAAAATAGTTTCTGTCCCAAAATCCTAGTAGTCAATCCAGCTACCCCCAAGGGACAACCAAAATGCAGTATTCAAACCCTTGTGAAGTTACTTCCAAGATAAGCAGAGTTTGCAAGCTCCTTTTCCAACTCCTCAGCCACCTGTAATTTATTTAAAAATAGTTTAACTGTCAGAAAATCCTAGTAGACAATCTAGCTACCTCCAAGGATCTACCCAAATGCAGTATTTAAATCCTTCTGAAGTTACTAACAAGATAAATAGAGTTTGCAAGCCCCTTCTTGGTTAAACACTAAATAAATATGTGAATAAAAAAGCAATTATCAAGGGTAGTTAGTTTCACCTCCCACAGAGTTAAGCAAAAGTGCATGTTTGTTGCAGATATCAAGTGCAATATAGAATTTCTCACACAGCTCACAGCTGAATAAAGAAGTAGTGTCCTTCCAGGTCAAGCAAATGTGCTTTGTCCCAAAACAACCTAGAGTTCCCCCAGGATGAGGCCAGGGTGGATTTGTTGCAGCTAGATTTGGCCATTCTAATTGCCCAGGTACACTTGTTGCAAACCATTTTATAGGCTATCCTATCTGCCTGCACACCAGAGGCAACTGCTTTGTACCAGAGATCATCACAGTTCTTTATTTGCTGGATCAGTGCTGGCGTGATCCAGGGGGCATTTTGTTTTTTGGTTTGAATCTTTGTGAGCAAGGCAAATGTATCACAGGTTTTATTGAATGTGAGGGTGAAGTATTCAAGGGCATCATCTATGGAAATGGTGCATTTGATGGGGGACCAATCACACTGGGCCAGATATCGCCTTAGTTTAGTGAGGCCACCAGGTTGAAAATGGCATTGGGTAAAACTACTTGGTTGGGGTAGTTGCCACTGGCATGACCAGGTGAAGAGGATGGGGGAGTAATCACTTAATGAGTCTGGGAGTACAGTTAGGCCTGAGATTCTGTTAGGACAATTGGTGAGTAGGAGGTCAATTAAGGTGCTTGAACCATTTCTTGGGTTAACCCTGGTTGGCCGGTTAACTAATTGGGTTAGGTCTAGTGCTGAGAGGCTGTCTTTAATTGGGGAGGCTGAGGTTGATAGCCAGTTCACATTAAAATCCCCCGAGACTATGTGCTCTGTTTTAGGAGGGAAGCTAGAAATGTAGTTGGTCATAGATTGCAAGGCTGAGGCTTGGTTACGTGGTGGGATGTACACCACTGTAATGGTTACAGGGGCCCTGGTAGGGTCAGGTGTGAGTTTTAGCATCATAGCCTGTGACTCATGATTCAAGGAGGGTGTTGGAAGGCTTTGGCATAGTAGCGAGTCTTGGACATAGAAAGCACACCACCATCCCCATTTTCCAAGTCTGTCAGCTCTATAAGTGGTGAGGCCAGGGAGTGGTACGGCGGAACCCAGGACCTTCTTAGACAGCCAGGTCTAAGTAAGGGCTAGCACATCTGGTTGATGCACTTCCACCAAGCATTGTAGCTGTGTTATTTTTTGGGGTAAGCTGCAGATATTCATCGCAGCTATACTTAGCCCATGGTGTGAGGTGCCAAGGCTGGTTGCAAAAGGGCCTGGGTTAGGGTAAACATTTCCTGACATAAGGAGTAGTAAGGCAAAGATTTTGAGTAGGGCCAGTACTCTCTGCTTGAGGATGTTGGTGAGATGTTTTTTGTTGACGTGCTGCCTGTGCATGGGATGGCTAGGGAGATGATGGTGGAGTAGGAGAGGAATGCAGAGGGAGGTATTGGGAGGAGATATGTGGCCAAAGAGTAGTTGGGGTGCAGTGGAGTTACTGTGACAGGGAGAGTCGGTGGGAGCCATTGTTGTGTCACATGGGTGCCAAGGGGGTGAGTCACAGATGAGGGCCTGGAATGTCCCTGGAGGAGGATGAACGAGGTGAGGAAAATGGTAATCATTCTAGTGTTGGTGTGCTGCTGCTAGGGGAAATGCCAGGGTTAGAGTGGCAGAGAGGAAACTGTCTCTGGTGGTACTGGAGAAATTATTAGGGAAGAGTATGAAGGAGAGAGAGAAGGAACAGAGAAAGTAGGACTATGCTGCCTTAAGTGGTGAGGTGTTATAAGCTACAAGTGGTAAAGTGGGCTGATTGGTTCAGACACAGCTTCAGCCCTATTGGTTCTTTTCACAGTGTCTCAGCCCTATACATGGGCGTGTCGACCAAGGGTGGTGGTGGAGAGCTGCTGCACAGCGTCGGCGGGGCAAACACCAGTCCAAAAGTGCTTCACCGTCCTGTGTCTTACTGTGCCCGCATTCCAAGTTCCGTACCTGCAGCTGTTGTCTCGGGGGGTGGGGGAGGGTGACCACGATCTGGCCCTCGTGACCCTCGCAGGGATCCTCAATGTGTGGGCTGAGCTTTGCTGAGGAAAGGTAGGTATGACACATCAGTAAATACAGGGATACGGGGGGAGGAGTTCAGCATGAGTTGCAGGCTACCAGCTACTACTACTTAGTCTGAAAGCTAAGATTCTTTGTATTTTTTTTTCTACTAGGTAAAGCTATCGGGACATTTTCTAACTGAAATCCTTTTGAGGCAGTACAACACGATTCCCTTCAGGCACTAGTATCATGAAACAATTCCCTTTAAAAGGCCCTTAAGATACAGCTTTTTTTCCAGTCTAACAGATTATGCTAGTAGCAAAATATAACTATAAAATAAACTATCTCCACTGCTGTGCTGACCGAATCTTTTATATTGAAAAAGGCGCCAAAAACACCAGTCCAAAAGTGCGCCACAGTCCTGTGTCTTACTGTGCCCGCGTTCCGAGTTCCCCAGCTGCAGTTGTTGTCTCATGGGGTGGAGGAGGGCGACGATGATCTGGCCCTCGCGAACCTTGCAGGGATCCTCAATGTGTGGGCTGTGCTCTGTTGAGAAAAGGCAGTTACTAAATCCCTGAAGTCCCAGTAACCTGTGTCCATGCTACCTTATGAGCCCTGTCCATAGCATGTCTACAATTGCATAGGTGAGGCCAGGACAATGTTGCATTCACATGCCCACCACTCAATGTCCACCAATCTGGTCCAGGTAGTCCATCAGGTCACACACTGCATCATTTAGGTTGGTCAGCAGCCTTGTCACTGGCCTGATGCACAGCTGAGTCCTTGAGCAAAGTCACGGAGGGTGTGCGGCTGGGGATGCATATCGAAATCGCGCCTCGTGTCCCTGTCTGGTGATGTGTCCCTTTCAATCTTGGGCTGCCCTGGATCATGTTCAGGGGCTGCATCACCACCACCATGCATGGGGGCATCACCATCCACAGTCTTGTTAGCACCCACCCGTCCAGCTGTACCACGGGTGTCCCCATCTGTTGCCATGTTGGCCGTGTCACCTGCCACAGACAGTCCCACAGCACTGTCGCCTGGCCCTGCATAATGGTGACACTCCTGTCGGTCACCTGGGACATCTTCCTCCACCTCCTCAACATCCTCCTCAACTGTTGTGTCCTCTGTAACCTGCTGTGCTGCTATCTGCTGCCTGCTCTGGGCCATAATCTGGGTCCTGGCTCTGTATGCCTGTACATCACTCCGCTTCAGGTGTCACATCACCTGCTGCAGGGAATGCCACCATGCATCCCGGCCCTGCTACCCACTCTTTGCACCACCATCGGCATCTGGAAAACAATGTGACAGCCTGTGAGTGAGTGCACAACACGCCCATGCCACTCCATGCACTGCCTCACTGCATGTTGCCCAGACCGCCAATGCAAGCCTGGCAGGCCATCACCATGCCATGTCACGTGTTGCATGGGCTGTGACATGCACCGACCATGTGTGGGGCACACACCCACACATGTGTCCACAATGCATATGCCCTACCAGCAACCACCAGCCATGGCCACCTGTGCTGGCCCTGCCAGCATGTGTGTGTGTGTGTATCCCCCCTGCCTACTGGTCTCTACACAGTAGCCTACACAGCTGCTGTACACCTACCTTGGTGATGTTGCTCCCTGTGGGGTCCTCTGCTGTGTCCATTCAGTCCGGGTTCCCTGGGTCTGTCCTGGCCTTCAGTGTCACTGCCCTCTCCTGCAGAGACATAATGGTGTGTGACATCATCAGTACCCATCTGTGCAGTCATGGTCACTGTAGTGTGCTGTGTGTCATACATGTTACTGGTTACACATACCTGACCGGCGTGGCTGTCCTCCATGCATCTGGATATCTGCCTCTTGAGCCATCCTCCTCATGTGGGCAAGGAGCTTGCCCCCCTCCAGGCCAGGTCATTCCATCGGTGTCTGACCTGCTGCATGGTCCTCCTGATTCCAGACACTGCCTGGAGCCTGCTGCCTATGGTGGACCACACCCTCTCCCTGTTTGCTGGGCTGTACTGCTGTGCTCCCTGTGGGAACAGCACCCTGCTCCACTGCTCAGCCAGGCTGATGAGAAGCACTGTCTCATCATCACTAAAGTTAGGTGCCCTGCTCCAGCGTGCCACTGTAACTGGGACTGCCACCTGCTGTTTGCCCTTGTTAATGCTTTAGTCCATTGTCTCCCTCTACAGTGTATTTGGAGCAGTGCCCTGTGCTACACTGTCCTGTGCAGCCTAGCATGTGCTACTGCAGCCCTTCACATGCTGGTGGCTTAGCTCCATGTGTTCCCTGCATTCCCCCCACCAGTCACATGCTGTGACACACATGCGACGTAGTATGTGTCAGCATGCAGCATGCAACGCAATGTGCATTGTGTACAGGATAACTCTGTCCGCAAGTAGCGTTGCTGTGGCTGCCACCCAGCATGACATGTGTCTTCCCATTGTTGATGAACAGCGCAACCTGCAGTGCATGGGTTGTCATCCCCCCTGTCTCCACATTTGTGCAGGGTACCACGGCTGTGCTGGGGGGGCATGCCTCCAGTGACACTGTGCCAGTCCTCAAGGCACATCCTATGGGTGTGCTACCACACAACCAAGTCCTGCAGCCATGGGTGCACTGCACCCATCCATGTGCAACATCTGTGGCTGTGCTTCATGGTGTGTGCAGCCACCCACCCACACAGTCCTCCATATCCCCACTGTGCCTACCTCTGGTGCCCACCACTCAATCACATTGCATGTTGTCACCAGCACCAGTGTGCTGTGTGACACATGACCATAGTGCTGTTTCCATCCCTTGCAGTCTGTGTTGCCAAGTGCTGTGGTTGCTGTACATGGGACCCCTCACATCCCACCATCCGTACATTACACCGCTCATCCACATGTTGCCCCTGCTAGCAATGGACATCCGACTGCTCATGCTGCTGTCAGTGTCACTGTGCATTGCACTGCCTGGGTCAGCACATAGGCAATGGGCACATCTGTGTCAACTGTGCTGCCACTAGCTGTGTGGTGGCCCAGGTGGCGACACCTCCGTATCACCACAGCTGTTCCGGTCCACCTGCAGTGTGTGCACTCCATTGTGGTCCCTGGGTTCCTGGCACTGCTTTGTTGTTCCCTGCAATGCCATGGCACTGCTGCCCAGTGTGTCTGTTGTGTGTGCCATTGCTGCATGCTTGTGGTCTTCCCATGGCCTTGGGGCTGTGGTACATAGCCAGCATACAGCATGGTGGTGTTGACGTACCTGTGTCCTTCCACACTACGCATGCTGTTGTGTGCTCATCCAAAGTGTGACTCAATGAGCTGCACTGGCATTCATTGTCCAGCTAGTGTGTGTTGTACCTGGCCTTGATGTCACCAGTCATAGGCAGGCCCTGCTGCCTCCTCCTCCTCCTCCCCCAGCAGTGTCACCATCCTCACTGGGTGGCTCCTCATCCTCTGCCAGTGGTGTGACATGTTCCAGTGCTATGTTGTGCAGCACACAACATGCTATGAACAGTTTGCATGCCATTACTGGTGTGTACTGCAGTGCACCCCCTGATCTGTCAAGGCAATCTTGAGGATGCCAAATGTTCACTCTGTCACACTGCATGTTGCTGTGTGGGCATCATTGTACCATTGCTTTTCTGCACTCTGTGGATGCCTCACTGGTGTCATCAGCCAGGGCTGTTGTGGGTATCAGCTGTCACCTGTGGGGAGGGGGTGTAGGTTAGTGTTGTGCCCACATGCGTCCCATGCCAACCCATGCTGCATGTGTCTGTGTGTGCCTTACCAATCAGCCAGCTGTCTGTGAGTGTCCCACTCTGGAAAGCCTCATACACTCCACAGTTCTTCTAGATGTGTGTGGACCCAGGATACTGTGCCACAATGTTGAAGATCTTGCTCCTGCTGTCACGGATGACCTGTACATTCATGGAATGGTATCCCTTCTGGTTGACATAGGTCTCTGGTTTGTCCAGTGGTGCCCTTATAGCAATGTGTGTGCAGTCTACTGCACCAAGCACACTTGGGAATCCTGTTGTGCTGTAGGAGCCTTGCTTGATTGCCAGTTGCTCTTGGACATCTGTGGGTAGGTGGATGTGTTGGTATGACCTGTGCACGAGGGCATCCATGACTGCCCTCAGGCACCACGATACAGAGGGCTGTGAGATGCCCACAGAGTCGCCGCTCAGTATCTGGAATCTGCCAATGGCCATTACCCATAGGGCTGCACATACCTTCACCTCTATTGGTATGGCATGGCCTCTCAGGTCAGCATCAAGTTCCTGGCATAGATGTGCTATAGCTGCCTTGCCAAGCTGGTATCATGCAATGCACTGCTCCTCAGTCAGGTCCATGTAGGTGGTGCATGGATGTTACACACACATGGCATGCCTCCGGTGCCTGGGTTACTGCTGTCTGTGCACCTGCTGTACAGCACCACCTTGTTGTGCATCCTGGCGGACACATTGCCTATGGTGTTGCCTGGCCAGATGTATGCCCAGTAGGGCCTGTGGTGCAAACATCCTCCTCGGATTTGTCTGTGTCTGTCTCTGTCCTGCTGCAGTCCTGTGTCTCTGTTCTGTTACACTACCCTGCCTCTTTCCTTCCTTTTTCTAAGTCCCCTTAGATCAGCTCTGTGTGGTGTAGCAGGTGTTTGAAATCTGCTGTTTGGGGTACCTTTGTGAATTGCACTCCTGCATCCTGCATATCTTACCCCTGTCACAGCGCACCTTGCGTCATGGCGCTAGCAGCCATCTGGGCTGCTTGACACAGCTGGTCTTTGCATTCACGCATGGTGCATTTGTGAATCCTGTCTTGCTTGTGTCTTGGAGCAGGGTGCTGCTTGCATCCTGTTGTTTGGCACGTGCACCTTGCGTCTTGGTGCAGCTTTTGAGAATCAGGCCCATGATGTTTAAATACACACACAGCAACTCTGAAACAGGCAAACAGAAGACATCGACATATGGAAACACCCACATGATGAATTATTCGTCTTTTTTTTGAGTTTCCGTCAGTTGCGATGTAGGCCTAACGATCACCATGGAGACTGAATGCTATGTCATCAGAACCCCATCTGAATGCACCAGACTGGGACAGTAAGGTAAAGAATGTGATTTTTGACTTCTTAAACTTTACACTAGTTTAATGCCCATTTCATAAACCCAATAATACACTTCAGGGCATGTGGTTACAGTAAAAGTACTGCAACCCCCCCATTAAAGACACTCAGCAGATGCCTCATGCCTCCAACCTGGAGGGGGTGTGTGGTAATGATACAGTAAACACATACCCTGTCATGTATTGTTTACTTTTCACATCACATGCAGTTAAATAAGGATCATTTAGGGTTATGAGTATCAGGGACAGTTGGGCACTAAAATAATGACCCACAAGCTACCCATGTGTACCTCTAAAGTACCCTAAAAATACCCTGATGAAAACTGAGTAGTTTGGCCAGGTCGAGTAGTTACTACCTGACCCATTCTACCATCCGATTACCCGATCCTGACCATAACAAAAATCATGTGACAAACTGTGTTTTTTTTATTGTTACACTGTTTGTTAGGTGCTCCAAGCCATTATATTGATGATGGGCATTGCTGAGGTAGGTATAAAAGGTGCAGCTGCTCTGATTGAACCTGCTGCTGTTTCCAAAAATTATATCCATGGCAAGTATTGATGAGGTAGGTACGAGAGGTGCAGCTATTCTGAATGAGGCTGCTGCTGTTTCCATAAATTATACCCATGGTATGCATCTATATTACATAATATAAAACTGATGATTGACAAAAGAAAACTAAGACTAGTGTGACACATGTGGCTGGCATGGTGGCAGTGGTGATGGTTCTATTTGTTTCATACACAACCTAGTCATCATATTCAGTATCACTGTTTGCAGGCTGTTGCTCATGTTCAGAGTCAGAATCACATATTTCAGTGTTTGGGGATAATTGGGAAATTGTCAGCATTCATTTTGAGAAATGTAAGCCATTTTAAAATTTACAGGACTTAGCAGTGTTCTTTGGTCAGTTACTACCCCGCTAGCTGCACTAAATATGTGTTCTGAATATGCGCATGAAGGTGAACAACTGAGATACATTACTGCAAGAGTTGCTAGATCTGGTGATATTATTCTTTTTGTTTCCAATACAATAATGGATCTTCCTCGAAATCTATCACAGTATGGTCTGCAAAACACTCCATGATCATTCTACTACATGAGTCAGTTACCAGTCTGGAAGATGTACCTGCTGCACTTTCTTTAAAGGATACCAGCCCGTGTTGTTGCAGGTGACTCAGAAGTAATTTACCACTCTGATCCTGAACATAGGATGCCTGAGAAGTAGCTGCAGATGTCCTTTCCCTCAAGGATGGCACTGGTGATTGTGAAGAATTGATAGATGTGCTGTTGTCTGCATCAGAGGTGCACTGTGATGGTTCAGTAGAGTTTGACTATTGTACATCAGTTAATAGTGTCAGTGGGGCAATGTCACATTTGTTTTTTTCATTTTTTTTTTTTTCATTTTTATTAAATGGGTTAGATCATTGAGTAAAACTCATTTAAAATGGTGACCCTTGGTCGTACAAAATTATAGTTACAACAATTATAAAAATACAAACATACCTTGACATACATAACATAAGAAAACAATAAAACTTATTTAACCACAACAAACCTTCTTTTGTCCAAAGGGTGATTCCAAATACCAAGTTTTAACAGCTTTTCGTGACTGTATTTTTTGATTATACAATCGAAATTTATTTGGTTAGCAGAAGATCTCTCCAATACTCAAATTCTTCCCCTGCAAGAAGGATGGCTTCTATGTTCCACTTAAAGTGGGGATCTAGCAATGTAGCCAACACATAGGTTCCCTTCTTAAACATGGCAATTATTCTCTGATCATACAACAGTTCGACCACTCCTTAAAAAATCCTCCTTGGATCTAGATTGTCTGGCTAACTACCGGCCTATCTCTAACCTGCCATTTGTTGGTAAGGTTATTGAAAAGGCTGTTGCATTGCAATTGGATGATCATCTTATATCTCACAATGTCTACGATACTCTCCAGTCTGGTTTCAGGAAAAGGCATAGTACAGAGACTGCCCTTGTCTGGGTATTGAGCGACCTCCTTATGGCCAGAGATCGAAAGGCGTGTACCATTCTGGTCCTTCTTGATCTATCTGCTGCATTTGACACTGTAGACCATGGAGTGCTATTGGAGCGCATGCGGATTTTTTGTGGACTGTCTGGTACAGTCCTCAAATGGTTTCGTTTCTTACCTCACAGGCAGGTTTCAGAGAGTTGTCACTGGAATCTATTCCTCTGGCGCTCACTCCCTGTCCTGTGGGGTACCGCAGGGCTCCATTTTAGCTCCCATATTGTTTGCAGTGTATATGCTGCCATTAGGAGAAATCATCAGGCGATGCAGTCTGGGTTTTCACTGCTATGCAGATGATACCCAGCTATATCTGTCCTTTCTCCCCAGTCAGGGTGATGCACTCTCTGTACTTAACAACTACCTTGATGAGATCAGACTTTGGATGAGTTCGAGCTGGTTGAGACTCAAGCCGGACAAGACTGAGGTATTGGTGGTGGATCCAGGTCATCCGGGGTTGGGTGTGGGAGCTGGACAACCATCAGGTTTATTACTTGGTGGTGTACCGCTCCCTACCTCTGAACAGGTGTGAAATCTGGGCGTTATTTTTGATGACGGTCTGACTCTGAAATCTCAGGTGTCAGCTGTTGTCAAATCCTCTTTCTACCATCTGAGGAATATCACCCGGGTGAAACATCTGAGTCCCCCGGGTGACCTTCCAACATTGGTCCACGCCTTTGTCACTACTCGTCTGGACTACTGCAATTCCATCTACCTAGGGCTACCTGGGGATGATATCTGCCGCCTTCAGCTAGTGCAGAATGCGACAGCCAGGCTTTTGACTGGGACTTCTAGAACCAGTCATATTACGCCTGTGCTCCGTGAACTGCACTGGCTGCCTGTTTGGTGGCGGATCACCTTTAAGGTTGGTTTACTAGCCTTCAAAGCTCTACATGATCAGAGACCCAGTTACCTGAAAGATCTCCTGGTTCCCTACTGCCCCCTCCGTCCTCTCAGTTCCACCAGTGAGGGATTGCTGGAGATTCCCAGGGTTCATCTGAAGTCATCAGGATCTCGTGCCTTTGCTTTTGTGGCACCAACCCTGTGGAATTCTCTACCTCATTGGTTAAGAGAATGCCCAAATGTCGATAAGTTTAAGGTCGCCTTAAAATCATATCTTTTTGAGTTAGCATTTTCAAATTGAATTAACGTTTTATAAGTGATGTGTAATATCTTGCTTAATGTAGATTTAATGATTTTTCTTGTGTTCTTAGCTCTGGTTGATTTTAAATTTTTGGATTTTATAAATTTTAATGTACAGCGCCTTGGTTTTGAAAGGCTCTTTATAAATAAAATTGAATTGAATTGAAAAAAAACAGTCTAAGACTCAAGTCATCTGCCAGCATAACAGTGGTGGTATCTCTCTTTTACTGAAAGGTTTTTTTTTATGTCACCAAGAAAAATGTGAAGAAATAATTTGAGGAAGAATTTGAATCAGAGTTTCACTGTTTGCACTGACATCCCATGTGGCAGCCTTGAATGGCTCCAGTAATGTGACCAAAGATTCAAACAGAGTCCAGCTGCTGGAACTGAGCATGATGTTTTACTTTACCTATACGAGTTCTGCATGGTGTAGTCATGCACAGCTTTTTTCTGTTCAGGAAGCCTTTCCAGCATGAAAATTGTTGAATTCCAGTGGGTTGCAACTTCCTGCTTTAATATATGCAATGGTAAGTTGTTCAATCTCTGCAGCCAGCCCCTTCAGGATTTTTTGTGCTTTCATAGAGTGGCTGAAATGCCCATATATTTTCCTAGCATGACATAACAGGTTTTCAACATTTCTGTTTCCATTTAAGAAACAATGGCTGAGAAGATTTAAACAATGTGCAAAACAAGGTATGTTCTGGTAGCTGCCATCTCTAACAGCTTTGAATATGTTGGCACCATTATCTGACATTAAGAACCCTGGAGATAAGGAATACAGAGTAAGCCATTTCTGGAATTAATTTTGCAGCTCCTGCAAAATGTTCTCAGCAGTGTTGGTTTCCTCAAAAGTGGTAGCACATAGTACAGCCTGCTTCCTACTGCTTACAGCAGAGTGGGGATTATTACTTTCTGACTGAAAACTTGCCCAATGAGCTGTAACAGTCATATAGTAAATTGGTTGCTGGTCCATGTTTTCTGTGGTTATGTGAACCTACCTTATCTCAGAGAGTTTCAACTGTTTAATGGCTGCAGTACACTTCAAGTCATACAACTGTGGAACAGTCTTTTTCAAGAAATATGTTCGACAGGGAACAGTGTACCATGGTTCATTCTGGTTGATGAACTTGAGGAAACCTTTTTGGACAACAAAAGTAAAAGGGAGTTGACAATCAGCCAACAGCTCTGCAATGGCTCTATTTAACAGCTGGTATGCTGGATACTTGAGGGTAAAGTTTGATGTCCTCGCAACACTTTCCTTTAATGTTAGTTGATTAGAATCACAATATATTTTTAATATTTGGAGGAGTGTATTTTTTAAACTTTTTCACATGGAGTACTGCTTTGGGATTTTGCAGTACTTGATGGTGTCATAAGAAAATAATGTTTGTCTGGGAAGACTGCAAGGACACATCAAGTGATTCAATGTCAGTTCCTGCTTCCAGTTTGTTGTCACTATGGTCAACACCACCATCACCACCACCACCTCCACTACCACCAATACCAATCACATTGTCCCTTGACCTGCTTGGTGCTATGTCAAAACCACGTGATCAAAAACAGTGCAGTCAATAACTGTGCTGTGCAGTGAGTACAAAACCATGTGGTCCAAAACCATGCTAAATTAGATATACTAACTCCAAAACTGCAAGGCGCTGTTAGGACTGCATGGTTTTTGACTGTGTGTATTTGCTTTTGTAGTTTTGACCAGACACCACTCTGCCCCCTCAATTGTGTGTTTTGTCTTTGGATGTCGTAATATTACTAATGTTCCACAATTTCCCACTATGACTGATGCTTTTTTTTGCACAGACTATATACAGCTCGAGAGTTGTCTTCAGGGTCAATGTAAAATAAATTCCACACTAAAGATTTACCTTTTGTGCTTTGTACCACAGTGCCTGGCACTATTTCTTGTACATTCAAGGGCCCTGGAGGAACCTCTACACTGCATCCCTTACAGAAATATACATTTGTTGTGTACATGCAGAATGCATATCACATGCTTAATTGTGCAATCTTTGCATGCAGTTTGCATACACAAAGTGATCCTAAGTGAACCAGGTCTAAAAAGCAAATCAGATTTGCATGCTGCAAGCTTGACATGTGCGCAGCAGGTAAGCTGATTTGAATAACTTCCAAAAATTGCATCAGGTTCGCGTGTTGCACTCTTGACATGAGTGCAGCAGTTAAGCTTGTGTGAACATCATTTAAACATCAGGTTCACGTGCTGCACGCTTGCCATGTGTTCAGAAGCTAAGCTGGTACAAATCTCATCTAAAAAACACATCAGTTTCTATTTCTTATACGACTATTAGCAATTAATGGCATACATTTTTATTTTGATTCCCATAAAAATTAGGTAAACTCATTAATTTTGAACCTTTTGCAAGTTGTTTAATGGCTTTTGATTTTTGTCATTACATCACCATTAATTTGTAAAGTATTGTTTGCTTACTGCATTAAATGCCTAGGATATAGCCAGTCAACATCCCCCATTCCAGATGTACGAAGAGGGGCCTCTGTGTTGTGAAGCCTATCCTTTTTGTTTTGGACCATGCAAATCCTTTATGCATATTTAGTGCTACAAATGTGTTTCTCCATGACTGTTTCAGCTCACTTACTTTTCCTTTGTCATTCTGTATTGAGTATATCCACTATGGCTATGCTCTTTGTGCTGAGTAGGGTCTTGGAAGCATGCACCATACATCACATTTTGTCACTGAAATGAGGGACATGGACACTCAAAATGAGGGACAATGATGGACACTAACCCACATGATGATCAGGACACATCATGAAACATGGAGATACAGTACCTCAGAACACAGTGGAAACCATTGCATTAGCATCTGAAAATACATTTCTACCATTAAGCAGTGGTGCCATTTAGGTAGGGCAGAGCCAGCCGCCATATTTGTGCCTAGGTTGTTCTTATGGTGTGGCAATAATGGCATTAAATTTGGATTTAATCTTTTGCACAATAAGTGCCCACCTGGCCTGTGTGTGCTCATGCTGCAGGTACTCTTCATACTCTCCAGACTCAATTGTGTCTATATTGTGTTGTCCACTCTCTCCACCTATGAGCAGTGGCACAATCACATGTGCTGTGAATGAGCTCCAACCAAGAAAGAACGCATGAGCCTTTTTTTTTGTTTTGTTGACTCTGTTTTTGCCTCCTGTCTCCTGCTCCAAGGCATTTCTCCAGTGAACCCACTCAGTCCATGCCTCCACCACCCACCTGAACCCTTGCCCTGACCAGGAAATAAGGAATGCTGGGTCTCCCCCTTTCACTCTGACCCACCGAGAGAGTCAGGGGACCATGGAGAGCCAAATTGGGGTTCAGGCTGGTACTGGATGTGTGATCATGGCCACTAGGTGTCCTCTTTCACCTCTCCAGCACCGGGGAGAAATCCTTGTTTGTTCCCTCCCCTGGTGCAGGACATTCAATGCCATCCAGCATGAGACATGCACTTTCCTGCCCATGTCACAGGTCAGCCACCTAATGTCATCCCTCATACTTGGTCCTCAACTGCTGTATCCCCAGTCTCTACTGGGTGCCATTAGCGGTGCGGGACAAGTACCCCCCTCCCTCCCAGAAGAGGAGAGCAGTCCATCGGATGCTCAGTCCTTTCCTCCCCGATTGTCCCCTGGCTTCCCAGGCTTGCTTCTGAATCAGGGTCACCAGTGTGGTGCTAGGTAAGGCAGATGTCTCAACCCTCAGCACCAATAGGCCAGAAGAATGCAAGAGTCTTGCAAGTGTGACACTATCTTTCCCACCACAGAGTACACAGACTGCACACTATAGCTTGGAGGAGTCAGTGAGCATTGAACTATCAAAAGCAGTGTGTGGCAGCATATTCTTGTTGGTCTACTCTTAGTGAGTCTTCATCTCCCTGGTGTCTGAAGGGGCAGAGGGTGAGCTAGAAGCTAACTCAAGACTAGGCTACCTACTTACTCTACTAGGCTTGCCATGCAAAAAACAAACAAAAAAAACAGCACAGACCCCCACAGCAGCAAGCTATGTTTAATAGCAGTGGTGACAGTGGTATGGGTGGCCTTCATAGGACTTGATCAGTGCAGTGCAGCAGCAGCCACAGCAGCAACTAAGCAAGAAACAAGCAACCCAGGTTAGGTGGGTTTGGTTGGTGAAGTGACTTGGTCGCGGACCATGTTGGGGACCTGTGATGGTTGATTCTAGCATCCAGCTTCTGGAAGGAGAGAGGGGGAGCAGACTGAAAACTGGGCTGGTGGCACACTGCCAGGCTATAGGTTCTGGCCACATGGCTGGGTAAGTAAAAGTAAAAAAAAAATTACAGGGGGATTGGGGAAAGAGGAAGGACTGAAATACTGATGTGTTTTTCATATTTCTTCATCTTTGGGTGGCTTCATGACCCATAGGGGATGGGTATTGAATGGAATGGAGTCAGGGAGAAAAACTGTGACAAAGTTGTTTTGGGGGAGTGCAATTTGAATTGTTCCTGATTTGCATATCACTTGTCCGTCAAAACAAATAAGTTGTACTGACATTCTAGAGCTGTCCCTTGCATTCACGGACAGTTGAGTGGTATGGTAGGCACAGACTATTGGAGCCCCACTATAGCCAGGTTTTTGCCCGCCCCAGGTGAAGCTGACCTCCACATCCCCATGCTCAGGCATATTATGACAAAGGGAAATGGAGACTGCAGGGGTGTGCACCATTGAAATAAATGTAGGTATTTTTTTATTACTGTTGTATACATAATTGATGGAGAGATGGAGATTAATGAAGGCCACCACTCAACTAACAAGGGCCTTGTTAGTAGAACAGTGGTTTTCATTATTCTCCAACTCACTATCATAATGTATAAAATAGTAATAAAAAATAACTCCATTCAATTCAAGGGGATATGCCCCAGCACTCTGACCTGTGGACATTCATCTCTTACAGACTCCTGCTTCTGGCTCACTAGTGCTTAAGTAAGAGACTTCTTTCTTATATCTATACTTGGTGGGTTGTCTGTAGCAGCATGACTGTACCCGCTACAGTGTGTGTGTGTGTGCATGCATGGGGGTGGACTGGCCATGTGGGTGTTTGTCAAGTCATTGCTACTTTTGTGTTTGCACCTTAAAGTCTGTTTGCATGGAAACATTCAAAACTATGGAGAGAAAATAGTAGGAGTACAGGCCAGACAGAAGTAATTAAGTGGTTTTGTGGGTATGTTTGTGTATTGGGGATGGGGAAAACCACATTTCCATTCCTATATGTGCTACAGTTTAGCTGTGAAACTGAGAGGAGTAACAGAAGAAAAAGAAAACTGAAAATCATAAGAGTGGCTACAAGCAGCCGCATGCATGCAGGTGTAGTCAGATACAGTATATATTGACATACAAGCAAACCATATGTGTGCAGACAGCATGGCTTAATGGTTAAAGGCACTGAACTGCAAGACAGGAGACTTGAAGACATGAAGACCTGGGTTTGAATCTCATCAAGCCCCACTTGCATATGGTGTGACGCAAAGCAAACCACTTAACTTTTATGTGCATGCAGTCTTTCCCAATTTAACATAAAAATCATGGTTTCCACACTTTCTTGCTGCATGTATGCCATGTGAATGCAATCGGTTCCAATTTAACATTTAAATCATACTTGCAGCATGCATATCACTTAGGTAGTTTCTCATTTCTCATTTCTGATTTCGTATTAATTACTAGCCTGACTTATGTCTCCTACTAATAAATCCTTCATTGCCAAGCTTTGTAATGTAATGTACTGTTTCTTACAGATCAATCCTTGACTGTCATGTACTATAATGTATTATATTGTATCTTAAAATGTATTGTACTGTACCATCACATCTGTTAACAAATGTTGCTCTGTGCCTTAATGTATGATGTGGAACCTTTGTAAATGAGTCTTTGACTCAAAGGTTTTCTGAATATTCCCAATAAACAATAAACCTTGTGTGTAGCATGAAAACATTTCATATAATTATTTCTGTAAGGGATTTCTGTGTTGACATGATTTGTTCTCATTCATGCTCATCTTTTTATTCTTATGCTTAGCACATGATTTTTTTTTGCACTTGTCTCTCATACCTTACAGCAGCATCCTCTCTTAGCCCTTCATTGAAACTACACATCTCATCACCACAAGATTCAGAAGAACTGGAAGTGCCATCATCATCGCGTCGGACACAGCCTGGGCTATTCCAGTAACAGTCCCCATTTTCTCCACCATTTTTTTCAGCATTCGCTGCATCTGCATCTGAGCTTATATTTCAGGAGGATGCCTCCTTGCATGTTGCTTCAGCAGCTGTAGGTATCCTGGCACATGTGGCAAAATGTTCAGTACCTCTATGAGTAACTACAGTCAGTTCCTTTTGAAATGCTACTATCATTTCATTGCTGACATACTTTTTTGGTTCAGGAGGACATTTAGTGCTAGTTCTGGTGATGTTATTATTGTTGCTATGTTCTTCATTAGTGCTGGGATTCATATTGTCTACATCATTAATAGCTGCATGTGCAGTAGCACTGTGTTTTCTTTTAGTAGACTTAGACTGGGAAATACGAGAACTAGTAGACTCAGGCAAGAAAGGAATATATATTGTTTCACTAACTGTTGCAGAGTCAGACAGTGTAGCTGACTGCCACAGAAGGTAATAAATGACAGGTCTCGGGGCACCTAACAAACAATATAATACAGCCTAAATAGCTTTCGCTATGCTGCAGAGAGATATTGTCATGCACAGTGTAGCTATGTCACAGTAATAAATGACAGGGTTCAGGGCACCTAACAGACAGTGTAATATAGCCTACATGTCTTTCACTATGTCCCAGAGAGACACACAGAGTAGCTATGTCACAGACAGGGCTTGGGACACCTAACAGTGTAATACAGCCTACATAGCTTTCAGTATGTTGCAAAGAGACACACAGTGTAGCTAATGTCACAGACAGGTCTTGGGGCACCTAACAGACAGTGTAATACAGCTAAAATGGTTTCACTATGCTGCAGAGACACACATCTATGTCACAGTAATAAAATTACAGGGCTCAGGGCTCCTAAAACAATGTAAATTACAGCCTAAATGGCTTTCACTATGCTGCAGAGAGATAAACAGAGTAGTTATGTCACAGACAGGGCTCAGGACACCTAACAGACAATGTAATACAGCCTAAATGGCTTTCTCTATGCTGCAGACACTAACCATCTACTAGTGTCTTTTGTCCCACCCCTTTCTCCTTCTCTCCCCAGTTCATACCATTGGATAATCCCTCAATTCCCCCCCCCATCCTGAGATCCTTTCAGTCCCCAACCCCTTGCTCCTTCATGGAGGTTTTACTTTTGTGTTTTTTTTTAATAAATTTTCACCGTGATTTAGGCAAAAATGCAGAGCAAGCACCTGATTCCTTCCACTTCCTCCAGACTCTCACTGCTATCTATGCAACGGGCTCACAGCAGGCAGAGCACAGACACCAGTGACCAATCAGATTGTCTGCCTGGTGTTATGTTCTTCTATTTCTGCTGTGAGCTCATTAAGAACCACACAGGCTGCTCTTTCATGCCTGATCACAGCCTGGGAAGGGGTCCTAGGGCACCATAGACTGCCTGTAATGCCAGTTCAAAAAACCTACCCATTACCCGAACCATTACTTGTGGCAAAACTACCTGACCTGTGAAGTACACTGTTATATCGGGTATGGTATTAAATTACCCCAACTATCCTACCTGGCCAAAAATAGCCAATACTTGACCTACCTGGTCCAGCTACCTGATGAGTAGAACATCCCAAACGAATACCATTTCTGAAAATAAGAACATTATAGAACACTGCTAATTAAAAATAGTTTATTGTCCTCTTTAAGCTAAAACAAGGTCAAGCACTATTATATGCATTTTAAATAGTGCAGTATTTATCAAATACATAATGGGCTGCATGTGAGTAACACAACTATGTCCACTTAAGAGTGATAAGACCAGCAGAACTGACTTAGGGCTTCACCACTTATGAGTTATGAATCTTACCACCCACTAGTGGAGACAAATATATTATTCCATTGTAACCCATTAAGTTTTCCCTGTTTATCAGTGAAACTATATCACCATCAGTGTTGTATACAGAAATAGATTAGTTGTCGTATTGGTCCTTGTAAGAACAGGTCTAGAAACAAATGGTTTGATACCTTTTAATGGACCAACATAGATGTTATAAACATTCAAATAATACTGTACCAGTTTTTAGAGCAATGTTACTATGAATTTGGTTGTGCAAGTATCGATAATTTACAATACATTATACTGTTAAAGCGAAAATAATGGCACATTCTATATCTGAGTTTAATTTTAACTTTATCTTGAATATTAACATGTAAAACAACTGACTGTATTGCAAATGATGGCAATTCAGATGTTGGGTCCTATGCATGAATGAGCCACATGCCTACATACTGCAGAACCACGGCACATAGCCACTCCACACCAATTGTGTCTGCCACATGGGATGCACAAAACAGGAGGTCACAGCCCCCATGCAGCCAATCCCCCGGCCACATGGAAAGAACATGCCTGGAGTGGGTGGAGAGGCATGCTAGCACTATGTGCCATGCACCAAGGCATGTAGTGCTGCACATGAGGGGGCATAGAAGGGCACCTGTTTCACCAAGTGCCCTACGTGTCCTACCCTGTGCACAAAGTGCCCCCGGTAGCAGCAAGGGAGCCCCTTGCCCCACATGCCCACCCCACCCCTGATGTGTGGAATGACACCCCCACAACACAGTTCTGTCACCATATGTTCCAATCCCCGAGCTGGGTGACTGGCCCAGTGCCAACTGCCAGTCCACCCCACCCCACTGAACATTGTTGTGTGCCGCTACCCCCCACCACAGCATCCTCATATGGGACCCAGTCCTGTTACTATGCACCTGATACTACCCCCCATCCCCAAACCCTATATTGGTGGAAAGTGCCCCCCCACAACTGTTCCAATGTGAATGGCCCTGTGCCACTGGGAACAACCCATAACCTCTCTGAGCCTCAACCTCAGTATGCCTACCACATGTAGGTGTTCAGTGGTCCCCACTGCCAGCCCTGCAGCACCTGTACAAGCACCATCACCCCATCCCCCGTACCCATGTGTCAGTACCACCTCCCCATATGGCCAGCAGCACATCCCTCCACACACCTCTTTGGCCCCTTGCCATCCAAGTGCTGCTGGAACCATGCCCCTATATATAGGCAGCATGCTCCCAGCATCAGTTGGACAGCTGGTGGCCGAGGAGGTGTAAGAAGGAATGTGCTGCTGGCCATCTGGAGCCACAGCACTGACATACAGGTATGGGAGCTGGGCGTGATTTAGTTGGTGCCATAGTGGTGGGGGGACCACAGAACACCAATGTGGGGGTGAGGTACTGAGGTTGGGACCCAGGTTGTTGTGGATGGGGCTCCTATGTGTGTCGGGGGTGGTGTAACACTGAGTCTGAGCACCTCAGTGTGTTTGGGGGCACGCCTGACACTGGGACTGGGCTGCCACTTACAGAGGGTGGGGGTGTGCTTGCATACCGACTGGGATGGGCAGTCATGTGTCAGGGGGTGGGAACCTGTATTCAGCACACAGGGGTCCTGGCTGCCACATGGTAGAGGGTGGGGGTAAGCTCCATGCATACAGGTTGGGCTGCCCTGTGGTGGGGCCGGTGTGTGTGTGTACTGCCATGCAGGCACCGGCTGCCATGTGTTGGGGGGTTATGACAGCATTACAGGGACAGGGCCGCACTGTGTTGGGGTGGCTGTGCTTGGCCACATGGGGATGGGGTGGACATGTGCAGGGGGGGCAGTAGGGCATGGGGCAGGGGACATCAGTGTGACAGGTGGGTGCTGCTGGCCTCATGGGCATTACTGCATGGATCTGGGTGCCTGCAGAGCAATTCATGCACCCATATCTGTGCCATGCTGTGCAAGGGATCCACTCAGGAACCCAGGCGGCATCTGTGTGGATGACCACCTGGGTCCGTATCCCCGCTCCCGGGCACCCTGCAGTGTCTGCCGGGCGGTGGGCAGGCCTTTGGATAGGTGGCGGCCGATGGTAAATATTGGCCAGTGTTCACCTGTACACAGATGCGGAGCTATGCGGGTGGGATACATGCCTCTTGTGCATAATTCTCACTCGTTTGTGTTTAGGCCCTATTTTGCCAAATTAATTTCTTCACAAGACTCCAAATGACAGCAAGTTACTCCATTGCTTACTTTGTTGGTATCTATATATATATATATATATATATATATATACTTGGATGATCATTATGTATAGGGAAATATTCTTATGTTGGTTTGCACATGTGCAAGCAACATTTTGCGGTAGTAGCACATTTCAGAGGTGTATCGGTGTTGTGGCCAATGCAGGGAATGCTTTAGTGGGTGCGTCCCTCAGCTGCCAATCAGTGATCATGCTGGTGATGACAGCAGATTCAAAGAGAGCCAAAACCTTGAAAGAAATCTGCTGCAACAATGAGGTGCAGTTTCCTCATTGCAGTGGCAGATGACAAAACTCTGGCCATGCTCAATACAGTGCACAGTAATGTGCATGGCCATAGTTACCAGCAGAGTTTCAGTGTGCCTTTCCTGGTGAAACATTTCAATAAGTAAAACAGCGGCAGCATGGCTTTCCACAATGACAACTCCTGCCTCCTGACACACACTTCCCGGAAAGCTGACATCAGGGTGCCCAATCCCCATGTCGGCATGTACCCCACCCATTATGGGGTACACTGGGAGCCTATCCCAGTGTGCCAAAACATGGCAGCTCCTGCCGCCCGCCACACAGGCCAACAAAGCCAACATCAGGGGTGCCCAATCCCCATGTCAGCATGTATCCCCCCATTAATGTGGCACACTGGGAGCCCTCCCCAGTGTGCTGAAATAATTGTTTCCGACACCGGGATTCCCACTCCCAGTGTTGCATGTGCCACCCCTCCAACCTGTCTATGTTCTTTGCCAAGAACAGGTTACCCAATCCCTGTATTGGCTATGGCATGCACCCCCAACTATTGTGTTACCCCAGTGTGCCTAAATGTTTTTTTGAATTGTTTTCCCCCCTATAACATAGAGAAACTGTCTCCCATAGTCTTTTTATTTTATTTAATCTGTAAAACAGAAAACGGTCCCTTGTGGTCTCCCCCAACCTGTACCCTCCCTCTGCGCACCCATCTCCCCACTCCCCTCACCCCATACTTACCTCTGGAGGTCGGAAGCAGTGATCTTATGTGGTGCAGGATGCATCTGCACTCTTCAAAGGCCAACCACAAACTGAGGAAATGACGGTAAGCTTTATAATGGGACTCAAAGGGGGTTTTCTACTTAGGTTGATATCTTAGCCATTTTTTTTAATTTTGGCCCCAAATTTTCAATATGGGGTTCTTGGGACCTCACCTCATGAACATGTCACTGTCATTTTGTTACTCAGTCCTAAAAGGTGATTTCACAGTCACTGCACGGAATCACCTTTTGGGACCAATTAACGAAATGACAGTGCCACTGTTCATGAGGGGAGGTCCCAAAAAGACCATGTTTCAAATTTGGCGAAACAATTCCAAACAATGACTGCATTACAAGTGTGCATTGTGCAGTTTCTACGCACGCTCAAAATTTTTTATATTTTCACTCCAGTTTTTCAACATTACCATTTTTCACACCTCCTTATGAACAGTACAGTTGTCATTTTTCACATCCTGCCCAAAATGTGTTTTTACACCTGTGGCACAGAATGGCACGGTCACTGTGGGAAATTAACTTTTGGGACAGATTAACAAAATCACAGAGAGTTCCAAAATGTCCATGCTGCATTGTGCAGTTTCTATGCACACTCATAACTTCCCCGGTTTTTCATATTTTCACTCCAGATTTTCAACATTGCCATATTTTCACACCACCTCATGAACAGTATAGCTGTCATTTTTTACATCCTTCCTGAAATGTATTTTTGCACCTGTGGTGCCAAGTGGTGCAGTCACTGTGCAAAATCATCTTTCAGGTAATGAACTGATAGTGCCACTGTTCATGAGGTGGGGTGACTAAAATCCCATGTAGAATATTTGGAGTGAATATACCAACAAACTCCCGGGGTGTTAGGGTTTTCCAACCATAATGCCACACCCTGTAGAAACTGATAGGCATCATGGGTGTGACTTGAGATCATTAGCTGTAATGCTCATGCCATTCCACCCCCACCCTGCAGCCAGTGGTCATGTGCATTACAATGCACAGTAATGTGCATGGCCGTAGTTACCAGCAGAGTTTCAGTGTACCTTTCCTGGTGAAACATTTCAATAAGTAAAATAGCAACAGCACAGCTTTCCACAATGACAAGTCCTGCCACCCGACACACACTCCCCCGGAAAGCTGACATCGGGGTGCCCAATCCCCATGTCAGCATATCCCCCCCAGGTCAGTGACAGGCATCAAGGTGTGCCTTGGAGTCTTCGGCCCCGAAGTTCACCCCATTCTCCTATACTGCACCCATCTCAGCATATTTCCTTTTGGAATGGGGCGAGTGTAAGGACCGAAGACCACAAGGCACACTATGACACCTGTCGGTGTCTGCAGGGTAGGGTGAAGTGAAATGGCATGAGCGTTATGGCTAGTGACCCCAAAAGCACACCCCCAGTGCCTGTCAATCTCTGCAGGGTTGGGGGTGTGGTTTGCATCAGTTCCATACTTCACTGCCATTCCTATTATCCATCTCTCTAACTCCTGCACTAACAATGCCAATGCCAGCAAGCCAACATTTGGCATTGGCAAATGCTTGTTAAGTTTGAGATAGGTTATAGAAACACTAGTGAATGCCCTTGAAATGTGAAGCAGCATTAGGGTCATGTTTGACAACTGTATGCATTATGGATCCTTGACATGCTACTATTAGCTCACTGCCAGTACAGACCAGCACAGCAGAGGTAATGCAATCATTCTGGAGCAGTTTGTTATAACCGACTTGTTTACAGTATAAACGGGTACAGGTACAGGGTGTTTCAGTATTAACAAACTAATTTTCATTTCACATTCATCATATAGTAGCTACTCTCCAGGATTCTATACAAGCACTGACTGTGAATACAGGGAAAACCATACCGTTTGTGTGATCCAACTGAAATTGATTTTTTTGTCCAGTATTTGATACTGTGTGTTCTTCTGTAAAATAAGATTTTCGTACGATCTATTTGGCCTAATGATTGAAAATAAAAACTTCCATGCCCACAGAATTTTAAAATCCCTCAGCATTGTGCTAGTAGCACTCTTAGCTATTTGTCCTGTATCTCTGACACACTGTTTTGAAAGGGTAGCTCCAAGATTGTATTTTGTACCTCAATGGACTTTTCAGATCAAAGATCATTAATGAAAATAAATATGTGGGATGCTTTTTGACACCATGTTGAATATAGTCTGGACAAGGCCTTTAAGAATAATTTATTCATTTTTGCATTTTTATATTGTAGCTCTACAGGGCTGAGAATGCACAAGAATGAGGACATGTTACAGAATGTAAAAAATCTACAGCAAAGACACGTGTCGTAGCCATCAGTAAAGTTATTCATAAAATTGCAGCTTTTAGTGACATTCAATGACTTGAACAAAGGATATATCATGATTTTAGGTACAGTAAATATTTAAACACACTGTCATGATTAAATATTGCAGAATGACTAGGGCACTTACAGTGCGTTAAATAGCTATGGCTGTTTTCTGTATGGTATGGCAAAACTGGATTGTGATCCTTCCTAACCTGAGTTGCTGCTGCAGACTTGCTGAAGGTGAATTGAGCTTCACAAAGGGTGCTCTCTACCTCTGGGTCAGAGGAGGAGCCTTGTACTGCTCGCTATTCACACATTTTTGTCCACATGCCTTTCCAGTATAAAATAACATATAAAAATGAAATGCAATGGTGCCTGAAACATAACAAAGAGGGTGTGTAGCCAGAGAACACCATACAGAGGCCTCACAGTGATTCAAGGAGGACAGAAAAGTGAGGAGAATGTAAACACGCAGGACCAGGCAGATGATATAGCTGTACACACAGCAAACAGGTTTGCATCTAGAAAACCACTTATGCCTGACCACACAAGGATGCTGAAAACAGCACCATAGTGGGAAAGTGCTATTTTATTAAACTGCATAATATGCAGTTAGACAATGTCACATAAATGAAATACAGGCTGGACTGTGAGAACAATGCATTACCTCCCAGACACAGGCTCCACATCACATTTTGTAACCAGCTAGTTACTTTATCAAGGTAACAGGCTGGTTACAAAATGTCTCGGGGATCCTGTCTCTGGGAGCGACTGTGTTATAATTACTGGCTTCCCCTTTTTCCCATAGGGAAATTGTGGTATAATTTGCCATTATAAAGGAGTGTTTATTATGGCAAACATGCACACAGTTTCCCTTACTCTGCTCATGCACTTGCCGCAGCTTTTACTGTCAGACAATTGTCGCTGGCCGGCTTCTCTTTCTCAGGGACACTAAACCACCATTCAGAATCGACGGGAAGTAACTGAAAAATGTAGAGATATTCTAAAAAAACAAAAAAACAACTGGACTGCCAACTATGAGAAAAAAAGGCAGTAAGCCAGACTGCACTGACCATGGCCAGTGACTGTACCAGAATATTTTTTATTTTATATAATTGCTGAGGGGAAAAAGGGAAGCCTAGCAATTATATAAAATTAAATATTGGTTGGTGTGTGTAAGATGTCACCTTGTCAAGGCTGAGGTATGTAGTTGCAGGTAACCTGTAGCAGTAGCACCTGGTAGCTTGGAGTCAGCCTGCTCCTGGGATGCATTTTCCAATTTGCTACCCTACTGCCCAGTAACCCTGAGTTTAAACTCCTACTTCCTACTACTACTTGCCAGAACTCGAACTTGAGCCTTCCATAGCCACAGCCTGTCAACGATCCTTCTATCTACTGTCCTTAACTCAGCACAGATTTTAGTCCCCTCCCCTGCCATTGACCCTTCACAAATGTGATTGTCTCAAAGCACATGTCTTACCCCCAGCTTATTCTGTGTACGGTCCTCACTCACATTGCTCTCTAGTATGTTCCTACTAGGTCAGTTCTGCACAGAAAATTACCCCCCACCCACCCTTTGACTTGAATTAATGACAAAGACTCATCTTGGCTGCATTAACATACAGGGTGTGAAAGCCTATTTTGAGTCTCTCCCCTCCTGACTTTATATGAAATGATGACAGTGCCTCCCCTGACTGGTTTACCTCCTGCTAAATTAGTTCCTTAAACCCACAGCACTCACCATGTACCTTGGGCTGTACTAACTGCATTATGTACCTCTATATGAGATAGCTTACAATTGTAAATAGTCAGACCAATTGCTGTTATTTTTTGTATTTTTTGTCTCTGTACTTGTGCACCCATACTCTGTAACTACCTTTCTGCGTTTCCTCCTATCAAGATGTGGAACCTTTGAAAAAGATCATTTTGCTCAAAGGTTATGTCCGAATGATGAAATAAATAAACTCAAAATTTACATACACCCTTGGGGTTAGATGCTATTAATAAAACCCTTGAGCTTCTCTCTTGGGGTTTATGTAAATGTCTCATTACATACACCGACCCATACTTTTTTCTTTATATTATCATAGTCCAGCCTGCATTCCATTTATGTGTCATTGTCTACAGTAATTGCACATTCTATGTACTTATGCACTTTAATAAAATATCACTTTGCCATTACAGTGTTGCTGTTTTTTTTTATCATTATCTATTTATGCTCCTTCTCCCTGGCTGCCTGCTTCCAACTGCTCCCCCCAGCCCTGTCATCCAGCTTTCCCAGGACTTACTTTCCCACTGTCATTCTCTGTCAGAGGACCATGTGGGGAGGTGTCTGGTGACTGGTGTGTGGCCTGTGAGGGGCAGTCTCATCTTGCACTGTTTTTTTTTCCATTCATTTTTTTACCCTGGGCCCCCACACCTGTGCAGTGTGTGCAGTGGACAAGCTTTGCCTCTGCAGAGATGCCTCAGGCATCTGGAACATGGGTTCCCTTCCCTACTTTGTGGCATCCCAGTCACCAATGAGTGGCAGCCCATTGGTGAGCCATCAAACACCTACACCCCCAAGGGAGGAGAACTGTCCTATGGATGCTCAATTCTCTCTCTCTCTCTCTCTCTTGGCCAGCCCCCAAACAACTCAAGTCTGTTCCTGAGCATGGGTTGCCAGTGTGGCAGGAAGTAAGGCACATGATGCCTCAGCCCCCCCATGCCTCTGGGATGACTATTACAGTGTTATTTTGAGCATCCTTGCATGGTCAGGCATAAGTTGTTTATTTATTGTTTATTTTTGTTTATTGATAAATACCGGATATCACCTTTGAGTCAAAGACTCTTCTATAAAGGTTCCATGTCATACGAAAGAGACAACAGTGTACAGAGTAACAAATAACATAGTAGTTAAAGACAGTGGTTACAGAATGGTTGCAGATGATTACAGAAAATACAAAAAATACAAAAATAGCAGCTGGGAATACATGGTAACAGAGAGCTGCTGATCAAGGTGCAAAAGTGCAAAAAAAGGTTGCAGATATATGCATAGCATTTCAGGGCAATGCCGCTAGTCATGCCCATGAGTTATTGTTTTCTAGGTGAGCACCTGTTTGCTGTGTGCAATCGGTCCTTGGTTGTCACAACACAGCTTCCTGTGCTACTTCTTTACTGGACTTTAGGAGGGCTGACTTTGCCAAAATGGGTGAGTGCCTAAGGAATGCACTAGCAAATGGGCAGGAAGGAGGGGTGGAAGAACAATGGGGAATAATAAAAACTGCCATCACAGAGGTAACGAGCCTTTGTGTGAAGCAAATAAACAAAACAAAACGATGTAAGAAACCACTATGGTTCTCAAAGGAAGTGGCAGTGAAGGTTCAAGAGAAAAAGAAAGCATTCAGGAAGTACAAGGAATTGCAGAAAGAGCAGGACAGAGAACTGTATCAGTTAAAGCAAAAGGAGGCTGGGAAGGCAGTCAGAACAGCAAAGGCCCAAACCGAGGAAAAGATAGCCAACTCAGTTAAGAAGGGGGATAAAACCTTTTATAGGTACATCAGGGAGCGAAGGAAGACCAAGGGAGGGAAAGTGAGGCTTAATAAAGGGGAGGGAGGGTGGGCAGAGGGAGACTGTGAAAAGGCAGAGATACTAAACAAATATTTTTGCTCAGTATTTACAAATGAAGAGGGGGAGGTACCTAAAACAAACAGTAGAAACACTCTGGATACAGAAGTTGATACCAGCCCATTTACAGAAGAAAGGTTCTAAAAGAACTCTTAAAACTGAAGGTGGACAAAGCAATGGGGCCTGATGGGATTCATCCCAGAATTCTAAAGAACTAAGGGTAGAACTAGTGACACCACTGACTACCCTCTTTAACAAATCATGGAGGATGGGGTGGTACCCAAGGACTGGAGGAGGGCAGATGTGATTCCCCTTCACAAAAGTGGGAGCAAGGCAGAAGCAGGAAACTACAGACCTGTTAGTTTAACCTCAGTGATAGGGAAAATGATGGAATCACTTCTGAAGGAAAGAATTGTCGAGTATCTAGAGGCCAGAGGGCACAGGACCCTAGGCAGCCTGGATTCACAGCGGGAAGGTCATGCCAGACGAATCTGATAGATTTCTTTGACTGGGTGACCAAAGTAGTAGATCAGGAAGGGGCTGTGGACATGGCCTACCTAGACTTTAGCAAGGCATTTGACACAGTCCCACACAAAAGATTAATATACAAGTTAGCCAGCCTGGGAGTGAGTACCAAGATGACAGCCTGGGTAAAGAATTGGCTGGAGAATAGGACACAGAGAGTAATAGTAAATGGATTCCACTCAGAAGAAAGGGGGTTACTAGTGGGGTACCACAGGGTTCAGTATTAGGACCGGTCCTCTTCAATGTCTTTATAAGCAACATTGCAGAGGGACTGGAAGGAAAAGTATGTCTCTTTGCAGATGACACAAAGATCTGCAACAGAGTTGATGCACAGGGTGGGGTGGAAAGGATGAGAAGGGACTTGGCAAGGTTAGAGGAATGGTCAAATGTATGGCAGCTTAGATTCAATGCTAAGAAGTGCAAGGTAATGCACCTGGGAAACAAAAACCCAGGGGAAGAGTACACAATGGGGGGTGAGATACTAACAACAACAAAAATGGAAAGGGACCTGGGGGTAGTCATATCAGATGACCTAAAGGTGGGCAAGCAATGTGAGAGGGCAGCAAGAAGGGCTGGGGGGATACTGGGATGCATAGGGAGATGCATCACCAGTAGAAAACAGAAAGTTATTATCCCTCTGTACAGACAGCTGGTGAGACCCCATCTGGAGTACTGCGTGCAGTTCTGGAGACCCAATCTCCACAAAGACATAGACAGGATGGAAGCTGTCCAGAGGAGGGCAACTAAAATGGTGCAGGGTCTGCACCGGAAGACATATGAAGAGAGACTAAAGGAGCTTAATATGTATAGCCTTGAGGAAAGGAGGGAGAGGGGGGACATGATAGAAACTTTCAAGTACCTCAAGGGGATCAACAAAGTCCAAGAGGTAGCATCTTTCAAAAAGAGGTGTGCAAGAACAAGGGGCACAATTTGAAGATAGAGGGCGGCTCAGAGGTAATTTAAGGAAGTATTTTTCACGGAGAGGTTGTGGATGCATGGAACAGCCTTCGGAGGAGGTTGTGGAGTCAAAAACAGTGGTGGAAATTCAAGCATGTATGGGACAGTCTTAAGGCCATTCTAGGGGGTTGGGGTAGGAAGAAGTAGGCTGCTGGTTAACTAGGATCTGCAGCTTATCCAGTAGGTAGGGAAATGGGCAGACTGGGTGGGCCAAGCGGTCCTTATCTGCCGTCAAATTCTATGTTTCTATGTTTCAAATTCTATTAGATGATATGGCTGCCCTGCTACCATGCCCTGTGACCTTTAGCTTTAACCTCTTGGCTATGAGAAGCTCAGCCTTTGGGAACAGCGCCTACCTGGGAGGGCTGTAGCCATTTGGGAGAATGGAAGAGGGAGTAAGTCCCCAAATGGGTATGCGACTACTGTGAAGCTCAATCAGATGTAGAGTGGCTGAGGGTGGTAATACGATGGCATGGTAATAGAAACATAGAATTTGACAGTAGATAAGGATTACTTGGCCCATCCGGTCTGCCCTTTTCTCCCTGTGTACAATATTATTGCAGACCATGCCCGATCTATAGCTTTCTCCCTTCCCACCTTCCTTCCCACGATGATTCCCTTGTGCTTATCCAATGCATTCTTGATCTCCACCACTGTTTTCACCACCACCACCACTTCTGCTGGAAGGCTGTTACAGGAATCCACCACTCTTTCTGTCAAGAAATACTTCCTCACATCTCTCCTGAATCTACCTTCCTCCAGCTTCACTGCTTGTTCTTGAGCACCTTTTCTTCTAAAAAAATATTCCCCTCCCGGTTTTTATTTAACCATGTGAGGTACTTAAATGTATCTATCATATACCCGCCTTCCTCTTTTTGTTCCAGGGTGTACATATTGAGGTCCTTTAGACTCTTCTCATAGGTCTTTTGATGCAGACCCTGCACCATTTTAGTTGTCTTCCTCTGCATCGCCTCCACTCTGTCTCTGTCCTTCCAGAGATGTGATCTTCAGAATGGAAACAGTACTCTAGGTGGGGTCATACCAGTGATCTAAGCAGAGGCAACACCACCTCCTCTTTCTGCTGGTGGTACCCCTCCCTATGTTCCCCAGCATCCCACTAGCCCTACCTACTGCCTTGTTGCACTGCCTGGCCACATTTTGGTAATCTAATATGATTAACCCAAGTCTCTTTCCTGTTTGGTGGTTGTCAATACCACTTCAACCATTGTGTACTCCGCCCATGTTTCTGTGTACCAAGTGCATTATTTTGCATTTTTTCACATTGAAACTCTGCTGCCACACCCTTGACCACTCCTCTAGTTTTCTCAGGTCTCTGCTCATCTTTCCAACCCCTGTGGAGTGTCCACCCTATTGCAGATTTCAGTGTCATCCACAAAGAGGCAGACCTTCTCTTACAGCTCCTCATCAATGTCACTTATAAAGACATCAAAGAGGACCAGTTCCAGAATAGGTGGGCCAAGCGGTCCTTATCTGCCATCAAAGTCTATGTTTCTATGTTTCTAGAATGGGTTTCTGAGGCATCCTGCTGGTTGGCCCTCCTTTCCTTGGAGTGAACTCCATTTACCACCACCCTCTGTCACCTAGCCCCAAACCAGTTTCTTATCCAGTCTGCAAGCTTTGGACCCCCTGTTAAGCTACCCAGCTTGCTTACTAGTCTCTTATGAGGAACAATGTTGAACACCTTATTGAAATCTATGTAGCGTCCACTGTTTCACCCTGATCCAGTTCCTTGGTCACCCTGTCAAAGAAATTTATCACATCCATTTGACATGACTTTCCTCCTGTGGAACCATGCTGCCTTGGGTCTTGAAACCCACTGGATTCAACATATTCCACAATCCTTTACCTCAACAGTGATTCCCTTAACTTTTCTACCACTGATGTCAGGCTTACTGGCCTATTATTGCCAGCATCCTTTCTGCTACCACTTTTGTGCAGTCGCACTACACCCGACCTTTTTCAGTCCTCTGGAACCACTCCTGTTTCCAGTGAGCTGTTAAACAGAAATGCCAGTGATGCAGCCAGTATTTCACTGGGCTCCCTCAATACCTTTGGATGTATCCCATATGACCCCATTGCTTTGTCCACCATCAGATTAGCAATTCCCTTCATGACTCTCACCTTCAAAAAAGGACTAGTGTCCATCTCCCTCCCTCCAAAGCTTTTGTTACTTTTTTGTGACCACCGCTTTTGGTCCAGGATCAGGATTGGTAGCAGGGGCACACAGGTGGGACAGTTTCCTTGGTAGGCATCAGGCTTGGTGAAACCATTAATAATGGTCCTGCTCTCAGTCAAAGGAAGGGACAATTCTGCATGAAAACAGGAGCATTTGTTGTCTGTTCAATAAGCAGTAGTGTCAGAAGGAACAGAAGAGTTTTGCTTTTTTACTATGGTTATTATTACTTAGTAAAAGCATGACATTTTTTTTCCGGGGGAGGATATTGATGGCTTGTGGAAACTTCTGGGATTTGGGGCTTGATGACTGGGTTGGTCTTCCTTGTGGTCAAATTAGAGTTTTTCAGATAATTTTTGCTCTGTTTTGAACAGTATGGATAGTGGAAATTATCTGCAGAACTAGAACACTCTTCCTGTTCCCTGCTTGCACTTTTATTCACCTTTGTGAGGTACTTATAGGTTTCAATTATGACCCCTCTCGTTCTCCTCTCCTCCAGGAAGTACATGTTGAGTTCCCACAGCTTCTCCTCATATGGCTTCTCAGGCAACCACCACAGCATCCTAGTAGCTGTCCTCTGGACCGCTTCCACCCAGTCAATGTCCTTATGGATGTGCAGCCTCCAGAACTGGATATAGTACTCTACATGGGGTCTCTAATGAGTGATACAGTGGCAAAACCACATACCTTCTCCTGCTAGAAATCCCCCTCCCTATGCACTCCAGCATCCAACTAGCCTTACCTATTGCATTGTAATACTGGCTTGCCACCTTGAGATCAGCAAATATGATTACCTCAAGGTTCCTTTCTTGCTTGGTGACTGTTAGTACCCACCCCATCTTATACACATATGCATCTCCTTGACTCATGCTGTTGCAACTGTTACTAACCCTCCCATCGCTGCCCCCTCCTCTCCTCACCCTTACCCCAATCCTTTGACTTTTTTGACAATGTCTCTCCCGACTGCTCTAAGAACTATTTTCCCCCCTTCTCTTCATTCCCTCTCTCTCTCTTTCTCCTGTCTGTCCCCTGCCCTTTCTCCCCAGTCATATATCTTGTCTCCCCTACCCTCCCCCTACTTAGCTGTCCTACCTCTTCCTGGAGTTTGCACTGTAAGAATTGTCAACTTATTTTGATACATTGTATATATTTTTTATATTATTATGCACCTTGTAAATTGTCTTTTGCAATATTTTATTTTTCTGTGAACCATTTGACATGGAGCCTTTGTGAAGGAGTCTCTGACTAAAAGGTTTGTAATTCCAAAACTTCAATAAATAAAAAATAAATAAATAAAAAAGGGGGAGGAAAACTAATTAGAAGGTAGGAGTTGCATACTTTACAATAATGGGCCTCTATTTTATGGAAATGCTGCAAAAACTGGACTAGATCATTGCATTCTGATTGGCTGATATTGACCTTTCTTGGTAGGATTCTTATAAACATTTAACAAAATGATCTGGAAGACAGAACTATGGAAGAAATAGTTGTTATTATGTGCCACTCAGTTAAATAGCTGAAATTACAAGAAATAGAACTGGTCAAGTACTGTATCTATTCTTTTCTTTTTATTTGGAAAATGAGCATATCATAGGGATGCTAGGCAAAGATCACAGATTTGTGTTAGAGTACAGGTTCATATTCCGCTTTGGGGATTAGGAATGTAGTTATATGGTGGATGTGAATACTGTGCAAGTACAAGCATGTAAGCAATAAGGCATGATGGATTGTGCTTGGAACCCATTTTACTGCATGGCCAGGGACATAATAAGGCACAAGGTAGAGTGACTTCAGCCTCTGGCCGTGTGGTAAAATGTGTTCCACGCATATCCTGGAGTGCGTTATTACTCTTAAAAAATGGGCTTCTTTTTTAAAAAACTTTTTACAGTTGGGAAAATCATGTTTATATGTAGAAACAATAGATTTACTTGTGTGCATTTATGATAAAGTAGTCCTTCCGCTCTCTACAAATGATGTCTGGTGAGGGGGTGCTACTGCTATGTTTCCTAATTTTGAACAAATAAATTGTCTTTTTTAACTGAAGACCAAGCTCAGTGGTCTGTTACATCATTACTGGGCAGCCGCACTTTAATTTTTTTATCACATCCCTATTTTTCCGCTTTACTGCGGCAACTATCAGCGGGGACATCCAGCCGCTGGCTCTACCCACCGGGAGAGCACCAAGCTCACTCACATGATGGGGGATCCAGTATGGCCATAGCCAGTCTGCTGGAGTGCCTCCCTCGTACCCTGCCAAGCCAGACTGGCCCCGCGACCCCCAGTGCAATTCCACGAGAGTCCTCCCTGCAAGGCAGGGTGTGGCTATCAAGCTGCACGGTCGCACCCAGCCATTTTCCACCCTAATTTGGATCCCACTGGAGCAAGGATGTGCAATGACATCTAGGCACAACATGCTGACATCCGCCGTGATGCCCCCCATGTATCCACCAGCATGTAGTGCCTCTGGGCATCTCCAGGGGCTGCTACAGTGCAGTGGAATTTCCCTGCCCTCCCTAGGATCAGGAGAGCAGTCTGCAGATGCTCAATCCTGATCCTCCCCTGCTGAGCCACCAATGCCCGAGTCCGTTCCTGAACCCAGGTCGCCAGCGTGATACGAGGTGTGGCGTCCAGCGCCTCATCCCTCAGTGCCACCAGGCCAGCAGCAGCCACACTTTGTGCAAAGTGTCATTGTATTTTTGCCTACTTTCTTCTACCTGTTTTTTTTTTCTCTGTTTACCCCGCATTCAAGATATGGAATGTTTGTCATGGAAAGTTTACCACAGAATACATGGATTCAACGTTCTACTCAGTTCCACTGCTAGAATGTTACTCTCCTATCATACTACACATACACACATCAAAGGTCTCTGTTACAGCCAGAGACTCAATTATCTCACTGTCAGGGCAAGGAGAAGAGATTTCCCTGATGAGCAGGTAAAGATAGAAGAGGGAATTTTTATTGTCAGCAAAGAAACAGTTGTAATGAATGCTATAAACAATACTTAATGTTTCTAATTTATGTGTGTAATGAGAATGTGAGGATCAGATAAACAACATTTAATTAATCTGTTTTATTTTGAATTTAAAGTAGTTTTATTTTTAGAACCCAGTGCAAGTAAATGTGATGCTTACAGTTACTGGGCAAAAAACAATGGCTGCCAGTTGAATTCTTAACATTCTGTTTTCTTAATGATTCCAGTGGTGATCAGTGCACATTTGGCAGCACTTTTAATTGTCCATGCGTGGAACATAATTGCTACGAGCCAATCAGATTACAGGATTTTCCCTTACCATTTTATAAAGTACTTTATTTCAGGTGACACACAATATCTCTGTCCCTGACATTAAGGGTTTCATGTCACACCAACCCTCCGTTAGCCTCCTTTCCACAATATATAGTAAAAATGCCTATCCTACACCCCTCCCCTAAAGCTTCACTGTCTTTTAAAACAGGAGTAGGTCTTTAACAAACAAACATTCATCATTCTGAAGGGCTACCTTTGTAAAACGTCTTCAAAGATAAATTCAACAGGATAATTACACTTACCCCTATTAACGAAAAAAACAAAACAACAAAAAAACACAACCTCTTAGATGGTCAGCACTGAATTTATGGTGCTACATCAGCATTGCTCACAGCTGAAGTTGCTTGCTTGTCTGGTGCCCCAAAAGCACTTCAGGCAGGAGACACAAATAATTAGGTGTAGCCAGTTGGTTCTCAGGACACATGTGTGACAGAAGGCTCCTCATCCCCTGTGGTGATTAAATCTGGAGTTTCAAAGGGCTCTATTCTTTACACTGTAATTTTGTTTTTCTAATGATCTGCCATCTGTCTGTTCTTTAAATAGTCTTTTATATGCAGATGACTTGTTGTAAAGAGAATTAACACTCTTATGGAACATTGCCCCAGCCTTTACAATATACTTTTTGAAGATGTCTGTACAGCCCCAGTTATTTTCAGAATAAGGAAGTGTCCTCTTAATGTTTTAATAAACTAGAACAAAGAAAAACCCAGAATGCTCCTGTATCAAGTACCATATTCCAGTCCTATTTTATTCTTCAATATTTCTGAGCTACAGTACACCAGGAAAGGAGCAAGCATAGTACAAAAACAGTTTATTGAGGATCAGTGCAATATTTTAAAAAACATTAATTATATGCATGTATGCAATTTACTACAAATGTAACACCTTCAGCACAGCCATGGTGTGTCATATTCTTGCTTAAGGTAGCAATTAGAACCATATCAATTAATTGTTAGGGTTTAAAATAATATTTATAAATATGTTGTATTTTTAGATGATGGCTTCTTTATTTTATTTGTAAAAAGAGCCTGTTGTTGGAAATGTCCCTAGTGGGGAAAAACATATTTTGTATTTTGTATTTTTTTTATTATACTAGGATAAATAGCACTGTTGAGCTATGTTCATTTACAAGGAGGTCCTGGTTAGGACAGATAACAATACAGAAGGTGACTTATGCAGGTCACATAATACAGAAAATCAAAATAATTTTTTAAACAGCCTAACAGATAGAATCCAATACCAGATCTTGTAAATTGCTTTTATAAAACCCTCACATCAGGAAGATGGACTCATTTTGCTTCAAATACATCAAAGATACACTTGTTTAAAATATGTAAAAAAAGTAAATTTTAATATGGTGCAATTCTTGTTGGAGTTCACATGAACACCCACCAGCCACACATACATTTACAAATGTACTGCTCTCACAAGTTAAATATTTATGAATGAAAACAGCTTTATTCTTCAAAATGTTAGCACACCAGACTTTACTCTTTACACTGGTCTGCCATGGAATGAAAGTTTTATATTAACAAAGTGAAAACGTTTGCATCTGTGTCAGTCCTTGGAGTACCACACTCTCGCTCCCTCTTCAGCCAACAGGCTATATCCAGAGCCCTTACAGCTGCTTGGAATAAAGCACAAGCTAACCTCACATTTCAAAACTTCAAAATCTTGTATCACTAAATGTTTTTAAAAACCTTGTAAACAGCAAATTGTATGACTCCTGTACATACCAATCTCAAAAATAACTATCATATACGTATCCTCCTAATTATGTCACTGTCACACCCTCTTCTTATTAAAGGGGCACTGTCAGCTTTCTCCCATCGTTTGTGGGCATACATATACAATGTAAGTTCTGGCACAGACCCATTCTACATGTGTTGTAAAATACATCTAGCGATATAAAAAAATGCAGTTTTGTCCCCATCCCCAGTCCCCTCAATAGCTGATGCAATCCCTTCCCTGGTGGTGTAGTGGACTCTCAACCCCCCAGGCCTGGCAGGTAGAGGCCTACCACCCTGCTTCCCCCAACCCAAAACTGAGCTGGCAACCAGCACAGCTCTCCTCTCTCCACCATGACTAGCTGACAACTGAGCTATCATGGAGGGCATCTTCATTTGAAACAGACACATGTAGCATGCTTATTGGGACCCCCTCATTTGGATTTTGCAGTTAATTGGTGGCAAATGGCTTTCAATGTTTTTTCTTTACATAATAAATCTTTTTTTTGTGACTCATATTACGAAAAAAGATTCTTTTTTGTACCAGAGTTATGAACAAGGATCCTTTTTCGTGATCAGAGAATCCTTTGCCTGGTGAGAGGCACTTGAGCATCAGCTGTGACAAATGAAGTGGACTGCAGTTTGCAGTCTTTTGATACGGCTCATCACAGTGTACTATATAGCTGGCAGTGGTGAGTGTCCCTAGGTGCAGCTAGAATAAATATTGCATTTCTGTTATACACTGTGTCAAATCTAGAAAGGTGTGTGCTGCTGCTGTCCATTAAAGAAATTCACCATACTCAGTAAGAGGCAGGGTGGTAGCAGTCACTGTTTTCTCATCTCTGGAGGGAGGCGTCTTCTTACAGGTACTGTAGCACAAGCTGAGCAATCTCCTATGGATCAATTTTATTCTACATGTACATCCCAGTTCATGTTGGCATTGAGCCAACTAAGTACATGTTAATAGCTGGTTAACAATACTTACCAAGTGTGCAAGTTTCTAAGGGAGCCAAATAGAAAGGCTGATGGAGATACTTATGAACTCCCCCCACCACAAACACACACACACTGTATTTCTGAAAACTGTGGAGGAGTCGCAAAATGGTAATTATGTAAATAATTGCCTGCTGTTCACTCCTTCCCCTGTATCCCTTCTAAGTGCCATAATATTCTGGAGTCTAGGGATATGTTTTAAAGTCGGTGATTCCACTTCTCCTCAAACTGGTTCATGTAGGTTTGGGGTATTGAGTTCTTGTTCCATTTATGAATGATTTAAAAAAACACAAAACATTTAACCTGTATCAGCAACAAAAACATAAAAAATTTGCTGAGAGAAGAAAGTCTTTCAGTCTATTCAGTCTACTCTGTGCTGTGGCACATGATCTCTAGAGCTCCATACCCCAAACATGCATCGGTTTGCAGAGGAAGATCAGAACACTTTGAAAAGGTACTCTAAGTGTCTGAGCTGTGGGATAAAAAAATGCAAGTGGGTGAACTAAATTCACCCTGCGATGAATGTGCTATACCCAAAATAAGTGTGTACAGCCACATCAAGAAAAATGTACCCCCAAATCCCTACCGCTATGCACACTGACAGCTGTGTTGTAGCCAAATCCCTCACTTTAAAAAACATCCATAGAGTTCTGAGTGTTTTGGCGCTTAGCAGGGATGTAGTGGGAGGGGTGCACAGTCAGTAATTATTTCATTTCAGTCGACATAGAGAAAGTATTTCCTATTTCTGTATGTAGCATTGAGAAAACTTCATTTTGGATACAAGTTCCAGCTACGGATAAAGGGGTGATATTTCTCATGGCAAGCTAAAGTTACGGTCAGTAGTACCCTCTTTTGCACCCTGTTTTACAGCTCCTCAGCAGTTTTCAGTATTATGGAGTTTTTGTGTCAGTGTGGTGTGGAGTGGGGGGTGGGGCCATACGTATCCCCATTAACCATTCTGGTTTCCTCACTCCTGGCATTGGACAAAATGCAAGATATAGCCTTTGCGTGTCCCAGTCCTGTTACTTACATCTCAATGTGCTGCTTGGTGTCACTCTTCCACCAACAGAGCATGCAATGTACATTACTTTGAGGTATTATGGAGTGCTGGCCTGATGCTCTCAAGCTTGATATGAACTGCTTGGGAAGTGACACACACAGAACCTTGGAAAACTGGAAACCCGTGAAGAGGGTGACTGTGGAATGGTAAACCATTGCAAAGGTGACTGAACCATTGCGCCAACACGTTTGCATGATCCCGGTTCCCCCCATCCCCAAGTTATGCCCCCCAGAGTTAAAATCTAAATTAAGGGGCTGTGGGGGGTAAATCCTCCTTCAAGAAAATACAATTGCAAAATTGTTCATGCTATGGGTTCTGAGTCGTTGTGACGGTTCGCCATTCCACAGTCGCTGTTCTGACATGGAGCTGGAAAACCATATCAGTTAGTCATTTTCAACCTTCTCTACATTTTGGTACATGTCCCAATGGCCCAAAATTATCTATAGTTTGTGTATATATCCTCAGAGGCACAGTGTACAGTGTGCCCTTGCAGTCACAAAAGTCACTGTAGCAAAACCTGTTATTATATAGAATAATAGGCATCACAACCATCACTTCCTAAACCGATTATGAGTTGATTTTTTGTTTTCATTTACATGATGTTTTGCGTACTCTTGCCGTATATGCTCCATAACAGCACAACTCCTGAAGTGACTGTACCTCCTAACAAGCAGTCTGCAGTGTTTTAATAATATTCAATTTGAGCACTATTCGTGTGTTTCTGTTAGATCATCTTTTTATGTGACTCAATGAGATCAGTGCTGTACCAAGAATATCCACTACAGAAGTGTGCAGCCTTGTAATAATATGTAGTTTAATAAAATTAATACATTTTTCTGTGTTTTTTTATTCTTTTGGGTTAATAGTGATGTTTACATTTCATAAGCTGCACACTGTTCCACAGAGAATATCTCCACCTGGGCAGTCTGGAATGAAGAACCTTTCCAATTTATGCTCTTTCAGACCATTACCTTCTGTTTTTGCTCTATGTTTTATCCTTTGGATGACTGGTGATTTTATTATTTTCATACAGTTTCAGTGGTATGTAGCAATAATGCAATAATAAAATAGTAATTTCTAAAAAAGAAAAAAAAAATGCAGTTTTGTACCTGTTTTGCACATTTTCCACAAAAGTCAACATTCCCTCGGCCCAATCAGAAAGTACCCACCACCAGAAGCATCGCTAGGTTCAGAACACGCATCAGGCACGAGCGCAGTCATGAGGCACAATTTTTTACCATGCCACCTGTAATTAGAGGATTCACCAGTGAATGATTAAATGCTGAATTGTTTGTGGTACCTAAAACCAAAAACCGAGCACTGAGAGCATCGCATTTTAAATTTTTAATCCTGATCGAAATCCCACGCATGCGAGAGAGGAATATACAAAATCCGGCGCATGTAAGGCGTATGCCTTTGTTGCGCATGTGGGATTTCGGTCAGGATTAAAATTTAAAACACAATGCTCTCTAGTGCTCGGTTTGTTCACAACACAATCAATGCAGCCTTTGTAATTCACTGATGAATCTTCTAGTTACAGGTGGCATGGTAAAAAATTGTCTCGTGACTGCGCTCGTGCCTGATGCGTGTTCTGAACCTGGCGATGCTTCTGGAGGTGGGTACTTTCAGATCGGGTGGAGGGACTGCTGGATTTTGTAAAAAATAAGCAAAACAGGTACAAAACTGCTTTTTTTTTTATCACTAGGTGTATTTTACAACACATCTAGAATGGGTCTGTGCCAGAACTTACATTGAGTATGTATGCCCACAAATGAAGGGAGAAAGCTGAAAGTGCCCCTTTAAAGATGGTTATAGCATCAACTTACTACAGAGGATAAGTACAACACCCCATACTTGTGCCTTCTATCTTTCTGCCTATCCTTCTGTCTATCCCTTCTGTCAAAACTTCAAAATCTTGTATCGCTAAATATTTTTAAAAACCTTGTAAACAGCAAATTGTATGACTTCTGTTCATGCCAATCTCAAAAATAACTTTATCATATTCTTATCCTCCTTATTATGTCATTATCACACCCTCTTCTCATTAGAGATGGCTATAGCATCAGCTTACTACAGAGGATAAGCATGCACCCCATACTCACGCCTTCTATCCTTCTGCATATCCTTCTGTCTAACCCCTCTGTCACATCACTTATCTTCATGTCTATCTAATGACCAAACTCCTACCTGAGCATACCTATCTCCCTTGCCTGCTCTGGTTGTAAAAGCTCCCATTATTCAGGTTAAGGCACTTACCCCTGAAAGTCTAGTACTAATACTCTTGCACTTGTTGCCGACCTCATAATGACTAAAGTGACTGTTTTAATTGTATAAATGAAGTAAAAAAAATATTTTCTTTATTGTTCATCCATGTATCTACTTGTTCTAGTGTGTTGACTATTGTAAAATATTATTTATGTATTTGTACCATTTGCTAGCTGTATATCTGTACCAAACTGTCCGTTCAGGACCTCCTTGTAAATGAGCTTTCTCAATGGAGTTATTCCTGCTAATAAACTTGACTTATCTTGACTTTGTCTTCTTGCATACTGTGATTATGTTGTATTGGACTAAAAAGAAACTTTACAAAGATGTTGCAGCACACCTTTGGGCCACACTGGTCCCTCTTTCAAGTGTTATAAAACAAAAACTGAGAAAAAGAAGCACATTTTAAGCCAAAGGGTGTTATAACAGAATTGGCATATAACTATGGGGACTTCTGACCCATTTTATTACATCATAGCTTACAGGATGTATTGAGATCAGTGACATCAGGCAAGATTCACAAAGAAAGCCAAAAATCCCACAGCTGTGGGAAAAAGGCCTGCAGTACTGCAGAAACGCAGTTGCATGATATTCACATAGAAATTTTGAGCAGGTGCAGAATTTCATAAAATCCCCTCAGCTGCGGAATTTCAGCAGCTGTGGAAATTGAGCATGTGCTGAAAATCCTAACTGTGGATCCGCAGCTGCTGAAATAGCTTAGGAGGCTTAGCAACAGTGAACTTAATTAGCTGGAACAGCAGACTTTAACAGTGCTGCCATAGAATGATGCTGAAAGCACCCACAAAGAGACCAGCAACTAGTCCCTCAGCTGGGACCACTGCAGCACCACAGGAACCAGCAATACCATGGCACCACAGTGGCCAAATGTCACTGCTGATCCTCCCTCCCTGGGGTGTTCCTGTTGCCTGCAGGGGTAGCACTCACTGCAGGCTGGCCAGGCTCTACTGCCTGTGGGGCTCCGTCATGGGCTGCACTGTGTCTGGTGGTTGTTGCCTGTTGCCATATCATGGAAATGTGTGCTTTTGTTGCTGTAACATCAGACACTGCTATACTATCTGGGATGCTATTACCTGTGCCTCACCTCCACCTTATTTGATTCCAATTACTGGGGCACTACTGCAGTTTGCTGAGGGAGAGTTACACCTCATTCCACTGTGTGTAACATTTTTTCCACAACTGCGGAAAAAAATGGTTGTGAATAGCCTTTCAGGGGATGCTGCATGCATATCACGGCACTTTTTCCTCGCAAAATATTTTCTGCACTTGTGTTTTTTTCGCAACCGCAGGATATTTTTCCCACACTTTCAGGGGATTTGTGAATTCACTGAAGCACATGTAGGTGTATTTTCCTGCAGCTGCGCAATATTTGGACACTTGCAAGTTTTTTTCTGCCCTGCTTTCTTTTGTGAATCCAGCCATCATGTCCATAGGTCACGGGGACCATGAGCCCTCCCCCCCATTATTCATGCACACACACACACACACATATCTAAAATGACATTCCTTTTTTCCCCACTGTATTCCTTTTAAATTTCATTGTGCCTTTTTTCTACTCACAGCACCTGTGCCTGCCAGCCACTAGTCACCCCACTCCACTTATCTATGTCCTACCCATTACCTGTCATGTGTGCTGTTAATAACCATGCTGAGCACAGGCTGATGGTAGTATAACAGCTACTTTATTAACAGGGAGTTGCTATGTTTAGTATCTCCCAGAGGTCCCATAGTAAACTAGATAGGTGGTGGTGTAGCTTAACCAGCCTATCACCACATGACCCCTTTCAGGATAGATACAGAAGTTCCAGCCATCTTATACTGTACTAACACCATACTTTTGTACTTTAACTTTAAAAACTATGTTTGAACTTTTCTGCGATTCTTGCCATTGACTATTAAGGAAGGTCATGGTTGACTGCCTGAACACTTGTTGACTCAGTGGGAGGATTATTCTGCCTCTGGGTCACTTTCCATTAGATTATTTTAATGGATTCAGTCCTTTTTATTTATAAGTCCAGTCTCTGAGGTTGGACCAACATCTGTCCCAATTGGGTCATGACACTGCATCTTAAAGCTGCTTGTTCTGTGACTGGTCTCAATTTCAGCAGCCTCTGCTGTGATCTCAGGAATGGTACAGAATGTTCTAGTGTTACCTGTTGTACTCCTTCTGGCTGATCTTTTGTTGGATTATCTGGTGGATCCCCTAGAGGCAGTGACAGTCCATCTTTTGGTCCCTGGCCTTCTCCCTCTCCAGACTGGAGGGGAACAATGTGTTAGCGGTTGAATCTCAACTGCTCCTGCAGACCCTGCAGAACATAAGACTGAGGTGGCAGCTGGTTCTGTGTTGAAATCTTCATGTCAGAATCCAGACTCGTTCTCCAAGCTGAAGCTGTGGCAAAGTAGAAGCTCTGTGTTTTGAGTCATATGATCGTTAGCATTTGAACCTTGAAAACTGCTTCTGGCCTTGGATTTTTCCTTGGTCTGGAAGTTTGGGATTTAAAAGAGATGGCAAAATAGGTATAGTTTTTATCAGTTTTTGCTCCATCAGCAGTTCTTCCAGACTGTAGCCATTGGCAAGTGCTATGGATTGCTAAGCCAGAAAAGCTCGGAATGGATTATTAGCTTTCTTGAGAAGTCTCTTTACTGTTTGTACTGCTCATTGACTTCTCATTTGCCTTGCAGATGTCTAGGACTGCTTGTGAGATGAACAAAACAGTAGTATTTCAGAAATTTGAGAAAGGTTGAACAATTGAACTATGGACCATCATCCAATACTAGAGCCTCAGGCACTCCATGGCAAGCAAAAATTACTTTTAAGTGTGCAATAGCATGACTTGTAGTGCTGAAGTTCACATGAACAACTTCAATGTACCTCAAATGATAGTCCACAATTGTAAGGAATTTTTGTCTTTTCAGGTTGAAGAGATCTGTAGCAACTTTTTGCCCAGTTCTGTCCAGACGTTTAGATGGAATCAATGGTTTTACTGCATTGCTGCAGAGTTTGATGCAGACCTCACACTTGTTTATTGGGTTTGTTAGTTGCCTACCAAGCTGTTGCTACCATGCAGTTTTCTATGCTTTCCTGTGAGATTTTTCTATGCCCTGGTATTCTTTGTAGAGTAGTTTCAGGGTAGCATCCTGCAGAGATTGAGCAATCACAATTCTGCTTCCTTTCACAACCCCACTCAGCAGGTCAGGCCCTCTGCTCACACAGTGCCAACCTCCGAGTGAAGTATTGTGAACAGTAACAGAACAGGGTAACCCTTCTGTCTGTTTTGTGGGTTTGAATCACCTTTGGTCTCAAGTTCTGGAGGGATTCAAACTGTGAGCCTCTTACTAGCATACCCAATGTGCAGGCTCAGATAATTCTGCTCTTCGAGGAAATGCCAGCTATCTTTCACCTACAGGCACCTAACCAGGTGTACAAAATGAACCCTAAAAAAAACTATTAAAGACCTCAGATAAACTCTTACCTTTTTCCCAGTTTGGTAAACCAGCAAACTTTGCACAGTGTCAACTTTAACCATATGTGCTTCACTTGTCAAAACAAGAATTTCAAAGGCATACCAAGTTGTCTCTTTAAAATGAGATGTTTACTTAAAAATAGATAAAAATGTAAAATCCAGTCCTGGGATTTTAATCTTCACATTCAGTCCTCATGCAAAGCTGTAAACTTGAAACTGGGAGTAGCTTACAAAATGAGCTACATGCTTACACCCTTGGCCAAATTAGCAATTGCCCGAGGTATTCAGCTCCCAACCCTTACTTATGGTGCCTCTATTCTTACCTCTGCCCATAAAACCTCCCTACTAAAATGGGACATAACTTGTAACAATATATGCTGATTTGCTTCTTCGTTGCCTTGACTCAAACATCACTGCCTTCTTTATAAGGATCTGAATTGGCTCTCACCCTCTGCCAGTAGACAATACTACCTCAGATCAATAATGGACTCAATCATCTGGGAAAAAAAAACAGCCCAAATGGCGGCGTTGCTGGTCCCTCAACCATCCTCCCATGGCCTTCTATCAGCTGGCAAATCCTTGTTCTATGTTTCGAGATGTCGGATGACTAAAGGCACAGGGGCCTTCCAATTCTCTGCTCCCAGGCTATGGAATGCCCTTCCACTCAACCTCCAGCTGTCTCAGTCTCACTTTGGATTTAAAAGTGAATATCGTCATTATCTATCCTTAGCTGATGCTTGTACATGTTTTGACCCAACTGAAGCTCCTGAGACTTACCAGTAATGTCACCCCTGCTCTAATCCAGCTCCAAGACTGTCTCCTCTTCGCCTCCCCATATTTTTCCTTCTCTTTGTAGATAACTTCTTGACTACTAGCTCTCTTCCTTCTTGAACCTTGTTGCTGACCATCCACTGTTGTTTTGCCAGTTACCACCCCTGACCTTCCTTCTGTTAGTCTTTCCTGTTATGTTTGAACATTCCTCACATTTCTCTCTCTATAACCTTACTAACTTATTAACCCTTTCACTCCACAGGTCGGGTCCGTGGTTTCTGCACTTATTATATATCTTACTGCCATCATCTGTATAATGCTTGCCATTATTTTTTGTTGTTTCTACCCATTTTATTTTGTAGCACTACCGTACTATTCCTCTATTTGTATTATTGTACCCATGTTGCTGTTGTTCAACTGTTCTCTTTTTTGTTGTACTCTCCTGGGTCTTGCCTGAAAATAATCATTTTATGGCTAGTGCACCTACCAGGTTAACAAAAACTAAATAAATAAAATAAATAAATAAAACACAGAACAATATATCATCAAACATACAATCACTTGACCCTGAAGCCACCTGTAGGCTAGGAGGGGAGTTGCTGGCAGTAACATGGGAAGAAAGAGACTTGGGTGTCATTATCACTGATGACCTGAAATCATCCAAGCAGACCGCTAAAGCAGTAGGTAAGGCTAGAGGGAAGTTGGGGTGTATTAGTAGGGGTATCACAAGTTGGAAGAGGGAGGTAATAATCCCTCTTTACAAGACACTGGTTAGGCCCTGTCTGGAGTACTGCATGCAGTACTGGGAGGCCACACCTTCACAAGAACATTAACCAAATTGAGGCAGTCCAGAGAAGGACAACCATAATGGTGCAGGGACTGCATCAGAAAACATATGAGGACAGATTAACTGAACTCAATATGTATACCCTAGAGCAAAGGAGGGAGAGAGGTGATATGATTGAAACATTCAAACACCTTAAGGGCATTAACAAGGTGAAAGAGTCTAACCTATTTCAATATAAGAAAAATAGCAGGACAAGAGGACACAGCATGAGATTAGAGGGGAGGCAAATTAAGGGGTAATGTGAGGAAGTTCTTTTTCACAGAAAGGGTGGTGGATGCGTGGAATGGCCTACCTCAGGAAGTGGTGGATATGAATACAGTGCAGGGCTTCAAACAGGCATGTGATAGGCATAAGGGAGCAATACAGATGAGTATGAATAGATAGGCCATTGACAAAGCAAAGGCCGATGGCGCATTTATAAGGTAGAAAAAGAAATGGGAGACTGGATGGGCCTTGCGGTCCTTATCTGCCATCAACTTCTATGCTTCTATGTTTCTTAAAAGAACAAGGTTTTAAAAGTGCAAATTCCTACCAACCATACACTTAGACTGGTCCTCTCTAATATAAAATCTTCTAATAGTGTTGATAGATGTTTCTTCTTCAGAGTCCAGACTTGTATATATCACTCTAAAGGTCAGCCACAGCATAATTAAAACACTGTCTTGAACCTGCCTACTCCATGATGTCACCCAGCTCCTCCTCTGTTTATAAAGAATCATACATCCAGGATGTCTCATCATTCAGAAGGTGACATCAGCAAAAACTCGTTTCCCCATGTCCTTTTAATCTAGAGTGTCTTCCTGTCCTTCATAGACATCAAAGGACCTTTTACAACGTGGCAGTTTTCTCACCTACAGTAGCTGTAACATAGTTTTTCCAGCACCAGTTGAAATTAACTGCCCTTCCTGAGGACATCATAAAATGGATATTTTCATTCTTAGCTTCAAACAACCCAGATCCTAAATAAGGCTATAAAATGTGAGTTTTTGCAAGTTAATCACCTTACAGAGATCTGCTGTTTAACATATCCTGTCTTTTAAACTTATACCTGGGGGGGGGTCATCCCACAGGCTGCCTCAGCATGTCTCATGAGAGACACTCAATAACACATTTTTATATTACAAAAAGCGTAATCAGAACCAGCTGTCCAAGCGGCACACTTCCCTTCAGATGTAATCCATCTGGTGGTCGAGCTGGGTCACGGGCATGATGGGTTGCTACCTGGAGCAGACACTGGTCTTTTCCTAGGGTCAGCTCCATTGGTTGCTTCCCCAAGGGTGCAAAATCTAGGTGTGATCCTGGACAGCAGGCTGACCTTTGAAGATCAGGTTTCATCTGTTGTGAAGAGTGGGTTTTGCCACTTATGGAGCATCACCAGAATCAAGCACCTTATTCCACCTGAAGACCTGCTGACCCTAGTACATGCCTTTGTGATCTCCAGACTCGATTACTGTAATGCTCTTTACTTTGCGGTCATGTGAGAGACCCTCTGCAGGCTGCAGCTGGTGCAGAACATGGCAGTCTGGTTACTGCAGGATTATCTCAGTGCCATGAGACCCCAGTCCTGTGTGCACTGCACTGGCTGACAGTCAGGTGGAGGGTCCTTTTCAAGGTGGGCTTGCTCAACCATAAGGCCCTATATGGGCTGAGTCCTGGCTACCTGTGTGAGCTCCTGTCACCTGAGACATCTACCCACTCCCTCTGCTCCATTTTGAGGCCTCCTGGATGTTCCCAGGGTTTGGCTCAAGACATCTGGTGACCGAGCATTTAGTGTCTCTGGCCGACCCTGTGGAACACTCTTCCAGCTGCAGTCCAGGAGGCCCCCCTCAATTGGTGTCTTTAAGCAGAGGCTTAAGGCCCATCTCTTCTGCCAGGATTTTGGGGATTAAGCCATCTACCCCCTACCCTACTTTCAGCTATCTCATATTTTATATTTATGCTTTTAAGAATGTCATTTTAAAAATGTTGCTACTGCACAAATGTTATTTCTATATTTTGTATTCTGCTTTTATTGTGTACAGCACCCAGAAACTCCAGGATTGGGCATCTTATTTATTTAATTAATGTATTTATTTGGAGTATCAGAATTACAATCCTTTGAGTCAGAGACTCATGTTCAAAGGCTCCATCTCAGTAGACAATACATAGATAGTACATGATTACATTAGGAAACATAAGTACAAAATAGAATAATACAGGGTAAGGGTTACATAATGAAGATAATAAAGATACAGCTGAACTTTTTTTAATTTATTTAATTCAAGTGGGGTGAGTAAATAACAAGCAGGGTAATACAGGACCTAGATAACATATGTATATCACACTAATTATACATACTTAGAAATAAAGTTGCCTTGCCTTGCCTTTAACTGTTGAGATATGTTGTTCATGCCAGAATAACTTGATAGTATCCGGACCCTGAACTCTTGGTGGCATAGCATGTTGGCAAAATGTCATAATTTGTTGAGATACATGATCTTTTTATATTTTTTGTTTGATTTGCTCAAGACTGCTGTCTAATTCTGGAAGTGTGTCTAGTATTTGAGTGAGATATATATGTGTTTCTTCCATGAGGTTTCCAACTTGTACTGCAAGTTGTCCTGTGAAATGCATTCTTGACAGAGCATCAGTGGTAAGGAAAGACTTGCCTGGAACATGAACAGTGATGTATACACATCTCATCAACTGCACGTGGAACCTCTGTATCCTCAGAGGAAGGTCATCTAGGCTTCTGGTGCCCAACAGTCTTATCAGAGGTTTGTGATCTGTCTCTAGAATGAAATGTGCTCCCTCAAGGTGACAAATAAAATGTTCACATGCCCACACTGGAGCAAGGGTCTCTTTTTCAATTTGTGCATAGCTCTGTTCTGTTGGCTTTAAGGCTCTTGAGGCATACCTGACAAGTTTTTCAGCAGTTTTCATGCTTTTGCATCAGGACCTCTCCTAGTCCAAAGGATGATACCTCTGCTGCTACTTTTGTTTCTTTTTTGGGATTGAACAAGGCTAGGGTAACTGGTGCCATGAGTTCTGCTTTGAGAGCTGTAAACCCTTGCTCTTAAGCTGGACACCAACCCACTGGTTCACTTCTGACAAAAGTTCTCATAGGGCTTTTGTTTTCTCTACTATGGTGGGTATGAACTTCCCTAGTTGGTTGACCATTCACATGAGTCTTCTTGGTTTCATCAGGATTTTACTTGTGGCCCACAAAGGTATATGGTGTTTGTCCTACAGTTCCATGTCAAGGGTTTCTGTCATGGGTGTGACATCTGCTCCTGTGTCTGTCTTGAACTCTGCTGGCATCTTATTGATGAGAACTGTTGTTTTCCAGCTAGTTCCTTGGGCCTGAAACATTCCCAATAAAGCATACTCTGTTTTGCACTCTGACACTTCCTGGACTTTGCACACTGTTGCTTTTGACTGACATACACTCTTGTAATGGCCTCTTATGGCATGCATGGCAAGTGGCACAGCTTTCTGGACACTGAGCTCTTGGGTGTGACAACTGCATGGTTTCTGCCCTTCATCTTGTGGGAGGTCCATCTGTGCCATTGATCCTGCATCACTTTCAGAGCTGCACTGGATGTCTTCAGACTCCTCTCAATGGAAACATGTCTACAATGCATGGAATCCTCTTGTAGGGTGCTTTGATCTGCACCTTGGCCTGCTTCTGGCCTGAGGTCTGACTGTTGTTTTCTTACAGCCTCACTCTGTCAGACAATTTTGATAGCCTACTCCAAATTGAGGTTGTTGACAAGTTGCATGCATTTGGCCAATCAGCTGTCTCAGAGCCCCATGACAATCCAGCCCCAGACTAGCTTCTCTTGTAGGTCTCCATTGTTAAGGTCCTCAGCTAGAAGGTACAGTACAATGCTGTAATGAAGTCATTGACAGGTTCCCCTGCTTCCTGCCTGTGGTCATTTTCATAGATAATATTTCTGTGGCCTGTGAAGTATGTGCTTAATTTTTCCTGGACCATGTTATAGTTCTTCTTTTCTGTGTCTGTTAACATCATCCTCCCGAGGATGTCATCTGCTTTGTCCTCCATGCAGTATGTTAGGGAGTTCAACTGATTCTCTGCTGTTGACTCTGCCAGGCTACTGGTTATACAAAACCTTTCAAAGTGTCTGAGACATTTTGGAAAATCATCTGGGTTGGCAAAATCAAAATGTTCAGGTGGCTGGATATGACACATTGATATTGTTGCCAATGTGTAGTCACAAAATTCCATTGAATAAAGACACTTTAAGCTGTATTGTACACTTAAGCAAAAACACTGACTGTGTCTAAATTGTCCAGGTCTCCAAACACTTTTGTTTTGCAAGCCTGCTACAGTCCCATCCATTTTCAGTTTCTCTTTACTGTCTGAGAGAGAAGCTGCTTTACTTCTTTATTTAAAGCAGCATACCTTTTCTGCACCTCCAACTCCCAACTGATTGCTGCCAGGGAGGAAGAAAGAACCCAAGGTGGATTTACTGTACTCTACCCATGGTAGTTAAGAAGAAGTGGAACAAACTTACCAGCTGGCTAGACTTCAGTTCTGTTCCTGTTTTTTTCATCCTCTGGTTCTGCTTCTGGTACTCTGCTGCTTTGGGTCCTGATGGGATGCTGGTGCTCTGGCTGTTATTTGGCCTCTCTGTTGATTACTCAGGTCTCATTATGAAACAAACTCTACCCACATTAATGTACTCCAGCAGCTTTCTTCCTTACAAAGATAATGAAACACACTGCTGCAACACACTCCTGCAGACACCTACTAATTCACTGAGGATAGACTGCTCAGTGGAGGACCCAAGATTACAGATGAGGCTGAGTCTCTTTACTTCTGACACCATGTTGTGTGTGCTGTTAATAACCATGCTGCACACAGGTTGAAGGTAAGATAGAAACTACTTTATTAACATACAGTTCCTCTTGGTAGTCCCTCTCAGAGATTACATAATGAATTAGATAGGCTGGCTAAGATACGGCACCACCTATCACCATGCTACCCATATGTGTGGAGACTCAAGATGACCTGATCCACTGAGATAGAGTGAGTGACTGCAAGGGAGTGAGTAACTGGCAGCAGCAGAGTGAGGGGGATAGATTAGCTTGGCTGAGATATACAGCACGTAAGCAGTAACTTGGATGGGATTAGGGGCACAGAAAATGAAACCTGTTTAGAGATTTGCGAGGGCAGAGGGCTGAGTGCAGCCATGGATCATGGCAGATGAAATAAATGCAACCACTGTTGCGGAGTCAGGCTGTGAGGTTGGTTATTGGTGTGTGTACTGTTGGCTGGGCCTGGAGTGACTGAGGACAGAAGCCAGCAACAAGAAGGTTGACCTGTGAGGAATGAGATTTTGGCAGCTGGCAGCCAGCAGCAGTACTTGCAGGGAAGCAGATTAAACCCAGTGTGTGTGTATTCAGGGTGGGAAAGGAATGGAGAGGCATACTTATCAATCTTTTGTCACTCAAATTAGAAACACAGACACACAAAATGAAGTACAATGAGGCACACTAACCCTCATATTGAGAGATACATGGCTTAAGAGGGAGATGCAAGTTTAAAACACTGTTGAAACAATTGTGTTTACCTGTACAACATATTTTTTAGAATATTGTCAATTTCTGCTTTAAAGTCTAAATTTACAGAATATTCTCCATGTGGGTAGCACCTATTCTGATGGATGCATGAGAGACAAAGCAATTTGAGAGGTGAAATGAGGGATGTCTTATAAGCTGGGACAGTTGAGAGGTATGCAGATTGGACCTGCTACTTAGGATGCAATTATTGAAAATTGAATCCAACAGACCTTATCATTCTGCCGAGATTCAGCATGTAGTGGGACAGCTTCATGGTAAACTAAAAGCCATACAAATGTTCCATGTAGCTTCCATTTTTTGGTTGGCCCAGTGATGCTGAGGGTTGAGGCACTGGACACCACACCTCATTCCAAACCAGTGACCTGGATTCGGGAATGGATTCAGGTCACTGGGGTTGGCAGGGGAAGGGGAGGATTGAGCATCCGTAGGACTGCTCTCCTCTCCTGGGGTGGGTGGCCGACACTCCTCACTGCATGTGTGACCCCTGGTGGAGGCCAGGAGATTGCAGCACATTGAGGAGCAGCAACAGGGGTATGGGAGCAATGGTGGATGTCCTGCAGGTGGGTCCGGTAGTGTACCCATGCTGCGCTGGTTGTCATTGCACGTCCATGCTTCCAGGAGTTAAAGTAGAAAACTCCTTCACTGCTGATAGGCAATGGCAGGTTCAGTGGCATTAGCCCCACACCCAATACCAGGCTTCTGGGAGACCCTCTCCAGATCTTACCCCTTGCATAGTGTGTGCCCACCAGCATTCTAAATAGAACACAGAAGGAGTGGGGGGTCCTTCCTCCGGAGACTTACAGCCATGGGGTTGGGCCGGCACAGTGAGGAAGGAGGATGTTGGGCCCCACCAGAGAGGATACAACCAGAGCTTCATGTGGGTGGGTAGAGCCCATGGCCGAGCAACCTCGCCAGAGAGAGGTCAGTAGCAGAGGGGGAGAGAGAAAAAAGAGTTTGAAAAAAATAGCTTCCATTTTTCAAATTTTGATGGGGGTTGCTCCTGGACCCCTCTAGAAGGGTTTGGCTTTTGTACCCCTCTAAAGCTTGTGTTTACATAATGCCCCTGAGTAAGATTTTTCTATTTATTTTACTCACTTAGCAAAACCTTTCACCTCCCTCTTCTAAACATTAAATTATTGTTCTCAGCCATTGACTCTTCTTTTTAACACAGCTGCTGTTTCTACATGTCCCCCCTGACAGCCTCCTTCTGCCCGAGCACCCCAGATCCACCCCCCTGAATTACTGGGGCTTACCTTATGCCCGGCTCGGGAGCGGTGCCTCCGGGGAATTTGGCGTCATTCTGCCACCAGGGATTTTTCTCATTTTTTTATCCCTTTTGCATCCATGCACCATGCAATGGGTGCAGCAGCTGTCTCCACCTCTGCAGAGGCAACCAAGCACCCTGGGTGTGGGTGAGCCCCCTAGCTGTGCCATTCACAGCACAGACCCCCCACCCAAGGAAGGAGAGCTGTGATGCTCAATCCTTGCCTCCCCCACTGGCCCCTGAGTGACCTGAGTCTGTTTCCAAACACAGATCACCAGCTTGGCATCCGGTGCCTCAACCCTCTGCACCACTGGGCCAGCCAGCCATTGACTTTTCTAATACTGTACCTCTGTAAATAACCATGATACATGTAGAGTTTTAAGGTGCTAACTCTCTGACTGCCTATTCCTAATACTGCAATAATTCTTTAGCATAAACCTTTTTTTGTAAAACCTACTTCTTCTGCTAAGTTTATTAAAACACCTGAAGAGTGGACCTACAATATTTGGCCTGAAAGCTTGTGTGCTGTGATTTATGTGTACAATTGCTTCATTAGTCCAATGAAAAATATACCAAAATCTGCAACAAATCAATTTCTAACAAAAGAGGAAATTCTCTCAGCATGTCTTAGCATTATTTTTTAATTCTCTCATGCCCTATTTCAATACTGATATAACCTTACCCCAGAAACAGGGAAGTATTGAATCACACTCCTCTTCTTTATCTTAAAATAAGGTTTCCTTATACATCATTCCCATCTTGTCATTCCTTTAATTCAATTTCCTTGATTTCCTGTAGCATTCAAAGTTTATATTATCTACACATAGAGTTATTTAGCAAATAAAAGCCTTTAACCATCAATCTCCTCATTCTGTTCTAAGGATGCTGCATTTACCTGAATGCAAGCCCAATAATACTTATTTTTTTAATTTGTGTAAAATTAGTAGTAAACAGCCAGCAGAGATGCTAAAGCATATCTCCAATGATCCCTTGATGATGAACAACAATGAAAGTAAGATCAGGAATGTGTTCCACATGTCAATAATTTAATTTTTGCAATCACTGTACATACTGTAGCATAATATCCATTTTCAAAACCACACTGTTTGCAGTTGAAGTCAGTTTCTGGTTATTGAATTGTAATATTCTGAAAATAAAATAAAATGTTAATGTACTAGTTAGGGTTCACATTAAAGTGACAAACATAGAGAGATGTGATGTTAGGGTTTCCAGCCCTACCCTCCCACCCCAGCAGCAAAAGGAAAAACATAGTTTTGGCTGTCCTGAGTTTTGACGAATCAGAGTAGGGTCTTCCTTGAGGTTCTCAGCACTAATGTTCACCCCATTCACTGAGCAAATAATTTCAGATATGATCCGTTTTCTTTAGCCAGGGCCTACAAGTTGTTGGCAACATATGAGGGGACACAGTTCTGTAGATTTGAACATTAGTGTCTGGGCCCTGCACTTTCATGCCTCCAGGAAAGCAATTTATCTGCTTCAATGTAATTGTTTTTTTTTTCTTTTGTGGGGCTCACTTCAAAGAAAAATTATATTAAGTGCGCCTTTTAACTTCTTTCAGTTCATCGTATATGGGCAAAAATGCTTACGTCAATACATTTGTGTATGTTTGGTTTGAAAGTTGCTATGCCCATAGTCCAATATCGAGACACACCTATGGTACATGTTTGATGATGATCAGACATTATTTGTGGATTTGACACCATGGTTAAAATTGGAGGTAATTTTGGGGTGCAGTGCATACTCCATGAACTTCTGGGAGTATTATACGCTAGTCTTATTGTACTCATTGATAACTTTTTTTTTATATATAGATTGTCCCTTAACTCCAAATATTGACAGAGTTACAGTATGTCTTGTTAAAGTTGCAATGTTATCCTATGGGACTTTTAATTTTATAACTTTTATGTTTTTTATATGTATATTTTTATTTGGTATTTTTCTGGGCCTTAGTCTGGTAGTATTCATTAAGATCTTTCATTTGATACATATATTGTTCATTAACTCCAAAGAGTGACAGAGTTATACCATGTTAAAGTGGCAATGTTATCCTACAAGAATTTTCATTTTTTAATTTGTATGTTTTTGTATGGCCTCCAAATCTTTGGGGAGTATAATATCTTAGTCTTGTAGTACTCATTTAGACCTTTTTTTGATATGTAGATTGCCCCTTAGCTCCAAATACTGTTGGAGTTATAGCTTGTTAAAGTTGAAATGTGCAAAAAAAGGAAACTAAGTTGAAATTTTTCTTTTGCATGAACTGATCCTCTTTTGTGAGATTTTCATGAGCTAATGAAAGACAATTGGTTCATATGAAAGAAGACTGTGAAGAAAACTAAGTATGAATTCTTCTTTTGTATGAACTCATCTTTTGCGAGATTTTCATGAGCTCACAAAAGAAGATGCCTTCATATGAAAGAAGAATGTGACAAAACTAAGTCCAAATTCTTCTTCCATATGGCCTTATTCTTCTTTTGTAAGCCATATGAAAAAATAAAATCTCCAAAATCACATTTATGGGTCATTGTTTGAAAAAACTAAATGCAGTATCTGACTAAACAGGTCCAGTTTAGCTAGATTCTTGTCTTGTTTCTCTGCAGGCATCATTTCTAAGGGTTTCCAAAAAAAATGTTTTTGAGAAAAAACAGAAAGAAGATGGCTGCCATACAACAGAATAATTGTCTCTCATGAAAGATAATTACCCTCTCACAAAAGGGAAATCCTCTTTTGTATGGCCAAATATTTCTTTCGTGTCAAACTTCTATCCAGAATTCCCTACTGGGCATGCTCAGAACTGAAATTTCTAATTCTTATAACTTGGGAACTAATTAATATTTTTTTGGAAAAACAATGAAAAACATCATTCTGGCACAAGCCCTTTTTGCCCTGAAAATTTTACACCAAAATTTCAAATTGAATGAACACTAGTTGATGCCAAAAAAACAGCAACCCCCTCTGATTCTTCCTAAAAATACACTATCTGGTTCTCAGAATCCACACATCTGACCAGAATAAAACTTGGCAGATAAAGAGACCTTGCCTCCCCGACTGCACATGCTAACTTTTGTGCAAATCTGTTGAACAAGGGCAAGGATAGTGGTTTAACATTAAACAGCCCACTCAACGCTAATTATAGTGGCACTGCTATGCCACTATAATACAGTATTTAGTGGATTTTATTTTTATTTTTTATTAGAAATTTCAAAACAAGAGTGCAGCAGGGCCAGTTCTGTAGCAAAGATCAGTACAGTGCCACTCTGGAATGCTGGCCACCTAGCTTTGTGCCCCAAACCTGGCATGGCAGAAAACAGAGGCTGGCAGTGAAGGCATCTGAGAGAATGCAGTCCAACCAAGGGGGGTTGACAGTGCATCACTATGGGGTGGTTCCTACTGGTGGCACAAAGATGGTGTGCATGACAGGTTGGGTGGCTCCAGGCCACTGTGCACCCCACCATGATGCAGTAATGTGCCTGCCCATGATGAAGATACAGTACTGTAGGTGGGGGAGGAAAGAAAAAAAAACATTTCCACCAAAACCAGTATACCTGTTAACAGTACCCATGATGACCTCACAACATGTGTCCCTAAAATATACCAACACAACCCCCCAGTTGTTGTCCCAGTCTTGAGCCCATTTCTCACCTGATGGTAGAAGTGGGCCAACTTGGCAGGGATATGTTGAGTTCCTAAGGACTGTGGACCACCTGGGGAGCCTGGGGGTGAAGTTCAGCAACAGAAGAGTAAGCTGGCAAGCAACAGGGGTAGTGAGAAGTGTAAAGTGGTTGGTGGACTGCTGGGGTGGGGGCAGTGGAACAGGCAAAACAAGTGCATCAGTGTTCAATCTGTGTACATTATTTTAAGTGCATATTTTAGAACACTGAAATCTTATATGTTAGTGGAGTACTCTCCTAGTAATAACCAGTACTAAGATTGAGAAAAAAGGTCTTCTTTTAGAAAATCTAACACATGTTGATGGGGGTCATAATGTAACTGTTCATGACTCTGCAATATTTGTAGCACTGTCAGCCAGTGTACAGAATTTTTAAAGAAATGACTTGTCAAAAACCCACACAAATGAGAACACAAAGGCCTTCTTAGCTTGTTCACAATTGCATGCTTCTATATCTGATTTCTACATGGTGCTGCTAGAGTGTGTTAGAGGCATAGATCAAGAAAATATTAGGTGGTCTTCCCAGGCCATGGGTTAATACACAGATAACTGGAATTGGACAAATGTTTGTGTAATTCTCTGAAAACATTCAGGTCTGTAAATATGAAGCTAGTTCAGTTTAAATCTTTACCCAACTTGTACTACACACCATACCATATGCATAGGATGGGCATTCAAGCCACGTCTACTTCTAATACATGTAAAGAACCAAATGCAGATCTTGTGCATACTGTATGTTCTGGCAATGTGTAAGCATACAGAACCTGTGGGCTAGAGTATCTCTGACATTCAGAGATATACCATAGCTCAGAGACAAATTTAATATGGAAACATGCCTCATAGTCCATATCTCTGCAACTTTTAAAAACACAGTTCATCAAAACTGGATAAATGATAGTCCTCCATTATTTAAGGAGTGAAGAAATAAATGTCTTGAAGTTATAAGACTTGAAAGAATGGCTCATTGTATGGTAACTCTAGAACATATTTTTGATTCCACATGAGGTACAATATATAAATTCTTTGCCCAGCAGGGAGGACTTTGCAACACCTAGCTCTTCTCACTTCAGACAGGTTTCTCAGGTCTTCTCCAGTCATGGGAGTGGTACTGTATATGATAGAGTACCTCTATGCATATTGTGACCTTGTTCTCTCCTTCTTCACTTCTTTTCTTCTTTTCTTTCTCAGTCTTTCTCTGTATGGAATTTAGCTAGCACCATCAGCCAGTCATACAAGGGGATTGAGGTTTAATAAATATAAGAGTGCAAAGCAAAGCTTAGTCTTTTTCTTAAATGTTGTTATAAAATAGCAAGAACAAGTCTAGCAATCTCATTGGCCAAGATACATCAGCTGACTGTAGATTAAATATCTATATGCACACAGTCATCCTGGTCCTAAACCACATTACACAATGAGCAAATCAGTCCTCCTAGAATTAAAACTATCTTCCATCAGTTCCTCTGCAACCAGAACTGATCTTCCATTACAAACATGGCTGCTACCTTTACACTGTAAAAACCTTCAACTGGACCCTAAAAATAAAAAAAAATACCTTAAATAAAAATTAAAATGAATTAAATGCTGTTTCACTGATCATCATACTCTCCTTACACACATAAACAAATTAGAAACATTAAGTATTGTTTATAGTTTTCATTACAACTATTTCTTTACTAACAGTGAAAAATGCTCCTTTTGTCTTTACCTCCTCATCAGGGAAATATCTTCTACTTGCCCTGACAGTGAAATAATTGAGTCACTGGCTCTAAAACAGGTCTCTGTTGTCTGTGTGTACAGTATGTTAGGAGAGTAACATTCTACCAGCAGAACTGAGCAGAATTTTGAATCCCTGTATTCCATGGTAAACATTTCATGATAAACATTTTATGTCTTGAGCAAGGGGAAAAACAGAAATAAAAACAGGATGAAGAAAGTAGGCAATACAGTAACGCTTTATAAACAAAGAGAAAAGGTGGGAAAACACAGTTATATAAGTAGAAGCAGATCCAAACTGCTCAAACAATACATTGCTGTCCCTACAACTCACTAGTTTAGCATTTTTCAGGGATTTGCTATTCAATTAATATTATCACTTCTCGACCCAAGTCTGGGGACTATTTTTCACCATATTTAATTAAAATAACATACTATTATTACATCTCTAATAACGTGTGTCCAGAGTTTTGTTTAATTGTTATAGAAATAGTTGTTACCCATAAGAATGATAAGACACTTCAGGGTGTGGGTTGTTGATTGATAAGAGCACTACCCAGCTGCTGTAGTCACTCGGCGCAAGTGCCTCATGCCTAACAATGCACCTGGGGGTGTGTTCTTATCAATCAACAACCCACACCCTGTTGTGTCTTATTGCTTTCTAATTACCTTCTATTATAACAGATTCTAGTAAGATTTGCAATTGCATGCATTAATGTACAACAGTTAATACTTTGTTGAACCTGCTTTTACTAATGCTAGATATACAATTAGTTGTGGTTTCTTAACTTTGGTTTGGTGTTTTGTTAGCACCAATGTTAAAAGAAATAATAACTTTGTAATGTTGTATAATGAGTTAATTCTTTTTTTTTGAAATTCAATAAAATCTTATTGATAAAAAAAGCTTAAAACATTAGGTAAAACGGATTCATAACAAACTTATGCATTCAAAAGATTACAGTTAAATCAGATGATTAAGTAGTAACTTAGTAATTTCAAGTTAGAATTGATTCCAGGTCCATCATGCTCCCTCCCCTGCTTTACAAGTAGGGATGACATAAGTATGCATTGAAACAAACCACCAGTTAATAGGAATTCCCTAACCACTCTGTGTTCAGGATACTCTGTGATCCCCAGGGTACAAAGAAATGTGTCCAGACTTACCTTGAAGGGCTGTACTGTTTTCATATCCACTGTCTCCTCCAGTAGGCTATTCCATAGGGTTGCCACCCCCTGAAAGATGTGTTTTTTTGTATTACCCCTGAATATACCACCTTTGATCTTCAGTGTTTGTCCCCATATCCTGCTTGAGGTCCTCAGATCAATCATCTGAAACTGTTCAATGTTGTCAATACCCCGGAGTGTAAGGAAGGTTGAGACTGTGCCTTCCCTCTGCTTCCTTTTTTCTTGTTTGAATATCTTAAGGGTCTCAAGCCTCTCCTCATAGCTTTTGTCCTCCATACACCTGATAATTGTGGTGGCCCTGTGTTGCACTCTCTTGACTGCTTTAAACTACATATGCGTTGGAGAGCTCAGAACTGCACAAAGTACTTCTGGTGAGATCAATGTATATAATGTAACAGCTTTTGTCCTCCATACACCTAATCATTTTGGTGGCCCTGCTTTGCACTTTATCAACTGCCTCAATGTCCTTTTTGCATTAAGGAGCATAAAGCTCCCCAAAGTACTCCAGGAGGGATCTGAACAAGGCCTTTTAAGATGGTAGGATTAATTCTGTTCTGCTTGTCATACCTCTTTGGATGTATCCCAACATTTTGGCGGTACTCTTGACAGCAACCACACACTGCTTGTTATGATTTATCCCCTTGTTAATTAATATCGAGCTTCATTTTCCTCCTGCACTGCAACATGAGGAACCCCACACAGTGTTTAGAGCCGTACCTATATTTTTCATTCTCGAGTTCAGCACCTTACATGGGCTACACTGAGTCTGAGGCTCCAAGAGACAAGTCACTCAGCTTGCAAAGATTCTCAAGAAGTCTTTCCTCTTCATTAAAGTAAGCCATGATCCTGGACAGTTTAATGTCATCAGCAAACGTAAGGCAAGGCAAGGCAATTTTATTTCTATGGTGCCCAATCCCTGGGGCTATGAGCACCTTACATTAAAAACGTGTAAGGTCAGTACAACACATACATTCTATAAAAACATATACAAAACAACAATAATTATAACAATAAATTATTCTCAGCAAAGTTAAAATTCATGTAATCAGTGCAGGTTGATCACCCTCATCAGGAAAGGCCAGATGGAACAGGTGAGCTTTTAGCCCCTTTTTAAACAGCTCAACTGTTTGGGCCACCCTGACAGCACTTGGAAAAGTGTTCCACAGGGACATCTTAGTGACGCTTAAAGCACGGTCACCAGATGTTTTGAGTTGAACCCTGGGAACAACAAGAAGGCCTCTGGTTGAGGAGCGGAGGGAATGGACTGAGGTAGCAGGTGTAGGGAGCTCAGCCAGATAGCCCAGGCCCAACCCATATAGGGCCTTCTAAGTGAGCAAGCCCAACTTACAGAGGACCCTCCACCTGACATGCAGCCAGTGCAGAGCCCACAGGAATGAATTCACATGACTGGACCTAGACAGGCCTATCAGAAATTGTGCTGCTGCATTCTTCACTAGCTGCAAGTGGCAGAGGGTCCCTCCTGTGACCTCAAAGTATAAAGCATTACAGTACTCAAGCCTTGAAGTAACAAAGGCATTCACCAGTGCCATCAGGTCTTCGGGCGGAACTAGGGGCTTAATCCTGGTGATATTCCTCAAGTGGCAATAAACACTTTTGACTACAGATGACACCTGAGCTTCAAGTGTCAATCTGCTGCCCAGGATAATGCCAAGATCCTGCATCATAGGGGAAGCCATCAATGGAGTGGATCCCAGAAACAATCCTGTACCAACTCTGGAAGCACTCTTGTCACACCCAAGACCTGGCTCAATCACCAGTACCTCCATCTTGTCTGGGTTCAGTCGCAACCAGCTAAAGGACATCCAGTCATTGATCTCGGCCAGGCAGTTGTTAATAACTTCCATGGCATTGTGTGTTCCATGGGCAAAGGACAAATGCCGTAGAGTATGATCTGCATAGCAGTGAAAACTTACACTGTAATGCCAAATGATCTATCTGAGGGGCAGCATGTATACCGTGAATAACATTGGCAACAAGATCGAACCCTGAAGTACTCCACATGATAGGAGCTTTGAGGAGGAGGAGGAGAAATTCCCCATCACCACCCACTGCACTCTGTCAGAGGGCTAGGACTCAAACCAGTTAATGAGAGTACCGGTGAGTCTACAGTACTCTTGAAGGTGATCAAGAAGCACAGTGTGATCCACGGTATCAAAAGCTGATGAGAGAGATCGAGGAGAACAAGAATTGACTGTCTTCTCTATATTTTGCCATAAGGAGGTCGTTTTGCACCCTAATGCCATTTCAGCGCTATGAAACCCATCTGGAATGGCTCATAGATATCAAAGGACATGAAGTGTTCTTCAAGTTGTTGTGCCACTATTTTCTCAACAACCTTGCCCAAAAATGGCAGGTTGGAGAGTGGACAGTAATTCGCCAGGATGTCAGGGTCAAGCGATGGCTTCTTCAAGAGGTCTCACCAGAGCCTCTTTCAGTGCCTCCAGAAAGACCTCCAGAAAGACACCCTCTGACATTAAATACTGGACATATTTGCCTTTTTTTTCTAAGAAGTTGGTTCCTCTACAGGATTTGTACATTCCCCTTTGAAGGATTCAAGTTAGAGGGGACTTTAATCATTGGCTTACAACTGAAGTCAAAGACTAGATGCAGGCAATGGATTTGACCTTTGTTAATTTTAAGCAAAGGCCTTCCCGGTTTTTACTGGATAGGTATAGGTTTCTTTGTAACAAAGTGTCTCACTTAGTGAAAGATGCTAAAAGAGTCTTTTATAGGAGGAAGTTTGAAGAAACGTTGACCAACCCTAAGTCCTTTCGGCAATCAGTTAATCAACTATTGTCTCGTAAGGATAAGGGTACTATTTCATCATTGTCTACACCTAATGGAGAAGTAACTGACCCAAAAGAAATATCTAATCTGTTTGGTTTGAAATTTTTAGACCTGTCCAGTTACTTTGATCATAGGATAAAAACACCTACTGTGAACGTTTCTCATCAAACCACCAGATCCCCTTTTTACTTTCATTATGTTTCCCAGTCCCAGGTTCTCATATTATTAATGATTATTTCTAATAAATATAGTGGCTGTAGGGATAGCATAGATAGATACTTTATTAGGCTAATAGCCCCTTGTATTTCTGATTCATTGTGTACTATTTTTAATGTAAGCCTAACATCAGGTTGTTTCCCTACTCAGTGGAAATGTGCACATACTGTTCTGATTCCTAAGAAACCTGGGGTTACTGATCTAGATGATTTCCACCCTATTTTGATACTTAATCCTTTAAGCAAGTTCCTTAAAAAAATTTTCAATAAGCAAATTACCATCTATTTATAAACACATTAAGTATTGTATCCTCGACAGCATGGCTTTCGGCCAAATCACGGCACTGAGACTACCTTGGTCGGCTTCATAGATGCTGGTGTTATGCTGGGGGCGGTCTTCGTGGACCTGACCAAGGCATTCATTCTCATAAATCACTCTTTATTATGTTGTACATTGAGTGAAGTGGGTTTCTCTGATAATGTGGTGGCTTGGTTTAGAGATTACCTTCTGAATTGTTTGCTTTTTGTTTCTGTGAGTACTTCTATTTCTTCTACTTTCTCTATTCACGCTGGTGTTCCTCAAGGTTCTATTTTTGGCCCTCTCCTGTTTTCTCTGTTTATTAAACCTCTTCCTTCTATTTGTTCTACTTGCAACACTTTATGCTGATGATTTGATTCTTTTCACTCAATCTTGCTCTTCTTTGGTGATAACTTCTTGCCTGGAGCAAGACTTCATTTCTGTTTGTCACTGGCTTATTGATAATGCTCTTGTCTTGAATTCCTCAAAAACTAAATCCATGATGTTAGGGACTTCTTCTCAGCGTTGTAAAAATCCTAACTTAAAAATGTATGATCTTGATGGGGCTTGCTTGGAGCAAGTTTCTGAATTAAGTATTTAGGATTTGTGTTAGATCCATATCTAACTTTTCAAGCACAGATTAAAACCATCTGTTCAAGGGTTAGTCAAAAAATTGGTATAATGTACAAAATGAAAAGAGTATTTTACCCTTGATGCAAGGAAGGTGATAGCAAGTAGAGTTCTCTAACCACATCTTGATCATTCTGGTAGCCTTTTTTATACATGATCTATTAGGAAAACAAAGGTCTTATCAATAGTGTACACTAACATTTGTAGTTTTGTGTTAGGTGCCCCTTTTAGAACACATCATTGTTTGCTTTACTCCTCTTTTGATTGGCTTCCATTACATGCCCATCATATATTTTATTTTTACTGTTTAGTTTTTAAATCCCTGTTTTGTACAGAGCAATTTCCTTTATCTGATCTGTTAAGTATCCAATATTCTGCTCTTAATCTGAGATCTTCTAAGGGTACCTTTCTTGTTACTAGATCTTCCTCAACTAAAGTCAGTTGTCAGGCTTTTTCAGCTTCTGCACCTTCTTTATGGAATAGCTTGCCTGAGGACATGAGAACTGCTAGTTTCTTGGAATGTTTTAAGAGTAAATTGAGAGATTAGTTGCATGTTTTAAATGTATGTAAATGTTTTTAATCATGTTACTAATTGTTTTTCTTTCTTAATGTTGAGCATATTACTGTATTTGTTTCTGTGTTCCAGTTAGACCTAAAAATAGGCATGTCCCAGTGCCCCTACCTGGTTAACAAAATAAAAACAAACAAACAATCCCAGTGAACACCAGGCTGACGGCCCTGACACATCTCATTCAGAAATGAGTTGGGTCAGGTCCAGTTCACAATAAGTGTGCTTAAGCTTCAAAATCACCTCGGTGACCTTGGCTTCTTCCACTAGTTTGAACTCCTCTCAGACAGACAGAGTGCCTCTGTTCATCCCAGTCTGAACACTGTGAGGCAAAACCTGCCTCACTGATGGGATCCCTCATCAGAAGGAGGACACCTTGTCAGAGAAAAACAGAGGAAACTCCTCATATAAAGTGATTGAAAAGGCTTTTTTTCGGTTGTAGGCAGACTGGATGCAAAGTCTGTCCACATCTAAAATAGCTGAGATGGACTGTTTTTCCCTGTGGCAATCTCCCTGGACAGGAACTCAGCCTTCTCACATTTGATTGCCCATTGGTACTCATGATAATGAGCTCGCAAGGCCAGTTTGTCCTCTGACTGGGACCTCTGCCAGTAATGCTCCAACTTCTGACCCCTGATCTTCATTACCTTGAGATCCCTATCGAATCAAAGGGATCTCAAGTGAAAGGATTTGGGTCATATATGGACCAGTTCAATGGCATCAAGCGCTTCAGAGACCACCTTATTATAGGTGGCCACCACCTCACCCATGCCAACCACTCATACAGCATCTACTCTAGATAAGTCAGCTACCACCAAGAGTCCTTCTGGGGACAATCCCCTCAAAGAGTGATAGCTAACCATCTCAACAGGGGAGGGACTTTTGGGGGGCCCCAAACAAGAACTTCACTGTACAATGATCAGACCAAATGACCAGATCAGTCTTGAGTTTCATGACCTCAAGACCCAGTGAACACACCAGTTCAAGCATGTGGCTGTGGTGATGGGTCTCAGAAGTAACCACTTACGCCAAGCCCAGTGATGACATCAACTGGAGGAGGTCATAACCAAATTGTGAGGATTTGTCATCAACCCAGGCATTGAAGTCCCCCAGAGTTGCTGGCAGTCACAAAGGAAGAAAGAGACTTGGGCATCATCATCACCGATTACCTGAAATCATCCAAGCAGACCTCTAAAGCAGTAGGTAAGGCTAGGGGGATGTTAGGGTATATTAGTAGGGGTATCACAAGTCGTAAGAGGGAGGTAATAATCCCTCTTTACAAGACACTGGTTAGGCCCCGTCTGGAGTACTGCATGCAGTACTGGAGGCCACACACCTTCACAAGGACATTAACCAAATTGAGGCAGTCCAGAGAAGGGCAACCAAAATGATGCAGGGACTGCATCAGAAGACATATGAGGACAGACTAACAGAGCTCAATATATATACCCTTGAGCAAAGGAGGGAGAGAGGTGATATGATCGAGGCATTCAAACACCTTAAGGGCATTAACAAGGTGAAAGAGTCTAACATGTTTAAATGTAAGAAAAATAGCAGAGCAAGAGGACACAGCATAAGATTAGAGGTAGGCCAATTAAGGGAATTTGAGGAAATTATTTTTCACAGAAAAGGTGGTGGATGCATGGAACGGCCTACCTCAGGAAGTGGTGGCTATGAATACAGTGCAGGGCTTCAAACAGGCATGGGATAGGCATAACGGAGCAATACAGATGAGTATGAATAGATAGGCCACTGACAGAGCAAAGGCCGATGGCACATTTATAAGGTAGAAAAATAAATGGGCAGACTGGATGGGCCTCGCGGTCCTTATCTGCCATCAACTTCTATGTTTCTATGTTAGAATTAAACATCTGGTGCACTCAACACCTCATAGATGACAAAGTCCACAACCCCCTGCAGGAAATTCCTCCCAACTCCAGAGGACCGTACATGAGGAGAATCCTGCAACCTGCACCTGGACCCCCAAACACTGCCACACACACTTAAAAGACCTGGCTGATCCCACTGGGTGCACGGTGAAGCCCAAGCTGGATCTAAAGCAGATGGCCACACTCCCACCCCTGTCTTCCCTCCTCAGGCAGTGCACTACGGAATATCCAGAGGGGATGGATGCCTCCAATACTGGCCCATCCTCATCACACAACCAGGTCTCCATAATGCAGGCCAGGTCGACTGAGGAAATCAAGTCTGCCATAAGTGCAGTCTTGTTCCTCACTGACCTGGCATTGCATAGCACTGTCCAAAGGGGATTGGCATGTGCTGCCAGCCCCTCAGCTACCTGCCCACTCGGTCAGATGGGAAACCTGGGGATGGAGACCAAACACATCTGACCTCTCTCAAGGTTCCGCCTGATCCCAGGGCATCTCCTGCACTTAACTACCCCAATACCACTCATCTCCACCAAGTCCGCTGCCCCCTACCACTGCTGATCTATATGAACCCTTGTAATATTGACCTCCCTGCAGCACCTTACTGCAGTAGCCAACACCGGGAAGTCAGAAAAGGGATGAAGGTCACGCAGCTGGGATGCAGTGTAAGCTAAGCACATTGGACCAAGGCTCTGACACATCCCAATGCAGACCAGTGCACCACAAATTACTTTAAACAGCACAACTACCCTTGCACTAGCAGGGATAGTTATAGCCTACTGGGCAGTTAAACCCTTTAAAACAAATAACCACACATCCACCTTAACACAAAACTAAACTAACCACTCACACACCCAAGCACACCATACACTCATCCCCATCCAAAATAACACAAATTCCCTCCCTCAAAAATTCCCACCCTCCACATAATAAATATGAATGCTGAACAGAGCCAGAGATTTTGTCCTCAGGAGAGATCCAAAGCCAGTGCTCTGAAAAATGAACAGTAATCACAGCTCCTTCTCAGGAGCAAGCATTATGGATTTAGATATATGATCAGCAAAGTCAGTCCAGAGCAGTCACTGCTTGCTTGGTAGCATCCGCAGTTCACTCTCACTCAACTGAAGAGAAAAGCTACCACCTGGAGAGTGGTCTCACTACAAAGATTCCATGATCTTAATTATAAGCAGATCCTACCCTGCTGAGGGATTTGTTTTACATAGAAGGAGACCCTGTGGAGGGGACATCTTTTCCTCTCAAATATTATTCCCAGATAACACTCTCACTTGAAGACTGGGCACAGCAATTTCCAGAGAACTGAATGGCAGCTTTGGAAAATATAGTTACTTACAGCATCAAGTCCCCACTATGACACTCCGCACCACTCTCACCAGTGCCAATGTGAAATTCTGGCAGTTTTTCTGTGGGAGGACAAACACTCCCCATGCCAAGACCAGTGCTTGCAAGTCCCAAAATAACAAACATTCAAAGGTCCAGGCACAAGCCACACAAGTCGACTCTACACTACAACTGTCACTAATTAAAACTGGCACAGCAAACAGTTAGAGAATCAGAGAATCCATGCTCACCTACTGGAGGTAAGCACTCTTGCAGGGCAAATGAAAGAAAGTTCCTATCACTTGCACCAACAGGCCATGACATGCTAAATTCATCAAGTTTACAATATTAATTCCTCTGTAATCCTTCACAGTAGCCAGCCGACCAGGCAAACCTGGTAGCAAGAGTTTCTTCTGCCACAGGAAAGCCTCTAAATACCAACTTCCCCACTTAGTTGCACAGTCTTCTGTTCTTGAATAAACTCTGCAATAATCACTCCACCAGAAACACTCCTCCTGGAGTGCTCAAAGGACTGACAATTTTCCCTGCCTGAAAACAAAAAAGTTGGCTCCTAACACTTACTCACTCCCCTTCCCTACCTGTTATTTAAAGCCCCAACACTGGTGTCTTCCTAAAATAATTTAAAATTTGGGATTCCAGGCAGAAAAGTGAACACAGAGTCAGAGAACCACCAACATTCACAAATCTATCCTGAAATGTTAACAACACAAAAAAGGTAGGTAAAAAGAAGCTTGATGGACACCCTGACTTCATGATTACATCAAACATAGAAATAAAGAAAAAAGAAGGCCAGAAAATGGCCTTAACAGTCCATTTTGTCTGCCGCAAGATTTCCTACTTGGAATCTTTCTAACATTTATTATTTCCCCCTTACTTACTTGTCCTTTTTACATTAAACCATGTAACAACTCCCTTAAATCATCCCAATTCTTCTAAACCATGATATTGTCTTCAAGAAGCGTTGGCAATTGTCATTATAGCACCACAATGACCCTGGGATCTATTCTGTCACCCTTTGGGACTTTCCTAGCTTTATCTTTGCCAGGTCTTCTGCTATCAGGGCTGATGTGATGTCAACCTCAAGCGCCAAGGGCTCTTCCAGTGATACCCTCCATTCATCAGGGGACCCTTTGTACATGAAAGAAACAAAGTATTCATTCAGCATCTCAGCTATCACCCCCCCCCTCTCTCTCTCTCTGTCTTTCTCTGGTCTATTTGTTTTCTTGTTTTTAAGAGTCAGCATTCACCTTTGCCATGCTTCCTCCATCAATGTACTGGAAGAAGGCTTTAGGGTTCTCTTTAGGTCCTGCTATCCAGACTTCCAGCCTCTCATTGGCTTTCTTAATTCTAGTCTTGCAGCCCCTGAGTACTGCACTGTAGTCATGTCTGGGAAAGCAACCTGTCAGTATGCAGCAGTCACAGACATTCTTATTGTTTAGGATCCATTGCCTTACAGTCGGTTTCAGTTTTGCCATGGTGGACACTTCTTGGCTAGTTATTCCAGATTAAAAGTGGTTCCAGGACAAGAGGACACAACATGAGACTGAGCAGTGACTGTATACAGGGGACTGTCAGGAAGTTCTTTTTTTACAGAGTGGGTGGTGGATGCTTGGAATGGCCTTTCCCAGGAGGTGGTGGCAGCCCATACAGTGGCAAGCGTCAGACATTCATGGGACAGGAACAAAGAAATGATAGAGGCAGGAAGAACAACTAAGCCAATAACCAGACAGGGTCACTGGTCGCTTAGTCAGGTAGCATAAACGGGCAGACTGGATGGGCCTGGCAGTCCTTGTCTGCTGACAGCATCTATGTATCTATGTTTTGCTTTATTATCATCCACTGTGTTTGAAGGCTATGCCTGCAAAATAATGGGGAAATTATTGGGTTATCCAATGGTGTAATAAGGAATGTGTAAGATATGATTTGACCACTTTGGAAACACTTTTTCATAACAAATATCATATAATTGTTATTTTGCTTTGCCTTTATATGAACCAACATACTGAAAATGTTAAAAAAAGGAGTTCAGTTTTTTAAATCACTTTTTATTTGATACATTTCCAGTATATCTAGACATGGATGTAAAGTTGGTGTTTTGTCTAAATCTGTATTGCAATATCCCCAATAACACAATACATAAACAGGTTTGGATGGTAGTCTGATTGTAAAGTACAAAAGGACAGTAAACCAGAAAAAAATGTTGTCTAAACATAGCAAATACCTTCAGTAATAGAAAACAGCACAGCATTTTGCACTGTGAGTGCAGCTCAGCATGAAGATGGAGAATGAGGCATCACTTCCAAATGACATTGTCAAGTCTAGGTCAGCTCTAAGTACCACAAGCAAATGTGCTAGGTCCAACGCAGTGCAGCAGTTTTGCCCACTGATGGATAATGTCCCAATAAACCTGCTGTGCCACACTCTTTGCTAATCCATCTGGAAAGGGAGGCTGTGGAATGCAGTGCAAGTAAGACATGAATGATGGAGTACTTCTCAGAATGCAATGTTAAGCATTATGACCATCTCCATATCTACAAAATGACAATTTGTACTGTTGAAGTGTTAAAAAAAGGATCCCAAAACCCTCTAAGCAATAAAAACTGAAAAGGTTTTTGTCAACTTTATCTGGCAAATTCATTGTTGTAAGGAGTAATCCCACATGCCATTTCTTGTTGCACTTCCTGGTTGAAAAGTGGAAGCACCAGTCGCAGCAGCTGTGTTTGTGGATGGAGTAATTCCACCTATTGCATTTGAGGCTTTCTAAATATCCAGACAGACAACACAGACACCTTACGCTCTGCCTTTCTGAAGGAGTTGAGTTCAGTGACCCAAGTACTAAGTTTTATTTGTGCAACTGATTGAATTGCAGTTAGATGGTCACACCAGTCAATTCACACAGACTGAAAGCAAGTAGTGGAAGATTTCAAAAATAATTGTTGATTTAAAGTCAGAAAAATATGTTTCTGAAGCCAAGATATTAACTTTGGAAACAGTAATTGTGATCTTAACCAAAGCAATGTGGCTTTTGGGCATAACATTGAAAACCTTGAAAATGCAAAACATTATAGAAACTTATGGTTTGAGGGATTCCCTTCGGAATTTGATCCATTGTTTTCATCACCCATATACCTGATTCAGGATATTTTAGATAACAAATTGTAGTGAGAAATAAATAATGTGTTCTACTGGGAACTGAGCCCAGGCCCTCAGAATACAGTCCCAGTGCTCTAACAACTGAGTCACAGGCTAACATGGTTAGACCTGGGGTCCCTGGACACCTTCCTTTCTCTGGTATTGCATATCCTTCAAATAGGTATAATCAGAATGACAATTAGATTTTTTGATGCACTATTAGCCACTGCTAAGCAATTTAAAAAACAAATTGTAATGAGAAAGAAATAATGTGACCTACTGGGGACTGAAACCAGGCCCCAGGAATACCCTCACAGTGCTCTAACTGCTGAGCCACAGGCTCACATGGTTGGATCTGGGGTTCTCAGAAACACTTTCCTTCACTGTATTGCATATCCTGCAATTAGAAATAATCAAGATGACAATTAGATGCCTTTTGGTGTAGCATTAACCACTGCTAAGCAATTTAAATCACAAATTGTAGTGAGAAAGAAATAATGTATTCTACTGAGAACTGACTTGAACTTACCTGCTGATAATTTACCCCCTATGACTAAGGCTGTACAAATCCCAATATGCCATTATCAAATTCCACATGAGGTGATCTAAAACAGAAGTTCCATCTCCGGTTATGGAACAGAGGCCAAAACATAAACTAACAGTGATTGCTAGGTTTGTTTTCAATACCAACTGAGATAATTATCAGAATGACTAGAACAAAGGGTGCTTCTGAATACAAACTTTTAAACATATGTGTCTACTCTGATGTATCAGTAATAACCCAAGCCAGACATTGGTTTTTAGCCAGTCATTCTAAGGTTATTGATTCTGATGGTAGGTTTTCAGTGCAGTATCCACACCACATTAAAACTGCCCCGAGAGAGTTTCAGTTTAGTTTCAGTTTATTAACAAATATGTACCCACATAGTTTCACATACAGTACACCAATTAAAATAACCTACAATCATACTAAATAAAATACAAATATTACAATCTAGAAAAACAAGTGGCCATTATATGGCCATCTGGGCCAGCACTCTGCATTCACAATTCTTAATGAACTCCAACAGTATGAAGTGCAATTCTTTCAAAGTTAGCAGCAGCAAAAATATGGCTATTCTTATCACAGTAGAACATACAGTTCAAAATCTCTAACTTCTTATAAGTGTACCCCCAACATCGGCCTCCCTTGTTTAACTAGTAGGGCTTCTCCTCTCACCAAAACTTCTAGGGGTAAAAAGAGGGGTGGGGATTTACATTTGCAGAGAAGTTTTTGTAAAACCACCAAAACCACCATATATGGGGTGGACTAGACTGTTATACAAGACAGACAACCAAGTGTGGCAACTACCTGGCACACACCTGGTAGGGACCAGTTGCCATAGCCAACAGCCCAGGTCCCTGGGAGAAAATGTTTGTTCAGGGCTATGCTAGGTTTGCACTTCTGGACAGGGGCACCCAAGTAACTCGACACTCATGGAAGCAATAACATTGCTGTCCAAACTAGGTTGGGATTCTAGAGTGTGGCTTTTATTCATGTAACAGAGTAGGAATAATCACAAAGTGAAGATGGACCCCCTTATGGCTACACACACTGGTAATGCAGATTACTGGGGTACAGACATTCCTGAATTCCCATTTAGCATAGGATGACGAAAACACACACTAGTGAACACACTGGTTCCTACTGGAAATTGGCACATCTGGCCAGGTACTGGTACATTTCCCATTTCTCACAGGATGAAGGTGTTGCACATGACCACAAAAGAGCACATACAGGCTCAGAACTTTCAGAACCCACTATACTGGGTAAACTGAATGGAAACAACCCACATCCATGGGTAAGCAGTTTTCTCAGGCATTGGCCAATTGTACTGAAGAACAAGTAATAGGTGTCCTTCAGAACCTGTAGAGGTAAACTGGCTACTCCAGATGGAGGGGTCTTCCACCTTTTGTTTCCAAACTTACACTCAGCCATTCATTTGGTTAATAACACCACACAACTGTAGAACATGGTAGATATTATCTCAAATGTATATCATACTTAACATACTACAACACTCACCTAGAGGTGCCAGAAGTTAAAAGTTCTGTACATTGATGGTTCTGTACATTGATGGTCACATACTGGATTCCAAATGTTGGCAGACTCTTTAAACAGAAAGTCTCAGGTGACAGGGTCTCTCTGTCAGAGAAATCACCATACAGGAATTGCAGGTACTCATGGATTTACACAGAAAAACAAGGTACTCACAGAGCAGTTGTCACAAGGCAGCATCAAAAGTCCAGAATGGACCAGGGAATTGCCCTGAATCTTGGAGTTCACCCCATCCCTCCCAGGATGGGGTACAGGGAAAACCTATTGCCCAGGTCTCCACCACTTCTGAAAAGCTGGAACAGTTGTCACACACTAGGGTGAAAACTAAAAGAAAAGAAAACAAATAGGTAGCTCTCTGACAGAGCTGACCGAGGAGCTGCATAAACTGCAGCTTCCTCCACTAGAAACATAGAAACGTAGACTTTGATGACAGATAAGGACCACTTGGCCCACCTAGTCTGCCCATTTCCCTACCTATAGGATAAACTGCAGATCCTAGTTAACCAACAGCCTATTTCTTCCTACCCCCCACAAGAATTGCCTTATGTCTGTACCATGCATTCTTGAATTCTGTCACAGTTTTAGACCCCACAACCTCCTCAGGAAGGCTGTTCCATGCATCCACCATTCACTAGACTCTAAATCACTCTGCCACGAACATTCTAACTCACTCCTTAGCAGCTGCTGGCCAGTGTGGCTTATGCTGCTGCAACAGTTCTAAATTACATCATCCCTCCAGAGCTCAGCTGAGACTGAGAACAGAGTGACAGATTGAAACCCATTTAACTGGCATTTCACTAGCTGCCTTCCCTGCCTACCACTGATTCTAACTAGGAGTTTAGTAACCTCTGGGAAAAAGGGGGTTACACCCACCCTTAGTCAGGAAAATGACTGTCCCCAGTCATTACCTACCCAGCACTGGACCTTTCTACCCTATGTGTTGACTATGGGGAGGTAGAGCTACCTTTTCCCCTACCATGTGCCAGGCACAGGCAGACAACACTAAGGGCCCAGAGGCCTTTGGCTGATGCATCAGCCCCTACTCTAAGATCTTGCTATGGAGAATCAGTGGTGCTGGGAGAACTGCCCAGAGCATGCCCTAACAGACCAGAACTGTGACCCCTATTGCAGGTCAGGACCACAGCCTGTATATCCCCCAGCCCTCTAGGGAAAACATATCTAACCAAAACCTACCGAACAGAGGGGAACCTCCCCCAGGCCAGGGCATCTTGAAACCAAAAACACACCAGACAATTAACACTATACAAAACATTACAATCCCGCACTCCCCCACAAATACACCTGTGGAAGAAAAGGTTAACACATGTTAACAACTACACAATACTCTAGAAAACACTGTAAAGCACAGAGAAACTCCAGTGAGTCCCCTACATAATCTTCTGGTCTTCTCTTCTTTCTTCGTCAGGAACACCTGAAAGAGAAAACACAACAAAAACACCCCAAATCTACAAGACACAGTACCATATCCCCTTCCATCAAAACACTGGAGAATCCCAAAAATATTTTATAGAAAAGTTATAAAAGTAGAAAACAGTAGAAAATCTCTAACATTATGTACAATACATCTTTTAATGGGATGGAATGCCTTAAAAGTGCTAACTAATGACAGGCAATGGTGCCCGAAGGCAAGGTCCATTAAAGAGTCACTCCTGGGCTGGAGCCCACTAAAGTACAGTTCTTAGAGCCTGTAGTCCCAAAGGGGAGAGTCTTTGTGGACAAATTAACAGTTTGTTGGCTGCCAGGTGTTGGATATGTAATGTAGAGTCAGCTAGAAAATAGTAAAAAAGTCTTGGACTTACCAGTCCTTTGTAGAATGAACAAATGGAATCACCTACTTCTCCAGCTGAAGTCTTTACTTCCATGGCAGCATTGTTCAGATACAGCTGGGTGGATATCTTCTGGAAAACAGATGATGAAACAGGAAACTGCTTTGCTGGGTTGATGTCATCTTGGAAATTGAACCATGGAACAGGAACCAACAGCTGGACTGATGTCATCTGGCATCTCAGGCAATGGATCAATAAAACGGCTGGGATGAGGTAATCTGGAAGTCTAGGTGAGGAAACTGGAAAAAGCACACTGCAGGTCTGATGAATCTTGGCTGCATCTTGAATCCTGGAACAGCAGTCTGGTGGAACACATGGGTATGGCAACTGCTGGATGGCAGACACTTCACTACCATTGCTCTGCTTCCCTTGGGGTAGGCATAGGCATATTCACAGGAGTGGCAACCATTAAGGGTAGTACCACTCTGGGTCAGGTGCAAGAACTATGACCCCCATCTGTGCATTCATAATTGATGTTGTAGAAAGTTTAATGTCCTGCTTTGTCACGTATCATACAGTGTCCATGTACAATGTCCTGCCCAATTTCCAGAACTTTAGTCTATCATTTATTACTCTGTTTCTGACACAAGCGGTCTCACCTGGATACAGATGCTTGCTTGCTTCCTCCAGTAACCAGGCTTTCCTGTTTTGCTCAATCTCCTCCCAGACTCTCCAAGGAAAGGTAGGAAAAGACATTCCACACATGGCATTAGCTCTCCTATGAACCAGTCTCTCCTCCTTACTACTTTTCTCCAATACACGGTCACTGGCATGGCTTGAGGGTGGCCAGTCCTGGTTCAACCATTGCCGCATGCTTAAAGCATGACAGAACTTGTCTCTGACTATCTCAGAAGACAGGGCAGTGGAGTCATCAACTTCTTCCTCTGGTTCCTCAAGAGGCAAAAACTTGAGGCCACTCACTGGGATCCTCAACAGAAAGATACATATCTTCCTCCTCCTCTTCCTCACTTAAAACCCGGGCCCAGGAGTGAGCAGTTGTCCTCAATCCCAAGATAGTCCACTCTTCACTGGGTGTGGAGGTAGACAAATCCCATTCTAAAATTTCTCAAAGTTGTCCTCCCCAACTAGGCTAGGACTAAGACCCTCTCTCCATTGGTCCATGGATCCTGCCTCTGCATTATCCATTTGTGACACAGTAGTGGAAACATCATGAGGAATCTTCCCTTGCAGTAAATCTACTCTCTCTTCCTTTGGGCAATGCTCTTCTGGGCCTCCCCCAACAGGTTCAACCTGGTGCTGTGTGCTGCTACATGCAGGTCTTTGTACTTTTGTGCAGGTGGGAGCCAGACAAATTCTAAGTGCTTTGGACAGACCATAATTCACTAAGCAACTCAAACAGTGAGGAATTAAGAAAACAACCCTTCCAGCCTTGAGGCACATTAGGCATACTCTCACAGGGTAGTTGGGAATTGTAACATGAGAAGGCAAACTGTCACTGTAGAAACATTGCTTTATTTCTTTTAGCTTGGCAACCTCCCCAGATATCATAGCTCGGGCATGATCTGGGTAGTGGGATGATCCTGAAGCCATATCTGTAAATAAACACATTAAAGATCATTGATACTATACAGTTCATGATACTTGGAACAGTCTCTTAAAATGGCTTCCTGCTGCTGTGTTTACATTACTGTCCCACCCTGTAATGGTGGCATAGCACTCCTGATGCATCAACAAATCTGTCTCTGACTCAAGCAACTGCGCATCTGACTTTCTGCTACTGATAATTTGCTCAAACTGAAATGACTGCACTGCTTTCACATTTCTTAGCACATTCGTATGATTTCTGGACTTTACAATTAACTTTCAATCAATTTTACTTGCTTAAAGTCACTAAAAGCCACAGTATTTCTATGAACAGGATTGCCTGTTTGTTATAGCCTCTCGTACAACATGCAATCTCTCACTTGCTCAGAAAATTATACTGCTGCTGAATCCATAATACATGCTCACAGTCTACTACTCTGAATTCTTGTTTGTTTTGATTTCATTTTACAATCCTTCTTTGCAAAAACAATCACACTGTTTACACACAGATCCAGCTGGCTTTGTTAAAATCACAACACAGTTTGAGCTCAGTTTTGCTGAATGGTACTCAATGTATCAGTAGCTGGCTTGCTCCGGTGGAAAATCTCAGCCTAAAGCTGATCCTGGAAGCCTCTGGGTGAAACAGGCTGGCGATCCCACCAATCATTGCTATGAATGCCACGTTTTCTTCCTAGTCGGTCAGATACCGGGTTGAGCCAGAACTTTAACAGAAAAAGTCTGCGTTTACAGAATTAGAATGTTTACTGTCCCTTTGATGCTTTTTCCTGGCTAACCAGCTTGCACACCACTCGCTCTCTCCCTCTCAAACACTGGGCTGCACTCTGAAGCTGGCTAGGGGGTGGGACTTATTGCAGTTGTACCAATCACTCGACGCTCCTCCTGGTAAGCCAGTTCACACACTCCACTCACTCTCCCTCGCGAATGCTGTGCCGTTGCTCTAGATCTGGCTTGGGGGTGGGACTTATTGCAGTCGCACCAATCACTCGACGCCATGCAAATGAGCCTCTCTCTCTATGTTGCTCCTCGCACTCTTCCCTCCACGACGATCATTAAGCAGGGCAAAATTTTAACTGCAAACTGAACTTTTTTCCTCAGCTGAAATTTCATGGCAGGAGTACTGTTTTTGACCATTTCTTTGCTCAGAACTTGACTGTTTCTTAAGCGACTCCCCATTTCACACAATAAGCTCATGAAACTTTCAGGGCACAATTGTCTCTTTGTTTCCTAAACTCTACAATACTTTTTGTGACAGAAAACTTGAGATTTAAAGTTTTGTAAATGCTCTACTTGATGCAGGACAAGCGCATACACATTCTGGCTTCACAGTCCCTTGGTAAATGGTAGCAAAACACACAGCAGCACATGAACAGCAGGCACACAGTGGCACATATGGATGGCACTATCCTAGGCAGATCCTTTTGTGCAAAGCTAACAGTTTTGGGCTACCAACTACCAGACAGACAAAATGCTAGCCATAGCCTAAGCAAACTATCTTTTATTTTCTCCCAAATTTTAAACACATCATCAGGTGAGCTCCCATTTTTGTAACCTTGCCCACCAGCCCACTTTGTTTAACTAGTAGGGCTTCTCCTCTAACCAAAAAATCTAGGGATAAAAAGAGGGGTGGGAGTTTACATTTGCAAAGAAGTTTTTTTAAAACCACCAAAGCCACCATTTGCAGAGTGGACTAGACTGTTATACAAAACAGACAACCAAGTGTGACAAATACCTGGCACACACCTGGTAGGGACCAATTGCCATGGCCAACAACCTAGGTCCCTAGGAGAAAATGTTTGCTCAGGGCTATGCTAGGTTTGCACTTCTGAAAAGGGGCACCCAAGTAACTCCATACACAAGGAAGCAATAACATTACTGTCCAAACCAGGTTGGAATTCTAGAGTGTGGCTTTTATTCACGTAACAGAGTAGGAATAATCACAAAATGAAGATGGACCCCCATAGGGCTACACACACTGGTAATGCAGATTACTGAGGTACAGACATTCCTGAATTCCCACTGAGCATAGGATGAAGAAAACACACACTGGTGAACACACTGGTTCCTACTGGAAATTGGCACATTCGGCCTGGTACTGGTACGTTTCCCATTTCTCACAGGATGAAGTTGGTACACACGACCACAAAAGAGCACATACAGGCTCAGAACTTTCAGAACCCACTGTACTGGGGTAAACTGAATGAAAACAATCCATGTACAGGGTTAAACACTTTTCTCAGGCATTGGCCAATTGCACTGAAGAAAAAGTAATAGGTGCCCTTCAGAACCCATAGAGGTAAACTGGTTACTCCAGACTGGGGGGGGTCCCACCTTTTGTTTCCAAGCTTATACTGAGCCATTCATATGGTTAATAACACCACACAACTGTAGAAAACTGTAGATGTCTCAAATGTATATCCCACTTAACATACTACAACATCCACCTAGAGATGCCAGAAGTTAGAAGTTCTGCACATGGATGGTCACATACTGGACTCCAAATGTAGGCAGACACTTTTAAACAAAAAGTCTCAGGTGACAGGGTCCCTTTGTCAGAGAAATCACCATACAGGAATTGCAGGTACTCCAGACTTTACACAGAAAAACAAGGTACTCATAGAGCAGTTGTCACAAGGCAGCTTTGAAAATCTAGAAAGGACCAGGGGATTGCCCCTGAATCCTGGAGTTCACCCCATCCTTCCTGGGATGAGGCATAGAGAAAATCTATTGCCCAAGTCTCCACCACTTCTGAAAAGCTGGAACAGTTGTCACACACTAGGGTGAAAACTAAAAGAAAACAAACAGGTAGCTCTCTGACATAACTGACTGAGGACCTGCTTAAACTGTAACCTCCTCCACTAGACTCTAGATCACTCTGCCATGAACATTCTAACTCACTCTCTAGCGTCTGCTGACCAGTGTGGCTTATGCAGCTGTGACAGTTCTAAATGACATCATTCCTCCAGAGCTCAGCTGAGACTGAGAACAGAATGACAGAGTGAAACCCATTTAACTAACATTCCACTAGCTGCCTTCCCTGTCTACCACTGATTCAAACTGGGATTCTAGTAACCCCTGGGAACAAAGGGGTTACATAAGGAATCAAAATATATTTCCACAGTGGTTTGTGCCATTTCATTCTAGCATTTACAAGTAGTGGACATTCAAATATCATATGGCTAACTGTTAATCTATTTACAATATTGCACTTGCAACCCTGATCAGTTCCCCCACTATGTTCTGCCATGCCCCAATTGAACATTCCAGTTACTATCCCTGCCCTAAGTTTACAAAAGGCATTTCTATCTTGTTCTGCCTCAATATATTCTAAGTACTTTTCATGTTTCCTTGTCTGTTTTAATTGACAATATACTGTACATTACAATACTCCAGGTGCCTTAATTTTCCAAATTCTACTTAAAAGAAAACATCTTCCAACCTTTCAAATGCAGTGCTGACATATTTTTCAACATTCTTGAGGGCATGTTCATCCCATGTTTCAGTCATACCTGCCTTCTTTAGGACATTATTTAGTTTTTTCAAACCATTTGTATTTCCTAGTTTTACATATGGACTCTATCCAGTACATTGCAAGGATTCTATTTTCTGGTAGTGTCACCATTTTTCTGCAAAATGTAATAGTCCTTATCTAGGCCATTAAAGCAATAGATTTTACATTTAATTCAATTCTAATAAAGGCTGTAGCTATATCTTTATTTAGGCCCGTAATCTGCCTATAAAATACATTCTGTGCTGCCTCCGAATCTGAGATATCTTTATTAAATTCCCAAATGTATGCCCCATATAGCAAAATACTGATTACCTTTACATGTAATGTTTGTCTCAAAGGCCTTGAAAGAATTACTTGCAAACATTCTACAGAATCTCAAAATTCCTTTGATGCTAAATAAGCCTGTGTTTTGGTACATTCAATATGTTCTTTCCAACTACCTGAGAAAGCAATCTTACATTCTTTTTTAATAATGACTAACAAATAAAGCTGGGTGAAATTAACAAATTCCGAATTCACAGCATTTTCATGAAATTTCACAACATTTTTCAGAATTTTCTGAAATTCTTTAATTAGCCATAACTCAGTCTATATTACAGCTAGAGGTCTGACAGTTGGCATGTTTATGGTATAGGCCCTATAAACTAAGATTCATAACATTTGGATGAAGGGTGGAGATGTTAAAGGAGCTCAAAGTCTGACAATTTAATATTCAAATGAAAATTTCTAAAAATAAATTTCTATGCTTACTACTTAGCCACCTTTAAAGCTAGACAAACTTAAATGCATACTTTATTGGAAGAGTCATAGTAACTGCTAAATAGAGAAGTAATGGTTATGTAAATTGTAAGTTTTAGCCATCACCTGCCTCCAGACACAACTTCCCTGGCTTGCTTCTGAACCAGGGTCATCAGCATGGCAGCATGATGCTCTGATGCTGGGCTGGGGTCTTAAAACCTAATATTTAGGGTCAATGAACATAACAAGATTGGTGATATTCCATTCTCTAGTTTTAAACTTATAAGGGCTTAACATTTTTAAAATGCCTGAATGTTAGGAGGCTTATAACTCAGTCACCTTTAAAGTTAGAGATGTGAATCTTGGCTCACATATGTATGGGACTTAGTACAGTTACCATACTAAATGCAGCACATTTTGGATAAAGATATTTAGTCTCCATAGTTTACTGTAATTTAAAAATTTCTGATTGTTTGGAGGCCTATATCTCAAGTTGTTTTAAAGACAGAGATCTGAAACTTGGTACACTTCTGAATGAGCTTTGGTAAAATCATCATACCAAATTTTGTGCAATGTGGACCAATACATTTTTAATATATATGGAAATAACCAAAATGACAATTTTGGTAACATTTTGCTAAAATATTTTCACAGAAATTGTGCAAAATTTCATGGAAGAGAAATCAGCATTTCACCAAGTTTCCACTGGCAGAAGATAAATTTTGATCAACCCAACCCACAAAATAATTTTTGTTAAAGGCCAATGAAGGCCACAAGGAGAAGAGGGAACAGCAGCAGTCATTTGAAGTTCCTGAGCTTGTGACTGATTTGGATGCAGTCTCATACAATATCACAGAAACTGTGTGACAGTAAATATTGTAACTTAACTTACTCAGATTTTGACTTGAGTAATAAGCAATGACCTGAGTTATTTTACATGTTGGGCTTCCTGTCTTGGTTCATTTACTGGATATAGCTTAAGGCTGGTTAATGGAACTAACTTAATTTGTCTGACTTTATTTTTTCTTCCAATGGTAAATAAGAAATGTTATGAATTCTAATAACGCAGTGCAACATTGTTATAAAACTTTACCCATAGAGTACCCATAGAGTAGTTATAAAGTGTCATAAAATGGGTTGGGAGTTTTCTGCATCCAGAGTGGCTGAGAGACACCTTTCACCATGTCCTTATCAGAGCATATTTTGCCATCCATTACCTCTTGAGCAACTCAGGACTTTTTACCAAAGAGATCACTTTGCCAAGCTCAGGATTATAACAGTGGAACTGCATGGCTGATTTTTGGAAAACACTCAACCCCCAACACACACACACACTCAAACATAAACAGGCATACTATCTGCTATTGTACCAAGTGCACAGTCAAGTGCACAACATGATATGATCTGATTTTAAAATGAAACTTTGACCTGTGCTGCTTCATTTAAGAAAGCAAACTGCGATCAAGCGAGCCTAGCACTTGGCACCAGAAAAGCTTTCAAATCACAGCACAGACCCACTCCTCCATTAGGTGTTTTAAACATCATTTTGTTAAAATAAGTTATAAAACTTACCTTCTTTGTTATGTGATACTGAACTGCCAGCTACTCTAATAAACAGGAGAGCACTTGAAGAAAAGCACTAAGTATGGCTGCCAGTAAGGGACAAGTTCACTCCCATGCAGACTCCTGACATTCAAAAAAGACAGTCTACAAATAAAAGATTCAAAAAGAAACACACTGCAAAAGGTGTTTTAGTGTATGGGGATGGGGGCATTAAAGTATTACATTCTTGAGAATGTTTATGGGTGGGCAGACCTGCATTAACACCCTCTAGTGCCTTTTCATCAAGCAACAAGGATTACTTTCCTAATAACAATTTTTTTACACATTTTAACAGTTTTTATTTGTACTATTGAATGTTTTAATGATGCTGTTGTTCTTGTTGTTGTTGTTGTTATTAGGAGACCCATTTTATAATCACAATAACACACTCTGAGGTATGGGTTATGCCCTGATAAGAGCACTTCCCATGTGCTAAAGGCACATGGCACAAGTGCCTGCCTCATGCCTCATAATGCACCTAGGGAACCCTCTTATCAGGCCATAACCCACACCTTATTGTGTGTTATTGCTTACCTAAGAAATAAGCAATGCTCTGGGAGAGTACTTAAGATTTTTAGTTGCCAGCACTTTTGACTTTGTTAACTTTGCTTTTCATTCTCTCCCCTTCCTCATAGACACCTGGAAATAAATTAATAAAGCTTATCATTTTCATTGTCATAATCTTTACCTTATTTAGTTCTGATTATAATGAAAATTATGTATTTGTTAATTTTCTATAGCATTATTTTCTCTATTATTTGGCTTATGTCTTAGGTATCTAAGCTTTTTTATTATATTTCTAACTGTAATATAGAGAATAATGCTTGTGGTGGTGTGTATTATGAGAATCTAATGCACTCCTGAGGTGTTGGATGCTACATGAACCCCGAAAGTAAAGCTCAAGTGGTTTATAAAAGCATCCCACAATGATGGTGTGCATGAAATTTGAGTATGCCCACCACTCCATGCTTTATTTTTAATAATTTCTGGCCATGAATCCCCCCAGCTGAAGGCAGGCATGTGAGTTCTGCAGTGTGTGGGAGTTTGCCTTCAGAGCCTACTACTAGTTCCTGTTTTTTGAGGACTTTAGTTATGGTATATGTTATAAAACACAACACTTAGTACAGTATGCTAAGCCCCCAAACTAAAATATAGTTTCATCATTTGTTTTTAACTCAGTGCTGAACTTACAAAGTAGTGACCTCTGTCTGAACGTGACTGCTTTTGATTTGCAGACAAAATTAGATTCAGTTGACCACTTTCAGTTTCTTGGTAGCTGGTGATTAATTATTTGGCAGGTTAGTACATCTTTTAAAAATGGCATTTATTGATCTCTGGTGACTGGCCACTGCCGCGTGACAGAATGCTGTGCTCTGAGTGAGTGAAGCTGCTTCCTGGTTTGAGCACATGATTGCCGTAATAACCAACTTGTTATTGTGGCAAATATCAACTGGCTTGGCCAACTGAAAAAATTGATGCCAGTTATTATATATAGAATAATTAGTGCTGTACAGAATTTTCAAATTATTAGGAAAGAAATGTCACTGAATTTTTGAAATTCTGCCTAAATTCAGCCAAATTTCACCAGAAATGGAATGGTGGAATTCCACAGCAGAAAATGGTTGTGAAATGATTTTCTGCACAACAATTGTAGTTCCATGTAATATTATTCCGTCGCGTTTGATATTTTCTGCAGAAATGGTTGTGGAATGATTTTCCATGGAAATTAAAAATGCTGTTCCCTGGAATATTATTCCATGGATCACAGCAGGAACAATTCTGCAGAAGAACCAGTGAAATTCCAGCAGAAATTACATCAGTGGAATGGTCATTCCATGCTAATTTCACCGGCAGATTTCCACATTTCTTACACCACTAAGAATAATACATTGGCATTGTGTATCACAAGAATTCTACATAAACCCCAAGGGCAAAGCTTGAGCAGTTTCTACAAGCATCAAACACCAATGGTAAGTGTAAAATTTGAGTTTTACACACTATCCCATGTATTGTTTTATATAATTGTTGGAGAGCGTTTTTTTCACACAGCAGTTATATAAATGGAAATTCATCTGTGCAGCCATGATCAAGTTAAAGCAAAGTTTAAACTTTTACATTTATCAGTGATTTCCTCAAAAGTGAAAAAGTAAGCTAAAACAATTGAATTCAGTGCCAAGTACTGGTTCAACCTCCTTCCCCCCTACCTCACCTCCACCCTCACTCCTGCCCCATTACCTTCCTACTCCCTGCATATCTTTCACCCTGTACCTTCTTCACCCTTCATAGCTGGTCCTCTTCATGCCTCTCTGCCTTCTCATCCCATCTCCCCTGCCTCTGGGACCAACTACTCCTAGCCTTTGAGATCCCTCTCATTCCCATCCCTCAAGCAGCAAGTAAAAATTCATCCCTCCCCCACCCTGCACCTTCCTCCCCCTCCCCTGAACATAATTCTGAAGCTGTTTCTGTCTAGTCCAGCTGCTTTGTACATATCTGTATAGCTGTATTGATTCACCAATGCTTAGATCCTGATTGTATGCAAGTCAAACTTAGTATTATATTAGTACTGCATTAGTCCTTGCTACTGCTATCTGTTACAGTGATGTCTCTACTGTCTTCAGCTGCTTTTATGATGCAATTGTTATTTATTCTCCTGTACCCCATTTACCTGGGTCGCACCTGGAAATGAGCCACAGCTCAATGTGCTTTTCCTGGTTATCAATCTTTTAAACAAATAAATTAAAAAAAATAAAACTTTCATGCTAATGATTGTAAAAGACCATGGTAAAAGACTTACTCTGAAGTCCAATGTGAGATCCCATGAAGTGTGTGGGCAAGAAAGGGAAGAATGCAATGGGCATATACTTGGACCAATGGAAACTCATCATGTGTTAGCCATTAAAAATAGCTGGTTTTAGTAGCAATTTAAAACTGGGTTTCCCTATAGGAAAAATATGCTCCCCAGTAATTATATTCATTTAATTAACTGAATCTATGTTACCACTTAGCTCATACCTCTTGTGGAGTTATTCTACTGTATGCACAATACAAAAGAGTAATATGTCTCTTTATGAATATAATTAGCTGTCTTGTGTTGTAATCATTTACTTTTGCCTCAAATTAATCTCTGTACAATCTGTTATTTTATGAAATTCTTGAACATGAAGAAAATTTGTACTTAAGACTACCACAGTATAGAAGTAAAACAGGGTACATTTTAAATAAACTACTACATGAGATAGTAGTGCATGACAAACATTAATTGCTTGAACACATCTTCCTGCATCCATTTTGACCACTTTTGGATGCAGCTACCTCGTGGTTTACTATGTCCACAATTCTGGATGAAGTTTGAGAATACTATATACCCAAGTGGATGTACTGATGAGAGAATAAGTCCCATTTTGAGAGCAGCATTTTTTGTTTACATTAGTTATTTCTGAATTCTGTGTGAGGTCCTTGGCAAAATGCACTATTTTGAAGTTTCAAGACCTGGTGGCTAAGGTCTGGCTCGTCTTTCCTGTCAACAGGAAGAAGGTTTGCACTCACTGCTTCCCACTGGTTTCTTGGCATTCATATTGGAAGTGATGCTATCCCAACTGCTGAGAGCAATGTTAACGGTGGCCTCAAACCTAGCCCTCTTGTGGACATGCTGTTTTAGAAAGCAGACATTAAAGGTGCACAAAAAGCTGGTGTCAGCCCTGTTCTTTGCCATCCTAAGATGCCAGTCTATGACAAAGAGAATAAAGTCCCTCAGGGACATCACTATTCCAATTTGACTGATCTCATTATTTCCTCCACAAGCTGGCCAACATGCTTCACACTAGCCCACAGGACAATAAGGATCTTGGAAAAGGCCATCATGGATGCCTCTGCTGAGCCCCTTTCAAGGCTTTGAACTGTGGACAGAACTCTGGATACTTTATTTTTCTATTTATAACTCGAAATTCAGAGCTACTGAAAAGTTAGTTTGTTCTTTTGGTAAGTAGAGTCTACACAAGTACTACATAATTTAAAAGCTGTGTGTGATTTACAGTACTTGTCATCCTATTTTCTATAAATATAAGACACATACATTGTGCCATTTAGGCATGATAGGGACAAACAGCCTTTAGATCCCTTACAGAAATAAAATTGTGCTGTGCACATGCAGAATGCATGCCACATGCTTAATTGTGCAATGTTTGCATGCAATTCTCATATACAAAGTGAACCTACGTGAACCAGGTCTAAAAAGCAATCATATTCACATGTTCCAAGCTTGATGTGTTCAGCAGGTAAGCCAGTGCAAACATTTTCTAAAAATCAAATCAGGTTTGCGTGTTGCATGCTTGACAAGAGTGCAGCAGTTAAGCTGGTGTGAACATCATTTAAAAATCACATCAAGTTCACATGATGCACACTTGCCATGTGTGCAGCAACTAAGATGGTGCAAATCTCATTTAAAAAAATACATCTGTTTCTATTTTTCATACTACTGCTGGCATATAGAGCCATTAAATACATTTTTTCTTTGATTTCCCATTAAAATTAAGTAAAGTCATTAATTCTGATTCTTTTGCAAGTTGTTTAATGGCTTTTGATATTTGTCATTAAATTGCTATTAATTTGTAAAGTATTGTTTGCTTATGGCATTAAATGCCTAGGATATAGTCAGCCAACATATCCATTCCAGATGTGTGAAGCGGGGCCTCTGTCTTGTGAAGCCTGACCTTTTTTTTGGGGCCATGCAAATCCCCTTATGTTTATTTAGCACTACAAATGTGTTTCTCCATGACTGTTTTGGCTCACTTACTTTCGCTTTGTCATTCTGTATGGAGCATATACACCATGGCCATAGAAACATAGAAGCATAGAATTTGACGGCAGATAAGGACCGCTTGGCCCACCCAGTCTGCCCATTTCCCTACCTACTGGATAAGCTGCAGATCCTAGTTAACCAGCAGCCTACTTCTTCCTACTTTGTTCATGCTCAGCACTCTTTGTGCTGAGTAGTGTCTTGGAAGCATGCACCATACTTCACATTTTGTCACTGAAATAAGGGACATGAACACTCAAAATAAGGGACAATGAGGGACACTAACCCTCCTGATGATCAGGACACATCCTGAAACATGGAGATACAGGACCTCAGAACACAGTGGAAACCATTGTATTTACTTGTACCGATATTAGCACCTGAGAATTAATTTCTACCATAAAACAGGGGTGCCAATTAGGTAGGACAGAGGGGAACAGTTGCCCTCCTGCATTTGTGCCTTGGTTGTTCTTATGGTGTGACAATAATGGCTTTAAATTTTGATTTAATCTTTTGCAATTGAAGTGCCCCCATGGCCTGTGTCTGCTCATGCTGCAGGGGTACTCCTGACTTTACTGTGTCTTTATTGTGTTGTCCACTCTCCACCTATTAGTGGAGGTGTCATCACACATGATGTGGAAGAGCTTCAGCCAAGCAATAGCGCATAAGTCATGCAAGTGTGACACTGTCATTCCCACCAAAGAGTAGACAGGCTGCACACTACTGATTGGAGGAGTCAGTGAGCACTGAACTCTCAATAGCAGTGTTGTGTCGAAATATTTTTGTTGGTCTACTCTTAATGAATCTCTGTCTCCCCTGGTGGCTGAAGGGGCAGAGGGTGAGATAGAAGCTAACTCAAGACAAGGCTACATACTTACTCTATTAGGCTCACCTCATAAAAAAAGAACAGCACAGGCCCCACATGCAGCAAGCTAGGCCTAGCAGCAGCAGTAACAGCAGTGTGGATGACCTTCATAGGCCTTGATCAGTGCAGTACAGCAGCAGCCATGGAAGAAGCCAAGCAAGAAGCAAGCAACTCAGGTTGATTGGGGTTGGTTGGTGAGGTGACTAGGTCACGGACCATGTTTGGGACCGGGGATGGTCAGTTCTAGCATTCAGCTTCTAGCAGAAGGATGAAGGAGGAGCAGACTGAAAACTGGGCTGGTGGCACACTGGGACAGGCCACAGATTCTGGCCTGATGGCTGGATAAGTAAAAGTAAATCATTTTTTTACAGGGGGATTGGAAAAGGAGAAATGACTGAAATATCTATCATGTTTCTGCACCTTTGGGCAGATTTATAACCCATATGGGATGAGTATTGAATGGAATGGTGTCAGGGAGAGAAACTGGGAAATTTTTTTTGGGGTGGTGTTCAGAACTTCTGCCAGGAAAAAAATGGTTAGTAACTGGGTGGGTTTAAGCCAAAATCTGATGCACTGCTCTGGGGTATAGATAGATGAATCTTATACATTTGAGTTTTTCCTAATTTGCATATCCTTTTTCATTCACAGCAAATAAGTTTTACCTTTTAGAGACATTCCAGACATTCTAGAGCTTGCCACCAATGGGCAAACTAGCACCTGGCCTCCACTGGTTGTTGGCGTCCTCCCTGCTGAAATCTGAAATGGCACCCCTGACATAAAGTCCAAATTTATAGGGCATCCTCTGTGTAAATGGAAAGTTTTCCATGATGAATGGGTGTGGAGCAGAGCAGTTTTCAGGGGAAAAATGAGGACTGCCTCTTGCATTCAGGGACAGTTGAGTGGTATGGTATACACAAACTATTGAAGCCCCACTATAGTCAGGCTTATGCCGCCTCCCCCAGTGAAGCTGACCTCCACATCCCCATGCTCAGGCACATTATGATATAGGGCAAGGGAAACTGCAGGGGTGTGGACCACTGAAATGAATGGGGGTATTTTTTAATTACTATTTTATACATAATTGATGGAGAGTTGGAGATTAATGAAAGCCACCACTTGACTAACAAGGGCCTTGTTAGTAGAACAGTGGTCTTCATTATTCTCCAACTCACCATCATAATGTATAAAATAGTGATAAAAAATAACTATTAATTTCAAGGGGGTACGCCCCTGCACTCTGACCTAAGGACATCATCTCTTTAAGACTCCTGTCTCTGGATCCCTAGTATTTGAGTAAGAGACTCTCGAATTCTATCTATTCTTGGGGGGTTGTCTGTAGCAGCATGGCTGCACCCACTACAGTGTATGTGCATGGGGAGGGGGGCTGGCCATGTGGGTGGGTGTCGAGTTATTGCTACCTTTGTGTTTGCCCCTTAAAGTCTGCTTGTGTGGAAGCATTCAAAATAATTGCGATAAAATAGTAGGAGTACAGGCCAGACAGAAGTAATTAAATAGTTTTGTGGGTAAGCATGTGTATTGGGGGGGCAGAACCACATCTGTTTCCATTGGTATGTATGCTACAGTTCAGCTGTTTGGCTGAGATTAGGGCGGACAAGAAAACTGATAAGTATAATAGTGGCTATAAGGATGCCGCATATGTGCAGATGTATGCAGATTTGTATTGAAGTACAAGTGAGCCATTTGTGTGCAGGCAGTATGGCTTAGTGGTTAAAGGAACTGAACTGCAAACCAGGAGACTTGGAGACCTGAAGACTTGGATTTGAATCTTTTCAACCCCCACTTGTATTTGGTGTGATCCTGAACAAGTCACTTAACTTTTATATGTGCAGTTATCAGTGACCACTTGCTTTTTGCACGCATGCTAAATGCATGTAGTTTGTTCCAATTTAACATAAAAAGCATGCTTTTTAACACTTTCTTGCTGCACACATGCCATATTGCATGCCATCTGTTCCAATTTAACATTTAAATCATGTTTGCAGCTTGCATATCACATGGGTAGTTTTATGTGTGCTGCATGAAAAACTTTTCATACAATTATTTCTGTAAGGGATGTATTTAGTGTTCCCCTACCAAAACTATTGTAAGCACAATGTTGGGATGTGAAAGCATTTGACCTAAAATAAAACAAAAGAGTTATATTAAAAGGATACCAAAAATAGAAAACAAAGTTAGAGTCTATTTTCAACCATAGCTCTCCTTTAGGAATTTAGTTAAATTTCTATAGAGATAAAGAAATGTGGGGGTTTGTATATATATGCAGAATGAACATTTATGGTGTATCTTAGAGAAGAAGTGATACTATACAGAATAGAGCATGGGGAGTAGTTTGTAATGATTTTTTTTTTATAAAATGGGTAGAGACAGCTGTCCCGCTGGAGCAGGGGCATGGCATCCGTCTGTAGTGCTGGCATCACTGGTTTGGGAATGGACTTGGGAGTCTGAGGGCTGGCCAGTGGGAGAAGGATTGAATGTCCAGAGAACTGCTCTCCTTCTCTGGGGGGCTGAGTGTTCAGTACACTATGGACCTCTGGCAGAGCCCGGGGGATCCACAGCAGCATGTATGGGTGGCGGAGCACACACTCGATGTCATTGCATGTCCCCATCCCTAAGGCTTTAGCATTTGAAAAAAGCCCACCCCCGTGTATGATGTCAGCTCTGCTGCTGCCCCCACTGCCCACCAGTGTCAGCAGGGAGAGGTCCCACTCCTGTGGCCCCAACCCGGGGGTAAGGCGGGTCTCAACTACTCCAGTGTCCATCTAGAGGGGGGTGCCTGCCCAGCGGCTCTGCTCAGGGAGGCAAGCCTGTGCATGGGGGGGGGCTTGGCCAAGCAGGGCTGAGCTGTGATTAGAGATCTGGAAAAAAGAAAAAAAATGGGTAGAGACAGTAAAGCAGTTTGTCTGGCTGCCAGCCCTTGCCAGCCATGACTTTTTTGCTTATACCACACTACATAGCCAGTGCCAAAAATGGCAACCGACTTGCCAAGAATATCATTGTACCACCCTGCCTTCAGAACTCGAAATCCGTCATCTTGTTTCCCACTTAGAAAAAGGTCATAAATGGCCAAGAAAAATGAGTCAGACTGTAAGCCACATAAGTAAATATAGTCTGAACACTTTAAAAAGTGTTCTTTTTAGTTTGCAAATCCTCCTGCTCTTCCTCCTGAGCCACTTCCTTTCCCTCCTTACCAGCAGGTATTATGGAGTTTTCAAACTCCCTACACAGTTGCAGCCAGATCACAGAATTGATACCAGCAATGCAGATGCTAGCATGCTGCTGTCAAGACCAAAAGAAAGTCATGGTCTTGCCAGTGGCCTGACATAGCAACTTGGTGGATCTATCCTGCAACCCTAGTGACAGCAATTCATTATAGTTTATAAACACATACCCATTTTATAAGAAGAATTACACATTCCAGGGTGTGGATTATGCTCTGACAAATGCATGCCTTGGGGCAGTAAGGCAGTTGGGCTGCAGCTTCATGCCTCATTATGCCCCTAGGCATGTGTTAATTAGAGCATAACCCACACCCCATCATGTGTTATTGCTTACATAATTACTGGTTAGGTTCACCAGTATTGGCGGGTATACACAGTGTATGCTATTATATACAAATGTTTTTCAGCTGAGGTACCATGAGGACTTAAAGTACCAGATGGCAGTTGTATGGTTAGTGAGCCTGCTATTAAGTAATCCTTTCCTGGACAGCTGCCATTATACAAAAGGGTATACTGAGAACATGGGAGGGGGGCGAGAAGAGAGGTGTTGGCTCACTAGTAAGTGGTTCTGCAGTGTCTGGGATAGTGTCAATGAAGACTGGTATCTGAGAAGGTCAGGGGCATGCTTAATGATGTGGGACTGAATGTTATTGATCAGTTGGGAAGCAGAGGAACAGTAGGCTTTCCAAACATGAAATTGGGTTGAGGTGGTAACAATTCCCTTTCTATTGCTGTGGGCAGAGCCTACAGCCATCTTGTTGTCTGTAGCTGGAAAAATGGAGTATCGTGGAACACGTATTTTGGAGTTTTCAGTGTATCCTTCCACATCTACAAATCACCATGCCAACTGAAATAAAATACTCCCTTCTTTCTGTTTAGAATGTTGGAGACATAACTCCAGGCTGCTTATCAGATGGCCATTAGGAAACTGAAACAGCTTGTTAAATTTTGGTTGCATATTAAACTGGAGATTTGTTTGCCCCCTTCAAAATGCAACAACTTGCACATTTAAATACTTAGCATTTAAACATTTTCTTGCTACAAACTTCAGTGGAGCAGGTATTGTCTTTCAAGAAAGATTCATACCTCATAAATGTCACCCTTTCCCATCAAATTTAAAAGGTTTTACAGTTTCTTAAACCCCTTAAGACACGATCTGATAGCACTGTCTCAGGCATATGCCAGGTCTTCTGTGAGTTACCCAAGGCAAAATATGTAGCAATCAGCAGGCATTTTTTACTATGCTTTTTGGGAAAAAAAAATATTGAGCTACAGCATACACATGCACACACATATGCACACACACACACACACACACACACACACACACACACACACACACCATCCTCATGGCCACAACATTCAAAATAAATACTGCAATCTAATGTGTTATAAAACAATAAAAAAACTGTTTGTTTATGTCAGTGAACACAGTGAAGTTCAGTTTACAGTACATTTTCTTTAAATATTTCTTATCCTATATTTTGTATCCTGGATAACGCAGGGGAGATGCTACATCTCATTGTCATAGGGATCTTCATTTACACATTTTTGCACTGTATTTATTAGGATGTTCCAGATTAGATGCAATATCTTGTTTTGAGTGGAGTCATTTTATCATTTTTATAATGTATTTGTTCAGGGTAGCCTGGTCCAGATGTAAAATATTGTTTTCAGTGTGTTCTGATTTTACACAATGTAGCACAATATTGTGTAGATGTAGCGCCCCATTGAAAATGAGGTGCCATTTCTTCTATGACTATCCAGGCTAAATATATACAATCAGAAGGCATATTCTAGGAAAACACAGTGTAAAAATGTGTTAAAGGAAAATCACATTTGAAACTGCCTCTCAGCATATCTGCGTTGTGAAAATTCATTAGAAATAATAGGTAAAAGCACTCCAAAAGTGCTCCACAGCCATTTCGGCTCTGACCAAATCAAGTTTATTATGGTCGCAGCCACCTGTTTGGTGACCTAGTGGTTTTTGGTTTCCAAAGGGTGAGCAGAAGCAGCAAACTCGGAAGAGTTGGTCAACAGGAGGAGAGAGTGAGACCAGACAGAGGACAGAACAAGCAATCAGAGTGGTTCATCACATCCCAATGAACAAACTCAAGGAAGAGCTCTCAGAATTATACCTAGTGTTGGCACTTTGTGAATTGCAAGTAAGTTTTTTTGTAGCATGTAGTTTGCAGATGTATTCCTCAGCATTCTTAAATTTAGAGCTGTTCTCTGCTGTATTTTGTTTGGCTGGTCCTCAGTGTATTGGTATAAAAGGGGTGGCAGGGTGGTGGTCAGTTTCCCTACCAGCATGTCATTCTTAATGGGCAGGAAGTTTTCTTACCCAAAGTGGGGGTTCACACTTTGAAAGACATCAAAGCTCCTGGTCAACTCTGCCTAGTTAAAGTCCTGCATGTGAATGCCATGTTATGTCTTACACAACAGTGATTAAATGAGGTTCACATATTTCAAAATGTTACATTTCATTTTTTGACCTCTAAAAAAATACTGAGTTCTGATTTTTAAGCAAAATGAGTTCTGTTTGCTGAGAGGTTTCTCCGGTAGGAATTTCTTTTCACAACACAGCTGGTTTGTATTTTCTCAGAAATACAGATGCATGCTTCTGTGACAAAGGTTGCCTTGTTATTTATTGCAATGTATGAACAATGTGTTTTTTTAAATGACTCACCCATCTCTTCTTTTGAATGGGTGATAGCCTTATCTCATTTTTTTTTCTATCTGTACTGTGGGACTCAGAGCTTCTTTTGCATAATTGATTTTTGGGGATTGTAAAGGTTACATTTTGGTAATCAAACACGCTACTGTAGGTAAGCCTTCAAATGTATTTTTTTCCTTGAAAATATGCAGTTTGTTATATCTGTGCTTATACTACCAGTTCATATTATTTATTTAGGTTATGTTAACATATTATATGGCCTGATCTTCATGAGTGCTTACAGATATTTGAGATATATTCCCAAAACTAGAAGTACTCTATCCAAATTGCTGCACTACTTGTTGATATTCTGTGAAGGTTGGGCTCTATCATTTCTGAACAGCAAAGACTCTCATAGAGGAAAGTTGTTCCTTATGGCACTTAATCCATGGTGAACGCATTGAGGATCAGTGTGGAGAAACCATACATCTCAAACTTTCCCTTCTTGTTTTCATTCCTTTTATGAGAAGGTGGGTATTGGGATTTGCTAGCTGCATTGCAAAAATTATAACTGAGTGTAGTGAGCTACTTTTGCACACATGGGTCATATTCCCATTTGAACTGTATGAGGCTTTTGTCTCATCTCCCCACCAAAATATATTTCTGACTGTTCAGATCTGAATATTGCATCATGAAATTATTTTCTGTAATGAACTCCTTTTTTTGTATTTATGAATATACTGTATTAATAACGCAAACATACGAACACGCCAGCAGATAAAGGTCTTTTAGTCTATATATTCTGCTTGATTGTGCAGCTCCCTATCTATTTACAAAGAGAACTGTCCTTCCCTTTTTCCCTTTTCTCCTCTCTCTACTTTCCCTCTCCCCCCACTCACCCTTCTTCTATCTGCAATGTTTCCCCTCACCCTATCCAAACCCCTCTTAAAGCTGTCCACCAATTTTGGGGATGCCACCTCCTCTGGCAGTTCATTCTGCTTCCCTCCTTAACCTAACCCCCAATAACCTTAGGCTGTGTTCCCTAGTCATCTTGTTCCCAGTAAGGCTGAATAGGTCCTCAGTGCTCACCCTGTCAATACCCTTAAGACATTGAAGGTCTCAGTCATGTCTCCCTTCTTTCTTTCTTTCTTCCTTCCCTTCCATGTTGAGTTCCCTTAGCCTCTCCTTATAGGTGTTGCCTTGCTAGCCCTGGATCATCTTGGTTATCCTTCTCTGGACCATTTACAGCAGGCTGACATTCTACTTAAAAAGCTGGTGACATGTTCAGGACAACTTTAACAAAACCTAATATTTAGACACAGTCCAGTTTGTATTTCCCATTAGTGCTGTATTCTTCCTCCCTATTTTGTTTTTATTACTGAGGTCATCTGTATGAAAACAAGACCTCTGCTCCTGAAAAGTTGGTCTATTCCTACTGCTTTCTCCCTACCTGAAGTCACAGAACACTGCTTGTGATATCACAGTTACTCCCATGGCAACAGATTGTGATGTCACAACAGAGGATTATGACTTGAAGTAGGGAGTAAGCTACAGAGGCAGATGGACTCTAAAGAAACTCTAAATTATAAAAATCATATATTCATGCACATTTCCTTACTAATAAATAATGGGGAGGAGAAATATATAAAATATAAATGGAATACAGGCAGAATTGTACTTTATTATGCTTTTTATGTTGCTTGCACGCATGTGCAAGAAACATAGTGCCATCATCGGAGATTGGCGGTGTGTCACCTCCTCCTCCAATTCAGTCAGTGAGCTGGCAGTAGCGGCCCTGTAAGCCAATGCATTTGGGCTGTCTGCCAATACGCTCAAAATGCAGTAGCATAGATTGAAAGGGGAGCTACGCTTCAGTGAGCAGCGATAAGAAGCGTAGCTCCCTCCCCACACGCAGGCATGTGCACCCCCAATGTACTGTGTAGCCAACGGGGTGCCCAATCCCCATCGGCTGAGCTGTGTCGTCCCCCCCCAAGTAGTTGGTGCCACGCTGGGAGCCCACCCCAGCGTGGCAATCAGTCCTTTGGCCGACAGGGTGCCCAAACCCCATTGGCTGAATGGCCCCCCATCCTTGTGCCATGCTGGGAGCTCACCCAGTGTGGCAAATGTCCTGACGTCTTTTTTAAACCTATAAAACAAAAACAGTCCAGCGAATGCTCCCGACCCCCCTCCACAACCGCACCCACCCACCCACTGCGCACCCAGCCATCCACACCCCTCACCCCATACTTACTCCAGACTCTGGCGCAATGATCTTCGGTGGACCGGGAACACGTCTGCACTCTTCAAAGCTGACCGCGAACTGAGGAAATGCCGGTAAGCTGTATAATGGGCTAGATGGGGGGGTTCAACTTTATTGCATATCTCAGGCATTTTTGGGAATTTTTGCACCAAATTTTCAACATGGGGTTTTTAGGACCCCTTCTCATGAATGATGTCACTGTCATGGTGTTATTCGGGCCCGAAGGGTGATTTCGCGCAGTGACTGTGCAGTGACTGTGAAATCACCCTTCAGGCCTGAATACCACCATGACAGTGACATCATTCATGAGAAGGGGTCCCAAAAACCCCATGTTGAAAATTTGGTCCAAAAATTCCAAAATGACTGTTTTACGAGCGTGTTGAGCAGTCTCACGAGGCTCGTAGTTCACGAAATTTCAATATTTTCACTCCAGATTTTCAACATTACCATTTTACCACACCTTCTTATGAGTAGTACAGCTGTCATTTTTCACATCTCACCCAAAATGTGTTTCTGCCCTTGTAGCGCAGAATGGCGCAGTCGGTGTGCGAAATCAATGTGCAGAACAAATGAAGAAAATCACAGTGACACTGTTCATGAGCAGAGGTCTTAAAATGGCTATGTTGAAAATTTGGTGAAAAAATTCCTAAAAATGACTGTTTTACGAGCATGCGTTGCGCAGTTCCTATGCAGGCTCATAAGTTCACAAATTTTCAATATTTTCACTCCAGATTTTCAACATTGCCATTTTACCACACCTCCTCATGAGCAGTACAGCTGTCATTTTTCACATCCTGCCCAAAACATGTTTCCGCCCATGTAGAGCACAATGGCACAGTCGGTGTCCAAACTCAATGTATGGGACACATTAACAAAATCACAGTGACACAGTTCATGAGCAGAGATCTTAAAATGGCAACGCGAAATTTTGACAGAATTCCTAAATGACTGTTTTATAGTGTAAAGTGCCAGTTCCCAAGCAAACTCGTAGGGTTTGCGAATTTTCATATTTCCACTCCAGATTTTCAATATTGCCATTTTACCACACCTCCTTATGAGCAGTACAGCTGTCATTTTCACATCCTGCCCAAAACGCATGTTCCGTCATGTAGCGACAATGGCATAGTCGGTGTGCAAACTCAATGTATGGGACACATTAACAAAATCACAGTGACACAGTTCACGAGCAGAGGTCTTAAAATGGCTATGTTGAAAATTTGTGAAACATTTCCTAACAATGCTTTCACAGGCGTGCATTAATGATTCCTACACATGCTCGTAACTCAAGAATTTCTTCAATATTTGCACTCCAATGACTTCCAAATACCTAAACAGCACATGGAAGCAAGCAACATTCGGCATTGACAAATGCTTGTTAAATTTTTCTTTGAGGCGTTAGTAGCTTTTTAAGATTTGGGCACCAAAACTGCGCACTGTACTCAAGGTGTTTTCTTACCAGTGACCTGTTCTTTTGATCTTGTCACCTGCACTCCACCCAGCCAGTACTTGGTCTCCAGATTCTTCACCCCCAAGTGCACAACTTTGCACTTTTTAGCATTGAACCCCACCTGCCATGTATCAGACCACTTTTCTAGCCTAGCCATGTCCTCCTTGAGTTCCTGTCTCCCACCACATTGTCCACCTTCCCACAGAGCTTGATGTCATCAGCAAACATGTAGAGTTTACCTGTGATCCCATCTGTGATGTCAGTTATGAAGATATTAAACAGTACCAGACTGAGCAATGAGCCTTGTGGGTTCCCATTGAACAAAGGCCTTGCTTCTGAGAATTCTCCCTTGACTAGCCTTTGGTGTCAATCATGCAACCAGCTTCTGACCCATCCACAGGCTTAGCCCCCACCCCCAGGTCTTCTGGCTTCCTGACTAGTCTCCTATGAGGCACCAAGTTGAAGGCCTTGCTGAAGTCCAGATATAGGACTTCAACCACCTGGCTCTTGTTCACTGTCCTAAAGACCCAATCAAAGAAGTCAATTAGGTTAGTTTAGCAGGACCTCCCTGACACAAGACCATGCTGTCTCTTGTCCTGTAGCCCATTTTCCTTCAGAAAGCTGATCAGTCTCTCTTTCAGGATGGTTTCCATTAACTTACTCACTATTGAGGTCAAGTTAACTGGTCTGTGGTTCACTCTTGGTTCACTCTCATGGCGTGGCACCACATGTACCATTCTTCAGTTCTGGGGCACTTTGTGGATCCCTGAGAGGTGCTAAACAGGTATGCCAGGGGACCTACCAGAACCTCTGCCTGTTCTCTAAGGACAGCTGGTAAATACCAGCTGACCCTGATGATTTGTCTACTTTTAAGGCCCTCAAGCCCCTGAGTACCCTGTTGGCTTGAATTTCACCACCTGTGCCTCCCCTTCCCTCCCGGTCACCATTCCCCTACTCTCTTGTAGTACTGGTTCATACTTCTTCTGAGTGAAAACTGAGCATAAGTACCCCTTAAGTACCTCAACCTTTTCTTCACTAACCTCTGCTTAAACTCTCTCCTTTTTTAGCCTTACAGTCTCATCCTTTATGTTTCTTTTCTCCCTTATTTAACTGATTAAGGCCTTCTCACCTGCTTTTACCCTGTGCTAGCTGTGCCTCTCTCATGGCCTTTGCCTCCCCTACTGCCTTGCTTGTCTCTCTTTGCTTAGTAGCATAGCCCACTATATCCTCCTCCTTCTGAGTATGCTTGCATTTTCTAAAGGCCACCATTTTGTCCTCCACCACTTTTGTTACCTCATTGCTGAAGCAGCTGGGGTTTTTGACCTTAACATTGACACATAGGAATTGTCGGCAGATAAGGACTGCCTGGCCCATCTAGTCTACCCATAAGCCCTTTTACTGGATTATTGGCCTTAGCTTTCTTGCTTTTTATTTTGGCAAACTCACTAGTGACCTCCATCCGTGCCTTCTTTATTATGGACCATTTCTGTTCCACATTCATCCCCATTCTGTTTCCAACAAGGTGCCCTTGCAGAACTTCTCCCTTCCCACCAAAGTCAGCCCTCTGAAAGTCCAAGAACCTTGTCTTAGTAATGACCATCCCTCTGCCCATATCCAAGTTAAACCTCACCATGTGGTGGTCACTTCCTGCAAGCAATATGTTCACCTTCACATCCTGAACATGTGCATAGTTGGACAGGACCAGATCCAGGACGGCCCTCTTCCTAGTGGGCTTCATGACACCTTGAGTCAGGAAAACACTCAGAAAAGCATCCAGCAGTACTTTTTCCCTAATGCAGGAAGTAGCAGGGATTCTCCAGGTAGATTGAAGTTTCCTTTCATTACTACTTCCCCCGATAGACATGTCTATGATCTGGGACCCCAATACCTTATCCAATTCCTTATCTGTGGAAGGCTGTTTGTAGACCACCCTCATCCTTAGTTTCCTCATTTTCATGGATAGGATCTCTACCCACAAAGCTGAAGCCTGATATAATTTCCCTTAATGTAGTGTACAATTTCAAATTCAACAAACATAATGTTAAACAAAAAACATGCTAGATAAGCCAATGCTGTGAGGCTAAACACTTTTGTTGGTACTACTTATTCCCAGGCCAGCATGCTTCTCCTCTTGACATGTGCTGTATGTACAGTATAGGAGTAAGTTGAAATATGGCAATCTGGGACTTGAAGCTCCAGCCTGAAGAAATAGTAAAATGGGAAACAGCCCAAGAAATAGTGCGTGCTCTAAGTGGGCAATATGCAGGCATCAGCATGCAATATCTGACCAGAGCACCAGATGCCTGGACATGATGGTTGGATTTGACCCAATACAGCAAGACTGGCCTCTCAACAGCCAACACAGGAGCCTGGTGCAGGAGTGGGCATTGGAGCTTCTCAGCTGGTGGGATTGGGGGGAAAACTTGATTAGTTAGGTAGCATTCTCTTTGGTCAGCTCTGAGATCCTGGTGGTTGCTGCAGTCATCGCTCACTCTTCCAGTTTCATCTGCCATTCTGTACAAAATATGCTGTTTATTTTTTATTTATAAGTCATTTATTGGTGAGGCTAATGCTGACTGAAGTTGACCAAGTTATGCACCGGTGGCCAGCTGTTTGTGTGGCAGAGGCTGGAGAGGTGTATACTGCTTCATGTTTAAATGTTGTTTCGGGTGGGAGCTCAGTGAGGCAGCAGACAGCCTTCAGTCACTCATAGGTACTGTGTTGTGTAGAAACTTCTGCCAGTATAGACCAGCGTAGATGTAACAGGCTTGCTTTCTACTGTTGTTTTACTGCCATTTAATGTCTCTGTACCACCAAGCTGGACACTCTCTCCCTTCACTTCCAAGATCCAGTAACAGCCTGTAAGAGGCTTTAAAATATGTTACTTTCCTTTCACAAAGAACTGTAACCACTGTTATTACTGGGATGTCTGCACAAGAACATGTGAGGGCTCATTCATGCAGTAGTTTTTCCTGTGGAAGTTTTGGGGGGGGGGATCGGGAGGGGCATTGGGATGGGAGGTCCACAGAATCACATGGGGAATTATTATCCAATACAAGGTTAACACTAGAATGGGGGATCAGTGTGTTCTATGCCCCCACTGCAGGTAAATTTAGCATGGTAATGGTATAAATTTCAAAGTTATTAGGTTGTCATAGTATGTGTTATGGGGCAAGTAAGTGATGGGCAGGGCCAGAGGCTTAGCCAGGTATCCCATTTAAAGGTGGTTCAAGCCATCAAACATCTTTTAGTAGTCATACCAAACAAGGTCTCTAACCTCTTTGACAAAAACTGTTGCGCATTACTAAAAAAGAATTAAAACTGCCCTGGAGGAATGGTCCTCCTGTGCTTATCTACTCCAGGAAGAATCAATATGATTATGATGTACATTCTCCCCAAACCGTTATATCTTTTCCAATGGGTACCCATATGGGTGCCAGGGAAGTTCTTCTTGCAACTGAATGCAGCCTCCACGAATCTGTTTGGAAAAATAGGTCCTCTGGAGTGAGGCCATGCCATGGTTTTCCAGGGAATGGGAAAACAGAGAGGCCTTGCTCTCCCTCTCATGTTTCATTACTACCTAGCAGACCAGCTTTTCTTCCTTGTGAGAGTGGCAGGCCAAGAGAATCCTTCCTGGCTTGATATGGAGCAGAATGTAGCATGATGCCCATTCTTACAGGGCATGCTAAGTTCAAGGAACATCAATTGGGAAATAGGAAAAATAAGCAAGCCTTTACCTTGTTCCACAGTCCAGGCTTGGTTAACTGCCCATGCTCTAATGTACCATAAGTTGCAGCTCTCCTCCAAAGCCGTGTAGCCCTTGCTTTCAAAGAACTACCAAATTACAATGTGTTCCTGCACCAGGGGTTACTATCCTGGGCAAAGAAAGGTTTAACTATGGTGGAAATGCTTTACTCGGGGAGGTCATGAAACCCTTTGTACAACTAGAAAGAGAATGCAACCTCAACTACATGATTTCTTTCTTTGTGTATCTTAAAAATCAAATTAGCAGGTATCATAGGCCTGGTAGGTCATTTCAAGATCTCCCCCATAAAACAAGTGATATGCAGTCCTCAACCTAAATCAAAGCCTCTCTTGGCATATTATAGATTGATACAGGAGAGCTACCTGGACCCCTGGACCCTGTGAAGGAATGGCTGGAGAAAGACCTAGAGCAGTCGTTCTCTGAGGATAACTGGCAAAGGGCAATCCACAATGCTTGATATGGAGCCGAGAATAATAAACTGAGACAAATACAATACAACTTCTTATATAGATCTTATTACATCCCAAGTAAACTTCACATAATGAAGCTGGAAGTGGATCCTACTTGTTCTAAATGTAAGAGTGAGGAAGGCACTTTTATCCATATGGCCTTAACCTGCCCCCAAATCAAGGGTTTTGGTGGGAATTACATAGGCTAATGGAGCAGGTTATAGGTACTGTAAAGTACTTTGCTTCTTTGCATGGGAGCAACATTCATATTCACCAGTTAAAGCCTGTAATGAACAACTACTGTGGGTTTAGCAGTTATTAATGCAAAGACAACAATTGCTCAACAGTGGATGGCTCCCTCCCCTTCCCTCCCTGTATCACTCAGTGGTCCAAGAACCTGGTGGAATGTCTCAAATTTGAAAAGGCCCGGTATACAGCAAATGACCAGGAGTGTGCATTCCAAGCTATGTGGGGGCCTCTTTTGACAGCTTTGGAATCAGGCACATTCCCCGCATAATACTGATGCTCCCACATAACACTGATTGAATCCAACACTAATTCTAGGGTAACTGGAATGAAATAGCCATCGGTTGAACATGTGTAAACCAAATATTCTCGTATTACATGCTCCATAGCCTTGCAAATGCTTATTGTGCCTGCTTAACAAAACATGCTGGCCTACATATATGACTAGTTAATAATATACCTGTGTTGTAATGATCTTGGGCTGCAACCTGTATAAGGAAATGTTGTATGAACCTGCCCTTAAAAGTCTTCCTAATAAACTTATTTTACCCCCAAAAAAAACCCCAGAAAACCAAAATGGATAACTGGATTTAATGTATATTCCCAAATACCAGACTATATAATGTCATTTAGAAAATGGAATTGAGAAATGGAAGGGTGCTGCTTGCTGAACAATACCATGTGAATGGTAAGATTTGTCTTACTGCATGGCTGACTGTCAATCAAGTTAGCAGCTGTATTTTCAATGTATAAGAGTCTAGACATCTCATTCAGACATTTTTTGAATAAATGAGTCATGGTATTATCCACTCTGGGGTGTGACATGACAATTATCTCACCAACCATTTTTGGTGGCTTCACCTTGTGCTGTACAACCCACCTAGAGCATCTTGTAAGATATGTAACACACTCCACAGCACCACTACACTACCACTTACAAAGCACCATCTACTGATAACACTGGGAGAACATATTCTAAGAACAGTGGCTCTTCCAGTGGCTTTTTCATTTAGTGTTCAGAGGTCCTCTGAGGTAGGACATAGCGAGGATTTAGAGCTTTTTTTTATTTATTATGCTTTTTTGTTGCCTGCCAGCTAGCCAGTACCTCCACCAGGTCACGGACCCTCGCTTCACCTCCACATCAAGCACGTGGCAGAACAGCAAAGGCCCAAACTGAGGAAAAGATAGCCAACTCAGTTAAGAAGGGGGATAAAACCTTTATAGGTACATCAGGGAGTGAAGGAAGACCAAGGGAGGGTTAGTGAGGCTTAATAAAGAGGAGGGAGGGTGGGCAGAGGGTGACTGTGAAAAGGCAGAGATACTAAACAAATATTTTTGCTCAGTATTTACAAAGGAAGTGGGGGAGGTACCTAAAACAAATAGTAGAAACACTCTAGATACAGAAGTTGATACCAGCCCATTTACAGAAGAAAGGGTTCTGAAAGAACTCTTAAAACTGAAGGTGGACAAAGCAATGGGGCCTGATGGGAATCATCCCAGAATTCTAAAAGAACTAAGGGTAGAACTAGTGACACCACTGACTACCCTCTTTAACAAATCATGGGAAGATGGGGTGGTACCCGAGGACTGGAGAAGGGCAGATGTGATTCCCTTCACAAAAGTGGGAGCAAGGCAGAAGCAGAAAACTACAGACCTGTTAGTTTAACCTCAGTGGTAGGGAAAATGATGGAATCACTTCTGAAGGAAAGAATTGTTGAGTATCTAGAGGCCAGAGGGGCTCAGGACCCAAGGCAGCATGGATTCACAGTGGGAAGGTCATGCCAGACAAATCTAATAGATTTCTTTGACTGGGTGACCAAAGTAGTAGACCAGGAGTTGCTGTGGACATGGCCTACCTAGACTTTAGCAAGGCATTTGACACAGTCCCACACAAAAGATTAATATACAAGTTAGCCAGTCTGGGAGTGGGTCCCAAGATGACAGCCTGGGTAAAGAATTGGATGGAGAATAGGACACAGAGAGTAATAGTAAATGGAGTCCACTCTGAAGAAAGGGGGGTTACTAGTGGGGTACCGCAGGGTTCAGTATTAGGACCGGTCCTCTTCAATGTCTTTATAAGCGACATTGCAGAGGGACTGGAAGGAAAAGTATGTCTCTTTGCAGATGACACAAAGATCTGCAACAGAGTTGATGCACAAGGTGGGGTGAAAAGGATGAGAAGGACTTGGCAAGGTTAGAGGAATGGTCAAATGTATGGCAGCTTAGATTCAATGCTAAGAAGTGCAAGATAATGCACCTGGGAAACAAAAACCCTGGGGAAGAGTACACAATTGGGAGTGAGATACTAACAACAACAAAAATGGAAAGAGACCTGGGAGTAGTCATATCAGATGACCTAAAGGTGGGCAAGCAATGTGAGAGGGCAGCAAGGAGGGCTGTGGGGATACTGGGATGCATAGGGAGAGGCATCACCAGTAGAAAACAGGAAGTTATTATCCCTCTGTACAGACAGATGGTGAGACCCCATCTGGAGTACTGCATGCGGTTCTGGAGACCCAATCTCCGCAAAGACATAGACAGGATGGAGGCTGTCCAGAGGAGGGCAACTAAAATGGTGCAGGGTCTGCACCGGAAGACATATGAAGAGAGACTTAAGGAGCTGAATATGTATAACCTTGAGGAAAGGAGGGAGAGGGGGGACATGATAGAAACTTTCAAGTACCTCAAGGGAATCAACAAAGTCCAAGAGGGTAGCATCTTTCAAAAAAAGAGGTGTACAAGAACAAGGGGGCACAATTTGAAGATAGAAGGGGGGTGGCTCAGAGGTAATTTAAGGAAGAATTTTTTCACAGAGAGGGTTGTGGATGCATGGAACGGCCTTCCAGAGGAGGTTGTGGAGTCAAAAACAGTGGTGGAATTCAAGCATGCATGGGACAGTCATAAGGCAATTCTAGGGGGTTGGGGTAGGAAGAAGTAGGCTGCTGGTTAACTAGGATCTGCAGCTTATCCATTAGGTAGGGAAATGAGCAGACTGGGTGGGCCAAGTGATCCTTATCTGCCATCAAAATCTATGTTTCTATGTTTCTATGTGGCCCTTTGATACCCCCTGGTTTTCCCCCCAGGGTGGGATTGAGGCACCCCCTTCCTCAAGGTGCCACAATGATGGGATAGGCCAACTGGGGCCATCCTGGAGGCAATAGAAGCCTAGGGTGGGCATCATTTTGGGTGGCTGGTGGCTGTAAATTTCTCCCTGGTTGTGCAGGGGCAGGAACATGCAGTGACAGATGGCATCCGCCCCACCCCGAGGCAGCTTGTGGTGCCGGCACACGTGGTACACCCAGCCACCACTAGGTGTCCGTGTTGCACCAAACACTGAATCCCCTTCCCCCTGGAGAAGGAGAGCAGTCATCGGATTCTCATTCCTTCTTCTCCCAGCCAGCCCTCCTACTGCCCAGCCTTGTTCACGAACCCAGGTCACTGGCATTGCAAGCTGAAATCCAGCTGCTGCACCAGATTTAGAGCTTTGGAAGTTTTGATGGGCTTGAAGATGAGGATAATGACACACAGTATTTGCTCATAATTACTGGTGAGCACATTTATCAACTGAATTACTGGTCTGATCAAATGCCATAATAACTGGGTTTTGGATTACTATTACTCAAAAAGCTGTAATAACCTGAAATATGTTGGCACTGCCTACAAAGCTGGTCTCGCAGCACTGCCACCACCAGACACCTTGAGTGGGTACTCACGGTTCTCTCTTCAGGCACCTGAGATACTCGCAGCTCAGCTCCATCACTCAACTGTCCTCCACTGTTACAAACACAAGTTTTTTTGTATTTGTTTCTGAAAAATTAAAAAAATAAACATTTTCCTACTCACAAATCTCCACAGCACTGGAAAGACAATGTTTCCAAGGCACCACTCTGGATCAGATCCTCCAACCCGATGACACAAATGAACTGTAGAATACTTCCTCAAAAGCTTAAAATTGGACTCTTAAGCAATTTTATTCCTTTACCATTCCTAGTAAATGTTTCAAATCATGATCCAGAGAAACGCTACACTGGCTGGACGTTCACAAAGAAATCCAGTATTTATGTAGCAAAGTTGAAAACTGATATTTATGTTATACAGATCTGAGTTCAAACTGTTGCATTTAACTGCATTCTTGTTCTCACTGTATTATTAACTTGCCTTAACTGATACTGCATAGTTTTTCTAAAGTAAAATGTGCTGCAAAATAAAACAACATTTTCGAAAAAAAAATGTTTCTCCATGTTCACTAAATATCTATTGTGATTCCCTGTGCCAGCAATTATAAAAAATAAAGTATAGCAAAGTGTGTATATGGATTTTGCTACATCCCCTTGGTGTGTGATGACCACATAAACCTCTCAAGCTTCACTCAAGGTTTATGGGTCAACACACACCTCAGGGGGTAAATAAATCCATAACACACACTTCCCTATCCATAAATCCCTGTACAATGTGCTGGATACTAATAATGGATGTTGGGGGTGAGGTAGGTGGTGTTTGTTGCTGAGGAGTGGGGGTGCTTTTATAAATGTGTTTGGCCTAGTCATATTTAGTAGCCCTGCTTCACAAAAGTGGTAGCAGGGAGAAGGCAGGCAACTAGATGCCAGTCATCTAACATCAGTGGTGGGGAAGTTAACAGAGTTACTGCTAAAGGAAAGGACTGTGGAGTATTGTGAAGTATCTTGAATCCAGTGGGTTATGTACATAAGACAGTAAAGATGCATGGGATTGTGTGGAGGTCAATGTCAGCAAAATCTAATAGATTTCTTTGACTGGGTGGCAAGAGAAATAGATCAGGATGGGGTAGGGTACGTGGCCTACATAGACTGCTGTAAAGTTTTTGGCACTGTTATGCACAGGAGACTCATAAGGAAATTAAGCAACTCGGCGGTGGGTTCCAAGGTGGTGAACTGGGTTAGAAATTTTTTAAGGAATAGTGACAGAGTTTGGTGGTAAACAAGGTTCACTATGGGGAAGGGAGGATGACCAGTGGGGTGCATCAGTGCTCAGTATTGGAGCCAGTCCTCTAGAATGTCTTTATAAGTGCTATTGCATGTGAGGAGGAAGGAAGGTCTGCCTCTTTGTGGATGACACCAAAATCTGCAATAGTTTGGACATACTCCAGAGTGGCTGGAAAGAATGTGCAGAGGCCTTGGAAAACTTGATGAGTGGTCAAAGGCATGGCAGCTGGGTTTCAATGCAAAGAAGAGTAAAATCATGCATTTAGGGCACATAAACCTAGAGGCAGAATACAGAATGGGAAATGAGGTATTTTTAACCAGCAAACAGGAAAGGGACTTTGAAGTAATCATATTGGATGACCTCAAGGTGGTGAGGCAGTGTCACAAGGGAGTTGGTAGGGCCAGTGGGATGTTGGGATGCATAGGGAGGGGTATCACCAGCAGAAGGAGGGAAGTGGTGCTGCAACTCTATAGATCAGTGGTTAGGCCTTGCCTGGAGTACTCTGTTCAGTTCTGGAGGCCACAACTCAGGAAGGACATAGACAGAGTAGGGGCTGTCCAGAAGGGGACAGCTAAAATGGTGCATGACCTGCATCAGAAGCTCTATGGAGGGGAGACTGAAGGACTTTAATATGTACACCCCCTGGAGGAGAGGAGGGAGAGGGGGAATAGGAAAGAGACCTATAAATACCTCACGGGGTAAATAAGATACAGGAGGGTGGTATTTTTCAGAGGAAAAGTTGCATGAGAAAAAGGTGACATAAAATGAAGTTAGAACTTGAAGGGGGTAAATTCAAGAGAAATGAAGAAGAATAATTAGTATTTATATGGCACTTTTCATATACACTGTGTCCCAAAGTGCTTCACAAGCAATGAGAGACTGGTGGTGAAATAACTGGATGTGTGGTGGCAGCAATTTCACACATCAACACCCACGCAGCCTTGGACAATTGCATGAACTAGTTTTAGAGGATGGGGAATGTTGACCAGGACACCGGGGAAATTCCCCTACTCTGCTGGCACTCTGTGGCCAGTACAGGGCTAGCAGCATGTCTTGCTGCGTCAGTTGAGGTCAGCTCTGGGAGTGGATGGACAGCGGAGCGACTGTAGGACTGGATGCTACAGAGATGGAGGAATGGAACGAGGGCAATGTTCAGGTGCTGCCTGCACCGGTCCCGATGGGACTGTCGACTGAAGATGCTACGGATATAGCCCCTGAGGATTTGCTGGTCGCTGTTCAAACACCTTTATTATGTGCAGTAGAAATTATGAGTCCTCACCTGCTGCAGAGGGCTTCTGAGAAACTTGCGGCTTTGCGACGTGAGCAAGCTAGGGTGCAGGAGGAGATCGCTTCTTTGGAGTCAGATTCAGCTGCTACTTCTCCCGTTCACGAGGTGGGTGAGGTTGTGGTGCTGAGGAGGAGGGATTCAACCCCTATTGTTCGTGGTGTGCCGTTTGCTGTCGGTTTCCATGGGGACCAGATGGAATCATCGGTTGCGGTGGCCAGCGCTGCTGTGTTGGAGGCTGCTCCTGGTTTGCGGTCAGTCAGAGGAGTGACGAGTTCAGGATGTGACAAGGTGTCAGAAACCGCTGGCGTTGTCACTCCTAGCTATGCGGAAGTGATTTCTGGTACTGATGTGTCTGGTGAAAGCTCTGCAGCCTTATTAAAAGACTCTGGTTTTGTGCTTCCGGGGCCAGAACTGCGGTGTGCTAACGCCATTCCCTGCATTTTCCAAACGAGCCCGGATCAACATGAGGGGGTGTCGGAGTTCACCTTCACGAGACGAGTAGTATCTGGTAAGGAGAAATCTGGGGAAGACGGGAAGGAGAAGCGGGCTGAGGTGGTTTTTGCCAAATGTAACACTGAACACTCTGTTGATGATGTGGGACTAGTGACTGAACAATGTAAGCATGCTGTGAGTCTCCCAGTTTTGAATACCTGCTCTAGGGCTTCTGAACCCGAGACTTGGTCACCTGGAAAGGCCTTGCAGGATGCTGGCTGGACTCTCAATCAGGGTTCCTGGCATCCCACCCACGACTGGGATCCTATGTTGAACTTTTCACAAAATGTGCCTGGTTGGCAACCTGTTTTACCTATTGTCTCAAAAAAATCTGGCAGTGTTGGGGGGAGCGTGGCACAGAGTGTGGTAATTGGTCAAGAAGCACAGGGGGTTCCTGAATGTAGTTCTGAGCTTATTCCGGAGGTGGGGTTGCAGCCCCCTGGGGGTGGCACAGCAGCTCTTCCCACTATCAGACGTCCTCTTCTGTCTGATTTATTTGCCCCACAGAAAAAGGAGGCAGCCCCTCGTAGGAATGCCGTTCGTATACGTTATAAAGGGCGACGGACGTTAGACCTGATAGGGTGTATGTGGGGAAACGGTTATTAAAGGATTCTTTACACTTTTCCCCTCGGGAGGTGCTTGCATTCATAAATATTTCGGGGGAGGATAATTTTGATGTTAGTTTTCATTCTGCTTCAGCACTAGATCAATTTTTGGGAAAGATATAGTCAGGTCAAGTTTTCACCCATTTGGACACCTTTTGTTGTCATCCCCTTAACTAAACCTCTAATTCGGTTTGTGACAGTCATGTTTCTGAATGAGAGCGTCCATGTGGATGACATTTCTTACTGGCTTGCCCAGAGGTGTGACATCTTGGGTGCTCCGGAGGCCATTTTGGACTCAGAGCAGTTTTGGACAGGAGGATGGAAATTTAAGGTTAAACTGCGACAGACGGATCAAAGGATTGAACATATCCCTAATTCCTTCCTAGTGGGGAGAGATAGAGGGGTGTGTTTCTATGCTGGTCAGCCTAGAGCTTGTTATAGGTGTGGGGTGAGGACACATTTGTCGAGCTCCTATGACAAGCCACGGTGTGATAATTGTGGGGAGGTTGGCCATGGGGCATTTCAGTGTTCAAATCTTACGAAGTGTGACTTGTGTGACGGGTGGGGCATGTTTTTTCGGATTGTGTTTGGGTGGCTAAAAATAAAACCTCAATCGGTAACCCAGAATTATTGATTCAGGTGGCTCAGGATAAAATTGTCCAGCAGGAAGTGTCTGAGGGTATCACCATAGAGGGGCATGGGGTTTTCAGGTCTACTGGTTCTGATGGTATACCTCATGGTGAGGTTCCCAGGAACTCTCTTCAGGATGTTCAGGTGGAGGGTTCGGAGTGCCATGCTAATGGGAGTGTGAAGGCTGTTAAACCTGTGATATTGATCCCTGTATGGCGTTCTTCCAGGAACACCAAGGCTAGTTCTGGGCCGAGTCCGTTGGAGCTAGAATCTACTAACCCCTTTTCTGTCTTGGCTACTACTTGGGGGGAATCCGAAATGGATGGCCAAGAGTTAGATTCCCAGTCTGTTCCAGATAGCCCACCATCCCCATCACGTCTACAGGAGGGTTATAAGGGAAAGAAAAAAAAAGGAGAAAAAAAGATGGTTGATTGGATTTGGGCCTAGCTAATGGTGTTCAAATTAGGATCAGAAAATGTTCATAGTCTGTTGAACTTTAAGAGACGTTGTATAATTTATGATTATGTTCGTTCTCAGGTTTCTGACATTTGTTTCTTACAGGACACATGGATGTACTCGCTTGATCAAGCTAGATTCTTCCAAAGAGAATGGTGTTGGGGCCCATCATACTGGTCGTTTGGTCAACAAACGGCAGACGGGATTGGATTTCTGTTTAACTCCTTTAGCTTTTCCTTGCTTAAATTGATGGATTTGATTCCGAGTAGATTAATGATCTTGGATGGGGTTCTGGATACAATGACATGTAGATTCATAAATGTTTATTGTTCCCAGCTTAAAGCGGAAAGGGTACAGTTCTTTCGAATAGTTAAACCTTTTTTATGCACCACACATTCTTTTTTTTTATGTGGGGATTTTAATTGTGATATTAAACATAAATTAGGGGCGAAGGTCCCGGGTGGGAACAAGAAGGTGTATTGTGATTCCAATGCGTTGGTGGAATTGCTTGATTCTTCTGGCCTGGTTGTTGCGAATTTTCAACAACCGGGTGGGATGCTATTTACTTATAGAAAGAATTTGTTTACTTCCACTATAGATTATATTTTTTTATCAGATACTTTGTCATTTACGTTTTCGTCATTTCCGGTTTCATTTTCTGACCATTTACTGCTTCAGTGCATTATAGGTCTCGACCGCTTACCTTCTGCGACAAAACCCAGGTAGAAATTGAATGCGTTATTATTAGACTGTCCTGATGTGGTGGCTAAATTTAAAGTTTTAATTCGAGCTAGACTGTCTGTGGCTTTCTTGTACGATAATTTGGGAGATTGGTGGGTTGATTCTAAACTAGATTTCAGTTCAATTTTTCAAAAATGTAGGTCGCACTAAGGGGAATGAGAAGTTTCTTAAGTATTTATCATTGCGTCAGCGGCTATATACTTTGATTTCTTTGGCCAACACTTCTAATAATAAATCTTCTCTTCTTATAGATCACACTAAATCACAGCTTAAGGATTGGCAATATGATAGGGCTAGTACCCTACAGGCTTTATTTTTATATGGTGATAAGAAGAGCCCGGCTGGCGATCCTTACGAAGCCTTTAAAACTTATAAAAAGAAAACTTCGATTGTAGCATTAAAAAGGGCAGATGGGTCTATCATTACGGATCTAGATGACTTACAGTCTTTAATCAAACAATTTGTACTCTCTCATGAACCTAAATTTCCTCCGCCTCTTTGTGAGATTCTGGATTTTTTAAACTGTGTTAAGCCGCCCGATGTCGGGGTTCAGGGTGGGCCCTTAATTGTACCTGTCACTCGGTTGGAAATTGTGGAAGCAATAAAGAATATGAAAGCTGGCCCTTCACCAGGAATGGATGGTCTTACTTACTGAATTATATAAAATGTTTCCGGACTATTTTGGTGTGTGGGTTAGAATTGATATTTAATTTCCTTTTGGACGCTGACACCTTCTCTCGATGGTTTACTGATGGGATACTGATTTTTTTGTTTAAAAGCGGGGATAGTTTATTGTTGGAGAATTGGAGACCTATTACTTTATTAAATTCCGATTATAAATTATTGTCAGGTATTCTAAATACAAGGTTGAAAACATGGCTCAACTTGTATCTCTCCCAACCAATATTGTGCAATACAAGGGAAGTCTATTTTTCAGGCTCATAAGATAATTCGGGATTGGATTGAATATATTAATATACATAAATTATCAGGTTGCATTGTGTCGGTGGACCAACAGAAAGCGTTTGATAGGGTGTATCATCCCTTTCTGTTTTCAGTGTTACATCATTATGGAGTTCCGGTGACTTTTATCTCTTGGATTAAAGCAATATATTGGAGTTCTCTGACGTTTCCTGTCGTTCGATTCCAGTTCGGGGACGGATTTCATGTTACTACCGGAGTTCAGCAAGGCTGCCCGCTTAGTCCCTTATTGTATGTTTTTACGATTGACGTATTAGTTCAGTATTTGACACATTGGCCTTTCTGGGAAGGTATTGAGGCACCTCCCTTGTCGCAGGAAGTCAGAGTTCAGGCGTATGGGGATGATTTGTGTCTATTTTTTACTCATGATCAAAAAGTGCCGGTATTTTTGGATTGTGGGAGGACTTTGCAAGGATTTCTAATGCTCAATTGAATACCACTAAAAGCCAGGGTTTGTTTATTGGGGTAAATTTCCCAGAGTCTTTAGTTGTTCAAGGTTTAAGGATTTCTTTGGACCCTATTAAGATTTTAGGTCTCTGGTATGGCTCCCAAAATTTATCTAGTCTTAACTAGGAAAAAGGTCTACAAGTGGTGGACTATAAGATTAACATTTGGAAACATTGGAAATTGTCTAAAATTAAGAGGGTTATGGTGTTGAAGAAATTTGTCGTACCTGTCTTGTTATTTATTGCACATATTTTTCCACTTCCCATTTCTCTGGAGACTAAATTGTATAGTCTGTTTTTTTCAGATGGTATGGGGAAACAGACTTAATCCCATTAAACGACATTACACTTATTTAGCGAGGACCCGTGGTGGTTTGGGGATGATTGACCCAGTCGTTTTTTTTTCTACCTTGTTTATTGCATTCAATTTTAAAGGAGGATGGACAGAGACGTCCACAAATGATGATCTTCTGTTGGGCACTGTGTTATTTAAATATTTTTTGGTTTGGATTACAGTTCCTCCAAAACCCATTCCTACTTTATTTATACCAAGTTTATTTCTTCCTATTGTGAAGAGACTATTTTGATGGAAATTGTCTGCCCTCTTAGTGCGTGCAGGTTCAGGGAGATGCCTGTATGATACAGTCATGTTGGAGCTCTATCCTACCGATCCCGCTTTTAAGAACTGTCCATCTGGAGATGTTCATTTGGTTTTGCAATGGCTGAACAATTCACCTTTTACCAATCTACATGTGGGAAGTGATCTGGCTGACCTGTTATGGCAGATTGGGGGTGAGGGGTAATGCTAAATATAAGGCCAAGACTGAAAGAAATTGTCCTTATCTGGGTTGTATTGATAAGGAAGAAACCATGGAACATTTTTTTTTCAATTGCTCTTTTGCTTCTTCTCTTTGGAAATTCTTGGCTAAAACATGGAATTTGAGGTGGTTAGGTAACCTTGATTATGATATCTTGGTTTTGGGGAAATTTGCTCAGTTGCACAAGTACTATTGTGTAGATACGTTACAGATATTTATGTTGTGCATTGATTTATTATTTATGGCAGGCCCGCTGTCAATGGGTTTTATATCAGAAACATATGCCATATGAGACTGTGACTTTATTGATTCAAGGGGCTATGGAAAGGGGTTATCTACATGATGTGAGGTTTGCATCTCCCAAGCAGGTTAGGATCTGGTGGCAAGGTCTGACTTTTTTTATTAAATATAAATAGATTATATTAGTTATGTTTTTTCTGATATGTATTTTAACCACTGTTATGAGGTTAGGATTTTTGCTATTCCTTTTCTGTATATTTTGTGGACCTTGCTCACTGTCTGTATTTTTTCACCCTTTTATTTCTGTTTGGTTTGGTGTGTATTAACATGGTTTGTTATTTGTTTTGATGTTGTTGTAATAAAAAATTCCCCTACTGTTCTATAGGGGGACCTTTGGGTCATTTGGCTATTGGCCAAGATGGTGGACGCTGGTCAGGCGGGAGGAGAGCAGGACTCTGTGATGGACTTTGATACCGGTTTATCTACTGATGTTTTGTTGAATAATGTTTCTGTTTTACCTTCAATCGTGAGTACTGCTGCAGTGAAGTCTGGAGAACCTGATCCTAGTATCTCTGTTGTTGCTTCTGATCTTGCTGGAAATATGTCACCTGTGTCAGTGGAAAGTGATTCTGACTCGGTTACCAGTAGCACTGTTGAGAGTGAGCTTACTTCACAAGCTTCTATGTCACTGGCTTAATGGCTGCTTCAAGAGCGTTTTGCCCAGGAAGAGCACTTATTTTTTCTTAAGAAAGCGCAGCTGGAGACTTCTTTTTGGGCCTTGAGATCTGATAGAAGTGCAGGGCCTGTCAAGACGGCACAGCTGGAAGCCTGTGATGCATCAGCATCAAAGGGTGAGTTGGCAAGTTGGGCGGTGCAAGTTGAAGCTTCAGAACTTGCTGGGAACTTGTCTAATTCCTCGTTACCTGTGAATTCTGCAGATATTGCATCAGGAATGGCAGTATAGAGCCCTACTCGGCTCGGTCTAAGACGCTTTGTGGCCCCTCATGTTCTGACTCTGGGGGGAGATGGCTGGTCGGTTTCTGCAGCACTGCAAGTGGCTGGTTAGAAGCAAAGTACCTCTTCAGGCCAGTGGTCTTCCGGTACTTCCCCCATCCGTATGCCTTCTACTGCTCAAAATGTTTCTAAGCCTTCTTCACCCTCTTCTGCTGTTTTGGATTTAAATCTTCCATCAGATCTTCAACTTACTCAGAATCCCACTTTACAGCTTGCTCCTTTGCCTTCTTCACCTGGGCCAGTGGGGGATATACCTTCCACTTCCTCCTCAGTATCTCAGAGGCCTCTTAATATCAATAGTAAAGCTGCTTCTAAACCTTTTGCATCTCTTTTCAAGATGCCTGTCTATCCTGCAAAATGGCATAATGCTGTCCGGCTCACTTATATTAGTGTTATGGATTCTCCCCCTGACAGACTCTTTATTGCAAGAATGTTATTGAAGGACACCATGAAGTTTTTTGATACCCTCATTCATATTTTGGGGGAAACTACTTTTGATGTCAGCTTCAAGACTGCTCAGAGCTTGGAACACTTTGGCTTAAATACAACAACCTGAAGAACTCTTCTGTCTGGTCCTTTTTTCTGGTGACCCCTCTCTCTAAACCTACACATAAAATCATTACTGTTCTTTTTCAGAATGAGGGGGTTAGTGTGCAGGACTTGATCCTTTGGCTAAAACAGCATTGTACTCTTGTTGATGATCCGGAGGCTGTTCTGGATTCTGAAAACATATGGACTGGGGCTGAAGGGTAAAAGTCATGTTACAATCTTCTGATTCTGGGACAGTTCACCTACCTAACTCTATTTTTTTTAGGTCGTGATCGAGGTATTCTTTTCTACTCTGGACAGCCTAAAATGTGTTATAAATGTGGCTCTTTAGAACACCTGAGCAGTGTTTGTGATCAAGCACGTTGTATTATTTGTGGTGATCTGGGGCATTTAGGGTCTAATTGTCTTAATGAAAGTAAATGTAATCTTTGCAAGGAGTTGGGCCACATGTTTCAAAATTGTAAAACTGCGGCCCATAATATTCCAGATCAGGCTGATGGAATGGAGCAATGACTCCTGATTGCGTTAGCCCAAAAGGAGGCAGGGTGTCCTGAGACCCCTACTGGTGGTGCTCAGGTGAGGCGTACTGTATCCCCTCCCCCCACCCTCTCCATTGTGGTTCTCTGTAACCCACCCCTTGCCCCTTTGCCTGCCCCCCTTCTGTCTCTCCTGCAGTTCAGGATTTGCAGCTCCCTATTTTGCCAGACTCTGTTCCTCAGGCTACTGTACCTAGTGGGCCTGTTATGCCCCCCTCCACTCCTAGTCTCAAGGTTGGCAGTTGGGTTACTAGACAGTCTATGTGAGGGAAGGTGGATTTGCTGCCACTACAGCTGTGGACTCTACCTCTCTCAAATCAATTTGATGTCCTCCAGTCTGAAAGTTCGGATGAGGATTCTGATCTCTCCTCAGTGGACTCTTCCTTGCCAGATGGTACCACTGACACTGAAAGTCAGATCCAACCCTGGGGACAGCAGAAGAGGAAGGCCAGGGTAAAGCTGAAAAAATACAGACAAACTTAGCAGAAAGGGTAGCTTTAAATAACACCTATGTCTGAGTCTTTTTCTTTTTATACTATCAACGTGAACAGCATTAAGAGGGTGGCTAAGTGACAGCTGTTTTTTTCTGTTTTGGCTCATCTGCATCTGGGTGTCTTCTTTTTACAAGATACCCAGTTGCATACCCTTCATGAGATTAAACTTGCTTCAGATGCTTGGTTTTTGGGTCCTTCATTTTGGTCTTTAGGGACTGAGACCTGTTCTGGCTTAGGCATTCTTTTAAAATGTCCTGAAATTAAGGTGTTGAAGCTATTTGATTTGCTCTCTGGTAGGGCCTTGATTCTGGATGTTTTGCTTCACAATTTGCCTTTTCATTTAATTAATGTCTATGCACCTCAATGCAAAGCCCTGCGAGTTGATTTGTTAAAGTTGATTGAGCCTTTTTTACAGATGACTCACAGTGTTGTTTTTGCTGGGGACTTTAACTGTCCTACACAGGCTACCCGGGGTAAACAATATTGTGATTCGAATTTCCTCTCACATCTGATTTCCAAGTCCAATTTACAGGATGCAGTTTTTAACCTTACAAATTCAGCTATTCCTACATTTCATAAAGGTATTTTGTTTTCAAGGATTGATTATATTTTTACTTCCACTGATTTGGCTCTGTCCCCGGCTGATATGTTCTCTACTGAATTTTTGGACCACAATATTGTATCTCTTACTAAGGGGGCTGTACCTCGAGATCATAAGGGCTTTGGATTCTGGAAATGTTATACTTTATTGCTTTCTGACTCTTCTGCTCATTTATTTTTCATAACTTTATTCATGCTCGAAAATCTGTTTTTGTTATTTTTGATACTCCCACTTTTTCGTGGGAGGATACCAAATTTGAACTACAGAAATTATGTAAGTGCCTCAGTCGTCAAAAGGCTAGACATTCCTATTTTGCTTATTTGCAAGATAGAAAGCTTCTACAACAACTTTATTCTGTCTCATATGAAACTGGGCAAGATTTGACTTCTCAAATAGCTGCACATTCACAGAAAATGAAGGATTTTCATGATCAGAAGGCTGTCACTTTGTCATTTCAGCAGTGTTTTGGTTTCCAGGGTAGCATGGCTTCTATTTGTCCTTATGAGCACTGGCAGGATCAATTGCAGAAGACGACTCTCTCTGCTGCCAGGGATGTTTCTAGAGTTCAGTATACTGATCAGAGGAATATTATTCAGGTGGTTTCAGATTATACTAAGTCCATGTATAGTAACTTGGAAGTCCAGGATTCAGGTTTGGATTTTTTTCTTCATGATTTGGAAATTCTTTTATTACATTCTGATGATATCAGGCTTTTGGTAGTTCCTGTCTCGGTTTCTGAAGTTCAAGCTGCTCTCTCCTCCTTGGCTGGTCAGAAATCTCCTGGTCCTGATGACCTGCCTAATGAACTGATGAACCTGGTGGGGCATCTCTGTTTGAATGAGTTAACCTTAGTATTCAATGAGATTTTGCATACTGGTAATGTTCCTCTGCATATGAATATGGGTAGTTTGATGTTCATTTGTAAGTCCGGGGATAAACTGCATCTTAATAATTGTCACCCCATTACACTTCTAAATTCTGATTTTAAGCTTTTAATGAAAATCTTGGCTAAATGGCTTTAGGTTGCTGCTGCTACATTAATTTCTCTGGTGCAGGCCTATGCGATCCCTGGTAGAACTATCCACGCTTAACTTTTTCTTTTACATGAACTGGTTGAACAAGGGAGATTGGGTACCTTGGATGGTTACCTCATCTCTCTTGACCAATCGAAGGTCTTTGATCGTGTTAATCATGATTGTTTATGAGCTATTTTAGAATATTATAAGATTCCTTCCTGTATGATTCAGTGGTTTAGAAGTATTTATTGTACAGCTACTGTTTGCCCACTTGTTCATGGCTGGCAAGGTCCCCTGATTCCTCTGAAATAGGGAGTCCATCAGGGTTATCCATTGAGTCCAGTGTTGCACGATTTTTTTATTGACCCATTATTGCATAACATGAATGCTTCTCTGGCTGTGCATAATATTCTCTGTAATGGACTGATTGTCCTTTTAAATTGATGGCTTATGCTGATGATATGACATTATTAGTGAGGGATGAGGCTTCTGTTCGTGCCAGTTTAGAGATTTGCTCTACTTTTGGGGGAATCAGGGGGCTGCTTTAAATGTTGATAAATGTGTTGGCCAGCAGTTCAGGTATGCACTTCGAGCTATGGGCTTGGTTGAGGTTGTTCGGTTGACTGACAAACCTATTAAGATTTCGGAAATTTATTGGGGTATTGTTGACCTGGATGTTTTCAATTGGGAAAAGATGCTTGTCTTGGGGAAATGCACTATCTCTTTTTGGAATAAATGGAAATTTTGCAAGAAAAAGAGGATTTATCTTATTAAAACTTGTCTGCTTTCTATTTTTTTATTCATTAGTTATGTTATTCCTCCTCCTAAAGTGATGGAGACTGAAATTTTGAGTATTTTTTTCAGGCCTGCTGGGGCAGTAAGCTTAATCCTTTGAAAAGAAATATTCTTTATCTCCCTTTCAAATGTGGTGGCTTGAATATGCCCAATCCTATTTTATTTTTTAATAGCTTCTTTTTCCATTATAATATCAGGCCTCTATTAGTTGGTGAAAGTCATGGCTGGGAAGTGTTTTTGTTGCTGAAATGCACACACTGGATAACATTATGGGAAGCTCATTCTTTGAAATGTTTGAAAAGATATGTTCTGATCCCTGAATATATTCGTTGTACTTTGCTCCATATTAAGCAATGGGCACTCACGAAATCCCAGCTGCTTAATTTGTCTAGGAAATATCTTTATTTTTTCTTGTTAGATTCAGTGTGTAGAGTACAAGTGTGTTTTGAACACTGTCCATTATTATCTAGGGATGCTTTACTGGGATTCCTTTCTAATACTCACATTCCAGATAATCTTTAGGATTTTCATTGGATGGCATGTCATGGTAAAATCAGTGTCAAATCCAATCAAAAACATAAAACTTTACAGGATCGGTTTTGTTCAAGAACATGTTGTGTTTTGCAGGAAGAAACAATTGAACATCTTCTGTTTACATGTCCTTTTATTGCTGGGTTTTGGACTTTGGTGGCACACAACTGGGGGAGATCATCTTTGCTACTATTTCATATGATAATCTTATGTATGGCATTTTTAGTACTGCTTGGACATCTAAATGGCATTCTAGTACTTTGCAGGTTCTGATGACCATTTTTAAATGGCATATTTGGTCTATGAGATGTCATTTTACTTTGCAGCAACAGAATGGAGATTGATTGGAACTGCTTAACAAAGTAACACATGATATGAGATGTGTCTTTCTTAAAGAAAAATCTTTACTGCCTACCAGTAAATTGCTTGCACTCTGGAATGGATTTCTCTGGATTACGGATACTGATGTTCCTATTACCTGAATATCTGTTCTGTTGCTTTTCTGGACATGATGATATTGCTGTTCCTTGTTTATCTTGTTGTTTTACTTCTTTTTGTTTTCCTTTTTGATTTTTTTGTTTATTGTTATTTTTTGCATTTTGTTTTCCTTTTACTAGTTTGTAACTATGTATGATGTAATACTTCTTTGTTTTTCTTTGCTGTTTTTTTTCTCCATATGTTATTGTTTGGATTACATTTTATTTCTTTTGAATAAAAACGTCCCCTAATCTCCAGTAGGTTTTCTGTGACTGTCCATGTGATGGCAAATCTCAATATGATGGAGAATAGAATGGATGTGCGGGAGGCTGGGGAGTGGGTCTCCTCCTCTGCCTTGACAACTTTATAGACAGATCTTTTTTTTAATGCTACTGGTATGATAGAATATGAAGTTCAAGTACCACAGGACAGCTCTGAGAATGTAGAAAATAACAAATCTATTGATGTACCAGCTGTTACAGAAATAAGTACTACACAGAAAGAAATGTCTACTATGGAGATAAACACCATGAAATCAGCTCAGCTGCAAGCTAATATTTTTTTGTCTTATCTATTTATGGTCCTCCCCCTGGCACCCCTGCTGGCCACTCCTTCAGAGTGCCAATGCCCACCACATCACCGCCTCGACCCCGCACTACCATCTCCCAACCCTGTCTCACGACCTTATCAGGGTAACCAGACGTTTCCCTAAGTCAAGATGGTTCCTCTCCTTTGAGGGGGAAAACACTGGAAGGTGCAACAATGTATGCCTGGAAGCCACCACCAGGTCAGTCCAGGCTGTCTGGGATTTCATGGCAGTGTGGGGGGCACTTGTCATCTGGTTGGCAGGGGCCTATTTTCACATTTTTCTTGCCCCCAACAGTAGCCTGCGTAAAGATGGCATCCTGAGGTGGGGACTTACGGGAGGATGTGTTGAGGTTTCATGCCCTTCAAGCTTGTCCCCAATTCACCTTTAGGAGCCCAGGCTTAACCCCAACCAGGAGGGAAGCAACCAATTGACACTTGTGAATCCCCTCTTTGCTGGTCTCTACTCCTGGTACCTGGGCTCGGGGCATGAACTCGGGTCACCTGTGTGCCAAGCAAACCCCTTCACTTGGCACCATGGAGCCAGCCTGCTGCAAGCTATATTAATGGAGGAAAAAAACCCGCTTTTCAATATGGAGGAAAGAACTTACGGAGGCAATAGAAAAAAAAAACAGAATTAGTCCAACAAGGATTCCACACCGGTAACCCTGGATGCACAGGCTTGAAAGACAGCCTGTGATGTAGCAACTTCAAAGGAGATCTCCGCAGACCAGCCAGCATCTGCTCAGCCCATCCAAATGTCCACAGCGAGGTTTCCTTTTGCAACTGGCACAGAAGAGTCAAATGTTTCATTTTTTTCTGGTCAGGAACAACAAGGGACCTCATCTGAAATGGTAAATACTGGCAAGTCTCAGCTTGGCCTAAGATGAGTCCCACTACAATTGGATAATGAAAATGTAACTCAAAAATGAACAGTGAAATCAGCACTTCAATCAGCTGGATGGGGAAAAATTGGCAACTACAGCACAATAGAGTTCTGGTTCTTCCCCCATAAGGATGTTCACCCAGAATGACATGGAAACCACAGGTACTGAAGCACAAATAAATGATAGCATTACTCTGAACCAACATAATATTATAATGTCTGATAATGAAAAGGACTGTATAAGTACAGAAACTCGATCCCTCTTGCCATCCCCAAAGATTTACAGTTTATACAGAATACACTCTTGAATTTACAAAAGCAAGGATTATCAGTCCCCCTTCTCCACAAATTTCACTGTTACCCCTGACAATCAAGCACAAATTCAGCCCAATGTTGTTTCAAAAAATCAACAGCCTCTGCTTCAATTCCCACTCCTGCAGCTCAGATAACTGTTACACGAGGTCCCTGCACCCTAACTGATACCCCAGAGGTACACGTCAGATAGCTAGCATTTATGTATAAGTTATACTAACATATAGGGCTAAGGACATCTACTGTATAAGAGTAGATGTCAGGATATGTATGCATATAATTGCTATACGCTTTACTTTCTAACATACACATGTATTTCTTGCTTACAAGATGCTAGGACACCTGCGTCCTTGTAGTGTTATGATATATGAGTCACCATTGCCATCTTCTGATGATTTGTATTACTACATGGCTATGTACAAACTGTACTTCTTTGTTTCCACAAAGTGATGACTATAACAAAATTGTATAATGTTATCTAGGACTGAGGAGCCACCTCTAATTTAGCCAATAGGGCTCATCTCTGCAACTAGAAATGTTTCTATCTTACAGTAACCATGGTAAATATCGTAGGTATATAATGTAAGATATTACGTCTTCTACCTCGGAGACCCATGAGACACGGAGATTCCTCAAGCTATAGGGAAGGCTTAGCATTGGTTCCCAGTTCCTAATGGTAAGAATTTCCTAGGGCAACTGTGATTTTCCTTTTGGTAGTAATAAACAAGCTTTATTACTCTTATGCAACGTGTCTGTGATTCCTTGCATTCCCATTATTGCCAAGAACCTGAGAGTGAGGTTTAGACCTCCTGACAATTGGTGACTGCATGCAGGCAATATCTGGTGTTTGCAAAGTTTTCACTTGTTGCTATAACTTTCCCATTCTGAATGGTGACAGTAGGTGTGAATACCCACATCGCCTATCCCATTTTTCGCCCACTTTGTAATCACTTGCAAAGTCTGGCTGCTTACTGGGTGTGGGCGATGCCAACTCACCTCACCCCATGGCAGTTTTGAATTGCAAGCTTACAAGTGCAAAGTAGCCCACCTCTGAACTAGTGAACCTGTTGTGGATTGATACACAGCACGGCACCTTTTCACAGTTTGATTTTTCATTCCCTCCCACACAATGCCCACTGTATCAGATATCTGCACAGACTTGAGACTCAATGTCTCAAACTTCCTTGCCTCCCATGGATGATGGTCTGACTTTGCATGGGATGCAAGTTAATCCAAAAACCCCATACTGGGGATTTCGACCCAGTACTCAGAGATGAGACAAACAGCCAGAAAGCGAGAAGCTAAGGGGCTGTTGGTCATGGCTCTCTATGCTGCTTTGGAAGCCTCCGAAATGAGGTTTTGAACCCTTGAACTGCAAGTCTCATCTCTTAAACAGGAGATGGGACTGCAGGAAACTGAATGTTTAAGACGTGAGCAGGATTTGGAGTCTGAACTCCAAATTCTGCAAAATGAAAAAGATTCCCTTTTGCATCATTCTGCACAGGTAAATGAGCAGGAACTTTGTATGTTGAGGCAGGAGTGTGAAAGTTTGAGACAGGATAAGGGTCAGGCTTTGCAAATGAATGACTTATTAAATAGAATGAATGATCAGATGCATGAGGAGTTGGGAGAGTTACAGGATGAGATAAACCAGGTACGTAATGACTAAGGAGTGGCTACTAGGGACAATCGCGAATTGAGCACCGCATATAGAGTGTTACAGAAGCAGATGCAGGATGATGTGGATCAGAATGTTGCAAAAGTTAGTCATGAGGATTGTAAATGCAAAATGGCGAAACTGCGCCATCAGCGAGAGGTTCCGACTGATCACATCAAGGCAATGGATGGCGTAGCCCCCATCCTGATGATGTCATCTGAGGAGGAGGAGGAGTCAGATGATGACATTTCCCAGTACAATGCCCAGTCACACCCCTACTATGGCCGAGTAACCCCACCCCACCATCCACAACATGGCGGACCTACGTCACATGACACCACATCCCCACATCATCAACGGCATGATGACCATCATGGGCAATACCAACATGGTGACCTCCATGATAGAGGGGGAACAGGCCCAGGCCTAGTCCCAACGGCACCACCAATCACTGTTATTACTGTGGATGATAAGCAAGAGATAGAGAAAATGATTGATGCTGCCTTGGGCAATGTGACCCTGCCTGACAGAAGCAAGTGGAAACTCCGAACACAGATCAGACAGATACTGCAGGAGGCCGCTACTCAGGATGGAATGGTCTGCACTTTGGCTGAAGCCACAGCTCAAGCAGCCCTGCAAGGTGCCTGAGACAATCTAGCTCTGAACGATCATCCCAGTAATCCCCTACAAATGGACCACTCTGTTCAGCAAATAGCTGACAGCATTGGTCGAATGAGCCCATCCAACAACCTCAATTGACAATTGGAAAAGGTGCATGCTAAATGTGAAATGTTTAGTCTTGCTGCAGACTACCAGGTCCAGATCATATGCCAGACCATCGATCCTGGCCTATGGGCAAAACTCCCCGATGCTGTCCGACAGAACAGCCACACCACCTTTGATGAAGTAACATCTGAACTCATCACTGCACACAACTCAGGAGTGGCAGGAGTGGTAGGAGTGATGCTTACACACCTTGTGAAACAGAATGTGAAGGAAGTCCAGCGACCTTCTACCAGAGGCTTTGGATGGTCTACCGAGCAGGGAAGAACCTTGCAGGAGAAGTTGCTGATGCTGACCTCATTGAGTACAAAACCTTGTTCCTTCAGAACATGATCCCTGCAGTGCAAGAGAAGGTAGAGCCAACCACCTATCCCACCACAGAGAGGTTTTGCTGATACCCTTCAGAAAACAGAGAGAGTTTATCAACTCTACATCCATGATTCAGGCTCCTGATCCAGGAAGGTAGCTGCCATAGAAGCCACAACGTTCTACACAGTGGAGGGGCAGAGCCAAGACAAACATCCCCTCCCCACAGATAACCAACACCCCCAGCAGGCCCAACAACAACAATCCTGGGGTAGGAATCAGAACTACCACAAAAACAAGAAACATCAGATAAACAGTAAGGGTAAACAACAGAGACCAGGCCCTTTATATAGGGAAATAGCCAATGAGAACTAAAACCTCCAACACCTTCTCGGGAAAATGTGCTCCATAGTGGATGCTGTTCCAGTACGGCCCTTGCTGCAATACAACTGGGAGAGCAAGCCTCCACAGGCCACAGAGATACTGGAAGTCCAGGCTCTCAGGTACCTACAGGCCTGAACCTGGAAGCTGCTCCCTATATAGCATCAGTACAGCATGGTGCGATGGTTCACAGGAACCAGGCCCAGATTCTCTTTCAAGAGCTTCCCCATGCTTCCGCTGGTACAGATTGACAATTACAGGCCTCAGTCCATATTGTAAACAAGCTGGTCTTGGATACAAATGGAAGGCCTTGCACAGAGGCTGAGGACGGGGGCCACCTACTCACAGCACTGCTGGATACAGGCATGGCTGTGTCTGTATTACAGGATGATAACCCAGACACATCACCTTGGTCTACTGGATGGATGACCAATATGTCTGGTGTAGATGGAACTAGGCTATCTGCATACCATTCCCTACCACTACCTGTGACACTGGGACACCTGAAAGCATATCATACCTTTCAGCTGATGGTATTGCATGATCACCCTAGTACAATCAAAACTGACTTTTTGGCACTACGTGGCTGTGTGGTGGACCTAGCCAACATGCTACTGATACAAATTCAGGGACAATATCATGCCATCATGATCCTTGACTCACATGTGGTTGCAACAATTTCCACAAATGACAAAGAGTATGAATGTCATAGATTTGTTTAAGAACCATGAGTTTTTCCCAAAGCTCCTTTCCATCCTACAAAGACACCTGGAGGCATTTGCCACCAATAAGCATGACTGTGGCAAAATGCACACTGTCATTGAAGTGACAGGCCAAGCCCATGAGAGGCAACTGCAATACCCCTTCCCATCTGAGGCCTTGCCTTCTGTTAGGGAAACGATTAAATCACTCCTCAAGCAAGGTGTAATCATCCAATCCATACTAAAACTAGCCAGCATTGTCCCAATTAATCTCTACAAAGCCTTATCCTCATCTAAAATAAAAGATATCTGTCACTGCCACTAAACCCCTCACATCACCCTTACGTTAGCTACTCGGACACCGACTGCCCCTGCTCTGTCCAAAACAGGTTGGCAACTGCACAGGAAGTATAAGACTAAGTTTAACAGCTATAGATTTGATTTCTATGACCTGATTTTACTACCCTTCACCTCTAGCTCTCCTTATCACACCTTTCTCCACTCTACTCCTCTAGCCCCTAGCCTCATCTTTTACTTTCACCATTTCTCCCTACCTTCCTTCTTAAACTCTCCCTGCTGTCTCTGCACATTTACCTTTTCCTATAATGCACTTATCGTATTATGTATACAACTCTACCCAAACATTTGCTGATACAGCATCAGACTTTACTGCCAGAACCCTGCCTTACCTGGCTGTATCACGTCATGAATTGTCATTTATGAACTTTGTATGTGCCTTTATTTCAATTGACAATGATACCTTGTATGTTATGTCCATATGTCTATGTAAATGATCCAGGACCTCCTTGTGAATTAGCTTGCTCAATGGAGTTTTTCCTGCAATAAACTTGAACTTGAACTTTACAAGGCTCATGCATCGGGTCTCTAAACATCTGCTCTCTCTCTCTCTCTCCACTTCCCTACTTTTGCTTGTGTTGCCCCTCATGAGGAAACAGGGGGGGAATGTTACATAAACTCTGTGCACCCTAATTGGTATCCCCAGAGGTACACCACAGACAGCTAGCATTTATGTATATGGTATACTAACATGTAATAAGGCTAAGGGCATCTACCGTATAAGAGTAGATGTCAGGATATGTATGCATATAATTGCTATACACTTACTTTCTAACATACACATGTATTTCTTGCTTACAAGATGCTAGGACACCTGTGTCCTTGTAGTGTTATGATATATGAGTCGGCATTGCCATCTTCTGATGATTTGTATTACTACACGGCTATGAACAAACTGTACTTCTTTGTTTCCACAAAGTGATGACTATAACAAAATTGTATAATGTTATCTAGGACTGAGGAGTCACCTCTAATTTAGCCAATAGGGCTCATCTTTGGAACTAGAAATGCTTCTATCTTACAGTAACCATGGTAATTGTTTTAGGTATATAATGTAAGACAATACATCTTCTACCTTGGAGACGCCAGGCGACACGAAGATTCCTTGAGGTATAGGGAATGCTTAGCATTGGCTCCCAATTCTTAATGGTAAGAACTGCTCAGGGCAACTGTGATTTTCCTTTTGGTAGTAATAAACAAGCTTTATTACTCTTATGCAACATGTCTGTGATTCCTTGCATTCCCATTATTGCCAAGAACCTTAAGAGTGAAGTTTAGACCTCCTGACACATCTACACCAGGAATCTCTACAAGACAGAACAGAACTACTACCAGACTGTATGCTTCCCTCTTCCAAACCCAATCTACCCAGCAAAAATACATAATGCTGTCCATTTACATTATAAAGGTGGGATGGAAAATCTACCTGACACAGTATTTGTGGTGATAAATTTGTTGAAGGGGTCCATGGGATGTTTTGAAACATAACTTTATGCTCTTTTTCATGTTTCAGGGGAGACCAGACCACATTTGATATTAGTTTTAAACTGAACAGCAGTCTACAAAAGTTTTGAACAAATTTCACAAACTTAAACAAACTCCTTTATGGTCACCCTTTGAAGCCATACCACTGACTAAACCCACCTTTAAGACAGTCACGATACTATTGTGAAATGAAGGGGTGAGAATAACTGATTTGATATATTGGCTCAAACAAAGACGCACAGTTCAAGGGAACCCAGAAGCTATTTTCAATACAAAAAACGTATGGACAGGAGGATGGAGAGTCCAAGTAGTTCTAAACTCATCTAATGTGGGATTACAACATTTGTCTGATTTTTTTATTTTTTATAGACAGAGATCGTGTTTTTTTTTATACTGGCCAGCCAAAAGCATGTTATAGGTGTGGGTCCACAGGTCATCTGAGCAGCCTATGTGATAAATTAAAATTTACACTCTGTAATGAGCTTGGTGACAACAGTGGTCAGTCATTGTGTTAATGAGCATTTATGTAATCTTTGTGATACTAAGGGCCACACATATCAGAATTGCCCCTGGGCAGCACACAACCAGGAGGACCAAGCTGATAGCAAAGAACAAAGGCTATTAGTAACTATAGCACAAAGATTCAAAGCAAACCCAAAGCCTAGGCCCACAGTCCTTCTGCCTCAGCACAAATCCTGAAGTGCAGGAGCAGATGGACACCATCCCACCCCTAGTGACAGAACCAGACAAGGATCCACTTGAACCCCCCCACTGAGATTCAGGATAAGGAGTCTGAGACCCCCTTGCCACAGGCTTCGACCTCCACTGATACTGCAGGAATGTCTCCCCTGTCACAATTGGAACAGGTCAAAAGATGCATGGTTACCAGAAGGTGCAAAACATTGGACAAAACCAGACCCCAAAGTCCCTAAAAAGACAACACTCCCTCTTGCCAATAGATTTGATGCTCTACAGAATGCCTCAAACATCTCTGGGAATCAATCAGACAACTTCTCACTTAGTTCTTCTCAGCCAGACCTAGGATCTGAACCTGAAAACCAACCCCCAGAGATTCTGGAAAACCCAGATGAAGAACTCATTGCTGCACCTTTAACCAGATGCAAACCTAGGTATACCAGAGGTCATAATACAAAATCACCTTAGGACCCCAGTTTAGAATTCCATTACCCTACCCTGCAATCCTAAGGAAATACTTAATGTCTCTCTATACTATAAATGTGAAAGTATTAAGGGTAACAAACAAAATCTGGTCAGATCCACCACAGCTGCATAATGATGTTAGTGCGGTTGTGTGGAATTGTTAAGGAGGTATGGAGAAACAACACAATGATTTGTAAGTAGTAAGATTTGTTTTGGTTTCTGTTCTAAGGAAGGTTACACATTATTAGGAAACTATATGGAGGTATACATTTTAATGGAAGGAATAGAAAGCAATATAGATTTATAAAAGAACCCCAGAGCAAATGTCACTGAGGTATGGGTTATCCACGATGATATTGGTCAGAGAGCCACATTTAAAAAAAAACATAATTGCACATGCCCCAATAATGCAAAGCATCATGGGAAACATATGCAATTCCCTATGATGGTACAGAAGGTGGCAGTGCATATGGTCAGCCTTGGGATTATTTACACAGTTTTTTTTTAGAGAAACAGGGTTTTGTCCATAAGGTGATGTAAGTTAAATTTAATCTATGTGTTGATGTCAGGAAGTCAAGTGTAATGATGGACTGTTAGCAGAGACAATGTGATAGTAACTTTCAGAGGGGGTCGCTGTTGATAAGGGTAAGGTAGTTATGCTTGTGATAATGGGAATATTAGGAAAGTATGAGGTCTATGCAGAAGTGGAGTACAGATATGCACAGTTTCATGAGAATGTGCTCAGAGGGCAGGCAAATGTGATATGCAGGTTTGTTTTATAAATAGGTAAAAATAGTGATACATTCAATTGATAGAAAGATAATTACATAGACATACAGAGAGAGAAAGAGAGAGAGAGAGCGAGACAGACAGAAAGACAGGCATAATAGGAATGGCATGAAGTACTGGAGTGATGCCAACCCCAACCCCACCCTGCAGAGATGGACAGGCACTGGGGTGTGCCTTTGGGTCATTACCCATAAAGCTCATGCCATTTCACCTCACCCTACCCTTCAGACACAGACAAGTGTCGAGGAGTGCCTTGGGGTGTTCAAGCTTTACACTCACCCCATTCCATAAGGAAATATGCTGAAATGGGTACAGTACAAGAGAATGGAGTGAACTTTGGGGCTGAAGAGTCAAAGGCACATCTCGATACCTGTCATTGGCTGCAGGGTGGGGATGAGGGTGGAATGGCATGAGCATTACTGTTGACAATCCCAGGTCAAATCACTGATGCCTGTCAGTCCCTGCAGGGCAAGGTGTTATGGTCAGAAACCCTAATGCCCTTGGCAAGTCTTGGTATTTTCACTCCAAGTTTTCAACATGAGCTTTTTGAGACACCGCTGCATGAACAGTGACACTATCAGTTCATTAGCTGAAAGGTGATTTTGCACAGCAACTGTGCCATTTGGTGCCAAAGGTGCAAAAACACATTTTGAACAGGATGTAAAAAATGACAGTTGTACTGTTCATGAGGAGGTGTAAAAAAATGGTAATGTAGAAAATCTGGAGTGAAACTATAAAAAAAAAATTGGTGAAGTCATGAACTTGGGTAGAAACTGCATAACACACACTCATAATGCAATTATTTGGGGGATTTGTTACACCAGATTTTTCAACATAGGCATTTTGAGACCTTCGCTCATGAACAGCAGCACTGTGATTTTCTTACTATGACCTGAATGTTGATTTCACACAGTGACTATGCCCATTGTGCACCAGATGAGCAATACCACATTTTGGGGAGGATGTGAAAAGTGACAGCTGTGCTGTTCATAAGGAGGTGAGCAAAAATGGCAATGTCAAAAATCTGGATTGAAAATATTACAAATTCTTGAAGTTACAAGTGTGAGTGGAAACTGCACAACTCACGCTCATAACATAGTCATTTTGTGGAATTTTGTCACCAAATTTTGAACATAGGCATTTTGGGACCTCCGCGCATGAACAGTGTCACTGTGATTTTCTTAATCTGTCCTAAGCATTGATTTTCCACAGTGACAGTGCCATTGTGTGCCAGATGTGTGAAAACACATTTTGGGCAGGATGTGAAAAATGACAGATGTACTGTTCATAAGGAGGTGTGAAAAAATGGCAGTGTTGGAAATCGTGAGTGTTTTCAAGTTTCAAGTTTATTGTTCTTCCAATAATTTAATACAATTTTGGGCATTACAAGATTATTAGATTAGGATCACAAAAAAAGGAAAATAAATAAAAATATATAGTTTAAAAGTCACTTTATCTCCATAAAAATCTCTATAGAGAGATACATTGTTTATAAACAAAGAAGTTTTAAAAATTCTTTACAATATGTAAAGATGATTATTTATCTCTAAGCCTCTTTCGGTATGCTTTTGTCTTAAAACTAATTACAGACACTGTAAATTTTCCTGTCCAAGTTGCATCTTCAACTGTCCCTGGGTGCATCAATATAAATATCACATCGTATGATAAATCTGCATGTTTTGTCAAGATTTTCCCCAAGTATTTCAAATGTATGTAGCTAAATAAAGGGCACTGGGTTATGATATGTATTAATGATTCATTAAATCCTTTATTACAAAGGCATTTATCCTGAAGAGACAGGTGTGATATTAATTTATTAAAGTAAATGTGTTTTGATGTAATCAGCTCAAGTCTTGCCCAAGTTATTGCTTTTCGAATATGTGGTAATAAAGGAAGTTGCAAGTATTCTTCCATATTCAAATCTATTTTGTTTAGAGCAAACCAAAGAACTTGCCTTTGGCTCCGTACTTGATTCATTTGATTTTCTGTAGCCAGGGCAAAAACTTTTTTGTTTTAGGTTCACTTTATAAGTTTCATATATTTTTATATTAGCTTGCCAGTCATGCCGTAAGTGCAAAGATGATATGCTGCATAATATTTGAAAAACAGATTTTAACCATGGTGAGATGAAACCATCATTGTGCCAAATATATTTTTCTTTTATACAATTTAAAGGCAGATCATTGTTTGCATTATTTATTTATCTCAGCCATTATTTAGCTATCCTTAGTTTAATAAGAGTAGTCAAGGGTAATCTACCTAATTCTGATCTTACTATTGATCCAGCCTTTGAGGAAGATACTTGTATGATAGATTTATAATAATATGAAAGAGGAATTTCCAGTTGTGGATAATAATTTGTATCCCCATATTTCCACTCCATATAGAAGGAGTGGAGTGATTTTTGCCTCTCCAGCTTTAATAGCGGGGGTTACCAAAAGTCCACCATATTTGAAGTTAAATCTTTGTAATGCCTTAGCTGCATGCTTTGCCTTACTGATTTGTTCCTTGATATGTGGTGTCCAGAAGTTTTTGGAATGTAACGTTATGCCTAAATATGTATATGATGTCACCGTTTCAATAGATATATCATTATGAAAAATCCTTGGTTTTGGTAGCTGACTTCCAAAAACCATGACTTTTGTCTTGTCCAAGTTTATCCCCAACTCTAATTTTTACATTTATCCATAAGGGATTCGAATTTTAGTTGTAATCCTTTAGAAGTCAAAGAAAAGATAATTAAATCATCTGCATATGCTAAATTATGTATCCGTTGGTTCATTATTTTTGGTGAATCCCATTGTCCTTTTGGTTCATAATCTAATAAAGTGTCTATATAAATATTAAATAATAGGGGAGCAAGTAAACATCCCTGTTTGACACCTTTATTTGTTGAGAAATATTCTGTCATGTTTCCTTTTTGATCAAACCTCACAGCTGTATAAGTGTTAGTATAAAGTAAAAAATGGGCAAAAGTAAGGATGGAGGGAGACCTCGAGTTTTAAGAATTTCCCAAAGGGTCTGCCTCTGTAATGAATTGAAAGCAGTAGAAAAATTAACAAACAATGCAAACAGTCTCATTTTCCTAAAAAGTATATATTTCTCTAACAGATGGAATAATACAAAAACATTATCTGTTCTAGAGAATCCATGGTGAAACCCAGCTTTGGATTTAGAAAGAGGATTGTTTGTATCTATCCAAAATTGTAGTTTATTTAACAAAATGCTGGCAAATATTTTCCCTGCAATATCCAGTAAGCTCATTGGGCGATAATTACGTGGGTTATAGTATGAGCCTTTTTTATGAATGGGGATTATTATATTTTTTTGCTATGAGGTAGGAATACAACATTCTTTTAAACAAATATTAAAAAGATTAGCTAGAAAATGGATCCAAAAATTCAGATTTTCTTTGTAAATCTCACCTGGGATTTTATCCGGGCCTGGAGCTTTGTTATTTGTAAGTTTTAAAATCGCCAAATGAACATCACCTGTAGTAAAGATCAGGGACGTATATGGGAGTGATAATACCCAGAGTGGAAAATTTCTTTTGTCTGTGGTGAAAATATTTTTGTTTAGTAAAGCTGTAAAATAGGTGACACAAGCTTCTTTGGGGATATAGAAAGTAAGTGTGGTTTGATGCAATTTAACTCCTCTTGCAACCATGCTCCAAAAAGCCTTATTTTTGTTCATTACTATAATTTGTGGAATAGTTTCCCATTGTTTTTGAGTAAATTCATATTTTTTTAACTTTAAGAATTTGTTGTATGCTTTCTGAGCATGGTTTAGATTTACTTTTCCAAAGTTTGATGGGTTTTTAAGATTAACCCTAATTAACTTTCCCAATTTTTTTTTGATACAGGCACTGAGAATCAAACCATGTTAAAGGGAAGGTGATTGGTCCTTATATTCATATATTTTCCTACTAATTCTGGATAGAAGTTTCTCAACATTATCAATAGTGTCTTGAACTGAATTTTCAATTTCTGGAACATGAACAAGTGAATAAATCAGTATAGAAAAAATAATGTGTTCTATGTTCTTCTTTTTCCTGTTATTCAAGGTTAGTTTGAATTTCCTTGTAGGGACTATTGGAACGGAATAAGGGTCATTGAAGAGCAAAGTTTTTTTATCTTTGATTGTGACTATGCTGCAAGTAAGAGCAGCGTGATCACTTTCTGATCTGATATTTATGTAGAAATTCTGTACAAACTCAAAAGATTCAGGAGATATTAATACATAGTCTGTTACACTGTTCCTAACAGGGGAAAAGTATGTGTATGCTCCCTCAGAATCCCCTGCTCCCCTGCCATTCAGAATCAATAAATTATTCTCAGTTATGAATTCTTTTAATTTAATATCAGCTGTATTAACAGTGGTATCCATGGATTTTCTCAGATGTAAATTGCCCATATAAATAAGGGAATGCAATATAGGAAGATTATCAAAAGTGGCTATCCGAGCATTAAAATCACCCCCTATCAATACTGTATCAATATGATATTTGATGTAAAGAGAATCCATGGTTAGGGAGAGCTCTGAACACAAGTCACCACAGCTTGTAACTGGAATATTAGGGGGAACCTACACATTCACAACCATGTAAGTAAACAGATCCCATTTGACAATATTTATCATTGACATGTTTTTAAACTCAATTTGATCGATTAATTGTATACCATTTCTAATTTTTGTAAAAGTGGTTACACCAACCCTTGGTCTACCATACTGTTTCTCCCTTGTTGCTTGCAAACTAAATGCTTCATAACCATTTAAATACAGTCCTGTAGTTGCCCATGTCTCTTGAAAGAGCAAAAGTTCATACTATGAAACCATTTCTTTCCAGTGAGGATCAACCAGTTTTGTCACCAGGCCCACTATATTCCAAGACATGAAATTATCAAAATTAGGGGTTGGTGAATCATTATATGCTATGGGTTCATCTGTATATAATGAAGTAAACTGATTATTGGATAGTAACGGATAGATATTGTTCATACTATGAAACCATTTCTTTCCAGTGAGGATCAACCAGTTTTGTCCCCAGGCCCGCTATATTCCAAGACATGAAATTATCAAAATTAGGGGTTGGTGAATCATTATATGCTATGGGTCCATCTGTATATAATGAAGTAAACTGATTATTGGATAGTAACGGATAGATATTGTTTTCCGAGCTGAACCTTTTTGGATTTTCATGAGGCTGAAAGTCAATAAGAAATACTTGAGTTCTATCTAATTTGTATGCATTAAGTAGTAAGTTTCTATACAAAGTTTCTGATTTTACTTCTACATTGATCTGAGTATCTAAATCATCCGTATGAACTCTCCTAACCACTCCCAGATCAGACATAGCTAGTTCTATGTCCAAGCATGTCTCAAGAAGAGTTCTAATGAAGGAAGCTAGTCTGTGACTATTAATTCCTTCAAATCTCACTATTCCAAATAAGGAAAGAAAATGTATATCTGGTATTTTATCAAAGTTCCAGTTAAGCAAAGTTAAAGTTGAAGTTATGATTTCACAAAAGGTTAGTGGACTTAATAATAAATTCATATTCCCATATGCATACATCCATATAGCTGACCAATTGACTGGGGAAGAAATTAAAATATCAAGTTATTTAAATAAGTTTGTTTAGCCCATATTTTCTTAGCTATTTCCATGTCGGATAGTAATATATAAACTGGGTGGTTAGGAACTAATTTATCTCTACAGAACAATTTTATGCTGGGCACTACCTGTGGTGATTCTGGTTCTGCTTTAAACAAGTGGCACATTAGAGAAAATAGAGTGTCACTTGTTTCTTGAGGTTTTAAAAATATATTTTCAATTTTGAAAGCTACCTCTTTCCTGTGATTGTACACGTCAGGGTTAGTGTAAAGGGGGGTTGAAGATGATTCCTCAAAAGATTCCAAGATTAAATCATTACTTTGTGGGAAATTATTACCCAAGGTATTCTGTTCCAAAGTAATAGTTGTAACAGGAGAACATTCTATTACATCCTCTTTAACCTGACTTTTGTGATTCTGATTAGTTGATTTTACTTGATTTGTATTGATAGAGTTCACATTGTTTTCTCTATCCTGCAATTTCTTTGTACTATTTTTAAGTGATTTTTTTCTTTTAATTTTTTTTATTTGCTTTTTGATATTTAACTTCCTTAACTTCATTTGTTCCCTTTTTTTTACCTTTTTTCTTTAACAGTGATTTAGAAAAATACATTGAAGAAAATGAAGGCCTTGGTGTCTTCTCAATCAAGTTGTTATTCTCTATGTTATCAATTTTATCCGAAAGGTCTCTAAGTTTGTTTACAATGAAATCAGATAATCTTTCTACATGATGTTTTAATTCATTGTAGGCCTCAAGGAAGACTATATTTGCTATAACTGGATGTGTTAATGCTTTAATAGTATATTTAGAGATTGCATCTGGGCATTGTTTAAGAAATTCAGGATCTAATTTAATTGCTTCAACTTCTTTATCCAATTTATTAAACACTTTTTCTGGAGAATCTGTCAAAATTTGTGAGTCTGTTAAATGATCCAGGTAGTGCTCTATACTATTAATATATTCTGAAGGCCTGAAGAGGCCTGTGCAAGTCAGATGTAATGATATTTCTGGTCCTTTAAAGGAACCTTTTATCAAATGAGCCATTGTTTGATCACATAAATAGTGTGCTGGGGTCTGACTGTTCAGTGTTATATCCTTATGAGATTTCTTGGACTTTAAAAAAAAAGTCCATAATTTTCCCTTGACAAAACGATTTAGTTAAGAGGGGAGTTTAATTTTTTTCTCCCATATCAATAACAAAAGCTCCATTATTAGATATAGTTGTTAAGTGTTTATTTTCATGATATACTTCGTTTACACTTTCATTGCCCTCATTAAACCCTCGGCCAGTTTGATCAATCAAGGCTGCTTGACTTAATTTATCCAATATTGGTAACCCCTGATTCGATTCCTTCTGTATACAAGAATTCTGTTTGAAGTAATCAGAATCTGACTTAGATCCAGATACATCAGATCTATAATCATAGGCAGTTTACTCTTTAATATAAAAAGGAGAGAAAGACAGTGGGGTAACTCCAGGGGATTCTTTTGGGGTAGAAGCCGTAATTACTAAGTCTTGAGTAAACACACAGCCGTTCTTCTTTACCCTCTGGTTACCATTTTGTAGTTTGAGCCCTTTGTTCTCACCCATTATATTTTTATTCACCACCTTGCCACTTTGTGTATACATAATCTAGCTGATTAGACTTCTAAATCTTAAAATTAAGATAAATTAACAATTCAAAGGACCAGTTTCTCAAAAAGAGCAAAGAGAACAATAAAATAGCTATAGTATCATTAAGTGCTTATTGAGTAGCTAATTGAAGTTTAAGCTATCTGTTTTATCTGTTTATCAGCATTTGGCACAGTCAACTATAAAATAACCTGAATCTAGAAAAGAAAAAGTTTCCACAAAAAAAAAATAAAATAGCAGATTTCTTGGTGATTTCTTTACAGTTTCCAAGTGCAGTCAATGTTACTGGCTGTAGACTGTTAGATCTTTGAGCCTTAGATAATAATTGTCAGTTCCAGAAAATCAGAGGTTCAGAAGCAAAAAAAGCAGAGTGAAGAAAGGGGTCAGTCTCCACAACTCCAACTCCACAACTCAGTCAAATATGTATAATTCAATCAGTACCAGGAATACGAAGAGACCCAGGGTGTAGACAAAGGATCCGTATGAGTGTCTTTTAAAGAATCTCTTCCCTGATAGAAGTCCAAGTAGCCCTTTTTTTTTATCCCAGTAAAAGTTTAAATGTCCAGGTTTTCTCTGCTCAAGCTTTAAGTTTTCAAAATGTAGTCCGTCTGCCACTAGAATCAACAAACAGACAAAAAAACTTTTTTTTAAATCTGGAATCTAAAAAAATAGAACACACCATTTTAAATGATTTAACAGCTAGCAGTAGCGCTAATTCACAACAGGACTAAAATGCCAGATCTAATGAGCTATTGCCAAAAAGCAGCCTAAGTTTGTGTAGATAATATGTTTTAGACAGACTATACAGATTATTCAAAAGCACCTTGTGTTCAATGTTCTTTAACTCACTTGCAGTGATATTGGGTTTCATTGTGGAGTTGTTAAAGGTATCTAAAACCTTCATAGATGCAGACTGCAATAAGCTCCAGAAAGCAGAGTTTATACGCCAAGCGCCCAAATACTTTTTCAACCGAAAACAAAGAAGTAGCATGCAAGATAAGAATTAGTAGGGCTAACAGGCGAGACGCTCACACTGCATTGGCTGACTGGTTCTGAATGATCCTGCTTTAGAAAAGTGGGTGTGCCGTTATATGCACACAGTGACGTAAAAGTGTGCAACTGTGGTGCAAAAAAATTAAAACCCCAAACGTGAGTATCTTGAACTAAATAAATTAATAATAATGTTTATAGTGTTTGTGATTTTAAGGGAATTCTCTTATAAAGACTGCAGTAAAGTGAGTTCAAAATTATGTTAAGTGGTATAAAAAATAGTAAACAGCAAATAAAAACAACTTTTTTTTTTAAGAGTTGGCTCAGAATTATACCAACCCCTTGCAGTAGATGCAAAAAAGAAAAAAAAGCTCCCAGTTCAAGATAAACTGTGTTAAAAAAGATTTCTTAGAGTAACTCTAAAATGAAAAGGGAACTCTGCACTCAGAGGAACTCCGTTGGTTTGATACGAACCAGAACTCTATAAAAATGTTTGAAACAGAAATCACTAAGCACACTTAGATGAGCGCATAAATTGAGCAGCAGGTATATAAATTGTAAAAGAAAGACTCTCCTTTTCCACTTTTTCACTAATTCTTCTTTCTTTTCTTGCTCATCCATCATCCACCATTTGCCGTCTACCCCCCCCGAATGGTATTTGGAGTCCAGTCATCAGGCAGAGCTTTTCTCCACCAAAACATTCCTAGGTCTGGTGACTGCAAAACAAAAAAGGCAAACAAGGGAGATTGGTGGTGGCCACACAAGTCTGTCCAGAGAGATTTGCTCACTTTGTAAGGAATAAGGCACCAGTGGCATACATTTTAGAAATGAGTAGTGTGCATTGAGTAAATCCTGCTACAGCAGCTCCATTCAGCAGCAGCTCAGCATGCAGCAGCCATTCACCATCAGAGTCCATTCAGAATGGCACATATCTGGAGTGAAAATATTAAAAACTCTCAAAGTTATGAGCCTGCATGGAAACTGCACAATGCAAGCTCGTAACAATAATTTTTGTGGAATTATTTTCACTAAATTTGCAACATAGGCTTTTTGGGAGCTCTCCTCATCAACAGTGACACCGTCATTTTGTTAATTGGTCCCAAAAGGTGATTCCACGCAGTAACTGGAAAATCACCTTTTGGAACCGAATAATGACCTGACAGTGACTGAATTCATGAGGTGGGGTCCCAAAAACCCCATGTTGAAAATTTGGTGCCAAAAGTCACAAAACTGGCTGAGATATCCACCTAAGTTGAAACTTTTTACTGTATGCCATTATATAGCTTACCTGCAGTTCTTCAGTTCACGGTTGGCTTTGAAGAGTGCAGACGTGTTCTTGCGCCAATGAAAATCATTGCACCAGGCTCTGGAGGTTAATTATGGGGTGGGGGTGGGGAGGCAGGTGCACAGTGGGTGGGTGGGTGCAGGTTGGAGGAGGGTCACCACAGACAACAAGGGATCATTTTCTTGTTTACAGGTTAAACAAAATAATAAAACTGTTGCAGAAGGGTTTTCTTTTTTACAGGGACATCTGGCATGCTGGGGTGGGCTCCCAGCATTCCACCTAGGTGTTTTGTGAGGGGGGAACTGGAGCCGATGGGGATTGGGCACCCCATCGGCAAAGAAAAAAGGGTCTTTGTTTGGGGGGCATGATGCTGAGGGGGACTGGGCTTCCCCCTCAGCAGACAAATTATTGGATGGGGGACCAATATGCTGATGGGGATTGGGCTCCCCCATCAGCAAATCAACTAGGAAGTGGGCATGCTGATGAGGGCTGGGCACCCCAGATGTCAGCTTTTTGGGGACTAGAGGCAGATGCCAAAGTGACAGTCGATGCCAGGTTTATTGAAATGATACACCAGGCAAGGCACTTTCTGCAATGAGGTGGTTGTCCCTCATTGCAGCGGCAAAATTCTTTCAAGTTGGTGGCATGCTTTTGCACTGCTGTCATAGACAGCATGCTCATTTATTGTTGCCACAGAGACAAGTCCCACAAAGCAGTGGGGGCATTGGCTACAACATGACAGCACCTCCACAAACTGCTACTCCAGCAAGCTGTCACATGTTTCTTGTGCATGCACACAGGCAAACATAAAAAGCACACCTTAAATACAACATGGCATGATGAGTCTCAGCAGTGCTGTAACTACCAGAGGCTGGCAGCTCTACTGAGAACTTATTTTTTTGGTCTGCTGCCAAGTGTGTAAAATGAATAACACTGCAGGAACATGTGTGTGTGTGTGTGTGTGTGTGTGTGTGTGTGTCTGTCTGTCTGTAGTGCACTTGTGCACTCATGACCTTGGATTTATAAGCTGAGAGACACTGTATTTATATGAATTTTACTCCCTCTGTTAACAGAACCTCTTTGGTTATGGCATACATTAATTTGCCCCTATGTTCAAATCAAACTTATGTGGCTGAACTCCATCTTACAGTCTCTTTCCTTAATCAGACATGACAGCTAGTGCAGCCTACTCAGATAAGATATTCTCAGAATCCATAAGGTAGGGCTACCATTTATCAGCTGTTTGCTATCCTGAAAGCATTTTGTTTCTAACAAAGGTTGCTCATAAACTGATGCTGTTTTGGTTCATTTGACTTCAGCAGTCTAGGGCTGTACTAATGGCTTTCAGGGATTTAAAGCCACATATTCAAATAAAAACATGCATTTGTCAATACTGAATGTTGTCTTGCTGGCATTGGAATTGGTAGTTAAGGAGTTAGAGAGATGCATAATGGGAATGGCAGTGAAGTATGGAACTGGCACCAACCCCACCCCCACACAGCAGAGACTGACAGGCATTGAGTCATTGGCCATAACGCTCATGCCATTTCACCTCATTCTACCCTGCAGACACTGACAAATGTTGTGGTGTGCCTTAGGCTCTTCAGGCCTTACACTCACCCCATTTCATAAGGAAATATGCTGAAATGGGTGCTGTATAGGAGTTTGGGGCTGAAGAGCCCAAGGTGCACCTCAATGCCTGTCACTGGCTGCAAGGTGGGGGTGGGCATGGACTGGTGTGTGCATTACAGCCAACAATCCAAAGTCACACCCCTGACTCCTGTCAGTCTCTACAGGGTGGGGGGTTGTGGTTGGAAAGCCTAATGCCCCAGGTGTTTGTTGGTGTTTTCACTCCAAATTTTTAACATGGGCTTTTTGTGACCCCACCTCATGAACAGTGGCACTATCAGTTCATCAGTTCATTAGCTGAAAGGTGATTTTGCACAGCACCTGCACCATTTGGCAATACAGGAGTGGAAAAACATTTTGGGCAGGATGCAAAAAATGATAACTGCACTGTGTATGAGGAGGTGTAAAAAATTAGTATTAAAAAATCTAGAGTGAAAATATGAAAAATTGGTGAAGTCACGAGCATGCATATAAACTGTGCAATGCATGTCCATAACACAGTTATTTTAGGGATTTTCTTAACCAAATTTTCAACATAGGTATTTTGTAACCTCAGCTCATGAACAGCAGCACTGTGATTTTGTTAATGTGTCCTGAACATTGATTTCCCACAGCGATTGTGCCATTGTGCACCAAGTGTGAGAAAACACATTTTGGGCAGCATGTGAAAAATGTCAGCTGTACTGTTCATAAGAAGGTGTAAAAAAATGGCAATGTTGAAAATCTGGAATGAAAATATTAAATATTGGCAAAGTTACAATTGTGCATGTAAACTGCACAACACAAACTAGTAACAGTAATTTTTTGGACTTTTTTCACCAAATTTGCAACACAGGCTTTTTGGGAGAACAGTTTATGAACACTAGCCCTGTTGTTTCATTAACCAGTCCCAAAAGGTGATTCCATGCAGTTACCACAACATGACCTTTCAGGACTGAATAATGAAATGACAGTGACTGTGTTCCTGAGGAGGGGTACCAAGAACCCCATGTTGAAAATTTGGGACTAAAACTCCCCAAAATGGCTGAGATATTCACCTAAATTGAACCCCCCCCCCACACACACACACATTGATATTCACTATAGGATTTACTGTCATTTCTTCAGATTGTGGTCAGTGTTTGAAGAGTCCAGACATGTTCCTGGTCCACTGAAGATCATTGCTCCTGACTTCTGCAGTTAAGTATGGATGGGGTTTGCAGAGAAATGGGGTGTGCAGAGGGAAGATGTGGGTTGGGTGAGGGGGAGCTCTATCAACAAAGGGCTGTTTTCTTGTTTTTCAGGTTAAATAAAAAAATACATTGTGAGTCCATTTATTTTGACAGAGAAACCTGGATGTTGACACACTGGGGTGGGCTCCCAGTGTGCCACACTAATGGGGATATCAATGTCAACCCAGGGATTGAATACCAATGAGGTTGGAAGATATGTGTGTGTGTGGGGGGGTGCATCTAAAATTGGGAGTGAGCATGCCAGTGTCAGAAACACAAAAGGAGGGTTTGGCACACTGAGTGGGCTCCCAGTGTGCCACATTAAAGGATGTTTGGGGAGGGTCATTAAGCATCCTGATGTTGAAAGCAGAAGTCACTGGATAGTTTAATAACTTCAGTGTCTGAAAGAGCAGGTCTGTAACAGGAACAGAAAGGAAGATTCTGAAAAACAATTTAGCTTCTTCTGTTCAGAGTGGTATTGTACCTAATAAAGGGGCTGGTGCCCCCAAAAAAACATATGTTCTATACCACCTGTTTGTGAGATGTATGTTTGTCCAATAGAAGATATTAAATTACCAAGCCTCATGATTTCCAAGGACCTATTCTTTACAATCTCTCTCTCTTTACTGCAAGAATATATGCAAGATTTCCTGAATCTGAGTTTAATAAAAGGCAAAACAGATCACACTTTTCATCAGTGTTTCTATTATCTGACAGGCAGGAGGAATGCACTTCATTTTCAGATTTTTAGAACCATCTGAATCGTGTTCAAACCCACAGAACTACTTAAGAAATCAGAAAAAAAGAGACATTTTCTTCCAAAAATACATGTTTTAGACTTGATGGACATCTTAAAAAGAATGTATACAGGGCATGCAACAGACCTGAGGAATATCACGTTTTTTAATGTCAGCTCTGATCTGTTCAGTCTTATTTTTTCCCTGGCTCAGTTTATAATATCAATGAAAAGAAAAAAAACAAATACAGCCATTTGCTTCTACAAGTAGTTGTTAATTGCAGTTGGTATCCTTTAACATGTGCAAGGCAGCTCCACCCACAACTTCCCTAACACAGAAAAAAGGCATCAGTGCTCACTGATGTGTTCAAACATCCTGCTTTCTAGTGTCCCTGATAAAATAAAAGAAAATACAGTTGAGATTTTTTTTGTCATCTATGATCAGAATAGCTTTTAAAATCATCGATTGTTTTCTTGTTCAATGTTTTCTTCTCTCCTTTTACTTATAGTACAAAATGAGCCATAGCTATTTCTTCCAACAAAACATGAAAGAAAACCTTATGATATATATACAAAACACGAAAGAAAACCTTATGATATATGTATCACTGTTTTGCAAAATGTATCCCTTACATTTTTTTCTTATTTGCAAGACAGCATATATTTATCCTAACAAATCCATCCTACTGCCACATTCAAAACACTATCCCTTACCTACTTGACACATATAAACTTGATTATATTAAAAACAAAGTTCTAGGCACTTAACCTGGGCAGACTAGATGGGCCAAGTGGTCCTTATCTGCCATGAAATTCTATGTTTCTATGTAACCATTGTTCATTCCCTAGTCCCATTTACAACACTGCTACAGCTACATATGTTACATAATTCTCAAATGTAAAGGAACACATACACTTTATCATCAAAGGACTGTGTTTACCAAGTACTGTGCCCATGATTAAAATAATTTGAACCCCGTCCCAAAAAAATGTGCCCTCACATGAAACTGCATGTTTAACTGTAAAGGCATCTAAAAATGTATTTCTAAATGCAAAACTAACACCAATCCTTTCAAAGTTTTGAAACTTCTATCCCTGCAGTGCTGTTACACTCTAGTGTATCTAAACTGCACCAACACATACTTTCTGGTATGTGTGTTGCTGATTTGTTACACTCACAAACATATTGATACACCTAAACACTGTATCATTTTTCTGCACAGTTGATCACAGATACTGTGCAAAAAATGCATGTGCTCATTGTGGGTGCAATATAGCAGATGGTGGATAAACTATGCTGCCTTTTGGTAAATAATGCTGATGTACAGTGAGCAAAAGGGGAAAAAATAAGTGGAGACAAAAAAAGAGGAACAAATGGCAAATGATGCAAACCATAACTCTGATCCTTATATTCGGAGATTCCATATTACATAGCTGCTTACTCTTCAAAGAAAACTTTGAAATACATACTGTAACATTTATATTAATTTCAACTTCCATTCCATATATATTATTTAGATTTAACCTCAACATTCTTTATTCATACCACATTTGTATATATACACGATCTTTACACCATGTAGTTCATTTGGCTCTATACCTTACTCCCCACCTCCCCTTATAATCCTCTGTTGAAACATCATGGTCTGTTATCATGGGAGTAACTGTCCTGTCACAAGCAGGCCCTTATGACTTCAGGGGAGAAACCAAATTTATCAAGACTGGATTTCTGAATTACAACCTGTCATTTACAGTACCTAACTAAATAACAGTTTACTGGCTACAAACTATGCTATAGACATGACAATAACAACATTTCTGTTGTTCATGGAAAATATCAATATAATAGACTCTTCATACAGGATTTGTCATCTCCTGTCTGCATATATCTGACAAAGGAAAAGGCACCTGCATAATCCTTTTTTTTCTATTTTATTTTTGTGCCCAAGTCACCTTTACTGTTAGAGCCAAATATTGTCTTGTTTAGAGTTTAAAAAAATGCTGATATTTATGTGTGTGTGTGGGGGGGAGGGGATGCCTAGATTGTGGATGCACCAGAAATATCAGGCTGGAGGGCTACTCCCTGTGAGCCAAAAATTGCACTTAAAGAATGAGAAATATACAATGCAACTTGTGGCAAGGCTGATGACTAATATTATAGGGATAAGGAAGTGAAGACAGTTTATGTAAGGCAGTAAACATTTTTTTTTCCAAATTGTTTAACCGGGAGTAGCACAGTAAGCTGGAAGCTTGTTTACAGGTGTGACCTGGGAGTACAGGGAAGTTAAGTGACTTTCTTAGGGTCACACAGTATGCAAGTGGGAGCTGTGGGAGTTAAACTCAGGTTTCCCAATTTGTAGCTCAGAGCCTTAAATCACTGGGCTATACTGCCTCCCTATTGGCTTCAGTGTTTCACTACTGCAAATCAGAATTTATTACTGCAACAAGGAAATTGTACAACTAACTAAAAAGACAAACTATATATATATATATATATATATATATGTATATATATATATATTATGGTAAACAAATATTGTTCATCCCAAAAGCTGAATTTTAAGCTTTATACTTTTAATATTTAAATGTTTAAGAAAAACCTGTGGCTCTTTCAACTTGTATCAAAACGCTGTGTCTGTTGTTTTCCTTTGGTGCTGTAATTTCAATACACAGTTTCATGCACTCTTTAATTGATCTTTCCTTCTGAGGCCCCAGGTGGTTCTGATGATCATTTGTTCCAAGGGTTTTTTAAGGTCATTTGAAAGCATTAAGTATCTTCTGTTCTCCTAGTGCTTAATAAAATGCAGGGGCTCCACAACTCTATCACTCCACAGACCTGTTCTTTTGTTTGGTCCAGGTCCCAAACTAGTGTGCTTGGTGCTTCAGTCCATCCAAAGGGCTTGGCTTTATGCTTTTAGTATTATTTAAAATGTTTAAGAAAAGCCTGTGGCTCTTTCAACTTGAGTCAGAGCACTGTGTGTGTTTTCCTCACGTGCTCTAATTTCAGGATGCAGTTTCAGGCACTCCATAATTTCTTTTTCTTTCCTTCTAAACCTTAAGCTCTGATGCCCCAGGCAGCTCTGATGGTCAGTTGTTCCAACATGATAGATCCACCTCAGGACCCTCCCACATGAACCAAAAAGAAAGGTGGTGGTGGTGGATCTTTAGGAGCTGATCAGGTGGAGGTGGGGGTGGATCTTACCAAAAAGAAAAACTAAAGCTGCCTCCCACTACTGAGGTTCCAGTTCTTGTACCTGCCAATTAAAAAAGAAAATAGTGCCCTGCAACCATTGACTAACATGAAAGTGTATTTATTTGAGGGTGGAGAGCATTTCTTAGAGGAGGGTAAGGTGGAGGAGACTATTTATGCCGTCAGCCAGTTCCACGGACAGAAAACATAACATCAGCCCTTTTGTACATGCAAAATGTCTGCAAGGCTCCACTCACTTCAGCCATAAAAAAGGAAGGCAGTCTTTTCATCTATTTCTCAAGGTTCAGGAGTCTCTTTCATTCAAGATACCAGACTACATACCATACCTGAACTATCACAGGCACAGAAAGCTTAGTATGTTGGTCCTTCTTATGGTCCATAGGCCTTGAAACATGCTCAGGAGTAGGAATCTTATTCCATAACATACATATACAAGTCATTAAACTTGTAGATCTAGTCCCTGGATGAGCATTTATTCTGGATACAAAAATAATCAATAGCCTATTCAGATTCATTAACATGTATGCTGCACAAACTAAGACAGAAAGAATAAAGTTATTTCACTCCATCCAGCCCTATCTTTTCTCTGCATAAAATATTATTCTAGGGGACAATTTTAATTGTGTACTGTTTTTGTCAGACAGAGAGAAATAAACAAAAAACAAGAAAATCTACTGTGATATATCCTGTCTGAATAAAGTCATAAAACTTTGAATTTAAAGCATGCTTCCTATTCAGCACTTGAAAAATCAGTACCAATCTTTCACAAGGGGAATTTAGCCACAAGAATAGACTCATTTTTTATAACTACAACTTTAAATACTCAGTCCACCAAAGTTTCTGCAGTAGAATTTCCAGACCACAACATTATTCAATTGCAAATAGGCAATGTACTGTAACTACACCCATTAATGGACCAGTTATATGGAAACTTAACTCTCCCCTTCTAGCCCAATTAGATTATCAATCACAAAAATCTGTGTAACACCTTCAGTCTTGTCCAAATTATCACAGAAACAATGTGTCCAAACAAAAAAACTCCCAACAAAAGCTCCTTGTTAGACCTTATACTAGTAAATAAACCTCATTTATCCTCTCACTCAGGTGTCTTTTTCACCAACTTTAGTGACCATTGCTTCATCACTTGTGTAAGGTCTGCACCCAAACAAATCTTTAAGTCTAGGTACATCTTTATAAGATGTTTACAAAACATTGATCCTCTGGTCTTCCTCTCACACTTGCAGAACTCCTTGCTCTGGCAGGTCTTCTACCTGGCTAAGGCGGTTGAGAAGGCATATGAGACTTTTCAAAATACTGTCATTGGGGCACTAGGCAAACATGCACCCTGGTCAGAATCTGCACTAAGAAGAAATTGTTTCCCTGGTTTACTGCCAAATTAAAATCTACACCGCATAGCAGGGACAAACTCTGGAAAAAGGCACAGAAAACAAAGCTTCCTTCTGATTGGTCTGCCTTCAGGACAGCCAGGAACCTTTGCATGAAGCTTATCAGAACTGGAAAGGCTAATCACTACCTCACAACATTGGACTCCTCCACCACTTGCCCTGCCAAGTTCTGAAAAACCCTTAAAGGTATTGAAGGGCATGCATTTTCTAGTTCCCTCCCCACAAAAATCTCGCATGATGGTGCCTCCATTACTGACAAAGCCAGGATTCTAGACCTCCTAAATAATCACTTTGCCACTGCAGGGGTGGCCTTTGATTCATCACCTGCCAATAACCTCCGAACCCAGCTCTCAGCCCAGGCCCCAACAAACCCTGTCCCTATCTGTCGTGCTCCAGTCATGGTTTTCTCCTTTCAGCCTGTTACACTTAAAGAAGCGGAGAACCTGCTCCCACAGTTGGATACTGAAAAGAGCACAGGAGTGGATCTCATTGGACCATGTTTTTTAAAGCTTAGTCACCATGTCTTGGCAGTACCAATCACTCACCTCTTTAATTTGTCCATTGGATTGGTTGAACTCCTGTCAGTCTGGAAGACTGCTCAAGTCATATCTCTTTTCAAATCAGGAGACCCATGCAACCTCAATAATTACAGGCCTATTTCTTTACTTCCCATCCTTTCTAAATTGCTAGAGAAAATAATTAATATACAAATCAGGAATTACCTAGACTCTTCCAACCTGCTTAATCCTGTACAATCAGGCTTCAGGCCATGCCATAGTACAATTTCAGCACTCACAAAGGTAACAAATGGCTGACAGAGAGCACTTGATGTGAAGAACTATGTGTGTGCAGTCTTTCTTGATTTAAGTGAGGCATTCGACATCATGGACCATGACCTGCTTCTGGGCACCCTTTGTAACATTGGATTGGCTTCTTTATCCTTAAAATGGTTCTTTTGTTACCTTACTGGTTGTATGCAGCAAGTCAAAGCAGTTGGAGATCTTTCTCCGCTGAAACCAATAATCAGAGGAGTGCTGCAGGGCTCCATATTGGGACTGTTGCTATTCACACTTTACATTAACAACATTGAATCTGGAATTAAATCATCCGATATTCATCTATTCGCAGATGACATGGTCCTCTATACCACCAAGCCTACCCCTGAGAGTGCCTGCACAGACCTTCAATCAGACTTTAATCTACTACAACAAAACCTACTTAACCAAAAACTACTTTTAAATGCCAAATAAACTAAGGCCATGCTCTTATCACCTATCAATACTGCCTCAAATCCCTCCAAGCTTGGCCAAGTGCCACCTATTAACATGCTACTAGGTGAATCATTGGATTATGTAGCTCAATTCAAATATTTAGGGATGTGGATTGACAATAGACTTTCCTTCATTGAGCATGTAGAGGATCGCTAAAAAAAAATTAGGCAAAGGCTTGGTCTGTTTTATAGAATTAAACATTTGCTTACCCAAGAGGCTAGGAAGAGGCTGGTACAAACCACTTTATTAGCACTCCTGGACTATGCTGACTTTCTCTATGGTCAAGTTCCAGGGTCAGTGCTAGCAAAGTTTGATATTTTGTACCACAGAACTCTATAATTCATCTCTGGTGCAGCCTATACCATGCATCATTTTGCACTTTATTCCCTAGTGGGTTGGTCATCCCTTAAGTTCAGGAGACAAAGGAATGCTACTCTTTGGGCCTACAGAGCAATTATTAAGAAGCTACCCCATTATATCTCTGATTGTTTGCTTGCCCTTCCATACTTTAGGTACTTATGCACTGAGAAGTTATTCTTGTATCTCATTATTTGTACCTAATGTCAAATCCGGCCTTGGTAGAGCTTCCATCAGTTATGGCTACCCCAGCTATGGAATAAGCTCCAAAAAACCTTAAAACTGGATAGCCCAATTAATCTAGCTGAGTTCAAAATGCTTTATGCAGGATCCTTCACTGAGCTCTGTAAGTGTTTTACCTAACGTGCTTCATGACACCCAAATCTGCTATGTATTCTGCAGGAGCACCCCTAGCGCTCCTCCCCCTCTTACCCTTCATCCTGCCTCTTCCCCTTCCCCTATGTTTCCCATACTATTCAACTATCTAATCCCAGTGATTCTCAATGCTTGCCTACATTGTACATATCCTGTAATTTGTTGTCATTATACAAGAGCTTATACTGTATATATTTCTGTAAGTTGGTGTCTTCTGAGTTGTTTTATCACCTACTGCTGTTGTCATACTGTTCCTCTTATTCTGCTGTACTGACAATGTGTTCCTGTTATACTGCTGTACCAACAATGTGTATTCACCCAGGTCCACCTTGTAAATGAGCTTGCTTAAAGGTGTTCCACCTGGTAAAATAAAGATTGATTGATTGATAGATATATCCCAAAATATTCAATATTTTTTAACTGCCAGAAAATTGGTATTTATCATATATGAGGACCCTATTCTCTGGTGGTAAGATACTAATCAGGACTTAGAATTTCTATTACAGTCATTTAGTAAAACTCACAGAAATATTGCATATTTTGAATATCTACAAAATAGACAACAGTTACAAAAATTAATGACTTTGTCCCAATATACAGGACATAACTATACCAATCAGATAAGTAATATCAAACAAAACATGATGATATTCCATCAACAGTAAGCCAAAGGACTAAAACAGCAACAGTAATTCATTACACAGGGAAAAAAGGGAAAATGTGTCATTATGACAGCTGCAAAAAAAGAATAAGTAAAAGACACATACAAGGTCTGACAGATCAACACAATATTTTAAGAACAAACACTAACGATATCCTAGATATCACCACTAAATACACTACATGCCAATTGCAGGACAGTCAAACAGATTTTACTAAAATCTCATAGTTTGTTGACAGTTTTCCAATCCCTCGATACCCATCAGAGGAAGTAACTATACCGACTGAAGATATCCAACCCACAGAAGTGGAATCAGTTATGTCATCACTTAAATCTGATTAAGTCCCAGGTAGTGATGACCTTATTGGAGAGCTTTATAAATTATTTGGCAAAAATTTAGCCAAAGAATTAGCTACAGTATTTATTAAACTTCTCAATACACATAATATGCCATTACATACTGTATGTCAGAAGGTATGTTGACATACCTATACAAGAAAGGGGAGAAAACAGACATAAATAAATGGAGACCAATAAGTCTGCTGAACACAGACTTTAAGATTTTAACCAAAATATTAAACTCTGGGTTATTACAGGTAGCACAGTATTTAATTACATCAGCCCAGTCCTGCTCCTTACCTGACAGAACTATCACAGATGGCTCTACGATGCCTCATTGATAACACTTTCATCAACCAGCATCACAGCAACAGGATATATGTCAACGGCAAGTTGTGGCTGACATAAATCCTGATTGTCTCCCGGTCCATTTTTACATCAGGGAGCTTCACCCACTGAACCCCCCCAAGCAGGGGGCTCAGCCCCTGCACTCCCTGTACTATAAATTATCAACTCTGAGTCAGAGTTGATTCTGGGAGAGGGTGCAGGACTGAGAGACAGTGTGCCCCTGTCTCAGGCACACCAACAAAGTGACCTGTTGTTGAACTGTCAATTTTGTCGACAGGACTGTAGGTCACTGTGTTGGTGTTGCTTGTTTTTTAAAGTAACAAACAACTTCATACAATTTGCTAATGCCAGACATCAAATATATAATCCAACAGTACATTCAATGTTACAGTGTAATTAAGTCTGGACAATCTTATTTGCAGATACTGGGGTGTCCCAACATATAATGTCCAAAATATTGTCCAACAAAAGCTGTACCCTTCACAGCTATGGGTGGTTGAATCCTGAAGAAAAAGTCCATTCTATAATGATGCACAACAAATCAGTGTTGATATGACCCCCCATAACAAGGTATTCCAACATGTTGCTAGAGTTCAAGAAAAACTCCCCCCTTCCCAGAGAAAAAGTGAAAAAAAATTATATAGGTGGAAGTAAACAGTATACCTTCTGATTGATCTACTTTTATCAGTGCTAACTATATCAACAAGTTAACATTATTAAATTGAGTTAACTATATTAAATCTCAAGCTTTGTTTAAACTACATTAGTTCCCACTCCCTTGTGATAGTAGCTAACCATGCTATTCCAACATAAATTTGGTCTCTTAGTATCTAAAAATAATAGCTACATCTATCTAGTACATTCACAATCATTTTAATGCAGTATAACAAATAAGCACTGATCTGCTTAGGTAGATAGCAATAACTGAAAATTGCAAACCAAATGTTCAAAGTTCAGGTGGCTTCATCTGACTCTGACGACTCCTGGGCTCCCGATCACTCAGACTCTTTGAAAACAGCTGCTGCCTTCCTCTTGGCATCTTCAGGATCTGTGTATTGAAATGTTTTACCTCCATATTGAATTCTTAGTTGAGCTGGCACAAGTAATGAATGTGCAACCCCTAGACTTCTCAATTTAGCTCATATGCCATCAAATTTCTTTCTCCTGGACCTGGTGAGAAATTGCAAGTCAGGAAATAAGTGTACTGTGCTGCCTTGATAGTTGAATGAATCCACCTCCCTCGCTGCCTGTAGGATGCAGTCCCTTATAGCTGGATTGGTAGTAACCAGCAATGCAATCCTGGGTAAATTAACGGTATTTGTCACAGAATGGAATGAAATGTGATAGGCCTTCAAGAAACAATCAGCAACGTTGGGTATGTCAAGATATAATGCTTCTGGTAGCCACCCTCGAAAAAAGCCTAAGAGATTCTCCCCTACCTAATATTCCAGCAGGCCCACCATTTGCACATTTGTGGCTCTCTGGGCTTTTCCAATGCCTCCAAATGGTACTGCATTTTGTTATTTTCTTGAAGAGCTTTTGTTGAGGTAGAAAGAACTTTATTTGCAGCAGATTCTGCTGTCATGGCTGTTTTAACAGTCACCTCACTTTTTGCATCCTGCTCTGCAAATCTGGATGGGACAGATTCCACCTTCGTGTCTATGGCCTTCATGGATAGCTGTAAGGCCTTCCATGGTGGTTCAGAGTCTGCACTGGAGTGTGCTGGCACAGCTGTCGATGATAATGTCTCTTGTGATTGAATTTTCCAGCCATTGCCTGAGCTATCTTTGTCCACCTTATGGTCAAATTTTATATCGGACTGTTCAGCTTGACCTCAAGAACACCCTCCAATCGTGGAATTATTACTATCTCTCTTAAAATCAGTATTTTATCTGCGTTTTCTCCATTTGGCATATAGTTCCATCTAAACAGACCTTATCAGAAGGCCTGCTCCACAGCGCCCCCAAGATATTTTTTTTAAAGAGAGCATTCTGACCAATTTAATGGATTTGTGTTATCACTAGATCAAAGAAAGGCCTTCAACTTGGTTAATCATAACTACTGTACCTATGGTATGTTCTGGAGAATTATGGTCTCCCTCAGAAATTTGTTAAATGGTTATAGAATCTGTATAGAACTGCTACCTGTTGTGAATGGCTGGAAAGGACTAATGATTCAGGCCAAAAGAGGCATCAGACAGGGATGCCTCCTAAGCTCCCTACTATATTTTTTCTGTATTGATCCCATTTTGTGGGCCTTAAACTCTTCCCCCTTTCTGAATCCCTTACAGAATGAGGAAGGTATTAAACCTCACAAAACCATTGCATACACAGATGACATATGTATTTTAGTACAAAATAAGATCTCAGAAGAGGAAGCACTACATATTTATTTATTTATTCATTTAAGAGATTTACCAGGAAGGCATACTGAGCAGAGTACTGCTCGATTCCAGATGCACCTGGAGTAAGGGGTTACAGGAGTGCAGTACAAAAATACAAAAATCAGTACATACAAAATCAGCAGGTAACAACAGTGGCCCATAATTCAGCATATGAGTAATTAGCAGCTAGCAACAAATGGACCAGAAGGGTGGGTGCAGAAGCTGAGATGCATATGGTAGGTACCACAAAAAGGATGAGGAGTATGACAGGCAATGTTGTACTAGCATGGAAAATTTCTCAATTACATCGTGTGGATTAGAAATACAATACTATTTGGGTAGGCAAGCGTATCAACAGCAGCAGTTGAGAGAAGTCAGTGGCAAAAAGGTGCTGAGTAGAGAATGGGTCAGAAGCTGATAAGAGACATGCAGGGAATTTAGTGATGGGGAAAGCATGTGCAATTGGTAGCAAAATGCTCTTTGAGGAGGGCATTTAGTTGGGGAGTACTAGTAATGAGTCTGATGTCGGTATATATGTCAGACATAGGAATCCTTTTCAGGAGCCTCACTAAACATGGACAAATATACGGGAAGACAGCTGGGACATACCTACCCAACTGAACCTGAGGTAGAAGGTATACACATCTCTGACAACCCAATCACTATCCTAGGCATTAAATATGGTTTGGAACATTTGGATATCCTAAATTGGGTACCAAAGCTAGCACAAGGGAAAGCCCTGGTAGCCCAGTGGAACAACTGGCAGAATGACAAAATGAAATGGATTTTTCTCATTTAAACTGATTGATACTCCTATTCCTATATATTTGTTACATATTTCTTCCCCTGAAATCCATGGAAAAAACATTGAATATTTTTTTTCAGGCAGTATGGGGAAGCTGACTGAATCCAATTAAAAGAAACATACTGTTCCTTCCTATATGAAATGGTGGCTTGAACATGGTGAACTCAACTGTTTTCTTTTATAGTATTTTCTTTTTAACTAATTTAAAACCACTATTAATTTACACTGGGAAAATATGGAGTAATCTAATATTTCATACTTGTCAAGCTTGGTTCAGCTGATGGGACACAGGTACCCTTAGCGTTCTAGGCAGACCAGTATTAATCCCCTCCTACATCAGTGAAATGTTTTTGTAGCTAAAAGTATGGAATATCACCAGTCAAATGATTTTAACATACCATAGAACAACTTTGAATAATCACATCATTGATACTAACTATACTGAACCTATTACTTTTTCTCTCATGCCCCCCACTTACATACCCTATGTAATAGATCTTCTAAACAATACTAGAATACCCCTCAAAATGTGGGATATCCTCTGGATTAGTTGTCATGGAAAACTCAATATCAAAGCCAATCAGAAACACAAACAAGTAGAAGTAAGAATGTACAGCAGAATTTCATGAGATCAACAATTAGAAACCACAGACCACCTGCTTTTTTCATGTAGTTATATTTCTGATTTTTGGAAATGTATAGCTGGCAAGCGGTCTGAGCCAAGCCTGACCTTAGTTGACTACACTATATTACTATATGGTTACTATCCAGGAATCTGGAAGAAATGGTATAAGAGTACACTTCACATTGTTTTTACTGTATTTAAATATGTTTGGAACACAAGATGTCCATATACCCTGCAACAGAAACACATTTTGCATATTGAATTATTGTCAAAGATTACTAAAAAGCTACAGATCATTTATTATGCTGAAGCAAAGCAAGTAAATAGGATTTTTTTAAAACAAAGCATGCAGGAATATGCCTTGAATTACAAATTCAGATGTGCCAATGACTTAATAATGTTGATTTCTTATATTTTACTTTGTACAATTGTGTTCCATAAATAAGAACTAATGATCCCTTTTCCCTCAAGAAATTTTTCTCCATTTGTTCACCTTCATTTGTAACCAGATTGGTTTATAATTGTTTTTATTTGTGAATCATTCGTGATCATTTTGCATGATTTATTTTCCTTTCAATAAATTCCCCTACTCTTTGGTTGGAGTTGCTATGTGTTTCCAGCTGTGGAGGTGGAGGTTGAGGATGAAGTGATGGCAGTCTGAATGGAGGAATCTGCTTCACTCCCCTCCTGGGGCTCTGAGAAAGCCATGGACATCAGAGTCGTTGATGCTTCAGCACATGGAACGTATTGAGCAGCTACTTACAATTTTGTGCCTGTTACTGAATGTAGGGTTATCCCAGAGTCAATGGAAGAAGCCTTTCAGAGAAAAAAGTATACCTGCTAAGCCTGCTGGCTGATGAAGAAAAAATGCTTCCTGAATTGAAAAATAGAATGCTATCTGAGGTACCTGAAGAAATGGTTCCTACTGCAGCACAAGCTACTTCTGCCCAGAACATTATGGTGATTGCCGAGAACACCGTTCAAGGTACTGTGATGACTTTTTTTACTGAAGTCCTGCCAGTTTTTGGTAACGTTGCTCCCCAACTCAACAATCTGAAGTTTACCAATTGCATCAGTTGGTGAGCTTTCCTCAGCTGAGATGGTTCAAATGGGACTGCTGATTGGTGAAAAGTTGGAATTTAGACACACAATACAGTGCGCTCTTAAGGATTTGACACAAACTAAAGTACAGGTCACAGCAGTTACTGCTTTGTCCTCTACACATCCAGACATGGTATCCTCACAGCCTTTGCCTGTACAATTATATACTGAAGCTAGTTCTAGCACTAGGAGCCAGGCAACTAGTTAATACTCGGCCTTACCTACTGATACCTATGCTGCACATGAATCTTTCCTTGCTCAGCCTAATTTTGAAAATTATCTTGCTGAATCTGGTCTGACAATTGAAGAAGCACTTAGGCAAGCAGGTTGGGAAAAAGCAGGTGAACAGAAGCTTGGCTCACCTTTGGTGGGCAGGTATCCAATGGACCAGCCTCATCTGCCTGTCCCTCTCTGGCAGGGTTGTGCAATGCCAGATCAATTAGAAGCATGTCAGCTATTATAGCTGATCTGGTTTCTACAGTTGACCTGGCTTGCATCATTGGCTTGCATCACTGAGACCTGGCTGGATGAAAATGTATTGTAATCGGCGGTTCCTTCCAGGTTCTCAGTGATCTACTTCCTAAGAAAGGATCATATTGGTGGGGGTGTAGTGATTTGTTTTAAGTCAGATTTGAACTTCTCAGCCATCCCAGTGGGAACAGAAAGGTCGTTTGAATGTGTTGCTGTTCAAGGAGTTGTAGGTTCAGGTTGCAGAATCCTTCTCATTTATTGTCTCCTGGGACATGAGACGGGATTACCGTAGGAAGTCAAGGACTTCATCATCAGACTGGTGTTGGAGTTGCCCATGTGGATAATTTTGGGTGACTTCAATGCTTGAATCGATGATGGACTCTCACTGCTTAGACAAGACTTCCTCCGATTAATGCAATCATTGGGCCTGACACAGGTGGTTACCTCTGCAATCCATGTACACAGCCACTCCCTGGACCTTGTCTTCTCACTGGGACTGGAGCTACTGACCTCATAGTGGAACCAGTTGTTTGGTCAGACCGCTATACTGTGAAGTTCTTAACTGAAGCCCCCCCCCGATAGACCCTCCACACGGAGATGGTCCAGTCCCACCCTTTGAGGGGTTTGACCCCAGAGGGTCTTATGGCAGCGCTGGATCTATCAAGTGTGATGAGTGCTTGCGAGGAGTGAGGGGAGTTGGTGTCGACCTGTAGCAGGGCCATCACTGACACCCTTGACTCCATCATACCAGCCCATATTTGGATCCTCACCTCACACCAGACATCTCCATGGTTTGATGGGACTCTCAGGGAGCTGAAGGTGAGTGGCCGAAGGTTGCAGTGGTGCTGTCAGAGATCCCAGTCTGATGGGGACAACCTTATTTTGATGTGTCATTATAGAGAGTATCAAACAGAAATTTCTCCTAAGAAGGCAGAGTAGCTATCCAGGGAGATTGCTGCAGAAACTAACAGACCAGCTTATCTCTTCTGGACTGTTGTAAGGCTGTGTAATCTGGATTGTCTTCAGTCCATTAGAGCCTTTTCACAACCTATGTGTGATGAGTTTGCTCTGTTTTTTGCTGATAAGACCTCTATCAGATCTGGGATCCAGTCAGTGCCCTCCACTGGGGCTTGTAGTGGAGAACCAGTGTTTGTTGTGGGCATTCCGTTTGTCTAGTCTGCCTTTGAATGGTTGGTGGTGGAGCATGTCATTAAGGTCATCCAGGAGTTGAGACCCACCTACTGTAGTTTGGATCTAGGTCCGACATGCCTTCTTGTAGGGTATATTGAGTCCATCAGCCCAGTCCTTGCTAAGATAGTACGGTGTTTTTTAATGAGGGAGGGTCTTTCCTGAGCCTGATAAGGAGGCAGTGGTGAGACCCCTCTTGAAATAATCATCATTAAACCCAGATTTCCTGGCAAACTACAGACCTGTCTCTAACTTACCCTTTTTTGGGAAGGTTACTGAGAAGGTGGTGGCTTTACAACTGGAGGCCTATTTGTCAACTTATGAGATCTATGACCCTCTCCTGTCAGGTTTCAGGAAAAGGCACAGTACTGAGACTGTCTTGGTTCAGGTGCTTAATTATCTCCTGGTTGGTGAGGGATAGAGGAGAACATTATATTCTTGTTCTCCTTGACCTCACAGCTACATTTGATACTGTGGACCATGGGGTATGTTTGGATCTTCTGCAGGTTCATTGTGGACTATCTCATGTAGTCCTCAATGGGTTCCATTCTTTCCTTACTGGCAGGATGCAGAGGGTGGTCTTGGGGGCCTTTTTCTCCAGACAACTGCCCCTACCACATGGTGTCCCTTAGGGTTTCATTATGTCCCCCATGCTGTTCACTGTGTATATGCTACAACTGAGGAATATTATAAGATGGTACAGACTGAGTTTTCATTGCTATGCTGATGATAGTCAGCTCTACCTGTCTTTTGCACATGAAAAACAGGATGTGGTCTCAGTTTTCAATTGGTGCCTTGCTGAGATCCAAGACTGGGTGAGTGCTAACTGGTAGAAGATAAGGCCGGATAAAATGGAAGTATTGGTGGTCAAATCTGGTTGCCCAAGTGTTGGTGTGCACGCTGGTCAAGTCACCGGGCTAGACTTGGAGATTCTCAGCTTCTCACCTCTTCTAAGGTGAAAGAGCTTGGTGTTGTGCTGGACAGCAGCCTAACACTTGAATCTCAGGTGTCAGCCATGGTCCAGAGTGGTTTGTATCATCTAAGAAACAGCATCAGGATTAAACACCTTAATCCCTCAGGTGATCCGCCATCACTAGTCCATGCCTTTGTGACATCATGGCTGGAAACTATTGGGGGCCAATCTTCACTGCCTGCAGCTAGTACAGAATGCAACAGCCAGGCTGTTGACTGGCCTTTCATGGTCATGTCACATTACACCTGTTCAGCACTCTCTGCACTGGCTTCATATTAGGTGGTGGATCACCTTCAAGATTGGGTTGCTGAGCTATAAAGCCCAACATGGACTGGGGCATGCCTACCTACAAGACCTCCTATAACCCTACTGCCTGTCTCATCCCCTCCGGTCAGCTGATGAGGGCCTCCAAGTGATTCCTAGGTCCATCTGAAGTCATCTTGTGCCCAACCTTTTTCTGTTGCGGTGCCAATCCTATGGAATTCACTGCCTCAGTTGCTCCTAGAGGCCCCCTCGATTAGGCCTTCAAGAGGGATCTGAAGACATTTTTATTTAATAAAGCTTTTCCCTCCTTTTAACTTTTTAACTTACTGTGTTACTTATATTTTATGTATATTTAAAATTTGTGTATAGTACTTGGGAACCTGTAAAGCACCTAGAATTACAATGAGATAGAGCACTCCATTCAAATTAATAAACTAAACTAAACTTGACAGACTCCTGGACCTGTTTAAGTTACTGACTTGGGGAAATGTTCCCTGAAGGCTTCTTCTTAACTAGACATTACTTTTTCCTTTCTTTTTCAACATTAGATTGTTTATTGAGGTATTTCTAATTTTACAACATACAACAGTGTTAACAACTACAGCAACAATGACAATAACAGTTACAATAACAGAGAGTCGTGTGCATTGTTGTAAAACAGTGATGAGCATACTAGTACTGGTTTTATTGTTACAAACTTTGATAGTGTTATCTGCTACACAGTTATATATTTTGGAAGCTCTTCTGTCATTAGCTGTTGGGTACCTGTACACATTCAGACTATTATGGGTATAGTGGACAGTTGATCCTTTCCTAGAGGCCTTTGCTGCTTGTTGGTCATCCATTATTCCCTTGTATGTGCAAGTATGCTGATCATGTATCTGAATACTTTGCCATGTTGTCAAGGGCTACATAAGACATGTGTTCCAGCGTGGCTAGCTGGCTGATTGTTCGTAAACATTCATTAAATTTAGGCACTTTGGGTGTCCTCCAATTTTGAAGGAGCAGTCTCTCGAGTGCTATAGTAGCTGCTGTCCCCTATTGTGTCAGGTGGTGTGTCCCTGCCAAGTGGGTACGGGCATCCCTAGGATGGCAAACAGGGCATCTAAGATATGCATATTAGGTAGTATCTGTTGGCAGAACTGCATTACCTGTTCCCATAGGGGCCTGATTTTAGGGCAGTCCCACAAAATGTGGGCTAGGGTACTAATGCCATTCTGACATCTCCAGCATGTGTTATCTGGTATTACCCCTTGCTTGTACAGATAGGCCGGTGGTTCTGTACCATTTGTGTAGGATTTTCATTTGGATCAACTGTGCTTTTTTGTCTCTACTTGCTGTGTGGGCTCATATCCAGCATGTTTGCCAGAGTGTTTCTGGTATTTCTACACCTAACTCCTGTTCCCATTCCTCTCTGCTATGGTCCATGGTAGAGGGACCTTCATCCCTTAGCTGTCTGTATATAGCCCCTGCCCTTCCCTTTCTCTTTAGTGATCCAAGCCTATATGGTTGTCCCCTGCTACCCCTGTGATTGTCTAAGAGCCTGACATATGTGTGGAGTGACTGTGGTGCAGTTTATGGTACTCCATAGGATGTTTTTAATCTTTGGAATGTGTCAATTGTTAGGTGTTCCAGGGTGCACAGGTCTTGCACTGTTTTGATCCCAGCCTGCTGCCATGTAGTCCATCTAAAAGTATTATTTACAATCCATAGAGAATGTGGGGCTATCCTTTAGTGGGGCCCACTGGAGCGGCATTGTTTTGATGTGTAAGGCCTTGCTTGTTTTCTTTCCGTAAAACACGGATAAGGCTATGGTGGGGTATTCTGAGATGTTTCTCTGAGACTTGCTGTATAATAGGTGCCAGGGGGTTCTTGCTCCAGTTAGGCTTCCTTCTATTCCCACCCCTTGGGTCACCATTATTCCTTTCTGTGGACACCATTGCAAAGTTTGTGCACATATGAAGGCTATGTGGTAGTGTGAAAAGTTGGGTAGTCCCCAGCCCCTCTCCTTCCAGTGTTTCCTTAGCTTTGCCCTACTGAGGCAGGGAGGTTTCCCTTCCCATAGAAACTGCTCCATCAGTTTTTTAAGCTGGTGAAACCATTTCTCTTGGATACGAAGAGGGATATGGGCCATTAGTTATAATACTTTAGGTGCCATCATCATTTTTATGGCTGCTATTCTCCCTGTCAGGCATAGATGTAGCTCTCACTACCTTTGCAGGTCAGTGATAATGGTTGCTATCAGTGAGGCAAAGTTGGTTTTGCATATGTCGGGCCCCTTTGGGGTTATACGTATGCCCATATACATACATGATGCCTGTAGCTGCCCATTTCCAGTTTGTGTTCTGGAACAGCTCAGGTTTGCTGTGGTGGTTTAAGGCCAACACTTCTGATTTGTTGTGGTTTACCTTTAGACCTGACATGCTAATGAATTTGTCTAGCAACTGACAGGGGAAGGGGTTACTGCCTCAGGGGCATCCTGGAGTAAAATCAGGAGGTTGTCTGCATAGGAGAGGGACTTATATTCCTCTTTTCCCACCCATATCCCCTTGATTTCTGTTTTGCCCCTTAATGCTGCTGTAAGTGGCTCCATGGCAAGAATGAAAAGGATTGTGGAGAGGGCATCCCTGTCTAGTGCCTCGGGCAAGGGGGGAGGGTTGGGATAATGTGCTATTCATTAGTATTCTGGCTGTGGGTGCGGTATAAAGGGTTTGCACACAATTGAGAAAGAATGGGCCAATACCCCAGTGCTCTAGGACTTCGAAAATGTACCTCCATTCCATGGAGTCAAAAGCCTTTTCAAAGTCAACTGTGAGGGCAGCTGCAGGGATGGGGAGGGAACTTGCTACCTGTTTAAGGTTAAGGAACTTTCTTAGGTGGTCCAAACTTAGCCTTTCCTTCATGAATCCCACTTGGAAGAGGTGCACTATATCGTGGAAAACTTTTTCCATTATGGTTGTTAATATTTTGGCAAGCATCTTAGCATCTGCATTGATGAGGGAGATTGGGCAATAGCTGGCTGTAAGGAGGGGGTCTTTCCCTTTTTGGGGGAGAATTGTGATTATTGCTTCCTTCAGCATAGGTGGTAGCCTTTGTGCAACTAATGAGTGAATGAAGGTTCTCTGTAGAATTGGAGACACATTGCCTTTGACCCCTTGGTACAAAGCTACAGGGAAGCCATCCCTTCCAGAAGACTTGTTGTTCTTTAGGCTACTAATGGCCTGTTCTATCTCCTGTACTGAAATGGGTTTGTCTAGGTCTTGGGCCTACTGGGGTGGTATTTGGGGGAGGTTTAGGGAGGACAGGAAGTGAGGGACATCCTTGTCATTCAGGGGAGGGGGGTTGAGTCGTATTGTTCTGAGTAGTATTTAGACATTATTTCTGATATCTCTTTTGGTGTAGTTCTTATCTGGCCCTGAGCACACCTCAGGCATGGTATATGTCTTTCTGATCTTTGTTTTCTTAGTCTGTAAGATAGAACTTTGCTAGATTACTCACCCCTTTCTCAAAATGTATGTGTAAGGTGTTTTAAGGCAAGTGCTGCCTTCCTGGCATAGTAAACATTCAGTTTTGCTCATATGTCAAGCACTGCTCTAGGATCTGCCTTGGTATTTGCCATGTGCCTACTTTCTAGTGCCTTTAGTTGTGCTTCTAGGGTCACTACTTCCCTTACTCTTTGGCACTTACTGTGTGAGGCATATCCTATAATTCTCCCCCTTAAATACGCTTTTAGTGCCTCCCATAGGGTACTATCAGTGACACTGGAGTTGTCATTGTTCAACATAGGAACATAGGAAAGTCTCAGCAGAAAAGGACCTCCAGGCCCACCTAGTCTGCCCATGTACTCTGAAATTTCTAAGTTTTCCCATGGAATTAATTCTGGGTCCTTTAATAATAGGGGATCTAGGCACCAGTTTGCAGACTTTGGGGGTTCCCCAGCTGATCTTCAGCTCAACTGGCACATGGTCTGAGATTACCCTGTGATTGCTGGGGTGGTCAAGGGGTTAGTAAGCCAGTAATATATCCAGTTGTAGGTTTGGTGGGGGTGGAATAAAATAAGTAGTCCCTGACATTTGTATGCAGGAGCCTCCACACATCCACAAGGCCATGCTTGGAGATCAGTTGCTGCACCACTTTCCTTGCTTGGGTGTGTGGCTCAGTGGTGTTGGATGATCTGTCCATTGCAGGATCCTGTGTAAGGCTGAAGTCCTCTGCCATTTTTACAGGTAGGTGGTTTTAGATGAAATGAGCAAGGACTTCTGAGAGTTGTGCAAAGAAGAGTGGGTCATCAGTGTTGGGGACATATAGATTTAGCAGTATCAGGGGCCCTCTGGGGTGGACACTGGTAGTAGGACCCATCTCTCCTCCTTGTCCCTCTGCATGTGAGTGGGGGTCCATGGAAGCAATTTATGTAACAGAATAGACACCCCTCTTTCAGCCACATTGTGAGTGTTATGCACTTCTCTCCCCACCCAGTCCCTTTTTCACTTACATGTACCTGCATGTGAGAGTTTTGTTTCCTGGATGAAGACCACCTTTGCATGCAATTTTTTTTAGATGGGACATGACCTGTTTACATTTAGTTGTGGAGTTGATCCCCTTAACATTCCAAGAAATTAATTTTAGGGCCTCCATTTTGTCATGTTGGGGATTGGTGAAGTGTGATGGATTGGGATGCACGCACATGGAGGGGGTCCAGGGAGCAGACTTCTCTGAGTAGCTAGATTTTCACACTTAACTTTAAAGTGTTTATACCAGTATGCTGATGACTGCAAAATCAGAGCAGTCATTGCAGACCTAAATTCATGTAAACAGTTTTAAGACAACATCAACCAGCTAAATTCTTGGGCAACATTAAATCACATGAAATTTAATAAGAGTAAATGCAAAATGATGCATTTCGGTCAGAGTAATCCTAATTGTATATATACATTGGATAAACACATGTTAGAAACTACTACTTGTGAGAAAGAATTGGGCATTTATATTTCCAATGACCTGTCCTTTAATACACATATCAAACATAAGGCTTAACACTGCCATAACATTTTGGGTTGTATTCTCTGAAATATTAAGAGCAGAGAGGAAAAGGTGATCATTCCATAATACAAAAGTCTTATTAGACCTCATTTGGAATATTGTACCCAATTCTGTTCTCTACAAACAATAAGGGATGAAAAAATAATTGAAAAAAATCCAGAGAAAGACTACAAAAAAAGTTAAAAGCATGTATGATGTTAGTTGTAAAAAGAGACTAAGTACATTGGGACTGTACTCTATTAAATACAGAAGGCTACGAGGTGATGTGTCTTGCCTTTAAAGAGATTAACAAACAATTCCTAAAAGAGACTATTGGAATTACAAGCCAGGTTAAAATAAAATACACTAGATTCCACAATCAACAAATGAAGGGTGACAAGAATACAACCATAAAATGGGCAAAATGCAGGGGCGTAGCTACAAGGGTGCAGGGGGTGCAGTGTCACCCGGACCCATGAGGTTTGAGGGGCCCAAATCATAATTTTGATGTTTATTCAAAACTGGGGAGGGGCCCTGTAACATCACCTTGCACCCAGGCCCCTTTGGAATTTGCTACGCTACTGGCAAAATGGTTTACACAAAGAATTGCAAACAGATGGAATACATTACCACAAGCCATAGTTGAGAGTGATACAATCACTAAATTCAAAAACAGACTTGACAAATATATGGGTAACACTAATTATGAGTACCACCCTAAAGGGGTAGCAAGTTCTCTAAGGGATCATACCCATTGAACTTGTAAGTTACATTATGAACCAATGAACCTATGCTTCAGCCATTATTCTTAACCACAACACTGCCCAACTGGGGCAACTATGTACAAGTATGCTTCTATTTGCCATTGCTAAACATTTTGAACTTAACAGTAAGTAAAGCTTTATGGAACTGAGCATCTTTTCCAGTGGTGGTTAGTCACCAAGCATGGATACTAGTTTGGGTGTTGCCCCCCCTCAGATTGGTAAGTCTCGTCTAGCTGATGGCAGAGTTACTGTATAGCTTAGAATGTGGGCCCGTTGACCACATGAATTCACATGTGTATCATTGTTCTGAGCAGGAGGTCTAAGGAGAGTCCCGAAGGACTTCCCAGGTCTGAGTTACCTTGCAATTTAAATATGTACTGTTGGACAGCGAGAAGGCGTGGAAGGAACTTAACCCCCTTTGGGATCTGTACCAGGGCATTTTTTGTTGTATCTCCTGGTTAAGCCCCATGTCTCTGATACCCTCCTGACAAAAGAGCATGAACTCCCAGAAGTTGGGGGGGGGAAGAGGGGCAGGAACCCAGGCTTTCATAGAGCATTGCCTGTGATCCCAGGTACAACTTTGCTAGTGGTTTGAACCTGATCTATAGCCGAGTGGGGGTTATTGTGTGTGCTTCCACTGACCACAGGTGTGGACTCGGCTGGCTCAGAATGAGGGGGCCCCTTGATTAAATATTTCAACCAGATGTAATTGATTGCATTCCCCCTGGGTCTGGGATTTCTTAGTTCTTGGATATTCTCCTTTTGTTAAAAACATGCATCCTGCTGTTGAGGGCATACTATGGGATGGTTTGTTAATAATTCTACCATGATTCCTGTTCATTTTGTTATTCTTTTTAAACTTTCAAGTTACCTACCGCGAGGCAGTAATAAAAAGAAAAGAGATGAAGCCTTGCCCCTTTAAGAAGGTCCCAGTGGGCAGGGCCTCACAAGACATTGTAAATAGGGTGATCTAGTCCCGGCAGTGGTGCCATTTAATAGTGGGAGACATAGCCATGTCCTAGGCATTGAGATTCCATCCAGAATGATGGCCCACTTCAGGTGCTTGATCACAGAGGATCGGAGTCAGGCAGCCACTATATAGGAACCTGTGGTCCCCTGTTCAGCCCCAGTAGGTGGCATCAAATCAAGTATTGTTTCTGTGTAGTTGGTCAGTGTCAGAGGAGGTTGCAGAGGGCTGAGTTCATGGTGTCTTTGCGGTTTCAGATCTAGTTCAGGAGCACTCTGCTGGGCATGCTGTAGAGGGAAGTACCTGTTTCAAAAGGTCTAACCCTCTGTCTCACCCTCTGTGTCACTCACATCCAGGCCTCCTTCAGTGGGACTCCTGTCTATCTTTCCTCTGTGGCCTGCCCCTCCTTTACTCTTTTATTTGGAAGCCATTTGCCATTCTTCGGCTGCTGCCTGGGTTGCAGTCCTCGTGGCAGTGATTTGATGTGGCTTGGCTGACCACTGATTATCTTGTTCAGGGGAGATGTCCATGGCATGGGCTCCCCGCTGTTGTGCCTGTCCCCGATTCGTGCATCCGGCCATGACCAGAGCATGAAATCCTCAGCTGCCTCTGGGTCCAAGAAGGAATGGGGGACTCCATTTCTTTTTTTTTCTTTTTTTATATTTTATCTTTTTGGCCCTCTGTCTTGCCACCAATTATCAACCTGGTCACGGCACCTTCATGTAGCTTCCACCTTCTTGCCATGATCATCCCCCCGAAACCCTTATCTTAGACTACTGAGGGTGGGGTCATGACACTGGCCAGGTGCTGCGATCCTTGTGACTATCTGGGGAGAGCCAGTCAGGAGGCTAATTGAAGCCAAAGGCAGGCTTCATGGAGATGGCAGACAGAGGGAGTTTTCTTCCCATTTTTTTACTGAGGGTGGGGATGTGCAATGATGTCCTGCATCCACCCTCCCCCTTGGTACTGTTGCTCATTGGCAGTTGTGGCAGCCCCGGCCTCCACCAGCAATCCATCGAGTGCCGGACAAGATCCCCACCCTCCCCCTGAAGAAGGAGAGCTGTTCACAGGACACTCAATCCTTCTCCTCTGGCTGGCCCTCCAGCAATCCAGGTGGGGGACTCCATTTCTTTCTATCCTTAGGATTGCAGAGTGTTGGAGGCTGTATGAAACTTGAAGGGCCATGAGCACATTTCTGGCCCTGGTGAACTCCCCTCTGCATTTGGACAGCGCAGGGGAGAAGTCCAGAAATATGTGAATAAGGTGCCACTGCCATTTTAGAGGACCGCGTTCCCTAGCCAGCCACTAGATCCATTCTTTAATTTGAAATTGGAGGAATATGGCCAGGATAGTCATGGGTCACTGCCCCGCTTTGGGATGGGGGGCCAACAAGAGCTAAATGACAAAAGAGTTCCACAAGAGTGGGCCACTTATTCTATAGTATGTTTGGTAAGGCCTGTTGTAAGAAGAGGATAGTATCATGGCCTTCTGCTCCTTCTGGCAAGCCTACCAAGTGCAAGTTGTTGTGCCGTCCCCTATTTTCCAGATCCTCCTGCTTGTCTGTGAGCTGCTGTCCAGGAGGGGAACCAGGATCCTAGCTGATAGGTTTAAATGCTTCATTGGCAAGCATTTAAACTAGCCAAGGGAGGAGGCACTGGAAAGGAGCAGGGAAATCCTAGCCCCCCCAAAAAAAATCACGATAATAAGTACAGAAAACAACAACATAGAGATGGCGATAGGGAGAAGGGCAGGGGTAAATGGGGAAAGTGACAAAGGCAAGAAGGACAGGGATGGGGAAAAAAGGAGTAAGGCCATCAGGAAATGGAGAGTAATAAGTACCAGTGCCTGTAGTCTGGGCAACAAGCTCCCTGAGCTGGTGGTCTTGATGGAAGAGGGATGCCTGGATATCATAGCAGTCACAGAAACATGGTACACAGAGAACCATGACTGGGATGTTAACATACCAGGGTACATAACCTACAGGAGAGACAGGCAGGAGAGGAGAGAAGAGGGGGAGGAGTAGCTCTCTATGTAAAGGAAGAGATGAAAGCAACTGAACAAAAGAGTAAACAGGGAGGAGAGGAGGCACTGTGGGTCACCTTGGAGACTGTAAAGGGTACCACAATCTGCACAGGGGCTGTGTACAGACCCCCATGTCAGGGAGAGGGAATGGACAAGGATATGATAGAAGGCATTCTTAGAACGGCAGAGAAAGGGGAGATACTGTTGATGGGAGACCTGAATATGCCAGATGTTAACTGGAGCACATTTTTTGCAGCCACATCCAAGAGCAGGGCCCTTCTCGATGCCCTATAGGTGGCAGGCCTCAGACAGCTAGTTTCATAACCCACTCATGAGGGAGCAATCTTAGACCTTGTACTCTCAAATGGGGTCAGTGAGAGGATCTCAGATCTAGAAGTGGGTTGCCATCTGGGAACAAGTGACAATCAAACAGTGTGGTTCATGTTAAACTCAGCTACAGAGTCAAGCCATACAAAAGTGAGGGTACTGGAATTCAGGAGGGCAGAGTTTGGCAAGATGGGAGAGTGCCTCAGAAAAGCACTCACAAACAGGCTAGAAAAAGGGGTGGAGCAACAATGGGGAATCATCAAAACTGCCATCACAGAGACAACAAGCCTTTGTGTGAAGCAAAGAAACAAATCAAAATGAAAGAAAAAGCCACTATGGTTCTCAAAAGAGGTGGCTGGGGAAGTCAGGGAGAAAAAGATAGCATTCAGGAAGTATAAGGAAACACAGAAGGAACAGGACAGAGAGCTGTACCAGTTAAGGCAGAAGGAAGCAGGGAGGGAAGTCAGAATAGCAAAGGCCCAAACTGAGGAAAAGATAGCCAACTCGGTTAAGAAGGGGGATAAAACCTTTTATAGGTACATCAGAGAGTGTAGAAAGACAAAGGGAGGGATAGTGAGGCTGAATAGAATGAATGGTGGGTGGGCAGAGGGGGACAGTGAAAAAGCAGGGATACTGAACGAATATTTCTGCTCAGTATTCACGAAAGAGAATGGGGGTGGGGAACCAGATGATCAGATGGATAGGCAATTGGCTCCAGGATGGTGGGATAGTCTCATCCCCAAGGAGGGTCATTAGTGCGGTCCCACAGGGATCAGTCCTTGGGCCCCTTCTGTTCAACGTCTACGTATCTGACATAAGGACAGGAATCAGGAGTGAGATGAGTCTCTTTGCAGATGACTTGAAACTGGGGCGGTGATGGATGGGGAGGGGTGGCCCTACAGGGGACCTGGAGGCTCTGGAAAGATGGTCTAGAAAGTGGAAGCTGAGGTTCAATGCAGGAAATGCAAGGTACTCCACCTGGGGCCAGAAACCCAGGCCAAGTGTACACCCTGGGAAATACTCAAGTCTCGATGGCTGAGAGGGACCTGGGGTGGTGGTGGATGTCAAGATGAACAACCTGGAGACTTGTAGGAGGGCAGCAGCCAAGGCCAACAGGATGCTGGGATGCATCGCTAGGGGATCACCTCCAGAAGGAGGGAAGTGATACTCCCTCTGATAACTGCTTGGTGAGGTCAGACCTTGAGCACTGCGGCAGTTATGGAGGCCACACTTAAAGCGGGACATTAACCTCCTGGAGAGGGTCCAGAGGAGGGCAACCAAAATGATTTGGGGCTTGGGGGACAGGACCTATGAGGAGAGGCTCGAAGAGCTAAATATGTACACATTGGAAGAGAGAAGGGACGGGGGGACATGATAGAGGTCTTTAGGTACATGAAGAGGGTAAATAGGGGAGGAACAGTTGGGGTGCTTCGAAGGAAGGAGGAAGGGGCCACTAGAGGGCATGGCTGGAAGCTGGAGGGGGGAAGATTCAGGGGAGAAAGGAGGAGGTGCTACTTCACTGAGAGGGTGGTGGAGCCATGGAATGCACTGCCTAGGGGCTGGTGGAGGCAGAGACAGTGGAGGGGTTCAAGAGGGGGTTGGACAGGTACAGGGGAAGGGTTCTGGAAGCAAAATCCAATGCAGCAAGAATATCCGGAACTGGGAAGGGAGAAGCCAGAGAAGGCGAGGGGGACAGCAAGGTCAGCACCCAGGTTGGGGACTGACCAAACGAGCAGACACGAAAGACCATTAGGCCTATTCTGCTGGCATTTTAGTATGTTAGTATGTTAGAAGGCGGAAGTGCCTAATCCAATTAACAGAAGCACTCTTGATAGCGTGGTCGATCCCAGCCCTTTCACAGAAGAAAGGGTTCTGCAAGAACTCCTAAAATTGAAGGTGGACAAAGCAATGGGGCCTGATGGAATTCACCCCAGAATTCTAAAAGAATTAAGGGGGGAACTAGTGAAACCACTGACTACTCTTTTTAATAAATCATGGGAGGATGGTGTGGTACTCGAGGAATGGAGGAAGGTGGATGTGATTCCCCTTCACGAAAGTGGGACCAAGACAGAGGCAGGAAACTACAGACCTGTCAGTTTGACCTCTGTGGTAGGAAAAGTAATGGAGTCACTTCTGAAGGAAAGAATTGTTGAGTACCTTGAGGCCAGTGGGGCACAGGACCCAAGGCAGCATGGGTTCACAGCGGGAAGGTCATGTCAGATGAATCTAATAGATTTCTTTGACTGGGTGACCAAAGTAGTAGACCAGGGAGGGGCTGTGGACATGGCCTACCTAGACTTTAGCAAGGCATTTGACACAGTCCCACACAAAAGATTAATAGTCAATTTAACCAGCCTAGGAGTGGGTCCCAGGGTAGTAGCCTGGGTAAAACACTGGCTGGACAACAGGACACAGAGGGTAATTGTAAATGGAGTCCACTCTGAAGAAAGAGGGGTTACTAGTGGGGTACTGCAGGGTTCAATACTGGGTCCAGTCCTTTTCAATGTCTTTATAAGTGACATTGCAGAGGGACTGGAAGGAAAAGTATGCCTCTTTGCAGATGACACAAAGATCTGCAACAGGGTTGATACACAAGGAGACATGGAAAGGATGAGAAGGGACTTGGCAAGGCTGGAGGAATGATCAGAAGTATGGCAACTAGGATTCAATGCAAAGAAGTGCAAAATAATGCACCTGGGAAACAAGAACCCAGGGGAAGATTACACAATGGGAGGGGGTGAGATACTAACAACAACAAAAAAGGAAAGGGACCTGGGGGTAATCATATCAGATGACCTTAAGGTTAGTAAGCAATGTGAGAAGGCAGTAGGGAGGGCTGGGGTTATACTGGGATGCATAGGGAGAGGCATCAGCAGCAGAAAACAGGAAGTTGTTATCCCTCTGTATAGACAGTTGGTGAGACCCCATCTGGAGTACTGCGTCCAGTTCTGGAGATCCCATCTCCGCAAGGACATAGACAGGATAGAGGCAGCCCAGAGGAGGGCAACTAAAATGGTGCAGGGTCTGCAAGAGAAGCCGCATGAGGAGAGACCAAAGGAGCTTAATATGTATACCCTTGAGGAAAGAAGGGAGAGGGGGGACATGATAGAAACTTTTAAGTACCTCAGTGGAATCAACAAAGTCCAAGAGAGTAGCATCTTTCAGAAAAAGAGACATGCAAGAACTAGGGGACACAATTTAAAGATGGGGGGCGTTCCAGGGCAATGTGAGGAAGTATTTTTTCACAGAGAGAATAGTGGATGCATGGAACAGCCTTCCTGAGGAGGTTGTGGGGTCTAAAACTGTGGGAGAATTCAAGAATGCATTGGACAGACATAAGGCAGACATGTCTCTTTGCAGATGACACAAAGATCTGCAATAGAGTTGATGCACAAGGTAGGTGGAAAGGATGAGAAGGGACTTGGCAAGGTTAGAGGAATGGTCAAATGTATGGCAGCTTAGATTCAATGCTAAGAAGTGCAAGGTAATGCACCTGGGAAACAAAACCCAGGGAAGAGTACACAATGGGGGTGAGATACTAACAACAACAAAAATGGAAAGAGACCTTGGGGTAGTCATATCAGATAACCTAAAGGTGGGCAAGCAATGTGAGAGGGCAGCAAGGAGGGCTGGGGGGATACTGGGATGCATAGGGAGAGGCATCACCAGTAGAAAACAGGAAGTTGTTATCCCTCTGTACAGACAGCTGGTGAGACCCCATCTGTAGTACTGTGTGTAGTTCTGGAGACCCAATCTCCGCAAAGACATAGACAGGATGGAAGCTGTTCGGAGGAGGGCAACTAAAATGGTGCAGGGTCTGCACCAGAAGACATATGAAGAGAGACTTAAGTAGCTTAATATGTATAGCCTCGAGGAAAGGAGGGAGAGGGGGGACATGATAGAAACTTTCAAGTACCTCAAGGGAATCAACAAAGTCCAAGAGGGTAGCATCTTTCAAAAAGAGGTTGTATACAGGAGGGGCACAATTTGAAGATGGGGGGTGGCTCAGAGGTAATTTAAGGAAGTATTTTTTCACAGAGAGGGTTGTGGATGCATGGAACGGCCTTCTGGAGGAGGTTGTGGAGTTAAAAACAGTGGTGGAATTCAAGCATGCATGGGACAGTCATAAGGCAATTCTAGGGGGTGGGGATAGGAAGAAGTAGGCTACTGGTTAACTAGGATCTGCAGCTTATCCAGTAGGTAGGGAAATGGGCAGACTGGGTGGGCCAAGCGGTCCTTATCTGCCGTCATATTCTATGTTTCTATGTTCTATGTAAGGCAGTTCTTGTGGGGATTAGGAAGAAATAGGCTGTTGGTTAACTAGGATCTGCGGCCTATCCTGTAGGTAGGGAAATGGGCAGACTAGGTGGGCCAAGCGGTCCTTATCTGCCATCAAAGTCTACATTTCTGTGTTTCTATGGATAATTCTGTCCTGTTTGTCTAGCTGTCTATCTGTGCAGTCAGTGAAATCTGTGTACGGCAATGTGATGTTTGTTATCATCTACCCTTTGTGATTTTTGAGTAATGTCTTGTTTGGATTTATTGACTTGGTCGCAGACATTTCTCTTATTTCTTGCAGGTCCTCTGTGGCAATTCTTGTGGCTGTGGTCATCCCTAGTTCTGTGGCCATGCTGAAGTATGTGTCTCCACTTCGGAGCCTGTAGACCTGAGAAACTTTGGCATCCACTGCGGGTAGGTTTCTTTTTGCTGGGATGAACTATTTTTAGTTCTTTAGCCCCCAGGAATGTCATGCCAGCTTGTGATCAGCTCTTTTGTGGTTTGGTTGCCATTTTAACTTAGGATGATGCCGGATATCTGAGGGTAGAGGAGAGCTAGTAGATTTAAACTGTCTACATTTTGGCTTCCAAGCCATGCCTGATATTACTCTTTCTATTGAACTCCTATCTACTTTTGCCCTAACACAACACCCAAAGCTGCAGATGGGTGTTCCTGAGGTACCCTCATTAGAACATGATAAAATGTCTGTTAATTTTTAATCTTATGCAGAACATTTGCCATCTACTTTTCCTTCTCCTGAGGTTACACGGCTTGGGAGCAAGATGATACCCCGACCTCATTCCTACTTCTCCTGCTACCTCTGTTGCTCCCATGTCTATAAGCTCTGCTACTGCCTGTATGTCTGATGCATGACAATCTGATTCAAACAGCTGCACCTATACTGGACTCTTTCATGCTCCACCAGAGCTTGCTAAATGACAAAATGCTGTATGGTTAAAGTATAAAGGGGAATTAGACATGTTTCTAGACAGACTTTATGTGGGCTGTTAACTGCTGAAGGATAGCATGGACTTTCATGCCACTGACATTTACACTCTAATTCAGACGTCTGGTGACTCTGTTTTTGACATTAGCTTTAAAACCACTTCTGTATTTGAGATGTTTTGGATGTGCTATCAAAATGTCAAATATACTCCACTGTGGGCTCCCTTTGCAGCACTCCCCCTACATTTAAGACCATCACTGTTTTGTTTAAAAATGAAGGGGTCTGTATTACAGATACCTTATACTGGTATATCTTTTGACAAGAAGCTGGATTTGCTAATTAGCAGGTCTGTTATGTTGGACACGAAGATTATAACTTTAAGGACTAAAGTGGAAAAGGTGCAAGAAGCCCAAAATTATATATGCAAAAGGAGGTGGTGGCTGTTCAACAAAAAACACTTACAAATGAAGCCCTGTCAGCTACAAATTTAAAGGCAATAGTGGCCTACAAAGGAAAACTGAGTTTATAATGGAGAACTCTATGTGCTATAAAAAAAACTTAAGATTAGTGGGGGTTCCAAATTCCTATAATAAGGGTTTTGAGTCCCTAAGAGAACTTTTAAAGGATCTCTATGTTTCTGTGCTTAAGCTGCCTGAGACTAATTTACTTGTTGTGATGAGGGCATTTGGAGCTCCTATGAGAAAACATTACTCTAGTTCCTAACAGAAAATGATAAATCAAGATGTGAGCCTTGATTTGTTCTCCCCTGACTGTACTGCTGTATTTAATCAGGCCCAGAACTCTGCTAATCTTTTCAAATATATTTCAGGTTCAATGAATACTATTATTTTTTCCCTAGCTTTCAGCACTGATCAGGAACTAGTGCTTAACACGTCCAGAAAAATGGGAACTTTAGACTTCTGCCACATTTTCCCAAATATAGCTCTAGCAACACTCCAGTGGCATAAACAATTTCTACAATATAAGGAAGAACTCAATGAAATTTGAGGCAAGGTTAAAATTTTGTTTCCATCTAAATGCTGGCTCACATGTGCAGAAGATAAAAGACTATTATTCAAACCAGAACAAGTGAAGGCTTATGATATGGAGAAAAAATTCAAAAAAGTGAGGAGAAACAACAAAGAGCTGATATGGAAGAAGAAATGCCTCCCTTAGAGGATGCAAATGAAGGATGCTTCCACCACTTCAGAGCACCAGTGGCAGTGCACCTTGTCATTATGGCATCAAGTGGAAAAGTCACTGTCCTTTCTTTTTGCAGGGGTCTGAGCCCCCTGCACCCCCCCACACACACCCCCTTTCTAAGGATACTAACTCCGGAGGGGGCAGACCTTGGGTAGGGGGCAGTGAATCCATCATTTGGAGCCGTAATGACCCGGATCTGTAATGCCAGTGCCCTAATGGCCAGAAAGGATGATTCTTTCTTTTGGGATCAGGATAGCTGTTACAATACATGTAATTTATCTGATATTGATGGCTTGTGTTAAGGGATGAAGAATAATGAGTTTATTTTCCGGTAATATATTCTGTAAGCTTGTGGTTAATACCCGGAGTAACTTGGATTAATATTGTTGTATACTAAAGGTTTGTTGCCTAATTAAGGACTGCTCATATATGTTAAAATTCTTTTGGACTCAAGTAGAGCAAGGCAAGAAACTTAACTATACTTGGATTCCCTCCTGTTTTGAGAACTTTATCTTTTAACTTATAAGTATGCAATAAATATTGACTGTGATGGATATTGCAATTAATTTTAGGCAAGATTGCTATGTTAAGTATAAACAAACACTTTAAATGATGTAAAAATATTAAAAATAGTAATAAAAATGATATCTTATAATGGTTAAAAATGAATGTACTATGCTTTGGCAACCTGAACCAATTATGGATATAGAACAAATATGGACAAGTGCCGTGGGTGGTAAATCAGGGTATGTCTGCCACAACTAAATGGTACCTTACAACTCTGTGACAGAGGTTTTATTTTTTACATATGGTAGTACAAGCCCTGCTTTCACTGTGGTTCTTATACATATCTGAACAATGCTTAAATGTTCATTGTGTTCTGGGACAGTCCATGTTGCTTAGAATTGCAGCAATCCGGTGAGCTGCAATTTGTGTGATGAATCTGGTAACAGTTATAAAAATTGTCCCTGGGCATTTCACAACAAACCTGCTTCAGAACAAGAGGATCAAGAAGAAGATGTGACTAGAGCACAGCACAGGACCTTCAGCAGACCAGCATGTCCATGGAACACTGGAGAGGCAGCCACTGGGCATCCTGTAGAAGCTTAGAACACTACTGAAGTTGTGATGAAACCAGATCCACCTGCACCACAGTCAAACCAGAGTACTACGCTTCCACCTGTTCTTCCACCAGATCCTTCCCTACTCCAGACCACCTTGGAAGCAGTCAAGGTGCAGTCTGTGGAGCAGGAAGCGAAAACTATGTCACTGGACATTATGGCTCTTCCCGCTGATATTAATCAGACCCCTTTGACTGATGTAGCTACTTATTTTGATATGCCCCCCTCTGCTACCACAATGGAACAAAGAACAACTCAGAGAAACAGTAGCAGGGGTCAACCTAAAGCAACATTTTTAAAAACTGAAGACATTCCTCTTGAGAACAGATTCACTTTGTGATCTAAACTAAACACATGGGGCCCAATTCTAGAAAAGTTATGCCTGGCGTAACAGCACTTGTGCCAAGTAGAATGGCACATGTAGCAACTTACACCAGCAGTTGTGACATGCGTGATTCTACAAAGTCTCCTGCGACATGTCGCAGGCAACTTGCGGCGAACAACTGTTACGCCTGCAGTTGCGCTATAAACGCCCTGCGACATGGTGCTAGGGGGTTTATGGCAGCAGTTGTGCCCCATTCCAGAAGGGCAGCGACAAAGTCCCCAATGTCAGGATTCTAGAAGAACCACTGGAGGAGAACCGGCACGTGCAAGTAACACCAGCTTTTAGCTGGTGTAATGTATGGATGCCCCGGAGTCCTGTAGACCCACCTGCAGTCATGCCACAGTTGTCCTCCTCCATGCCCAGCATATCCCAGTGGGTGCCCCACACAGCTGCCCACAGCAACTGCCCCAAATGTACATGTATTTGTCCCACAGGGCTACCCACGGCAACTGCCCCGAAGTGTATATGTAATGCCCCACAGGGCTACCCACTGCAACTGCCCCAAGTGTATATGTAATGCCCCCCATGGCTACTCACTGCAACTGCCCTGAGGTGTATACGTAATGCCCCACAGGGCTACCTACACCCCCAGCCCCTCAAAACGCCCATTGTGCATTGCCCTGCAGGGTGGTGCTGTCATTCCCCCCACCCATGCCCTGACCCCCCAAGTCACCGGATGCAAATGCGGCAAATACCCTGCCCTGGCAGCCTAGTGACCCCCCACCCAGCCATGCCAGCCCACCCAGCACCCCACCATCCAGCGCGACTGGCAGAGTCCACCTCTCACCACCATGGTCAGACACTGACTGAGTTCAGTATGAGCGTGTACTGTAAAGAAGTGCTCAGAAATTAATTTCTGAGGCCTCTTTTCAGTACACACTCATATTGAACTCAGTCAGCAGCTAGGCCATGGTAGTGAGAGAGTGGAGTCTGCCAGTCATCTGTGAAAGTGCTAGTCTTGCCATGTACAGAATGGCTCACTGCCAGGCTGGTGTTACCACATTTGGCTGCGACTCAGGGTCAGGCATGGGAGGAGGATGACAAGGCCGCCTATGAGGGCATATCTCAATGGGGGATTTGGGGGTATGGAGTGTGGAAACTCCTGTGGGGCACTTACTGAAGGCATAAGGGGACATGAGGTGTGACCAGCCCTGCATGGCACATACTGGACACTTCTGGGGGGGTCAGTTGGTGTGGGCAGCCCTATGGGGCAGTGATTGACGGTTCAGGGTTCAGTTGGTGTGGGCAGCCCTGTGGCACAGTTATTGAATGGTTTGGTGGCAGGGGGGGTGTGGGCAGCCCTGTGGAGCACCTACTGCAACATGCTTGGCTTGGGGGGCACTTGTGACCTGCCTTGCGGCAGTGGCATGTTCGGCCAGGCACGTGCTCTGTTCGCGACGGCCACATGTCGCAAATCACAGGACTTGTTGCAGTGACCCTTCCCCTTCTAGAATAGGGTGCAGGGTCAATGTCACAGTTGCAGGTGGTGCAAGTTGTGTTTGGCGGCGACTTGCGCCACCCTTCTAGAATCGGGCCCATAGAGTGACACAGAGAATGAATCGGACATCTCTTCAGAGGCCTTCTCCCAACCAGACCCTACTACAGATAATAAAGCTGCCTCTTATGAATCCAAACAGTGTAAAAAAAAGGAAAGTATGGCAAAGTGGGCAACTAAAATGGACCACTGACTAATCACTCATCTGACTGGACATGGCCTTTGACATAACTATTGCCTCTTTAAATGTCAATAGTATACAAAAATGATAAAAGGAGGCAAACTACTTTTTCCATATTAAGAAATCTCAAATATGGAATATACTTTTTTTCAGCATACTAGACTTCATACTACTATAGAAATGAAAAAAGCACTGAAGGAATTGTTTGGAGGGCCATCTGTTTGGTCACTGGGTGAGGACACATTCAGGAATAGGAATATTGTTCAATATACCAGGTATTTTGGTAATGAGGTTGCTTAATTTGGTCCTGGTTAGAGTTTTGTTACTGAACATCACTTATTATAATCAAAAATTCTGATTCTTGAACACATACACCCCCCCAAATTAAATTCTCACATATGGAAATGTTTAAGCTAATCCAGCCCTATCTTTTTGCAACAAGGGCAATCATTTTAGGGGGAGACTTTAATTGTATTCTTTCCCTGTATGATAAAACTGGGACAACAGAAAAATTAAATAATGATTCCAGTTTCTAATACTTTATATAAAACTGCTAGACTTAAGGACAGCGCCACCTATGGGTCATAACCTCCAAGCCATACTATCAGGAAAGGACCATTATCATCTATAATAGATCTCTTCTTTCTGTATGATGGGTTGCAATGTCTCACTTATGCTGCATTGCCTATAGAAGACATTGACCATTGTCTTAATATTATTAAAATTGGATCTGCTACAAACAGACCCATGACACATAACATCTGGAAATTGACTGTCTCTCTCTGTTAAATGACCCTACTATTTGGGTGATGCTTAAAGAATTGTTAGAAGCCAAAAAGTCTGTATTTGACTTTTTTGACAATCCACTACAAGGGTTTGCAGGATACCAAACAGTACTTAAGATCTTTCTTTAGAACTAATGCAAAGAAAGCCAGTAATCAGAAATATTTATGATATTTAGAACTGAGACAACTTCAGTCATTAATCTCTTTATCCTCTGAAACAAATTATAGTTACATGGCACAAATTGCTAATATTAAAAAGGAAATGTCAAATATTCGGTATGACAGGGTATTGACCTTATCTGAGGAACAAAAATGTGGTAGTCTAGTCAGGGCAAAGCACAGCATGTCAATCCATATGATGGTTGTAACCAGTGGAAAAAACAGAAATATATGGCAGAGTTGAAAAATGATAATGGGTCCCTAACATCACATAATCAAGAAATGTCCCATACAGTTCATGGTTATACTAATTCCTTGTTTGGGTCATCCCCACCTGCAAAAACCTCACCTGCCTTTTTTTTGGGGAATCTGCTGATACCAAACCTATCTAATGACTCTACTGATTTATTAACAGCTCCCATATCAAAATATATTTGTTTTGTTGTAGCCTTCCTAAAAGGAGGTTGTGCCCCTCGCCTGGATAGCTTAGCTGGGAAACTGTACCAAAAAGACACTGGAATATTTAGTAGATTACCTGGTGGTGGTTTTGTAACATGATCCTATAAGGAGATATTGCATTACTGCTGGAATTGTCTGGAAGTCTCCTGATTTATTTACATAAGAAAGGTGATAAAGTGTTTTTGACAATTTGGAGACCTATCAGTGTAATAAATACCGACTGGAACATTTTAAGTAAAATATTGGGACAAAGATTGGCCAAGGCAGCTCAAATCTGAATCTCTACTACTCAATCAGAGGACTGGAGGAAGGTGGATGTGATTCCCCTTCACAAAAGTGGGACCAAGACAGAGGCAGGAAACTACAGACCTGTCAGTCTGACCTCTGTGGTAGGGAAAGTGATGGAGTCACTTCTGAAGGAAAGAATAGTTGAGTACCTAGAGGTCAGTGGAGCACAGGATCCAAGGCAGCATGGGTTCACAGCTGGAAGGTTATGTCAGACGAATCTAATAGATTTCTTTGACTAGGTGACCAAAGTAGTAGACCAGGGAGGGGCTGTGGACATGGCCTACCTAGACTTTAGCAAAGGCATTTGACACAGTCCCACACAAAAGATTATTAGTCAAATTAACCAGCCTGGGAGTGGGTCCCAGGGTGGTAGCCTGAGTAAAACATTGGCTGGACAACAGGACACGGAAGGTAATTGTAAATGGAGTCCACTCTGAAGAAAGGGCAGTTACTAATGGGGTACCGCAGGGTTCAGTATTGGGTTCAGTCCTTTTTAATGTCTTCATCAGTGGCATTACATAGAAACATAGAAACATAGACTTTGACGGCAGATAAGGACCGCTAGGCCCATCTAGTCTGCCCATTTCCCTACCTACATTGCAAAGGGACTGGAAGTAAAAGTATGCCTTTTTGCAGATGACACAAAGATCTGCAACAGAGTTGATACACAAGGAGGCATGGAAAGGATGAAAAGGGACTTGGCAAGGTTGGAGGAATGGTCAGACATATGGCAGCTAGGATTCAATGCAAAAAAGTGCAAAATAATGCACCTGGGAAACAAGAACCCAGGGGAAGAATACACAATGGGTGGGGAGATAGTAACAACAACAAAACAGGAAAGGGACCTGGGGGTAATCATATCAGATGACCTTAAGGTTAGCAAGCAATGTGAGAAGGCAGTAGGGAGGGCTGGGGTATACTGGGATGTATAGGAGAGGCATCAGCAGCAGAAAACAGGAAGTTGTTATCCTCTGTACAGACAGTTGGTGAGACCCCATCTGGAATACTGTGTCCAGTTCTGGAGACCCCATCTCCACAAGGACATAGACAGGATAGAGGCAGTCTAGAAAGGGCAACTAAAATGGTGCAGGGTCTGCAAGAGAAGCCATATGAGGAGAGACTAAAGGAGCTTAATATGTATACCCTTGAGGAAAGAAGGAGAGGGGGGACATGATAGAAACTTTCAAGTACCTCAAGGAATCAACAAAGTCCAAGAGGTAGCATCTTTCATAAAAGAGACTTGCAGAACAAGGGACACAATTTAAAGATAGAAGGAGGGCAGTTCAGGTGCAATGTGAGAGTATTATTTCACAGAGAGGTAGTGGATGCATGGAACAGCCTTCCTGAGGAAGTTGTGGAGTCTAAAACTGTGGGAGAATTCAAGAATGCATGGGACAAACATAAAGCAATTCTTGTGAGGGGCAGGAAGATATAGGCTGTTGGTTAAATAGGATCTGCGGCCTATCCTGTAGGTAGGAAAATGGGCAGACTAGATGGGCCTAGCGGTCCTTATCTGCCATCAAAGTCTATGTTTCTATGTTTCTAATACCACATAGAAAGATACAGGACAATCTATTATTGTTAAGAGAACTTTTTGATTGCTCTACATCAACAATTCTCAGACTTTGTCACAGTGAGCCTCTCCAAATCCATGGAAAAAGATTCTGAGCCTCCCCCAAAACTGAAATAATCTTGGGCCTCCCCAAAGAAAATTAACATACTGTACTTTGCACAGTACACCATGAATAAATTGAACCCCCCCCCTGTGAGTACTTGGCTCACATTCAGTTCTTTGTCTTTTACTGACCTGAAACCTTTGAAAAAGAGCACATGTGCTCAAAGGTGTTATCTGAATAACAAATAAATAAAATAAAAATAAATGTTACTCAGCTTACTGTAACCCGCCCCCCACCAGCCTACTTGCTCCACTATTTTGATTCTTGAACCATTGTTACCCCTTGTTGCAGTACCTTCATGGGGTCAGACTACTTTCTCTGTTTCCTCTCTATCTGGAATAACCTTCCTATATACCTCGCCTCTCCCCCACTTTTCCTGCTCTTGAGCAACTTCTCAGGTATTACTTTGCTCTTTCCTACTATTGCTCTTAGCACTTCTATGCTCAGCCCTTGTATTTGGACTGTTCTACCATCAGTCTACAAATTGAACAATTACCACCACTCATTATTAGTTTATTCTTCATATTTGTTTGCACTATTATTCATTTTGTATTGCTTGACTGCTCTGCACTTGCCTTTTGAATTGTATTCGCTCCCTACCCTTCTCAGGATACACCTGAAATGAACCTCGACTCATTCACCTTCCCTTGTTACTGATTTGTAAATAAATACATAAATTTCACTTACTGTTATCCTTTTTCAGTTTGCTTCATCCTTTCAAACAAAATATATATAAAACTCAAAATTAAAAAACATTACTTTTTCAGACTTGCTTGAGCCTCCCCTTGAACAGGTTAGGGCCTCCCCAAGGAGGTTGGCCTCCCCATTTGAGAACCCCTGCTCTACACTGAAGTTTTTTTTACTGAGTTTAGATCAGTCTTAGGCCGTTGATTCAGTTTCTCACTAATTTTTATTTTTCACTTTACAACAGTATGGAATTCTGGATGTGCTGATAAACAGGTTGAAACAGTTGTCTAAGACAGCTATATTGAAGCCAGTGGTGAACAGAATACCTGGGGCTCCTATATGGATTCGCAGAGAAGTGTGACAGGGATCTCCACTCAGCCCAATTTTATACATTTTTTGCACAAACTTATTGCTTGGAACATTAAAACAAGATCCCCTAATAGTACATATGACAGGTTCAGGTGACCTGGTGTTTCCTTGTGAGTCTCGGCCCACGCAGATGATGTCTCTATGACAGTAAATGAGCAATCCGGAGAATAAGCTATGTCTATATTCCAGACTTTCTCGACTATATCAGGCTCCACTCTAAAATTACAAAAATGTGTGGGGAAGGCTTTAAATGGAGACATTGGGGAGCAGCACATTTTTGTTGCTGGGATAAATGTACTGCAAGATTCTATAACAATACTGGTATTACATTTGAGGTACAGGATCCTGCATTTGCTAATTGGTCACGTACTCTTTACATGGCTAAAAGTAAAATTAATAAAGGGATAGCCTGGCCTATGGTACAGAAAAAAAACAGTTTATGTGTTAAAAGCATTTACTATTCAATTATGTCTTTGTTAGTTTTGTATTCTTCTTACCCTGAACATTGGAAACCACACTTTATAACAATTATTTAATTACTGTGAGGCAGTAGATTGAACACAGTCAAATACTCCATTACTTGTATGTCTATCAGAGAAGGTGGTTTTAACATGATAAATCCGGCCATTTTTTTTCTTCACTATGTTTTTGTATACTAATGAATTACCCACCCTCTTAGGATATCAAAGACATTGGGTTCAATTTTTTTTTAGAAAAGAGGAAAATTTTTTTTTCAGAAATGGAAGACAGGAACATTGTTTTTTTATTTTTAACAACACTGAAGAAATGGCTGTATATGTACAGTAATAGACTATTTCAAAAGCTGAAACAGTGGAAACTTAGTACTCAGGATGTCTTACATAAAACAAGACAGGAAATGTACACGTATATCTTGAATACGTTTTATTTACTAGCCCATGTTTTGTTTACCCTCTTGGAATACAAGAGAAGTGTCTCCTAGATCAGCTTATTGAGCCCAGAATACTTCAGAAGATGTGGGATTCATTGTAACCATGCTGCCACAGCAAACTTAACACTCAAAATAACCACCATCATAAGGCCATACAAGAACGATATTGTCTTAGAAAGACTTGCTTCCAGAAGTTTGAAACTATTGCATATTTATTTTTTGACTGCCCATATATTCAAGACTTTTGGCATACACTTGCTAGACAGTGGGCTATTCCACAGTTCTCAGGAATGACCTATGTAAGCAATAAGACACATCGAGGTGTGGGTTATGGCCTGATAAGAGCACACCCCAGGTGCATTATGAAGCATGAGGTGTTGGAATCAAGAGCCTTAACACCTGAGAAGTGCTCTTATTAGACCATAACCTACACATTAGAGTGTCATGGGCCCCCCAAGTAACTATTAAAGAAAAATAACATGCTGAAAATGTAAAGCAAAACAAAACAAAAAAAGGCGTCATTACTGAAAGAGTAAAACTAGTCCCCCAATTGGTAATTTCTGATGACCAGTACAGGTTGCTCCCACCCCAACAGATAGATACTGGTCAGGCTATCCTCCCTCTACCCACACAGTGTATCTCTTACTGACACGCACCCATCTTTAAAAAATGTATCTTCTACTGAGGAACCCACAAAGCAGCCATTTCTTTCAGAGCATTCATCATGTTTCATTAACAGTGAGCATGTCTCTTGTCAGTCGTCGCAGTTACCGCTTCTACAATTGCGGTTTTATAACATCAGGCCACTCGCTCTGAGATAACATAGGGAAAACCAGGAAGATTTAAAATAAACATTTAGTTTCAAAAACTGACTTACAGAACAGCCAGTGGAGGAGCGGTTCTGGACTTTTATTTGGATGAAGCATCATGGCAGCTCTCGTTTGACTCAGCTTCATTGTGACCACCTTTCTCACAGCAGCGCAGGTTACAGTTTCAATCTGGAACCTTTTTCCTTGAAGTGATTTTTCATCAGCAAATACTTGGGTCAGTAGCCACATTTGAAATCCATGGCAATTGCGTCACTGAGTTTATTGCGCTTGGCTTTAACCGCAGCCTGGAACCACAGCAAACAGCACAGGTCAAGCTTCCATTTAAATGTTTTTTTAAGGAATTACAGAAAGAGAGAGATTTGTTCTGTGTGTGTGTGTGGTGGGGTGGTTCAGGTTGGTCAGCAGTTCCACTAGTACAACAGTTTCAGTGATCACGGTCATCTTTGCTGAATTGCTGAGTGGGATATGGTGGTACCCAGGAGTTGTACACTGATACCAGTGATGATGGGGCATTGACTGGCAGAAGTAGTGCCAATTGTGAAGTTATATCATGATAAGGACACAGCTGACATGAGCTATCAGCCAACTAGAGTCTTAGAAATGTTGTGCCCATTGTATAAGATGTTTTAATTTATGGAAACTTTTCAGGGGCCTGGCACAGTTTCCACTCTGACACTCTAAGGCTTATGTTAGCAGTATTGAAATGGGTTATCTGGAAAGCTAAATGTCAGTTTATTTTACAACAAAAATTCATTAATCTTAATGGTCTTCTAGAACAAGTAAATAAGGAACTGTCACTTTTATATAATAAAGAGAAATGGAGTAGTGGCTCCTGTTGTTCTGGACTGATGGAGGAATACACCCTGACATCTCTCATAAAGTCTCTTCTGTTGTTCACTGTATTTCTGTTTCTTTTCTTTCAGTTGGGCCAGTGGTTTCCATTAGCTTCCTTTACACTTTTTGATTCTCCTGAGAATTAACTGAGTACATATGATTGGTATGGAGTTTGCCTATTGTATATTATTTTCTCAATAAAATTCCCCATCTCTTGCGAAAAGTGCCTTAGCTTCTTTTATCTTCACCTGGATACCCACAAGGACAACACCAGTTTAGGTAGATGGGACCTTGGTTTAAGGGCTCATCCAAAATATGACACATCCTGACAGTACAGGACCCCCCTAGTACTGCACCCAAGTGCCAGCATTTATGGCATGAACCCAATCCTGGAGTGGGATGAGAACCCACAACCTTCTGGCCCAGAGGCAGATGTTGCTACCAACTGAGCCACGCTGATGTTAGGAAGTACTTCTTCACAGAAAGAGTGATAGATGCTAAGGAACAGTTTTTCAGCAAAGGTGGTGGTGGCAAAAAAACTGTGAGATTCAAGAAGTGTGGGATAAACACAATGGTATTTTAGTGGAAATCAAGAAGGGGGGGATCAAGTAGGGTCTGCAGTGACATCATGGGCAGAGAAAACATGGGCAGACTTGGTGGGCCAAGCAATCCTTATTTGCCATCAAATTCTGTGTTTCTGTGTTTCTGTCTCCATTCCCCATCTAGCAGATGGGAAATTAATTTTCTGGGGTGGGTGGGAAAAGATGGGTATTGCAAGGGTGATGCAGTATTTGTAGAGGCTGTGGACCACTCTTAATTTTTTGTGAGGAGGGGGATTTAATCCTGAAAGAAAGAAATGGTGTAGGGGAAGAGTTATCTGGCATCAGAGAGGAAACCAGTGGAGTCCCGCAGGGCTCGGTGCTGGGGCCGGTGTTGTTCAATGTCTTCATCAATGACATTGGAGATGGCATTAAAGGCAAAATGTGCCTATTTGCAGATGACACCAAGCTCTGAGGGAGAGTGAACACAGCTGAAGAGATACAGGACTTACAGGAAGATCTGGAAAAGTTGGGGAGGTGGTTCAGAATCTGGCAGCTTGGCTTCAATGCCAAGAAATGCAAAGTTATGCATACTAGAGCCAAGAATCCCAGGACAGAGTACTACCTGGGTGGAGTCCGAGTATTTTCATCAAAGGAGGAGCAGGACCTGGGAGTGATGATCACTGATGACCTGAAGCAATCCACACAGTGCAAGAAAGCAGCAGCAAAAGCAAACAAGATACAGGGATGCATAGCTAGGGGGATCAGTAGTAGGAGAGAAGTTATACTGCTCTTGTACAGGTCACTGGTAAGGCCGCATCTAGAGTTTGGAATTCAGTACTGGTGCCCACACCTCAAAAAGGACATTAACCTACTGGAGAAGGTCCAAAGGAGGGCTACAAAGATGATAGTAGGGTAGCAGGGTAAGGCATATGAGGATTGAGGGCACTGAACATGTACTCCCCGGAGGACAGGTGAGAGAAAGGGGACATGATTGGGACATTCAAGTACTTGAAAGGGATAAATAAGGTTGATAAGGAGAGTCTCTTTAAGCTGAATAAACCGTAACACAAGGGGGCACAGTCTTAAGTTAGAGGGTGTGAGGTTTAGGAGGGAGGTCAGGAAGCACTTCTTCACAGAGATGGTGGTGAACACTTGGAATGCGTTGCCAGAAGAGGTCATCTCATTGAAGACAGTGGGAAGCTTTTAGAGAGGCTGGGATAAACATAGGGGGAAGGTAAGGATCGTGGGTAGGGAGGATGGGAGGAGTTGGGAGGGAAAGCAGGGACATTAGTTCAAGCTGTGGCCCCTGCAATACAAGCATATTTGATTGACCAAATGGCCTTCTTCTGCTGGCTTCTTCATATGTTCACATGTTCATATGAAAAAATCAATTAATATTTTTGAATATTTGACTTCCAAATGGAAGTGTTGTCCTGAATATAGAACTTGGAGTACTTACACATCCCTGTGGCATCCACTTAGATGAAACAGAAGATGGCTACTAAATACGTTATTATTTATAATGGCAGAGTAGTGCCACTTTAGTTAGGGTCACTACACACTTCTATGTTAAACCCCATGTTTTAAGAACTCCTATTAAGAAATGGATCAACAGAGTGGGCTGAAATTTTCTGGGTTTGGTATGACTGGATCCCCAGCTTCTCACATCTTTTCTGAATCTTGACTGCCTAGGAACAAACATTGTTCTGGGAAATTCTTTGACTTTCAGTATAAGACAGCTGGAGGGTTAGATTAGCAGAGAAAAGTCTGGACAATCTTATTGACACTTAAGCAGTTTGTGAGTAATTTAGTGCAAAGTAATAAAAAATTACTGGAATAAAATAAAATTATAGAAACAGAAAATGTCAGCAGAAAAAGACCACTGGTCAATTCAGTCTGCCCTGTTTTACCCTACTCTACCCCGACCTAATATCTAGTTAAGGTTATTGCCCTCACCTCTCCCCACTGTCCTTTGCCCTACTGCTTTCTTCGATGTAACTATTAAGCCTTTTACTCAGTCCCAGCCATTTATGAAACCGTTAATTGCTTTTTGAAGCCACCACCTGTACTGGAAGGCTTTTCTGCTTCTTAGCCACTCTCTCTGTAAGATAAAGCTTTTCACATCCCTCCTGAATCTCTTTCTGCCAGGTTCCACTCATGCCCTATGTTCCTGGTTTGCCAGTCCTGCTGAATATTTGGTATCCCATGTATAAAGTGACCACAATTGAGCACTTTCAAAAAAGGGTGACTCAATCACAACACTTTTCCACAGGGCTACCTGGCAGGGAGGGTGACCGGATGGGGGTTCGGTGATTATAATGACAGGATGTCGCTATGTATACACACACGTGCGGGAGACACCACACTGTGCGATGGGTGGAAGGGGAAGGAGGGTTTGTGGGCTGTAGTGTGGTGGTGGGCTGCCAAGCTCACCATATGGTGTGGTGGATTGGTGGTAGACGTAGGTTGGAAGGGTACCGGGTTCAGTTCTGGGCATGCTCATTTTTGCGCTGGGTTGGGTTTTGGTTTTGTTTGCTCATCTTTGTGCTGGGCTGGGTTTTGTTTTTTGTTTTTTTCCCCTTTTGCACCCACCCCGACATGCACTCCTGGAATTGAGAATCCTTTAGTAGGGGTGTAGGGAGTGCAGCCCCCCACATAAAAAACACAAATCCTACATCTCGGGAGCCATTTTGCTCTTTGCCTTTAGTCTACAGCGAGTCTACATCACCAAAATTCATTTTGGTGATGTAGACTCACCCAAACAACGATCGTTATTACATGGTCGCCGTTATCACATGGAACTGAATATTTCCACACAATCTACCTTATTTATTTATTTCAGGAACACTTCTGGTCTCCGGTGAATACCTGCTCAGGCCTTAAGCCAATTATCATAGCAACTGCCCTGGTTACCCTTCACTATATTGTCTTTAGCCTGTCTTTGTCTTTTCTTAAGTGGGGGCTCCAGAACTGGCCACAGTTTTCCAGATGTGGCCTCACCAGTGGTCTTCAGAGAGTAGCTGTGGGCAAAATAAAAAAAAATAAAACCTTCATGTTTTGCATTGCATGCAGCATAGCGTGAAAATTCTTATAGTGAAATTTGTGCAATTGCGTCAATTTTACTATGCTAATTGCTGTACTACACACCTTGTGGCAAATTTCACAATGTGAATTGCCACACATTGCATTAAAAGTTTACCGCAAAATGCTAATTGTGTCAATTTTAGAATGCTACATGATGGATCCCAAATTCACTGAAATTCACAGGCAAATTTTAAATTTGCATTGTACTTAATAAAGAGGCAGTATCACCTTGTTTCTCCTGCTGTCAAACCACCTCCCGATACACCCTAACATCCTGGTTACCTTCCTGTATACCTCTTTACATTGCCGAGATGATTTTAGGGAGTTGCTTATGATGACTGCTAAGTCCCTGTCCTTAGTGGTAGTGTCCAACTTAACCACTCCATCCCATTTTCCTTCCTGAGGTTTTTGTTCACTACGTGCATCACTTTGCACTTTCTGGCATTAAATTTCAACTGCCAAAATTCTGACCACCTCTCTAATCTTGTAAGTCCCTTTGCAGCTCCCTAACCACTTCCTCATTGTCTTCCCTGCCAGAGAGCTTAATATCATTTAAGAAAAGGCACATCTTGTTTTGCATTTCTTCCTGCCACTGATAAATATACTGAAAAGGACCGCCCATAGGCCTGAACCCTGTGGAAACCCACTTGTGACCTTCCACTCACCTGACTTGATCTTGAGCTTTTGACTGTTCTAACTAGATCTTTTGATGTTCCAAGATCCTCTAACTTCTTCAGGAAATTTCTGTGCTGCACAACCACCTTGCTGAACTCAAAGCAGTGCAAATCCACTTCTTGTGCTTTGTACACTGACCTACTCACCCAGTCAAAGAGTTCTATCAGGTGGGTCTGACAAGACCTCCCTGCCACAAACTAATGCTGCTTACTATCCTGGAGACAACAATTTCACTCTAGGTAGTCCACTAGGTCCTCTTTGACTAGTGTCTCTGTTAGTATACCAGCTATAGAGGTAAGATGAATGACTCTGAAGTTTTCTAGTTGGTCTTTGTCTATAAAACAAGCAGCAGGAATAGCAAGGAGGCACGGCCACAGGGCCACGCAGGAGCCCAGAGTGAAATGCACATGCTGTGTGATGAAACATGCGAAGCGTGGACTGTAAGGAGCAGGCTTTTTTTATACTGAAAGTGGGAGGAGCTATTCCCCCCACATTGAACCTCAGGCTTCAGCCCTCCCATAAAAAGGTCTCGAGCTAATAGTAGTCGATGTTCTGAGCATGCTGAGGTTTGCCTTCATTTAAAATGAGCTGTATAAGTATGTATTTTAATGTTGGAAAACATCAAACTGGGAATAGGAGCACCTGGTACTGTATGGTCATACAGACGTCATTATCTGACACAAACAAGGCAGCAGAAGATCAAAGAGGGTTGGAAACAAGCTGGAAATGGCAATCACCAGAAACAAGCCTGGCCATGTCAAAGAGACTTGAGACAGAGGTAAAGCCATTTTTGCCTGTGGTGGGCCACATAGTCAGTATGACTTTTTTAATTTGCATTGTTTAGAGGGACATGTAAGTGCACTTTTAGGTGTAGTACTCCTTCAAGCATCCATAAAGATGTACAGTGGAGCCAGAAATATGCAATGCAATAACTTGCAGAAAGTGACACATCATAAAATTCTGCATGACAAACTGGCTTAATTGCCGTTGAATTAAACTGTTCCCTGCTTTATACTGCAGTGTTTTGTGATATACTTCAGCACTGCTGCATTGCATCCTGGCTGGTGTTGCTGTATGTAGTTAAAAAGCCAATCAGAGGTAAAGTATTCAGTCTGCTAGCTGAAAAAAATATTACCTATAACATTCAATTGGTCCTTGCACATTTCTGATTGTATCTGTCCGTTTTCTGATTTGTCTGAAAAGTATTTTCATATCAAGAATCTAAGCCTTAGTAAATGGGTGCTGCTGTTATGAGCTGAATGGCTAGAGATGCAGCCTCTGAGACTAGAGAAATAAGGATTGATCACTAGGTCTGACTTGTGCCTGACATTCAGTTTTGAGAAGATGTCGCTCACAAGCTAGGTAGGATATTACATATGCAAGTAGTTTACCTTTAGGATTCATTTAACAATAGATTTTTAAAACATATGTTGCATATTTTTTAGATGGGTTTTTGTTTTATCATATGTAGTAACTGACACTCATCTGAACTGAGCATCAGATGATGAACTAAATTTTTATCTACCTTCCTTAACCCTGTTTTTTAACCACACACTAACATAATAGTCCATTTGAACTTGTGATATAGCTTTTGGTTAAAAGTATGAGAGGAGAAGTTTCAAGCTGATGATGCTGGTGGTGAAACAGCTTAGACCGCCCCCCCCAGGAAAACTGAGGCTGCCAATGGGAAAAACTCAGCAAAGCAAGGATGAACTGTTGAAACATGTATGTCATAGTTGTGCAATTAGAAACAGTTCTGGTTAAAAGGTACAGAGAGAAAAAGCACAGATCTGTGATACAATTTGGAATGCAGGTGCAGTCCCCCTCAAGACCACAAACAATGTTTTCTAAGGAAACCTGAGGGGCAGTACACTTTTTTTTAGCAAGCTACTGCCATACTGTAGAACAGCAAAGTTTAGATAGAGACTTACAAATGATCTAGCCTTTTTAATAAAATCCAGATGCCAAAAACATTGATGCTTTTCTAAGCTTTTCCATCTCTTAGAGATCAAAGAAACATAGAAGGAGTTACCTTTTCTAAGACGGACATTTTTTTAATGTTCTGTGTAATTTTAACCTTAAATTTACATTGGTGGGTCTGGGTGGGCATGCTAGCACAATACAGACTCATAGAAACACAGAATTTGTTTGCAGGAAAGAACCACTTGGTCCACCCAGACTGCCCAGATGGTCCCTGCTTAGTCTGTGTCCACAGATCCTAACTGGTCTCTGGCAACTCTCCCTTACCCCTGCCTATTTACTAAGCAAGCAATAATACCCAACAGGGTGGGCAGTATTGGGCAATACCAGATCACCCAGGGGCGTAATGAGGCCTGATGCTACAGGCAGAGGGCCTTATACCCCCTGGAAGGTCCAGTATTGCCCAAACTGCCCACCCTGGAAGGTATTATTGCGCTTAGAAAATGGGCACAGTATTTTATATGCTTAAGAAAATAAAGATTTCATGTTAAAGTATTCAGTAATAAAGTATCTTATTTATTTTGTTAAAAAGTAGTTCTTCCGCCTGATTTTTTTTTTGAACTATGGAGTTTTGTTCTATTACAGCTTCTGTACTTGTGGCTACTGAAGTTAGTTGCCATGGTTACCACACACACGCATCCATTCAGTTATTTGTTTTTCTTTCTGCATTAGAATACTTTTGTCTTATTGTATTAATGTTTGCAGCCTTTTTTTATTAATGTGCTGCGCTTGAGAAAATGAGCCATTACGTTGCGTGTGCCTACACACAGAAGTTCAGTAAGAAGGGATGGGAAGGGACACAGGACCGCTAAGTTCTTTTTTTATGTTAAAGAGTTATTTCATCATTTTTTTAAACATTTCCTCTCTTAAAACCGTAATTGTTTTTTATGGCGCTGAGCGGGACATCAGCAGCATGCCGATCGGGACATGTAGTGTGTCAAGTGGGAGATCGGCAATGCGTCAAGTGAGAGATCGGAAACGGTGGCAGTAATGTGCTCCAGAAACTTTTGGGGTATGAATAAAGACGTTTTTTTTATGTTCATAAAGCAATTTTGTATAGCAAGTGAGATAACATTTACTTTCTGGCAGATTCAGTAGTGTTGGGGTAGACTGTTTCTCACTTGCTAAGAGAAGGTAAAAAATGGTGACTGGTCAGTGCAAATTCAGGGTGGCCCAAAGATACTTTAAGTAATGGGGCACCCCAAATTGGCACTAATTTAGAAGCGGGTGTCTATTGAAAGTTAATGTACCCCTGTGCAGTGGATGTAAGCCAATAAGAAAGCCCCTAGAATCTTGCCCATTTTCTAATATTCACCTATGTCTATCTCATGCATTCTTGAAGAACCTTACTGTTTTCACCTCCACCACTTACATACTTATGAACATATGAGGAAGCCAGCAGAAGGCAGCCATTTGGTCTATCAAGTTTGCTCATGTTGCAGGGTCAACAGCTTGAGCTAATGTCCCTGTCCTCCCATCCCACTCCTCCCAACCCATGATCTTTACCTCCCCCCTATGTTTATCCCAGCCTCTTTTAAAGCTGTTCACTCTCTTCAATGAGATGACCTCTTCTAGCAACACATTCTAAGTGTCCACCACCATCTTTGTAAAGAAGTGCTTCCAGGCCTCCCTCCTAAACCTCCCATCCTCCAGTTTAAGAATGTGCCCCCTCGTGTTATGGTTGCCACTCAGCTTAAAGAGACTCTCATTATCAACCTTATTTATCCCTTTCAAGTACTTAAAGATCCCTGTCATGTCCCCTCTCTCTCTCTCTCTCTCTCTCTTCTGTCTTTCAGGGAGTACATGTTCAGTGTCCTCAACCTCTCCTTATATGCCTTACCCTGCTGACCCACTATCATCTTTGTAGCCCTCCTCTGGACCTTCTCCAGCAGGTTAATGTCCTTTTTGAGATGTGGGCACCAGTACTGAATTCCATATTCTAGATGCAGCCTTACCAGTGACCTGTACAAAGGCTCTCTCCTAATACTGATCCACCTAGATATGCATCCCAGCATCTTGTTTGCCTTTGCTGCTGCTTTCTTGTACTACATAGAGTGCTTCAGGTCACTGGTGCTCATCACTCCCTGGTCCTTCTCCTTCTCTGATGCAGATACCCAGGTAGTACTCTGTCCTGGAATTCTTGGCTCCAATATGCATAACTTTGCATCTCTTGGCATTGAAGTCAAGCTGCCAGATCCTGGATCACCTTCCCAGCTTTTCCAGATCTTTCTGTAAGTCCTGTATTCCTTCAGCTGTGTCCAGTCTCCCGCAGAGCTTGATGTCATCCATGAATAGGCACATTTTGCCCTTAATGTCATCCCCAATGTCATTGATGAAGACATTGAACAACACTGGCCTCTCTGGTGCCTGACAGCTCTCTCCCCACCACAACCACCCTCTGGGTTCTGTCCCTCAGCCAGTTTTCCACCCGTCGGGCCATCTTTTCCTCAACCCCGAGATCCACCAACTTCCTGATCAACCTTTTGTGGGGTACAGAGTCAAAGGCCTTTCTGAAATCATGATAGAGGATGTCTACCACTTGGCCTCTGTCTACTGCCTTAGTGACACAATCAAAGAAGTCAATCAGATTAGTTTGACACGATCTCCCCCACCCATGAACCCATGCTGCCTCACATTCTGAAAACCATGCTCCTCTAGATAGTCCATCAACCTTTCCTTTAGTATGGTCTCCATGAGCTTGCCCACAATGGAGGTCAGACTGTCTAATCTATAATTCCATGTGTCATCCTTAGGACTGCTTTTGTGGAGGGGCACTACATGTGCTGTTCTCCATTCCTGTTGCACCATGCCTGACTCTAGTGAACTATTAAAGAGGTCTGACAGTGGCCCTGCCAGGTCCTCAGCCAGTTCCTTTGGTACCCTTGGATGTACTCTGTCCAGACCTGGGGATTTGTCCACCTTCAGTGCCAGCAGCCCCTCCCTCACTCTATCCTCCTTTATCATTACATCTGTGTTCCCCTCTCTCTCTGCTCCTCTTTCCCTCCTGAATGAGTGTTACGTCCTTCTCTCTGGTGAAGATGGAACAGAAGTACTCATTTAGTATCTCTGCTTTTTCCCCATTATCCTTCACCCACTCCACCCCTTTTTTAGGTCTAACAATCCCTTACTTCTTGTCTCTTTTCTCACTTATATAGTGAAAGAAAGACTTCTTCCCCTCTTAATTCCTTCAGCTATCTGCAGCTCCTTCTGTGCCTTTGCTCGCCTGACTTCCTTACTTGCCTCACTAGCCAACCTTAGGTAATTTTCCCTATCCACCTTTCTCTTGGTCTTCCTGAATTTTCTATAGGCCAGCATCTTTTCCCTTACTGCCTTGGTGACCCCAGAACTGAACCAACTGGGTGCTTTGGCCCTTGTGTTCTTCCCCTGAGCCTAATACACTCATCTGTGGCAACAAGTATTCCTTCTTTAATGCTGGACCACCTCTGGTCCACCCCCCCATATCTGCTCTGATATCCTCCAGATGGCTCCTTAAGACTTCTCCTATCTTCCTGAAGTCTGACCTGCTAAAATCCAAGATTTTGGTCTTAGTCAGGATGCTTTCCATGTCCATATCCAACTGTAACCACACTGTGCAATTGTCACTTCCACCCAGTGGCTCTCAGATCATTATTTACTGTACATGCTCCCCATTTGCGAGCACCAGATCAAGAATTGCCTCAGTTCTTGTTGGTTCAGTGACACCCTGAGTCAGGAACCCACTCTGTAGTCCTTCCAGGATCACAAGACTCCTAGCACATGTTGTGTAGGGTATGCTCCAGTCCACCTTGGGCAGGTTGAAGCCCCTCACAATTACCACCTCTCCTTTCCCTGCAGCATCCAATATTTATGAGCTCAGTTCCCTGTCCCTCTCCTCACCCTGATTGGGTGGTCTGCAAACCACCCCCAACCTCACCTTTCTCCCTCTGTTGGACCTTAACTGAACCCATATTGCCACCACCTCCCTTTCCTCTGACTCTTCTCTCGTGCAAGTTATTCAATCCCTGATATAAACCACCACCCCTCCCCCTTCCCAACTACCCTGTCCCTTCTGTATAGTTTATATCCAGGAATTGCAAGGTCCCACTCATGGTGTGATGTTGTCCATGTCTTGGTTACTGCAGCTATGTTCACCCTCCTGTCTGCTAACAATGCCTACAGGCTGTCCATCTTGTTTCCAAGATTCTGCACATTCAGAGACACCACTCTCCACCTAGAATCTGACCTTCCTTCTCTTCCCTCTATTCTTCTATTCATATTTATTTAATTCTGTGTGCACCCCTTCATGTACCCTTGTTATGTGTTTTTCACCCTCTCCATCCTTTGCTAACTGTCTTCTTGGCCTTTCCACCTCCTCCCTCCAGACCTCATCCATCACTGTGGGGGGAGGTTCACTGACCTTCTCCTCTCAGAGTCTGTGGGCCAGCATTCCCAATACCCCCCCTCAGTAGTTTAAGTGTAGTGGTTATGTATTCCCCCAGTTTGTCCCTGAGTACCCTCAAACCCTTCCTACTGAGGTGTAGCCTGTCTGGTGAAAAGAGTGTTTTGTTTGACCAAGCTTCTTCCCAGTCCCCAATACAGATAAACATCTCCTCCCTGCACCATTTCCTCATTCAGTCATTAAAATCCTCTGTTCTTCTTTTCCTGGCTGTACTGGCCCTTGGTACTGGTATCACCTCTGAGAAGGCCAGCAAAATGCCTTCCTCCCTGCAAATCTTCCCTAACTCCCTGAACCTATTTTGCACTACCTCAACCTCCTCTCCAGCAAGGTCATTGGTTCCCAAATGTATAACTAAATTAGGTTTTCATCTAGCCTCCCTTACTATTTTCCTTATTCTTGGGTCCACCTTACCCGCTGTCATCCCTGGCATACAAACCACTCTCCTGCTTGCAGTTGTGTTCTTTTTCCTTCCCAAGTGAATACCCCTAATTATGGATTCCCCTGATTGCCATGCTTCTATCCCCTGCACCCGTGCTCCCTGTCCTTCCTTTCTTACCTTTAGTACTAGCTGCTTCCCCAACTAACTGCTCCCTCTGCACCCTGGTGAACTTGTCTCCACATCGCAATTTATCCCCAAAAGTGTTTTTCCATCTCCCACTCTGCCCCTTCCCTTCTGACTATCTGTATGTGCTTTCAGTTTTCCCTCCCCTCTTCCTTTCCTTTTTCTCTCCCCCGTCCTCCACTTTGTTTTGCCTGCCTCCTCTTTCCTTCCTGCCCTGATTAGGTTTCTCTCCCCTCCCCTGTACTCCTACTGTCAGCCCAGGTTCAAACTGACCTCCTACCTCACCTCCTGCTGCTCCCTCACCCCTTCCAGACAGTGGTGCAAATCTATTCAATAAAGGGAACTCTTTAGAATTTCCCACCCCAGATGCTACTCTCACATTACCACCCCTTCCTCTTACCATTTGCCACCCCTCCACCTGGGCTCTCTAGTCATCTGAGGAAGAAATGCTCCTGTATACGGGGTGCTCCTCCCCTCTCCCCTTCCCTGACGGATGCCCTCCTTCATCTGGGCATCACCCCTCTGCCTTTCCCTCCACTGCTCTGCTCCTCTGACTTCCCACTCCATTCTCCCCAGCTCCCATCTCAGCAGCCTTATTTCAGCCCTTAGCTGCTCCAGGGTCTTACACACAGGACATCCCCTTTTACTCCACAACACCCCCAGAAAGACTGCTGCCCTACAGTTATTGCAGTTTACCACTCTCCTGCTTCCCATTCATGTACCTATCCCCCCACATCCTCCCAGCCCAGCTTCTCCTAGCCTCCAGTTATATATAACTATAAAATAACTTTAAAATTCAAAAATATATAAATTTCTATCTCACTATTCCATCAAAACGCAATAGCAATCTCAATAATCTAGAACTCAGTATTCTGCTACTTCCACTATTCTATCAAAACTAGAACACCATGCCAAGGAAGCTGTTTCTTAGCTGCCACCAGATTCTAGCTCAAAAAATATTTTCAATAAATGCCTTTTAAATCATCAGCACAAAAATCCCATATAACAATGATAAATAAAGTTACAGTACCACCTAAGCAACATGCCACCACCCAGCAACAAGCCAGTTAATCATGGTGATGGGGACAATCCCACAAAAATCTCAAACAATCTACTGTATATAAACAAAATGAAACCTACACAAGATTGGTAAAGGTGATTGTAAAATCATCTCATTGTCTCATTTATACCCTTGGGGGTGGATTAGATGGTTCCCCTCAAGTCCATTAGCTTATCAATATATCTCTCTGCCTGTTATTTAAGCAGCCTATATGTCAAAGGTTTCCCCATTTTGTCCCCACACTCATAGTATCTATTTTTGAGTCTGTTAATTTGAACTTCTGCCTTTCTAGTGGCTAGTGTGTTCAGCCAAATTTGGAAAGACAATAACTCATAGTGGAGGGTTGGATTGTTGAGTTGCTGAGGGTTCTTTTCATATCAGGCCACCATATCTTGAAGTTGGGTTATCATTTTTTTTCCTCCAGATCATGCGTTTTCCTCTGATGAGTGGCATATGCAATAATGTGCCCTCTTAAGGTAGCTTTAAATGCTTCCCAGATCATGAGTGGTGATGCACTACCCTCCGGATTGTCCATGAAGTAGTTAGTGGGTGGGATTTTTAGCCATTCTTGAAAAGAGGAGTCCTGGAGAAGTATTGGATCTAGCTGCTATGTGGTGGTCTTCTGCTTTGTATTAAGTGGGTTTAGCATTAGGGAAACAGGAACGTGGTCCAAAATATACAAGTGTGAAATATTTACATCATGTACCATAGGTGTAAGGGTGGCCGAGATAAACCAATAATCAAGTCTGCTGGCCATTGCATGGGCCCCTGAATAGTAGGTGTAATATCTCCCTGATGGACTCTTTAATCTCCAGATATCAGTCAGCCTGTGCAATGCCAGCAGAATTTTAAAAGTAGCGTCAGACTTCCCATGGGGTTCCAGTTTGGCATTAGATCTGTCCAACAGGTAATCCAGGGACAAGTTGAAATTTACAGCCAAAATAATATCAGGGGAATCTATTGACATATCCATGACCTGTTGGGACTACTCATTGAATAATTCTGGTTGGTCCTCATTGAGGGCATATACATTGCCTAAAAGCAATAGGCCCTGAGTGGTGCTAACCATTACTAGTACCCATCTGCCTTCCTTGTCGCATCTATGGTCTATCAACTTCCACCTTAGTTGCTTGTGTAACAAGATAGACATCCTGCCTTTTGCCTTCCCAGAGGTGCTATGTACTTCCAACCCCACCAATTCCTGACTAACTTCTGAGCCTCCTTCCTAGGTAATTTAGTTTCCTGCAGGAAGGCCACATGTGATTTGGCCTCTTTGAGTTTTGAGAGAACCTCTTTATGGGTGAGTTTATATCTCTTATATTCAAAGAGGTAAATGTGAGTGGTATAGAGCTATCCATTCCCTTTTTTTGGGTAGGGGTCTGGGTATTACTTGATTGAGTATATAACATTTCCTCCTGATACTCTGTTTGGCCCTTGGGGCATACAGGGGCCCAGCCCTTGAGGAAAGAAGGTGTCTTGAAATTCTCAGATGTGGAGTCACAGAACCTTGTAGCTATAAAGGTTAAGATAGTAACATGACATTTTAGGCTAATAGATCTCACTTTTTTTGCACCAAAGTTGTTTACATTCCCATTGAAGGCTTTAATAGCTACATTAACTCATCTGAACAGTAACCTCAGAAAAACAGTAGAGGTAAACAAAGATCAACTGAAGTGACTGGTTAACAGAATTACAGAAATTGTTACTAGAACAGTCAGTCTCCTGATCAGAACCATTTTAACATCCAAAAACCACTGACGAGTATGAGTACCCTTATAGACCTGAGAGAGCATTACCAGAACTCTTTCAAAGGTCAGGGCATTCACTCTGGGGCATGATGCATCAACAAAACCTGGGATCCCACCTTCTACACCAGGGGTTAGGGTGCAATTCATGAGTGATCGTGGTGTAATAGTAAGATAATAGAGATGGTGGGGAAGGCAAGGCTTGAGGAAAGAGATTATATCAGCCACAAAATCCTCCTCTGAATCTCACTACATAACAAGATCTTGGTGATGGTGGGGGGGGGGACCCTCTGGAAATATCCATGATATGGCCTTCTTCAAGGATGTGCCCTTAATTTCTCCCACAGCATGACAGTGGTTATGCCTCAAAGGAGAAGCATTAGCTATGTTAACAAAATGTTTTAAGTTGAGATAGGTATCGACCTTGGGCCTGTATGTAAGTCATTTAGAAGGGGGGTGGTAAAATGAGGCCCCCACTCCTATGCAACAATACATCATCTGTTGAGTTTAAACCTCCCACCAGTGGTCCTAGTTAATTTGCATTCTCCACAAACGTTACCTTGTCTGGTCTGAAATACCAGATCAGTTACATCTAGACCTTGTCTATCTTGATTAAGACACATGTTGTGTTCCTCCTCAGGAAAACATCCGAGGAACTAAAACTTGCTCCAGCACATGTCTGAACCAAAGAGAACATTTTTAAAACATGAAAATATCCACTTCTGTGTTGCCCTTATTTAAAACGTCACTTGGGTTTGCTCCTGTAAGAATGACTGTCCGGTCAGTAATATTTACCTACTCCTCAGCTCCTTAGTAAGTCAAGGCAGCAACTGGTTTTACTTATCAGTATGGCTGGCATCTGCCCCATGCTAAAATAAAAAATGGCTAGTTGGAGGAGAAAATGAAATACCATGGGGACCTGAACAGATGATAATATTAACTATCTTATAGGGCTATGGTCCCTGAGTTATGTCCCAGCGCATTTGGGTCAAGTCGTCTGCTATGTATAGTGTGAGGTGTCAAAACTACTCTTGCTGCACATAAAGTTATCTGTTGTACCTCTTAATTAAACCAATAACTGGTTCTAAACCATACCAGAGGTGTTCTGCATGTAGACTGTCTGATAAGCGAGCCCCTCTTTCCAGAGCCCCCCTAGTGTGTGTGGCTGGCATTATTGAAACAGCCTTAGAGTTCCATATCACATAGGAGGGCCTTATTCACCATTGGGACCTAAGTACTCTACTCATTACAAGTGTCTCCTTATGGAAGAAGACCCTGCTGTTAATCCAGGATTGTATTAGCTGGAAGAGATCCACTCCAGCTAACCAGCAATTTCTATCAGGTGTGCGGCCTCTGTGTTATGGCAGGCATCAAACAGATTCATTGCTGTTTATACCGAGGTTTGCCCTGTTATCCTGCCACTCACCATAGTTAACGAAAAGGGGGGGGCCATGATTAAGATCTCTATCTCACTATTTACATCGGCTCTATGTGAGGAGCTCTCATAAAATTGGGTACCAGCTCCTTCATGTACCAGTGGAGCAAGCACTAGCTAAGGTTGACAGCAAATGCATCCCTGCCTGCACCTTAAAATTAAATGGTTGTATTCCTTTCATGAATATTCAAGCTGTACAGTAATCTAGCATTAATTTCAAACAAGAAACAAAGGATACCATTTAGCAAGTGTCCCGGCTCTGGCCCCAGACAAGAAGACCTATGGTGAGACTGTGACCGGGAGCTCCTGCTACTCTTGAGGACCAACCTTTTCTTAAATTCATTGCAACAGTTCTTCTATTTCTAAGCCTAATCTATCCTTTGTAATTTCTAGTCCATAAGGTTGGCCACCTATAGGCACCCCCTTCCCTTTTTTGACTATGCTATGGTGTCCTCTTTAATTTTCCTTTTCCCTCTCAGGTCCTTGTACAGGGAGGCTATTGCGGTGACTTCAGAGTATATGTAAAAAAGGCTGTGTTTATTGTTGTTGGATTTAGTGTATAACAACACTATGTTATAAAATACCTTAATGTATATACCTTATGTTTGTGAAACCTGTAAATGTTTAAAATACCATGGCACTTGGTGTTTTGATAATGGTAAAAAGTTCTAGGTGTCTAGTATAGAAATTAAGCTAGTTGTGCTATTTAAAATGCATGTAAATTATTGTAAACTGAAAAAGTCTAAATATCATGGTGATTTGCATACATCCCATGATGCACTGCATTATGGAAGTATGTATGATGATGTATGTCTGTGAAACTCGATTTGTTACCAATGTTCATTGGGGTAACTGTTCTTTCAATGATTCTGCATTGAGGTTCATTGTTTATAGCTTATTTTGTTTTTCTTCTTTTTGGGCCCCCACTATGTAAGTAAACAAGGCCTGCATAGAAGAGGCTAAATCTTAACTGCTAAATTGGATCAGAGATCAGTGGGTGTGGGTGTGGGTGTGGGTGTGGGTGTGGGTGTGGGTGTGGGTGTGGGTGTGGGTGTGGGTGTGGGTGTGGGTGTGGGTGTGGGTGTGGGTGTGGGTGTGGGTGTGGGTGTGGGTGTGGGTGTGGGTGTGGGTGTGGGTGTGGGTGTGGGTGTGGGTGTGGGTGTTTGTATTTTGAATAAGCATCACACAGAGCTTGTGTGTTGAACCTGAAGTTTGGTGTCTGGTCAATCTGTTATCCCACAATCCCTTCACAGACTTGGTGTTAGAAGTGGGATAACTTGCTGGAAGTGTCTTGACTAGCTGAAGAGGGATGTTTACTGGTGGATATCACCTAAATATTCCAGGTGGACTGATGCAGCAGGAGTTGCCAGAGTAGAAACCCGGAGAAGAAAGTCTGTGGAGTTCTGACCAGAATCATGGCCAACAGACAGAAAGAAGCTGCTGCCTGGACTGGAACTGAGAGCTTAGAGGAAGGCCAAGCCTGAAGACAGTGGAGAGATGCAGACTGGAGGTGCGAGAGACAACACCCTGGATGTGGAGACCCTGATGAGGATGGTCCACTGGACGAGTGGGCAATGGCTGGAGGCAGACCGACTATGCAGAGAGGTAGAACACTGGTGCCAGGTGCTCAAGAGGTTCCTGCTGGAGAGCTTGGACAAAGACTCAGAGGATTTTTCATGGGGTCAGTTTGAGGAGGACCCCCTGACTGAGCAGAATATTTCTTTGTTTCCTGTGTTCCCTGGATGTTACCTGTTGGAGGTCGGAGATGCAAGTATGGAACTTAAATGTGAGATCCCAGCTAAGACTGTGCCTAGTGATATTGTGCTGGGGTTGAAGACTCCAAGCAAGCAAGAAGAAGCCTATGAGGCTGAAGGGACTTTTTCTTGTATTGATGCAGCTAATTAACAGTACTGACTGGGGTATAATGCATGCTAAAAATACTAATATTGTCAAACTGCTACAGTATGTTAAAGTTAAGGAGGGTAGAGGTCAGTTAAAAAATGTCACCCTTGGAAAAAGGGAAACTCTCACATAGGTTACAAGGTATTAGATGGTAACAGATGGCTGAAAATAGCACAGTGATTAAAAGGATATTTACTAAGACACCCCAGAGTTAAAAGGTTTAGGAACCTGCTGTTTAACATTGCAGGATATTCAGCATGGGAGGTTCCTTAGCTTCCTGTAGGTTTCTATAGAGACCTGCCTGGGGATAAGATGACCAAGGATTTGGGGTCATAAGCTATAATAGGTTGACATAGGAGAGTAGAAACTACTATTGCTCCTTCCATATTCCCGCAGACACTTTGTGTAAGACAGAGCAGTCAAGTTAGTTGCAGGCAAGGCCAGAGGTGGCTCTGCAATGGTCCCTTTCTATAGGCAAAAGTGTAGCATGTTTGGTCAGGGGGCGGGCCTGATGTCAAAGAAAGAGGTACCTAAGGGCAGACAAGGAGTCTGAGGTGGTGCATGTGTTTTATTCTTTTCTGAGTGAAAACCTACAAAGGAGAAGTGGGTGGAAAATGGATTGGAACCTGTGTTGGGGTAATACCTTGAGTGTATACCCTCAGGTGTCTATATCTGTAAAAAGTGAAATAAATCAAGAGTCATAGTGGGTTTATGTAGAGGGGTTGAACCTAGGAATGGGCCCCTGCTTAAAATTGACTTGTCTGGTGGGGTTGGAGCAGGTAGTTACTCACCCCAAAGAAAGTCTTTCTATGGTACTGGACTTTACAGCCGTCCAGATTTTTGGTTAAGAAATATAACAGACTTTCTCTAAAAGGAGATGAGAAGGTACCGTTAGTCTGTTGAGAAATGTGTTAATGGTTCAGGGTAAAGAATGATGATAGCCACCATGTTTATGATAGAATGTTAATCTTTTTTTTTTTCTGGCAGGGCCCTGTCATTTATTGGCCTTGGTCACGGCCCCTGGAAGCCTCTGCCACCATCTATGGCTGCCATTGTCCCCCAGTCACCCCCGGCTTGCCCCCCGGAGGACAGGGCCGTGGCCACCTCTTCCGTGACCACGGAACCAGTATCTAGTCGGGGGACTTGCAGCGATGGTGGCTAATCGAGGTATCCCGGGATGGCTTAACGTAGACAGTGGTCCTTGCCCACCTTGATTTTCTGCCTTTTTTCCTTACAGAGACGAGGACGTGCAATGACGCCGGCGTCCGCGCCGTCTCCCAGAGATGTGAGCATCGGTAGTGTGAGATTCCCCTGGGCTCCGCCAGGAGTCCTCAATGTGCCGATCACTTTCCCCACCCTCCCCGGAGAAGGAGAGCAGTACATAGGATGCTCCATCCTTCTCCCCCTGGCCGGCCCTCCGATGACCCGTGTTCGTGTCACAAGCGGAAAACCCACCGCTGCACCAACGGGCCAGCGTTAATCATTAATAGAGACCCTCAGATGTAGCTTCTGAAGATGGATGGGTAGAAGCTGCATCCCTTCCTGGGACAGGAAGGTGTAAAGCTGTCTGCAATAACTGCTTCCCTCTTAAGGTGGGGGATATGTGACCAGGAGCTCCTGCCACTCTTGAGGACTGACCTTTTCTTAAATTCATTGCAACAGTTCTTCTATTTCTATGCCTAATATATCCTTTACAATTTCTAGTCCATAAGGTTGACCACCTATGGGTACACCCTTCCCTTTTTTGACTATGCTATGGTGTCCTCTTTAATTTTCCTTTTCCCTCTCTGGTCCTCGTACAGGGAGGTTATTGCGGTGACTTCAGAGTATATGTAAAAAAGGTTGTGTTTATTGTTGTTGGATTTAGTATATAATAACACTATGTTATAAAATACCTTAATGTATATACCTTATGTTTATGAAACCTGTAAATGCTTAAAATACCATGGCATTTGGTGTTTTGATAATGGTAAAAAGTACTAGGTGTCTATTATAGAAATTAAGCTAGATGTGCAATTTAAAATGCATGTAAATTGTTGTAAACTGAAAAAGTCTAAATGTCATGGTGATTTGCATATATCCCATGATGCATTGCATTATGGAAGTATGTATGATGATGTACATCTTTGAAACTTGATTTGTTACCAATGCCCATTGGAAAAGTGTTCTTTCAGTGATTCTGCATTGAGGTTCTTTGTTTAAAGCTTGTTTTGTTTTTCTTCTTTTTGGGCCCCCTCTATGTAAGCAAACAAGGCCTGCATAGAAGAGGCTAAATCTTAACTGTTAAATTGGATCAGTAACCAATGTCAGTAGGTGCTGGCAATGTGTAGAGAAAAGATATTCATAGTGTGTTGTTGCAAACTGATGTACTGAAGAAGAAATATACTATTGCAAAAGGTAATTTCTTGTATTTTGAATAAACATCACACAGAGATTGTGTGTTGAACCTGAAGTTCAGTGTTTGGTCCATCTGTTATCCCACAACCTCTTCACAGAGACACTTCACTCTAATCATCTGGCAGTGAAAGACAGGTTGGGAAACTCATGAGGGTCTGTGAGCCTTGGGACCATGTCAGTGCCTCTCCCCTCCACTTCAGTACTGCAGTTGCCCCACTCCTCTCAGATTGAGGCCCAGTCTACACAGTTCATCAGAGCAAGGGGCTCTGTGGACAGCGGCTGTGGTGTGGCACTGGAGAAGTCTAGGGCTGATGGAGAAAGCTCTCGTAGCATTACAAAGTGGTTACCTATCTTGACAGGAGCATCTACAGGGGAGCAGCTGCTGGTGTCTAACTGCAGGTGCCTCTTCTGCTTACTTCTTGATCTTTTTCTCTGGTGTTGAGGCTGGGGTGTAGGTTCAGATTTGCCATGTTCCTTTTGATGGCCTGTGGACACAGTCTGCCATGCTGTCACTTGATGCAGCTCTACCGGGGTATGCTGTGCATTTGTCAGCTGAGGAGATTGTCCAGTTTCCATTGCTGTGCAGCTGTCACCATGCAGTTTTGACAGTGGCTGACAGGGTGTACCTCTCTTGGAACCGTAGGTGTGAAGGTAGTTTTCTGCCTCCTCTGGGGTATGGAAAACAATATAACTACAATTTACTTGAACCCGAAGTAGATCTGGGTATCTGAGCAATGTGGGGATACCCAGCTTGTAGAAATGCTGCTTAACATCATTGTATGCCCTTCTCCACTTAGATAAATCCTGCAAAAATCCTGAAATATTGGTATTTTCTGCCCTTGCCACAATAGTGGGCCTTTCTTCCTGGCAGCATGGAGGTACAGTATATCTCCTTCACCGGAAAATGGAGAAACTTGCACAGGATCAGCCTGGGTTTACCATCAGGAGGGGTCAGGGGGCAAGTGACTGGTGCACCCTTTCTAGCTCTGGCAGAGGGCCATTGTTAATTTTCAGTAGTTGTGGGAGTATATGTTGAAGAAACTGTAGAATGTTCATGCCCTTCGCTCCCTCTGGTACCCCAAATATATGGATGTTCTTCCTTCTAGCCCTATTCTCTAGATCATCCACCTTGTTAAGAATGTATTGAAGCTGTTAGTGATGATTGAAATTTCACAATTTGATTTTTCATTCCCTTCCACACAATGGCCACCATATCAAGTATCTGTGCAGACCTGAGACTCGATGTCTCAGACTTCCTTGTCTCCCATGGAGGATAGGCTGACTTCACGTGGGACGAAAGTTAATCTGAAAACCTCGTACTGGAGATCTCAACCCAGTACTCAGAGATGAGACAAACAGCCAGAAAGCGAGAAGCTAAAGGGCTGTTGGTCCTGGCTTTCTAGGCTGCTTTGGAAGCTCCGAAGTGAGGTTTTGAACCCTTGCACTGCAAATTTCATCTCTTGAGCAGGAGATGGGACTGCAGGTAACTTAATGTGTAAGACGAGAGCAGGATTTGAAGTCTGAGCTCCAGACTCTGCAGAATGAAAAGGATTCCCTTTTGCATCACTCTGCTCAGGCAAGCGAGCAGGAACTTTGCATGTTGAAGCAGGAGTGTGAAACTTTGAGACAGGATAAGGGGCAGGCTTTGCAAATGAATGACTTGTTAAGTAGAACAAATGATCAGATCTGTGTGGAGTTGGAAGAGTTACAGGATGAGATAAACCAGGTATGTAATGACTTAGAAGTAGCTACTAGGGACAACCGTGAATTGTGCACCACGTATAGAGTGTTACAGATGCAGATGCAGGATGATGTGGATTAGAGTGTTGCAAAAGTGAGTCATGAGGATTGTAAAATATAAAATGGCAAAACTGCGCCATCAGCGAGAGGTGTTGGCTAGTCACGTCAAGTCAATGGGGGGCTTAGCCTCTGCCTTGTCAACGTCATCTGAGGAGGAGGAGTCAGATGATGACATCTGCCAGTACAATGCCCAGTCACACCACTATTATGGCCCAGACACCCCTTCCCGCCATCCACAACATGGTGGCCCTGTCACATGACAACCATTCCCTACGTCATCGACAGCATGACGCTCATCAAGAGCGATGCCAACTTGGTGACCCCCCATGGTAGGGGGGAACAGGCCCAGGCCTGGTCTTGACAGCACCATCAATTGCTGTTATTAATGTGGACAATAGGCAGGAAATAGAGAAAATGATTGAGACCACCTTAGGCGATGTGACTGTCCCCAAGAGAAACAAATGGGTCCTCTGGACCCAGATTAAGCAGCTCCTACAGGAGGCTGGTACTAAGGAGGGAATGATCTGTACTGTGGCTGAAGCCACAGCTCAGGCAGCCCTGCACGGCACCTGAGGTAATCCAACTCCGCTTGTTGATCCCAATAATCCCCTACAAATGGCCCATTCTGTTCAGCAGATAGCAGACAGCATTGGTCGGATGATGCCGTCTGACAACCTCAGTTACCACTTGGAGAAGGTGCATACTAAATGTGAAATGCTTAGTCTCGCTGCAGACTACCTGGTCCAGATCCTACACCAGACCATCGATCCTGGCCTGTGGGTGAAACTCCCCGAGACTGTCCACCAGGATGGCCATGCCACCTTTGATGAAGTAGTATCTGAACTCATCTATGCACCAACCCAGGAGTGGAAGGAGCGATGTTCGCATACCCTGTGAAACAGAATGCGAAGGAAAGTCCAGCGACGTTCCACCAGAGGCTCTGGATGGCCTACCGAGCAGGGAAGCACCTTGCAGGAGAAGCCACAAATGCAGACCTCATTGAATACAAAACCCTGTTCCTTCAGAACATGATCTCTGCAGTGCGAGAAAAAGTTGAGCCAACCACCTACCCCGACATGGAAAGATTTGATGATATTTTTCAGGAAACAGAGAGAGTTTATCAACTTTACATTCTTGATTTAGGCTCTGGTTCCAAGAAAGTAGCTGCCGTGGAAGCCTTTCTGGAAGCCACAATGTACTACACAGTAGAGGGGCAAGCTCAGGAGAAACAGCCCCTCCCCACAGATAACCAACACCCCCAGCAGAACCAGCAACAACAACAACAATCCTGGAGTGAGAACCGGAATTATCATAAGAATAAGAAACACCACAATAATAATAATGGTGAACAACAGAGACCAGGCCCTTCATATAGGGAAATAGCCGATGAAAACTGGAGTCTCCGAGATCTCCTTGGAAAAGAGTGCTCCATAGTGGATGCTGTTCCAGTACAAGCCCTTGCTGCAATATAACCAGGAGAGCAGGCCTCCACAGGCCGCAGGGATACGGGAAGTCCAAGTTCACAGACCCCTACAGGCCTGAACCTGGAAGTGGCTCCCTATGTAGCATCAGTACAGCATGGAGAGATGGTTCACAGGAACCAGGCCCAGACTCTCTTTCAAGAGCACCCCCCCATGCTTCTGCTGGTACAGATTGACAATTACAGGCCCTAGTCCATATTGTAAACAAGCTAGTCTTGGATATAAATGGAAGGCCCTGCACAGAGGCTGAGGTTGGGGGCTACCTACTTACAGTATTGCTGGATACAGACGTGGCTGTGTCTGTATTACAGGATGACAGCCCAGACACATCACCTTGGTCTACTGGATGGAGGACCAATATGTCAGGTGTAGATGGAACTAGGCTATCTGCATACTATTCCTTACCACTACCTGTGACACTGGGACACCTGAAAGCATATCATACCTTTCAGCTGATGGTATTGCATGATCACCCTAGGACAATCAGAACTGACTTTTTGACACCACATGACTGTGTGGTGGACCTAGTCAAAATGCTACTGATACAAATTCAGGGACAATATCACACCATCATAATCCCTGACTCACTTGTGGTTGTAACAATTTCCACAAACAATAAAGAGTATGATGTCATAGATTTGTTTAAGAACCATGATCTTTTCCCAAAGCTCCTCCCCATCCTACAAAGGTATCTGGAGGCATTTGCCACCAGCAAGCTTGATTGTGGTAGGATGCACACTGTCATGAAGTGACACACCCAGCGCATGAGAGGCAATGGTAATACCCCTTGCCTTCTCTTAGGGAAACAATGAAATCACTCCTCAAGCAAGGTGTAATCAGGATATGGGTTTCTACTGCAAATTCCCCAGTGTGGCCTGTGAAAAACCTATGGGAACCTGCAGATTTACTATTGACTACAGGAGACTAAACCAGGTCATCCCCAGTTGTTCCCCAACTGTGGCATCAGCAACAGATGTGCTATGACTACTGACCCCTGACCAACAATGGTTTAGTGCCCTGGACATCTCCAGTGGTTTTTGGTCATTACCATTGGCTTCCAAAAGTCAATATAAGTTTTTCTTCACCTTGAGGTCCAGCAATACATGTGGACCTGCTTACAACAGGGGTTCCATAACAGCCCCTCCCTCTTCCATCTTCATATAATGGATGCCCTTGAGGGTTTCTCTACACCCCAGTGTCTCTTGCAGTATGTGGACGACCAGTTGTTGGCCACAACCACACAGGAACAACATCTGGATCTCCTAGATGAACTACCGACCCTCATCCAGAGGGCAGGCCACAAATGTAACCCAGTGAAAGCACAACTATGTCAGAAAGAGGTACTCTTTCTGGGCCTGAGGATAATAGACCAAGGTCGAAGCCCTAACTGGAAGAAGATACAGGAATTGCAAGATCTGCACTGCCCACCAGCGTGGCCACCCTTAGGAGGTTTCTAAGTATGGTAAATTATTCTAGAGATTCTATTTGTGATTTTGCTCAGAAGGCCGCCTCTCTGTATGAACTACTGAAAAAGGATGTTCCCTGGATGGGGAGCCCCATTCACACCGAAGCTGTGACATCACTGAAACAGGCCTTGGCCTCAGCTCCAGCTTTGGTTAACCCCAATCAAGCTTTGCCATTCCATCTGGAATCCATCACCTCTGACGTTGTTATGTCTGCAGAGCTGGCCCAGAAGGTCCATGGCACTCTGAGACCCACTGCGTATGCATCACAGCTCTTGACCCCAGTGGAACAGAAGTACAGCCTTTGTGAAAGGAACCTTCTGGCCACCTACTGGGCTGTCAAGCACTTTCTGTATATCATTGGGTATTCCCCCTTAATCACCAATATGAACCACACCCCAACAACCTTTTTGCTATCAGATAGAGTGAAGGATGGGTCAGTCTCTAATACCAGACTGACACACTGGTCCCTCCTGTGCCAGGACAGAGACATCAAGGTCCACCAAACCAAAATGCCATCCATGCTGGCACAAGGTCTCCTTTTTCAAGGAGAACCCCATGAATGTACATTGCAGCCACCTGATCTACCAGATCTAGGTCCTTTCCTTCCTGCTACACCACAACTACTTGAGAATACTGTATTGTGCCATGTCTTTACAGATGGATCAGTCTCCTATTATCAGGGAGAACAGATAGCAGGAATGGGCATATTAGTAATTTATCCTTTTGGTAACACTATTAAGATTTCCAAATGTTGCAGTGTGGCATCATCACAGTATGTGGAAATGGCAGCGGTGGCATGGTGCTCAAGTTCATCCAGCATGGAACCAAGGATACCATAATTTTCACAGACTCTAACTGGGTTTGTTGCTCTCTTACAGAATTCCTTCCTTTCTGGCAGAAGAACTCCTTTACCTCTTCTGATGGCACCCCAGCGAAACACAAGGAACTGGTAATATACATTCATCACAGAAATTTGCACACAAACTCTATGTACACAAGGTTAAGGCCCATTCTATACATGATTCCTATCATACCTTCAGTGACACTGCTGACTCCCTTGCAAAGGAAGAGGCCCGAGGGGGGACACCTGGATGATGGATCATCCAGAGGCCAGAGCAGCTTGCACATAGCAACTGTCAGGAAGAAACCCAAACCCTTCTCCCCCTTGGATTTGTCAGAAGCCCAGCTTGCTGACTCTGAACTCAAAGATGTGTTCAGATTCTTGGACAAATGTACTGAGAAGAATCTACCTAGCCATAACCCCAACTGAAGGCATGAAGGTAAGCTACACCTATCCCCAGATGACAAGCTCATTTGGTATCAACCAGATGACACCCCCACCAAATTGTGGGTGGTCCCCCATCATCTCAGATCTGAATTTCTGCACCAAGTGCATGATACCACAAATGGTGGACACCAGGGAGTGGAAAACACACTCCAGAGACTCAAGACCACCGCCTGGTGGCCTGGTGGAAAGAGACTTGGGCATCATCATCACTGATTACCTGAAATCATCCAAGCAGACCACTAAAGCAGTAGGTAAGGCTTGGGAGATGTTGTGGTGTATTAATAGGGGTATCACAAGTCAGAAGAGGGAAGTAATAATCCCTCTTTACAAGACACTGGTTAGGCCCCATCTGGAGTACTGCATGCAGTACTGGAGGCCACACCTTCACACGGACATTAACCAAATTGATGCAGTCCAGAGGAGGGCAACCAAAATGGTGCAGGGACTGCATCAGAAAACATATGAGGACAGATTAACTGAACTCAATATGTATGCCCTAGAGCAAAGGAGAAGAGAGAGAGAGAGGTGATAAGATCGAAACATTCACACACCTTAAGGGCATTAACAGGGTGAAAGAGTCTAACATGTTTCAATATAAGAAAAATAGCAGGACAAGAGGATACAGCATGAGATTAGAGGGATGCCGATTAAGGGGTAATGTGAGGAAGTTCTTTTTCACAGAAAGGGTGGTGGATGCATGGAACGGCCTACCTCAGGAAGTGGTGGATATGAATACAGTGCAGGGCTTCAAACAGGTATGGGATAGGCATAAGGGAGAAATACAGATGAGTATGAATAGATAGGCCTTTGACAGAGCAAAGGCCAATGGCACATTCATAAGGTAGAAAAAGAAATGGGCAGACTAAATGTGCCTTGCAGTCCTTATTTGCCATCAACTTCTATGTTTCTATAGTGTCACCAAAAATGTTAAACAGTACATAGACAACTGCCTTTTTTGTGCGCAGAACAACCCCATCATGAGGAAAATCAAAGGAACCAGCAAATCATGGATCACACCACAGCTCCTTGAGCTCATTGGGGTCAGGGACAACCTGTAGCATAGGGCTAAGAGCACTGGGTCCCTCTCTGACATATAGAAGTACTAAGCAGTATGTAATAAGTGGACTCAAGCCATCCGCCTTGCAAAAAGGTCTCACTTTAAAAGTGAACTGGACAACTCTTGGTGCAACAGCCACAGATTCTGGAACAATATAAAAACCCTAACAAGCACAGCAAGTAAATCACTACCATCGCAAATAAACTTTGAGGGTGCCATTACCCAGGATCCCAAAACTATCGCAGATGGCTTCAACGAGGCCTTCACATACCTTAGTGGGGTCCTTCCTCCAGACTATCTCCGACCTGTACCTAGCTCTGCCATTAGTCATACCGACATCCCTCCATCACACACAGCACTGCCCATCTACCTGAAGGTAATCTCTACAACTGAGGCAAAGAAATTATTGGAAAAAGTTCTCGGGAACACTAGATCTAGTGGGACTCGCTTGACCTAAAGATTGTGGCTCTCACCCTGGATGTGTAGCTCTCCCTTCTAAACTGGATCTGGCTGGCAGTATAGCCTACAGGTTAGAGTAATGAGCTGTGAATGAGCTTGGTACATCCAGCAGACCAGACCTTGACTTGATTCTCGCAACCTCCACTTGCATACTGTGTGACTCTGAACAAGTCACTTAACTGCCTAGTGCTCCCAGGTTGCTCCTGAAAACAGGTACTTGTGCCTAGTGGGCTTTACCCAGTTACCAAAGACTAAAAAAAAAATCTCTCACTAACCTCTGGCATTTTCCCTCAATGCTGGAAAGCTGTGGTGGTCACCCCAGTCTTTAAAAGTGAGGACAGAACCTGCCTGGCCAACTACAGGCCAATCTCAATACTGCCCCCCCTCCAAGGCACTAGAGAGGATAGTATACCATCAGTTAGGTATGTACCTTACATAGAAAGATAGAAACATAGACTTTGATGGCAGATAAGGACCGCTTGGCCCATCTAGTCTGCCCATTTCCCTACCTACAGGATAGGCAGCAGATCCTAGTTAACCAACAGCCTATTTCTTCCTACCCCCCACAAGAATTGCCTTATGTCTGTCTCATGCATTCTTGAATTCTCCCACAGTTTTAGACCCCACAACCTCCTCAGGAAGGCTGTCCCATGCATCCACTATCCTCTCTGTGAAATAATACTTCCTCACATTGCCCCTGAACCATTCCCCCATCTTTAAATTGTGTCCCCTTGTTCTTGCACATCCCTTTTTCTGAAAGATGCTACCCTCTTGGACTTTGTTGATTCCACTGAGGTACTTAAAAGTTTCTATCATGTCCCCCCTCCCTTCTTTCCTCAAGGGTATACATATTAAGCTCCTTTAGTCTCTCCTCATACGGCTTCTCTTGCAGACCCTGCACCATTTTAGTTGCCCTCCTCTGGACTGCCTCTATCCTGTCTATGTCCTTGCGGAGATGGGGTCACCAGAACTGGATGCAGTACTCCAGATGGGGTCTCACCAACTGTCTGTACAGAGGGATAACAACTTCCTGTTTTCTGTTGCTGATGCCTCTCCCTATGCATCCCAGTATACCCCCAGCCCTCCCTACTGCCTTCTCACATTGCTTGCTAACCTTAAGGTCATCTGATATGATTACCCCCAGGTCCCTTTCCTTTTTTGTTGTTGTTACTACCTCCCCCCCATTGTGTATTCTTCCCCTGGGTTCTTGTTTCCCAGGTGCATTATTTTGCACTTCTTTGCATTGAATCCTAGCTGCCATACTTCTGACCATTCCTCCAACCTTGTCAAGTCCCTTCTCATCCTTTCCACTCCTCCCTGTGTATTAGCCCTGTTGCAGATCTTTGTGTCATCTGCAAAGACGCATACTTTTCCTTCCAGTCCCTCTGCAATGTCACTTATGAAGACATTAAAAAGGACTGGACCCAATACTGAACTCTGCAGTTCCCCACTAGTAACCCCTCTTTCTTCAGAGTGGTCTCCATTTACAATTACCTTCTGTGTCCTGTTGTCCAGCCAATGTTTTACCCAGGCTACCAACCTGGGACCCACTCCCAGGCTGGATAATTTGACTATTAATCTTTTTGTGTGGGACTGTGCCAAATGCCTTGCTAAAATTTAGGTAGGCCATGTCCACAGCCCCTCCCTGGTCTACCTTGATAAGTACAACCTTTAATGCCAGGAACAGCATGGCTTTAGGAAGGCACATAGTACTTCAATGGGATTGGTTGAGTTTACTGGTCATATCCGTGATGCACTTTGACCAAGGGCTCTTGGTGGGGGCTACTTTCATCGGCCTCACCAAGGCCTTCGACGTGGTCAACCATGACTTGCTTCTCACACAACTCTCTAACATTGGTATCTCCTCTGTCTCTCTAGGCTGGTTGCAGAGTTACCTCTCTAACAGGACCCAGCAGGTCAAGATTCTTGATGTTCTATCTGACCATCGGCATGTCAACACAGGGGTGCCCCAAGGATCCATTTTGGGCCCCCTGCCATTCAGACTGTTTCTAAATGAACTCCCCAAAGTCTGCCAGAATAAGATCTTCTATATGCAGATGATGCTGTTCTCTACACGTGTCACTGTACTCTGGAGGAGCTGGAAAAAGGCATGCAAGACGACTTTACTACTGTGGAAAAATGGTTCCTTCAGTCAAAGCTCTTGCTCAACTATACTAAGACTAAAACAGTGTTGTTTGCCTCCCATCAAAACCGTCATAAGTCACATCACCTCAATATCTACAATAACAAGCTTGATAGACTCAAAATGGTCACCACCTTTAAGTACCTTGGTGTCTACCTTGACAGCTCTCTCTCCTACAGCCAGCACATAGACCATGTTGCCAAGTCAGCTAGTACCAGACTAGATCATCTCTACCGACATAGGCAGTGCCTCACTAAAAGTGCCATCAAGCTTGCAGTTAACAGCTCCGTGCTCTCTATCATAGATTATGGACTGGTAGTCCACAGAGACAGTACCGATATAGCACTTAGGCAAATCAAGATTGTCTTAAACAAAACCTGCAGACTAGTCCTGGGTGTGGACCATTTAACTCACACTTGTGAACTATACTCAAGCACTGGTTAGTAAAAACTGAATAGCAGAATTCAGTATCAAGTCTGTCTATTAACTAAAAAATCTGCCCTAGGTCTTGCTCCTCCTGGAGTGAGGCAACTGCTAAGAAACTCCACTTCCTCCAGACTAACTAGGGGTCGAGTAAAGCTGCCTTCATTATCCCATTCCGACGGACCTCACTAGAACAACAGTCCTTTGAATACAGGGCCCCCTGCTGGCTAAATTCCCTTAACTCTGAGCTGATTGAGGAAACAAAACTACACCCATTTAAGGCCAAGCTACTGCAGTACCTGGCCACTCTTAGTAACACCCTCCCACTGCTGTCATCTATTCTGTGCTCCCCTTTCTTTGATCACCACCATTTCTGACCCTCCATAACTCTACCTGCACGTTCTAAAGCTCAGCTACCACTATAAATTGCTTGTCCACCTTAGGTATGCTCTTAGTACTGTTGCAATAAAGTTGACCTCTCCTACCTGATGTATTTTATCTGTACTTGCTTGAATCTGTATCTGTATGTACTATGATGTACATGCCTGCTGTATATACCCCTATCTGTTTTGTAATGTCTACCTACCTTGTCTATTGCCTTACGACATGGAACCTTTGTAAACAAGCTTTAACTCAAAAGTTATCCAAGATTCCAATAAATAAATAAATCCTCACCAAACTAAATGACAAACCATTACCTCAATGGCATTCTGGCCCTTGGCATACCATACAGATTGATTTTATTGGTCCCTTAACCAATACCAGCAGAAACAACAAATACACCCTTGTGGTAACTGATCTTTTCTCGAAGTGGGTTGAAGATTTCCCCACTAAGACATGCACTGTGAAAACCACTGCCAAAATCCTGGTGGACCAGATTTTCTCCAGGTGGAGCCTACCTCTCAAATTAGACTCAGACAAAGGAAACAGTTCTACAGGTGAGTTGATAAGAGAAGCCCTTGAACTCCTTGGACTTCATCAGAAGTTCCACATACCATACCACCCACAATCATCAGGTCAAGTAGAGAGGGCCAACAGGTGGATTAAGCAAATGCTTTCCAAATTCATTGAGAACCATCCCAAGGATTGGGATTCCCTACTGCCATTACTCCTTATGGCAATAGGGGCACATCCTCAGCCACCACCCAGTTGACACCCTTTGAGGTGATGACTGGCAGAAATATGAGATTACCTGAACACCTGTTGTTTGACCTGTACACTCCCACTGCAGACCGTATCTCAGTGGAACAATATGTGGAAAAACTCCAAAAAGACCTCATACACACTCATTTGTATGCTGCAAACTGGATGGGCAAGGCCCAGCAACAATCCTAAATTCAGTTTGACAAACATGCAAAAGAAGTGGATTGGCAAGTTGGAGATCAGGTAATGGTTCTCAGATTCACACATCCAACATATTTCCTTCTCCAGTAAGTGGGAAGGAAAATCCCATTGTCAACAAGCTCAGTCCAGCAGTCTATCAGGTTAGACTCATGCAAACCAACAAACTGACTGACAAATGGTTATATACAAACCAGTTGAAACTGCATACAGGAGTATAATTCCTTTTCCTCACCCCATTGGGCGGAATAGTACTAATTTGCTAATGTTTGACTTTCCTTTTCAGATACACTAACAAGATGGCTATCTTGTTCCATTTTCTCCTCATCTCAGGAGTTATCTCCTGCATCCAAGACATGGTAAAGCACCTCCTCCCTTACCTTGATCCACCTGCAACTACCCCAGAGGGAGTCTCCATCAGTATTCCCGACAATTTGATTACTGTCCAGGAAGGTTCAGATGCCTACCTCACTGCCTCAGTTGTTGCTCCTGATAAATTGACCCTACAAATTGAGTGGCAAACCAAGTCTCAAGGACAAATACTCCCCATGGCCAAACTCTGCAAGGGAACTTTCCATGGTTGGCCCAACGCAAAATGATCCCCAAATGGTACTTTGTCCTTACACCAGACCTCCCTTAGACATTCTAGTTTTTATAATATCACTGCCTTAACTGACCCTTCATATTGTGATTCATTGTCTAAAGACTCTGCCAGGAAATTTTGTGCTGTGCACAACATGGCCTCAGCTGCCATGTACTTATCTGTGTTATCCCCTACTGAGTATATAATGTAAGACATTACGTCTTCTACCTCACAGACCCCAGGAGACATGGAGATTCCTCGAGGTATAGGGAATGCTTAACATTGGATCCCAGTTCCTAATGGTAAGAACTGGTTAGGGCAACTGTGATTTTCCTTTTGGTAGTAATAAACAAGCTTTATTACTCTTATGCAACATGTCTGTGATTCCTTGCATGCCCATTATTGCCAAGAACCTGAGAGTGAGGTTTAGACTTCCTGACAAAGGACAGATAAATTAGGAAAGAAAGAGGCATAGTCACCCATAAAAGACACTTATCTGTCATGGCCTTATTTGGCCACAATGTCTAACTTTTAATCCTGTATTTTCTACAAGGTATATTCTGGGATGCAGTTCCCTTGATTCTTTCATTCAGGTTTCTGCATTACATTCCAGTTGCTGTCCCATGGAGTTAGAAAGTCATTGTAGTATGGCACGAATGTCAGCCATTGTTTTTCCTGCTGAACCTTGTCCAGCTGCATGTAGAGTCCATCTGGAAACTGGTTGTCACCATTGTGTTCCTCCATTCTGCTGAATGTTTGCTTAAGATCTATTCCTCTGTTGCAATGGAACCTTATGTTCTGACAGGGCGGCTGGTGCTTCCTAGGGGAGTGGAATACACACGAACTCCTTCTTCCCCAAAAATTCTAATCTGAGATGGGTAAGGGGTCTAAAATGTTATCCATTTGCCACTTAATGTTCTGATGATGTGTAGAAAATGCAATCATAACCTCTGAATTTCTGGCAGATAGTCCTGCATGATCATCTTTAAAAGCTAACATTTATAGAAAAATAAAGTCAGCACTGTAAAAAGAGAGAGACAGAAAGGGGGAGAGAGAGAGAGAGAGACAGATGGTTGTTCCTTGTTCCACTTGGTGCCAAGATCAAGTCAGTGCATGCCCAATTCAGACTTTCACTGTACACTTGCCGAATGGCGTGTCAGTCACACACAAAAAATGGATTGAATTTAGAGACAACTATAAAACACAATCCCCTTCAAGCACTGCTTACTACTACATGGAAGCCAATGGCTGAGAAGGGCAGAGGGGAGAGTGATATCACACAGCAGCAAAAGCAAGGGAAAGCTTGGAGGGATCAGCAGACAAGATCATTCTTGTAGCAGCTACACCTTGTGATGGAAGAAATATTGTGGACTTTTTAAAAAAAATCATATACCTACACCCACAAAAATAAAAATAAAAAATTTCTAAAAATATATTTCTTTCTCTTTTTAACAAACAAACCATTGCATAATAGTAATAAGGCACTCCAGGAATGTGTGTTACAGTATCGTGTAATAACAGCACTTTTTGGGTGTTGAAGATACTTGGCCTGCTGCCTCGTGCTTCAACCACGCAAGACATGATGTTATTACACCATGACACACACCCTGGCATGCCTTGTTGCTTAATTATCACAGTCTGAAACATATCTGACAATGTTTATGCTGATGAAAACAATAAGCTTTTCCCCTACCTAACAGAATAACTACATTAATGTGTCCCTACAACTGGCTGCAAACTGAACAAAGTACAAGTGTTTTGCTCAGGTTTCTGACAAAAGGCAGATCTGTTTCAGTTTGATGCTTGTGTTTGACAGCAGCACAGCTAGAGCCGGTGATTGCTAGTGTTCCCCCTGTTCGTTATTAACATGTCACGTGCAAGTGTATGGGGACAGACATGGACTGAAACACCATTGTGAGACAAATGTAAAAACTGGGCTACAAAACATTAGCAAGAAAGAGAGAAAGAGAGAAACAACATAGCTCCAATACTATTCACTATAATAAAGCAGCAGAGGGTGAAAGTAACTAGATTCATGCGTTTTGGTACACTATTTCTCTAAGATGCAAAAATTGAGGCTTAACATTAAACACCCTACTCAATCCTAACTATAGGGGCACTACCACGCCCCTATAATATAAACCTATATTGGATATGCCATGGTCTGACTGGAAATATCAGTGATATTTCACCTCAGTGCAGTTTCATCTTATGACATCACAAGTGGCGAAGACATGAGCTATATCAAAGTTCAACCTGCAAAAGGGGAAATATCACTGACATTTCCTAACTGGACAATAGCATTTTTCATTTATATCACACTACTTGTTTTCACGGCATTTTTAATGCATTTGTAAGGTTTTTGTGGTTATTTTTTTTGTAGGATAGCCGGTGGTTCCCCCATAGTTGCTGCTGGTGGTCTCGTGTGTCACACTGAACATGTATCTTTTTGTGCATGCTTGTTTTCATCACAGGAGCGCAGCAGAGGAGAGGGAGCAGGAGATAGTGAGTGCAGCCTCATCAGCCAGTGGGTTTGGGGAGTGCCAAGGTTGGCTTCTAAACCATTATACACCAGTCTGAGGAGTGTGAGGAGTTTGAGTATGGACATGGTAGTGGAGACTGCTTTCAGAGCACAAAGAGAAGAGAAGAGCAAGTAGAGGTAGAGCTGTGCAGTTCCAACAAATTACAAGGCTCAAAATTTGAATTATAAGTGATAGCTAATGCTTAAGGGGAATACAATGTGTTCACTGTGGCTGCAATCTTAAAATGAAATTGGTTGACTGGAGTCAGTGCACAAGTCAACAGAGGGGTTGTGAAAGTGTACAGCTTGTGCTGCTGGCTCCAGCCAATCCTGAACTATAGTGTGGAAAAATTCTGGCTTGAGGGACCTAGAGTGAGGGTAAACATAATATTATCATTCTGAGTCTGACCTCCCTGAAATATGGAAACTATTTGCCAGAATTTATACTCACTAGTGTTGTCTGTCTGTCTGTCTATCTGTCTGTCGGTCTGTCTGTCTGTCTGTCTGTCTGTCTATCTATCTATCTATCTATCTATCTATCTATCTATCTATCTATCTATCTATCTATCTATCTATCATACTGAAGAGGTACCTTTAGGTTTAAGCTGGGTGCCTTTAACCAGCCTAGGCACATCTTCATGATTAAACAAATATCAAGTTTATCATAAAATGGGACTGGTCAAATGTGATCACATGAAGGTTCCCAGCACAACAAAAATTAGAAATTCTTATCTTTGTAAACCTCATTAGTTAGCAACATAGGCTTTTTGAGAGCCCCCCTCATGAACACTGGCACTGTCATTTCGTTCCTCACTCCTGAAAGGTGATTCCATGCAGTGACTGCGAAATCACCTTTCAGGACCAAACAACGTCATGACAGTGCAAGAATTCATGCCGAAGGGTCCCAAAAACCCCATGTTGAAAATTTGGTGTCAAAATTCCAAAAAATGCCTGAGATATGCAGCAAAGTTGAAAATCCCCTATTTATTCCATTATACAGCATTTCCTCAGTTCACAGTCAGCTTTGAAGAGTACAGACGTGTTCCCGGTCCACCGAAGATCATCGTGCCAGACTCCACAGGTAAGTATGGGGTGAGGGGGCGTGTGGGGAGGCAGGGTGCACAGAGGGTGGGTGCAGGTTGTGGGAGGGAGACTATGAGGGACTGTTTTTGTATTACAGGGTTATAAAAACAAACCATTGCGGGATAGTTTTTTTTTCTCAGGGGATGTGGCACGCTGGGATGGGCTCCCAGCGTGCCACCTAACTGTTTGGGTGGGTGCTACAGCCAATGGGGGATTGGGCACCTTCATCAGCACACCACAAAAGGAGGGGGTTAATTTATGCCAACGGGGACTGGGCAGCCCCGTCGGCACACAAGGAAAGTGGGGGGCAAGAGACTAGGTGGATTGGGCACCCCCTTAAAATATAACAAATGGGGGGTGTTTTATGCTGATGGGGAGTAGGCTCCCCGTTGGCTCTGACACTGAGGCCATGGGAAGCCAGCAGAAGTTGAGCACCCCGAAGTCGGCAGCTGGTTGACGCCAGGCATAGAATGTGGCGAGACATGGGGAGGTCCGTCACCTGACGAGCTTTGCTCGGATTACAGCGGACCTTTCCTTAGATGTGCTCGCCAAATTATGTATGCGTGGTGCCGGCATGCAGGCTGATTGGGGAATGAGGGATATACCTACTGATATGTGCCCTGTATTCGCCCAACAGTGACCGCACCTCCAAATCTACACTACCACAAGATGCTGGCTGCACAAGCGCGCCAACATAAAAATTACAATAATCTTTCTGTAAACACAATAAGGCATTCCATGGTGTCTTTATCTGACATTGTCACTTCTTAAGTGCATAAGGCACTCAACTTTGCTATTTTTCCTCACATCACAAGGTGTGCCATTACCCACAATAACACACGTAATACCTAATTGCTTAATTAAAGGGCTACATAGAGTCATTCATTGTAGACTGAGTGGTTTCCCTTCAGCATTACTTCACTTTTCTGTCATTCTATGTGAAACCATAAGTGTCTTCAAGGAACATTTTAACAAACACAAAAAAGTACCATTTTTATGGCTGAATGAGTGGAGCTCCGCAGACATTATGCTGTCATTGTAGGAGAACAGGGGGTCAGCTCTGGAAAGTGACCATGTGTTCCCCTATCGTGCTTCGGCAATGTCATGACAGTGCTGACTGCACAGCAGCTATCCTCTGTGATGCAGCTCCCCTCCGCAGAATAAGCTTCCCCTCCCAACAGCGCATTACTTCGTAGGTGCGCTTCTGCATTCATTGCGCATGCGCGAGTATCTCGCATGTACAGTGTCGCTGCCACCACCATGTTTTGAAGGGCAACCACTCGCCGTCACTCTGTGACCATCTCCGATGTCACCACTGGTGCTCCAGTGCTCGCTGCCAGTGCTCCAGTGCTCTACAGGTTGTGCCACCACCACTGTCATACCAGAAAAGGTAAGAGCTCAGCATAGCTGTATTGGCTCTAACTAGAGTTTGTTTGAAATGGCAAGTGTGTCACTTGTGTTCATAATAAGCAAAAACTGCAGAACAAGAATTAAGCAATGACAGAAAATACTCACTGTAATCACTCAGTACCTTCAAGGTGTGACTATTTTTTTGACAGAGCTTCATTGTATCATTGATCTGTGCCTCATGGTCATTCTTTTCTTTATCATCATGACAGTAATTACAGTAAAGTGAAACACACACAGTAATTTTAATGCTTGTGAAAGGCATTTTATTCAATGTGACCAAACCCCCTTCCCCAAAAATGGAAATAAAAAATCATCCTCAGTGCACAGCTCAGCACAATTCAGCACGCAACATCTGAAACTTAGCATTTCTCAGTATCCTTCACAGAAGGTACATCTTTAACTGTTGGAAAACACAAACAAACAGAATTTAGTTTAATTACTTTTTATAAAACTTTTTACGCAGTGTCAGTGGCTCAGTAGATAGCACACTCACCTCTGAGGCCAGGAGATCAGAGGGCTGTGGGTTCAGTTCCCACATCTGGCACTTGGGTTAATACTGACACTGTAGTGAAGCTTGAGAGGAGTGCTGCACTTCTGAGGTGCCATCTTTCGGATGAGACATTAAACCGAGGTCCCATCTGCCTGGATTGGTGGTAGTTCAGGTGGATGTTATAGATCCCATGGCACTTATCAAAAGAGTAGGGGAATTTCCCTGGTGTTCTAGCCAAATTTCCCTCATTCACTATAAATACCACCAACAGCTTAATCTGGTTCAAAGTCAGTTGGCATTCATCTGTATCCCCCTCCCCCGGGTCGTGCCTGACAATAGGTAGGATTTGTCTAGTGCACTTACCCGGTCAACAAAAACTAAATAAAATAAAATAAATAAAATAAAAATGTATTTCATGTTCATGCAGTAACATTAGTGTTAGTGCTTGTTTCATTAAGGCATTCAGCATGTACTTGCATTATTCCTGTTTGCTCAAATCCTCTGAAGCGGTCCTCTGTTTTGGCTGATGACTTAGCAAAGTCTGTCACAAGCCATAGAGCACGCTGCTTTTTCAGTGTAGTGGTTCTAAAGCCCACAGAAATTTTTGAACTGGTGCTTTCACCTTTAAGCTGGTTTGATGTCTGGGTGGCACACCAGTCAGTAAATTGATTTTTCAGCTCAAGTTTGAACACTGTTTATTTATATGTCTAGGGGCTGAAGAAGATCCATACAGGATGTGGGTGCAATCACTGGGGTAATGTTTTTTTTTTCAAAGTTCTCTGTCACTTGTTCCATTGTGTAGCCCCTAAACAAATCTAAAATCAATAGCATTCTCTGGATATTGGGAAGACCAATTGTTTGTTTGATGTGGTTTATGTATGGTCTGATAACAGGGTCTGTGTACTGTATTGTAGTCTCGGAGATGGCCCAATAATTTTCTGCATGTTTGACATACCAGCTGTCTAGAACACTGAAACTGAGGTGGCACTGGTGTATTTTGCTCTGGTATATGATCTGGGGGGTAGGTACTGACCAAAAAGGGTGCAGGATAGAACAAGCGTAACCTGGCGCTTATCGCCAAGTCTTGAAACCTCAGTCTGCTTTTTCCTGCAGTGTCCATGGGCCACCCTGAACAGGGTATGAGGTTAGCCACTGTTTTATCAAGGTTAATGAGCTGCTTAGGTGGGATGAGCTCTTGACTCACAGCAGTGGTGATGCGCTGCAATAATGTTTCTCTCAGGGAATTGAAATCCACTAGATTTTTCTGATCTGCCTTTGTCCTCTTGCATTTACTGAACCCCATATGGTTCAAAAACAACCATGACCACTATCTCAAGAATGCTAGATTGCCACAGTTCTCTGCTAGCATTTCTGGATGTGATGTCTTTATAATCACAGTAGCTGTCACTGTCAAAACCCTTCCATTGACAACTGCCAGCTCTGATCTGAGCGACTTCACTGTCAGTTGCAGCTCCATTTCAATGTCCTCTAGTAGAAGTGATAGACAGCCATGGTGTTTGATAGGCAGGGATTTGAGCAATGATTTAGGGTCAGGGGTTTCTTTTAGCTTTGCCAGGTAATCCTTTTTAAATGTTCTGACTGTGCTCTCTTTGATTTTATTTTTATATTTTGCATTGTAAAATTGAACAGCATTCATTACACCTTCCTGACAAGCATACTGTCTGATATCAAACTGAACCTCCAGAGCATAAACTTTGTACTGCATTCCTTTTTTTTTTTGTGGAGGTGAAGCAGTACCTGCAGAATGTTCTTCTGTCGTTTCTTTTGCATATCATTCTGGAAATACAGGTGGTGACATTCAATAGCTCAGTGTCTATGTCCCCAGTCTGTAGTGCAGTAAAATCACCTTTTACTACTTTCTTAGGGGGAGTGCTGAGTTAATAGATGAGGGATATTATGCTGTGCTATACTGCTGTTATGCTGTAGTGCTGACCAAACTGAGCTACTGAAAACAGGCTATATTTGACAGACATCTGAACAACTGATATTCATTAATAGTCAGTAGCAGAGTACGACATCAGCTAAGTGCAAATACGGCAACGATCAGCTGAGCCCAATATAAAGTTTGCATGATTATTTATAGTTGTACAGTACATTTCTGTACTGCACATTAACATTTGTATCTTCAGAAAGGTTGACTTTAAAAAAATTTAGCTGTCATAAGAATAAAGAATATATAATGTGGTTTGTACTTTTAAACAAGTTTATACAAATTCATACTTAGTCTGTGTAAGTAAGATAGTAGGAGTTGTACTGCTGTTACCTGGGTTCTGCATAGAATTGTGGAGTTAATGATTCATATACCAACAATTAGTGGTGGGTGAAGAGGGCTCAATTTGCTCCATGAAGTGATTCACAGAGTAAAGGTGAATTCGTGGAGTACTCCGAAACGCGAAGCAGAGTACTTCATGTTATAATGGGTAACAAGAAGTCCATTGAAAACAATGACTTCACGTTATTCACCTTCCCAAACCACTACTCCACCAATTTTAAGGTGAAGTACATTGAAAACACTTTGCCTTGTTTTTAAGCTCCAAAGGTGAATTTTGCAGTGATTCATGGGATTTCAGGTGACATGGGCTCTAAATTGTTCCGCACAGCCTCCCTTTGCGGTAGTGTGTGTAGGAAGGTGTAGGAGACAGTCTGCTCTGAGAGCTCTTTGTGATTCAAACCTTCTAAAAGCTGTTAAAAAAGCCTTTTTGAGTATTTATTTTTTGCTCAAACTTTAGTTAATTGATTGTAGGAAACCCTCCTGTGCTCATACCATCAAGCATTTATTGTTTGTGTGTGGATTTTGAATGTTAATGTACAACATTGAGTCTGAGTAGTAAGAGACAGTGAAAGTGTGCTTTGGGGGAGGTGCGTATCTGTGGTGTAGGTAGATTTCACTTGGAGAAATAGGGAGTTCTTTGTTTTTTGGTTATATTTTTGTTATATAACTGACTGTGTTAATGTACACACAGTAATATTTTCAGTAATTGTTGACGTTTTTTCTGATTGTGTATTGTGGCACTGGTGCAGCAGTTCAGTCTTTCAGATGAGACATTAAACCAAGGTCCCATCTGCCTGGATTGGTGGTAGTTCAGGTGGATTTTAAAGATCACATGGCACTTATCAAAAAAGAGTAGGGGAATTCCCCTGGTGTTCTGGCCAAATTTCACTCTTTCACTAAAAATACCACCAACAGCTTAATCTGGTTCAAAGTCAGTTGGCATTCATCTGTATCCCCCTCCACCGGGTCATGCCTGAAAATAGGAAGGACTTGTCTAGAGCACTTACCCGGTCAACAAAAACTAAATAAAATAAATAAATAAATAAATAATTTCAGGTTGTTTAAAATACATGTTATATTACTGAAGTTTTCAATTTGCTACGCATTATTTGTAGACAAATTTTGTGTGTGTGTGTGTGAGTGTGTGTGCGGTGCATGACATCAAATAATACACCTTTTATTGTGCCACAGTGTAATTGCAGGCACAGCAGTGTGAACCTGCTATCCACTGCAGCTGCATGATTTTGTACTGCCATTGTGGTATCTTTTCTTGGTTTTGGTACTTGCACTGCCATAAAAATGTAAAGTCAGTGCCCCCCCCCCCCCACCGGCAAAAGGAATTATTTTCCAGATTGGATTATTTGTGACTTCAGCACCACTGGTTAGTTAAGGTGTTGTTGAACTTGTGACTTTGCATCTGTATCTGTTGCTGAACCCACAGTTGTTTTTTTGGTTTCACATCCAGCATCCCCCCACCCAGAGTGAACATTCCAAAATCTAAATTTGTTTAGAATATTCTTGTTGATTCCCCAAAATGCCCGCAAAGAGACTTGCATGCAAAGCTGTTTCTCACCATGGCACTGCTGCCAGGGATAAGATTGTCTGTGGGCATGGTAGTACACAGATGCAGAAGTGCATTGCTGATATGAGGAAAGGTATTTCTTCTTCAATGTTTTTTACAGCACAATCAGTAGCTTCACTGATAGTTGGAGGAGATGATGTTGTCCCAGCCAGTGGTGGTAGTGCAGTTGCTGGTGGTGGTATGAGTACTGCTGCCTCAAGTTCCACTTCTGACCAGTTTACTGTGTCCAAAAATATAGTGGAGTGTGAAGCAGTGTGAGTGAGTGGCAGTGTAGATGATGTCATACTTCCCAGTGACATTCCAGTAACTGAACATGAGGATTCTGATCATCATGTCAACGATAGCATACAATGTGACATTCCTTCCACCGCAGTTCAGGTCATGCATTTGCCATGCAGTGATTCACAGTGTGGTGAAAAAATATCAGGTGATGGTGGTGTTGATGATGATGAATCTGATGATGATGATGTTGCTGTGGTTGCAACATGCAGTCCACATGCCAGCATCCAAGCAGAAGATGTGGATGTGGGTGATGTTGATGAATATGATGATGATGTAAGTGACCCCAGTTGGGAACTGGAGAAAAAGAAATTCAAGGTGGCTTTGTCTGGGTTTGTTTGCATTAATCCCCCACCCTGTAAAAAGTTGTGATTTACCAGTTTCAGTTGATGGTGATGATGATGATGATGATGGCCCAGTAATAATGATAGGTAGTCGTGGTGATCAGTTGCAGTTCAAGTGTGTCCTGCCAGAAAAATCACATAGCACACCCCCCACTTCATGGCTTAAAAAAATGGAGTCTAATAAGCAGCATCAGGGACATGTTAAAACTAGAGCATCACAATCCCTTGTTTGGGATTTTTTTGTGCAAGATGCAAATGATGAGTCAGTTGCAATTTGCCAGGTTTGCCATGTGTGTGTGAATTTAGGTAAAAAGAGGAGCCATCTGGGCACAGGAAGACAGCATACACATCTTAAGAACTGGCACATGGCACTGCGGACCCAGCACAAGATGGCAGCTAATGCCACAGTGGGGCGTTCACCCTCGTCTTCAACCGTAACAAGCATGTTATCCCCTTCCATGACTGTTAAATCAAGTAGGAAATTAAATGTGTGCAGCAGTGATGAAATAGAGCAGAGGATTACTACAGGCATGATGAGGTGAAGGGGCATAATGATTTTGAGATGTTGTCCAGTACTGGTGAGTTTTGATGGTGGTGGTGGTGGTAGTGGTGAATGCAGTATGTCTAGTGCAAGTGGTACATCAACCCCTGTTGGTAAATCTGGGAAAATAACTGCATTTGTGGGTTTGTCATCATCATCCGTGCAACTGTCTTCATCAAAAAGTCCACACTCCACCTCCTGCCATTCGCAGAGCAGAACCATTTGTCATCACACCCCAAGTAAAACGTTTAAGTCAGTCCATGCTACAGAGTGTTTTTGCACACAAGCTGAAGTACCCACCCAATCATACAGTGTCACGTGAATTTAAAGCTGCTGTATCTGAAATGCTGGAAATTTATCTTTTGCCCTTCTCCTTTGTGGAGAATTCTGCCTTCCGGCGGTTTGCTGCACGTTCCTGTCCAAAATGGAAAGTCCCAACCAGGACATACTTTTCGACCTGTGCTGTCCCTGAGTTGTACCGTACTGTGACCAACTCTGTAAGACATGCCCTTCAGCATTCCTCCTCTCCATTCATTCATTTAAGTATGGATATGTGGACAAGTGACAAAACAGCAGGGAGTTCATATTTGTGTATAACTGCACATTGGGTGCAGATGCCGGGTGTTGTTTGTGCTGTTGGTAGTGCGAATAATCAGTGCAGTAAGGTGGAGTGTCGTGGTAGCAATCTTCCAGGAATTCGACAGTATGCAACGATTGCTATGCACAATGTGACCTGTTCACACACTGGTGAAAACATGCTGGACTTGGTACTGACAGAAACTGACAAGTGGCTGAACCCCCTGTCCCTGAGAGCTGGATTCATAGCAAGTGACAATGGGTCAAATGTGGTGAAATGCATCACGAATGGTGGCTTTGTTCAGGTTCAATGCATGGCCCACTGTTTAAATCTTGTGGTGCAGGAGTTTATGCAGCACCCTTATAGAAAGGAAATGCTGACAGTTGCACACCATATTTGTTCTCACTTTTCATGCTCTGCAAAGGCCCGTGACCAAACTCGGCAGTTGCAGATCCGAAACAGCCTCCCCTGGGAGCCTCCCTCATCACCGCTTGAAGCTGGAAGTTGTCACCCAGTGGAACTTCACTTTATACATGACAGAGAGGTTGTATGAACAATACAAAGCCATCTCAGAATATCTTGTCATGCACACTAGCCGTGACAGTTCCAGGGCCTCCATGTCTATGACAACTAAACAGTGGCGCCTCATGGACTCTGTAATAACAATTTTGCGGCCTTTTGAACATGCCACACAGGCAGTGAGTGGCAAGTCTGCCTCCATTAGCCAATCAATTCCACTGCTGCGGGTGCTGAGGCAGATATTGGTGAATGTACAGCATAGCCTTGATGTTACTGCAGACAGTGCTAGCAGTATGTTGCTGAAACACATGCTGACAGTATTCAACCAGAATTTTCACATTTTGAGCATTCAACATAGTGACAACTTTGCAATAGCAACAATGCTGGATCCACGATACAAACGTGGAATTGCCTCAGTACTGGAGGGTGGGCCTGAACAGGTAAAAAATGTCAGTGGGCAACTGGTGCGCTTGGTTCATGGGGCACAGAAGTCACGTGCCAAGGTCAGCAAACCTCAGCAGCATAATCAGGCTGAAGGTGAACCTGGAGGAGTATCAAGCATATCCTGTAAGGGGAAGGGGACTGCAGTTCCAGGTGGTCTGTCATCCAAAGTGGTTGGTGTCAACTCACTTTGGGAGGATTTGTCCCAAGTGGGGATTTGTGACATAAATTATTTCAGAGAACAGGATGATGCATCAACCACTGGACTTAGTGCAGCACAGAGAATGGTTGAGTCATATTGATCTGAAAACAGGCATCTGTCAATAACTGATGATCCTCTTTTATACTGGAGTGGAAAGGTCAGTGAATGGCCAGAGCTGACTGCAGTGGCACTGAAGTACCTGACATGCCCACCCTCCAGTGTAAGAGTCAAGAAGGTATTCAGCTTATCAGGTGCAATAGTTCGGGATCATCGTACATACCTCTCTCCTGCAAATGTCAGTTTGCTAACATTCATAAAAATGAATGGGAGGCACATAACAGCTCAGACTGCAACCTCAGTATTCGTACCCCAACCTAGTCATGGTTTTGCTGATGTAGAAATGGACCATCCTGGTGGCCCTGGCAGTGGCAGCATGAAATGTCCTACCACTGACGTAGATGATGACACAATGGAGAAAGACTTTCCCAGTGGTTAGAATTCAGACATAGATGACTGTGAGGGCAGCTTTCTTTATGAGGATGATGATGAGGTTAATTTTGGTAGGTTTTAACTTAAGTGGTAAAAAGGCTGTCACATTTGTTGTATGATACATGTTTTGTTTTTCATAACGTTAAATGAGTGTCCCACTCAGAATGACTCAAATTCCATATGTCACGTCACATTTGTAACAGAGAGCACAATATATCCTGGCCCCTGTACCACCACCATAAGACTGCTGTTAGTCAGTGCCACTAAAGGGGATATCACAGTGTGCCCCCCTGGACCATCATCACCATAAGACTGCTGTTAGCCACTACCACCACAGGGAATGACTTTGTGTGCCCCCCCCAGACCACCACCATAAGACCGCTGTTGGCCAGTGCCACTATAGGGAATGTCACCATGTGCCCCCCAGACCATCATCACCATAAGACCGCTATTAGCCACTGTCACCAGATGGAATGACTTTGTATGCCCCCGAAACACCACCATAAGACTACTGTTAGCCACCACAGGGAATGACTTTGTGTGCCCCCTGGACCTCCACCATAAGACTGCTGTTAGCCACTGCCACCACCACCAGATGCAGGAAGATGTCAGAGGGAATGTCATCTTGTGCCGCAGCTATGACCACCAACACCCACCACCAGTGTCATTCTGACAATGTTTTTCCATTACATTGCCATACCAAGGCAGAGGGAGTCAAACAGGAGACCACATCCATCAGCCACAGGCACAAGGCTTCTTACTACTAAAACTATAAAGTTAGTATGTGTACTAATGTTTTTTATGATATTCAACTTCCTTTAGCTGTGTGTTTTGTTTTCTGTTGCTTTTCTAAGCTGCAATGGTCAAACACATAAGGTAAACTTATTTTGTTTCTTTACAGGTTAACAACAAATGACTCCCCTTCGCTGAAGGTCTGTATCAATGGTACAGCAGCAGTACTTTCTACAGTAATCTATGGAATATCCATTTTCCATCCATACTGGTACGTATATACATTTTATTTTATCTGTTCCTTTTGTTTTCATAAGAATGCAACAAACCTGACTGATGATTCATAAACTAGGTGACGTGTATGTCACAAAAAATATTTCTGCAACATATCATGCACTGTATTCCAAATTTGTAGCTGTGCAGCCATGACAGTGTTGAAAAAGTTGGTCCCAGGTTGTGTTATTTGACAAGATGTGGTTTTGAAATGTAACTTGAGTTGAGATTTAGAGACACTGACACAATGTATTTGTTATACAGCCTGGCACTAAATTAAATTTTGATCTGATGATTGCAGTGTGACAGCTTTCTATCTGTGTTAATCCAGATACCTGTGGAACAGCCATGGCTTAAACATAATGTGTTACCGCTGCAATCAAGTTGTAATAAGTCCTTCATTTCTTTTTTTTAGGAAACTTCCAGATGCTTTGTTGTGTCATAGTTGCCTTATCCAAAGAACTTCTTCAACATCAGCCCCGGGCTAGGACAGACATGCAACATGCAGAAGTCATTTCAATCGATGACCATGACCATCATTACCAACCAGACTTGAGAAGGATGCCGATGAAATCTGTGAAGAAGTAACCAAATAATAAACGATCAATGAGACCTACTTGCAAATATGCTTCCCCCCTCAAGAAAAAAATACTTACCTTCATTGGCTTTAGAGTATTCCATTTCCAATTTCAATGCAAAAATTTCTCATCAAGCATGGAATGTGCACACCAATAGGATGTGTGACCTGTGATACAAAACAATACAATGAGTACATATCTATATATGTCAACCCCCCACCTAAAATATATATACTGTATATATATATATATATATATATATATATATATATATATATATATCAACTCACCAAGGCTACTATTAGTGTACACACAAAGGGCACCCTTCCATCTGGTTGAGGTGATTGCATCACATTTGTGGGAATCACAGCACACTTTGGACCAGCAACAGTTCTCTCATGGTCATCATTTCTGATGGAACACTGAATTGATTCATGACATGTTATCCCTCCTTTACATGGTTTGGCAAGACACTGTGCATCATGAGAACATCATCATCACAGAGTACGTAAACTTTCTGGACACAAGACAGATGCATTTTGGGGATGCAGAAAAATTCTGAGGACTCTGTGTGACCACTGCTTGCATGAGTGACTGCGCAATACATTCTGGGGTACTTTGCATGTGGTGTAATGCTCCTATTTCACTTCCTCAGCACTTGGGAATTTTCTGGACACAAGACAGTTGATTTTTGTGTGTTGCGATTATGAGCACATAATGTCATACTTAAATTATAAATTAAAGCAGCAGTGCAACAATGTAGTGAAAATGTTGACCTATACTTTTTTATGCTATTTTACATTGCCAGCCAATAGTTACCTACTGACTTGTATGATACCCTTCTTTTCACAATTTGTGTCTGCTGTACTACTTTTTCTCATGTCTGAAAAAACCAAGGAACACGCCTTTTAATATGGCTCTGACCAGGTTTTCATCACTATTTGCAGCTGTTTTTGAATAATTATTGTTCTGTGAGGTCATAAAACACTGCCTGCTGCATAATTGTTAATTTTACAACAGCAGTAATATATAACAACTGATGGAGAAAATCAGCGGAAAATACTGAGGAAGCCTGGTCCACATTGTGTTAAAAGGAGTGTTCCTTTTATTATTTCAGACATGAAAAAAAGTACTAAAGCAAACTCAAATACTGGAAAGACTAGAATCATACAAGTCAGGATGTAAGTAAAGTGGCAATGTAAAATAGCATAAAAAAGTATGGGTCAAAATTTTCACCAGATTGTTGCACTGCTGCTTTAAAGAGATTCACCAAGTTACATAGTTATGGTATTGCACTCAATATGTGGGTGCCTTACCTCCAGGGGAATCTTTCTTGCTCCACATGTCATTACATAGCGCAATACTTTTCTGGCAAAAATGCTTGTAATTTTGGTAAACCGGGTCCCGGAGGACGTCCTGGTCTGAAGAGCTGCCCAAGTTCTGCCCTCACGCTCAGCAAAGTTATGATGTGATGCCTGGGAGAGCACAGGGGCGTGCTTCATTATAGTGAATGGCTGGCAGCTTTCTGAAATTTTTTTATGTTATAATGGTCAGTTTGTGGTGAAACGTGGGCATGTTTTGACTAACAAGAGCCTTGTTAGTGGAAATCTGCCCACGTTTCACCACAAACTGATCATTATAACATAAAATAATTCATAAAGTTGCCGGCCATTCACTATAATAGAGCACACCCCTGCACTCTCCCTGGCATCACGTCATAATGTTGCTCAGCACGGGGGAGGAACCTGGGCAGCTCTTCAGACCAGAAAGTTCTCCAGGACCTGATTTATCAAAATTACAAGCGTTTTTGCCAGAAAAATATTGCACTATGTAAGGACATGTGGAGCAAGAAAGATTCCCCTTGAGGTAAGGCACCCATATATTGGGTGCAATACTGTAAATTGGTGAATCTATTTAATGTCTATTTCAAAAAAGAAATATTTCTGGAGCCTAAGTAATGTTTACTTTGAGTCAGGACTCATGATTTGAAGTGTTTCGCAAAAAGCATGACTGACCAGTGCAAGTATGTTGTGCTAAACTGCATGTGTGCCATCAGTGTTCTTTCCTGTGTGTGCTGACATTGTCCAGCTTCGTGCATACACATACATATATGGTGTGACTTGTTGCATAGAAACATAGAACATAGAAACATAGAATTTGATGGCAGATAAGGACTGCTTGGCCCACCCAGTCTGCCCATTTCCCTACCTAATGGATAAGCTGCAGATCCTAGTTAACCAGCAGCCTACTTCTTCCTACCCCCAACCCCTAGAATTGCCTTATGACTGTCCTATGCATGCTTGAATTCCACCACTGTTTTTGACTCCACAACCTCCTCCAGAAGGCCGTTCCATGCATCCACAACCCTCTCTGTGGAAAAATACTTCCTTAAATTACCTCTGAGCCGCCCACCTATCTTCAAATTGTGCCCCCTTGTTCTTGCACACCTCTTTTTTTGAAAGATGCTACCCTCTTGGACTTTGTTGATTCTCTTGAGGTACTTGAAAGTTTCTATCATGTCCCCCCTCTCCCTCCTTTCCTCGAGGCTATACATATTAAGCCCCTTAAGTCTCTCTTCATATGTCTTCCAGTACAGACCCTGCACTATTTTAGTTGCCCTCTGGACAGCTTCAATCCTGTCTATGTCTTTGGTGGAGATTGGGTCTCAGAACTGCACGCAGTACTCCAGATGGGGTCTTGCCAGCTGTCTGTACAGAGGGATAATAACTTCTGTTTTCTACTGGTGATGCCTCTCCTATGCATCCCAGTATCCCCCCAGCCCTCCTTGCTGCCCTCTCACATTGCTTGCCCACCTTAGGTCATCTGATATGACTACTCCCAGGTCCCTTTCCATTTTTGTTGTTGTTAGTATCTGACCCCCATTGTGTACTCTTCCCCTGGGTTTTGTTTCCCAGGTGCATTACCTCACTTCTTAGCATTGAATCTAAGCTGCCATACATTTGACCATTCCTCTAACTGCCAAGTCCCTTCTCATCCTTTCCACCCCACCTTGTGCATCAACTCTGTTGCAGATCTTTGTGTCATCTGCAAAGAGACATACTTTTCCTTCCAGTCCCTCTGCAATGTCACTTATAAAGACATTGAAGAGGACCTGTCCTAATACTGAACCCTGCGGTACCCCACTAGTAACCCCCCTTTCTTCAGAGTGGACTCCATTTACTATTACTCTCTGTGTCCTATTCTCCAGCCAATTCTTTACCCAGGCTGTCATCTTGGGACCCACTCCCAGGCTGGCTAACTTGTATATTAATCTTTTGTGTGGGACTGTGTCAAATGCCAGTATCTTAAGAATAAAGATAAGAAAGAATATATGACATATATTTTATTGGTACCATCAGCACCAGCAGAGTAAGTGATATGATATTTTTTCAGAGGTATTGGGTCACTGTGCACCTCAGTCACTCACAGTGCACACATGATGTTGTGGAGATCATAGCACAAAAAACACATGCTCTCGTAAAAGTCATGTGTGCAGTATGTGACTAAGGTGCACTCTGGCCAGACACCTCTGAAAAAATATTGTATCACTTAATCTGCTGATGGTGACAATAAAATATACGTTATTCTTATCACTATTCTTTATACCATAAACACTGCAACAAGTCAGCAATATATAATTGCAAGAAGCTGCACAATGTCTGACATCACACACACATACAGGAAACAACACTGACTGCACACATGCAATTTAACACATCATACTTGCACTGTTCACACCAGCTTTTCTACAACCACTCCACAACAGAAAGTAAACATTACTGAGGCACTGGATTATAATAACAGGGCAATAAGAAGCATGTATGACTGTATGTGTATGTATATATTTAAAGGGAAGCAGTCATAACAGGAGTTTCCTTTCCTCGTGCTTACTCCTCTGTTGCTCTTATATGCTGCAGAGTTTTTCTTGCACTGAACATATTTTATTTTAATAAAGAAAGTCAGTGACCCTGATGGCATGGACCTTCATGGGGGTTCCATTATGTGTAAAGGAAAGGAGGTGGGAGATGCACCATGTGCTTCAATACTTTTGTATTGAAGTGCATGCATCGCGTGTATTTTACACATAATGGAGCTCAAAGATGAAGGCCCTCCTTACTTCCAGGTCACTGACTTTTCTTTATTAAAATAAAGTATGTTGTGGCATGAGAAAACTCTGCAACATTCTTAAAAGGTTTAACTGAGGGTAAGCTTCGGGGTGGGACCTCCTGTTGCTGACTGCTTGCCTTTAAACTAATACTGTGTGGCCTTCCCTCTGTCTGTTATTAAACGTAAACAAAAGACAAAACACTACAGCAGTGGGGGGGGGTGTGCTGAAAAAATAAACTAATGGGGGATCCCCTGATGTTCCAGCAGTAGATGAAGCATTGACACAATCTGTAGCTGGTGTTGCTCAATCTGCTCCACCTGCTGCTGGACAGCACCCACCCTCTTGTTATTTTCCTCCACTGCAGCCCACAAAAGTGCTATGTCTGCCTGCATTGCAAGCATTGTGGTGGGGTCCACTGGTGCAGGGGGAAAACCAGGTAGTGGTGGTGGCAGTGGTGGGGGTAGTGGTGGTGGAGCAGCTGCTCCTGTGGCCCCCCTCCTGCTGTGGTGATGCACAACAGCAGCACCCTCTGCCACTGCCACAGAAGGGCCAGCAGGTGGAGACCTGGCTTGTTCGGTGGCAGTCTGCCACTCCACCTTGTGGTGGTTCAGCATATGTGTGTACTGGCCCCCCAGTCCACAGATGTGTTCCCAGGGGCCACGGAACACCTGCACACCACAAAGTAGACACACCACAAGGCTGCTGTCTCCCCAACACAGTTGAAAAACTGCCAAACTGGGGAGCTGTGGGGGGGGGACCAGACACAGGAAGGGCAGATGTAGTGCTGGCAGCATGGTTGCACACCTGGGGCTCCACCTGCTGCTGTGGAGATGGTGCTGCTGGAGCTCCTGCAGCTGCTACTGGTGGTGGTGGCAGTGGTGGGGGACTTGGTGGATGTGGCGGTGGCACTGGTGGTGCTGCTGCTTCTGGAGGGGGAGAGGCAGGACCAAACAGTCTGTAGTTGTCCAACACCACCCAGCTATGACCCCCACACATGTGCACTCCCCTCTGGCCATGGGCCACATACTGTCCCATGTCCATGGCACAAAACACTCCTTCCCTCTCCAACGCATCATGCGATGAGCAATGTCAGACACACTCACTCTCACACACGTGCACAGACACAGACAGTCACACATACACACACACGCACACACACATACACACACACAAAACAAAACTTATAAAACAAAGAAATTGGTCATCAAAAAGAACTGACAAAACAGTACAAAAAAAAACAAAAGAATTAGCTTCTAAAAAAGCTTTTGGGTTTTCTGAAATTTGGTCAAGAAAGAAACTAATAATGAACTCTCCTCTCCTACACAAAATTATTCCTCCTTCTACCTCTGCAAAGGAGAAAGTGAAAGTATCTGCTTGTATGACTCACTTCTTTCATGCCTGGCTAAAGCATGTGACTTACAGTACTGTAAGCCATGTGATGTGTGGTGGGGGGGGGCAGCCTAAAGTGCCTATATTGTTGTCATTCAACCTTACTTCACATTAAGGCAGAATAACAACACAAAGTCATAATAACAAGGTGAAGTGAGCACTTTTCAATTACCACTTTGCGTAACATTATGATAACGCGAAGTGGCCACTTTGCGTTCACTTCACCAGCAAATTTTAAAATCACTGCATCTCTGCCAACAATGTGTAAGTCTACAGTCTTGCTTACACAGAATCTGCAGAGTTATGGTCTTTTTGACATAACTCAGCATTTCCTGACTTTCTGCGGTTTGTTCAGTTCTCTGATGCTATCTTAACACAGTTTTTTTTTTTAAAAACAGTAACTTTTAAGAAAGATATTTAAGATACTATGGACTGGGTATTTTAAAAGGAGAATGCAAAGTAGTTGCATTCTCATCATTCATCTGCCAATGTCTTTCTAAATTTCAGCCATCCTAGTTTCGAATGTTTCAACTGTTTGTCAGATTAAAATGCACTGTGTGATAATTTTCATGAAAAATCAGATGCAAATGCAAATTCTGAAAGGACAGACACAATTGCTGGACCATCTAAAAGATGGTCTGGCAATCCCCAGTGCAAGCAGATGTAAAGTGAAAGGGATTGGAAAGGACTGGCAGGCCTAAGATTAGATTAGGTCTCAGGGCCAGATGGGATGCATCCAAGACTGCTCAAGGAACTGGCAATGGAACTAACTGAACCCCCGGTGGGGCTATTCAATAGCTGAACTCAGACAGGGATAGATCCAAAAGACTGGAGTGTAGCAGACTTAGTCCTGCTCCATAAGGGGGTGGCAAGGAGCAACAAGGTAACTACAGACCTTTCAGTCTTACCTATATTGTGGGTAAACTGATGGAGACACTAGTCAAAGAGGACCTCATAAACCACCTGGAGAACAATGGACTCCAAGAAGGTATACAACAGGGATTCATGGCAGGAATGTCTTGTTAGATCAGCCTGACAGTATTCTTTGACTGGATAATGAGGGTAGTGGATAAGAGAAATGCTGTTGATTTACTGTACTTTGATTTCACCAAGGCTTTTGACTCAGTGCCTCACTGAAGGTTGCTGAAGAGGCTAGAGGATCTGGGTATAATGAAAAGCACAGTTATATGGATGAGAAACTACTTGTAAGGGAGATAGCAGGGGGCCATGGTTAACAGAGTCAAATCAGAAGAGAAGGAGGTCACTAGTGGGGTACCACAGTGATCAGTCCTGGGTCCAGTCCTTTTCAATATGGTCTTTAGTGACAGGGGAGAAGGAATCTTGGGCAAGATGTATCTATTTGTAGATGACATGAAACTTTGTGGCAGGGTAGACAGCTAGGAGGGAGTTATGGAGATGTAGAGACTTGCAAAAACTACATAGGGAACAAGAACCCAAGGACACAGTACTGGATGGAGAGGTAAAGCTGTGCATGACCTCTGAGGAAAAAGACCTTGGGGTCATCATCAGTGATTCATTAAAACAATTACACCAGTATAACAACTGATAGATTTCTTTGACTGGGTGACCAGAGAAGTAGATCGGGGGGGGGGGGGTCGATGGATGTGGCCTACCTAGATTTCAGTAGGGCCTTCAACTCTGTTCCACATAGGAGACTCTTTAAACAAGCTGAGATGCCTGGGAGTGGGTCCAAAGGTTGTAAAGTAGATGAAAATTTGGCTGGGAGATAAGATGCAGAGGGTGGTGGTAAATGGAGAGCACTCTGAGGAAGGGAAGATGGCCAGCAGGGTGCCACAGGGATCAGTACTGAGACCAGTCCTCTTTAATGTCTTTATTAGTGACATTGCAGAGGGGCTAGAAGGGAAGGTATGCCTCTTTGCAGATGATGCTAAAATCTGTAACAGGGTAGACACTCCAGGGGGTGTAAAAAATGAATAGAGATCTAAGGAAACTAGGGGAGTGGACAAGGGTGTGGCAGCTAAGTTTCAATGTGAAGAAGTGCAAAATGATACACTTGGGGCTCAGAAACCCAGTGGTGGAGTACACAATTGGGGTATTGGTATTAGCCATCACCAAACAGGAAGGAGACCTGGGAGTAATCATATCTGAGGACCTAAAGGTGGCCAGACGGTGTGACAAGGCAGTGGGGAGAGCTAGTGGAATGCAAGATTGCATAGGGAGGTGCATCACCAGCACAAAGAGAGAAGTGGTGATACCACTGTATAGTTCACTGGTGAGACCTCACCTAGAGTACCGTGTCCAGTTCTGGTGACCACATCTCCAAAAGGACATAGACAGGGTAGAGGCAGTCCAGAGGAGGGCAGCCAAAATGGTGCAGGGACTGTATCACAAGCCACATGAGGAAAGACTAAAGGACCTCAATATGTGTACCCAGGAGAAATGGAAGAAGAAGTGGAATATGGTAAGAAACTTTCAAATACCTCACGGGTATAAATAAAGTTTAAGAGGGAAGCATTTTTCAGATGAAAAGATGCTCAAGAACAAGAGAACATGTTATGAAGCTGGAGGGGGAGGCTCAGGACAGATGTGAGGAAGTTCTTCTTCACAGAAAGAGTGGTGGATGCCTGGAACAGCATCCCAGCAGAGGTGGTGAGGGCAAAAATGGTAACAGGCTTCAAGAATGCATGGGATCGACATAAGGGAATCTTAGAGGAAAGGTAAGTTGGGGGTACAGCCAAAGATCAAGTAGGGTCTGCAGTATTACAATAGGTAGAGAAAATGGGCAAACTGGGTGTTATCTAGTGGTCCTCACCTGCTGTCAGATTCTATGTTTCTATGTAACAAGGCCTACAGTAAGGTAAACAGGATGCCGGGATGTACAGGAAGGGGTATTTACAGCAGAAGGAAAGAGGTATTACTACTTCTTTGTAGATCACAGGTGAGGCCCCATCTAGAGTACTGTGCCCAGTTCTGGAGTCATCACCTAAGGATAGAGAAGGACAGGCTGGAGACAGTGCAGCATAGGGTGACCAAATTGATTCAGGGACAGCGAGGCAGATCTTATGAGGATCTGCTCAAGGCACAAAGCATGTACTCACTGGAGGCCAGACCAGAGAGGGGAGATATGAAAAAGACTTTCAAGTTCCAGAAAGGAATGAACAAAGTAAATTGCAAGGAACTATTTAACATAAGTAGTAGATCAGGACATGAGGGCACAAGTGGAAACTGATGGAGTATGGTTCAGAAGGGAACTGAGAAATTCTATTTTGCAGAAAGGGTGGTGTAGCCATGGAACAATCTGCCAGTTAATTTGGTGGGTGCCAAAACTATCAATGGTTTCAAATATGACTGATATAGTGGAAAAGGCTTAGTGATTTCCCAGGGTGATAGCAATGGTGTGGGAAGCATGGGGGTGGATATATGAGTTAGAACCCGGCATCCACAGTAGGTCCTGGGTTTTTAGGGTCTGTGGGCAGACTGGATGGTTCAGGGGTATTTATCTACAGTATGTGCTTATGTTTCTAAAACAATTTTTTTTTAAATCAAAATGTATTGAATATTTTCATGTTGAACACTGACAGTTGCAAACAGCAAAAACACAATACAGTACATCCAATTTTCTCAAAAATGACATAAAATATAATTTGCTAATCTAAAGACAGTCAGACACTAACAACAGTAACAACAATAGGGCACCAGGTAGCAGGGATGCAAAATTTGTTTGAGACTTTGTGTTAGTACTGGTAAGGAGTGGCAGAGTATCTTTATTTGTCACACAAAATCGCCGTCTTAATGTCATTTGTAATACCAATTTCTGGGTGTCTTTCTCTCCTCATCCTGACTTTATGAACAGGTCTATTCACTTCATCTCCTGTAAATATGAAGGTTGATCCTCCTCTGAAAACATATTCCTTTTCTACTCCATTATCTAGATGGAATTAGCCAAAGCCTCCAGAATGTCAATGCCATCTCTTTTCGCCATGAAGCTGACTAAGGGATATCATCTGTTTGCATGTCTCTTCCCCTTGAGGCAAAGTCATGCCATAGCCTTTTCCATTTTTTGAATGATGGAACAGTTATGTAGCCAGTTTGTGATATCTGGAGTGTGGCAGTGAGCCATGGCTGTGTAATTACCTTCAGGGCTGCTGAAATGAGAACATTATACAAGTAACATTTCCCCCTTAAATCCACCAGTGGCAGACCAAAAACTAAATGCTTAAGGGAGCATGGCAGAGAGATTTCATATATCTTCCAAATTATTTCAATTACCTCCTTTCAATATTGTACAATTTCTGGGCAGGACCAAAAAAATATATACGTCCCAACCCTCCACATCCACTCCAGTATCAATTGGACTGATATTTCCCATAGTACTTGATGATTACCAGCGTTCTAAAGTACCTGATATTCTCCTGCCACCAAAATTCCCTCCAAATGGGCAATGTTGTAACTTTATGAACCTTGGTCCATGTTGTGTCCCATTCCTCATCACTAATAACTTCTCCAAGTTCCTTATTCCATTGCTCATTTTTTACTTGTTGTATGATCCCCTGAGTGCTGCGTATAATATAGAGGTTAGTTTCTTAGGCTGTTCTTGAGCTATCACATTCTTCAGAGTCTGTCTTAATTCATTTTCTTCCCTAATCATGTCAGTCCTTCTCTGATCTGACATCAAATAAAGCCTTTTTTGAATGTATCTTAATTGGTCCTGCCTCCCCAGGCCAAATTCTGCACTTACCTGTTGGAGTGACTTAAATCCCAAGTGGTCTAACAACTACCCACCTCCTTCAGGTCCATTCTCTGCTATCTCACAAAACCAGCATCAATATACATAGGATAAAAAAGTAGTCAGGCCCTCAGTGGTGTGTATCTTCTGATACCTAGGGCTAAGTTCCACCATTTGCAAACCTGTCCCCATATTGTGGCCTGAAATTTCACCCATGGGTTAGCAATACTAACATACTAACATACTAAAATGCCAGCAGAATAGGCCTAACGGTCTTTCGCGTCTGCTCATTTGGTCAGCCCCCACCCTGGGAGCTGACCTTGCTGCCCCCCCCTTCTCTGGCTTCTCCCTTCCCAGTTATGGATATTCTCGCTACATTGGATTTTTCTTCCAGAACCCTTCCCCTGTACCTGTCCCACCCCCTCCTGAACCCGTCTACCATCTCTGCCTCCACTAGCCCCCTAGGCAGCGCATTCCATGGCTCCACCACCCTCTCAGTGAAGTAGCACCTCCTCCTTTCTCCCCTGAATCTTCCCCTCTCCAGCTTCCACCCATGCCCCCTAGTGGCCCCCTCCTCTTTCCTTCGAAGCACTGGACTGTTCCTCCCCTATTTACCCCTTCATGTACCTGAAGACCTCTATCATGTCCCCCCGGTCCCTTCTCTCTTCCAATGTGTACATATTTAGCTCTTTGAGCCTCTCCCCTTAGGTCCTGTCCCCCAAGCCCCAAATCATTTTGGTTGCCCTCATCTGGACCCTCTCCAGGAGTTTAATGTCCCTCTTTAAGTGTGGCCTCCAAAACTGCATGCAGTACTCGAGGTGTGGCCTCACCAAGCAGTTGTACAGAGGGAGTATCACTTCCCTCCTTCTGGAGGTGATCCCCCTAGCGATGCATCCCAGCATCCTGTTGGTCTTGGCTGCTGCCCTCCTACAAGTCTCCAAGTTGTTTATCTTGACATCCACCACCACCCCCAGGTTCCTCTCAGCCATTGAGACTTGTAGCATCCCCCCCCCCAGGGTGTACACTTGGCCTGGGATTCTGGTCCCCAGGTGCAGTACCTTGCATTTCCCTGCATTGAACCTCAGCTTTTACTTTCTAGACCATCTTTCCAGAGCCTCCAGGTCCCCCTGTATGAGCCATCACTAGAGAGTCATCTACCACAAAAGGGAGGTCTGCTAATTTCAAGCTATCCATACCAGCCTGCTCCATCTGGACCCAATTGGGAGCATCCTCCTTGCACCCTACCTTTACAAAGTGCTGAAAATGAGCATTCCACAATTTCAGATCAATGAACCATAATTCTCCCTTGCTTTTGGGAGCCATCAAGAGTTGCTAAGCCTTCCTTTGTCTCTTCCTTCACCAGACAAATGTTGATAGCAGTTTTTGAAGTTGTTTCCGCATGGTGGAGGAGACTGGAATAGGAAGTGTTGCAAAGAGAAAGTTTACCTGTGGGAGAAGGTTCATTCACACTGTCTCTATCCTGCCCCTGAGCATTGGAGGTAGTCCTATCTACCTCCAACACTCCAGCTGGAGTTCGCTTAGTAATTTGGGGGTGATTGTGTTGCAGTAGTCTGGTAGTATCTGTGGTTACCCACACTCCAAATATCGAAAACCCTTAATAGTCCATTTGTGGTGGGAGAACATCATTATCTGGGAGTTTAGATGGGGCCACAGGAACATTGTTTCTGATTTTTCCTCATGAGCTTTAAAACTGGAAGCTAAACCATGTCTTAAGGATAGCAAAAACTTGTGGATTGTTCTGATCGTGATCATTGACATTCAACTATATATCTTTGGCATACAAGGAGATTTTCACCTCCTCTTCCACCTTGATGTCAGAAATTTTGTTTGAATTTAAAATATAAACCGCCAACTATTCTAAGCTGAGTGCAAACTGTAGAGGGCAGAGTGGGTATCACTGTCTGGTCCCCCTCTGTTTGTCCACTCTATCTTATAGGCTCCCATTTACCATCACCCTTGCTCCTGAGAGGTTATATAGGCCCTGGATCCATGTCCTAAATTTATCCCCTAAAGCAACTCTCTCTAGAGTGGTTTCCAAATATCACCAGATTAAGTGCTCAAATGCCTTTTCTGCAACAGCTACAATTGTAAAAGGAAAGGGACCTGGGGGTAATCATATCAGATGACCTTAAGGTTAGCAAGCAATGTGAGAAGGCAGTAGGGAGAGCTGGGGGCATAGGGAGAGGCATCACTAGCAGAAAACAGGAAGTTGTTATCCCTCTGTACAGACAGTTGGTGAGACCCCATCTGGAGTACTGCATCCAGTTCTGGAGACCCCATCTCTGCAAGGACATAGACAAGATAGAGGCAGTCCAGAGGAGGGCAACTAGAATGGTGCAGGGTCTGCAAGAGAAGCCATACAAGGAGAGAATAAAAGAGCTTAATATGTATACCCTTGAGGAAAGGAGGGAGAGGGGGGACATGATAGAAATATTTAAGTACCTCAGTGGAATCAACAAAGTCCAAGAGGGTAGCATCTTTCAGAAAAAGAGACATGCAAGAACAAGGGGACATAATTTAAAGATGGGGGGGCAGTTCAGGGGCAATGTGAGGAAGTATTTTTTCACACAGAGGGTAGTGGATGCAGGGAACAGCCTTCCTGAGGTGCTTGTGGGGTCTAAAACTGTGGGAGAATTCAAGAATACGTTGGACAGACATAAGGCAATTCTTGTGGGGGGTAGGAAGAAATAGGTTGTTGATTAACTAGGATCTGCGGCATATCCTGTAGGTAGGGAAATGGGCAGAATAGGTGGGCCATGCAGTCCTTACCTGCCATCAAAATCTATGTTTCTATGTTTCTATGGCCCTACATTCTCCATGTGGTAAATTCACACATGCCATGAGTACATTTGAAGTTGCTGCACATTATTCTGGAGGCATCTATGGGGTATAAAGCCTATCTGGTATGAGTGTATAATTTGGGCAACCACTTTTTGCAATCTATTGGCAGCAGCCTTAGCAAAAGTGTTTGCATCTTGGTTGAGGGGCATGATAAGTCTATAACCCCAACAAGTTATGTCTTTCCCTAGCTTACGTATGACCATGATTATCACTTCCCTTCAAGTTTCTGGAGTTTCTTCCTGCTTATGGGTGATATTGCAAACCTTCATCAGGTTTGGGACTAGTGTTGTGTGATACTAAAAAATTTTGCCCAGAAAAATATTTTGCGTGATCGCCACATTTCATAAAATATTTTGTGGGTGCGAAATCCAAAATTACCCCCAGCAAAATGCAGAATTTGTCCTGCAAAATGCTAATTTTGCTGGTGAAATGTGGAATTTCACCACTTTCGGGCATAATTCCGCATTTGAGAGCTGGAGGGATGATAAAATATAAAACAAAAAAAGCGTTTTCTAAGATTCTGCATCCCTTTTGTCTGGTGGTCCCACCCTCCCTGGCCGATTGCCGGCCCACAGGATAAAGAATGCTACGCCCCCCCCCCGTGCCAACTTTGTTGGAAAACTTTCACCTTCCAGAGTTGCTCATTTCGGTTGGGCTTGCCTGGGGAGATAAAAAAAGACAGAAAGCGGCGCTTCACTGAGGACAGTAAATACAACTTATATTAATGTAGAGCCCCCCACCCTAGGCAACACTGTCATACCTTTATTTAATGCTTATGATGCACATTAAGTGTCCTTAGTCTTGTTCTCCTCCTTGTCCATGCGTTTCAGACATCTATTCACACTCACAGCCACACTTCAGTTCTTTGGTCCTGTCAAAGCCGCTAGTCCAACTCCCACAGCAATTTTCTTTACTCTGGAGACCAATGATAGCCCTTCAGTCACCTGCTCTCCAATAAGGAGCTGTAATTCACATTGATACCCTCGATAAAATTCTTCTCGGGCCATCAATAGTTCCAACAGCTCCCAAATATCAGGGAGTTGAGAGAGCTTGCTATTACAAACTATGGGCAAAACAAGCCTAAGTTTAATTCACACCTGCAGCAAACAAAGATCCTCAGTAAGGCTATTTTATTTCTGTCATTTTCCCCATAACTTTTACCTTCCAGAGTTGCTCCTTTTGGTTGGGCTTGCCTGGAGAGATAAAAGATGAGAGAAAGCTGCCCCACCAGCCTTAAGTAACACTGTCATTCCTTTAGGAGCATTAATGCACATTAAGTGCTGTTGTTCTCCCCCTTGTTCATGCGTTTCAGACATCACTCACAGCCATGCTCCAGTTCCTTGGTCTTCTCAGAGCCACTTGTCCCACAGCAATTTTCTTTACTGTGGAGACCAATGATAGCCCTTCAGTGAGCTGCCTGCCCTCCAATGAGCCATAATTCAAAACTATACTCCCTGAAAAAATTCTTCTCGGGCCGTCAATAGTTCCAACAGCTCCCAAATATCAGGGAGTTGAGAGAGCTTGCTATTGCAAACTATGGGCAAAATACGCCTAAGTTTCATTCACATTAAGTTCAAGTTCAAAGCCAATAAACCTGAGACTTTAAACTAAAAACTCACAATGAGCACCACAGCAAATGGTGTACCCGGTGCAGTGAAGAGCGTAGCAGTGTAGCCTAAAGAAGAGATAGAGACCTCCATGTCCCATATGCACTGACCCGAGGATTCTGATGTAGGTTTTACTGAAAGAAACTCATTCACAAGCTCAAAAGGGACATTTTTTATGGTAGCTAGGTCTTTTGCAAAGTCTTCCAATAAAGTTGGCATGGTGGGGTAATTCTTCATATTGAGGGCAGGCAATTGGCTGAGGGTGGTGGCATCACCAGATAGCAGGAATGTGGGGTCTAAGGGGAGAATAGATTTCAATCTTGGCTAGATGGGAGGGGGAAACACTTATTTCTTTTTTAACATAAAATTCCGCATTTTGCATGGGTGAAATTCTGGCGAAATGCACGAATTTCACAAAATATTTCACAGGGCGAAATTTTTGATTTTGCCAGAATTTTGCCAGTGAGATAAAATTTTGTTGCATCTCTATTGGGGGCCAGATCATCTTTAAATGCTTTATAGAATCTGGCTATAAAGCCATCCAGTCTGGGAGCTTTATCTGTGTTAAATGTCATAATGACCCTCCCAATTTCCTTCCATGTGAATGAGGAATCTAGGGCTGTAACTGGATGTTGAGTGATTTTGGCAGGTTAGACTTATTGAAGAAGTCATTAATCCTCTATGGCCTCCTATATCAGGTTGTCTTATACGGCTTAGTGTAATATTGATAAAATTCTGAAGCTATTAGTTTCTGGTGGGTTACTTGTTGCTGCCTGTATCCTTTGTGATGAAATTTCACCACCCAACTGCTCATCTCTTGTTTCCTTAACCTGTGTGCCAGTAGCCAACTGGCCTAGTTAGATGACTCATAATATTTTTGGTTGAGGAATCTAAGGTTATTCTTTAGTTTCCTAATTAAAAGCGTATTGAAGTCATCCTTGACCTTCTGAATCTGCTGCATGTGTTAGGGTGAATGCTTAACTTTATGTTTCCTTTCTAGCATGGCCAGTTTCTTGTCTGCATTTTGAACCATCTCCTAATGTAATTTTTTTTTACGGGTGGCATAGGAGGTTAAGTGCCAATGAAGCACTGCTTTTAGTCCATCCCAGACATATCTGACTTTAGTATCCCTAGTCAAGTTTTCTGCAAAGTAATTGCAAATGACCTCCTTTGTCATATTCCTAAATACCTCATCCTTTAATAGTCCTGCATTTAATCTCCTTGTCTTTGTACCCTCTGTTGGGTGCCAACCCACTGTAATGGGTATTAGGGCATGGTCTCATACACTAATAATATTGATAGCTGTTTTGGTCACTGAGTAGACCCATTGCTTTTGCACATAAAACCTGTCAAGGTGGGAAGAGGAGGCATTAGAGACCAAGTAGAATGTATAATATGCTGTGGTCAGTTTATGCAGCCTCCAAATATTGCTCCATCCACCTTCTTACATGACAATTGTCAGCAGTTTGGAACAAGATGCATGGGTTCCCCCATTCCCTACGATTTATCTAGATGTGTGTTGACAATGCAATTCCAGCCCTCTGTCCAAATCACTTGCCCCTGAGGCAACTGTGATAGCCTTCCAAAGGCACTCCCAAAAAAGGATGGAGAAGCTGGGGTGGGTGCATACATAGCCACAAAATGCAAAGTTCTGTCACCCAGAGTCTCAGAGACTATTATCTGCCTCCCTGCAGAGTTTGCATATGAGTAGGTAATCTAGAAGGGGTGATCTGTACAAATTAAAATAGCTACCTCCACTTTTTTCTTCCTTGGAATGGGCCACCACATGTGTTTCACCCACCTACTTCTCCAAAGTCCCAAATGTTCTGCTGTTGAGAGACGGGACTCCTGAAGAAACCCTATGTCATGTTTCTTCTTTCTCAGCTCTTGTAAGAAAGATCTTAGCTCTTTTGACCACTTTATTAATGCCCTTTACATTTAGTAAACAAATGTTGAGAGAGTCCATTAATAAATTGGAAAAACATGCATATTTTTTAATGTCATCCCAGATATCCCTTCTGCTTTCCTGCACAGCATTTCACCATCCCCTGTGTCCTACAAAGAAAAGACAATATACAGTATCTAGACAGGAAGATATAGGAACACTGAAACAGTGCACAGTTGAACTAATCAAACTTGGGCTGAGCCACAACTGGAAGTGCAATAAGCATGAGTAGCATGAGTTAATAACCATGCCGGGTTTGTATTCTCCACAGAGGTTGGCTCGTATTGGAGCTCACAAATGATTATATCCCTTGGGTGACCTCTGTGATGGGGATACATCCCAGTCCCCACCCTCAGATTCTGATCTCTGAAACTCAGTGATGTCACAGTATCCCATGAAGCCCAGGACATAATTTATCCCCTGCCCACATGATCCCATCTAATCCATTCCTTTAATAGGTATTTTAAGGCAACCTGAACAGTTTTAATACCCAACAAATACTGTATATGTCCATAACTAATAACAAACTTATAACATGCAACTGCAAATCACCAATGAATCTGGTGCATTTTCAGGGAGCTCTGACCTCATTTTATTCTCCTCCTCCCCGGTCCACATAAACCAGCCCTCCCAAAGTCAATGACTACTAACTATACTGCATTAGTTCCCCTCCCCCCATAGCCAGTCCAGCACCAGAATTGCATCTGACAAATTGAAGGTGTCACAAACCCACTTCTGGGGGCCAGGTCCACTGAGCTGTTAGTGCCCACCCCTAAGTGCAATTTGTGATTAGGGGGGTGGAACAGGAATACCCTCCACATGTCCTCCTAGATTGCTCACTGAGTTCACAACTAAACACTCACCATGAGGTCCCAGGGCTTCCTCTCTAATCTAGGTGAGGGTAAAATACAGTCTCAGGTCTGTAGCCAGGTGAGAATAGAAAGGCCATTGCAGAGCAAAGGCTGATGGCACATTTATAAGGTAGAAAAGGAAATGGGCAGACTGGATGGGCCTTGTGGTCCTTATCTGCCATCAACTTCTATGTTTTTATGTAACCCCCTTAGTTGCTGTACAGTGGGGAAGACTCAGGTGTTAAGAGCTCTTTGGGGCTGTCTTTCATAACCCTGATTGTGTTTTCTCCCATGGGTGGTGCAGCAACCTAGTTCCCCTTTACAGACCCCTCCCAAAACCTATGTATTTCCCTTACTTTAAGCACCCAGATTCCCCTTCCAGGATCCTAGTCTTTGGTAGTGATGGTGGCAAGTTGCATTAAACAGGCTGGTCTCAGATTGAATAAACATTCCTACAATTCACACACACACACACAATAAAAATCTCTTCCAGGCAGTGTTTTAAAAGTGAATGATTTTAATAATGACTAAATAATTATCATACAAGACTTACAAACAAAAGATTCAGAAATTTGGTTACAGGATAACAAAAATAAAGTTGGGAATATACATGCAAAAACACACTGTAATATTCAGCTGTTTAATTTCTACCTTGTCTGTGGAGAAATCAAAAGTGCCGAAAATAAATGAGTTTCTGCAAAAGTTTTCCAAGTCTCAGTTCTTATCGCAGTCTGGCTGTCTTGTGTTGTATTAGAACAGTGCCTCATGAAAGAGTGTGCAAAATGCCCTTTTCTGATGGCCTTATATAACTGGTTCTTCAGTCTGCAGTTAGCTGACTACCTTATCATTTTAGGTCAGCAGGGGTCTCGTTTGCTCCCTTCATGTTTTAAGGTCATCAGTATTAGTAACCTTTATATTCCTTCCACATCCCAACTTCCTGCCACCTAATAAAATGCAAATAGACTTCCAGAATAGGTGTTTCCTGTTCTCAAAATACCTTTGCTTGAAGTGGAGAGGTTTATGTCTTTAGGAGATGTACTCTGTCTCCTGACAAGTTATAACACTACTTCCCCTTTTGATCAGCTTACAAGAAACTTGCATCCTTTAGAAATTTAATTTCAGTTTCCTGTTAAGTAAGTAGTGCTGTGCAGAATGCAGAATTCCACTGGTGGAATTAGTGCTGAATGACCATTCCAACAGCAGAATTTCCACCAGAATTTCACTTGTTCGCCTGCGGAATTCACCTTCTGTGATCCATGGAATAATATTCCATGGAACAGTATTTTTTTCTGTGGAAAATTATTCCACAACAATTGCTGTGGAAAATATTGAGATCTGCACAGTGATTTTTCCACAGAAAATCATTCTGCAACTATTTCATGCTGTGGAATTTCACCATTCCGTTTCTGGTGGCATTCAGCAGAATTTCAGTGGAATTTTGAATATTCTGTGGAATTTCATTCTGCTGGCATTTGAAAATTCCACACAGCACTATAAGTAAGCTTTTCCCAGACTTTTAGAAGACACAACCTCCTAATGTCATCTGTTTAAAAATAACATTGGACATCCTTCTGGTCAAACTTATCTCCATGCCTTTTTGGGGAATTTAAACATAAACAAAATCCCATAAAAATATAACAAAAATATGTCTCCAATATGACTGAGGTGGCCAACTCTCCACAGAAGGTAGTGAAACAGATTACTTGAAAGTCAGGTATGTTGGGTGAAATTCCCCTATATTCAGCCTGATCCTGTGTGGGATAACTCTCAAGCTAAGATTTGACACCAGCAGATGCTGATTGATGCCCCCTGCAGAGCTAGTTCATCTCCTAGTGGGTGCCACAGTTCACCTTGCAAAGATGCCAGAGTAGGAAGCATTTATATGGTGCCATCAACAGTTCAGTCATCTTTAAAGTCCCAACAGAAACTGTTTTTTTTCCTGCAGAGAGGTTCTGCTTGTACATAACTCTGTGAGTGGCTCTTGTGAGAACCATCCATCCAGGTCATTGTCATTCAAATCATCATGGCATCTGAGAATAGCACAGAATGAAGATTCCAAAATGGTGGAAAGTCTTTATCTTGGTCAGCCCAGCAGTCCTTGTCCATTAACTCACCTCTGGTGGCCACCAGAATTAGGTACTCCAGGCAGCATTTAAGGCTGGTGGGTGGTGGATGACAGTGGTGCTGAGAGTCATTCTGGCTTCAGTGGAAGGGAGGCAGAGGCCCGTGACAAAGTCAAGCAGCAAATACAAACAGCACAGTATCTGATTTTTTTATTGGAACATACCACCACCTAGCATATCTTCTTCACATCTGTCTTCAGGGTCCTGGAGTTTCACCTTTTCTCCTCTGACCAGACCCCTTCATGCCAGTTAGTACCTATGCCACATCTGCCAGTTTTTTCTAGGGTTTCTTCCCATAAATCAGGAAGTTCTATGCCTTGTGCTAACAAGTATTTGGTTGCTGCAGGAAGTGTGTCACATGTTTGGGGTACTTCTTCTGTGTGTACCTGCAGTTTAGTTGGATACTGGAGTTGTGATTTAATCCCCTTGTCTTTGAGCACCTTGATCACATTGTGCACTTTTTTCTATTTGGCAAGCATGTCTGGTGGAAAGTTCTGGTTAGTGTAGATTTGCTGCCCATCCAAACTGAGGTCTTTTTTCTCCCAGGCCTTTATCAAAATAATTTCTTTAGTTGAGTACATTAGAAATGTTATAATTATAGACCTTTAGGGTTCCCCTGGATTCAGCTTAGGTACAGTGGCTTGGTGGGCCCTCTCAATACCCACATTGAACCCTTCCTCCAACTGTAACTCCTGCTTGCACCAGGTTATGATGAACTGCTCCAAGTTATCTTGTTCAGCCCCCTTAGAAAATCCAAACAGTCAAATGTTGTGCCTGTAGGACCTGGCTTCAGCATCCTCAACTTGTTTGGTCAGGGCACAGTCTTTTGATAAAGGTACAGGAGGGAGTGACCAAAGCTGTGTTGTTCATCATGTAGGGTCCCCACATGAGTCTCAACCTCTGCGGTCTTTTGATCAAATTTCTTAACATCTTGCCTTATATCTGTATGTTTACCATCAGTCTTAAGTAACATCATCATAATGTTGCCAGTGCCTGCTGTGGTCATCCTCTTTATCACCCGAGCCAGCTGTATACACAGAAGCCCAAGTCGGGGAGTTGCTGGGGCTCAGTTGTTGCTGGTCATGACATCAGCTTGCCAGCTTAGGAGTGGACTGGGAGAACACTTTTATCATGCTCCCCATTCTACTGAGTGTTCTTTTTTGTGTCCTAATTTGCTTTCAATAAAACAATCCTGCTATTATACAGAGATGCTGAATGATTTAAACTTGGGGGCTGGCACTATTTCTTAAGTGGTCATACTCATTGCTGCCAGAAATGTAAGTCATTTCTAAAACAAATATAGTGGTAGGTGGCCCAAGGACATTGGGCACTGAAAAACCTGTCCTATGATGTTTGCATATCCCAATATATTATTTATATGGCTGGCAAAACTGGAAAATGTTCCAAAAGTTATATATACTGTAAATAAGAGCTCAGGAAATACGGTGAAGGCTGTTTATTTACTATTTATTATTAGTTCACATTAGCTGTGATTAAATGATCTACCTTTACAAACATATACATTTCATTCCCTAAGTGACAAAATATAAAATCCACATTTTGTGAACTTTTGAGTCTAAATTAGAGAGTGAGGGGGGATGAGAGAGCTTCCAATCATAATGTGTATGTTAAATGAAATAAAACACAGTGAATTAGATCTGGAGACCTATGTAAACTATCAGAGGAAGTAGGAAAGGAGACATCCTCCATATAATCTTCCCGTAACTAACATGATCTCAAACTGAGAGTGGGAGGGGCAGGACACAAGGAAAGTTAGAAAGCTTTATTTCAGAAAAAAAAAAGATAGCATATGAACAACTGTACCTGAGAACATCCAGATATAAACATTAACTGTGTTCTTGCTATTACAGATCAGACTTATTCCTATGGAGAATTGCACTGAGGGTTCTTCAGCGTATGTGTGTGTGTGTGTCTGTGGGTTGGGGGTATTCCAGCAGGTACTGTACACTAATCTGTGTCCTTACCTTTCTTTAGCACCGACATGAAGCAGTAGGGGAAGAAAAGATGGACCCTAAATCCCTTTTGGCACAAATATATTACTTATGCACTGGGACACAAGCACGATGGGACATGCTGAGTAATTTTTAGTACTGTTATTAGAAAGCACTTATCCTCAGGCAGCTATATCCCTTAATCACACATCTGATTCACACGGCTTTTATAATCTACTCACCCACCATGATTAATTTCCTGAGCTAGGTTCCCCACACTGCCTGTTACATTTGTACAGACAAGGCTCAAAGTGCCCCAAACACTGACTAACACCTCTTTTCTAAACTTACCTACTTACTCTGCTATTATTGACTTAAAATACCACCAACAGATTAATCTGGTTCAAGGTCAGTTGACATTGATCTGTTTCCCCCTTTCCCGGGTCGTGCCTGAAAATAGGCAAGAATTTGTCTAGTGCACTTACCTGGTCAACAAAAACTAAATAAATAAATACGTATGGAGAGAAACTTTCAGAGCTGAAGTGGCTTGTGCCAAAGTTCTGCGTTTTGAAAGTTTCATGAAAAAAATATTAATTGGTTCCAGAGTTACAAGGTTTGAAAAGTTGGCTCCTGAGGATGTTCAGTCAGGTTTTAGGATACATCTCTGATACAGCACTAACATTTTCTTTCATGAGCCATTTTACTTTTGCAAAACTAGTGTTTTTCACTTTGTGAGAAAAAGCAGGTTGTGACATCTGCTGTCTTTGAAAATACATAAAAATGAAATATTTAAACAAACACAAGATTATTGCTAAACAGGACCAGTTAAACACGATTCCAGTGTTTGTTTTTTCCCAAAATGAGCCAGAAATTCATTTTTGGGACTTTGGCACATAATTTACCAAAATGGTTGATTTTTGTGTTGCTAGCCATGAATTTTACTGTCACCAATTTAAGCGCCACAGTAAATTGTGCACTAAAATTTGAGATACTAAAGTATTAGAGCCAGATATTCAAAACTTTGCATTGGGCACAAACCGTTTCTGCATGGTTTGCATGGGTCTGCTATATTCAAAAGGTCAAATAGCGTGGGCAAACTGCATTTGCGCCGGGCAAAAGTATAATTTATGCAATGGGCAAAAAGAGAGGGCGTATACATGAATACAGGTGCAATGCTGTATTCAGTGCATTAGCACTGCGCAAAGTGTTTTTGCGTAACTTAGTGTGACACTTTGTACGGTGCAAATTACTGCCCAGGAAAAGGTAGTCTTAACTCTGAGCAAACCAGCTTTGCATGACTTTGTGGCTTTGCACAGCTTTAAGCAACTTTGTGCGACATAATACCATGTTTTATGGAATTCTGTAATTTACAAGTGTGAATGATGGTGCTTCTGAAGGTCTGTCAGTGGTGGTTTATTGACCTTAACCAGTACATATTAAACATAAAAAGAAACCAGATCTGGAAGAAACATGCTGCACACAGATGGCACCTTCTATGCTGAAATCATCTGCCACTGGTCACAGCCATGCCAGGCATTAAGTGGTGACCCGGCACCCAGTGGACACCATGACAGTGTGTCTATACAGCACACACCTGCAGACCACCCTTTGGTGGACACTAACAGAATCCAGCACACACATGCAGCCCTGAGAGAATGGAGGATGTTGAGGGGAGGTTGAACAGGTGCCAGTCTGCACCACATACTGGGTGCTGCCACATGACTGGGACAATCCACGCAGTGCAAATGGTCCAATGTAGGGAATATCCCAACCCCAGTGTGCCTGTCTGATGGTATGTGCCCCCCAGCCACATATTGCACATCTGTACAGACACCACAGCAAACATAACCAGCCATGTATATGTCACTGTGAGTATTCTGCGCCTTGCTTCTGATAAAACACCCAATGCACACCCTCATGCTAGTGACCAGTGTAAACTGAGAGGAAAATTAAAGGTGCTTCTTTTAAATGCCCAAAATCTATATATAAAATGTTAAGAATTAACAATTTTATCCAAAACTGAGAAACCTAACGTCATTGGTATAACTGAAACTTGGTGGTCAAACAACAATATATGGAATAACCCTTTACCAGGCTACATCCTCTTGTCCCTGAACAGAAGTAATAAAAAAGGAGGAGAGGAACTGCTCTTTGCATAAATACTTCATTGAACCCTATTGAAATATTGCATACAATTAAATCATCCAATTCCCAGGTTGAGTCTATCTGGGTCAGTTTAAATAAATTACAAAATTGCAAACTCATTCTGGGTATTTGTTACAGACCTCCAAACAGTTCATCTACTACCTCAGAGGAAATCATTAATGAGATGGATTTAGCAACAGACTATGGCAATATCGCATTTATGGGTGATCTTAGTTTTGGGAACAACAATTGGGTTAATAAAACGGCCACCTCATGTCCAGCTAGAAATTTTTTATCAACATGTGAGGAACTAAACCTTATCCAATATGTCTCCTCTCCCACTAGAGGCACTAGTGTCTTGGATATTGTATTAGTGAATCAGTCAACATTCAGAATTGTAAAGTCACTGCTCCATTAGGAAACAATGACAATTACACAATAAAATTTGAAATAAACATGCCTTGGATACAGTCAAACAAGGTTACTGAGATTTTTATCTATAGTAAAGTCAATAAAGTAGCTTTTTGTGGTAATCTTTCTAACATTGATTGGAAAGTAGTGCTGCATGATCAAAATGCTGACTCTATGTGGATTATGTTAAAAAATATTAATCTTGATACTGTTCATAAATTAATCCCTAGAATAAATAAACTCTAGCCAGAGCCAATAGGGCTGTGAAGAGCTACCAAATGACCACAGTTATTTTCTTGTTGGTGTCATATAGTGCTTTTAGTCACAATCATCAAAAACTGCCATGCTGCTAAATCAGTCCTCTTGAACTTATTTAGTCAGAGCAAGTGCTGCTGGTGGGTGTGTGTATGTGTGTTTGTCAGTGCTCCCTGATTAAGTTTGCCTTTTTCATGTAACTGCAGGGCAATTTTCCTATGTTCTCCTGTAGATTACATTATTTCCAGTGGAAGTCAAATTCCTCTGTTTTCCCGTATAACTAATGCAAGTCTATGGGAAGAATTTCCATGTAGATGGCTCCAAATCCCTGTAAACAGAGTCCCTTACTATTTAGATAAAATACCTGACAGTCCCTACAAGCTTAGTTAAAGGGGAACTGCACTGAACCTGTGAGTAATGTTTCCTGTAGAAGCCTTTTTTCATATAGTGGGTCCCCTTCTGTTTCTGTCCCATTTTTTCTGGCCTTTTAGTTAACCCATTGGGTATTTATGGGTTACACACTGCTGCAAAGTGCCATCTAAGAATTGTATGATGTTGTTTATGTCCCCATGAACATAAGAATTCTAAATTAGAACACAGATGCATTGTACCAACAATGTAAGTTCTTTTTTTTATCATAGAATAATTTTTATTTATTGATTATCTGTGCAGACCAGGAAAAATACATACACTTGGTACACACTATAAAGTACATCAATGTAAATAATCCAGGCTATACATAAGATTAACCAGGCATTAGGGGGTTACAAATATCTTCCTATCCCTAATTGTTCTTCAGAATTCTTAAACAAACGGTATCAGGTACTAACATAACTTGTGTGTAAAGTCCTATGTACTCCAACATTTCTTACAGGCAGAGAACTAAAAATTCCAACATTCTATTTAACTAAGTACACCATGTTATTTTTGTTATTGGCATTGAGGTCTACCAAAAAGAGTAGTTTGACAGACAGATTACAGGAAAGATATGACAGTGAGGAGATATATACTTCAGCAAGCATGGTTATAGCTGCACAGCAATAAACCAAGACGTGTCCTGAGGATGTGGCCAACTAGAGGTCCTGTATGCCCAAGGGCCCCCTTTAGGCAGGAGGGTTTGCTGGGAGGGGGATCGGAACCTTGCATAGGGAGGAATTGAAGTATGCTCCCCATTTCTGGAAGTATACAGTGAGTTGCCCTCTATTTGCATATGTGAGCCTTTCAAAGGCGGTGAGTCTGGCAAGGGCAGAATGCCATAGGGAAAGAGATAGAGGTGATGTTAGTCTCCAGGACTGGAGTACAAGCCTTTTGGCCTTCAATAGGACTGTGAGGAGCCAGGCTTTTTGAGGCTTCAACAGTTGGTCCGAGGGGCAGGGTCTCCCAGTAAAAGCAGTGGATTTGAAATGTCTATGGGTAATCCCAGTACCCCAGAACATTCCATTGCTATGCCTGACCAAAAAGGAACTAAGACTGGGCATTCCCACAAAAGGTGCAGAATATTTGCCGGGGTCATGTCGACATCTCCAACACCTTGCACGAGGAAGAGTACCCCAGGAGTGGAGGGCTGCTGGTGTACGATGCCACTGAAGGAGGATTTTGAGTTGTATTAGTTGGCTCCTGACATCCATGTATGCGGAATGGGTGAAATGTATGCATCTGGGCCAGGTTTCTAGAGAAATGTGGACTTAAGGTCCATACTCCAGGTAGCTCTACATGATTCAGTGTGATCTGGTTGTGCCTCACGCTGTGTGCTGTAAAATCACCCTGCTATGCCTTGGGAGGAGGCTTTCAGGTGTAGAGGAGTCAGCCATTGCCATTTGGGATCAGCCACATGTGTTTTACAGAGAGCTTGGACCATGCTACATAACTGCAAGTATCTCCAAAAATCATGCGATTGAAGAGAGTAACAGGCTTTAAGCTGTTTGAATGACATCAACGTGGTAGAGTTGGACATATATAAGTCTTGGACAATGCGTATCCCCTTATTCTCCCATGTTGCCCAATGGAGTGTTTTGTTGTCTACCATGAGGAGCTGATTATGCCAGAGAGCCATATACCAGAGTGGGATAAAGCTTGCTACCGTCAAGGTATTAGAGGCAGCCATAAGCTTGAACCATGCCCTCCTGGTCTCAATCATAACCAGTGTGAGTCTACTGGGATCTGTAGGGACGTTTGTGAGTAGTAAGCTTAAGGAGGGGTATTCTGCATCAGCTGGGTTTCTAATTGAACCCATTGGGTAGGCACAGAAGGGGGGGATGAACCATTTGGTAGCTTGGGCTGAGGTATAGGCCCAGTGGTACCCCTGCAGCCACAGAAGTCCCATGCCTCCTTTGGTCCAGTGGGCCCTCATCTTGCTGTGGCTCCATCTAGGTGCCTTGCCCTCCCAGAGAAAAAAGGACATTAATTTGTCTAACGGGCAGAACACTTTGCCTGAAAGGGTAATAGGGAGATTGTTAAGAAGATATGCTATCCTGGGTAGTAGTAACATACGGATAGTGGCCACTTTACCTGTGAGAGAAAGGTTGAGACGGCACCAGCGGTTCACCTCCATCGTTAATAGAGTTATTAGGGGGACAAAGTTCTCCTGCTGTAAGTGTTTCCAATTAAATGATATGCTAATACCTAGATATGAGTAGCAGTGTGGAGCCCATGTTACAATAGGTCTAGACCTTGCATACACCAATTTGTGCAAGCCGTGTTGAGAGGAGTGACACTGTTTTTTTTTTTTTGATTAATTTGCAGGCCAGACAGCTGAGCAAATTCCCTCATGATCCTTAAGACATTGGGGAAAGATTCCTTTGGGTGGGCTAAGGTTAGGAGTAAATTGTCCGCATATGAGGCAGTTAGGTATGTATGCTGGCCCACCTGTATGCCCTTGATACCTTCAGTGGCTTGCAATTTCCGAGTTAGCGGGTCTAGAGACAACAAAAAAAGTAGAGGAGATAAGGGGCAAACCTGTTGTGTGCCCCTTCACAAAGGAAAGGGGGGAGATATTTCTTTATTTGTTAGAATTCTTGCAAGGGGGGTATTGTACAACATCTGGATACATTGTCTAAAATATGGACCAAACCCATAGAGCCAGAGTGTTTCTTGGAGGTAGGGTCATTCTATGGCGTCAAATGCTTTAGACAAATCCACCGCCATTGCTGCCATTGGGTTTTTGGATTGCATTGCAAGCCATTTGATATCCAGGACCATTCTGGTATTGTCCACTGCAGCTCTTCCTTTAGTAAACACAGCTTGGGAGGGATGGATGAGAAGGGGTATAACCTCCATACATCGGGTGGCAAGCATCTTAGCTGCGATTTTGTTATCGACTGATACGAGGGAGACTGGTCAAAAACTGGCACAGTTCTGGGGATCATCTGACTTTTTTGGGAGTAGGGTGATTAGTGCTTCTTGCATAGTAGGGGGGAGGATGCCAGTCTCATGGGCCTCCTGTAGTACAGAAAGAAGAGGAGTGCTGATCTGTGCACTCATTGCTTGGTATAGTTCTGTGTTCATGCCATCTGGTCCAGGTGACTTGCCTTTAACAAGCTGGCTAAGGGCATTCAACAGTTCTTCTTCTTCTGAGAAAGTCTTATCTAAAGCCTGTTTCACATTATCAAGTAATTGATGGGCATTAGTAGTAGCACAGAAGTCTGCCAGTTTAAACTGCAGTTGGTCGGGATCAAAAGTGACATGCAACTGGTATAGTCACTGTTTGAAGTGTTGCATATATTCACTGATCTGTTTAGGGCTCGTAACTATGAGACCTCTTGTATTCTTTAGGGCATGGATGCATGAGGCAGCCTGTTGTTTCCTTAATTGAAAGGCCTGGAGTTTCCCCCCTTTATCTCCTCCCTCCCAGTACCCATGCTTGGACCTGAGCAGCATCCATTCTACCTTATGCTGTAGCATGGTGTTTATGCGGTATTTTAGCCCGACTATCTCCCACAGCAGTGTCGGGTCTGGTGTTCGGGCAGTGGAAGCCCTGAATCTGGCTTCCAGTGAGGAGAGCTCGGATTGTAAGTTATTTAGCTCTGTCCTCCTCTTCTTGTTTTGTTGTGCTGTATAGGCAATAATTTGCCCTCACAGGACAGCCTTGAAGAACTCCCAGACCATGGCCACAGATGAATCTGTGGCATGGTTCAGAGAGAAATAATCCCTGGCAGTCTCCCATATCATAGCTTGAAACTGAGGATCTCTAAGGAGTAAGGGGTTGCATTGCTATCTAGTACCTGATCCACTCTGCCCAGAGGGGGTGTAGAGGCAGTACACTGGGGCATGATCTAAGACTAGGATATTGTTTATCCTGGTGCAGGTAATATCTAAAGCTGCAGGTGCATTAGCGAGCCCAAAATCAATCCTGCTATATGTGGTATGAGCAAAAGAGAAGAAGGAGTAGTCACTTCATGATGGGTGATCTCTATGCCACACAAGGGTCATGCCCTATTCCTTCACCATTCCTTGTAGGGCCGACACTGTCTTAGGGTGTGTTTGTGGAGTTGGTGTTTATTTATCAAGAAAAATGTCTAGAGTGAGGTTGAAGTCACCACCAATTATAATTGGGATCTATGGGTGTGATGCAGCCAGGGCTTCTACGGCCTTATTAAGATCCAGTAGGATCTCTGGGTTGTCCACGTTTGGTCCGTATACATTTACTAGTGCCGCATGGCCCCCCAAGTGTGAAAAGTGAACTGCTATCCAGTGGTCTTGGGCATCAGAGATCACTTGCTCCTGTACCCAGGTGCATGATTTCCTGAGTAAGATAGCCACCCCTCTGGATTTAGTTGATGCTGAGCTCACTATAACACTACCGACCCATGCTCTTCTAAGCCACAGTACAGTTCTTGCAGTGAGATGGGTCTCTTGGATGAGTGCAATATCCGCCTGCAAGGAGTGTAAGTGTCTGAGAACCATGGATTGTTTGACCAAGTGGTTTAGGTCCTTCACATTCCATGATATAAGTTTAATGCCTGCATTAACATTCTGCATCATGATTCCAGCGTTTAAGTAATGTACAAGTACTCACCACCCTTGTCCAGAGAGGATAGAAAAGCAGGAGTGAGGAGGTTGCCTGATACCAAGGATGAAGGGTAGGCTAAGTAAGGAGGGAGAATAGTCTGATCACTTAGTAAAGGTAACAATGATAATCTGGTGCAAAAATAGAAACAATTGAGTTAAAATACAAAGTGCATAAATCGGATGCTCAACTAACTAGAGAGGAGTTAATAACTATTTCCTCACTAAGGGGATTTGTTTCTTTAACTTATTTCCAGTAGAAAGTTAACAACTATGAATAGATAAGCACAAAGCTTAAGGTGAATTGGTGTATGCATGAGGTGCAGTCCTTCTCGCCATTAAGGAAGAGCACTCAGCCATGCTAGCCTTTCATCTGTATACTGATAGGTGGAGAAAACCAATTAACATCACTAAGCTGTGTCCCCAGCTATGTTATCAGGAATAAGGTTCTCAGAGATGGGAAGAAGGGGGGGTGAGGGGAGGTGGGAAGATGAGGTTAGGTTAATGGGGAGGACAGGGTTCGAAAAAGAGGGGAGGGGGAAGGAATCATTTATTGCACAACGGCATGAAGAGGATCAAGAAGCATGTATGTAGCCAGCAGGGCATACTGCCCTTTACTAATATGTGGGCCAGGGCAAGATGTCATGCCCTTGGCAGTCTTCCCAAAGCTGAGCAGAAGTTGTAGTAGGGGCTTTAAGTTTTAAACAGTCAGCCGAGTGACTGCTCAAGCAAGGGGGAATAAAGAGGTCATTAACAGGGTTTTGCCAAGCTAGGTGCTGTGACTGCTAGGTAACCACCCTAACATGTAAACTTTTGGTGGCACATCTAGAGGGCTAGCCAATACTAATGAAGGGACCCTTATTAATCGGGCATCCCCAGTAATGTGGGGTCATTATATTAAATACCCCAAAGAGAAAAAGAGAAAAAAAAAGAGCAGGTTACAGACATATAATATTCAGTCATTTGGGGCGTGCTCCCCAGTTGCAACAGGGCTTGTTATGTGTGTAGAAATGTCCTGGGATAATGCCTCCACAAAGGTTAACAATCCTGGTTTGACTGGAATGTTAGAAAAGTCCTGATAGTCCACCACGTCAGGGGGAAAGTCTGCCCAAGATGAAGATTTAGCCACCTCCATTATGAAATTGTCTGGGATGTCTTGCATGTCTGATTGTTTCAGGGTGGGATAGTCATCCTTGGTTTGTTTCATGGTCGGTGCCATCCCTGGGCCCTTGGAAGGAGATCCCTGCTCACTCAGTGAGCGCTGTTCTACGTGGGTTGCTTGATTTATTCTCCGCTATGGTAGAGAGGGTGAGGGATGCTCTACAGGCCATTTTAATGCTGATTTACCATTATTGTCCAATCCAGATGGCTAGTGATGAGTGGGGGACTGGGGGAGGCATTTAAAGTTGGTACTGTCTGGTCTGATTTGTAGTCCTCCCTACACTCGTCCCTGGAGAATAGGTTCTTCCTGTCCCTTGCATGAGGACCCAGAGCCCATTACCTATTGGGAGTTGTAGTGCTGAGCGGCGTTTGAGACCAGTGCTTAAGGGCCCAGTTTTCAATCTCCCAAGGTATCTCCATCACTATGTCTCTTCCCTTCTTGGATACATATAGGTAGGCTAAATTTCTGAATCCATATTTAAACCCCTGTGTAGCAAGCACTTTCTTTATAGGTATAAAGGTTTTCCAGCAAGCAGCCACTTCGGCAGAGAAATCTCTGAAAAAGGATATTTTTTTCCCATGCCACAGTATTTTGCCCCTATCTCTTGCTGCTTTCAGGACTTTTTCTTTTGTAGAGTAGTACAGTATGTAGGTGATGAGGGGCATGGAAGAGGCGTTGTGAGGTCATGAGCCACTGGGTATGTGGTGTGCTCTCTCCACCTCTACTGGGCCATGCCATCTTTCCCCCAGCATTTTGGGGATCTCTTCATTAAGGAACCTCTCAGTGTTTTGATCTTCGGAGCCCTCAGGAATCCCGAGGATTCTAATATTGTTACATTGCCCATGGTTCTCTTGGTCTTCTGACTGCAACCACAGAGTAACCAGCTTGTTATCTTGTTGTTGTAACTGCTGCAGAAATTTAGCCTGCCCATCTCCAGGTCATCCGTGCTCTGTTCTGTGACATTTAGTTTGTCGTTAAGCACCCGAACTTCAGCAACTGTACCCAATAAGGTGGTCAAGATAGTATCTACTCTTGTTAGGAGGATCTCTAGCTTGGCTGTGATGCATTGTAGTGAGGCACTGACATCCACTGGAGGGGTGGGTGCATCTGTGGAAGTTGCACCTAGGCCTTGTGTGGCAATTTTAGACAAGGCCATCCCAGGATCATGTCAGCAGTACTCCCCAGTGGTTAAATATATCAGGGGTTATAGAACTGCTTCAGCTTTTTGCGCTTGTTTGCAATGGGAGGCCCACCACCAGATAGCCCATAACAGAAGAGGCTGCCACGTAAGAGCAGTGTTTTCAGGGTCTGCTCAGATCCAGAGTGGGTAGCGCAATGGCTGGCACTACAAAGCTATGTGACAGATCACTGGTCACAATAAAAACCCACACTGAGCAACAAGTAGAGTCTATGGTAACATCTAAGCTCTTTAAGGGGTCAGGAGGCCCTGGATGACCGTGATTGCTAACAGATTGCGCTAGCTGGGGACAAAGCTGTCAGTTTAAGTGTCCATCTTCCTCAGTGGTCAAGCCACACCCCCCAACAATGGAAGTTCTTGACACGATCATACTCTTGTAAAATGGTCAATGCTAGAAGTGTGTAAATCAGAAACACTAACTGAATTTACCAAAAGGCCAGTTAAGATTATGGAGTAACAAAATGAGAACTGGTATTTTAAAAAATAACATCTACTTCTACAATAATGCATGTTTGTTGATTCAAAGCAGTTATCCTTTGAGATATTAACAGCCCAGTCTAAATTGTTCACTATTTATGGGGGCTGACAGTATATCCTAGAGGTTAGAGAAATGAGCTGTAAATGGACTTTGTACAACCAGTAGTCAAACATGGGTTTTATTCCCACACCCTCCATTTCCATACTGTGTGGCTCTGATTAAGTCCCTTAATCTCCCCAGTGTTCCTGGGTTGTTCCTAGAAACAAGCACCTATGCCTAGTTGGCCTTACCTGGTTACCAAAAAACTAAATATATATATATATATATATATATATATATATAAAATTACATTTATAAACTGTAAACAAACAAACTCCAATACACAGATTCCAGATCCATGCAATAACCAACCTCCCTACTCCAAACATTTTATTTTTATTATCAAGAGATGATTTTTAATTATGATGATTATTATTATTTTATGTGATTTTTATATGGGACTAATTTCTGGTTAAGAGTACTGTTTGCATAAATTCCTAAGAGCAAAACAAAAAGTCTTAGTTAATTAAATCTTAAGACACTGTATCTGGCTTTAATGCTTAAAAGAAAAAAAAATCTCTGTTTCCTAAGCATCTCTTTGACCATACTGTATGGCAAATGAGATTTCTGTGGAAATAGAGATGAGACTCCATTTTAGTTTCTTTAAGGTGATATTAGACACTTCTCTTACTCAAATCCAGGAGTGGGGGGGGGGCTAGCTCACATTCTTGGAATATCTAAGCTAGCCAGAGCTGGATATCTATGACTACAATCAGATAGGAGGTCATGTGACTATTACAGCACAGACTTGTCCTAAAAAAAGTGAGTTTGAGAGTTTCATTACTTTACATTAAAATAAGAAGTTTTTATTCATAGTTTAAAGATACAATGTACTGCTGCTACAAAAATTGGACAGTTATTGGACGCTAGTATAATAAATGAGCTTACCAAGTTTCATGAGTGCAGGACCAAGGCTTCAGGAGTTATGTTTAAAACTTATTTTATATGCAGCAAATAGCAAAAATCAGAGGGGGCATGCACTACTTTTCAGCTGTGGAGGAATATATCCAAATGTCTAAAAAAGGAGTTCTATGAAAAGCCATTTTAGAGCTATAGTCTGATGGTTGACAGAAGGACTGTAGGCTCTGCCCACAGCCTTAAAAAATAAAACTCACAAATAACCCAAACTGGTTGTCACACAAACTTAATAAACTGATTTTGAAAAAAGGAAAGTTTAAAAAAAATACCTAGCTAATACAGTAAATGTGCCAGAACATGGGCATCTTTTAAGCAGATAAAAAAATGCAAATCTGAAATTAGTAAAGCAAAATACAATACTGAAACACTGATTGCCTCACAGGCTCAAAAGGGAGATCCTACATTTCTCTTTAGTTATATTAATTCACTTAACAACAAGAATGCAAAGTCAGACCACTAATTGATAATGACACTATTGCCTCATCTCCAGATGAAATGGCACAACTTCTAAATTTCCACTTTTGTAAAGCTTTTCAAAGTACCACTGCAACTTTAGGCTCATCATTAGACAAACCCATAGACAAATTATCAGTACCCATTAAAGAGATCAAGGCAAAATTTGACACAATAAAACAAGGCTCGTCTCCTGGTCCAGACAACATTACTGGTGACATGATTCATCTAATGAAGGACAATCTGCTTTTAAACTTAACATTTATTTATGACACTAGTTTAAATACAGGAGAACATCCCCAGGACTGGAAAAGAGTCAATGATATTCCCCTATTTAAAAAAGGTAAAATAAGTTCTCTTGACAATTACTGTCTATTAGCCTTACACCAGTCCTTTGTAAGGTGTTAGAAAAATTAAAAAGGATAAAGTTACGCCACTGCTTGACAGTCTTGACAACTGTCAACATGGCTTTATTAAAGGAAGGTCCTGCTCCACTAATTTGATCAGCTTTTTCAACACCATAAACTTTAATCTAGATAACAATTTATCCTGTGATGTCATATTTTTCGACTTCAAAAAAAGCCTTTGACCCAGTTCCTCACTGGGCTTTAATATTTAAATTAAAGGCTTGCAATATCCAACCCTTGTTTTTACGTTGGATAGTAAACTGGGTCACAAACAGATATCAGAGAGTGATTATAGATGGTCACTCATTGAACTGGTCATAAATTAACAGTGGAGTATCACAAGGATCCATTCTAGCACCCTTACTTTTTCAAATATTCATCTCTGACTTGTCACATAATACAGCCTGTAATCTTATCAAATAAGTTGATGACTGTGAAATTAGTAATGTATGTGATAACTCAGTGGACATAGCTCTTTTCCAAGAGAATCTGGATAAGCTGAGCGCCTGATCCCAAAAATGGTGGATACACTTCAACACATCAAAATATAGTGTACTCCATTTTGGGAAAAACAATCCTAAGAATAAGTATTTATTATACAATGAAATACTAAACTGTAAGACTTATGAAAAAGATTTAGGAGTCATGGAGGACTCTGATCTGGACTTTGACATTCAAATCTCTAACACCTTGAGCAAAGTTAATAAAATATGGTGAACTATCAGGGACAATATTAAAACAAAAAATCCTAGTATTCTATTACTGCTCTATCGTGCCTATGTGAGACCCCACTTTGACTTTACTTCCCAATTTTAGTGTACATATAAGAAAAAATACATTAACAAAATTTAAAAGGTTCAATGAAGATTGACTAAATTTATTGCTCCAGACAAATGTATATCTTATGAGCAAAGATTGTTTGAATTTAATCTAATGTCATTGGAACAGAGGCACATGAGGGGTGATCTTCTGTTCACCTGGGATGTTATTAATGATCCATCCCTCATGCCTGACTGTGGACTGGAATTCAAACAAGTTACCTTTAACACAAGAAGACATCATCTTCAACTAACTAGAAACAAAGTTAATTTTAAAAAAGGGGCATATTATTATTCATAGGGAATCATTAACCCTTGGAATTTCTTACCTACTCCTGTAGTTATAAGTGAATCTAAAAATATATTTAAGAAACAATTAGATAGATTTCTTTTATCAAGTAACAACTTGTTTTATTATAAGTAACTAATTGGAGCGCACCATGGGTATTGTTGCCCTTTGTGCTCTGTATACTTCCTTAGTATGGTCCTTAGTGGTGCAGCATCTGTGGGCTGCACAACAGCATAACAGCACTGTCCTCTGTCAGTACACACCAGCAAGATGGTCCTGTCACTGTGTAAAGTGCAACAGTCATTGATGTCCTACACACCATAGGCATTGTTGTGTCCCTCACACTACTGGCCCCATTGTTACTATAGGGTCTGCTGTGCACTGCAGCAGGAACTACAGTTTGACAATTGCATGCAGCACCACCACCTGTGCCTGTGCTGTGTAGACCCCAGGGGCACAATAGTCTATGCAGTTCTGTACAAATGTAGCCTGCAGCTACCACCATGCACTTCCAGACTGACCTACAGGTGGAGCTGTGGGCAGATCCAGTCAGCCCCTGTACTTCCAGAATGACCTACAGGTGGAGCTGTGGGACCTTGCAATAGAGCTAGGCAAACTGCATGCAAATCAGGACATAATGAGATGCTAATCTGGATGTTTTTCCACAGACTGCCTAAGTAGGCTCATTTGTATGTCACTTTTGAATATAGCAAATGTTTTCCTTGGACAAATGTGATAGTGCTGGGCAAATGGCATAGCTCCATGCAAAACCTGCACAAATGTGTTTGTGCCATGCAAGCATTTCAGAAACATGGTACATTTCTGCAGAATTTCACATGTGCTGGTACTTGCAGCTTTACTAACTTCACTCCTTTGCTAGCACACACACTGGCCACATAGTTCACCTCTACCTTCCTTCATGTAATGTGAACTGGGCTGCTGTTGTGGTTTGCACTTCTTGGTTGCTATATTCAGAGCTGTCTTAATTTCCAGGCTATTTTTGCACTGCACTCTCAGCCCAGTTTGCCTGGCTTCCTTTTTGAATATAGCGGACTATTGGTTCTGGGCTAATTCAGTATGCCAGGCAGTGCTAATTTTGTCCCAGGGCAAAGTTTTGAATATCTGACCCTTAGAGTTGCAAATTTAAGTGCTGCAGTTTAGTGTCACACTACAAGTACAATACAATAACTCCATTTAGTGTCTCACATACTTTTACTTATAACTTGGCCATTTTACAGTAGTTTAATTCCAAATTTTAAATATACTGTTTACATGGCCCTACCCCATGAACAAGGATGCCAGAAATTTTCAAGTACAGGTCAAAAGGTGATTTCATAGTTGTTTTGTGAAACCACCTTTCAGGATGGATTTAATGCATTCTAGCAACTAGGTTCATGACATAAGGCCAAAACAATTTTTGTGTTACACATTTAAGTTCAATACTAAGGTGCCACACTAACATTTGTGACAGTAAAATGTTTTGTGGGCAACAAAAATTAAATCTTGGGTTGCACCAAAATGTGCAACCCAAGAATTCCCTTTTTGGTATGCATGGATAATTTGTGTGTTGCACTTACATACGGTATCCTGTGATAATAGTGACTGAATATGGGCGACCGACAAAACGGTGACTCCATACTCGGCACTATTGGGATGGGCTACATGCAAGGGTAGGAGAAGGTGACCAGAAAAAGGGATTGGTGAGAGGTAGTGGAGGGATAGGGAAATGGGTTATTGCTAGGGACTGTGAGTGCTGTCGCTAAGCCAGCCATGTGGTGTGGTGGCAAGGGAAGTGGGCTCTGGCACAGTAGGTACAGGATTTGGGGATGGGAATGGGATGGTTTAAATTTTGCCACCACCTGCGGCTCTGGACTTAATTTTTTTTGGTTTTTGCTGAATTTGTGCCCCCTTCCTGACATGCACCCCCGTGGAGTTAGGAATCCATAGTAAGGGGAGGCACGGGGAGCTCATACCCCCACAGAAACACTTTAGGTTGCCCTGTGTTGGTTCACTGGTAAGTGTATATAACTGATTGGCTTTTCGGTGATATACACTTGCCAATAATAGCGATTGCCATTCCATGTTCACTGTTATGACATAGAACCCTTACATACGTAACACAAGAATTCCCATTTTTGTCTCTTACATACTTTTCCTCATAACTTGGCCATTTTTCTATATTTTAGTCTCAAATTTTGCATATAGAAACATAGATTCTGATGGCAGATAAAGACCACTTGGCCCACCTAGTCTGCCCATTTCCCTACCTACAAGATAGGCCGCAGATCCTAGTTAACCAAGAGCCTTTTTCTTCCTACTCCCCCACAAGAATTGTCTTATGTCTGTCCCATGCATTCTTGAATTCTCCCACAGTTTTAGACCCCACAACCTCCTCATGAAGGCTGTTCCATGCATCCACTACCCTCTCTGTGAAAAAATACTTCCTCACATTGCCCCAGAACTGCTCCCTCTGTCTTTAAATTGTGTCCCCTTGTTCTTGCACATCTCTTTTTCTGAAAGATGCTACCCTCTTGGACTTTGTTGATTCCACTGAGGTACTTAAAAGTTTCTATCATGTCCCCCTTTTCCCTTCTTTCCTCAAGGGTATACATATTAAGCTCCTTTAGTCTGTCCTCATACGGCTTCTCTTGCAGACCCTGCACCATTTTAGTTGCCCTCCTCTGAACTGCCTCTATTCTGTCTATGTCCTTGCAGAGATGGGGTCCCCATAACTGGACGTAGTACTCCAGATGGGGTCTCACCAACTGTCTGTACAGAGGGATAACAACTTCCTGTTTTCTGCTGGTGATGCCTCTCCCTATGCATCCCAGTATACCCCCAGCCCTCCCTACTGCCTTCTCACATTGCTTGCTAACCTTAAGGTCATCTGATATGATTACCCCCAGGTCCCTTTCCTTTTTTGTTGTTGTTACTACCTCCCCCGCATTGTGTAATCTTCCCCTGGGTTCTTGTTTCCCAGGTGCATTATTTTGCACTTCTTTGCATTGAATCCTAACTGCCATACTTCTGACCATTCCTCCACCTTGCCAAGTCCCTTCTCATCCTTTCCACACCTCTTTGTGTATCAACCCTGTTGCAGATCTTTGTGTCATCTGCAAAGAGGCATACTTTTCCTTCCAGTCCCACTGCAATGCCACTTATAAAGACATTAAAAAGGACTGGACCAGTACTGAACCCTGTGGTACCCCACTAGTAACCCCCGTTTCTTCAGAGTGGACTCCATTTACAATTACCTTCTGTGTCCTGTTGTCCAGCCAATTTTTTACCCAGTCTACCACCCTGGACCCACTCCCAGACTGGTTAATTTGACTATTAATCTTTTGTGTTGGACTGTGTCAAATGCCTTGCTAAAGTCTAGGTAGGCCATGTCCACAGCCCTTCCCTGGTCTACTACTTTGGTCACCCTGTCAAATAAATCTATTAGATTCATCTGACATGACCTTCCTGCTGTGAACCCATGCTGCCTTGGATCCTGTGCCCCACTGATCTCTAGGTACTCAACTATTCTTTCCCTCAGAAGTGACTCCATCACTTTCTCTACCACAGAGGTCAAACTGACAGGTCTGTAGTTTCCTGCCTCTGTCTTGGTCCCACTTTTGTGAAGGAGAATCACATCTGCCTTCCTCTTGTCCTTGGGTACCACACCATCCTCCCATGATTTATTAAAAAGAGTAGCCAGTGGTTTCACTAGGTCCCCCTTAATTCTTTTAGAATTCTGGGGTGAATTCCATCAGGCCCCATTACTTTGTCCACCTTCAGTTTTAGGAGTTCTTGCAGAACCCTTTCTTCTGTGAAAGGACTGGGATCGACCGCCCTATCAAGAGTGCTTCTGTTAATTGGATTAGGCACTTCCCCCTCCTCTTTTGTGAATACTGAGCAGAAATATTCATTCAGTATCCCTGCTTTTTCACTGTCCCCCTCGGCCTACCTACCATTCATTCTATTCAGCCTCACTATCCCTCCCTTTGTCTTTCTACACTCTCCAATGTACCTATAAAATGTTTTATCCCCCTTTTTAACAGAGTTGGCTATCTTATCCTCAGTTTGGGCCTTTGCTCTTCTGACTTCCCTACCTGCTTCCTTCTGCCTTAACTGGTACAGCTGTCTGTCCTGCTCCTTCTATGTTTCCTTATACTTCCTGAATGCTATCTTTTTCTCCCTGACTTTCCCAGCCACCTCTTTTGAGGTGTTTATACTGTTTACACGATCCTACCTCAGGAACTAGGATGGTGGGAGTTTTAAATTTCACAGTCACTCTGCAAAATCACCTTTCAGGGGGGATTTAACACATTCTAGCTACCAAGTTCATGACATGAGGTCAAAATAATTTTTGTGTCATACATTTAAGTGCAACACTAAAATCTGTAACAAAGAAATTTTCCATGAACACCAAAACCTCCTGAGTTGCACTTAAATGTGTGATCCAAAATTCCATTTCTGGTGCCTAAGAAAAATTCTTGTGTTGCACTTGCATGTGTGACATAATAATTACCTTAGTGGGTCATGGCATGGGGTCATAATGTTTTGGTGAAAACCGTGCATACATAGAACAGTGCAGACACAATGACATGTGCTCTAACAGCGTCTGGACAAAATCCCTAACCAAACTGCAAGAGCATATGCTATTGGACTGTTTTTCTTTTGGGGGGGATATGCACCCTACACAACCTGACATGGGGGGCTTTGCCCCCCACACCCTCTGGACTAATTATAATCAACTCCAGGTGGTCATGGACTTCGAGGAAAGGGCAAATGTTGGAGCTAGGAAATATATATATGTATATATATATTTTAAATGTATTACAGTGGGACCTGGGGAGAACCAAACCACAGCCCCGGGTCTCTGGTGTCACTGGAGGCAGGTGCTCTAGACACTCCACCATGGAAGCAGCTCAGCCAAACACTGCCTCAGTAGCATCCTCCAGGTTTCATCAGACTAGCCTACAGTGACAGGGGTAGCAGTTCTTTAAACATGCTTTAAGAACCCCTGTTGCTGTAGAGCCATTCACACTTCTTACAGCGTGTTATTGCATGTGCAGTTTTGTCCATGCAATAATGACCCAGTACTGTGTGTCACACATATGTTTACTCATCACTTGTCTGTTTCACAATATTTTAGTCCTAAATTTTGAATATACTGTTCACATGACACTGCCTCATGAACAATGATGCTGGGAGTCTTCAAGTACAGGTCAAAAGGTGATTTTTCAGATGCTCTCTGAAACCACCTTTGTGGTGGGATTTAACACAATCTAGTGGCCAAGTTCAAGATGTGGGTTCAAAATGTCAAACAAAAGCTTATGAAGAAATGTTTTGTGAAGGGCCATCCCTTCCACAGTGGTTAGCGTGTTGTGATCATGTGCTGGTGAGCTGAGTTCAGGGGCAATCTCAGTGAGCCAGCCCAATGGACCAAGGCCAGGAGACTGTTTTGCCAAGTGGCACCAATCCCAGCCTTGGGAAGGATGTTGCAGTGTTGGCCACATGAGCAACAAGTAACCTTATAGTTAATAGAAGTCTTCTATTGGCAAGGGCCTGGAAAGTTATGCACCTATGCTCCCATACCTACACAGAATAACAGGGCCCAGAGGCCCCTGTCCTTTCACAGCCATTAGGAGTCTTGGCACTCTGCATTTTCATCTGAATTCACATGGATGCACAGGGCCAAGAGGGCCTTGCACTTCCACAGACTCCCAAATAGTCAGACAAATCCTTTGCATCTGTAGCCATATGGAAGTGCTGACTCTTCTCTTGGTACAGGGTCCAAAGTACCCTGTGCATCTGAATATGTTCACTCAGGTCCTGAAGAGACCTGCTTGAAAGAAGATACAGTTTCACTGTCTCAAAGAGAAAGTAAACTAATTGCAAAAAACTGCATTAATGCACCAGTTAGTGCTCAATGTAATGCCACAAAAGTGGGGAAATGTGGTGTTAATGTAGCCAACCATAACTCCCCACCTTGCTAAGCAAGAAAAGGAGAAGATCTCACAAACCACCACAGATGGCCACCGTCTGATAAGGCAACCAACAAACAACTGTATGCAATTAAACAAATAAAATAGCACTGATGTGCTACCTTTGTGGAATTGTATCTGTGGTATGCACACTACAAGACATATACACTCACTTCTGGCTGCAGTCAGGAATCCATGATGTTCAAATCATAACTCTATTTCTGTCTGCAGAAGCACAGGTCCCTGCAGCCACAGATACAAATCCACAGTTCCTAAATTACAATTATTAATGTGAATACAAGACACACCACTGCACTGTGGATGAAAGTCTGCAGTGTGTGGGCCTATCAGCATGGCAGAAGCTACAATGGCTAATCCTGCAGTACATACTGTACTGCCTTCTATTCACAGCTAGGCTCTCTTAAGGCCCTCTTTTATCAGCAGAGGGAACCTGCACTCTAAACTTCTTTGAGTAATTTGCTTCACAATGCTCAAGACTAGCAAGGACTGTGGCAGACTCTCATTTACATTTAGGGCTCTACATGTATACAATAAACACAACCCCCCCCCAAAAAGGTGACCACCTACATGTATGCCTCAAAAAATGTTGTCCCCTACTACATCAAAGAATCCTTTACCTTCTTTGTTGTCTGAACCACAGTATGCAACTGAGAATAGATACTAAATAGTTACCTGGGACAGCATAACCAATCAGATTGTAGGATGGATTTGGTAAAAAGTCAGTCTGAAAATCCTTACCTGAATGCATGTGGATTTAACAAATGCAGATTTCCTCCTTAGTTCAGCAGCTGGATAATTACAGTTGCAACAACAGGCATGGTCAGATATTTTCAGAAATTTATGTGATGTCACTAGAGAGATTCCCTCCCTTCCTGCAGTATTGCTGTAGGCCCACCAGAGAGAATCCCATTAGAGATATTGCAAAATAAATGGAAACAAATCGACATGCCTACTGCTGCAACTCTACCAGTGTCAGTTATGGATGATATGGTGAGATGAGTTTTTGTGAGGACTGAGTCACTCCTTGCCATTTTTAGAAACCAGACAGTATACTGCAATACATTCATGTAAACTATGGTTGACTGGCAGCTAACAATGCAGCCTGAGAAGTCAAATATTGTAAATTTTGACATCAGCTTGTTGAACTTCATTTCTCCTAAAATGGTTTGATATCAATCAAGGCTTAAGTAAAATAGTGAAGATGGTTTGGTTGAGCATCAACATCATGATATGTGATGACTGCTGTGAGACCTAGGTTCAGTAGTAATAGTATTGTAGTACTAGTAGTAATAATATGTTAATTCAGATTGGAATTAAGCACATCAATGAAACAGGTCTCATTTTCAGTGGCTTCTGAGTAAAGATTCAAGAATTAATCAATGTACCTGGATCCTAGAGCAGTGGACGTTAACACGTATTATGGAGATGATGCAGTAACATGCTCAGAGCATGATTCAGAAACATTATTTTAACAGCGGGCCGCTGCAAGATTGTTACTATGCCACAATTTTTACATGACTCATTGCAGATTCTTTCCAATTAACTTACAAATGTTCTTGCTCCAATTTAGCATGTTTTTCCCAATATTAGTGCTTTGTATTTATTTGTTTCAATTGCCTTGTGACTGTAATGCAACATCCCCATCCTTCAGACCAACTGTTCAGCTAGCTAAGACGTTCTGGTTTGCCTTTTCCATTAGATGTCTAACAGCCATTGATTGTCCTTGCTCAGGAGGCTATTCCTCTTTTAAACAATCCCTTCAGGCACCAGTGTTGGTCCATGTCTGATTTCCTTCTACCCACTCTTGGTGCTAGCATCCATTAGAGAAGTCAGCATGATTGGAGCTGGTGCCACAACCATGATATCAGGCCCATGTGAGTCTTCCGTTATCTACCAAAAAGCAGTGCCATAGTGGCAAATGCCACATTCTAGAATGCACTCATGTCTGCTGCCTTACTGGTTGGAAACCCTTGTTCATACATTGAATCAAAACTTGGACCCTGCCGTGTTAGTTGAGACAACATTCTTCTTGATCAGTAGAAATAAAAAGGGGCTCCATGCAAATTCAAAAGAGGTGGCCCTAAGTGGTCATTGTGACCACATTTCCTCACTGCACACATTGCAGACCAATCACTCTATGCTTAAAGAAGTCACAGCCCCTTCCTGAGTACTTGCAAATGCTTTTGTGAATGTCAGAAAAAGGGACGGGTCCCCTGTGTATATATCCTGCAATGCCAAACATAAAGGCATGGTGTCTTTTGCTATCATGATCACAGCCTCCTGGTGCTCCAGAGGTTACTGCCTGAATGATGCAGATGGAAGCATCCAGGATACATGAACAGAGGTTTTTTGGTAGATACTGCAGCAACATGCTAGGTCTAGGGATGGAAGGGCCACTGGACAATTAAGGAAAACAATGTCTGAGGGAGCAAGAAGGGGTCTGCTGAATGAACACGTGACTGTCCATTGGGCCAAGGAGAATGATACCACTGGTCTGTCATGGCTCACATTGCAAGAGGAACTGGGTATACTGTATTTACATGTGGTATGTCTGTGTACTGCACTTTGAGATTAAATTGTAGCACTGGGCTGTAATCTTTGCACAAAGCCATGGTGCCTCCTGGTTTGCACACAGAGTCCAAGTTGTTAATTGGTACAACACCATATTCACCCTCTTATAGCTGAATGTTTGTGCATCTGTTGCTCGAGACCCCTGACAGCATGAAGCAACCTTTGTGAATGGTATTAGTGGGTGGTAGCAGTCTGTGTGTGTGGTGGGGGTGGGGACTCATGGGATCATAGTTTCACAAGTAAATATTAAAGTCTGATTCAGTTCTGACAGCAAAATGGAAAAGAGCTGGTCCTGTGTCAAAAGTACCTCCATAAATGTATAAAACTAAGTATAAAACTGTAACATACTATATTATTAGGCCGTTATCAGGTGTGTTTAATCTTACATCAAAGGTGATGGGGTCCTCCAGTGAATTTGTTTTCCATATCTAACACTAATCTGGTAGCCCTTAAGATGCAATAGAAATCCCTCTGTTTTGTACTGCTCTGAAAAGCTATTGTTAATGTAGTTCATGAAAGCTTACTTCAGGCAACTATGGTATCAAACACTGTCTGTAATGGGTTTAGCAACGTTTAGCCATTTACCTAAATGGAGCTTTATATTCTAGGACGAGACCATCAGCGGTTGAATTCAAGCATGCATGGGACAGTCATAAGGCAATTCTAGTGGTGGGGGTAGAAAGAAGTAAGCTGCTGGTTAACTAGGATCTGCAGCTTATCCATTAGGTAGGGAAATGGGCAGACTGGGTGGGCCAAGCGGTCCTTATCTGCCGTCAAATTCTATGTTTCTATGTTATTACTAAAATGGGCAGACATAATCTGATTATTTAAGATAGGATGTTTTGCATACAGCACACATTTTTTTTAGTTTCAGGTTTGTCTTTGCATTGCAGAAAGATATTACTATGGGGAAATTAACTTGATGTGTTTTCTAAATTAGAATCATTAAAAAGGAATGAAGAGACAAATCTCCTATTGGTTAAGGGGTAGCAGCATCACAGTAACACACACAGTTTCAATGGAAAAATCCATTTAGAAAAATGTTAACCTTACATGAATTAGTTATCAAATATAATAATTAGGTCACCTATCCTTTTTGATAGCTTTTACAAAATTGCAGAAAAATTTGCAAGGTGCTAAGATTATCTTATGGTTCACATGCAATAGATAAAATCAATTTAGCAAGCTGCTAAAAGGATAGTTACTGAAAAACTAGTTAATGTTTTAAAGATCTAATTTATTAAGTTCAAGTCTCAAGTTAATTCAGGATATTCAGTATCTACTGAACAGATTACCATGTACTGTATATTGGAGTAACACATGGACTTTTTTTCTGATGTAAGGTACTAATCTTAGAAATTAAAATAAAAATGAGCAACATTATAAATGCAGACATGTTGTACATACAGTAGATCATGATACATGACACACCTTTGATAAATTGATAGATAGATAGATAGATAGATAGATAGATAGATAGATAGATAGATAGATGGAAATTACAAAAAAACAACATTGTTAATATACTAAAAATAGAGAAATGTGATGTTAGAGTTTCCAACTCTAACTCCCCTACCCCCATCCAGCCAGTGCAGCAGGTATGAGGTGTGCCTTAGGGTTCTCATTGTCATACACTGTACACATCTGACCTTATTTGCAGATGGAATGGGGTGAACATTATGCTTGAGAACCCCAAGGCATGCCCCATATCTGCTGTGCTGCCGGGGGGGGGGGGAGGTGTTAGGGTGTTAGGGTTGGAAATCCTAATGCCACATTTCCCTACTTTTGTCACTGTAACTCTAACTAATGCATTAACAACGGGGTGTTTTTTTTTTGCATTTCTTTCCTTACTTTTTGAGATAGTATAATTGTATCCTCATTTCCCATGTATGGAAATTGGAGGAAAGCCACTTGACACCATGGTTATTATCTACATTGTAATGGGGACTGGGGCACAATTGGAGAGTGGGCAGTACCATTTGACACTTTATTCAATAATACTGAAAAATCACAAATTTTGTTTTCTCCCTGATATCTAGTGGCACCTCACCCTTCCATGGCATGTGCCCTTTATGTGCCCTGGTGTCCAACCCTCAAAATGTGACCCAGGCCCCATTAATATGAAGATAATATTCCTGGTGTGTAGTGGCATCCCCCATCCTCCTATTTCAATACACTGCTTTTTATATATTTTCATTGGTATCCAGTGGCACCACCACCCTCCCATGTCTGGTGGCAGCCCCCACACACCAATTTCTATACACTGTTTGGTATATACTTTCATTGATGTCCAGTGGTGTCCTCCACCTTCCCATGTCCCTCGTATCATGAAAAGAAGAAAATGTTCCTTCTATGCTGCTTTTTATCTCTGTTTGTGCCCCAGTCCCCATTAGTTTGCAAATAGTAGCACTAGTGTCTAGTGGCACCCCCACCCTCTGATTTCCATATAGTTAATGTTTGTTTATTTTCATTGGTGTTCAGTGGCACCACTCACCCTTCCATGTCCCTAGTGTCCTGAAAATAAGAAAACAGTCCCTGGATATCTTGATGTTTTTTTGGTAAACCTAAAAAAAAAATCCACCAGTGATCCCAACCACATCCCCCACCACACCTCCCATTTTGCACCCCACCACAGCACCCTAGTCCCCCCACACACACCCTCACTCACCTGAACTGGTCCCACTGAGAAGGTGCCTTCTCCAATTGAAGACACATCTTGCTGGTGGAACTGGTGACTGCTGTATGACAAACAAGGCAACTGCAGTCAAAAATACCATTGAAATACTATACATTGAATGACAGTTACCTTACTTGACATACAGCAGTAACCAGTTCCAGCAGCATGACATGTCTTTGATCAGAGAGTTGATCTTCACAGTGGGAGCATTTCAGGTGAGTGAGGGTATGTGGGAGGGTCTAGGGGGATGTGGGATGGTGGGTGCACAGTTGGAGATCGGGGTGCAGGGCAGCAAAAATATGTTTGCCAGTAGACTTTTTTTTACAAGTTTGAAAAAAAAAAAGAGGATAAATGGAAATGGGAGGGTGGGGGGTACTACTGGGCACCAATGGAAAAAAGAAATACGTGGAAATTGGAGGGTGGGGGATGCCACTAGACACTAGGGGCCAGATTTTCAAAGCCCTGAGAAGGACACAAGATGCTTCCGTCAAAGATGTGTAATGCAACTGGCACCTTCTGTCAAAAGATGCAGCCAGGAGCTATTCAGTAAAGCAGCCTGTGTCTAATGCAGGCTGCATGCAGCAAAGGGGATTTGTTTCAGTCTTTCACCACAAAATGGGCTGCAGCATGGTGCTAGGTGGCTTGCAGCAGATGCAGGCTGCCATATCTACTAATGTGGCATTCAGAACATTCTCCCGGAGGACAAAGGTCTGACTACCGTTAGACCAGACAAATGCTGGTCTAAAGATACTTAGACATCCTCTGGTAGGGTTGTCAATTGTGCACCACTGTGTTCCCTCTCCCCAAGCCCTGAGCCACCCGTAAGTTGAAATAAGAGAATAAATAAAATATCTGGTGATCTAGTGGTCCACCCCAGCCTCGACATGCCCAGAAATGTAGTATTGTTAAAAAAAAAAGTCAGCGATTAGCACTCAAGGTTCCCCCCAGCCCGATATACCCACCATGTAATGGATTATAAAAAAAGGCAGTGATTAGAGTTCAAGATTCACCAACCCACAGCCTGATATGCCAGAATGTGCCTGAATGTAACACTGTTGCCATGGTTCGTACCTGGTGGTCTAGTGGCCCTGCAACCCTGGAATGGTTGTGAAGTTATTAAAGTGCAAACTTTCAAGTTTAGCATAGACGTGACTGTTCAAGTCTAACTATAGGGGTGTGACTTCGACCCTAATATATACATATATCTGGTGCACCCCTATAGTTAGGGTTAAAATGTCACTTCTATGTTAAACTTTTACACTTTAATAACTGCACAACTGTTCAATCGATTTAGAAACATAGAATTTGACGGCAGATAAGGACCACTTGGCCCACCCAGTCTGCCCATTTCCCTACCTACTGGATAAGCTGCAGATCCTAGTTAACCAGCAGCCTACTTCTTCTTACCCCCACCCCCAGAATTGCCTTATGACTGCTCCATGCATGCTTGAATTCCACCACTGATTTTGACTCCACAACCTCCTCCAGAAGGCCATTCCGTGCCTCCACAACCCTCTCTGTGAAAAAATACTTCCTTAAATTACCACTGAGCCACCTCCCCTCTATCTTCAAATTGTGCCCTCTTGTTCTTGCACACCTCTTTTTTTGAAAGATGCTACCCTCTTGGACTTTGTTGATTCCCTTGAGGTACTTGAAAGTTTCTATCATGTCCCCCCTCTCCCTCCTTTCCTTGAGGCTATACATATTAAGCTCCTTAAGTCTCTCTTCATATGTCTTCCGGTGCAGACCCTGCACCATTTTAGTTGCCCTCCTCTGGACAGCTTCCATCCTGTCTATGTCTTTGCAGAGATTGGGTCTCCAGAACTGCACACAGTACTCCAGATGGGTCTCACCAGCTGTCTGTACAGAGGGATAATAACTTCCTGTTTTCTACTGGTGATGCCTCTCCCTATGCATCCCAGTAACCACCCAGCCCTCCTTGCTGCCCTCTCACATTGCTTGCCCACCTTTAGGTCATCTGATATGACTACCCCCAGGTCTCTTCCCCTTGGTTTTTGTTTCCCAGGTGCATTACCTTGCACTTCTTAGCATTTGCATGACATTTTGCAAGCATCATCAGGGACTGAAGATCTTTTGATGTGCCAAGTTTAGTTCTGGTCAGATATGTGAGTAAAGAGACACAGAGTGTCACAAAACGTGAACATTACCATTTTTTGTAAAATTTTTGTCACGCCACTGCACAAAAATGGCTTGGAATTTTGGTCTCAAAATGTCAAGGTAGAAAGGCTTTGGGTCAAAGATGAGACTTTTTAAGATTTGGTGAAAAAGTATGAATTTGTTCAAAAGTTACTAAATTTTAAAGTTTCTGATTATTTTCAATGGGAAAAGTTAGATGTGAGCCTCAAAACAGGATTCTGCATCACAGATGGGCAGTCCTGTGTCACAAATGGGTAATTGTGGGTTGCAAATGGGGAATCTTTATTCATGCTTTTTGAACTTTAATAATTTTGCAACTGTTCAACCAATTTCCATGAAATACTGCATGTGCCATCAAGGACCAAAGATCTCTTGAACTGCCAATATTTTCTCCAGTTAGAAGTGTGGGTGCAGAGACACAGAGTATTATTACAATATGGGGCACAGTTCTGCTCCAGGGTTCAAACTTCACTTCTATGTTAAACTTGAAATATTGCACTTTAATAACTTCACAACTATTAAACTGATTGCATGAAATTTTGAAAATCGCCATCAGGGACAGAACATGTCTTGATGTGCCAAGTTTCATTCCAGTTGGATGTGTTGATGCAGAGATATGGAATGTGTTATAAAATGTGAAAATTATTTTTTGGGGTAAAAATCTTTGTCATAGTGCTGCACAAAAATATCTTGGGATTTTGGTCTTAAAATATTAGAGAGTAGAAAGGTCTTGGGTCACAGATGTGCCTTTCAAATATTTGGTGAAAAAATATGAAATAGTTCAAAAGTTTTTAAATTTTAACACTTTCCATTATTTTCAATGGGAAAAGTTAAATGTGAGCCTTGAAACAGGATTCTGTGTCACAAAAGTGCAATCCTGTGTCACAAATGAGTAATCCTTTGTTGCAAATGGAGAATCTTTTTTCATGTTGCTGCCATCTTGTTTTTCTTAGTGAAGCAAACAAAGTTAAAAAACAGAAACAAAAAATAATGTTTTTTGAAGTAACCAAACATGCGTTTTGCTAATCAAGACCAATTCTATCAGGTTTTGGTGCTAGTTCTTTTCATAAATCACCTGGAAATGTGTTTATTTGTAATATGCTGAAATCCTTTTTTGCAAATTTGTGAAAAAAGAATCACGAAACAGGATCATGTTTTGCAATTTGCAAAAGAGGATTTTTCCTTTTCACAAATTGCAAAAAAAAGAAGCTCCAAACAGGTTCCTGTTTTGCAGTTTGTGAAAAAGTAATTTTTATGTAGTTGCTTTTTTTGTCACTTCACACTGAAAAAATGCTTTGGAATTTTGGTCTGAACTGTTCAGGGTACAAAGGGCTCACTTTACGGATGTGCCTTTTGCTGGTTTGGTGAAATCAGAATACTTTACTGAGGAGTTCTTGGGGTTTAAATTCTCCCTAATTTCCTATAGGGTAACATTTTAATGTGAGGTGTATGCAGTTGTTTCTTTGTCACTTCACTGTGAAGACATGGCTTCCAATTTTTGTATGAAATTTTCAGGGTACAAAGGGCTTGTCCTACAGATGTGACTTTTGCTGGTTTGGTGAAAAGATTTTGAGCTGGTGTGGAGTTATACAGGTTTCAAATGTTCCTGTGATTCCTACAGAATAACATTGCAATGTGAGGTCTTTCTTTGGTGCAGTGCAGCATGGGATGGGTGATAACTACAGTATCTTAAAATTATTGCTGGAGGTTAGCACAGGGTACAGAGGGCCCTGCACTCTCACATGCAAATATGAATACTATTTTGGACTGATCAGAGTGCAGGGCCCTCTGGACCCTGCACTCTCTCAGGGAAATAAGGATATGATTCCAATATTTCAAAAAATATGTATAGATACTAGCACAGGGCATTCCCACACTCACCCTGCACTACCACATAGAAATAAGGATAGGATTATAATATTGTATCTCAAAAATTATGCACGGATGGGAGCACAGGGCCTAGAGTGCCCTGTGCTCCCACGGGCAAATAAGGATACTGTATGATTACACTATCTCAAAAAGTAAGGACATTCTTTGCAAAAAATATTGCTAATGTACTAGTTAGGCTTCCAGCATCAAAATAGGGAAATGGCATGTTAGGGTTTCCAGTCCTAACACTCCACTCCCACCCTGCAGGCAGCAACTGGTGTGGGGTGTGCTTTGGGGTTGTCAGCTCTAATGCTCACCCCATTCTCATATGCTATACCAATCTCAGCTTATGTACCCATGGAATGGGGTGAGTGTTAGGGTTGACAACCCCAGAGCACACCCTGTGCCAGTTGCTGCCTGTAGGGTGGGGGTGGGGTGTTAGGGTTGGAAACCCTAACACATTTCTCTTCTTTTGATACTGCAATCCTAACTAGTGCACTAACAAAGTTTTTTTGAAAGAATATACACACACATATATATATATATATATATATATATATATATATACACACACACATATAACACACACACACACACACATATATATATATATATATATGTACATATAACTTTTGTGACGGGGCAAATTAATCAAACAGAAGTATGCAGAATGATACATTCTGCCAGTGGGATAACTGTGGAACTGACATTCCACTTCTGAAATGTTTTGTTGATTTATTTAAAAAAATCTCTGGAATTCTATCAATAGGTAAACTGCAAGATGTTTATGTATACTGCAGACTTTGTTTAATAAAGTATGTAAATGTAAACAGTTTAGGTGAGATATTCAAACAGTTGTATCCATTTTCTGAACACAACTATGGAAATCCATCCAAACCAACAAAACCACATAGTGATGGTCTAACTTTCCAGATGGAATTCCACAGTGGCATCTGAAAAATGGACAGGAAACCCGCAGTTGCGGCAGAAACTGCTGTAACTGCAGCTAATGCAGACATCTGGATGCATCTGTGTGGACTCAAGGGTCTCAGAAATATGGACGCAAGTGTTGTGTCCATGCATTAGAAAATCTTGCCCAGATTTTGTTTTGCAGTTTATTTTCCACAAATAGAATAAACATTGATGTAAATGGTGGACTTTTGCCATATGCAGTAGAAAAATAAGCTGAATTCTCTGAAACTCATGACATTCTGTGAAATGCCATTGTAAGGGAAACTTCATATTTTTGTCCAGCACTATCTGTAAACCATTTCCTAAAGTACTATTGGGATATTGTAGATTGTTGAACCATTCTCATATACAGTATATGCAGTAATAGCAGTAGTAGTACTTTACTGTTCGACCATGATTTAAGTCTATACAGTCTAGTATGAAATAATAAAAATACTGAAAAAAAGTACATATACCCGGGATTCAGTGACACACAGAAAATAAATAAGAGATTTACAACAGTCTTAAAATGGTAATGCATAAAATGTAGGAGCACCTTTGTGAATTCATATGATTCAAAAACTGAAAAAGAGTGAAGTGCAAGAAATTTTATTGTGATCCTTACAAAATAATCTTTTTCTCTCGAATATCTTACAGAAAAATAAACCCAGTTAATTAATCATAAATGGGTCCCTAGAGTTGAGAAATATACTCAAGACAGTGGCACCCATAAAAATTGGCAATGGTGGCCTGCCCACTGGCATGGGGAGTTGAAGTACTGGATACCACATCTGTTGCCACACTGGTGACCTGGTTTCAAGAGCAAACTCAGGATGCCAGGGGGTCAGCCGGGGGAGATGATCTGGCATTTGAAGGACAGGTCTCCTCTCCTGGGTGGGGGGGCATGACCTCACTGTTGACTGCCATACCAGGATTGAAGCTCCATTTGAATTCCAACATGGGTGACATCCAAAGAAGGCTATTGCCTGTTCAACGCACAATGTGTGTGCCTCCGCACAGCACATTGTGTCATCCTAGCCACAGCAGGGATTCAAAGAGGGGGACAAGGAAAAAAAGTTTCTCAAACTCCAAGAAGCGTCTTTTGTCTTCTTCCGGCCTGTGCCACCACCAGGATCACTGGCTTACATTCTAGATGTGTTCTCCAGGAGAAGGGCCAGGAGTATGTTCCCTCTTTCCTTGGCCCAAGGAGGGAGCCATGGGAGAATCCTGGTGGGGTGGCAGGTTGTGGGAAGGTGACCACCAGTTGGTGCAGTGTGGGACAGGGCAGATACTCAACCTGTGTCTCAATGTGTACAAAACTCAATGGAAGAAAAAAAAAGAAAGGGGCAAAAGAACAGCACCCAAAATAACTAAGTGGGGAGATTTACCAAGCTATAGGATGAACAATGTATCTCAAAAGAAAACAAGTATCAACACTAAATGCATATTAAATTAATTAACTGGAAAAAAAGCTGCCTCCTTGAAACAAAAACAGCTGGTCAAGTGATTCCAATGGTGTCTAATGTAACAGATCACCTATTAACGTCAACAGATGCAGCTGTTATTGGAGCATACTAAGCAGTATGTCATAGCACCTTGCATCACTTTGTTTAATCCCAAGGACATTTAAAATAATAAAAGAAAATAATAAAATTTAAAAAAAAGTGGAAAAAGCAAGCAAACACACTGGCAGGCACTTCAAATATAGAACTTCTCAAAAATATATATAACTGTGTCAACTATAAAAATAATTGGTAAGGAGAACCCATTGTACCATTCTGAGATCGTAAACTAGATCACTGCAACAGTTTGGAATAAATGTCTAAAATGTTCCTCTGGCACCTAAAGGTTTTATGCTAACTGGCAGTTGTAAGAAACTGGAATAGTGTTAAACATTCTGGGCCAGATATTCAAACTGCACCCAAAAAGTGCGCAACAGCAGGAGCAAGTGCAAGTCAATTGCGCACATGCTCAACACACATGATATTCAAACATGGAGCAAGACAAATTGCGCAAGCAGCCAATGGCTGAATATAGCACAACATGCGCCATAGCGCAACCAGGAAGGGGAAGCTGAACAGTGATGATGCACCATAGCGCAACCAGGAAGGGGAAGCTGAGCAGAGCTGATGCGCCACAGAGCAACAAAGGCCGCCCAGCTGAGCAGTCCAGAGGTGCCATAGCACAAGCAAAGAGGCCCCAGCAGCATAGCAATGGAACTGCACAACCAGGGAGGTAGTCAGGGGCCCATCACCCATGCCACAGATGGGCACAGGAACACACTGCCGAACCAACAATGTAGCCCCACACCCCAAGCACAGCAGAACTGGGGGAGGGATGGAACAGCCACCGGACCATGGGGACAAGCAAACAAAGCACATCCCAGCCGTGTTACTGCAGCACACCCACTGTCAACCTGAGACTGGCACACAAAGGGGTGGAGCACCCCAGTGTCCAGTGGCCCCCCGTGTGCACAGCACTCCAAGCACTGTGACCCCAAGACACCACCCATGAGCAGTGACCAGCACTGCAGGAATCCCCAGGCCCACCCGGCACACTGCAACCTGGTGAACCACAGAACCATACAAGCCACATCCACCATGAGCACCCAGCAGTGGATGGCAGCACATGGCAATAATGACTGGAAGCCTCACCCACACCAGAGACACCACCCCACAAACACGCACACACATACCCATGACCATACCACACCAGATGCCATGCACACCACTGCAACTGAGCACCTATAGCCAGCTGCAAATCAGAGACCACCACAGTATTCCTATCAAAATATAAATGTAATAATAAGATGCATAACAAGAACAACAAACAACAACATATTTACAAAGCAGGGGTGGGGGTATGGGTATGAGGTAGGGGTGGGTAAGGGGCAGGGGTGAACAACCGGGAGAGGGAAGGTGGGGTTCGCTGATGTTCAGCTACCGCCTGGCAGCCTGCCCTCCTCCTGCCTGGTGCTGTGCCCATGGCCTCCTCCGGCGCTGCATCCCATGCTGCTGCAAGTCCAGGAGAATGGTGTGTTTGTCGATGGCCACCTGAGTGAGCCTCCGAAGGCCCCGCTCCATCAGGCGCAGGATCCAGATACCTAGGACAAGTGATCAGAGTCAATGGCTGTGACTGTCCACATCCCTGAATCCCACCCATCATGCATGGCAGACAGCCAAGTGCCCCTTTTCTGTGATGGACTGCACCCACCCACAGTGACCGTGCACAAGACAAGCCCAACCAGCCAGCAGTGGACATGTGTACCACTGCACACACACACCGCACATGTCCAGCACAGCACAACCAAGGCTGCCCAGTGACGTGGCTACATGGTGGGATGCTAGTGCCACAGCCATGTGCCCGGTGCATGCATGGACCACCAGTGAAGCACATACACACACTTGCAGTGCCACTGGACAGTGATGACTGTCACATGTTGCATGCATGGTAGTGTTGTCCCTGGAAGGTGTCCATGCCCCCCCAGCATGCAATAGCATCCATGATGTAATGACACTCACCCTCATCAAGCCACTGCAGCAGGTGCTGCTGCTGCTGTTGCTGTGGCTGTGGCTGTGGCTGTTGCACACCTCCTCTGCCAGCCACCCTGGCACCACCATCCCAGGCCTCAGCCTGTGCCCTCCTCCATTCCTCCATGCCTGTGGGAGACAAAGGAAGAGAAACACATCAGTGAGATCCCAAAGCAGACAGCCCCTTGCCCCATTGAGTGTGCCTGCCCACACAACCAAACCCAAACAGCACACACCTGCCATCACCCTCACAGCAAACCACAGCCCAACCCACCCCCATGCGCAGATTACATGACACAGTCACCCATGCAGACAATACCAGTGCATACACAGCACACCCACCTGGCCTGGGCACAATGCCCCTCCTGGCACGTGACCTGAGGCGCACAAGCAGAGCACGCTCCCTCCTCTGCAGGTCACCGTAGCAGTGCCTTCACTGTTCCGGGGTCCTCCTCCGCCCAGTGGCCTGCTCCAGGGCAGCAGTGACCTGCTGCCACACATGGGTGCGTGGCACCTGCAGGGGCACTCTCTCAAACAGTGAGACATAGTGAGGCTCCACCACAGTCACCAGGTTAGCTATTTCCAAAGCCCCCCATTGTGGTGCTCTCCTGCGTGCCATTTTCAAAAAGTACAGTGGCAATATGGCGCTCCAGCAGTGCAGCAACCCCACGTGGAAATGTTGCGCAATACAACTCCAACACTGCCTATCGTGCTGTTTGGACAGTGCCATCGGTCCACATCGTGCTGTCACCGAACAGCGCGATAGAGCCATACACATGCCAGGCGTACAGCACCAGAGGGCAAAGGTCAGGCACAAGGTCATGGGTCAGTGGCGTAAGGCCATGCACAGCACCATCGGACATCCACATGTCCTGGGCAATCAGACACCTGCGTGCCAGTGCTACAGTGGACTATTGCGCAGTACTGCCACAGCGCCATATGGTGACCAGCGCTGTAGCACCATTGGCACAATGGTGGCTGTGGCCTGAATTGCTGATCACGCACAGCACGTCATCAGCACGGCAGATGCCTGCATAAGCTACCTGGGCATGCGCAATGCAGTGTACCACACAGTCACAGAAATGCGCCATTGGCTCAGCTGGCTCAACCGTATTGCGCAAAGTGCAATGGCGCGATATTCAGCCGACACCTGCAAATCATCTGATCAGCCATTCAAAGGTGCAGTGGCACGATTTGCATCTCATTACAGTTGCTCCACTCCTAATTTGCATGCATTGCACTATAAATGTGCGACATTGGGCTGCGCTGGTCAGATTTGGTTACTGCAGGTGAGAGGTGGGTTGCATGCTGTGTGATGTTCTGGCCAATGGTCATGGGATAATGCTGTAGACTGCACAGTGACAGGTGTCCACTTCCACCCATACAGACTGACATGACTGAGCAGAGCCAAGGTGAGGGTGAGGATGGTGGGCGGAGGAGGAGGCCCAACTTCACCACGGTGGAGACAGAGGCCCTCTTCCAGGCCTACCTGGAGGAGGAGCCACTACTGAGTGGACGGCGGGGCACCCCTCAGGCCCGTGTGGCTGCATGGGAGGGGGTAGCTCAGGCAGTGAACCTGCATGGAAGCCACCAGCGCTCCATGCAGGAATGCAAAAAGAAGATAGGGACAGACTGCAGGAGGGTGAAGGAGAAGGTGGCAGCCCTCAGGGCGGCACGTGCTGGCACAGGCGGGGGCCAGCCAGCGGTGGCGGAGCTGACCCTGGCTGAGGACCAACTGGCTGCATCAATGCAGTGGAGTGCTATTGACGGCGTACCAGGAGGTGGATTCCAGACAGGTGGAAGCCCATCACTGCATGGTATGACATGGTGGTGGTGTTGGGGGGGAAGGTTGTTCACATGCACTCACATGTCCTCACTTTCTGTTACAGATCCTGTTCATCTTCAGGTGACAGTGGTGGTGGGTCCAGGCAGTGAGGAAGACCTGCCGGAGTTGGAGGAGAGTCCATACACCTCTGTCACCAGCCAGCATGCACTGCACCAGCATGCACGCCTGGCTGCCAACTCTGTTGTCGGTGAGTCAGGTGTGGGGGGTGCACAGCCTGTGTCTCAGCAGTCTGGCATGCAAGCATGCCAGCACGCTGTGACTGTGGCTGTAGCATGTACCTGCACCATTGATGATGCAAGGACTGCAATGGGCAGTGACATGTGTGTGTCCCATGATGGACACACAACAGGCCAGCACATGCCCCTGGGCCTAGCTGGTTCTAATGTGTGTGCCAGCATGTCGGCACAGTCCCAGGCTGTGCCTGTCAGCACCAGTGGGGAAGCACCAGTGGCTGTGCAGGTGTCTGGCACTGTTGCGGCCACAGCAGTGGAACGAGTGGTCCCTGGGGCACAGCGGTTGAAGGGGCAGCAGCAGCAGTCACCCACCAGGTCTGGGGGTACAGTGCCCAGTGGTGGCACATGCCCACCACCATTTGATATGCCCATTCCCGGTCCTGGTGAACAGCGCCCACCCTCAAGGGGTGTTGAGCATCAGGACCTTCCATACCCTGGGGGACAGGATGCTGTTGAGGCACAGTACCCATTTGAAGATCACACCCGCCTGCTGCAGGAATCAGTACAGCAGCAAAGGCGGGTTGCAACGTCTGTGGAGGCACTGTGCATGGCTGTGGAGTGGCACAGCAGGGTCTGTGCTCTGATCCTTGCAGAGATGGTCCATATGCGGATGGATGTGACCACCACCATTGACAGGCAGACCCAGGCATTGGTCGCTGTCGTGGCTGCATTGGGCACACAAGCAGGTGCCCCTGTACCATGCACCCCACACAGTACACTCTCCACTCCCCATTCCCGGCATCGTGTGACACCCAGCCTGTCGATGCCAGGTTCTGCTGTGGGCATCCCCGAGCACCCCTGGAGCAGGTATGTTTGGCATACTACAGACCCCAGTGTGGACAAGGTCACGATCGTGCAGTGGGACCCCTGGTGGTCCATCGGTGCCATGCCATGTGGCCCCTGCTCAGCCTGCCAGTGCTGTTGGGTCATGGCAGGGCCGCCCATGCATCCGCGGTGGCCATGGAACAGTGCAACATGACTGACCTGTCTCCCAGTGCAGGCCCTGTCTGGTGCTGCCCTGTGTGCAATGTGCGTCATGGTGGGCAGTGCACTGGTGGGTGCCCCTGCCCATCACGCCAACACATGGACCACCTGCACACCATCCCAACTGCTGTCCACAGGTGCGTGTGCATGATGATGCCTGCATTGTACTGTACACCAAGGTGCAAGGGTGCCCAGCATCTGACACACATACTTGGACAGTACAGGTGGTGGGTGTGGTCTGTGGATCTGTGTGTTTGCCATGTCTGTTCCTGCTCTGCTGTGCACCTGCCCATGTACACTTTGTGCCTGGTGTGCGTGTGTGTGTCCATATGACTGTTCACCCCTCCCTGATGGTGTGTTTGTGTGCCTGGTCCCTTCCACTCCCCTTGCCATCATGCACCCGTGGTGTGTTACTCTGTGTGCCTGTGGGTTGTGCCAGGACAGTGTTGGTTGCACATGGCCCCTTGACTTACCTGTGTCATGCATAATGCTCCTCCATGATGGTGTCCCGGTGCAGCTGGGTCTGCCGGATCAGTCGGGGGTCCCGCCATCCAAGGGGGGGCTGCTCATCACCATCATCACCGGTGCCACTGGCATCCCCATCGCTGTCCCCCTCCTCAACCTGAATGGCTATCCCACAGTCTTTGGCCATGTTGTGCAGGATACAACAGGCCAGGAATATCCCACAGGCCTTTGAGGGGCTGTACTGTAGAGCATCGCCGGAGGTGTCTAGGCATCGGAAGTGTGCCTTGAGCATCCCAAACACCCGCTCAATGATGTTGCGTGTGGTGGCATGCGCCTCATTATAGTGTTGCTGCGATGGGGTCATGGGGCGCCGGTATGGTGTGAGCAGCCAGGGACAGAGTAGATATCCGCTGTCACCTGTGTGGAGATGGTGGAGATGAGTATCATGTTCAGGTCCATATTGCCAATATCCCTGTGTGCCACTACCATAGCACCTGTGACATTCCCACCCTTGCCCCACATTTGCAATTCCTACATGCATACACACCCACTAGATGGCCTGTGGGGATGTCCCCACTCTTGAATTGATGGCACAGTGCAGATTGATACCATATGAAGGTATCATGTGCTCCACCAGGGTGTGTGGCACAGACATTGATTATGCGCCCAGTGGCATCACACACCACCTGGCAGTTGACACTGGAATAGCCCTTCCTTTTCCTATATGCCACCCCATCGGGGCCAGGTGGCATGCGAAAGGCCACATGGGTGCAGTCTATGGCCCCTAACATGCCAGGTATACGTGCTACCCTGTGGAACTCCTGCATGTTTGCTGTACACTCTGCCGCGGTGCTGGGGAAATGGATGTGCTCCACAGCATGTGGCAGCAGTGCGCTGAGGAATTGGGTAAGGATGCATGACATGGCCAACTGCGTGATGCCTGTGGTGTCCCCTGTCAGCCTCTGGAAGGTGTCCGTGGTGATCAGGCACATGCAGGCTGTCACCTTTGTCTCCACCGACAGAGTGTGACTCCATCATGAGGGTGCCTGCATCACATCACTGCACAGCTCACAGAGCCACCTCAGTATTGCCCTGTTCAGGTGGTACCAGCCCACGATCTCTACATCTGTGTACAGCTCAAAGCTGATGCAGGCACGGTACTGCCTGTTGGGGGCGTACGGCCGACGGGCCCTTCCACGGCCACATCCCCCTGCAGCATGCATTCTCACCCCCCTCATTACAGCTTCCATATGGAAGCTGGCACTGTCCATCTCCCTGGCTTGTGACCCCCCCTGGCTGATGTTGCTCTGTTACCCCCGCTGTCCTGACTGCTACCTCCACTGCTCCGGGTACCCCCGCTGGCCTCTGCAGCCTATGGCCCACACAACTTCCCTTGCCTGCCCTGTTCTGGACTGTTGCTGTCTGTATCTTTCTGTCTGTCTCACTTGGCATCCCTGTAGCATTCTTACGCCTCTTCCTTGAGCCTTTTTATTTTGGCTCATTTCCGCTGTGGCGCAACTTTCGGCTGTTCCGCTATTGCGCATTGCGCAACCCTTTGAATATCGCATTGCGCTCTTTATGCAGGGATCCACCCCCTTTGGTTGCGCATGCCTTCATTTGCATTGTGCTGTTGCTCAGCCTGTTTTCAGTGGCGCAACTGCCTCCTGCTGAATATCGCAGAATGGCGCAATTTCCGACTTGCGCATGCGCAACCCTATTGAGCATGGCACAGCCCTTTTGAATATCTGGCCCTCTCTGTTTAGTTGAACACATTTGTGACATAAAAATTGATGTCTCAGTGAATGTTAGAAAGAAACATGGAAATATACAAACATTGGTAGCCCATGAGGAGGGCACATAGGGAAGGGCACCATCCATAACGGTGACTCCTCCTCAGCAAAATCCTTTACGGCGATGGGGTGGTGGGCAAAAAGGGTGCCAGGGACTTTTTTTTTGTTTATGTGGTGGGCTGAACCCCCAAACCCCCCCACTAAAGGATTCTCAGCTCTAGGAGGTGCATGTCTGAAGTGGGGTGCGAAGTTGGAAAAAAAATTTGGGGTTAGGCACAACAAAATGTACATGTGCCCAGTCCCAAACCTGGAACCCTAGCAGCTGTAGCCTGCCACTCACCCACCACACCATGGGGCCAGCTTAGCAGCCCATCACCACTTCAAGCCACACAAATCCTCTTTCCACCATCCACAGTGCTCTCTCCCCCCTCTGCACACACATGTACATATAGCAACAGGATGTTGCTATACTTGGAGTCACCCCCCATCCAGTAGCCCTGAGAACAGGCATCGCTATTGAGTTGCCCTTTTATAAGCACTCAACAGCAGACGCCCTTCTCATGGGATATCGTTCAAAAGAGACCTTGGCAATCTAGTATTACACAAAATACTCTCATGGAGACCTCCAGAGCAATTGAGGAGCTTAGTCCTGATTAAATTGATCAAGGACTAAGACCAAAATATGCTGAGGCACTGAATGTTTTTATTTTAACCTAAATAATCACAGATTATTTGAAAAATGGCTGCCTGTCAGTTGGCTGCTAGCTGTAGAGGGCAAGATACAGCCAACTGATATTTTAAAAAACATTTTAAACCTAGTGACATTGTAGAGCTCTATTCCTGTATGACAGGAAACAGGAAGGGGGACCAGTAGTACAGGCACTTGTTAGTACAAGTGAGCAAATCTTTATTGTTCAGGTTAAATCTATTGCAATATACTAAAAATAATTGAAGTTATCTAATTTAAAACAGTAAATCATTTATATCATTCTTAAATATGCATTCCAACAATTAATAATAGTTATTCGATTACACATTCATTCTTGTTTACAAAAATATTTCTCATTTATATTGCATGAATCTTCAGACTAACATTCCAGTTTAATTTGTTCCTTATAAGAATGTAGTCAACAGGAATTTAGCTACTTTTTCTAATATAGATTTTTCCTGGTAAGTGAAAAGATATTCTGTGATCCTATCAGGGGAAATTCTTTATACAGGAGAAGCATTTGAAATATTTTCTCAGAACACAAATAATATTATTAATTCTGAAATATATGATGTCTGGGAAAATATCTGCATAATTCTGAGTGCATTCTGTAGAAAGAATCAGGTGGTTAAACAAGGCCAATGAAATCTGACTAAATCATGATTCAATCAAAAATGTAGAGACGCTAAGGCATCTTTTGCTAGGACTCTTAGACAATACAGGCAAAAGGTAAAGAAAAATAATACAGATCATTTGACATTAAAGAAAGAAAGGTAGAAATATAAAAAAAAATATTAGCAGAGGAAAAGAATAAACACTCATTTCATTTATGGGAAAATTAAGACAAGCAGTACTTAAAAGGGATTGTAAATGTTTTGGGAAAATAGTAGCACAGGGTTATATAATAAGTATCAGGAAAAAGTGGAATCTTATATAACTCCTCAAATCTGGATTGACTACTTGTCAAAATTATATTTTTCAATGGATGAAGAAGAAATGGAAATTAACATTAGATATGATGTGAATCACCCAAGGCATATTATTATAACAGAAGCTGAAATTTGTAATGCTTTAGATTCTTTAAAATCTAATGAAGCCCTGGGTCCTGATAAAATCATTGGATAGATATTTAAATCATTCAAAGATGGGTGGGTACCATTTCTTTTTCAAATATATAATGGGTTTATACAAAATTTGAAATTCCAAAGAGTTGGTCAGATAGCATCATATTTCCAGTGTTCAAAAAAGAGAATCCAAAAGACCCAGAAATGTATAGACCCTGATTGATGTGCCTCAGAAAGTCTTCTCAAAAGTTATACTTGGCAGATTACTGGATTGGGTGGAACAGAATTCAATCTTTGATGAGGCTCAAAATGGCTTCAGAAGGAATAGGTCTATGGTTCATCATTATGTCCTACAACATTTAATTTGGAAATGCACTAAAATACAGAAAACATAATTATTTTGCTGTCTTGTGGACTTCTCTGCAGCTTTTGATAGTATTAGTAGAAATATTATTTGGACCACATTGGAAGAATTGTGGCTTGAGAAGACTCTCTTGGATGCTATTATCAGACTGCATGATTTCACATGGGCTAAAATTCAATATAATCAGTCCGGACATGTCACTGACATTTCAAACTAATGCAGGGTTAGACAGGGCTGCATCTTGGCCCCTACTCTTTTTAATATTTATGTCAATCCCATTCTACTTAATATTAAAAATTTTGATTTTCCCATGCCTAAAGTCAATGAGTATAGAACTGACAGTCTGGCATATGCAGATGATTTGTTTTTACTGTCTACTTCTGCATTGGGCCTACAAAGGAAATTTAAATCCTTTGAGACCCTCTGCAAAGATAGAAAGCTGAAGATAATTTTGAATAAAACCAACATTTTATTCTTTGGCAGTAAATCTAGATGACACAAAATTAAAAATAGATGGAGACAAACTAGAGGCAGTAAATGCCTATGATTATCTGGGAGTCCGATTCTCATACAATCTGAATTGGAATAAGCATTTAGAATTAATGCAAAATAAGACGTCTTCAGTAATTAATGCATTTAAAATTTCCCATGCTAAAATGGGGAAGACCTTGAATAAAGGGATCCTGAAAGTTTTAAATGTTAAAATCAGAGACAGCATGATATATGCAGGTGAAATTTGGGATTTCACTAAAATCAATACACTGGAAAGTATACATAATAAATTATACTGCTGTATCCAGATGCTACCACATGGGACTCCGAATTGTATTCTCAAACTGGAACTTGGTCAGCATTCATTGCTTTCACTAATTAAAGAGAGACAAATCATGTTTCTATTCAAACTTTTTTTATTACAAGGTAATCAACTTCCTAGAATATGTTTGGAGGAAGAAATTAGGATGGCAAATTTAGGATATACACATCCATTTGTACAGTAAATCAAAAATACCATATTATCTTCAGGTATGGGATACTTATTACATAATATTTACATTAGACCTTGGGAGGAGATTGCATACACAGTAAAGCAAAGGATATGAGATCTAGACATACATTTGACATGCTCTAAGTTTATTCAACTAAGACTACACAGTGATTATAAGCATTTTAAAACTACTTGGGGGTATGAGCCTTATTTGTCATATTTAACTTGTCCTAAATCTAGAAGAGCCTACACTAGATTTAGAATGGAAATGTATAATGCACAATTTATTCAGTACAGGCAAAAATGGAATAACATTCTGACCCCTTATTGTAAATGTGGAAAATCACTTAAAGATGATCTAAAACATGTTGTCTTGCTGTGCCCTTTTTTTGATCAAAGCAGAAGAAAATGGTTGGGTGGGTTGCTGAGTGGCCTCAGCCTCCCCCGATAGGATCATAGACTATCTTTTCACTTGCCAGGAAAAATCTGTATTAGGAAAAGTAGCTAAATTCCACTTGTTAGTAGAAAACTACCGATCCATTTGGATGCATTATTCTTAAACATACAAACTGTACATCATTGTTTAAGTATGTCAGGGCTCTGTATGAGAAGTTCTTGCCTGTTTATTTGGTAAAACTGTGTTTTTGCTTTTGGGAGCTCTGTGTGACCCTGGGAACACTTCTGGGTCACCACTATAGAGTTAAACTCTCCCCTCTAAGAGCGGGGGCATATTTTTGGGAAAACGGTGCCCGTCTGTCGGCAGCTAATAATAGTGGGTGGGATACAGCCTGCTGATATTATAGAAACACACTTTTAAACCTAGCAACATTATGGAGCCCTATTCATGTATGATAGGAAACAGGAAGAGGGACTGGTAGTTCAGGCACTTGTTAGTAGAAAACTATCGATCCATTTGGGTGCATTATTTTTAGACTTGCAAACTGTACATCGTTGTTTAAGCATGCCAGGGCTTTGCATGAGTAGTTCATGCCAGTTTATTTGGTAAAACTCTGGGTTTTTGCTTTTGGGAGTCCTGTGTGACTCTGGAAACATTTCTGGATCACCACTATACACTTAATCTTGCCCCAGTGTGAGCGGGGTGAGCCGAGCAGGGCTGGTGCGGAGACACGCACTGAGACATGCACATTGAGCATGTCTGACATGTCCAGTGGGGTTGGAGGGGAAGAAGGCTAGAACACTAAGATAAACAAGTGTTCCACAAGGTAGGCCACATAATAAACTGGTAATCTTACTTTGACAAGAAAGGTACCAATGCCACTTACCATAATGGCAGACAGAGTGATGACCCTAGATGGGGACATTGGCTACCAATGCTGTAACTGCCACGTGTATTTCTTGTATAAAATTGAGCAGGTTTACAATAGTTATACATGCACCAAGTGTTCTGATAAAAAACAACTTAAAGAGCAGCTGGTCTTTACCAAACAGCTAGAGGCTTTGGAAAAAGAAATCAGGAGGATCTAACACACAAACTAAAGGCATATCCATCCCCTAACTAAAACAAATCAGAACAATATAAAAACTAATGCAAGTACCCCAAATAATAAAAGAAAAGTAACACCAGTACCACTTGACCCAGGTAATGAATGGTATGAGGTGCAATCAGTCAAAGGAAAAAAAGGTGGGAGAGAGGTTCAGTGTACCTAACCAAATACCAAGGCAACCTCAGTACCAGAGAGATCAAGCTACAACATCAATAGCCCCAAGTAACCATGGTACCTACAGCCCAAGTATCTCCACAGCACATAGCAATAGTATTCTTCTTAAAAACAAATATACCCCTTTGCTGAATGCCATTAGTAAAAATATCATAGACGTTGGAAACCAGGGTACAATGGAATACCAGCCAGTGGAAAGAAAAACTCCCTTGCAACTGATAGTATTAGGTGATTCCATTGTAAAATACACAGATAGTTACACATGCCAATATGACAAAGAAAACATTATGGTTTGTAGTTACTCAGGGGCTGGGGCTAGTGACATTACAAAAATGTCAGACAAAAAATTTCAAGGGGCGGGTGAGCAACCACAGGCAGTCATACATGTGGGTGTCAATGATAGAGGTTAAAAGGGAAGGGGATGTAACTAGGGAGTTCATGAAGCTAGCAGAAAACTGCAAAGCAAAGGCTGTAAAATATTATTTTCTGAAATACTACCAGTACCATGGACAAATGAAAGAAGGCAACAGGAAATAAAGCACCTTAATCAATGGCTACAGAATTGGTCAAAAGAGAATAATAAATGTATAAGACATTGGGACAACTACTGCAACAAACCTGACATGTACTGGAAGGATGGACTACATCTTAGCCACAAAGGTAGTGAAACCCTCGGTTTGAGCTTGGTAAGGGCTGCAATGGTTACTTTAAACTGAACAACTACAGGGCAAAGGGCATGATACAGCAATCTAGCCAAGTGAGATCAACTGACAGGATAGGAGGGGGATTAAAAAAAGTAAGCTTAATGTTCCTCAATGAACTCAGCTTAAATAGGGAGAAGTTGGCAGAATTATTAGCTATGATTACAATTAACAATACAGATTTCATCTGCAGTTTAGAATCTTGGTGGGATGAAAACAACAAATGGAACCAAGAGATACAGGGGTACCAGCTGTTCAATAGACCAAGAAATGACCGTAGGGACGGTGTGGGGGGGGGTCGCTATCTACACAAATGTCACATGATAGAAATAGATAACACAGAAGAGACTGGGGTAGAATCTATCTGGTTAAATGTGACTGGGATGTTAGGGAAGAATTTCTTCCTAGTTGTAGTCTACAGTCCCTCCAGCAACAGCATAGAATCAACTAACCAACTATTGGAACAGATATCAAACATAACTGATAAAGGTGATATCATAATACCTGTAATGGGGAATTTAAATTTACCTAATATAAATGGGAGTATAATAGTGAATGTCCCAACAAGACACAACAAAATAAACCAGCCAGTCTGTTGTAAATTACACCTAATGCAGTTTGTGGTTAGCAGTACTGCCAAAAGTAAAATCACTAGATCTTGCTCTCATGCTTTAAAAATGTTTAGTAAATTTGGCAGATCATTTCCAGATTTTTACAAACTTATGATCACACAAAAACAAGAAACAAAGAAAGCCTTTGATCCATCATTTTTTTTCTCTAAATAAGTCATTGTACATAACTGTTCACTTCTTCAGGCCTGAATTTTAAAAAGTTCTGAGTCTGGACATGGGGCTGTTGTACTGAATCAGCATCCTTGTAAATGTGCCAGAAGGTTTCCATGCAATTTTGAAACATTCTGCTGAATTTGCAACACTTTGTTTCATTGCTGAAACAGGATGCATCCATCACATTTCTGATGTATGCATCATCTTCAGTGCACAACTGGCAGTGCTTGTGACAAAAAGTGAGACCAGGTTTTCTGTGGTCTAACAGTCTTGCTGCAAGTACAACTAGTAAAACAGAATCATGCTGTTAATGTCTGAATATCCAGGGCCAGATATTCAGAAATGTGCCAAAGGCTGGCGCAAATTCAACATGCACCAGTGCAACATAACTGAATATCGCAACCACTGAGCCATGGCGCAATGAGGGTTTCACAAGGGAGCAATCAGAAATGCACCATAGCGCACCCAGGGATGCACAAGGGGCAGAGGAAGATCTGCCAAGGCACAGCAGGAACAGCCACAGGAACAGCAGGGAGCCAGGCAATGGGGAAGGGGGGACAGTGCGGGGAGGCAGGGGCACCAGGCCAGGAACACTGACAGGGACACACAGCCAGCACACAGGTGACCCACTACACATGGAGTGCAGGCATGCAGCTGGCACCCCTCCCCCCAGTGGAGGACACAGGGCAGAGGCGGCACCGACGTCCAAGGGTGAGCACCCTAGTTCACCACCCACCGGATGACACGTGGCCACCTGAACAACAGCAATCCACACCCTGGCACACGGCACCCACTACACACATGCCACACATTCTGAACAGCCAGCCCATGGCCACTCCAAGGCATGGCCACTGACTGAGGGGCATGCCATAACCATGCACGCCCCACACAATGACACAGGCACACCGCACGGCCACCCACCACACCACTGCAGCATGGACCCACTTGCCAACTGCAAAGCAGACACGGACACAGAAAGGTAAACAAGTAACACATGTAATTGAACAGTAGAAAAAGCTGCAGTACAAACACTCATAAACAAGGGGGGAGGGTAGGTGAGGGAGGGAAGGGAAAGGGTCAGGGGACAGGGCCTGTACATGTGGATGGGGGAAGGTAGGGAAAGGGAGGACAGAGGCAGGAAGGGGGCTTGGGAACATCATGGCTGGCCATGTCCCGCCGGCGCCTGGTTCCTCCTCCTGCGCCAGTCCCATAGCAGCATCCTCCAGTCTGATCCACAATCTCCATGGTGTGCAACGTAATGAGGATTATCTGCCACAGCAGACAGCAGTACAAAGGCAGGCATGAACCCCTCTGGACACCTATGGCAGAGGATGGTACAGTTGATCAGTGCTTGTCCATAGCACCCTAGCCCCACCTGTGTGCAGAGCACAGTGGGAAGACATGCCCCTGGAGTGGCACCCCAGCCACTTGCAGTGGGTGGGCCTCTGCCTGCACACCAATCCGGCAAGCCACAGCAGTGCACAGCGCTGGAAACTGCTGCCCAAGGGCCATCGGACAGCACAGTGGCAGGCAGGTGGCATGGTGCTGCAGTGGAACCGCAGCAGCACTAGTGTGAGCTGGATACACACACAGCCCACCAACAGCTGCCACACATGTGCAATGGCCACCACATGGTGCCACGTACACTGCACCATGTGCCAAACACAGCTGCCATGGAACAAGGCACAGTAGACCAAAGGCCATACCCCCACCCCCGCCCACCTGCACAACATTGTGGGAATGCACGGTGCCTGCCTGACCACTCGTGGCACTGTCTGCACTGGTCCCACCACTGCAGGCCTGCTTGGTCCTGCACCAGCAGCCAATGGGCCCACAGTGGCCTGCTGCTGCCCACCAGGTGCCCCTGCCACCCTGGCTCTCCTCTGGTCTTCAGGTCCTAGGATGGGAACACAGACAGGCACACATCAGAACACAGCCACAGCATGAGCCCACTGCTCCCATCCCCCAATCACAGAATGCACCCCAGCTGGGCAAGGCTGCAGAGCAGTGGTGCAGCACACCCAGTGACTGGCAATGCCATGCCACAGGGCACACAATGACAGGCCTCCCTGGCATGGCATGCAACCCAGCCAGCCCCATGGAACAGTGGTCATGCACAGACACAGTTAGAGCCCACTTACCTGGCCATGGCATGGCCCCACTCCAGACATGTGCCTGCAGTGCCCTCAGCTTCTCTGGGTCCCTCCTGACCAGGTCCCCATACCAGTGGCAGCACTGATCCCTGGAGCGCTGCACACCGGTGGCCTGGACCAGCCCGTCTGCTATGCCCTACCACACCTCCATCCTGTGTCTCTGTAGGGGCTGCTGGCCAAACAGGCTGGCAGCATGGGGTTCTACCTGGGCCACCAGGTTAACCAGCACATCCTGGCTCCAGTTATGTGACCGAAGAACTGTGTGACGCATCATAGTGCCACAGCAAAGATGCCCAGTAGCGCATGTGCACAACATGCTCAAGATGCATGCCTCACACGGAGATGCACTGCCTGCAGCAATTGTGCATCTCTGGAGATGCATGGCATGGGTGTGCCCACACCGGCGTCTGCAGCAGGGGTCCCAAGAGGGCATAGGGCAGGGTGTGGGGCAGGGGTCAGCATGCACAATGTGCGCATGAGCGCTATAGGGCCCATGATGCATGTTGCACAATAGGGCCATGAAGGCACCATGCCCCATGGGCCCAATAGTGCCCAGGTGCCATGGGCCCAATAGTGCCCAGGCACCATAGGTCCAATAGCACCTGAGCGCCATTGGCCAAAAAGCGCTCGAGCGCCGTAGGCCCAATAGTGCCCCAGTGCCATAGTGTCCAATGGTGCATAGGGTTCAATGGCCCCCATAGTGCACCTAGCGTACGCAGCACAGTAGGTGGTAGCATATGCTGTGGTGCATGCAAATTTCCAAGGGCACACTGTGCATGTCATGGCATTGCACAATGATATGCGCTGGAGCAAGTCCATTGTGCAATGCACAAGAGCGTGATATTCAGCTGTCATATGCAGATTAGCTCATCAGCCTATCTATGGTGCAATGGGGACATTTGCATGTCGCGCATCAGTGCATTTGCTTGCAATGCACTATAAAGGCACTACACAGAAGCACAGCCCTTGGACCAGTATTGCAACCATCAGAAGTGAGTTGTGCCTGCTGAGGAGACAGCCAGCACAATGTGCTGGATGGCTGGGGTGGGCAACTGCAGCCACTAACCACATGTCCATGTCTACAGGTAGCATTATGTCCAAGCACAAGGAGGGTGAGGAGTGTGAGCCTGCCTGGAAGTGCAGGTCCAACTTTACGAGAGCAGAGACAGATGCCCTGTTCGAGGTGTAACTTGACAGGGAGCCTTTGCTGAGTAGCGCCACTGGCACACACCAGGCCAGGACCACAGCCTGGGAGGAGGTTGTGGAGGCCATGAACCAGCAGGGCAGCCACCAGCTGTCTGCACAGGAGTGCAAGAAAAAGGTGGGCACCGACAAGCGTCAGACCAAGGAAAAGGTGGCAGCCATACGGGCTGCCAGGTCAGCCACGGGTGGGGTCCAGGCCACCGAGGCACAACTTATTTTGCAGGAGGAGCTGGTGGCAGCAGCCATGCAGTGCAGTGCAGTTGAGGGTGTGCCAGGCAGTGGCTTCCAGATGGGAAGGAGCCCATCACTGCATGGTAGGTATGGCGGGGGGAGGTGCCTGTTGAGTCAGCAGCTCTAACGCATCTGTGTTCTCTTACAGCACTGGCTCACCAGCATGCAGTGGCAGGGGCACCTGTGACTGTCGTGGGAGCCTACCCAGCCCCAGAGGACCAGCCATCCACCTCCATGGGAATCTGGGGGCCTGATAGGCTGCAGCACACCACTGCCGTCCAGCTGGATGTCCCAGGTGTGGTGGCAGATGAGGCCCGGACTGTGTTCCAGTGAGATGCCAGCTATGGCATGCTCTGTTCGGAGACACAGATTGGGGCAGGGTCTGACACTGATGACGATCTGACCATAGTCCTGGACGGCAGCGGTCTTATCAGGGGAGAGACACCCATACCATCCACCATCACTGGCTCTGCGGCCGGTGGCCTGTTGGCAGTAGAACAGCTGCCCACCACTGCTCCTGTTACTTTTGTGTGAACAGGCACAGTGGCACAGAGTGGCGATGCAACCGCACAGGTGCTGGCCAGCGCAGAGGGGCCAGAAGGGCAGCAGCAGCAGATGGCAAGAGACGTTGGGAGGCCGGGCGCCATGTCTGCCACAGGAGCACCTGTCATTGCCCAACCCCATGTGGATCCCACTGTGCAGCACCCACCTGAGTGGGGGGCCATGCAGTGTGGTTGTATGACACCAGTGGGTTGGCTCCATGCCCATGCACCCCTGGGCGCTGACCCCTTGGCTGAGTACACCCGATTGCTGTGGGCCTCCATGGAGCAACAGTTGCTGCTCATGGCTGGGGTGTGGGCACTCTATACAGGAGTATGCCAGGCAGTGGAGCAGCATGACAGGGGCACTGTGCAAGTTGTGGAGCACATACAGCACCTGCAGGAGGACACAACTGCAGCCCTGGACTGCATTGTCAATGGGATCTCGGTCAGCCTTGCCCCACTGGCTGCCACAGGGCATGGCTGACTGCCACAGACACCGCAGAGTGCAATGTCCACACCACGGCACAGGCATCGGGTGACCCCAAATGTGTCAACGCCAGGTTTCACTGTGGGCATCTCAGGCTCACCTGGTATGGGCCTGTCTGGGAGCCTGCAGACCCCAGGAAGGACCTGGTCGCAGTCCCACGGTCTCACCCCTGGGGTGGTTGCAGACCCGCCCGTGGCCATTGTGCAGTCTGAGTCTGCTGGGCAGCTGCAGTGCAGCCATCCCCATGTCTGTGGTGGCCATGTGTCTGCGTAGCGGACCTGATGTGCATGCCACCCTGTCTGCAGCCACTGCCCTGTGTGCACATGGGCATTGCATGTGTGTGCATAGCAGGGTTGTGGAAGCCGTGTGTTGTGCCACACACTGCCTGTGTGTGCACCTGCCTGGCCACTAGCCCATGTGGTGCTTGTGTGATGATGCCTTCACAACACTGGTTGTGCATGTGCACTGTTACCCATCATCTGATCCACACCACATGCTAGCACCCGATTGCTTGCCTGCGGGAGCCACTGTGTGGGAGGGTGTGTGTTTGCTGCTATGCAGTGCTGTGTGGTGTTGCATGAGGACATGTGGCACTGTCCCGCCCCTTCCCCATGCCTGTGTGTGCATGCCCATGGCCATGCCAACAAATGGCTGTGTGCCTTGCCACTGTGTCAGTTCTGTGCATGGGTGTTTGTCCACCTACCTGTGTGCACCGTAGTGCTCCTGTGCTCTTGAGTTCCGATGATGGCGTGTCATCCGCATGAGCTGGGGAACCCTCCGCCCGGGGGGGGCTGCCCACCACCACCCGGCCCATCGCCCGCGTCATTCCCACTACTGTTCTCTTCGGCCTTGACAGCTAGCTCACGGTCAATGGCCATGTTGCGCTCCATGTAGCAGGCCAGGAAAAGGCCACAGGCCTTCGAGGGGCTGTATTGTAGGGCACCACTGGACCTGTCCAGGCAATGGAACTGTGCCTTCAGCATCCCAAACACATGCTCAGTGATGTTCCATGTGCTGGCGTGTGCCTCATTGTACTGCTCTTCTGCTGGGGACGATTGGCACCAGTAGGGGGTCACCTGTGTGGAGAGAGAGGGAGAGATGGTTAGTCTGGTGACCCCTATCACTGTGGCCCATGCCCTTCACGGGCACACACGATGGTCCCTCTACCTTGGCCACCACCTTGCCATGCCCTGCTGTACCCAGCTGTCCATGGTCTAGCCATACTCATCCACTAGGTGACCTGTGGGAATGTCCCCACTCTTGAACCTGTGGCACAGCATTGAGCTGTGCCAGATGAAGGCATCATGTGCTTCCCCATGGTGAGTGGCACAAACATTGGTTATGCACATCCTGGCATCACACACAACCTGGCAGTTGATGCTGGGGTAGCTCTTTCTGTTGATGTAGGCTACCCTCTCCATGCCAGGTGACATGCAGATGCCCACATGGGTGCAGTCGATAGCCCCTAGCACACCAGGCATACATGGTACCCTGTGGAACTCCTGCATGGTTGCTGTATGTTCTGTCTGTGTGCTAGGGAAGTAGATGTGTTCTGCAGCATGTGGCAGTAGGGCGTTGAGGAATTGTGTGAGGAGCCATTATGTGGTCAACTAGGTTATGCCTGTGGTGTCCCTTGTTGGTCTCTGGAAGGTGCCTGTGGCGAGCAGGCACATGACAGCTGTTATCTTTGTCTCCACTGTCAGGGTGTGGCTCAGTCTGATGGGTGCATGCATCTCCTCACTGCACAGCTCACAGAGCTGCCTCAGAATCGTCTGGTTCAGGTAATACTGGCCCATGATCTCAGTGTCAGCGTGGGTCTTGAAGTTGATGTGGGGCAAGTACCACCTGTTCTGGGTGTACTGCCAACTGTCCCTTCTATGGACACATTTCTCTGTCTCCTGCCTCCTCACACCCCTCATTATGGCCTCCATCTGGAATGCTGCACTGGCCATGGCCCCTGTTGTTCTTTCACTCCCTGGGCATCTGGCTCCACTGGCCTCCTGGCTCTGTGGGGCACTGCCTGTTGCTCAGCAGGGCCCCCTCCTACGTACCCTACCCCTGGGTGGCTTTTGCCTACAGGATCTGTCACCCACCCCTGTGGATGCCTGTGTTGCTCCCCTTGGGTCTGGTGGCTCTGTTTGGCACCCACGCTTTCTCTCACTCCCTCAGTGGGCCTCCCTGTGTGTCACCTCCTCTCACACTCTCTCTCTCTCTCTCTCTCTCTCTCACTTTCTCTTTCTCTTTATCTCACCCTGTCTCGCTCTTCCTCTCTTAGATGGCCTGTCTGTCTCCCACAATCCTGCTCCCCTCTGGTGCAAGTGCCCTCTTCTGACTGGCTCCCTGTATTTATAAGCTCAAGTCTGCTCTGCGCAACTGGCTGTTGCTCCTCACTTGCGCCATTGGTCGGCGGTTGAATATCGCACTGTGTCACATATTCATGGGTCCACCCCCTGCCCTTGCGCATGCATACATTTCTATTGCACATTGGCGCACTGCTACTTGCGCTGCGTGGTTGCTCCCACAGAATATTGCTGTATGGCACATCTCCGCAGTTGCTCATGCGCAACCCTGTTGTGCCATGCACAACCGCTTTGAATATCCAGACCCCAGGCCAGAGTCTCTGAATACTTATCTTGCTATAGTTTAATGGAAATGAATTTGGTTACAGCTTTGCAGAATTTTCAAATTCCAATTCCAGTGAAATTCTCTAGAATTTTAAAAAATTCTGACTAATTCTGAAAAACTATGTCTGAAGTGGAACTCCGAAATGTTGTGTGGGTTCCTATAAAAAGCACATATTAATAATTCATTGTTTACATAAACCACAGGTTTGTGTTCCACTAATTATGTAAACCACAAATAATTTTTCTGACAGCAGAAAATCTGGGGCCAGATAGTCAAAACTTTGTGCTGAGCACAACCGACTGCACCACATTTGCAATGAGCTGCCTTATTAAAAAGGCCAAATAGTGCCACCACATGGGATAGCGCCGGTGCTAAAAGATAAGGTATACAAGTGGCAAAGTGAGGGGTGGGAACATGAATATGGGTGCAAAGGTATATTCACCCCCACAACACTGCGCAAAGTGTGTTAGTACAACACGTAGCATGGGGCAAGTTAGCGCCAATAAAACGGTAGTCTTAACCCAAGGCAAAGCACAGAGGAGGGCGTGTACACAGTAACAGGCAACCTGGTGGTTGGAAATAACCCCGTGACGGTTTACCTGATGGCAGCTGTGATTGAGAAGGAAGAGAGGGATGAAGACCACACTAGGCCACTCCATAAGCCAAGGAGGAGCTATGCTGCACACAGAATGTACTGGCTCTGAGTGTTGTTTGAGACACTGACAGGTGACCAGCTTGTGGACCAGTACAGTTGAGCAGGGTCCTGCTGAGGCAGCTCTGTGAATTCCTGTATAAGCAGCTGCAGTCTACCACCCAGTGCAGCCATGCCATAACAGTCGAGCAAAAGGTGACAGCTGTGATGTGCTTTCTGTCCAGCAGGTCCTTCCAGACACTGGTTGGGGATACCATTGTCATATATTACAACCCTTCCCCGAAGTACCATTGATTTTAATAGAATTCACTTTTCTTCGCCTGTTTATTGCTATATGAGGCAAATTTTGCATTGTTTCATGGGATGGCAGGTCACATGGGCTCTATATTGTCTTGCACAGCCACAGTTCTGTGTAGTGTATGTAGTGGAAAGCTGGTGACAGTTTGCTCTCAGAGCTCTGAGAATCAAACCTTAGAAAAAGCTTTAAAAAGTCACTTTGGATCCAATTATTTTGTTCCAAATCTAGTACATCGACTGTAAGAAACCCTCCTGTGCTTAGATCATTGAGTGTTGATTGTTTCTGTGTGCATTTTGAATGTTAGAACATTCAGCATGTGTACTGACAGACACTGTTGAAGTGTGCTGAGGGGAAGGGGCGTGTCTGTGGTGAAGTGAGATTCACATGAGAAAGGCAGTCTTTCTAATTGTTTTGTACTAGTAGTAGTGTGTTAGTATTTGTGTGTTTATGTACACACAGTAATACTTCAAGTAATTTTTGATAATTATGTTCTGTTTGTTGTGGTGCAGTGCATATTTTCATTCTGTTTAAAATATTTGTTTATATAGTGTGCTGCACTGTTAAATTTTCTGCAGGTTATGTGTAGTGTGTGAGTATGTGTGTGTGTGTGTGTGTGTGTGCCATCAAGTCAGATATATTTTATTGTGCCACACAGTAATTGCCACACTCTGAATTGGTTATCTGTCTGCGGTATTTTTTACTGTTTCCTTCTATCTAGCTAGTGGACTGCTACTGCATCGCCCTCTGCCCAACCCACAAAAGGTGTAATTTATTTTTCCAGTTTTGGATTTATGTGACCACTGGTTAAGGTGTTTTTGTGCCTGTGTGGCTGCATCTCTTTATAGTGTGCAATCTGTGTCTATGTGTTTGCATCTGTTTAGTGCCCAATCTGCATCTGTGAGGCCAGTTGTTTTTTGGCTTCCCATCCACCCCAAATTTCAGAAATCTCAATTTGTTGTGAATTTTCTGTGTAACTCAAAAAAATGCCTGCAAAGAGACATGCATGCAAAGATGCTTCTGGCCATGGCGCTGCTGCCAGTGGCAAGAGTGGCCGTGAGTGTGGTATTATGCAGCAGAAGTGCATAGTTGATGCCAGTAAAAGGATTTCTCTGTTTTTCACGGTGGAATCAGTAGCTTCAATCATGGCTGGAGATGTTGTCCCCGCTGATGGTAGTGAAGTTGCTGATGACATGAGTATTGCCCCAAGTTCAACCTGTGATAACGAGCTAACCAGTTTCCCAAATATTGTGGAGTCTAAAGCTTAATATGTATAACCACAAGGAAAGGGGGGGCATGATAGAAACTATCAAGTACCGAAAGGGAATCAACAACATACAAGAGGGTAGCATCTTTCAGAAAAAGAGATGTGCATGAACAAGGGGGCAAAATGTGAAGATAAAGGGAGGTCCATTCAGGGGCAATGTCAGGAACTATTTTTTCACAGAGAGGGTGGTGGGTACAAGGAGAAACGAAAAATAATGATCAATGTTATGGTGTGAGAGCAGCAGTTGAGGAATGCCCAATTTTTGGAGTTGTTGCACCTCAATGTGCTCCAACCACTGCTCCACGTTGTCAATCTGGTGGTTCACATGGTCCAACTCAATCCACATCAGGCCCAGATTGGAATGTCTGGCAGGTATTCCTGCAGGGTTGCCACCATCACCTACAGGTTGTAGAGAAGCCGCTTGCTCCATGGCCTGCCCCCACTTGACATCATGTGCAGGAGGAGGCCATGCTGCCACCTGTTGCCCAGCAGGGCCAGCAGGCACATTCCTGCCCTGTTCGGCAAGCTTGGCCTGCCAATCTGCATGGCAGTGGTTGTATAGGTGGGTGCACTGACCACCTGTGCCCTGATGACTTCTCTTGGGGCCATGGCATACCACCTCACCACAAAAATAGCACTTCGCTACACTGGTGTCCACAAGCAGTGTAGTGAAGAACTCCCACACTAATGAGCTGTGGGGAGGACTGGGCACAGGCAGGATGGGGCCCCTAATGTTGTTGCTGACTGTTGCTGGTACTCAATTGGGGCTGGGGTGGGGAAACCTGATGGTGAGGCTATGACTTCTGTGACTTCTCCCTCACTTTCTGCTGAGCCACTGGTGCGGGACCATGGTAGGTGGTGGCACTGGTAGGGGTCACTGGTAGGTGCCTACGGAGGTGGGGCTTCCATGGCACCACTACCTACTGCTTCATGGAGGGGACCACTAGCCTGGAAGATGCTCCGGTTCAGATGCAGGGTTTATATTTTTTGCTATTTCTCTGTCTCCACTCAAACACAGCTCTTTCTTCCACACTAGGTAAGGTGAAAGTGAAAGTCTTTCACTCTCTTGCATCAATAACTTCCTGCCTGAAGCATGTGACCTGTAGACTGTGAGCCATGTGATCTGTGGGCCATTACAATGCTCACTCACTCCGCCTTTAAAAGAAAATAAGGCAAAGTAATGCGGAGTCATCATAACATGAAGTCATTATGATGTGAAGTGGCAAAGTGCTGCATTTCAATGGGCACTTCGCGTAGCTATATGTCGAGGCAGAGTGGGCCACTTCACCTCTGCTATGCTAGCGAAGTTAAACTTTGCTGCATCTCTACCCATGATGCTTTCATCTGGCACCAATGCCAGTTGTGCCTGGCATTTCAGGCCAGCCAAATACCCTGTGGACATCGTGTCAGTGAGTACCTGTAGCAGGCACAACCACAATCCCCCCAACAGCGGGACGGTGCCACAATATAGCAGACAAAGGAGGTGGTGGGTGTACATGTACACAGGATGACCTAAACAGTAGGGTCTGCAGACTGGTCAGGGTGAGTGATGCAGTACACACCTGCTAACAAGTGTTACTGTTTTCACAGGGGACAGTGCCTATCCCTTGAGACCCTGGCTCCTAACCCTAGTCCTCTGGCCAACAAATGTGGCCAAGGAGAGATACAGTACAATAAGGCACACATCACAATAAGGAATATAATTGAGCGTGTCTTTGGCATGCTTAAAATTATATTTAGATGGTGGGACCTTTTCAGTGGTGCCCTATAATATACCCCTCAGAACGTATGCTTCATACTCGTAGCTTGTTGTATGTTGCACAACATGGTGCTAAACTGTGGAATATGCCTGCCAGAACCTGAGGTACATGCTGAGAGTGACCCAAAGCCAGAGGTCCATGGGATAGTGGAACAGCTCTGTAGGTGTGACCCATGCATAGCCAGGAGGTCCCAGAAGCACAGAATGAACATCATTGGAACACAGACATGGATGGGCAGGTGAGTGAAAATGACATGGACAACATACATGAGTCAAAAAGTGTATTTACATTCTATACAGTACACTGGCAAAACTGCAATGGTGATAAGATGCACAAAACAAAAAGAAAGGATGGCACACAGGTGAGGCAGAGAGTGTGGTGGGCTGTGTGAATGTAAAATAAGGTACTGATGATGGTTGCAAGTGGGAAAGGGTGCAAGAAGGTAGGGAACACACACACACACAGCATCAACACCATCTCTCGCCATGAGTCCTCACCGATACCCTACCATAGGCATGTGGGGGAAGTACTGTGGACTGGGGAGCTGGCAGGTGAAGAATGTGTGGATGGGGAAACCCTGGAATGAAAACAACCATGCCTCATGCTGGCTGTAGTTGAGGCCATGCATCACACAGTGGACCATGGAGTGCCCACAGATGATGGGCATTGCAGCAGTGCTTGCTGATCATGATCTGCCACTCTGTGAGAACACAAACCAGGGGACACTACTGACACATCAACGGTGTGTGTGCCGGTGGTGCGATGCTGCCTTGTCATCCCTACCTCTCTCACTGTGGCTGTGAGCTCCCCCACATCCCCAGTGGGGTCATCAGAGACCTGATGGAGGGCATTCAGGAACTGTGCCTGATGCTTCTCCACATGCTGCTCTGCACGCATGAGGTCTGTGTGCACTGCCTCCTGGAGGTGGGCAATCTCCTGTCTAACCTCCCTCTGGAAGGCATGCAGCTTCCACTGTGTGGCAGGCTGCGAGTCCACCATAAACTAGAAGAGCTGCTGGGCTTCAAAGCTATCTTATCCATAGGGTGCATGGACACCCTGGACAGTGGGTATGGGTGGGTGGGTGGCAGCAATCAGTGGGGTGGGAGCAGCCCACACTCTGTGTGGCTGTGTGCCACACTACCTCACTGTTCATGGTGCCCCACAAGTCTTGTGTGCGATCGACTGGGGCAGCAGGATGGCTGTCAACAGAAACCTGTTGCATCAGCCGGGCAGCATGTGAGCCTGTGGACCTGGTTGCCACACCTGTGGCAGTTCTTGTGAGGGTGGTGATGGTGGTGGTGGCATTGGCAGTACTGGAGGCATGGCCCTCAGGGGACCCTGCCAGCACCAAAGGTGATGTGTGCCTTGCGAGTGACTGTGAGGAGGCCACAGTGAGCCCACTGCTGTCAGCCCCGGTCTAGTCTGCCATGCCTGGGCACAGTTCTGATGGGGAGAAACCCCCCAGAGAAGAAAGGTGGAAAGGTAATCCCCAGTAGGAATGTATGTGTCCTCATCATCCTCATCATCAGACACATCACCAAATAAGGTGGCCATCGACACCCCCACTGCAGCTTGTTCCTGCAGTCTCTGCACCACAGATGTCGATGGGCGAGTGTCCTCCCCCGACTGATCCTCTGCTATAGGGCCATTGCCTTGCACTGTGGATGGAGAAGAACACTGTAAGAGTGATGCAGAGTACAGTGGTCCAGTACCAGTGCTGCCACATGCAGATGACACCATTGCTGTCTATGATGCACAGTGCAAGCCCAAAAAGATGCCACAGCCCACACACCCACACAGCCAGGGTGCACACACACCTGCAGTCAGAATGTGGATCCCACAGGCATGCACATGACCAGCACCAAATGTACTTAACACACCACACACACATGTGAAGACCACTACACAAAGAGAGGTAATAGGTGTAGCACCCAGTGACACGTGTGGCAGCAGACAACACCGCATGCGGAAGGCACACCTTCTGCCAAGATACACACTATGTGCAGGGGCACAGGGACACTGTCTGCAGGGTACAACATGACTGTGTTAGCATATCACATGCTGCCAGTCCAGTACTGAATAGAACACACCACCAGACGGTGCCATACTGCACACAGGCCATCACAATGCACATAGGTGTGCACAGATCAGGGCAGCAGTGTGCAACAACACATGCACAGCAACCTGTATACCCATGAAGAGACATGCATACCATAGTGGTTCACAGCCATGTACTCACATGTCCTGTGTAATGACAGCTGTGTCTCACAGCCACCACCGTCAACACCTACTACAGCCACAGACCTGATGGTGGATGCCACCATCTCAAAAATAGGGTCCATTGGCATTGAAAGCTCAGTTGGCTATGGACCTCCTCCTGTGCCTTGCAGTGCATGATGGCATGCCACCTCTTCCTCCTTTGCCCAATGCTTCAGGTCATGCCAGTGCTTGTGTACTGCATCCATCATGTGGCCCTGTCCACCTACAGCATTCACCTCAGCTGTAATCTGATCCCACATGTCCTTTACTGCGACATCTGTGTTCTTATACCACCACATTGCTTGCTCCCTGGCCTTGTAACCATCTGCCAGGGCCTTCAGCTGCTCTCTGGATAACTTGTGGCATCAAATCCTCTACCTTTCATCAGAGACATCTGTGTGGGGATGTAAGTTGCCATTGGTCAGTGGCTGTCCTATAAGGTGTATATGTGTGTGTGTGTGTGTGTGTGTGTGTGTGTTTCTGTATGAGAGAGAGGCACTACACACAACTGAAGGGTCACAGTGTGGCATTGGCTGTGGGAATTCATCACCAGGATGTAGGGTCACCTCCCACAGCACATGCTGTGTATGCCCAACAATGTCCTCTGCATGTCCATATAATGTTGGTAGCCCCATGACGGTATTTATGCACAACATAGATACAAACAGCAACTTGGCTTGTGAGTGCAGCATCAGGACCATTGTGTAGTCTGCACTCAACCAGTGTGCGACGAGCGGCCGCCAATGGCAGAATGATCAATGTGTCCTATTTGATGCACAGCATGTCAGGGGGTACACATACACATGATGGTGGCACAGAACCAGCCATGTGAATAGTATTGCTGTGTTATGTGTTGTGACACCCCCTCCCCCCAGGAATGTAATGCCTACCTGTGGATGCACATGGATATCTGTATGGTGCGTCACAATGTGTGCAACCTCAGCCACTGTCACAGCGTATACATGTGGTAAGACACAACAACAGTGCAGTGCTATGAATGTACACACCTGCATGCTGGGTCTGCTGCAAGTGTGATTGCAACATGCTGCAGAACGTGACACACTACATTCCATTTACAGGTATGTTCCAACACATAATCCATGGGCTCATGTCAGCGTAGCAGACCTCACACAATGTTGCAGATCATAATATCATGGTATTGACTAATAGACACCTATCTGTACCTATGGAAGTAATGTCCTGGGACGTGTTGAGGCCTAGTGTTGTCAGCAAAGTAGTCAGCCTTCAGCCTGCAGTTCCAGTTAGCTGTGCAGGTGGTGCTGATTCATCACTGAAATAACCTGGGCATTCCACACATGGTAATTCATGCCAATGAAGCCATAATGAGATGCTAATGTGGTGGATTGCACTCTGATTGCCTAAGTAGGTTCATTTGCATATCACTTCTGAATATAGCACTATTTTGCACCTGGCAATCGTGATTGTACCAAGCAACTGGATTGAGCTGCAGCGCAGCTCTAACCAAACTGTGCTGGGCAGAATGATTTAGCGCTGCTCATTGGACGCATGTGCAATGACGTCAGCATGGTGAAGGTTACACAAGGATTGCATGTGCTCACAGGTGCTCCTCTGACTTAGCACAGCACTACACTATTTTATGTGGCTCTGTCCACAGCTGGTGCAGTGCTAAAATTTGCACACTTCATTTTGTGACCTGCACAGCTGTGAGCAGCATTGGTGACAGGGTGGTGCCACAAGACTTGCAAATTACTAGTATGGTGGCCAGAAGCCATGTGAGGGTGGTGGTGCAGAGGGACCAAAGTTGGGGGGAGGCTGAGATGGCAAACTTTATGCAGCTGGTCATGGCCAGAGAGGGCCAGGTCTTCAGGGAGGTGCGCAAGGGGGACAGGCCTTGCCAACAGGTGTGGACATCCATTGCACACCGCACGTTGCAGTGCACAGGGATGACCCACACTGGAAAACAGTGCAGGCACAGATACATAGACCTGCAGAGCCAGGAGAGGCTGCGACTGGACCATTTCAGGTGCATGATGGCACTGTGCATGTGCCAGGTAAGTGGACACCTTTCTCATAGCTGAGCCTTTTGCATGTCAGTGGGTGTGAGCAGCCAAGTACACACTACACATGTGGGTACATATGTGTCAGGAGGAGCACTGCACGCATGTCTGTCATGCTGCTGGGTATGTTCCATGCAGTGCACTGTCTGCACCACTATGGGTACAGTGGTGCCCATGTGTGGGTCAAATGTGCCTGTGCCTGTGGTAGTACATGTGACATGCATTGATGGAATCATGTGACAGGTATCAGCATGGACAATCATTGGCTGAGTAGCACATGTACATTGCTCCTACAATGCACATGTGTCCCATGTATTATACTTTATACGACTGCAATTTACTGCATGTAACTTTATCTGGTAAACCACTATTATATTGTATTCTTTTTGTTATCTGTATTGCACCTGCATGTTACCACTGTTGTATCTCACACTGTAACCATGTCTATCCTTCCTGCGACGAGGTGCCTTTGTAAAGGAGTCCCTGACTCAAAGGTTGGAAATCCGACTTTCAAAATAAATAAATAAAAATGTGACATATGCTTGTTGGGGAAGGCACATTACATTGTTTGACAGTTGCACAATGTGTACCTGGCACAATTGGAAGGGTTATTGATGTCCATGATGGTACTGACACTGGTCTACTACCTGAACACTAAAGACAGCAATGCAAGGGGACTGCAGTGAGGGTGCAACCAGAGGCCACAGAATCCCAGTCAGCAGGACAGGGACAGTGGCGATGGGCAGCAGGATGCCGCATGTGAGTATGCTCCTATGTTGTCTACTTGTGTTACACACCTTTCTGGGTGGAGCACGTTTGGTACCCTATACAGCACTGGGTCACCAACATATGTATGTTTACCCTGTGTCATATCACTAGTCTAGGGGGCACCTGGCCATGGTGTGCCTATGGTGCTGTGCTGCTGGGGAAGGCATCGCACACACCTACTGCTGCCTGTGGTATGGTGCACCTGGACACTGCCTAGCCTGTGTGTTGTGGCAGCACATGGCTGTTCACAGTCCTGCACTGCTGCATCATGGTATGTCCTACAACCCCCATCACCATGCGAGGGTTGTACTCTGCACATCGAACTCACCTGAATGGGCACACACCCCCTCCTTGGTGCTGCTGTCTTGCCATGCTGCATTTACACCCTGGGTGTTGCATGTCAGCCATTTAGTGGCCCTGTGTCACATCTGTATCTGTGACATGGTGGCATGGGCATGACTGCCTCCTTGAACCCTATGCATCAGATTGTGTGTAGTGGCCTTCAGTCCACCATGGGCATGTCAGTCAACAGCAATAGATTGTGTAGGGGGTGCTGTTATCCCACTGTGTTCTCCAGCTGTGCTGTGCATGGTGTATCCACTATCATTGCACAGTTGTATTATACCATTGCATGTGGCCAGCTCCTCCTGTGTACTGTGGTGCACGACACCCATACATGTGCCATGGCCATGTTTGCACTGTATACTTTGCACAGCGGCCGTGTGGTGTGTGTTTGAGGGTATATTGTCAGGTTCCTGTAGTTGCCTCTCTGCTCACAGCATGCATAAACCACATGGCATGCCTATGGCCTAGAAAAAAGAAGTTGTCAGGTGGGTTTCCTTCAATAGTTTATGTTGTATATTCATATGTTTGGGCTGGTATATGCAGAAATGTCCAAAGCATCAAAGTCAAAAATAGCCAGCCACTCAAAAGTTTCAGAAATTCATTTGGTTTATTTTACGAAAGAGATTTTCTTTAGCAACCAGATCCCCTTGTATTGCACAATGTTTCACCCAACATGGGCTTCTTAGGGGCTGGGAATCTACATTTAAACAAAATGTCAGTTAAAATATGATAGTAGACAACAATCTATTCATTTTACAAATTTTTAGAATTTTTTATTTTTGCCTCCATTTTGGGTGCAATACATTAAATCATTACATCATATTTACAATTTTTAAACTAATAAAGTCATTTACCATGTACCCTTATATCAGTTCTGATTACTCTGATTACTCCTATCTAGTAGTGCCCGCGTGTATTTTTAACTTTTGAAAACATCTTGACCTTTGATCTTTGTTCTGATCACATTCAATGTTGTCATTACATACCTAATACTCTTTTTTCTCTTTTCTTTAGGTTTTAAACAACAAACTAGTGGTACATCTGTTCATAAAGCTTTTTTATCATATCACCTGTAAGAAAGCGTTTTCTTTCAATACATTCCTTCTGTACCTGTTTGCAAAGGCATCCTATCTAGACTTGTTATGGCTCACTCTCCATGTGTTTCTAATTAACTTCATTAGTGACAGGTACTTTACTATCTTCATTTAATTCCATTGCAGTTTACTCAGTCTGTTTAGCTTCTTTCAAAGTATTATCATTTAACATGTAAAGACATGCATATTTTATTTATACATTCTTCTTCATCCTCTTTAACAGTTTCTAGTCTGTTATGAGTTCACAGCTCAAACGTTCCAGTAGGTTACATTCTTTCTAGAACAACAAGTTACTGCCATACTCCCTTGGCTCAGAAACTGTTCTGTTTTAAATTCAGTGTGATATGGTAATTAGAATCAAATGTACCTTTCGGTGCTTATGTTTCAAATTCACTCTTTGTATTTTGAGTTGTGAAATGGACGTTTTTAAGGGGATAATTAAATACTCCTGTTTATCCACTTTCGTGTGAGATAAAATACATTTCACAAGCTAAAAATGTAATTATGCACTAACTGGCACACAGAAAGGGATGTAAGCAGCTTACCTAACAGTTTCATGCCTGTATCCGTAAAGGTTTCTCCAGAGCAAGTGATGCCTTTGCTAACAATCTTTTATTAGTAAATTGAGGCAAGAAGTGGAACCATACAGCCGCAATGAGACCATGGAGCCCAATACAGCTGATGCTGCATCATCGCTTAAATGGCCCACCCCCAAAGCAGTGTGCATTAGTTGCTGTGAAACCATGCTAGGAAGATAGGCAGGAGCAAAAATGGAGCATGTTTCTGCACCTTCACTGCCCCCTGCTTTCTGCCCCTTGTCTCAGAATTAAAGGGAACCTGCCATGCAGGGGCGTCATTTAGGGGTAGCCAGGGGTTGCGGTTGAGACCCCTATGATTTTTTTGCAACCCCTATGATGCCCACTGCAACCCCTAAGAACCCTAAAACAAGGTTTCCCTAACATTTATTTATATAGATGTGGTGGTTGGGGGAGTTTTACAACCCCTATGATTTTGCTGAAATGGGACTTTGCAACCCCTATGATTCTACTGAAATAATGCTACTGAGTATAACCTACCTCCTTCTGCTTGCTCCCCTCCCTATGCAGTCCATCATCATTTTGCTTTCCCACCACCATTGAAAATTGGGCGCTACTTTCAGATCATCCTGATTGATAACCCTGAGGTCCCTTTCCTCAGGTATATGCCATGAGCTCTCCTCCCGTTTTGTACTCAGCTCGGGTTTTTGTGTCTGATGGGCATGACTTTGCAATGCTTTTTGGCATTGAATCCCAGCTGTGAAATTCTGGACCACTCTTCTAGTCTTTCCAGGTCCCTCCTCATGACCTCTATTCCTTCATTATGTCCACACTATTGCAGATCTTGGTGTCATCATCTGCAAATAGATAGACTATTCCTTCATGCTTCACCCTTGTGTCCCTTATGAATGTATTGAAGAGAACAGGGCAAAGTACTGACTCTTGACCCCAATCTCCCAGAGACTTCCTATTTAGTACAACCTCTGGGTTTTATTCTTCATGCTTCACTCTTATGTCCCTATGAATGTATTGAAGAGAACAGTTATGAGGAAAGGCTTGAGGCCTGTAACATGGTTATGCTCAGTACCTTTCACTTTTCAGCCACAAACCTCGCCTGTTCTATGTACTTCCATGGAGCAGAACATGTTCCTTTAATGAGTTTCCTCAAGTGGTGTATCGGTGAATACCAACATACCCAGAAGTCTGCAACTGTAGAAATATATTGGTCTGTATTTAAAATAGCCTGCCAATGATTCAGTGGTCAGGGGCACATTTATTCCACATTTGATTGGCAGTTTAGTATTGTGATGGGTTTGCTTTGAGCATGTTGTATTTAATCAAGTGCTTACGCCAAGAAAGAAAATTCTTCACAGCCACAGGTGACACCTGAAATGCACTGCTAACACTCACCAGTCAGATACCAGTCCAGCTTGTCAGCAGTGTCTCCAGTCAGGTCAGCTACCAATCTAGTTTGCTAGTAGTGTCTGCAGTCAGCTATCAGTCCAGTTTGCCTGCAATGTCTACAGCCAGGTTTGCTAGCTACCAGTCCAATATGCCACCAATCTCCAGTCAGCTACCAGTCCATCTTGCCAGCAGTGTCTCCACTCAGATACCAGTCCAGCTTGCCAGCAGTGTCTCTAGTCAGGTCAACCACCAATCCAGTTTGCTAACAGTTTCTCCAGTCAGCTACTAGTCCAGTGTGCCAGTAGCATCTACAATCAGCTACCAGTTCAGTTTGCCAGCAGGATCTACAATCAGCTACCAATCTAGCTTCTCAGCAGTGTCTCCAGTGAGCTACCAGTCCAGCTTGCCATCAATGTCTCCAGTCAGATACTAGTCCAGCTTGTCAGCAGTGTCTCCAGTCAGGTCAGCTACCAATCCAGTTTGCCAGCAGTCTCCAGTCAGCTGCCAGTCCAGCTTGACAGCATTGCCTCCAGTTAGGTTGCTAGCTACCAAGTCTAGTTTGCCAGCAGTGTCTCCAGTCAGCCACCAGTCCAGCTTGTCAGCAGTGTCAACAGGCAGCTACCAGTGTGGCTTTCCAGCAGTGTCTGCAGTCAGAAACCAGTCCAACTTGCCAGCAGTGTTTGCAGTCAGCTATCAGTTCAGTTTTCCAGCAGTGACTACAACCAGGTTGCTAGCTACCAGTCCAATTTGCCACCAGTCTCTTCAGTCAGCTACCAGTCTAGTTTGCCAGCAGTGTCTCCAGTCAGTTACAGTCCAGCTTGCCTGCAGTGTCTCCAGTCAGCTACCAGTCCAGCTTGCCAGCAATGTTTCCAGCCAGCTACCAGTCCAGCTTGCCTGCAGTGTCTCCAGTCAGCTACCAGTCAAGCTTGCTAGCAGTGTGTCCAGTCAGGTCAGCTACCAGTCCAGTTTGCCAGCAGTGTCTCCAGTCAGCTTGCCAGTAGTGTCTGCAATCAGCTACCAGTCCAGTTTGCCAGCAGTCTACAGCCCGGTGGCTAGTTACCAGTCAAGTTTTCCAGTAGTGTCTCCAGTCAGCTACTTGTCCTGTTTTCCAGCAGTGTTTCCAGTCAGCTTGCTAGCTATCAGTCCAGTTTCCCAGCAGTGTTTCCAGTCACCGACTTGTCCAGTTTGCCAGCAGTGTCACCAGTCAGCTTGCAGCTTCCAGTCCAGTTTGCAGGCAGTATCTTCAGTCAGCTACCAGTCCTGTTTGCAGGCAGTGTCTTCAGTCAGCTGCAAATCCAGTTTGCAGGCAGTGTCTTTAGTCAGCTGCCAGTCCAGTTTCCAGGCAGTATATCTACTCAGCTTCCAGGCTAGTTTGCAAGACCCAAGCAAGGTAAGACATGTCACTAGTAAATATTTCTAAGAGTAATAAAGGTAAACCCAACTTAATGGGGGGTGTCCAGTGAGCTGAGCATTAATGTTGAAAAAAAGAAATATCCAGGGACTTAAGTACTTTATGTAAGAATGGGCATCGCCATTGACTAGTCTTGGAACCCTTATGGTTTTGGTGAAATGCTGTAGAGAGGGTGGCGCGGATAATATTCTGGACTGTTGTGACTCTGGGGAGGGACGAGGGTGCAAATTACTGGGCATGAGGAGGAGGTAACAAGGTAGCAAAATTTGTTTCAAATGACCTCCAAAATGCACTGAATTTAACAATTTTTTTACGGGAGCCTAGGAGACCCCCCAGCCCCCCAGCCTACAGTTTGCCTTGCAACCCCTATGGTTTTTCTGAAATGACGCCCCTGCTGCCATGTGGTAGCCAGGCACTGTGTTTATAGACCCACATTATTCGTGTAGTTACTTCTTATTGAGCAATGTTTGATCATTACTATACATATGTATAGATCTGTTCTTTAGTGATAATATCACAAGCTAATTTGGTTAGATTGAGAGTTTGGTCCCTGTGGACATTGTGTTCTCACAGTAGTGTGGGCATTTGTGCGCAATCTGCAGCTCCCATGCATACCAGTCACATTGCACTGTGCAAAAAACTTCATTAATGCATAAGTTAGGGTTGATGTCACAGGAATAAAAGTTTGGAAATTTGTTGTAGGGTTAACCCCCACTACCACCCCATCCCAACCCCTCATCCTCCGCACAGCAACAGACATCCGGGTTTGCCATGGGGTGATCAGTCCTAACTCTCACCCCATTCTCCTCTATTGCAGCATGTCAGCTTGCTTACATATGGAAAGCGGTGAGAGTTGGGCATGATGACCCCATGGCACAACCCAATGTCTGTTGGTTTGTGGAGGATGGGTGGAGCGGGTTGGGGGTGGAGTGGTGGTGGGGGGTTAACCCTAATATGAAATTTTAAACATTTGTCACTGTGTCATCAACCCAACTGATGCATTAGGGATGTTTTTGCAATGGATTATATATATATATATATATATATATATATATATATATGTATTATGGTAGCACGGTAGTGCTACCATAGTTAGGATTGAGGAGCCATTTCTATGTTAAACCCCAAAATTTTGCACCTTAATAACTTTGCAACCGTTTGATGGATTTGCCTGAAATTTGGAATTTATGATCAAGAGCCATAGGCCTTGGGATCTGCCAAGTTTTGTACTGGTTGGATATACGGCTGCAGAGTTATTAAGTGTGATTAATACTGCGTTTACGCTTTTCTGGAATTCTGTGGTTATACTTACATGTTGTAATGGTTTGTGTGACCGGCCTGAAATCTTCAGGGAACGTGCAGCCAGGGTCCCCGATGTGCCTTTCAAAGATTTCGTGAAAAAATATTAAACGGTTCAAAAGTTATTCAAAAAACAGTTTCCCATTATAAGTCAATGGGAAAAGTTAACAAAAAGTTCAACACTTTCGCAAATGCATTTTTACTTTCGCAAATGGGCCTGTTAGTTTCGCAAATCGGCCATTTTGTTTTCAGTCAGTGATCAGAAAAATGGTTGGCATTTAAATTTGGGACCCTCTAGCAACCTAATTTTTTTTGTATTCACCTAGTCGGGCCCTGAGGATGCTTGCCAAGTCTTTATTTTGTGGTAAAACACCCCAGAAATATGTTTTCAAATTTCTGGAAAAAGTACTTCATAAATTACTTTCGTGCTCACGAAAGTGTCATGAAATTTTGTGAAAGCTTTACTTAGACTTCACAGTAATTTTCTAGTCTGTGGGAAAATGACAGCAATTCTTTGGCACTGCACTGCAAAATAACCGTTGGGAGTTTTGGGCTGAAATTTGGAGGACGCAGCCGACTTCTCACAGATGTGCCTTTCAGTGTTGTATCAAAAAAATATTACAAGGTGGCAAAGTTATGTCACTCCAAAGTTGACAGTTTTTCCCATAGGATAACATTACGGCACCCGAAGCATTACAGGAATCCTTTGGCACCCTGCTGCAACATAACGGTTTGGTCTTTTTTCCTGAAATTTGGAGGGAAGACAGCCAACAGTACACAGATGTGCCTTTCAGTAGTTTGGTGAAAAAATGTCACATGGCGGCAAAATTACGGCACTCCAAAATTGACGTTTTTCCCATAGGATAACATTACGGCGCCCAACACTTAACAGAAATCATTTGGAGCCCTGCTGCAAAATAACGGTTTGGTCTTTTTTCCTGAAATTTGGAGGGAAGACAGCCAACAGCCCACAGATGTGCCTTTCAGTAGTTTGGTGAAAAAATATTACAGAGAGGCAAAGTTATGGCGCTCTGAACTTTTCTTTTTTTCCCATAGGATAACATTACGGCGTTCATCGCGCCTTTCAGGGCCCGTATCTAGAAACGGTGCGAGATACGGACTTTTTGTCGGAAAATTTCTTAGCCCCATGATGGGGCTAAGATACAAATTAGCCAGGACAGTTATAAATAATATGACATTTAAATTTTTTCTACATCATACGGTTCCTGAGATATAATGTATTTAGTATTCCAAGATCTCATTTTCTGCAGCGATACTCATTATTTTGCATACATTATTTGTACTCACTGTCTTTCTCAATGCAGGTTTTGGGGAAAACCAGCCTGTGCGCTTACATTACTGTTACTGTTGCCCTTTCCGCTTGCGGATCCGTACCCGGTTCACTTACCATTGACGTCTGCGCCACCATGTGCGTTATCCTTTGCGTTTTCATTTGCGCTTGCGTTTCTGTTATTTTTTGCCATTTCTGTCTACAGTACTGTTTATATTACTGTTTCACTTTACATCACCATGCCCATTGACATTTCCATTTGCAGGCACCATGTTACTATGTGATAACACATCATGTAGCAGACCGTTCCCGTCTACCCCACCGAGTGCGTTACCCTTTCTGTTCTCATTCGCGCTTGCTGTTACCATGTGCACCACTGTTAGCGCTTCTGTTTGTGTTGCTGTTCCTGTTACTATGCCTCAAGACATCACGTGGCGGAAGCGCGGGGCCCTTTGGGCCCCACACTCCCGCTGCTGCATTACAGTCACTATTTCTCATTATCATTCTCAAAAAGAAGGGAAATTAGAGGCAAAAAACTCCATTTAATGCATTAGTTAGGGTTATTCCACAGTTACAAAAGTGAGGAAATTCGCTATTAGGGTTGAAAACCCCTTGGACCCTGCCCACCCCCAACCGGCATTGGGTGTGCATTGGAGTTATCGGTCCTAACTCTCACCCCATTCTCCTATACTTCTGCTGCTTTACACATGTGATGGGGTGAGAGTTAGGGCTGAATGTTAATGCACACCCCAATGCTGGTTGGGGAGTGGTAGGGGTCCAAGGGGTTTTCAACCCTAACAGCAAATTTCCCCACTTTTGTCACCGTGGAACAACCCTAACTAATGCATTAAACTAAGTTTTTGTATCTAATTATATATATATATATCTATATATATATATATAGGACAAAGAACCTCTGTGCGCAAGCACTGAGGCAATAGTTACCCCAAAGGGTATTTGGCTGGGAAGCCAAATTTCAAAGAAATACAAAATCACACATGACCCCACAATGCAAAACATTATGGGCTGCATATGCAAATCACCACAGATTCTGTCTATGTTGATGCAGGACTAGGAGGACAGTGTGCCACAGTGACATATGAACAGTGTGTCCTATGGATTCTGACATATTATATCAATCTATGGATGAGAGTGCATGGTCCAAAAGACAGGGCTCTCCCAGCCCCACATTGACATAATAGAACAGTGTCTTTATGAAATGTTGGGAACACTATTGATCCATGTAGATACTACAACGGTCTGCATAGATCAGGTGTGGCTTGTGGAGTTATTCACAGCAGAGTCACATACAGTACCTACATGCAGTCACATCCCTACATGCAGAAGCAGAAGAGTGTACTTAGCTAACAGCAGAACCACATGATACTATACATCCTGTGCTTCCATACCTCCATCCACACAAAAGAACAGTCTGTATAAGTCATGGTCACACAGTAGGTTGGTTTACACCCTGCGTTCCTATCCCTTCACAGGTGGACATACACTGTGTATCCATCTGTGAAAATATAACAGAGTGTGGCCCATATACTTCAAAGCATCAAGTTATGAACAGATATAGCAAAATAGTATGAAACAGTCATAACCATCTCATATTAAAGAACTTTCACCAAAATGGTTCTACATAGCCTTCTTAACACCTACCCGCATCTTTGCACAGCATGTGGGTGTACCCCCCAAGATACTGGAATGGTAGCAGAGGTTATACAGTTGCTGAAAGATGATGATGGATGCCTCTTGTGGTATGTTTAAAGAGTTGTATGTTCTTTCTGTTACCTTATGGTGTCTGTTTCTGATTGGTTGTGTTGCATTGTACTGTCCCCTGCTTGTATGTGTGTTGTGTATGTGAGTGTGGGGAGGGATTTTTGAGTTAGGGTTGAAAACCCTAACGTCAAATTTCCTCACTTTCATCACTGTGTAAGCAAATCTAACTGATGCATTAATCAAGTTTTTTGCAATGAATTTCCTTACTTTTTGAAAAAGTGTAATATTACTAGTAAATAACATGTGTTGGTGGAACGCAGGGCCTTTTGGGCCCAGAGGGCCCATGCTCCCACAGATGCATATTATTATGCAGAAATGGGCAACATGGTGGGAATATGGGCCCTCTGGGCTCTGTACTGCAACTTTCACATAGCTACAGAGCCATACAGCAGCCCTATAGGGCACGGAATCCTTGTAACGCTACTTTGCTAATATCTTATGAACCATAACAGCTAGAAAAAAAAATCAAGTGTCATTGTAACCGTGACTGTGAGTACTGCATGCAACAACTAATGACTGAACCTGTATCTTGCATCATTTACAAAATATGGGCACTGAAAGCACTGGATGGGCACTCTTTGAACTCTGGTGATACTGATTTGCCAATATCTCATTAACCATGCAAACCACAACAAAAATTCCACTGCAGGTGTAGTCTGTGGTTTCCAATCTTCTTCCAACAGCTTAGATCACATAAAGGTGATCTAAGCCACCAGTAGCGAAAAGTCTGTATCTCGCTTCATTTCCGAGATACGGAAGTCAAAAAGCACAATGGGTGCCACAATGTTATCCTATGGGGAAAAATCTCAATTTTGTAATGGCATATCTATAGAACAACTTAATTCCCCAACACCTAAACAGCATAATTCACATCTATAGGGCATCCCCTTAATATCCTGAAAATTGCAAGTAAAAAGACCAAACCATTCATTAGCAATGCAATGTAAAGTTTTTACATCTTTATAAATTCCTAGTCCACGAGATAGCAAAATCCTGGCCCATCAGATCGATCTCTGTCCATGAGGTAGCAAAATTCTAGCCCACGAGGGACATCTGATCATGCCATCATGGCCATCTGGTCACGAAATTCTGGACATCAGGTCACACAATGACTGATAAGGCTCACTGACCAGGATCACCTTACGGACCAGGATTTTGTCAGCTCATGGACTAGGATCGTTATTGAGTCATGGTCAAAGAATTTAAACATTTTAAAAAGCTATTTTTTGATGAAAACCAGCAAAACAAAAGGCATGGCTTTGTATAGAGTGTCACCCTGAGCAAAACCCATGCCTCATTTGGCCTTAAAGTTACCTGTGGAGAAAGCTACAACATTTTGTTAGCAAGAAAAACTGAAAACAAGATGGCGGCTTGTGGACATGAAATTTTTCCTGGTGAACTGGGATTTTTTAGTCCACGAGGAAGCAAAATCCTTGTCCATCAGCTTAATCCTGATTTGCGAGGCGACATCTGATCATGCCATCAGGGACATCTGGTCATGAAAGTCCAGCCATCCAGTCATGCAATGATGGACAAGGCTCGCAAGCCAGGATTGTCTTGTGAACAAGGATTTTGTCAGCTCGTGGACTAGGCTCATTAGCGAGTTGCTGTCAAAGAATTTTAAATTTTTAAAAAGCTATTTTTTCACCCAAATGAGCCAACCAAATGCATGGCTTTGTAGAGGGCATCAGCATGAACAAAACCCATGCTTCATTTGGCCCAAAAGTCACCCGTGGAGAAAGCTATGACATTTTGATTGGCTGAAAAACTGAAAACAAGATGACAACTTGTGGACAAGGAATTTTTCTGATGGACTAGGATTTTTTACAATCCTAGTCCATGAGCTGACAAAATCCTTGACTATGAGACCATTTTTATTTCGTCAAACATACATATAAATTTTGGAGTGAACTGAACATGCTCAGAACTCAAACATTAAAAATGTAATAACTTCTGAATGGATTAGTATTTTTTTGCCAAGCTAAAGCTGGATTGTTCCTTGACCCAAACTCTTTCTATGTTCCACATTTCAGACCAAAAGACCATATAGTGTGGTCACAGCGCCATGGGAAAAAATGTGTCAAAAGTGGCGAAAAATGAATTTTTTGGTGTTTTGCTGTGCATAAACCATAAGTCTGACTGAAACATAACTTGGTAAATCAAACAATCTACCATACCAAACCACAAATTCCAAATTTTGTGCAAATCTGTTGAATGGTTGCAAAGTTATTAAATTGCAAAAATTGAGGTTTAACATTAAAATGCCTACTCAACCCTAATTATAGAGGCGTGACCATGCCCTTATAATATATATATATATATGTTTATGTAAATATATACTTGTTTGTGTATATGCATGTATATATATATATATATATATATATATATATGTATATATATATATATATGTGTGTGTGTGTATAAATATATGTGTGTGTGTGTGTGTATATGTGTGTGTGTGTTTATATATATATATATATATATATGGGATACATGATGGGCATGAGTGTGATCTGGCAAATATTGTCACTCCTGCAGAGTAAGATATCCAAGCTCACAATGCAGGAGTGACAATATTTGCCATAGCACACGATCTGCCCATCATGTATTCGATATATACAATAGGGACAAGAGTTTCAGAAGTTTTGTTATGCTGTCTTGTGTTCTGTTTCTGTTTATGTGTTTGGTCATTCTGTGTGTGAGCTTTTCTGAATGGGCTGGCAGTGTTATAAACTCTGAGAGACACATGAGTGTGTTTTGCAATGCTAAATGAGTTAGTTTTAGATAGGAGTCAGAAACATACTTTTGTGAAGCTGTATTGTTTAGCAGTCTGGCTGCAGTGAAGTTAAGAGCATCACAGTAATTGTAATGAGCTGAGAGGCAGAGTGTCAGAACAGCTGATATTGTTTTCAGTGGTAATTAAGTTAGCTGCAGGCAGAGTGCAGAGTGTTCTGTGAAATTGTGCTCTTTAGGATTCTGGCTGCAATGAAGTTGAGATGGTCACAGTAATTGTAATGGGTAGGAATCAGAGTTTGAGGAACAAGTGAGAGTGTGTTTCAGTGGTAGTTGAGTTAGCTGCAGGCAGTAGTTTAGACTGTTCTGTGAAGCTGTGCTGTTTGGCATTCTGGCTCTATCAAGTTGAGAGCATCACAGTAATGAGCTGGAAGTTGGGGGGGATAGGTGTGTTTTGTAATGCTCACTGAGTTAGCTGTAGGCAGCAGTGAGACCTCTCAGGTAGTTCTGCATTTGTGTCTATGGTAACAGCACAGGTGTTTCTTGCATGCTGAGGGGAAGCTACCTAGTGCGATGATATCAGTGACCTTTTGTGACCTGTGTGTGTAAATGGCTGATATCATCACAGTAGAGCAGAGGGTAAAAATATCACACTGCAGTGGATGATACGCTGTTTTATCTCACCCCTATTGTATATATACATATATATATATTATAGTGGCACAGTAGTGCCACTATGGTTAGGGTTGAGGAGCCATTTCTATGTTAAACCCCAAAACTTTGCACCTTAATAACTTTGCAACCATTTGACAGATTTGCCTGAAATTTGGAATACATGATCAAGAACCATATGCCTTGGGACCTGCCAAGTTTCATACCAGTCGGATATACAACTGTGGAGTTATTAAGTATGATCTGCGCACGCTTTTACGCTTTTCTGGAATTCTACGGTCGCGCCTACAGGTCATACGGTTTGCGCAACCAGCCCAAAATCTTCAGGGAACATGCGGCCAGGGTCCCCGATGTGCCTTTCAAATATTTCGTGAAAAAATATTAAACGGTTCAAAAGCTATTCAAAAAACAATTTCCCATTATAAGTCAATGGGAAATGGTAACAAAAAGTTCGACAGTGTCGCAAATGCACTTTTTACTGTCACAAATGGCCCTGTTACCGTCGCAAATCCACCATCTTGTTTTCAGTCAGTGATCAGAAAAATGCTTGGCATTTAAAATTGAGACCCTCTAGCAACCTAATTCTTTTTGTATTCACCTAGTCGGGCCCTGAGGATGCTAGCCATGTCTTTATTTTGGGGTAAAACACCCCAGAAATATGTTTTTCAAATTTCTGGAAAAGGTACTTTCGCAAAGTAGTGTCGCACTCATGAAAGTGTCGCAAATTTTTTCGGCACTTTAAATCTTGACACTACTTTTTATAACCTACTCTTAAAATAACAGTAATTCTTGGGCATGCCGCTGCAAAAGAAAGGTTGGGAGTTTTGGGCTGAAACTTGGAGGGAACACAGATGACATCACACAGATGTGCCTTTCAGTGTTGTATTGAAAAAATATTTCACGGTGGCAAAGTTATGGCACTCCAAAGTTGACCATTTTTCCCATAGGATAACATTACGGCGCCCGACACATTACAGGAATCCTTTGGCACCCTGCTGCAAAATAATGGTTTAGTCTTTTTTCCTGAAATTTGGAGGGAACACAGCCAACAACCCACAGATGTGCCTTTCAGTGGTTTGGTGAAAAAATATTACAGGGAGGCAAAGTTATGGCACTCCGAACTTCTCTTTTTTCCCCATAGGATAACATTACGGCATTCTCCATGCCTTTCAGGGCCCGTATCTCGGAAACGGTGCGAAATACAGACTTTTCGTCGGAAAAGTGCTTAGCCCCCTAACAGGGGCTAAGTACAAAATTAGCCAGGACAGTTGTAAATCATACGACTTTTACATTTTTTTTCTACGTCGTATGGTTCCTGAGGTATAACATATTTAGTATTCCAAGTTCTCATTTTATGCTCCGATATTCATTATTATGCATACATTATTTGTACTCACTGTCTTTCTCTATGCAGGTTTTGGGGAAAACCAGCCTGTGCGCTTACTTTACTGTTACTGTTGCCCTTTCTGCTTGCGGTTCCTTACCCGTTTCACTTACCGTTGAGCGTCTGCGCCACCATGTGCGTTATCCTTTGCGTTTTCATTTGCACTTGCGTTTCTGTTATTTTTTGCCATTTGTGTCTACAGTACTGTTTCTCTTTCTGTTTCACTTTGCGTCACCATGCCCATTGACATTTCCATTTGCAGGCACCATGTTACTATGTGACAACACATCACGTGGCAGACTGTTCCTGTCTATGCCACCATGTGCGTTACCCTTTCTGTTCTCATTTGCGCTTGTGTTACCATGTGCACCACTGTTAGCGCATCTGTTTGCGTTGCTGTTCCTGTTACTATGCTACAAGACATCATGTGGCCAGAGGCCCCGCGCTCCTGCCACTGCATTACATTCACTATTTCTCATTATCATTCTCAAAAAGAAGGGAAATTAGAGGCAAAAAACTCTGTTTAATGCATTAATTAGGGTTGTTCCACAGCAACAAAAGTGAGGAAATTTGGTGTTAGGATTGAAAAACCCCCTTGGACCCCCGCCCAACCCCTCAATCGGCATTGGGGTGCACATTGGGATCATTGGTCCTAAATTTCACCCCATTCTCTTATACTTCTGCTGCTTTACACATGTCATGGGGTGAGAGTTAGGCTGGCCAGTCCAATGAGTACCCCTATGCCAATTGAGGGGTGGGCGGGGGTCAGAGTGATTTTCAACCTAACACCGATTCCTCACTTTGTCGCTGTGGAACAACTTAACTAATGCATTAAACAGAGATTTTTGCCTCTATATATATATATATATATATATATATATATATATAGATATATATATAGATATGGGATATGCCATGGCCCCACTGGAAATATCATTGATATTTCCCTGAGTGCAGTCTGACCTTATGATGTCATGAGTGGCAGAGTCATCCATCACAAGGTCAAACTGCATGAGGGGAAATATCAATGATATTTTCAGTGGGGCCATGGCATATTTCAATTATGTAATGTCTTGCTTTGTGTTTTGTTGTTTTTCTTTAATATTTCTTTATATTTAGTCATTTGTATTTTCATTATTTTGTTTGCTTGCCTGGTGGTGGTAGTGGTATGTTGGGACACTAGCATGGTAGCTATGGTCCCTACATGCATGCAGTGCTGAATACAGCATTTGATTGGTTGAAAATATTTTGGGTGGGTTGAATAGTTTTTTTTTTTAATGGCGGAGGGTGCTCCCAGTGAGTGAGGGAGATGACAAGTACTTTTGTTTCATTTTATTTTGCTTTTTTCCCCTCAAGTCATTGTATTTTGAAGGATGCTGTATCTGGTTGATCCTACTTTTTTATATTGGTGGCTCATTCAGTGTGAGGAGGAGGTGCTTGCTGGTTTGCAGATGACTGTGTGAGCAGAGGTAGGCAGTGGAAGTCGAGAATGCCACGATAAGGCATTTTTTGTGCACTATTTTGGAAAGGGTGAGGGGGTTTGCTGTGGACAGTTATTTGTTTAGTTTTCTGGGGGTGAAAAGAGAAAAAAAAGGAACCTCTCAGTGTGAATGCCGCTTTCACGCTGAGGAGGTTCAGAGGTGGAGCCAGCTGGTGGGTGAACTCGGAAGCTGGAGTTGCTAGGGTTAAGTGCACTTCATGTGTGGTGCTGCTTAACAGCACATAGTGCCTCTCTTTGACCCACTGTGTGGATAAATGACCTACAATGAGGATAAAAGTGATATTCTCACCTTAGGTCAGAGCATCCTGCAAATATCAAAGATATTTCCTGAAATGTATCCACTCTGGCACTGTATATATATATATATATATATATATATATATGATAAATAATGCATATATTACAGATACTTTCCAGATGTATATCAGGCCAAACCCATTTTAACATATATGAACTATATCTCAGAATACACATCTCTAATGAATAACATACACCTGTTGTAGAAATTACAGAGTGAAATTAGGCTTGCATAAACCCATAATATTGTTTCATTAGAGAGTCCATAAAACCATCAAAAAGTAAAACAAATATTTTCTTTGATAATATAACAACATAAATACATTTAGTATGTCATAGCCAAGTATGACATATCTCATTGAATTCTGCAAATATCTAAAATCTAACTGGAAAATGCACATATATCTGAAATATGAGATATATTTTGGCATATTCAGATATAGTCTACATATTACCAAAATGTAGTTCTTTTCCACATGGGTATAATTTTAAACTATGTTGTGAATATATTCTGTTGTTGTTATGTATTTACTGTAGCATCTTACAAGAGAAATCAAAAATGAGTAGGTATCAGTAACTCAGAACATATACAGTGTGTTGGATAGATTCAAAATATGTTTGCCTAAAATACAAAATATGTAGAAATTGCAATAATGTGTATACACAGATAAGTATTATTGATTTTATGTACGGACATTATATATATATATATATAGATAGATAGATAGATAGATAGATAGGTATATATATATATATATATATATATATATATATATATATATATATATATATATATATATTAGAGGCAAAAAACTCCATTTAATGCATTAGTTAGGGTTGTTCCACAGCGACAAAGTGAGAAATTAAGCTGTTAGGGTTGAAAACCCTAACTCAATTCACCCCAGCACCACACACACACAGACACACACACACATTCAAGTATGGGGAGGACCAAGTCAACACAACCAATGACAGACATCCAGCAGCAGGTGACAGAAATAACAAACAATTGTCTATAGGTACTACAAGACATCCCCACCCACCTGACCAGGTACTGCATGCTCAGTGGAGATCAACAGCAAAACTGAGGCCATGTACACCAAATGTTCACATCCCTGATTGCAGCTGCACACAACGTACCACACTTAGTAGTTGCATGGCCTTACCTACCGATGCCCCGCACCACACCACAACTGGTACTGTGCCGTTATTCAATATAAATGCTGAAGGTGCATGATGACAGTTGTAGAAAGGTTTTAACATTAGTGAGTATACATTAATTAAGAGAAGCACATAAATTAACTACAAGACACTAGCATGCTCAAGATAAAAGTAGTGATACATTTAGTAGGTGATTTACATAGTAGTACATTTACTGCAATGGTTTACTCAACATAGAGAGGCTGATGTAAGCGTGTGGAAAAGCATTGCCTGTTCAGCGCTGTGAAATTCAGTACTGCCAGTATCACATGCATTCTTGCTGATGAAGGTGTACTGCTGATGTACATACATAGACCTTCAGTGTGTTTCAATACTAAAGATGCAGTAAGTATTCTTTGTAGGAAACATTGTAATTGCATGGATCAGGCCAAGCAACTTCTAAATATCATAGCACTACTGAGCCAACAATGATGTACCTGTATTGGAGATGTATATAGGATAGATTTTCTTGTAGGCACTTACTGAGTATGTTGTACCTGATAAAGACAATCTCATTGCATCTGTGATGACTAACTTATTCAAACAGTAATACATTTACTATTGTTGCAATGAGTGATCTATGCCACTTATGGACACAGTGTGATTTTTTTTAACAGTTGTTTCATACTCAGGCTGTATGCCTACTGTTTGGGTTTGCCACACTTCTGTCACTGATGCTATCAAAGTGATAACTATGTTAATTGTGGTACAACAGGAATCAAGTAGGTATGGTGTAGATATAAACAGAATGTCTTTTAGTATTGATTTAACTCACAATGGGGTAAGTGTACTAGCACAGCAGGGTTATCTTCTATCACTGACTCTGTCAGTTATAATCACACTAGGGTTTCGATGACTGTAATGATCAAGTTACACTGTTCATCTTCATGAGTTCATATTCACAGCCATTCTCCAGTAACTAGGCAGTGTATGGTGTAACTGGGTGGGACACTGTGTTACCAAAGCTGCTGCAGTGCCTAGCAGAGGAAGTATCTACTCATAAAGACAATTAAGCAATAAGGCATGACCAACAGTTATGTTAAATGGTCTGTTAATCACCCTGTAGGGGTTTAATGTTGAATGAGGCATAGCCGAGTGCCACATGTCGCTAGACAGTGATAAACTGACCATTAACATAATACCTGGGAGTGGCTTTGGCTTATTGCTATCATAATAAAACTGTTTTTTAAACAACATTAAACCATGTTCATCATATGGTTAGGCTCTACATGTATGTTAATAAAAACTAAACATAAGGCTGTTACAATGTTTACAGTCAATTAGACAGCTGCATTTCTCAAACCCTTGTTATAATCAGAGATATTATACCTGTACAACTCCTTGGTTTTGCTGAACTCTATTGCTCAGGTGGCCCACCACAAGTGGTGTGGTCTGGTGTGGGGCATCGGTAGGTAAAGACCATACAACTACTAAGTGTGGTACATTGTGTGCAGCTGCAATCAGGGATGTGTACATTTGGTGTACATGGCCTCAGTTTTGCTGTTGATCTCCACTGAGCATGCAGTACCTGGTCAGGTGGGTGGGGATGTCTCGTAGTACATTTAGACAATTGTTTGTTATTTCTGTCACCTGCTGCTGGATGTTTGTCATTGGTTGTGTTGACTTGGTCCTCCCCCATACTTGAATGTGTGTGTGTGTCTGTGTGTGTGTGGTGGTGCTGGGGGGTGAATTCGGAGTTAGGGTTTTCAACCCTAACAACGAATTTCCTCACTTTTGTTGCTGTGGAACAACCATAACTAATGCATTAAACGGAGTTTTTTGCCTCTAATTTCCCTTCTTTTTGAGAATGATAATGAGAAATAGTGAATATGTACTGGTGGCGGTTGGGCCCCGCGCTCCCGCCACATGATGTCTTGTGGCATAGTAACAGGAGCAGCAACGCAAACAGAAATACTAACAGTGGCACACATGGTAACACAAGCGCTGATGAGAACAGAAAGGGTAACGCACACGGTGGCGTAGACGGGAACGGTGTGCCATGTGATGTCTTGTCACATAGTAACATGGTGCCTGTAAATGGAAATGTCAATGGGCATGGTGACGCAAAGTGAAACAGAAAGAGGAACAGTACGGTACACACAATTGGCAAAAAAGTAACAGAAACGCAAGCACAAATGAAAACGCAAAGGATGACCAAGATATAGGAGCATTGTGCATTGGGATCATCAGCCCTAACTCTCACCCCATGACATGTGTAAAGCAGCAGAAGTATAGGAAAATGGGGTGAGAGTTAGGACCCACGATCCAAATGCACACCACAATGCGGTTGGGGAGGTGGGTGGGGTGTGCAAGGGGTTTTCAACCCTAACAGCAATTTTCTCACTTTTGTCACTGTGGAACAACACTAACTAATGCATTAAATGGATTTTTTTGCCTCTAATTTCCCTTATTTTTGAGAATGATAACGAGAAATAGTGAATGTAATGCAGCGGCAGGAGCGCGGGGCCCACCGCATAATGCTGTGGCGGAAGCGCGGGGCCCTCTCCTCCCACATGATGTGTTGTGGTATACTAACAGGGACAGCAATGCAAACAGAAATGCTAACAGTGGTGCACATGGTAACACAAGCGCGAATGAGAACAGAAAGAGTAACGCACATGGTGGCGTAGACGGGAATGGTCTGCCACGTGATGTGTTGTCACATAGTAACATGGTGCCTACAAATGGAAATGTCAATGGGCATGGTGACGCAAAGTGAAACAGAAAGAGAAACAGTACTGTAGACAGAAATGGCAAAAAATAACAGAAACGCAAGCGAAAATGAAAACGCAAAGGATAACGCACATGGTGGCGCAGACGTCAATGGTAAGTGAAACGGGTACAGAACCACAAGCGGAAAGGGCAACAGTAACAGTAATGTAAGCGCACAGGCTGGTTTTCCCCAAAACCTGCATAGAGAAAGACAGCGAGTACAAATAATGTATGCATAATAATGAGTATCGGCGCAGAAAATGAGATCTTGGAATACTAAATACATTATATCTCAGGAACCGTATGACGTAGAAAAAAAATTTAAAAGTCATGTTATTTACAACTGTCCTGGCTAATTTGAATCTTAGCCCCTATAAGGGCTAAGAAATTTTCCGACGAAAAGTCCGTATCTCACACAGTTTCCGAGATACCGGCCCTGAAAGGCGCGGCGAATGCTGTAATGTTATCCTATGGGAAAAAAAAAAAGTTTGGAGCTCCATAACTTTGCCTCCCTGTAATGTTTTTTCACCAAACCACTGAAAGGCACATCTGTGGGCTGTTGGCTGTCTTCCCTCCAAATTTCAGGAAAAAAGACCAAACCGGTATTTTGCAGCAGGGTGCCAAAGGATTTCTGCAATGTGTTGGGCGCCGTAATGTTATCCTATGGGAAAAAACGTCAACTTTGGAGTGCCACAACTTTGCCGCCATGTAATATTTTTTCCAAACAACACTGAAAGGCACATCTGTGAGATGTATTCTGCGTTCCCTCCAAATTTTAGCCTAAAACTCCCAACCGTTCTTTTGCAGCGGAGTGCCAAAGAATTACTGTTATTTTGGGCATAGTGTCACAAAGTAGTGTCGTGATTTGCGAAAGCTTTTGGAAAAATTTGCGACACTTTCGCAAGTGCGACACTACTTTGCGACACTACTTTTTCCAGAAATTTGAAAAACATATTTCTGGGGTGTTTTACCCCAAAATAAAGACATGGCTAGCATCCTCAGGGCCCGACTAGGTGAATACAAAAAGAATTAGGTTGCTAGAGGGTCTCAATTTTAAATGCCAACCATTTTTCTGATCACCAACTGAAAACAAGATGGCGGATTTGCGACACTAACAGGGCCATTTGCGACACTAAAAAGTGCATTTGCGACACTGTCGAACTTTTTGTTAACTTTTCCCTTTGACTTATAATGGGAAACTGTTTTTTGAATAACTTTTGAACCGTTTAATATTTTTTCACAAAATCTTTGAAAGGCACATCGGGGACCCCGGCCGCACACTCCCTGAAGATTTCGGACCGGTCGCGCAAACCGTACGACCTGTAGGCGCGACCATAGAATTCCAGAAAAGCGTAAATGTGCGCACAGATCATGCTTAATAACTCCGCAGCTGTATATCTGAGCAGTACAAAACTTGGCACATCCCAAGGTCTATCATTCATGATTATGTATTCCAAATTTCAGGCAAATCTGTCAAACAGTTGCAAAGTTATTAAGGTGCAAAGTTTTGGGGTTTAACATAGAAATGGCTCCTCAACCCTAACTATGGTAGCACTACCGTGCTACCATAATATATATATATATATATATATATATATATATATATATTAGAGTCAAAAACTCCATTTAATGCATCAGTTAGGGTTGTTCTATAGTGACAAAAGTGAAGAAATTCGATGTTAGGGTTGAAAAACCCCCCTTGCACACACCCACACCCTGACCCCCCAGCTGGCATCAGGATGTGCCATGTTCCACTATGACTGCTGACAAACTAAAAATAGTGCAGTGCAACTGCCTATAGAGGCAAGGAGTGGATGGCTTCACAGACCCAACAGCGACTGTGTTGCAACTCCATTATGTTGTTCAGTCGGAAGGAATGCGGGAATCCTTTTCTCATATCAAGAGGTCTGCAGGCTTGTGCCAACTGCAGCCCTAAAAAGGGAAGACTCCTTCTACCTATACAAGTGTATAGAGACCTTTTAGGTCCTACACTCCTGCACAGCAATGGATGCTAAGAAGTCATGGGGCTGTGTGGTGGGAAGCAGAATTGCAGGAAAAAGAAGAGTTGTTTTCACTATATGGTACCAGGGACCATGCAGGCAGCCCTGCATCTTTCATTCCCTGAATTGGAGGACTCACATAGCAGCACTATTCCCCCACCCTCACCCCATTCAATTGGGTCCCTGAGCTCACCCCCAAACTCAGGCTAGCAGGATGGGATACCAAGGCATACCCACTGGGGTGAAGATTGGCATTATATACATAATAATCTTAATAATTATATATATTATTTTTTATTTTTACCCTATATTTTCAAGTTAGTTGTTTTATGACTTACCTTATAAACAGGACATGTGGCATTTTTAGTATATTGGCTGAAACATCATTTTGTACCAAAAGTAAGAAAACACATCTCATCCAGGATTTAAAAAGTGACATCTGTCACGTGTGTGAGGTTGTTTGGAAAAAAATGACTATGCTGAAATTTTGGAGTCAGAATACTGAGAAATAGAGATGTTATTAGTGAACATTGAAATATTGTAACAGTCAGTCATAACTTGGGCATTTTACAATATTTACACACCACATTTTTAGCATAGACTTCTTATTACCCCACATCATGAATGTGGTAGGTGCACATTTTCAAATACCTGCCAAATTGTCATTCTATGCCACAGGTGTGAAAATACACTTTGGACAGGCTTTGAAAAATGACAGCTGTCACATTTATGAGGTGGTGTGAAAAAAATACTACGTTGAAAACTTGGGGTTAAAATATTAAAAGTTACAAAAGTCATGAGAGAGGATAAAAAATGTAAATGTATGCTCATCAAATTGCCATTTTTACATATTTTGACCCCACAATTTTATGAACAAGGACAGTGCAAATTTTCATATCCCACCTGAAAGATGATTCACAAAGCAAACCAAAAATCAACTTTCAGGCTAGATTTGCATAATTCCATGACAACTTTTCATTTAGTGGGGTTCCAGAAAGGCCATGTTGAAAATTTGCTATCAAAATGTGTAAAAATAGCAAAGTTATGAATCAAAGTTGAAACCCCATTTAAATACATTAAACTGTAATTACCTATTTTTTTCTCAGATTGCAGTCTCTGGTTCCAGCAGCAAGACATGTCTTTCAACAGAGAGTGGATCTATGCCATGGGACATGTTGAAGTGAGTAAGGGTCTGGGGATGTGTGGGGGGTGTGGGGTGCTGGGAGCTTAATGAGAGGGCAGGGTGGGGTGAGTAGTATGTGTGTGGGGGAAGATTGTTGAGGGACTGTTTTCTAACAGATTAAAAAAAACAAGGTATGGTTTTCTTTATTTCAGGAGATATTCTGACACTGGGGACTGGGAACCCCGGTGTCATGCTAGTGTATGGTGACACTGGGGGTGGGTACCTCTGTCCCACCACTTACATAGTGGGAAGGTGAGTGGGTGACCTGGAGGGGAAGGGGTCAATAGAATTGGCATGCTGGTCTGCTTATATATTAAAATGTTAAAATATCGGGAAGGGTGGGTGAGTGACCTGGAGGGGCAGTGAGAGAAAGAAGTGATATCAGCAGTAGACACTCTGGTCCACCTAAGAAATAATTTAATAGAAAGAAAGAAAGAAAGAAAGAAAGAAAGAAAGAAAGAAAGAAAGAGACAGGCAGACAGACAGACATACAGATCGACGGATAGATAGATAGATAGATAGATAGATAGATAGATAGATAGATAGATAGATAGATAGATAGGCAGAAAGAAACGGACACAGAGAGAAGAGGGGATTGCTTGTTCACTGCTTGAACTGAACCAGCAGCATGACTCAAGCTGCTGCTTCAGCATTCAAGAATGTCCAGCTGTTTTCATACAGAGAACACAGGTGAATGGCTCCTCTAACTAAGCTGACACACTGGATTTTGGGGTGCCCATAAAAGGTATTTCCAGGGCAATTTTAAGAAAATAAACACTTGAATCTATGTAAATGGATCAAATGTTTGTTTATTTATTTATTAAAATGTTTCACCAGGAAGGGAACACTGACCAACAAGTTGCTCGTCTCATGGTGGGCCTGGGGGAAGGGGTGATGGGAGAGATACATTAAACAAAATACAAGAGAATCATCTTACTTCAGTGATGACAAATATGTGCTTAACAGTAGTGGAAACCAAGCATACAGATAAGAACTTAAGGAAAGCAATTTTTAGGAACCTACAGTTGTCAAAATAAACAACAGAGGTCTGATCTACTTAGCAGGAGATAACAGTTCATAGACGTAATTCGCAGAAATCATGAAACATCACTTTTAAGTGCTGTAATAGGATACAATGTTACATTAGTGACTGTTGTGCAGATAATAGATAGGGATTGGGAGAACTCGAAAGGAGTTAGGTACAGGAACAATTAACAGCAAGGTAATTATGAAGTGCTGCAGTTAAGGAGGAGGGGGAGTACGAGTGGTGAATCTGTTGTGGAAGTGAGTTCCACAATTCTGTGAGGTGGTGTGAGAAGGCAGTCTGGCCAATAGTAATGGAACATCCAGGGACTGCCAGGGTTCTGTAGTCATGAGATTTAAGTAAGCGGGCTGGTGGTGGGGGGGGGTAGCTAAGGAAGAAGTAAGATATATTGGGAGTGAGCCAAACCAGAATTTTGAGACAAAATTTGTACAGCGGTGTAAGTGTCTGTATTCAAGAGGGAGAAATACCATGGAGTGGTAGAGTTGACAGTGATGGGTGAGAGGAGGAGAGTCAAGAGTGAAGCGACAGAAGGAGCTCTAAAGTATATCCAATCTGGTTAAGGAAGTCCTGGGAGTGGAACTGTAGACTACATCAAACTACATCACAGTTGTCAAAAATAGGTAGGATCATCTTCTGGACCGGTTCACGCCTTGACGGGAGATGAAGGCAGTTCTGGTTCCTGTATAAAGCACCAAGTTTGCGGAGCAACATTTTCTGGATGGTGTCTATGTGGTCGGAGAAGGTGAGATGTTGATCAAGCCAAACACCAGATATCTAAATGAGGAGATATCCTCAATAGCTGTCCCACCAAGGGTATGGAAGTAGGGCAAGGATGGGAGCCTTGAGAGTCTCTGCCTAGTGCCAAAGGTCATGGAGACTGTCTTCTTGCCATTAAGTTAGAGTTGATGGGTGTGAAACCAGTTCTGGACATTACCGAAGTTCAGTTGAAGTCTGTTTGCAGCATCAGATGGGGATGATGTTTAGCAAGGTTCAGGTGCCTGTTTTTTGAAAATGTATCATTTTTATGTAATTTCAATACCTGCGAGTTAAAAAAGAAAATTGAGGTCATTACAATTGGTATTTTTGTCAACATGATTAGTATGTTTTTCCACATGATCACTTTTTTTTCCCCGCACAAGAAAATCATGAAAATAAGCACTCATGATTTTTTGTTTGTTTGTTACCAGTCTCATTTGTTGGTTAACTAAAATATCCTTATAACTCTGAAACTTTGTAATATCTTTTCACCAAACCTTCGAAAGGCACACCCTTGGCACAGGCCCCATTCAATGTTAAACAAAAAATATATAGTGCTTCACAATAAGGCTCACTATTATCAAAATTTATTGACACATTCAATTAATCCATAGAAAATTCCAGATGCTTCAAGGTTACAATCCCTCTTCATTAGGGGGCCCCCAATGAGAGGGATTTACCCTGAAAGCACCAGAGAATATTTTGTGGATGAATTAAATGTTTCATTAAATTTTGATAATATAGAGCCTTATCATGAAAAAGTGTTGTACTTTTTTGTTTTACCTACATGTTTTCTGTTTAGCACAATCACTTTGAGACTTTCCAGGTAGTTCATGGTGTTTGTATGTGTTAGCACAAGCCCTTTCCGTCCTGAACATTACATGAAAAAATTGCACACCATCTAGGCTGTGCCAGGAGAGAACAAACAATACACAATGTTAAGTATAGTTTTTTGTTTTGACCCACGGTATCTTGAAAACTGAACAAGAAGTCATCACAAAACTTGACGTATTCAGACTCAGATGGCCTGAACACGCATGCCAAAGTTTGTGCAATTTGGTCAAAACATCACCAGAGTTATTTAGGTGCTAAAACTTGGGCATAACATTAAACAGTCTACTAAACCTTAACTTTAGTGGCACTACTGCACCCCTAAAATATGCAAACTACTGGCAGTAACAGGACAATGCTGCAGCCGTCAAGGTAGGAGGTCAGCTAGGGAACAACAATCACTGTACAGTGTGGTTCAATATGAAGATGGCTGTGGAATTGAACCACACAAGTGCGAGAGTCTTGGACTCCAGGAAGGCAGATTTTAAAAAGATTGATGAATGACTTCGGGATGACCTGGCAGAGGATGACCTGAGTGGGATGGAGGTACAGTGGGCAAAGCTAGAAAGGGCTATTGGGAAGGCAACAAACCTTTGCATCAAGCAAGTGAGCAAAAGCAAGAGGAAAAAAGAGACTGCTATGGTTCTTGAACATACAAACTTATGAAAAACTCAGCAGAAACAGGCCATAATGGTCTATCAAGTCTGCCTGAATGTGCAGCACACAGTTCATTTTACTGTAGCTGCTCCCACTCCAGACTTACCATCCTCCTCCCTCTTCTCCGCCCTCCCCAACCTCTCACCAGATTTGGGCTTTCCTTTGACGCTGTCCCACCCCCTCTTGAAATTGACCACAGTTTTCAGTAAGATCTCCTCCTCTCGCAATTCATTCCACTTTACCACCACCTTTCTGTGAAATAGTGCCTCCTCATTTCCCTTTTAAATCTTCCCCCCACTAATTTCAGACTGTGTCCCCTTGTGGACCTTCACCCTTTAAGTTGAAAATGCACTCTGTTCTTACCTTATTCATACCTTTTAAGTATTTTAAGGTTTCTAGCATATCTTTCCTCTCCCTTCTATCCACCAGGGAACGCATGTTGAGCTGCCTCAGTCTCTCCTCATAGGGTTTGTCCCACAGGTCTAGGACCATCTTGGTTGCCCTTCACTGTACCCTCTGCAGTAGTTTGATGTCCTTTTTCAAATGCAGGTACCAGAACTGCACACAGTACTCTAAGTGTGGTCTCACTAGTGACCTGTACAAAGGCAGGATGACTTCCTCTTTCCTTGAAGTGATTCCTCTGGCGATGCACCCCAGCATTTTTTTTGCATTGACTGCCAGTTTATGACACTGCACAGAGTGTTTCATGTCCTCCATGATGACTTCCCCTAGATCCCTTTCCGCCTCTAAAATGGATACCTGTACTTGCCCCAGCCAGTAGCTTGTCCCAGGGTTCTTGGCACCCAGGTGCATGACCTTTCACTTCTTAGCATTGAACTCTAACTATCAGATGCCTGACCAGTGCTTGATCTTTGCCAGGTCCTCCCAGAGCTCCTGCCTCCCCTCCTCACTGACCACTCTTGCACAGATCTTTGTGTCATCTTTGGATAGGCAGATTTTACTTTTGATCCCATCTGCTATGTCCCCAGTAAAGATGTTAAATAACACCAGTCTGAGTACCAAGCCCTGTGGGACCCTGTTGGTTAAAGATCTGGGTTTCGATAGTTCCCCTCCCAACAATCACCATCTGATTCCTGTCCTTCAGCCAACTCCTGACCTACTCCACCAGATTTTCCCTAGCTGCCAGGTTCTTCAGTTTACTGAGCATCCTTCCATGTGGCACTGAGTCAAAGGCCTTGCTGAAGTCCAAATACAGGGCATGCACCACATGGCTCCTATCTAATGACAGTGTGACCCAATCGAAAAAGTCTATTAGGTTGCCCTGGCAGGATCTCTCCAAGACAAACCCATGTTGCCTTTCATCTTGCAGGCCATTTGTTTCTATAAATTTCACTAGTCTCTCCTTAAGAATGGTAGCCATTAATTTACCTTAAAGGGAGGTAAGGCTGACCGGTCTGTAGTTACTCGGTTCATCTCTGCATCCACTGTTCTGGAGACACATCTCATGTGCCATTCTCCTATCCTGAGGCTCGCACCCTGACTCCAGTGAGCTGTTGAACAGGTCTGCCAGAGGGCCAGCCAGGACCTGCACCAATTCCCTCATGACTCTCGGATGCACACATCCAGTCTTGGAGCCTCATTCACCTGAGGGATCTTATGTCCCTTTAAAATCCTGTCCTCCAGGATTTCTCTGTCAGTTACATCTGCCCCCTCCTCTTTCTGCCTCTATTATCCTCTGTGGCATAGGTACATCCTTTTCTCTAGTGAACACTGAACAGAAGAACTCATTTAGTACCTCTGCCTGGTCCACACCACTTTACGCCCACCCCCCCCTTAATATTGGCAATCTCATCCATACAGCTTCTTCTCTCTCTCTTACTGTATATACCTGAATAAATCATTTTCTCCTTCTCTCATCTCTTGTGCCAGCCCCAGTTCTCTTGTGGCCTTTACTACCCTGACCATGTGACTCACTTCTCTGGATTTCCTTGAGTACTGTTCCCTGTCTACCTCTTGCATAGTTTGCTTATTCCTACAGAAGATTGACCTCTTATCCCTCACTCTCTCTGCCTCCTTGCTGAGCCAGCTTGGTCTTATTTATTTATTTATCAAGTCTAGGATTACAAATACTTTTGAGCCTTGGCCCTTTTACAAAGGTTCCACGTCAGAGAAATACAAATTATGGGGAACATCAAGACAGACATTACAACAATGTGGACATTGCAAACAGAGTACAGATTAATTCAATTCAAGGGTAGCATTGTAACAAGGCAGCCAGCAGCATTTGTCAGAGAAAATAGACAACAGATAAGAAGTGCCAGAGTCATAGGCAGAGGGAAGAGGGGAGGGGGGAAAAGGATAAGGAAGGGTGGGGAGAGGGTGAAAAGTGCAGCATTGGGTATACCAAGATGTGAGGGTAGAATCCAGTGAGGAGGGAAGGGGGGGGGACTACAGCAGAAAGGGAAGTGGAGAAACAAGGTTAAGTTAGGCAGTCACAGGAGCTTTTGGTAGTGAGACAGTCCCGGAGCCTGGTTTTAAACATACTAATTGTTAGGGCAGAGGAGATGGTTGGGATGAGGCCATTGAACCAGAATGGTGCTCGATAAGCAAAAGAGCGTTGTCCCTGTGAAGTGTGACAGTGGGGGACTTTCAGTAGCTGTAGTGTGGATCTCCTAAGGCACCATTTGTTAATTCGGTGTTGTAACAGAGTTGATACCCCAGAAGGTGCAAGGCCAAGGTAGATTTTTTTCACCATGGAGCAGGTGAGAAACTTTATGCGGTTTGATAGTTGGAGCCAGCTGGTCTGAGTGAACAGGTCACATGTGTGGGTGAGACAGTGAGTACCAGTGATGAGCCGACATGCTTTATTTAAGGCAGTTGAGAGGCGTCTAAGGGTTGTGGTTGTGGCTGAGCCATAAATGATGAGACCATAGTCTATTACAGAGATCACAGAGCTCAGGACTGCAACCTTCAAAGCTTCTGGCATGAGGTGTGGTCTGTGTTTTTAGAGGAGACCAAGCCATGGATTAGCAGCTGTAGCTACATTATCTACATGAAGTCCATAGGAGAGATTAGGGTCAAGCTGTATCACTAAGTATTTGAAGGACCCCACCTGATCTAGAGTGTTCCCCTGGGTGGTGGAGATAGCCAAGTGGTGTAGATTGTGTGGGTTGTGAGAGCTGCAGAAGAGCATAGATTTGGTTTTCTTGTCATTGAGGACCTGTTTATGATTAAGAAACCATGTCTCTACAGAACTGAAACCAAGTTGAAGGTTGTGTTGAAGATTTGCAGGATCTTTGTGAGTGGAGAATACAACAGCATCATCGGCATATAGTATGATCTGCTTACAGCAGTGGTAAGGGAGGGAGGGAGTTTAAGAAAAGGCTAAAAAGGAGGGGGCCCAATATGGATCCCTGTGGGACACCCGAGCGAACAGGCAGGGTGTTAGAAAGACCGTCCGCAATTGTTACTCTCTGTGACCGGTTTTCTAAGTAGCTTTTAAACCAGAGAGAAGAGTCAGGTGATAGCCCGGCATTCAGTAGCTGGTGAATTAGTAGTCCATGGTGTACTGTATCAAAGGTCTTGGAGAGGTCGACGAACACGGCCCCTGTGAGAAGGCCATTGTCAAGGGACTTGTGCAAAGCTCCAGTGAACTCAAGAAGGGCTGTGGTGGTGGTGTGACCTTTCTGAAAGCCGTATTGTTGTGGACAAAGTATGTTGTATTTATTCAAGTGGTTGGTAAGTTGATCAGCCACGATGCGCTCAAGTGCCTTAGAGAGTAGGGGCAGTATGGAGATAGGGCGATAATTTGAGTGATTCGTCTTGTCCCCACTTTTATGTATGGGTGTCACGGTGGCTGTTTTCCATAGGTCCAGAAATTTTCCACAGCTGAGAGAGAGGTTTAGGATTTTTGTTAATGGATGAATTACCTCATCGAGGGTGAGCAACAGAAGCTTAAGGTCCAGGGTGTCGCTACTAGATCTATATTTAGAGATAGCTGCAGTAATATAGTGGCGAGCTTCATTCAGCCTTACCTCCCTGAAGTAGAAGAGGGGATGGTTAGACTGAAGGGCTGAGGTATTTGGGGAGTAGGCCCTGTTTTCGAAAAGGTCATGGAATAGAACAGCACTAAGGTCTGAAAAAGCCGTGTTAAAGATGTTTGTGATCACCTTGGGGTTGAGGGTTGAGGATCCATCAACCATTAACATGGCTGAAGAGGTTTTTGGCTGCTTCCCTGTGACATCCTTGATATTGTCCCAGAAAGCATGACCATTTCCCCATGTATTGGTGAGAGCGTCTTTGTAATAAGTGGATTTCATTAGCTGTATGGCTTTTGTGCAGGCATTTTGTGCTTGTTTGTAATTTTGGATGTCCATTTGTTTGCCAGTGGCCCTGGCAACTGCCCAGAGGTGATCCCTTAGTTTCAGCTGTGAGAGAAGAGCCACAGTGACCCATGGGTTAGAGAGAGAGATTTTGTTTTGCGCCTTTTAGCAGGGGCAAAGAGGTCGCAGGCTTTGTTGAAAATTGAGATGAAGTGATCAAGAGCCAAGTTAACATCTTTTGCTTCATAGATGGGTAGCAAGTCTTGTAGAAGCAGGTGTTGTTTGAGATGTAAAAGTTTTCCATGAGGAAGGACTCTGCTAGCGATAATTTTGGGAGGGGGCATAAGGAATTTGTTAGACCATGCACACATGACTGGGGAGTGGTCACTGAGAGAGTCTGGGAGAATGGTCATATGAGAAATCCTTATGGGGTGAGTGGTGAGGACCCAATCCAAGAGGGTACTGGTGCCAGTCTTGTAGTTAATCCTAGTAGGGGAGTTCACCATTTGTGTTAGGTTAGCAGCTGAGATGGAGTCTTTATAGGCACTGGCACTTGATGCTAACCAGTTTATGTTGAAATCCCCTAGTAGAATAAGTTCAGCTTCCGGAGGATGAGAGTTGATAAAGTTTAGGACATCATTGAATCCATGTTTAGGGTCTCTGGGTGGGATGTATACGGAGACAATAGGGCTTTATGGTTGGGACCTAGGAAGATTTTTATTGGCAGAATCTGGGCCGAGGCAGAAAGTGATGGAGTTACTAGAGGGTGCCAAGACAGGGAGTCTTTGATATAGATTGCACAACCACTGCCTTTTTGGATATCCGGTCCAGCCTGTGGACATTGTAGCCCTGTATTGTTACTGCTGAGTGAGGAACTTTAGGTGTCAGGTGTCTTTTCATCCTGGACATCTTGATCTTGGTCTTTTCATACGTGTTAGTGGCCTCAATAAGACCCAGCTTGATAATGGACCATTTCTGGTTTGCATCCATCTCTGGGCTAATTTTGTCAATGTGCTCTACTAGGGTGTCACCCATCATACCAAACAGGTGACGAAAAAGGTAATGCAACAAGGGTAGCATTCACAAGTAGTGGTGGGTGAAGTCCATGTACTTCACTTCATATCATAGCCATAATTACACAAAGTACTCCACAATGAGAAGCGAATAACTTTGCCTTGAATTTTAACGCGAAGTCTCATTGTTTTCTATGGACTTCGCGCTGACTCCATCTTTGTTTTGGCCTTTAAGGTGAAGTTCGTAGTGAATCATGGATGGCAGGTTACATGGGCTCTAGATTGTGTTGCACAGCCTCTGTTTTGCGTAGTGTGTGAAGTGGAAAGCTGGAGACAGTTTGGTCTTACAGCTCTGTGAATCAAACCATCGAAAAAAACTTTTAAAAATAATTTTTGAGTCAATTTATTCTGTCAAAATTTAGTACATAGATTGTAGGAAACCCTCCTGTGCTTATATCATTGAATGTTTATTGTTTTTGTGTGCATTTTGAATGTTAATTTAGAACATTCAGTCTGTGTACTGACAGACACTGCAGAAGTGTGCTTCGGGGAGGAGCAGATCTGTGGTGAAGGGAAATTCACAGTGAGAAAGGCATTCTTTCTAACTGAAGTGTAGCTAGCGTGTTAGTATTTGTGTGTTCATGTACACACAGTAATACTTTCAGTAAGTTTTGATAATTTTTTGCTGTTTGCTGTGGTGCTGTGCCTTTTTTCAGTCGGTTTAAAAGATTTGGCTGTAGTGTACTGAACTGTTAAACTTTCTGCTCATTACCTTTAGTGTGTGTGTGTGTGTGTGTGTGTGTGTGTGTGTGTGTGTGTGTGTGTGTGAGTCAGACACATTAATTGCACTGCACTGTAATCGCAGCACTCTGAATCTCTTGTCTGTCTGCAGTATTGTTTACTGCTTCATTCTGTCTTGGTAGTGGACTGGTGGACTGGTACTGCAGCTGGTACCCCCCCCCCCGCAAAAGGTATTATTTTTCCAGTTTAGGATTTGAGACCAGTGGTTAAGGTGTTGTTGTGCCTGTGCAGCTGCATCTCTTGAGTGCTCAATCTTCATCTATCTGTGTGTCTGCATCTGTTTAGGGCCCAATCTTCATCTGTAGGCCACAGTTGTTGTTTTTTGGCTTCCCATTCACCACAAAGTTCAGAAATCTAAATTTGTTGTTAATTTTCTATGTAATCCCAAAAAATGCCCACAAAGAGTCATGCATGCAAAGATGTTTCTGGCCATGGCACTGCTGCCAGTGGCCGTGGGCGTGGGCATGGTAGTACACAGCATAAGGGCATAGTTGATGGCAGTAAAGGGATTTCTCTGACTTTGTTTTTCACAGCACAACCAGTTGCTTCCATGATAGTTGTAGATGCTGTTGTCCCTGCTGGTGGTGGTGGTGGTGGTAGTGAAGTTGGTGATGGCATGAATATCGCCCCAAGTTCAACCAGTGACAAGTTAACAGGTTGCTAAAATATTGTGGAGTCCAAAGACGTGAGTCAGAGTGTAGTTGATATCACACTCCCCATTCCCATCCCCACAGTAGTTGAACATGATTCTGATCCTGACAATGACTCACAATCACAATCTCATGTTTCCAGTGCTGTTGAGGTTATGCCTGGGTCATCCAACAATTCAAATGTTGAAGAAAAAATAGTGGATGATCATACTGAGGCTGTGGTTGGACTTGGAACATGTTCTCCACAGGACAGCATCCAAGCTGAATTTGTGGATGCGGATGATGATTGTGACGGTGATTTCAGCTACCCCAGTTGGAAACTGGAGAAAAAGAAAGTAAAGGTGGCTGTGTGTAAACAGTCTGCTATTAAATCCCCCCCACCTCAAAGCTGTAATGTAGCTGTATCTGTCGATGATGATGGCCCAGTAATAGTCATAGATTGTGATGGTCAGGTAAAGTCCAAGTGTGCCCAACAACAGAAATAATGCAGTAAACCCCGCATTTCAGTGTCTAAATAACTGGAGTCCAATATGCAGCCTCAGGGACATATGAAAAGTAGCGCATCAAAATCCCTAGTTTGGGATATTTTCATACAAGATGCAAGTGATGAAACAGTGGCAATCTGACAGCTTTGCCACAGCCAGTAGTCTTCATGAGAGTGAGAGACTGTAAATGTGTACCTGTGCCAATGCCCAATGCAGGAGCCCGCAGCCAGCCAAAGCCACCCATTTGCATGAGAGTGAGAGACAGAAAATGTGTACCTGTGCCCATGCCCACAGTAGGAACCTGCAGCCAGCCACAGCCACCATACTTCTTATTATCAGTAGTTTACAGTGAGTATGTACTAATTTCTCATACTGTGGGTTTTCCTGGAACTGTGGTGTGAATGCTTCCTTAACCTTTTTATAGATGCCTTTATCACCAAATACCAGCAATTGATTTTCATTTAGTTTTAACAGGTTCCAGTTGTGAAAAGCGTAACAGGATTGGACTACTGTAGTACTATGACTTTAACCACCTAAAGGATATCATTTTCAGGCAAGTATCAATCTTATGTCATCTGTGCAGCAGGCACCAGAGTTGTGGCTGTTGGTGTATTCTTTAAACAACGTATCCTGAAATAATTGTGACTTTTCAGAACATTTTCTCAAGTGAATATTCTTCATTGGGAGTCAGGCCTTTTCATGACATTTTAACAGCAGCCATTTTTATGGGCACACTTATACAGAGTTGTGGCAGTTGGTGCATGCTTTAATCAGCGTGTCCTGAGATAATTGTGACTTTTCAGAACACTTTCTCATCTGATTATTCTCCATTCAGAGTCAGGACACTAATACTGAATGCTGAATGATGTAGCAAGATAGCAGTATATGTATGCTACATTCACATATCATAGTATTTTTTTTCTGGGGGGCGGTAATTGTGTTGGGTGATGGTAGGGTATTTTTATTGTGGTTGTTGTGGGTATGCTAAGAAAACTGAACACAGTCAACAGTACCCAAAAACTTACATTGCTTTACAAGTACCGAAGAAGTGCAATAATCTGTTGACAATTTTTACCTGTACATTCCTGTGCAATTTTCAGATGTAGTAGTTATCTACTGACTTCTCTATATGATACTCTTATTTCCACAACTTATGACTGTTGGACTATGTTTTTTTACATATGACATAATAAACACAGCGCTACTTTTAATCTTGCTTGCGGCAGGTTTTCATCAGTATTCACACCTGTTTTTGTACATTTATCATCTCAAATCATTTCTGTTGTGACTAAAACAAAGTACAGTACCATTCAATCCAGCAAGACATGGTACACCACACCACCATTACATTACGGAGCAGTAGGTGTACAAAAAAAGCTGGGTATACTGATTAAAACAACGGTTCAGAACAAGATTAAAAGGAACACTGCTGTTATTTCATATCTGAAAAAAAGGGAGTAAGCACGCTACAAAGAATCCACAACAGAACATGGGTGTGCAGGGCATTAATGCATGTCCTGGGTGCGATGCAAGGCATGAAGGCTTGTCAGAGTAACTTACTCCAGATGGGAGGTGCATTAATGCTCTGATACACCCATGGGCTGGAGTGAGTTATCACACTTACAGTATAAACTAGGCTAGCTAACTGTAAAAAGCAAAAAATAAAAAAAAAATGCATTAATTAATTAATGACCAGGTAACACTTCCTGCCAAATGGCATGTTATCACATTTGAGCTTCCATTGATGACCTTTTTATAATGCATAAGAACATTAATTGTGGAAGGAATGGTACCATATATACAAGTCAGTAAATAAGGGATAACTGAAAATAGAATAAAACTGTTCTGTATAGGTCAAAAGTTTTAAAGAGCAGGTGCGCATTGTCAGGGTTGTTACCCAGCAGTGCATACCTCAAACATATATGATAGCTGATGTGCTTCAGTGTTGAGGGGTAATAATAATACCATGCGGTCTGATCCAGTAAAAAGGTTATTGCACCAGGACTGTGTACCCACAGAAAAACACAGCAGTATCCTAAACCGGGTGACACACCCAAAGGCAGGCACCCCAGCAACCTTTTGTGATGTCAGTAAATTAAAATCAGAGTAGGAGTTCCATTGACATGTATGAGAGCAAATTTTCTAAAGCTTTTGTACCACTCATTGATGCAATTTACAGAAATCAAAGCAACTGCTGGAGTGGAGTAACAGCCACTCTTACTACAGCAGTCGTTTTCATTTTTCTAAATTGCAGCTATAAATAGTACTAATAGCTAAGAAAGATTGCACCCATACAGGTCAAAGGAGTGCACACTTAGCATTCATTTTCTAATGTCACAAAATTAACATGGGATACCTGCATGGGTGCATGTCAGCAGGTTCAGGAAATGCTTCTGCTTTTATGTGGGTACACATTCAGGGTGCTATAACTTTTTTACTGGAAGAGGAAGACCAATCAGTACAGTTCTCAGTCACTGTCCACAGCTTAATGATCCACAGCCATTGCAGTACCATAAATTCCTTATTTTACCGGCATACAAATACAGGTGCTCCTTCCTAGTCCCCACTACCCACATAGTAAGTTGAATGATATTGCATGGTACCCGCGATTTGTCAAGGCTAAGGTGGTAATTGGCATTACACCGTATTTAAGAGTTTAATTAAAATGACAGTGGTAAAAAGTGCATATATAGTGCTAAAAGGTATGTGCAAAAGATAATAATAAATAAAGATAATAAAGGGGTATGCTATTAAATAATAGTAATTGATCTATGTGTATGTATTGTACCTAAAAAGATAGGTCCATAAACTGCATGACATGTGATGGAATTTAATATAAAATTTAGTAAAAGGTGTCTAAAAAACAGAACATGTTTGCACAAACATTTTGCACTTTTTATCTGAGCTTTTTACCACTGTCACTTTAATTAAACTTCTTAAATATGGTGTAATACCAATTACGACCTCAGCCTTGATAAAGCATGGGTACCATGCAATATTGTTCAATTTACTACGTGGGTAGTGGGGACTGGGAAGGGGCACCTGTGTCTATATGCTGGTAAAATAAACTTTTGGGGAATTTATCCTACTGCAACGGATTATTAAACTGCTGTGGACAGTGACTGAGAGACGTACTGATGGCTCCTACTTTAATAAATGGAACCACATGGTAATATTAATACCCCTCAACACTGAAGCAAGGGTAGCATGTGAGGTGGGTGCCTGAATCACGGCACCATCTGAAATGGCGACGCAATATGGGCAAAAGCCCCAAAAGCGAGGGGGGCACGGAGGGTGACCAGATGTGGTGGGGTTGGTGACCCTAGTGACAGAATGTCACGATGTGTACACGCACGCAGGGGAGCCAGCATGGTGAGCATGGCCTGGGAGGAGGCCGAGCGGATGTAGGGGGTGGCACTGCAGTCAGCTGCCGAGCAGCACCATGGCATCAGGGGTTGGCTTCCACTTGCGGTGCTGGAGTTCTGGGTTTGAGTCTGGGTCCAGGTGCTCTTGTGCTTTTCTTGCGCCCGGTCTATAACTTAAAATTTTTTTTGCTTTCACACCCCCCACCCCAACATGCACCCCCCTGGAGTTGAAAATCCTTAAGTGGGGGGGTGTGGGGGTGAAGACCCCCCACAGAAACAAGTATTTTCAGTACCCAGCACCGTTCTTCCATGCGCTAAGGATGTCAGGGTGGAGAAATTGTTTTCGCTACCCTGATGTTGCGATAAGAGTCGCCATTCGGCACTTTCCATTATCACATAGAACTGGAGCAAGTCAGCTATCATATATGTTTGCAGGGGGCTATACAACAGGAAGACAACATTACTGCTAAAAAAAATACTTTGACTTTATGTAAAAAGATTAGTAAGTAGGAAAAGAAGAAAGGGAAGGATAGCAATTGTTTATGTTCTTTTCTTTTAGCATTTTTGGGGGGGTGTTTTTACAATTTTGGGGGGTAAAGAAGGTCAGTAAAAAGAAAGACAGGACACACAATAAACGTTGTACAGAAAACAAAAAGACTACACATCCAGGTTGTGATGACTCAGCAGCAGTTGTAGCATTGCCATTATTTGAAGCTGATTACCCTTAATTGTCTCCATCTGCTGCTCCATGTTCTCCACCATATTGCTCAGGTGGTCTACCTAACTCCAAAGCAGCCCAAGGTCTGCCTGTGTAGCAGGACTTAAGGGGTTGCACTCCCATGCAAGTGCCATTGGAGCAGCCACTTGGTCCTGCTCCATTCTCTGTTTCTCACCACATGCAGATAGGGCCATGCTGCCACCTGTTGCACAGCAGGTACATTCCTGGAAATTTCCATTGCCTTGGCCTCCCACTCTGCACGGTGGTGGTTTACAGGTGAATATGCTGCCCACCCATCCTAAGATGACTACCCCTTGGCCCACACTGCACCAGCACACTGCAGATGTTACATTTAACAATACTGGGGTCAGCAGGCAGTGATGAAAAAAAATGCCGCACTACAGAGCTGTGTGGCGGACCTGGCACAGGAGGTGGGGGGGCACCAGATGTTACAATTACAGGCTGCTGGACACTTGGGGGAGGACAACCTGCTGCTGTTCTTCTTGCGGCTGTGGTGGCTGCTATAACTGTTCCTGCTGTGGGTGCTGCTGCTGCTGAACTGCCATGGCCAGTGGTGGGGGGGCAGTGCTAGGTGCCACTGGTGGGGTGCTTGCAACATGGCGCCTCTATCTCCACTTCCAGGGAGGTGAGCACTCACAGGGAACAAATTCCCGTGGTTGATGCACACGGTGCCACCATGCATCCTTGTCCTGACATGAAGATCTCTAGGTGCCTCCAAACCAAAACCTCCTGTCTCCATTTTGCCAAAGAAAGAAACAAATTAAACTGTTAAGAACACTACTAACAAAACAATAAAAATGAAAGCAAATCAAAAGAGGCACAACTCAAAATAAGAAATACGGCACTAAACTGCAAATATATATGCAAACTGAACAACAATCTCTCTCTCTCTCTCTCTCTCTCACACACACTCAGGTAGCTCTTTCTCCAGCACTTGGCAAGGGGAAAGTGAAACTAGTTCACTGTCTTGCCTGATTAACTTATTGCCTGCTGCATGTGACTTGCAGATTGTGAGTCATGTGATGTGTGGCTGTTTCAATTCTCGCACACTTTTCCTTTCTGGCAGATAAGGAGAAGTGAATGTGACGTTGGTAACGCAAAGTCATTTTAAAGGTGAAGTGGCCCTTTTCAATCGGGACTTCGCGTAGCCACAAATGAATGCAAAGTAGGTGATTTTGCATTTATTTCGCTTAGGAAGTAAAACTTCACTGCATCTCTACTCACAAGATACAAGGAGATGCAGAGGGAGGAGGATAGAGAGAAATTCAGCAAAAGCAGTAAGCAGTGTAAAGTTGCAAACTGAAGAGAGAAGAGCCCAGGTGGTAACAAAGGGGGAAAAGACATATTTGTTTGTATGTAAGCAAAGGGAGGAAGACCAAGGGTGGGATTATACAATTAAAAAGGGAAGAGAGGACTGTTCAGAGGGGGGCCAGCAAAAGTTAGACATTCTGAACAAATACTTTTGTTTAGTATTCACAGAGTAAGGAAAAGGAGAGGGACCACAAAAAAGTAACAGGAGCACTGGAGGGAAGTGGGCACTAGTCCATTTTTAGAAGAGAGTGTCCTGAAGGGAATCACTAATCTTTGAAAATTGACAATGCAATGGGGCCAGATAGGATGCATTCAAGGGTTTTGAGGGAGCTCAGGAAGATACAGGCTGCACCTCTAACAGTCCTAGTTAACAGCTCATTGGAAACAGCAGTGGTTCTAGAGGGCTGGAGGAGGTCAGATGCAGTCCCACTAGTGGTAACATGGAAGAGGCTGGAAATTATAGGCCAGACAGCCTGGCGTCAGTGGTGGGAAGGTCAATGGAGTCACTACTGTAGGAAAGAATTGTGGAATATCTGGAATCCAACTGGTTGCAAGACCCATTGATGGGGATGGGTCAGGTCAAATGAATCTGATAGATTTCTTTGACTGGGTAATAAAGGAATTATATCAGGGTGTTGCAGTGAATGTGGTCTACCTAGATTTCAGTAAGACTTTTAACACATTCCACATAACAGGCTAGTAAGCAAGCTGGATAGCTTAGCAGTGAGTCCAGTGATAGTAAACCTGGTAAGAAATTGGTTAAGGTACAGGTGACAGAGGGTGGTGGTAAAAGGAGTTCACTCTGTGGAAGGGAGGCAGACCAGAAGGGTGCCTCATTAGTGCTGGGACTGGTCATCTTTAATAGCTTTTTCAAGTGACACTGCAGAGAAGCTTGAAGGGAAGATCTGCTTCTTTGCTGATGGCACCAAATTTACAAAGGGGTTGACGCTTGTTCGGGGAGGAGCAGAGACCTGAGAAAATTTGAGGGGTGGTCAGGGTATGGAAGCTGGGTTTCAACATGAAAAAGTGCAACATAATGCACTTGTGGCACAGAAACCCAGCGGCAGAAACAAAATGGGAGGAGTGATACTGATGACCACCAAGCAGGAAAGAGACCTGGTGGTGATCATATTTGGGCCACAGAAGTGGAAAAGATTTTTTAACAGACATTGAAATATATTGTAAACAGAACTGAGGTCATCAGAATATGCGACAGCAGCCCAGAATGATGTATAGAAGGCCATCAAATATCCATGACAGAGTAACACGTAGTATGCAGCCTTTGGAACAAAAATGGATATGGTTGCCCCCCCCCCACTCTGCCATCACACATAGGTGCGGGAATTGCAAGTACTGTCATGTAGTCACACATGATACCAGTGTTCTCAGTCCCAGAACTGGAGAATCTATTTTCATTAAAAAGTTTATTATATGTGATACCACGGGGGTGGTTTACTTATCCAGATACAGATATGGTACATTTTATATAGGAAGAATGAAACACAAGTTTAAAGAAAGAATCAGGGAGCACTTTCATTTTTCATTTCATTTTTAATTTTTAATGCTTGTTAGCAAGATGAGCTGAAAGCCCGTTTTCACAAGAGACAAGTTAACATATAAAACATATTGCCAAACAGGACCTACTTAATAGAAACAGACTACAAAATGTAATCACATACAAAATGTAAATACATACAAAAGAACATATAACAATCAGCTGCTATTACTAACAGGTGTGCTGAGAAAGGGAGTCAAGCCATTGGGCAAGCTTATACTTGAAGGACCTAACAGTTCTACGATTCGTGACTATTAGGAGCATTCAAAATAAAGGTCTAGATTCAGCACTTCCAGTGCAACTACTTGAGGCTGCGGAGGGTACAGCATATGAATGGTCATTTATTGGATACAGAAAGTTGTATTGGAAATGAGAGGTGGGGGTATAGATGCACTCCAGGATCAATGGGTAGCAGATTGAGTTTTATGCCACAAGCTCCAATGTACCCAGGGCTTAATGACAGAATGGAAGTCATGGCCTTTTTGTGATAATAATAATCTGAGCTGTTTATTCTAGATTTTGATCCTGATGTCCTGAACACCATTCCGCCAAATGAAGAAAACTTAGATATACAGATTGAACATTTTAAGTTGCAAATAGTGATACTGGGGAATATATGTCATAGTTCAGAAATCAGAATGTGTAAACAATGTAGAGTATATGGACATTCTCTATGAACAAGGGCTTAGAAGTTAAAAATATTTACTATCAGAGCATATTTAACTATTGTTTCAGCCTGTATTTTTGTAGTCCCTATACTTAACCATCATTTTTAAAAATATGTGGCTCTGAATGTTATTTAGTCTAGTGTGTGTCTGACATGTGAAATTGAATGTCTGGGCTTTTTAATGGTCTGTCTTTTTAAATGTGCACTTTATATACGGTGTCAGTGTAGTATATCACAGTTTCTTGACAAAGCACATGTGCACGGAACATTGGGACCTGAGCGTGCATGCCTGAGCACTGGGAGGTTTTAAATGCAAGGTGTGTAGAAATAAAGGAATGAACAGTTTGCAACTGATTTTGAGCATAAAGTGATTCCTTTAGTGTGGCAGAATTGGTGAATGTCACCTTTCTACAGGTTTGCTTGACTCTGTTTATCTGGGATAGCACCACCTCCACTTTATGCAGCCTTTTCTGTTTTTATACCAAAGATGGCAAGCCTGGTAAGAAATTGGTTGGGGTATAGGTGAAAGAGGGTGGCGGTAAACAGAGTTCGTTCCGAGGAAGGGAGGGTGACCAGCAGGGTACCTCAGGGATCAGAGCTACAATCAGTCATCATTAATGTCTTTATAAGTGACACTGCAGAGGAGCTTGAAGGGAAGGTTTGCGTCTTTGCTGATGACACCAAAATCTGCAAATAGTGCTGACACTTCAAAGGGGCAGGGGGATGAGCAGAAACCTGAGAAAACTTGAGGCACTCTCAGGGTATAGCATCTGGGTTTCAACATGACAAAGTGTAAAGTAATGCACTTGGGGCACAGGACCTCAGGGGTGAATTCAAAATGGAAGGAGTGATACCGATGACTACCCCAAGCAGGAAAGAGACCTGGAGATAATCATTTCAGATTACATAAATGTAGCCAGGCAGTGTGACAAGGCAGTTCTGAGGTTTAGTGGAATCCTGGGGTGCATAGGGAAGGGTTTCACCAGCAAAATGAGGGAAGTGATGTTGCCTTTTTATATATCCCTGATAGGCCCCCCCTAGAGTATTGTAACCAGTTCTGGAGACCACATCTCCAGAAGAACACAGATAGAGTGGAGATAAATTCAGCCTGTTTCAAATACTTCCATGTTATTCACTCTGTTTTCTTTTTTTCTGGGTCCCAAACCTTGGACTATGTGGGACTCACCTGTACCTGACTTTCTTTTTTTGGCGGTCTTTCAACCTCACATGGCGTCTAAGATTTATCACGTATTTCAATTTTTAGACACACACAGCTTTTCCGGTATTTGTTTTTATGGCAGCAGGCCCTGGACCTTCAATAAGAAGCACCCTATTGGCAATATGTTTTGCGGTAGCTTTATAAGTTTCTTAAGCAGGAGAGGTTCTGTCTAACACAGTTCTGTATACTCCACAATATAAACTTTACATCGAGTAACCTATATAAAATGGGTAGGCTACCCTCTGCACTATGTCATAGATGTGGGAAGGAAGATGGAACATAAAAACATATGTTGTGGGATTGTCATACAATGGCTTCCTTTTGGTATACTATTAAGAATTCTCTGGATCCTCTCTTAGGCCTGGATGACTTACTTACTCCAGAAGTTTGTTTAGTTGGGATTTATCCTTCCAACCTGCCTAATATACATGAAGCCCATATACTGGGTCTTATACTGGGTGATAGAATGGAAGAAGGCTCAAGGCCCATTGAACAATTCCCCGCACAGTGGGCTCATCAATTCCTGAAACAAATCAACTTGTCTATTTCTCTTTTAAATTGTTTCAAGTTTTTCCTATTTACTATGTAATCAGGCAGTGCATTCCACACTCTAGCTGTTCTCTGTACAAAAAAATATCTAAAATTTCTTTCAACTATCTCTATTTTTATTTGATACTTATGATTTCTTAATCCTTCTGGCTTATCCACTTATCCACTATCTCTATTCCTAATCCTCCCATTAGTTCTGGATCTTTCATAATCGTAAATAGTTGTAGTAAATCTCCCCTTTTTATTCTGTTCTCCAATGCAAACTTTTTTAATCTATCCAGTCTTTCCTCATATCCTCTACCTTTTTCTGTAGGTATCATCCTTGTGTATGTTCTTTGGATATTTTCTAATCTATTTTTTTCATCTTTCATATATGGACTCCATACTGGTGATCCATAATCTAGATAAGGCCTTATATATGCCTTGTACAATGGTACTAGACATTGTCTAGTTTTATTAATAAAACTTTTTCCTATATTTCTTATCATATAATTTGTTTTCCTAATGACTTCTGACCTTTGTGCCTTAAAAGTCATTTCATTATCGACTATTATTCCACAATCCTTTTCTTTGTTTGTCACTGCCATTTTATTTCCGTTCAGGTAATACACATGTTTTTGATTATTTTTCCCTATGTGCATAACTCTACACTTTTCCATACTTAAAGTCATTCCATTTTCTCATACCCATTTCTCTATTTGTTTTAAATCCTTCTCCATATGTTTAATTTCTTCCTTTGAACCCACTTGTCCTCATAATTTTACATAATCCACAAATTTCATCATTTGGTTCTGGATACCATAATGTATATCACTTATGTATAATGAAAATAATATAGGACCTAACACCGATCCTTGTGGAACTCCGCTGGTAACCTCTTCTAGACCTGACATTACGCCTCTTATCCTTACTGCCTATTTTCTATCTCTCAGCCAGTTCTGTACCCATCTAGTTATCCTACTATCCACTCCTATTTGTACCATTTTTTTAATAAGTTGATTATGTGGTAATCGAAAGCTTTCTGGAAAACAAGGAAGAAGATATCCACCAGCTTATTTTTCGATGCTGTTTTATTGATATATTCATAGAATATAAATTGATTTGATAGACATGATCTATTTTTTTAAACCCCATGTTGCTTCTCATCATTCACTTTTAACTCCTTTAAATCTTCCTCTAACTTGTCTCTCAATATGCCCTCTGTTACTTTACACAGAATTGCTGTTAGGCTTACTGGTCTATAATTTGTCATAGAGGTATTTGTTCCCTTTTTTTTATAGATCGGTATCACAGTGGCTGTTCTCCAATCATCTGGTATCTCTCTGGTATTTATTGACCTATTTACTATATTTGCTACTAGAGGTGCTATCTGTATAGAAATGTCTTTTAACAGCCTTGGGTGCAATAGATCTGGGCTTGCCGATTTAGACGGTTTTAACTCGCTTAGAATTTTATGGATTTCTTCTGTTGTTACTTCCATCCTTAGTTCTTTATTCATTTTATAATTAACTTCTATCTCTTCCCTTACTTTTTTTCATAAAGTGAACAGAAATATCGGTTTAGATGTTCTACCATTTTCTTTACTTCAGTAACTTCACTCCCTTCTATATGCAAAGATCCAATTTGTTCTGATATTTTCTTATTTTTATTTATATAAGAATACAATCCCTTTCCATTACCCTTCCTATATACTAAATTTATTTCTAATCTTTTCCTTTCTTCTTTTATTTTAGATTTTAACTTCTTCAGTATTTCTTTATATTCCCTAATAGCATCTTCTGTCCCCAATTGTTTCATAATACCATAAGCCTTATTTTTTCTTTACATAATGTTATTATTGCCTTTGTACACCACATGTTTATTTTTTCCCTTTTTAGTGTAACATTTTTTTTTGGTACGTATTTGTCTTCTAACTTTTGTATTTTTTTTTATATTTCCCAACTTTCTTCCACTGTTTTATTCTTAAATGTACTCTTCCAGTCTCATTTTTCCAATTTTATTTTTATCATCTGAAATTTAGCTATATTATAATTTCTTATTATTTTACTACCTTTTATAGTCAGTCTTTTATAATTCTTTAGAAAAAATAACTACTCCGTGATCATTGTTACTTAAATTTTCTATGATATTAATTTTAGTTATTTGTTCTTCACAATTTATTATCCAGTCCAATATACTACCTCCTCTTGTTAGTTTGTAAACTAATTGACTTAATCCTACCTCCTCCATCATTTCTAAATATCTTCTGTGTATGACATTTTTTGCAGTTTTATTGTTCCAATTTATATCTGGTAAATTAAAGTCTCCTACAATGATTACATCCTCCTACATTGCTATCCATCTGATCTCTTTATTTATATAATCATCATGTAATCTACTAGTGTTTGGTGGTCTATAAAATAGACCTAACAATATATTTTTTTGTGTTTGTACTTGTTGTATTGCTACCCATAATGATTCTATTTCATCTTGATGATCATATTTATTGTACTGAGTACTCATAATTTCCTGTTTCACATACATAGCAATACTCCCCCTTTCTTATTTTCTCTTTCTTTTGAATACATTTTATATCCTTCTATTTCATAATTCCACTTTAAATCTTTCTCCCACCATGTTTCTGTTATATTACTATATCTATTGACTCCATCTGGAGTCTTATTTCCTATTCTGCTTTTTTTTATTAAATTTAAACTTCTCGCATGTGAGGACCATATCTTCAAACCTTTATTTAATGAACTTTTTATCCTTCCACTTTCTACTTCTTTTTGTTGGTCACTATTGCTTTTTTAGATTTATCTGATTTTACAATCTTCGCTTTTCTTCCCCCCTTCCCTGTAATGTTAGTTTAAATGAGTATCCAAAACCTTTTTTAATTCTAGTCCTAATTTTCTACTTTCTTTTTTTGATAGATGTAACCCGTCCTTACAAAAATAACTTGGTTCATTTATGAATTGTTCCCAATGAGTCACGTAACCTATCCCTTCCTTCAGTGTCCACAGTCTCATCCAGTTATTTTCTTCTCTTATTTTACTCTGAACATCCTGATTTTCTCTTGGTATTGGTAGTATCTGCGAAAAATACACCTTACATCCCAATCTATTTGCTTCCTCTCTTATTTTCATGTAGTCCTGCTTGATACTATTTATATTTTGATGTTTGATGTTATTTACTCCCAGATGAAGAATTAATCATTTCTCCCATTTCATTTTTTACTATATTGGGTAACATGTCTTGCACGTCTCTAATTTTTGCTCCTGAAAAGTAGCTAGTTGTTATATTTTCTTTGTTCCCAAATGATGTATACCTGTCTGTGTATTTAACTATTGAGTCACCTAAAATATAAGCATTAGTTAATTTCTTTAGATCTGTCATCATTTCTTCATCCCCTTGTAATTCTGTCTCTATCATTTCTTCTACATAGGATTCTCTTTCCTCTCTCTGCCCTACATTTTCCTGTAGTAAATTTTGTTTGTATATTTGAGGAGTACTGTCTGTATTTTGCCAGTTATTATCTACATCCCTATTTATTCCTGTTTTCCTTTTTGTACTCTCATCATTATCTTTAATTCTGTCTTTTTCTACTCCTTCACTTGATCTTTCAACCATATTTTCCTGCACATCAATATTCCTTTTTTATGTCTATCTATTTGTGTCTTTTTATCTTTATCTCTTTGTTCTTTTTCATTGTAACATAAATCGGATTCTATAGGTGTTTCATCTATTTCCTCTTGTAATTGATCATCATCTAGATTAATCAATTGCTCATATTTATTGTTAGTCTCCAATGTAAATCTCATAGCTCTTCTTCCTTTCTTATATTTTTAATTTTCTATTTCCCACCCTTCACCATCAGTGTCTCTCACTCTTTTCATGTTACTTTTTTTTGGTGGTTTCTTATTTTCTACTCCATTTTCCTGCTCATAACACTGTTCTTGTAAGTGTTATATTATACTCTGCTGTTGTAGTGAGATTAATTTCATTTCTAAATCCAGAATAAGTTGCCTTAGTTCTTTAATTATTATACACTTCTGACATGTGTACACTAATACTTCATTTACTACTTCTGTCAATATTTTCTTACATAATAGACATCTTAAGCCCAATTCCCCCCCTTCCAATCTAACCATATTTGTATCCATGATTATTTTTTTGATATATCCTATAAATCCTTCCACTCCTTGTCTTATATGTACTTTTAAACACCTATCCCTAGCCTGCCTCGTTGTTTACTTTATTCCAGGTTTCTTTTCCTTTCTCTCTTTTCACTCCAGACACACCTGACACTTGCCAATAAAAAAGTTACTTTAGCTGGTGTCACTTGCTATATCTCACTCTTATACTTCTGCTTTAAGCCAAAAGTACAGATCACTCACAATTTGTCTACTATATCTTTTACACTAATTTCTTAGACAAACAAATCCCTTTGGGAGCTCTATCCAACAAGTCTTTTACTTGTACATACTGTATAATTCAATGCTCAAGCACTTATGAACTATAATTAAATTAGCACATCTTGGGCACTGCTACACCTCTCTTAAACCTCAATGACCCATGTGCTTATTCTGCAGATGTTCCAACTAAGTTGTCAAACTGCACTGAGTTTTCTTTGTTCTCCTTGCACCTGTATTGTTTGTCACTCTGGTACCTTCAGCTATATTCGAGTCACTCTCTCTGGCCCTTAAATTTAGCTTTTAACCACTAACCGAAAACTACAGGTCACTATTACTTACTGTTCTAATTAAGCTATATAATATTTTACCTTCCCGGTTATTTTTTTTCCCCAACAATCAGCAGCTATTTGCATTTAAAAATACTTAACATATAATACAGGTTCAATAAAAGTTACTTAAACAAAATATAGATACAGATTACGAACCGTACACCCCATTTCCCCATCTGACACCATCAGATGCCACTGGCCTCTGCTTGCATCACCTCCACTCCTCGCTCGGCTCCACTGGCTAGAGCCAAGCGATTTATACTTCCTGCTAGCGGACATCACCCATTTCCTAGGTGACACTCACCACTGATTACCTCCCTGAGTGTAGGGCAATGTATATAGACTGCCTTTAAAAAGGCAGTCTAGCCAACACAAGATGGGCTAAAATTGCCCTGTTCAAAGCACTGCAGTGCCTGCCCTTGCTACTATTCCCTCGAAATAAGAGGGTCAAGTTCCACACACTCAGGTACCTCTACCTTGTAGTTATACTCCTGCACACACCAGTGTGCATCTTTTCAGTCTAAAAACTGCTTGCTGCAGCTAAGGACAGGCTCACTAGAGCTGAGTGATTTATACTTCCTGCTAGCGGACGTCACCCATTTCCTAGGTGACACTCGCCACTGATTACCTCCCTGAGTGTAGGGCAATGTATATAGACTGCATTTAAAAAGACAGTCTAGCCAACACAAGATGGGCTGAAATTGCCCTTTTCAAAGCACTGAGGTGCCTGCCCTCACTACTACTCCCTCGAAATATGAGGGTCAAGTTCCACACACTCAGGTACCTCTACCTTGTAGTTATACTCCTGCACACACCAGCGTGCATCTTTTCAGTCTAAAAACTGCTTGCTGCAGCTAAGGACAGACTCACTAGAGCTGAGCAATTTATACTTCTTGCTAGCTGATGTCACCTGTTTCCTTGGTGACAGTCACCACAGATTACCTCACTGAGAGTAGGGCAATGTATAGAGACTGCCTTTAAAAAGGCAGTCTAACCAACACTAGATGGGCTGAAATTGCCCTGTTCAAAGCACCACAGTGCCTGCCCTCACTACTACTCCCTCGAAATACGATGGTCAAGTTCCACACACTCAGGTACCTCTACCTTGTAGTTATACTCCTGCACACACCAGCATGCATCTTTTCAGTCTAAAAACTGCTTGCTGCAACAACTGATTATTACAGTTGCCAAATTCATTATGCTTCACCATTGGAGAGATGATACAGTGCCGCATTACAAGGAGTGACATCAAGAAATTCTCTTGGCTTTCATGATCAAAAAGCATATAGCATCTATAAGGCATTGTCAATACAATCACCTTGCTATATGGGAACCTTTATAAACCTTAGTATCTATCTCTCCCACCGATCAGTGATAGACCTCACTTTGATCCATTTATCTCTTTATACCTGCTGTTAGCCATTTGGCTTTCTGAGTTATTTTGGCTCATTGTAAGAATTCATAGGCTTAAGAGAAAGGTTTTGGGGTAGGGGGATGGGGATGGGGAGGGAGGGAGGGATAGTAAGAGTGTAGACTTTTCTTCAAGTATTTTCTTTGTTTCCTTTGATAGTGTTGTCATTATCACTGCCTAGTATATTGTCACTATATGGATTATGGTTCTATTGTTGTCTTAAAAAACTTGATAAAGTTTACGTGATTAAAAAAAGATAGAGTGGAGGTAGTCCAATGGAGGGCAAGTAAATTGTGAAGGTTCTGCATCTGAAGCCCTATGAGGAGAGACTTAAGGACCTAAATATATACACCCTGAAAAAAAGAGGAGGAAGAAGGGGATATGATAGAAACTTCAAATCCCTCATAGGGGTGTATGAGGTACAGAAGGAAGTATTTTTCAGAAAAAAAGATGTTTAAGGACAAGAGGACATGACAAGAAGCTGGAGGGGGTAGATGCAGAAGAGATGTGAGGAAATACATCTTCACAGAAAGAGTGGTGAATTCATAGAACAGTCTTCCAGTGGAGGCTGTGGGGGCAACAGTAATGGTAGGGTTCAAGAATGCATGGGATAGGCATAGGTAAATCTTAGGTAAAGGGAAGGGAGGGTGTTCAGGGCCATAAATAGAAGTATAAAAAGCCACAAGGTGGAGGTTCTAGTGCCATTGTACATCTTGGTTTTGTAGTCAACTATGGTGCCCATATAGAAGGTCAGTGGTGGACAGGGTACAATGCAGAATGACTAAAATTGTACTGGAAACCATGAATAATTCAATATGAAGAAAGAATAGAAAAACTGAAATTATTTACTTCAATGGGAGGTAATCACTTTTGTCAGGCAGGAAATCTGTGACCTTGCACTTCATCCTGGTGGGCTTTACTGTACTTTAGAGGAATGCAAGAAAAGAGGTGACATATTACTCTTTTATAACATGATAAATGATGCCTATCTCATGAATGAGCTGAACATTGCTTTTAAAGATAGTAACTCAAACACAAGAGGGCAAGCATTGCAAGTCATGGCGAGAAGATTTAGAACAAATGAAAGAAAGTATTTTTATACAGAAAGAGTGGTGAACCTCTGAAACAGTCTGCCTGAAAACATAATTGTAAGTGAAACCAAAGGAATCTGTAAGAAAAGACTGGGCAAGTATATAATGGATGGTGAAAAACTAAAATACCACATTTGACCATTAGGAGCTATTTTTGGGATATTGCCTTATCAGCTTCTCAAGCATTAGTGACATTAGAGTGGGTGAAATGGCTACAGATCAAGTAGGTCCTGCGGTGACACTATAGGCAGGGAAAAATGGGCAGACTAGGTAGGCCAAGCTGTCCTTGTCTGCCAGCAAATTCTACATTTCTATGTTGTGGTAGCACCAGTATAGTTAGGGTAGAGTGGAGCGCTCTTTGGTAAGCCCCTAACTTTTCACCTTAATAATTAGTGGCATTCTACAGAATAGCCCAACATTTTGCATGCACAGTCAGGCTGGCACAGTCTCAAGATGTGAAAAGTTTTGTTATGGCACCTTGCACAGTTTCCAAGATCTGAACACCTCTTATTTGGGAAAAGTGATGCTATTTCCTGAACTCATACATGTTTTTTGTTCTCATGTACAGTCTAAATGGTACAACAGTGTTGCACAAAACTTTCAGGGTAGAATCAGCCTGTGCCATGTTAGTGCCATTCAACATTTAAAAAAAAAATATTAACTGCTTCCAGATTTATGATTTTCTGAGCATAATCAGTGGGGTTTTGGAAAACCCTCTGATAAGAACTGAAAATGTTTGATTTTTGAGAGCATTTTCAATTTGTATCCTTTTCTGTGCACCACAAAATCCAGCGTGCCCTGCTTATAGAGAGGAGTCATTCACCTGCTTCTCTGTATGAGATCAGTGAGACTTTCTTGATTCCTGCAGCTGTAGATGTAGTGCTGCTGCCAAATTGAGTGCCAGCAATGAGCTGGCAATTGCTGGATCTGCCTGTCTGTCTGTCTATCTATCTCTCTGTCTGTCTGTCTGTCTGTCTATCCATCTATCCATATGTATGTCTGCCTGCCTGTCTGTCTGCCTATCTGTCTGTCTGTCTGTCTGTCAGTCTATACATCTATCTTTCTATCCATCTATCTGTCTGTCTGTCTGCCTGCCTGCCAGCCTGTCTGTCTGTCTGCCTGCCTCTTTATCTATCTATCTATCTATCTATCTATCTATCTATCTATCTATCTATCTATCTATCTATCTATCTACTATGTGTGTTTGTGGTCTGATCGAATATCCATGTATTATGAATTAAACCTCTATCAGTGTAGATATCCTTTAGTGTGTGTGTGTGTGTGTGTTTCTTTTCATCCTATTTTAATTTTTTTTGTCTTTATGCATGAGTAAAATCTTTACCTTTATTTCATCATACTGATGGAGGGGGAGACAGATCGACAGCTTGGTTGGGGACATTTTTTTTTCAGGGGGGAGTTCACCACATTGTACCATAGTCATCACCCATTGTCTTTGAAATAAGTAATGATAAATAAATGAAACGCATTTTATGACAAACAATGGCATTGCATATCCTTTTCTTGCTATTTCACAACACTGTGCTTAGAGTGCGGGAAAATTTACATGCTGATTGGACAATGTGCAGGGGAAAAAAGCTCTGTAGTGAGTGTACTGTGTATGACATGAATGAAGCTCACTGTTTTTTCAGTCATTTAGGTAAATCTAAATGTTATATATGCTCTGATTAAAATGTTTATTTTTTTATTTGTTTTATTTTCTTGGGTATTCAGTTCACCTTTCATCAGACTTAGTAATGACATGCCACAAGGAACAACACAGGTGGTCTGCCTGATTGGGGTTATTTATGCAGAATGTTTTGTATGTATGTTGTGGAAGAATCAGATAAAAACAAGCATTTGCCAATGCCGAATGTTTGCTTGCTGGTATTGGCATTGGTAGTGCAGGAGTTAGAGAGATGCATAATAGGAATGGCAGTGAAGTACTGAACTACTGCCAACCCCCACCCCTACCCTGCAGAGACTGACAGGCATTGGGATGTGCCTTTGAGTCAGCCATAATGCTCACACCATTCCATCTCATCCCACCCTGCAGACAGTGACAGGTGTCACGGTGTGCCTTGGGGTCTTTGGCTCTTACGCTCACCCCATTCCATCAGGAAATAAGGTGAGATGGGTGTAGTATAGGAGAATGGGGTGAACGTTAGAGCCAAAGTCCCCAAGGCACACCTCAATGCTGGTCAGTGGCTGCAGGGTGGGGGTAGAATGGAGTGAGTATTATGGCCAAGAAACCCAAGTCACACCCTCGATGTCTGTCAGTCAATACAGGGCGAGGCATTAACAGTTGGAAACCCTAACGCCCCAGGTGTTTGCTGGTATTTTCATTCAAAATCTTCAACATAGGCTTTTTGGGACCTCCCCTCATGAACAGTGGCACTCAGATTTCATTAATCTGTTCCAAAGCTTAAATTTGCACAGTGACTGCACCATTGTGTGCCACTGGTGTGAAAACACTTTTTGGGCAGTATGTAAAAAATGACAGCTGTACTGTTCATAAGGAGGTGTGCAAAATGGGCAATGTTGAAAATTTTGAGTGGAAATATTACAATTTTGTAAAGTTACGAGTGTGCATGGAAACTGTGTAATGCATGCTTGTAACATAGTCATTTTATGGACTTTTGTCACCAAATGTACAACATAGGCATTTTAGGACCTCTGCTTTTGAACAGTCTAACTGTGATTTTCTTAATCTGTCCTGATCACTGATTTCCCTCAGCGACCACGCTATTCTGTGCTGGAAGTGCAAAAAAACACATTTTGGCCATGATGTGAAAAATGACAGCTGTACTGTTCATAAGCAGGTGTGAAAAAATGCAAATGTTGAAAATCTGGAGTAAAAATATTACACATTTGCAAAGTTATGAGGGGTGCATGGAAACTGCCCAATGCACTCCCATAACACAGTCATTTCATGGACTTTTGTCACCAAATTTTCAACATAGGCATTTTAGGACCTCTGCTCATGAACAGTGTCACTGTGATTTTCTTAATCTGTCCAGAACAATGATTTTCCACAGCAACCATGCTATTCTGTGCTGGAAGAACATTTTGGCCAGGATGTGAAAAATGACAGCTATACTGTTCATAAGGAGGTGTGAGAAAATGCCAGTGTTGAAAATCTGGAGTGAAAATATAAATCCATGAAGTATGAGTGTGTGTGGAAACTGTGCAAAGCACGCTCATAACAGTCATTTTTTTGGAATTTTTTCACCAAATTTGCAACATAGGCTTTGTGAAAGCCCACCTCATGAACAGTGACACTGTCATTTCATTAATCAGTCCCAAAAGGTGATTCCGCTCAGTGACTGCGAAATCACCTTTTGGGACTGAATAACCAGATGACAGTCACTGAGTTTATGAGATGGGTCTCAAGAACCCCATGTTGAAAATCTGGTGCAAAAATTCAGACAAATGGCTGAGATATCCACATAAGTTGAAAAAAAAACATTTATGCCATTATACTGCTTGCCGGTATTTCTTCAGTTTGCGGTCAGTTTTGAAGAGTGCAGACATGTTCCCAGTTCACCAAAGATCATTGCGCCAGGCTCCGGAGGTAATTATAGGGTCAGAAGGGGTGTGGGGAGGTGGGGTGTGCAGAGGATGGCTATGGGTTGGGAGCGGGGCACCGGACTCAATGAGGGACAGTTTTTCTTTTACAGGAAGCAAAAAAAATAAAAATGCAATGCAGGAAGGTTTTTGTGCTTTTGCAGGTACTTTAGCATGCTGGGGTGGTCTCCTAGCATGCCACCTGAGTGTTTCTTGGGAGGGTCAGTAGCCAACAGGAATTGGGCACCCCAGCTGGTAGAATGTTTGGGGGGGCAGGTGCATGAGCCAAGGGGATTGGGCACCCCCCTCGGCACACAACAGATGAGGAGAGTATTGTGCCGATGGGGATTGGGCTACCCCATCGGCAAATGAACTGGGGAGGGGGCATGCTGACAGGGGGACTGGGCACCCCCGTTGGCTGTAATGGGGACTGTGAAAGGCAGCGGCTGTCTGTCAGCTTCCATGGGGACTGTGAGAGGCCAATGGAGAAGCCGCTGCCATGTTTGTTTGAAAGGGGACACCAGACAATGCAGCTCTAATTTGCTGCTGCAGTCAGAAACCGCTCTGCAAGCAAACACAGCTGATTGTTTAATGACAGGGCACTCCCTGATTGCAGCGGTTAATTTCTTTGAGCATAGTGGCATGGTCATTAACTGCTGTCAATGACAGCATGCTCCTCTACTGGCACGGCAGACACCAGCCCCAAAATGGACTGCTGCAATTCGCCACAACACTTCCGCACCTCCACAACCTGCTACTCCAGCAAGCTGTCACAATATGTTTCTTGTGCACGCACACAAGCAAACATATAAATGGAACAAAAAGAACTATGAGCATTATGATTTATTAGTCAGCACCTGCTTGTTTTATAGTGTGACATCTAGACATGCAGTTGTGTTGAACAACTACTGTACAATACACATACAACATACGATGTGCATCTATACATTACATAATTAAACTAAACAGTAAGAAAATAGTTACCACTTGAATCCTTGACATTTAAAAGTGAACAAAAGACAAGAGTTTGTTTTGTTCATATACAATATGTACAAAGCTCATAAACTGTAAAGTCACTCAGCAAACTGCTTTAATATCACTTTTTTATTTATGTTTTTTTCCACTGACTTGCAGATATTCTCTATGTCCCTTTCATACATCCAATCAAATAAAAGGAATTGTCACACATAACTGAGACACCCTTCCAGGCCCCCTCCCATATACAGAGTGCTGACACCAAAATACCCATCTATCATCGTAACCCTCTCCCCTATCTTCTCCGCCCACCCCCATCCTTTCCTATTCTCCCCATTCTGTTCCTTAGTCTACCTTACAACTCCTGCCTCATCTGCTTTCCATTCTGCACAGCCTACCCCATTCTCCTATACACTCTCCATTCATTTAATTACCTCAACCCAATCTCTTGAGTGGCCATTAGGGGTGGGTGAAAGTTGCAAATTCCGCTTTCATGGAACTTCCACAAAATTTTGAAAATTTCGCCATTGGCGACAGCAGGATTTTCAGCGGATTTTCAATGAGTTCTGCTGACTTTTTTGTGAACTGCAGAAAAATGCATATAAACTGCAGAATTTATTCTTTCCACAGTTTAATGAACTGTCAGTGAACGAGCGCCTGCTTGTACTATCATGTGGTTATTCACTGACAATTCAGTGGGCCACTGGTAGTGGAGGAGAGAGGAATGCTGCGCTGGTGGCCTGCTCAGGAGCAGGGTGGGGAGGGGAGTTGGGTGGGGGCAGATGAACTGTCAGGGTGGTGTTTGTGGGGGTTTAATAGACACCAGAGAATTGAGATTATTTTTTTTTACAAGGGATCTGGGATGGGGAGGTCCACTAGACACCAAGGAATACTGGGACTACAGGGGGATGAGCTGGTGAACTGCTGGCTGTTTATTTGTGGACTAAGGAATCCAGGACAGGGAGAGGGTCTGCTAGACATCAGGAAAATAAAATGCTTTGGGAGCCATGATCAGTGGGTGGGGGGGCACTAGAAACCATGAGGTTGCAAGGAAGAGATTGGAGGGTTTTTACTGGGACCCCTGATCATTGGGGATGGATTAATTAGTTAAACTGCAGTTAAAAAAGCCTCAGAAATGACTACTGGAAGTGATCCTTTCAGCAGATTTTTTTTTCTGCAGTTTAATAAATTATCCTACAGTTTTTTATATTATTTCTGCAGTTTTAAGGTGGAATTTCCGTGAAAGTTCCAAAAACGATTTCTGAACTTTCGGGGAAGCGAAATTCGCACTTTCGCCAAAGTTCCACCAGTAGAAATTAATTTTCGCACATCCCTAGTGGCCATCGGGTATTCAAATCATTACTGCTCAGTCTCATGTATCCTGGAATTCTTTCCACACCGTGGTTTCAGTGGCAGCACTACATTTCCCACCCAATGTAAATTATATGGTCAGAGAGGGTGAAATAGGATGAGAGAAAGACAGTAGATTGTGATAGGAGGCAGATGCTTAGGTTTCAGCAGTGGCATTTACTTTCGGAGTGTGCCTGGTATTGGGTTGGGGGTCAGGAATCACAATGGGGCAGGAGATGGGGAGATGCTATCAACCCTGCATGGTCTGTCTTCACTTCAAACAAAAAACAAATGCACTCTGTACAAGGCAGATACTGTACTTAGAATGTTCACATTTTCAGATATAAAAACTACATTAGAATAAGAGCTCAGCTATAAAAAGGCCATTAGTTTAAAATAGCAAGAGAAATAAAAGGACGAGCATTTACAGTTCAGCTTTAATATGTTTACTGGGTGCTGGACTGGACAGAGACAAGCTGCCATTATTAGGGTACACCCCCCAAAAAATGGACAAGTAAAGCAGATGACAATGACATAGACACAATTCACTGATAATGCAATCGGCTGCAGTAAGTCTGTGTCAGTACCTCTTTATTTAACACAGCTGTGATCAATGTATGTCAAATTTTAGAGAAAGTTTACAGATTACCTTCTGGACAAGTGCACTCCCCCAACATACACAGACTTTGTGGTGAGATGCACCAAGAAGTTGTTTTCCTTATCCTGTCAAACATATTTAAAACAGTAAATTCAGAGACTGAGAAACCTAGAAAGAGAAAGATGAGCACTTAATATGTTTTGTTTTGTTTGTTTTTTGTTTGTTTTGCTCAGCTTCACACTACTACAAGCAGCATTTGCTCAATAACTTGATAACAATGTGCATCTTGTTCAAAATAGAGGTTAGTCATGAATGTGCATCCATATAGTACAATAATGTTTTTTAAAAAAATCAAAACTATCCTTAGTGAGTTTTCAGGCATACGAACGAAATGAATACATCAGGACTATGATGTTAGTGTGATGAGTGTACATTTTAATTTTTTTGCTTGTTTTTGTTTTGCTTACCTCAGACTACTTTACTGTTGTGAATTTCAACATACCAAGACTGACGCTTTGCATTTTAATGCACCTATTATGGAGCTGCAGTACGGTATGTGAACAGTTGATTTCATATGACATTGGAATACATATATAATGTCCAGGACATTATAGCCAGCTAGTTATGTGATTGTAAGTGCATACGGCCATTTAGTCCCCAGACAAATTGTCACAGATAATTAGGAGTGGACATATCGTCGCATGGACTACACGGAATTAGCGTATTGGTCGCGCAGTCATCATGTTGCTGGACTATTAGTCGCAGTGATCCTGGCTCTCATGGATAGGTCAGCAGAAACAGAAACTGGAGTCAGGCAGGTAATCGGAGGGGTGAAACAAATCAAGTGTAAGCCCTTTTGAGCTGCCACTCTCTCATATAGATTTAACTAACAGTGCACCCAGAGCAGTGTATATGCTCTTCTTTACTGTTGTAATCAGCTTCTGAACAGTTTATTACAATAGATCTAGGCTTGCATCATGCAACTGCATTGCGATCCTCACCACAGCTGGGGATCTGGCTAATAACCTGGATACAGACTTTCACAGTCCCCGATCCTGCTTGGGCTTATAATTCTGTAGTAAAAAATTATAAACAACACTAACTTATCCCTTAAAAAAAGACACAGTAGAGCTAGACTATTAGTCGCAGTGAAATCCTGGTTCTCGTGGCTAGCTCAACAGCAACAGAAACTGGAGTCAGGCAGGTAGCAGGTAAAAATTCCACAAAATTTACAGAAGTGCAGCAGGGAAGGAGCAGTCACAAAGTAGCCCCAGAACAGGCTAGCCAGGTGCTCCAATCTGAGTGGCTGTGCCGCACGGCAGACCAATTGCAGTCCGCTATCAAGTCTGTGAGTTTTTTTTTTAAATGTCGCTGGTAACTCGCTGCGGTGTCTACATTTTGACTGGGACCAATCTGGCTTTCAGTGAATGTAATATCGCCAAATTGACTGCAACAAACTGGCAAAATAAACCATGACTAACTGTCCATGAACCGATTGTAAGTGGTATCACTGTCACCATCAAATGAATATTAATTTACTGAGAAGTGTCCAAGAAGAAATTAATGAACAACTCCCTCCCCCCAGGCAATATTGCAGAAGGATGCCAGTTGCACCATTTGTCTACTGTGACCCCCCCCAAAAAAAGCAACCTAAACACACTGGCCGGAATATTCAAACTGCGCCAGGCTGTGGTGCAAGCCTGGGCACAGCTCAACTTTGATGCACAGGGGTGTGGCCTGGGTAATATTCAACGGAGCTGCGCTATGGCACAGCAGCTTTGAATATCACACCCTGGCCACCCCCACTGTGCATAGTGCAGTGGCCAGAGTGCAGCATGGAGATATGCTGGCGCAAGTGCCATTGTGCCATGCACAGCACCTGCGATATTCAAAAGGGGACATGCAAATGGGGCCATAATATATGCAAGGCGCACAGGGGGCCATTTGTATCTCATTACGGCCCCAATTTCATGCCATTAGCATGCAGGTGCACCAATCCCAAATGACTTGCGCCTGGCACCCTGCCAGGCAGCAGCTGTTGGGGACCGACGCCCCCTGCAGCCCGATCATGGGCATTCCTTTAATATAAAAAAAAATCCAATATCCCTGGTGGTCCAGTGGACCTCTATGTGCCCCGATCACGGATATCACTATAGTCCCCCCCCTTCAATATTCCTGGTGGTCCAGTGGACCTCTATGTGCCCCGATCATGGGCATCACTATAGTCCCCCCCAATATCCCTGGTGGTCCAGTGGACCTCTATGTGCCCCAATCACGGGTATCACTATAGTCCCCCCCCTCCAATATCCCTGGTAGTCCAGTGGACCTCTATGTGTCCTGATTGCGGGCATCACTATAGTCTCCCCCTCCAATATCCCTGGTGGTCCAGTGGACCTCTATGTGCCCCAATCGCGGGCATCACTATAGTCCCCCCCTCCAATATCCCTGGTGGTCCAGTGGACCACACTGAGCCCGATTGTGGGCATCATTAATAGGAACCACCCCAAGTCCAATATCCCTGGCGGTCTAGTTTACCCCACCCCACCCGCCCACAGAGCCTCACACCACGGTCCCCCTCCGTCAGCCGGTGGGCAGCAGCACCACCTGCCTGCTGCCTGCCGACTGACAGCTCGATAGGAGCTGCATGCCCATTGGTTCACAGCATGAGCCAATGGGCATGCGCCTCCCTCTCAGTCCAGATATGTGAATGAATTCATTCACATATCTGGACTAATATATGCTATAAACTGCATGCCCATTGGCTCGTGCTGTGAACAATGGGCAGCCCACCAGCTATCAGTTAGCGGGCAGTGGGGTGGCAGGCGGGTGAAGTGCTGCCACCCGCCGGCTGAAGGGGCGGGCGGTGGGGCTCAGTGAGTGGGTGGGGTGGGATACACTGAGACCACCAGGGATATTGGACTTGGGGGTTCCTACTAATGATGCTCACAATCGGGCTCGGTGCAGTCCACTGGACCACCCGGGATATTGGACTTGGGGGGGCTATAGTGATGCCCATGATGGGGCATGGGGGGGGCACAGCCAGGTGCGGCAGGAACTCAGGTGGCCACCCAGAGGTGGCAGCTGCTGTGCTGCACCCTGCAATGCAGCAGCTCACCTGTGGGTGGCCATCACTTGTTCCTTTTTTTGGAGCGTAACTTTGTGCAGCACAGGTAGGGGTTGCGCATGCATGACTCTGCACATCCCGGGCTGAATATCAGGCTGTGCAGGTTATGCATGGGCACCCCCCCCACCTGTGCCTGTATACATTACTGATGCGCTCTGACACTTCAGGATTTGTGTGGCGCACTTTTCCCTTTTGAATATCACGCCGGGGCGCATCAGTGGGTTGTGCATGGTGCAACACTGTTGCGCCATGCGCAACCCTTTTGAATATCTGGGCCACTGTGTACATTCACAGGAAAATTGAAAAAAAAAAACCAAAAAAAAAAAACCCAGAAATTCAGCAAGGTGAAGAATCCAGCTCTTCTATTCTCATCCTCAGCAAACTAATGGGATAGAATAGTGTACCTGGCAGCACTGTGCATCAAAGTAATATGCTGTATGGCTGTACAACTCTAGTCATAGTCTTAAATATGCACACCCAGCACTTGTATCACTTTTGGACCCCTCATCACTACTGTTATATTTGTTATGTGTGTAACAACCATGGAAAAGTTGCATGATCAGCTCTCAGTTATATCCATAACCATCTCCTATTCAGACTCCAACATTGTAAATAATTTGTTTCTTACATGGTGTCAACATTCTGCCATATGCTTGCTATCTGTCTGTCTCTGTCTGTCTGTCTATATATCTTTCTTATTAATTAGTCTATATTTTATTCCACATCATGCAGAGAAGGAATTATGCTTTTTTTTTTTTTCTAAATCAGAAGTCCCAGTTTACTACAAACACAATGAAGCATCCACCATTTAAGAATATAGGGCAGTGGCTTTGTCATTCTGTGTACTTCTCTCCTCACGCCAACATAATTGGAGTTTGTCAGTTTCACGATGTGCAAAGCATTTGACTAAGGGTGTTGGTCATGCTACTACTCCTGTCAGGGAACATTCATCCAAACCCTGGCCCGGTTCCCTGGAGCTCCCCGACTAGCACCACAGGCCTATGCATGGTCTCCAGGAATATCTGTAGCCTCCTAAATAAGTTTGACTCACTACAATGCCTGGTCACATCAATTAACCCTGATGTCATCGCTCTGGTTGAGACTTGGCTGTCGAAATCCTCCCCTGACTCCCTGGTCTCCCTTCCTGGTTTCACCCTCTTCCGGTCCGACCGTATTGGGAGACGGGGCAGCGGCTGCGCTATTTATGTCAAGGAATCTCTCCCTGCAGCCCCTGCCTACTCCAATCCTTGACCTCAGGGCCCAGGCCTTATGCTGAAACTAACCCTGACCCTTAAAGGGACCCCTTTATCTGACTACTGCATATGTGCCCCCAGGACCAAACGCAGTCCATTGCCTCTCTTACAGAATACCTTTCCTCACTACCTCCCTCCGCTGATCAAATTCTGGTGGGTGACTTAAATGTCAACTGGCTCAGCCCCTCCTCCTCCTCTACCCGTGACTCCTTTTCTGCAATAGACCTAACACAACTAGTTACCCAACCTACCAGGACTAACCTCAAGAGAGGCTCCAGTACCCTGCTTGATGTGGTACTCACCAACCGCCCTAATCGGATCCCCAATGTACAAGTCCTGCCAGACTATCTCAGCGATCACTCCCCCATTCTATTCCACTGGTCATCCTCAGTCCCCAAACCCATAGCACAGTCCACATGCCAGCAGCGTCTAATACCTGGTGGTCTGACAAAACTTAAGGAACTTCTGTCCCAAATTGACTGGTCTCCTATACAGGCAACTCCTGACATTGACACAGCTCTCTCCTTCTTTACCCAAACTTTTAATAATGCCTGTGATATCTTTGCCCTAAAGTTGACCCGCCGTTCTAAAAGGCAGAATGCCCCCTGTGTAACCCCAGCTTTGATCCACCAACTCAAACATAGGGACAACCTATGGCACCGTGACGTTGAGACTGGCCGGCCCAGTGACAGGCAGTTATATGCTGCCACTCAAAACAAGTGCATTCGGGCCATCAGAAAGGCCAAGTCTGAGCACTACTGGTCCTCACTCACAGCCTCATGGGGGAACCCCAGAACCTTCTGGGATAACATTAAACAGTTAAATGGGAGTGCACACTCCCCCACCCAGATCAACATTAATGGCATGATCTCTTCAGACCCAGCCCTCATAGCCAACCACCTCAACACCTCATTCACTGACCTTAGCACTATCCTCCCTACAAATTTTTTTGACCCTCCTCCCCCAGCGCCTGCCGTAAATCTTTCTCGCCCTTATTTTCTCCTCCGCCGTGTTTCTGCCCAAGAACTTAGGCCGCACCTTGTCACTGCCCTCAAGAATAATAGTACGGACAGTGACACCCTGGAACCGTGTATCTTACGGCTGGTCTTAGACACAGTCCTTACCCCGATCATGTGCCTCATCAACCACTCTCTTTGCCTGGGGAAGGTTCCAACTGCCTGGAAAGTCACCACTGTCGCCCCATCTTTAAAGGTGGTGATAGCACTGTGGCTGAAAACTATCGGCCAATCTCCATTCTCTCTCCTCTCTCCAAGGCCTTGGAAAAAGTGGTAGCCTCTCAAATCTCTGACTACCTCTCCACCTACAATGTCCTATGTCCTGAGCAACATGGCTTCTGAGCGGGTCACAGTACCAACACAGCCTTCCTAGAGTTCTCCAACTTTCTTCACTCCTCCTTAGACATTGGTTCTCTGGCTGGTGCGGTCTTCATTGACCTCTCTAAAGCTTTCGACACTGTCTCCCACCAAATCCTTCTTGATGCCCTTAGTCTCTCTGGTTTTGCTGCTGGGCCTATCTCCTGGTGCACCAGTTATCTACCTGACCGCTCACAGTGTGTAAAAATTAATGGGACCTACTCAGACATCTGTCCCATCTTTTCTGGGGTTCCCCAGGGCTCCATTCTGGGCCCCTTACTATTCTCCCTTTACCTTAACACCTTTTCACACTCTTGCTCGGGGAACATTCTATTGTACGCTGATGATGCAGTCATCTTTGCCTCAAGTCATAACCCTATTGCCCTCCAGGACTCGCTGCAGAAGTCCTTCACTGAAGCCGAGGGCTGGTTCAAGGAACATAGATTGGTGATAAATCTTAAAAAAAACCAAAAACATTTTCTTCACTCATCCTCAAAACAAGTCCTGCAACTTCAAACTCCTTATTCACTCTGGGTCCTCTTTCCCACTTGAACAAGTTTGCTCCTATAAATACCTAGGGATCCATTTTGACCCATCCCTCTCCTTCCATGGGCACATCGCTGCACTAGCCACTGCCACTAATATCCGATTGGGCATCTTACATTGGTATAAACACTGCCTCCCCCCGGAGGCTCTTCGACTCACAGTCACCTCCTCTATCCTGTCCCTAGTGGACTATGGACTGCCAGTGTATGGTGCTGCTGATCAGACCGCACTCCATGAAATTTGCACTACTCTGAATAAGGCCTGCAGGTTAATTACTGGGGCACCTAGGCTAACACACACCTGTCTACTGTACGCTAAAGCGCTGGTACTTGATCTTGATGAGCGCCTCAAATATCTGACCTGTACCCTTACAAAAAAGACCCTCCTTGGGCTATCCCCACCAGGATTGACCACCACCATCCGCCGCTCTGTCCCACTAGTTCATACTCGGACCTCTGGGAAAACCTCTCTTGTTATCCCTAGAGCTAGGACCTCTCACGGCCAAGAACCTTCAGCTTTAGGGCCCCTCCTGGTTCAACACACTGCCCTCCATCTCTGGAAGTTCCAACTATATCATGCTTCAAAACATCCTTACGGAACCACCTTGTTAACACCCGAAGCTGTAATTGCCACTAGTCAAAGCCATACTCAATACTAATGACAAAGCGTACTACTAAACTGCTAAGGACAACATAACTCTGGTATTGTTTGCATCAATCCTACCTGTACCAGCTTGTTTGTATCTATGTCTTAAGTTACTGTTATACTGTGTTATACTGTTACACTGTGTATTTTCGTTTGTCTTACTGTGACAAGGTATCCTTGTAAATGAGCCTATGGCTCAAAGGTTTTCCAAACTGCTGTCTGAATAAATAAATAAAATAAATAAGTATTGTGTTAGGAAAGATTGTATTTATGTAAATAGCTCATGATTTTATTCACCCCATACTGACATACAGTATATATGGAAAATAAGGATAGCTAAGTGGTTTTACATTACATGGTTTGAATTATTAGATAGCTGCAGGAAGCAGACACCCTACGGAATAAAAGGTTTTTTCTTTGTCAGTTGGTGCACTTCTGTTTTTCTCAAGCTCCCCCCCCAAAAAAAAAATATCATTCTGTTTTGCCTATTTGACAGCTACACATAAAATCTTGGTGAACCATGTGTAATCAGAGCTTGTATATATACGACTAATGCTGTTATTACATGTTGACTGACAGGGAAGTATGACCATGTATTTTCTTTTTGTCACACTGCCTGGACTGAATTATTTCTTACTGTAGCTTAGGGAAACAGACACTTGTTCAGGTCTGCTGTTATGTTACTTTGATGGTCGGTGCACTTCTCTTCTCCTTAGTCCCCACCCCCACTCTCCCTCTACACTCATCCTTGGAGTTCATCTCTTTTACTGATGTCTATTAGGTCTTGATGAACCATGTGTTATTAGAGTGTGTATATAAGGCTCATTCTCTTATTACCTGCAGAATGGGAAAGAAATAAAACAATTTTATTAATTACGTGGGCTGAATTACATCAGTTGAGTGAAGCAGCCACTTGTTCAGGAATACAGGGCTGTTGCTTTGACAGTCAATGCACTCATCTCTTTTTCAATCCCAGCCTCTCCACCTCACCCACCTCCCTGGAGTTCACCTCTTTGACTACTGTGCATATTATCTTGCTGAACTTTGGTTATTATAGACTGTATGTATGCCTCATGCTGTTACTCCTTGATGACTGACAATGAAGGATGCCTGACAGTTTTTATGGCAAGTAAAATGTATTAATCTTGATTAAGCATCAACCCTTTACACCATACATTGCAGTGTTCACTTGTCAGTATGAGCACTTCTCTACTGCCCCCCACACACTCAAATGGTTAAAGCTTGTATTTTTTGCCACAGTGCTTTGCATATGGCTGAACCGATGTGTTTGCAAGTCTTGCTTATATGGCTCAGGATTTTATTTCCTACAGACTGAGAATGTACAATAGACTTTCCTATTAATTTTAACATCATATGAGCATAAAATATTACTTCTTATATGTAGAAAGGAATAGACATTCAAACAATGCAGATCAGTGGCTTTGAAAGTTGATGAACTCTCCCTTCCCCAAATCACCAGGATAACTGTTTAATTATTTGCATATGTATTTCATCTGTTTCTTAAATAAAGAGTAGTGAACATCTAAGATGAGTGTTTACATATTGTGTGGGGCAAAAACTGCATGTCATGATTACTTTTAAATGTACACTCATTTTATTACTATACTTATGCTGTGAAAGGGGATAGGTATGGGGTTACATGCCCTGAGGTAGGATTTTGACCATGGGTCCTCTTTACGCTGTGCTAGCCATCATGTCTCAGTACTGCTAAACTGTAAAATGTGTGAACTGAATTAATGTTCAAGATAGAAAAAAATGTTTACTGGTCTACATTCATTCATTGTAGAATACAAACTTCCCTCAGTGACACAACAGCATACAAGTAAAAGCTCACATGTTGTCAACTAAAACTGTATAAAACGATCTTTTTTTTATATATTCTCTTACTGTGAGTTATGAGTTGCAGCTCTCCTCTGATCATTTTACTAAAGGGCTGTTTAGTACCCACATGTGAAATGGTTATCATCTGATAAAGTTTCAGTATACCTTTTCTTTTAGAAGCTGCTTGAGTCTGAAGCAAACTAGTGCCCATTGCTGTCCCTGAAGATCATTGTCCCAGATGCTATGCTTGTGTCAGAAACTAATATATATTTTTTTAAATCTGATGAACATTGTGGAGTCAATTTTCAAATGCCCAGGACTGACACAAAGTGCTTGCAACAAAAACAAATGACGCAAACGGGACAGTGTGATGAACCTTGCATCAGTCCTGATTTTTGAAGCTGGCCTGCACCACAAGGGGGTTCACTTGCAGAAGTCCAGCATGCACAGGACCTGTATTTGTTTCACATTTGTGCCACGTTGGAGAGGGACTTGCATTATGACAGACCTGCTGCATCACCCACAGGGGGATTTTCAAAGCCTCCCAATGGACGTAGAGCTTGCCATGGTTAGACCAGCCAGAGCTGGTTTAACAGCCAATGTCCAGCCACTGACCCTAGTTCCTGGACCACTGGTGAGCTTGACTGGCACAGGATGGCTACCATTGGCACACTAGGCACACAAGTGCATAGTCACAGTGCAAGCCCTGTGGGATGCACTGTCACATAAATGTTGCACAGATGCAGTCCACAGGACAACACAGCACATATTCCCAGCCAGTCTGGTCCCATGCCCAGCTGTCCCCATAAGTGATAGCTTCCATAAACCTATCCCAGCAGTGGACTTCTATTCTGTGGGTGACTGGACTGGATTCAGTGGAGTATCGCCGGCTGATCCTTAAGCTGTTACACTGTCATGTGTAGAACCTGGTAGCAACTGTACAGTGCAAGGGGGTACTCCACAGCACTGCCCCATACTATCCACCATAAGAGTGTGGCCACCAACCTCCATACCCATCCAGTTGCCACCACCCTCTGCCCTGGCAATCTTCTGTCTCCCACTTCACTTTATCTTCCTGCCCCGAACTAGTGTGCTGCATGCAGTGCTTCCATCAGGATGCCTTCCATGGTACCCTCACAACAGGGACAGTGCCATGGTGCCATGCAGGAGTGTAGAGATGGAGTCCAATCTGCACCACATTTTCTGGAGGATGCAAGCACCTGGCCACCCTAGTCCCCATGGAAGAATTGGGCATGCAGCTGGCTGGCACTTATTGCCATGGTGCGACATCCTCCCGCAGCTTGTGCCACTCCTCTTGCATGTGCCTTTTGTTCGGCTCATGGGAGCAGTTGTAGCAAACTGGGGGAGTTTGGCACCAGGACCCCACCACCTGTATGAAAATTAAGTGCAGGGTTCTGGTGCACTTGGCTCCAATGCAAACTGCTATTTGTTGCAGCTTGCATCAGTATAAGGGATGGTTAGAAAAATCAAGCCCTGTGTCTCTATAATTAGACTGGACTCACAACATGAAACAGAAGCCGTGCTAGTCCCCCACATTTATCATAATTTGTCAATCTCTATCACTTATTGAGAGACAGAAAGTGAGAGTGAGATAGATTAATGGAGAGATAGATTGAGTGTGAAAGAGACAGAGAGAGATGTACATATTTACCGTCACTCTCACAGGTAGAGGGCGAGACACAGATGTGGGTGGAGAAGGTTGGGAATTATGTTTCCATCTGTGAAAAAGAGAGACAGTGGGGTGGAGGGATCAAGCTGTGAGGTAGCTATCTGTCATTACTTTCAAATAATTGTTCATATATTTTTTATGAATCAATAGTTAGATGTGTGTCTGTGTGTATACATGAACCTAAGTACAATAATGACTGTTGCGATGATGCTGGACAGGCACCGGCTGGCAGTTGTAAGCCACAATTCTGTGTAGTACAGTAGTTCATGAAATATACAGTCACTGACTATGGGCATCTGAAAAGCACAGTGACTTAAGAATGTGCTAAATAAAAGGATAAGATACAAGAACTAGTATTAGTTTTAAGGATTTAGTGAGCCATTTATTTAATCAAGTTACACCCCCCCCCGGATTTTTTAAAGCAAGAAGAGTGCTTCAGAAAATCAAATCTATCAATTGCTCTGTAATTAATAGTATAACGGGTTCTTGCTGTTAGTCAATTTTGTTTCACTCTTTGAGTTGCACTAACAAAAATCTCACAGTGTTTTAATTTCCATTCTGTATGCTTCCGCACTATTATGTTCAATTTACTTTTCTTTTTATGCTAAAAAGTTTGCATGGTTATAATTTTGCAAATCATCATTATCTTCTCTTTTGGAACCATTGTTTATTTTACAAAGTTTTATAAATACTCTCAGATTTATTTGTAATAATGTTTCTTCTTAGTTACAGGGCAGCTTACAATTAATAAAGGAATGTGAATGTGTTTTTACTTTCTTTCTAGTAGCTTTTTAAATTGGATGCCTGTGTTGTGCCTATAATCTTTTTTTGTTTGTATGTTACTGCCTGCACAAGGGAACATATGCAAAGCCACTAATACCAGATTCTCTACACACAGTCAGGCTATGAATGTGTTGGTGCCCTGCAAATGCTTAATCCACTCACCCAGGCATATAAGTAGCATTTGTAATGTTGTAGCACCAACATCCACCTGTATATCACGTCTAACCTCTGGAGGGGAGGCAGGTTAACCAGTGTCTGTTAATTTCTGAAAAAACACAATAAACATGCTCAACATGGTCACCCATTAAGAGGATGTTGGCTGCTGTCTTGGTCACAACACACTATATGATTTTGAGCCCAGTTGTTATCAGCACTGTGTGTGTGGAGAGGGGAGGGGGGCAGAAGACATTGCAACATGGGGTGGTTTGGAGCGCGAGAGCCTGCTAGAGCTTACAAGTTCAAGTTGGGGTTCTACATCTGACTCCTCCTAATATTTATTTATTTAAAGGTTTTACCAGGAAGGCATGCTGAGCAGACAACTGCTTAATTTCAGATGTGACTTGGGGGAGGGGAGAAATGGAGTTCATTCATGATGGATAAATAGACCATATATTACAATCACATTATAAAACATACAGGATTAAGAGCAGTGCAATGCAAATTGGGTAACTGTACATTCTTACACCGACGTTGTGAAACAAACATGGATTAAATGCAGAGCACAAATCATTGAATGAGGCAAGTGGCAATGGGAAGTAGCACAAATACATAATAAAATCAGTGATTCACATAGAGGCATTTAAGGACTTTACGGCTGTCAGCACCTAGAGCTGACATGGATACAGGTGCAAGAGAAATGGGCTTTGAGAAGAGAACTGATGTTTAGCCTAGGGGGGATCTGCTGGATAGACAGGGGAAGTGAGTTCCAAAGTTTGGGCATGCGGTAAGTGAAAGCTGACTGGCCTGTTGTGGTGACCATGAGTGAGATGGACAGGAGAGATGAGTCATTGTTTCTTAGTGCATAACCTGGGGAGGTAGAGGCTGATAGTACTGAGGCTAGATATGGAGGGAGGGAATGTGCCCAATATTTTGCTGTGACACCAGCACAGTATGTGAGGCACCTGTCTTGGAGTGATGGAAGTTTGAGGGTCCTGTAAAGGTTACAGTGGTGTGTGGTAGGTCGACAGTCAAGGGCAAAGTGGCAAAAGGAGTGGAAGAGGGGGTCCAGTCTGGCTAAGGTGGACTTTTGGGTGGCACTGTAGACTGTGTCACCATAGTCAAAAATCAGGAGAATCATCTTCTACGCAATCTCTTGGCAAGCCAACAAAGGGATGCAACCATGATTTCAGTAAGGAGCTCCCAACTTGGGGTGGATCTTTTTGTGGATGGCATCTATATGCTATAATATAGCCAACTTCTGTTGGTATGAGTCAAATGAATGCAATGTGTAACCAGCACCTCCCGCCCAAAGAAAACCGCATGCCAGTTTCAATAATTTCACTAATGGTCTCAGATCCTGCAGATGGAAATACTACCCTGATTACAATATCCCAGTGATAGGTGCCAAACCCTGCCACTGGTGCTGCCCACCAATCCACTAGTATGATATTTGAATATGTTGCTGGTTAGCCAAGCTTTATCCATAATATTACTAGTGAGTGAGACAGAAATGGACAAAACTGAGCATTTGGTTTTGCGATAGCGCAGGTGTCCAAAACTTCTATATCCAGTGGAATAGTGCATTCATGCTATTGCACTGAATATAGTGGCAGTAAGACCTGGTGCTATGCCATCTAGCACTGGGAAGACATGGCCACCACAATAGGGCTGCACAATGGCTTGCACTGGGGCAAAAATATCTGTGTTCATAGGGACGCAGGCTAATGAGGCCATTGGACATGCAAGGTGCTAACATGCTATTTCCATGCCCATTATGGGCCCATTTGTATTGGGAGCAAGTCTATCCTGCATGGCATCACCCCTCAATTGCCCTTGTCAGTGGAGCTATCCCTGGTGCTAGTGGCACCTCCAAATGCCATCGCACACAAAAACAAAACACATAACCCTGGTAGTCTAGTGGTCTCTCCCCCTTTTTACAGGATCTAAATAAAGAAATATTTTGGGACACTGGGGGCTGGGCTCCCCAGTGTCCCACACTGCTGGGGTGGACTCTACATGCTGACATGGAGACTGGGCCCCCCTTAAGTTGGATAAGTAATAAAACAAGGAGCTGTGGGGGGGGGGCATTGACAGAGGAGTGGGCATCCCAGTGTTGGATTATATCAATAAAATAATGAAGGGACTATGGGATGGTGATCAGAGTGTGGAGGTGCCACTAGACACTGGAAATGTATGGGGATAGTGATCAGGGAGAGAGGAGTGCCACTAGACACCAGAGAAAACTGGGGGTCAGAAGGCATACTGCAGCCAGCAGCAGGAGTTCAGCTACAGCTGCAGAAGTAAATAAAATTTCCTGTGCTCATACAGAGAAGGCAGCAGAAGGCTCTTCTTGCTAAGCTGAGCACTTGGGATTTCAGGTGCCCAGAAAATGTATTTCTGGCCATAATTGTCAAAAATAAACACCAGAATCTAGCTAAATTAGACCTTTTTAGGTCAGTTTTGGTGTTTGATTTGTAAAATGACAACATTTTTATGTATTTCCATACTTTTTAGTTCATGGAAAAACAAAACAAGATGGCGGCTGGTGAAAAAGGATTTTTTCTCTCATGAAAAAGGATTTATTCTCAAGCAAAAGGAAAGGCTCTCCTGAGAGTGAATCCTTTTACACGAGATCAATCCTTGGTCAAATTTTATCCTTCTGATTTGGACAGGAGAATTCCCATTGAAAACAATGGGAACATAAAAATGTATTAAACTTTGCAACAGATTAATATTTTTTCACCAAACAAAGCAAAACAGTTCTGTTATCCAAACTGTATCTAACATAGAAAAATCACACTAAACTTCCACACCATCTGGGCTTAATGCAATGAGGGGGAAAAAATGCCAAAAATAGCAACTTTTAAGGTTTTACCACTATTCAGATCTCAGAATCTGTACCTCTGTCTAGAAGGAAACTTTCCATACCAAGAGGCCTAGCCCACAAGACAATGCATACCAAATTTTGTGCAAATCCATTGATCAGTTGCAAAGTTATTAAAGTACAAAATTTGAGGTTTGACATTAAATAGGCTACTCAACCTTAAGTTTGAAGTTTATTGTTCTAGGAATTAATACCTTTGAGCCAAGGCTCTTTTACAAAGGTTCCACATCATTAAGTACAAAAACATAGCAGACAGTGTTACAAACAATCAGTAAGCCATTTAACAAGGCCACAACTTAAACAGTAACATTTATGTACAGAAAAGGAAAAGGAACTCAGAGGGAGTGTCAAGGGCAAGGAATAAGGACTGGAGAGCTTGGGAGGGAAGAGAGGGAGAAATAATAAGTTTAGGAACAGACAGAAACAGGTTAGTGGTACTCAGGTTGTCTTTGTCAAAGAGGAGACCATGGTGGTTGAGTGAAACAAATGTAAGTGCACTCAGTGGGATGAGACTTTAGTCAAAGCAGTCACAGGAGCTGGAGGCTGTGAGGTGAGTGTAAAGTATGGATTTGAAAGCTCCCAATGTCGTGGAGGATAGGGAGGGCAGGTTAAGGGAATTGAACCAGGTAGGGACACGATATGTAAAAGATCTTTGTCCCTGAGCAGTCCGGCATCTAGGGACAAGGAAAGGTTGGTGGTCAGATCTTCTGGTGGTACGAGTGCCATTGTTCAGGCAGAGCAGGTCCTGAATACATGGAGGAGTGAGTCCCAAGATTGATTTTTTTGCCATCACGCAGGTGAGATACATGAGGCGATTGGAAAGATGCAACCAACCGGTTTCCATGTAGAGGTCACAAGTGTGGGTCCGTCTCTGTGCTCCAGTGAGGAGTCGACAGGTTTTGTTTAGTGCTGTTGAGATGCACTTTAGTGCAGTGGTAGTAGCTGAGCCATAGACAATTAGACCATAGTCTATGATTGAGATGATTGAGCTTTGAGCAGCAATCCTCAGGGCAGCTTGGTTGAAAAATTGATAGTTCCGGTACAAAATTCCAATGCGTCGGTGCACTGTTTTTGCAGTGTTATCAATATGGGCCACAAAAGTAAGACATTCATCAAAAGCGATACCAAGGTATTTGAAGGTGTTCACTTGTTCTAGTGTATTTCCAAGAGAAGTTTTTATGACGAGTGGAGTATGCCTATTTCTGTTTTGATGACTGGTGAAAAGCATGACTTTTGTTTTTTTTTTATTTAGGACCAGTTTGTGCCCAAGGAACCACTTTTCAACACATGAGAAAGCAAGCTGCAAGCTCTGTCATAGTGGATTTGGATCCTTATGGGAGGAGAGAATTACAGCGTCATCAGCATAGAGTATTAAATTTTCAGGGCAGGATTTGGGAAGCAAGTTTAGAAATAGGCTGAAGAGGAGAGGACCTAAAATTGAGCCCTGGGGGACACTAGAAAGGACCGGTTTGGAGTCAGAGAGAACCTCAGAGATTTTTACTGTTTGAGAATGTTGTGCCAGGTAACTTTTTACCCAGGATCCAGGTCCCTCAGCTAGCCCAATGTTGAGCAGAAGAGAGATTAGAAGGCTATGGTGGACAGTGTCACAGGCCTTTGTGAGGTCTATGAAAACAGCTCTGGTTAAATAACCCTTATCCAAGGCTTTGTGAGTTTCACTAGAGAAATCAAGTAGGGCCGTCGACGTACTGTGTCCTTACCTAAATCCGTGTTGCTGAATGCAGAGTAGATCATACTTTTGCAGGTAGTCTGATAGTTGATCTGCCACAATCCATTCAAGAGCTTTGGAGAGGGGTGGAAGTATAGATATGGGCCGATAGTTCCCTGGTGTGGATTTGTCGCCCCCCCTTTATGCACTGGTGTGACTATAGCGGCCTTCCATGTGTTGAGGAATTGACTTTGGCACAGGGAGAGGTTGAGAATTTTGGTGAGGGGGTGAATCACTTCTTCCAAGGTGAGGGACAGAAGTTTTAGATCAATGGTGTCACTGCTATTTCTAGATTTAGAGCACGCCTTTTTTATGTATCTGTAGGCTTCATATGTCTTAACTATTTTAAAGTGAAATAGCGGTTTGTCTGGCGAGGTGGTTTGGGATACAAGTTTTAGAACTGACAAGTCCTTGAAGAAGTCTGGTGAGAGGACACCACTGAGGTCAGTGAAGGTTTTATTTAGGGCATCGGGCCATAGTCTTAGGGTCACAGGTAGTGAAGCCATCAATGTTCATTGCTGTGGGAGAGGATTTAGACTGTTTGCCCGTAATATTATGTATGTTGTCCCAGAAGGATCTCCCGTCACCCCAGGTGGTTTCTAGAGCATTCTTGAAATAGGAGTTCTTCATTTGCCTGATTTGTGAAGTGCTTCAGTTGCGCGCCTGTTTATAGTTAAGTGAGTCTGTTATGGAGCCTGTGGCCCTGGCTATAGCCCAAAGATGGTCACGTGCTTTAAGCTGAGCCAGTAGTTTGCCTGTTAGCCAGGGATTAGAGAGGGCTTTGATTTTACATTTTTTGAAAGGTGCGTAGGTGTCACAGGCAGTGTTGAAAGTTTTAGTGAAGAAGTCTAGGGCAGCGTCCACATCCAGCGTATTGTAGATAGGGGACCAGTCTTGTTGTAGGAGGCAGGTCTTTAGCTTAGCAAGGTTTCCATGTGGTAACATTCGACTTAGGATGGTTTTAGGAGGTAGTTTGTGGAATTTATTTGTCCAGATACAGATCACAGGGGAGTGGTCACTGAGGGAGTCGGAGAGAACGGTGGTGTGTTTTATCCGGTCTGGGCGATTAGTAAGAATCCAGTCAATGAGATGGCTGGTTCCAGTCTTGTAGTTTTTTCTAGTAGGGGAGTTGACCATCTGTGTTAGGTTGGTTGCTAGGATAGTATCCCTGCTGGGTCTGATATCTGAGGCAAGCCAATTTATATTGAAATCACCGAGAAGAAGGAGCTCAGAGTCAGGAGGTTGTAATCTTGCAAATTCAAGGATAGACTGGAGCCCGGCTTGTGGGACTTTAGGGGGGATATAGACTGCAGCCACGGTAAGCACTTTGTTATGGTCACCAAGGAGAAGCATGACAGGGAGAAATTGTACTAGGGTGTTTTCTGGGGAGAAACTGGCAAGGTGGCATGAAAGGTAGTCCTTTATATAGATAACACATCTGCCCCCCTTTCTTTTTACCCAGTCAAGTCTGAAGAGGTTGTAGCCTTGTAGCGAGATTGCATGATCTGGAGTGCTAGGTGTTAGCCAGGTCTCAACAATTACAAGTATGTCAGGATTATGTTGTCCAATAAAGGCTTGAAGAGATGCCAGCTTAGGAAGGAGGCTGCAGATATTTAGGGTAACAATGGATAGCCCATTTTCAGTTTTTGCAGGCTTTATCTTAATGTTTGAGCCAGGGCCAGGGTTTGGGTGGATCCCACCAGACATGAGAAGTAGGAGGAGCAGCAGTTTGAGGGATATCTCCCTTAGCTCATACCATGTAATGTCTTTCCTCTGCATGCTGCAAGTTTGGATACAGTGCAGTCACCTAGAGCCCCAACAAAGGAGGGTTGCTAACGACAGGTGTTCAAATACGATTTTTCCAGCCATGGTGGTCATTTGCACCCAGTCCTTAGTAATGGGGTGCCTCAGATAGAAATAAAGGGTATTTGCCATGGTTCCATAATGAAGGTAGGATGTCAAGATGCTTACAATGGGGGGTTGTGTGGGGTAGAAGGAGAGAGGAAGTTGACACAGTGGATAACAAATGGAAAGAGATAGAAAAGACAGGAGCAGATTTACATGGGTAAACCCAAGGCTCACACATGAGCAGGGACAGATCAATTTCAGTGGTGTGCCTCCAGAGGGAGGATTTTCCCCATTGCCAAATGATGTAAAATAATTAAATCCACAGCAAAATGACCAGTAAACTGTTTGATCTACGGTAACAAGACAAAGGATGTGTTAAATTCCTGGAACGCTGGCCTGGGGCATATGCAGGAAGTTAAAACCCTTTGTCAGCATCTTCCCTTTGTTTAAATAGTTGTGAATGGTTCTCAAAGACATGCAGTTCCCTTTAGCAACAAGGTAGATGGAAATGTGGATTCAGTTTGCACTTCCCAGGTCAGAGCTTGTAGAATTTCTTAGCTGTATTTACTTTAATTCTGAAGACTTCCAAAAAAGTTGATTTATAATGAGAATCCCAATATCTGCTGGTGATGTTTTCCAGTTTCTTAGTCCAGGAAACTTTCATAGATCATATATCCAAGAATGGTCTAGTTCCTCCAAGCCAAAACACATGATCCACAAAACTAAACTATTGACAGAGACAAACACAAACACCCAGTCACACAGCCCAAGGAGGGGAGCTTTTTTACTGTTTACTTTTATACTACTGTATACAGTCATGACCGAGCCCATATATATATATAAATATTTATATATATCTTCTATGCAAAACAATTCGTTAATGCATCATTTAGGGTTAAAACACAAAAAGTCAGAAATGAAAAATCTTAAGGGTCGCCCCTCCCCCCATGGACCCGCACGTCTTTCCAAGATTGACAGCTGACAGGGTGTGTCATTGGGGTTGTGAGGCCTAAATGTCACCCCATTCCATCTGAAATTACATTCACAAGCCACAGTAAATAAGAATGGGGTGACATTTATGCCTCACAACCCCAATGACACGCCTCGTCAGCTGTCAATTTTGGGATGATGGACTGGTCCGGGGGGGAGAGGCAACCCTAAAAATTCATATATCTACGGAACAGTATGCAGTTCTCTTCATAAGCTCCAATCAATTTAAAATAATAGATTCATGGCCTCTATCCTAACTCCCCAGAATGATAGAATTAGAGATACTGAAATTGTTATGGCCCTGCGTCAAATCAAATATGCATCATTTCACACACAATAGACAATAAATTAAAAGAAAAATGATTACATTTTGATCATCTTCTACTGAGTCTCATTACAAAAATTAAAAATATAAAATAACATTCTATCAGGTGGGACTTTTAAGGGGGACTTTTTACTTCTCAGAGGACCAGCTGTTTATAAGCTGGGCAGCAAAAAAACAGCTCCTTTGCTCTCAGGAGTCCGTGTGATTATTAACAGGTGTTTTGCACCAGATGTCTGCATGTTTAATTAATTTTAAACTAACATTCTAGTTACATTTGCTAATCATTCAAAGAGTGCTCCAAGTTTAAGTGACAAATCAGCATATAGTGCATTCTGAAACTCTTGGGATCCCCATTGGTCCAAGCAGAGAAATGTTTTCCCTCATTTAACAGCTGAGTTCAAATAGTGACTCAAAAACTTACTGCAACTTGGATAAACAAGGAAGTCAGGTAAAGTTTAAAGTGAGATTACTAAGCCAGAAGTTGCTGTCCTTTGACATTCTTATATTGAATAAAACATGTCGTAGTGCAAACCAATAATGCTTTCAGTTTCCTAAATAGCAATCCAACTCGATGATGGAGAATACCCTGCTGAACATCTTCCTCAAAATTCCACAAATCATTTAAAAAAACATTTTTGTAATTTATAACAAGACGTCAGGGTACGAGGGAGTTCAGCTATTCAGATTTTAAGAGGAAATATTGCATAATGGCCCCATTCCAGTTCCATAATCCTAATCATTAAAAGTAGTATCAGAGTGTTCAGGACAAATCTTTAAATTCAGGAAGTGGACTAAGAGTTTAATCAGTGACTGCAGTAAAATGAATAAAAACGAATACCTCTGGGGGAATATTACCCTCTCTAAAATTATTTACCTGTCAGCTGAAGACAGCATCTTTATTTGTGGACCTTTGTTGAAGGAATGCATCCCAACTGAGCACAACCATAACTCCCTCTTTTCCTTTATCCAGGAGTCCTTAAAGCATTTCTTGCCTCCTCTTCTTATTTCAGGGTATTATTTCATCAAGCCTCCCTCTCTCTTCTCTAGCTTCAACTCCAAATCCAGCACTATAGATATCTATTGTGTCAAAAAGAGTGTGCCACTAAGTGCAATAAATCAGGCTTATCAAATAAACAAGCACTAACAACCCAGACCCCTAGGCAACATTGGCATACATTTTTAAAAGATTTACAGGTCTGTTGACACTGTATGTGCCACTGTATCATCCTCTTCCTTATTTGAAGATGCTCCAATTCCAGGTTTATAGTATTAATCTCCTCATCAAAATCATTCAACACTGCCATTTGTTATCCACTTTTATTTAGAAAAAAAAAATTGGGCATACCCAAGTGCATCAGGGCTGTTAGACATTCACTCAGCCAGCAAGGAAACACCAAGGCAGGTGTCGGAAAATAAATTATCCATCCACGAGAAAAACCATGCCTGCCCTTATTATACTAGTATGAAAGCCTTCAACAGGACAAAATAAAAGGCAAATGGGCTGATGCGTGCTTCTCTATAACTGTTCAGCCATGGAACCAAGCCTCATAACATGCCGCTTCAGCTAGGAATACTAGACAAAAGCTAGCCACATGTTCACCAAAATACTGTCTAAAAAAATGGTTACCAAGCTCAGTGCAGCATCACCAGCATCAAAATAATTAGAGTTTAATTCAAAAGATTGCCAGATGATGCTAAAAAAGCTTAAAAAGAAATAAAACCTAAAAATGCTTGTTTGGCACAGCGTGTTGTTGAACAGAGTAGCAGCATGGCCATGGTCAAATAATCTTTGGGATAGGTAGCAGAAAAGACAGAATGGCTGCAACCAAATAAGATTAAGAGTAAAAGAATAAAAAATGCTGTAAATCAACAATTTGAAGGAATTGCGGTAAACCACTGCCATGGTTCGACAGAACAAAGCCCCCTGAGCAACACCCAACCTCATTTGACTTCCTAGGGCACCCATGGGTTGAGAAAATTGATTTTTTAATTCAGCCATCTCATCCCTCGCAATGCACGATCACGATCAAAGAATCGTGTGATCAAAGAATTTGCAGACTCACAATCAAAGAATTTGCAGGCTCACAATCAAAGAACAAAAAATGCTGTAATTTAACAATTACAAGGCATTGCGGTAAACCACTGCCATAGTTCAACAGAACGAAGCCCCCTGAGCAAAACCCACCCTCATTTGACTTCCTAGAGCACCCCTGGGCTGAGAAAATGTATTTTGTAATTCGGCCATCTCGTCCCTCGCTCGTGAAGCACGATCACAATCAAAGAATCTTGTGATCAAAGAATTTGCAGAGTCACGATTGAAGAATTTTCAGGCTCATGATCAAAGAATTAAAAATGCTGTAATTCAAAACTTACAAGGAATTCCTGTAAACCACCACCATGGTTCGACAGAATGAAGCCCCTTGAGCAAAACCCACCCTCATTTGACTTCCTAGGACAACCTTGGGCTGAGAAAATAGATTTTATAATTCAGCCATCTTGTCCCTCACTCGTGATGCATGATTGTGATCAAAGAATCTCGTGATCAAGGAATTTGCAGGCTCGCAATCATAGATTGTTAGCGAGCTGTGATCAAAGGTTTTAAAACCTCATAACTCTATTTTTTGACCATTTGGGATGAAACCAAAGGCATGGCTTGATAGATTGGAACCCCCTGAGTAAAACCCATCCAAGTCTGACTTCAGGAGTGACCCCTGAGCTGAGATATTTTAGTTTTTAAGATCAGAAATCTAAAAACAAGATGGTGGACCTCATGATCAAAGAATTCTTGGGGACAAAGATTCTTGAACCGCGAGGCTGCAAATTCTTTGACCGGCAGGTGGGACCAGATGTCCAGAACCCCATTCTTTGTTCGCAAAACATACATATAAATTTTCCCTTTGACTTATAATGGGAAATTAAAAGTAGCATAACTTTTGAATAGCTTAATAGTTTTTCACCAAATGAAAAGTGGCATGTTCGGCCACCAAAGCTCTTTCAAATGAGCCATCTCACAGAGCAGCACACCACACAATGGCCGCACAGGGCCACGCACAAAATCCCAAAAGCAGCCCCCAAAAATGGATAATTTTGTATTTTTCAGCGTTTTGGTGTGCAAAGACTATAATTCCGACCAAAATGAAATTCAGCAGATCAAGAGACCTTCCATGCCCCACCATGCATACCAAATTGCAGTCAAATCCGTTGAACAAGTCCAAAGTTATTAACACACAACATTTTGACTTCAACGTGAAGTGACAGCTCAACCCTAAATATAGTGGTGAGACCGCACCACTATAATATAGATATATACTATATATATATATATATTTATATATATATATATATATATATAGATATAGATATAGATATAGATATAGATATGTATATCTATATCTATATCGATATATATTTTATGATAGCACGGTAGTGCTACCATAGTTAGGGTTGAGGAGCCATTTACATGTTAAACCCCAAATTTTGCACCGTAATAACTTTGCAACTGTTTGACGGATTTGCCTGAAATTTGGAATACACGATCAAGACCCATATGCCTTGGGATATGCTATGTTTCGTACTGGTCAGATATATGGCTGCGGAGTTATTAAGCGTGATCTGCGTGTGCATTTAAGCTTTTTTGGAATTCTATGGTCGCACCTACAGGTCGCACGGTTTGTGCTACAGGTCCAAAATCTTCAGGAAACATGCGACCGGGGTCCCCAATGTGCCTTTCAAAGATTTCATGCAAAAATATTAAACAGTACAAAAGTTATTCAAAAAAAGAAGTTCCCATTATAAGTCAATGGGAAAAGTTAAAAAAAGTTCGACAGTGTCGCAAATGCAGTTTTTACTTTCGCAAATGGCCCTTTTACTGTCGCAAATCTGCCATTTTGTTTTCAGTTGGTGATCAGAAAAATGCTTGCCATTTAAATTTGGGGCCCTCTAACAACCTAATTCTTTTGTATTCACCTAGTCAGACTCTGAGGATGCTAGCCATGTCTTTATTTTGGGGTAAAACACCCCAGAAATATGTTTTTCACATTTCTGGAAAAAGTACTTTCACAAAGTACTTTCACACTTGCGACACTGGTGAAAGAATTTGCAAAAGCTTTCGCAAATTGCGACAGTACTTTTCTAGACTGTGGGAAAATGACAGCAATTCTTTGGCACCCTACTGCAAAAGAACAGTTTGGTGTTTTGGGCTGAAATTTGGAGAGAACGCTGCCGTCATCTCACAGATGTGCCTTTCAGTGTTTCATTGCAAAAATATTACATGGTGTTAAAGTTACGGCACTCCAAACTTGACACTTTTTCCCACAGGATAACATTACGGCATCTGATGCATTGCAGCAATCCTTTGGTGCCCAGCTGCAAATTAATGGTTTGGTCTTTTGGGCTGAAATTTGCAGGGAAGACAGCCAACATCCCACAGATGTGCCTTTCAGTAGTTTGGTGAAAAAATATTACAGGGACGCAAAGGTATGGCACTCCGAACTTCTCTTTTTTTCCCATAAGATAATATCAAGGCGTTCACCGCGCCTTTCAGGGCCCGTATCTCGGAAACGGTGCTAGATATGGACTTTTCCAAGGAAAAAATGCTTAGGCCTCAATGGGGGGCTAAGCATGAAACTAGCCAGGAAAGTGATAATTCATATGACTTTTAAATTTTTTTTCTATGTCATACAGTTCTTGAGATATAAGCAATTGACTATTTCAAGTCCTCATTTCCTGTTCTGAGAGTCATTATTTTGCATACATTCTTTGTACTCACTGTCTTTCTCTATGCAGCTTTTGGGGAAAACCAGCCTGTGTGCTTACATTACTGTTACCATTACCATTTTGGCTTGCGGTTCCATACCTGTTTCACTTACCGTTTATGTCTACGCCACCATGTGTGTTACCCTTTGCGTTTTCATTTGAGGTTGCGTTTGCATTATTTTTAACATTTCAGTTTACAGTACTGTTTCTCTTTCTATTTTGCTTTGCGTCACCATGCGCATTACGATTTGCGTTTGCGGGCACAATGTTACTATGTGACAAGACATCACGTGGCGGGAGCCCCGTGCTCCCACCACCACACTACATTCACTATTTCTTGTTATCATTCTCAAAAAGAAGGGAAATTAGAGGCAAAAATCTCAATTTAATGCACCAGTTAGGGTTGTTCCACAGCAACAAAAGCAAGGAAATTCGATGTTAGGGTTGAAACCCCCTTTGCACCCCTTCAGCCCACCCCCCAACCGGAATTGGAGTGTGCGTTGGGGGTCATTAGTCCTAACTCTCACCCCATTCTCCTATTCCTCAGCTTCTTTCCACATGTGATAACCTCTCCCGGTCGTGCCTGAAAATAGCAGGATTTGTCTAGTGCACTTACCGGTCAACAAAAGCTGAATAAATAAATAAATAAATATATATATATATATATATATATATATATATATACACACATACACACACACAATATATATATATATATATATATATATATATATATTATTATTAGCATAGTAATGCCACTGTAGTTAGGGTTGAGTACCCCATTTCAGGTTAAATCTGAAATTTTGCACCTTAATAACTTTGCCACCATAAGACAGATTTCCCTGCAGTTTGGAAAGCCTATTCTGTAACCACAGATGTCTGGACCAGCCAAGTTTCGTTATGGTTGGATGTACAGTTGCGGAGGTAAAGAGCAGCAAAAAATGCATAAATTATGGGTTTTTGCGCATTTCTTTGCTCGCACCTACAGCCCACATGGTTTGCATGATCGGTCCGAAAACTTCTGGGAACATGCAGCCAGGGTCCCTGATGTGCCTTTTGAAAATGTTGTGAAAAAATATTAAACACTGAATCCCATTATAGTCTATGGGAAAAGTTAACAAACTATGCGAAAGTGTCATAAATGCAGTTTTTACTGTCGCAAATGACTCTTTTACTTTCATGATTCAGCCATTTCTTTTTCAGTTGGTGGTCAGAAAAATGCTTGCCATTTAAATGTGAGACCCTCTAGGGACACAATTCTTGTTGTGTTCACCTAGTCGAGTCCTGAGGATGCTAGCCATGTCTTTTTTGGGGGGATAAAACATCCTAGAAATATGTTTTGATTTTTGTAAAGTAGTGTCAAAAGTGCTTGTAAAACAACATTTTCGTGATTTTGTTTTGCGAAAGTGTCATGATTTGTGAAAGTACTTTGAGAAACTATGCCTAAAACAATAGGAAATCTTTGCCACCCTGCTGCAAAAGAACAGTTTTGTCTTTTGGGCTGAAATTTGTAGGAAAGGAAGCCAATGTCCCACAGATGTGCCTTTTGTGCCAAAATATTACTGGGCTGCAAAGTTACTGCACTCCGAAGTTGACGATTTGTCCCATAGGATAACATTACGGCATCCGCCCCCCCGTTTCTTGAAAATGTTGCGAAATACAGCCTTTTGTCGTGAAAATACTTAAACCCCCACTGGAGGGCTAACTTCAAACCTAGCCTGGAAAGTCATGAATAATATGAAATTAAAATGTTTTTTTCTACATTGTACAGTTCCTGAGATATAAGTAATTTAGTAGTCCAAGTGGTCATTTTCTTGTCTGAGGGCCAGTATTATTCCCATATTCTTTCTATTCACTGTGCTTCTGAATGCACTGTTTTGAGGAATTAACTGTGTGCATTTGCGTTGCTGTTAATGTTAGCATTTGCATTTACATTTCCACTTACCTTTCTATAACTGTTTGCGTTAGGGTTTCTGTTTGCGTGACTGTGCGTTACAGTTTGCATTTGCATTTGTGCTTGAGTTTTCATTTGCGTTACTGATTCCTTTTGTGTTTCTGTTTGTGTTTCCATTACCATTTGCATTTTGGTTACCGTTTGTGTTACCATTTGCATTTGTGTTTCCCTTACTGTTATTGTTTGCATTTATGCTTGCATTTCCATTATCGTTTGCATTACTGTTTCCATCACCATTAGTGCTAACATTACTGCTTCGCTTTGTGTTTCCGTCAACATTAGCGTTACAGTTAGCATTACTGTTTGTGTTTCCATTTCCGTTACCATTTCTGTGTGTGCCAATGTTACCGTTTGTGTTTGCGATTACGTTTGCATTACCATTTGCATTTATGTTTGTGGCACCATTAGCATTGCTGTTACCGCTTTGTTTTGTGTTTCCCTCATTGTTCGCATTACGGTTACATAGAAACATAGAAACATAGAATTTGATGGCAGATAAGGACCGCTTGGCCCACCTAGTCTGCCCATTTTTCTACCTAACAGATAAGCTGCAGATCCTAGATACCCAACAGCTTAATTCCTCCTACTCCCCACTAGGACTGCCTTATGTCTGTCCCATGCATTCTTGAATTCCCCCACTGTTCTTGACTCCACGACCTCCTCAAGGAGGCTGATCCATGTATCCACAACCCTCTCTGTGAAAAAATATTTCCTCACACCACCTCTGAGCAGTCCCCCTTCTAGGTATCCACCTTTACTAAGAGTCACCACCCCTCACACTCCATGCACCCCTCCTTTCCATCCGCCTCCCCTTAATCCCTTGTCATATATCACAGCCCTATACCCCTGTTATACAAACTCCCCAGTGCCACCCTCCTTCCCTCTTCATAAGGCCCACAGTTTATCCGTTCCACAGTATAGGCCCCCACCATCTTCCTCCTCCTCCACAAGCCAGGCACACCACTTCCCGCTCCCCTTCCCCCAACCCTTATTACCACTACACCTGAATTTAATGTATAGTCTGATTAGAATGTATCCTTAGACTGTGTGTAAACTGAATAATCTATGTAGTATCCGAGAGTGTGTGTATATTGAATAGTTTCTATGTATCTATGTAAGTTGAACCTTGACCTTACCAGGTCCATCTTGCAAATGAGTTGTGCTCAACAATGTTTGCCTGGATAAATAAAGATTTGATTGATTGATTGATTGACTTGAAAGTTTCTATCATGTCCACTCTCTCCCTCCTTTCCTCAAGGGTATACATATTAAGCTCCTTTAGTCTTTCTTCGTATGTCTTCTGGTGCAGACCCTGCACTATTTTGGTTGCCCTCCTCTGGACAGCCTCCCCTCTGTCTATGTCTTTGTAGAGATGGGGTCTCCAGAACTGCACACAGTACTCCAGATGGGGTCTCACCAACTGTCTGTACAGAAGGATAACAACTTCCTGTTTTCTACTATTGATGCCTCTCCCTATGCATCCCAGTAACCCCCAGCCTTCCTTACTGCCTTCTCACATTGCTTGCCCACCTTTAGGTCATCTGATATAATTACCCCGGGTCCCTTTCCATTTTAATGTTGTCAGTATCTCACCCCCCATTGTGTATTCTTCCCCTGGGTTTTTGTTTCCCAGGTGCATTTCCTTGCACTTCTTTGCATTGAATCTGAGCTGCCATACATTTGACCATTCCTCCAACCTTGCCAAGTCCCTTCTCATCCTTTCCACTCCATCTGGTGTATCAACCCTGTTGCAGATCTTTGTGTCATCTGCAAAGAGACATCATTTTTAGATAGCATTACTGTTTGCATTAAGGTTTGCGCTTGTGTTTCTGCTACCGTTTGCATCAACGTTTTCGTTTTCATCACTGTTACCATTACGGTTTGAGTTTGCACTTGCATTTGCGTTACTGTTTGTGCTCACGTGTGCATCACCATTACTGTTACTGCTTCACTTTGCGTTTCTGTTAACGTTAGTGTTACAGTTACCATTTTCATTTGCTTTTAAGCTACCGTTTGCTTTAACGTTTATGTTTGTGTCACCATTACCATTACTGATATGCTTTGCATTTCCACCAATGTTAACATTACAATTACCATTACCGTTTGCTTTTATGTTTGCGCATGTGTTTCTGTTACAGTTTGCATTACTCTTTCTGTTTGTGTCACTGTTACTGTTACCGTCTTTGTCTGTGTTTGCACATGGGTTTACGTTTGCGTTTGAGTCACTGTTTGCATTACGATTTGCATTTGTGTTTCCGTTACCGTTTGCATTTTCTTTTACATTTGCATCACCGTTACCATTACTGTTAGCATTTGCAGTTACGTTACCATTACCGTTACCATTTCCTTTCATGTTTAGGTGCTGCAAAATTATTTAGTTGCAGAGATATTGACTGATGTAGTTGATGTTTTCCCCATTGGATTAGGCATGCTGCTATAGGCTTGCAATTTATAGGGTAGGTAGCCCTAGTGCCCTGGGCATGCCTTGCTGTGGTTTGGTGTGTAAAACGTAAACAGATGTGGAATTATGGCACTCCAATGAATGAAGATTTGGTGTGTTCTGCTTCCATAACTTTTGAATCGTGTGTCTGATTTGCCTGGATTTTGGAATGTAGAAAGATGTATGATAGGTCTTCAACTGTGACAATTTTCGGGTCACTGGCAGTTGCGGTTGCTGAATTGCGGCTGCACAGTTGTTTGCTTGTGGCGCTGTGCAAGTCTTGAATGGATGTTCACAACATTTTGGACACAGGGTGAACTATAGTACATATCTTCTTTTACCAAGTTTTGGTTCTGTAGGATATACAGTTCTTGTGTAGCGAAGCGGCAAAAATGTTCTTCTCAGCACTCCTGCGCAGTTTTCCAGTCGAGCTGCTGTGCAACCATTGAACAGATTCACATAACATTTAGTACACATTTTCTAGAATGGTACATGTCTTCATTTACCAATTTTAATTTCTGTCAGACATACAGATTTTGCACAGTGAAGTGACAAAAAAATCAGTTCTTGCTAATTTTGTGAAATGTGTTGCCCATGGTGCTGTGCAGCCATTGTGTGGTTGATTAGTCTGAAACTTGGAACATTGACAGCCCTGTCTTCAAGGGATATGCCACTTTTTGTTTGGTGAAAAAATAGTGTCCCGTTCCAGAGTTATTACCATTTGAATTTGCCCCCCCTTGCATTTAAAGATTTTTTTGACTGCCAGGTCTGTCATTTTAGTGCATTTTCGGTCGTGACTTCCACCATTTTGTGGTGGAAGAATTCTTAAAGGTGCACAAACTTTAAAATTGAATATCTCTTAAACGGTTTGATCTTTTTACTTAAAATTCAGAGGGGTGTTGAGGGGATGTCCTACAGCTGTGAAGTTTGCTGTTTAGGTGCTGCAAATTTAATTCCTTGGGGAGATATTGAATGACATATTTGTTTTTCCCATTGGATCAGGCACTCTGCTATTGGCTTGCAATTTATAGGGTAGGTAGCCCTAGTGCACTGGACGTGCCTTGCAGTGGTTTGGTGTGTAAAACATAAAGAGGTGTGGAATTATGGAACTCCAACAAATGGAAAGTTGGTTCATTCTGCTTCAATAACTTTTGAACCGTGTGTCCGATTTGCCTGAAATTTAGAATGTAGACAGATTTATCATAGATATTCAACTTTGACACTTTTCGGGTCCCTGGCAGCTATGGTTGCTGAACTGTGGTGCATGCTCATTATGGTTAATGGGAAAGTATTTAAGTGCATTGTGAAAGCTATGCTGAGCACATTTAGGGGTGTGTACGAAAATCCCATTATAAGGTACAGGACAGCTCAAAAGATATGGCACATGTATATTGCTATGCAGTGCTGGACAATGTGGTGTGAGTGCGAGGTCTGCCCACTAATACATGTGATTCACTACTTATATTGTGATGGTATGGAGAACTATGCAGGCCCCACACTCCCACCAACTTGCGTGACAATGTAGCTACCTATGCTTTTTCCAAAAATAAGCATATTCTGTGCAAAAAGCTGCGTTACTACAACAGTTAGGGTTGTTCCACAGTGACAAAAGTGAGGAAATTCAGTGTTAGGGTTGAAACCCTGGATCCATGACAGGAGTCTTACAGTATTTCTGTCGAACGCCCTGACAGCGACACCGGCAGGTCAACCGCATTCTGCAGTCGGCTCCTGGCTTGCTATCATTTTCTTTGTTTTCTTTTGGGGGCTTCACCCCCAAACACCCAAGACTGTGTCCCCCACACCCCACTTAAAGATTCTTAACTCCAGTCAGAGCTAATTGGGGGGGTACAGGACCCCTGACAGGCAGCACTGGGTTCCAGCGGGTCTCCCACTGCGGCTAGGCACTGTAGTCACTGTGGGGGACCTCGCTGGTGAAATGTCACTGTGAGGGGGGTAAACAGAAAACCCTAACTCTGCATTCCCCCCACCACACACACACACACACACACATACATGCAAGTAGGGGAAGGCCAAGGCAACACAACCAATCACACACAACCAGCAGCTGGTAACAGAAATAACATGCAACTATCTAAACCACAAAATAACATACCCATGCTCCCATCTTCCTCACACCAACAGATGTCGTGTTTGCAACAGTATTATATGACACTATTTTACATGCTTTTGCAAATGCGACACTTTCGAGTATTTCATTCACTACATTTTTGTGTTTGAGGCAGTATTTTGTGACACTATTTCACATACTTTCACAAATGCAACACTGCTGTGTCTTCCGTTTGTGACACTTTCATGTTTGCAACACTATTTTGTGACATAATTTTATGTACTTTTGCAAATGCGACACTGTTGTGTCTTCCATTTGCGACACTTTTGTGTTTGTGAAAGTATGCTCCTGGTGACTGCACATCTTTGCCATCCTCCTGCAAGCAAACAGTTGGGTCCTTTGGACTGAAATTTTCAAGGTGGCAAGCCCTGGTCCCACAGATGTCCCTTTTCTTGCTTTGGTGCTAATATAGTTAAGGATGAAAAGTTAGTGTTACACAATTCAGAAATGTCCCATAAACTAACACTGTGGCACCCATCACCCATTTCACCAGCCATATGTTGAAAACGAAGCGAGTTACACAGTTTTCGCAACTTGCAGCTTGGTTCACCTTTACATGAACTAACCTCTTGGAACAACTTTGGAAATAATGTATGATACCTGAAGCTGGATTTCTCCACTTCCTACGGTAACGCGGGTATGCACCTCCTGCTGGTTGTGTGTGATTGGTTGTGTTGCCTTGGTCCTTTCCCTACTTGCATGCATGTGTGTGGTGGGGAAAGGGGGAATGCGGAGTTAGGGTTTTCAACCCTAACACCGAATTTCCTCACTTTTGTCACTGTGGCACAACCCTAACTGTTGCATTAACACAGTTTTTTGCAAAGAATATATATATATTCATGGCAAAAAAATCCACAGTGACAAAGGTGAGGAAACCTGATGTTAGGGTTGAAAGTCTCCCCTTGCACCCCACTCACTCCCAACTGGCTTTGGGGTGTGTTGGGGTCATCGACCTAACTCTCACCCCATTCCATGTGTAAACAAACTGAGGTGGTGAAGTATAGGAGAATGGGGTGAGAGTTAGGGCTGATGACCCCAGCACACCCCGATGCTGGTTGGGGGTGGAATGGGGGGTGCAAAGGGGGACTTTCAACCCTAACATCAAATTTCCTTGCTTTTGTTGCTGTGAAACAACCCTAACTGATGCATTAAATAGAGTTGTTTGCCATAAATTTCCCTTCTTTTTGAGAATGAGGACTATAAATAGTGAACGTAATGTGGTGGTGGGAGCGCGGGACCATTGGGCCCTTCACTCCCACCACATGATTTTTTGTGACATAGTAATGGTAAGTGCAATGCAAATGCAAGCACAAAGGGTTACGCACATTGTGACACAAATGTAAATGGTAACGCAAATGGTAATAGAAGCGCAAATGCAAAGTGATGCCAAAGTGAACAGTGACAGAAATGGAGACGCAAATGCAAGCACGTATGGAACGCAACTGGTAATGTGCACAGTCATGGTATTGCAATTGGAAATGCAAATGGTAATGGTTACAGCAACAATAATGCCAAAGAAAACAGAAACCAAAATGCAGGGGCATACAGAAATGCAGACCATGACATGCATGGTCAAGGAATCATTATTGTAATTGCAAATGGTAATGGTAACAGCAACAATAATGCCAAAGGAAACAGAAACGGAAATGCAAACACAAGCATGTATAGAAATGCAAACTGCAACACGCACGGTCATGGTAACATGATTGGAAACACCAATGGTAACGATAACAGCGACGCTGATGCAAAACAAAAGACACATGCAAATGGAAGGTCAACCACAAATGCAAATGGCAATGCACAGGTTGATACAAAAAAAAAAACATAAACAGTAATGGAAAAACAAATGATAACAGTAACACAAACAGAAGCGCAAACGAAAATAGAAACTGTAACACACATGGTGGCGTACACGGGAACGGTGACGCGAACGGCAATGGAAACACAACTGGAAATGCTAACTGGCACAGTAACGAAAAGGTACACCCTTCTTTTCCCCCAAAACTGCATTGAAAAAGACAGTAAATACAAAGAATGCATGCATAATAATGGGCCTCGGAGCCGAAAAGCAGAACTTGAAATACTAAATTGCTTATATCTCAGGAGCCGTACAACATAGAAAAAAAATGAACATTTCATATGAATTATGACATTCCTGGCTAGTTTTGTACTTAGTTCTGATGTAGGGGGCTAAGCATTTTTCTGACAAAAAGTCCGTATCTTGAACCATTTCCGAGATACAGGTCCTGAAAGGCGCGACGGACGCTGTAATGTTATTCTATGGGAAAAAGTGTCAACTTCAGAGTGTCGTAACTTTGCAGCCCTCCAATATGTTTTCACCAAACCACCAAAAGGCACATCTGTGGCATGTTGGCTGTCTTCCCTTCAAATTTCAGTCCAATAGACCAAATCGTTCTTTTGCAGCAGAGTGGCAAAGAATTCCTGTTATTTAGGGCATAGTGTCGCAAAATAATGTCGCAAATCACGACACTGTCACAAATGAAATCATGAAAGTGTCGTGAGTGCGACACTACTTTTTCCAGAAATTTGAAAATCATATTTCTGGGGTGTTTAACCCCAAAATAAAGACATGGGTAGCATCCTGAGGGTCCAACTAGGTGAACACAAAAATAATTGTGTTCCTAGATGGTCCCAATTTTAAATGGCACGCATTTTTATGATCACCACCTGAAAACAAAATGGTGGATTTGTGACACTACTAGGGAAATTTGTGACACTAAAAAGAGCATTTGTGACACTGTCGAACTTTTTATTAACTTTTCCCATTGACTTATAAAGGGAACTTGTTTTTTGAATAACTTTTGAACCGTTCAATATTGTTTCATGAAATCTTCAAAAGGCACATTGGGGACCATGGCCACAAGTTACCTGAAGTTTTCAGACCAGTCGCACAAATCATGAAACCTGTAGGCAAGAGCAAAGAATACACAAAAACTATAACTGCACGCACAGATAACACTTAATAACTCTGAAGCTGTATATCTGACCACTACAGAAGTTGGTGGATCCCAAGCTGTATGGTTCTTGATCATGCTTTCCAAACTTCAGGCAAATCCATTGAATGGTGGCAAAGTTATTAAGGTGCAAAATTTGACCCTTTAACCTTAAAAGGGCTACTCAACCCTAACTATGGTAGCACTACCGTGCTATAATAATAATATATATATATATATATATACACACACACACACACATATGTAATAGATAATCCATTACAGGGTGTGCGGTCATGCTCTGATATACACATGCCTTGGAATGTGTTCAACCACCCAAGGTGTGCGTAGGTCAGAGCGTGACTGCACGCCCTGTAGTGGATTATCTATCTTATAAAATGGCCACAGATATTGTTGGGGGGAGTAAATGTAGTTCCTGCACAAATAATTAATATGCAGTAGGTGATCTGATTGCTGGAATAAATATTTAATTTACAGTAGGTGATCTGGTTATGGTACTATAACTGTAATAGGCTTTGAACCTATCTGGTTGATCCTGCCTTGGTTTGTTTAGGAAATAGTTATGTATAATGTATCTGGTTGATCCTGCTATTTTTGCTGTCTCGCCCAATTTTAAAAACGTTTACTTTCATATGTGTCCCATAGTGTGACCGAGTGGTATTTATTCTGAGAATGTACATGGTGGCAGAGTTTAAAATAAGATATATCTTCTCTAAAAAACAAGTAGTCTTGTATTTCAAACCAAAGGTTCTGTAGTTTCTTGTCAGTGAAGCTGATGACTGTAGCTGGAGTAGAGCAAGTGAGTCAGTGGCTTGAGAAGGGAAGATGCAAGTGAGAGTATGGGGTGGCAGAGTTTAAAATATGGTATCTGTTCTCTAAAAAACAAGAAACAAGTAGGTTTGCATTTTAAACTAAAGGTTCTATAGTTTCTTGTCTGTGAAGCTGTTGACTGTAGTGGTAGTGGAGCAAGTGAGTCAGTGGCTTGAGAAGGGAAGATGCAAGCCAGAGTGAGTGTTGCTATGCAACGCTCACTCACGCTTGCATCTTCCCTTCTGAAGCTGGTGACTCACTCGCTCCACTGCCACTACAGTCAGTAGCTTCACTGAGAAAAACTGCAGAAACTTCAGTTTAAAATGTGATCCTACTTGTTTCTTAGAGAAGAGAGATTTTTTTTAAACTCTGCCATCACGTACATTCTCGGAATAAACACCACTCGGTCACGTTACGGGACACATATGAAAGTGAAAGTTTTTTAAAATGGGAGAGACAGTGAATATGGCAGTATCAACCAGATGCATTTTTTAAAGAATGCTGATGCTTAAAACATGATAAATTTATGGTAGGATCCAACTGATAAGAACAGTTTGCGTCAGCTGTACTGATTTGCTATGGGTGTTGGTGTCAGGCTATTTGTGGCAGCCTGCCTACGCTATGCTAAGTGTGTGTGTGTGTGTGTGTGTGTGTGTGGGAGGAGGCAGTCTTTCTGTGCCAGGTGTGGAGTGATCTCTTTACTGGTGAGAAGGCTGTAAGGACTGGAATGTGGCTAGAATGTAATGCAGGCACGCTGTCATGCTGGGACGCGTGCGGTCGTTGTGGACTAACACACGGTCATGTGACATGTTTTGACCAGTCAGGATACTGGATTGTCACAGATTTATCCTACCCATTTTATATCTATCTATCTATCTATCTATCTATCTATCTATCTATATACATATATATCTATATCTATATATGTATATATATATATATATATAGATATATATATATATATATATATATATATAGATATAGATACACACTTATATATATATATGTATATATATATATATATATATATATATATATATATATACACACATATATAATAGTGCCACGGTAGTGGCACTATAGTTAGGGTTGAGTACCCCATTTAAGGTTAAATCTCAAATTTTGCACCTTAATAACATTGCCACCATATGACAGATTTGCCTGAAAATTTGAATGCATGGTCTGGTACCATAGATCTCTGGAACTGCCAAGATTTGTTACGGTTGGATGTATGGTTGCAGAGCTACAGAGCACCAGAAAATGCATAAATTACTGGATTTTGCAAGTTTCTTTGCTTGCTCCTACAGCATACACGGTTTGCACAATCAGTCAAAAAACTTCCGGAAACATGCAGCCGGGGACCCCAATGTATCTTTCAAAAATTTCATGAAAAAATATTAAATGATACCAACGTTATTCAAAAAACACTGAATCACATTATAGTCTATGGGAAAAGATAAACTATGTGAAAGTGTCACACATGCAGTTTTTACTGTTGCAAATGACCCTTTTACTTTCGTGATTCAGCCATTTTTTTTTCAGTTGGTGCTCAGAAAAATGCTTGGCATTTAAATTTGGGACCCTTTATGGACACGATTCTTGTTGTGTTCACCTAGTCGAGCCCTGAGGATGCTATCCATGTCTTTTTTGAGGGGTAAAACACCCCAGAAATATGTTTTTGAAATTTTTGCAAAAACTAGTGTCACAAAGTACTTTCACACATGCGACACTTTTGTGTTTTTTTTTTACAAAAGTGTCATGATTTGCGAAAGTAATTTGCGACACTATGCCTGAAACAATAGGAAATCTTTGCCACCCTGCTGCAAAACAACAGTTTGGTCTTTTGGATTGTAATTTCAGGGAAGAAAACCAACATCACACAGATGTGTCTTTTGGTGGTTTGCTGCAAAAATATAACAGGGCTGCAAAGTTACAGCAGTCTGAAGTTGATTATTTTTCCCATAGGATAACATTACGGCATCCGCCACGCCTTTTGGGTCCTGTATCTTAAAAAACTGTTGGGGATACGGAATTTGCATCACAAAATTTCTTAGTCCCCCACTGGGGGGCTAAGTGCAAAACTAGCCTGGAAAGTCATAAATAATATGAGATTTTAATTTTTTTCTGCATCATACGGTTCCTGAGATATAAGCAATTTAGTGTTCCAAGTGCTCATTTTCCTGTCCGAGGGCCACTATTATGCCCATATTCTTTGTATTCACTGTGCTTCTCAATGTGCATTAGCATTACCATTAGCATTAGTGTTTGTGTTAACTTTTGCGCTTCTGTTTCTGTTATCGTATGCATTTGTGTTTACATTTGCGCTTACATTTCCGTTACCATTTGTGTAGCATTTCTGTTTGCATCACTGTTAGCGTTACTGTTTCTGTTTGCATTGCCATTTGCATTTCCATTATGTTTGGTTTACCGTTACCATTACCATTTTCCTTTCCATTACCATTACCATTTGCTCTTCCGATACCATTTGCATTTGTGTTACCATTACTGTTAGCGTTACTGTTACCATTTGCATCTGTATTTACAATTGCATTTGCATTTGTGTCACCGTTACCGTTACCATTAGCGTTTGTGTTTGCATTTGCACTTCCATTTATGTTACCATTACAGCTTGTGTTTTTGTTACCATTACCATTTGCGGTTGTGTTACCATTTGCGTTTGCATTACCGTTAGTGGTACCATTTCCATTTGCATTTCTGTTTGCGCTTGTGTTTACATTACCATTTACGTTCGCATTTACAATAAGGTTTGCATCACCTTTAGCGTTATCATTAGCATTTGCATTTATGTTACCATTTGCATTTGTGTTTCTGTTTGCATTTACATTACTGTTGCTGTTTGCATTTACATTACTATGCACGCTTGCGTTACCATTTGCATTTCCATTTCCGTTACTGTAAACATTACCATTTGCATTTGCACTTGCATTTGCGCTTGCATTTGTGTTACCATTTCTGTTTGCCTCACTGTTAGCACTGATGTTAGCATTTGCATTTCCGTTACCATTGCCGTTTGCGTTTGTGCTTGCGTTTGCATAATCATTTGTGTTTTCATTTGCATTACCGTTCCCATGATTGTTTGCATTTCCATCAGTTACCATTAGCATTTGCATTAATGTTTGTGTTTGTGTTTACATTTCCATCACCATTACCTTTACAATTTCTTTTTACGTTACTGTCACATTTTGCATTTTCACTTGTGTTTTCATTGCCATTTGTGTTTACATTTGCATAACCGTTAATGTTACTGTTTCTGTTTTTGTTTCTGCTTGCATTTCTGTAAGCATTAGCATTTGCATCTGTATTCACTTTTTCATTACCGTTAATGTTTCTGTTTGCGTCACAGTTATTGTTAGCATTATCATTACTGTTAGGGTTATTATGCACAAATGGCCACCACCACATTCCATTCACTATTTATATTGCACATTCTCAAAAAGAAGGTAAATTAATGGGAAAAGGCTCTATTTAATGCATCAGTTAGGGTTGTTCCACAGCAACAAAAGCAAGGAAATTCGGTGTTAAGGTTGAAAACCCTAACTGCACATTCCCCCCACCCCCCCACCACCACACATACATACATGCAAGTAGGGGAAGGACCAAGGCAACACAACCAATCACACACAACCAGCAACAGGTAACAGAAATAACATACAACTATCTAAATCACAAAGCCACACACCCATGCTCCCATTGGGCTGTGGCATGGGGTCATCACTGCTAACTCTGATCCAGGACGTACCACGCACTGCAAAATACATATCACTACAGACAACTGGACATCTTGGGCCACACGCTGCCACCAACACATAACACAGACTACACATATGGTATTTTGTGGTTTGCAAGTCCCAAAACAGGATTTTCCACATTCCCTGAAATATTTTTGAAAATCACTTTTGCAAATGCAATAGTGTCGTGCTATGCATTTGTGCCACTTTCTTGTTTGTGACAGTATTTTGCAACACTATTTTGCATGCTTTTGCAAATATGACATTGTCATGTGTTCCATTTGTGACACTTTCGTGTTTGCAATAGTATTTTGCAAAAGTATGCTCCTGATGACTGCATCTTTGCCATCATCCTGCAAGCAAATGGTGGGGTCCTTTGGGCTGAAATTTGCAGGGTGCCAAGCCCTGGTCCCACAAATGTGCCTTTTCCTGCTTTGGTGCTAAAATACTTAAGGATGACAAAGTTACACTGTTCTGAAATTGAGCAATTTCCCATAGACTAGCATTGCGGCACTCATGATACTTTTCGCCACCCACATGTCAAAAATGTAGCAAGGTACACAGTTTTCACTACTGCCACCTTGTTTCACCTGTAGGTGACCTAACCTTGTGAAACAAGTTTGGAAATACTGTATGATATCTAAAGTTAGATTTCTTACCTACTTGCTACGGTAACACAGATATACACCTCCTGCTGGTTGTGTGTGATTGGTTGTGTTGCCTTGGTCCTTCCCTTACTTGCATGTATGTATTAGTAGTAGTAAAAATGTATTTATACAGAAATGTTTGCAATTAGGGTTCAAAGAATCCCTATTTACAAGGCAAACCTGTGTTATAAAAAATTTAAATTATTACAAAGGTTACAGTATACATATCATTCTAATACACATTCCATTCATACAATTATATGACAAGTCACAACATCGTGATCAAACAACTTGTGTAATATTATTTAAAAAACTACCTGTTACACAAACATCTGAAACACAGTTCATGTTTTACTGCTGTTTTATACTCAGAATAGGACAAATTTAGGTCTCAGAGAGAAGGGGGAAGTCCATTCCAGCTAGTTGAAACTTTATATTGGAAGGTCGTACTGCTAAAACTATTTTTTATTTTTGCAACCAAGAGATCTCTAGCTCCTGATTTCCACAAATTTAGTGCATAGTCTGCTTTTAAAAGATTTCTTATCAAATGATATTGTGAACCATTTTAAATAATCCTCATATCTGATTTAACCAATTTCCTTCGGCCTGTTGATGTAATGTATTCCAGCCTAACTCAGTGTACATCTCAGAATGATGGGTACCAATATCACATTTTAATATGAATCTTGCTATTTTATTGTAAAAAACATCCAAATGTTGTAACTGTTTTTTTGAAGTATGTCTGTAAATATGACTCCCGTAATCTATCACTGGTAATATTAATTGGTTTGCTATATTTAATCGCATTTCTTTTGTTAAGCAATTTGATATGCGTCTCATTACCCCTAATTTTGAATTTGTTTTTTTAATTAGTTCTGTTACATGTTGTTCAAAACTTAATTTTTGCTCTATTTGAAAACCCAAATATTTGTAAACTTGTGTTTGCTCTAAGATTTTTCCTTCCTGAGTCTTAATTATTATTTTTGGAATTATTTTATTTTTTCTCTCTATACCAAAATACATTGTTTGTGTCTTTTTACTATTTATCAAAAGTCCAAGTGATGAAAAAATGTCTGCATGACTAAAAAAATCGCCTTGTACTTTTTGTTCAATTTCACCTGAATTTTTTCCTGATGCTATCAAGACTGTGTCATCCCCATAAAGTCTAACTTGTGAACTTTTTACTGATTTTGGTAAATCATTCAAATAAACTAAAAACAAGAGGGGTCCCGGGATTGAACCCTGGGGTACCCCCGCTTGTCACAAAACCCAAACCAGACTTGTGACCATTTACTATTACCAGTTGGAATCTCTTGTCTAAGTACAATCTAAACCAAATACAGGGTTCTTCCTCCACACCTATTTGTTTCAATTCTTTTACTAAAATACAATAATTCACTAAATCGAATGACGTTGATAGGTCCATGTATACCACACCCACCGACTTCCCCTCCCCAGAGGAGTAGCAATTAAATCTAAGAAGTCTGTGAGTGTGGTAGCCATGGACCTACTCTGTCTAAAACCCAATTGAAACTGAGTTATTTTCTGATATGTTTCCAAATATTCCATTAACTGTCTATGAACAATTTTTTCCAAAATTTTAGAAACTGCTGACAACATTGCTATTGGACGATAGTTTGATACGGCCATTGAATGACCCCCCTTATCAATTGGAATTATTCTTGCCTGCTTCCACATTGATGGAAACAATCCCTCCCTAAGGCTCCAATTAAAAATATCCCTCAGGATGGGTGATATTTCTTGTACAGCTTCCTTTAGAAATCTATTTTCAATCTTATCGGGACCACAAGCCTTATTTGTCTTTAAATTACTTATTAATTTTTGTACTTCTAAAGTTGTCACTACTTTAAACCAAAATATTGGTACATGATTTCCCTGACAATTATCAGATTCTATGTTTTAATCCACAGTCTGAACATTTTTCATTTTAGTTGCAGTTCCCAAATCCAAATCAGGAAGTTCAATAAAATATTTATTTAATATCTCTGCAGCACTATCTGCTTCAAATACAATCCCATTATGACTGAGTTTTATCTCTGTTTGGTTTTTAACAGGGTTTGTAAGATGTTTTATTAAGGACCAATATTTCTTAGGATCTGTTGTTTTATTGATCTTTTGTTTATAATAAGTGTCCTTCGATTTCCTTATTTCCTGAACCACTGTATTTCTTATTTTTTTAAAGCTATCCCATACATCAGATTTCAAAGTTTTATTTGCTTTTTTCCAAAGTTGATTCTTTGCCCTGATTAACTTCTTTATAATTGGAGTCACCCAGGGCAAATGATTTTGTTTTTGAGCAACTTTTTTCCAAGGTGCAAATTGGTCACATGCCTCAATAAACATAAATGTAAATTCCTGTACAGCTAAATTCAGGTCAGGAATTAGGACAATTCTATGCCATGGTAAACCCTGTAAATGATTTCAAAATAGCTGTTTATTAAATTTTGTATAGCTTCTTTTATACTTTATTGAAGCTTTAATTATTGGAACTTTTTTAATTTCCAAGTTAATAGTACATTTTATTACATTATAATCCCCTAAATTTGGTTCCCCAACTCCTTTATTTACTATAGTCAATTTGGGGGAAACAAAGCACAAATCCAGTATACTTTACTTGTTAATTTTCCTTTCCTTGTAGGTATATCAATTATCTGTACCAGGTTTAAGCATTTCATAGAATTTTCCAAAACCCAACCCCTTGGACATCCCCAAGCAGCATTAAAATCACCTAACAATTTTGCATTTGTTTGGCCTATACATTCCATAGTAATGTGTGAACATTTCTCAAAATGCATAGTATTTACCTTAGGTGGAGAATAAACAACTCCCACAATCAAATTAATTGTATGGAATTTTATCAGCAGGCATTCTGTTCCTTCAGTATGTGTGTGTGTGTGTGTGTGTGTGTGTGTGTGGTGGTGGTGGGGTGGAGGGGAATGTGTAATTATGGTTTTCGACCCTAACACCGAATGTCCTTGCTTTTGTCGCTGAAACAACCTAACTGATGCATTAATCTGAGTTTTTGCCATTAGTATATATATATATATATATATATATATATATATACTATACACACAGTATATATATATATATATATATATATATATATTTTATTTATTAACTTATTAGTGTCTAGGAATTACAACCCTTTGAGTCAGGGACTCATTTGCAAAGGCTCCACGTCATACAAAGAAAAAGTCAAATACAGGAGGAAATGGGAACAAATACATTGAGTAAAATACAGAGGCATATATATATATATATATATATATATGTGTATAAAATAGGTAAGGGTGGTATACTAGGGTATACACAACTCCTGATGGGGGACTCCATTGTTAGGAAGGTAGAAATGGAGGTGGAAGGGGAGAGGGAGGTAAGGTTCCTGCCTGGCGCCATGGCTTGGAGGGACAGGGAGCAAATCCTCAGGATTGCCGGAGCAGCTGCACAGGGGAGGGAGCTGGATGTCATTGTCCACCTAGGGACAAATGACCTGGCTAAGAAAGGGATTAGAGAAGTGCAGGAAGAGTTTGTGGAATTGGGAGGGGCTCAGTCAAGTAGCACACACGGTAACCTTCTCGAGGTGCTACCCATCTATGGCATAGGAGAGGCTAGGGTGTTCCACCATGGGATTCAATCAGTGGTTGAAAACTGGTGTGAAGCTCAGGGATTTGGCTTCATTGGGGACTGGGGTCCACCTGGAGCGATGCAAGCCTATACTGGCATGATGGGCTGCATCTGTCAGGGAGGGGAACCAGGATCCTAGGTGATAAGTTTAAATGCTTCATTGGTAAGCTTTTAAACTAGCCAAGGGTGGAGGCACTGGAAAGGAGCAGGAAAATCCCTAGCCCCCCCAAATAATCATGGTAGTAAGTGCGGCAAACACCAACATAGAGGTGTCAATAGGGAGAAGGGCAGGGGTAAATGGAGAAAGTGACAAAGGCAAGAAGGACAGGGATGGGGCAAAAGGGAGTAAGGCCTTCAGGAAATGGAGAGTAATGAGTACCAATGCCCATAGTCTGGGCAACAAGCTCCCTGAGCTGATGGCCTTAATGGAAGAGGGATGCCTGGATATCGTAGCAGTCACAGAAACATGGTACACAGAGAACCATGACTGGGATGTTAACATACCAGGGTACATAACCTACAGGAGAGACAGGCAGAGGAGAAGAGGGGGAGGAGTAGCTCTCTATGTAAAGGAAGGGATAAAAGCAACTGAATAAAAGAGTAAACAGGGTGGAGAGGAGGCGCTGTGGGTCACCTTGGAGACTGGAAAGGGCACTACAATCTGCACAGGGGTTGTGTACAGACCCCCATGTCAGGGGGAAGGAATGGACAATGATATGATAGAAGGCATTCTTAGAATGGCAGAGAAAGGGGAGATACTGTTGATGGGAGACCTGAATATGCCAGATGTTAACTGGAGCACATTTGCTGCAGCCACATCCAAGAGCAGGGCCATTCTTGATGCCCTACAGGTGGCAGGCATTAGACAGCTAGTTTCAGAGCCCACTCGTGAGGGAGCAATCTTAGACCTCGTACTCTCAAACAGGGCAGTGAGAGGATCTCAGATCTAGAAGTGGGTTGCCATCTGGGGACAAGTGACCATCAAACAGTGAGGTTCATGTAAAACTCAGCCATACAAAAGTGAGGGTACTGGACTTTAGGAGGGCTGACTTTGGCAAGATGGGAGAGTGCCTCAGAAAAGCACTAGCAAACAGGCTAGAAGGAGGTGTGGAGCAACAATGGGGAATTATCAAAACTGCCATCACAGAGGCAACAAGCCTTTGTGTGAAGCAAATAAACAAATCAAAACAAAAGAAAAAGTCACTATGGTTCTCAAAAGAGGTGGCTGTGAAAGTCAGAAAAAAAAAAGATAGCATTCCAGAAGTATAAGGAAATACAGAAGGAGCAGGACAGAGAGCTATACCAGTTAAGGCAGAAGGAAGCAGGGAGAGAAGTCAGAATAGCAAAGGCCCAAACTGAGGAAAAGATAGCCAACTCAGTTAAGAAGGGGGATGAAACCTTTTATAGGTACATCAGCGAGCGTAGAAAGACAAAGGGAGGGATAGTGAGGCTGAATAGAATGAACAGTGGGTGGGCAGAGGGGGACAGTGAAAAAGCAGGAATACTGAATGAATATTTCTGCTCAGTATTCACAAAAGAGGAGGGGGAAGTGCCTAATCCAATTAACAGAAGCACTCTTGATAGGGGGGTCGATCCTTTCACAGAAGAAAGGGTTCTGCAAGAACTCCTAAAACTGAAGGTAGACAAAGCAATGGGTCCTGATGGAATTCACCCCAGAATTCTAAAAGAATTAATGGAGGAACTAGTGAAACCACTGACTACTCTTTTTAATAAATCATGGGAGGATGGTGTGGTACCCGAGGACTGGAGGAAGGCAGATGTGATTCCCCTTCACAAAAGTGGGACCAAGACAGAGGCAGGAAACTACAGACCTGTCAGTCTGACCTCTGTGGTAGGGAAAGTGATGGAGTCATTTCTGAAGGAAAGAATAGTTGAATACCTAGAGGCCAGTAAAGCACAGGACCCAAGGCAGCATGGGTTCACAGCGGGAAGGTCATGTCAGACGAATCTAATAGATTTCTTTGACTGGGTGACCAAAGTAGTAGACCAGGGAGGGGCTATGGACATGGCCTACCTAGACTTTAGCAAGGCATTTGACACAGTCCCACACAAAAGATTAATAGTTAAATTAACCAACCTGGGAGTGGGACCCAGGGTGATAGCCTGGGTAAAACATTGGCTGGACAACAGGACACAGAAGGTAATTGTAAATGGAGTCCACTCTGAAGAAAGGGGGGTTACTAGTGGGGTACCGCAGGGTTCAGTATTGGGTCCAGTCCTTTTTAATGTCTTCATCTGTGACATTGCAGAGGGACTGGAAGGAAAAGTATGCCTTTTTGCAGATGTCACAAAGATCTGCAACAGGGTTGATACACAAGGAGGCATGGAAAGGATGAAAAGGGACTTGGCAAGGTTGGAGGAATGGTCAGAAGTATGGCAGCTAGGATTCAATGCAAAGAAGTGCAAAATAATGCACCTGGGAAACAAGAACCCAGGGGAAGAATACACAATGGGTGGGCAGGTAGTAACAACAACAAAAAAGGAAAGGGACCTGGGGGTAATCATATCAGATGACCTTAAGGTTAGCAAGCAATGTGAGAAGACAGTAGGGAGGGTTGGGGTATACTGGGATGTATAGGGAGAGGCATCATCAGCAGAAAACAGGAAGTTGTTATCCCTCTGTACAGACAGTTGGTGAGACCCCATCTGGAGTACTGTGTCCAGTTCTGGAGACCCCATCTCCACAAGGACATAGACAGGATAGAGGCAGTCCAGAGGAGGGCAACTAAAATGGTGCAGGGTTTGCAAGAGAAGCCGTATGAGGAAAGACTAAAGGAGCTTAATATGTATACCTTTGAGGAAAGAAGGGAGAGGGGGGACATGATAGAAACTTTTAAGTACCTCAGTGAAATCAACAAAGTCCAAGAGGGTAGCATCTTTCAGAAAAAGAGACTTGCAAGAACAAGGGGACACAATTTAAAGATAGAAGGAGGCGGTTCAGGGGCAATGTGAGGAAGTATTTCACAGAGAGGGTAGTGGATGCATGGAACAGCCTTCCTGAGGAGGTTGTGGGGTCTAAAACTGTGGGAGAATTCAAGAATGCATGGGACAGACATAAGGCAATTCTTGTGGGGGGTAGGAAGAAATAGCTGTTGGTTAACTAGGATCTGCGGCCTATCCTGTAGGTAGGAAAATGGGCAGACTAGATGGGCCTAGTGGTCCTTATCTGCCGTCAAAGTCTATGTTTCTATGTTTCTATGTTACACCTATCTAGGGAAATACATAGGACTATAAGGCCATAAACCTAAAGGGCAAGTGGCTTCATTGCCCTAATAAGCCCACATGATGGGTATACAGTACTTTCGAGTGTTTCACCCTTGCCCATTGTTTGTTGAACATAACAGGTTTAGGAAAGTTATTGTTATGGAGATCATATTTGCAATCACATTATTGCACCTGAAGGTCTCTTGCAGGAAAGAGGCAATGGTGTGTAATGAGTGCAGGTAAGAGTTTTGGGAATTTTTCGGTTTGGGATTGTTTTGCTGTCTTTTTTCCAGGTTCATTTGCAGCTGGCTTATTGGTTTGACTAGTTTCCTAATGACATTTTAATTGTGTTGTTAGTATTTTCCCATAGTGTTTAATGTAGTGCATGAATAAACCTTTTATTTGTGTAGGTATATACTTTTAATTGTTTTATTAGTGTAGATATATAGCTTTAATTAATGTAAGCATATAGCTGTAATCTTTTAATTAGTGCAAATATAAACTTTTAAATGATAGGTTAGTCACAAGTATGCAGGGAAATAAGTAATGGCCTTTCCTATTTGGATAAAATGTGTGTGTGTGTGTGTGTGTGTGTGTGTGTGTGTGTGTGTGTGTGTGTGTGTTGTATTAGAGGTAGTATGGCCGAGCAGTCTAAGGCACTGAATTAAGGCTTCAGTCTCTTATGGGACATGGATTCATATCCCACCACTACCAGTGACACTTTGGGGCTGGCAGTATAGCCTAAAGGTTAGCATAATGAGCTGTGCATGAGCTTGGTACATCCAGCAGACAGATCTGGGTTTGATTCCAACAACCTCCACTTGCATACTGTGTGACTCTGAGCAAGTCACTTAACCTCTCCAGAGCTTCTGGGTCACCCCTGAAAACAGGCACCTGTGCCTAGTGGGCCTTACCTAGATACCAATGAATAAAAACAAATATATATATATCTATATATATATATATATATATAGATATATATATTGGTAGCACAGTAGTGCTACCATAGTTAGGGTTGAGTAGCCCTTTTAAGGATAAAGGGTGAAACTTGGGACTTTAATAACTTTGTCACTGTTCAGCAGATTTGCCAGAAATTTGATATGCAAGATTGGGCATGGTAGATCTTAGGATCTGCCAACGATCGTACCAATCGGATGTATGGCTGCGGAGTTATTAAGCAACAATCAAATGCACAATTACGTTTTTTTGTGAATTTTTTGCTCTCACCTAAAGGTTGCACGGTTTGCAAAACTGGTCCAAAAACTTCAGGGAACATGCAGCCAGGTTCCCCGATGTGCCTTTTGAAGATTTTGTGAAAAAATATTAAAAGGTTCAAAAGTTTTTCCAAAAACAAGTTCCTATTATAAGTCAATGGGAAAAATTAACAAAAAGTTTTAAACTGTTGCAAATGGCCCTAGTAGTGTCGCAAATCTGCCATTTTGTTTTCAGTTAGTGATCAGAAAAATGCTTGGCATTTAAAATTGGGACCCTCTAGGGACACAATTCTTTCTTTGTTCACCTAGTCGGACGCTGAGGATACTAGCCATGTCTTTATTTTGGGATTAAACACCCCAGAAATATGTGTTTAAAATTTCTGGAAACAGCAGTGTCACAAAGTAGTGTCGCACCTGCAACACTTTCACAAATTTTTGCAAAAAATGTCACAAATTGCGACACTACTTTTCTAGACTATGGCCAAAATTACAGGAGTTCTTTGCCACTCTGCTGCAAAAGAACCATTTGGTCTTTTAGGCTGAACTTTGGAGGGAAGGCAGCCAACATCTCACATATGTGCCTTTTGGTGGTTTGGTGAAAGAATATTGCATGGCTGCCAAGTTACTGTACTCCGAAGTTGATGTTTTTTCACATAGACTAACATGGTGGCATATGCCGCGCCTTTCGGGGCTCGTATCTCGAAAACGGTGCTAGATATGGAATTTTCATCATGACATTTTGTTTGTTGTGAAAACCTAGCCCTGAAACTCATGAGTCATGTGAAATTTAAATTTTTTTTCTTCGTCGTACAGTTCCTGAGATATAAGCAATTTAGTATTCCAACTGCTTGTTTTCTGCTCCCTGGCCCATTATGCATACATTCTTTGCACACACTGTGTTTCTCTATGCAACTGTTGGGCAAAACCAGGGTGTGTGCTTCCATTACTGTTATAGTTACCATTACCACTTGTGTTTCCGTACGCATTTGCGATACCGTTCCCATGTATGTCACCATGTGCTTTACCCTTTGCGTTCCTGTTTGCATACGCACTTGCACTCGCATTTCCATTTCTCTTTACTTTGCTGTTATTTCTGCTGTTAACGTTACCATTTGTGCTTCCAGTTGCCATACTGTGACTGCACATGTCACGGTTTGCGTTTCCATATGCGCTTGTATTTCCTTTTGTGTTTCTGTTTCCTTTGGCGTTATTGTTGTAGTTACCATTTACATTTACAATTGTGGTAACATGACCGTGCATGTTACGGTTTGTGTTTACATACAGGTTTGCATTCGCATTTATGTTTCTGTTTCTTTTGGCGTTATTGTTCATGTTAACTTTACCAATTGCAGTTACAATTGCAGTACTATGCCCATGCACTTCCATTCGCGTTTTTGTTTCTGTTCCCTTTGGCGTTCTAGTTGCTGTAACACTTAACATTTGCATTGACAATACCAGAGCCATCAATGTGCATGTTATCAGTTGTGTTTTTGTACACGCTTGCATGTCCATTTATGTCACTGTTCACTTCAGCGTCACTTTACGCTTGCATTTCTATTAACGTTTGCTTTATCATTTACATTTGCTTTACCATGTGCATAACCATTACCACTTGCATTTGAATTGCGGTTCCTGTTGCTATGTAACAAGACATCATATGGTGGGAACTCGGTGCCTGAAGGGCCCCATGCTCCCGACACCACATTCCATTCACTATTTATCATCCTCATTCTCAAAAAGAAGGGAAATTTGAGGCAAAAAAATCCATTTAAAGCATCAGTTAGGGTTATTCCACAGTGACAAAAGTGAGGAAATTCAGTGTTAGGGTTGAAAGCCCCCTTGGCCACCAGCCCATCCCCAACTGGCTTCAGGGTGCGCATTGGGGTCATCAGTCTAACTTTCACCCCATTCTCCTATACCTCTGCTTCTTACATGTGATGGGGTGAGAGTTAGGGCTGAAGACCCCAACTCGCACACTGAAGCCAGTTGGGGGATGGGCTGTGGGGGCCAAGGGGGGCTTTCAACCCTAACACCGAATTTCCTCACTTTTGTCATGTGGAACAACCCTAACCGATGCATTAAACAGAGTTTTTTGCCTCTAATATATATATATCAATCAATCAATCAATCAAGCCTTTATTTAACCAGGCGTTCATCATTGAGAAGAAGCTCATTTGCAAGATGGACCTGGGTGGAGCATAAACAATTGTGTATACAAGTCAACACAGGTATTTACAAGACAATACAGATAATACTGTTTACAGAGAGGAAGAAAAAGAAGTTCATATGTACACAGAATTATACAGATATTGTACAGATTAAAGGGTATTTCCATACATAGAAGTGTCTATAGGAAGATAAAGCAGGTTATCTAAGGTTGCAGGAGGAAGTAACGGAAGAAAAAAAATAAAATAAAAATATACACCAGGTAGAGGCAAAGGTGGGGGGGAAGGGAGAGAGGTAGGGGAAAAAGGCTAGGAGGGCACGGTGCACAGAGAGGAGTTGGTAAAACAGGATGTAGAGAAGATGGATGGAGAAAAGGAGTATGTGTGAGCCCTGGGATTGACTGCTATAAATTACGGGGCACGGTAGGATGTCACAATCCTGGGGTAGTGAGCTCCTATCTGAGGTTGGGAAAGGAGGGATAAGGGGATGGATGGGCCTAGTGTTGATAAGATGGGGGGATAAGAGAGAGAGAGAGAGAGAGAACACTTAGGCTTGTGAGGAGCAAGCTGGGGGGACAGTACTTAAAATTGGGTCTAGGCATGGCTATATACCAGTGCAGACACCGGTACTGGGTCTGAGTGGGAGAAGCAGTTACATACTTCTCTGATTGTACGGAAATAAAGCATATTGAAGGCATTTATACCAATTAGAGTGCTTAATTTGAGGTTTTTTTGTAGATCGTTCCATAAGGTAGGTAGCACGAAGCTTATGGCTGCCCTACCAAAGCGGGATTTTGCTTTGGGTACTTTAAGTGTAATATAGCTGAGTAACTTCTTAATGCGTATATCCCAATTATACTCAGGGGAAGACAGCAGGAGATATAGTAAGGCAGCTTATTAGAGATGGCTCTATAGGTCCAGAGAGTGGCATTTCTGTGGCGCCTCTACTTTAGTGATATCCACCCCACCACCGCATATAGGATGCAGTGATGTGTGTCTAAGGGAAGTCCCATTATAAACCTCAGTGCTTGATGGTAGTGTCCAGTTTAACCATATAAGAGTTGGGGCATTGGCTGTAGAGGAAATCAGCATAATCAACCAATGATAGGAAAATGGATCGGACCAGTTGTTTCTTGGCATCTCTGGTGAGAAATCGGTTGATTCTAAAAAACAAGCCAAGCCTTTACCGAAGTCATTTTAGCAAGTCCTCGATATGTTCAATGAAGGAGAGTCTTTGGTCTATCCAAACTCCCAGATACTTGAATTTTGTAACAAATTCTAGTTTTTCACCTAGAACTGTGGTAATTTGGGGAACTGTCCCACTGGACACAGGGTTAGTTGTACGGATGAAAGGGGAGAGGACCATCGCTGTAGTTTTTTTTGGCGTTAAGGAGTAGCTTTTTTGGAGGAGTTGGCTTTACAAAAGGTTGAATTCTGACTATAGGTCATTGCAGGCAGCTTCAGGTGTTGGGAGACTCACATAGAGAACTGTATCATCTGCAAACAGATGGATGTTGGCTTCTTTTATACAGTAGTCAATGGTATTAATGTAGATTGCAAAAAGTAAGGGCCCTAATATAGAACCTTGACGTACCCCTCTTTGCAGAGTTTTTAAGGGGGACAGGCCTCCTTCGGCTTTAACTTGCTAAAGGTGACTGTAAGATAGTCAGTAAACCAGTGCAGAGAGGAGGGATCCACACCTATGGTTTGAAGGGAGGAGAGGGGCAGACTATGGTTGACAGTGTAGAAAGCCTTGCTTAGATCAAGGAAAACAGCACACATAAAGTTTTTGCTTTCAAGATTACGCTGCCAGTCATTAGTAACTTTGGCGAGGGCTGAGATAGTGCTATGTTTAGCTCTGAATCTGGACTGCATAGGGTTTAGCAGTTCCCTAGACTCAAGGTGAGTCCTCAGCTGTGCATTTACAATTTTCTCTAGGAGCTTGGACAGGACCAGAAGGAGAGAAATTGGCCTGTAGTTATTGAGATCGCCAGGGTCACCTGATTTGAACAGTGGTATGACATGTGCTGTCTTCCATATAGGTGGTAAGGTGCCCTGAGACAGGGATAAGTTAAAAAGGTGGGTGATGGGTATTGCTAGTACGTGGTAGGCAATTTTTAGGAAGTAAGGGTCAAGGGTGTCGGGCCCCAGCACTTTTTCTAGTATCCAACTGAAGCAAAAGGTCCTCTACCTCTTTCAGTGAGGCAGGTTGAAACGAGAAAGGTGGCGAAGCTATCAGAGTTTCAGGCAGTTGGCTGGCAGTCTGGGAGCGAAGTATGTTTGCAAGGGAGTTATCAAATGCCATGCCTGCAGTAGCAAAGTGGTTATTGAATGCGTCAAGTATATCCATCTTTTCAGTTATAGTCGAGTTGCCAGAGGTAATCTTGGTCGGGAGTGAATTTCCTGGGTAGCGGCCTAGCAGATCATTGATTGTGTTCCAGAGCTTGATTGGGATCTTTGTGGCAGAGTCGATTTTGGATTTGAAGAAGGTGGCCTTCGATTCTCTGATTGTTTTGGTACACAAATTTCGTAGCCTCCTGAACTGGTTCCAATCCTCTGCAGTGTTCAGTCTGCACTCCTTTTTCCAGAGCTTATCTCTTTCTTGAAGCAAGGACTTGATCTGAGGGGTGAACCATTTACATGTTTTGGTCCTAGTTCGAACTTTAATCTGGGGAGCATACTTATTAAGGGCCTTTGATAGAATGTCGTGGAAGATACTGTAAGCTGACGTAATCATTTTGGACAGGTGGAAATCTTGCCACAGAGGGGAGTACTTAAGCTCATTTAGGTAAGCATGTTCATTGAAGTTGCGCCTGGATCTCTTCATACAGAACTTCCTGATGGGTGCTGGGTTGTTGGTGGATCTTACTCCCGCAATAAAACAATGGTCACTGGCGTCTGAGAAGAAGACATCAGCGTGGGAGAAGATATGAGGTTTGCTCACCATTAGCACATCCAAAAGTGTACTTTTACTGGGGTTCTTCACGTTTAGGTGTACTGGTTCAATAATAAGTTGTGTCAGCCCATGTTCATCAAAGAAGTATGCAAAGGAAGCAGCTGTGTTAGATAGCCAGTCAAAGTTGAGGTCTCCTAAAATAATAGTTTCTGGTAGCCCCTGTCCCAACTTGTCACTTAGATATGACACACGCTGTAGGCCAGCAGACGGTGGTCTGTAGCATCCTACTACGCAGAGTGCAGTAGTCTGTGTAAGTTCCACTTTGAGAATTAGGCATTTGAATTTGCTGGCAACAGATGCCGAGGATAATCAGAAGTCATAAAATTTGTCTTTAACGTAGATAGCTACCCATCCTCCTCAGACATGCCTATCAGCTCTGAACAAGGCATAGTGGGGGATGTTTACTTCTCTATCAGTGGTGCTGGGTCTAAGCCAAGTTTTGGAAATCACAAGTATGTCAGGAAAGGTATGATTTACCCAGGTTTATATTAAGGTTATGTTTTTAAGGAGGCTACGTACGTTAATATGCAAGAAGCTTATTCATTTTAAATTTGCTAGTTCCGCTGGTGAAGCAATAGCTTCTGGGGGGCCAGGGTTGAGTTCTACATTACCTGAACATAGCAGGATGATAAGTAGGATTTTTCTAAGAGCGATAATTATATGCTTGTAATTTCTGCCTTTCTCCGGTCTAGTAGATCTGATGTTTTTAGGGACTGGAAAGTAGCCACCATAGAAGAGCTGATCTGTTGTAGCAAGAGCTAGTAAACCTACCACAATAGGTGGGGAGGAGAAATAAGTCTGTGTGGTGGGAGGTGGGCCCTGTGGTGGGGGAGTGTTATAAGTACTACTGGTATATATATATATATATATATATATATATTATATCTATATATATATATATATATATATATATATATATATATATATATATATATATATATATATGGTAGCACTATCGTATACCATAGTTAGGTTGAGGAGCCATTTACATGTTAAACCTAAAATTTTGTACCTTAATAACTTTGCAACCATTCAATGGATTTGCCTGAAATTTGGAATACACAATCAAGAACCATACATCTTGGGATCTGCCAACTTTCATACTGTTCAGGTATATGTCTGCAGAGTTATTAAGCATGATCTGCATGTGCGTTTACGCTTTTTTGCAATTCTTTGGTCATCTCTACAGGTTGCACAGTGTGCGTGACTGGTACGAAATCTTCAGGGAACGTACGGCCGGGGTCTCTGATGTGCCTTTTGAAGATTTCGTGAAAAAATATTAAACGGTTCAAAAGTTATTCAAAAAACAGTTTCCCATTATAAGTCAATGTGAAAAGTTAACAAAAAGTTCAACACTTTCGCAAATGCAGTTTTTACTTTCGTAAATGGCCCTTTTACTTTTGCAAATCCACCATTTTGTTTTCAGTTGGTGATCATAAAAATGCTTGGCATTTAAATTTGGGACCCTCTAGCAACACAATTCTTTTTGTATTTACCTAGTCGGACCCCGAGGATGCTAGGCATGTCTTTATTTTGAGGTTAAACACCCTAGAAATATGTTTTTCAAGTTTCTGGAAAAAATATTTTTACAAAGTAGTGTCGCACTCATGAAAGTGTCGCAAATTTTTGTGAAAGCTTTCTCAAATTGTGACACTACTTTTCCAGGCTATGGCAAAATGACAGCAATTCTTTGCCACCCTGCTGCAAAAGAACAGTTCGGTCTTTTGGGCTGAAATTTGGTGTGAACACAGCCAACATCTCACAGATGTGGCTTTCAATGTTTGGTGAAAAAAATATTACAGGGCGGCAAAGTTATGGCACTCCAAATTGACACTTTTCCCATAGGATAACATTACGAAGTCTGCCACATTACATGAATCCTTTGCCGCCCTGCTGCAAAATAACGGTTTGGTCTTTTGGGCTGAAATTTGGAAGGAAGAAAGCAAACATCCCACAGATGTGCCTTTCAGTAGTTTGGTGAAAAAATATTACAGGAAGCCAAAGTTATCACACTCCAAACATCTCTTTTTTCCCCATAGGATAACATTACGGCATTCGTCGTGCTTTTCAGGAACCGTATCTTGGAAACGGTGCAAGATACGGACTTTTCGTCAGAAAAACACTTAGCCGCCTAATGGGGTTAAGTACAAAACTAGCCAGGAAAGTCATACATCATATGACTTTTAAATTTGTTTTTTACATCGTACGGTTCCTGAAATATAAGCAATTAAGTATTCCAACTCCTCATTTTCTGCTCCGAGACCCATTATTATGCATACATTCCTTGTACTTACTGTCTTTCTCTATGCTGCTTTTGGGGAAAACCAGCCTGTGCACTTACATTACTGTTACCCTTACCGCTTCAGCTTGCAGTTCTGTACCTGTTTCACTTACCGTTCCTGTCTACGGCACCATGTGCGTTACCCTTTGTGTTTTCATTTGCACTTGCATTTGCGTTATTTTAACCATTTGTGTCTACAGTACTGTTTATCTTTCTGTTTTGCTTTGCGTCACCATGCACATTACCATTTGTTTTTGTGGGCACTGTGTTACTATGTGACAAGACATCATGTGGCGGGAGAGCAGGGCCCTCTGCCGCCACATTACATTCACTATTTCTCATTATCATTCTCAAAAAAAGGGACATTAGTGCCAAAACTTTTAATGCATTAGGGTCTTTTCACAGTGACAAAAAGGAATTCATGTTAGTTGAATGTCTCTCTTTGACCCCTCACCATACTCTCAACCGGGTATCAGTGCGCGGCGTGTTGTCCCAACTCTCACCCCATTCTCCTCATACATCTGCTTCTTCACACATCTGATGGGGTGAGAGTTAGTTTAAACCCAACATGCACCCTCGATGCCAGTTGGGGTAGATGAGGGTCAAGGGGCTTTCAACCCAACACTGAATATCCTCACTTTTGTCACTGTGGAACAACCCTAACTAATGCTTTAAACAGAGTTTTTGCCTCTAATATATATATAGATATATATATCTACATATATATATATATATATATATATATATATATATATAGTGAAAGCCATTTACAATGGACACTTTTGTGCACTGTAATATTGTTGCCAACAGGTGGCACCATTACCTACATATTCATTGACGATATACTCTTAGGCATGGAGCACCTCAAAAACTATTGTATTTCACTTTCACTGCACTGTATGTGCAGTTTCATTTTATGTGTTTTAGGCTGTGTTGTGCATTTCACTTTGCTTTTCACAGTACAGGATGGAGACGGTGAAGGTTAAAAGTTTTAATCTTTATTGTAGGCCCTGCAAGTTAAAGCTGTTATTTACTTAGCAGCCTTGGAGGCCAAGCGGCTCCTTCTTTTTCAATGTAGGACATCTTCAATTTCTTCTCTAAATCAATGGGTGCAGGTGGTCTCAAAAACAGCCTCTTCTCAGCAGGTATTGTTTTAGAGAAGGAAAGCACTTCCCAAATTTGATAGGACTTGGAGTTCGTGGTTAACCAATGTGGGGGATAAAGAGTATAGATCCTGTTTGAGCCAACATAGAAACATAGAAGTCGATGGCAGATAAAGATCACAAGGCCCATCCAGTCTGCCCATTTTTTCTACCTTATGAATGTGCCATAGGCCTTTAGTCTGTCAATGGCCTATCTATTCATACTCATCAGTATTGCTCCTTTATGCCTTTCCCATGCCTGCTTGAAGCCCTGCACTGTATTCATATCCACCACTTCCTGAGTTAGGCCATTTCATGCATCTGCCACCCTTTCTGTGAAAAAGAACTTCCTCACATTACTCCTTAATCGGCCTCCCTCTAATCTCATGCTGTGTCCTCTTGCCTTGCTAGTTTTCTTATATCGAAACATGTTAGACTCTTTCACCTTGTTAATGCCCTTAAAATGTTTGAATGTTTCAACCATATCGCCTGTTTTTTTCGTTTGCTCTAGGGTATTATTGAGTTCTGTTAATCTGTCCTCATATTTTTTCTGATGCAGTCCCTGTACCATTTTGGTTGCCCTTCTCTGGACTGCCTCCATTTTGTTAATGTCCTTGTGCAGGTGCAGCCTCCAGTACTGCATGCAGTACTCCAGATGGGGCCTAAGCAGTGTCTTGTAAAGAGGGATTATTACCTCCATCTTACAGCTTGTGATAGCCCTACTAATACACCCCAACATCCCTCTAGCCTTACCTACTGCTTTAGTGGTCTGCTTGGATGATTTCAGGACATCTGTGATGATGATGCCCAAGTCTCTTTCTTCACTTGTGATTGCCAGCAGCTCTGCTCCCAACCTATAGGTAGATTCTGGGTTGCTCTTCCCTATGTGCATGACTATGCACTTCTTTGCATTAAACCCCAGTTGCCACTCTTCCGATCATTTTGCTAGTTTTCCAAATGTTATCATTCTATTTCAGGGCTGGTCAGGGTGATGCTGCTGTAGGTTAGTAGCTGTGCACTATTTCTGTCTTATTTGTAATCCTGCTACTTGTTTTGTCAGATATATATTTATATATATATATATATATATATATATATATATATATATATTTACAGTATGAAACCCTGTACACTGTCATTTTTTCAGTTAAATGTTTTGTTTTCAAACAGAAAGAAAAACACACATAATTTACAAGTACAATAGATGTATATACAGGATACCTTCGTGTTGACTGCCAGACCTTATCCTTGATGTTATACCAGCCTGTCAAAGTATCTGTTCAGACTACAAATACAGTTGTATATTTTGAAAACGTGTGAAGGATAAATGCAACGTTTATGGCACCCATGTAATAGTGTGTTGACTGATATCAACCACCATAAACAACAAACATACTTGACAAAATATTAAAACAAAAAAAAAGAAAGAAAATACAGAGGGGAGACCCCCTAGGGTATATACTGTGTATACCTATGGATTTCCTGGACCTACAGCATACCGAATAAACAAAAAAGATAAATGCAGCTACCTCTCTTTTCCCATTGTACGCAATCATAGGGAGATATCACCACATATAAGACAAGGCATCATGAAGTATAATAGTTATACCTTCTTATGGCCGCTTCTTACCCTGCTTCTGGGGGAGAGAGACCACAGAGTAAACAAAGTAATATAATACAATATCTGTTCCTACTGTGGAGTGCAGCTACTGGTAATAAACAGTAATGTACATTCTATATGGGTAAAGTAGGTATGCTAGGTAACATTACTCAGACTACATAATATAACATTTGGTAGATATACACATACCAATCATTAACTTATACTAAACCCACAAAGCGGAAATTACCACATTGCGGGTAAACTATGTACAACTTATATCATTCAAATACATACAACAATGCAAGTTACTAACACTCTGTACCTTTATATCCATAGATTCATAATGTACTAGTCATAGATAACATTCAGTTCAGACAGTAAGTGATGCCAGTTGGATATGAGGAGACAGATCAACCGATACCTGCTCTGGCTGACAAGTATGCCATAAAGGGGGCCCAACAAGGAGAGAAGTGTTCCATCTTCCCAATAGACGTGTGTGTCCACCTGTCTATCTCATATACAGAGGAGAGCGATGATATATTCTCCTTGAGACTGGGCAGAACAGTACTTTGCCAGTTTTGTAGGATTGACCGTATAACCTGCATACTAAGTAGCATTAGCCATCTAAATTCCTGATGGTTGAGGGGAGGGGCACCAGACCACAGACCCCAACAGCATAAGAGCAGGGTTAACAGGAACCTGACACTGAAGTATCAAGCTGGCCTCGTGTATCACTTTCTCCCATAGATCATGTATCCAAGGGCATTGCCAGAGAATATGAAATAGATCCCCACCAGGCTAGAGACATCTCCAGCACGTATCATGTGTAAAGACTTTCATTTTCTTTAATATAACAGGTGTCCTGTACCAAGAGTGCAAAATTTTATTATGTATAAGTCTACTCTGGGTATCTTTATGAGTTTTTAACCCAACCTGCCAGCACCGTTTCCACTGTACATCTGATATTTGTATATTTAAGGCTTTTTCCCATTTTAACTTAGATTTTATGTTGGAGGAAGGTAGCGAGTCCCTCACTGCAGCATATAGCATAGCTGCAACTTTGTTGGGCAAGTGAAGCCACCTTTTTAAGTGTGAGTCACAAGCTGGAAAAGCTTTACCCTGACTTAGGAGAGGTCTAAGACTGTCACGTAGTTGCAGGTATTTCCAGAAATCTGATTTATCCAGGTTCCATCTAGATTGCAGATTCTGATAAGTATCCACTTCAGGGGAGTTGGGTCCCACTATATCCTTAAGAAATATAATTCCTTTTTCTTGCCAGGAAGGCCAAACCACCTTGGAGCCACCAATGGTTATGCTGGGGTTATTCCATAGGGGCATATATGTAAGGGGAAGAATCGGGAGTCTTATTTTTTTATGTAAAAGCTTCCAATAACTGATTGAGGAACCTATAGTGGGATGTGATACATACTCCTGACAAGGGGAGGGGCAGAGAAAAGAGACTGCAGTAGGGCTATTACAATAGGTCTGCTCGAGCCTTAGCCACTGAGGGGATTCAATATTATAGGGGTGGAACCATTTCAATGTTTGTGCTCCTTGAAAAGCTATCTTATAGCCTTCAATCCATGGGAGACCCCATCCCCCCTGCAGAGGATGAGCCCGAAGTTGATTTCTGCTGAAACGAGGTCTAACTGAGCCCCATAGGAAGGATCCAATCATCGTGTCAATTTTCCTGAACCAGTGATCTGGGAGAAATAGGGGAATGTGAGCTAGTTCGTAAAAAAGTCTAGGGGCGAAGGACATCTTAAAAGCGGCTATCTTGCCTGCCATGGTTAAATGAAGCTTATTTATTTGCTTCATTTCAAGTTTGCAATTGGACAGCAGAGGGCACAGGTTATTATCCCACCACTTTGCTAGGTTACTCCCAATCTTTATTCCCAAGTATTTGATCACATGTTGTGACCATTTAAGTCCTAACTGTGCCACCGAGTGGGATTTGCACTGCGAATTAAAAGGGAGTATTTTGGTTTTAGATTGATTTACCTTTAACCCTGAGATTGATGAAAAGGAGACCAGGATGTCTAGAAGTTGGGGTAAGGACTCACTAACGTCTCTTAGCATTACCAGCAGATCATCAGCATACAGTAGGGTGGAGACATAGACCTGCCCCCTACCGATACCAGTGATATGCGTATTCTGTCTGATTGCAGCTGCTAATGGTTCAATAGCAATGACAAACAAAAGAGGAGAGAGAGGGCAACCTTGTCATGTACCTCTGTGTAGAGAAAATGGTTCAGATAGAACTGAATTGGTGAGAACTTTTGCATTGGGAGATGTATAGATGGAGGAGACAGCCGCTCTGAAGTTCAGCCCAAACCCCATGTGTTGTAAAACTTTCTGCAAGTAATCCCACTCCACAGAATTGAATGCTTTTTCAAAATCAATGGCTACAGCAGCTGACGACCTTAATTTATCCTGATTCGCTATATGAGTAAGATTAATAAGTGTTCTGGTATGGTCAGTGCTATATCTACCTTTTACAAAGCCGACCTGTGATGGATGCATCAGAGATGGTAGAACCAGGGCCAGTCTGTCAGCTAGCACTTTAGCATAGACCTTGCTGTCTGAATTTATTAGGGATATGGGGCGATAACTAGCCGCCTCTTCAGGAGGTTTGTCTTTTTTGGAAATAACTAAAATGATAGCCTCCATTAGTGTAGGGGGTAGTATACCTTTATCCTTGGTCTCTTTAAAGACCTTACAGAGCAGGGGAGAGATCAGAGGGGATAATAGTTGCAGAAAGTCCACAGGTAACCCGTCACTGCCAGGGGCCTTCCCTGTTATTAAAGCCAACAGAGATGACGCAACCTCTGTGTGGGTTAGGGGTTCCTCCAGAGTTGCACATTGTTCTGGAGCCAACTTCGGGAGTCTCACCATATCCAGAAATGATGATATATCCATACAAGGATTGGTTCTGGTTGACTTATATAATTGAGAGTAAAATGCCATCATTGTATCATTCACTTTCTATGGATTTGTTTTCACTACCCCTGTGACTGGGTCTTTCAACCCCCCTATGTGCCTATTCTCTTGTTGTTTCTGCAATTGATATGCCAAAATTTTCCCACTTTTTTCCCCACCCTCCCAATATATATGTTTTAATCTGATAAGTGCCAAGTCAGCCTTTCTGGACATAAGTTTGTTTAACCTAGTCCTTATAGCCAGGACCCGTCGACCCCACAGTGACTGAGAGGATGGGTGAGAATGTGCCTTAAAAGGTTTTTCAGCATTGAGCAGGTCATCCTCCAATTGTACCAGTTCCCTTTTCCTATTTTTCCTCCTGTAAGAGGCATACCCTATAATTTTCCCACACATGGTAGCTTTTTAGGCCTCCCAGGTATTTTGGGAAGACATGTCTTTGACAGGGTTTGCCCTAAGAAAATTTGTAGTCTCTGATTCAGCCCATTTTCTAAAATTGGGATCTCATAGGAGTAACGGATCAAGTCTCCAGGAGGGGGATCTTCGAATAGAAAGACCCCAAGAGATAATCACCTGTACTGGCGCAAATTACCATGGGAAGAATAGCTGAGTTCCTAACTGAGCCTGTGAGAGTATGGGAAATAAGCCAGTAGTCTAATCTACTGTAAGTGCCATGGACCCCAGAATAGTAGGAATAGTCTCAGACAGAGGGGTGCACTAAGCGCCATATGTCTACCAGCTGATATTCAGAGCTTAGGTGTTGAATGGCCTGAGCCCCCCTGATATGCATTTCTTTGCCAAGATCACTCCTGTCTAACACAGGGATTAGTGTAAGGTTAAAATCCCCCCCCAAAAGATAATGGGTGTGTCTTTATCCACCATTGTGTCTAATTTAGAGTTCAGATCTAAAAAGAAAGAAGGGTCATCCACGTTTGGAGCATAAATGTTTACCACCAGAAGATGGCCCTCGGGGGTGTCAAACAAGGCTATTACCCAGCGTCCCTGAGAGTCTGTCTTCCTCTTAACCACTGTCCAGGGAAGTGATTTGTGGAGCAGGATTGCTACGTCTCTTTTCTTTGTGGAGGCGCAGGAGTGCAACTCCGTACCTACCCAGTCCCTAATTAAATATTTACAATCTTTCTCAGCAAGTTTAGTTTCTTGCACTAAGGCCACCTGGGTTTTAAGCCTTTTAAGATATGTGAATACCTGTTTCCTTTTAGAAGGGGAATTTAACCCTCTCACATTCCAAGTTATAAAGGAGATATCACCCATTAGGACGGATATAACAAAATCTTTTAGGGGGATATGGAGGGGTTAAATCGGCCAGCCATCGCACCTTCTCCCCAGATCCAATCTGTAACCATACATGCATAAGACAGAGTTTACTAATGCTTAACACCTCACATCTGTTATGCAAAGTTGTAGATATAGTCTGAAACACAACAAATATTAACAAACTGAAACTATTTACAAGCAATGTGCACCATTGTGCTTTGGAGAAAAATTATGTCTCAGGCCGAGGAGTTGAAATCCTCTCAGGCCACATCGTTCCACCTGAAGTGGGGTAGTAGTCTTGGGTGCTAATGAGGACTTTATCACCCCTAAGAGCATCTCATTTCTCGGGGACCTAGTAAGTTAACATAGCCCCGCATCCGATTTCTCTAGCAGCTGTCAGATAAGCATACCGGATAGCATGCTGATCCCTTAACTAGCTGCGGTGCCCATGGGGGGCGGGAATTCGCCATTCCCAGCTTTTGGCATTACTTAGGTGCAGTCTTAAAGATTCGCTAGATATCGGAATTTTCCCCTTCCACAAGCCCTTCGTGGGCCCAGAGAGCCCAAATATTTATTACTATTGAGGGCCTTACCGGATCCACCAAAGTTTAGACCAGCTCTTTATGATACCCGCTGGTGTCATAAAAATGTGGGAGGACTGGTTATACCACAAGGATAGCCTTGCAAAAGGGATTACACATACCCATGGTTTCTCCCACCCAATTCACAGAATCATCCCTTAGATATACAGTATAAACATAGGCACTTATCTAATAATGGTCCTGTGCATCCAGGGGAGGCAAACTTTCGGTACTGAATACAGGCTAGTGAGCACATTGATCTGAGCTGCTCCCCCCATGACTGTTTATAGGCAGTTCCTGAGTAGAATCCTTAAGTGTGGGCACAGCTGAAACAAGACCATAGATGGAGGGTTCAGCCTTTGAAGCCTCCTGCAGCATTTCTTCTTCAGGGTGTTCTGGAAATTCATCCTGAGAGATGGAGGCAAGTGGTGCATATCTGTTGGGGGAAAGGAATTGGGAGTCAAAATCCTCCGGAGTTGCCTTCAGGTTAAGCGACGGTTCAGAAACATTCCTTGCACGATTGATAGGGTGGGTTCTCTTGGGGTGAGTCTCGTTTTATTGATGTTTCCACATTCTTGCAGGAAGTGGAGTACTCTAGCCCTGAAACTGGAACCCATTTGGACGAGGTGTACTGTAGATATGAAGGCGCCATCTAGCGATACATTATTACCATCTGTGACACTTCACTGGTAAAGTAGGATCCGTTAACACATTATCCTTACTAACATTCTCAGGCCATTTGTTTTTTAGGTATTCAGACAAACTGCTCGGGGTGGTAAATGAGATAAATTAACCATTCTCTTCTATCTGCATGATTGCAGAGTAACGAAGTGTAAATTTGATGCCTTTTTCATGCATTGTACGCCTGGCCTCAGAGTATTCTTTCCGGCGAGCTGCCAGGTCCCGGAAATAGTCCTGAAACATCATAATTTTATGCTCTCACCAGTAAAGAGCTCCAAGCTCCTGAGCTTGAGAAGTAGCCCACTCCTTATCAGCAAAATTTAATATTTGTACCATAAGCAGTCTCGACCTGTCGCCGGGTTTCGGTTTAGGGGTGAGAGTTCTGTGCGCTCGCTCAATCGTGAAACCGGGAGGGAGATTGTGCTTTAGTAGATCAGGGAGGGTATCATATAAGAATTCAACAGGATTACCTTGTTCTACACCTTCCAATCAATCAATCAATCAATCAAATCTTTATTTATTCAGGTGATCATCATTGAGCAAGGCTCATTTACAAGATGGACCTGATCAGGTCAAGGTTCGAGTTGGTGCACAGCAATTACATCACATACTTATGAGACAGTTATACATACAGAAAAAAAAATGTTATTTATAACACAATAATATACAGAGAATTCCCATGTTAAAGCTTGGCAAGAGAAAGTTTAACATCTACAATATGTACGGTACATATATATCACAATGAGGGCCATGACAGTCACTCACATAATGAGTACAAGGATGGTGAAGGGAATATTGGGTGCCATATACTGGTGGTGTCTGGCTGGAAGGAATATGCCATATGTGATTGGAATATGGTTTTGTGGGATGACTATTCTATCTCTAGCAGTAGCAACTGCATTTCTCTGTGAAGAAGGCTGTACAGTGCTGCTTGAAGGATGTAATGGAATGATAATGGACATTTTTAGGGATTTTTGTAGGGTGTTCCATGCTATGGCTAGAGAATAGCTGATTACTGCCCTCCCTATTTTGGTGTTGACTTTGGGCAATTTGAGCAGGATGATATTGTTGCTTCTTAGGGCATAGGAGCTGGGAGCGGTCAGGTTGTAGCAGTCCAGGATATATCTTGGGAGTTTTTTTGATAAAGCTCTGTAGATCCATAGAGCTGCATTTCTGCTCCTCCTGACATGAAGGGAAACCCATCCAACTGCATCATAGAGAGAGCAATGGTAAGTATTATATGGCAGGTCTGTAATGAACCTTATTGCTCTATGGTATAAGGTATCCAACTTTTGAAGGTAGGGAGTGGGGCAGTGACTATAGAGGAGGTCTGCATAGTCAATGACTGATAGAAAGATGGCCTGGACTAATCTCATCTTTGAATCTCTATTAAGGAAGGGTTTTAATCTGTAGAGGAGGCCAAGCCTTAGGCGAAACTTTTTTAACAGTTGTTCTAGATGCTGAGTAAAGTCAAGTCTGTTGTCAATCCACACACCTAGGTATTTGAAATTTTCAACATACTCCAGATTTTCTCCAAGTATAGTGCATATCTGGGGGAGACTGATTGAAGAGGATGTGTTGGTGGAGTTTTGGGTTGTGAACATCATTGCTTTGGTTTTCTTTGCATTTAGCAGAAGCTTTTTCTTGAGAAGCTGATGTTGTAACAGGGAGAATTCTGCTTGTAGGATTTCATGAGCAACTTTAGGTGAAGGGTTGCTGACATACAGTACAGTGTCATCAGCAAAGAGATGTACTGAGGACTTGGTAAGGGTTGAATCAATTTTATTTATATAAATGGCAAAAAGGATAGGACCCAGAATAGAGCATTGGGGGACTCCTCTTGACAGTGGTCTTAATGAGGAAAGATCACCTTCAGCTTTTACCTGCTGTGATCTACCGGAGAGGTAGCATCTGAACCACTTAAGGGAGGATGGATCTAGGCCAATGGAGTGTAGGGATGAGAGTAGCAGTTCATGGTCCACAGTGTCGAATGCTTTGCTCAGGTCCAGGAATACTGCACAGACATTGTTCTTTTTATCCAGTTTGGTTTGCCAATCATTGGTGACCTTGGCTAATGCAGTGAAAGTGCTATGTTTGGCCCTGAATCCAGATTGAGCTGGATTTAATAGATTAGCATTGTCCAGATATTCCCTTAACTGAATACTCACTAATTTCTCCAGCATCTTGGATAACACAGGTAGGATGGAAATGGGCCTGTAGTTATTAAGATCCATAGGGTCCCCTGATTTTAGAAGGGGGACCACTTGGGCTGTCTTCCACAGCGTGGTAATAGAGCCAGAGTTTAGGGAAAGGTTAAAGAGGTGAGTTAGGGGGACTGCAAGCACATGGCATGCAATCTTTAGAAAGAATGGGTCCAGAAGATCTGCTCCTGCACTTTGTTTGGTATCTAGATGCCATAATAGACCCTCAGCTTGTTTCAACAGTATAGGTTTGAAGCTAAAGGAGGAGTCAACTCTTTGTTCACCAGTATAGTGGGAGCTTAAATGATCTCTTAATAGGTTAGCTGGGGAGGAGTCAAAGGCAAGGCCAGTTGTTGTGAAGTGGTTGTTGAATGCATCCAGGATTTCCAATGTGCCAGTAATGGGGCCATAGTTACTGTGTAAATGGGTTGGAAGGGGGTTGTTAACATCCTGGCCCATCATACCCTTGATGGTGCCCCAAAATCTAGCAGTTTTATGGTAGGAGGAGTCGAGCTGGGCCAGGTAGTAGGCATCCTTTGCATCCCTAACTTTCCTAGTGCATTTATTCCTGGCTTTCCTAAAGATCATCCAGTCCATGATATTCTTAGTTTTTCTTGCTGCTTTCCAAAGTTTATCTCTCTCCAGCAGTGTAGGCTTTGAGGTCAGCTGAAAACCAACGACAGGATTTGTTTTTTATTCAGATACTAGAGATTGGGGTATGGGTGTTAAGGGCATTTATTATAATGTTATTTAGCACCTGCTGAGCTTTTTCTACAGAATGTGCAAGATAAAACTCTTGCCAGTGTGGAGAGTAGGCTAGATCATGCAGATATCCTTCAATATTTATGTTTTTCTTGGATCTCCTCATGAGAGATTTTGCAGGATCTGTTTTAATGCTGTTGGATCCTACCCCTGCGATGGGGCAGTGGTCACTTATGTCGCATAGGAGCACTCCAGCATGTGTGAATAGATGTGGTCCGGGAACCCTAACAGTTGCAGGTTGTTACACCGACTTTGATTTTCTAAATCGTCAACTTTTACCTGCAGTGCCTGGATTGACCTCTCTTGAGCCCTCATTATAGCAGAGAGATCTTCCAGTGCATCAGTGTTTTCTTTTGGTTTTTGCTCTGGTATGTCAAGTTGGGATTCAAGCCTGTTAATTGCCGCTGTCGTATTGTTCGTTGCCAGTGTCACCTCGGCCATTTGTTTCAATAATGTGGCGAACATCTCCTGGGTCTGTTGCATACTTGGGCCTGCGGCCTTCCCCGGGCCGCTTCATTTCGATATGATCAGATGCCTTAGTCCTGTCGCCACTGTCAGATGTGTTGGCCTAAGTTTCTCAATATAGCCAGATATCTTGATAGCCAAACCCTTCCGAGTACCTTCTGAGCTGCTAATTATTATAATGCGAGTTGGAGCACGGAGCTATCGCTCTAAAATTGACCCCCAGATATGGAGCGCTCACATCAGGTGGCCATCACGCCAGGAGCCAAGCCACGCCCCTCGTACACTGCCATTTAATATAGGTGTTCTTTGCTTATTTATCCTTTGGTTTAGGCAGAGATTCTTTATGTTCTGTTTGTAACCTATGGTTCTAAACTTTTTCACTGCATTGGTTGATGTCATTGTATTTGGAAAAACCTAATAAAAAGATTATATACAAAAAACCTTTAGTTTATATTGAAAATTGTGAAAAGGAGGGGGTGGGTTAAAACACTCTGACAGTGATACTGACACTTAAAGTCACTTAAGAAAGCTGTCTAGAGTAGTCTGCATTCCTACAGCAGATGTGTAGGGGTGAAAGCTCCTCTTGATGTTTTCCATCAACCTCAAGTCAGGCTGCACTTCAAAATGTTGCTCCATGGCTCATCTTAGTGTTAGCAGAGCATCTTCACACACAGCAGCACACCAACAGAACACAAATTGCAAGCAGGTAATTTGTGGAGGAACAATGTCACCTTACTTAAGTACAGTCAATTAGCTTGTTAATGAGTGTATCGAGTGTTAAATTAAGTGTGAACAGCTGCAATCAATGGCTGTGACTAGCATAATTACCCGTTTGGCTGTCAGCAGTTGCCGGCATGCAACATCTGCATTAACAGGCACAAACAATGTTAAACCTTAAGGGTATGGCTTTGTTTTTTAAAAAAATGTCCACCTTTGCTGATTGTCCATAGTAGCCATGTCTGCCATATATGGCATTCACTGTATATAAATAGCTCGATAGAGAGAGGGTGAGATAGAGATGGAGATAGAAAAAAACTTTATTAATGCACCAGTTAGGGTAACTTAATGCCACAAAAGTAGGTAAATGTGGCATTATGGATTCCAACCTTAACTCTCCATCCCCACCCCCAAGCAGCAAAAGGAACAAATATTAGAGTTTGGGATCTCCAGGGTCTTGGTGAATCAGTGGTGGGGTCTTCCTTGAGGTTGTCAACCCTAATGCTTCCCACTCCCCCCAAGCCCGTAGCCTCCAGTCCAAAGCATAAGGTACAGCTGCAAAGCAATGCTTCATAGCGATATACTCTTCAAAGATAGAGAAGTATGTCTCACTAGATAATGCCAACACAATTTGTTGTAGCTTTCTTCACACAGGGCCCAACAAAAGGAGATCATGTGTTATGTTGTTTGCTTTGGGAAGGGGGTGGGCATTATGGTTGACAACCCCAAAAAAGACCCCACCACTGATTTGTCAAGACTCCAGAAACCGAAAATCCTATTTTTTTCTTTTACTTCTTTTTGGGGGGGGGGGGTGGAGTTGGGAGTAAGGGCTGGAAACCCTAACACCACATTTCCCTACTTTTGTGATGTTAAGTTACCCTAACTGGTGCATTAACAAAGTGTTTTGCTCAGAATCTCCTTTCTTTTTGACCTAGTGAAATTGAATCCTTATTTATGTATGTCTCTTGGGGGCCTACGTGAACAGGTGCAGATGCACACGGCCCTTTGGGCTGCGCACCATGGGAAGACCCTGCCAGCCTATAGAAGCGCTGGGCCTGGCACATCTCTCCAAGGGAATGCAAGTTGCAAGGTTGTCTGCACAGGCCATGTACCATATACTGAAGATAACTGTCCTCATTCAGTCTTTACACATTCACTTTTTACACATTGGGCCCAATTTTCAAAGCACTTAGATTGATGCAAAGTGCCTGTGTCAAAAATAAATGGTGCAAGTGACACCTTGTGTCAAGAAAATGCACCCTGAGCTATTTTTAAAAGCAGCCTGTATCAAATGCAGGCTGCATGCACCAAGGGGGGCTTGTGCAGGCCTTACATCACAAAATGGGCTGCGGCATGGTGCTAGGGGCTTGAGGCAGACATAGGCTGCCATATTTCCTCATTTGTTCAAGTAAATGTTATTTGTTCGACTAAAAGTCATTATGATACATAAAACAAACGAGCAAAACATTTTACAATCATCTAAGAGATTTTAGAAAAACAGCAAATGAGTACATAACATTCCGGTGATACAGTATCCTTATGATGTATAAACGAAAGCTGATTAGAAATTCCATAAAAGGAAAATATATTCTGAGACATACCAAACAAGGTTGCATCATCTGAATTTGAAAGTATCCTTCCCTATTATGCAATTAATTCATTTTAGGATAGCATTACAAAAAAAAGAACATATGATAAAAACCTTTTCAAAAATCAAGGAACCAGACATCTATCCTAATTATTTCCTGAAATTATCATCGAGCCAAAACTCAAGTGGGACATTATATCATACCATAAAGGGTTTTTATCAGGCCCCATAAGGCCATACATGGCCTTTGAATACATATTGCATTAAAAGTTTTACCCCAGTGCAACCTAATATTGTTCAGTATTTAAGTAGTCAAAATAAATCAGCTATATTACTTTAGTAATAAAAAACTTGGCCAGAACTAAAACATTCAAGGTACATTAAATGGCAAGGCAAGACAAGACAAATTCTATTTTTATGGTGCCCAATCCCAGAAGCTCTGGGCACCTAACAAAGTATTACAGATAAAATAACTAATTAAAATCCATAAATAGCAGATAAATAAAATCAGAGTTCAAATAATAACATTCTATAATAGTACTGATTACTCTGTGAAGGCCAGACTGAAGAAGTGTGCCTTTAGCTTTTGCTTGAAAACACCAATTGAAGGGACCTCCTGGACTACAGCTGGAAACGTGTTCCACAGGGTCGGCCCAGAGACTCTGAAAGCTCGATCACCAGATGTTTTGAGCCAAACCCTGGGAACATCCAGGAGGCCACATGAAGGGGGGGGGAGTGAGTAGAGGTCTCAGGTGTCAGGAGCTCTGACAGGTAGCCAGGACCCAGCCCATAGAGGGTCTTATAGGTGAGCAAGTCCACCTTGAAAAGGACCCTCCACCTGACTGGCAGCCTGTGCAGAGCATGCAGGACTGGGGGCACATGACTGGACCTAGACAGACCTGTCATCAACCGGACCACTGCGTTCTGCACCAGCTGCAGCCTGTGGAGGGTCCCTACCATGACCTTGAAGTAAACAGCTTTACAGTAGTCAAGCCTAGAGGTAACAAAGACATGTACCAGAGTCAGCAGATCCTCAAGCAGAATGATGAGCTTGATCCTGGCAATGTTCCCGCAAGTGGTAAAAGCCACTCTTAACCACAGACGACACCTGATCTTCAAAGGTCACCCTGTTATCCAGGATCACACCTAGATTTCACACCCTCGGGGAAGCAACCAATGGAGAAGACACCAGGAAAAGACCAGTGCCTGCTCTAGGTTGCAACCCATCATGTTCACAACCTGGCTTTGATCACTAGCACCTCTGTCTTATCCGGGTTTAGTCCCAGCCAGCTGGAAGCCATCCAGTCATTGATTTTAGCCAGACAGATATTAAGCACATCAAAAGCATCAGATGTTCCAGGCACAAATGACAAATACAGTTGAGTGTCATCTGCATAGCAGTGAAACACCATGCTGCATTGTCAAATGATCTCACCCAGGGGCAGCATAAACACTGCAAACAGAATTAGCAATAAGATTGAGCCCTGTGGAACTCCACATTATAGGGGAATTGGGGAGGAGGAGAAGTTCTCCTTCACCACTCATTGCACCCTATCAGAGTGATAGGACTCAAACCATCTGATGACAACCCCAGAGACTCCACAAAACTCACAGAGCCAATCAAGAAACATGACATGGTCTATGGTGTCAAATGCTGATGAGAGATCAAGGAATACAAGAACTGACCTGTCTCCTCTATCTCTAGCCCTGAGCAGATCATTATGCATTCTAACTAGAGCTGTTTCTGTACTGTGTCTGACCCAAAAACCTGACTGAAATGGCTCATATATGTTGAAGGACCCAAGGTGATCCTCGAGCTGTTGTGCCACTAATTTCTCCTCAACCTTGCTCGAAAAAGGCAGGTTGGAGATTAGATGGTAATTCACCAGGACGTCTGGGTCAAGGGAAGACTTCTTAAGAAGGGATCTCACCAGTGCTTCTTTCAAAGCCACTAGGAATAGTCTCTCCACCATTGAGCACCTGGCAATCCTGGTGAACACCTGGCCAACAGCCTCGGTGCATCCCATTAAGAAACACCTTGGGGCTGTGTCCAGTTCAAAAAATGTGTGCTTCACCTCTAAGATCATCTCAGTCACCTCAGACATCTCCACCAGCCTAAACTCCTCCCGGATAGGCAGAGTGCCTCTGCTTCCACTAGTTTGACCATTGTGAGGCACAGGCCTCCCTAACGGAATAGACAACAATCTGTCAGAGAAGAACAGAGCAAACTCATCACACAAGGTGGATGAAAAACTCTTCTTTGGCTTTAGACAGGCAGGATGGAGAAGCATATTCACAGTCTGAAAAAGATGAGAAGGTCTGTTCCTCCCTGGCGCAATCTCCCTGGACAGGAATTCTGCCTTCTTATGGGAGATTGCCTCCAGGTACTCACCATAGTGAACATGCAGAACCAGTCTGTCAGCCTTCAGCCAGGTCTTCTGCTAGTTACTCTCCAACTTTCGACCCTTGATCTTCATCGTCTTGAGATCCCCATCAAATGAGAGGATCTAGGTCATATACTGACTGGTGTGATGGCATCCAGTGCCTCGGCCACCACCTTATTATGGGTGACCACCGCCTCACCGGTGCTAATCACACAGGCTGCCTCAACTCTAGATAGGCCAGCCAGCGCCCAAAGTTCTTCTGGGTAAAACCCCTTAGAAGGTGGTAGCTGACCATCTCCACAGGGGAAGAACCATCAGGGGGGGCCCCAACATGAACCCCATGGTGCAATTATTGGACCAAAAGATCTGATCAGTCTTGAGGTTATCAATGCCAGGACCAAGATGAAAAACTAGATCGAGTGTGTGGCCATGCTGATGGGTCACATATAATAACTATGCATTTAAGAAAAATAATATCTGTTATAATAAGTTCCTTCTTAAAAGTTAAAAAATCTTCTGAGCTCCAAATTCTTTGCTTATTTTAAGTACTATTTGTAGTCATTTGATAATTCAAAATTATAAATAGAAGCAGGCATTTTTTTGAAGGCTCCAACCACACTTAGGAGTCCATCCGTCTAGACTAGGGGACAAAAGGCTCCGCGACTCTCGGAGTCCAGCCCATTGAAATCAGCAAGTACAAGTAAAATACTATTTTATATCTTCAAGGTTTTCACGCACATTCCAGACTCCTGCATCAAACCCGAAATCTCTTGTTTCCACATTTCCCAAGAATTGTTGTACTATTGTTCCATAATGCTGCCACACCTTATAACTGTTAATGATAACATAAATTTGAACTGAACATTAATTTAGAGGCTCCAGTATAACTTGGAGTTCTTTCTTTCTTTCTGTTTAAAATTAAAAACATTCCATAGGATAATAGCTGCAAAGCTCCATTTAAATTCTGGAGTCTATGCCAGACGTACAGCACCTTTTAAAATTAGGGCTTAAATTCTTCACCTGTAAAGGCAGCAGTTAAAAAAGGTATTTAGTAAGAAAGTAAGTCTATGCCATCAGACCTCATGAAGGAAGTTTCCCTTATCAGTTCTACTTCTATCTCCATGCAGCATTTTTATCATGGCTTATAAAAATAATTACAAGCAAGACTCAGGCTCGGCTCCAACTCTCAAAACGAGAGTCCAAAGTCCCAAGGACGCTGGGTAAGCAGATTAAAAACAGTACCCTTAGGAGATGATTACACCATATCCATCCTCCTCCAATTGTTGTGATGACATCTTTATGGAGTTCACCACAGTCTCTCTGTCTCAGGAGTCCATTGCACATTTTGAAACACATTTGCCAGCCATCTTTCCATGGTACAGAACATTCCTTCAAAGGTCTCTCATCTCCAACTATGGCCGTGAACACCTGTAAAAATGAAGCAGAGAAAGCACTCCATTAAGTGCAATAACTCCAGGGTTTGCAATTCAATTAAAACACCAGTACCCCGGCCCTAGACAACAATAGTATACCTTTTAAAAGGCTCAATAAGCTCATCTGCACTGTCAGTGCTGCAACAGTCTCAAACTTCCTCTATTCATCTTGAGAATCATCCCAGGTCCAGGATTTGAAAAACTGGCTTCACCACTATATTGTGATTCATTTATTGGTGAAGCATGTTGCTGGTGTCTTCAAACTTTAATAAAGGACACCGAGCAATGACTTTAAAAAGCCAACTAGTTAAATCACCCAGAGATACTCCACTATCAAAGGCAACAAAAAAGCACTTTATAGTCCATAAGTTTTCACAAAAGCACTTATCCAAATGCAATGGGTTTTAAAATAACTATAGTTTCATTCATAACATTTTATGAAAGCCTGTTTTAGAGAGCAGATGACAAGCAGCATGTACAGCGTAGCAGGGAGTGGAGCAGCACTGCAGCCATCTTGCCACTCCACCTCCTGCCACCACCACCCCCTCATCTGGTATTCTCAAAACCCTCCATAGGTCAATGGTCTAAGTACCATTAGACCAGCAAAGGGCTGGTCAAATGGTACATAGAAATCCTCTGGGAGGGTGCACCAGTGTGCCACCCCTTAAAGCCCTGATCTCCCATTATAATAATAAATAATTTATCTGGTAGTCTAGTGATCCCCTCCCCCAAGCTCTGATCTGCTGTTATAATATTTAAATATCCCTGGTGGTCTAGAGGATTGCCCCAGCCTCAATCCACCATTAATTGAAATTCTGAAATTCCTGCTGTTCTAGTGGACCCCCACCCTGCAGTGCTCTACCACCCTGCTCCCTCAACCTGTAACCAAGCCAGCAACTGGTACAGCCCACCAGTCACCACCATAGCCAGCCACTGACTGAGCTCTAAATGAGCACGTACTGTATATGGTATGTGTGAGTGACTGACAGTAGCTGGGAATAGAAGTGTGGTTATGGGTTGGGGAGGCGGGCACTGCGTGGTGAAAGGGTCCAACCTCAGAATTGGAATTTCTTTAACAGCAGATCGGACTGGGTAGTCTAGACCACCAGGGATGTTGTAAATATTATAATGAGTGATCAGGCTTGGGGGGGGACCGCTAGACTACCAGGGATATTATTAATTATTATAATGGGAAATCAGGTCTTGGGGGGGACTGCAAGATTACCAGGTATATTATTAATTATTATAATGGGAGATCAGGGCTTGAGGGGCACTAGACTACCAGGAAATGCTCCTGGACATTGCCATATGGCCACCCACAGCTTGTGGCAACCTGTCTAGGTGTGCCCTCTGTTTGGTGCACTGCTACAGTTGCCACAAGCTGCAGGACTTTGCTGCTGGGACCATGCCCAGTAGAGAATTGGGTGCAGGGCCCATGGTGCACGGGCGATTGGTGCAAGTCACCTTGGGACAGCTTGCACCAAGTTTTGAGAACTGGGAAAATTTACTCTTTACACATTCACTATAAATATATTCACTTTTTGTTCTTTCAGATCCAAAGAGGCAATGAGATCCAAAAGAACAAAGAGTCAATGTGTAAAGAGTGAATGAGGACAGTTGTCTTCACTGTATCATACTTGGGCCAGTGCAGACAACCTTGTAGCTTGCATTTCCTGGATGGATGGGTATCAAATAACCATGGCATCCCCCCACCCTCACCGCCTCTAGCTGAGTCACTGAGCTCACCTCTGAACTCAGCTCACCGGTACAGGATCACAAGGCATACCTGTTGGGGTGAAGACTGGCATTCCACACAATGGCCCGGATATTCAAACTGCACCAGGCTATGGTGCAAGCCTGGGCACAGCTCAACTTGGTTGGGCAGTGGTGTGGCCTGGGAGATATTCGACAGAGCTGTGATATGGCGCAGCAGCTTTGAATATCGCACCCTGGCCACCCCCACTGTGTATGGAGCAGTGGCACTGTGCTAGCACAAGTGGACAGAGTGGAGCATGGAGATGCGCTAGTGCAAGTGCCATTGCTCCATGCACAGCACCTGTGATATTCAAAAGGGACATGCAAATGGGGCCATAATTTATGCAAGGCGCACATGGGGCCATTTGCATGTCATTATGGACCCATTTCATCCCATTAGCATGCAGGTGCACCGATTCCTGATGACTTGTGTCTGGCGCCCTGGCAGGCAGCAGCTGTTGGGGACCGACACCCCCTGCAGCCCGATCATGGGCATTTGTGTTCAACAAATCCTCGTCTAATATCCCTGGTGGTCCAGTGGACCACTATGTGCCCGATCACAGGCATTCATCTATCAAAAAAAGCCTTGTCTAATATCCCTGGAGGTCCAGTGGACCGCACTCTGCCCGATCGCGGGCATCTGTAAAACATAAAGATGACCTATTACCCTGGTGGTCTAGTGTACCCCCCTCCCACCGCCCACTGAGCCCCACTGCCCCTTCCCCAGTCAGCCTGCGGGCTGCAGCACCCCACCCGCCTGCCACCCGCTGCCTGCCGACTAACAACTTGGTGGGGCTGCATGCCCATTGGTTCTGGCGTGAGCCAATGGGCGTGCAACCATCTACACAGTCCAGATATGTGAATGATTCATTCACATATCTGAACATGTAGTATGGGTATGGGCTGCGCCCGATGACTCATGCTGTGAACCAATCGGGGTGCAGCCACTGAGCTGTCAGTCGGCGGCAGCGGGATGGCAGGTGGGTGGGAATGCCGCCCACCAGCGGACCGGTGGGGCGGTGGGGCTCAGTGGGGTGGTAGGGGTACACTAGACCACCAGGGTAATAGGTCATCTTTTATGTTTTACGGATGCCCGCGATCGGGCAGAGTGTGGTCCACTGGACCACCAGGGATATTGGTGGGGGGGATTTACACAGATGCCCGCATTTCAGCCAGCGATTGGTCCACTGGACCACCAGGGATATTGGATAGGGGGGTGTTATTATACTGATGCCCATGATCGGGCACATAGTGGTCCACTGGACCACCAGGGATATTGGAGGGGGGTTTATGTGAACAGATGCCCATGATGGGGCATGAGGGGGCACCGCCAGGTGTGGCAGGAACTCGGGTGGCCACCCACAGGAGGCAGCTGCCGTGTTGCGCCCTGCAATGCGGCAGCTCACCTGTGGGTGGCCATCATTTGTTCCTTTTTTTTGGCTTAACTTTGTGCAGGCACAAGTAGGGGTTGCACATGCATGGCTCTGCACATCCTGGGCTGAATATCGGGCTGTGCAGGTTATGCATGGGCACACCTCCCCTACCTGTTTCTGCATACATTACTGATGCGCACCTGCGCATCGGGATTTGTGCGGCACACTTTTCCCTTTTGAATATAGCACCGGGGCACATCAGTGGGTTGTGCATGGTACAACACTGTTGCGCCATGTGCAACCCTTTTGAATATCTGGGCCAATGTTTCTTAAACAGCAGCTGACACCTTTAGGAGAACTTTAACAAAACATAATATTTAGACACAGTCCAGCTTATACTTCAAAGTAGTTATGTATTTTCCCTCCCCATTATTTATTACTGAGGTCATTTGCATAAAAACAGGACCTTTGCTCCTGAAGAGTTCCTATATTCCTGTTGCTTGTCTCCTTACCTGAGATCACAATGCACTGCTTGTGACATCACAGTTACTCCCATGGTAACAGATTCTGATGGCACAACAGAGGATTATGACTTTAATTAAGGAGGAAGCTTAAGAGGCAGGTGAACTCTAAGGGATAAAAACAATGTATTCATGTACATTTCCTCAGTAATAAACAATGGGGAGAAGAAGTCTATGGACTATATAAGGAATGCATGCTGAATTGCATGCAATTATTATGTTTTTCAAAGTTTTCTTTGAGGCGTCAGCAGCTCTTTAATAATTCTAACTTTTTTTTAAATTTTCGAGCCCCACATTTCAAGGTAGTCGTTTTATGATTCTTGTTATAAATATGACATGTAGCATTTATAGAATATTTGCAAAAATGTAATTTCACACCAGAAGTGTGAAAACACATCTCATCCAGAATTTTAAAAATGACAACTTTCATGTTTATAAGGTGGTTTGGAAAAATGACTGTTGAAGGTTTGGAGTCAAAATGTTGAAAATTAGTGAAGTTATGAGTGAACATTAAAATACTACAATGTTCACTCATAACCTGGGCATTTTACTATATTTGTACACCACATTTTCAGTATGGCCTTCTCATTACCCCCAACTTATGAACTGGTAGGTGAAAATTTTCGATTCACCTCCAAAATTTCATTCTGCACCACCGAAATGTCATTCTGCGCTACAGATGCAAAACCACATTTTGTCCAGGATTTGAAAAAAGGTAGCTGTCACAATCGTGAGGTGGTGTGAAGAAATGGCTTTTTTGAAAATTTGGGGTCAACATAGTTAAAATTACCAAAGTTATGAGCGAACATAGAAAATGTCCTATATGCACTCATAACTTTATCATTGTTACATAGTTTGACCCCAGCTTTTCAACATGGCCTTTTATGACCCCACCTCATGAACAAGGGATGGTGAAACATTTCATATCCTGACCAAAAGATGATTTCACCAAGTGACTGCAAAATCAGCTTTCTGGCCTGATTTGCATAATTTCAGTACCACTGGTCATGAGGATGGGTCATTAAAAGGCATAATGAAAATCTGAGGTCAAAATTAGCAAAAATGTCAACATTATTAATCAAACCTCAAAACCTAATTGAAATACATTGAACCACACTTGCCTAAGCTTCTCATATTGCAGTCAGTGGTTCAAGCAGCAAGAGGTGTCTTCAGTCAGAGATTGGATCAGTGCTGAGGGACATGTTCAGGTGAATGAGGGTGTGTGGAGGATGTGGGGGGTATGAGGTGTTGGGTGCTGAGTGGGAGGTTGGGGTGGTAAGATTGGTGAAGGACCATTTTCATTTTTACAGGATTAAAAAATATTGAGGGATGATTTTCTTTTTTCAGGGGATTTATCTGACACTGAAGATTGGACACCCCAGTGTCAGTGACTGTTTTGCAGCACTGGGGGTGGGCACCCCAGTGCTGCCACCTAGAAAATTGTAACAAACTGAATGACCCAGACAGAGGGAGGGGGGTCAAGACAAGGGGTAACAGGGGTGGACACCCCAGTCTGCTTATGTTATGTATAAAGGGTGACCTGGAGATAAGGTAGAGAACGAAGTGGTACCAGGGGTGGACAACCCAGTCCTGTTAATAAATAATAAGATAGATTGATTGATAGATAGACAGACAGACAGGTAGATATATAGCTAGATAGACAGACAGACAAACAGAAAGGCATGCAGACAGAGAGATATAGAGACCGACAAGGCTAGCCAAATGCAGAGAGTGGTTACTCTCTAGCTCTGGCTAAAGCATAGGACAATAAAAAACTTGTGAAGCCTCGCAACTCTCCCCTATTTTTGGTCAAGGGCTAATAAATCTCTATGTTGGGAAGTGAAACACCGTTGGGCTGCTTTTGAGGGGATTGCACTGTTCTTAATATTTATAAGTGTGTTTATACAGAAAGTTAATACATTTTTACACTTTTGTACACACTTGGTGTAGTTTGTACTCTACCGTATTTTAACCAAAAATAGGCTAGACTTTTGAGGCTTCTCAAGATTTTTACAGACAAGGAGTACATGGGATCAGCAGTTCACTGCTCTCATTGCAGCCTGCAGCAGGACTTCCAGCTGTGAATGCATAGCTCAAGAAAGCCCCACTGTTCTCATACAGAGAGTGTGGGTGAACAGCTCCTCCCACTAAACTGGAAACATTGGATTTTGAGGTGCCCAAAAAACATATTTCTGTCAAGTGTTTAAAAAAATGAACACCAGAATCTAGCTAAATGGGTTCTGTTTAGCTAGGGTCAGGTATTTGTTTTTTTGAAAATATATGATTTTTATATGTTTTTTATGTTTTTGAGTGTGAAAGAAAGAAAAGATGGTGGATGGCATGATTAGTATTTTCTTGCACACGATCTGTATGTGTTTCAGCCTGACAAATAAATCATGAAAAGAAGGAAACTTGATTTTTTTTTTTACTGTTTGTGTCAGGATGTTCACTCCAAAATTGTTATAACTCTGGAATCATATAATATTTTTTCAAGAAACCTTCAAAAGACACACCCTTGGCATGGACATCTTCACCCCTGATAATTTCATTATAAAAAGTCCACACTGTCTAGGCTGTATGTCAGAGCAAAAAATACCCAGGGCTAGATATTCAGACTGCACCAGGCAGGGGCACAAGCCTGGGCACAGAGCAACTGGGCTGAGCCAGGGCATGGTCCAGGTGATATTCAATGGTGCTGCACCACGGCTCAGCACCATTGAATATGGCACTGAGGGTGCAAGCACTGCTCATGGCACAGTGGCACTTGCTAGCGCAAGTGGCAGGTGGGGAGCAGGGGGATGCACCAGCACAATTGTGGTTGCACTAGATGCATCAACTGTGATATTCAGCACTGAGCATGCATGCAAGGTGCAAATGGGGCCATTTGGATGTGGTGCGCTGATCCCCAGTGACTTGTGCCTGGTACCCTGCCAGGCTGCAGCCATCGGGGACCGAAACCCCCCTGCCCCTCGGCAGGCTCAGCACCCAAATGCCCGTTCATGGGCAAGTGTATATGTAAGCCATGGTGGTCCAGTGGACCGTACCCCTTCACCCAATCACGGGCATAGGTTATGTATCTCCTTGGTGGTCCAGTAGACTGCTATCCCCTGCCCGATCATGGGGATATGTACAGTCATTCCCTCATGGTCCAGTGGACCAAACCTCATTGCCCAATCATGGGCATGGATAGGAATACTCCCTGGTGGTCCAGTGGACTGCAGTCCCTTCCCTGATCATGGGCATGTAAAGAATTAATCCCGGTGGTCCATCGGACCGATCACCTTCTCCTGCTCTTAGGCATTCATCAAACCCCCATGGTACCCCCCCACCTGCTCACGCAGTTCTCCACCACCCTGCACCCCCCCGGTCAGCAGCAGACGGCAGCTCCCCACTCACAAGCAGCCCAGCCGCCTGCTGATTGACAGCATGCAGAAGGGCTGTGCGACTATTGGTCCACTACGTGTGCCAATGGGCATGCAGTTCATACTGTACTACATAGTCCTGACTTGTGAATGAATGTTCATTCACAGGTCAGAGCTGTGTAGTACAGTATGGGCTATGTCAATCGATGCCAGTGGACCAGCCAGGTGCTCTGATGCTACTGTACGCCTGTCGTCAGCAGGTGGTCGGGCAGCTTTTGGGCAGGGAGCTGCCACCTGCTGCAGACCAGGGGTGTAGTGTGGCGGGGATTAAGTGGGTGGTGGGGTACCACTGGATCACCAGGGGTTTGCGATGCCCCACGGGCGGGTGAGAGGTGATTGGTCTGCTGGACCACCAGGGATTAATTCTTTAAATGCCCATGATCAGGCAAGGGAGTGCGGTCTTCTGGACCACCAGGGAGATATTTAACCTATGCCCATGATCAGGCAAAGGGGTGCTGTCCACTGGACCACCAGGGCTTCATTTTCACATGCCCCCAAATGGGTGGGGGGGCATGACACCCCCTGGGCAGGGGGCTCATGGACTGTGTACTGGGAGGTCGGATGGCCACCCACAGCAGGCTGCTGCCATGTTGCACCCAGCAATATGGCAGCCCACCTGTGGGGTGTCCCTGACATGTTCCAGGTTTTGACAGGCTCAACATTGCACCCCACTGTGTGGGGCAAGGCACGTTTGTGCCTGCATATGTGCCACACATCCCAGGCTGAATATTGGGATGTGCCGCATATGCATGGGCACGCCCCCCACACTTGTGCCGCACACATTACTGGTGCGCCCTAGCGCATCAAGGGTTGCGCTGCGTAACACGCCCGTTTGAATATCACACCTGGGCGCATTGGTGGGTTGTGCATGGTGCAACCCTGTTGTGCCATGTGCAACACCTTTGAATATCCCACCCCCAATGTTAAGTATAGGGAAACCAATCATGTTTTTTTTTTTTTTTTCCATTTTGTGGTGCTCAGTATCTCAAAAACTGAATAAGATGCTACCACCAAACTTGTCATGTCTTGAGACTCTAACAGCATGACTGGAAATGCCAACGTTTGGTTCATTTCATTAAACAATGCCAGAGTTACTAAGGTGCAAACATTGGGTTTTAACTTTAAACAACCTATTGAACCCTAACTATAGGGGTGCTACCCTACAACTATAATATATGTATACAAAAGACTCCATCTGGATCTACAAGTATAATTGAGGAATGTTTCTTTTCTGCTAAAATGAATTCTTGATATCCTTATTCTTGTCAAATCTGGGGAATCTGAGGTGGGAAAATGTACATGTTATCAGAGTTATATATGCAGTTGTAAAACATTTTCATAATCTATAAAAGATAACCACATTAATACAAAAATATCTGTAAGCTTCTATAGAAACTGAAATGAGCACATACAAAATAGGTAAGGCACATGTTATGAAGTGGTATGGATCTCAGTTGGTGAGACCCAGGATCTCCTGGTGGGACTCTCCCACCACACAGGGGCTGGATATGACTGCCTTGAACCTAAACTACTTAGCCTGGGAGCTCCCCTCCTCACCCGACCAGTCGCCCATATCTTTAACTCTTCCCTCATCTCGGGGTTCACACCTGAAGTTTGGAAGATTGCCAAAGTTGTCCCTGTTTGCAAACAAAAGGACCCCAAAGATACCAATAATTATTGACCCATCGCAATACTGTCTGCCACCTGCAGACTCCTTGAAAAGGCTGTTGCTTCCCAACTCTCCCACTACCTCCAGGGTTATGATGTTCTATCCCCTGCCCAGCACGGATTCAGAAAAGGGCACAGTACATCGACCGTGCTTGCTGTGGTTACCTCTGAGATCAGGTCCACGACTGACCAAGGCAAAATGACTGGGGTCATATTCGTTGATCTTTCTAAAGCCTTTGATCGGGTTGACCATTCCCTCCTCCACTCCACTCTTCAGTCTCTTGGATTCTCCCATCGAGCCCTCGACTGGTTCTCCAACTACTTTGGTGGTAGACAGCAATACACCTGCTTCAATCGAACCCTCTCAACCCTCTCCTCAGTTAACTGCTGGGTCCCCCAAGGATCCATCCTTGGACCCATTCTGTTTTCCCTGTTCATTAATGAACTGCCCTCAGCCACTACTCATGGGCTCCCAACTCTATATGCGGAAGACCTCATCATCCTGGCCAGCTCCCAAGATATTAATATCATCAACTCTCGGCTAAACTCAGATTTAGATCATATCCAGAACTGGCTTGAGGGCCACAAGCTTATCGTCAACCTGAAGAAGACCCAGGCCATGCTTTTTGGGTCTGTGGCTAAAACTTCTGCCTGCCTGGCGCCGCTAAAAATCTATGGAGCAAATGGCTCCCTCCTGCCAGTCATTGACTCTGTCAAGTATCTAGGGGTTACCCTCTATCCACAACTTGACCTCACCATGTGAATACAGAATGTATTTAAAGCCTCAAATGGCAAGCACGGCCTTGCCTACAGAGCCAAGGACTGCCTCACCCCGGCTGGTCGGCTCGCTATAACCAGAGGGATACGCCTTCCCACACTTTGCTATGGGCTCGTTGCCTTCACTGCTGTCCCAAACTCTAGGCTTGTGAAATGGGACACTGCTTACAACAATATATGCCACTTCGCACCCACTGCCCCTTGCCTTACACACCGCTGTGAGCTCTATTCGCGGCTGAAGTGGCCTCCTCAAAAGCACCATGCTTTGTCCTGGCAACCTTCATAGATAACGTAGTCAGAACAGCCACTCCCTCGGCACTCGCTCTTCCCCTGAAACATGCCACCCCTGCCTACCAACTAAGATCTAGTGCTGCGCAGGCCCGACTGGTTCCCAAGACCTGCACCCTCACAGGTGACCGGGCCTTCTCCGTCCATGTGCCTAAAATGTGGAACTCCCTTCCCACCTGAGTTTGTGCCTCTCCCTCCCACCCCTGCTTCAAAACATCCCTATGGAGCTTCCTCAAAACTTCCGCAGCCTGTCTATGTTCCACATAGACCCTATGTACTCTCTCTATCCCCTGATTCTCTGAGGGAGTGGTCCAGTGAGCAGCTTCTATGGCTGCTGTCGTACCTCTGCTGTAAACCTGAAAATGGCACTTACTGTCCCCCTCTTGAATGCCGATCCTATGTTATCAGTACCCACCTCCCTTCTGTACAGTTTTCTAGCTTTCTCTCTTGTTAGGTGATTATTTTAAGGTAATTTCTAACTTGTATGCTCTAAAATTTCTTGATGTTTTTTCTTTTTGTGCTGTTTCCCTAATGCTCATTTCAAGCTGTGATTAGTTATTAATTAGTATTCTACCAACCTATGCTGTTATGTAACTTGTTGCTAGACTACTTACCTCACCATGTTTGAACCTGAGTTGTACCACCCACTTGTCGGAGCCTGCAGCTCCTGTATGTTACCTTGACTCTGTATCATGTTTTTTGTATGCTCTGTCAATTTCTTCATATTTTTTCTTTTCGTGCAGATCTCTAATGCTCATTTCGAGCTGTTATTAGTTAGTATTCTACCACCCTATTCTGTTATGTAACTTGTTGCTAGACTACTTAACTCACCATGTTTGAGCCTGAGTCATACCACCCACTTGTCGGAGCCTGCGGCTCCTGTATGTTATCTTAACTCTGTATCATGTTTTTTGCATGCTCTGTAACTCTCCCAGGTCACACCTGAAAATAGGCACCTGGTTGTCTAGTGTGCTTACCTGGTTAACAAAAGCAAATAAATAAATAAATAAAGTTCTAAAGCTGTGCATTCAAAACTATTTCAGTTCTATATATACAATCCAAAGCATATGTATGAAACATCTAATATTTGTGGCATGAGTATACCTATACTGTATCATGTTGTTTGTTTATAAAGGGAGGGGAAGGGTGGTGATTAGGGCTTCTATTAACCAATGTTAATTATGTACTTCTTGGGTGAGGTACTAGATCATTGATGCACAGCACTATACCTACAGTATACACTGGCCCAGACTTTCAAAGGTAGTGGACATGGCAGAAAAGTTAATGCTTACACATAACAACCCTAGCAGTATACCATAACAGTATATTTCCTAACTTTGTGGGGTTTGTGATATATGCAGTAGCAACCCTACTGTGGATTAATGTAGGTTTTTTTTGCCATAAATGTCCTTACTTTCTAAGCTAGCACCACCTATATACAAATCTATTTAAAGAACACACATTATACCCATAAACAAACTAGTCGTGATCTCTATAAACTGCTTTAGAACAACGAAATGCATACTACCAAATAATACTTTGTAAAAAATTTAAAAAATTTATTAATAAAATTGCCAATTGGAATTAATAACTCCCTTCCTGGAGCAGGCAGAAAACTGGAACCAATGAGAATAGTAACATTTCATACAGCACTAAAAGGGCTAGAAAAGCCCTTCTTCACCCCACAAATGCAGCGATCAAAATTAAATATCAGACAAAGGCAAATCTGGCATTTGAGGAATACAACTGTAATAAATACGTTTTTAGAATATTGAACATGTAAATCAGCATCAACTGAACAATCATACTACATTTTGAAAACCAACAGTGATACATAATATTTGTTGCAAAGCCATGAACACACACTCATGTAGTCCAAAGTCCAAGGAATGTTGCAACACACAGGTAACTGGTGAACATTGCTCCTTTTATTTACTTCAGCAGAGACCAGTACACAATGATAAGGCAGGCTACCAACCCAGAAGTGACCCCCAACATTTCACACTTGCATGCTTTGTCAAGAGGATAACCTGAGCAGGCACAAATATAGCTCTTAAATAGTGCGGCTTTAAAGGGCTAGTGTGTCATAATTACAACTTGTGATGAGTGTGATAGTTGTTCAGAATAAAAAAAAGAACATAAATTACAAAAAGAAAAATTCAACGTAACAACAGGACCATTAAATAACACTTGTGAATGTATAAACACTATACAGTAATAAAGTATAACGAGAAATCCTATTAGTATATTATATCTGTCTCTGAATTCTATTTCATCTCTAAATTTCATTTCATTGTGTTACATTCATATTATGGATCTACAACAGCAGCTCAACAAACATTTTGTTGACTGCCGTTACAGCAACACATTTATGTCAACCGCATTTACAGTCGGCATAAAGGTGGTCACTGCCTCCAATGTTTTTTTCTGGGGGCTTTGCCCCCAAACCCCCCAAGCGGGAGGCTGTGTCCCTACACCCCCTAATTAAAATAATCAACTCCAAATAGGAGCTGATTAGGGGAGGGGGTGCAAGACCCCCAGAAAACAGTGCCGGGGTCCAGCGCTGACACAACAGTGATGTGGCACTGTTGTCGCTGTAATGTCAGTCGCTTTTGACTTGTCACTGTGGGGGGTGCATACCCATATTATTTCACTGTTATTAATTATTTCTGTCACATTTAATCTAAGCCCTGTTATTTACCCCATTTAATAAAGACATTTTCACTTGCATACATACTTGACTATAAATATGGACACAATTCTTTTTTCAATCCTTACAAAGGACCACTTACGATTCTGAGGGTCATCCATCAAACAACAGGGCATAGTTACATAGAAACATAGAAACATAGAATTTGATGGCAGATAAGGACTGCTTGGCCCACCCAGTCTGCCCATTACCCTACCTACTGGATAAGTTGCAGATCCTAGTTAACCAGCAGCCTACTTCTTCCTACCCCCACCTCCTAGAATGGCCTTATGACTGTCCCATGCATGCTTGAATTCCACCACTGATTTTGACTCCACAACCTCCTCCAGAAGGCCGTTCCATGCATCCACAGCCCTCTCTGTGAAAAAATACTTCCTTAAATTACCTCTGAGCCGCCCCCCTCTATCTTCAAATTGTGCCCTCTTGTTCTTGCACACCTCTTTTTTTGAAAGATGCTACCCTCTTGGACTTTGTTGATTCCCTTGAGGTACTTGAATGTTTCTATCATGTCCCCCCTCTCCCTCCTTTCCTCGAGGCTATACATATTAAGCTCCTTAAGTCTCTCTTCATATGTCTTCCGGTGCAGACCCTGCACCATTTTAGTTGCCCTCCTCTGGACAGTTTCCATCCTGTCTATGTCTTTGCGGAGATTGGGTCTCCAGAACTGCACACAGTACTCCAGATGGGGTCTCACCAGCTGTCTGTACACAGGAATAATAACTTCCTGTTTTCTACTGGTGGTGCCTCTCCCTATGCATCCCAGTATTCCCCCAGCCCTCCTTACTGCCCTCTCACATTGCTTGCCCACCTTTAGGTCATCTGATATGACTACCCCCAGGTCCCTTTCCATTTTTGTTGTTGTTAGTATCTCACCCCCCATTGTGTACTCTTCCCCCTGGGTTTTTGTTTCCCAGGTGCATTACCTTGCACTTCTTAGCATTGAATCTAAGCTGCCATACATTTGACCATTCCTCTAACCTTGCTAAGTCCCTTCTCATCCTTTCCACCCCACCCTGTGCATCAACTCTGTTGCAGATCTTTGTGTCATCTGCAAAGAGACATACTTTTCCTTCCAGTCCCTCTGCAATGTCACTTATAAAGACATTGAAGAGGATGGTCCTAATACTGAACCCTGCGGTACCCCACTAGTAACCCTCCTTTCTTCTGAGTGGACTCCATTTACTATTATTTTCTGGGTCCTATTCTCCAGCCAATTTTTTACCCAGGCTGTCATCTTGGGACCCACTCCCAGGCTGGCTAACTTGTATATTAATCTTTTGTGTGGGACTGTGTCAAATGCCTTGCTAAAGTCTAGGTAGGCCATTTCCACAGCCCCTCCCTGATCTACTACTTTTTTCACCCAGTCAAAGAAATCTATCAGATTCGTCTGGCATTACCTTCCCACTGTGAATCCATGCTGCCTAGGGTCCTGTGCCTCTGGCCTCTAGATACTTGACAATTCTTTCCTTCAGAAGTGATTCCGTCATTTTCCTATCACTGAGGTTAAACTAACAGGTCTGTAGTTTCCTGCTTCTGCCTTGCTCCCACTTTTGTGAAGAGGAATCACATCTGCCCTCCTCCAGTCCTCGGGTACCACCCCATCCTCCCATGATTTGTTAAAAAGGGTAGTCAGTGGTGTCACTAGTTCTACCCTTAGTTCTTTTAGAATTCTGGGATGAATCTCATCAGGCCCCATTGCTTTGTCCACCTTCAGTTTTAAGAGTTATGACATATTCTTGATTTTTAGCATCAGTTGCTCTAATATGTTCACCTACGTGTTCTTTAAACGTTCTTTTGGTCCTGTCAATGTAAATGGCACCACAGGTGCATAATGCCATATATGTGACATTAATTGTATTGCAATTTATGAACTCTAAATTGCGTACTGTGCTATTGTCCCCTCTATTAGTAATAGAGTTAGTGCACAAAACATATTGGCAAAATTTGCATGTTTGACACCTGTGGCATCCTTTTGGTAATGGCGGAAGCTAGGTGGAGCTGCATTTAGTCACCTGTTGATAACTATGCACCACATGATCACTAATATTTTTTGTATGCTAGTACATTATCCTTGGAAATTTAGCTACATGTGGCTGAAGTTTTCTCTCTGTTTGTAATATGCCCCTATGTCTTTTTATAATATCTTCCGCATATTTTGCCTCAATACTGTATGTAGTAACAAAGTTAAATTTGTCTGCATCTATTTCTGTTTCCCTTCTGTTATTATTAAACAGATCAGTTCTGCTACTGTTCATAATATCCTGCCGTGTCCTAACATCTTTATTGTACCCTCTCTCTTGAACTCTAACCATCAGTTGATGTGCATTTTCTAGAAATGCTTCTTCAGTACTACAGTTTCTTTGAGCCCTAGCAAATTGCTCATCGGGTATTGCTTGCACAGGTGATTTACATTTGGAACCTGAAAACCTACTTGTTACACTTGATGCAACATGTTGGGATTAGAAAAATCACAAAAGGGCCAAGAGGCAATACAGATATAAAGCTGGCACAAAGGGAACAGTTCAGGATTTTTAGGACTAAAGTGATTTTTAGACCAGGACTAAATAATAAAATTGAATTGGCTCCATGTTTATAGTCAAATATGTATGCAAGAGAAAATGTCTGTATTTAATGGGGTAAATAACAGGGCTTAGATTAAATATAACAGAAATAATTAATAACATATAGAATAATGCATGGGCAGGAGTGTATAATGAGAATTTTATGCCCATCCAAGGTGTGGGATGATACATAAATCTCGAGGGCCAAGCCTCTGGCAAGATCCCCCACTTCCAGCACCCCTCTCCTCTGTGACCTCTACCCAAACTATTCCTATCTGTATTCTTTGTATTATTTTGCAACTGTATGTTAAATCTGTTTTATCCTCCCTAAATTTGCACTTGCTTTATTGAATATTGCATTTGCTCCACTGTATACTACTGTATTGTCCAATCTCTGACATGGAACCTTTGTAAAAGAGCCTTGGCTCAAAGGTACTTGTAATCCTAGATTCAATAAATAAATAAATAAAATTAACTTGTGGAGACTGCCATGCATCTGAGCGACAACTAACTGTAGAGCTGAGAAGCTGGTAAGTGTTTGCTGTTATAACCCACGGATTATAATGGTGAATTATAACCAGCTTCTCCAATGTAAAATAAAACAGTCCCCAGTTATTACAGTAAAATAATATGAATGTAACACAATGAAATGAAATTTAGAGATGAAATCGATTTCAGAGATAAATATACAATATTAACTGGATTTATGGTTGTAATTTATTACTGTATAGTGTTTATACAGTCATATGTTATTTAATGGTCCTGATGTTGCATTGTATTTTTCTCTTTGTAAGTTATGTTCTTTTTTTTTTATTCTGAGCACTATCACACTCATCACATGTTGTAATTATAATGCACTAGCGCTTTGTGGCTGCACCATTTAAGAGTTATAGGTATGCCTGCTCAGTATCCTCTTGACAAAGCACGCAAGCATGAAACATTGGGGATCACGGCTGGGTTGGTAGCCTGTCTGTTCATTGTGTGCAGGTCTCTGCTGAAGAAAATAAAAGGAGCATCGTTCACCAGTTACCTGTGTGTTGCAACATTCCTTGGACTTTGGGCTGTGTGAATGTGTGTACTTGGCTTTGCACAAAAAGTTACAATAAGTTTGCCATTGGTACCACGCACCACTGGAGTGATTCTGTGTGCTGTGAGAGTGATATTTTAAAGGCTACACCTTTAGTTCAATGGGTGATCAACCAGCCACACCTACTTCCTGAGCTATATAAGCAGTTCCTCCCAGCCTCCCTCTGAAGTACTTTTTCTTTGCCAGCTGAAGGCTCTGTTGGTCTGTCTTCTAACTTTGGGCCTGCTACAGCCTAGCATGGGGCCTGTTTCAACCCCCCCCCATTGTCAGTGCACTGGCAACCTGTTTGTTTCTGCTTCATGCATTTGTGTGTTTCTCCTACTTGGTTAGTATTTGTTTTGCTTCAGGCCACTGTGTGCTTCTTTTTGTACTTGTTTGCTGGTTTCCTGTGTTTTTGTGTCTATTATGTCTTTTTTGGGGGATTTTCATTACCCTTTGTGTGTGCTGTGTTAATCCTGTGCCTGTGCTCCAGCCCCTTTCCTTTTTAGCTGCTTACCATCCTCCATTTTCTTCCAATTGTTGTATGTTTCAGCTCCCATTCCAATGTCTCTGCTGCTGCTTCTGTTAATTCATTGCAACTGGCTTAGGCTCCCACTCTGTTTGCTGCCTCTCCCTGTTGCATTGCATCTTGCTCTCAGTTCTCTGTGCTAGCTCTACTCTGATTCTGCAAGCAGCCTTGCAGTCCACTATGGTTCTTTCCTGCTTATTTACCTCAGTGTTTCATTTATTTACTTCACAATTCCTTCTGTACTCCCTCAATTTTATCCAGCCTGTTTGAGGATTTAAATCTGCTCCATATGTTTACTTGCACTCAGTGGGAATCAAACCTGAATCTACTGCAATGTTATATTCCTTTCTTCATATGATTCAAACCTGCTTAAATGCAATTGTACCAATCAATTATTATTATTGTTTCAGTGCATTATTGTGCATACCTACAAATTCCTATGCTTGTTCAGTTTTTAAGCTCAGCTACTGCTGGAATCTGGAACTAATTACTGCTGGATGCTATTCACTTTTTGTACACTGCTTCCTTATATTCTGGATGTCAGCTCAGCTACAGCTGTTGATGTAAACTAGTTTTACTATCCGCTTGTGGGTCATAGCACTTTACTATAGTTTCTTTGTTTTTTCTACGGTTGAGGATGGGGGTTGGTTATAGTAGAGCCTCATGACCCTGTGTAGTTCAATTACCTCATGTTCATATACTGCCTTCGCTGCTAAAATCAACTGGCTATTTGTCATCCCTAATTGGCACTCATCGATTGCCTAGTTGGCTAGTATTCCTTCCTCTTTACTTGCATTATATTTCCTAAAACCTTACCAAGCAAGTGCCTCACACTGAATAAAGGACCAAGTTACCCTGAGTTGTTTGTGCAATTCCTTCTGCTATCGTGCTTCTGTGTACTATTTGTTTACCATACTGCACATTGCCTGTTACTCCCTGCATTACCATGTATGACCTGCTCCATTACTAAAGGTGTTTACCATGCTGCATATTGCCTGTTACTCCCTGCATTTCCATGTATGGTCTGCTCTATTGCCAAGGGGGATCTAGCCAATGATGACCATCATTTTATTGGCTCTGAGCTTGCTCTCAGCTGATGGTCTCACTCTACACACTAGTCCGCATCCTGAGTATGTGAAGCCTGAGTGGGGTCCTTCCTTTCTGACCCATAGTGGGAATGTCCTTTTTCCAGGTGGAGCTTTAACTGTTTGTATGTGGCAGTGCCTCTTGATGTAGAATGTATGACTACCTGTGAAGGGTGGTTATGTATGTTCTCCCATTGGCTGCAGAATTAATTTACTACCATTTCATCTTCAATGCTTCTCCCTACAACTACCTCTAGTTCAATTGATCTGTATTTTAGAATGGTAAGCCGGCTGCCTGCCCCGGTGGTCGTTGTTCTCCTCCTCCGGCCTTGGAGGTGCTTATTTCAGAGAACCCTTGCAATCCTTCATGGCATTCCCATTACAGGGATAGAGTGAGGGTCCTCCACCAAATCAGAATATTTTTCACCCCCTTGAATTGAATTTCAAATGTAGTAGTCAAGCCATCACTAAATAAAATGGCCCAAGCCTGGAGGGAAGGCAATCTCGGCCTTGGATCCCCAGAGAGTTCCTCCTCAAAGGTTTTTTTTTTTCTCTTCTCTGTGCCGCAGATCATAATACTTAGTTTTAGTAATATTCTTAGCTTACTTAGGTAGGTTTCACTGTTGGATGGAGATGGGTGTTGATCCTACTAGCTGTTCCCTCTCTTGGAGCTATCCTGCTAACTTGTGCATCTCATTTATGTTTCATTAAACTGCATGTTGCTGTCAGCCTGCTTTTCTACCTCCTAGTCATCAATCACTGCTACATTCTTTTGGGATTCCTTCCTAAGGTACCATTAGCCAAGGGAACCTTTCTGCGGAACCTCTAGGAGTAGAACCCTCTTACAGGGTTCCTTGCCTTCAGTACCCCAACAGGGTGGTAATTTCAAATAGAGTAGATAGTGTGAATAGCCATAACATTTTTATACAGTTGCACAAGCATAACATTATTCTGGTTGCATAGGCCATTGAATTAAAAGGCTATACCTGCTGTTCAATGGGTGAGCAACCAGCCGCACCTACTTCCTGAGCTATATAAGCAGTTCCTCCCAGCCTCCCTCTGAAGCACTTTCTCTTTACCCACCATCCTCCCCATCTCCTCCAGTGGCTCACCTCTCTACACCCAGAAGGTTCCTTCCTAAGGTACCTTTAGCCAAGGGACCCTTCCTGCTGTACCTCTAGGGGTGGAACCCTCTTACAGGGTTCCTTGCCTTCAGTACCCCTACAGGGTGGTAATTCCTAATGGAACAAAGATTGCGAACTGACACAATGTTGTTATACAGTTGCAAAAGCATAGGCCATTGAAATAACACTAACTGCATTACCAATTCTGTACATCATAGCGGGTAGGCCTGGTGGGGCTGAGGGTTGAGGCACTGGATGCCACACCTTGCTCCACACTGGCGACCCGGGTCTGGGAATGAGCCTGTGTTGTCAGGGGGTCACCAGAGGAGGATTAGGATTGAACGTCCAATGACAGCTCTCCTAGTCCTGGGGAGAAGGTGTGGATGCACGCCATGCTCTGCTGGTCCTTGGGGATGCCCAGAGGTACTTCAGTTGCGTGGGTGCTTAGTTGGAGGGGAAGCATGGCAGATGTCTACACGTCAGTGCATGGATGTCATTGCAGGTCCGTGCTTCCATTAGGGGAATGAAAAAAAAAAATGGGGAAAATGGCAGCTAAGTCCACGGCAGCTTGATGGCTGCAGTTTCACTGACTGATGATGCCTGAAAAGCATGTGCCAGTATTGGATCTTCGCCAGGTGTGGGGGCTAAGGGGGGGGCCCTTTCTCAGGTGTAGCTGCATATGCCAGCTGGGCATGTCAACTTTGGGGTCAGCGGTGGAAAGGAGGAGCTGTGGCTAGATATGAGGCAGGACTGTGGTTGCAGGTAAAAAAAAAACTTAAATCTGTACATCACATGAATGTTACCTTTCAAATGTATAGTGCATCTCTAGCACTAAGTATATTTACATTTATTCAATAGGTGTGGACATAAATGGACTGTGATAAATCCATTTATCTGAGTAACTGTGTACATAAATGTTGTTTATGTACATAGTTATTACATCATCACTCATTTATGTACACAGTTACTATGTCATCCCCTTGCCCCCCCCCCATCCAGCCAGCAGGCACTTCTTTCACTAAGTTTCACTGTCACACAACCACCCACTCTTTCTCACAGCATACATGTCTCTGTTACAGTCATACTATTTTCTTAATGAAGCCTTTTAAAATGTAATCATAGGACTTCATTGACAAATTGCATTTTCCTTTATTTAGTTTTCCATCTTCAAGCAGATGATCCCCCACCTGGTCCTGTTCCCACTTGCTCGTGATGCTCACTCATCTTGACACTATGATCATCAGAAACACACTGTGCTTGCAGCATTGTGCCGAAATCCGCGTTTGAATCTGAATAACTGTATTTCTACAAATGTCCACCAGCAGTTAATGCACTCAACAAAATGAAAATATTGTCAGCCAATTCCATATAAATCAAATATCTTGCTCACTGTACTACACGCATGTCTACATAGCAACTCCAGGCACCTGACCAATGGACCGCATTTATTGTCAGGATAATGCTGGTGTCCTTACGTCTCACTTGGGCTCCATCTGACTACAAGCACATCACTTTCAGCTCCAGCTTCCAAAGTTGAAATGGCAATACTGTACTAGCAAATAAAAACTGACCTTTTTAGGTTTAAAAAAAATACCAGCTTTCTTTCCACTCTCTCTGTGAAACCATTCTGTTGTTTACTCACTCTGGGCAGAGTGGCTCCCACCAGCTGCACATGCCGACGAGTATCATTTCAACAATGTGATAGCATCAGCCAGATAAATACAGTTTCAATAGCAGGATCAACCACATAACAAAACATTTATATTTCATAAAAACAAGCAGGATCTCTAGAAATGCTGCAGCTTCTCACTAACAGAGAATAGATCCATCATTGTTTTTTAAATGGCCAACCCATCCACACAAAAAGGCAACCTATGAAAGCATACATACATGTTGTCATGCTGCCTCCCTAGCAACCACACTCACATTCCTAGCAAACTGCTACCAGCAGCACAATTTTATATATATATATATATACACACACACACACACATATATATACTGTATATATTGCAAAAAAATATGTTACTGCATCAAAAGCTGGGAATTTTGGGAAATTTGACATTAGGGTTTCCAACCCTAATATCCCACCCCCTCCCTGCACACATGAAGAAGAATCGAGGGTGACATTGGGGTCATCAGCCCTAACACTCACCCCATTAGAAAATAAGCTGGGTGGGCACAGCATAAAAGAATGAGGTGAGTTAGAGTTGGAAACCCTGACATTGAATTTCACAGCTTTTGATACTTTGATAAAAACCTTAACTAATGCATTAAGGAGGTTTGCCCAGTTGAAGTGGCAGATCCGATTGTCAACTGGCCCCTGACCAATATGGTTGCTGTAAGGCTAAGAAGGGGAATTGCAAGGGAGAGGGATGGCTATGGGGGAGGGATGCAGTAACAATAGGGTGAAGGGATATCGGTTTAAGGGAGCAACAACTGGAAGGAAATCCAAATAAAGGGGGGAGTGAATGTGGTAGGTGATATCACAGATGGGTTGGAGCCTCATGATGTCACGACTGAGGTGGGACAGAAGATTCGTTGGAAAGAGAGAGAGAGAGAGAGAGGCAAGCAAGGGGGGGTTCATAAGAGCTTGGACAGGGCAAGAGAGCTCACCATGTTTGCTGCTGGGAATTTTCCTAGTAAGCACGTCAGTTTGGCAAGTCAATTTAGTAAGAACATTGATTCTCTTGATTAGAAGTTTGGAGTTTATTGGTGTCACCGGATTAAGTTAAACAGGTAAAATAAGCATTGAATTAGATTCCAGTTTTACTTAATTGCTGGTGGCTGCTGTGGTGAACTGAACCTGGGAGGAAGAGGTAAGTAAGATGATGTTATAGCATAATCATGGTATTGGACTCTGGTGCTGGAAGAAAAGAGTATGTACACGGGGAATCTCGTGAATGCAAGTCCATTTCTAGGGCCTAACACTGCTTACTATGTGTTGGACTAAGGGATATTTTTCCTGGGTCAAGCGCGTCAAAAAAAAAAGAAAAAAGAAAATGTGTGTTAGCGTTTTGAAGGCAGCACTGCGTTTGGGAACAAGGCCAGTGAGCGGAGATCAGTCAGGGTTTGGTTGAGCTGTATTGCTAGTTTGCAGCAGATTGTACAGGTCAGAGAGATTTTTGTGGCTGACGGCTTTAATTCCTGGTGATGGATGTGTGGAACTGGGCTCAGCTCACTGAAATTGGAGGCCAGGTATGTCACTCATGTGCGGCAGTGGTGGGTCTACTAGAGGTGTGGTCTGCAGTCAGGAAAAGAAGAAGTTGACTGCAGTCACCAAGCTCCTCGTAGTTGTGTGGCCCAGGGAGATGGTGGATGGGATGTTCCAAGGCCAGAAGGATGGAAGCTGCCTGTGGGCACAGAAAATGGCCATCATCTGGAGGTAGCCATAACACTAGCAGGCTTGGTGTGGAGTGTGGAATGCAGCATGGGGAAAGTGTTCTTTTGAAAAGAGGGAGTTTGGATACAAAAAAAAAAATAATAATAATAATAATAAAGGAAAATGAAGGAGGCAATCAAGAGTTCCCCGGGAAGCATTGTACTGCGGAGGGGTGAGGGGAATGAATAGGGGAGCGGCCTTTGAAGTTGGGGCTTTTTCAAGAATAAAAATAACAAATGGGAAAAGCAATTTCTGTGCAGTACAAAAGGATCATGGCCAATACAGGATGGCAGGTCAAGAGAGAAGTCCGCAAGCAGCCGCCATTTTATATCGCAGGCATGGATAGCTGCCATCTTAGGCCTCGCACATGGGCAGCCACCATATTGAAGGGGAGACTCATGGGCCATGTTCGGCCTCCGTATCAGGACCCCACTTAGTAAACAAAGGGCAGCGGACAAAAGGAGACTATAGAGAAAAATTTAATATATATATACAGAGAGAGAGAGAGAGAAGAAATTGGTGTTCCTAGTGATGCTGGAAAGGTAGATGGGCGAAAATAACAAAAAGGAAGGGTTACAGAGTGGCTTCAAAAATTGGCATATGTACAAAAAAGGGTTTCTGTCAAATAACATGAGCATAGCAGGGTAACAGAATGGGACAAAGGTAGGGAAGGGGAGGAACATCAACAAAAATGGACAGGATAATTTAACATGTGTCTTTTTCTCTATTTGTACTGTTGCAGTTACAAAAGATAACATATAGGATCAAATTGTGGCATCCAGGAAGAATAAGGCCAACAAGGAGGATTGCTACACGGCAGTCATGGAGCTGGTGGAAAAGGCGAATAAAATCCTGGAGTCAACCGAGGAAGATCAACCAGGTAGAGGGCAGAGGTGGAAGGCCAGAAAAGGGCAGGGAAAGGAGAACAAAAAAAAAGTCCTGCCGGGTCCGACAAGTCTGGAACCAGGAAGCCCGGCACCTCCTCAGGAAACGGTACCTGTTGCTTCAATTCCTATGCCTGCTCTGGTGCCAGAACTCCTGCCCAAGCCTGCTCCAGCACCCCCACCTCCCCAACTGGTGCCCCCAACTCCTCTGGCCCCCATTGGCATGCATCTGCTGCCAGCTCCCTCAGCAGACCCAAGTCTATCCGACAACACCCAGCCAACTGCCCCAGTGGTAATAGTGCCAGGGGCATCACATGAGCCCCAGATAACAGGTAATGCAGATCTCATGCTGGAAAGCAGTGTGAAGGAATACACAGAGCAAATGTTAAAATCCATGGGGAACAGTGGGATGGGCCATCTGAAGAGAGTTCTGGAGGAGATAAAAAATGGAAAAGGGACAGAGACTGGGGAGGAGAAAAGAACAGGGAAAATGAAAAGTTAGGGGGGCAGAAATAGGATCACTGGGGGTTAGAATTGGGGACCATGTACTTCTAGCCACAAAGGAGAAAATATGGAAAGGGGAATACGTGGATGTTTTTATGCTGGCCAATGTAGACAACATAGATAAATATGAGGAAAAAGAAAGCTTTGAAAAGAAGGACATGGCAGCAGCAGTGGTACTCTTAGGAAAGGGAGAGGAGGACAAGGGATGTGTGGTCCACAGGATTCACATATTATACAGCTATAGCAGTTGAAAAGAAGCCAGAATTGGCCGTACCCTTGCTAACCTATTTGCTGATACTAAAAAACACTTATAAGGCAAAGGGGGGTAATAGCTGACTATGATATGACAAAATATCTAGAAAGCGGATGGCACACTTTGGGGATGTCGGAATACTAGGCAAGTAGTATTGTGACTTGAGGTATGCACAGGAAAAAGTGGAACAGAGGTGCAATGGGAGAAGAAGACTGGGATTTTACAAAAGTGTTGCTGGGGATAAACAGGGTTTTTTGTTCTTGGCCTCAGTACCACTTTTGGCATGCTTGCTCAAAATGTGGGGGGATCCATGCAGCTTTAAAATGTAGGATGGGTTGGGAAAAAGGAAACAGCAACAATACTCATTTTAATCAGCCCTTTTGAGTGGGGAACTCTGGTTTTAGAGAGCAGCAGTGTGGGGCAGGGGCAATGTAGGAGGGAGAGAGGGGAATACTTATTCTGTGGGTGAGCAAGACAACTGAGGGGACAGATGCAAGGGCACTTAAGCTGGCTGACACACACATAAAGATGGCGGTATTAGCAAAATGGGTAAAACATTACCCCAACAGAGAAGCTGCATGGCAATTGAGGGAGGGTTTCCAAAAGGGTTTCAGTCTACATTTTCAGGGCATCAAGAGAGGAATAACAGCAAGGAATTTAAAATCAATAAAAGGAAATGAGGAGATTTTAGAAAAGAAAATAGAAAAGGAAAGAAAGGCAGGCACGGTTGAGGGGCCATTTAAGGTGCCTACCCTGCTGAATTTGAGAATCTCCCCTTTGGATTTGGTACCTGGCCGGGGGGGTTAGGGTGATACACCACCTCTCCTGCCTGGAAGGGGACTCAGTGAATGATCACATAGATGAGGCAGACAGCAAAGTAACATACGCCACTTTGAAGGAGGTAGTTTGGCTAATAAGGGCAACCCCGGGGGCATGGTTAGCCAAGACAGACATTGAGTCGGCTTTTAGGTTGCTGCCTGTCAGACCGAAGGATTGGGACCTGCCAGGTTTTCAGGTTAAGGGGCAGCATTATTTCAATAAAGCTATGCCGATGGGTTGTTCAGTGGCATGTGCTACTTTTGAGCTATTTAGTACATGGCTGTAATGGTATTCCAAGAAAAATGTGGGCATAGGGTGGTAATTCATTATCTTGATGATTTCTTGTTAATTGGGGAGGGCAGAGAAGAGATGGAGAAGATGTTAACAAATTTCAGGGAGATGTGTCAGGAATTAGGAGTTCCCTTCATGGCAGATAAGACAGAAGGTCCAAGCCAGCAGCTAGAATTCTTGGGCATAGAAATAGACATGGAGAGTGAGTTGTTTAGGCTGCCTGAGGCAAAAGGAACAAAGCTTAAATCCCTGGTTGGGCGGTAAAAGCTCGAAGGAGAGTCCAGATACAGCAGGTACAGCAGTTAATTGGGCATTTGAATTTTGCATATAGAGCAGTGGTGCCAGGTTGTACGGTCACACAACGACTGGCCAGGGTGACCAGAGGAGCCACCAGACCACAATGTTGGGTAAGTTATTTTAAAAAAGTAATCAGTTACAGTTACTAGTTACTCTCTAATAAATATACTCAGTTACAGTTACTTATTACTTTCGTACAAAAAGTAATCAGTAACTGTAACGCATATTACGTTTTCTATTACTTTTGACAACTTGGTTCAGGAAGTTTGGTGCTTGTCAGTGAATTTGTTTTTTTTTTAAATAAAAACTTTTCCCTCTTGGCCAATATGTGCTTAGTAGTCACTCCTACCATGTAAACCTCATTTGTGACCCATGTAAGCCCTTAACTCTCTTCCTCTATTATTGCATATTCACATGTCTGCTTGCAATACTGATACTGATCCAGTAACCACCACATAAAACCCACCCTGCCAGCAACTCAGAAAAAGCATAGCACAGTGGTTCTTCTAGTCTGACAACTTAAATTTCTCAGGTAGAAAAAGTGGAACCGAAATCAAGCACTGATGTGCAATACTGTATGTTATTACTCAGTGCAGTGTATAAAATAAAAAACACTTACATGAACACAGCTGGGGGAAACAGTGCAGGGCAACACCTCTCCATTTCACCTGACCAAACTCAAATGAAAACAGTACAGTACCAGTGAGGTATAGTGTTATGTCCCTTGTAAATAATTATGGGAGGTATGGCCACAGCACTATCTTTCTACTAATTATGTCTTGATAAGCCAGTCCCTATAATTTTTATGTATTAAAAATAAATATCATACTACAAGCTATTACTAAATCTTGGTCCTTCAAAGGGATGTGCTCAAGTGTGCTGCTGGCCTGCTGCATGCTGTTGCTATCCTGAACTTTTTTCATGCCTACTAGGCAGTTTCTAGTGTTTCATATCACACTTCACATGAATTTTCACATCACAGCAACAGCTACACATGTTCTGATTTGACAATTTTCTTTACATCTCACAAATACAAAAATGCCATATTTTTTAGAAGTAAATTTGCTTGCTAGTCTGAAGTGTACTGCTGTCTGTGCATACTCCTCAGTTGCTGCCCTGCTCCTCCTTCTGTCCCATTGGAATCTTCTCAGGATGGAAGTTGATTACCACAACTACCACCTACCCCACTTCACTGTGGAGCTCCTTAGTTCAGTGACCTTTCAAATCCACCACTTAGCTCAGCTCCTGCCAAGGCCCAGGCATCCAGCACCATAACCCCTCCTTCATCTTGAAGGTTAGGATTGTTCGCACAATGGACTGTTGTCACCATCGCCAACTCCCCCCACCCATCTCATTAATCATCATCTGCACAACATCCGTGACCTGCTTATGCTTGAATTTTCAACCACCGGTGATATCCACTGTCTATAGAGCATATGTGGTGCTGACTTTGCTGCCTCACAAAATGGTGAATTGCAATTGCCACCAAAACAGGAGCAGCATTTTGAGTGGTTGGATGACTCAGGAAGTTTCGGCTGCTATGTGCAACTTGTTTTACTCAGCAAATAAAAAAGCAAGGCACCCCAAAAAAAAAAAACAATACAGGCAACATCATTCTTTATTAACTGGAAATAAAAAAACTCTCAAACACCTACCTTTTAATGCAAGTTAAGGCAATTTACAATTAAACAGATTTAGGTAGTCACTTGAACACTTTACCATGTTGCAGTTCTTAGCTTCGTGGCTCAGTTGCCTAATCCAATTCATATCTGGTGACTGATTTTTTACTCTGTTTCTTCAGTATATACATGTGCTGACCAGTGACTCAATTTCTATAAAATTAATATTTTTATTTAGCAAAAAGCACTCCATTTCTTTTAAACTCTTAATACTCCATTCTACTATGTGAGCATGGAACAAACAAGATGGGGATTATGGGGCATGATGCTACTCTCAGCTGACCCCTTTCTTGAACTCTGATGAAGGGATTAGCTGACCCCAAAACTTCAGCATGTGTCCATAGTTGGAAGGGGCTATTGATGGCCAGGCACCTGCTTATATCAACTGCCCATTGTCTGGGGAGTAAGAGCCTTTGCCGTGAGCCAAGAGTGCTGTCTTGTCCCATAATCCCTATCTGATTTATTCTATGCTCATATGCCAGAACAGACTATTAGGAGTTTGAGAGAAAATGGAGTGCTTTTTGCCAACATAAATGTGCATTTTGTAGAAATTGAGAGTCTAGTCAGCGCATATGGACACTGAAGAAACAGAGTGAAACAGTGGTCACTGGATATGAACTGGATTAGGCAACTGAGCCAGGAAGATGAGAACTAGTCTGCAGCATGGTAAAGTGAATACTTTAATCTGTTTAATCATAAATTGCCTTACACTTAAAAAAATAGATGCTTGGGATTTGTTTTTTTTATTCCCAGTTAAATGAAGCATGACATTTTAGACTACATTGGCTATGAAATGGCATTTATTCCATGGAGCTCTGAGTGCCAGGGCCGGACTGAGGTAACCTGGGACCCTAGGCCTAAGAAAAATCTGTGCTCTCCCCTTTGCCTAGGTCATATCCCTTCATATTGGCCATACCCCTTTTATCAAGTCATGCCCCATTGCCATTGCATATCCATTACATCCTCTCATGCACTATAATTAAAAAGAGATTGTAGACTTATTGGTCCTCCAGAACATTACACAGGGCCCTTCATCCACTGCCAACCAAGTTCACTATAACATGTTATTCAATTAGAAAACTGAACATGCCATTGAGAAATAAAATTAATAGACACAGACATGTGTATATAGTGAATCAAAATAAAACATTAACTGTCTACACAGTAATGTCACAACTATGAATTACAACCTATGGTCTTAATCATTCAAATCTGTATTTTTCATGTGGTCTGTACTCACAGAAACTGCCTCTCTCCAAGTTTCACATTGTGAACATCAACACTGCCTCACCAGACACAAACAGCACATAGAACAAAATCTGAAAACTGAGTACTATAGCACTACACTTTCACTACAAATCACCACTTCTGGTGAGCACTAAGTGAATGAACATGGACCAGACTTGGTGAACAGTATACTGTAGGTCTGCAATAAATGACACAGCAGTGTCAGCTGTCACAATAACAGATGCAGGACATGAATTAACCCTACAGTATATTATTGTTCTACAAAATAAAAGATAAAAAAACTTCAAATTACAACAGAGTAATTAATTTAGTCTTGGGGTTCTAGCGTCAGAACAAAACAGTTGAGCTTCACTCTTGTTGTTTATAAAGTCAACTGACACTCTTTAATGACTCGGTTATTATCTTGTAATTTTGTCCATCTATCTTATACATACATATTATATATATATATATATATATATATATTATGGTAGTACGATAGTGCTACCATAGTTAGGTTGAGGATCCATTTCTATGTTAAACCCCAAAACTTTGCACCTTAATAACTTTGCAACCATTTGACAGATTTAGCTGAAATTTGGAATACATGATCAAGAACCATAGACCTTGGGATCTGCCATGTTTCGTAGTGGTTGGATATGTGGCTGGAGTTATTAAGCGTGATCAATAACGCATTACGCTTTCTGGAATTCTCACGGTCGGCCTACAGGTGGTACAGTTCTTGTGACTGGTCCGAAATCTTCAGGGAACATGTGGCCAGGGTCCCCGATGTGTCTTTCAAAGATTTCATGAAAAAATATTAAACGGTTCAAAAGTTATTCAAAAAACAGTTTCCCATTATAAGTCAATGGGAAAAGTTAACAAAAAGTTCAACACTTTCGCAAATGCATTTTTACTTTCGCAAATGGGCTTGTTACTTTCACAAATCAGCCATTTTGTTTTCAGTTGGTGATCAGAAAAATGGTTGGCATTTAAATTTGGGACCCTCTAGCAACCTAATTATTTTTGTATTCACCTAGTCGGACCCTGAGGATGCTTGCCATGTCTTTCTTTTGTGGTAAAACACCCCAGAAATATGTTTTTCAAATTTCTGGAAAAAGTACTTTTGCAAATTACTTTTGTGCTCACGAAAGTGTCAAACTTTTTTGCGATAGCTTGCTTAAATTGCGACAGTAGTTTTCCATCTGTGGGACAGTGACAGCGATTTTTGGCACTGCGCTGCAAAAGAACCATTTGGAGTTTTGGGCTGAAATTTAGAGGGAACAGAGCCGACATCTCACAGATGTGCCTTTCAGTGTTGTATTAAAAAAATATTACACGGCGGCAAAGTTATGGCACTCCAAAGTTTTGACGGTTTTTCCCATAGGATAACATTACTGCGCCCGACGCATTACAGAAATCCTTTGGCACCCTGCTGCAAAATAACGGTTTGGTCTTTTTTCCTGAAATTTGGAGGGAAGACAGCCAACAGCCCACAGATGTGCCTTTCAGTAGTTTGGTGAAAAAATATCACATGGCGGCAAAGTTACGGCACTCCAAATTTGACGGTTTTCCATAGGATAACATTACAGTGCCCGACACATTACAGAAATCCTTTGGATCCCTGCTGCAAAATAACGGTTTGGTCTTTTTTCCTGAAATTTGGAAGGAAGACAGCCAACAGCCCACTGATGTGTCTTTCAGTGGATTGGTGAAAAAACATTACAGGGAGGCAAAGTTATGGTGCTCCGAACTTTTCTTTTTTTCCCATAGGATAACATTATGGCATTCGCCGCAACTTTCAGGGCCCGTATCTCGGAAACGGTGCTAGATACGGACTTTTCGTCGGACAGTTTCTTAGCCAGGACAGTTGCAAATAATGTGACTTTTAAATTTTTTTTCCACGTTGTACGGTTCCTGAGATATAATGTATTTAGTATTCCAAGATCTCATATTCTGCGCCGATACTCATTATTATGCATACATTATTTGTACTCATTGTCTTTTTCTATGCAGGTTTTGGGGAAAACTAGCCTGTGTGCTTACATTACTGTTACTGTTGCCCTTTCCGCTTGCGGTTCCGAACCCGTTTCACTTACAGTTGACGTCTTCGCCACCATGTGCGTTATCCTTTGTGTTTTCATTTGCGCTTGCGTTTCTGTTATTTTTTGCCATTTCTGTCTACAGTACTGTTTATCTTTCTGTTTCACTTTACATCACCATGCCTACTGACATTTCTGTTTGCAGGCACCATGTTACTATGTGACAACACATCACGTGGCAGACCATTCCCGTCTATGCCACCATGTGCGTTACCCTTTCTGTTCTCATTCGTGCTTGTGTTACCATGTGCGCCACTGTTAGCATTTCTGTTTGCATTGCTGTCCCTGTTATTATGCCACAAGACATCGTGTGGCGGGAGCGCGGGGCCTTTTCGCTGCATTACATTCACTATTTCTTATTATCATTCTCAAAAAGAAGGGAAATTAGAGGCAAAAAACTCCATTTAATGCATTAGTTAGGGTTGTTCCACAGTGACAAAAGTGAGGAAATTGCTGTTAGGGTTGAAAACCCCTGCACCCCCACCCACCCCCAACTGGCATTGGGGTGTGCATTGGGATCGTGGGTCCTAACTCTCACCCCATTCTCCTATACGCCTGCTGCTTTACACATGTCATGGGGTCAGAGTTAGGGCTAATGATCCCAATGCACACCCCAATGCCACCACGTGCGCTATCCTTTATGCTTTCATTTGCGCTATGCTTGTTACTTTTTTGCCATTTGTGTGTACAGTACTGTTTCTCTTTCTGTTTCACTTTGTGTCACCATACCCATTGACATTTTCATTTACAGGCACCATGTTACTATGTGACGAGACACCACGTGGCACACTGTTCCCGTCTATGCCACCGTGTGCTTTACCCTTTCTCTTCTCATTTGCACTTGTGTTACCATGTGTGCCACTGTTAGCATTTCTGTTTGCATTGCTGCTCCTGTTACTATGCCACAAGACATCATGTGGCAGGATCGAGGGGCCCAAAGGGCCCCGCGCTCCCGCCACCGCATTACATTCACTATTTCTCAATATCATTCTCAAAAAGAAGGGAAATTAGAGGCAAAAAACTCCGTTTAATGCATTAGTTAGGGTTGTTCCACAGTGACAAAAGTGAGGAAATTCGCTGTTAGGGTTGAAAACCCTAACTCTGAATCTACCCCCAAGCACCACACACACACACAGACACACACACACATTCAAGTATGGGGAGGACCAAGTCAACACAACCAATGACAGACATCCAGCAGCAGGTGACAGAAATAACAAACAATTGTCTAAATGTACTACGAAACATCCCCACCCACCTGACCAGGTACTGCATGCTCAGTGGAGATCAACAGCAAAACTGAGGCCATGTACACCAAATGTACACATCCCTGATTGCAGCTGCACACAACGTACCACACTTAGTAGTTGCATGGCCTTACCTACCGATGCCCCACCAGACCACACCACTTGTGGTGGGCCACCTGAGTAATAGAGTTCAGCAAAACCAGGATGTTGTACAGGTATAATATCTCTGATTATAACAAGGGTTTGAGAAATGCAGCTTTCTAATTGACTGTAAACATTGTAACAGCCTTATGTTTAGTTTTTATTAACATACATGTAGAGTCTAACCATATGATGAACATGGTTTAATGTTGTTTAAAAAAACAGTTTTATTATGATAGCAATAAGCCACTCCCAGGTATTAAGTTAATGGTCAGTTTATCACTGTCTAGCGACATGTGGAACTCGGTTATGCCTCATTCAACATTAAACCCCTACAGGGTGATTAGTAGACCATTTAACATAACTGTTGGTCATACCTTATTGCTTTATTGTCTTTATGAGTAGATACTCTCCCTCTGCTAGGCACTGCAGCAGCTTTGCAACACAGTGTCCCACCCAGTTACACCATACACTGTCTAGTTACTGGAGAATGGCTGTGAATATGAACTCATGAAGATGAACAGTGTAACTTGATCATTACAGTCATCGAAACCCTAGTGTGATTATAACTGACAGAGTCAGTGATAGAGGATAACCCCTGCTGTCCTAGTACACTTATCCCATTGTGAGTTAAATCAATACTAAAAGACATTCTGTTCATATCTACACCATACCTACTTGATTCCTGTTGTACCACAATTAACATAATCACTTTGATAGCATCAGTGACAGAAGTGTGGCAAACCCAAACAGTAGGCATTTAAAAAAATCACACTGTGTCCATAAGTGGCATAGATCACTCATTGCAACAATAGTAAATGTATTACTATTTGAATAAGTTAGTCATCACAGATGCAATGAGATTGTCTTTATCAGGTACAACATACTCTGTAAGTGCCTACCGGAAAATCTATCCTATATACATCTCCGATACAGGTACATCATTGTTGGCTCAGTAGTGCTATGATATTTAGAAGTTGCTTGGCCTGATCCATGCAATTACAATGTTTCTTACAAAGAATACTTACTGCATCTTTAGTATTGAAACACACTGAAGGTCTGTGTATGTACATCAGCAGTACACCTTCATCAGTAAGAATGCATGTGATACTGGCAGTACCAATTTCACAGCATTGAACAGGCAATGCTTTTCCATACGTTTACATCAGCCTCTCTATGTTGAGTAAACCATTGCAGTAAATGTACTACTATGTAAATCACCTACTAAATGTATCACTACTTTTATCTTGAGCATGCTAGTGTCTTGTAGTTAATTTATGTGCTTCTCTTAATTAATGTATACTCACTAGTGTTAAAACCTTTCTACAACTGTCATCATGCACCTTCAGCATTTATATTGAATAACAGCACAGTACCAGTTGTGGTGTGGTGTGGGGCATCGGTAGGTAAGGCCATGCAACTACTAAGTGTGGTATGTTGTGTGCAGCTGCAATCAGGGATGTGTATGTTTGGTGTACATGGCCTCAGTTTTGCTGTTGATCTCCACTGAGCATGCAGTACCTGGTCAGGTGGGTGGGGGTGTCTCGTAGTACATTTAGACAATTGTTTGTTATTTCTGTCACCTGCTGCTGGATGTCTGTCATTGGTTGTGTTGACTTGGTCCTTCCTCATACTTGAATGTGTGTGTGTGTCTGTGAGTGTGTGGTGCTTGGGGGGTGAATTCGGAGTTAGGGTTTTCAACCCTAACAGTGAATTTTCTCACTTTTGTCGCTGTGGAACAACCCTAACTAATGCATTAAACGGAGTTTTTTGCCTCTAATATATATATATATACATGACTTACATGTACTTATATCAAACACATTTTATTTTATTTTACAGCTGAAGGGATACAGGACCTACAGGAAGATCTGAAAAAGCCAAGGAGATGGTCCAGGATCTGGCAGCTTGGCTTCAATGCCAAGAAATGCAAAGTTATTCATACTGGAGCCAAGAATCCTAGGACAGAGTACTACCAGGGTGGAGTCTGAGTATCTGCATCAGAGAAGGAGGAGAAGTACCTGGCAATGATAATCACTAGTGGCCTGAAGCACTCCATGCAGTGCAAGAAAGCAGCAGCAAAGGCAAACAAGATGCTGGGATGTATATCTAGAGGGATCAGTAGTAGGAGAGAGGAGGTTATACTGCCCTTGTACAGGTCACTGCTAAGGTCGCATCTAGAGTATGCAGTTCAGTACTGGTGCCCACACCTCAAAAAGGACACCAATCTGCTAGAGAAGGTCCAAGGGAGGGCTACAAAGATGATAGCTGGTCAGCAGGGTAAGGCATACAAAGAGAGATTGAGGGCACTGAACATGTACTCCCTGGAAGACAGGAGAGAGAGAGAGGGGACATGATAGGGGCCTTCAAGTACTTGAAAGGGATAAATGAGGTTGATAAGGAGAGTCTCTTTAAGCTGAGTGGCAACCATAACATGAGGGGGCAGAGTCTTAAGCTGGAGGGTGGGAGGTTTAGGAGGGAGGTCAGGAAGCACTTCTTCACAGAGAAGGTGGCAGACACTTGGAACGCGCTGCCAGAAGAGGTAATCTCATTGAAGACAGTGAGCAGCTTTAAGAGAGGCTGGGACAGGTATGGGGGAGGGTAAGGGTCATGGGTAGAGAGGATGGGAGGGGTGGGGGGAGAGAGGGCAGGGACAGTAGCTGAAGCAGTGGGTCCTGCAACACAAGCAGACTTGATAGACCAAATGGCCTTCTTCTGCTGGCTTATTTGTATGTTTCTATGTAAACACACATAATATCAGGTGTAATGGGTGATTTAGCATTGTGAACACAGACTGGTGCTTTATAAAAGACTGGTGGGTGTTATCAAGTGTATAAATTACAGTATGTGTAGCTGCAAAACGCGAACATCGAAGGTATCTGTACACTACAAAATAATTACTCTGTTCAGAAGCAGCAGAAGGATCACAAAGCCTTCTGTAAGCTATTAAACAAAAAGAGTGGACATTAGATAAGATGCACTAAAACAGACTGATCCTTATCCTTTGAGGTTTTATTAAAAAAAGTGTTACCCAGGTTGCTATTTTTTGATGTTTGCTTGAGAAACAAATTGCTTTGGAACTGTAATTCAGTGACCTTAAAAGTAGACACATTTTCAGTCATCAATAACCACCACCACTTACACTGAAGAAACATTGGGTTTTCAGTTGTAATAAACACCATACCACTGGTATTTGCAACTCACAAATTATAAACCCAGCAAGGCAAAGCTGTCTCTAAGGGATTTTTTGGACACTCATCTTTAAGCTTTTTGTATTGCAAAATACAGTATTTTAAATACCTTTACTCCTGTTTGTTTTTTGAGTCTCTCCTCTTCCAGGTCCTCCTATCTAGCAGTGCTGTGTCCTTGCTTGAAGGACAGTGGGGTGCGATACCCGATTCCTCATGCCACCAGTCAATTACTCTTCTAAGGCATCGCTCTGCCATGTGGCCCACTTTCAACCCCAATTTAGCAGGACAGTCAGTTTTTTACTCAAGTCAGTCATTACTCATCACCAGACTAAGAGTCAAGACACTAGGCCAGGGTGGTTCCCAGACCACTGCCCCACTGCTGCAGCCTGATTCTGCTGACTTATCTGACCCTCAACCCAATGCTACACACTAACCCAATCACCACAACAGACTGATGTCGGCTCCAATAAGCCACTCATTACTCACACAGGATGATGGGGAGTTTGGTTGTTGAACAGGAGACAAATTCGCTGCAGACTACATGTACTTACACCTTTGTGCTGTAGTGCTCACCAAACCGAACCAGCAGCACTGGGCTGAGAGAAGCCTTCAACAGTGTCAGCATGTGGCATGTTGAGGTTGGCCAGGATGATCATTACTTGCTGCATCATCAATATTTAAAATGATTTTTCCTGCGCTGGGCACTCCAACCGTCTCCACGCGTGGCAACCATTCCCAAGTGCCAACACCATACCATGCCTGCCTGCTCCAATTTTATGGGGGCTCTGAGCCTACAGTTACCTCCATCCCCAGGCAAGAAAGGAAATGAATGATCAAAGTAATTTCTGAGGCCACCCCATTGTAATTTGCTTATGGGTTAATCCTGGCTTAAAATGTTGTGGGGCTACCATCTACAGACAATATAAATTCCCTGCTATTGAGCACAAGCACCAGTGTGATGTTTCTAGATTTTATTTTACTAATTAATGCTTGAGCTAATCATTAGCTTTGTTGTTTTATGATACAGTCCAGTCAAAAGCAACAGCCACAAACATGTGGACCCCCCCCCGACTGAATTGCAGGGGTTAAATCTGCACCAGCATAGCAACCTACTAGCTAGTTTGCGGCCAGCCGGTGTTAACTGTGCTCAGCTCAGTTCGACCTCTGAAATCACTCATGGAACCTATGCACAGGCATATTTTACACATCCTACAAAAAAAAGTAATATTGTAAATGTGTTACAGTAACTGCTTTACTTGAAAGAAAATGTAATCTGTAACATCCCAAAGTTACATTTTCTTTTAAGTAATCAGTCACTGTTATAATTTACTTGTGAATGTAATCAGATGTTACATGTAACGTGTTACTACCCAACACTGCCTGGTCACATCATTGGGATGACATCACTAGGGGAACCAGACAAGATTTAGAGATATGAAAAAAAGTACTTCTTAGCCTCCTACTGCCAGGCACCACAAACCTGCTAAGCCCCCATTGTAGTTCACAGCATATGCAAAGCTTGAACAGCCATCATCTCCATGCTCCTAGATGCCGGACAGCCCAGGGGCAACACTCATTTGCCTACAGAGCACCTCATTGGTTTAATACTTTTCATAGTGATATAACTACCCTACCTAACTTGGGACCATTCAAATTGAAGTTATGCCAACATCTCACGGCCGATAGTTCTTGTGCACCGGCCTGGTGGCGCTGAGGGTTGAGGCGCTGGACACCACACCTCAGGTCAGACTGGCGACCCAGGTTTGGGAACAAGCCCAGGCCACTGGGGGTCGGCGGGGGAAGAGATTGAACATCTGTAGGACTGCTCTCTCTTCCCAGGGAGGGTTGGGGGAAGTGATCGCTCCTGGAGTGACCTCTGGTGGCAATCAGAGGCACCCAGCATGATGACACAGCGGACACTTGAGGAGGAGTTGCAGCATAGTGTTGCCGTGCAAGCTGCACTCCTAGGGAGAAGAACTTGTAAAAAGAAGAAAAACCCCACTTCTGGGGATAGATGAAGGCACTTCGGCCTTCTATGCCCACACTTCTAACTCCAGGCTGCCTCCTCTCTACCCTGGCTTCTCGGGCCAACACTTTGTCCTTTAATTAGAGCACCCTGGGTGGATAGGGTGACCCTACCTCCGGAAGGGATAGACCTGGAGGTGGTACTGGGTCGGGAAGGAGGGGAGTAGCAGCCACAGAAGGAGGTAGCGGCTGGGAGTCCCCGAAGATGCCAGAAGGAGTTCAACAGGTAGTGGCGAAAAAATAAAGTTTAAAAAAAAAATGAGTTCTTGTGACTGCTTCACCAGAGACTCCCATCTACTACCATTTAATCTTCTCCTCACAACTGGATAACCCTGTATCTCTGCTGTTACCTCTATAATTCTGAGGCTGCCCCACTTTTTGCACTTTGACAAGGCCCCTAGCTACCCCCCCGGCCACCTCACCCCCCTGCCCCTACCCCTCCCACACCAGCTTGACAAGGCCTATGGTTGCCACTACCTACCTTTCTTTCTTTTTCCCATCTTTATCCTCCCCCCTCTCATCTATGCTTTCCTCCTATTAGAATGATAAAACTGTGTGTAGATACATATATATTTACTCCCTTTATTTTACTGTTTTGGAAACATTGTACTTTTACCCCTTTGTATGTTTTGTCTCCCATTCCCACTGACGTGGAACCTTTGTAAATGAGCTGTCTGTGTTCAGAGGTGTTGTAATCCAAGAATGAATAAATAAATAAATATGGGAGGCTTTCTTAAGGGAATATAATAGAAAAACCTTCTGGCAAGAGGATTGGGTGTACTATACTGACCTGCAGTTATACATGGATGCTGCAGGGGGGTTGAGTATGGGAGCCTATTTTCAGGGTAGGTGGGTCTCAGAGGCATGGCATGCAGAATGGGTACAATTTGGTATAATAAGAGATGTCACCTTCTTAGAAATTGTCCCCATTTGGGTCGCACACTGATTTTGGGGAGGAGACCTCAGAAACCAGAAGGTTACATTTTGCTGTGACAACTGGACCATGGTAGAGATTTTGAACAAAAGTAGGCCATGTCAGAGACAGTAATGAGGGTATTGAGGCAGTTGGTGTTGCAGGGCTTAAGACTGAACATGTCATTTAGGGCCAGGCATGTTGATGGAGTAAACAACATAATAACTGACTGCCTCTCCTGCTTGTAGCTGGACAAATTTCATGACATCACGTCAGGGGCAGAGCACAAACAGATGCAGGTGCTGAAATACACATGAGTGATTGGATAGAGGGAGCTGAATTGTTGTTTCATAACTCTTGGTCCCCTAGGACCCTGAAAGCCTATGAAGGCTCTTGGAGGGTATTTCAAGCATTCAAGGAAGTACATGGCTTTGAGGTAAGTGGGCCAGTGTTGGAGAACCAGGTGGCAAAATTTGTAGTGTTAGGGTGGAAACGGAAGATGGTGCATGCAGTCATGGGGGTACATTTATTGGCCATAAGTTTAATATGTAGCCTGAAAAGATGGGGAGAACTGACTAAGGAAAACTTGGTGAGACGCATGATGCAGGGGCAGCTGCGGGTTTCTGAAAAGTCAGTAGATGGCAGGAAGCCAATCATGCAGTCACTATTACAGAAACTAATATAGGCACTGAACAGGATATGTAGATCTAATAATGAAGCAATGGTGTTCAGGGCAGTATATGCCATGTACCATGGGACTTTTAGAATTAGTGAGGTGCTAGGGCACAGAAAAGGAGATGAAGTGGGGGGATTAAGGTGGGAGGATATCATATGGGTACAAGAAAAAATTGGAGTGACCCAAAGAAAATCCAAAACAGATCAAGTGGGAAAAGGGGTTAGCACTGAACTAAAACAATAATGGGTGAGCACAATTTGCCCTTTGGCAGCTCTGTTAGCATACACTGCAGTGTAACCGGGGAGGGGGAAGAGTCCCAATATTTATACATGGAGATGGGTTGAGAGTGACCAGCATGCAAGCGATTGCCATTCTAAAGAAGGGAATGGAGTTTTTAGGGATGGATCCAAAAGGATACTCATCACACTCAATCAGAATAGGAGCAGCCTCAGAAGTGGCAGCCCGGAGCGGCATGAGTGAGGAGATAAAAAGCAAAAGGGGCTGTGAGCCTCGAGTTGTTTTAAACTATATTTTCAGAATGTAAAACTTTGACAGTACTAACTCGATTCTCTTTTCTTTCCCCAAGCAGGTAAAAAGAACAGGTATTAAAAAAAAGGGGAAATAAAGGGGGGGATAAAAAGGGAGGGGGAAAAGGGGGGATGACACATGACACTTATTCTGGTTCTTTACTTAATTAATAGGTCGAAAGGAGAGGTTTGAGGTGTGGATTTGCAGCTACTCCTTTATTCATTGGGTGGAAAAACAGGCAGCCAGATGGCCTGGTAGGCACGAACTATATCTGGATCTGAACCTCATTAAGCTAACCTGGAGAGGAGTATGTGGGATGAGGTGGGCACAGCTGTTACCACTCTTATGTGAGATGAAAGGGGAGAACAGGAGACCAGACATGATTATATTGCACTTCAAAGGGAATGATCTCAGGACCAGACCTTGGCTGAACATGTTCTATCAAATAAAAGAGGACATTACCACTATAAAGAAATGGTGTCTTGAGGTCACTCTGGTCTGGTCTGTCATAGTTCCTAGAAGGGTCTAGCAGCATGTGCACAGTCACAAGGCATTAGAGAAGGCAAGGAAGTGCATGAATATAAAGGTTAGTAAGATTTTCTCAGAAGTAGGGGGAAGAATCATAAAAAGGGGGTGTAACAGAGCAAGATGATGAATTTTACAGGGGGATAGTGTACGCTTCTCATTCCTTGGTTTGGCTCTTTTTAATTCAGAGATAGCAGATATGGTAGGAGCTTGGTTGAAGGAAAGAATAGTATGAAAAAAAGAGGAGGGGCCAAAAGGGGGGCCCACCGTACAGTACAAGCTGGAGGTGGGCTAGTGAAAAATAGGGGAGAGGGGAGGCTCGCCATGGGGGGAACAGAACACAGATGGCTGCAGGACAAAGCTGGACGGGGGGGTACAGGTGTACACCTGTCTGTGCCCTGCCAGAGAGAGGAAAGTGGAGAGTGGCCCCTGGATGTACATTTGGGGGGAGAAACGAAGACAGAACATGTATTTATAGAATTATGCAAGATAATGATTATGATGAAAAATTGTAAATATATTTTGAATGAATTGTGGATATGAATTTGTGGATGATTTGAAAGAAGGAGTAAAATAATTGCCAAGTGTGCATCCACACAATGATTGTCTGCAATTTATTGGGTGGGATCTGGGGACAATGTCATTATTTTTTCAATTTATTTCCTTACTTTTTGAGACAGTATAAGACCCTGCACTCCCATCCCTCCACAGATGTGCATATGTATCTACAGTAACTGTGGAAGTGTCTTTAGGGGTGGGAACATACGGTCCTTCAGAACCTGCACTCACATCCCTCCACAGATGTACATATGTATCAAGTTGTGGAAACACACGGATTTCCAGCCCTGAGCTTCCATGCACAGCATTACGAGCAGGCATAGTGAAATTGCAAGAAATAGTCATAACTGCCATCTAAAATAATGTTCACCTCAAATGTTCAACATAACTTTCTTATCACCTCACCGCAAGTACCCAGTACAGAAAATTTTCAAATCCCCACCAAAACATAATTCTGCGCAACCACAACACCATTGTATGCCACAGGTATGAAAACACATTTTGGCTAGGATTTGAAAAAGTACAGCTGTGGTATTCATGACATGGGATACTAAGAAGACTATATTGAAAATATGAGGAGAAAATACTGTAAATTTGCAGTGTTATGAGTGTCATGAGATTGCTACTAATGCCCATAACACAGCCATTTTTGGAAACTTTTACCCCAAATTTTTAACATGCCATTTTTGGAACATCACCTCATGAACACTGGTACTGTAATTTGGTTACTTGATCACAAAATGTGATTTCGCGCAGCAACAATGCCATTCCACACCACAGGTGCGAAAACATGTTTCAGTCAGGATGTCTGAAATGACAGCTGTACTGTTCATGAAGTGGTGTAGAAAATGGTAATGTTGAAAATCTGGAGTGAAAATACTAAAAATAGCCACAGTTATGAGTATGCATAGTAAAATTTCAATGATTGCTCATAACTCGGGTATTTTTGCACCACATTTTCAACATGGGCTTTATGGGACCCCATCTCATGAACAGTGGCACTGTTATTTCATTAATTGGTCTCAAAAGGTGATTCCTCACAGTTACCACAAAATCACATTTCAGGACTGAGTGACAAAATGACAGTACCAGTGTTCATGAGGTGGGGTCCCAAAAAGCCCATGTTGAAAATTTGGTAAAAAAATACCAAAGAAATGGCCAAGATATTAACATAAGTTCAAAACACCATTGACTGCCATTATACAGCACTTACTTTAATTCCTCAGTTCGTGGTTCAGCTTTGAAGAGTGCATTTCCAGTCCAGAGAAGATGACAGATGCTGACCTGCAGAGGTAATTATGGGGTGGGGGTAAGGGAATTGGGTGAACAGAGAGAGGGTCGGGATGGGGCAGGAGGATGGGGGAGATGACTAGGAACATTTTCTTTTTTCCAGGATTAATAAAAACAAACAAAAACATCAGGGGACTGTTTTCTTTTTTCCAGAATATTTTACCATTTGGGGACACTGGAGTGGCCTCCCCAGTGTCCCACAATACTGGTGGGGTGGACACAACTGGGGACACTGGGAGTGGGCTCCCCAGTGTCCCAAAGTAAAGGGGCGGAGTAGGGCATAACTGGGGACACTGGGAGTGGGCTACCCAGTGTCCCACACTGTTGGGGGGAAGGGGGGACTACTGCAAACTTGGGGATTGGGCACCCTTCTGGCAGCAAACTGTAAGTGAAGAGGGCACACTGCTGGGGGGGAACATACTGGTGACACTGGGACTATTTATCAACCTGATTATGAGTACTCTGAAACACCATAATAATCTGAAAACAGGTTATTATGACGCTCTTAAAATTTCCTTTCACTACCAGTGTCACTCACTTTGACCATGGCATGGGACTGGCCCTTGGAATTTGTGTGGGCAGCCTGAATACCTAAAGAAAATGGTGGCTCTGTTTTTGAGGATCCTACCTGATTGCCCCAGACTTATACTTTCTCTCTCACCCTCTCACAAGTAACGTAATATTTTTTTTCTACTATTTATCTAATTGGTCTGCATTACACTAAAGAGTGTATCTGGTTGATCCTGCTCTTGTTTTGCTTTGATTGTGATTTCAGGAGCTCACGTCCCTAACTGGCAATGGACTGCAGTGACTTAGCACTCTCACTGCAGTTCCTGGAGCACTTCAACAGTGAGGGGGGAAAAAAAGAAAAAATGAAGTAATAAAAAAACTCTCAGATATATGCAGTACAGAGAGAAAGTGTGTGTGTGTGTGTGTGTGTGTGTGTGTGTGTGTGTGTGTGTGTGTGCGTGCCTGCCTGCCTGCCTGTGCCTCACAGTATCACAACTGCATTCTGATTTAAATGCTTCTACGTGCTAACAAAAAAATTCCTGCACCAGTAATTATAAAAAACAATGGATAGGCGAGTGTGAGTTAAGGAATTTTTTTACACACCCTCGGTGTATGAATGACCTCATAAACCTCTCAAGCTTCACTCTAGAGGTTTATGGGTCATCACACACCTCAGGTATGTAAACAAATTCCATAACACACACTTGCCTATCCTTTATTCTCTATTTATTGTTTGAACATTTACCGTTCAAACAGTAAAGTTCGAACATTAAATGCCATTTACCCTTCGCACTTTACTGTGCGAACAGTAAATGTTATTTAGCATTCGAGCAGCCTGTCCTGCATCTATTACAAAAATCATTATAATTCATTTTATTTATTTATTTGGTCTTTGGTAACTGGGTAAGGCCCACTAGGCACAAGTGCCTGTTTTCAGGGGCGACCTGGGAGCACTGGGTGGTTAAGTGACTTGCTCAGAGTCACACAGTATGCAAGTGGAGGTTGTGAGAATCAAACTCAGGTCTGGTCTGCTGGATGTACCAAGCTTTTTCACACCTTGTTCCTCTAACCTCTAGTCTAGGCAATACTACTATCCCAAAACTGATAATATATTTTTACACCAAACCATTTAAAGGCACACCCTTGGCACACACCCCATCATCCCTGAAAATGTCAGAGAAAAATTTAATTCTGAGTGTGCTGTAGAAGAAAGGAAGAAATCCAATGTTATCCTATGGGGGAAGGAGAACATACATTTTTGGCTTTTTGGCCACTTTATATCTCAAAAATCATAAAAGCTACCTTCATGAAACTTTCCACATCTTGTGAAACTGGCAACATGACTGCACGTATCAATTTTGGGTCAATTTCATTGAACAATGCCAAAGTTATTAAGGTGCAAAAATTGAGATTTAACATTGAAAAGCTTTACCAACCCTAACAATAAGGCAGCTATCGTGCCCTTATACGAACATACAAACATATGAAAATTGCCAGCAGAAAAAGGCCATCCGGTCTATTGAGTCTGCTTGAATTTGCAGCTAGCTCCCCTATTCAGCAGCAGCCCCTTCCCCTTCCCCCATTATCCTCCCCTTTGCCATGTCCCACCCCTTCTTGAAGCATTCTAATGTGTTACATGCCGCCACCTGTACTAGTAGTGCATTCCACTCTGCCACCACTCTTTCTTTAAAGAAATGCCTCCTTAACTCCCTCCTGAATCTTCCCCCTCCAATCTCATGTCCCCTAGTGTCTCTCCCCACCCTCCTTCTGAATAGACCCTCTGTGTCTGTCTTGATTATCCCCTTCATGTATTTGAAGATCTCAGTCATAACCCCCTGTCCCTCCTTTCCTCCAGTGAGTACATGTTTAACTCCCTCAGTCTGACCTCAAATGGCAATTCTCCCAGACCCTGGATATTTTTTGTTGCCCTATGTTGCCCCCCCCCTCCAGCAGCCTAATGTTCTTCTGTAGGTATGGGTGTCAGTACTGCACACAGTACTCCAGGTGGGGTCTAACCAACGATTTGTATAATGGCAGAATCACTTCCCTTCTTGAGGTTATGCCCCTTGCAATGCATTCCAGCATTTTGTTGTCCATTGTTGCTGCCTTCCTGCATTGTGTGGAATTGCTCATTGCTCCCATGATGAGCACCCCCAGATCCTTATCCTCCTCTTTTACTTCTAGCTGCACATCCCCAGATGGTAGCTTCTCCTCAGATTCTTTGTCCTGAAGTGCAGCACCTTGCATTTTTGGGGGGGTTGAACCCGAGTTGTCAGATCACGTCTAAAGCCTTGCCAAATCCTCCTGTAGCCCCTCCTGGTCATCCGCCACTGTCCCCATCTTGGTGTCATCTGTAGATAGACTGATCTTGCTGCTGATGCTCCGAGATGTCTGAAATAAATATGCCAAACAGCACCGGCCCCAACACTGACCCCTGTGGAACTTCACTTGTCACAGGCTTAGGAGATGAAAATTCCCCTCCTACCACCACCCTCTGCTGCCTGTCCTGTAGCCAGTTCTCCACCCACTCCACCAGTTTTGCTCCTGACCCTGTGCCCTATAGTTTACTTCCAAGTCTCTCATGCGGTACCAAATTGAAGGCCTTACTGAAGTCTAGGTACAAAATATCCACCATATTGTCCTCATCAATTTGCCAAGTCACCCAGTCATAGTATTCCACTAGATTTGCCCTTGACAAAGCCATGCTGCTTCCTGTCCTACACCTTGGTGACCTCCAGTAGTGCCACTAGCCTCTCCTTAAGGATGATCTCCATTAGCTTCCCCACTATGGACTTATATCTGCATGGTAGTTCAGGTATAGTTAAGGCTGCACAGCCACTTCTATGTTAGACCCACAATTTTAAATAACTTTGAAACTGTTAGTTCAATTTGCCTAAAATTGTGCATGCACCATCTGGTACCATTGGTCCTTGGAACTCGCAAGTTTTGTTCTGGTCAGATCTGCGGTTGCAGAGCTGTAGAGTGCCAATAAAATGTGAAAAATACCACATTTTTGACAATTTCTTTGCTCAGGGCTATAGCAGAAATGGTTTGGGGGTCTGGTCTGAAATTGTCAGGGTTTATGGGGTCTGGGTCACTGATGTGCCTTTTGTGGATTTGCTGAAAAAATATTAAGCCGTTCAAAATTTCTTTCAGTTTAAAGTTTCTCGTTATAGCCTATGGGAAAAAATATACGTTCACCTTGAAAGCTCGTTTTGCTTTTGCGAAAGCACTTTTGACTACTGCAAATGGTTTTTGCAGTTTTGCATGGCCCGCCACCTTGTTTTCAGTTAGCAATAGATAAAAATTGCTGTAATTCAAAAAATATTATCTCTTGGTAAACACCAACAGTTGTGTTTACCTAATCAGGACACAAAGAACACAATTCTGGCATTATTTTTTTCAAAATAGTGGCCAGAAATAGGTTTTCTGCATTTTGGTTATTGGTAGTGCTGCAATTTGTGACACTTCTTTTGTGAAACTGACGCAAATTGTGGCAATTTTCATGCAAGTAGCAGCACTGTTGGGAGAAAACTTCCACAAATTGTGGCACTGTTTCGTAAACATTGCTGCAGTTTGTGGCAATACTTCAATGGGAAACACCCATTGGCCCCAGTAAAAAAGTCCAAAACCTTTTCTGGCTACTTTTTTGGTCAAATGATGTCAGAATCATCTTCTTCGGCCCCCATTTAGGTCAACACCTATTGATGTTTACCTTATAAAAGGAGTTTCTCTTCTTTCACTGTTTCTAAGGGGACAGAGGCATGTTTTATTTAATAAAAATGTTTCTGCTGACATTGGGGTGCCTAATCTCCATGTCAGCATGTAGTTCCACCCCAATAGTGTGGGACACTGGGGAGTCCACCCCCAGTGTCCCCAAATATTTCATTGTTAATTCTGACACCAGGATGCCCACTCCCGGTTTTGGATACCCCTACCAGAGAAAAAGCCCTTTGTTTTAAATATGCTGCTGACATTGGGGTGCCCAGTCCCCATGTTAGCATTCTGACCCCCCATGTCCTTTTTTTTTTATGCACCCCTGCCACTAACCTCTCTCCAGTGAGGTCTCTCTATTGTTGGCTGTGCCTGTCTGCCTGAAGCTCTGACAATCCTCTCCTGGTTGAAATCACCCCCTCGCCTTAACCCCTCAGCTCTGAGTCCCCTGATGAAGGACTGTCGCTCCCACCGGCACTCTATCTATAGTGCTGGCAGATTTGGCCCAGGACAAGGAACCAGGTCAGATGTCTGGACATCCAGCATTGGACATGGGGCTGCAACCACCGGGCCCACCTTCACCTGTCAGTGGAGGGGGGGGTTCCCTTGTTGTTTTTTCCCCCATAGTTTGGACGTGCAATGACGTCCATGGCACAGCATGCCGACATCCGCCGCAGCTCTGTCCCCACTAAGCTTGAGCTACATGTTCTTGTACTGCCCCTGACTGCTACAAGAGGCCACTCAAGAGTGGTACAGACCCTGAAACCCTCCCCAGGAAGGGAGAGCAGTCCTGCGGACACTCAATCCTTTCCCTCCTTTGCCAACCCCCAAAGGCCCGAGTCCATTCCTTAACCCAGATCACTGGTATGGCATGAGGTGTGGCATCTAGCACCTCAACTTTCAGTGCCACCAGGCTGGCAGACCCCTCCATGTCCTTAATTGTGTATTCCGACACTAGAATGCCTTCCCCTGGTGTTGGATGCCCACCAAACCCATTGTTCAATGAATAAATATTTACTTTGCCGACAGCAGGGTGCCCAATCCCCGTGTCAGCATTCTTAAGTAAACCCCCCTCCAGTACTCTGGGACACTGGGGAGCCCACTCCCAGTGTCCCAAAATGTTGTTTTTCAAATCCTGTTAAAAAAAGAAAACTGTCCGCTGATGGGTTTTTTTTGAATGCTGTAAAAAGAAAATGGTCCTGATCCCCCTTCCCCATCCTGACCCTCCCACTGAGCAATCCACCACCCAGCACCTCTCTCTTGCCCTATACTTACCACTGAAGACCATTGGCTACACTCTTCTGTGGACCGGGACATGTCTTCACTCTTCAAAGCCAAACCGTGAACTGAAGAATCAAGGTAAGTGCCATATAATGGCTGTCTATGGTGTTTTGAGCTTATGTTGATATCTCAGCCATGTTTTGGAATTTTTACACCAAATTTTCAACATGGGCTTTTTGGGATCCCGCCTCCTGAACACTGTCACTGTCGTTTAATTAATCTGACTTGTAAGGTGATTTTGTGGATGCTGTGTGAAATCATCTTTCAAGGCTGAGTAATGAAATTATAGTAGTTCATGAGGTCAGGTCCCAAAAAGCCCATGTTGAAAATTTGGCATAAAAAGTCTGAAAAACGCCTGAGTTACACACAGTCATCCAATTTTTCTACGCCTGCTGTTAACTCATCAAATTTTAATATTTTCACTCCAAACTGTCAACATTGCCATTTGTTCACACCACCTCATGAACAGTGTAGCTGTAATTTTTCACATCCTGCCGAAACATGTTTTCACACCTGTGGCGCAGAATGGCATGGTCACTGCACAAAATCACCTTTTGAGACCAATGAATGAAATTACAGTGCCACTATTCAAGAGGTGGGATTCCAAAAAGGCCATGTTGAAAATTTGGTGGAAAACTTACTAAAAATGTCCGAGTTATGTGCGCCAGTTGAATTTATTCTACACACATGCATAACTTTGGTACTTTTCAATATTTTGGCACCAAATTATCCATATAGCCATTTGTTCACACCACCTCATGAACAGCATAGCTGTCATTTCCACATCTTGCTGGAAATGTGTTTTAGCACCTGTGGCACAGAATGGCATTGCAGTTGAGCATAATTACGTTTTGCCTTTCATTTCACAGTTTCTCTGTACCAAGGAACATGATGGGGTGTAATAAGATGCCTACTATGATAATTTGGTCACTGTTGTTCGACACATGGAAGTGCACGGCCCAGAGGGCTCTGCACTGCCACACCTACACATATATGCGCACTACGGAGAGGACTCTGCGCTCCCACGGTAAAATAAGGATACTATTATACTATCTCAAAAAGAAAGGAAATTCATTGCAAAAAAAAAAACTCTATTAATACATCAGTTAGAGTTTCTATTATGGTGACAAAAGTCTGGAAATTCAGTGTTAGTGTTATCAACCCTACGACCCCCACCCCCCAAACTCCACACACCAACAGGCATCAGGGTGTACCTTGGGGTCATTGGGCCTAACTCTCACTCTATTCTCCTATACTGTACCATCTCAGTTTTTATTACACATGGAATGGAGTGAGGTTAGGGATGACGACCCCAAGGCACATACCAATGCCTGTTGTGTGTGGAGGGTAAGGGTGGAGTGGTAGGGTTGGTAACTCTAACACCGAATTTCCAGACTTTTGTCGCTGTAATAGAAATCCTAACTGATGCATTAATGGAGTGTTTTGCAATGAATATATATATATATATATGTATATATATCTCAGATGGAAATACAGTAATGCCTCCCTATTGCATAAATGGGATGTGCAATGGAAAACTCATGGAATATATGATTTATCTGCACTCGAGCAGTTTGACCTCAGACACCTCACTCATGGCTTATGCCACTCGTGAGGTTACCCAAGGTCAAACTGCTCTTGTGCAGATAAATCATTTATTCCACTTGTTTCTATTGCATATCCCTTATGTTTATCTATATACTGTATTTGAAAACTATAAAGGAAGAATAAATAGGATCGCTACAGCATTTCCCTAATGTGGCTTATATCTAAAAATGCTATCTATTTTAAAACTACTTACAACCTAACTAACTGACATTATAGCAATACACCAAACATGACAATTATACACCTTATTAGCTAATACATGAAGTTACATAAAATACATTAAAACATAAAATTGTGTTATTTACAATGCACCTGCTGTTGTAAATGTAACTAGTGCATGTAATGTCTAAATACAAATGAAACTAGATGAATCATATTTTGTGTATATAATCAATTCTGGAACTAAGCTTTTAATATTAAAACATAGTAAAACAAAACTCGTCTGTATCCTAACCAAATAACCCCATGATCTATCCAAATAACTATTTTAGCAATGTTGTTCAAATACAAATTTAACACTTTCAGTAAAGCTTGCTTAAACTGTACTTGGAACCACAAATCCCTACAAACAGAAAATGTTTACTTTTATTTTATTAACCAGGTAAATGCACAGTTGCTAAAAGCTTAGTTTTCAGGCACAACCTGAGTACACTGCACAAAGGTGTTTAAAATAAAAGAATAGATGACACAGATGTCAAAGCTTTTTCAGACATTTATACAGTCTCAGATTCATTTATCCTGACTCTGGTTCTTTTTTCAGGTATTGTCCATTATCTTTGAGCACTCTCCCCTCAGACATCTCTATCAATAGATATTTCCAGAAACAATGAAACAGGGCAAAATGGAGGGGGGGGGCAGGGAGGAAAGGGACACAGACCACCCTGTGGGGGAAGTAACGGATGGCAAAAGGTGAGGAGAAAGGGGAAGGGAACACCAGGGGCTCAGCTTATTTACTAGCCTTCAGTAAGGGATGATGTTGAAGACTTTACTGAAGTCCAGATGGGCTATGTTCACCGCCCCTCCATGGTCAATCACCTGCATCACCCAATGGAAGAACTCCATCAGGTTCATCTGGCATGACCTCCCATTCATGAAGCCATGCTGCTTTTCATCCTGCAACCTACTGTCCATCAAGTAGTCTACCACCCTTTCTTTTATTAGCATCTCCATCACTTTGCCCACCACCGAGATGAGGCTGACCAGGCAATAATTTTCCACCATCTCCTTACTGCCCCCCCTTGTGCAGTGACACCACATCCACCCTCCTCCATTCTCTTGGTACACAAACCCTGTATCCAGGGACAAGTTAAACAGTCTCATCAGTGGGTTGCCAGCTCCTCCTCAGTTCTCGGAGTACCCTCGGGTGCAAGCCGTCCAGCCCCGTTTCCTTGTCCACCTTTAACCTGCCCAGTTCATCACTTACTCTGTCTATGCTGAACATTATTAGGGTCCACCTGTTTGCCTTCCCTACCTCTCTCCCCCAGCTCGGATCTCCTACAACCCCCCCCATGAAGACCAAACAGAAGTAGCTATTTAACACTTTTGTTTTCTCAAAGTTCCCCTCCAGTTGTATTCCTCCCTCTTCCCTCAACCTTACCTCCTCAGTGTTCATGTTAGCCCTCCTTGTCTTCTGCCCTGCATCCCTGCTCTTCTCCCTATAAGGCTACCTGTACTCCTCCCTTTGTGTTATCTTTATACTTCCTGGCTGCCCTTTTCCATTCCCTGTCTGCCCTTGCCATCTTCCATGCAAGCCATAGAGGTCTCCTCCCTTTTCTGTTCTTCCTAACCTTCTTAATGCAAATTTCAGTGGCTTTCAATAACCCTCCTTTGATAGCTCCCCATGACTTCTCCACATCCCCTAAATTCCCCTTCCCTGCCATTTCTTCCCAAAATATCTTCTTCATTCTGTTAAAGTCTATCTTTCTGAAGGCCATTACCCTGGTTCTTGTCCAGTTTGCCTCCCTCCCCATCCTTATCCTAAACAGTACAGTCCTGTGATCACTTGTACCTAGTCCATAACCCACCAACACTTCTTCCACACTCTCCTTATCTGTGAGGACCATGTCCAGCAGGTTATCACCCCTAGTGTGCTCCATAACCAGCTGTTGCATGAATACCCCTTGTAGCATCTCTAGGATCCCCCTTCTCCTTGCTGATACTGCAGCCAGGATCTCCCAGCCCATGTCAGGAAGGTTAGGTCCCCCACTAGCAAAAGCTCCCCCTTGAGAGCCATCTTTGTAAGTGCCTGTATAAGCATTTTATCCCACTCCTCCCGCTGCTTGGGAGGTCTGTACACCACCCCCATCCTCAATGATTCTCCAGTCTGTTTGTCTAGTGTGACCCACATGATCTCTGTCTCTCCTTCATCCTCCTTTTTTTTTCAGTTGTTTAACCAGATGAGACACACTAAGCTGAAAGCTTATTTATGAGTGCAACCTGGGAGCACATGGAAGTTAAGTGACTTGCTCAGGGTCACACAGTATGCAGTGGGGTCTGTGGAATTCAAACCCAGGTCTCCAGATTTGCAGCTCAGAGCCTTAGACCATTGCACCATACTGCCCCCTCTCTTTGAGTTATCTTATACTTCCTGGCTGTCCTTTTCCTCCTGCCCTTCCACTGCCCTAATGTCTTCCTTGATGTATAATGCCACCCCCCTTTACCAGCACTATCCTTCCTAAACAGTCTGTATTCTGGGATAACTGTCTCCCAGGCATGATGCTCTGTCCACCACATCTCACTCACCACTACTATGTCCAGACCCTTATCCACGATGATGGCCTCCATGTCCACTATGTTGTTTTCCAAACTCTTGGCACTGGCTGATAATCCTTCCACCATGTAACCCCCTCACTGCCTTCCACCTCTAAACTTCTCCTGTTCTTGCTTTTTTCCAGCATTTTGTCTGCATTCTGTGGGTGATGCTGATAGCCTCCCATCTCTCCTGTCTGTTTGAGTCGTCCTTTTTTTACACCCCCAAATTCAGTTTAAATTATACTTCCTTTCAATAAAGTTTCCTAGCTTACTCTTTAGTACAGCTGATTCCACCCTGCTCAGGTGCAGTCTGTCTGTGTCAAATAGTCTCTCATCCTTCCATGTTGATCTCCAGTCCCCACTAACCCAAACCTCATCTGGAGAGGGAGGTAAAGTGCCTGCCCAGTGCCATGTCTTGGAGGGATCCTCAGGATCATGGGAGCAGCTGCACAGGGGAGGGAGCTGGATGTCATTGTTCACCTAGGGGCAAACGACCTGGCTGGGAATGGGATCAGATCAGTGCAGCAGGAGTTTGTGGAGCTGGGGAGGGGCCTTAGACAAGTGGCATGCATGGTAATTTTCTCAGAAGTGCTACCTGTCTGTGGCATGGGTGAGGCTAGGGTACTCTGCACCATGGGATTCAATGACTGGTTGAAAAACTGATGCAGAGCTCAGGAATTTGGCTTTCATTGTAGACTGGGGGTCCACCTGGAGGGATACAGGCCTATACTGGTGTGACGGTCTGCATCTGTCCGGGAGGGGAACCAGGATCCTAAGTGATAGGTTTAAATGCTTCATTGGCAAGCATTTAAATTAGCCAAGGGGGGAGGCACTGAGGAAAAGCAGGGACATCCCTGCCCCCCCACAAAACAGGGTAGTTAGCGAAGTAGACACAAGTGTAGAGAAGTTAGTAGGGAGCAGGATGGGGTAAATCCAGAAAAAGGCAAAGGAAGTAAGGACAGGGATGGCCTAAAAGGTGTAAGGCCATCAAAAAAATGGAGGGCGATGAGTACCAATTCCCATAGTCTGGGTAAACTCACTGAACTAGTGGCCTTAATGGAGGAGGGATGCCTGGATATTGTGGCGGTTAGAGAAACATGGTACACAGAGAACCATGACTGGGATGTCAGCATACCAGGGTACATAATCTGCAGGAGGCACAGGGAGGGTAAAAGAGGAGAAGGAGTAGCTCTCTACATAATGGAAGGAATCAAAGTAACAGAACTAAAGAGTAAACAGGGATGGGAGGAGGCACTGTGGGTCACCCTGGAAACAGGAAATGGCACCACAACCCGTACAGTGGATGTTTACAGACCCCCATCTCAGGGGGAGGCAATGGATAAAGAAATAATAGAAGGAATCCTTAGAATAGCATAAAAAGGAGAGATCTTGTTGATGGGGGACCTGAATATGCCAGATGTTAACAGGAGCACCTTTACTGCAGCCACATCCAAGAGCAGGGTCATTCTCTGTGCCCTACAGGGGGCATGCCTCAGACAGCTAGTGTTGGAACTCACTTGGGAGGGAGCAATCTTAGACTTCGTACTCTCAGATGGGGATGGAGAGAGGATCTCAGATTTAGAAGTGGGCAGCCATCTCGGAACAAGCGACCACCAAACAGTGTGGTTCACAATAAACACAGCTGTAGAGTCAAGCCATACAAAAGTAAGGGTGTTGGACTTTTGGAGGGCTGACTTTGGCAAAATGGAAGAATGCCTCAGAAAAGCACTAGGCATCAGGCAAGAAGGAGGGGTGGAAGAACAATGGGGAAAAATCAAAACTGCCATAACAGAGGCACAAGTCTTTGTGTAAAGAAAATCAACAAAATAAAACAAAGGAAAAAGCCACTATGGTTCTCAAAAGAGGTGGCAAGGAAGGTTAAGGAGAAACGGGTAGCATTCAGGAAATATAAGGAAATATAGAAGGAGTAGGACAGAGAATTACATCAGTTAAAGAAGAAGGAGACAGGGAAGGCAGTCAAAATAGAAAAGGCCCAAATTGAGGAAACGATAGCCAGCTCATTCATCGACAGCTCAATGGGTGGCCCGGCAAAGGCTGAGAGAGAAGGGCTGTGCCAGGCACCCACAGATGTTCATGATGGGGGGGAGTGGGGTGGTGGGACACCTGCTGGGGAAGGGGGACACACTACACCACCAGGGAATAAAAATATATTCAGGGACTAGGGATCAGGGATGGAGAGGGGGTTGAAACCACTAGACCAGGAGGGATTTTTTTTAAACAGTACGGACGGAAACAGGTATGGGGGGTGTTACTGTACACTTTTGGTGGGTGACTGGGTGGGGGAAAGGGCCCTCTAGCCACCAGGGCATTTGTCAAGATGGGCACTGTTGGGCAGGTGATGGGATGCGGGGAGTGAATGCTATTGGATTGGAACCACCAGGGGTACTTTTTATGACTGTGGGTGGAGCCTACAGGAGTTTTGCATGTACAAAAGAAGTGATGTCATGTTTTCTGTCAGTGGAACTGACTGAAGATGTAAATAGTCTCCTCCACCTTACCCTCCTCCAAGAAATGTCTTCCGCCCTCAAATAAATACGCTTTCATGTTACTCAATGGTTGCAGGGTACTACTTTCTTTCTTAAATGGGTGGTACAAGAACTGGAACCTGAGTAGTGGTAGGCAGCATTGTTTTTGAGGGGAAGTAAGATCCAACACCCTTCCACCCAAGAAGGTCCTAAAGATCCAGCCCACCTTTTTTTATTTATGTGGGGGGGGCATGAGGTGGATGTTGAAATAAGATTCACTAGTTTGGGAGCTGGACCTAGGAACACAAGAAGTCTGTGGGGAATCCCTGCATTTTTTTAAGGAGTATGAGAACAGAAAATACTTAATGCCTTTAAACTGCCTTAAAAACCCTTGGAATAAATGATTATCAGAGTCACCTGGTATCTCAAAGGGAAAGACTAAGTGTCTGAAACTACAAAGGATTCACCTTCTATGGAAAATAGACAGCTTTCAGGTATTTATTAAACATTTATATACTAAAATTGGCACAGTGCTTGGTAAATACAGTCTGTGATGAAGTGTATTTTTCTTTTTAAGTTTGAGAAGTGGAGTTGACTTGCACATATTAAAAACACCAGTTGCAATTAGCAACTCATTTTAGAAGCAAAATGCTGTTTGTTTCTTGTCCTATTTACTTTTTTCCTAGCTCAGTTTATAGTGGAGTTGACTTTCTAACATTCCTCCCAAGTTAATTACTCCTTGGAACCTGTAATTCCAGTTTTTATGACTGTGTCCCTGGAACTTTCTACATAACAAGTTCCCATAGGCACCTCACAGCACCTCATTAAGCCATTTGACAACACCATAATAAGAGACCCAGCCTTGCATTTTTCCAAATAATATACCAACTTCATTCTCAGGCAGGCAGTTCTGGGGGGGGGGGCACACCAGACTTCAGTTGTTTGTCTGATATTGGCCACAACCAGGAGCCCCTCTAAAAATAATTAAATACATTTATAAAGCCAGGGTTGAGCAGATCACACATTGAATTGGTTTATGATTAGGGGAAAGCTGTGATCACTTTCCTAGTGATTTGCTCCCAGCCACAACTAGCAGACTGCACTTTATAAATGTGAGACAAGAAAGCTGGAGTATTGTTTTTGCAAACAGAGAATGAAACAACTGGACTCTAACTCAGATCAGCAAGGTACTTTTTACATTATTTAAAGTGCAGGACCAAACTGATTGGGGCCACTTTGACGTAATGGTTTTGGCATGTTCACATTTTGGCCAAAGTTTGATAACTAAGAGACCCTATTTGGGACATGAAAGATGGAAAATCCTCCAATACAGGCCTGTTTGGGCAGTTTGAGGGGGAGCACTCTGGACTTCAGTTGTTTGTTTGATATTGGTTACAACCAGGAGCCCAGCTAAAAATAATTAAATACATTTATAAAGCCAGGGTTGAGCAGATCACACATTGAATTGGTCACAGCAGCAGAAGAAGCAAGTTGGCATTAAAAGCTTAGTGGTGTGGATGTAGAGGCACCAATATTTAAGCATGACTTTGGTAGAGGATTAATTGTGACTGGGAAGTGAGGGAGGGAATGAGTCTTGATATTTATAGCATAATGGTTTTCTGAAACTTCAACCTTCAATGGCTTAGACTTTGTAGCCATCTGTACAGTATACCACTAAGTCACATGCAGTGGGGTATGGGTAAAACCCACATCATCAAACCCAGGCCAGCGCTCTAAAATCTGGACTGGGCACAGCTTGTGCAAATATTGCTGATCCAGTGGAGCAGCAATAAAAGATAAACTATGCAATACCCTCAATAACACACCTACCCCAGTTTACATTTACCTGATGCCCATTTTTAGGCCTTATATAGTAATATCTTCCTTCAACAGAACAGTTTGTAATGAAATGTGTCAAATTTACATTGACATTTGGGCATATGCACTTTTATATTACATGAATTTTGTGTGTGAACTGTATATCAGTTTCTAAAAAAAAGCAATGAAACGCATCAAATGTCTTCAAAAACTTGTCTCAACATTGTGTTTATCTCCTGCCTTGTCACAACATACAGTTGTCTAAGCACTGCTTTCAGTTAGGGTACAGTACCTTCATGTATATGATGGCCTGGTTCTGCTGAGTTGATTGCTATAACAGTGCATAGAATAAAATGGAAAACGTATAGGTAACTGTAATACAGATGGTGGCGTTATTTTTAATTATACAATGGCAAGGAAAAATGTAAAAAGCTGGCTGCTGACCCACTGAAACAGTGATATTATTACACAATAACATCACTGTAGCTTTGGATATGGATCATTCCTTGCATTTTCTCTTAAGAAATAATTTTCCACACTAACAAAAACATCCTTTAAAATGTATTTTTTATTCTGTAAATGATGACAAGCCATTGTATAATTGCAATAAGGCACTCCAGGGTGTGTTATCTTGTAATATTATCACTCCTGGGGTGGTGGAAGCACTCTGCTTTTCCTCGTGCTTCAACCAACCCCAGGAGTGAAATTATTACATGACTTACACCATGTTGTGCTTTATTGCTTAAATATGCCCTTTCTCACTGTACTGTACTTTGATTCAGTTAGTATATATGCAACAGCCTTCATGTGAACACTCTGGGCTTCTCTTTGACTCCTGATGTCTATTTGCTTTAGCTATAGGTTATTGTTTGAACTGCTTTGGTCTTCTTGATGTGGTGCCTGTGTGCCTAAACTATGTAATCTGTTTATCTACTGCTACCCATGCATCTCCAGTGAATGATTGTTATAACAGTCTTCTCTCTGAGCTATTGTTTTTTGACTTGTTAACTGTGCTGTCTTTGTATTAGTTTCAACGAGGTGCCTTTGCAACTGAGTCTCTGACACAAAGGTTTGCAAATCTGATATTTTTTAAATAAATAAATGTTTGTGTTTAAGCCCATGAAACACCCTTATCTAGTTAATGCATCGTAGTGGCTCTGCCAGAACTTGTTTTACAAGTCGGGTGGGTGATCCGGTGGAAGGAGGGACCGCTAGCCACCAGGTATATTTTGTTAACAAGTGGGGCAGTTGGGGTGAGGGCCACTAGCCACCAGGGATTATTTTTGAGGGGATTTTGCCCAAAACTTTCACAGAAGTTTTCCGATCCGCCACAGGTGGACGTTCAGAAACTTTTGCAAAAGCTTTGAGATTTTCATGGAAGTTCCGCAAAGATGGAAAAACCCACTTTTGCCCACCCCTAGGGCTCATGCAATGTAGGGACATTGACACAAATATAACAGCTGATGCAATTTACCTATGGCACTTTAAGAAAATAAGTTTAGTAAAAATAAGGAGAACAACAAAGAACATCTGTTCTTCTGTTTTATTCACAGAGAACCTTCTGCATGTTGCCACAGTAAGATGAAGAATCTAATTTTTCTGTTTGTTTCACCACCACACAGTGATTTATAGGGCACAGCATTCAGGTCAGACAAGAGATGGAATAGGTGGGTTATATTGGTTTTTAGCATTAAATAATGCAGTGTACATTACAGTATCAGGTGCACCAGAGTGTGTGTGCAGAGATAACACAAACATGGTGGATAGTAAAACAAAGTCTGCCATGCTCACTTCAACCCAGCATGCTGCCAGTTGAAACACTTAGAAACATAGAAAACTGATGCCAGATGGAGACCTTTGATTCATCTAGTCCTCTCAGGAGTTTCCAAGACCTCTTATAGGTCCCAGGATCTATTCTCCCCCCTTGTAAATTTAATCCTTAATTAATCCCACCATTCCTCTTGAGTCCTTGCTCTATTCCACCCCTTTTTGAAAGTTGTTATAGTCTTTGCACTCACCACCTCTGCCGTCAAGCCATTCCAAGGCTCTATCACTCTTTCCATGAACAAATGCTTTCTTATACTTTCTGAAGCTCCCTCCCTTTAGCTTCCACTCGTGCCCCCCAGTGGTTGAGCTGGTGACCCTTTGGAATAGCTCTGTTTATGGGACCTTATTAATGCCTCTCAGCATTTTGAAAGCCTCAGTCATATCCCCCCTTTCCCTTCTTGTTTCCAAGGAAAATAAGTTGAGCTCTTCCAGGTGTTCCTCGTATGAGAGATCATGTGGGCCCTGCATCATCTTAGTCACTCTTCTTTGCAAAGACTCCAGCCTATCCCTGTCCTTTTTAAGGTGTGGATTCCAAAACTGGATGCAGTACTGTAGGTGGGGTCCTCACCACAGACCTGTAGAGTGGTAGGATAACCTCCTTGCTCCTGCTGTTGAATCCTCTCCCAATTCACCCCAGCATTTTCTTTGCCTAGCTGTAAGCTTTCTTGTGTTGGCTTGAATGTTTAAGGGTGTCATATATGATAACTCATATATCCCTTTCTTCCTGAGTTTTGCTAAGTTTGACGTCATTGAGCCAGTACTCCATCCTAGGATCCTCTTTACCCAGATGCAATACTTCTCACTTCTTTGTGTTGAACTTCAGCTGCCAGACATTAGACCATATGTCTAACTTTTATAAGTCATTCTGAAGTTCTCTGATTGCATCTTCACTGTCTGCCTTACCACTCAGTTTAGTATCATCTGTAAATAGTCTGAGCTTGCTCTGAATGCCTATGCTTACATCACAAATAAACATAAACAGGACCAGGCCCAAGACTGATCTATGGGGCACACTACTAGTGACTCTACCCTCGCTTGACCTCCCCCCATTGACAACAACTCTTTGGCTTATGTCCCTAAGCCAATTTCCTACCTGCCTGAATAAGGTTTCAGAAATGTCTAGATCTTCCAACTTTTTTAGCAGGTGACCGTGTGGCACTGAATTGAATGCCTTGCTAAAGTCAAAGTATAGGAGGTCCACTGGGTGTCCCCAATTCACTTCCTTTGTTATCCAGTAAAGAAAGGTAATAAGGTTCATCTGGCATTGTCTACCCACCTTGAAACCATGCTGTCTGTCATCCTAGAGGTTGTTTTTATCTAGGTATTCCACTGTATCTTCTCTAACTAGGTTTTCCATTAATTTCTCAATGACAGATGTGAGACTGGCCGGCCTGTAATTGCCAGCCTCCTCCCTACTCCCTTCCATGTGGAGAAGTGCCACCTCTGCTCTTCTTTAATCCACTGATACCACACCCATCAGTAGCGAGTGGTTAAACAGATGCATCAATGGGTCCTCCAGTGAGTTGTTTTAGTACATGCAGGTGAAGTCTATCAGGTCCTGGCACTTTGTCAGTCTTTAGTTGCTTTAGTGCTTCTTCAACTCTTTGAATGGTAATTTTCAGAGCCTTCATCCATGATATCCCACTGTCTGATGCTTTAATGCCACTTTCAGGCAATGATCCATTGTGTTCCTTGGTGAACACAGAGCTGAAGAAGTTGTTAAGGATAATGGCTTTTTGTTTGTCATCCTCAATGACTGTCCCCCTCAGTGAGTTTAACTATCCCACCCCCTTTCTTTCTTTTCTCTCAGATGTATTGAAATAATTGTTTGTTGACAGATTTGATACCCATAGCAATTTTAAGTTCAGTCAATGCCTTCTCTAGCCTTACAGCCTTATTGGCCTCCTTGCTTTTCTGATTGTAGTCATCCCAGTTGCTGTGATCTTGGTTCCTTTTATATTTGTGGTACACTTTTCTTCTGTCTCTAATTGCTAACTTGACAAGTGACCAATATGTTTTTTTTTTCCTTTTGACAATGTTCTCACTCAGAGTTTTTGTGGCCTCCAGTGTGGCTTGTTTAACCAGCCCCCAGATGTCTTCAACGTTCAATTTTTCATGAACCTTGATCAGGAAGTCTTTGATCATCACTTTCATTCTTTTAAAGTAGGGTCCCTTGATGTTTAGGACCTCTGCTGTGGACTGAGATTTTACATCCCCTAATGACAGCCAAAAAAACAGACAGAGTTGTGGACGCTGTTTGCCAGTGATCCCCCACGTTTGATGTCTTCTACTACCTCTGAGTTTGTGAGGACCACATTGAGGATGGTGTACAATCTGGTCAGCATGCTAACCAGTTGGGAGAGTAGGCAGTCCTGCAGGGCATCTACCACAGTCTGACTTCTTGATGATCTCACAACTTAATTATCCCAATCAACGTCTGGCATGTTTAGATCACCTATTGCCACAGTATGCTCTTTTTGTGTCGCACCTTTAATTTTCTCTATGAGACCTGTGTCCTTATACTCTGACTGTCCTGGCAGTCTGTAGTTCACCCCAGTGCTTGTCTTTTTTCCAGAAGCCAAGCTGAGCTGTACCCATAGTGATTCGACTCCCTCTTTTTTGAATGTATCTATTGATGTGGCAGTAGTATTGCCTAGAACATATAGTGCCACACCACCTCCCCTTAAACCATCTCTGTCCTGTCTATGGACAGAGTAACCTAGGACTGAGAGGTCCGAGTCATAGCTCTCAGTGGCCTATGTTTCTGTGATGACCACCAGGTCCACTTGGGTGTCTGCCACTGTTGCCTGCAAATCACTTGGTTTGCTTCCCAGGCTTCTGGCATTGAGGCATACCCCTTTTCATGAACTACCACTGGTACTCTTTTTGCTTGTACTTGGTTTTACCTACTCATATTTGATTTCATCATCTTCTTTTGAGACCCTTTTTCTCTTTTTCGTACCTGTTGCATGATCCCAAATTGTAGCTGAGAGTTTGTTGCTTGAGGGGGAGTGTCACTTTGTGAACAAAAATAAAAAAGCAGCACTCAGGGGAACACACAGTGGAACACATGGCTAGCCATGTGTTCCTTTGAGCACTGCTTTTTATTCTTTTTGCTCAACATGATGGCTAGTACTGTTATTATGGCATATTATAGTGGCACAGCACAGTCCCTATAGTTAGGGTCACTGGTGACTTCTATGTTAAATCTGTTTTTTTTTGTTTGCTGCTTACAAAAAGATGGTTTTATGGATTTACATGACACTTCCAAGATGTGTTGTCCATGGCAGAATCTACAATCCCTGAAAGTTTCATGTATAGTAAAGTGTGATTTTTTTTATGTTGCTTGCGCACATGCACAAGAAACATGTTGCAGCAGCTTACTGCAGAAGCAGGTTGTGGAGATGTGGCATTGTTGTGGCAAATGCCCCCACTGCCTTTTGAAGCTTGGCCCGCTTTCCCCAATGGGGTGGCATGCTGCTGCTGACACTAGTTCAGCCAGCGTGCCACCACCTTGAAACATTTTAGCCACTGCAATCAGGGGCCACCCCATCATTGCAGTGTCAGCCATTCTGCTGCAATGAGGGAGCAACCCATCATTACAGGGTGGTCCCTTACATGCCCCTGACCCAGTTTGCCAATGGGGAGCCCAGTCCCCATTGGCATAATCTCCCCACCCACACATTTCTGCTGTATGCCAAGGGGGTGCCTAATCCCCCTCGGCATTGTGCACCCCCATCTTTGTTTGCTGATGGGGTGCCCAATCCCCACCGGCTTTAGTCTCCCCTTCCCGACTGAATTTGCTGATGGGGGATCCCACTCCCCGTCGGCTTAATGTATACCCCACCAATGTGTAGTCTGCCGAGGGGGGTGCCCAATCCCCTGTCGGCTACAGCCCCCTAAAACACTCAAATGGCATGCTGGGAGCCCACCCCAGCATGCCAGATGTCCTTGTAAAAAGAAAAAATTGCCCACAATATCTTTTTTACCCCTGTAAACAAGAAAACACTCACTCGTCAAGTCCAGTGGCTCCTCCCCAACCCACAACCACCCTCTGCACACCCTGCCTCCCCACACCCCCACTCACCCCACACTTACTTCCGGAGTCTGGTACAACAATCTTCGGTGGACCAGGAACATGTCTGCACTCTTCAAAGCTGACTGCGAGCTAAGGAAATGCCGGTAAGCTATATAATGGCATAAATAGGGTTTTTTCAACTTTGGTGCATATCTCAGGCATTTTCGGGAATTTTGACACCAAATTTTCAACATGGGGTTTTTGGGACCCCTCCTCATGAATTCACCCACAGTCATGACATTATTTGGTCCCAAAAGGTGATTTTGCAGTCACTGCACGGAATCACCTTTTGGGACCAATTAATGAAATGACAGTGCCAGTGTTCATGAGGTGGGCTCTCAAAAAGCCTATGTTGCAAATTTGGTGGAAACAATCCAAAAAAGGACTGTTTTGCGAGTGTGGGTTGTGCAGTTGCTATGCACACTCGTAACTCTGCAAATTTGCAATATGGCATTTTTTTCACACCTCTTTATGAACAGTACAACTGTCATTTTTCACATCCTGGCCGAAATGTGTTTTCGCACTTCCAGCTCAGAATTGCACTGTGGCTGTGGGAAATCAGTGTTCAGGACACATTAAGAAAATCACAGTGACACTGTTCATGAGCAGAGGTCCTAAAATGCCTATGTTGAAAATTGTGTGATGACAGTCCGTAAAATGACTGTGTTACGACTGTGTGTTGTGCAGTTTGCATGCACACCCATAACTTCATGAATTTATAATATTTTCACTCCAGATTTTCAACATTGACATTTTTTCACACCTACTTATGAACAGTACAGCTGTCATTTTACAAAACCTGCCCAAAATGCGTTTTTGCACTTCTGGCACTGAATATCGCGGTCGCTGTGGGAAATCAGTTTTCGGGATAGACTGAGAAAATGACAGTGACACTGTTCATGAACAGAGGTCCTAAAATGCCTGTGTTGAAAATGTGGTGATGAAAGTCCATAAAATGACTGTGTTACAACTGTGAGTTGTGTAGTTTCCACGTACCCTTGTAACTTCGCAAATTTGTAATATTTTCACACCAGATTTTCGACACTGGCATTTTTTCACACCTCCTTATGAACAGTACAGCTGTCATTTTTCACATCCTGGTTGAAATTTGTTTTTGAGCTTTGGGAAATCAGTGTTTGGGACAGATTAAGATTGAGCAAGTGAGGGGGGAGTGATTGAGCTCAACTGAGCTCTGTTGGGACTGCTGCAGATTTCTTTGTGGGCAGAAAAAGGCACCAATGCAGGCAGGAGCCCAGTACAAAAGGGCAGCCTGCAGCATTGGGAGAAACAGAACTAGAGATTGAGGGAGGGGGAGTGAGCAAGCTCAGCGGAGCTCAGTCAGGATTGCTGCAGATTTCTTTGTGGGCAGGAAAAAGGGGTCAATGCAGGCAGGGGCCCATTACAAAAGGGCAGCCTGCAGCAGCAGGAGAAACAGAATGAGCGAGTGAGAGAGGGGAGTGAGTGAGCTCAACAAATCTCTATTGGGACTGCTGCAGATTTCTTTGTGGGCAGAAAAAGACACCAACGCAGGCAGGAGCCCAGTACAAAAGGGCAGCTTGCAACACTGGGAGAAAACGGAACCAGCGAGTGAGATATGGGGAGTGAGCGAGCTCAGTGGAGCTCTGTCAGGACTGCTGTGGATTTCTTTGTGGGCAGAAAAAAGCACCAATGCAGGCTGGAGCCCAGTACAAAAGGGCAGCCTGCAGCGCTGGGAGAAACGGAATGAGCGGGTGAGAGAGGGGGAGTGAGCAAGCTCAAAGGAGCTCTGTAGGGACTGCTGCAGATTTCTTTGTGGGGAGAAAAAGGCACCAATGGAGGCAGGAGCCCAGTACAAAAGGGCAGCCTGCAGCACCAGTAAAAGCAGAATGAGCGAGTGACAGAAGAGGAGTGAACGACCTCAAGGGATCTCTGTTGGGACACATGTGAACTTCTTTGTGGGCAGAAAAATGCACCAATGCAGGCAGGAGTCGAGTATAAAAGGGCAGCCTGCAGCGCTGGGAGAAACAGAATGAGTGAGTGAGAGAAGGGGAGTGAGCAAGCTCAATGGAGCTGTGTCTGGACTGCTGCAGATTTCTATGTGGGCAGAAAAAGGTGCCAATGCAGGCAGGAGCCCAGTACAAAAGGGAAGCCTGCAGCTCTGGGAGAAACAGAATGAGTGAGTGAGAGAGGGAGAGTGAGCAAGCTTAACAGAGCTCTGTCGGGATTGCTGCAGATATTTTTGTGGGCAGAAAAAGGTGCCAATGCAAGCAGGAGCCCAGTACAAAAGGGCAGCATCGGGAGAAATAGAATGAGCAAGTGACAGAGGGGGAGTGAGCTAGCTCAGTGGTGCTCTGCCTGGACTTTAGAGTTGCACACCCTCCCGCCCAGGTTCCTCAGTGGTCCTATATTACAGCAGGGTCTCTGGAGTGGTGACAAAGCAATCATTGGATACTTTTAGGATTGCTGTAATAATACAGATTTAGTTGTTCTGTTTATTTCTCTAACTGAGCTGAGTAATTCTTGGAGTGCGATATGATTTCTAACTGGGCTAAATGAAACTGTCTGAGAGATGAGAACAGAAAGTATGGTATCTAGCCAGCCCGGTGGTGCTGAGGGTTGAGGCGCTGGACACCACACCTCGTGCCACGCTGGCGACCTGGGTTTGGACATGAGCCCAGGTCTCCAGTGGTCGGTAGTGGAGGGATAGGATAGAGTGTCCTGAGGACTGATCTCCTATCCTGGGGAGGGATCCAGGCAACCACCACTCTGTAGCGGCCCCTGGTGATGACCAGGGACACTACCAGACCGGTGGCAATGTAAGAAGGTAGAGTGTGGCAAGACGTTGGCACGTCAGTGTCTGGAGGTCATTGCACACTGCACTCCAGGGCCAAAAACCAAGGATGTGGGGGGTGATCTCTGTGGCTGATGGCTGTGCCCTGCACCCCCGACCCTAGAGAGGCACCTGTCTGGGGTATGGTGCGATGATGGCCCATCCCCAGGTTCTGTGGGTTCATGTGTCCCATGCACATGACCAGGTCTGGGGTGCGCAGGCATGGTGGCCGGAGATCATGGGGCTCACTCCACTGAGGAGGCAGATAAATAAGAATAATAAAAAAAAAGTATGGTAGCTGAGAGGTGAAAATGGACAAGGAGGCTTTAGAATTGCTACAGTAATACAGTATCTAATGGATGAGATTTGAGACTGAATTAACCCAGTCAGCAAGGCGTCAGTAGGGGACTAGTGTGGGGGGGACAGAAATTTAAGTAAATAGGGGCCTAACCATTGTAGTAGGGTACAGAACCTAGGAGTAACAGCCTGTAACATAAGATGGGGGCCAAAATGGGGCAGGTGCCACATATCAATGTGGTGGCCATCTTAGAAAGGGTGGTGGCATGTACAGGGTGTGGGCCTGCCTTGATCCTGGACTGGGCTTGGAGGATGGAGTAGGGTGTATGGTCTGCAGATGACTGGCTAGTTTGAGGGAGGAACTGTGGAGGTTAGGGAGGAGTCTAAGTGGCAGGGCAGATGAGTATGGTAGGCATCCTGGGGGAGATATGGGATGGCAAAGAGGAACGGAGGAAGAACAACTAGGGAGTGAAACTGACCCCAGTATCAGAGGTAATGCCATCTCCCGTCACAATTCTTTTAATATCCTTGGGTGTATGCCATCTGGTCCCATTGCTTTGTCCACCTTCAATTTAGTCACCTTCAGCAGGATTCTTCTGCCTGTGAATGGACTATTGTCCACCTCTTCACATCTTTGCAACTGCTGTACTGCTGTGGCCCTTTCCCCTCCCTCTCTTCTGTGCATACTGAACAGAAAGACACAGTGGATGTCTTGGGGGGGGGGGCCCATGACAGTTCTTAGCATGGTACTTTCACTTCCCAATACCTAAACAGCACAGCTAAGCAAGCAACATTTGGCATTGACAAATGATTCTTTTGTATAGGATTTCAATGTGCTTTTTTTTGTTAATTTTTTTCTCTCATCTAGTGAAAAAAGACTGCAAATCTTTAAACAGTGAAAGTTTGATGGCTTTTTTTATTTTTGCCATTAAAATGTTATTTGAAGTTCCAGAGGAGAAACAATTTGAGTTCAGTAAAATATTTGCATTACAATGTCATGAATCATCCATAAAACATTTGATGATACATTGGTCCTATAAACCATTTAAATAGAATAAATATATGGTGGAAACAAACTCAATGGATCTCTTTTCCAATAAGATAATTTAATTATATAAATACCTTTTATTAGGTCTCTATGACTCAGTAAGCCTTCATAATATAAAGTATCTAAGAATATTGCCTTCTATTACTTTGAAGGGATTTTTAAAACTGGATAGTCACATTTCTAGTTTTTTAATATAAGACATTTTATGGCTGTTAAAGCGATTGTCACTATATTACTTTCTTTATTGAACATATTATATTCAGTTTGACAAATATTAAAAATAAGGCCAATTTACATGAGATAACGAGAGAGACCTTTTTCTGTGTAATCTGAATAACAATATCTTGAGTTTGTTTCTACCAATCTTGCACCATTACACATTGCCAAAAAGTATGGTAAAAATCTCCATAATTTGATTTACAATGCTAACAATCTTCTGAGTTTATTATTCCCATTTTTTAATAAATGTGAAGGAGTAAAACAGGCTGTTTAGAATTTGATATTGAATTTTCTTGTTTCTGGAACGTTCATGTTTTCCTATATATAACAGAAATTGATTCCAACCTTTATCCTTAATTTCTTCATTTAAATCTTGCTGCCATTTTTCCTCAGTTTTTCAAAACTCATTCTTGTTGTCTGGTGGTGCTCTTTCTTAACAACTGTAACATTTATTATAAATAGATTTTAAATGTATATATCTGAATAAGTCCGCTAATGGTAGTACATATTGAATCTTACACTCTGTCCATGAGATTAATTTGTTGTTTGACATCAGATGTGTCCATCTTGAGATACCTTTTTTCAGCCTGTTGTTAAACTGGAAAATATTATCATTAATAAGGAACATTGGAGTGTTCCAAATAACATTTTATATACTTTTTTTTTTCAGTTTACTTTTTGTTTTATAACTTACTGTTTGGCAGGTTCTGGATTATCTTACTTTTGACTTTAGTGACACTATTGAGGCAGAACCACATTTCATTTATTGTTATTTTCTTTTTTGTTAAACTGTGCCTACATCCAGATGGCATACGAATGGAATCCACTGTATTTTCTACATCAGGGCACGCAAGGTCACCATTTCCTTTTGGGGTACAAAACCTAGACCACGCTATTTTAGGCTTGCCATAATCCCAAACATACTATTTTATGATGTATTTATTTCATTAAACAATTCATTTGGGACTGGAGTATTAATAGTTTGTAGAGAATATGAGATTATAGGTATTATTGCATTTTTATTTACTGTATCTTTCCCTACAGGAACATTATCATCTTGGCTGAGCTCTGCAATTTGTCTTTAATCCATCTGGTTAAAAATGTATGATTATGAACACACAGATCTGTTATTGGCAAATCCATTGAAATACCTAAATAGTCTAATTATAATCTCTGATATACAACAGGAAAAAAGTATTGATCTGAGAGGCTGCAGCTATTTGTGTTACTAGAATTTTGGATTTACCTTTGTTTATACGATATCCTGAAATTTTTGAATATGTTTTTGTTTCTGTTATGACTGCCTGTAAACTTTTCACAGGATTTAAAGTTTGTATGACTGTGTAGGTTGGTGGGGAAGGATTTCCTTGGGGAGATGGTTTGATGTTTGGAGGTGTTGTAGTTGTTAAGATATTTACATTTGGAAAAACAGTTTTGACTTTAACAAATCGGCTCCAGGAGTCAAGCTGAGGTTCATGTACTGCATGTGCAGAAGACTTTCAGTGCTGTTGAATAGGAAATGGGAACATGAATGGAGTCAGGCTGGTGCTACAGTACCACATATGCATAGGATTGAATGAGGATTGGGAAAGTAAAAGTCACAATCATCAATTTGGCAGCAGCAGGAGGGATACTGATTCCATAGAGATCAGAGTGAAAAAATTGTATTCCCAGAAGTAGCTGAGTGCCAGAGAGACAACTCAAATGCAGAAATGGATTTTTTATTGTAGACTATTTAAGTTAAATAATAAACCTTCATGTGAATAATCTCATTCCTTTGACCCAGCAACTATTTTATAACACTTATGTGTAAAATTAAAAAATACAAAAGATTTTATGCATTTTGCAGCTTTGCTGAAATTTTGAGGTACTGAAAAAGTTATCAGATTTAAATTATGGTTAATAACATTTTGAGACCAACCTCAAAGACACACATCTGACATCTTTGGACTAGGAGAGTACAGTGCCAGTAGGAGAAACCCGAAACCTGAGCTGTCTCCAGTGTCACTTCCCACAGCTTCACGATGCTTGTTGAGCTGCAGATCAAGCCAGAGGGGAAGAAGAAAGGTTCATAAATTATCACTTAAAGTGCCCTCATGGAAACTAGGATAATATGCCAACAAAAGAAAGACTCCCACAATTGTGAACATCTGGGGAAACAATCTAGTCTCAAAAAGCAACTGTTAAAAAAAAATCTTCCAGATTTCCAGTGATGTCATCCATGGCAGCTTGAGGACTGAGGCGGTGATATCAACCCTGCCAAGTCTCTGAAAATCAGCTGGATGCAAACAGACATTTAGGAAGCAGATAGCTGGGGATCTTTAGAACTCCAGATGTAAATAATCTTTTTCATTTGACCCAGCAACTATTTTATAACACTTATCTGTAAAATTAAAACAATACAAAAAATGTTTTGCATTTTGCAGCTTTGCTGAAATTTTGAGGTACTGAACAAGTTATTAGATTTAAAATATGGTTAATAATATTTTGAGGCCAACCCAAGGACACACTTCTGACATCTTTGGACTTGGAGAATGCAGTGCCAGTAGGAGAAACCTAGAACCTGAGCTGTCTCCAGTGCCACTTCCCACAGCTTCACGATGTTTGCTGAGCTGCTGATCAGTCCGGGGAGGAGGGGGGGTCCATAAATCATCACTTAAAGTGCCTTCATGGAAACTAGGATAGTATGCCAACAAGAGAAAGACTCCTGCAGTTGTGAACATCTGGGGAAACAATCTAGTCTCCAAAACAACTGTTAAAAAAATCTTCCAGACTTCCAGTGATGTCATCCAGGCAGCTTGAGGACTGAGGTGGTGATCTCAACCCGGCCATGTCTCTGAAAATCAGCTTTATGAAAACAGCAATTTAGGATGCAGATAGCTGGGGGATCTTTAGAACTCCATATAGATTGACACCAGAATGGGAATTGGGGCTCAGAACAGGAGAATGGTGTATAAATCAGAGTGGGTGGCTCCAATAGTGAATACTCATAGGCTTTGGTAGCCTACTCCCATTAAGGCAAAAAAAAGCAAACCAGAAAAAAAAAATTAAACCAAATCCTTGCCAGTGGAGCAACTACACAGGAAGATGGATCTAAGTCTAGCTGAAATGTGGGATTTTCAAAAGGAAATTTGGAATGAGACTGCAGCACTCAGAACCAATATAAAAAAGCTGGAAAAGCAAGCATACAAACACCAGGCCCAACCTGCCAGCACAGATCACTGTATGGATCAGGTGGAGGCAGCAATCCTGAAGCTCCATAGTTATAACTTTGGAAGACAAGGTTGAAGATACCAAGAGCTGCAGCAGATGCAATTACTTGAGATTCTAAGGCTTCCTGGAGGGTGCAAAGGGCCAGGATGTAACTGGCTTTTTGCAGACATTTATGTAGATGGCCCTCCAGCTCCCTCCAGAATGAAATTTGGAGATTGAATGGGCCCACATGGTGCTGGGACCTAAACCCATGGCCCTGGAAACAAAGCCTGCTTAATTACAGCTAAATTCTTGAGGTGGAACGACAAACAGGACATCTTTTCAAGAGAGTGGAAGGCAAAGAAGATTCATTATCAAGACATCCACATCTATATGAACAATGACTACCTGATCTCCCTCCAAGTCAAACACACTGTAAAGCATGCCTTCCTTATATGGAGCTCTCAAGATGGCCAATGTGAAATTCTTCACCCCTTACTCTGCCAATCTGGTGGCTCATTTTCAGGAGGGGCAGGTGACTTATACTTCAGCAGCACAGACAGCAGAAGACTCTCGGACCAGAGGGATTACTGTGACAGCTATTCCCAACCCTTCTACACCACAGACCCTTGCATCCAAAATCACCCAGTAGGCTATGAAGATAGAGGATCAGAGATGCCACCAATCTGCTGCCACTATTGAAGATTTAATCCAGAACCTTAAGGGTGACAAAGCAGCACAATGTCCCTACCAAGCTAAAGACTGATACCCTTGAATACAGGCTCTATGCAACAGTGAAGTCAGGTGAGCTCATTTCCCTTCCCCTTCTACCAGTTTTTTTCTCCCTGGTGTCTGTTTGCTCCAGAATACTGTTCCTGGGAAGCTGTGGAGGACACTCCAGACTAGCCAGCAGCATTGTTAAATGCTAAGCACTATTTAAGGAATGAAACCTATATCTGCTGGATACTGTCCCCCCGTGATGTTGTGCCTCTCAGTTGTGGTAGGGTCTTGTGATTGAAGGATGGACCTCATTTCCCCTCTTTATTATTTTATTTTTCCAGGTCACACCATGGTAATGAAGTCTTGGGCTCATCGATCTATGGGCCACTGGGGTCGACCCCCTTACTGTTTCAACCCACCTGCTGATAACCCCCTTGAGAAGGCCCCCATCCCTACCCACCAGGTGTCATGGGGTGATGTGGATGCTGCTCCCCCTCTGGGGTGAGTATCCTGAGTTTCTTCCTTTTGTACATAGACAGAAAGCAAGGCCCCAGCCCCACTGAGGTCTTGACAACTCAGAGCCAGTGTGGACATAACAGGAGATAACTGGTGACTACAAGACACTATACCTGGCTGCTGGGGGGCTTGAGGACCCAAGGCCTGGGACTTGGACATGGGGGAATTTGGGTGAATGGTAGCGTGGGGTGAAGGTGGGCTACACTGGAAATGAGCCATATGTTCTGCAAATATGAGAAGGCTGTATCAGTACCTGTGAGTGCATGGGTGGAGATAGCCTTCCTTAACTGATATAATGTTCACCAAGCATGACAGGGCCCAGAGACTTACCTTTTACTCAGTTTTCTAGCATTACATTGATATGGACTGCACAGCATGGGGTCCCTGCAGAAGGTATTATCTCTTCAGACCTTTGATCAAGACTGCCCCCCCCTCCATTCTTTCAGGTACTTTGCTTCTGCAGATGAGACTGTTGTGAGCTGGGGGCAGCCTGTAGACCTCCCTGGCCATGGATGCTACAGTAACATTCTCTTCTCAGGCTACATTTAAATGCCTGTATGGTAAAGCCTGGACAGTTTGTTTACAAAGATTGTCAGTGGGCCTAGCCTTAGCTCTCTGGATGATGATAACATATTTGCTTTGTAGTAGGCCCAACTGGTTATTTACTGAGTAATGGTTTAGACATTTATACTGGACTCTAGCTATACTGCATTGTAATGTTTCCACAGGTTACCAATATCTCAGCCTTTCCTATCTAGGGAAATTCTCAAAATTGGACACTCAAAGGGGGAGATTGATATCCCAATGCCACATTTATGATATCAGTATTGGATCCACAACTGGTCGTCGACAAAAATTTTGTCAAACGATCAGACAGCAAAACCAACAGGTCGACTGCATTTTGCAGTCAGCCGCTGGTTTCGTACAAAAATGAGTGTTTTCTTTGGGGGCTTTGCCCCCCGAACACCCCACATGGGGGCTGTGCCCCATGCACCCCCACTTAGGATTCTCAACTCTGAGTCGGAGCTGATTGGTGGGGTGCAAGACTCCCAATCAGGCAGTGCTGGGTTCCAGCGGGTTCCCTATAGTGCAGTGGCACTGTAGTCACTGTAGGGGACCACACTGTTGAAATGTCACTGTACCTGCGGTATACCATCAGTATCCACCTGCCACAGAGTTTCTATTCTGTCATAAGGCTCATAGCAAACCTCTACCTTGGAAGACATTTCTTGTCATAGTTTGGCATGGTGTGCCCAGTTGGTATGCCAGTCTATGTTGGGTTAAGGTTCTCCTCCAACTCTCTGTTGTACCGGGCACCTGCTTGGCACCAAAAGTGGCTCTGGTTGTGTTGATAGTATAGTTATGTTCACTCTTCAGTTCTTTCCCCCACAATGCATTTCTGTAGAAACTTGAATATTTGTTAGTGCAATGTTTATTTCAAGCAGAAGACATGAACACAATGGGGTGCTAATGGGATAAAGGTGGATTAGTAAGGGTGTATTATGATATTCATTGAATGTGAATCACATGGCAAAGTGGGTGAAACTGTTTTCTGGGATCAGGCAGGTGCAGCCTAGGGTGCTATTCCTGCAAGAAACCCATCTCTATTCAATAGACCATGGGAAGTTGTGGAAATTTGGATATCAGGAAGTCTATGGCACAGAACTACCCAAGGGCAAATGACAGGGAGTGGCCATCCCTCACCCTCACACAACTCCTTTTCAGGAACTTAAAGCAGTTTAGATAAAGAACATCAGTTGGCCATAGTTTGGGGTGTTTTATACCAGCTGGAGGTTATGCTAGCCAATACTTATATCCCTCCAGGCACCATTACCAAAGAGGTCAGGCACTTTATGGATATGGTCATGGAGTGCACTAAGGAGGGTCCTTCCTTTTAGCCAGGGAACTTTATTATGATTCGATCCAATAAACTGGGTATCTTGAATACCCCCTCAGGCTATCTCCTGCTAACAAGGTATGGCTGCCATTCTAAAATCCCACAAATGGATGGACACCTGGCAGGATGTCCATCCCAATGACCAGCAATATTCACATTTTCCCCCCAGTCCACTCTGTATACACATGTATAGATTATTGTTATATACAGCAAGAATCCTTACAATATGTGGCAGATTGCACAATGGGATACAATCTACTCTCCAATCATGCTGCTGTTCTGATGCACCTGAAGCTAGAATGGGATATCTCTCAGAGGTAGTGGTGTCTGAATGGACTTTACCTTCAGTTAGAAGACTTTTGTAAATTTCTGAGGGAAAAAAGTCTTAGAGATATGGGAGCAGAATCGGGGGGCAAGCAGAAGCACAGTACTGTGGAATCCTCTTAAAATGGTTATGCATGGTCATATCATTGAGTACGGTGTCAGGAAAGCCAAAGAGCACAATCAGTGACTGGCAGACCAGTGCAGGACACCCTGCACTTCCTTCAGTAATTTCACATGCAGGGAGACAGTACTGCCACAGCTGGACAAAACTAGTCAGGATATGGACAAATTATTCCTGGCAAAAATGGAGCTGGCTATGGAGCTGGCTCTCCTGTTCTTTTGCCACATGAATTATGAGGTGGGCCATTGGGCCACCCAGGTGCTGGTGCATCAAGTTAGGAGATGATGGGTTGGGGCCACTATGGATCAGCTCTGGCACCAGGCAGCAGCTCTGATATACTAATGACATGGCAGAAGCCTTCTTATACTCAGTCATACACTCCAGAGGAGCCTCCTAACTCAGAGGCCACAGATGCCTTCTGGCGCCACTGACCCTACTGCAGCCTACTAAGAAATAGCAGGCCCTCATGACTGACTCAATACTGTCCCAGGAGCTGGATGTTGGCCTAGTCTGGTCCCACACTCAAAAAGGACCCTAGTCCTGATGGTTATATACTAGAATGTTATAAAATACTGAACGATCTAGTTCTTTTCCAATTGGCAAATGTTTGCAGTGAAGTTATGGCAGATGAGGATATTCTAAATACTTGGCAGTATGCCACTATTTCTGTCATCCCTAAACCTGGGAAAGACCTCATGGAGTGTCAGTCCTGTCATCCCATATCAGTTTTAAATGCTGATCATAAATTGTTAATAATGGTAGTAGTTCATAGGTTGGATCCCCTCCTGCCACCACTTATACATCAGGACCAAACGGATTTTGTTTGTGCCTGCCAAACTGAAAATATGACTTGTTACACACTCTGTCATTATCCTCCATCAGATTCATAGGTCAGCTACTTCCTTTCCATTAGCCAGTTTAGATGCAGAAAATGCATTTGATAGGGTTTCTTGGTCTTGTCTTTTTGCTGCCCTCCAGAGGTTTGGCTTGACTGCAGATTTCATTGCCCTCCTGGGGTGGGTATACAACTCAATAAGGGAAGATATCAAAGTCAATGGGAATGTCTCCCCATCATTTAGGCTAAGCAGGAGTACTTGCCAGGGATGCCACCTGTCACCCCTTATATTCACTCTATATGTAGAGTGGTTGGCCTAGGCAGTTCAAGAGAGTACTATAGTGCAGGGTGTGACATTTGGGGGAACGAGCATCAGATCATGTTATTTATTTATTTATTTATTTATTTGATACATCAGAACACAACCGTTGAGTCAAAGACTCTTTTGCAAAGGCTCCTCATCACAAATACAATAGGTAGCAGACAATTTCACAATTATACAAAATACAACAGGCAGCAGACAATTACACAATTATACAAAATAATTAAAGCAGGCCTAGGGTCCCTAGTTATACAAATAAGACAAACTGACAGAATATCACAGGGTGGTGTAACCCAAGGTCAGTACATGTATGATGTCCTTTAATATGTTGCAGATCTGGATATGACCCTACCAGAGCTATTCCAAACCCTGGAGACCTTTTTGCAGGTTACTGGACTACTGATTTAATAAGATCAAGATGGAGGTTCTCCCGCTATATTAAACCCCAATCCACATCTCAGAGACTGGAATACCCATTTAAATGGAATTTACAGTAGATAACATATCTAGTCATTAAAATCCTACTCCAACTATATAATTTGTATGGTGTTCATATTCGATCATTGTCATGTCAGTTGCTGACAGACCTTCAGGACTGTCACAACCTCCCCTTGAATTTAATCCACCACATGGACATGGTGAGAATGGAGGCACTACCTTGTTGTCTTGACATATTTCATAATGTCCCAGTTCAGATTCCTGACCAGGACTTCAGAAAGTGGTAAATGGCTGTCTTGAGGTTTGTATGGGTGGGAAAATGTCACAGGATCTGGTATTGCACTTTGATGCTCCCAAGGGGATGGAGCTCATCATTACCGGGGACTTTAACATAAACTGAGATGGAAAGAAGGCTGCCCTTTTCAGGGATCTGATAGCCACCTCCAACCTGACACAACTTGTCACGTGCTCCACCAGGCAGAACTGTAAGACAGGAAACAGTACCCTCCTAGACCGGGTCCTAGCAAGCTCACCATCCCAAATCTCTGAGATCAAGGTTCTCCCGGACATGCTAAGTGACCACCTCCTAATCATCTTCCTGTAGTCTAATAAATTTACCAAAAGCCCACCCATCCTCATTGTAAGCAGGGTCTTGAGGAAGGGTAAACCTGTAGGTCTCAAATCAGCTCTTGCCCTAGATGACTGGACTCCTATCAACCTGGCGCCTACCCTTGATCAGGCCCTCAGTTACTTCATTAAGGCTTTAGCTCCATCTGTGACATCTATGCCCCGCTCACAAAAAGAAAAATTTGGGGGCAGGCAAATGGCTGGATTGATGGGGAGCTCCTCTACCACCTGAAAGAAAGGGACATACTCTGGGAGAAGGCCAGAAGCACAAGTAGCAAGCTTGACTACCAGTGTTACAGAATGCCCAGGAACTGCTGCATCAAGCTAATTCAGCTCACCAAAGCCAACTATCATAAGGCCCAGCTTAGCAATTCTTGGGGTGATGGGAAAAGATTCTGGGATAATGTCAAAAGCATCTTGGAAAGGAGGACAAGAAGCACCCTCAACTGCTCAGTATCAGTAACACCCCCACTACAGACCCTCTAGCTATTGCGGAAGCCTTCAATAAGGCCTTCACCAATTTTATCCCAGTGCTACCACCTGCCTATTTTCAACCTGGTTTGAACTATTCCAACAACGTATCTACCGAGTGTTCTCACCTAACCTTCTACTTTAAAAGGGTGACAGTGAAGGAGGCCCTAACTATGGTCAAGAAAGTACTAGGTAAGACCAGATTGGGCTGTGAGAGAATAGACATGAAACTTCTATCCCTCACCCTGGACATTCTCATAGTGCCCATTACCACGCTGTACAATAAGTCTCTGGCCCTTGCCCAATTCCTGGTGGTTTGGAAGCAGGCTCTAGTTATGCCAGTGCATAAAAGAGGCAACAATTCTCTGGTAGCCAACTACAGACCCACCTTGATCCCCCCCCCCATTCAAGGCACTGGAAAAGATTGTGGTGGGTTAACTCATCAACTACTTAATAAGTATAATTTAGTATGCCCCAACCAGCATGGCTTCAGACAAAATCACAGTACCACCACTGCCATGCTGGACTACATGGACTATGCACATAAGGCCCTGGATGAAGGCAGACTGGTGGGGTCTGTCTTTATTGACCTCACCGAAGCCTTCAATACAGTCAACCACCCCATATTACTGACCCAACTGCAAAACTTGGGTGTGGCACACAGTGCCCTTTGCTGGTTCCAAGACTACCTGATACAGAGAAATCAATGTGTCAAAATTGCACAAACAGTATCCAGCACAAGAGAGGTATCATTAGGGGTATCCCAAGGATCAATATTGGGGCCCCTACTTTTCAACCTCTTCTTAAATGACCTTCTCACAGCCTGTGACACCAAATTCATACTATATGCAGATGACGTTGTGCTCCTGAGCAGCAGCACAACTCAGGCTGCCCTACAATCTGAGCTGCAGAACTCCTTCTCCAAACTCAAGGACTGGTTCTGTAGTCATAAGTTGCTACTAAACTGCAAGATGACCAAGGCCATGCTTATATCCAGTCCCCACAACAAAAATAAGCACCACCCCCTCATCATCTCCAACTCATGCAGTGAGCCGCTGGAACAAGTCCACTTTTTCAAGTATCTGGGGGTCATAATAGATGGTGCTCTTATGTTTGTGCACCATATTGACTCTCTGGTCAAGTCAGTCAATACCAAGATTGGTGTCCTGTACAGGCACAGGCAATACCTCTCTCTGGGGGCCCTCCGCCTCTCAGTCCACAGCTCCATCATATCTACTATTGACTATGGACTAGTGGTCTATGGGGCAGCAATGGATACAGTGCTCAAGAGGTTTCAGACTGCACTTAACAAAGCCTGCAGACTCACCCTGGATGATGAGGGTGACCCGCACACCTGTACTCTGTACGAACATGCAAATTGGCTGTCATTAAGAAACAGGGTCAAATTCCAGACTTGTATCCTATGGAAGAAGGCTCTATTGGGTAAAACACTGCCTTGTGTAGGCAATTTGATCAAGGCAGCCAACTCCTTATAGGTCACCAGGGGGAGGACTAGAGAGGCCTTGGCTATCCCCTTTCATTGCACCTCACTTGGGCAATGTGCATTTGCCTACTGGTCCCCCCTGTTGATGAATGAACTCCCTGGGCACCCCTTGGCCACCAGTTGTCTGGCCCAGTTCAAAACTGACCTCAAACAGCACCTAATAACACTCTCTAAGTGCACCTGCCCCTAAGTCCAGCCACACCCACTCTCTTTGCCCCCAGCAAGCACTAGGCAGGCCTCGGGTACCCACTCCCTCTGTCCCTTCTCATGACTTGCCTCAGCAATCAGTTCAAATCATGCTCCTTTGGCACCCACCACCCCACCTTCCCCCCTCCCCAACTCCTAGTATCATGAGTTTCCCTAAAAGTCACTACTAATGCAAGCTGCCTGACCATGCCCCCTCACACTGCACCATTTACTGTAGCATGCCTTCTCTGATCAGCAGCCCCTCACCCCCTTATTTCTCCCTATACCTTATCGCCCTTCTTCCCTCACCCTTCACCTCCACTGGAGTACCTATCTCTCTCTCATACCTCCTTTCTTCACCCCACTGCCAGCTCTCCCCATCCCTCTGAACTACTGACAAGGCACTTTGTGGCTGCTTATTTCCCCCCACCCTCATAAAGTGTTTTTCTTGTTATTTTAACTAGTACCTATGTTGTGCATTTACTTACTTGGTTTACTTACTTGGTAATAAGGGACAAAAGATGGCTGTTGCCCATCAAGACTATCCTCCACCACTATGGTGGAAAATTAAACCTCAGTGCTATTTGACTCTAACCACTGGTCCAAAGCATTTTTAAAGGAATGGATCGAGCTACTATCTACCAAATATTGTGGTAAAATGTTTCATAATCTCAGAGTTCTTATAGTGAAATAGTTCTGTCTTTTATTAGTTCTTGTTTTGGCCACCTCAGTCTGTTTGTTATGTAGTCTAGGGGAACTCCTTCTATTCGAGAATTTTAAACCACATTGACACTTTAAGTCCTGACAGTTCGAAATCTTGTACAATAATAACAGATCACCTCTGGTGCATCTGATTTGTAATGCATGTAATCCAGGTTCATTCAGTCGAGTATGGTAGTCATAATTTGCAAGTTGAGGTACTAACTTAGTTGCCCTCCTTTGTATCTTCTCAATTCTAGAAATATCCTGTCTCAGCTATGGGTTCCAAAAAGGGGACCCATAATCGGAATGGGGCCTAACATAAGTTCTAAAAAGAGGGATTATGCATTCCTGAGTCCTAGATACAAGTGCTCTTTTAATTCTGGTCAAGAATGAGTTTGATGTTATGGCTACCTTAGTACATTGTTCTATGGAGGCGAGCCTATCATGTATGATAATACCCAAGTCCCTCTCTGTTATTGAGACTTTCAGGGGTGAGTTATATATGTAATAACTCTGTCTCGGGTTGTTTTTGCCGTAGTGTAACACAGTGTATTTGTCAGGATTTAACTTCATTCCATTATTTGTTGCCCATTCTTCTATAGCTTTTAAGTTGCTACTACGCTTATGTCTACCAGAGTCAGTGGAAACAGGGCCCCCTAACTTAGTATCATCAGCAAACTTCAATAAAAAATTGTCAGTACTGACTATCATATCACTGGTATAAAGGTTAAACAAAGTTGGTCCAAGGACCGAACCCTCCGGAACCCCACTGGTCACATAACCCACATCAGAAAGAATACCATTTACCCTAACTTGCTGCTGTCTGTTGGTCAACCAGCAGGAGACCCATCTGACCAAAATCCTGGAAATCCCCAAGTTTAACAGTTTATCAATAAGTTTACCATGGGGGACTTTATCAAAAGCCCTACTGTAATCAAGAAGGATAACATCCATAGGCTTCCCCTTATCAAGTCCTTTACTCACATAGTTATAGAAAACTATCAAATTAGCAGTGCAAGAGTACCCAGACCTAAAACCGTGTTATGAATGGTCACTTAGGTTATTACTAATTACTTCTTTCTCTAAAAAAAATTTTATAATTTTTTCTATTAGTTTGCTAACTACAGATATTAAACTCATAGGGCGATAATTTTCTGGGTTAGAACAATCACCTTTTTTGAAAATAAGTACCACTGTAGCAATGGCCCAGTCATGTGGAATAAGTCCTTCTTGAAGGGATTTATTAAAAATAATAGTTAGAGGCATAGCTAGAGCTTCAGAAGTCTCTAGTAAAATCTGGGATGTATGTTATCAGGTCCTGGGCTTGAATGTTTTTTTAAAGATTGTAAAGTTTAAAGCGTATCAGTAATAGATATATTGTAACCCATAGAGATGCTAGCTAGATGTGATTTAAGTATGGGATCATCTTTTAATGAAAAGACAGAGCAGAACTGCTCATTAAAAGCATCTGCAATTTCTTTATCCATAGTTTTTAAGGAGTTATTGACCTTTATAGGACCCATATATCTGTTATTATCTTTTTTACTATTAAGATAGGAATAGAAGGATTTATTATTTTCTTTACTATGTGCCAAATGACACTCCAATTTCTTTTTAGATTGAAGAACATCTTGTTTTAGCTGTTTTAACACTGCTTTATATTAAAGTACTAATTGAACTCTATTGGTACCTTCGCTCTTTTTTAATAATGAAAATAACTTTACTTTTTTATTGATTAAATGTTTAATGTTCTTATTTTTCCATAATGGAATTTTCCCCTTGTTGTTATATTTTTTCTTATTTGGTACATATAGTTCCTCAAGATTGTAAATAGCTGTTTTAAGGAAACTCCATGCTTCCTTAACAGATAAGGGGGATAATAATTCTTCCCAACATAGATTGCCTATAAAATCACTAACAATATGGAAATTTGCTATGTCATAGTTTTTCAATAATCTATAACCTAATTTTGGTAATGAATTAGTGATTAATGTAAACGAGATAGAATAATGATCGCTATTGCCCAAGGAGTCCCCAGTGCAAATGTTAGATATATTATTTCCCACATTAGATAATACCAGATCTAATACATTATCACCCCGAGTAGGTTCAGTAATATGTTGTTCCAGACCTAGGTCCATGATTAAGGAAATCAATTCTTTTTCATCATGGGTTTTCCCAGACAGGACATTCCAATCTATACTAGGCATATTGAAATCTCTCAAAACTAAGGTATTGCCATTATTGGCCATGTTTGAAATTTCGAGTAATTTAGAAGAGTATTCCATATTTGCTAAAGGGGGTCTTTAACACATGCTAACCCTTAGTTGTGGTGTGCAATTCTGCTTAAAGTTGGACCAGCATAACATTCTGTGGTGATTTGCATATGCAGCCCATGATGCTTTGCATTGTGGGGGCACGTGTGATTTTGTATCTTCTTGAAACTTGGCTTCCCAGCCAAATGCCCTTTGGGGTAACCCTTGCCTCAGTGTTTACGCACAGAGGTTCTTTGTCTTAGTTGTGGTTGTCCCCTTATCTGGATATTTACCGATATGGTCTCTAGACCGTTGGTCTGGGATAACTGGAAGGAGGGTATATCCTCTCTAACATATAAACAAATCCCCCCCCCACTACATCCTACATGATCTCTGTGGTATAATTTATAACCAGGAAGACACAGTCCATGCAGAGTTGGAATCCCACCATGTTTTGGTAATAGCTATAAGTCCATAATTGTCCCTTAAACATTTAGTTTCTAGTTCAGCCAGTTTAACTTGGTTCAGTGATCTTGCATTCAGTTAAAGTACTTTACAAGCAGATTTCTTATTATCAGGATTTTTTAGAGAACATGGGAGAGTCCAGTTCTCCCCCCAGGCATTTAGTTTAAAAGCTTGTTGATAGCTGAAACTACACTTTTGCCCAGTAGAGAGCTACCCCTTCTGCTGAGGTGTAATCCATCCCAACAAAACAATGGTGATTTTTGATAAAATTGCTCCCAATGTGTAAGGCATAATATTCCCTGATTGAGACACCATCTCCTAAGCCAATCATTAAAGGCTTTAATTTTGTTGGTTATAAGTTGAGTAGCCCTAGGGACAGGAAGTATTTCAGAAAAACAAACAAGACTGTGTTTTTCAGACAGTATATTATTAAGTGCTATAATGTCTTGTTTGAGATTGTCCAAGCTAGCTCTATTTATATCATTAGTGCCAGCATGTATAATAAACACTGGGTTAGCCTCAGCCCCTTCAAGTACTTCTTTCACTATAGATGTAACTTTGGAAATTCTAGCCCCTCTTAAACTGGAGCATGTCTGATTTAGTTTGTCCCCATTACACACTAAACAGTCAATATGTTTGATAATAGAATCCCCAATGACAAAAATATGTTTATCATTATTTGGAGTAGGACCTATAGCTTGGGAGGTTAATATATCCTCATTTAAGCAAGTAGGATAACCTCCCAGATTTGAATGGGCAACTGCAGTTTTAGCAATTATCTGTTTATTTTTTTCTTTCATGCAGGGACCAATTAAAACATTTTCCCTTAAAATATTAGGTAGTCTAATATCCTGAGAAGGTTCAGTGTTCTCTACAGAAAGACTATCATAACTGTTAGATACAGGAAGTAAGGGAGGACTGTGAAATATTTGACCTCCCCTGCATTTTGTTTTGTGCTTGGTAACTGTAGCCCAATTGTTTGGCTCATCAGGTGGAAGGGGGATTGGGGAATTGATGGCATCATTAAAATTATCAGGAGTCACAGAAGGGTGATTTACTGTCTCAGAAGTAATAATCTGGCCAAACATTAAATCTATGTAGTCTTCTAGGACCTCAATTTCTGGGCTAGCTGTCCTAGCTGATTTTAAATGGATGATTTCAACTTGAAGCATTTTTAACATCATACATCGATGGCAAACAAAATCAGCAATCTGTGGCCCCCTACCAAACATCTCATATGAAGAGCAGAAGTTATTTGGTTCCTCCATTACCATACACCTAATAGCTAATACTACAATAATTGAACTGACTTACAGATAAATGAAAGGCCGCTTCATCCCTGTGGTCCCAGCGGACACAGCAGATACGTGCAGATGCGCATGTCTCTGTGCGCATCTCCACACACGCTCGCCCACTCTGCTCACCCCGCTTGCCACTGGGCAGTCTTTTGTAGTGCAGGGAACCCGGAAGTAGCGAGGGAGACTCACTCAGAGGCAAATATAGCAGAATTAAAACAAAACGGCTGTTGCACCTGAATGTAAGGCTATTAAATGAATACAACACACCCCAGTGGCAAAGTGTGGTTCAGCTACTTGTAGAACCAATCGCCCTCTACCTGCTCATAAGAACAGGGCTCAAACAGTTCTACAGTTCAGTAAAATACAAAATACTTCAACTTTCATTTAGATGTTATCATAGACAGCTCCTTAGAGATAAGGCAAGCCTAGCAGCTGCCAGTGAGCTGTGTAATAAAATGCACTCACTGCCGGGCGGTCTTTTGTAGTGCAGGGAAACCGGAAGTAGTGAGGGAGACTTGCTCCGAGGCAAATATAGCAGAATTAAAACAAAACAACTGTTGCACCTGAATGTAAGGCTAGTGAATGAATTCAGTTGTTCTGTAAGTTCTGAATTCAAACTGTATCATTCATTCTGATGTACTTTTGCTTTCTCCTGTTGTACTTTGTTTTGCAATCTATGATGTGGAACCTTTGTAAAAGACCTTGCGCTCAAAAGACTTTTCTGAATCACTAAATCAACAAAGGTGAAAGGGGGGCTGGCCTTACCACATTTAAGGACATACTATATAGTCTCTCAGCTACAAGTCCTTTTTCTGTGGCACACGGATAGCTCAGTCTGCATTTGTTATACCTGCAATGGGAGGCTCTTCCTATTTGGGATAGGGCTCAGTTTCTCTTTGGGACTCACCTGGAAGACACTGAACTACAACCACGAAACCCATGAATATCTTAGGTGGGATGGGTATGTCAAGAAATTATGTCAGCACTGACCCTCTCTTCAGCACTCATCTGCATCTGCTCTATTGGCTTTCTTGAGGGCTTTGTTCCAGTCATGCAGGACCCCACATTTCAGTAATGGCAGAGAAAGAACCTGGTTTACTTAGCACAGTTTTGTGACAGTCAGAGACTAAAGTCTTTTTTTGAGAAGCAAGCTCAGCATGGAATGGAGAAGGGGGATATTTTCACTATCTTCAGGTCCACCATTACCTTGACACAAGGCCTGCTGCATCAAGGGATATCACTAGGGTACCACCCCTGGTTGCACTATTGGTGGCTCAACCTACCTCTCAGATTAATAAACACCTTATTTCCCTCCACTACCAGACTTTATAAGGTACACAGCCTCATTCCACACAGTACTAGGCTGATAAATGGAATGTAGAACTAGGGTGGGGCACAGAGCTTAAAGCAGATGTCAGGGGATGCTATGAGGCAGACAAGGTCACATCATCTCATGTTTGGACAGAATACAATGCAGTTGGAAGCGCCTGATGAGGTATTTTAGGACTCCTGTAGTCACACTCAGATATGGAGATGGTTCTAGAGCAACCTACTGGTGACTCTTCTTGGAAGCGAGGGCAACTCACACCCATGTACTCTGGGCTTGCCCTCCTCTGGCACCCTCTTTTTGCGACCTGAAAATGGCCATTATGGAAGTCCAGATAAAAGTTTAAGGTACTGTATCCTTACTGTTCCAATACCCCAGACAGCTTAAGGGATGTCACGTGGAGCACCTTCTGGGTACCACGATGGTGGCTGCATTGAAGTGTATTACCAGGAAGTGGCTCATACCACAAACTTTCACCTTCCAGCATTGGTGGGAAAAGGGGAACAGCATATATACCATGGAAAGGATCACTTTTAACTTAAACAATTGAAATGAGCAGATCATGCTCAGATGGACGAAATGCAATTTTTAAGTTGTGCAGCATATCCCTACATTTGTACCCTAGCCAATGGAACCCCTGGAGGGAGAAGGGCATATTGTATTAGAGGGAGGTACTAAAGGAGGGGGGATACTGGGCATCAAGACACACTCTTACCTATTTGTCATGTACACAATTAATGATTTTTTTAGGGTATAGGCAAAGACACAGCCCTAGTTTTGAAATTATAGGGGTCTACACTGCTTGCCCCCCACTGTACTGGGGTTGGCAAGGCTCCAAAACTGTTTCATTTTACTTGAGAAATGATGTCTCAATATCTAGTATGTCTGCTACTACATTGCATTGCACATGCAGCACATTTGATTATCTTACATAGCTATGCATTGTACCACCTGTTACAAGCAAAACATTTAATAAATAAATATTTACAAAAATATTCAGCAGTTTTCAAAGCAATGCTAACTCTTTGTAAGATATGAGTGTATGCTGTGATGCAGTTTGTAACTTCTTTGAATGTTCTGCAGCTCTAAATGATACAGCATCACCCACTTTGTGGTTCACCTCAGGAAATCTATGAGATCAAACTGTTTCTGAGCTGCATTTTTGAAGAACATTCAGTAGCTGGTCTATGTCATGTACTTCTCTCTGCCTCCTTTCCTTTTCCCCAGGATTAAGTCCAGCTGCACATGCTGCACAATCTCTTAGAATCATTACTATCGCCATGGTGTTTGTTTCCACCTGCCTCTTACTTACACGCCGAATCCCTCCTGCCAGAGTAGCCATCACTGAGCGACACCGTCTCTTCTCATGAAGCACTACTGAAGATGCAGTGAATCATCCTAAATCAGAGGCTCCATAGTGCACATCATCAGCAGCATAGGAAGGACCTGCTGTGGCAAGTAAAGGCATTGGCTATCTGTGGCACCAGCTAGACAGAGGGAGATCTTCAGGAGTCAAGGAAGGAAGGTCAAGGAGGTAAAGCATGATCATGGGAGGAAGAATGGAATAAAGAGGAGACGGGCAAGGAAGCTAGAACAGGGATTAGTGGAGGTATGTAAAGGGAAGGTCCACATGAAGGGGATACTGAAAGGGAAGCAAAGGTAGGATCCCCATTCTTTTTGTTAGAGGGCAAGTTGGAAACTGGTCTAACACTTTGGTTGGCATCATTTCCATAGAGTTCTAGAAGGACTTTAGATTTCAAGACAAGCTAAGATTGAATGCAAGGCAGTTTGGGTCAAGGGCATGGTAGAAGCAATGGGAATAGCCAAGCATTTAGGAAATAAATTTATTTACACACACAAAAAAAAGATGAGAATCCAGATGGGGTATTATTTTATGAGATTCTGGTATTCTGGACAGGGAATGGAGATATAAGTACTTGATAGCACTTCCTGCACTATGTTTCTTAAATTTGAGCCACTGGTAACTCTGTTAGTCTGTATCTCATTGTACATTACAGGAGGGTTATATGACAGAGAACTAGGTGGCTAGAATAGGAGGTAAACTTCCATTCACTATGGCTCCGAGGGATAGGTTGCATTGTTTGAGATGAGTAGGTGATGCGTGGGTCTAGGAGGCAGTAGTCTGAGCAGAGTGGAGTGTGAAGAGTTGTCCAGTGCTGGTTAAGAGGTGTAAATGGCAGGCCTCTTGCTTGCACTAAAAAAAGAAACCGGAGCAGGAGAAGTGCTTTTATGAATTTTTTTTCTAGCTTGAGAAAGCATGTGTTAGAAGTGAACCACAAGGGAGACAGGCCTCAGGCAGGCAAAAAGATGGTATGGGGGACCATGAGGAGTTGATTGCATTTCTTGCCAGCTGGATAAGGGAGCAGACAGTTTTGGTTTTCATGGGCAGAGATAGAAGGAGGATTGTTGCGATGGGCTTGCACGCAACAGGCATCACCTCATGAGTATTGCAGAAATATAGCTTTTAAGTTCAAGATTTCAGTTTCAGAGTTCATGATAAATTCTGGTAATCAATCCAAAAAGCTCACATATTGTAGAATGCATTGGCTCATACCCCATTTATCTCAAAGGGCCTTTTTGGTTTTTGTGGGCATAGACAGGAGAAAGATCTTTTGATGCGCATGTATTTGACAGATGGCCATTCAGCACACATATGCAGGACCGAGTCCAGCCACAATTTTGAGGGAGTGGCCAGCTGCAGTGCACAGATGGGCATTCTGGCTGAAGATATAATAAAGAGTGAGTTTGGGGGAGGATGGACATAAATTGTTATCGTGGCAGTTAGCATGGCTGGTAATATGAATGGGGGACAGAATAAAGGGCAGGGGCAGCAGTATTGGAGCAAAACAGAGTAGGATGCAAGTGCATATGGTCATGTTAGAGATGGGGAGAAAGCATTAAAAAAACAATAAAACAAAAACAAACCCAACAGGAGTGTAGTTCTGGCACTGTCATGAAGACAGATGTCAGTATGGTGTTAATGCTAGTTAAAACTAAAATCTGAGACAAGGAGGAACCAGATGATTTTTAGTAGCCATATGACATAGACTGTGCAGCAATACTTATATTCACAGCAGACTGAAATATATCACTTTTTATGTAATCATTCACATGCCTAGTAGTTTTGGTTTAGTACTAATTATGATTATAGATTGTAGGCCAGATTGCCAGCCTGAAGAACATCTGAATGGGTTAAACAGTACACATAAGTTGGATGATCTGAGGTCATTGTAACTGTTGTATAATTAGGTTCAGTCTTTTGTATTACTGTATGGTCCTTCTACCTGGCAATGAGTCCAGAGGTTGATAATAAAACCAGTTAACACTCACTGGGCCTACTGGTGATCATTCAAAATATGCTGAGTATATGAAAAAATAGCAGTACATATGCCCCTGTAGAATTTTAGGTAATAATAATATGGGGGAATGGCTTATGCTGATATTTGTTTGTCTTCTGAGTTGTCAGGCATGGCATCAATGCAAGAAAAGACCACTGGAGGGGCAGGTGCAGGCCCAAGTGAAGACCCAGTGCAGCAGGTGATGGAGAAGATGAGGGAGGTCCAGGCGATGCTTGTGATGGCAAGAAAGAAGGAAGAGCCAAATAAGAAGAAGATAGACAGGAAGAGTAAGGCAGGGGATACGGGCAAGGGTACAAAGTGTCCACCTAGAACAGGGTACAAAGAAGCATCTGGACTAGGCATAAGGATGATGTAATTGATTTAACAGTAGTGGGGAGTTTGGAGGAATATGTGAAGGGGATCTTTGAGGCAATGGGGGAGAACAGGCTGGGAGAGCTAGAGAAGGTGCTACAGGAGCTAAAAGGGATAGAAGGAATGGAACAGGGTGGGGGTGGGGAGGGGACAGGAGTCAGAAGGCAGGAGAGGAAGGGATGCCAGGGATCACAGTGGGGGATCATGTGCCACAGGCTTTAAAAGAGAGGATATGGAAGAGGGAATATATTGATATTTTTGCACTGGTAGATAAGCAGGCAGCAAAAAAATATGAAGAAAAGGAGTGTATAGGAAAAACAATATGAATGGGGGACAGAATAAAGGTGCAAGGGCAGTGGTATTGGGGTGAAACAGAGAAGGATGCAAGTGCATATGGTTATGTTACAGATGGGGGGAAAGCATATTGCAAAAAAGCAATAAAACAAAAACAAACCCAACAGGAATGTAGTTCTGGCACTGTCATGAAGACATGGTGATACAATGTTAATGCCAGTTAAAACTAAAATCTGAGACAAGGAGGAACCAGATGATTTTTAGTAGCCACGTGCCATAGACTGTGCAGCAATACTTATATTCACAGCAGATTAAAATATACCACTTTTTTATGTAATCATTCACATGCCTAGTTAATTTTGGTTTCGTATAGTGGTGGGCGAAGTGGGCAGAATTTACTTCGTGGAGAAGTCCATGAAATTCCACCCATTTCACATAGCGAAATGTGAAATTTTGCCTGGCAGAGTGGCAAAATTTCACCAGGCTGAACGGCGAAATTTCACCTTCCTGCAGCAAAATTTCGCCTTCTATGGTGAAATTTCACCTTCCGTCCACAGGCAAAATTTCACCTTAGGAGGGTATGAGTTATACTAAGTAGATCCCTGGTGGCTAGTGGTCCCTCCCCCCACCTGTTCCACATGTAGAGATAAACCGCTAGCCACCAGTGAGCTACTTATTGTAACTTATACCCTAGTCTAAGATGAAATTTCACCCATGGATGGAAGGTGAAATTTCACTGCGGAAGGCGAAATTTTGCCCGCAGAAGGCAACATTTTACCTAGGTGAAATTTCACCTTCTGTGGGCAAATTTCATGAAGTGCTCTGCGGATGTGAATTTGCTCACTTCACCAGCACTCTGCAAGTGAAGTTTAAATTCACTGCATCACTAGTTTAGTATTAATTACAATTATATGTTGTAGGTCAGATTGCCAGCATGAAGAACATCTGAGCGGGATAAACAGTACGGAAAAGTTAGGTGATCTGAAGTCATTGTAACTGTCATATAATTAGGTTCAGTCTTTTGTATTACTGTATGGTCCTTCTACCTGGCAATGAGTTCAGAGGTTGCTAAAACCAATTAATACTCACTGAGCTTATTGGTGAACATTCAAAATATGCTGGATATACTGTATAAAAAAAAGCAGTACATACGCCCCTGTAGAATTTAGGTAATAATATGGGGGAATGGCTTATGATGATATTTGGAAGGGAAGGGAAAGGGAAGAGAACATTGTTTAACCAGGAGTAGCACAATGATCTGAAACTTGTTTCCAGATGTGACCTGGGAGCACATGGAAGTTAAGTGACTTGCTGAGGATGACACAGTATGCACCTAGGTGGCTGTGGATTTCAAACCAGATCTCCAGATCTGCAGCTCAGAGCATTAACACACTGTGCTGTACTGCCTTCTGTCTTCTTCTTGTCTTTTGAGTTGGCAGGCATGGCATCAATGCAAGGAAAGACCACTGGAGGGGCAGGTGAAGGCCCAAGTGAGGACCCAGTGCAGCAGGTGATGGAGATGATGAGGGAGGTCCAGGCAATGCTTGAGATGCCAAGAAAGAAGGAAGAGTCAAAGAAGAAGCCAGATGGGAAGAGAAAGGCACTGACAGGGGATACAGGTAAGGGTACAAAGTATCCGCCTAGAACAGGGGCCAAAGGAGCATCTGGTCTAGGCATATGGATGATTTCATTGATTTTACAGTAGTGGGGAATTTGAAGGAGTATGTGGAGAGGATCATTGAGGCAATGGGGTAGAATAGGCTGGGAGAGCTAGAGAAGGTGCTACAGTAGCACAAAGGGATAGAAGGAAGGGGGCAGGGATGGTGGGGAGGGGATGGGGGTGAAGGTAGGAGAGGAAGTGGCACCAGGGGTTACAGGGGAATCACATGCCACAGGCATTAAAAGAGAGGATATGGAAGAGGGAAAATACTGATATTTTTGCACCGGTAGGTAAGCAGACAGCTAAGAAATATGAAGAAAAGAAGTGTATAGGAAAAACAGAGATGGCAGTAGTTCTGACAATATTAGGAAGGATGCAGGAGGATAAGTCTTTTAAAGGTAAGACCATGGAAGCCTCGTTGATAGGTTTCACATACTTTAATGCAATCATGCTACAGAAACAGCTGGAGCTGGCCATGCCTTTGTTGTCATATTCACTGATTATAAGCATTGCATATAAGATGCAGGGCAGATATGAGTGGTTACTATATGACGAGATGTTTCAGCAGAGGATGGCATCTCATGGGGATGTACGGTGGGATACCAGGCTCCCGGACATCTGGTGTGAGACAATGATGGTGCAAATGGTGGGTGGGGAAGGGAGTAAAAGCAGATACAGGGAAACAGCAGAAACTATGTTGGGGATATAGCAAGGCCCACTGCACCTGGACAAACCTTAAATTTAAGCATTCATGCTCAAAATGCAGAGGGTCCCACCCACTGTTGTGCTGTAGGAGTTGGGGGAGACAGGTTTGGGGACAGGCCTCTGGCAGGTAGTCCTATCAAAGGATCTTTGGGGGGGTGGGGGAAGGGTTGGGGCAAAGAGGAGAGGAAGGGCAGTTAATGGGAGAGAGGGATTTGGCTATGGCAGCGGAGGATGACGAAGGCAATGGGCAGGAACGAGGGGGAAGGGGAAGTTTTGAGATAGCTAGAATGCCAATTAATACAGAATTATTGATATTATGGATACAAGGGTACCCAGACAGGAAGACACAGGATATCTTGCAGGAGGGTTTCACAATAGGATTTAATTTACATTGGGCTCTATTCACTAATGGTGTGAATGGGCTACGTGCTACATAACCCAGGTGTATAGCCCACCCACACATGTATGCACCCACCATGGCATTCCCAAATGAGTTACACCCCCCACACCAAATCCCCAGCTGAGCGCAGAGCTCCATGTGTGCAGGCCAGGGTCTCCACGGGGGCGGCAGGGCAGAGGATGATGAAGGGCAATGGGCAGGAACGAGGAGGAAGGGGAGTTTTGAGATGGCTAGGATGCCAATTAATACAGAATTATTGATATTATGGACACAAGGGTACCCAGACAGGAAGGCACAGGATATCTTGCAGGAGGGTTTCACAATAGGATTTAATTTACATTGGGCTCTATTCACTAATGGTGTGGATGGGCTACGTGCTGTGTAACCCAGGCATATAGCCCACCCACACATGTATGCACCCACCGCAGCATTCCCAAACGAGTTACACCGCCACACCAGATCCCCAGCCGAGCGCAGAGCTCCATGTGTGAGCAGGCCAGGGTCTCCATGGGGGGAGGCATTCCGGCACGCCGCCCCATGCACGACTGGGCAGAGTGCTGTACACAGGTGTGAGTACACTGGAAACAAGCCATATCGAGACATGCCCTCCAGTCACTGCCGCCAGACCCACTGGTGCTGGTGGGGGGGGGGTCATTGGACCCTGGCAGGAAGGTGCCCCTGTAGTGGGGGAATGGAGATGGGGCTGGGGGTTGGTGGCCAGCACATGCTCCCCCAGGCTACATTGCTGGCGCTCTATGCCCCCCTGGCAAGATGGTGCCATACCGGCATAAGGGGTCCAGTGCGGGCCCAGGTAGGGCAGCCGATTGGCTACTGTCCGGGTTAACATCCCCACCTCCACGCACCTCCATGCCTGGGGGGTGGACATGGAGAAGGGAGCTGGGAGGAGACCGCTGCTTCATGAATGTGGTCCCTGCATGGTTCTCCCGTGGGTGCAGAACTGTGCGCACCCTGCATGCCTGCTCCGCACCCCTTAGTGACTAGGCCCCATTATCAGGGGCATCAGAGGCAATGAGGGTGCATAACCTGGGTTCCATAAAGGGGAACGAGGTGATGGTGGTGGGAAACATCTGAAAGGAGGTGGTGGTAGGCAGACTGAAGGGCCTGTTTAAGAAACCTCCAATTGAGAGGTTTATGGTATTGACTTTGGGTCTGGCACCAAAGAAACAACTAGGCAAATTCTGGCTGATTCACCATTTGTCCTACCCAGAGGGAGAAGCAGTCAATGATTTCATTGGTAATGAGCTGCAATAAAGCCATGCCAATGGGATGTTTGATGGCATGTGCCACATTTGAAACATTTAGTATATGGCTACAGTGGGCATTTGGGGAGCACTACGGGTATAGGACAGTGGTACATCATTTGGATGATTTTCTGCTAATAGGACAAGTGGAGGAGGGGACCGCCTAAATACTGTGGTGCTTTTGCGAGATGTGTGGCAAGGCAGGGGTCCTGCTAGCGGAAGGGAAGACCTTGGGCCCAGCCTGAAAACTGGAATTTTTTGGGATAGAGGTGGACATAGAATAAGGAGCTTTCATGTTAGCTGGAGAGAAGGTTCAGAAGCTGCAGAACTTGATAACAGAGGTGAAGGGCAAGCGCAGGATGCCCCTGGTTGTATTGCAACAGTTGTTGGAGCTCCTTAATTTTGCATATAGGGTGATGACCCATGCAGGGCCTTTACTCGCAGGCTGGCAAGGGCAAAAAAAGGGGTAAGGCAGCCCCATTATTGGGTGGCTCTATCAAAGGGGGTGAGACAAGATCTTGGAAGTGTGTGAACAATTCTTGGCACAGTATAACAGGGTGACTTTCTGGCAGGAGGACTGGTTATTCAATAAGGACCTTGAGTAATATACCGATGAGGCAGGAGCATTTGGGATGGGAGTGTACTTTGGGGTAGATTGGATATTGAAAAGATGGCTGAAGAATGGACAGAGAAGGGACTGACACAGGACATTACACTCCTGAAGATCTTCCCGGGAATGGCTCCAGAATCAGAAGGTAGTGTTTTGGTGTGATAACAAGGCAGTGGTGGAACTGAACATGCAGACAACCACAACTGAGACAGAGATTAGGATACTGAGGCAGCTAGTGTTGCAGTGGTAAAGATTGAATCTGTCATGTAGAGTGAGACACATTATAGAGGTTAAGAACACGGTGGCTGACAGCCTTTCCTGAATTCAGTTAGACAGATTCAGGTGCCTCACCCCAGGGGCAGAAGCCAGGAGAACGGTGGTCCCATCCCACTTGTAGGAGATTGGCTGGAAATAGCCCAGCTACTGTTCAGAAGCTCTTGGTGTACAAGTATGCTAAAGGCATGTGAGGGATATTGGAAAGTATTCCAAGAGTTCTGAAAGTGGGCTGGAATGGAGGAAAGTGGGACAGTGGCAGAGGGGAGGAATTGGTAGCACACTGTACCACTGGGATTTGTTTGGTGGGCTTAGGTCTAGTATGCAGTCTTAAGGGATGGGGGAAGCCTGGGCCCTGGTAGTCAGGAGTATGATGCAGGGTTGACAGAAGCTGAGAGGTAGAAATCCAGGCAGAAGACAGCCCATGTCAGAGGCAATTTACCAGTTACCAAAGTCATAAATAAATAAAATAAATAAATTTAGTGGGGGTATTGAGTAGCATTTGCCACTCGCATTATGAGGCGCGACTGTTTGCAGCAGTCTTTTTGGTTACATTTTGGGTCACATTTTGAGCGAGTGAAGTGCTAGCCCACAGCAAGAGGAGTGGAGATGGGGGGTATATTGGGAAGCAGTACAGTGGTTTCAGGACACAACAGAAATTTGGTTGAACAGGCCCAAGATGGATCAGGCGGGGCAAGGAACAAGGGTGGTGATATACAAGGATAAGTCAGGGAAAGTATGTGCAGTGCGAACTGTGGAGGAACACAGGGCAGTTAGATCAACAGAGGGAGGGAGTTTGTTTATACATGGCAACAGAGACCCAGCCACCAGCTACCAACTGGCAGCAGTGATGAGGAGAGGCTTGTAATTTTCAGAGGAGGATGCATCTTTTTTTTTGTTCTGTTTATTCAGGATAGGGGCAGCCTCAGAGGAGGCTGCAAAAGGGAGATCACCTGCAGAAATAAAGAAGGTGGGTAGGTGGAAACTGAATTGTTATAAAGCATATGTTAGAGAGTGGGAAACTGAACATATCTTGGTTGTCCCCTCTCCCCGACAGATTTGGACCATTGGAGGGATGTTTGGATTGTAGGCCATTCATTCATTTATTGGGCAGAAAGAAGAGTGGCGGTGAAGCCCAGGGAGAGGGGGGAAGTAACTATGGATGGATATAAAAGTGGAAAAAGTTCACTGGAAAGGGATTCGAGGCATATGATGGGACCAGCTGCTGCCACTCATAGAGAATTTGAAATTGAAGCTTCCAAGGCCTAACTTGTTGGTGTTGCACTTTGGGGGCAATGATACGGGGGAGCGATCATGGTTGAATATCATGCTGGAAATAAAAGGGGATTTAGAGATAATTTAGAGATGGTGGCCGGAGGTAGTCATTGCATGATCAGAGATGATCCTGAGGTGGGTATGGTGGCATGCAAGGGATATCAAAGCAGTAGAAGGGGTCAGGAAGAGATTGAATAAGAAGGTGGCAGCAATGGTGAAGGAGTTATGTGGTATATATGTCATACATAAGGATATTTCACATGAAGGCATGGGGTTGTACAGGAAGAACGGGGTGCACCTGACAGAGGTGGGGCTGCACATGTTCAATCTACAATTGGAAGGGACATTGGAGGAGTGGAATAGGAGATGATGGATGGGGGAAGCCCATTATCCATGACAATAGCTGGAAATGGGCTAGAGGGAGGAAGGAAGTAGAAAAGGGATGGTGGAAGGGGATAAGGGGGAAGGAGAGACACAGGAGAAGGATATAGGGGGCCCATGGGGTACTGGGACAGTAAACCAGGACAGTGGCTGGGTGTGCACCCAGCCATGTTGGCATCTTCTGGGGTTTGTATCCCAGAGGGCCAAATGTGGGCATCAGGTATGCATCTGAGTCCAGAATGCTGTTTTTTGTTTGTTTAGTCTTTGGTAACCTGTTAAGGCCTCTAAGCACAAGTGCCTGTTTTCAGGGGTGACCTGGGAGAACTGGGCGGTTAAGTGACTTGCTCAGAGTCACACAGTATGCAAGTGGAGGTCGTGAGAATCAAACTCAGGTCTGGCCTGCTGGATGTACCAAGCTTGTTCACACCTCGTTCCTCTAACCTGCAGGCTATACTGCCAGCCAAATTATAATTGATTGATAATCACAGGATGAATATGATGTATATACGGGATATGTTATGGCCGGTGGTGGGAAACTCTATTTACAGTATGTGAATGAGTGGAGAGTGACCTCAGATATCCTCATGAGTGGTGGAGCATAGTGGAGCCACAAGTGATGGTAGCCGAGGTCACTCTCTACTCATTCCCTTAAATAGTGTATTCCACCACTGGTCATAACGTATCCGATTTATACAATAGGACTGTATGGCTTCTTTTTTTTTGTTAGAGGATGTCACCACAGTGCAATAAATGGATTTATTTTACTGTTGTGATGTCACCACAGTGGAATAAATTGCTTTATTTCACTGCAGTGAGAATACATGTTTTTATGCAATTAATTATTTGCTCACTCCTATTGTATAAATATATAAAAGTATTTGGTGGTGTAAATAAAAGTTGTTATGGAATGATGTAATAAAATATGCCAGCTGAGCACCCAACAAGGTTTTTTGTGGGGTGTATTATTTTGGAAAGGGGATCCCATGACAAAGTGGGTTGCCAGTTTAAAGGCAGCACTTATTGTCAGGGGTTTCCTGAACAAATGGCAGGAAAGAGTGCCAGGTAGAGATAGTAAGGATATATAGAGGGAGGGAGGGGAGGAAGGGAAAGAAGATAATGAGGAATCATGACTCTGTGTACTGCTTGCCAGCACAGAAACACTGCAGTTCTGATAGTTTTCAGCCTGATTTCATATGTGTGAACTTTTATTGTAAATAAAACTTGAGGGGAGTGATTGATTGTATTACTGTAGATTGAGGGGTAATAACAACTGGCTGTGCATTTCTACAGCTCATATCTCACTAATTTCTCCTCAGAATAATTTTTAAAACCTGTGCTAGGTTCCTGTGGTCTCTGTAAGGGTCACCTGACCACTTGAGACTTACAGGTAGTGAGGAGCGAAGTGGCCCCAACTCGCTCTGTGGAGCGCCTCCCGCTGGAGTGAAGGCGACCGCCAGAAGTGCTCCGTAATGCAGCGGAGTACTCGCATTACAAATGGCAACGTGAAGTCCATTGAAAACAATGACTTTGTGTTAATCCGCCTTCCCAAACCACTACTCCAACTATTCCTAAGGGATGCATTGAAAACAAGTACTTCGCCTCACTTCGCCTTGTTTTAAAGCTCCATAGGTGAATTTTGCAGTGATTCATGGGATTTCAGGTCACATGGGCTCTAGATTGTTCTGCACAGACTCAGTTTGGGGTAATGTGTGTATGAAGCTGTAGGAGACAATCTGCTCTGAGAGCTCTCTACGATTCAAACCTTCTAAAAGCTGTTAAAAAAGCCTTTTTGAGTCATTTTTTTTGCTGGAACTTAGTTCATTGATTATAGGAAACCCTACTTTGCTCATATCCTCGAGCGTTTATTGTTTGTGTGTGGATTTTTAATGTTAACATACAACATTCAGTCTGTGTACTGAGAGACAATGGAAGTGTGCTTTGGGGGAGGGGCATATCTGTGGTATACATAGATTAACTTGGAGAAAAAGACAGTGCTTTCTGTTTTGGTGATATTTTTCTTGTATAACTGTGTTAATGTACACACAGTAATATTTTCAATAATTCTTGCCATTTTTTGGCTGATTGGTGTGGTGCAGCAGTGCATAATTTTAGTTTGTTTAAAATATGTGGTTATATTACTGAAGTTTTCAATTTGCTATGCATTACTTAGTGTGTGTGTGGGTATGTGTGTGACGCTTGTCATCAAATCAGACATCTTTTATTGTGCCACATAATTTCAGCAATGTGAACCTGCTATCCACTGTAGCTGTGTAATTTTTGTACTTCTTTGTGGTATCTTTACTGGTACTAGTACTAGTGACTGTTACGGCAGCAGTGCAGTACACTTCCCCCCCCACGGCCCCTCCCCAACTGGCAAAGGTATTCTTTTCCAGATTTAAATTTATGATGGTGAGCACTGGTTAGGTGTTGTGCCTTTGCATCTGTATCTCTTCAGTGCGCAGCGCAATCTTAATCTGTCTGTGCATTTGCATCTCTTTAGGGCCCAATCTCCATCTCTAACTTAAGTCTCAGTTGTTTCTTTGTCTTCCTTTCTGAGTACTGGACAGGTGTGGTGCATAATTCTGCATGAACATTGTGCTCATTAATATGCGTTTTTAAGTCAGGACCATCATCACGAGTCACTTGTGATACAAATCACATTCTTCATCATCATGGTCACAAATGCAGTCACAAATTACGATTTATGATCGCGTTACGAATCACATTGATTTTTTTAATAGTTACTTGGACGTATTGTAAGCCTGTTTGTAGTATCTCTCCATGCTTCACCACCCAACCATTGTACTCATTAATGTTTGTTTTCAAGTTGGGGAATTTTGTGCAACACCTCATTGGGACCCGGGAAAGTACAGCCATAGGCACTCATGTTTCTTCATCATCACGGTCACAGATGCAGTCACAAATCATGATTTATGATCACGTCACAAATCGCAACATTAATTTTTTTACTAGTTACTTGAATGTATTGTAAGCCTGTTTTGTAGTATCTCTCCAGGCTTCACCATCCCACCATTGTACTCATTAATAAATGTTTTTAAGACAGGGAGTTGGACAGTGTTTGCAGTACATATGCAGACTGGAAAGAAGACTAACTGCACACATGCAGTTTAGCAAAGTATACTTGCACTGCTCAGAATACAAAGTGTCACGCATATGGAAGACAACAAAAAAAGGGCATAATTACATACAAGGGTCGGGGATGGTGGAGGAATACATTTTATAACACAACAAGGAAGGTGTGGGGGGACACATGGTGTGAGAAAAAAAAATAATGTTGGATCCCATGGTGATCCACCAGCAGTTTCAGCATTGACATAATTTGCAACTGATGTCCCTCTATGTGATCCAGCCACTGCTCTACAACACTCACCTTCTCGTTGTTCTCCTCAACAGCACTCCAGAGAACTGCCAAGTCAGCCTGTGTGACATGCAGTTCTCTGGGGTCCACACGCTCTGCAGGCTGACCTGCTGGTGGTGGTGGGGGGGGTGGGGGTGCTGGTGGAGCAGTAGGTGCTGCTGTGGCCCTCCTCTTCTTAGGGATGCCACAATGCACAGCTGCACCCTCTGGAATGGAATGTCCAGCAGGTGCAGGCATGGTCCATTCTGTGGCAGCCTGCCACTCCAACTGCTGGTGATTGAGCATATGGGTGCACTGGCCCTCAGTCCCCAGGTGAGTCCTACGGAGGCCATAGCGCACCTCCTCCTCACATAGGTGACACTTTACCACACTGCTGTCCTCTCACAGAGTAAAAAAACTACCAAACAATGGAGATGTGAGGAGGACCAGGCACAGGCAGGGGATGGCCAGATGAACTGGCAGCCTGCTGGTCACAGTGCTGAACAGGGATGGGATACACACCTAGGCCCAGGGGAATTGGCACATCCTGCTCCAGAGAACCTGGACTTGGTGGTGGTGGTGGTTCAACTGCCTCAGAGTCAGGACAGGAGGTGGTGCTAGTCCTGCTTCTGGGGGGGGCACTCACAAGTATCGAGCGGTCCAACAGGAATGGGTGCCCATACCCTCCACACATGTTCATGGTACGATGCTTACCACTACCACGCTGTCCCAGAGCTGCCCCCGCCCCAGACATTCCCTCACCCTGGTCCATCTTTCCTACTGAGCTCCCTCAGTCCAAGCAATTACTATTGACACGGTCACACAATACACACACACACAGTCACACAGAGAAACAACTACTTAGAAAGGTAAGAAAAATAAAATTTTCAGAAAGAACAAATTAAGTAAAAAAGAGAACAGAAAAGACAAATAATGTAGCTTTTAAAAAAGCTGTTGGGTCTAAATCAAAGTTTAAATCTCCTCCTTGCTCTGATCTCAAAGTATCAGCAGTCACAAAACACACTACTCTCTCTCCATCTGCACAGGAGAAAGTAAAAGTGTCTGCTTGTATGACTCACTTTCTTCCTGCCCAGTTAAAGAGCATGTGACTTACAGTACTATAAGTCATGTGATGTATGGGGGGGCTGCCAAATCTGAAACACCAAGTGGATCACTTAGAATCATAATGAGGAACGCAAAGTCCATTAAAAAGAATGACTTCGCCTTACTTCGCATTGCCATTCCACCTTAAAGCAAAGTGGTAATGACAAGGTGGAGTGAGAACTTTGCATTGCTCACTCCACATAGTGGATTGGAAACGCGAAGTGCCCACTTCGCATTCACTTCGCCAGCGGAATTTAAATTCGCTGCATCTCTACTTACAGGTTCTTCAGGCTTAAAAGCACTCGTCCGAGTGAGCAGGCAAGACTCTGTGTACTGCTTACTAACACAGAAATGCTGCAGCTCTGACAGTTTTCAACCTGATTTCATATGTGTGAACTTTTATTGTAAATGAAACTTGAGAGGGGAATGATTGATTGATTGTAATACTGTAGACTCAAGGGTAATAACAACTGGTTGTGTATTTCTACAGCTCATATCTCACTAATTTCTCCTCAGAATTATTTTTAAAACCTGTGCTAGATTCCCACGGTCTCTGTAAGGATCACCTGACCACTTGAGACTTACGGGTTCTTCAGGCTTAAAAACACTCATCCGAGCGAGCCGGGCGAGCATGTGCTGGGTGCAAGTGCATAGCAGCGCGCGGAGACTTGAGCAGAGACATGTGTGTCTGGTGTGTGTTTAGCGTGCCCAGTGAGGACTGCGGGATCTGGGGTAAGTTAGATTGACTACTTGGGTGCGAAATTGCAAAACAGGTATATAGTGAAAGTCACTGTATCTGAGCAACAGGTATTTATTTTGAACCAAACAGAGTAAAGTACTGTAATTCAATTCACAAATATTGTTAACATGGGAGACTCTATAACTCATGATGTGACAGAGGTGCCCTTGGCTTATGTTTTAGTGTCTAATAAAGAATTACCAGACACAATTGTAGAAAGGATGAGGGACATGGAAGGGGGGGAAATGGAGGAAAAGGAGTGGTCAGAGTGCTCCTGCTGGGGGATTCTATGATCAGGGGTATCAAATGGGATAGGGAGGGAGAAGCCTGGCCAGTTAGAAAAAGATGCTTCCCTGAACTAACAGTGCACAGGGCTAAGCACGAGGTATATCAGCTGGCAAAGGATTGTGGGGGTTCCCCAGACATACTGGTCCACCTGGGTACAAATGACATTGAGGGAAATAGCGAGCTAGAGATACAGGCAAGATTCAGGGAGCTCGCCAGGGTCTGTCATGACATAGGATGCACAGTTTCCTTCTCAGAAATCCTGCCAGTGCCAAGGGCTAGTGGGGAACACAAAAGGAAAATTAGGGAGATAAACCAGTGGCTCAGGGGTGGTGTGAGGCCAGAGGGTATGGGTTGATGGGGGATTGGGGGGAGACCTGGGAGGATAAGGAGCTGTATGCTGAGATAGACTACATCTCAATTTGGAGGAGGAATCCTTAAGTTGAAAATAGAGGGTTCATTGGTGAAAAGTGGGGTTTAAACTTGTGAAGGGGTGATGGGAGAAAAAGGCTGTCAAGGGGGTGCCGATAAAGGAGGGACTCTGTCTCCACCCCCTGGGACCAGGAGGATTGCAGGAAAAGGCCAACTGGCAAAGTGCAGACCAGGGGAAAACAGAATCCCCATGGGAACACGAGTAGGGGAAATGGAACTATAGGGAAAGGGTGGAAGGTAGTCCTGCTAAATGCCAGGAGCTTGGGCAATAAAATGCCTGAGCTCCAGGCGATGCTAACTGAGGGAGCAGTGGATGTGGCAGCGGTCACTGAGACTTGGGCCACTGCAAGACATGACTGGGACCTGAACCTGGAGGGATACACTATGTTCAGGAAGGACGGGGGTAGGGAAGGGGAGGAGGGGTAGCAATGATAGTCAAAAACTGCATTGGCATAGGGGGAGTAGAGGAGGCAGAGGGAACTGTGGAGGCAATTTGGGTCACCTTAATAACAAGGGGGGGCAAGAGAGTAAAAATAGGAGTGGTGTATAGACCCCCTGCCCTGGCGGAGAAGCTGGAGTACAGTCTGGTGGCAGATGTTAGGAGACACTGCAGACTGGACAGAGGAACGGTGGTGGTGTTGGGGGACTTAAACATGCAAGTAACAGACTGGGAGACTATGACATCCTCTGTGACAAGGGAACAGAGGTTGTTGGATGTCTTTCAAGACGCATTCCTAACTCAGCAGGTGAGGGAACAGACCAGGGAGGCACGGGTACTGGATGTGGTCCTGGCAAACAGTGACCAGATTGGGGGCCTGGAGGTAAGGGACCCATTAGCGGGGAGTGACCATGCCACGGTCTGGTTCTGCCTGGACCTAGGAGGGGTAGAAGGCTGCACAAAGACGGAAGTAACCCGACTTCAGGGGGCAGATTTTAAGGAAATGGAAGGATCCTTAAGAGCATTTGGATGGGATTGGGTCAGACATGGACACTGATAGTAGGTGGGAAATCATCAGGAGAGGGGTGCAGGATGCTACCAGCACCTGTGCAAGAGTAAAGGCAATCCGGTGGGGCCCAAAAACCCTGTTGGTGGACCAGGGAGGTCCAGGGAGGTGGTGCTGGGAAAAGAAAGCAGCCTATAAGCAATTCAAGTGCTCAAGGATGAAAGGGATCAAAGGGAGTACGAGCTGATGGCTAGAAGGGCCACTAGAGTGGTGAGGGTGGCTAAGGCAAGGAAGGAGCAGAACCTGGCCAGGGAAATTAGGAGAGGGAACAAGGGGTTCTTTAGATACATTGGGGAAAAACGAAGAGTGAAGGGGCAGATTAGCAGGATTAAATCAGGGAGAGATGGGCACAAGACCGGGGAGCAGGCTGAGATACTAAATGAGTACTTCACCTCAGTTTTCACCAGGGAAAATGGGGGTGCTGCATCATACATGGGAGGAGACAGAGATACTGAGGAGGGGGGGACCCTTACCGATCGGCAGGTCTGGGGAGAGGGGGAGGTATCACTGGCAGGTGGGGGGAGGGCTAAGCAGGGAGAAGGGGTATCGGAAGTGGAAATCACAGCAGAGAGAGTGAGGGAAACCCTCAGCTCCCTTAAGATGGAGAAAGCACCGGGGCCGGATAAATTACATCCCAGAGTGCTGAAGGAACTTGCAGATGTCCTGGCAAAACCCCTGGCAGAGCTTTTCACCATCTCTCTAAGGACGGGTGGTGCCCCAAGACTGGAAGGTGGCGTATAGTGCCTATCCACAAGGGGATCAAGAGAGGGAGGGAACTACAGGCCTGTCAGCCTGACCTCGTGGTGGGCAAGGGTGATGGAGGCATTGTCAAGGAGAGGCTAGGGGACCTGGATAAGTCAGGGTGCCTGGACGATAGACAGCATGGATTCATCCCGGAAATCGTGTCAGACAAACCTGGTGGAGTTCTATGACTGGGTGACAAGTGCCTTGGACCTGGGTGACCAGTGGATGTCCTCTTTCTAAACTTCAGCAAGGCATTTGACTCCGTTCCTCATGTGGGGCCTGTTGGATAAGTTGGGAGAAATGGGGTGGGAACCAGATGATCAGATGGATAGGCAATTGGCTCCAGGACCCGGACCCAGAGGGTCGTAGTTGGTGGGATAGTCTCATCCCCAAGGAGGGTCATTAGTGGGGTCCCACAGGAATCAGTCCTTGGGCCCCTTCTGTTCAACGCCTACATATCTGACATAAGGACAGGAATCAGGAGTGACATGAGTCTCTTTGCAGATGACTCAAAACTGGGGGCAGTGGTGGATGGGGAGGAGGGGAGGGTGGCCCTATAGGGGGACCTGGAGGCTCTGGAAAGATGGTCTAGAAAGTGGAAGCTGAGGTTCAATGCAGGAAATGCAAGGTACTCACCTGGGGCAGAAACCCAGGCCAAGTGTACATCCTGGGGGAATGCTACAAGTCTCGATGGCTGAGAGGAACCTGGGGTGGTGGTGGATGTCAAGATGAACAACTCTGAGACTTGTAGGAGGGCAGCAGCCAAGGCCAACAGGATGCTGGGATGCATCGCTAGGGGATCACCTCCGAAGGAGGAAGTGATACTCCTCTGTATAACTGCTTGGTGAGGTCGCACCTTGAGTACTGCGTGCAGTTTTGGAGACCACACTTAAAGCGGGACATTAACCTCCTGGAGGGTCAGAGGAGGGCAACCAAAATGATTTGGGGCTTGGGGACAGGACCTATGAGGAGTGGCTCGAAGAGCTAAATATGTACACATTGGAGAGAGAAGGGACCGGGGGACATGATAGAGGTCTTTAGGTACATGAAGAGGGTAAATAGGGAGGAACAGTCGGGTGCTTCAAGGAAGGAGGAAGGGCCACTAGAGGGCATGGCTGGAAGCTGGAGGGGGAAGATTCAGGGGAGAAAGGAGGAGGTGCTACTTCATTGAGAGGGTGGTGGAGCCATGGAATGCACTGCCTAGGGGGCTGGTGGAGGCAGAGACTATGGAGGGGTTAAAGAGGGGGTGGGACAGGTACAGGGGAAGGGTTCTGGAAGCAAAATCCAATGCAGCAAGAATATCTGGAACTGGGAAAGGAGAAGCCAGAGAAGGCGAGGGGGACAGCAAGGTCAGCACCCAGGTTGGGGACTGACCAAACGAGCAGACACAAAAGACCGTTAGGCCTATTCTGCTGGCATTTTAGTATGTTAGTACAATTATGACTCTTGATGGTGACATAGGTCTAAAATGTGTTTATTGTCTTATGTACGCTCTAGTTACTAAATTACTAACAAACACAATACATATGTGCAAAAAGTGCCTTGATAACAGTGTCTTAAGGGAGGGTATCTCCACCTTCTATGCCAAACTTCATCAAATTGAAAGTCAGCAATGTAGAATGGCTAAAGCACTACAATCACAAAATGGTGGTTTGAGTAATAGTTCTATACCCAATGAGGCTACTACAGAAATATGTGCAGTCATTGCATCTGGTGAAACTAATTTAGGCACTGTTCCTATTAACACCAAAAGGAAGCATAGTCAAGAGGAGGAGGGAACATGTGAATTAGGTGATGAGGAATGGATGTTGGTGCAATATGGGTGCAAATCTAAAGTGAGGCGAAGAGCCTTGGGTAATCATATACCATTACAAAACAGATTTCAACCCTTAATTGATTTATCAAATAATGAAACAGAAGATTTAAATGATAACAGTACCCCGATATGTACTAATGCAGGAAATTGTGACCCTCTTATTCCCACAAATCAGTGTGCATGTAATAAACATTTTGAGAAAGCAACCAACAATACACTGAATTTGGGTACTAATGCATTACATACTAACAGCATCATGCCATTGGCATCAAATTTTCATCCAAATCACAATGATGAAATCCGGAATAGTTTGAATGGCACAAGTAACATTGATACTAATTCTGGATCTGAAATATCCAATTCCGTGTTTACTACAGCAACTGATACGATAGAGAGAGCTTCTAATAATAATCATTTGGAACTTGTGAATGTCAATAATAAAACCCTGGCAACCAATATTTTGGATGAAAACACACCTACTAAGAGGCAATATTATGTACTTGGGGACTCATTAATAAAATATATTCATAAATTTGTTTGCAGGCAGGATAAGCATAACATTACTTGTTCTTCTTTCAGAGGGGCTGGAATTAGAGACATACAGTTCACAATATGATCGGTAATATACTTAGTAATTCAGGCACAAATCTTTTAGTAATTATTCACACAGGAACCAATGATTTGAACAAATTGACCATTGATGAAATTAAACAGGAATTTATAGATTTGGTTGTAACCCTACAGTCTTTAAATTGTGAAATTTATTTTTCAGAAATTTTACCAGTTCCCAGAGTGGGATTCCAAAAAGAAAAGAAAAAATCAAACAAATAAATGAATGGCTTAGAAAATGGACCATGCAAATGGGTTACACTTGTGTGACTCATTGGGAAACTTTTGTTTGTAATAAATCCTTGTACTGCTTGGATGGTTTACATTTGAGTAAACGAGGGGCGTATAAATAGGGCAAAACCTTTGAGGACATTATTGGAGTTGATTTAACCTAAAAAGGAAGGGGGACAAGGGTAGTATAAAAGTTAACAATGTTCCTACTACCAAATCCAAATTAAAAGTGTTGAATTTAAATGCTCACAGTTTGAATGCTAATAAACTAATAGTTTTAAAATTATTAATGGCTACCGAAGACATTGATATTGTTTGTGTTACCGAGACCTGGTGAGATAATTCAAATTCTTGGTCAAATAACATCCCGGGATATCAACTATTCACAAAAAATCAGATCTGTAAAAGAGGTGGTGGTGTCTGTTGTTATATATCAAATTAGAATCAATGTTCTGAATTGAATCTCTAACTACAGTATGAAATCCCAGTGGAATCCCTATGGATCAATCTCAATTTGGCACCTTTTCCTAAACTAATATTGGGTGTCTGCTATAGACCACCATCACTGGAACCATGTAGTAATAAACGTTTATTACAGGAAATCAAAGAGGTTACTGGTTTAGCCGATGTCTTAATAGTTGGTGATTTTAACACCCCGCGTATAAATTGGAAATCATTATGAGGTCTAAACGAATTTGAAAAAGATCTATTAGACATAATTATATCTTGTGGCTGTGACCAATTGGTTAATAAACCTACCAGGGATGTTAATATATTGGACCTTATTATTACTAATAACATTGATCGTATTGTTGATACTAAGGTAAAGAGTCATCTAGCAACCAGTGACCATAATATGATTGAGTGTAACATTGATTGTATGAGGTCCACATTAAAAATAAAAGCTATTACCAAAACCCCCGACTATAAAAACACAAACTGGGTAAAAAATAATAGATGAACTAAATAAAATTGATTGGAATTTAAGTCTAAATGGGCTAAATGCAAGGAAAATGTGGGATAAAATTAATAAAATTCTTCAGGATTTTATTTACAAATTCATACCTATGAGGAAGAAATACAATAGTAAAGGCAAAATTCCCTTATGGTTTAATAAATCTATTAAGAAACAGATTTGCAAGAAATACAAGTTATTTAAAAGATTTAAGAATAATCCCTGTTACAAAAATCAAATTTCATGTAGAGCTGAGCAGGCAAAACTGCAAAAAATAATTAAAAAAGAAAACTGGAAGTTAAGTTGGCCTGTAATAAGGATCTAAAACATTTTTATGCTTATGTAAATTCCAATAAACAAAAAAAAAATCCTTTTACCTCAATTATATATATAATGGTAAATCATCTAGTGACCCTAATGAAATAGCAAGCAACTTTAATCATTATTTTACTTCAGTCTTTAATCTGACATCTTGTCTAGATTCTAGGATCTTTACAGAAGGTAGTCAATAACTCAGAATTAAACAGGAAGAAGTATTTGATGAGTTAGTAAATCTAAAAACATCCTCCTCACCTGTTCCCAATAATTTGAGTCCTGTTATTCTAAAAAATCTGACCAAACCACTCTCCTATCCACTTACCTTATTGTTCAACACATCATTAGCATCTGGGTTGGTACCTAATGATTGGAAGAGAGCTATAGTAGTTCCTACACATAAAAAAAGAAATTGTTCTAGTATGTCCAATTACAGACCAATTAGCCTTACTTCCATTTTCTCTAAATTGATGGAGAAGATTGTAAAAAATAAAATTGAAAATGAGGTGAAGGTACTACATCTTTTGGATTTGTCTCAACATGGTTTCCAAAAAGGTTTATCATGTGTGACTAATCTTCTATCCTTTTATGAGTTTATAAGTAAAAAAATTGGATAGTAACATCCCTATTGATGTCATTCTCCTGGATATTAGAAAAGCTTTTGACACAGTTCCCCATGATCTACCAATATCCAAACTTATTAGTTTTGGAATCAATAAATATATAGTTAGATGGATTAAGAATTAGATCACAGAATGAAAACAGTGTGTTAGGATAAATGGATTTCTATCTAGTGAAGGGGAAGTCTCCAGCAGAGTGCCCCAGGGATCAGTACTTGGTCCGGTATTATTTTCATTATACATTAGTGATATGGGGAGTGGTTTAAAGGGTGTTATTTCAAAATTTGTGGATGATACCAAGATAGGACAAGAAGTGGACTCTGTTTATAACTATTTAAAATTTTGCCAAGATTTGGAAAAAATTGAATCATGGGCAAGACGTAATAAGATGGAATTTAATGAATCTAAATGCACTGTGTTGCACTTTGGAAAAAAAATTCAAATTACAAATATGTACTCAATGGTAAAACACTTAAAAGTTCCAAGAAGGAACTCAATTTTGGAATTCAGGTTAATACTGGCTTAGCATCTATTGTTCATACTCACCACGTTTCAAATATTACTAATAGATTATTAAGAACTATTAAGAAAACCTTTATTTCTAGAGATAAGGAGTGTCTAATGAAATTATGCAAACTATATATAATACCACATTTTTATTATGGCTCTCCCTTATGGAGCCCTTATTTGAAAAAAGAGATTTTGCTACGAGAAAAAACTCAAAGGAAATTAACCAAATCCTTAGTCGGTTTCAAAAACAAAGATTATAGGTCTAGATTAAAGGAACTAGGTTTGTTTTCACTAGATACACGTAGGAGAAGAAGGGATTTACTTCTGACCTATAAAATCTTGCAAAACCCAGAGCTGATGAAAATATGTGGCTTCAGCTTTAAAAACATAGCAGTAAGGAACTTAAGATCTCTTAAGAAACAATTATATGTTTCTAGGGCTAAGACTGTCAAGAGACAACATTTTTTCTCTATAAGATCATCTAAGATATGGAATTACCTACCTACAAATATCATTATGGCACCCTGTTTCGATCAGTTTAAGAGCAGATTAGATAAATATATGATTTTAAATCAGATGGGTAATTGATATTATGTAAAATGACCCCACTAGGAGTGGGAGACAATTAAATGGGCCCTATAGCCTACTTTGTCTTATACTACCAAGTATTACCAAGTAATTATTACCAAGTATGGGAGAAAGGGCAAGGAGGTAAAAGCAGGATCATGGGAAGAAGGGTGGAGCAAAAAGGGGATGAGGCAAGGAAGCTAAAATAGGGATTGGTGGAGATATGTAAGGGGAAGGACCACATGAAGAGGATATTTAAAGGGAAGGAAAGGTTGGATCCCTCTTCTTTTTGCTAGAGAGCAAGTTGACCGCCCTCCCACCTTGTAAGTTAACAAGGTAGAGAGGGAGATTAGTGGGGTTTTTGGGATGGTCAGCTGCTGACGGTGGACAGCAGTTTTGGTAGTCAGGTGTTGTGGATATTTACAGAGGGTATGGACAATGTGAAGGGTTGCCAAAGGAGGGCAACAGGAGTGTTATTGTATGGATGATGAAGCAGCATGGAAGGAAGATGAAAAGGGGAGGAGGGGGTAGTGGGCAAGAAGAGACACAGGAGAAGGATATAGGAAGCCCAGGGGGGAACTGGGCTGGTAAACCAGAACACAGGCTGAGTGTGCACCCAGCTGTGTTGGCACCTTGTGGGGTTTGCATCCCAAAAGACTGAATGTGAACATCCAGAATGCATCCAAGTACAGAATGCAGTTAATTGATTGATAATCACATGATGAATATGATACAGATGTATAAAAGTATTTGGTGGTGTAAATAAAAGTTGTTATGGAATGATATAACAAAATATGCCTATGGAGCATCACGTAATATTTTGTGTGTGGTGTATTATTTTGGGAAGGGGATGCCATGACTTGGAGGAGCTGCAGAACTTGCACATGTACATCTAGGGAAATTTTTCATCCTAAAAATTAAGAAGGCCTGTGGTGTGTAGGGTTTGCAATCATTCATGCTGTGCTGACCTGTGTTACATCAATCTGTTTCCAATCAAATGTGAAATCTAGCCTATGTATTTTAAGTAATTTGTTTTTTTTTTGGGGGTGGGCATGAAGCAAATGATCTTATGATGCAATGAGGAACAAAACTGTTGGAAGAGGTTATATATAAGTACTGGGCCAAAAACGAACAACACTAAAAAAAGGTCCTGGAGTTCAAAAAAATGAGAGAGTGTTTCAGGGAAGTGCTGACAGGGACAGAGAAAAAGGAAGGGCTAAAGGAGCACTGAGAGACAATGTGGAATGCCATAGAAAAAGCAACAAACCTCTGTGTCAGGCAGATTATCAAGAGCAGGAGAAAAAAGATGGAACTATGGTTCTCCAAGGAAGTAACAGGGAAAGTAAAAGGAAAGAAGCTGGCATTGAGAAGATACAAGGCAACACAGAAGGAGGAGGACAGGGAGGATTATCAGGAGAAACAAAGAGAGGCAGCGAAAGCAGTAAGTAGAACCAAGGAAAAGACAGAGCATTGCAAAGTATATAAAAAAGGGGAACAAGAAATACTTTAGACATATAAGTGAAAAAAGGAAGAACAAGGCAGGGATGGTAAGGCTAAAAGGGGAAGGTGAGGCATGTGTGGAGGAGGAACACAAAAAAGTAGACATAATGAGCAAGCCCTTTTGTTCAGTAATTATGAAGGAGGGTGCTGGTGATGGGTTTAGGATAGGTAAAAGGGGCATAAATGGAATGGAGGTGGACACTAGCCCTTTTAAGGAGCACAGAGTCCTCAAGGAACTAAAGCAATTAAAGGTTGCTAAGGCAATGGGACCGGATGGGGTACACTCCAGGGTATTGAGTGATCTAGGGAAGGAACTCACTACACTGCTGATGGCTCTGTTTGACCTACGCCTGGATATGGGAGTTGTCCAGGGGGACTGGAAGAGAGCGTATGTGGTCCCACATCACAAGAGTGGGAATAGGGAGGAGAGAGGAAAACATAGATTGGTAAGCCTGTCTTCAGTGGTGGGCAAAGGGATGGAAACACCGCTAAAGGAAAGAATTGTGGAATATTTTGTTATCAATGGATTACAGGATTGAAGGCAGCATGGCTTTGTGGGGGGGGATCTTGCCAGACAAACCTAATTGATTTCTTCAACTGGGTGACCAGGGAAGTGGATCTGGGAGGGGCAGTGAATGTGGCCTACTTAGATTTCAGCAAGGACTTCATTTCTGTTCCACACAGATGGCTAGTAAGTAAGCTGAGCAGCCTGGAAGTGGGCCTAAAGGTGTTTAAATGGGTACATTGTTGGCTGAGTAACAGAAGCCAGAGAGTGTTGGTAAATGGGGTTCACTCGGAGAAAGGAACAGTAACAAACTTGGTGCCACAGGGGTCAGTTCTGATACCGGTCCTCTTCAATGTATTCATTAGTGACATCACAGAAGGGCTAAAAGGGAAAGTGTGCCTGTTTGCAGATGACACAAAAATCTGCAACAGAGTGGACAAACCTGGGGGGCAGAGGTAGAAAATATGAGGGAGGACCTATAAAAGCTGGAAGAATGATCAAGAGTATGGCAACTAGGACTCAATGCAATAAAAAGTGCAAAATTATGTGTATCGGGCATTGGAACCCAGTGACAAAGTACCATTTGAGGGGGAAGGAGGTGACAACAACAAAGCAGGAAAGGGACCTGAGGCTCATCATATCTGATGACCTGAAGGTTGTGAAGCAGTGTGAAGAAGCAGCAGGCAAGGCTAGAAGAATGCTGGGGTACATAGGGAGGGGTATTACCAGCAGGAAGAAGAAGGTGGTACTATTACTGTATAGACTGATGGTTATGCCTCACCTGGAGTACTGTGTCCAGTTCTGGTGGCCCCATCTAAGGAAGGACATAAATTGAGTGGAAGCAGTACTGAGGAAGGCAACCAAAATGGTGCATGACATGTATCAGAAGTCCTATGAGGAAAGACTCAAGGAATTAAATATGTACTCTCCGGAGTATAGAAGGGAAAGGGGAGACATGACAGAAATATTCAAGCACTTCAAGAGTATAAATAAGATACAGAAAGGTAGCATTTTACATAGAAAGAGAAGTTTAAGTCAATGGGGTCATGATTGGAAGCTGGAAGGAGGGAGGCTCATTCAGGATGCAAGGAAATACTTCTTCATGGAAAGGGTGATGGATGTCTGGAACAGACTTCCAGAAGAGGTGATGAGTACCAAAATGATAGCAGGATTCAAGCATGCATGGGATAGACACAAGGAAACCTTAATAACAGGGATGGAGAGGAGGCTAGAGATCGAGTAGGGTCTGTTGTAACACAGTAGGTAGGGAATTCGAGGGCAGACAAGGTGGCCCAAGGTGTCCTTTTCTGCCGACAACTTCTGTATTTCTGTTTCTAAGAGATTTTTGGCTAAAAACACTCCATGATAGAAATTCTATGTTATGAAACAGGAAAAAAGATTCAGCCAAAATGACCCAGGTACCCTAAATATTACTTCCTAAGTCATAAGGTTTTCCTCTGTTTTCAGCGTAACATTGTACCTTATGGTTTGATATCCTTTTTTAATTTCTTGTGTCTTCCATCCCTAAACAGCAACACTTCTGCTCTCATACTATCAAAGTGCATAATGGCCTTCATGAAACTAATACTGATGACTCAGTTCTAAACAAGAACAACAAAACTGATGCACACACAGAGCACTGTACAGTACAGCAGCACAATTTTACAAAGAGCTTAGCAGGTTCATAAACATAAGTCAAAATGCACAAAGAATGCAGGATCCTGAGTTACGCAGAGCTGTCTTATTAGGTGGCCAAAACCAGGCTCAGTCATGTAGGGTAGATGCTTCTGACTGGATTTAGTAATGCAGAGCTGAGGTATCTGCCAACAATGCAATGTGTGAGCAAATGGCAAGGTACTCAAGGTATATCCTCTTCGAAATAGTATCAAATATCAAATGTGTGACCAGCCTATGGAACTGCTAAGTGGGTGCTTAGGCAAGGCCAAGCTGAACTGCACATGGTAGGGTAAAATCTTCCCATTAATTTACTAGTCCTGAGCATAGTCCAAATTGCTGCATTTCAGAGTGACTCACCCTACATTTTCTCATGTTGTCTAGTATGTTTGGCATGGTTCCATGTCATAACAGTGATCGCAAAACAGCGATCACTATTATAACATGTGTAGAGTGTATCACTGAAAAGCAAATCGGTGATATACACTTCAAGGTGACCTGACATACAGATTTTAAAAAAGTGATCACCACCCTCACCCCCCTGAACTCAGATTTCAACTGGGGGGGGTGCACGTTGGGGAGGGGGCAAAATACAGACTTCAGCAAAATTTAAGTGCCACAGCTTGTGGCTATGGCAAAATGTACTCACTTCCTGTCATGAACCCAGTACCTGCTGTGCCAGAGCTAACCACCCACACCACCACATCACATGGCTAGCTCAATAGCAGCAGGTACACCAGTCCCCTAAAACCTTTTTCCTGTCCCTCCCCTTCCCCTCGCTATTCCCCCCTTCTGTTCGCCCTTCCCCACAGTCACTTTCCCATATCCTCGCTATTGTGCAGGGTAGGCCAGAATAATGGCACCCAAAATGAGTAGCTATTTTTGTAGTCACTCATTTTGGGTCACTATTATCATTGGATACCATTTGGCACTTGTTCCACCAAATGTTGTGCCTTTAGGTGTGTTGAAGATATTAGACACACTCCGATTATATCCAACAGCTAGTGCAAATTTCAGTGGGACAGTAAATTCTGGTGCAACATTTCCTCATGACTAGTCCAAGAAAAAAATGTTAAGCATGAACCCTGTCAGTGATACCTTAAATAGATTATATATGCAGCATTGGTATGTGTGTGTGGGGGGGGGGAGGTAATATCAGGGAATATGGTACCTGCCATAGTGAAATAAAACAAATACACAATTTATCTCCTCTGCTATATAAAATTGTCTATGCATAGCAATCATGATAGGCATCTGACTTCACCCAAACATGGCAGTACATTTGCTTCATACGACATTACCTGCTAAATGCTACACACAATTTTGCTTACTGTTGTTGTGATTAAGTTTTGTATCGCAGAAGTTGTTATGTAAGCATGTTGAATACAGTTTTCCCATGAGTATCATTAAGTCCTTATCCAAACAATTTTCTCATTACCCATAAGGAAGAAATGAAATACTTTCAGCGTCTCCCCTTCTCCTGTCAGTTGCCTGCAAAACTAGTAAACATCACCTTTGCATTTCAGCATACTCTGCTTACACATGCACATAGCAGTGCAGCTGATTGTGTTTTTCTCACTACACTGATCTGCACAAATGATGTTCTGAAGACTATACCTAATTAGACACTAACAAAAATTTGAATGCAAATGCCATACTGCAGCTTACGTTCCAGTAATTATAGAAATATAAGAACATGTAGAGCTGAATCACTATCACTGGAGCTCTGTTATGGATGAATACTCAATAAGTTACTAATACAAGTTGCACTTTTCAGCACCAGTGCCCCCCACTTAAGTAAACAGCACAAGAAAAAGTTTAGTACTGGAATGATACGGTTATCTTGATACGATATCTATACACAAACATGACTGACATGTATGTGAACACGCACAAACACACACACAAAATAAAAATGGTTATGATAGAAACTATTATTATGATCTGATGACATGCAGAAGAGCATATGTAAAAAAAAATACCATGTTATTTCTGCTGTGTATATGTATCATGTGGTAACATTTGTAACCAAGGGTAGAACATATTTGACAATGCTTGATGGCATCACAAAGGCAAACTCAGGCAGAAATACATTTTCATTAGAGAGCTCATTTGAAAAGTATACCGTTTAAAGTACTGTTGTATAAGCATCATATGTCATGGGCTACACTGAGATAACTACATTTGTTCCTAGTAATAAGGATACATACTCATAAGTCACCCTTATCTTCACCATTTGTGAACTATAGATCTCATCCTTACATGCAGATGTAAATATGATTAGAATAGTGCTCGTGGACAAACAGTTTCTCTCTATCTCTTCATAGGGATATTGTGATGTCATCAGCATGTGAAAGCAGCTCTCTGATTTGTTCAGTATTCCACTATGGAGTACCCTACCTGCAAAATATTGATTATATCACTAACACGATGCCATGTTATTTTGTTATTAATGTTATCAACTTGTTACTTAGATTATATTTTCTATCTCTACTGATGTATAAATATATATTTGGGAGCCATACAAAATCCCGACATGTGTCTGCCCTACACACAAGATCCTGATTCTGACTTCCTGACAATGAAACTGTCTGACAACCTAAAATCCTGACATGACACTGCCTGACACTACAAGTTGCAGCAACGTGGAGTTGATTATATTAATTATGGGTGGTGTTGGTGCAAAGCCCCCCGCAATGGGGGGTTTGAGTGGGGGGCATAGTCCCCCGAAACAGGGATATGACGGGCAAATCGTGTTGGGCAATATCATGTCAGGAAGTTAGGCTGTCAGACAGTTTCACTGTCAGGCAAATGGAGTTGAGATGCTTGTGTGTCAGGCAGACAAATGTCTGGATTTAGTAGTGGATCCAAATACAGTATAACCTCGATTATCCAACACCCCATTATCCGAACCTCTGGATTATCTGAACTCGTACCATGTCCTTCAAGCTCATAAGAACATGGTGAGAGGGACCCTTGATTTTACAAACCCCTTGATTATCCAAACTAATCATTTGTCCCACAGTGAGTTTGGATAATCGAGATTGAACTGTATGTAAACTGGGACTAAAAAATCCAGCCATCTAGCTGGCAGATAACACTGGAGTATAAATTCTTTATGATTGCACGCATTAAACCTGTTGCCCTTTTTTTCTTGTTGTCTTTTTATAAATTTTTTGTTGGCAACCATTTTATAAGTGTGATACTTCAGGACATGGTTGTAAAGAAATATATGCCTCCCTCCACCCAACTTATTATACTTCTTTAAACATAAACACACATGCATACACACATACTCATCCATCTATCTATCTATCTATCTATCTATCTATCTATCTATCTATCTATCTATCTATCTATCTATCTATGTATTCACAAACACACACACTTATATAGTGCTCTATGCCTGTTTCTTTTCCCCCAGGGGTTTAGTCCGGCTGCACATGCTGCACACTAACTCAGAAACATTACTCTCTCCATGGTGCTCATTTCCACCTGCCTCTTGCTTACACACTGAATCCCTCCTCCCAGAGTAGCCATCACTGAGTGACACCTTCTCTCTCATGAAGCAATACTAAATATGCAGCGAATCCTCCTAAGTTAGAGACTGCATAGTGCGCATCATAAGCATAGGCAGGACCTGATGTGGCAAGTAAGGACACTGATTATCTGTGGCACCAGTGAACTGGAGGAAGATCTTGAATGAAGGCTGTCTGTCCACTTTGATTTTCATGTTCTTGATTAACACATGCTGTCAGCATCAACATTCCTTTGTGTATCTAAAACAAGAGGTGCCTGGTTCAGTGTCACAGTGTTCCATTTACTCTTAGTATACTGTATGTGCAGGGTAGCATATAAAAGGTGTGTAGGGGTGCTAAATAGTGCAGAACAGACTTTACTTCTTGTGCACTTCTGCATAGTGACACCTCTTGTTATGCTCCACTACTTGCAAAGGGCCAGCATGTGCTGTATGTGATCTGCCCTATCCATGTATAATCAGGTTAAATTACTTTAGATTTACGGACCTGAGGTTCATGTCATAAATGCAACCTAGGCCTAGGCAACATTCTGTTCTCAGTTAAATTTTCTTTGATCGCGTAGTTCAACAAATAACTTTTAGTATACAAAGCCAGCCCATGGTGCTGAGGGTTGATGTACTGGACTCCACACTGATAGGCACACTGGTGACCTGGGTTCAGGATCAGATTCAGGTCATTTGGGGGTCAGCCGGAAGAGGTAAGGATTGAATGTCTGGAGGACTATGAGCCACAGAAGACAGTACAGAAAAATGGTAAAAACATAATGTTTTGCACTGCACTATGCAAATGTAAAAACACAAATGGTAACATTAATGCAAATGGTGATGGAAACAATGAGGTATAAGAAAATAGTAATGCTAACGGTAATGCAAACACAAGCGCAAACAGTAAAGCACACTGTGACACAAACAGAAATGATAACGTAAATGGTAAGAGAAATGCAAGTGCAAATGTAAATGAAAACAGAAACGGTAATGCAAAAGATGATGCAAACACTAACGGCAACAGAAATGCAAATGGTAATGAAAACGGTAATGCAAATGCTAATGGCAACGGAAATGCAAAGGTAAATGAAAACGGTAATGCAAATGCTAACACAAATGCAAACAGAAATTAAATGGTAATGGCAGTGGTGACACAGAAGGAAACAGTAACGCACTCAACAATGGAAAGCGCTACTGAAAATGCAAACACTAAGGCAAACAGAAATGCAAACGGTAACGAACACGCAAACAGTAACATTAACGCAATTGGAAATGCAAACGGTTATGGTAACTCCAACGATGATGCCAAAGGAAACAGTAACACAAATGGAAACACAAAATGCAAGCACATATGCAAAACGCAAATGGTAATGCACATGGTCATGGTAACGCAATTGGAAATGCAAAAACTTATGGTAACACCAACATTGACACCAAAGAAAACACAAATGGAAATGTGTACGCAAATGCAAATGGTAATGCACACACAGATGCAAAAGTAAATGGCAAACAAAAACAGTAATGGAAAAGCAAAGGGTAACAGTAATGCAATTGGAAACACAAACGGTTACAGTAACACCAACACTGATGCCAAAGGAAACAGTAACACAAATGGAAACAAAAAATGCAAGCGTGTACACAAAATGCAAATAGTAATGCAATTGGAAATGCAAACACTTATGGTAACACCAACAATGGCTCCAAAGAAAACACAAACGCGTACGCAAATGCAAATAGTAATACACACACAGACGCAAAAGTAAATGGCAAACAAAAACAGTAACGGAAATGCAAAGGGTAACAGTAACGCAAATGCAAAGGGTAATGCACAAGCTGATGTAAATGGAAACACTAACGCAAACAGTTATGGAAAAGCAAGTGGATACACTAACGGTAACAGTAACAGTAACACAAATGTATACCCTTCTGTTTCAGAAAAAGGTGCATTCAGAAACACAGTGAATACAAAAAATGCATGCATAATAATGGCCATCGGAGCAGAAAATGAGCACTTGGAATACTAAATTGCTTATATCTCAGTAACCGTACGACGTAGAAAAAATGTTTTAAATCTCATATTATTTATCACTTTCTAGACTAGTTTTGCACTTATGCCCCTAGTGGGGGACTAAGCATTCTTCTGACAAAATGTCTGTATCTTGAAGTGTTTTCGAGATACGGGCCCCAAAAGGCGTGGTGAACACCGTAATGTTAGCCTATGGGAAAAAGTGTAAACTTCGGAGTGCTGTAACTTTGCAGCCCTTTAATAATTTGTTACCAAGCCATGAAAAGGCACATCTGTGGGATCTTGGAATTCTTCCCTCCAAATTTCAGCCCAAAAGACCAAACTGTTCTTTTGCAGCAGGGTGGCAAAGATCCCCTATTGTTTTGGCCATAGTGTCTCAAAGTACTTTTACAAATCACAACACTTTTGCAAGTGAAATCACAAATATGCGAAAGTACTTTGAGACACTACTTTTTATAAAAATTTAAAATACATATTTCTGGGGTGTTTATCCCCCCAAAAAAGACATGGATAGCATCCCCATGGCTCGACTAGGTGAACACAACAAGAATTGTGTCCCTAGAGGGTCCCAAATTTAAATGCCAAGCATTTCTGTGACCACCAACTGAAAACAAGATGGCTGATTTGTGACATTACAAGGGTCATTTACGAAAGTAAAAAGTGCATTTGCAACACTTCCGCATATTTTGTTAACTTTTCCCATTGACTATAATGGGAAACTTGTTTTTTGAATAACATTTTAACCTTTTAATATTTTTTATGAAATCTTCAAAAGGCACATCAGGGACCCTGGCTGCATGTCCCCTGAAGGTTTCGTACCAGTCGCACAAACCATGTGACCTGTAGGCACGAGCAAACAATGTGCAAAAATGCATAATTTGTGTATCTTTCAGTGCCCTGTAGCTCTGCAACCATTTATCTGACCATAACAAAACTTGGTAGTTCCAGTGACCTATGGCACCAGAATGTGCATGCCAAATTTCAGGCAAATCTATCATACGGTGGTAAAGTTATTAAGCTGCAAAATTTCAGATTTAACCTTAAATGGGGAACTCAACCCTAACTATAGTGGCACTATATATATATATATATATATATATATATATATATATATATATATATATACACACACACACATAGCAAACAGAGTCACTGCTAGAATGCATCCCTGCCTTACCCCAATGTTTGTCAAAATATTTTCTGAGAGATTGTTTTCTAGGTCAAGTCTAACTTGTGCCTAGGTGTTAGAATAAGGTAATTGTATGATATTTATTATGGCTGGCAATATGCCCTAGGTCAACATTAATTTTCAAAGTTTATCTCTATTTATTGTACCAAATGTTGATGTAAAATCAATGTAAGCTGTATATAGTTTTTGTTTCCAAAGATTTACATACTTCTCATAGAGATGATGAAAAACAAAGCAGTTATCTATAGTTCAGTATTGTTCTTTAAATCCAGCTTGTAAGGGTGATAAATCATCCAATCTATGCAATTCAAATAATAATGTTATCAGTGTAATTCTAGAGAACATTTTTCCTGCAATATTTAATAGGCTAACTGGCCTATAATTACTGATAATGTTTCTGCTGGTAAATCACACAGCAGTGTACCAAGTTATTAATTTTTTTCATGGTGGGCATGCCACAAGAGCGAGAGCTTTCAAAAATTTCTAAGTCCCATATCTTAGTTTAGGAATGAAAGGAAACAAAAAGGAAAAATTAGTGTATTGATTTTTTTACCAGATCAAAATATTACTAAAAAAGACAAAGTTAAAAATACAGGGTGACTGCTGCTTTAAATGTGCTGACTGCCAGCCCATCAGTGCAGCAGCAGTGTTGTCACTTGTGATGTGAAGAAAAACCCTCCAAGTACACGTTCATTCATTTTAGCTCAGTGGGGCAGCCAGCGATTGTGGAGAGTGCATATACTGGTGAAACAGTGAAATTCTGATAATGAAGACCATTACAGTGACAGCTTTGAACAATTTCAATATTGTCGCTGTAATGGTCCTGGTTTTGAAATTTCATTGTTTTGTCATGTTTTGCCCTCATTCTGAACAAACTCCAACTTGGAGTTTGTTATATAGAAATCGGGGGGGGGGTTGAAGCCCCCTGAAAAAATTAAAAGCAAATGTCTGACAGGTGAAATTTCACTTGTCAATATCAGGGATGTCGCTGTGCCATATTTTGACAACAAAGTTGTTGATGCAGCTTGATGGAACCATGGAGAGTGGAGGGCTGTACTGGTCACCCGCTGGGGGTCAGGATGAGGGGGGAGCTTTGTGGTAGGGCATTACTTGATGGGATGGGAAGCCACTAGACACCAGGGATTTATTTAAAAAAATAAGTAATGTGACACTGGTGCTGGTGATAGGTGACGGGGTGTTGGGGGGAGACTACAAGATGCTCCAGGGATTTAAACAATTAATTTTACCGGGGCTGACAGATCAGCAGGTGGGGTGAAGGATCCACTAGACATCAGGGATTTACTTAACAAAACAAATAATTTGACACTGGGCTCAGCAATCAGTGATGGTGGGTTGGGGGGCACTAGACACTAGGGATTTAAACAATTAATTAATTTTACTGGGGCCGTTAATTGGTGGGTGGGATGGAGGGATCCACTAGACACCATAGATTTATTTAACAAAATAAAGTGACACTGAGGCCAACGATTGGCAATGGCAGGTGTGTGGGGGGCACTAGACAACAGGGATTTGTTTAAAAGTAAATAATTTCACACAGGGCCAGCGATCGTGGGGCTGGTGAGCTTGGGTTCGACTACCATTTCTAACTTCTTTCTTTGTTTTTTTTTTTTAAATGCAATTTACACTTAAAAAAGTCCCAAAAGCAAGGCAAAGCTAAAAATGGCAAATTTTCCATTAAGCGGGTCAACTTCGCAAATTGACCCGTGGATGCAAATTTGGCCTCTTCGACCAAAATTCACCAGGGAAGTAAAACATTGCTGCATCTCTATTCCAGAACTTGAGTAGTTGAAAACTAATGGCAGCTTTCCCAGTCATTAAGATATGCCTCTCAGAGGCCCTATAAACTTATCAAATTAAGACATGACACATGGACAGTTAATTTAACTGTAAAGTGGTCTAGGGACACTAATCATAGGTCAGGCCAGTCTGCCAGCACAGCAATAGTGCTACCACCTGCAGCGCTGAAGACCCACATTCGGAAGTGAGCATGGTGCAGCAGAGGGTCAACCTGGGGAGGCTAGATGAGTGTATCATGCACAGCTCTCCTCCTCCTCCAAGTGGGAGGGTTGTGGTTTATGGGCATTCTAGTGATATCCAATGGGTGACTGGGTGTCCAGCAACAAGGACCACCTAGCAATGTGTGGAGTCACTGGTGGACATCTGTGCGACAGATGCAGGAGAGAGCTCATCCTGCGCTTATGTCATGGCACATCAGCATCTCCTGTGGGAACCAAACTGAAAACTCCTGGTCACAGAGCACCCTGAATTCCCTGGACCGCCTCCTGAATGGCATCCCAGGGTGTAAGCCTTGGCTGGGACCTCTGGTGGATTTTGGTCTCTCCTCCCCCAAGGGAGCTCTGACATTGGTGGCAAGCTATGGGCCACCCAGTCTGGGCTAATTGGGTGGAGGGATGCCATGAGGTCAAGTCCAGGCACTGAAGAGGGAGTTACAGCCACCCACTTGTTGTCCAGGAGATAAAGAAAGTCAACAAAAAAAGAAAAGTAATAGGACTTACACATACAAGCTTAGATTAACAAATGTTACATAACCCCTGAGTCCTTTAACATAGCTATCATACAAATGCAGTCTTAGTCTGTGTAAGCAAGATAGTCTGGTTTCTTAGTACTGTTAGTTGGGTTCAAATCCTCATAGCATTGAGGTACCAGTAATCTAAATGCCATATAGGTAAAATATTAGTCTTGCTTATACAGAACTTGCACGATTAGAGTTGTTTTGTACCTGAACTCCCCATTTCCTTACATTTTACAGTTTTTGCATGATCCTAACTTTATCTTACCACAGTTTTTTGAAAAGAATACTAATCTAAATACATGGTTATATACAGAAATATAGAAATACTAAATAAAGCAAAAAAAAATCAGTTACAAGGAATATAATAAGAATATCAGGTAACTACAGCCAGTAGAGATAATTAAGCTACTATTAGTTGTTTAAATCAAATTACACCAGTGGTAAATAAATATTTTATGATTCACAGTGTCTCCAGAGGGAGCCTGAAGAGGCAACATTTTGGGGAGTTTATAATAAATGCTGAGTCAGGGGACTGTTGTGTTGTGGCTTTTTTTAGGCCTAGAGCAGCCAGCCCTGACTATTCCTTTTGTTCTAGCAGGTTTGGACACATTTCTGCTTAGAATAAGCAGCAGACACATCTTGGGTGGATCCTGTTAAAAATACTTCACAATGACATTTAAAGTGCCCATTCCCCTTCTGTTTCAAACCTCACTAGCTGTTGCCACTCACCTCACAGTTGACGGTTTTATGACTTCATATAGTTTTGAAATTTTTGCTGTTACTCCAGTTCTCCTTGACTACAGCAGGCTGGTAGTTATCACCCACTTGTTACCCATTGCCCAGACTCCCTACTTACTATTCAAACCCAGCCCTCAGGGACTTGCCCAGCTGATTCTGACACACATACACCAAATTCTGGTCTGATAGTAAAAAATAAGGCTTTGTTTTTGTTAATGTAAAGAAAAAGTGCAAACTAGCAGTGAGCACCGTAAGGCTGACAGGCCATCCCCACTGGCTGCCCTCCATCCGGCCTCCTTTCTACCTTCCCCTAGGCCTCAGGGACTACATGGCTGAGCTTGGCACATACAGTTCTGCAAAACCTCCTGCAGTAAAACTTGTTTTCTGAATTTCTTCATTAAAATGTAAACACAATGCCAACATTTAGTAGGCGCTGGTGGGCTCTCAGCACAGAGACCTTCTTCCTGCTCTTTAAACACAGTCCACTGCTTAACCATGTCCCACTCCTCACTCCTGCATCTAGCACAGGAGTCTGCACACTGTGCAGTGTACACACACACACACACATACACACACACAGTTTCAATTTAATTTCTGTTATGATTAAACAAGGGAAAAAACATAATTCAGTCGGTCAGATATTACTCTAGAGGGTATTAGCATTAATTTTTGTATTGAATGGTGCTGCAGAGAGCAGGTTGCTCCTCTGATGAACTGCAGTTCATTAATTTTTTGTAGGTGCTCTCAAATAGCCTTTCATTTTTTGGGGGGTGGGGGGACGTTGTTTGTTGGAGTGTTTAGGGTTGGGACTGTCAACTGTATTAGGGAGTTGAGTGTTTGACAGGATGAGGGAGAGGATAGTTACTAAAATGTTGCAGGTAAAGAGAAGGAATTTTACAGCAGCTGAGTTGAAAATTACTTGATTATGTGGAACTTTGCCAGGTTTGTGGCAATAGGGTGAGGAAGGAGGTGTGTGATAATGGGTGAAAGTGCCAGGGGAAATTATTTTACATGTCATGGAAGTAGGTGGGAATGAAAGATGGTTGCACATTTGGTGAGGGTGGGTATACCTTTAAAAATAATGTTTTTTTATATAAAAGGAGTCTGTTTAGTTTTTCATCAGCTAAGTGCTACTTTGCCTGATGAAAACTACATGCGTTGGCACTTTTACTTATGCCATTGTTAGACATTGTAGAAATTGTAAGTTAGTGTGGAGTGAGGGGATCTAGAAGGGATGTGAAGAAGTATTTCTTCACAGAGAGTGTGGTAGACAGATGGATCAGTCTACCTGTACATGTGGTTATTGTAGAGATGATTGCATGTTTTAAGAAAGGATAAAATGGACACACAAGTTTGATGAAAGTGATGGGGTGAGAGAGTTGTTAGGTATTTCGAGAGGATGCAGTAGCAGTACTAGAAGGAAACATTACATACAGTAGGTCTTACTGTAACAGTGTTAGAATGGGTGGAGTAAAGTAGGGACTAGGTAGTCTTGATGAGTATGGATCTATCTTTATGACAGTTAAATTCTACTTTTCTCTGCAAGAATCTCAGATTTAATGTATCCAAATACAGGGTGCTATAGTTAAGAAGGAACAAACAAAGTAGGCCCTTTTTATGTTGCCTTGAACCTGCACAAGAAACATGTTGCGGTAACTTCGGAATAAAAGGTTTTGGAGGCGCGGTCCTGTTGTGGCCTGTGGTGCCACTGCTTATTGGGGCTGAGCTCCATGGCACGAATTAGATGGCATGCTGTCTATGACAGTAGTGCAAAAGTGTGTCCACCATCTTAAAGGTTTTTGCCGCTGCAATGAGGGAGCTCCACCTCATTGCAGGGTGTGCCTTTCCCAGTGTAAGTTTCAGTGTGACATGGCGGTGGCTGTACCATCCGCCTCACACAGTCCCCATAAAATCCAACTTAGTGGGGTGCCCAATCCCCCTGTCAGCATCATCATGCCCCCCTCCCCAGTTCATCTGCCAACGGGGCAGCCCAATCCCCATCGGCATCATTCCCCCCCCGCCACACACTTTTTTATTTGCTGACAGGGTGCCTAATCCCCGTCGGCTCCAGTCCCTCAAAAACAAAAACATGCAGGTGACATGCTGGAAGCCCACCCCATGTCAAATGTACCTGTAAAAAGAAAAAACCTTCCCGCAATGTTTTTTACTCTGTAAAGTAAAAATGGTCCTCGTGAGTCTGCAGCCCCCTTCCCCAACCCACACCCACCAACTACATACCCCAACTCCCCACACGCCCCTCACCCCATACTTACCTCCGGAGCCCCGCACGACGATCTTCGGTGGACCGGGAACATGTCTGCACTCTTTAAATCCAACAGCAAACTGAAGAAATGCCGGTAAGCTGTATAATGGCATAAATAAGGTGTTTTCAACTTTGGTGCATATCTCGGGCATTTTTGGGAATTTTGCCACCAAATTTTCAACATAGGGTTATTCGGACCCCTGCTCATGAATTCAGTTACTGCCATGGCATTATTCAATCCCAAAAGATGATTTTGCAGTCACTGTGCAGAATCACCCTTTGGGACAGATTAATGAACCGACAGTGTCACTGTTCATGAGGTGGGCTCTCAAAAAGCCTATGTTGCAAACTTGGTGAAAAAAAATAAAGAAAATTACTGTTTTACGAGTGTGCATTGCACAGTTTCCACTCACGCTCGTAACTTCAGAATCTGTAATATTTTCAGCACTGAATTTTCCCCACCTGCTTATGAACAGTACAGCTGTCATTTTTCACATCCTGGCCGAAATGTGCTTTTGCACTTCCGGCACAGAATAGCATGGTCACTGTGGAAAGTCAGTATTCAGGACAGAGTGAGAAAATCACAGTGACACCATTCATGAGCAGAGGTCCTAAAATGCTTATGTTAAACATTTGGTGACGAAACTCCATTAAATGATTGTGTTGTGAGTGTGCATTGTGCAGTTTTCACGCACCCTGGTAACTTCACAAATTTGTAATATTTTCACTCCAGATTTTCAACATTGCCATTTTTTCACACCTCCTTATGAACAGTACAGCTATCGTTTTTGACATCCTGGCCGAATTGTGTTATTGCACTTCCCACGCAGAATAGCATGGCCACTGTGGGAAATCAGTGTTTGGGACAGATTAAGAAAATCACATTGACTCTGTTGTTCATGAGCAGAGGTCCTAAAATGCCTATGTTGAAAATTTGGTGATGAAAGTCCATTAAATGATTATGCTATGATTGTGCGTTGTGCAGTTTCCACGCACACTTGTAACTTCGATAATTTTTTAATATTTGTAATCCAGATTTTCACCATTGCCATTTTTTCACACCTCCTTATGAACAGTACAGCTTTCATTTCCCACATCTTACCTGAACTGTGTTTCTGCAGATCCAGCGCGCAGTGGCACAGTCGCTGTAGAAAAACAATGTTCAGAACAGAGTAAGAAAATCACAATAACACTGTTCATGAGCAGAGGTCCCAAAATGCCTATGTTGAAAATTTGGTGAAAAAACTCTACAAAATTACTATGTTACAAACGTGTGTTAAGCAGTGTCCATGCACAGCTGTAAGTTCGAGAATTTGTAATATTTTCATTCCAGATTTTCAACATTGCCATTTTTGCACACCTTGTTATGAACAATTCAGCTGTTATTTGTCACATTCTGCCCAAAATGTAATTTCGCACATCTGGTGCACAATCACACGGTCACTGTGGGAAATCAACGTTCAGGTAGATTACGATAATCATATTGCCACTGTTCATAAGCAGAGATCTCAAAATGGCTATATTAAAAATCTGGTGAGATAATTCCACTAAATGACTATGTTGCGAGCGTGTGATGTGCAATTTTCACGCATACTCGTAACTTTGAGAATGTTTATTTTCACTCCAGATTTCCCACATTGCCATCTCTTCACACCTCCTTATCAATAGTGCAGCTGATATTTTCATGCACTGCAGAATGGCGCAGTCACTGTGGGAAATCAACGTTCGAGATGAGATTTACAAAATCACAGGGGCACTGTTCATGAACAGAGGTCCCAAATGCTTTCATGAGGTGGGGTCACAAAAAGGCCATGTTTTATAATTTGGAGTGCAAATACCAACACACGCCCAGGGCGTTAGGGTTTCTAACCATTACATCTCACCCTGTACAGACTAACAGGCATCAGGGGTGTGTCTTTGGATTGTCTGCTGTACTGCCTATGCCATAGGTCCTCCACCTCCACCCTGCAGCCACTGACAGGCATCAAGGTGTGCCTTGGATTCTTCAGCCCCAAAGTTCAACCTATTCTCCTATGCTGTACCCATCTCAATGTATTTCCTTATGAAATGGAGTGAGCATAAGTCCAGATGACCCCAAGGCACAACGCAACACTTGTCAGACTCTGCAGGTTAGGGTGAGGTGAAATAGCATGAGCGTTATGGCCTGCGACCCAAATGCACACCCCAATGCCTGTCACTCTCTGCAGGGTGGAGTGGGGTTGATGTTGGTTCTATACGTCACTGCTACTTCTATTATATGTCTCTCTAACTCCTGCACTACCAATGCCAAAACCAGCAAGACAACATTCGGGCATATACAAATGCTTGTTGTATGTATGGGAGGGGGAGGAGGGTTGCTGGGTGCAGAATAAAAGGGCTGGGTTGAGGGTTGTGTGCTATACTTCTTTCAGCAAGGTGGAGGAGGGGGGGGAGGGAGGGTGCTAGGGTGTTGCTGAGTGGGTTGGGCAAGGGGATAACATAGATACACAGAATTTGATGACTGACTAGAACAGGTTACTCATCTACAACTGTGGTTCTAAGAGTGGTACATGGTTCAAATCCACACTCTAGCAGTTCCACTGGACTTTGACAATTGACTGGAATATCTTTAAACTAAGCTCCTCCCTCCACCCTAGCAGATATATCCCCCGACTCTGCTCTGTGACATTAGATCTCGCACACTGGAAGCAGGATCAGGTGCCACTTGCCAGGGGAGACCAGGTGGGTTAGGTGGATGTGAACAATGCACCACTCCTAGAACTACAGTTACAGGTGATTACTCTATTCCTATAGGGGTGTGGATATGGTTCACTTATCCACACACTGGAAGACTCCTAGCAGATCACTTGGAAGAGGGGGCAAGGCGCACAATCCCAATTGGCAAACAAAGGCTGGAGAACCAAGGTCCTAAAATCTGCACCCCAGAGTGACTTGAGGTCAATGCAATAGTGGGAAATACAAGTGTGTGCTGACATCCAGGTAGCAGCTCTACAGATCTCCTGTATGGTTATATCCCTGGAAGAAACCACTGAGGCAAAGATATGTCTGGTGGAATGAGCCCTAATCCCAACAGGAGTGTCCCAACCATCCAAACTATAGCAGGGGTCGGCACAAGTTGTGATCCACCTTGCTATTGTTCACTTTTTTGCTGGTCTGCCAGGTGCAGCTTCAGCATAGCTGACAAACAAATGGTGAGCCTGACCCCAAACTCCAGCTTTATGCTCTACATAATATGAGAGCCCGCTCCACAGGTCCAGGTATGGAGCCTTGCAGTTGGCCTCTGAAGTAGGGTTGGTAAAGTATACTTACACATTAATTACTTAGTAAAGGTGAACACCTTTGAGAAGAACTTCAGATTGGGGGTGAAGGATGATATTTTGCCTTTGGAAGACCAGGTAGGGACAGTCTACCAAGAGCATCTGTAGGTCCCCAATCCTTCTCACAGACATAATGGCCACCAGGAAGGTTGTCTTCCATAACGGGTGTGATCATTTACACCTGTGCATTGGCTGTAAAGGTTTGCCCATGAGCATAGCCACGACTAGCAGTAAGTCCCATGGTGGAGGTGGATCATATACTGGAGGGGAAAAAAGGTTGAGGCCCTTGAAAATGCACCTGACCACTTTCTCCTGGGCCATCAGCAGCATATCATTCCATGCCAGGTCAGCAGAGATGGCTGCCAAGTGCATCTTAAGGTTTTTTGTTCATAGTCCAAGCTGAAAAAGGGACCAGGGTAGTCCAGGATGCTAGCCACAGGGCAGACAAGGGGATGAAACATAGAATTTGATGGCAGATAAGGACTGCTTGGCCCACCCAGTCTGCCCATTTCCCTACCTACTGGATAAGCTGCAGATCCTAGTTAACCAGCAGCCTACTTCTTCCTACCCCCACCCCCCAGAACTGCCTTATGACTATCCCATGCATGCTTGAATTCCACCACTGATTTTGACTCCACAACCTCCTCCGGAAGGCCGTTCCATGCATCCACAATCCTCACTGTGAAAAAATACTTCCTTAAATTACCTCTGAGCTGCCCCCTCTATCTTCAAATTGTGCCCTCTTGTTCTTGCACACCTCTTTTTTTGAAAGATGCTACCCTCTTGGACTTTGTTGATTCCCTTGAGGTACTTGAAAGTTTCTATCATGTCCCCCCTCTCCCTCCTTTCCTCGAGGCTATACATATTAAGCTCCTTAAGTCTCTCTTCATATGTCTTCCGGTGCAGACCCTGCACCATTTTAGTTGCCCTCCTCTGGACAGCTTCCATCCTGTCTATGTCTTTGCGGAGATTGGGTCTCCAGAACTGCACACAGTACTCCAGATGGGGTCTCACCAGCTGTCTGTACAGAGGGATAATAACTTCCTGTTTTCTGCTGGTGATGCCTCTCCCTATGCATCCCAGTATCCCCCCAGCCCTCCTTGCTGCCCTCTCACATTGCTTGCCCATCTTTAGGTCATCTGATATGACTACCCCCAGGTCCCTTTCCATTTTTGTTGTTGTTAGCATCTCACCCCCCATTGTGTACTCTTCCCCTGGGTTTTTGTTTCCCAGGTGCATTACCTTGCACTTCTTAGCAGTGAATCTAAGCTGCCATACATTTGACCATTCCTCTAATCTTGCCAAGTCCCTTCTCATCCTTTCCACCCTACCCTGTGCATCAGCTCTGCTGCAGATCTTAGTGTCATCTGCAAAGAGATACTTTTCCTTCCAGTCCTTCTGCAATGTCGCTTATAAAGACATTGAAGAGGACCTGTCCTAATACTGAACCCTGCGGTACCCCACTAGTAACCCTCCTTTCTTCTGAGTGGACTCCATTTACTATTACTCTCTGTGTCCTATTCTCCAGCCAATTCTTTACCCAGGCTGTCATCTTGGGACCCACTCCCAGGCTGGCTAACTTGTATATTAATCTTTTGTGTGGGACTGTGTCAAATGCCTTGCTAAAGTCTAGGTAGGCCATGTCCACAGCCCCTCCCTGATCTACTACTTTGGTCACCCAGTCAAAGAAATCTATCAGATTCATCTGGCATGACCTTCCCACTGTGAATCCATGCTGCCTATGAAGCTTCTTGTCCTTGTACTAAATGGAAAACCTATTCCATTTAAATGAACAGCATCTATGAGTCAACTCTTTCCATGACACGGAGGGCATCCTCAGAAAGACCCAAGGCCTTGAACTCTAGCTGCTCAGGAACCAGACCGTGAGGTGCACAGACTGAAGGTTTGGGTATGCAACCATCCTCCAAAGTCTGATAAGGAGGTCTGGGTCAAGAGACAGTCATTACAGAGACTGGCTGCTGAGGCTGAGGAGATCTGGGTACTAGATCAGCCTTGGCCAGTCTGGAGCTATCAGGATCATCCACGCCTTGCTCTTACTGACCTTAACAAGTACTCTGTGGATCAAGGGGAAGAAAGGCATACACCAGGCCCAGGGTCCAGGGCCTCATGAAGGCATCCCCCATCAGTTACCCAACATTTGGGTGGTGGGGAGAAAACTGCCTCAGTTTGGTGTTCTCACAAGAGGCAAACAGGCACACTGAGAGTGTGCTCCACAGGGAGAACAGGTGGTTCACCAACTCCTAATTCAGAGACCACTTCTATGACATCTCTTCTACCAAGTTGAGAGTGTCTGCCAGCTGATTATTCACCCCCATAATATGAACCACCAGAAGATTGGCACTTAGGCTGTGCACAAGGGTTCAGGTGCAGAGTGCCTCCTGATTCAAAAGAAGGGTGTATGTGTCACCCTGTCTGTTTAGGTAAAACATGGTCATTGTGCTGTCCATCTGGACCAGAATGACATGACTACTGACTGGCAGAGCAAATTCTGTCAGAGCCAAGTGTAGGTTTATAGGGTGATGGGACTCCCTGGTTGACCAAAACTCATGGCTTATGTGGTCTCCCAGGTGTGCTCCCCACCCTATCAAAGATGTGGCTGTCATCAGCATGATGGTTACCTTGGGGGGAGGGACAAATGGGATTTATTCCTTCACATGTGCTGGGACCAGCCACCAGTGGATGGTGTCGCACATTGTCTGGGTCATGGTGAACTGCTGGCCTAGGCACTGGGACCACTGATGGGCCACTCCCACTGAAGGTGGCACTTCTACCAGCAGGCAAAGTGGATCACACTGGTGGAAGATGCCGAGTACCCCAGCAGCTATAGGAAATCCCAAGCAGGGAACAAGAGCCCAACCTGAAATGATCTAGCAAAAGAGGTAAGATCCTGTGTTCAGTCTGCCAGAAGGTGGGTTTTGTCCTGTAGGGAATCTAGTGCTGCCCTGGTGAACTTGGTTGCCTGCTTTGGTAACAGTTCAGACTTGTCCGGATGGATCAACAGGCCCATGTCTTGGCTTGTCTGGAGAACTAGAGCTGTGAATCTCACCACTGCCTCTCTGGATGGATTGGATACAGGCCAGTCATCCAGGTAGGGGCACACCCTAACCCTGAGGCACCACAGGTATGCCACCACCACAGCCTTGCATTTGACAAAGACCTTTGGAGCTGAGAAGAGGCCAAATGTCATGACCTGGAACAGGCATGGGATCCCCTCCACTTTGAAACAGAGGTACTGGTGGTGGGACCTGTGGACAGGAATGTGGAAGAACCCATCCTGGAGGTCCAAGGAGCAAAGCCGCATGTTCTGTTCCAGGGATGATATAACCTGGTTCAGAGTGACCATCAGGAACTTGCACTTCAATACATTCTGGTTCAGATCATGTAGATCCAGTATGGGGAATCAGACACCTATCTGTTTCAGGATCAAGAAGTACCTGTACATGTAACCCTGACTGGCCAGGGTGTCTGGGACATGGGCTACAGCCCCTTTCACAAGAAACTGAGCAGTGACCTTCCTGAGGGTGCAAAGCATGTCCTGAAACACCCTGGACTCTCAAGTCACATGGTGGAGGCAATAGGGTGGGAAAGCCTCAAAGTCTAGGGACAGTCCTCTGCCCACTTTATCCAACACCCACTTGTCCTTTGTGATAGCAGGCAAACATGGCATGAAGTGATATAACTGGCCTCCAGTGGAGAGATCAGTTGGCATAGGACAGGTGGAGGGATGACATCCCTCAACCCATCACTGGGCAGCTTTTATGAGTCATTGGCTCATGCTGCCAGAAGGGCACCACTACCCCATCCCACCCTTTTTAGGACATTGGGCCCCAGTTGTCTGCTTGGGGTGCAGGTCTGAATCTGCCTGTGCTTGGGTTACTGCCAGCAAGGCTGTGACTGAAAGGACCTGAACTGGAAAGCCTGTTTCTTTGGCTTCTTTTTCTGGTCCTTCTGGGATGCTGTCACAGAGTCAAGGGTGGCACTGAACTTCTCAATCCAAGTGAGATGCCCTTCCACCCCAGAGCCAAAGAGGTCATTGCCCCAGAAGGACACATTGGCCAACTTCTGTTGGGTGTCTGCCTTAAAGGTGGACAAACACAGCTAAGCCCTTCAATGCATAGGGACAGCCACTACCACTGCATGTCCAATGCTGCCTAGAGTTGATGTTTATCCTGTGATTGATCGTGGTCTCTGATGAGTTCACCACAGCTGACTGTTCTGGATGGAGGTGAGAGTGGACTGCATCAAAGAGTCCCATCAGGGAATGACCATAATTAACCATCAAGATGGCATAGTTAGCCTGACGGAGATCCAGAATAGCTGCAGCATACATCTTTTCTGCAGCGTGGTCAATCTTATGAGACTCCTTGTCCAGGACCTTGTCCACATTCTCCTGGTGTCTGGACTTACAGCACACTTAATCTGGCTGAAGTGTAGTCAGAAATCCCTGAAAAGGAGCCTGTAGGTGCCATGTACATGTGAACCATGTGGGCTGAGGGTGCCAGGCAGGATGATGGATGCTCCCAGGGATCCAGATTCTGTCCCAAGATGGCCTCAGCCACCACTAAAGAGGCAACCCCTGGGGATTTATCACAGTCCAAGATATCTAAAAGAGGGTACTTGGTCCTCTTTGGAATGGCTTCAGCAGGATTGACATGGACTCTGCAATAAGCTGGAGCAGCCCACTGAAGGACATTGGCCCATGGTCAGTGGGAGACTTCTTGACCAAGCTCTGGTTAAAGAGATGAGTCTTCAAGGAAGCCATGGGCTCCTGAACAGAGTCTTGCAATGACTCCTCACTGATGGTCCTCGGTCATTGCTCACCAAAGGCCTCCCAGGAATCCTCACCTGAGTTAATCCTCATTGACAACAGACTTGGTAATCCTGGCACTTAATAGCCGAGTGCTGACTGGCTGCTGTCAGCGTGGTGGCTCCAACATAATTGTCAGAGAAGCAGGTGTGGGGAGCACCTGCAGAACCTGAACTGGTGGGGTAACTACTGGTGGCTGCCAGGGGACCAAAGGTCCTTGAGATGGAGGTCTGCCCTGCCTGAAATGGCCCACTGCTGCCAGAGGAGCTGCCCGTGGCACTGGAGTATGTTCTGTTGGTACTACCTCTCATCCAAAGATGAAGAGGATGAGGAGTGTCGATGGCAGCACCTCCCGGTTGAGCAGGATCAAAAGCGTAAATGCCTTGACTGTGACCTTGACCACAACCTTGACAGCTGACCACCCAGTCAGCAAAAAGGGGTCCTCCTGAAGTTGGCCTTAGATAATGCACCTACCAACATTTAGCAAAAAAGGCATGGAAGAGCTGACCCTGGGTGGAGGATGGTCCATGGAAGATTCAACTGGGGTCACCAATTGGTCCATGCCTTCCAGGGAAAGGACAAGGAAAACTGTGATCTGTGAGGTTATCTGCTCTCCTCATCTGACAATTGGTTGACTGAGTTGTGAAAAATCTTGATGGCTTGGTTGACCAGAGCTGAGGTTGTCTGGCTCAGCACTGAGACAATGAGTCTTCGTTCAGCCTAAGCAGCCCTCAGCTGATGGCACTTGACAGTCATCAAGTGGTTGGGCCAGTTGAGGGACCAGAAGGACAGCAGTCTCTCCCTATTCCACAACCAGTGACAATAGTGAGAATATCTTTGGACTTAGAGCCATGGAGGATAGGGCTGTCCCTCGCAGTCTGGAGGGACTGGCACATAACATGTAACTGGTCTGTGAGGGTCCCTCTGATGCTGTCCCCAGGTAGGAACAGCATCAAGACCTTTGAGGTGCCTGGTGCAGCATCTGCCACTTCCAACTCAAGGGCTGCAAGTTGACCAGTAGACCCAGCCACAGTCAAGGTCGTTTTACGGCCCTTAGGGCAAGTCTTCAGATCCTGTTCTGAAGGCCAGTCCAGCGTGAGCTGGAGCTTTGTGTTCTTGAGGGACTCAGGAAGCATGGAAAGGCAGAGGCCACACCTGGCCATGTTGTGTTGCCCATCTAAGCAGTACAGACATGTGTTATGTGGATCGGTGCCCAACATATTGTGGCAGAACCAAACACAGAATTTAAATCACAGTTTCTTGTGTTCCGTTGCTGGTCCAGAAATGGAGTCAAAAGTACTGTGAAACTGCACTTGAGATAGCTTTGAAAACTTTGAAAAGAAAGGTTCACCAATCGCACAGAGAAAATCCTGAGCAGATCGCACTGAGGTGACCAGTTCTTCCATCAGAAAAAAAGCTCTGATGTCATGGGGTTGAGTCAGGTGATATCCTCCCAGGTGGTGGGAGGGGCTTAGCTGAAAGACGTTCTGGCCAATCATCTCATTCCAGTAAAACAGCCAGTGTGGATAAGTGAACCATATCCGTGCCCCTAGAAAGACTGATTGGCCCAGCCAGTCTGCCAAGATAGTCTTGGGTAGCCTGACTCCAGAGACCCTAACTGGTCTCCAGCAACCCTCCATCCTTCCTGTCTTTTCACTATTATTCTCTTATGCCTGCCCCACGCATGCTAGAAGTCCCTATTATTTTTGCCTTCACCACTTCTGTTGGCAGTCTATTCCAGGCATCTACCACTCTTTCAGTGAAGTATTATTTCCTCCCATTTCTCTTTAACTTCCCCCTCTAGCTTCATTGCATGCCCTCTGTTCCTCATGCTGTGCTTCCCATGAAAGAGATTCCCTTCGTGCACCCTGTTCAACAATGTGACATACTTGCAGGTCTGAATCATGACCCTTCTCACTCTCCTCTCTTCCAGGGTGTATATGTTGAGATTCCTCAGTATCTCCTCATAGGACTTTTGGTGCAGCCCCTGCACCACTTTGGTTACCTTCCTCTGGACATCCTCCACCCTATCTATGTATTTTCTGAGGTGCAGCCTCCAGAACAGGACATAATACTCCAAGGAGGGTCTCACTAGCGAGTGATATAGTGGCAACACCACCTCCTTCTTCCTGCTGGAGATACTACTCCCAATGTATTCCAGCACTGCACTGCCCCTACCCACTGCTTCGTCTCATTGCCCTGCCACTTTGAGGTCATCAGACATGATAACCTCAAGGCCCTTTTTCCTGTTTGTTGACTGACAATACCTTCCCTGCCATCTTAAACTCAATTCTTGGGTTCCTATGCCCCAGGTGCATAATTTTACACTTTTTGGCATTGAACCCCAACTGCCATATTTTTTGACCACTCCTCTAGTTTCACAAGATGTTTACACATTTTTTACATCCTCTGATGACTGCTCACCCTATTACAGATTTTGGTAACATCTGCAAAAAGGCACACCTTCACTTGCAGTTCATTGACAATATCACTTATGAAGACATTGAAGAGAACCAGTCACAGTACTGAGCCCTATGGCACCTCACTGGTCACTTCTCCACTCTTAAAGTAACTGCAGTTAACCACCAACACCCTCTATTGCCTATCTGTTAACCAATTTCTAACCCAATCCACCACTTTGGATCCCACCTGTAGACTGCTCAATTTTTTCCATCAGTCTCCTGTGTGGCACAGTGTCAAAGGCCTTGCTGAAGTCCAGATAGGCCATGTCCACTGCCCTTTCCTGATCTATCTCTTGGGTAGACTAGATGGACCATTGGTTTCCTTCTGCTGTCGCTTTCTATGTTTCTATTTCCTTGGTCACCCAGTGAAAGAAATTACTCAGGTCTGTCTGGCACCACCTCCCTACATGAATCCATGCTGCCTTTGGTCTTGTAGCCTATTTGATTTAAGATACTCTACCAGCATTTCCTTTAACAGTGTTTCTGTTAGTTTCTCGACTACTGAAGTGAGGCTCACCAACATATAGTTGTTAGCCTCTTTTCTGCTTCCACTCTTATGTAGAAGGACCACATCCTCTATTGTCTAGTCTTCCAGAACGATGCTCAGTTCCCATAAGCTGTTCATCAAGGCCATCAGCAGGGCAGCTAGCACCTCCCTGAGCTATTTAAGTAACCTTGGATGTACTCTGTCTGATCTCATAGCCTTAACACTTTCAGAGCTGCAAGTCCCTTCAGGATGTTGTCCTCTGAAAATGGACTTGAGTTTTCCCCCTCTTCTTCCTGCTGCTCCCTGGTGGTCTACCCCCCTCCACTGTGAAGATCGAGCAGAAGCACCTATTGTGGATGTCTGCTTTTTCTTTGTCTCCTTCCGTACAGTCTTCCTCTGCTGTCTTCCTTATCCTCACTATCCCTTCCCTTGCTTTCCTCTTCTCTCTTATGTACCTGAAAAAAGTCATATCCCCATTTGCTGCTCCTTTGCCTATTCTATCCTCTGTGTTTGACTTTGCTGCCTTCATTGCCTTATCTGCTTCCCTGTGTTTTACCTGGACACCTCCCTGTCTCCCTTCCACTGTGCTTCCTTATATCTCCTGAATGATACCTTTTTTCCTTCACCATCATGGCCACTTCCCTAGGGTATAAAATAGTCACTTTTTTATTTATTTATTTAGAGTCTAGGATTACAAGTACCTTTGAGCCAAAGCTCTTTTACAAAGGTTCCACGTCAATTGAGGTACAATACAAACATTACATAGAGTTGAGTAACAATGCAGAAATGGTGTACAGACATTTTTTTAGCAGTTGAAATACATCACACTTAGGAAAAGTGGATACCAGAGGGGGCAGGGTAGACAGAGTTAGCCGAGGCTTGGAATGAACACAAGAAGAGCAGTGCAGCCGTGGGCATTTGTCAGGCCTCAAAAAGGTGCTTGGGGTGGTAAGGGGCCAAAACGGAAGGGTAGGATTTAGGATGAGGGAGAGAGGGGGTAGGAGTAGAATTGCTGGGGGGAGATCAGATTATGAGGGACAGTCGCAGGAGCTAGAGGCAGTTAGGTGGAGGCAGTGGTTGGCTTTGAATGGGCCTAGCTTTTGCAGAGAGAAGATGTCTTTGTTGAGTCCATTAATCCAGTTAGGAGCTTGGTGCACAAAGGATCTTTGGCCCAGTGTGGTATTGCACTGAGGAATATGCAGCATTTGATTTTCTGAAGCCCTGGTGAGGTGGGAGTTGCGTGCTGTATGGAGAAGAGTTTTGACTCCAGGGGGAGGAAGATGTAACATAATTTTCTTAGCCATTAGACAAGTTCGGTACTTGATACTGTTTGATAACAGGATCCACCCTGTTTAGGCATAGAGGTTTTCTTATTGCTTTCACTCACTTCCCTCGTACAGAGGCTGGTTGCTTTAATTATGCCCTCTCTTATTTTTCCCCACTGTTCCTCTACCCCTCCCAGGCAGACCCCTCCTCACTAGCCAGTTTCTGTGGCAGTGTCCCCATATTTTTAAAATCTACCCTCCTAAACTCAATGACTCTCATTCTTGCGTGGTTTCCCTCTGCTCCCATTTTAATATGACACTGTATGTTGATCACTGGTACCTAGGGGACTACACACTATGATATCTGCAATGCTGTTCCTGTTTGAAAGCACTAGGTCCGGCACTGCCCAATCCTTAGTGGGTTCATTGACTAGCTACCTGAGAAAAGCCCCTTCTAGGGAGTCAGGGATGTCCCTGATCCTTGCCAAAGCTGCAGCTGGAAGGTTTCAATTGATAACTGGCAGATCAAAGTCCCCAACTAGCAACACCTCCCATTTGCCATCCTGATCATGTGTTTTCCAAGTGCCTTATCCGACTCCTCTCCCTGTGCTGGAGGTCTGTACACAACTCCTGTAGGGAGAGCAGCCCCAACACCTGTCTTCCAGAAGGCCCACAGCACCTCCAACCCTTCCTTTTTCTCTGATTGCCCCTGTATTTCCATTGCCTTTATTCATTCCCTCACACACAGTACAACCTTTCTTCCCTTTCTGCCTTTGCTGTCTCTGTTGAACAGAGAGTAGCCTGGTATGGCCATATCCCAGTCATGACTATCAATGCACCATTACTGTTTTATGGCCACAAATCCAGTCTAGCCTCTTCCATGATGGCTTCCAGGTTTGGAATTGTGTATCCCAGACTCCTTGCATTGGTGCTCATGGCTCACCATACTGTACCCCCTCACCTGCCTCACTGCTTTCTCTCACCATGCCTGTGATGTTCCCTGAAGCTCCTTCTTACCCCACTCTCTGCCTGTTAGGCTCTCCATTTCCTTTCTCTTTAACCCTCCTCTTGCATTCGTGTACCCCCCTTGTCTTCTACCTTACTAACATACCAAAATGCCATCAGAATAGGCCTAACAGTCTTTCACATCTGCTCGTTTGGTCATCCCCCACCCTGGGAGTTGACCTTGCTGCCCCCCTCACCTTCTCTAGCTTCTTCCTTCCCAGTTCTGGATATTCTTGCTGCATTGGATTTTTCTTCTAGTACCCTTCCCCTGTACCTGTCCCAACCCCTCTTGAACCCCTCCACCATCTCTGCCTCCACCAGCCCCCTAGGCAGCACATTCCATAGCTCCACAACCCTCTCAGTGAAGTAGCACCTCCTTCTTTCTCCCCGAATCTTCCCCCCTCCAGCTTCCACCCATGCCCTCTAGTGGCCCCCTCCTCCTTCCTTCAAAGCACCCTGACTGTTTCTCCCCTATTTACCCCCTTCATGTATCTGAAGACCTCTATCTTGTCCCCCCGGTCCCTTCTCTCTTCCAATGTGTAGATATTTAGCTCTTCGAGCCTCTCCTCATAGGTCCTGTCCCCCAAGCCCCAAATCATTTTGGTTGCCCTCCTCTGGACCCAATCATTGTCCCCACCCATTTCTTCTTGTGACCCTGCTCTGAGGAGCTTCATCACCTAGGCCCTCTCTCCTTGTAGCTTTTTTTGAGGCCTCTTCCCAGCAACCTGAAATTACCCTGCACTACCCCTACTTCATCCCTTGCCTGGAGATTTATCTCTAGGTGGACAATTACATCTTGCTTCTTCCCTCCCATTTCCTGCTGCATTTTCAATCCTCTGAATCCACTTCCCATCCCTCCATATCAAAGCACCAGGGTGGCACTTCACTCTCCTCTCCCTTCCACACCCATGTCCATGTCTAATTCCCTAATGATAGCGTCCCCAACGAGAGGCTGATTTTTCCTTGGTGGGGGGCCTTTTCCTCTCTTCTAAGCTTTTCACTTTCTGAAGACCCCACAACCTCTCTTTTCACTGCTGTGTGTGTCTCCTACCTATTGCTCCATACCACCAATATAACAAAAGAATGTTGCAATGGTAAAGGTTGAGTTGTATGTACCATACCCACCACATCCACCCTTGCAGAGCCCACCAAGGTCCAACTGTTCTTCCTCTGCCTAGGCATCCTCTGGGGAAGCAGCCGCAGATTTGGTGGCTCTTGGGTGGGGCAAAAGGTTTGTTACACCCTTGCTAGTTCAGCTGGAAGTCCAGCCGCCTCTTTTCTCAACCCAGTGAGATGAGCGCAATTGGGGCATTACCTCAGTCTACTGAATGTGTCTTGAAAGACTGCTGCTCAACACCCAGTACACTGCATCACTTCCATGCTCTTTCCTTCCTTAACCTTTATGTCTGCTGAACCTTTCCTGTACCCTTTCACCATGTTTCTAAGCCTGTTTACTTGCTACATCTCCCCTTCTTTTCCTGAAATGTATTTATTACCCTACCCTAGAAAGGTGTCTCCTACTTTCCTCTTCTACCAGTAGCTACTTTTTCTTAATGTGTACTATCTCTTGCCCCTTAGTTGTTACCCCACTACATGCAGTTACTTAACCTCATGCTGCCTATTTCAGTGTATCTGTATCCTGTACTGTGTTTTCTATTGCCTTGATCTGGTGTCTGCCCTGTAGAGTTTCCTATGGTCTGAGGATGATCCGTGACTATCTACAGACAATTTAGGATAGATGTCCTACTCCTGCTCTGTCCCACTCATGTGATGGAATATGAGGGTGATGGAACAAATTTATCCCCAAGTAAGAGTTTCCTGGTTACCCCTGCCAACAAGTCACAACCAGCCAGCAATCAGAAATGTGACATAATTCATCTACAATTATCAACCAGCTGAGACCACAGGCCAGACAAACATTACACTGTTGAAGCTCAAGGAGCGATGTGCAGGGATAATAAATGTGCTGGATCGAGTTGGGGAACTAGCATTTTTATGTCAGTTTTTGCAATATTTTGCACTGCTCTGCACAGTTTGTATTTTAACAATATTGAATGTCTAACATGCAACAAGGTAGGGAAGTGCAGTACTGGCTCTCCAACTTTGTAGTTGGCAACTGTCTTTTTTGTACACTTTTTAGCAACTGTTTTCGCACTGACAATTAAAAGCATTGAAACAACAGAGTATTTTGCTGCCTGCAAATCAATGGCTGCTGTTATAGATTTGATAAAATTTATGGACGATTGCAGTTACCTTCGATATTTGAGTGAGCAGAATACCTTTTTGTCTTGGAGTGATTAGTATGAATTTTTATGAGGACCAGCCACCCTCTCTTTCTGTACACTGCTCTCCACCCATTAATATACCTGCTCACACTTCACTTTTTCAGGTGCCAGACAATCATCACCCATCCCCCAAACTGCAGGGCAAGACACAGTTCTTTTAATATGGCCCTGTATGGGCACAGAATCATAATGACGCAGTGTAAATCACGTGGTCAAATGACAATGTACACAAAATTGTGCAAAGCGAAACAATGTCAGGGAAAACACTGACAATACAAGGAATGTGCACACTTGCAAACAATGGGACTTTTTGGTTTTTGCAGGGGACCTGCCCCCCTATGCCTGCTGGCATTAATATAACTAACTCCAAGGAGGTGTGGACTTTGGGGATGGGGCAAAACACTGCAGGCAATGAAATTCTTTTTTTTTTTTTAAATAAAGCTGTAACAGTATGGGACCTGGGGAATATGGAACTGCAGCGCCAGGTCCCTTGAGGTGCAAGGTGCTGGTACTGTAGTCACTCCATCATGGGAGCAGCTTGACCAGGCATCACACCGGCAGCCTCCCTGACGCTTCTGCATTTAACCATACAGCAACAAGGGTAGTGGTTATTCCTGATCTCTGTAACATCCCTGTCACTGTAGCACTTTCTGTAGCTCGGTAATCCATGTGCTATTTTGACAGCGCTATATTGACCTGTTACCCCCTAAATGTACAGTAGGCTACTATGGCTGGTCTCTAATTCACCCTCTAGTCAGTAAGAAATACTTCAACTCAAACAGGCTTCACCACAACTTAACCACGCTGATGTAAACTTAAAAAAAACAACTTATTTCACTCCTATGACATACAGGCTTAAGGCAGCACCTGCAGGAGTGGATATTTTTGAAGATAGTAAGGGCTTGTGGGGGACAATGATAAGTTAAGCAAGTCTACTCTAAGGAATTGAAATTGTGAGGAATTTTATTTTCGAGTAAATAGAGCATTTTTTCCAACTGAATACCAAAATGCTTTACAATTTCTGAACAGTTAACAGAAGCCCTGAAGTGCACACAGAGATGCTGAGGGAGGTCAAGTAGAGCTCAGTGGTGTTAAAGAGAAACTGACACCTAAGGGAAGCTTTGACAAACATAACATTTAAACACCACCATTTCAGATATCTTCTGCTGTCCTCATCCGCAGTTCTTTGCTACAAATGTCATCTGCATGGGACCACAATCTATATATATTAGAATACATCAGCATCCGATACTTATTCCCCAGTTGCAGTCAAAATCTTTAGTTCTTATATCATAATTTGTTGCCATGGAAATCTATGATGTAATAAGCAGAGTCTTATGCCCTTGAGTGGGAAATAAACAATAGAACCAGAAGGACATTTAAGGAGCAAAAAAATAAATAAAAAAACAACCTTGCTTTCATAGGCATCTGCTTAGTATTCATAACTTATGGAAGAGGAATATATAATTAATGTAAAATAGAAATTGTGTCTAATACCATGTTTTCAATATTTTTCTAGAGGCATCAGATACTCTTTCAATACAGAGAAAGAATGGATGAGAGTATTGAGGGTTAAGTGATCTATTTAAATCTCTAGAATGCCAAAATATGAGGCAGTCTGTTATTAATATTTAAATGTGGTCATGTATCCAGTTATACTGGCAGGATGGTCTGCATCTGTCCAGGAAGGGAACAAGTCTTTTGAGCAATCGGTTTAAATGCTTCAATGGCAAGCTTTGAAACTAGTCAAAGGGGGAGGCACTGATAAGCAGCAGGAAAATCCCAGCATCTCCCTACAAAACAGGGTACTAAATGAGAAAAAGACCGAGGTAGAAAAGTCAGTGGGGGGTGCTGCAACAGAAGGTAAAGCCATCAAAAAATGGAGAGCAATGAGTACCAATGCCCGTAGTCTGGGTAACAAGCTTCCTGAATTAGTGGTCTTGATGGAGGAGGAACATCTGGATATCGTGGCAGTCACAGAAACATGGTACACACAAAACCATGACTGGGACGTAAACATACCAGCATACACTATCTACAGGAGGTACAGGAGGGCAAAAGAGGAGGAGGAGTAGTTTCACATAAGGGAAGGAATAAAAGCAACAGAGCAAAAGGGTAAACAGGAAGGAGAAGAAGCACTGTGGGTAACTTGGAGACAGGCAATGGCACCACAATCCGCACAGGGTTAGACAGACTTCTCTCAGGGGAGGAAATGGACAAGGAAATGATAGAAAGTGTACTTAGAATGGCAGAAAAAGGGAGATATTGCTGATGGGTTATCTGAATATGCCAGATGTTAACTGGAGTGCAGTTGCAGCAGCCACTTCGAAGAGTGGGGTTATTCTAGATGCCCTACAGGGGGCATGCCTTAGACAACTAGTATTGGAGCCCACTCAAGAGGGAGCAATCTTAGACCCGATTCTCTCAAATGGAGATGGAGAGAGGATCACAGATGTAGAAGTAGGTAGCTATCTGGGAACTAGCGCCCATTGAACAGTATGGTTCACAATAAACACAGCAATAGAGTCAAGCCATACAAAGGCAAAAGTACTGGACTTTAGGAGGGCTGACTTTCCCAAAATGGGTGAGTGCCTAAGGAATACACTAGCAAATGGGCAGGAAGGAGGGTGGAAGAACAATGGGGAATAATAAAAACTGCCATCACAGAGGTAACGAGCCTTTGTGTGAAGCAAATAAACAAAACAAAACGATGTAAGAAACCACTATGGTTCTCAAAGGAAGTGGCAGTGACGGTTCAAGAGAAAAAGAAAGCATTCAGGAAGTACAAGGAATTGCAGAAGAAGCAGGACAGAGAACTGTATCAGTTAAAGCAAAAGGAGGCTGGGAAGGCAGTCAGAACAGCAAAGGCCCAAACCGAGGAAAAGATAGCCAACTCAGTTAAGAAGGGGGATAAAACCTTTTATAGGTACATCAGGGAGCGAAGGAAGACCAGGGGAGGGATAGTGAGGCTTAATAAAGGGGAGGGAGGGTGGGCAGAGGGAGACTGTGAAAAGGCAGAGATACTAAACAAATATTTTTGCTCAGTATTTACAAATGAAGAGGGGGAGGTACCTAAAACAAACAGTAGAAACACTCTGGATACAGAAGTTGATACCAGTCCATTTACAGAAGAAAGGGTTCTGAAAGAACTCTTAAAACTGAAGGATGACAAAGCAATGGGGCTTGATGGGATTCATCCCAGAATTCTAAAAGAACTAAGGGTAGAACTAGTGACACAACTGACTACCCTTTTTAACAAATCATGGGAGGATGGGGTGGTACCCGAGGACTGGAGGATGGCAGATGTGATTCCCTTCACAAAGTGGGAGCAAGGCAGAAGCAGGAAACTACAGACCTGTTAGTTTAACCTCAGTGATAGGGAAAATGATGGAATCACTTCTGAAGGAAAGAATTGTCAGTATCTAGAGGCCAGAGGGGTACAGGACCCTAGGCAGCATGGATTCACAGCGGGAAGGTCATGCCAGATGAATCTGATAGATTTCTTTGACTGGGTGACCAAAGTAGTAGATCAGGGAGGGGCTGTGGACATGGCCTACCTAGACTTTAGCAAGGCATTTGACACAGTCCCACACAAAAGATTAATATACAAGTTAGCCAGCCTGGAAGTGGGTCCCAAGATGACAGCCTAGGTAAAGAATTTGCTGGAGAATAGGACACAGAGAGTAATAGTAAATGGAGTCCACTCAGAAGAAAGGAGGGTTACTAGTGGGGTACCACAGGGTTCAGTATTAGGACCGGTCCTCTTCAATGTCTTTATAAGCGACATTGCAGAAGGACTGGAAGGAAAAATGTCTCTTTGCAGATGACACTAAGATCTGCAACAGAGTTGATGCACAGGTGGGGTGGAAGATGAGAAGGGACTTGGAAAGGTTAGAGAATGGTCAAATGTATGGCAGCTTAGATTCAATGCTAAGAAGTGCAAGGTAATGCACCTGGGAAACAAAAACCCAGGGGAAGAGTACACAATGGGGGTGAGATACTAACAACAACAAAAATGGAAAGGTACCTGGGGGTAGTCATATCAGATGACCTAAAGATGGGCAAGCAATGTGAGAGGGCAGCAAGGAGGGCTGGGGGGATACTGGGATGCATAGGGAGAGGCATCACCAGTAGAAAACAGGAAGTTATTATCCCTCTGTACAGACAGCTGGTGAGACCCCATCTGGAGTACTGTGCAGTTCTGGAGACCCAAACTCCGCAAAGACATAGACAGGATGGAAGCTGTCCAGAGGAGGGCAACTAAAATGGTGCCGGGTCTGCACCGGAAGACATATGAAGAGAGACGAAAGGAGCTTAATATGTATAGCCTTGAGGAAAGGAGGGAGAGGGGGGACATGATAGAAATGTTCAAGTACCTCAAGGGAATCAACAAAGTCCAAGAGGGTAGCATCTTTCACAAAAAGATGTGTGCAAGAACAAGAGGGCACAATTTGAAGATGGGGGGGCAGCTCAGAGGTAATTTAAGGAAGTATCTTTTCACAGAGAGGGTTGTGGATGCATGGAACGGCCTTCCGGAGGAGGTTGTGGAGTCAAAATCAGTGGTGGAATTCAAGCACGCATGGGACAGTCATAAGGCCATTCTAGGGGGTTGGGGTAGGAAGAAGTAGGCTGCTGGTTACCTAGGATCTGCAGCTTATCCAGTAGGTAGGGAAATGGGCAGACTGGGTGGGCCAAGTAGTCCTTATCTGCTGTCAAATTCTATGTTTTTATGTTTCTATATTCCTTAAGTGTTTTTTTCCAGTTGCTCATTAGAAGGATATTTACCTGTTAGTACTAAATGATATGACGAAAATACTTTTTCTCAGGAGACTGACACATATATAGTTTTGTTCCTGTCTGTACCTCATCAGCATTGTGACGTCACATGTTTAAACATGACAATTGAGCAGTCTGGCAGCAGGTGATTGGCTCTTCTTGGTTAGTTGTCTGTCATAAGGCTGATGATGTAGGAGGAAGAATAGAACTAGCAATGTCAGTCTCCAGGTGCAGGTACACCTAGGGCTTGCATGCAATAAATCTTTTAATTAGCAAAAGGGAATTTAAGACAAAATGACATAACAGTTCATTACATTTCAAAGTTAATAATAATTTTAGACAATACTCTAGCTGTTTAAGATCATATGGTGAGTAAATAGCAGTAGTTGGACTCAAACATACAGTAGGTCTTTATGTTTACAATTCTGAGCTCTTCTGCCTAGACTACACTGTCTCCCCTGCAGGATGACAGGGATATCCTATTGCCCCACTAATAATGTCTGTTCTAGAAATTGAACTGTTTCCATAATGTAAATAAATTAAGGGCACTGAAGTTGAAAACGTTCCAGTTCTTTTCATATCCGTGAAGGATAAATAGCTCCATTCAGTTCACAAATTAATTTCTACATTCTACTGGTTAGATTTATTATTTGTAAGCCTCATGAAGGATCCAGGTGTATTATTAGCTATTTTGTCACCTGTGCAGAGTTTAGTTCCATTTTAATTTAAAATGTTTTTCTCTAATTGCTGCCTGGCACTGTTACTGGAAAAGATCCCATTCTTATTGAGCATGCCTTTGTTTCTTCTGCCATCTGTGGGTCTCCATTAAATGCAGATTTTTCAACAAATAGAGGTCTGCCCCAGGGCAGCACAGTGCTCCTCACAAAACAAAGTATGTGCAGATGCACAGCAACAAGGCACACACAGTGAGAAACTATGTGCCAGAAGGTCAGTTTATGTTGATTTAAGTGCTGCAGAGAGCACAGGTAAAAGCTAATGGTACACACCAGTTGAGTGCTAAGGGAGGTTCCCCCTGTAATCAAACATTTTGAACCTGTGAGCTTTCGCCATATTCCCCAGCCTATTTGTTTCACTCCATTATGCAACACTAATGCAGAGGATGTTTCTACTTTTAAGTTATATCCTAAACTAAACCATGGTTTATTTTCCCTTAATCACCGGAATCTAAGCCACCAGAACTAGTTCAATAGTTTTATTAAACAATTAAGAAACAAATTAGTCTGCCCCACTTCAACATTAGACACTGGGAGCCTTATATTCAAAAGGTTTGAGACCAGTGGAACATATTTGCATGCACCCCCCATATTTTGTGCTTGTTTGCTATATTCAGGCAGTAGTACCACACTTTTTATTAGCACTAGCACCTGGCCACAAAGTTAATGTATACAGCACTAGAAAAGGTTGGTGGTTACATGCATATTAGGCATAATGCTACAGTATATTCAAAGGTTTAGCATTTAGCACAGCATAGCATGGCACAGAATAAGGACTATAAAATGCAAGACTTAACATGGGGCAAACCCCAGAGGTGGGAGAGACACTGCAGCACACACACACACACACACACACACATATGAAAATAAAATGGCACATACAGTGTACCTGATACATGTAGTCATACAGGATGAAGACTGGGTAAATGCCCCCTTGACCCCAGCACAGGACCCAGAGGCACTATGCTGCAGATGGACAGTATCATTGATGAGTCACTTTCAAAGTCCTCTCCAATAAATTAATTGTGGGTTGGTACCAGCTCAACAGACCCGTGCTCATGCAGCTGTGTGAGCTGCTGCATTACCAGCTCCAGACAGACACCTACTGCAGCTGTGTAATATCCATAGATCTCAAGCTGACAGCAGCTATGTGCTTCTGGCCACCAGAACCTTCCAGATACTGGTAGACAACACCACCCATACCACACAGTCTGCCACTTTGTGCCTGTTGGACCAGATCCTAGATGCCCTGCTTATCCATACTGGGGACTTCATCTTATTTCTCACCACACCAGCAGAGAAAACAGCTCCATTGCAGAAATTTTATTGAGTTATGCACTTACTGGTCATTTTACTTCTCACTGACTACACCCATGTTGCCATCCATGTACCCACAGCAATGGAGTGGAGGCTTATGTGACTAGAAAAGGATTCCACTCCATCAGCTGCTAGGTTGTGTGCAATGCAACAGGGTGCATCAATGTCTGGCATGGTACCCTGGCATACCTGTGATGCCATCATCTGGCACAATTCCATCCTGTGCCAAAGGTTTGAAGGTGGGGCTATACCAAGTGGGCACCTCATCAGTGAGTATACAATCAAGGCCCCTCCCCAGCTACCAGTTATGTCACTAATCAGTCCCCTGCATCTCAGGCTCCTAACGCTTTTCCTACACCCCACACCTGTTGCAGAAGACAGGTGCAATACAGCAGACATCGATACAGGCAGTGTCATCAAGTTGGACTGTGGCATGCTCAAGATGTGGTTCAGGTGTCTTGTCCATTCCGGAAGTGCCCTACAATAATACACACTTCAGAAGGCTTGTGCCATATTCCTTTCCTGTTGCATACTACACAACGTGGTACTCAACTGTGGGATATACTGTTGGTAAAAGAAGGAAACACTGTAGCTGATAGCAAAGGCAGTAGACCAGGGGATGCAGAAGTAGCTCAACAGGATGGCCAGAAGGTCACGAGAGTATACAGCACACCTTACTGCAAACCTCTTCAGAGCCAGATGGTGAATACAGAGCACGCAGGAGATGGTAATGTTTTCAAAAAATGATTTCAAGAGATAATGTGCAGGCTACAACATGGATAAACACAAATAATCCAGCCAGGTTGGGGTTAAAACATATAAGATGCCTTCCAGGTGGGGGTTATTAAAAGGGGATGAAAACAAATAGGATGCAATCCATGTGAGAGAGCTTAAAAGGAGACAGAAATGAATAAGATAGATTGCAGGTGTGTGGGGATTAAAATGGGATGAAAACAAAGAAGATGCCATCCAGATGATGGCGGGGGGGGGGGTTAAAGGAGGGCAAAAATTCAATCAATCAATCAATCAAACTTTATTTAACCAGGTGTAAACACTGTTGAGCAAGCTAATTTTCAAGGTGGTCCTGGACATTAATACAGATCACAGGCAACAATAGATTGACAAGGGCAAGACATAGTACATATGGAGGAATATTCAAGCCTATACATATACCTATACATACATAGCTAACTTAGGTAATACAGTTGCAGGGTCATAACTGGTAGGCCTATATATACATGGCTAACATGGGTAAGACAGTTACAAGGTCATAACTGGTAGACTTAAGAGGTAGAGATTTAGTACTTAGGTGGTCATCAAGATAGCGGCTAGTATCTTATAAGAGGGAATATGTAGGGAAAAAGAGGAGGAGGATGTATATGAAGTGGGGGGGGGGCAAAGGGAAGGAAAAGGGGGTAGGGGAGAGAGACTAATAAGTGCTGGGTGCTCCCTGACAGGGATGAGAAATTGAATGGGTTGCAGTAGTTTCAGCTATGTTGATGATACTAGGGGCTACAGGTTTCCTTAAGGTATTCAGCTATTAATGCTTTGAAAGTGAACGGACCTGGAAGGGATATGAGTTTAAGTGAGTTTTGCATAGCGTTCCAAAAGGTTGTGAAGGAGAAGTTGATTACAGCCATGTCATAGGTTGTTTTTACTCTGGGTATCTGGAAGCAGAGTAGGAAGAAGCATCTCAACCCTTAAGAACCCTTGGCATGTTCAAAGAGGCTTGAAATGTAAGCAGGTAGTTTGTCAGACAAGGCTCTGAAGAACCAAAGAAGAGCGTTCCTTTTCCTCCTTGTTGAGAGAGAGAGAGAGGGCCATCCCATCTCTTGGTACAGTATGCAATGGTGGGTGCGAGAGGGCAGGTTTCGTATGAACCTTATGGCCCAGTGGTAGAGCGTGTCAAGTTTGCTGAGCACAGTTGAGGGGCAATGGTTGCAGAGAAAGTCTGCCTAGTCCAGCAAAGGTAGGAAGGTAGATTGCACAAGTCTCTTTCTAGCTTATACAAAAGTGGGAACAAAGAGGAAGCAGGGAACTACAGACCAGTCAGTCTCACCTCGGTAGTGGGGAAGATCATGGAAGCACTACTGAAGGAGAGATTGGTGGAACATCAGGTTGTCAATGGACTACAGGACCCAAGGCAGCATGGTTTCACCAGGGGGAGGTCATGTCAGACCAACCTCATTGAATTTTTTGACTGGGTGACTAGGGAGGTGGATCAGGGGAGGGCAGTGGACATGGCCTATCTGGACTTCAGCAAGGCCTTTGACACTGTGCCACATAGAAGACTATTACACAAACTGGGGAATATGGGTGTGGAGCACGACAGTAGTGTGGTGGGTAGGTAACTGGCTGGGTGGCAGGACACAGAGAGTGGTGGTAAATGGCTGTCACTCCACAGAGGGAAGAGTGACCAGTGGGGACCACAGGGATCAGTGCTGGGACCGGTCCTATTCAACATCTTCATCAGTGACATGGCGCAGGACCTAGAAGGCAGAATTTCACTGTTCGCTGATGACACAAAGATCTGTAACAGAGTAGACACACCAGAGGGTGTAGACAGAATGAGAAGCGACCTGCAGAAACTTGAAGAATGGTCAGGGGTTTGGCAGTTGAAATTCAATGCAAAGAAGTGCAAGATAATGCATATGGGGCACAAAAACCCTAGCACAATATATCAGTTGGGGGGTGAGGATATAGCATGCACCAAGCAGGACAGGGATCTTGGGGTTATCATCTCTGATGACCTCAAGGTAGGGAAACAGTGTGACAAGGCAGCAGGTAAAGCAAATAGGATGCTGGAATGTATAGGCAGGGGCATTACCAGCAGGAAAAGGGAGGTCATAATTCCGCTATACAAGACACTAGTGAGGCCCTACCTGGAGTACAGTGTACAGTTCTGGAGACCATACCTATGTAAGGACATAGACAGGGTAGAGAAGGTTCAGAGGAGGGCAACAAAGATGGTGCATGGATTGCATCACAAGTCCTATGAAGACAGGTTGAAGGAACTGAACATGTACTCCCTGGAGGAGAGGGAGGAGAGGGGATGATAGAGACATACAAGTATCTTACAGGGAGGAACAGGGTGCAGGAAAACACTATTTTTAAGCGAAAAGATGTTCCAGGACTAGAGGGCATGGGATGAAGTTGGAGGGAGGACGATTCAGAGGAAACATGAGAAAGAATTTCTTCACAGAACGGGTGGTGGACAAGTGGAACACCCTGCCAGAGGAAGTGGTGGGGGGCTGAAACAATCACGAGATTTAAGAATGCATGGGATAGACATAAAGGAATTCTGGAGGTCAGGGGTAAGGTGCAACAGACTTCTAGGAAAACAAACTGAACTTACAAGCTCAAATGGGCAGACTGGGTGGGCCATAGGCCCTTATCTGCCGACACTGTCTATGTATCTATGTATCTATGTATCTATGTAGCTTCTCTGATAAGTAGGTGCTTAATGCAGTAGAATCAGATGCCATCCAGGTGGAGGGAGGTTTAAAGAAGGCTGAAAATAAATATGATGCCATGCAGGCTGGTGTTTAAATGGGGGAATGAACAAAATAACAAGCCAAATAGGTAGGTGAGGGTACATGGGTAACGTGAGAGGTGCATGAGGTGATGCCTTTGGGATAGGGCTGGAGGAAATAGGCAACCTAGGAGCATCCCCTGCTACCAATGTGGACACAGACATTGTGTGAGCACTGTGTCTGGGAGGGTAGCCAGAGGGTCGTCGGCCATTCAGTGGTAGATGGGTGTGAGGATGGTGTTAGCTGCCCACAGTCATAGCCTTGCCGAGTACTGATTCCACTGAGAAGCAAGCCATGCAAAGGGGTGCACAGCATTGTACTGCAATGTAACAGAGTGTGCAGTGTCCTGGGTGTGCTAGGTGGCTAGCTGCCCAGCCCATGGGGGGGGTGATGCTGACGCATGTACTGTGGGGTGACAATCCCCGCACTGGAACAGACAGTGCTGAGGCCAGCTCTCGTAGCACCAGAGACCATGATTGCAACCGCCAACATGTGGCAGTGAATCCCCTGCAGCCAGCATCTATGCTGGCAGACAGTGACTGCTGCAGTCCTCCCAAGGCTGCCATATGCTTTGCATAGCAAGCCTCTATATGCCGCTTATTGTCCTGCAGCATGCAGTGCATGTGACCCAGTTGAGGCTACCCATTCTCCTGCGCCTCCACAGCAGATTGCAACAGCTGCCTGTTAGCCTTCTGCTGCCTGCATGAACTGTCATGTGGACAGGGTCAGGCTGCATCCAGGCCCATTTTGTGGCCTGGGTATGCACCATGGTTGGTGCTGCACATTGTTTGTATGACCAGAGTAAGCACAGCAGTGGCTGGGCAGGTGGGAGACAGGCCAGTTGCTGTGCCATTGGCAGAGTCCTGGGTCAGCAGCGCAGTGTCCATGCCAGAAGCTGGATCCTGGGGTGGCACAGCAGTGACTGTGCCAAGGGCAGTTGCTAGGAGTGGCACATTGATGGCCACACTGGCAAGGAGAGTGGTTGAGCCCCATCTGTAGATTGGCCAGCCAGGGCAAGCAATCACTGCTGGTCTGAGCTGGATACCTCTCTCCTTTATTCCTCCATATATGTCTCCTGCATGTCTTCCTCATCTTCATCCTCCTCACTACTGGAGTAGGTTGGTACCTCAGCACTTATGGGCCTCAGAGGCAATTGCCACGAAGATGGCGGACCATCCTCCTGTATGGTGTTCTGAATAATAGACTGGGATGCAAAGAGATGAGAAAACAGAAACATTGCAGAGTTGTGTACGTACGTGTGTACTGACCATGGCAGCATGCAGGCCCAGTGTATTGTGTACTGTTGCCCATGCAGTGCATTGCACATCCACCTCTGTGCTGTACACTCCACACACCTCATCATCAGTGATTATACAGGAGATGCCACACATGGCACAGTAAATAATTACCCCACAGATGGCCCCACTGCCACAATACCTGGATACCACTATGTGACCTACAGCTATTCTGCAACACACCCATCAGTCATGGTCTGGCCAGGGTACTGGAGGCCCAACTGCAAGGTAGATACAGCAGCCAACAGGGAAAATCAATAGGGGAGGATCTACGGTGGCACGCACATGTGAATATTCCATGTAAATGTGACACATTAACTCTGTGTGTGCTTACTAAATATTCCTGCAGTGCCTTGAATACTCTATTCAAATAGAGGATAAATACAGTACAAGGAGCTGTAGAGGGTAGAAAGTGACTAGAAACCCAAAGGGGGAATGCACACAGAAAAGTCCGGGCATCTTGGTGGGGCAGTCCAACCCTGCAAACATGTACTCCATTATAGACAGGACATGCAGCAGGAATGTCCCACATTTGTGATATCCTGCGGAATGTGCAGGATGCATGCTCATGGCTATGGTAGGATGTGTGCTCAGATCATGTGCAGTACATCCTATGCCTGAACAGTTTGCTAGTTTGGCTGTGACCCACATCACCATCACTCCTCTTAAGGCATGCAAACCGCAACACCATTGGTGTATGTATACACAAACACAAGCCCAATGTGATGGGGTTAACTTGATCACTCAGATGTCTGAGCCAGTCCAACCTGGCTCTTGAACCCACCTCCCACAAAGCCAGTCACCTTCACTGGGTGTAAGATGAACACCATCACTTCCTCTGCATGGGCAAGGAGAAAAGCACTGTTGGGGCCAACACCTATGTCCTGGAGGTTTTAGTGAGCCTTGGTAACACCTCCTTTGTTCACCTCTTGCCTTCCCAAGTCTATGGAAAAGATTTTGAGCCTCCCCCCAAAATTGAAATAATCTTGGGCCTCCCCAAAGAAAAGTTACGTACTGTACTTTGCACAGTACACCATGAATAAATTGAAACCACTATGAGTACTTGGCTCATATTCAGTTCTTTGTCTTATACTGACTTGGAACTTTTGAAAAAGAGCTCCTGTGCTCAAAGATGTTGCCTGAATAACAAATAATAAAATAAACAAATATTACTATTCAGCTTATTGTACTCCCCCCCCCCACAGGCCAACCTGCTTGCTCTGCTATCTTAATTCTTGAACCATTGTTACCCCTTGTTGCAGTACCTTCATGAGTTAGACTATTTCCTCTGTTTCCGCTCTATATGAAATAACCTTCCTACATACTTTGCCTCTCCTTCTGCTTCTCTGCTCCTAAGCAACATCCTGGTAATTACTTTGCTCCTTCTTGTTATTGCTCTTAGCACTTCTGTGCTCAACCCTTGTATTTGGGCTGTTCTGCCATCAGTTTACAAATTGATCAATTACCACCACTCATTATTAATTTACTGTTCATATTTATTGCACTGTTGCTCACTGTATATTTCTTAATTGTTTTGCAGTTACCTTTTGAAATGTATTCACTCCATACCCTTCCCCGGGTATACCTGAAATGAGCCTTGGCTCAATCACCATCTCTTGTCACCTATTAGTAAATAAATACATAAAATTCACCTACTATTACTATCCTCTTTCAGTTTGCTTCATCTCTTTACACAAAATATATAAAACCCAGAATTTAAATACAGTACTTTTTCAGACTTGCTTGAGCCTCCCCTTGAACAGGTTGGGGCCTCCCCAGAGCGGCTGGCCTCACCATTTCAGAACCAATGTGAGGGATCTTGCTTTCTTCCGATGGTGTTAATGGCCTGTGTAATCTCAGCTCAGATATTCCATATCTTGGCCCTCATCACCCTCCTCTTACTCACCAATCCCTCTCATGCTGTGTAGAACTTAGCTAGGACCAGTACTTTGTCTTCAGAAAACACACGCTTTCTTTGCCTCTCAGCATTGTCCCTGGTACCTGCTGGAAATGGGGATGACAAAAGCATTGAATATACACAGCAGAGCACAGAGCAATGTTACAGTGGTGTACAAGCCCCAGTGCCCCCTAGCCAGGTCATGTACATGTTCCTGCAAGGTCAGGTCCAACACACAGCTAAAAGCATGCCTAACACAGCCCTTGACCATGTGCAGAGATGGCAATATTTTATTCCTGATAACAAAGTGATATGATCACCAATGTCCCTATTATAGACCATTCCACAATACACTTACCGCTAGCCACCTGCAGTACCTCTGTGGAATCTGTGTAGTACCCTTTGCTCCTTTTATATGCTCCAGTCATAATTAGGCATACAAAAGAATGAATACATTTCAGTAATGACATCCAAATGTGGAATTCACCCTCCAACTACAACATTTGTCCATTTGCATATGATGTTCAAATATTGCAGGTTTGCCCCAAGTACTATCATGTTAGAGCTACATCTCCATGCAGTGCAGACCTGATGTCACACATCAGGACTGATGCCATGATTCTGCAATGACATGCATGCCATGATATTAGTCTATGACACTGTAAATGTGCAGTTCAGCACATGTATACCACGTGCATGTGCCACTCAGTTCTTACTATGTGTGGATTGCTGCCCACACTGGAAACACACATAATATTACACTAATCAGTGTTAGTGTTGTGTTAACATCAAAACATGGTGAGCAAATGGTAGGCCACACCCATACAGCCAGGGACTTATAATTAGCTTTGTTTGAGGGTTGGTGATAGCAAGTAGGAGACCATGGCAGACAGAACGAGGAGAGCAGTGAGACAGAGGGACATCCAGTGGTCAGTCACAGAGCTGGCCAACCTTGTGGACCTGGTGGTCATCAGGAAGGACCAGCTCCTGGGAGAAGGGACAGAGGCAGCAGACAGGCCCAGGTGTGATATCTGGGTTTCTGTGGGGAGGCACCTGGCATGTTGTGCTGGGAGTGTGAGGATGAGGGACCTGTGAAGGCACAGGTTTAATGATCTGTCCCACAGAGAAGAACGATGCCTGCAGTGCTATAATCATCAATGTCCCTATTATAGGCCATCCCACAATACACTTACCACTAGCCACCTGCAGTACCTCTGTGGAATCTGTGTGGTACCCTTTGCTCCTTTTATGGTGAAGAGTGGAACTGTGCCATGACTAGCTGAGTACACAGGCCGTATGTATTGTTGCTGTTGTGTCTTGTGTATGGTACTGTTTCCATGCTACTGTACCTATGGGTTACTGTCCATGAGGAAATTTGCACTGTATCTGTGTGTCTCTATTGTGTACCTTCTCTGCTATGGGATCTGCTCCACTATATAGTCAGATATTACCAATGCAGGTGTATGGAACCACTGTCAGAATAGACATCCACAGTGCCCTGTACAATACAGGACACACTGTGAATCTCAGAGTCATGCATCTGCATTGGCAGCAAGGTGTGTGCTAATACAATTACATGTTCTCGTTGCATACATGGGTGTGGTGTCAGGTTGGACGAATATGTCAACATTTGTTATACATGTAGTTAGAGGACAGGTGTACCGAGCTGCAATTTTCAGAGGCCACTGTCTGTTCTGTGTACACTGTCTGTGTTATGTAACATGGGTGCTGATACATATATGACATGTAATGCATGGTATACTATGATATCTGAGTTGGTGTACCACTCTTTGTCCTGCCACTGTGTTGGGCTACACCTACGGTAAAATTTCCACCCCAGGTATGCTTCCTGTGCACCTGTTTTATGCAACCTGAGGCTACATGCATCCTACTATACACCATGGTGTACATGGCATGTAGCTGACATGTATGGGTATGTTGGACAAGGTGGTGAGGACCTCTGGATAGGGGAACTACACGGGTCTTGTATAGACAGTGCTAGGCTCTAGCTGCAACACTGATATGTAGCATTCTGGCTGTGCCTGGACAATGGCACAGTTGTCTGTGTGGGGTACAACTGCTGTGCACAATAGAAGACATGGCCCTACACTGTCCTCCCATCCCCATCATGCACATGTGGCTGCTGATACATAGTACCAGTATGCAGGCATGAGTACTATTTAGGGTTTATAGTACTGTGAAAGGAAGCACCACTTGTGCTTGACAGACAAATCCTCGACGTCCTGCACTGGTGTAGTGCCGTCACAAAAGAAATAACTTTTTGAAGGGAGCTGCACCCCTCCACACACATTTAATTATAATCTACTCCAGGTGGGAGTTGTTCTGGGGAAGGGGCAGAACACCAGGAGAAGCTGCATCAGTGAAAACAGACCATTATAGTGACTGTCACTGTAATGATCTGTTTTCGGATTTTGCTGTTGTGGTGTTGTTTGTCAAGCGGGCCACCGCTGTGAAATGTGTTCCATTACTATTGTTCAAGTGTCCTACCCCCTCCTTCACATACACCAGGGCCAGGGAGCAGGCGTGGGCCACCAGGGCCTGCAATGCTAGGAGGTGACACTTGGCCATGATTGGGCCTAGTGTTGCCAGGCCTTGGAGGACAGTCTGTGAACAAGTGTCCATGTAAGAACCCTGCATTGTGTGTTTCGTTGTCTAGGCTGCATGTTTACACTATGCTGCATGCATCTGCTGTTTCAGATGGATGTCCATGTGTGTGTCTTACCAGGCTGCACACATGCCTGTGGGGGCAGCACCTATGCTGTTGAGATTGGGGACACTCAGTTAGTCATTGCATTGTTCCACCACTGACACTGTGGTGTATCAGGATATGCAGTCTACTGTTTCACTTCTCATTGTGACTGACATGCTTTCTTGTGCGTAAACTGTGCTTTGGCATGCATTACACTTTTTAGTGGAATACATAGTGGACGTGCCCTACCTGGACTTCAGCAAGGCCTTTGACATTGTGCCACATTAAAGGCTGCTAAACAAGCTGGGGAACATGGAAGTGGGTGGGATGGTGGTACGGTGGGTGGAGAACTGGCTAGATTGCAAGACACAGAGGATGGTGGTAAATGGCTCTCACTCCACAGAAGGAAGGGTGATCAGTGGGGTGCCACAGGGATCAATGCTGTGTCCAGTCCGCTTCAATATATCAGTGACATTACAGAAGACCTAGATGGGAGAATTTGCCTGTTCACTGATGACACAAAGCTCTGCAACAGGGTGGACATGTAAGAGGGTGTGGAGAGAATGAGGAGAGATCTGCAGAATCTTGAGGACTGGTCAATGGTAAGGCAGTTCAGATCTGATGTTAAAAAATGCAAAAATAATGCACATGAGGCACAAAAATCCAGGAACAACTTATCAGCTGGGGGGGAGGCTATAGAATGCTCCACACAGGAAAGAGGCCTAGGGATTATCATCTCTGATGACCTCAAGGTAGGCAGACAGTGCGACAAGGTGGCAGGAAAAACAATCAGGATGCTGGGCTGCAGAGGTAGGCAAGGCTATCACCAGCAGGAAGAAGGAGGTCATAATTCCACTATACAAGACACTAGTGAGGCCCCATCTTGAGTACAGTGTCCAGTTCTGGACGTCTACATATGGACATAGACAGGGTGGAGGCAGTTCAGAGGAGGGCAACCAAGATGACGCATGGATTACATCACTAAACCTATGAGGACAGACAGAAAGATTTAAATATGTATCCCTGGAGGAGTGGCGGGAGAGGGAGGATATGATTGAGACATGTAAGTACCTTATGGGGAGGAACAAGGTGCAAGAAAACACCATTTTCAATAGAAAAAGATGTTCCAGGACAAGGGGGCATGAGATCAATTTGGAGGGAGGGAGGTTCAGAGGGAAAGTAAGGAAGAATTTCTTCATGGAGAGGGTGGTGAACAAATGGAATGCCCTGCCAGAGGAGACGTTTGGGAGCTGAATTGATTGCAGGATTCAAGAATGCATGGAATAGGCATTGGCAGATCCTGTTAGTCGGGGGCAGCAGACAACCCAGTTCTAGAGAAGCTTAAAGAAGCAGTGAGCACATGGGCAGACTGGGTGGGCCATAGGCCCTTATTTGCCGTCCACATCTATGTATCTTTGTATCTATGATTGACATTGTGATGCATAGTCAGTAGTGTCTAATGAACACAGTGAAATCCAGAGTATAATTACTCTGTGGTACACAGTCAGGGCTATGCATACATTGCAAGACAAATGGGTCTTCACATAGCCAATGTCTTGCACTTGCTCTGTGTGATGGAAACCCTCTTCCTATGGTGGGATCAGCATCTGCTGGGATGGAAGGTGCCTCCAGGTGGTTCTGAATCTCACAATGATGTTGTGCTGACCCCAGTAGAGTGTTTCAGATCCCCACTCATGTTTAACACTGCTGCACTAGCAAGTTACCTTGCCTGATGCACAGTGTTGAATTATGGTGCCGTCTGCTTACGGCTGTGCTTTGTGCACCCCTCTGAGTGCCTGGGTCTGTGCCTGCTGACAACCTGGGCAGCTGATAGATGTCTGTTTTCCTGCACACCTATGTTGGCTTGTGTGCTGGATGCCTGGTCTGCAGGGCGGTGCGTGTGTGTCTGTGTGTGACTCTTAGCCCCTTGGACCATCATGATGCCTACTGCACCCTGGCTTGGTGCTGCTGTGCATGTGCTGCATTTCTGCATCTGGCATGCCTGCCATTGTTGTATGTCTCTTGAACTGCTTGGTCATACTCTGTTGCAACATGACACAGTCATTGCCTATGCTGTCCTCTACTGGTTGGGTACAAAAAGCTGTCTATGGTATGCCACACACATTCTAATGTGGTTGTTAAACTCCCTCCAGCTTTGTGTGGCATGGTAGCTCATGTGCTGACTGTGTGTACATTTGTTATGCACATTATGCTGCTCCTGTATCCCTTGTCCGGTGTGTGCAGCTGGCTGAGGTCACACTATTTCTTTCCATAGGTTCCCAGAGGGATGCAGGAACCAGGAGGGGAAGTAGGGAAATCATGCTGCAGGAGGTATGGGATGACCTGCTCATGCAACACATCTGCCTACTGCAGCTCCTGATTCAGTGGCTAAGGAACTGCACCCGGGCCATTGAAAGGCTGCCTACAGCCATCACCCTGGAGCTTCATTACCAGCTGCCACCACCACCATCTGCAGCCCTTTGATGGGCAATGGGTGTTTCATTTTTGTATTCTGTCATGATGGCGACTGGTGTGGGTCCACTCTGAATTCATTCTTGCAGTATTAGTTTCATTTTGTTTTTAAGCGTGTTTTAAACTCGTTTTAAGTCCGTTAAAGTTGTGTTTTAAGTTTGTTTATAGTTCATTGTTTAATACTTGTTTATTAATCATCATTATTTATTGTTATTTTGTTATAATTTTGCTTCCGGACCTGGACCTTTGGGACTGGATTTGGGAGATACCCCCTCGCTGCTATTGTGGGCTGTTTTGTTAAATTCTGCTCTTTCCCTGGAGCTGGTATGAAGTACAACGTAGTACTTCCTATTTTTCAGCTTTTGTGCAATTGCTGACTTGCTGAAAACCTTGCAGTTCTGGTAACATTCAGAGGTTGCTCCAGGATCCTTTTCGGGGTTTCTGTTGGAGGAGGATCTGCCGGGATTGACTGGGTGCCCAGAATCCGGCGTTTGGATGAGTTTCCCCTTTGATGGAACCCGCCTGGACAGAGGAGATTGGACTTGAGACTGGCATTTGTTTCCAAGCTGCTGATTTTGGAGAAAATCCCTGGTGACTGTTGGGTTCTGAGGTACTGAGCCAGGTCAAGACCTGAGGCTGCCGTGGGGAGGGGACGCCCCAGGTCTTCGCTCCCGGTGGGTGAGGGGGTTAGTTGGAGGCTTGCCGGAGATTTGGGTCTCTGTCTGCCCTAGGGCCTGCAGCATTGGGGTGGTCATTGCGCCGATCTTGTTCTGGGGCCCTGACCCTAGGGAGTGGTGGTTGTGGAGTGCCTCCAAGCTAATGTGGTCCTCTGGGTTTATTTTGACCTCGGCTATTCCAGTTTGGGGAAATTTTAAATTCATCGGTCTATGAGTAAAACAGGTTGAGAAGCAAGTTGCCGGTTGTAAGTGGGGACTGGCATGTACCCTGAACACTCGTTGGAGGATTCGGCTTGTCCTTAAGCCTAGTCCCTTTTGTTTGGCTCGGTTGATGTTAATATTCACCTGGACTGTGCGACATGTAACTTTGAACTCTGGATTTTCTGAATCATCTGGACCAGAAGACAGGATAAGTACTGGTGGCTTATTAGTGCTAACTTTGAGTAATTTTTCGGGGAGGTCGTGAAAGGGTCCCTGTTTTGAACATTTTATTGATAGTCTCACCTGTTACTATAAGAGAATAGTGTCTGGATTTTAAATAATAGTGGTGGGAGGGTGAAGAATTTATGGTCGTTTTTCTGACTGGAACCTACTTTCTGGACCTAAAAATCTTTTATTCTGTCCATGCAGTGAGATTGCTCGGTTTCTGTGAGCTTTTGGGGAGTGAGAGTCCCTGACTGTTCACAAATCTATATTATTTATTTTATTCCTGTGGGAAAGTTTATGTTGTTTCCCTTTCTCTGAGCAGTGAGAGTGCCCGGGGCCCGAGCAAGCTAGTAGTGTGAGTGCTTGTTTGCTTAGCCAATTTATATTGTTGTGATTATTTTATGGGGGTAGTTTTGTGTATTTTAATTATTTCATTCTGATATTCTTTATTCTAAGTTGTGTTTTTTTATTTTTTATTCTTATTTTTATTTGATTTTGACCTTAGAGACAGGAATTCCTTGTATGAGGAGGGATACCCGTTTCTATCTTTATTTTTATTTTTTCTTACATGGGTATAGTTTTGTTTCTTTTATCTTCCTGAAAGCAGGTTCTATTTGAGAAATGCAGATTATTTTGAGTTTATTGATTTGAGTTTTTTGATTTTTGATTTGTGTCTGTTTAATTTTGTTTGGTTTATTTTTTATTTTAATTTATTTGGATTTGATTTTATTAGTTTTACTGTGAGAGTAGAAGCTTATTGTCTTGTTCCTAGTTGGAGGACTGGGATATATATCACTATCCCACCCCCCCGGCCATGTGCTATTCATCCTCCGCTCTTCATGCCCTCCACCCCTTTTCTCCCCCTCCTTTACTTTTCTCCATTTACCAATGTTGTCGGGCCTTGGGAATTGCCCGCAGGAGGATGGGGAGGGGTGGGGGGTCTGAACAGTGGAGGATGGATGAGGGGAGCTCTCGTATCACAATTGTTAAGCCTGGAAGATGCCCTGGGGTGAAATGGAGTTCAGAACGTGGGCCTTGTCTGACCCCCATGCCCAAGGGCACCACCACTAGTAATGGTGGGCAGGTGGCTGGGGCATCCCAGGAGTTCTGTCCAACTCGGGCGGTGTTATGCAATGCCAGATCAGTTGTGAACAAGACTGCTATTGTGGCAGACTTGATGGGTACAGTTGATCTGGCTTGCATCACCGAAACCTGGCTGGATGATAATGCTGGCCCTGTACTTGAGGCAGCAGTTCCGGACGGGTATTCGGTGATACACCGTCCGAGATTGGATCGCAGGGGTTGGGGGGTTACGGACTGTTTTAAGACTGAATTGGATCCCACTACTGTCCCAGTCGAGGAGACCAGATCATTTGAATGTGTCATAGTGGCAGGTGGGGGCTATAGACTGGCTCTTGTCTACTGTCTACCCGGAGACGAGAAGCTATTCCTTAAGGAAGTAGCGGACTTCTTCATCGACCTGGTGTTGGGGTCCCCCAGATTGATGGTGCTGGGTGACTTTAACACTTGGATTGACGACAAACTCTCACAATTTGGACAGCACTTCATCCAATTGATGAATTCATTGGGCCTTTCACAGGTGGTTACCTCTTCCACTCATAAACATGGCCATTCCCTTGACCTAGTCTTCCTCCTGGGGATGGAAGCCTCCGACATGAGGGTGGAACCTGTCAGATGGTCCGACCATCACACTGTGAGATTCAATTTTGGCACCCCCCTGCGCAGGCCTACCCCTGTGGAGATGGTCAAGTACTGCCCTTTACGGGATGTGACTCCCAATGGCCTAACTGCGGTACTTGATCTATCAGAATTTCCTGTGATGAGCTTGGATCCAGAGGTCTTGGTTCTGGTCTATAACAAGGCCTTTACCTCTGCTCTGGATTCCATTGCTCCAATCCATATGCATCCTCTCTCCCTTCACCCTTGGTCCCCATGGTTTAATGGAGACTTGAAGGAGATGCGGCGATTAGGACGCAGGTTAGAGAGGTGCTGGTGGAAATCCGGCTTAGATGCTGACCATCTTAGACTGCTAGAGCACTATCAACTCTGTCAGTCAGCAATTGCTCATAAGAAGGCAGTATTCCTGTCCGGGGAAATTGCTGCTGCTCAGAACTGTCCAGCCCAGCTCTTTCGAACTGTGGACAGACTGTGCAACCCAGCCTGTCTACAGGTTTGTAGAGCTTTTTCGCAATTACCGTGTGAGGAGCTTGCTCGGTTCTTTGCAGATAAGGTTGATGACATCAGGGCAGAGACCTGTGCAGCACTCTCTACGGGAATTGCCATAGACCAGCCCCCGGTCACACTCCCTCTTTTTTCCTGGAGTTCCTTCGAAAGGCCGGAAATCGAGGATGTTATGAGGATTGTCCAGGGTATGTGCACTACATGCTGTAGTTTAGACCCAGGTCCTACAGCCCTGATTATAGGCTGTGGGGAGATTATCATCCCAGTTCTGGCGAGGATAGTCTGGTGTTCCTTAGACTCTGGTGAGTATCCCTGCTCCCTGAAGGAGGCAGTGGTGACACCAGTGTTGAAGAAGGCTTCTTTGGCCCCCGACTCCCTTGCAAACTTCAGGCCTATCTCAAACCTTCCCTTTGTGGGGAAGGTAATTGAGAAAGTAGTGGCTGCTCAGTTGGACAACCATCTGACCATCCATAGCATCTACAATCCTCTTCAATCAGATTTTTGAAAGAGGCACAGCACCGAGACTGCACTGGTTCAGGTGTTCAATAATCTCTTGATTGCGAGAGACCAGATAAAATGGTCCATTTTGGTCCTGTTGGATTTGTCATCAGCATTTGACACCGTAGACCATGGGGTGCTGCTTGAGCGCCTGAGAGTCATTTGTGGGCTTTCAGGTTTGGTCCACAGATGGTTTACTTCTTTCCTCACTGGTAGAACTCAGAAGGTGGTGTCAGGGGTGTTTTCCTCCGATCCTACCTCTCTGTCATGTGGGGTGCCCCAGAGCTCAGTGCTGTCTCCCATGTTGTTTGCAGTGTACATGCTTCCCTTCAGAGACATTGTAAGATGGTATGGGCTGGAGTTTCATTGTTATGCCGATGATACCCAGCTCTACCTGTCTTTTGCACCAGACCAGAATGGAGCACTGTCAGTGTTTAATAACTGCCTTAGTGAAATCCAAGGTTGGATAAGGTCCAGCTGGCTGAAGTTGAATTCTGTGAAGATGGAGGCGATGGTTGTGGATCCTGGTTGCCAGATGGAGGGTGGGGGGCAAACCATCCCACAGGTTTATTCCTGGGGGATGTTGAGCTCCCTATCTCTGAACAGGTGCACAACCTAGGGGTGATTGTTGACAATCGTCTGACACTACGTGCTCAGGTGTCAGCTGTCATTAAGTTATCCTTTTACCATCTGAGGAACATCACTAGAATCAAGCACCTTGTTCCATCTGGGGACTTGCCTACATTGATCCATGCCTTTGTGACCTCACATTTGGACTATTGCAATTCCCTTTACTTTGGGCTTCCAGGGGTTGACATCCACCACTTGCAGCTGGTGCAGAACTCCTCAGCCCCGTTGTTAACGTGGATGCCTCATTCTTCCCACATTACACTGGTGCTATGGGAACTGCACTGGCTGCCTGTTCAGTGGTGGATCACCTTTAAAGTCAGTTTACTGACTTACGAAGCCCTACAAGGTTTGGGCCCTGACTACCTGAAAGAGCTTCTGGTTCCTTACCTCCCTGAGTGACCGCTCTGCTCGGACAACGAGGGGTTGCTGGAGTTTCCGAGGGTAGTTTTAAAATCTTCCAGCACCTGGGCTTTTATGTTCGTGGCACTGACCCTTTCAAATTCTCTACCCTGTTGGATTAGAGAGTGCATGACTGTGGGGGGTTTTAAACAAGCACTGAAATTCTTTTTGTGGATTAAGACATTTGGGGATGGTGCCGACATGGTTTGATGTTATTTATGTTATTGTTTTTATGATGTTTTACTCTGATTTGATTTTAACAATTTTCTGCACCTTGATTTTTGAAAGGCGCACTATAAATAAAGATTATTATTATATTATTATTATTATTCTAAATGGGTGGGTGCCCTTTATTTGATAGTTATTGTTGATGGGCGTGTGCCCTTTATGTTTTAGCTCTTACCAATTGGTGGGTGCCCTGTTTTTTATTTTCATCAGCAGATGCCTATTGTCATTTGTTTCCCCCTTTTATATGGGCGGGTGTCCACTGTTGTTTGTTTCCCTACCTTCTTTATAAATGCGGGTGCCCATTTTTATTTTTCCCCTTTCTTTTGAAGGGTGGGTGCCCACTGTCTTTGTTCCCCCGCTTGATTATATGGGTGTGTTCCCACTGTCATTTGTTTCCCCCTCCTGTATGCAGGGGAAGGTGTGCCCGTTGTCTTTTGTTTCTCCCCTGCCTTTATACAGGTAGGTGCCTGTTGTCTTTTGTTTCTCCACTTCACTTTATATGGACTGGTGCCCACTGTCTCCCACCCTCCTTATAAGGGCAGATGGCCATTGTCTTTTGTTCCCTCCCTTTATATAGGCTGGTGTCCATTGCCTTCAGTTCCCCATGTACTATATGGGCATTTGCACTTGGTATTTTTTTTTATATTTTGTTGCTGTTGTTGTTTATGGGCCTTGAGCATTTTATCCAGTAAAATGTATTTGGATACATTTGCTGCTATGTTGTGTGTCTTTAATTGTTGCCCTCATCTCACATCCACAGCCCCCTCAGCACTGCATAAGTATTCAGCGCTATACTCAGCACTATATTCGGTGTTGCACAGGTGCATTCCATTGCACCAGTGCTATGCTGTACTGTGCCAGTGCTATATACTTGTGCTGTGCACGTACACTGGGCTGAAGCCCAAGGTGTTAGTAGTGGGGCAGTTCTTCTGAATATCCCAGTGGCAGTGTACTGGTGCTAGCACAGTGCAAGTGCAATTGCTGCGGGATGAATATGGGGCCCCATGGCACGGACACACATGTGGATGAGCATTGTTTACAGCTTAGGACATCATTTACAGGACACAAAAGTAGCAGTTTTTAGAGGCAAGTTTAAATCACAGACAGAAAGAAGAACCTGCAAGTTCAGATTTATGGAAATTTTTATCACCCTTAAATCTGGACTTGATAGAGACACTTATTTGGATTTTTAAATGTTGTTTCACACGCACAGGTCATGAGTTTGGTGAGTTTCTTTGGTAGGAACTGCAACAAAATATTTAGATGCTGTTTTCAAATGATTTGCCATACAGTATGTAGGTTACCAGCAACCACTTAAATTAAAATTGAAGCAAGCGTCATTTTGTGGCACCTATTTTGTGGCAATCCGTGGCAGATGTACATGATATTTACCACCTTTTAGGTGGTCTAAGCTATTCAATCAGTCAATCAATCAATCAAAATCTTTATTTAACCAGGTGAACATCATTGAGCAAGTTTATTTTCAAGATGGACCTGGAAAGAAGAGGTTATTAATACATACAAAGGAATACTCAGTTACATCATAGTTGGGTAAACACTATATACAAAATGAATTCACATATACATAGTATTTACATAGAGCAGTAATTATACACAGGAAGTTAATAATATACATGAAACAGAGTATTAAAAAGTGCCATTAAGCTAAGACCATGAAGAGTATGCAGCTAAAAAGTATAGCAACTGCAGTGCAGTATATACAGGTTAAACATACGCAACTATAATTACAGTGTATATTTGAAGCATCCTTGTACATAATTATTGATTGAAGGAGCTTAGTGGGGCATGGGAGGGATGGGGAGGGGGACGCGAGAGGGCAAGTAAGGAGCGGTACATGGTACATACCCACCTGTGGTATTGATGAGGGAGTTTGGAATGCAAAATGAGTGTGTGGAAAGTCCTCAACCTGTGTCTGAAAATGCAATCTCAAAGCTTTATCTCACATTGTTTAACTTAAATGTTTTTAAGTTTATCACAGAACATTTCCTCTTCTAATATACAACAGCTACATGAGGCAGCTCCACAACAAAAGCCAGTATGTTAATATAGTTTCTTATAAAATGGTAGCTAAGAATGCTGCAATCTAATTAGTTATGAGTTGTTCATAACCACAGGAGAAACCACAGTTTAGCATTTCTTGCTGCAGCCAAACCAAGTGCCACAGAAAATATCTACTCCTTCAATCATCACAAACATCCAACTACCAAAACCCCTCCTTGTTTACAGAAAGTTTTTTTCAGTAATTATTTAATTGCTTGCCTTTATGTATTTCAGTAAAGATTTATATCACAGTACAATGGAGTTGCAGACTCGAACAGACTTTTCTATCGGTTAACAGTTTAGTAAGGTTAGCAAGCCATCCATGTGAGTGTTTTCATAGTAACAGTCACATGCACATCTTTCTAACATTGCTGAGCTAATGATAAATAAAAAAAGTTTGTACAAGTTGGTGAGTATCATACAGCCCTAAAGATCTTTGTTAGAATACCTAAAGTCAAGCAATTAACTAATAATTATAAAAATGTGTCACTTACTACCTTCAGTTCCATCTCTGTTTGATGTTAAACAACACTGTAAAGCTTGTTTATCTCACTGTAGTTTAACTTGCAAAAGCTATATAACCCCTTCCTGTGTTTGCACTTGTTCCCCTGTGAAACATAAATTGAAATGATGGCAGAAAAAGGTCTAGTGACCTATCCATTCTGCTCACCCTAACTAGTTATATTATAACAGTTCTAGTGGCCATCTCTCCACCTTACCTTGACTCTTCCCATTTACTATTGCCAGCTGTCTGTTGTATCCTACCTTGACTGTCTCCACAAATGTTTTTTTTATTCTTTATTTATAAAGTACAGAGAATGGTATAGTCACCAAGGAGTCATCATTACAACAAAGATTACAAGACAATGGGTATTGTGATGTCCAATAAAGCAGAGTATATTATACTGTTACATTCAAAACAGTAGAAAAACACTTTCCCTAAAACAGGCATATTAATCTAGGGCTCTAAAACGTTTCTACACTCTGTCAGTTTTCAAGTCCCGAGATCCAGATTGCTCCAATGCTTCCTCAAACAATTTCCCCATTTTGCTGATAAACCTACCCCTCCATTCTACCAAGTATACTCATAGTCAGGAGACAAATGCCCCAACCTCCTTAGAGATATAGAAAACCCAACTCACCCATTTTAATTCAAATTGAGATACATGACTTGTATGTTGAGCAGTAAGCTGCTCCATTCTGTACAAATCACTTATAATTTCATGCCAAGCAGTAACCGTAGGGAACTGTGGTTGTCCCTACAACTGGGTTATTGATTTTTTAGCTGCCAACACTTAAAAAATATATCATGGATCTGAGAGGAACTCTCCTCCTCAAAGGGGAATAGATAAGAGCACCATTCTGAAGTTATGAAGCCAGGTTCTCCTATTAGTCTAGCAGTGCATTCCCCTATTTTCTGACAGAAATAGGCAAGCACTGGGCACATCCAAAAAACATGTGTATGTGTAGCCAGGGTATTTCCACATTATTGCCAGCGATGACCTGACTGTGCTGAAAGAAATTTAGTTACAGTGGAAGGAGTATTAAAGTACTGATTTCTACATTTCCATGAAAATTCACACCAGTAAGGTGCTAAAGAAACTTTAATGGATGGGGCAGTTCCATTTGAGGATAATTCTGCAACTCATGCATCCAGGATGGAATGCATAGAGTTCCCAAGAAATTCTTGATGTCCCCTGTAGAGGTGTCCTATCATATGTTGCCAAAGGTTCCCTTTTATAGTGTCCAGGATTATGGACAGAAGAGGTGGGAGCAGTTCTGGGAGATGACTTTTTTGTGTACTCTTTTGTAATAAAACGGCACAAACCTCCAAATAGTGGAAATATTTTCTCTTTGTTAGGCCATATTGGGCCTGTAGGTATGTATTGGGTTGAACTCCCTGCAGATCCAAGAATTGAAAAATACATGACAGACCCAGTTGATGCCATCTCTAAACTGCATGATATATGCAGGCCAGAAGACAATCCACTTCTGCTGCCAACAGTCCCAGATAGTAAAAAATTGGGGCAAGGGTTGGGAGGGTGCATACCTTGAACCAATAACATAAGGTTTGCACCATAAAAGAGCTGAAATCCCCTAGACATGGTAGGTGTGTAAGGGGAGCAAATATTATCTTACCTGTATCATAAAGGTCATTTATGGTGAATTTGACATGTTCCCAAACTGGATTAAGCTATGGGTTAAGTCAGATCATTACTATGTGCCTATGAAATGCTCTGGAATAATTAAGCAAATTAGGAAATTTAAGCCACCACACATCGGGGTAATTGTAATATTGTCCACCTAATTCAGGGTCATATCCCATCCCAAACAAATTTGGAAAGCAGTTTATTCCAAGAGAAGAAGTAAAAGGTTGAGGGCACGATGGGAACCATCTGAGATAAGTAAAGGAGATGGGGCAAAATGTTCATTCGAATGGTATCTATCTGTGCATGGAAGGACAAGCTGATTTGAGATGATTTGTGAAGGTCCTGTATTATAGTCTGAATTAATGGTTCGCAGTTAACTAATTCTAAATTATCCAAATGTTGTGGGATCTGCATACCAGGGTATTTAATTTATTTTTGTACTTCTCCATCTCATGGGGAACATGGATTTTAAAACTGGTTATAGTAAAAATTTATGGCTAAAACTTCTGTTTTAGGGACATTTAATAAACAACCCGAGATTACCCCAAAAGATTATAAGATTCGCCATCCAGCAGGGATAGAGTTTTCTGGGTCCAGAAGTGTCAAAAATATACCATCCATGTAAAGTGACAATTTAAAAATCTCATTTCCAGACGGGATGCCTTCAATATCCTGGGCCTGTCTGATTGCAGTCACCAATGTTTCCATGTATATGGCAAAGAGAAAGGGAGATAACGGGCACCCCTATGCTCCAATGAAAATGGAGAAGACATTGTTCTAATTATTCTAATGTAAGCTACAGGAGACGATTATATATGTTCAGACTAGTCCAGGAACTTCTCAGGGAACCCAAACATAGACAGGGTATGCAATAGAAATCTCCAGGATACCCTGTCAAAGGCTTTCTCATCATCAAGACCAATAAATGCCACAGGGATATCTCATTGTTTAATAAGCTCCATAAGATTGATGGTCCATCGTATATTATCCATGATTTTCTTATTCTGTACAAAACCGGACTGGTCCATATGGTTTAGGGTTGGGAGTATGCGTTCTAAGCATTGCTCCCATGTGGTCCATTATTGACTCTTCAGGTAGCTTGATCCTTGTCCAGCACTATTCTGATAAAAAGGTCCTGAGGGACATCCCTCCTGAATCTTCCTCCTATCAGTTTCAGTGGATTCCCCCAATACCGTTGTTTGTGCTTACAAAAAAATATCCTCACAACTGACCGTATTAATCTCATGCAGGTAGAGTACTTGTTGTTTCTGTCATGTCATCCTCTCAATCATAGACTCCAGGATGTATGCATCAAGGTCTTGCATCCTGTCTTCACATGTTCTTCCTCCCAGTCCTTAGTAGGTATGGATTCCACAGCCTTGTGTGGTACTCTAGGTGTTGTTGCACCAATGATCTGTATACCGGCAGAATCATCTCATAGCTTCTGCTTTGGATTCCTCTCCTATGCACCAAAACATCTTATTGACCTCCTCCACTGCATTGTTGTAGTGTGCTGTGGATTTCAGATTTCTCATGTTATAACCCTCAGGTCGTTCTCTTTCACTTTGCTTTCCAGTATCATAACTCCCATTGTGTATTGTAATTTGGGGTTCTTTACCCTGATGTGCATTACCTTACATTTTTTGTATTTTAAAGCTAGTTTTTTTGCTACATTTCTAACCATTTTACCAGTCTGCCCACATCCTCCCTTAGTACCCTCATCCTTTACTCAGCGTCCACCCTTGCAAAGATCTTGGTGTTCTCTGTGAAGTGGTAGATTTTCTCATTTATGTACAGATGCATGGAATGCTGAACTCTGCTGGCAGGATTCATGCAGAATGGCATTTCTGCCTCAGAAATGCTTTTCAGAATTTCATTTCAAATGCTGCAGCTTAAAGCAGAATCTGTCTGTTTTTGTCATAGACAGAAACTAAAGAGGCTTTTTTTGAGAGAACGTAGGTGGGATATGTTGTGGGAGAAACTTGTTGAATGTGTGCCTTAATTATTGATAATAACTAATAATAGAGACCAGCCACAGTAGCCTGTATTTACTTTAAAAACTATTACTGTAAAACTTTCTCTAAAAGAACTGTGCCTTGTCTGGTAGTTTGGTGCTGATATGAGAATTGTTTAGTGTGGGTCCTCAACTGGGTGAGGCAGGATGTAAGGGATGAGGCCTTAAATTCACACATACCCAAGCATCCCATCACATCGGTGGCCCTTTGATTGAGTGGCACATTGTAACAGTGGGGATTTCTGACCTAGAATCATCTGTGGGGTATCTTTGGAGGACAGCAGGATACAGGGGAATCTGAATGCCAGTACAGGCAACTGACAGTAATTGAGCAGATTTTGTAAGGGGAGACTAGGAATTCCCTCTCTGGGGTAGCCCAACGTAATACATTCTCAAGGTGTAACCATAAAACTGTAATAAAGATAACTTTCAATTGGTCAAACACCCTACTTTGAGAAGGATGTTGTAGAGTGCAGCTAAAGGGGTTTTAGGCAGGTGAAGGGCAGTATCAGTATCACTTGGAAGAATGGGAAAGGACTTACAGGAAGGTACTAGAAAATCATACACTGTTTTAGATTACATATTTGTTTTAAAAATATCTTGTAGGTAAGCACACCATAGGCAGTGCAAAACAATTGTATGCCACTTTTATTGACCTGCAGAGTGCGTTTGATTCTGTAAATTGTAATTTACCTTCAGAAATATTACATGCCACTTTCTTACCAAAATGCTTAATAACAATAATCTGAGCACTGTGCAGCAATAATATAGCACATATTACATATAGTAGAGATGGTCAACTATCTAGACTAATTAGAATACAGCAGGACAAAAATAGGGATGTTTACTTGCCCCTTTCTATTTGTTGTATATGTAAACTCTATGGCTGACACTACTAAGTATTTCTTTTGTTCGTCCCCAACTATGGACAACACCTACTGTATGTGCCTATGCTGATTTATGCAGGTGACACAATTTTATTGTCCCTAAATCCTGCTCTGTAAAGTTAATTTAATATATTAACTGTTCAGTTGACTACTCTGAAACTGGCTATTAATATTGATAGATCAAATGTCTTGATAATTCTGAAGTGAGAAACTACAGATAGTGGCTGGTTTATATGGGGGAATAAACTTGAACTTGTGAAGCAGTTTAAGTAACTAGGAATTACATTTACTAATAATGGTGCTTGGAATCAGCACTGGGACATGACTAACAAACTCCAAAGACAAGCAGTTAATGGTAATCTAAAATTTAAAAGGGATTTTTTCAACCAACAGTTTGTCTAACTCTGTGAGTGTTTTGAAGCAAAAGTTAACTTTATTATATTATATGGAGCAGAGACTTGGGTCGGGTTAGATCTGAAAGAGCCAACTTTTGGAAAAAGACAGAACTACCTTCTGAGAAGGCTTTTGGGGCTGCCTTGCTTCATACCTGGTATTCACCTTAGGGCTGAGGCTGGCACAAGCTCTCTACATTCTACTGCAGTGCAAAGACAATTGGTTACTTTATTAAAATTCTTAAAGAGCTGCTGACACCTTAAAAAAAACTTCGAAAAACTTAATAATTAAGTACAATTCAGCATCCATTCCATATATATTCTAAAGATTCCTCCTCCTCAGTATTTATTACTAAGAACATTTGCAAGAATATATGATCTTTATCCCTCAGGGTTCATCTGCCTTTATAGCTGACTCCATACTTCAAGTCATAATCCTCAGTTGTGACATCACAGTCTGTTGCCATGGGAGTAACTGTGATGGCACAAGCAAAGCATTATGACCTCAGGTAGGGAGACAGCAATGGGAATAGATGAACTCTTCAGGAGCAAATATCCTGTTTTCATGCAAATGGCCTCAGTAATAAATAATGGGGAGGTAGAATATAGAACTAATGTGCAATACAAGTTGGACCGTGTATAAATATTATGTTTTGGTAAAGTTCTCCTGAAGGTGTAGGCTGCCCTTTAAGGTGGATAGTAACCAACTTCCAAAGAAATTCATTGAAGAGTCTACAAAATACAGGAGTACTTATGTGACTCTGATGGTCCGGCTAGGTTACATTTGCAAACTGTTACAATTATTGGGTTTTGACTCAAACTTGAGATTGGCTTTCATTTCAACATACAGACCTAAATTGGCTATGTCAGAAATTTGTACTAGATTGAAGGATACTCAGAATGAGCCTAACATGGATAGACTTAATGAATCTTACATGTTGCTGGAATAATAAACAAGCATTTGCCAATGCCGAATGTTTGCTTGCTGGCATTGGCATTGATAGTGTAGAAGTTACAGAGCTGCATAATAGGAATGGCAGCGAAGTATTGAACTGAATCCAACCCCACCACCACCCTGCAGAGAGTGACAGGCATTGGGGTGTGCCTTTGGGTCATCAAGCATAATGACCACGCTATTTCACCACACCCCACCCTGCAGACACTGACAAGTGTCACGATGTTCCTTGGGGTCTTTGGCCCTTATGCGCACCCCATTCCATCAGGAAATATGGTGAGATGGGTGCAGTATAGGAGAATGGGGTGAAGTTTGGGCTCGAAGAGTCTGAGGCACACCTTGATGCCTCTCACTGGCTGCAGGGTGTGTGTGGGGGTGGAATGGTATGAGCATGACAGGCAAGAATCCCAAGTCACACCTCTGATGCCTGTCATTCTCTACAGGGTGAGGCGTTATGGTCGGAAACCCTAACGCCTCAGGCATTCATTGGTATTTTCACTCCAAATTTTCAACATGTTTTTTTTGTGACCCCCACCTCATGAACAGTAACAATATCAGTTTGTTAGCCGAAAACTGCTTTTGCACAGTGACTATGGCATTTGGCACCACAAGTGCAAAAACTCATTCCAAACAGGATGTGAAAAATGACAGCAGTACTGTTCATGGGAGGTGTAAAAAATGGCAATGTTGAAAATCTGCTGTGAAAATCTTAAAAAAACTGGTGAAGTCACGAGCGTGTGTAGAAACTGTGCAACGCACACCCGTAATGTAACTAGTTTGGGGATTTTTTTACAGCAGATTGTTAACACAGGCATTTTGGGACCTCCGATCATGAACTGTGTCAGTGTGTTTTTCTTTATCTGTCCCGAACAATGATTCCCCACAGCGACCACGCATTTCTGTACTGAAAGGCTGAAAACACATTTCGGCCATGTTGTGGAAAATGACAACTGGACTGTTCATAAGGAGGTGTGGAAAAATGCCACTGGTGAAAATCTGGACTGAAAATATTACAAATTCATGAACGTATGAGGGTGTGTGGAAACTGCACAATGCTCACTCGTAACACAGTCATTTTATGGAGTTTTGTCACCAAATTTTCAACATAGCCATTTTAAGACCTCTGCTCATGACCAGTGTCACTGTGATTTTCTTAATCTGTCCCAAACATTGTTTTTGCACACTGACTGTACCATTGTGCGCTACATGTGCGGAAACACATTTTGGGTGAGATGTGAAAAATGGTAGTTGTACTGCTCATAAGGAAGTGTGGTAAAATGGCACTATTGAAAATCTGGTGTGCAATAGCCATAAATTCGCAATTCCACATCTTATGTAGGAATTGGCAGAACGCATACTTCCTAAAACAGTCATTTTGGAAATGTTTTCACCAAATTTTCAACATAGCCATTTTAACACCTCTGCTCATGACCAGTGTCACTGTGATTTTCTTAACGTGTCCCATACATTGATTTCGCACACTGACTGTGCCATTTGTGTACTGGACATGAAAGCGCGTTGTGGGCGAGATGTGAAAAATGACAACTGTACTGCTCATAAGGAGATGTGGTAAAATGGTAATGTTGAAAATCTGGAGTGAAAATATTGAAAATTTGCGAACTTACAAGCATTCTTAGGAACTCTGCAACGCACGCTCGAAAAACAGTCATTTTTAGGAATTTTTTCACCATATTTTCAACATAGCCATTTTAAGACCTCTGCTCATGAACAGTGTCACTGTGATTTTCTTAATGTGTCCCATACATTGATTTCGCACACCGACTGTGCCATTGTACACTACATGGGCGGAAACACGTTTTGGGTGAGATGTCAAAAATAACAGCAGTACTGCTCATAAGGAGGTGTAGTAAAATAGCAATGTTGAAAATCTGGAGTGAAAATATTGAAATTTCACAAACTTATGAGCATGCGTAGGAACTGCGCAATGCACACTCGTAAAACAGTCATTTTTAGGAATTTTTTCACCAAATTTTCAGCATAGCCATTTTAAGATATCTGCTCATGAAACATGTCACTGTGATTTTCTTAATGTGTCCTGTACATTGATTTCTCACACTGACTACGCCATTGTGCACTGCATGGACAGAAACACATTTTGGGTGAGATGTGAAAAATGGTAGTTGTACTGCTCATAAGGAAGTGTGGTAAAATGGCACTATTGAAAATCTGGTGTGCAAATATTACAAATTCGCAAATTTGCCAGAGTGCGTAGGAACTGTGCAACGTGCGCTCCTAAAACAGTCATTTTTGGGAATTTTTTCACCAAATTTTCAACATAGCCATTTTAACACCTCTGCTCATGACCAGTGTCACTGTGATTTTCTTAACGTGTCCCATACATTGATTTTGCACACTGACTGTGCCATTGTGTGCTACATGGGCAGAAACACATTGTGGGCGAGATGTGAAAAATGACAACTGTACTGCTCATAAGGAGATGTGGTAAAATGGTAATGTTGAAAATCTGGAGTGAAAATATTGAAAATTTGTGAACTTACAAGCATTCTTAGGAACTCTGCAATGCACGCTCGTAAAACAGTCATTTTTAGGAATTTTTTCACCATATTTTCAACATAGCCATTTTAAGACCTCTGCTCATGAACAGTGTTGCTGTGATTTTCTTAATGTGTCCCGTACATTGATTTCACACACCAACTGTGCCATTGTGCACTACATGGGCGGAAACACGTTTTGGGTGAGATGTGAAAAATAACAGCAGTACTGCTCATAAGGAGGTGTAGTAAAATAGCAATGTTGAAAATCTGGAGTGAAAATATTGAAATTTCACAAACTTATGAGTGTGCGTAGGAACTGCACAACGCACGCTTGTAAAACAGTCATTTTTAGGAATTTTTTCACCAAATTTTCAGCATAGCCATTTTAAGATATCTGCTCATGAACCATGTCACTGTGATTTTCTTAATGTGCCCCGTACATTGATTTCGCACACCGACTGCGCCATTGTGTGCTGCATGGACGGAAACACATTTTGGGTGAGATGTGAAAAATGGTAGTTGTACTGCTCAAAAGAAGGTGTGGTAAAATGGCAATGTTGAAAATCTGGAGTGAAAATATTGAAAATGCATGAACTTACGAGCGTGCGTAGGAACTGCGCAACGCACACTGTAAAACAGTCAGTTTTAGGAATTTTTCCACCAAATGTTCAAAATAGGCTTTCGGAGAGCCCACCTTATGAACACTGGCAGTGTCATTTCATTAATCATTCCAGAAAGGTGATTTCACACAGGGGCTGCGAAATCACCCTCCGGGCCTGAGTAATGTCATGACAGTGACAGCATTCATGAGAAGGGGTCCCAAAAACCCCATGTTGAAAATGTGGTGCCAAAATTCCAAAAAATGCCTGAGATATGCAATAAAGTTGAAAAAACTCTATCAATCCCATTATACAGCTTACCGGCATTTCCTCAGTTCGTGGTCGGCTTTGAAGAGTGAAGACTTGTTCCCAGTCCACTGAAGATCGTTGTGCTGAGCTCCAGAGGTAAGTATGGGGTGAGGGGGGCTGTGGGGAGGCAGGGTGCGCAGTGGGTGGGCGTGGGTGAGGGCAGACACAGTGAGGGACCGTTTTCGATTTTCCATTTTTTTTTTATTATAACAATGCGGGACATTTGCCATGCTGGGGTGGGCTCCCAGAGTGGCAGAGGGATGGCTTGGGGGGGGCGTGGAGCCGATGGGGGATTGGGCACCCTCATCAGCCATGGCAGCTGTTACCATGCTGGGGTGGGCTCCCAGCATGGCACCCTGTACACGGGGGGGCACAGTGGAGCTGATGGGGATTGGGCACCCCCATCACATAGACATATAGCCACGCTAGGATGGGCACCCAGCGTGGCATATGGAACTGTGTTTCGTGGGGGCACAGCACAGCCAATGGGGGATTGTGCACCCCTGTCGGCTATACAGTCTGTGCATTGGGGGGGCAGCATGCAGTGTGTGTGTGTGTGTGTAGGGGGAGCGTGCATGAGCAGGCGATATCTGATCACTCCTCACTGAAGCATAGTTCCCCTTTCAACTGTACGCCACTGCATTTTGGAGCTGTCATAGACAACTACAGCAGGCATTGGAGAACTGCGGCCATGCCTGTAAACACACTGACTGAATTGGAAGAGGGCTGACACACCTCCAAAAACTCTGATGATGGCACTATGTTTCTTGCACATGCGTGCAAGCAAACATAAAAACAACTGGGAAAAAGAGCACTGCTTCACTTTTTGTAAAAATGTCAAAGACAGAAGAGCCCTGACATGGCTTAGGTTTAAAGTAACATCAGCCACTTTTAGTATTTTTTTCTATAGAGAGCTTTCTCTAAAGCCCACTTTCATCTCCCAGGGGTATACCCAGATCCTAGGGATGTATTCCATCAGGTCCAGACCCTCTGGCTCCCTGGACCCCAGTAACCCACCAGTTAACTCCATAGCTTGTCTTCAATGGCAGAGGCAATAGGGGTAGAGCATCCTCCTCTGAGGCAGTCCAGATTCAGTGCCAGATTCAATTAGAATCTAGAGGATTCCTCAAGGCCCAGGCTAGCATTTAGATTGAAGTGTGGATTGTTCTCCCATTATATTGGTCCCCTCCTACCTCCTCCAATGTGAGCCTAGCTCCTAAGCCTTGGTCACACACAGCTAACCCTGAGGCAGGAGCAAGCTCCCTGGCTATACTACAGGGGCTGCTGTGGTGCCAACACTTGTTGCTGACTCTCCCCAGTTGAAATCTAGATTTAGTAGTTGCCATATTGGTTCTTGCAAGAATAGATCCAGAAGCAAATGATTTGACACCTTTTAATGGACCAACATAGATGTAACAACAAGAACAAAGTGCTCTAGCTTTCGGACCAACCAGTCCTTCTTCAGAAGCTCATGGCAGTTGTCACACAATGGCACACGACCCTGCAATCAACACCCCTGTAAGACTTGTGGGCTCATTTCTACCTCGGACTGTGTGGTTACATCACAAAACAGACAATTCCAGGTGCATGGGAGTTATACATGCATGTCATGACATGTTGTTTATTTCATTCAGTGCAAGAGATGTCCACAAACAGGTTATGTAGGAGAGACACGCCAACAGCTCAGTACTAGGATGAACTCACACAGACATACTATTACAGCAAGGAAGACTGAAAAACCAGTGGGGCACCACTTCTCCCAGCCGGGCCACTCAGTCTCAGATATGTCAGTAATGGTCTTAAAAGGAAATCTCAAAAACACACAACAGAGACGAGCTTTTGAGATTAAACTTATTTTAAATCTCAGTATGGTAGCAGATGGGATGAACATTGATCTTGGCTTTATGGGACACTGCAGAAACTAACATCCACAGACCTTTTCTTCTTCAAACTGACATATTATAGGACTTCAGCATGTGTGGGATGTGGATGCATGTGTGCATGTATGTGTGTGGGTATGTGTTGTGAGGTATGTGATATAACAGATGTGGGGCTTGCTGTCACATTGAGGTAAGCCTCTATTTAGATATATGGAGTTATAATGTGTTACTATTCTTGTTTCACACACATAATGAATATTAATTCCTCCTTACTTTTTATCTTTGCCTGGGGGGGATTGATTCCATTGCACCATATTCAGATTACCCAGCCTGCTAGTGTACATACAGGAGTGTTATCATATACTGTTATATATAATTTTTGTAACTCTGTACATATTGGGGTGTGTGAGCTCATTTGCATGGGGGTTCTGCACAGATCTTTTTACATTAGGCTAATATTGTAGTAATTTGTGGTTATGTAGGTATGTTAGACCGCTGGTCTTACACATATACTTTATATTTACTTCTAGTTACCTTATCCTGGGAAGGGTGGCAGGTTTATTTCATGGTAGTTCTATCTAGTATCCTTGGAAATGTTACTTTGCAGATAGTAGTATGGTTAAATAGTGTTACATTTTTACTCTGTAGATATTAGGAGACATTAGCCCTTTTACTCAGGATTTCATGACAAGTTGAATTCCTTTGGGGAACAATTGCAGTGACTGAAGTTAATATAGGTTCACTAGGAGAGAGAGTGTGTGAGTGTGTCTGTGGGAGACAGCGAGAGAGAGAAAGGGGAGAGAGAGAGAGACACATCTCCTTTAAGCTATGTATCTCCCCCACCCACATTATTGTGATGTGGGGTGGGTTAGGTTGCATTGTTTGTATGAAGAGGAGGAGAGAAATTACATTTTTATCTCTTTTTCAGATTCCTTAGACACTTGTGGTACATCAAGTTGCTACATTCTCAGTATATATTGACATCAGTACATATCAGGCTACATGGTCTTAATTCCTTGAGGTTCCTCAACTAGAGTTTTTTGTTTGACAGTAATATTACCAATTTCTATTTAAATTATCATTTATATAGTCCTGAGGTTTTTGAAATTTCTTGGGCCTTATATCTAGCTTGAGAATACAGCTGGGTGACAGGTCCAGTTAGGTTTTACACATCACACAGTGTGCACTGATGTTTTTAAGACAACTTTACTGGTAAATTCTTGTCTATAATGCTAACATTGAAATTTCATGAGCCCTATAACAATCTTAGTTTGTCTTTAATCTGGGTGGGGGTTGCCTTTCAGTAATCACATCCTTATACTAACTGTGACACTCATAGCTTGATTTAGGAGTTATCTGCTTCAGTAGTGTTATCTTATGTCAATTAAATTTATATGCGGTAGGATTCTTTGTATGTGTGTTCCACCAAGCACATCTGACCCAAGGTTCTTTCTGGCTGAAGGCAGTATTGTAATGTTAAACTTCTCTGACATCATCTTCTGCTTTTTTTTTTAAATGAGTATTTTAAACCAATGGGGATTTTTTTCTGTTTTTTTCTGCATTATCTAGCTGTTATAAATATTGTATTTTCTAAACAACTGCCATGAGCTTCTGAAGGACTGGTTGGTCCGAAAGCTAGAGCACTTTGTTCTTGTTGTTACATCTATGTTGGTCCATTAAAAAGTATCAAATCATTTGCTTCTGGATCTCCCCAGTTGAGACACACTGCCATGAGGCATCTGCCTTGGCCCAATCTATCTCATGACATGTGGGACCAAGCTCATTCCTGAACTTGGGTCAACCACATGGTAGCACAGCACATTACTGCTGGACCAAGGGGGTAGCCCCAATAAATGATATTTAAAGACTGTTACTGGATGTGACTGCAGTTTAAATATTGAATTTAAGGATTGCCTGTTGCACTAGGTATTGTATTGCACTTGTCATAATAGTACTGGAAAAATGGCTTGTATCACTTTTGACACAATATGCTTTTATGTCAGATGTTAGCTATACAGAAACAGACTACAATTTTTGCCCTTGCTTTTGTTTGAGAAATTGCCAGTAAAATAGCTTTCCCACATCTAAAATAACTCTGGGGACTTCTCTAGCTCATTCACTGCTATTATGCTTTGTCACTCCCATCATCGCCTTTTTGTTTTCCAGATTCTGTCTTTTCTTGCCATTTATCACTTCATCTCCCAGTGCCTCACCCTTTTTTCTTTCCCCACATATATATTCCTTATTTTACTTCTCTTCTACACTAACTTTGCTTTTTCTCCTTTATATATTTCCTAAAGAAGACCTACGGTCAAAATGTTGATTTTTAACTCTAGTTTCTATTTTCAGTGTGTGCACTTAATATGACCATTTTGTTTTAAAATAACTTTGGTCTGCACTCCAAAATATTATTGTGTTAGAGAGAAAAGGAAGTGCAAAAGAAGAAGGAAACCACTTTGGTTCTCAAAAACAGTAGCAGAAAAAGTCAGAGCCAAAAGGCTGGCCTTCAGGAAATATAAGGGAATGTAGTGGGATGAAGACAGGGAGGCATATTAGACTTCCCTAAGGGAAGCAGGGAAGGTAGTAAGGCAGGTAAAGGCCCAAACCAAGGAAACACTAGCACAAACAGTAAAAGAAGGTGACAAGACTTTCTATAGATACATTAGTGAAAGGAGAAAGTCCAGAGGGGGTATGGCTAACATCAAAGGGGATAAGGGGGCATGTGAGGAAGAGGACCATGTAAAAGCATCTGTTCTAAATAGAAACTTCTGCTCAGTATTTACTGAAGAGATGGTAGGGCAGGTCCCACAGCTCAGCACCATGAACACAGGGGGAATGGAGGTGTGCACTAGTCCCTACACAGAAGAAAGGGTCCTACAAGAGCTCGATAACCTCAGAGTGGACAAGGCAATGGGACCTGATGGCATACATCCCAGGGTACTAAAGGAGCTAAGGGTGGAACTAGCAGAGCCATTATCAGAACTGTTTAGTGAGTCTCTGAGCACAGGAGAGGTCCCAGAAGACTGGAGAAGGGCTCATGTGATCCCGCTCCACAAGAGTGGTAGCAGGGAGGAGGTAGGGAACTACAGACCAGTAAGTCTTACTTCAGTAGTGGACAAAATTATGGAGGGACTCCTTAAGGAAAGGATAGTACAACACCTGGAATCCATAGGAACACAGGATCTTAGACAGCATGGGTTTACAACAGGAAGGTCCTGTCAAACTAATCTCATAGATTTCTTTGACTGGGTAACCAGAGTGGTGGACCAAGGGGGAGCAGTTGATGTCACCTACCTTGATTTCAGCAAAGCTTTCGATACTGTTCCTCATAGAAGATTGATTAATGAGCTGGGTAAGCTTGGGGTGGGTCAGAATTTGGTCAACTGGGTGGCAAGCTGGTTGACGGGCAGAAAACAGAGAGTGGTGGTAAACGGTATACAGTCAGAAGAGATGCAAGTCACAAGTGGGGGTACCTCAGGGATCAGTCCTGGGGCCAGTCCTCTTCAATATCTTCATCATTGACATTGCAGATGGACTGGTGGGTAAGGTTTTTCTGTTTGCAGATGACACCAAGATCTGCAACAGAGTAGATGATCCAGATAGGGTGGGCAGAGTGAGAAGAGATATGAATAAACTGGCAAAGGGTCAGAAGAGTGGCAACTGGGGTTTAATGCAAAGAAGTGCAAGATCATGCACATAGGGAAGAGAAACCCTGAAGCCACCTATAGGTTTGGAGGGGAGTTGCTGGCAGTCACAAAGGAAGAAAGACACTTGGGCATCATCATCATCACAGATGACCTGAAATCATCCAAGCAGACCACTAAAACAGTAGGTAAGGCTAGGAGGATGTTGGGGTGTATTAGTAGGGGTATCACAAGTCATAAGAGGGAGGTAATAATCCCTCTTTACAAGACACTGGTTAGGCCCCATCTGGAGTACTGCATGCAGTACTGGAGGCCACATCTTCACAAGGACATTAATCAAATTGAGGCAGTCCAGAGAAGGGCAACCAAAATGGTGCAGGGACTGCATCAGAAAACATATGAGGACAGATTAACGGAGCTCAATATGTATATCCTAGAGCAAAGGAGGGAGAGAGGTGATATGATTGAAACATTCAAACATCTTAAGGGCATTAACAAGGTGAAAAAGTCTAACATGTTTCAATTTAAGAAAAACAGCAGGACAAGAGGACACAGCATGAGATTAGAGGGAGGCTGATTAAGGGGTAATGTAAGGAAGTTATTTTTCACAGAAAGGGTGGTGGATGCATGGGATGGCCTACCTTAGGAAGTGATGGATATGAATACAGTGCAGGGCTTCAAACAGGCATGGGATAGGCATAAGGGAGCAATACAGATGAGGATGAGCATGAATAGATAGGCCATTGACAGAGCAAAGGTCGATGGCACATTCATAAGGTAGAAAAAGAAATGGGCAGACTGAATGGGCCTTGCTGTCCTTATCTGCCATCAACTTCTAAGTTTCTATTTTTTTACTTTCTATGAATGTTTTAATATATATTATTATGTAACTGTCTTTTTTAATCTTCATTTTACAGTACTGTCATACTGTATGTCTTTGATTCTACTGTCAAAACCTTCTGGTAAGAGAAAATGATACTGAACTATTAACATTGTACTGGTACAACTTCATGTGCACTAGTAAGAACATTTTACAGTACCTACTGCTCTGTCTGTATCCTGGACATTTCTATGCTAGTTATAACTTTGTGTGTAGCCAGAACAGTGCTACGGTATGCCTACTGCTTTGTGTATGCTGTAATTATGATAAAGCATTTATTGTGCCAAGATCTTTTCACTTAACTAAGAACATTTACCAATAATGAACTTGGCCAATTGCTTTATAACAATAGAAATTATTTTGTCAGCTACTGAGATACAGTGTTGCAACGTAACCAAGTACAGTTACATTATCATAATTTAATAAAATGTAATGCTAAACATATTATAGACCTAGTCACTTTTCAAGCTATGGCAGAAAGGTGTGGTGTGATTTATTTACCCAGAAATTCCCCTTCATTCTCATTACTGTCTTTTTCAAACAACTGAGTTCATCCATGATTGCAGAAAGTGAAGGAAGGAACATTCAGATTAGAATCAGGACTCCTTTGGATCTCACAAAATCCAGTGGACTTAGGTAGATCCAGATTCTGCTGATACCATATTAGGTCCACCTCGCAGCACGTCAGGGCTTTAATTTAAAAAACAGACACACAAACAAACAAAAATCCCCTCTTCATCTGTCCATACCACCCAATCACTTGTATCCCGCAAGGAAACAAAAAGATTTTACATTAAAATAATTTATTTTTCTACCTGTATTACATACAAACATACGAATAAGTCAGCAGAACAGACCTAGAAGTCTATCAAATTCTGCTCGATTGTGCAGCTAGTACCCTAGCAATCAACTGCCCCTCCCCCAACCCCCTTAACCTCCCATTGTTGTCCTTCTCGACCAGCCTTACCCACCCTTGTACCCTGTCCCAGGCATTTTTAAAGCCAGCAAAATTTTTGCATGATATCACCCCTTCTGGTAATGCATTCCACTTTGCAACTACTCTCTCCGTGAAGTACTGCCTCCTCATATCCCTCCTGAATCTCTCCCCCTCTATTCTTAGCCCATGCCCCCTAGCCTCTCTTCTGCTCCTTAGTTTCAACACCCCCTCCTTCCCCTTTGTTGATGCCCTTCAGGCACTTGACTGTCTCTGTCATGTCCTCCCTTCCTGCCTCTCCTCCAATGTGTACCTATTCAGTTCCTTTAGCCTCATCTCATAATCCATTCCATCAATCCCCTGAATCATCCTCGTCACCCTTCGCTGCACTTCTTCCAGCAGCTTGACATCCCAGCTCATGTACAGCCTCCAGAACTGCACACAGTACTCCAAGTGAGGGCTAACCAGTGCCCTGTACAGGGGCAAAATCATCTCTCTGTGCCTCATTGTGAATCCACGTGCTATGCACCCTAGCATCTTGTTTGCTTTCATTGCCACCATCCTGCATTAGGCAGCATTGTTCATGCTTGCTGTTATTATTACCCCCAGGTCCTTTTCCTCCTCGGTGCTCCCCAGCTTGATCTTTCCAAGCCAGTATTCTCTCCTTGGGTTCCTTGCTCCAAAATGCAACACCTTACATTTTTTTTCATTGAACCCCAGCTGCCACTTCCCTGACCATTCCTCCAACTTTGTCAAGTCCCACTGAAGTTGCACCCCTCCCTCTTCATTGTCTATTACTGCACCCATTTTGGTGTCATCAGTGAACAGGCTAATCCTGCTCACCACCCCCTTCGCAATGTCTGAGAAGAATAACCCAAACAGCACTGGGCCCAGCACCGAGCCCTGTGGCACCCCGCTTGTCACTAGGGTTACCACCTTTTAAGAAGCCCAAAGTGGGACATTTCTTACTAAAACATGATTTTTCTCAGGACAATACGTAACCTTGACTAGTGCAATAGACTTCTTTTCTCTATATAATCAGAATTAAGGCTACATATTGTAGTTTCTTGGTTGCTTCTATGGTTTCATATCATTTTAATGTATTTTAGTTAAGGTACTATAGTTTTCTACAAGATTTTGATGAAAGTTAGAAAATATTTTTTCTATTAAAAAGTCAGGACATGTAGTATTTTTCATGTTTTTTGCAGGACACAGCTGCCCAAATCAGGACTGTCCTGCGAAACGCAGGACAGCTGGTAACCCTACTTGTCACAGATCTAGGCTCCAAGACTCCCTCCCACCACCAGTCTCTGCAGCCTACCCCTTAGCCAGTATGAGATCCAACATGCCTACTTTGTCCCCACTCCCACCCTGGATAACTTCACCCCAGTCTCCCATGGGGCACTGAATCAAAGGCCTTGCTGAAATCCAACTATAGAACATCCAAAACATGGCTCCAATCACACTGCCTCATCACCCAGTCATACTACTGTATAAGATTGATCTCACAAGATCTCCCTGAAATGAACCCATGCTGCCTCCCATCCTGCAGGTTGTTTTCCTCCAGAAATGCCACCAGTCTGTCCTTTAGTATTGTCTCCATGAACTTTCCCACTATGGATGTCAGACTGACTGGCCTATAGTTCCATGGCTCATCCCATGGACCACTGTTATGTAGTGGTACCACATGGGCTCTCCTCCAGTCCTGAGGTACTTCCCCTCTTTCCAGGGAGGTGCTGAACAGGTCCGCCAGTGGTTCTGCTAGAACCTCTGCCATCTCTCGCAGCACTCTGGGATGGATACCATCTGGCCCGGTGCTTTATTCACCTTCAGTGCCCTCAGCCCTTCCAAGATTCTGCTACCCTCTATCCTACTGTCCGTTAACTCACCCCTCCACCCCAACCAGGGACCCCCTTTCTCCCTTATAAACACAGAGCAGAAGTATTCATTCAATGCTTCTGCTTGTTCCTTCCCCTTTTCTACCCACTCCTTCCCCCTTTTTATCCTCACAATACTGTCCCTGCATTTCCTTTTCTCCCTGACAAATCTAAAAAAGTCTTTCTCCCCTCCTTTAATTCCCTACGCTAATCTGAATTCCCTAGTAGCTTTTGCACCCCTTACCCTCCCTGTCCTCCCCCTTCCCTGTCCTTCTGAACCTCTGGTACACCACTCTGTTTGCTTTCACCCCTTCTATCACCTCCCTGTTCAGCCAGCATGGTCTCTTTGCCCTATTCCTCTTACTCTGTAGCCTGGTGCATGTTTCCATCACCGCTATGATTCCTTGCTTTATTATGTCCCACTTCTGCACTGTCCCCATCCCCCACTTTATTCTTTCAAGTATCCCCTTCAGCAATTCCTCCATTTTCCCCAAAATCTGTCTTTCTGTAATCCACCACCTTTGTTGCGGATCCCTCCGGCTCCCTACTCATTGTGATGTTAAACCACACTGTCTGATGATCGCTGTTAGCTAACAGATCCTCCACCCTTATGTTCCTCACTGCCTCACTGTTAGGTAGTACCAGGTCCAGCGTGTTCCTCAGTCTTGTGGGTTCAGCAACCAGCTGTGTCAGGAACCCCTCCTGGAAGGCATCCAAGAGGACCATCTCCCTGGCACTGTCCAGTCCACCCCTGGCAGGTTGAAATCCCCCACTATGACCCATTTCCCCACCTACATACCCTCCTGATTTGTTCTGCCAGTTCTCTGTCCCTTTCCATTATCTGGGATGGTGACCTATACACCACCCCAAACCTCAGTTTCCTTCCCCTGGAATCCATGAGCTGTAACCACATTGCATCCATATCCCTCTCTTCCTTTTCATCCTTTGCACATTTGATCCCCTTCCTCATGTAGACAGCCAGCCCACCTCCCCTCCCTTCCCCATGGTCCTTTCTGTACAGTCTGAACCCTGGGATTGCCAGGTTCCAGTCCCAGTGCTCTGTGGCCCATGTTTCTGTGATGGCTACAATGTCGACCCTCCCTACAGCCAAGAGTGCTTGAAGCTCCGCAGCTTAGTTACCAAGGCTTCTTGCATTCATTGAGACCACCCTCCACCCTGTCACCCTTCCTCCTTTTCAGATTCCCTTCCCACCCTGCCCCTTCTGTACTAAATTCACAAGTACCTTCTTAATGGCTTGGGGTGTAGGCTCACCCTGTCCCTGGGTACCTTGCCTATAGTCTGACCCACTGCCACCCCCCCTAGCTAGTTTAAATTCACTTCTGTTGCTATGTAGCTTCTGCTTTAATGCCCCCTTTCCCTCCCAACTTAGGTGCAGCCTATCTCCTGCATACAGTTCATTATTCTCCCAGGTCTGCCCCCATTCCCCATCCACCCATACCCTTTTGATCTACACCTCTCCTCCAGCCACACGTTGAATTCCCTAATCCTCGCCTTCCTACCTGTACTCGCTTGGGGTACCGGTAGCACCTCCAAAAAGGCAACCATCTCTCCTACTTCCTCACACAGCTTTTATGTGTGCTGTTAATAACCATCCACACAGGATGAAGGTAGGATGAAAATATTTTCTAGTGGCACTGGTTGTACCTCTTTTGGCAGATGTTCCAGTGGATCATCTTGTGGATTCCCTAGAGGTGATTAACAATCCATCTTATTCCAGTCCCTGGCCTTCATCTCCAGAGTGAAGGTGAATGAAGTGGCACCTATTGTGTCTCATCTGTCCCTGTGGACTCTGCAGAAGATAGGAATGGGGTGGCAGCTGTTCTGTGAACTGTATTCTTCATGTCTGGAATTCAGACTCATTCTGCAGGCAGAAGCTGTTGCAAAGTATGATCTCTGTTTCTCGAGTTGCATGCTTGTTTCATTTAAAAAATGTTTGATTAAGTATACTTTATTGAAAATTTGATATACAAACAAGCATCCAACATAGCAAAAAATAGTAAGAACAAAGCAAAATAGAAACAACAAACAGGCATCACAATAGTCTTACAATTAAGTTAACATAAGCCAGAATACAAGACCTAAAAAAAGATGAAACAAAACACTCTGATCCCAGTTACAGTACAACCAAACAAGATCTGGCAGGGCCACTATGACTGTGAATGCATTAACTAAATAAGGGTATTACATGGGCTTAAACATAAATATTTATTTATTTTAAAAATATCAGATTTACAAACCTTTGAGTCAGAGACCCATTTACAAAGGCCCCTCATCAAAACTAATACAAAGACAGCACAGTTAACAGTTAGGGCTGGCAGTATAGCCTAGAAGTTAAAGGAACGAGGTGTAAACAAGCTTGATACATCCAGCAGACCAGACCTGAGTTTGATTCTCACAACCTCCACTTGCATACCGGGTGACTCTGAGCAAGTCACTTAACCACCCAGTGCTCCCAGGTCACCCCTAAAAACAGACACTTGTGCCTAGTGGGCCTTACCCAGTTGCCAAAGACTAAAATAAAAAAATAAATAAACAAGTCCAAAAACAATGGCTCAGAGAGCAGACAGTTATAGCGATCATTCACTGGAGATACATGGGTAGCAGTAGATAAACAGATGACATAGTTTAGGCACACAGGCACCACATCAAGAAGACCAAAGCAGTTCAAACAATATACAATAGCTAAAGCAAATAGACATCAGGAGTCAAAGAGAAGCCCAGAGTGTTCACATGAAGGCTGTTGCATACACTAGCTGAATCAAAGTATAGTACATTGAGAAAGGGCATATTTAAGCAATAAGGCATGACAGGATGTGTGTTATCACGTAATAACATCACTCCTGGGGTGGGCTGAAGCACGAGGAGAAGCGAGTATTTATTTATTTATTTGCACATGTTTATTTGATCCACTGGATCAGCAATATTTGCACAAACTGTGCCCAGTGCAGATTTTACAGCACTGGTCCTGGTCTGGTAATCTAGGTTTTACTCATACCACACTGCATATGGCTTAGCGATATACTGTACAAATGGCTATTTATGTGAGAAGAATTCTCTGGTTGTTGATAATTCTTGATAACCTTTGCCCTTCTGAGGCTTCTCAGTTAAAAGCATACTGGTGTTAATTGGCTTCTCTGACATAATCTTCTGTTATGTTTTAAATGTATGTGTTAAACCAATGAGAATTATTTCTGTTTTTTCCAGCATTATCTGATGTTAATAGTATGGGATTTTCAAAATAACTGCCACATAGCTTCTGAAGAAGGACCTGGTTGGTTTGAAAGCTACAGCACTGTGTTCTTTTGTGTAACATCCATGTTGGTCCAATAAAAGGTATCAAATCATTTGTTTCTGGATCTGATTTTAACATGCAGTTTTCCATTAAGAAGATTCAGTAGAATATATCAGTGGGCCAGAACTGCCTGCCTGAGAATGAAGTTGATATATTATTTGGAAAAAGGGAAGGCTAGGTCTCTTGCTGTGCAATGTCCTGTAAAGTAACACTGACTGCTCTTAGGATGGTGGTGTGAAATGCTGTGAGGTGCCATGGGGAACTTGTTATGCAGAAAGTTTCAGGAAGTGTTTAACCCATTCTACTTCTATGGTGTCTGTACTATCCATTTGTGCAAGTCAACTCCACTTCTCAAACTTAAAAAGAAAAATACACTTCATCACAGACTGTGTTTACCAAATACTGTGCCCATGATTAAAATAATTTGAACCCCATCCCCCCCAAAATGTGCCCTCACATGAACATGCATGATTTATCTGTAAAGACAATTAAAAAAATGTATTTCTACATGCATTAGTAACACCAATGCTTTCAAGATTTTGAAACTAATAAAAAGACAAACTATATATATAGATAGATAGATAGAATGTGGTAAACAAATATTGTTAATCCCAAAAGCTGAACTTTGGTTTTAGTATATAAATGTTTAAGAAATACCTGAAAGCTGTGTATTTTTCTTAGTTTTTAGACACTTCTTAGTCTTTCCATTTGAGACACCAGGCGACTCTGATAATCATTTGTTCCTATGGTTTTTAAGTCAGTTTGAAGGCATTTTAAGTATCTTCTGTCAGACTTGTTCTGTTCCTTGGTCCACATCCCAAACATGTGAGTCTTCTTTCAGGGTGATAGGTACACCTCATGCCCCTCTCTATGAATAAAAAAAAATGGTGGGACGGACCTTTTCGAGCTTTTTGGGTGGAGGTGGGGTGGACATTACTTCCCACAAAAAAACAATGCTGCCTCCCATTACTCAGGTTCCAGTTCTTGTACCACCCATTTAAGAAAGAAAATTGTACCCTGCAACCATTGACTAACATGAAAGCATATTTATTTGAGGGCGGAAAACATTTCTTGGAGGAGGGCAAGGCGGAGGAGACTATTTACACCTTCAGTCAGTTCCACGGACAGAAAACATGACATCACTCCTTTTGTACATGCAATACTCCTGTAGGCTCTGCCCACAGTCATAAAAAGAAGAAAAATGGGTGATCTCACTTCAAATTAGAGTGGACAAACCCAACTGAATAATGTTTCAATTTAAAGAAATCAAAGGATGTAACATAATTCAGAAGAATTAGGGGGTCAAGATAAACAATAAGCACCTTAAATTGTGAGTAAGGCCAGCAACACTTCCCATTTCCTAAGGAAAGAAGGGTATCTATGGTGTAGAATCGCAGTGGAGCATTCTACATTAAGAGCAAACAGGATCTCTTGATACCATTCAGCACAGGACAGAATGTCCTTTTCTAATCTGTGTCAGAGAATAAGAAGTTTGGCTACAGAAACTATCAAAGAAATATATCATTTGCTAGATCCAAACATTATACCATCATATAACCCCAGCAAACAAACTTTAGGATTAAACGGTTCTTGAAGTGCCAATAAAGGGTCTATATGGGTTTGTATCTCAGTCCACAGGGCTCGGACCTTATCACAGGTCCATAGGATATGATAAAGCATGCTGGCCTCATGTGTACACTTAGTGCAAAGATCCAAATCTACTCTATTCATTTAAAAAAGCTGATGTGGAGTGTAATAAAACTTGTGTAATATTTTAAACTGTTGAAGTCTAAAGGAATCTTGTTTAGTATACTTATACAAATCTGTGCATAGCAGGTGCCATTGTTCTTCAGTGAGAGCCAAGCCCAAAGCATTCTGCATGAATAGAGAACAGGAGGTGTCTTAGGATGATTCAATTCTTGAAGAGCAGTATGTAAACCTGATACAGGATGCAATTGATAAGCATTTTGCGTAAGACAAGAAAAAGCCCCCCCGAGTCTGACCAGTGCAATGGCCCCATATCACTAAAAACACAGTGCTTTAATTGTGAAAATTGAAAAGCAAAAGGGGTCATAAAATGCCATTGATCTATAAATGCTTGATAAGTAATAAAGGAGCCCTGCATCAGGAACTGGCTGATCAAAGAAATGCCAAGACTGTTTCAAAACTTAGGATTCAAAGTCTTACCACCCACCTGAAAGTTAAGGTTAAGGAATAAAGGCTGGAAACAGTCTTTTTACAATCGAAAGCCAGAGTGCCAATGCAGTTGATTATGTGAGTGTAAAGACTACATAACGGGCATAGGCTACAATGTCTTAGGCACCTGAGCCGAAGGCACAAACAGCAAAGAGCTGAGCTGCACATTATTGTTATGAGTCAACTGGTCTTCAATATCCAGCCATTGAGGCTTTTAAATTGATTCGGTGGTAGAAAAAGCTCACCAATGAAGATATTTCGAACAATGAGAAGCAAAATAATAAAACAAAGAATTAGAAAGGCTTAAACCACCAACAAATTGAGGGGCAGCAAAGTGTTAATAAGAGCACCATGCCTTCTAATCATGTCAAAGAAACCGTGAGACCATACTGTGTAATTTAACAAATCTCTTCAAGGGAAGAGCCAGATTAAGCATACTTAAAAGATATATAATGCCTGGCAGCACTTTCATTTTAACTACATTGATTTTATAAAACAATGAAAAAGGAAATTGCACCATAAGAGCTTGCTCAATAAATTTGAACAATGATTCTATATTTGTAGATACTATGTTTGAGGTGGATCTAGAAATTTTGATACCTAAATATGCCAAAGACTTAGGTTCCCACTTAAAACCTAACCTAATCATGGCATATTCATCTACTCTATTGTTAAGCAGGAATTCTGCTGTTTTGTGAACATTAACTTTATAAGAAGAAAAACTGCCCAATTCTTCAATGATGGACACAGCATTAGGAGCAAAAATGTGAGGGTCTATAAAATGTAAAAGAAGATCATCAGCATAGGCAGAGATAGAGTAAATGTGGGGGCCAATAGAAACACCAGTGACTGCCTCAATTTAAGATTATGAATGAGGGAATTTAGATATAAATTAAAAAAGGAGAAAGAGAGCAATCCTACCGAGTGCCTTGCTCTAAAAAAAAATAGAAGCAGAGAGTACCCTGTTACAAAAAATGCAGGCAAAAAGAGAGCAATAAAGAAGTTGAATCCATTTAATAAATGGGTCTGAAATGCCAAACCTCTGCTTAACAGCAAACAGATAACTCCATGCCACTCCATCAAATACCTTCTCCGCATCCAGAGAGATCAGGGCAACAGCTGTTCCTGCCTCTCTGGATACAGAGACAAGATGCAGGGCCTTATGAATGCTGTCACTTGAAAGGTGACCAGCCATAAACCTCACTTGTTCAGGGCCGATAAGACACTGTCAAACCTTCTCAAAGCAATGCACTAATACTTTCACCAAGATCTTAATACCTACGTTCATAAGACAAGTAGGATGAAAATGCTGAGGAAGAGTGTCATTCCTATCAGGTTTTTGGAATTACAGAAATCTTGGCCTCCAGATGGGAATGCTCAAAAATGTCCTCATCAAAACAACGATTAAAGATAATGGTTAAATGCAGGGTTAATTCTGCAGAGAAAGTCTTATAAAAATTAGATGGGAAACCATCTGGTCCCAGAGCTTTATCAAAATGTAAGTGCCTAATAGCCATCAACACTTCAGTGGATTCAATTGGACCATCCAACTGGGAGAATTGCTCAGGGGTTAGCTGGGGTAAATTAATAGTACCTAAAAAAGTACTAAGGGCTGCCTCAACATCCAATGGTTCAGGGTTTGAAGGAAGAGGATAAGGTGGTGTACCTAACTAGACAGCAGGAAGCAGGGAAAGCAGTTAGGAGTGCAGTGCAAACAGAGGAAAGATTAGCACAGTTGGTAAAGAAAGGGGACAAGACATTTTAAAGGTACATAAGTGAAAGAAGGAAGGCCAGGGGTGGGGTTGTAAGGCTCAGAGGAGATGAAGAGGAGTGTGTGGAGGGAGACCAAGGAAAAGCATAACTATTGAATAAATACTTCTATTCAGTATTCACTGAAGAAGAGGAGGGACAGGGACCACAACTAGGCATCAGAAACAAAGGGTGTAGGGAGGTGAACAACAGTTTGTTTACAGAAGAGATAGTCTTAGGCAAGCTCACAAAACTGAGAGAGTACAAAGCAATGGGACCAAATGGCATGCACCCTAGGATATTAAAGGAACTAAGGATGGTGCGAGCAGCACTGCTGTTAGCCCTGTTTAGTGAATTGTTTAGTACAGGAGTGAATCCAGAAGACTCAAGGAGAACACATGTGGTCCCTCTTCACAAGAGTGAAAGCAGAGAGGAAGAAGGAAACTATAGATCTGTCAACCTCACCTCAGTAGTGGCCAAGATTATGGAGGCCCTAATTAAGAAAAGGATTGTGGAACACTTGGAATCCAATGGAGCACTGGATCTGAGGCAGCATGGATTCAGAGCAGGAAGGTCATGTCAAGCAAATCTGATAGATTCTTTTGACTGGGAGATGAAGGAGGTGGATCAGGGGGCAATGGATGTTGCCTACCTCGATTTCAGCAAGGCCTTCAACACCGTTCCACATAAAAGACTGATAAATAAGTTGGGTAGCCTGGGGGTGGGCCAGAAGGTTGCAAACTGGGTTAGAAACTAGTTGATAGACAGGAAGCAGAGGCTGATGGTAAATGGGATCCAATCCAAGAAAAGGGGAGGTGACCAGTAGGGTACCTCAAGGATCAGTCCTGGGGCCAGTCCTTTTCAAAGGTCTTCATTAGTGACATTGCTGAAGGGCTGGAAGGGAAGGTTTGTCTATTTGCAGAAGACACCAAGATCTGCAACAGGGTAGACACTCCAGATGGGGTGGAGAGAATGAGAAGGGACCTTGGAAAGCTGTAAAAATGGTCCAAAGTGTGGCAACTAAGATTCAATGAAAAAAAGTGAAAATTCATGCACCTGGGGTGCAGAAACCCTGTGGATGCTGGCCCACTGGTGCTGAGGGTTGAGGCGCTGGACACCACACCTCACATCACGCTGGTGACCGAGGTTCGGACGTGAGCCCAGGTTGTCAGGGGTCAGTAGGGGAGGATAGGATTGAGCATCCAGAGGACTGCTCTCCTATCCTGGGGAGAATGTGGGTTTTCACTGCTCTGCAGCAGCCCCTGGGGACACCTGGAGGCACTGCTAGAGTTGGTGCAATGGAAGGAGGAGCTAGATGTCATTATACACCTGCAGTCCTGGGAAATAATCAGGAGGAAAAAACAGCAGCATCACTAGTGGCAGCTTGATGGCCGTAGTGTCCTGAGCCTGGCAGCGGCCAAGGGGTGACCTGACACACCAGTATTGGATCCTGGCCTGGTGCGGGCACCAAGGAGGAGTCCCTCTTGTGGGTACAGCAGCACATGCCAGTCGGTTGTGTGTGCGGTGCCCAGGGGGGGTTGTTAGGGGAAGCAGAGCAGTGGCTGGATATAAAGCAGAGTGGTGGCTGCACAGGAGGAAAAATAAAGTGGATATAAAAAAAAAGAAACCCTGCAAAGAGTTACAGGATGGGGGGGGGTTACTCACAGTCACCAGGGAAGAAAGGGACTTGGGGATAATTATCTTAGATGACCTAAAGGTGGTCAAAGAGTGTACAAAGGCTGTGGGGAGGGCCACTGGCATATTAGGGTGCATAGGAAGGGGTATCACTAGCAGAAAAAGGGAGGTGGTGATACCACTGTACAAAACACTGGTGAAGCCTCATCTGGAGTATGGTGTACAGTTCTGGAAGCTGCATCTTCGTAAGACCATAGGGAGGAGGTGGTTCAGAGAAGGGTGACTAAGATGGTGCAGGGCATGCACCAGACAACATATGAGGAGATATTAAAATACCTCAATATGTATACAATGGAAGAGAGGTGGGAAATGGGACATGATAGAAACCTTCAAGTATCTTAATTGCATAAACAAAGTACAAGTAGGCAACATCTTTCAGTATAAGAAATGTACAGGAATGAGGGGGCACAATATGAGATTGGAGGGGGCAGGACAAGAGGGGACATGAGGAAGTTTTTCTTCACAAAAAGTGTGATGGATGCATAGAATAGCCTACCCCAGGAACTGTTGGGAGCGAGCTCAGTGGGGTGATTCAAACATGCATGGGATAGGCATAAGGGAACCCTAGAGGTGGGAAGGTAGCTGAACGATGACCAAGTAGGGTTAGCAGCTGCTGATTCAGATAGGGAATACGCGCAGACTTGGTGGGCCCAGTGGTCCTTATCCGTAATCAATTTTTATGTTTCTATGTTCTATTTTTCTATGTCTGAGGTATATCATTTCTGATAAAAATCTCTAAAAACCTCCACAATATCCCTGGTTAGAACAACCAAAGGCTGATCCAGATGGTGGCAAACACCCCTTATAATCCTTTGAGCTTTTTGATGCTGAAGCCAGAGGGCTAAGAACTTACTCGCCTTGTTGCCTTGTTCAATGTAATCAACTTTGGACCACAGAATAGCGAGTTCTGCCTTTTCCTGCAATAAAGGCCGCTTATAACGAGCGTATAGTGTTAAGGCGACACCAGGTGGCCTCTGAGGTGGATCAAGAAAGACAAGTTTCTATCAAATGAATATCAGCCAGAAGAGTTCACTCTCAGGCTTCTTTTTGGTGTTTTTTCTTGGAGGCTAGGTGAATAAATTGGCACCTCCAGACACTTTCAGCAGCACACCAGCTGGTTGGAAAATCATTTAAACATGATAATCGGAAATTTTTCTTCACTCTTCATACAATAGGACCCTGGAATAAACTTCCATCATTTGTTGTCATGAGTGATACTAAGCATACCTTTAAACATTATCGGGATGAACTAATAGCTTCTGTGTATAATTTATCTTATTACACTTTGGCCTAGTATAAGAGCATTATGGGCCTCGGTCTACTAGCTCTTTTCTTTCACCTTAGTATGAACCTTAGTATGAACATCATAAGGTATCCACACACGTAACTGAGGGCAAATTAATATAAAAAAAAATTTATTGAATCAAATTTTTAATAGTTTTTACTATGAAAGGATGTGACAGTAGTATGCTGTTAAGGGTGTAAAATTTGTCTTTAGCATCCTTAACCTTATATACAGTACAGCTGTAAAGAGATTAGGTGATGGTCCAACAAGATCATCTCCTTAATCTCACAGAACTGCACATCAGCTAATAGTTCTTTACTTACTGAAAAGTAATCTATACATGAAAAGGTCTGACATGGCCAAGAATAAAAAGAATAGGACTGATCTCCGGGGTGCAAAGCTCTCCATGGGTTTAAAAGATCCATCAACTCAAACATATCCCGAAGAGCCCATTGACCAGGTGAAAGGGCCTGTCTATGACACTTTGATCTGTCAAGGTTGGGAGATTAATTCAAGTTCTAATTACCACCCAATATAAGAGGGGCTGAGACAAATGGAGTGAGGACCACTGCTAAGGACATAAAAAATGCAGGAGAAGCAATATTGGAGTCATAAACTGACCCCAGCACTAGCTGTGTGAGATCCCTCATAAAAAATAAATTTCCTGAAGAAGGGTGAAAGGTAAATGTTAAGCTATTGGAATAGCTTCACCCCTCTGCTGGGGATTATTACCAGAACAAAATATCTGACCCACCCAATCTCTCTGAAACCTTTACACCTGGTCAGACTTATGTAAATGCTTCAAAACACTGCATCACTTTTCTCTAGCTATTTTAAGAAGATTGGCCATTCCACAAATAACAAATAGAGCAGCAACAATAGACTAAAATGAAAGCCGAAAAAGGGGATATTTATTTATTTATTATTCATTCTTGGATTACAAGTACCTTTGAGCACAGGGCAGCTCATTTACAAAGGTTCCACGTCAAAGAATAGGGAGGGGAAAACACAGACAGACAAAGGATAACATAATAACTTTTACAAATATCAGTGAAATCATCACTATACAAATTGATAGAACATTCTCAGTTACATTTGTAATACAATACTGGTAGTATAAACTAAATGGAAGAAAGGGGGTGTAGAAGTTGAGAAGGGTCAGAAATTGTGTGGGATGGGTTGCAGCCAGGTAGCCTTGTCATGGGGAAAGTGCGGTAGATGAAGAAGGGTGAAAGCAGAGAGAGTAGTGGGGGGTAGGGTGAGAAAAACATGGGCATAAGGAGTAGGAGGAGAAAAGAAGGGAAGTGGCAGAGTTGTGCTGAGGGGTCAAGTGATGCCCAGGATCTAAACAATTGGGGCAATCACAGGTGCTCTCATTCATGATGTGCTGGTGCAGGAGGCATTTAGACTTGGTCATATGAGTTAGGCTAGTTAGTTCAAAATCTAGGCCATTTAGCCAGCTGGGGGATCTGTAGAGGAAAGACTGCTGGCAGTGTGTCGTCCGGAACCTGGGTACTAGTAGGAGCTCAGTATCAGAGGCCCAAGTATGGTGGACCTTGATGGATCTGGGCAAAAGGCAGGAGATTCCAGTTGGTAGAGCTCCAATGAGTGCTTTTTTGGCTAATATACATGACTGGAACTTGATCTGTCCTTGGAGATTTAACCAGCCAGTTTGTACATAAAGATCACATGTGTGAGTGAAGCAGTCCGAATCCATGATGAGTCTACAAGCTTTATTTAGAGTTATATTTAGCCTTTTTAGGGACGTAGTGGAAGCAGCTCCATAGATTACCAAGCCGTATTCAATAGTGGATAGTACCAAACTGTAGACAGCAAGTTTAAGTGCTTTTGAGGTCAGATTCCTTCTATGCCTAAACAGCAAGCCTAGTTTCATATTCACAGACTTGCCAATGTTCTCAGTGTGACGCACATAGGGGAGATAGCTGTCCAAGGTTACAATGAGATATTTGAATTGTTGAACTTGTTAGAGGGGGGCTCCAAGGTTGTTTTTTACTGTCATGACTTGTGACCTATGCATGTGGTGGGGGGGGGTAGAGAACAACAGGAGCTTAGTATGCTTGCAGTTTAGGACATGTTTGTGCGATTGGAACCATTTTTCGACTTCAAGGAAACCAAGTTGGAGATTGTCCTCGAGCACGATGGGATCAGAGTTGCTTGTATAGATGACAGCATCATCTATGTATAGGAGCATTCTTAGTTGGCAGGCCTGTGGTAAGTTGTTTAGGAAGATACTAAACAGGAAAGGACCAAGAATGGACCCTTGTGGGACACCAGATTGGACATTTTGTAGTTCAGAGATGACGCTGGATATCTTCACCCATTGTGATCTATCTGCAAGGTAGCTTCTGAACCATTTCAGCGTGTTTGGTGAGATACCGACTGTTGCGAGTTGATTGAGGAGTAGATTGTGATTCACAGTGTTGAAAGCTTTCGTAAGATCGATAAAAGCAATGCCAGCCAGCTTGTTATTGTCGAAAGACTGAAGGATGAAGCTGGTAATTCTAAGAGAGCAGTGGTAGTGCTGTGCTTTTTTCTGAAGCCATGTTGCTGAGGACATTGTAAGGCATACTTTTCAAGGTAGTCTACAAATTGGTTGGAGACTATACATTCAAGAACTTTCAATAGTGGGGGGGAGTATTGATATCGGCCTGTAGTTAGAGTGCTGTGTATGATCACCGGATTTATTCACAGGGGTGACCAGAGTAGATTTCCATACTTTGAAGAACTGTGACAGAGAGAGAGAGAGATAGATTTAGTATCTTGGTTATTGGTAGGAGAACTTCTTCAAGGGTAAGTGCAAAGAGTTTGAGGTCAAGTGAGTCTCCACTATGTCTGCATTCGCCCAGGACTTTCGTTAGAAGCTTTCGGACTTGGGTTGGGGAAACCCATTTGAAATAGAAAGGTGGGTGTTTGGGTCTATTGGTTTCCATGTACCCTGCTGATGAGGCAGGAGCACCATTAAAAAAGTCTTTTGGGAGGACACCTGACAGATTTGTGAAAGCTGTGTTAAAGGTATTTGCGATTTAGAGAGGATCAGCGATGGGATTGTCATCCTCCATTAGTACTGTTGGTGAGGTCTTTTGTTCTTTGCCTGTGATGTCTTTGATGTTTGACTAAAATTTCCTACTGTCACCCCATGAGTTTGATAGCAGCTCTCTGTGGTGCCTTCTTTTTGCCTGTCGAATTTCCCTAGTACTGCCATTTCTAGCAGCTTTATATGCCTGCAGATCATGTTGCTTCATTGATGATTTAGTCAGTTGGCATAGATGGTTCCGTTGTTTCATACTATTTACTAGTTCAGGTGTGATCCAGGACTCAACCATTTCTCATACCTTCTGTTTCCTAGGAAGGGCATGGATATTGCATGCTGAGTTGAAAACCCTGATGAAATGTTCAAAAGCGATGTTAATATCATCAGCCATGTCCAGAAAGGACCAGTCCTGGGAACGGAGTTGTTTTTTAGGAGATCCAGGTGCCCATGCATTAGTATGTGGTTGTAGATTGTTTGAGGTGGGGGGGTATTGAATTTATTAGACCAGTTGCAGGTGAAAAGGGAGTAGTTACTGATAGAGTCTGGGTGAACCATTACATTTGCGATATGATCTGGGTGATTTGAGATAATCCAGTCAATTGTGGTACCGGTTCCGGTTTTATAATTTATTCTAGTTGGTGAGTCTACAAGTTGCATGAGGTGCAGAGATGCCGATGTGTCCTTTATAACCCCACTTGCACCCAATGGCCAGTTTATATTGAAGTCTCCCATTGAAATTGATTTGGAGAGATGTTTTTGTGATTGAAGGTAGTCCAGTATACTAAGTAGGCTGGGTATGGGTCCTTAGGGGGTGTGTAGATTGAGAGGATATTAAGGGCTTTTCAGTGTGCCCCCAGGAGCACTTTTACCCCTAAAGCCTGGGCAGAACCTTCAAGGTCAATCAGAGGCACGGCCAGCCCTCTAATGGAATTTTGTTAGGTAAATTGCACAATCTCCACCCCTCTTTGCAGTTCAATCAAGCCTATAAATAGTGTATCCAGGAAGGGCAATTACATTATCTGGAATTTAAGGTGATAGCCTGGTTTCAATGGCAGATAATATGTCTGGATTATAAATAGCTATCCAGAACTTAAGGAGGTCGATTTTATTTAGGAGGCTACAGATATTTATTGTGGCTAGTACAATGGACCCATGCTTTGGTGGTGAATTTGTTGAGGTTGTTACATTTGGACTCAAGTTAGGGTGGATATTGCCTGACAGCATCAGTAACATTAGGGCTAATTTCAGGAGGTGCATGCATTGAAGTTTGGTGAGATGCTCAGATTGTCTACTGTGGCTACAGCATTTAGTCTTCTTTTTTCCTCATGTTGCAGGTCAGGAGAGTACCAGCAAGGGAGTATATAAGGCCAAAATCCCAGTGGGCATATCAGTAGTTGGGCCATGAACACGTAAAAAGGAGGGGGGTACCACGGACCTTTGTTAATGTCGAAAAGATTTCCAGTTGAGTAGCTGAGAGTATAGTGAAGGCTACCATCTGCTGTCCAGCTTCAAGGTTGTGAACACTTGGGGGCAGGTATTCCATGTGCCTGATGAGTAGAGAGAGCAGAGTAGCAAGTGGAAGGGACAATTTTATTAGAGAATGCATTTTGACAAAGCACAGAGTGATAAAAGTGGGAGCAAAGTAAGAGAGAGAAATCGATTGCAGAAAAAGATGGGAGGAGGGAGAGGCAGGACAGCCAATGAGCGTGGGCTAGGTGGAGCCTAACTGTATTTAACAATGGTTAGGGTTGGGGCAGGTGGGCGGGAGAAAATTTAGACCCAGTAATATTTTGCAGGAGCCCACCAGAGAGTCAAAGAAAACAGGCTTAGAAGCCAGCCAATAGCAGGGGTGGCAGAGGTGAGAATGTCCAATCAGCGCTAGGCTGAAAAGAGAAGTAACCAATCTGGAGAAAAGCCGTAAGTTCCAGGTATTCCAGGGATGTACCTTGAGCTGCCAGGCAGAATAGAGCCCCAAGAGTGGGCAGGAGAGGCTTGGTCATTGGCATGAGTGTAGTGCATCCCTGGCCATGATGGCAAGCGGTCATGGGCTAAAAACTTCAGATGCTGGGCAGAATAGAGCCCCAAGAACAGGCAGGAAAGTCTTGGTCGTCGGCCTGAGCATAGCGTGGCCCTGGCAACAACAGCAAGCCCTGAGTCATGGGCTAAAACCTGGGATATCACCCATATAAGAGCCTCTGTGGGATGCAGCCACAAAATCAAATCTCATACCCTAGCCTCCAATCTTTATAAATCCTAAAACACAAGGAAGAAGAATAAGAATAAAGTACAAATAATCCAGTTTTATAAGAAGGTAAACAGAAGATAGCACTGAGTGACTAACCCACCGAGCCATGATGAGGTTATTGCAGGATGTACAAATCCCCATCCAATTCTGCATACAAGTGTGTGACCATCACAAGAGATAATTTAAAAGAAACATTAATAGATATCGTAATGTGACAGAGAAGATAATTTAAAAAAAATGGTGGAGAGTAAAAGCAGTGGCCGAAAGAAAAAAAAAACAGCTTGCAAACAGAAGTATGGATGGGAAGAAATTATTTATCCAGAAAAGGCATGCTAAGCCAAAGGGAATGGCCAGGTACAATTGGGAAGCACAAGAAAACTAATCAACTTTGTCAAAGATACACATTTAACTGAGTGCAGGCTGAAAGGACTTCTTCAGGAAGGGCCCCCTGCCTAGAGCCGGGGCAAGACTCGGCCAGTGGGTGGTCGGCCTCCTCTGCCGCTGCCCAAAACCACAAGACTGGACACTTGGCTCTGAAAGGTACAGCAAAGCCGCAATTTTTTTGCCTGCCCTCCCTTCCCCCTCCTCCTGCCCTTTATCAAATAGACCTTCTCCCCATCCCCTTCTAACTTCACGCCCATTGGTAACTCGTTACCCTGTGACATCTTAACTTCTATTCATCCATTATGCTACAACCTCTTAATAAGGTGGTTCCACTGCCAGGCTGTCAGTTTGCTCCTAGAAATGGCAATCTAGCCAGTCTTTGATATCCTGCTTCACTAACAAGGTACCTCCCCATCTCACTTCACCCAGTGCTCCCTGTTGGTATGCTTTAGTTAAAAATTCATCCCTTACTATTGAGTGCAATTACTTTTCTTCATAGACACACCAGGAACTGTCATCATTCATTCTAGAAAGACTACCCTCAATGCCTCAACTTAGTTAAGGATACCTTCCATTGCAACATTATATTTACCTCTCTGTGTACCTGTCAGACCTGATCTGTGTATATACCAGTGAGCATACCTCTCTCCATAAGGTTTACCATGGGGGCGAATCTGTGACTTCTCCTCGTGTCCCTCCTCTACCTGGATCTATGCGGACAATACCACCAACCACATGATGCCCCGTTGGGGGACGAGATTGACATTGCCCTGCTGTGGAACTAACATAGTATCAGAAAAATACATATGTGCTTATAACCTCCCCCAGCTACAGCCATACCTTTGGCTAACATACAATGGCGGGACTCAAGCGGAGTCATTCAAGTGAGAAACACAGTCTCCCTCCCCTGTTATAGAACCCCCACTGCTCTTCTTGGTCAGAGTATTAGTTATTGCTGCTCTAGGACAATAAAACACTACATTTGGGAATGCCAGAATACTGACTGAGAACCTGAGAATGTGTGCAAAAGCAGGAATCTATAAATTATCCCTTACTGCAATAAGAAAGCTTCTGCTCCTGTTACTACTATGTTCTGGCAATGTAGAACTCAATCCTGAGTCCCCAGAGACAATTGCATCATCATCTGACATAGCAAGGCTCAAAGGATTAAGCTTCCTTCATGTCAACGTGTGTAGCCTACTAAATAAGATTACTATGATCCAAGCATGGGTTAGCCATACCTTACCAGACATCTTGGTGATCTCCAAGACTTGGCTTAGGCCCACCACAATTTGACAAGGATATCAATTTACCCAATTACCTACTATTCAGAGCCGATAGACAGTCTAGAGGTGGAGGGGTAGCTATCTATGTTAAGGACAACCTCTCTGCAACCTGCCTTGACTCAACATCTGTGGCAAACTAATTTGAATGCCTTTCCTTTAAGGTGGTGATCTTGCACACCACATCATTGCAGATAATAGGATGTTACAGACCTCCATCCACTAGTCTCCAACTGTTAACACACCTACTGTAGGTGATACAATCGGAAAGGGGTACCTAGAGACTATTATATTAGGAGATCTTAATCTAGATTGGCCTTCCAAGGCTGCTACATCTCTTTTGTCCTTCTGTGACACACATGGCTTAACACAGCTCATCAAAGAGCCCACCAGAATTAATAAAAAGAGCCCAAGAAATAGTACTCTTCTGGACGTTATCCTTGTGAGCAAACCACATTCTCCCATCCCTTCAGTGATATCAGTGACCACTGTTTCATTACCAGTATAAGAGCAGCCAATAAACACACATCCCCTTCAAAGCTCTCAGAAGATCAAGGCAAAATTTTGACCATCATGCATATCTGGAAAATCTGAAGTACTCCACACACTGGCAAGACTTCTACCTGTCAAAAACAGTAGACTCAGCCTACGAAGTTCCTGACAATGTAATACTAGGAGCTCTAAACAAATATGCCCACATTACTTAAAGTACAGGTAAGAAACACACTTTGTTGATGGTTCACTCCAGACCTCAAAACTGCACTCCTAGAGAGGGACAGTCTGTGGAAAAAAGCACGTAAAACAAAGACACCGTCAGATTGGTGCCAGTTTAAAAAGGCTAGGAACATATGTACCAGGAAGATTAGAGATGCAAAGGCTGCTTACTATCATACTGAGCTGGAGTCTTCTATCCAGTACCCAGCTAAATTCTGGAACACCATCAATGACCTATCTGGCCACACACCAAGCAATTTGCTCCCAGCCGAGATCATTTCAGGGAACAATATCATTAAAAACAGACTGGATGTCCTAGAGTCATTCAAAAATCATTTCATGGCTACAGGCTCAGCATTTGACAACTCTCCTGTAAACTCAATGCAATCCCAGTTAGGCACTCAACATACCAAAACCCTTGTGACAGATTCAATATTCTCGCTGCAACCAGCTACGCTGAAACAGGTGGAAGAATTACTATGCCATCTGGACATAAAGAAAAGTGCTGGTATGGACTCCCTCGACCCCTACTTCATGAAGATTGCCTCTCATGTACTAGCAGTACCAATAATACATTTTTTCAACCTTTCATTGTCCCAAGGGACAATCTCTTCAATTTGGAAAACAGCGCAGGTCGTTCCCCTGTTTAAATCAGGGGACCCTTGTGACCTCGACAACTATAGGCTAATTTTCATTCCTCCTGTACTATCTAAACTGCTGGAAAAAATTGTAAGTATACAACTGAGAGCTTACCTGGAATCAACAAATCTCCTAAACCCTGCACAGTTCGGCTTCAGAGCCAAACATAGCACCATTACGGCCCTAGCAAAAGTAACCAATGATTGGCAGTCAGAATTGGATAACAGGAACTTTATCTGTGCTGTGTTCCTGGATCTAAGTAAAGCATTCAACACGGTTGATCATGAGCTACTCCTCTCATCCCTGAAATCTATAGGGCTGGATTCACTCTCCCTATGGTGGTTTACCAACTACCTTACTGGACGGCTCCAGCAGGTTAAAGCTGAAGGCGAACTGTCACCCCTTAAACCACTGCTAAGAAGCGTACCCCAGGGATCCATTCTTGGTCCAATTCTTTTTGCCATCTATATCAACAAGTTTGATGATAATATCATCGAGGCCACTGTACATCTATTTGCCGATGATATGGTGCTATATGTCAGCCGCCCATCACTGTAAGCAGCTTGCAGTGACTTACAAACAGAATTCAATCTACTCCAGCATCAACTCCTGAAAAAAAAAACTCCTGCTCAACACAAAGAAAGTAAAAGCAATGTTTTTCTCTCCTTTCATGCATGTGGTATATCCGGCCAGTTCAGGTGTGCTTCCACATATATCCACAATCCTTGGTGAAACCCTAGAATTTGTCTCAACATTCAAGTACATGGGAGTTTTGCTTGACAACTGGCCTTCCTTCATAGAACACATGGAAAAACTACTAAAAAAATATGTCAGAGACTCGGTCTTTACTTTAGGATTGAACACTTTCTCACAAGTAATGCTAAGTTAAGGTTGGTCCAGGCCACATTTCTTTCTGTAATCGACTACACTGGTTTCCTATACAGTCACTGCCCAACCTCCCACCTCACAAAATTGGATAAGCTCTACCATAGGGCACTGAGGTTTATTACCGGACTTCCACTCACCACTCCTCATTGCTCCCCATATGCAGCAGTGGGATGGACTTTGCTTCAGTTCAGAAAGGACAAACATGCTGTTCTAAGGACATTCAGGGCCATATCTAAGCAATTACTGCAATATGTCTCAGACTGCTTCCAGCAAAATATTGTAAGTAAGTATGCCCTAAGAAGCTACTCATCCATCCTGTTTAAAGTGCCCAAAGTCAGTTCTCATTTTGGAATGACAGCCATTAGCTTTATGTTGCCCTCCCTATGGAACTAGCTGCAAAACACATTAAAACTGAGTATTCCTATTTCTATTATTTCCTTTAAATTCCTCTACCCAAGGCTTATCAAAAAACAGTGCAATAGTTTTCAACATCATTAACCTGAATTATTCCCACTGTATCACCTCCATGCCTGTCTCATTCTTCTAATCTTGGCTTATGACACTGTAACATTCCTTCTGCTACTCTCCTTCCTTCTCCATTAATCTCTCTATATGTTCTGCAATCTTACTCTTAATGTTACAGGTTTCCTCACCCTGATAGTTAGTGTTATACCCATCGCCCCTTCCTATGCTCCTCATATAGCACTTCCTAATTTCACCCTCATCTCCCTTCTATCCCATCCCTCTCCTCCCTTATTTAATTCCCCTCTTCTTCTAATGCTCCCCCACCCATTACCTACCCACACCCACTGTCATCCCCTCCCATCCCCCACTGACAAATTCCTTAGAATACACTTGTGTAAGTTAATCCGCTACCTACATATGCTCCACACCCAAATTCATAATCTCTTTATTATTTCTATATACATGTAAATATATGAAATCTTGTAAATGTATTATGCCTATCTTCACATATGTTATGTGTTGGCATCCTTAATTATTTGTATTACCTCATATTTTATTGTATTCCTTGTATTGTCCATTGTTTATGTAAATGACCATGTCTTAACCAGGTTCATCTTGCGAATGAGTACTGCTTAATTATGTTCACCTGGATAAATAAAGGTTTTGATTGATTGATTGATTGATTGATTGATTGAAAGAAAAAAAATAGACAACACATAAACATATACTAAGGTTTATACTAAGGTGTGGAAAATAGCAAGGAGGCCAAAGCCCATATAGCTCCTATACTAAGCCAAAGGGTAATAGGGTAAACTATACCCAGAATTAATTACTCTATCCTAAATATCTCAAAGACAGAAAACTCAGCTCCCACCAATTGCATGAGATATCCCTGAAGGAGCTATAAAATGCTGAGCATCAGTATCATTAATAAGTAAAACATCAAAGAATAGACAGAATGCAAGCCCCAAACAACAATAAAATACAGTAAATGACAAGAACAAATCAACAATCATTATTTACTTGCAGACATAGAATGAATATAAGGGCAAAAATCAAACAGAAAGGGTTTTAAAAAGCACAGACAACAGTGAAAACCATGCTAAGAGCAAATATCCAAGAAGGCTGGGAATAGAAAAGTGGGAATTGAAAAAAGTCAAAGATATAAAACCACCAAACCAGAAAAAAAACAGAAGTTGCCACTCACAGAAGCCTCCTCCTACCCTCCCATACTACAAGAAAGGAGTAAACATAAAAAACTAAACAAAAACATTGATGAAGAAAAAGAATTAACTTCCCGCATCCTCCGCATCTCTCCCTGAACATCAAACAGCATTTAAAAAACGTAACAATGAAGACTATGGAAACAACTTTACAGCAGTTCAATAACAAACCCATTAACAATAACCACATGGAATAACAAAGAAAAACAACAACAAACTGGAAGAGTCCTCAAACTATACCTAAGCTGCAGTAAGCAGTACAAGGAATAGAAATCAGGGGAAAAGTCCAAAAAGATCTAGCCTAAACAAGCAGACTTCAAACCAAAGAAGTCCTGTTGTCTGTACTCGAGGCTTGAGATGCACTTCCATGTTTACCGGAAACAAACAAATCAGGGAGTAAAGTTGGAAGCTCCCTTTTAGCTTGTTCAGCTAAATCAAATACTTTCAGACTGGTAGGCAGCGAAACAAAGAATCTGGCAGGGTACAAAAAGCTGATACCTAATTTGAGCAGATTGCAGCTTCAGGAATAGCACCCTATATTCTCCATTTTACTCGCACTGAGGGGCAAAATCCTGAAAGATAAAAGTACAACGGTCTTCCCATTGGATTTCTTGCAAGGAGTAAACTTTCTGCAAATTAAACTGTTTCTCCAGAAAATTAAGCAGCAGCAGAATAATAGAATGAGGTCTCTCACCCTCAGATGGCTTCGGGTGGTGGGAACGGAGGGCTCGCTTGACAATATAGTGAGACACATGTGGGGAGGGATGGGCAATCTTTTATAAGAGCTCCTGAGTGAATATCAACATATCTTGCCCCCCCCCCCCAGAATTTTCAGGGATCCCCACAATGACCAAATAATTTCTTCAATTACATCCCTCCAAGTTCTCTGTGCATTCTTCAAGCATAATGACTTGTCACTTCAGGGTGACCAGCTCAGGTTCCATTTTGTCCTGTTGATGACTGATGGAAGCAGCTTAGGTTTCTGCATCCTCCATTTGCCAGGTCAGCTCCTCAAGAACTGAGAAAGGTATGAACAACAGCTGCCTGATCCAAAAAAATATCCTTGAGTCTGCCCAGTTCCAGCAAGAAACAATCCACAGTGAGTAATTCAGCTGTAGGAGAGGTAGGTGGATTACAAGCAACTTTGGAGTGTGGTCTTTTAGGCCCTGGTAGGCAATCCGCTAGAGTTTATTTATTTTTATTTTAACTTCTTTTTCTGGCACTGGTGCACCGAGGCATCTCTCAAAGGTGCCTATTCGACACTCAGCCCCTGCTATTCCCCACCATGATGCTCCTACACAGACTCCCCCCCACATCGGGAGATTTCTCAGCACCTTGGATAACCCGCTGAGGCAGGGCCTGCCTCTCCTACCTGGTGGTGTCTGTCTGAAATTAGAGGGTCCATCTCCTTCCGGAGGTCGGCCATGGGTCATCTGTGAGGGCATCTGATGTTGGGGGTGTGAGGGAGGTCCCTGAGGCCCTCGTCACCTCCTCGGTGCGCCAAGGTATTTTTGTTGTTTTTTACACTCTCATTCCCCCCCCAAGAGCTCAGATGTACAATGGAATCAGTACACCTGCCGCAGCTCTCGACCTGCTATGTGTTGCTCCTGGTGTGTGCAGTAACACCGGTCACCACCAGGGGTCACTGCAGTGCCAGGCAAGCTGGAATCCCTCCCCAGAGAGAGGAGAAGAGAGCTGCCCTCAGGATGCTCAATCCTAACCCTCTCCTGCTGTCCCCCGTTGCCCAGGCTCATTCCCGAAAATGGGTCTCTGGCATGGCACGAGGTGTGGCTTCCAGCGCCTCAACCCACAGTGCCACCAGGCTTGGTATTTGTGATGCAGTTTGTGGTAAGACTGATTCCATAACCTCCAACTCCATAATTTCACCCCCAACAATCCAAAGAAATGACAATAAAAGTGATTCTGAGCAATTAAATTGCAAAAGTTGTGAAAAAAATATGAAAACCAACAGTTTTAAACGGCTGGAGTGGTGGAGACTTGAGAGTTCCCTGCTACTGAAATGCCTGCATCATGTCATCTCCTTCATTTAAAATTTTAAAACTGCTTGTGGTCATAGATTTTTCTGCAATCTGGAAGTTTGGAATTCAAAAGAGATGATAAAATAAGCAGTCATTCTCAATTTTTGGCTCATCTTCAGTTCTGCTCGATTGTGATGGCTGAGAAGTAGTGTAGTTCAATAGGCAAGTAAAGCTTTGAATTAATTTTTAGCTTTCTTCAGAAGTATTTTTACTATTTGTACTGCTGTTTCAGCTTCTCCATTGTCTTGCAGATGTCTTGGACTGCCCGTGAGATGAGCAAAGTCATAACTTTCTGTAGAATCATGAAAGGCTGAACAACTGAACTGTGGACTGTGTGATACTGGCATCTCAGGTACTCTGGTGAGCGAAAATTGCTTTCAAGTGTCTGATAACAAGGTTTACTATTGTAAAGTGTAGATGAACAACTTCAATGTACCTTGAAAGATAGTTCACAACTGAAAGGAAATTTTGATTTTTGAGGTTGAAAGTTTCTGTAGCAATTTTTTTCCATGGTCTGTCTCAAACCTATGAGATGGAATCAATGGTTTTACTGCATTGCTGCAGAGTCTGGTACAAACTCCACACTCGTTGAACAGGGTTCATAGTAGTGCACCAAGCCTCAACCACCACACAGTCTGCTGTGCTTGTCTGTGACATTTTTCTATGCCCTGGTGTGGAGAAAACTGAGAAATTATTATTCAGGTTTCTTTCAGAAGTAAGCCATCTTGAAATGTCAAGACCTTGCCCTTTCAGTGGACAACAGTACTGGCAAAATGTCATGATTTGTAGGCATACACAAACTTTCTCTAGTTACCTGATTTGACCAAGGTTGTTGTCTGAAACTAGAAGGGTGTCTCATAGGATATGCCTGGTCTACCAAATGCATCAGCCACATCATCATTATCCGACCAGGCACCAAAACTCTGACTACCGACATCGGGATTTTGCCTCCAGGGAGTGATTCAGGGGGCTTCACCCCCACACCCTAAATGTGGGGGGGCTGTTCCCCCTACACCCCCCCATACTTAAGGATTCTCACTCCGGGGGGGCAAAATCCCAATGTCGGGCAACCGTCTTTCGGGCACCCGGGGTCAAGATAATGATAGTCAGGCTGATGCATTTTGGCTGATCGGATATATCCTATCTCATATTTGAATGAGATAGGTATTTGTTTCTTCCATGAAGTGTGTATCTCCTTCTGTAAGTTGCCCTATAAGAGGGACTATGGAAAGTCTTGCCAGGAACATGAACAGCAGTGTAAGCTTCCTCATCTTCCTCCTCAACTGCATGCACAACTTCTGTATCCTAGGAAAAATGCCATCTATGGTTTTGGTGCCCAGTAGACTTTGATGAGGTTTGTAATCTGTCTCTAGAATGAAGTGTGCTTCCACAAAGTTAAAAACTAAAATGTTCCCATGCCCACACTAAGGGGGACTTTTTTTTTCCAATTTGCACATGACACTGTTCTGTTGGTATCATTGCATTTGAGGCATACTTGACAGGGTTCCAGTGGTTTTCATGTGTTTGTATCTGGAACCCATCCTACTCTAAAGAATGCTGTATCTGTAAAAACATTTGCTTCTTTGTTGAGATTGAACAAGGCTAGGGCAGGTGGTGCCACAAGTTCTGATTTGAGGGCTGTAAATCCTTGTTCTTGAGATGGACTCTAAACCCACTGGTCTGTGCATAGTTCCTGAAGGGCTTTAGTCTTCTCTACTGGCGTGGATGAACTTTGCTAGCTGGTTAACCATTCCCTTGAAACACCAGACACATATGTTGGACTTGTAATCCTCTGTATGACTGACAGCTTTTTTGGGTTGTGCTAGACACCTTTATCAGAGATAATGTGCCCTAAAAAGTGAACTTTGGTTTCCCCATACTCACATTTATTGGTATTTGAAGTGAGCCCTCCATTCTGGATCTTTCTTTTTTTTTTTGAAATTTATTTTTAACATGGCAACCAAGCAACCACTTTTCCATACAACAAGACATAATATAATTGGTTACACAACCAGACAGACAAACATGAAACAACCACTCCTTCCACACTTTGGTATAAGCAATTTATCATACAAATGGTGCCCCAACCTAAAATAGATGAGCCAGCTATATAGTATACAAGGTCTGCAGTTTACTCCAGATCTTCTCAAATCTAGGTAAATGGTTATGGACACTAGCAATGACCCTTTCTATGGAAAGATTAGCCAAAAGCGAATGCAGCCATTCTGAGTAGGTAATGGTCTAATTATTCAGCCAGTGTTGGAGTACTAACTTCTTGAATGACATTGCAGTCAGGGCTATTTTATACTTCCTCTCAGTGACAGATATGAGAGAATAATCCCCAACTAGGCAGGTAGCAGGATCAATGTAATCAGCTACCCCCAACAAGGGATCTGCTTTCTGTTAGATGAGGGCCCAGTGTGGGGTAACCTTTGGATATTCCCAAAAAATATGAATTAAAGAACCTACTTCCTGCATACAACATCTGCAGGTCAAGGTAGGGGACTTACTCAACCTAGCCATTCTAACTGTAGTATAGTACATACTATAATAATCTAAAATTGCATCAATCTCAGCCTGTCCTGAGATATGAATAGATGGGTATCCTTCCAGATCTTGGTCCAGTTGAATGTCTTATCTGGGAATTGAGCATTCCAGTAATTAGAAGATCTATCCAATTGTGGGTATGCCCTCTCAAGCAGCTTAACATAGATGCCCAAGATGGCATGAGGCTCTGTGGCTCTTAACCAAAGTAGCTGCAGGAACTCTTCTTCTGCGTCATGTTTAACTGGGATTTAACCAACATGTGCCTGAGCTGGAATACTTTGAAGCCTGAGTAGATGCCTAAGTTGTAACATCTAATAATATCCCCTGAAGTCAGAAACTGCCCATTATGCCACAGGTCAGCTATTGACACTCTTGTCATCTGCAGCAACCAGGAAGCTTTAACATAGTCTCCTCTGATCTTAAAATTTGGGTTCCCTACTATAGGCTGATTAGGATCATGAGCATGTCTGTAGGACAGAATCGGACACATCTGGGAATGGACTTTTACGGAGACCCCTATCGGTGTGTTTCCCAGTCCTAATGGGAGCAAGTTGGCGGGAATATGCAAGACAGCCAGGGGGGATAGGCACTGATCAGTTATCATAGCCTTTTCCATTTTAAGCCACAAGGGCCAACTTTCACAGAATGACTTGCCCAATAGTATAATTTGAAATGGGGAAGTCGTCACTCCCCCTTTACTCTTAGGGACAGTTCATTTACAATTGGCACTGTGGGTCGGTTTGCCCTTCCATATAAAGTTAGTTATCAAGGAGTGTATTTTAGAGAACCAGGTCTGTGACAGCCATAAGTTCAGCATGTTGAGAGGGTAGAAGATGAGAGGTAGAATATTCATTTTAATTAAACTTATTCAGCCCCAAAGAGATAATAGCAGCACTGTCCATCTATCCAGATCCTGTTGAATCACATATAATTGGGCATCCAGATTACATTCTTTCGAGAATTTGGCCTCCCTAGTTAGGAAAATAGCCAGGTATTTAAATTTTTTAGATTCCCATCTTAAACCTAAGCTATCCAATTCATGCCTGTGTGTAGCCATTCTAAGGGGGAAAACTACTGTTTTTTCTAGGTTCAGTTTGTAATTTGATAATAGGCTGAATTATTTGTTCAGGCTCAAGGCCTTATTAATGAAGGCCCTACGGTTTGATAGATGGAGAAGTAGGTCATCCGCATATGCTGATAACTTGAGTTCTTGTGTCCCTATTGTTATCCCCTGTATCCCTGGTTCCATTTTGAGCTGAGCCAGAAGGGGTTCCAAATATAGGTTAAATAAGAGGGGGATAGGGGGCAGCCCTGCCTGGCACCAGAAGAAAGAGGGAAATAGGAAGAAAAAACTCTGTTACAGTATATCCGAGCAATAGGCCTAGTGTACAGGGCCTTAACCCATTGCACAAATAGGGGAGGAAAATCAAACCTGTGCAGTGTTCTAAAAAGAAAGCAGCATCCCACCCTATCAAACACTTTCTCTGTGTCCAGAGACACCAAAATTGCAGGGGAAATGTTGTCTTGGGAGGCAGAGAAAATGTGATCAAATTTTCTCAGGTGATCCGAAGATGACCTACCTGCCATAAAACTTGCTTGTTCCGCACAGATCAGGGAGGGCATAACTTGGCCCAACCTGTCTGCCAAGATTTTGGCCAAGATTTTAATATCATAGTTCAGAAGTGAAATTGGTCTGCAGTTTGACACTTGTCCTGGGTCCCTCCCTTCCTTGTGCAAAACCACAATCATAGCCTCAGAAAGACTGGGTGCTGACACTTCCCATCCAAGATGGATTGGAATAATTGAAGCAACCATGGGGACAGTTCCTCCCCCAACTCCTTATAAAAATTAGGGGAGAAACAATCTGGTCCAGGGGCTTTGTCTAATGGTAAGGCATGAATCAACAAATTTATCTCTTCCTCTGTGAAGAGGAGCTCAGCAGGTATTGTTGTTCAGAAGAAACACCAGGTAGAGGCAACCCACCCAGGTATGCATCAGTCCGGTCTTCCGAGGGGGAGTCAGGCCTAGCACTATAGAGATGTTTGTAAAAGTCCTCGAATTCAGCCACAATATCACTAAGGTTTGTCTTAAGGGCTTGATTCCTAGACAAGTGTACTGCATTAATGAGCCTGGATGCTTCCTGCTGCTTAACCCATAGTGCCGGCAACCTACCCACCTTTTTGTCTTGATCAATGTAGGTGGATTTTATTTTTAGGATAGCATATTCTGCTTTCTTTCCAATCAAATCATTGTATTGTGCCCTTAACAGAATAAGTTGATGGCGTTGTGTTTCAGTGGAGGAAGGCGAGATATTTTTTTCTAAATCTCTAATTTGTCCCAGTTACTCTGTTATCTGATTCTTCCTCTTGTATTTCCTTCTAGAGGCAATCCTTATGAACTCCTCCCTTAGAAAACCCTTCAGGCCTCCCGATTCCATCTCTGCCCGGCCCATGGAATATAGGTTGTCATTAGTGTATTGTGCAGTACATTTCTTCAATCTGTCTGACACCCTTTCATCTTTTAGGAACCTATTGTTAATTTTCCAAGTTGTGTCTGAGTGGGTGATAATGAAAGAGTGCAACCTACCAGAGAATGGTCTGAGATAACCTCTGGAGAGGTCTGACAGTCCATGAGTCCTGGCAAGAGCTGTTTGCTTAGAAGTAGTCTATAAGGGATAAGGTCCCCTGCACAAGAGAACAAAATGCATATTCCTGATGAGCTGAGTGTAATACCCTCCTAGGGTCACATAAAGTTAATTTGTCTATCAGGTCCCTAATGGCCCTTTGAGCCAGGGACATACCAGCCCTCTCCTTGTCTGTCCTATCTGCAACTGGTGAGAATGGCAAGTTCCAGTTCACCCCCACCAAAAGTGGAGCAGAAAGGAAAGGCAACAGAATATTAATCAAATCCATGAAGATGGAGGGAGTGCCCACGTTAGGCCCATAAATGGACTCAAGGACTATATCATACCTCTCCAGAGTGCCAATCACAAAAACATATCTGCCCAGTGGGTCACGGATACACTGGTTACACTTAAACCCTAGGGACTTGGTAATCAAAATTGCAACCCCCTTGCTCTGTGTACATGTACCTGCTGTGTAAACTTGCCCTATATTAATTTTTTTCAATAAATTTGACTCAATTTCAAGCAGGTGAGTCTCCTGCAAGAAAGATATTTTCCCTTTGGCCATTTGCAGGTGTTTACGTATTCTATACCTCTTGTTTTTGTTGCGTGCCCCCTTGATATTCCATGAATTCACTTGTAAACAATTAGCCATGTATCACTATATCAACTACTATTAAAGATCTTAATGTTTCATAAAAAAAAGTTTGACCCCTTGCTGATACCATGGATCCCCCCATCCACCCAACCACCATGTCCAAAACATAACATGATGCTGTTTACCCTCCTCCTCCCCCTTCCCACCATGTCCCCCGAAATAACACAGTAACCTGCAATGCAGAAGAGTACCATGCCAAACCACCAGTGAAGAAGCAGTTAGCTTTAGACCTCACATTATCATGACAGATGATAAGGTCCCCTTCCCTTGATATGCTGCATGATGTTGCCAGGTACAGCAGTTAAGGTCCCTATCCCCTCTCCACTGAACAGTAAAACTTTAATATCATTTTTGTTAACAAAAACATCAGAAATCACTAGAACGCTAGCAAAACTCTAACTATCATAACTAATACAACTAGCCATACCTAATATTAATCCAGCCAGGAATCGAAGTATAGGGGCTTTCATCCAAGTCCCCATAGATTTTGCAGTTTAAAAAGTCTACTGTCCTAGTATAATGGCAGAACCAGACCAGTTCTGAAGCATACTCATTTGGTCTCACTGCTTCTGCCAAAGAAATAACCAGAACCTCCCTCCCCATGTGATAACACACTATAGTTAGACTTGTCATTGCAGCCCGACCTTGTAAACAATCTAATAACATGGCCCGCTAAATAACTGGGGAAAAGAGGCATTAATAAAGAATTAAAGTAAAGAACAGCTCAGGGGTATAAGACTGGTTGCTGCACAAGTCCTTGTGGTGATGCTCACGTCCGATATGCTGCTAGCTGCTGCATAGCTCCTTGCAATGGTGCACACGTTCGACCAGCAGGGATTCGTGCAGCTTGCCCTGATTGCAGCAGAGCTGCATGATGATGCGCATAATCATGAGAACGCTCCTTGTATATAGTTCCTGAGCTGACAGTCTGTATTAGAGCAGCTGGTGCAGGGCCTCAGAGTCCACGGGTGTTTCTTAAAGTTCCAGATGAGACCAGTTTCATGCTACTGTAGCAAGGACTGCATTGCCGCTTTCAGAGACCTGACCCCGTCTCAGGTAAAAAACAGAAAATAACGAGCAAGCCAAAGCCTAAACTATTAACATTGAGCCACAGGAAGCCCATACGTGGGAACATAAATGGACTACAACCAGGTGAACTGAGTGTTATATGGTGTTATGCAAGTCTAGGCCCAGTCTGCCCCGAGCTTTTGCCCACACATAAGGACCACGGTTCAAACCTCCACATTAATGATCTCACCCCTTCAGATAGAGAGCTAATTTCTTAAATAACTCCAGAAGCAGGCACTGAAGTTCTTGCACAGCTTGTCCGTTCAAGTCAAATGAATGCCATTTGTCCTGCACCCTGACTTGTAGCTGAGCAAGGTACAGCATGCGAAATGCACACCAGCAGGGATAAGGTGAGACACTGTAGAGTGAAAGGAGACCCTTTTCTGTCTCACAGGTGCTGGTAAATCCTGTGAAATTCAAATTTTATGTCCTTCCCACATCACTGCTTGAATGTCTCTTAACTTGGTCATTACATGTTGCTTGTCCAAGAAGTTTAGTAATTTAAGAATGAATGGCCTGGGGGGTGATCCTGGGGCTGGCTTGGGGCACAACGCCTGGTGGACACGTTCTACAATGTATTAGGGCCCATTAGGAGAGGGTCCTGCTACCTTCTCCAGCAGTTTTTGTGCAAATTGTATCGATGTGGACCCTTCTTCTTGTTCTTCTGGGAGACCTACCTCAACCAAATTGTTGCGACGATTATGGCCATTGAGGTCCTCCAACTTCCACTCCATTTTGTTTATTTGTCATTTCAGAGCAGTGATTTCAGGGTCTGTAGTTGCCTTCCACTTTTCCAATGAGATAGCCCGAGCTTCAGTGTCTCTCACTAGCCGGGAGACGTCCACCAGGTCCTTCATAACTGAGGCTACTTTGAAGGTGAGCAGGGTAAGTCCTTCCTGGAGTGGCTTCATTTCAATCAGAAAGCGCTCCTCCATAAGCGACATGGCTGTAGTTTTGCTGGAGGGTGTTGAGGCAGGCTTGGAAGGCTTCTGTCTGGATTTCTTGGCAGCCTTGTCTGGGGAAACTGGTAGAGTGTGGTGCAGGAGCTCTGGATTCATGGTAATCTCCATTGCGAGGAGATGAAGCATTTTCCAGCAGTTGATACCCAGTAGAGCACTTTAGGCATTGTTTCAGCAGTTTAGAAGGTGACTAAAGCAGTATAGATATTTGTTTTTAAATGAAATAAAGAGCAGGAGAGTGGGAGAAAGACAAGTGCACTGCATTGTCTAGCCAGACATCACATGACTCTCATTCTGGACCTTTCTTAGGGCTGGATAGACTTTCTGGGCGTGTTGTTCTCTTGTGAGACTGAAGACAAGGATACTATGAATGTGGTAAGCAAGCCCCACCAAGACTTCCAGTACTCAACACATTCTGTATTGGACATGCTCAGGGGCCGATGAGATGCCAAAGGGTAATCTTTCAAAGTAATAGGGTTCACAGGGTGTGATGAAGGGGGTCAGTTTCTCTAATGCCTTTGATAAATGTGTCTGCCAAAATACTGCATCAGGATCATGTTTGCTGAAGAGAACTGCCTTTTCCTGCTTTCCCAGCACCTGCTCCATTGAAGAAAGGATAAATGTCTCCTATCTGACCAGCTTGTTCAGGCTGTTTAGGTCAACACAGGCATATAACCCATAGTTTATCTATCATACCTTGACTTTATAGGCCCCCTGCCTTAATTATTTGGAGTTGGTGTTGATAATTTCAAGCAACTGTCAGGGTTCAGGGACTATTATATTCTATACTGGTCAGTTCAGAACAGAGCTAAAAGAAGTCAAAAAGTAACCCACCAGCTCAGTTGTTTCCAACCTATTGTCACAATAATGTGAATTTTGAACCTTGAAAAAAACAACACAACAATGTTTTGCAATACAGGAAGATTAGTAATCGGCCATTAAGATAAATTACAATTTGTAGCTGGTGAGGAGCAAATCATCAAGCAAACTAAACAAAAAAGCAGGAGATTGCCATCTGTGCCCAAAATGACTCAATTCTACTAACCATCTGGCTGGATCTTAGGTAATAGTGTTGCTGCTGTGGTGAAACTGAAGCAGTAAGTACTGATACTCGAAAGACAACCAAATTAATTTGAAATGACAGTTTCTCTTCAGTGGTCAGCTGTGGGAAAATAATGGTTTAGCTACATTTAAAACTGCGGGTTTCTAACAAAATGTTAAAAAGGCAAAGATGTTAAATTAATGGGTTGGAATTTTCAAAAGTGGAGACACAGCACTTGTACCTGTATTTTGGATGCATGCTGCATCCCTGCAAATACATTTTGATTCTTGCAGCCAACTTTCATACACCCTGATGCACTTGTGGCAGTTTACCTGGTTTCTGACAACAATAATGATGCATGTGTCACTTTGGGAGTGCAGGTTGTAGCAATCATATCTAGAAGTTAGATCATCATGTAGGTGGACTAACTGTCTGGATGCATGTCATGTAAGCACATCTGAAAAATGTACATGGGCATATGAAAATGCTGCTATTGCCTTTTCTAACACTGTTAATAAGCTATAACTAAAGAGCTTCAGGAACATTAGTTTTTTCTGCAGTTCCCTTTCGATGTTGGCTCGTGCTTGCATGCCAGCCAACATATTGCAGTAGTACCAGATTTGGAGGTGCAGTCACTGTGGACGAATGCAGGGCATGCATCAGTAGGTGCGTCTCTCATTCCCCAATAAGCCAGCATGCAGGCGCTGACACCAGCAATACATAAAGTGGCCACTAGATCTGAGAAAAGTGCTGCTGCAATGAGAGCCAAGCTTGTCATGCAGCGCACAGCAACACGCCTCCTGACATGCATTTCCTGGTGAAGCAGTTCAATAAACATGGCGGCACTGACTGCCACCATGCAGAGTGCTGACTTTAGGGGTGCCCAATCCCCCTGTCGGAATGTCCTGACCCACTTCATTTGCCAACGGGTAGCCCACTCCCTGTCGGCATAATGCTCCCCAACAGACTTTGTTTGCTGACTGGGGGGCTCAATACCTGTCAGCTTCAGTCCCCCCTGCCCAGTTCAATTTGCTGATGCAGGAGCTCACTCCCCATCTGCATAATGTCCCCAACTCCCAATTTGTTCTGTGTGCTGAGGGGGTGCCCAATCCCCCTCAGCATCATGTGCATCCCCCCACCTGTTTCTGTGCCGAAGAGTGGCCCAATCCCTGTCAGCTGCAGTCCCCCTTCCTGTAATGCAGGTGGTACACTGGGAGCCCACTCCAGTGTACCAAACACCTGCAAAAAAAGAAAACCATCCCTCGTTGTCTTTTTTCCCCCTGTAAAAGAAGAAAATGGTCCCGTGTGGTCTCTCCTGCTCCCTCCCCCAACCTGCACCCACCCTCTGTGTACCCTGCCTTCCCACACCTCCTGTCACCCAGTATTTACCTCCGGAGCCTGGAGCAAAAATCTTCGGTGGACTGGGAACACGTCTGCACTCTTCAAAGCCGACCGCAAACTGAAGAAATGCCGGTAAGCTGTATAATGCATAAGTAAGGTTTTTTCAACTTTGGTGCATATCTTGGTCATTTTTGGGGAATTTTGGCACCAAATTTTCATCATGGGGTTATTGAGACCCCTCCTCATGAATTCAGTCACTGTCATGGCATTAGTTAGTCCCGAAAGGTGATTTTGCAGTCACTGTGTGGAATCACCTTTTGTGACCTATTAGTGAAACAACAGTGCCACTGTTCATGAGGTAGGCTCTCAAAAAGCCTATGTTGCAAATTTGGTGAAAAAATAAAAAAAAAAATGACTGTTTTACGAGCATGCATTGCGCAGTTTCCACGCACACTCGTAACTTCATGAATCTGTAATATTTTCACTTCAGATTTTCAACATTAGCATTTTTCCACACCTCCTTATGAACAGTACAGCTGTCACTTAACATATCCTGTCCAAAATGTGTTTTCACACTTCTGGCACAGAATAGCATGGTCACTGTGGGAGATCAGTTGTAGGGACAGATTAAGAAAATGACAGTTACACTGTTCATGAGTAGAAGTCCTAAAATGCCTATGTTGAAAATTTGATGATGAAAGTCTATAAAATGACTGTGTTACAAGCAAGGGTTGTGCAGTTTCCACGCACCCTCATCACTTCACAAATTTGCAATATTTACATGCCATATTTTCAACACTGTCATTTTTTCACACCTCCTTATGAACAGTCCAGCTGTCATTTTTTACATCCTGCCCAAAATGTGTTTTCACACCTGTGTCACACAATGACGTGGTGGCTGTGGGAAATCAACTTTTGGGACAGATTAACAAAATCACAGTGCCACTGTTCATGTGAGGGGGGCCAAAAATGCCTATGTTGAAAATGTGGTTAAAAAAATCCCCGCCAGCCCAGTGGCGCAGAGGGTTGAGGCGCTGGCGCCTTACCTCAGCCCATGCCAGCGACCTGAATTCGGGAACGGACTCAGGTCGTCGGGGGCTGGCAGGGGCGGGAGAGGATCGAGCATCTGGAGGACTGCTCTCCTCTCCTGGGGGTGGGTAGTGGGAGCTTACCACGCTGCAGCGGCCCCTGGTGGAGACCAGGAGCACTGCTGACGCACACAAGATGGAAGGAACACCAGAAAAGCAGAAATACCGCTTCTCGGTAGCTGCCGCCGTATCTGGGCCATCAATAGTCCGACTGAGCTCCCACCTCAGCATCCCTGGGGCTAAATAAATAGTAGTGCTGGCTTCCCTCTGACCGGTGCCTTCCCCCTCGGAGGAGGGGGACCCATCCGGCGAAAGGGTTACGCCGGGTCACCCTGGGGATCGGCTGCGATCTGAGGCAGGTGGAGTCTCAGAAGGATGGATGGATCAAGGGACTGTCTTAGCAAGCCTGAAGGAGTGGCTGCCGAGGAGCACATAGGAGGGAGAAAAAGATTACTCAAAAAAAAAAATCCCAAAAATATTTGGGTTACAGACGCGTGTTGCGCAGTTTCTATGCATGCTCATGACTTCACCAATTTTTCATATTTTCACTCCAGATATTCAACATTGCCATTTTTTTACACCTCCTCATGAACAACACATTTGTCATTTTTCACATCCTACCCAAAATGTGTTTTCATGCCTATGTCACCAAATGGCATAGTCGATGTGCAAAACCACCTTTCAGCTAACAAACTGATAGTGCTGCTCTTCATGAGGCGGGGGTCACAAACAGCCCATGTTGAAAATCTGGAGTGAAAAAACCAACAAACGCCTATGGCATCAGGGTTCCCAACTGTAACACCCCTCCCCGTAGAGACGGACAGGTGTCAGGGGTGTGACTTGGGATCATTGGCTGTAATGCTCATGCCATTCCACCCCTACCCTGCAGCCAGTGAAGGCATTGAGGTGTGCCTTGGAGTGTTCGGCCCTAAAGTTCACCCCATTCTCCTATGCTGCACCCATTTCAGCATATTTTCTTATTGAATGGGGTAAGTATAAGGCCCAAAGACCTCAAAGCACACCACAACACTTGTCAGTGTCTACAGGGTAGGGTGAGGTAAAATGGCATGAGCGTTATAGCTGACAACCCAAAGGCACACCCCAACGTCTGTCAGTCTCTGCAGGGTGGGGTTGGTGTCACTTCAATAATTCACTGCCATTCCTATTATGCATCTCTAACTCCTGCACCACCAATGTCAATGCCAGTGAGACAACATTCAGCATTGAAAAATGCTTGTTTGAGTACTTGTTAAAATCATTGTTTAATTGTACAGTTAGATCCTGATTTGCAAATCCTGCAAATCACTGTTTGTCACAGACCATGTACCTTTGTAATTGTGTTAATTAGCTTTTCATCTAATAAAGTAGTGCTTTAATTTTATAACAACCTGTCCTTGAGGCCTTTTCCTCTTGTTGAAGATAATATTTAAAAAAGTTGCCAGGATGGATCTGGGACAGATGCTGCATTGTATTTTGATGTTGGGGGCAAGGAAGCATTTTTGTATGCTTGAAATCTGTCACTGACCAAGCTCTTGAACTTTAGAAGCATGTGGAACATTCTTTATTTGCAAAATACATGAACACTGGTGTGTTGGACATTAGCCTAGTACCACAATCCTTCATGTATGCTGCACGCAGGTTGCTTCTGCTGCTAGGATTTATCCCTGACAGCAGATCTTCTCCTATCATGTGGACTCGCAGAATGTACATACTCACTGTCATGCCTGTACATTGGTGTTCAATATGGCATGGCAGGATATGTGTCACCTATGTGTTAATGTACTGGTCAACCTGAAAGGACTACTCCATTTGGACTGGCCTCTCTGTCTGGCTAGGGCTGGCCTCCATCACCATAATCCAGAATGTCTGGTGGAGGATCAACCTCTTGGGGGGCAGATGCCACTGTGCAACGGTATCCTGTGATAATCGCAACTATATAATTGTGACTGATAAAACCGCGACTAAAAAATAACGAGAACTTGAGTGGCGACAGGACATAAGCGCGCATAAGCCATTACAGTGACTATGACTGCCATTTATATAACAACAATCGTGACTACCGAATTAGCGAAAACTTAGCTCAGATGCCAAGAAACAACAGACACTTTGCTCGAGCAACATACTGATTCCACGCACAGGAAAAAACAAAAGACCTCCTGATTCACTTAGCTCAGCTAAATTAGACTTAAAACTACTCCTTATTCACTGCAAAGGTACAGTAGCAGAAGTTGCAGCATTCACAGTGCCTCCTGATTCCTCGCACAGCCCAGAAAAAAACAACAGAGCTCCTGATTCACTTAGCTCAGCTGAATTACACTTGAAACTCCTCCTGATTCACTGCAAAGGTTCAAGAATAAATTTAAAAAAATAACAGACCTCCTGATTCTTCCTGATTCCTGAGACAACTAGAGCAACAGTACTGTAGCAGAAGTCACAGCATGCCTAAGCAACCAGCCAACCATAGCAACCAGAGGTCAACCCTAGCAACCACAGCAATCATAGCAACCAGAGCACAGCCATGACAACCACAGCTACCAGGATGTCAAAATAGCGACTTTTTGCTTTGCTGCAATTCAGTGCCATTCAGCACTTAATCCTTTATTAATGCATTATGAATCAGTGGGAATTGGTTCAGTTTTTTAAACTTGGAACTGGAAATTGTAGACAAGTCCTCAGAGATAGTCGTACTTACTCCTGTGTAAGTATTCACTAACAGTTGAGCATACCCTCTCATTCATGTCCTTGTACTTTTTTTTTTTTGACATAGTTGCAGCTCCAGACATCATTTGCTCTATTTTCATTTCTGTTAGTTGCTGTTCTTCTTTTAGGCACTATATCAGTTTACATATACTGGGGTGACTAGCTGCTATGTGACAGTTAAATCCTCTGTGCCACCCCTCAACAACATTGGTAGTTCTTACCAGCCCCCTTGTGGTAGAATCATAACAATTCCATTGTTCTGGTGGGAATGCTGCAGTTCATCTTCCAGACCTTCCCCTGTGTTTTCCAACCCACGTGGACTCATAGTAGTCAAGCAGTGGTTTCAATAGCTCTGCATGGTTAGAAAAGAACTCCGACTCAAGCATTGCATCGAAGGTACAAACAACATCTTCAGTTGGGACAAATGTCAGAAATAGCAACATTCGCAAGTTCAAGGAGGAATCTGGGTCTGAGCAATACCTCTCTTGCACTACAGGGTACTTTTGAATATTGCACCAGATTGCTTGGGAAAAATGAAAGAAGCAGCCACAAACTTCTCTATCAGGGAAAGCCGAGCAAAATACATGCCAGGAGGATTTTTGAAGTCCATTAATGCTGTTTCTGGTCTAAAAGTGGGGCACAATGCATTCAGCTGTGTAAACAACCTGTTGCATGCCACGGTTGTTCTGCTGCACATCAGCATGTACATTGCAGTTAGAACTTGCCCTGCTTTTATGCAATGCACAGTGTCCAATTGATCAAAAAGTAATGGGCCGATTTAAAAGTTCCATCAAGCAACCAGTCGCTACTGTCCTACAACATTTTTAAATTATCAGGTGTTGCAAAGACTGTCCTTTTCCTCTCCACTGTCAAACAATAAGAATGGCTGTCCTGCCAATGTACTTCTAAACTCTCCTGGTATTTCTAGCCCCTCAACTGATGCAGGGTTTGCTGAACAACCATGCTCTATCTGCCTTATCTGTTGTATGGTCCTTTTCATAAGTGGTACAGCAGAGAGATGCCCAGTGACAGCCTCAGGTGCAGACATAGTACACTGCATGAGTACCTGGGTGGTGGACTCTACACTTGACCTTGCTCTTTCTCTGACCTCAGCCATCACCTTGTGTGCTCCCACATCACCAGCATCAGGAACATGTGTGTGTTCCTTGACTTGAGCAAGCACCTTGTTCCCAGCAGTGTGCATTCTGGCAAGGCAACTAAACTTATGAGAGTCTGCACAACGCCAGTATACATTCTCCCCCTTTTCATTACCTTTTCTGTAGGTGTACCCACAGTACACTACCAAGGGCTTACCTTTCTGGCTGGTCATCAAATCGAATTCCATGGTTATGCTATGCTGGATGTGTTCTGAAGTGTTGGTTTATATGACCATTGGACTAAGGTGGGGAGAGGGGAGCATTGCATTATGGGTACCAGGAAGTGGTTTAAGGGAAAACAAGACATGGACCTAGAGGATTCATTTGAACACTGTTTCTGCTTTTTGGACACATTTTAAGGTTAGTCACTTCTATGCATCACATGGCACTATTTTAACGCTTTAGCTCAATATGCCGTGCTATTACGCTCGATCACTAACTTGCCAGTCGCCGTTTTGAATTCGACATTGTTTCTGGTGCTATTTTGTGGTCACGATTTTAACACTGAACCCTGTGCAAGCCAGTATGCAATGCAGTGCCTTGCAGTATTACTGAAAAATGCTTCACTATGCTGCAGGAAATAGTATAATTCTATGGTAATTAAGCCCTTTTTGTAATACAGCATTTTATGGAATGTAATTTACTGCAAAGTTATGCATTGCATCCTGGCTGGCTCAGCTACAGTATATATAGTCAGAAGCTGAATGCTTTACAAAGACACATGGCTCACTATGTAATTTATCTTCCAGTGTGTTGAGTCCATTATCCTTCCTATCAGTTAACTGCTGGCTGAAAGTGCCAGTCACGATGTCCTTCACAAAGATTAGCTTGGGCATGTCATCATCCATCTGGTGGCAGACAGACTGTTTTCTTTTTTTGTTTCATTTTGGTTTTACAATGCCACAGAGATAGTATCTTTTGTTATTGATTGCAGTGATGGTGCAGTGGGTATTACTGGTAACATTAATGATAGTGTGGATGCCCTTCCACACCACCTGTTTGTAGACTGGCACACCACTCAACGTACTGGGCCCTCACAGGGCCCAGTGATAGTGGTGAACCTCTTTGGTAATTGTTCTGTCTTCTCCATGCTAAAGTTGGGTGTTCAATACTGTCACTACATCAGCTGGCCTCAGACTCACTGCCCCATTCTCCCCCATGCTAGAGCTCACTTTGCCAGTACTGTGTGTGCCGGTTCTTTGTGATTCTTTCTGGGCTCATTCACAGGCTACACTAGTGCAGGCCTTATGAAACTATTCTCAGTTGACGTTTCTACGTTGCTCTGTGCAAGATCTATCACAGTCTTTTATTGGAGGAACACAGAAAATGACAGCAGAAAAAAGTCAAAGTCCAGCCAGTCTGCCTAGTTTAACTCATTTGCTCTCGGTGGCCATTTTGGGTCAGATCCAGCAATGGATGGTTCTGACGCCATATGGCATCTATGGGAACAAAGGAGTTACCTCATCCCCACTGATCCACTACCAAACAGGATTTTTATCCTGACATCAGACCCATGGGCATGTCAGGATTTCTGTAGATGTATGCTCATCTCATCCCATGCTCCTCCACATACCTCTGTAGTATGGTTGGCTCATTCTACCATCACTGTGGATCAGCTGATGAGCACAGTATCTATATAACATGTAGCTCTGGGAACCACGTGTGTTTTTTTTGCATGTGTCATGCACTTTTCTAGACCAGGGCCATAGTGTCTACCAACAGACAATTTTCAAAAGAAAAGGGACTGAGGCAAAAAATAAGACCTACTATGTACTGTAAGTTTTATATATTTATGTATTTGGATTCAGAAATACCTTTGAGTCATAGACTCATTTACAAAGGTTCTACGTCACAGAGATTAGAAACAGACAGACATTGTTAATGATTGAACAGTGATACATTTCAGCATAGTTACAAGGAACAGCATAGGCTAACATTCAAATGCTAGGGTTACTTAGTACAGGTCTTACACAATACAGGTTGAACTCAGATATGAGTCAGAGCCTGATAGGTTCAGGTTTATTTATTTCTTTATTTGCTTTTGTTAACCGGGTAAGCATGCTAGATAACCAAGTGCCTATTTTTAGTTGCGACCCGGGAGATTACAAGGTTCATTCATGAACATCAGACAATACAAGTAATGTTACATTTAAGTGCATCAAGCAACAAGGTCAATACAAGAAACAACAGGGGTTTACAAAGCAGGCAGCAGATAGAATAACAGTATGGTACTCTCATGATTGACATTGATCATCATGCCGGGCAGCAACGCTGTTAAGCTTGCAGGTAGACAGAGGAGAAACACATTAGGATAGAGGAAGCCCAGAGCAAAATACAGAAATAGAGCAGTAACTATGCACACACTGATTGAGTAGGTTAAGCACAAAAGCAGGAAGGGAGGGGGAAGAGTCAGGCCAGTGGCCATTGTCAGCGGAGAAAGGAGGAGGGTAGAGGGCAGAGTTCAGTTGCAGTCACAGGCATCTGATGTCAGGAGGTGGATCCTAAGTTGGGTTTTGAATGGGCCAAGACTTGGTTCATTTGCAAGAGATGTGGGTAAGCTGTTCAACCACATGGGGGCCCTGTAGGTGAAGGATCTTTGGAATTGGGAGATACAGCAGGAGGAAAGGAGAGGACATGCTTGTCTGAGCTATGGGTGTGCTTAACCTTAAGAGCTGGGTGGACTAAAGGAGTGAGCCCAGGAGGGGAGAGGCCAAGGGCAATCTTTTTAGTCTTGAGGCAGGTGTGGAACCTGATTCTGTTGTCGAGATTAAGCCAGTTGGTAGCGTTATAAAGTGAGTAGGAATGGGTGAGACAGTCACATCCCAGTACGAAGCGGCATGCTTTATTTAGGGAGAGATGGAGTCTAACTAGGGCTGAGGTGTTTTCTGTGCCATAAATAAGTAAGCGATAATCAAGCAGAGAGAGGACAGAGGAGGAGGAGACAGCAAGCCTGAGGGCATCTGGGGTAAGACATTGTTTGAAGTGGTGCAATGGTCCCAACCTAACATTTAGGGCCTTAGATAGGTGGTGGATATGATGGTAGAAGTTAAGCACTGGGTCCAGAGTGATGCCCAGGTATTTAAAGGAGTCCACTTGCTTCAGAGGGGTCTGATTAGAAGTTAGTATTTGAGGGCAATGCTCCTTCTGGGTGTTCAGAGGGTGTGAGAATAGCACAACTTTGTTTATTTTATAGTTGAGAATAAGGTGCTGTGCAGAGAAGCAGCTTTTAGCACAGCTAAAGGAGGACTGGAGAGAGTGGTGGAGTTGAAAGGGGTCATAGTTGGAGGAAAAGAGGACAGCATCATCTGCGTATAGAAATAGCTTGCTGGGGCAGGACTTGGGGAGGGAGTTGAGGAAGAGGCTAAAAAGTAGAGGTCCAAGAATGGACCCATGAGGGACACCAGAGAGCACAGGCAGTCTATTGGATAAGGTGTTACCAGTTTTGACCTGCTGGAACCGGTTTGAGAGGTAGTCAGAGAACCACCCCAAAGTATCCTGAGAGAAACCCAAGTTGGCCAAGGTGGTTAGTAGGAGGGAGCGGTTGACGGTGTCAAACACATTCATGAGGTAATGTAAGTGATGCAAGCAGTAACTCACAACAGAGCATGTGTTTCTAGAGAATTAATGCACAACTCAGGAATTGGAAGGCACCAGGTCAATGGCTAACTGATATGTGACACATCCAGGAAAAACATTAATTCTCTAGACACCCATTCTATGGAGTGGGTTGTACTTATAAAATGGTATTTCTTTTTAAGGAAAAAGTTTCTATTTACCTGTAGTTACAGTAGATTGTTGCTAGGTAGATAATGTGAATTTGGTAACAAAGGCCTAGTCCATTTGAATGAAACAAAGAACTGCAATTATTTTGAGGATATCCCTGCCCTGTTCTGGGTTTTTACATTAAAACAAAGTTGAAACATTCTGGAAAATCATTTGATTTTCATTTAGTTAAGCTATTGCTAGGTAAATTAGGGTAAACTAGTTACAAAATGTGCATATATCAGAGAATAATCAATGGAAAAATGTGTTTAGACTAATGAAGTTGCTAGGATTCCAAAGGATTTTGAAGACATTTTTAGCTATACCTGTCTATAATCTTTGGTAATGCTGTCCATGAAAGGTTTTATCATGATTATACCAATCAAGACTTTTATTTTTTTCTTTCTTTTTTTCTTTATTGTGTTTGTTCATTTCCAAATACACACTCTGTCCTGGGGAAATCAGTTCTTGATGAAGTTAGTTCCTTTAACATAAGTTGTTAGTTATGAATTTTTACTTAATGAAAAGCAATAGCAACAATCCATTCCATAACATTTTCAATTTTAAATTAGAATATTGTATGTTCTGCTTTAGCCTAGTTAAAGAGTTCAGAATTCTTTAGCTGATTTTTTTCTTGTATGTACTAACGTTTTAGAGATGTGGATACTACAATTGGACACATAGTAAGGCTCAGAGTTCATTTGATTTTACTTATTTTAAAAAAGGCAACCAAAACTGGAGGCCCAGAATTTGTCAAGTACTACAGTACAATTCCAGATATATATAAAAAGTTATCTGCAATAACAGAAAAACATTACATTAACTGAAAGTGTCTTTGTTTAGTTTGAAAAAAAAATCTGACATTTGGCTTTCTGTTAAGACTAAAGCAGGTCTTTAATTTCAACAGTTTATCAATTTTAAGCTCTCTTTCATTGGAGACTGCACTCAGTCTTGAGTGATTGATTGGGTGCAGATTTTACATTAATCAAAGTGCAATTAGCTATACTTTAAACTGTGAAATTCAGTTATCCCTGAACAGAACAAAGGATACTGTAGGCAGTTTATCTTCACATTTTGTGTGTGTGTGTGTGTGTGTGTGTATTCTTTCATCCATTAATCAACACTGTATGCCAGGAAATGCCTTTTGGAAATAATACAATAGACCTAAAGAATGCTGCAGGAAATACATGAATCATCGTTGTGTTTTTTTTAAGTTTTTCATTGATTTTTCTAAATACTATTCTTACCCAGAACAAGATTAGGGCTTTGAAAATAGGATAACGCATGTGGTTTAGCTGTAGGGTAAACATAAAAACACTGATTTATTAGTGATGTAGACTGACTGTATGTTGTATATTTTTATGCTGAGGCAGAACAAATGGTGGGATGAGGAATTAGTGGAGGAAATTAGGAGAGGGATAACAGATGGAGATCCAGTGTTCATTGGAGATCTGAGCCTGCCAGGGATAGATTGTGATACTCAGTAGCTAAGAGCACCAGAAGTCAATTACTGCTAGACATACTGCAGAACTGTTTATTGATGAAACTGCTCAGGGAATCCATGTAGCAGAACGCCATGCTCAACTTGGTACTTACCACCTCAGAGGGGGTGGGTGGCAGTGGCAGTCAGGTAACCATTAGGGTCCAGTGACCACAATACCAGGTTGTTTGAACTGGAGATGGGGAACATCACACACTCTTTGAGGGCTGTGGTTCTGGATGGCAGGCAGATTTTAGCAAGATGTGGGGAAAGGTCAGGGAAAAATGTGTAGGTGTAGATCAGATCAAAGGGGTAGAGGAAATGTGGTGAATGGTCAAGAGGACCATTCTGAAGGTGATCAACTCTTGCACAAGGAAGGTAACCAAAACATATAAACACAAAAGACCAGTCTGATTCTCAAAAGAGGTAAAGGAAGCAGTGAGAGCAGAAAAGAGCACAAGATAGAAGAAAACTAAAAGGGAGGAGGAAAGGAAGGCATACCAGATTAAGTTAAAAGTGGTATGGGGGATAGTCAGGGAAGCAAAAGGAGGCAGAACTGTTGGTTGTCTAAGGTTTCAATGCAGTGTGAAATTATTCCTTCCAATATAGTAGGGAGAAAAGAAAGGCTATAGGTATTTGTCAGACCAGTGGAGGGGAGTGGATGATGATAAGCAGAAGTCAAATGCTTTAAGCAATTACTTTTGCTTGATATTAACAGTAGAGAATGATTGGCCTATGCCAAGGAGAGTCTGACCAAGGCAGCCACATGGAAAGCACAGGAAATATAGTGGGTAGTGATCACAGATGATAAGGTGAAGAAAGGGTAGGATGCTCTGAATCTAGATATGGCACTGGGCCCATATGGCTAACACCCAAGGGTGCTTATTCAAGCTCCTTTAGTGATGACTGAGCAGTTGGCAGAACTATTTTTTTATCTAAAATGTTATTGCATTTAAGGAAAATCAGTATAACTGATGACCACCAAAAGATTAAATTAGATAACCTGGCCAGAGAAACCACTTGGAAATACAACTCTAAGTGTAGTCAGAACATTGTAGGTATAATCCATAACAGCAAAAACTGGTAGATGTAAAGAGAACAAAGACATGACTGTCCAAGCAGATAGTGCAATAATAAGATTTAACAGCAAACAATAAATTAAATGAGTACTGGGAGAAGGCCATGGTCAGACATTGCAAATAATCTTTGGGACTCCAGTTAGCTGGTTTATGAGATGCTTCTATCATTGCCGGAGCCACTGGGGTGTGCGTTGGAGTACATATAGCAGCCATGGGGGATTGCACAGTAGAGGGAAGCTAAATATGGGCAGCACGTTTTATCATAAAGGTCAAGTTGTTGACTGGTGGTATATAGGACTCTCTCATTGCAAGTCACTTTGCCTAGTTCAAGGAGCCACTCTGATAGCTCTGGGGGAGAGATGTCTTTCCAATGCCTAAGTGTAAATCTTTTTGCAGTAATCAAGGCTCTTTGGAGCCAATGCATGATTGCAGCTGAGGTCTCCTGGCCAATCCCCACTTCATGTGTGAGGCCTAATTTAACTAAAGATGGAGTAAGGGTTAGGCCTGTACAAACAATGGTTCCACAAGCCTGCTGGACTTCAAACCAAACAGTTGTCACTTCAGGCAGGACCACAGAATAAGATAAATATCTCCTTTTGAGGAGAAGCACCTCCAACAGGTATCTGATGGTGACAGCCCCCATTTGTGGAGCTTTGGTGGGATTCTATGCCACCTGTGCAGGATCTTGAATTGGGTGAAATGGCTTTGGATGTCTCTTACCTTCCAACAGGAGTCCCACTCACTCTGGTGGAGAGCAATACCAAGTTCTTCACTCCATTTTACCTGGACCTTTTCCATCCCAGATGTATCCATAGTGCATAGCTTTTAATAGATAAGACTGGCCTTGGAAGACATACCATCACCTAGGACAAGTTTCTGAAACACATTAATATTGCCAAACTGATATCTGGGCCCTGGAAGGGGAGTAGTGCAGATCGAAGCTGGAGATACTACCAGTGCCTATGATTCTCTAGTCCAAACAATGATTGAAGCTGCCCATAGGTCTTTAGATAGCCTGTCTTGGCATCAATGAAATGAAATAGTTGCTGGATGTCACTGGAGGACCAGGCTGACCTGTCCACTGGGGTGCCACCAATTGTGAGGAGGGGGTTCCTCCAAAGGGGGAGGCTGGGCAAGCCTCCAGGGCACCATTCTGAGCATTTGGCTACACTGGCCTAAATTTTTACTATGAAACCAATTGCAGGATGGGCATACAGGCCAGGTGGGATCACACCATACATCACTGTGTTCCAGAGGTCTCTGCCCAGTAGGTGAGCTTTACATTGGGCCCATTTAGGTAACAGTGCTGGTGCCAAAGGCAAGGCAACTTTTATTTCTATGACACCATTCTCATGGGCTCTGACTAGGTGAAGCCCCAGAAAGTTGTAACAAGATATGTGCCACATGTCTCAGCTTGAAGTCTGGGAGGCCGAGCCTCCCTTTCTGCAATGGTAAAACTAGTTTCTTATGGCTATTCCATTGCTACTCTTCCCCAAGAAGAACTGAAGCCTCTTCTGGTGTACTTGCTGTAGAAGCTCAGGTCTAATCCTTACAGGGAGATTATCAAGAATATACTAAATTTGGATGGCTGCCTTTATTTTAAATGCCTGAACTCTGACCCATGTGACAGGGGAGGCAGTTCCATCTGGCAAGGTCTTTATTCAAGGAAGACAATATGGAGGGAAGGTTAAGTCTGCCCAGTGCTCTGAAATCCCAGGTGAAATTAATTCTAAGGTATTTCAAAGAGTCCTGTGCCTCCTGGAGTCCCCAGGGGAAGCCCAGTACTTATTTAGTCTCAGGTGACTGTGTTAAAATCTGTGCTTTGGCCATGTTTGCCTTGTAACTAGACAGAGAGCCAAACTTCTGAAGATTGGACAGTACAGAAGGAATGGATTCTTCTGGCTTTGTAGTGTCAGTAGAATGTCGTCAGCATTGGCTAAAGCCTTATACTCTGCTCCCATCTCTATACCATGAATATCTGGGTGATTCCAGATGAACTGTAGCATGGGTTCTAAGGCTAAAATGAATGAATGAGGAGTGACTGGACAGCCTTGCTATGTCTTCCTCTGTAACAGAAAGGGTGATGAGGCCAGTGAGTTAGTGAGCACTGAGGCCAAAGCACCATTATAAAGGGCAGAGATATACTCATATACCTTACAATCTGCTTTCATTAGTGAAATTGGTCAGAAGCTGCTACATTGGAGGGGTCATTTCTGGGTCTACGGATGAGACAGATTATTGCCGAATGCTTAGAGGCAGGGAGGGACCTTGTCTAGGTGGCCTCATTGAGGGAGGCCATCAAGGGATCCTGGAGGACTTCTTTAAAGTGCCTGAGGAATTCAGAGAGGAGACTGTCACTTCCAGGGGCCTTACCAGCTGGCATTGTACTAATTGCCTTGTCCAATTCCCTCAGGTTGAAGCACCTATCTAGCTTCTCTCGAACCTTTGAGGATATGCTCAGCAAGCCTACTGTGGATGTGAAAGAAGACAACTTCTCATGAGTAGGATTTACTTCTTGCCCATTGAGGGTCTTGCAGATCTTCCTGCAGGCAGTATTAATGTTCTCCATTGATCTGCGGACCTTCCCTGCTGTATCCTTGATTCCCAGAATTTTAGATCTTTCTTGATGTTTCCGGAGTTGATAAGCAAAAAGTTTCCCAGGTCATCCCCAGATTCCCAATGGGTTTGATGGAGTCTAAAGAAGGCAAACTCAGCTCATTGATGTATGCCTACGTTTATTTTATATTACATGCCCACTATCTTAGCCAGCAGTTCAGGGGAATGACAGGAAGCTGTCCTGTGCTTCTCCTCCAGTTCAAGGAGCGCAAGCAACTACTCCTTGAGATCCTTTGCTCTCTGTCTTTTGATGTGAGAGGCATAGCTGATACAGTGACCTCTGATATAAGCTTTGAGGGCATCCCACCTGGTAGCATCAACAGTATCACCATAGTGGTTAGTCTCCAACAAGGCTGCAATGTCCTTCTTTAGCAGCTTACAGAATGTGGGATCTCATAGTAGGGAGACATTAAACCTTCATTGCTTTGTGGGAGACACATCTGGGGTCACAGAAAGCCACGTAAAGGACACAGGGTCATGATCTGATATAATAATTGTGTCTATAGAAGGTATTGTGTGATTAGGGTGCTGGGGGAAGGGCACCAACAATAATGGTGACCCACTCCTCAGCGCATCCCTCGAGGGCTATGGTAGTGTAGGGTAGGGTGGCCGTATGGCGGGGTTGGCAAATATAGCAACAGGATGTCGCTATACGTACACACGTGGAGGGGGGAGTGAGCACACACAGCGAGGGGTGGGAGGGAATGTGAGGGGTTGTGCCGTGGTAGGTTGTTGAGCTGACCCCATGGCTTGGTGGGTGGTTTGCAGGTGCTGGTCAGCAGGGTACTGGTATAGGGTATGGGTGCTGGTGTGCTTTTGTTGTGCCCAGCCTGAGCCTTTAATTTTTTAAAATGTTTTCACCCTCTGATATGCACCCTCCCATTGAGAATCCTTTTATAGGGAGGTGTGGGGGGTGCAACCCCGCCCCCATAAAACATTAAAAAAGTAAGTCCCCGGCGCAGTTTTGCTGTGCGCTGGAGTGTCAGAGTGCCGAAACAAAGTTTCAGCACTCCTGACTTCTTGATAACAGCGATCACCTTTAGACTTTATGCCATTATCACATAGACCCCTATAGAAGCTTGAAGAACTTCTGGCACCCAGAGGTATGGTATCAGCCACAGGTCAATGCAGGAGTAGGTATGTTGTAGATTTGAAAAAAGCTGTAGTCCCTGCCATGAGGATGTACCAAGCATCAGATATCTGTAAGTCCCAGTTCATCTGCTAGAGCAATAAGAGCCTATGAAGCTGTGGATCTCAGATCTAGAGGGACTGTACTTCTGTCTAAGAAGTCATCTAAGGTGACATTTGCATCTCCTCCCAAGACAAGAGAGCCTTTACAATGTGTTAGCATGGTCTGGGCCAGGTTAGTAAAGAAATTGGGTTCAGTAGTTTGGACCATACATATTGTACATGGTCACTTTCTGATTATCTAGGGTGCCCTGAACAATAACATATCTACCTTCAGGGTCATTAATAGTCAAAGTGACCTGAAATGCAATGTTCTTATGTATAAGTAGTGCCACGTCCCTGCTCTTGGTGGTAAATGAGCTGCCATAAACCTATGAAACCCAACCCATTTTGAGTTTGTTGGTCTCTGCCAGAATAAGGTGTGTCCCCCTGTAGGAAGGCTACACCTGTTCCCTCCCCCTGAAAATTGTCTAGGATTTTCCTCTCCCTAATTGGACAGTGAAGATCTTTGACATTCCGGACACCAACTTTATAAGACCAAAGCATAAAGAAATATAGAGTCTGTGTCAGAGGGTAGAATATCCAGTTAAGGCCATGTCTTTCAGATAAACATAGATAAAGCCCAATGTTTATACTACAAGGTAGAGGAGTAGGTGCACAGCAAACATGATTACTTCTCCTGCCCATGTGGTGAATACTTTGTGTACACCCAAAATCAGAATAATTAATATCAACTTGAATAACTATGACATGAGATAAAAACTTATTGCAATGTAAGGAACAACTAATTTAATCACCAAGCATTAATTTCCTTGCAAGTAGTAATATAAATGACAATGAACCTTTGGTCCTGAACTCTGAAAATAGAAGAAAGTTCTTTTATAAAGGTGACACGATCTTGACCTGAGCAGGAGGGGAGACCCCTGAAACCTCCAATCCCACCACCTGGCGCTACCTCCCATGAGGAAAGGAGATCTACTCGCTGAGAGTGCCACTGTGTCACCCAGCTGTAGATACTGCTGTGGCAGTGCATAAACAGAAGTGTAAGGGGGAGTAGTGTAAGGAGTAGTGTAGTGTATGGGGGGGAAGGGTATGAGGAAAGCTAGGGAAGAGAACCGTTGCACAAATGCATGAACATTCTGTACTCTGAGGCTACATTGTGGAGATAACTTGTGACAGAAATTTTCTAGATAGCATTCTGGACCACCATTCCCCCAGGAGCTCGCCTTAGAGTCATTTGTTCAGGAGTGTAGGGCAGCTATTATTATGTGAGGAGACTCAGGTGTGCTAATACGGAGGTCCCACTGAGACTGTGTTGTAGCCTAGGTGACTACGGCCAGCCATACTTGAAGTTATCACCAGTAGCATTGTCAGACAGAAAGTGTGTCTGCATAATAAGTTGCTCCTGGGAATGGGACCATGTAGTAAGTATCAGTCTGGGACAGGGAGGGAGGAAGTGAGGAGCGTAGATTCAATGGTGGTATTGCCTAGGGGGCATATGAATAGGGAGCAAACTGAGTGAGGTAGCCACATTTCAGTACAGGAGTGACAAACTTGCACTGCTGTGCAGACAGTGCAGCTCACCTGCACAAATGTGCTAGCACCCCTTCTATTTTTTGTTATTTTATTTTATTTTTTTTATTTTATATTTATCTGCTGCTTGCCGCCGAGCCATCCACCCAGGTCACGGCCCCCTCCGCTCCCACTCCCACATTAGCCATTACTCCCTGATACCCCCTGGATTACCCCCCATGGTGGGGTTGCGGCACTGGCCCAAATGCCGCAGACAACAAGATAGGTCCGGGAGCCAGCCTGGGAGCTCATTAGAGCGGAGGGGTAGGCATCATCCTGGCAGCCAGCAGCATGATTTTTCCCTGTTAGATGGGGGCCGGACATGCAATGAAGACCTGCATCTACCCACCACCGAGCTTACTTTGGTGTCAGAGCTTGTGGTTTAACCCAGCCTCCACTGGGTGTCATCACAGCTCTGATCACTCCACCGCCCTCCCCCCTGGAGAAGGAGAGCAGCTGTGGGGCGCTCAATCCATCTCCTCCTGGCTAGCCCTCCGATGACCCGAGTCCATTCCCAAACCCTGGTCGCCAGCGTCGCAAGAGGAAAATCCAACTGCTGCGTCGGTGGGCCAGCCTGCTAGCACCCCTTCTAGACAAGGAGAGCTACCCTGTAGCTAATATTTGACTGTGATGTGCAGACACCAGGAGGGAGGGGGAGATTTGTCACTGATTGAAGGGGTCCCAGTTCAGATTCTGCCACACATTTCAGTAAGAAATTCCCTCTCCATAGGGAAATCAGCCTCCCAAGGCCAGCACCAAAGTTTAATCAAATGCTGTGCATGTGCATACAGCACGAACCTCCCATGAGTGCCCAGGGCTCACAGGGTAGGGTGGAGATGAGATTTGCAGTAGCCAGATAGCCTACACAGTCTATGATATTTCAACAACTGCAATCTACACAACATGCAAGATCCACACCCCAGCAATCCCATGGCACATACTCACATAAATTTAGGGCCACTGAAAAATTGCTGAAAAGTTTGCCCAAAAATGCAGAGATTGTTTGCAAAACTTGCAGGGAAATTGCGTGGGTGGGGGTTACTAAACATTCTTAGTGCTCCCTAATACATATTTTATTGTTTGCTGCAGCATGTACTGATCACTTAAATAGATAAGTGTTTTGCCACTTGCATGTGCTATCAATATGAAGAAAGATTTGTTTTTTAAATGAAATCCAAATTAATCATTATGTAGCATATCTTCTAAAATCTAAAGACATATAACTCATGCAGTGCTAACTAGATTTTATTTAGTAATTCGCATTCAGTCAGTATTGAATCAATCCTGAAACAACATATTTTGCTAGTTTCTAGATTTTAAATAATGAAGCCTGTTTAACAGTTACTTTGGTGCAAGGAAAAAAAACAGATAACACATGTGCCTTATAATGTTCTAGTAAAAAAACAGCATATTTTATTAAAATAATTGTTGTTCTTAATCAGCATTGTAAGTGCAAACATTTTAAATTCACATGATAAAAGTATTAAATCATACCAGTAGCTTTTTACTACATTATAGATATAGAATAGTGGATGGATGGACATCCACAACAAGGCTGTGTTTCCATTGAGGGAGTTGATGACATCATAGAGACCTCGAGAGCGAAGCTTGAGAAGTCTCGTTGATGTCATCAAGTCCCTGAGATGGAAACGCAGCCTTAGTTGTGGATGTTCAGACATCCACTGTTTTATATAGTATATGTTTTTTTTTGTTTTGTTTCTCATTATTTTATTGAAATTACTTGCTGTGGGTGCTGGTCCATTCCTCCTGGTGCTCCTGCTCGCTCCCGATCCCCCCGCTGCCACTCCTGCTCCATCCGATCTGGCTTCTAACTTTAACTTCTCCGCACTGCTTAGTTTTAAAATTAGAAAAAAAAAAAAGAATTTATTTTTCTGTAATGGAGCCATGTATGGCTTACCGTGTCCCGGCTCTGAATTCAACTGTCAGTCGCGCCGCTGCCTGGCCCTTGCTAAATCACGCCACCATGTTTTTTTTTTTTTACAGAGAGCCATGGCTAAGCCAATCAGGTGGCAGGTCAAGGGTAAAAAGTTGTTGTACTATCGATGTGATGTCACAACAATAGTACAACAGCTTTTTTGACCTTTGAACTGCCTACAGCAACATTTGGAAAACAATCATTTTACATACACAATAAGCTCTAACCATATACTATAATAGTTTTTAATACACAGCACTTTTGTTTTACTCAGGTTGCAGTACTTAACTTGTTTTAGCAGCGTGTTTTCCGAATTTTTTTCTGTAGGCTTTATATGTGAGCATGTACAATAGTTGTGTCAGATTATCAGGCATGGATTACTGTCATCAACCCCTTCAGAAGCACATTCAGGTTTATAATCAGCAGGGCCACCAAAACTCCTTACACATTTGAATCAAAATCCATTCAGAATGAATGTATGTATACAAGATAAAGCTGCCCTGCCACTCAAAGGCAAGCATTGTAGTTAATGCTCCATTTAGCTGAATGGGGCAGTTTGCACCCTTTCTCACATCTATTGTTTCAGTCTCTGTGGCAGCAAAAAGTTTTCTGATAGTCTGCTTCAACACAGATTTTAAGGGTTTAAGTGTACATATACATGGCAAGTGGATTTTGAAACCAAACCAGAGAAGTGAATCACATGAAAGCAGTCACATTGGACTCCTCCTCACCTCACTGTACTGTTTTGGCCAAATCCAAGTCTGTGCACCAAATTTTTGTATATTTCAGTCAATTTCCTTGAGAATTTAAATATTTTTATTCAATTTCAGTCAAAAATTCAATCAGTTCCAAGAAATTGTAAGAAATTTTGGATTTTGTGCAGAGAATGGTGACAATTGTGGAAATTGCAGAAAAATTGCTGGTGCAATTTTCCAGTGCCACTGCACATAACCATATAAGTACTAGACCTATATATCCCTGCCAACAGAATAACAAACTATAATAAACTGGAGCAATGTAAGTAAAGAACTAGAACTGGAATCAGACAGAAATTAAGTCTGATGTAGCAGTCCATACAAACCCTACAATGGGGGTAAGTAGGGGGAGTCAGAGGACATCCCTTTGCTTCCCAGATAATCCTCTTGAAGTCATCCAACTCAAGAAGAGTCATCGCTCCACTTCTGTCCAGCATAGGTAGGGATAGCTTCAATATCAGTGGCTCTTGCAGCACAAGAGCACGTATCTTCAGGATGCCCAGCTGGACGGTTACCTCTAGTTCTTTTGTCTGGTGTGCCCAAAAATGGTGCATTGCAGGGGGAGCCACCTGGGAACCTGCTCTTTTCAGCTCTGGCTCTCCATTAGAATTGAAACTTGCTGCAGAAATTTGTGAGTCTCTGCTGTGGTCCCTGGGACCCACTCCATTCACCTGCCCCTTTGCACGCTGCTTATTCTGTCCTCTCCTACAAAATCTCTTTGCCTTTGTAGTGTGCCACTCCATGTAAGTCTACTTATTTTCCAACTGACAGTTTGGAGAGCCTAAAGCAGACCATGGCAACCTCCTCGGGTATCCTGGCTGGGATAACTCATCTGTCTTGGCTTGGGACAGTATCCTGGGTTAGGTATTGGGCCAGTGTTTGTGCACAAATTGGGAGGCTTCCTCTGGCATGTGAAATATGTGCATGACTCCATTTCAAGTTATATATAGTGCTGCTGGGTACTGCAGCTTATACGGGATACCTGTACCCACATAGCTTTCTTGATGGTATAGTAAAACTTTATTTTTATACAGGAATATGCCATTTTGGACTGTATTGGTCCAGTTTACAAGACAGTTCTGTAATTATCTAAGTTACACATGAAAAAAAATATATATAAACAATACAAACATGTAGTCAATGATGGGCACATATTCTTCTCTGCTGTGCTAACTCCGTAGAATAATTGGGGAATAAATGGATCCAGTGCCCTTGCCACATAGGGGGCCACTTTCTCTTGCTTGACTGGGTCATGCTTTTATGCCACCTCTGGGACACCAATCAGCCAGAGGTTGTTACGACAGATTCTATTTTTGGTATCCTCCACCTTGACCCATAGGAGTGCCACAAGCCTTTCCAGCTTCTGTATGTGTACCTTGTGTCTGATATCCTTATCATCTATGCATGACAGGTATGTTTCAGTGTCCCAAGATTTCTGTTGCAACTCATGGACCTTTTTCTCTGAAGTTGCCACCAACATCTTGAAAATAGAGATCTATCCCAGAACTTGTTGTAAAAGTCCCTTGATTTCTTGGGCATTGTTACTTGGTGCCAGTGCTGGCATTCCAATCACCATTTCCCACTCACGAAACACAGCTTACTGCCAGAGGTCTATTGGAATTTTTCTGGGAACTACACTGTTATTGGTACCTGGCTGCAAAAATTAATTTAATTCAAGTGTCCTTCATTAAATGAGACTAAACTCATTTAAATTACTGCTGCTTAGCCAGAGTAATGAATGGATTTATAGCCAGGAGACACAAAGTGTAGATTGAAGCTGGCATCTCAGTCGGCAGCTCGTGCCCTTGGCAGAGATATTTAATTTCTCACTACAGTCTATAGAGGTGCTGATGGATTGGAGAATTGCAGATGTGATCTTGCTCCACAAGGGAGATGCAGTGAGGACCAAACAGTTACAGTTTGGTTAGCCTTACCTCTACCGTAGGTATGCTGATGGAGAACCCAGTGAAGGAAAGCCTGGTGACCCACCTGAAAGAAAACAGGCTGAAGGAAAGCAAGCAGCATGGGTTTATGGCAGGGAGGAAATGTCAGACCAACCTTTTTTTGCCTGGGTCACTAGGAGGGTGACAGAGGACAGGTGGTAGATTTTCTCTACTTTGAGTTCAGCAAAACCTTTGATTCAGTGTTACATAGGAACTGCTAATGGAGTCTGCCCTTTAAAGGGCAGTCCAAGTTGTCCAGGTGCACCTTTTCCTTTTACCTGAAGTTGGTGTGCTCAGAGTGGGTGGGGGAAGGGAAGGGGAGGGACAGAAAGACAGAACAATTGGCAGTAAGGCGGGCGAAGGTGAATGAAAGAGTGGGGTGGATATACTACGGTGAATTCTTCCAACAAAGGAAGGGGAGAGGCTAAAGGAGGTACATAGGGGGCAGCACAGTGGTGGTTCAGCCACTTTTGCTGATGTTTTGATCATACTGAAACTACAGCACGTCAGATTGGCATATTTGATTGTGGAAACAGAGGTTTGCACACTAGGATAAAAGGTAAAAAAAAAAGCTATGTCGTTTACAAAAAAAAATGCTTTAAGGGTTTCTCTTGATTTAATATGAAACAGGCAGTGAGACAGTGTAAAGAGGGAGGCTGTTTTAAAGAAGGACAGTAAGCATTCCTGGAGAGAACTGTGGTGCATTTGCCAAGTGGCAGCGATAGGAGTTAGAACAGAGTTGTAAGCACTGCAGATGGTAGCTGGGTGTGACGGTCCTTGCCCGGGGAAAGCTGAAGAGTTTGATACATGACTGGAAGGGCCAGAGCAGCATGCTGTGGGGTTTTTTGGCCGCAGTGGCCCAGCGATTAAAGCAGCTATAGAATGGGGGCACATGGTTTGGGGAGAGATCAAGTGTGTACAGTTGAGCGAGCCTGGTGGCACAGGCCTAGAAAGGTTTGGGAACAGCATGCAGTGGTGTTTGGCTGGCGAAGGCATGGAGAAGAAAGCAGCCAGAAGCGTGCCTGGGGGGAGAGCAAGCAACCTGGGAAGGACAAGGTGCAGCGTGAGTGCTTGCCTGGAAAGGCCATTTTTCATAAAAAAAAAAATATATAGGAAGAAGCAAGAGAAAGCTCGATGGCCTAGCAATTCAGCTGGTACTGGGATGGTTGCCTGAAAAATGGCAGTGGGGGATGTTTGGGGAGAGGCCCTATGCAAAGGCCTAGCATGGGGCCAAGGGATTGCCATGTGGCATGACGTCACACGCCAGGGGACTAGGTCGCAAAATGAGAGCTTTCCTGGGTTGGAGATAGGGGCAGTAATGCCAGAGGAAGCTGAAAAGAGGGTGTTGTTGTATGGTGTGGGGGGAGAGAACCTGGGGGTGCCATTCTACCAGGAGGAGGAATAGGCTGGAGGCCTGATAGGATGGGCCCAGCCACACGGCATGATGTCACATGCCTGGAGGACCACACGGTGAAGGGGACAGCTGCAGAAGGGGATGGATACCCTGTGGGGGTGCGGCAGACATTGAGGAGGCAGCTAGCAGCAGGTGGAAAGGCCGAGAAGCCATGTGAAACATGCCAGGGAACAAGGGGGGACAGAAAAAAGGGACTGGATAGGCCCAGAGTGGCTGTGGGAGGTGGCAGAGGCTCCAAGGAGGGAGGCCTAGGTGACCAAGGGTCAGTGACGGGGGGGGTTAAAAAAATAAAAAAATAATAAAATAAAACAAATAAATAATAAATAATAATAAAAGTCCATAACACTTCAAAGAGGGGGAGACTGTCAAGAAATTCAGGACCAAAGCAGGCCCGAGGGGAAGGGAAGTGAGCATAGGAGGCTCAGTGACGTGGTGAGTCAGGCAACAGAGAAAGGTCAAGTTCCTACGTTTAAAAAAAAAAAAATAATAATAATAAAAGAAAGGGAAAAAAAGAGGCCGGATGACCCAGACTGGGTGGGGGGGATGCCAGCTGCTGCCATCGTGGCATAACAGGCCATGAGATAGGCCTAGGAAACAGAGGTGGCTGGAGCATTCACTGGGGCCGATTTTCTATACACACAACAGGAGCAAAGCAAGGAAAAGCGGGCCTGACTATACAAAGGACTAGTTACAACAGAAGGTTAATAAAAACTTTTTGTCAGTTGTCTCCACAGCTTTTCGTGGGAAAAACAAGGGAACATGGCACCAAAAAAGAACAGGCCTTCAAAAGAAGACTCCTACAGGGCTATTGTGGAGCTGGCAGAGAAAGCCAACAGAATGTGGCAGATGATAGAAGAGGAGGAACCGGAGAGATCCTGGGAGAAGCGGAAAGCGGGGAAGGGAAAAGGGGGCATAGGGAAACGGCCGGCAGGGAAGCCACACAGTTCAATCAGGATGCAGCAACTGTTGGTGGTACATCCCAGAGTGGCTAGCCCAGTACCTCTGTAGCCCAATGACCCTGTTCTGTCAGTAACTCCCCAAGACCAGGTGGGGGTTCCCCCAGTGGAACCCAGACTGGATCCCCGAGCACAATGGTTCCTCCGCAGCTATTATCATTACAACCAGCAATTCATGAGGACAGCAAGCTGACAAGGCCACAGGTAATGTACCCGGTTTGGTAGGAGAAAGCATCAAAGAATATATAAGCCAAATTATTTCAGCACTCGGGACAGGGGGGTTGGGCCAGATGGAGTCAGCACTGGCAGAGATTAGGTCAGATAAAGAGACAACGAAGGAAGGAGAGAAAGGGATGTAGAGTGTAGGAAAAGGAACAAGGGAGATAGGAATGCCAGGAATGAGAATAGAGGAACACGTACTGCTGGCCACAAAAGAGAAAATATGGAAGGGGGAGTATGTGGATATTTTTGCTTTAGTAAGCCGAGAAGTGGCAGCAAAATACGATGAAATAGAGAATATAGGAAAGAGCGAAATGGCAGCAGTGGTAGTTTTGTTCAGTAAGAAAGAGGAGGATAAGTTTACTAAAGAGAAGACTTGGGATGGATTGTTTGTAGGTTTTGCCACGTACTCAGTGAAAGTACTGGAGAAGAAACCGGAGCTGGGCATTCCACTCATCATGTACTCCCTGATAGTAAGGCGGGCGAAGGTGAATGAAAGAGTGGGGTGGGTATACTATGATGAATTCTTCCAAAAAAGGAAGGCGATGTATGGGGATGTAAGATGGGACATGAAACAATTAGATTAGTGGAATGACTATGTAACCAATCAGTCCATGGCAGAAGGAGAGAGATGGGAAAGAGGGGCGCAGTGCCCTAGAGGTGTTGTTGGGGTTACAATAGGGATTTTTGTTCCTGGCCACAATGCTGCTTTCGGCATGCATGCTCCAAATGTGGGAGAACACACCCAGCAAGCAGATGCAAAATGACATAGGTGCAAGGGGCCCATGGGTCGAGGGGCAAGGAGCAGGTCAAGAGTCTTTTCAAGAGGGGTGAGGGTATAGGGGGCAGGTGTGGAATAGAAGGGGGAGAGGCAGAGGGCATGCAGGTAGAGGGAGTCAGACTTACTGACCGTCAGGACCAAGAAAAAGGTCAGGGAGGGGGAGTATGGCAGACGGGAAGGGAAGAGGGCAGGGGATCAATTTCAAGAAGCAAGAACTCCCATCAAGAGAGACGTGTGGGAAGACTGGTTAGAAAGATGCCCAGCTAGAATGGTGACAGAGACAATTAGGAAAGGTTTTTGGACAGGTTTTCCATTACAGTGTGAAGGCCCGAGGCAAGCGAGAGAGGTGAACAATCTGGGCTCAGTTAAAGGGAAAGAGGAAATTTTAAGACAAAAAATAGAGAAGGAAAAGGCAGCTGGTAGAGTAGAAGGGCCATACAATAGCTCCCCATTGCAGAATATGAGGATTTATCCAGTGGGCTTAGTCCCCAAAAAACAGCAGGGAGAATATAGGGTGATTCACCACCTGTCATTCCCACAGGGGGACTTGGTGAATGATTGTATAAGTGATGAACATAGTAAAGTGACCTATGCCACATTAGAAGAGGTGGTCCAGATCATTCAAGCAAATACTGATGCTTGGATGGCCAAAACAGATACAGAGTCCACTTTCAGATTGCTTCTGGTCAGGAGGGAAGATTGGGACCTATTAGGCTTTAAGATTGAGGGGTCAGTACTATTTTGACAAAGCAATGCTTATGGGATGCTCCATAGCATGTGCCACATTTGAAGCATTCAGTACCTGTTTACAGTGGATATTTCAGGAAAAAACTGGATACAGGACTGTCATACATTACCTGGATGATTTCCTTTTAATAAGCAGTGGGAGGAAAAAGAGACAGAAAGAATGTTGGCCAGTTTCCAAGATTTGTGCAGAGAGTTAGAGGTTCCATTGGCACCAGAAAAAACAGAAGGTCCCAGTAAGGTTTTCGAATTCCTGGGCATTGAAATAGACACCCTGAGTGAGGTCTTTAGGTTGCCAGACAACAAAGTGAGGAAACTGAAGGAGCTGATTCAAGTACATACAAGTAGGAGAAGAGTGCAATTAAAACAGGTACAACAAGTCTTGGGACATCTAAACTTTGTGTGCAGGACAATTGGACCAGGGAGGGCTTTCACTTAAAGGCTAGCAAGGGCCACAGTGGGAGTAACCAGACCATATCACTTGGTAGACATGAGAAAGGGAATTAAGGAAGACTTCAGGGTGTGGGAGGAGTTCCTCAACACCTATAATGGCTGTTCCTTTTGGCAGGAGGACTTGGTGTATAACACGGATCTCGAACTCTACACAGATGCAGCAGGAGGTTTAGGTATGGGGGTCTATTTGAGGGGAAGATGGTTCGTGGAACCATGGCCTGCAAATTGGGTGAGGGATGGGAAAGCAAAAGACATCACGCTGTTGGAGATCATGGCCATTTGGGCCTGCACCATGGTGTGGGGAGTAGTGGTGGGTGAAGTGGATCAATCCGCCCGCAAAGTGATTCACTGATAGTTAGGACTTCACAGTGCTCCACAACGGAAGCGGAGTACTTTGCATTATGATGAGGAATGTGAAGTGAATTGAAAACAATGACCTCATGTTACTCTGTCTCCCCTAATCACTACTCTGCCAAATTTAAGGTGAAGTGCATCACAGGCAGTGCACTTCGCCTCACTTCGACCTTGTTTTTGAGCTCCAAAGGTGAATTTTGCAGTGATTCATTGGATTTCAGGTCACATGGGCTCTATATTGATCTGCATAGCCTCAGTTCGGGGTAGTATGTGTAGGAAGGAGTAGGAGACAGTGTGCTGTGATAACTGTCTGTGATAGAAATCTTCTAAAAGCTGTTAAAAAAGCATTTTTGCATTTCTTTTGGGGATCCAACTTTAGTTCATCAATTGTAGGAAACCCTCCTGTGCTCATATCATCAAGTATTTTTGGTTTTGTCTGGATTTTGAATGTTAATTTACAACATTGAGTGTGTGTGGTGGAAGGCAGTGAAAGTGTGCTTTGGGGAGGGGCATATCTGTGGTGTAGGTAGATTTAAGCTGCAGAAATAGTGATTTCTTTGTTTTTCGGTTATATTTTTGTTATATAACTGACTGTGTTAATGTACACACAGTAATATTGTCAGTAATAGTTGACATTTTCTTGCTGTTTGTGTGTGGGCATGGTGCAGCAGTTCATAATTTCAGGTTGTTTACATTACAAATTTACAATACGTAATGTGGCATAATACTGAACTTTTGCATTTATTATGCATTACTTGTTCAGCATTGTACACAAACTGTTCTGTGTGTGTGAGTGTGTGTGCAGTGTTGCATGCATGAAATATTACACCTTTTATTGTGCCATAGACTAGTGCAGGGGTTCTCAAATGGTGAGGCCAGCCTCCCTTGGGAGGCCCCAACCTGTTCCAGGGGAGGCTCAAGCAAGTCTGAAAAAGTACTGTATTTAAATTTTGAGTTTTATATATTTTGTGTGAAGAGACGAAGCAAACTGAAAGAGGATAGTAGCAGGTAATTTTATGTATTTATTTACTAATAGGTAACAAGGGAAGGTGAATGAGCCAAGGCTCATTTCAGGTGTACCTGGGGAAGGGTAGGGAGTGAATACATTTCAAAAGGTAACTGCAAAACAATCAAGAAATACACAATGAATAATAGTGCAAACAAATATGAACAATAAACCAATAATGAGTGCTGGTAATTAATCAATTTGTAGACTGATGGCAGAACAGCCCAAATATAAGGGTTGAGCATAGAAATACTAAGAGCAACAGCAGGAAGGAGCAAAGTAATCCCCGAGGAGTTGTTTAGGAGCAGGGGAGCAGGGAAGGAGGGGGAGAGGCAAAGTATGTAGGAAGGTTATTTCTTATAGAGAGGAAATAGAGAAAGTAGTCTGACCACGGAAAGCACTGCAACAAGGCATAACAATGGTTCAAGAAGGAAAATAGCAGAGCAAGTAGGCTGGCCTATTGAATGAGGGGGGTTACAATACGCTGAATAATAATATGTATTTTATTTATTTGTTATTCAGATAATACCTTTGAGCACATGAGCTCTTTTTCAAAGGTTCAATGTCAGTATAAGACAAAGGACTGAATGTGAGCAAAGTACTCAAAGGGGTTTCAATTTATTCATCATGCACTGCGCAAAGTACAGTATGTTATTTTACTTTGGGGAGGCCCAAGATTATTTAAGTTTTTGGGGGAGGCTCAAAATCTTTTCCATGGATTTGGGGAGGCTCACTGTGTCACAGTCTGAGAACTATTGGACTAGTGTAATTGCAGGCGCAGCAGTGTGAACCTGCTGTCCACTGCAGCTGCCTGACTTTTGTACTGTGATCATGTTATCTGTTCTTTGTTTTGCTGCTTGTAGTGCCGTAAAAATCTGCACTGTCTGCATTCAGTGCTCCCCCCCACCCACGTTCAAAAGGAATTTTTTATTAGATTGGATTTTTTTTGTGACCTCATCAGCACCACTGGTTACTGAAGTTGTTTTCATTGCATGACAGTCTCAGACTAGTCTCTTATCTGTTGCAGAAGCTACAGTTGTTTTTTTGGTTTTACATCCGGCGCCCCCCACCCCAATCAGACAGAGAGTGAACATATCAAAATCTGAATTTAGTTATAATATTGTGGTTGATCCCCCAAAATGCCTGCAAAGAGATGTGCAAGTAAAGCCGTTTCTTGGCATGGCAACGTTGGAAGTAAGATAGTCTGTCACGTGGTAGTAGTATGCAGATGCAGAAGTGCATTGCTGATGTGAGGAAAGGTATTTCTCCTGCAATGTATTTTACAGCCCAATCAGTAGCTTCATTCATACTAAGAGGAGATGATCTTTTTCCAGCCAGTGGAGTCAGTGTTATTGGTGTTAGTGGAGGTGATAGTATTAGTATTGCTGCATCAAGTTCTAATTCCGACTAGTGTACCGTATCCAAAAATAGTGAGTGTGAAGCAGTGCAAGTGAGTGGCAGTGTAGATGATGTTATACTTCCCCGTAACATCCCAATAAGTGAACCTAAGGATTCTGATAATCATGTCAATGATAGCATACTATGTGATATTCCATCCACCGTGGCAGTTAACATCATGCATTTTCCATGCAGTGATTCACAGTGTGATGAAAAAATATCAGGTGATGGTGGTGTAGACGCTGATGATGAATGTGATGATGATGATGATGATGTTGCTGTTGTTGCAACATGCAGTCCACATGCTAGCATCCAAGCAGAAGATGTGGATGTGTGTGACGTTGATGAATATGATGATGATGTAATTGACCCCAGTTGGGAACCAGAGAAAAAGAAATTCAAAGTGGCTGTGTCTGAGTCTGTTTGCAGGAATCCCCCTTCCCCTGTAAAATCTTGTGATCTACCAGTTTTAGTTGATGATGGTGTCCCAGTAATCAATATGATAGGTAGTCGTGGTGGTCAGTTGCAGTCCAGGGTGCAGTGCCCGAAACATCATGTGCCCCCTACTTCAGTGCTTAAAATAACAGATTTAAATAAGCCACATCATGGACATGTTAAAAGCAGAGCATCACAATCCCTTGTTTGGGATTTTTTTGTTCAAGATGCAAATGATGAGTGAGTTGCAATCTGCCAGGGGAGCCATCTGGGCACAGGAGGACAGCATACGCATCTTAAGAATAAGCACTTGGCACTGTGGACCCAGCACAAGCTGGCAGCTAATACCACAGTGGGGCATTCACCCTCATCATCGGCAACCATAGCCAGCATGTTATCCCGGTCCATGACTGTTAAGTCCAGTAGGAAATTAAATGTGTGCAGTAGTGAGGTAATAAGAGCAGAGATTACTACAGGCATGACGAGTTGGAGGACCGTAATGACTTTGAAATGTTGTCCAGTGCTGGTGAGAGTAGCAGATTTTGTGGTGGTGGAGGAGGTAGTGAATGCAGTATGTCTAGTGCAAGTGGTACATCAACCCCAGTTGACAAATTTGGCAAAATAACAGCATTTCTGGGTTTGTCATCATCACCTGTGCAACTGTCTTCATCAAATGTCCACACTCCACCCCCTGCCAATGCAATTCATCACAAAGTACAACCATTTGTGATGAACACACCTCATGTAAAACGTTTAAGTCAGCCCATGTTACAGAGTGTTTTGCGCATAAGCTGAAGTTCCCCCCCCGAATCATACAGTGTCACATGAACTTAATGCTGCTGTAGCGGAAATGCTGAAAATTGATCTTTTGCCCTTCTCTTTTGTGGAGAATTCTGGGTTCCGGTGGTTTGCTGCACGTGGGTGTCCAAAATGGAAAGTCCCATCTAGGACATACTTTCCTACCCGTGCTGTCCCCGAGTTGTTCCGCACTGTGTCCAACTCAGTAAGACATGCCCTTCAACATTCCTCCTCTCCATTCATCCATTTACGTATGGCTATGTGGACAAGTGGCAAAACAGCGGGGAGTTCATATCTGTGTATAACTGCACATTGAGCGCAGGTGCCGGGGGTTGTTTGTGATGTTGCTATGCGTAATGTGACCTGTTCACACACTGCTGAGAACATGTTGGGATGTGGTACTGACTGAAATTGACAGATGGCTAAACCCTCTGTCCCTGAGAGCTGGGTTCATTGCAAGTGACAATGGGTCAAATGTGGTGAAATGCATCACGAATGGTGTTTTTTTTCATGTTCCATGCATGGCCCACTGTTTAAATCTTGTGGTTCAGGAGTTTTTGCAGCACCCTGATATAAAGGAAATGCTGACCGTTACACAACATATCTGCTCTCACTTTTCAAGATCTGGAAAGGCCCATGACCAACTTCGGCAGTTGATGATACAAAACAGTCTCCCTCAGCACCGCTTGAAGCTGGAAGTTGTCACCCGGTGGAACTCCACTTTATACATGGCAGAAAGGTTGTATGAACAATACAAAGCCATCTCAGAATATGTTGTGATGCACACTAGCCGTGACAGTTCCGGGCCCTCCATGTCTATGACAACTGAACAGTGGTGCCTCATGGACTCTGTAACAACAATTTTGCAGCCTTTTGAACATGCCACACAGGCAGTGAGTGGTGAGTCTGCCTCCATTAGCCACTCCATTCCACTGCTGCGGGTGCTGAGGCAGACATTGGTGAATGTACAGCATAGCATTGATGTCGCCAGAGATGTTGGTAGCAGTATGTTGCTGCAGCACATGCTGACATTATTCGACCAGAATCATCACATTGTGAGCATTCAGCGTAGTGACAACTTTGCCATAGCAACAATGTTGGACCCACGATACAAACACGGAATTGCATCAGTACTGGTGGGAGGGCCTGAACAGGTAAAAAATATCAGTGGTCAACTGGTGCACTTGGTTCCTGGGACACAGAAGTCACGTGCCAAGGTCAGCAAACCTCAGCAGCATAATCTGGCTGAAGGTGTACCTGGAAGACCATCAAGCATATCCTGCAAGGGGAAGGGGACTGCAATTCCAGGTGGTCTGTCATCCAAAGTGGCTGGCGTCAACCCACTTTGGGAGGCTTTGTACCAAGTGGGTATTTGTGAAATAAATGATTCGGGAGAACAGGATGATGCATCGACAACTGGACTTAGTGCGGCACAGAAAATGGTTGAGTCATATTTGTCTGAAGACAAGCATCTGACAATGACTGAAGATCCTCTTTTGTGCAGGAGTGGAAAGGTCAGTGAATGGCCAGAGCTGACTGCAGTGGCACTGAAGTACCTCACATGCCCACCCTCCAGTGTAAGTGTTGAGAGGCTGTTCCACTCAGCAGGTGCAACAGTCAGGGAACATCGGACAAACCTGTCTCCTGCAAATGTTTGTTTGCTAACATTCATTAAAATGGATGAGAGGCACATACTGTACCAGCACAGACAGCTACCTCAGTATTTGTACCCAGACCTAGTCATGGTGGTCTTGCTGATGTGGAAATGGACCATCCTGGTGGCACTGGCAGTGGTTGCCTGAAACGGCACACCACTGACATAGATGATGACACAAAGGAGAAAGATTTTCCCAGTGGTCCGACTTCAGACATCGATGACTATGAGGGCAGCTTTCTTTATGAGTATGATAATGTGGTTAATGTTTACAGGTTTTAACTGAAGTTTTTAAAAGGCGGTGTGCCCCTCTGGACCACCACCACTGGGACTGATGTTAGCCACTGCCACTACTGTGCCTGAGTCTGTCCATCCCAGACCACCACCTCCAGGACTGCTGCTAGCCACTGCCACCACTGAGCTTGAGTCTGTCCGCCCCCCCAGTCCACCACCACTGGGACTGATGTTAGATACTGCCACCACTGAGCCTGAGTCTGTCTGCCCCCTGACCACCACCACCAGGACTACTGTTAGCCACTTCCCCCACTGAGCCTGAGTCTGTCCGCCCCTGGACCACCACCACTGGGACTGATGCTAGTCACTGCCACCACTGAGCCTGAGTCTGTCCACCTGCCTGACCACCACTGGGACTGATGTTAGCCACTGCTACCACTGAGCCTGAATCTGTCCACCCCCTGGGCCATAACCACCAGGACTGATGTTAGATACTGCCACCACTAAGCCTGATCTGTTTACCCCCCTGACCACCACCACCGGGACTGCTGTTAGCCACTGCCACCACTGAGCCTGAGTCTGTCTTCCCCCAGACCACCACCACTGGGACTAATGCTAGCCACTGCTACCACTGAGCATGAGTCTGTCAACCCCTGACCACCACCCCCAGGACTGATGTTAGCCACTGCCACCACTGAGCATAAGTCTGTCCACCCCCATACCACTACCACCGGGACTGATGTTAGCCACTGCCACCACTGAGCCTGAGTCTGTCCAACCCCCGGACCACCACCACTGGGACTGATGTTAGCCACTGCCTCCACAGAACCTGAGTCTGTCTGCCCCCCAGACTGCCCCCACCAGGACTGCTGTTAGCCACTGCCAACACTGAGCCTGAGTCTGTTTACCCCCTGACTGCCCCCACCAGGCCTGCTGTTATCCACTGCCAATACTGAGCCTGAGTCTGTCCGCCCCCAGGACCACCACCACTGGGACTGATGTTAGCCACTGCCACCACTGAGCCTGAGTCTGTCCACCCCCCTGACCACCACCACTGGGACTGATGTTAGCCACTGCCACCACTGAGCCTGAATCTGTCCAGACCACCACATCCATCAGCCACAAAGCTTCTTAATATTTAAACTATAACGTGAGTATGTGTACTCATGTTTGTTACGCTGCTTCACTTCCTTTAGTTGTATGTTTTGTTTTCTGTAGCTTTTCAGAGCCACAGTGGTAAAACACATACGGTATACTTATTTTGTTTCTTTTACAGGTTAACAAAAAAAGTCTCCATCGCTAAAAGTCACTGGGAATGGTACTGCAGCTGTACCGTACAGAGAGGAACCTATGGGATATCCATGTGAAATCCATTCTGGTAAGTATGAAGATTTTATTTCATCTGTTTCATTGTTTTGGAAAGACTGCAGCAAATATTGCACACAGGCTGTATTAGTTGATAAGATGTGGGTTTGAAATGTAACTTGACTTGAGACTGAGAACCACGGAGGGAAAAACAACAATTAAGTTGTAAGAAGTCATTCATTTCTTTGTTTAGGAAACTTCCAGATGTTTTGTAGTTCTGTCAAAGTGGCCTTATCCAAAACAGTTCTTCAACATCAGGCACCCCCCTCCCCTGGGCTGGGCTGGACACACATGCAACAAGCAGAAGTCATTTCATTCAATGACCATGACCATCATTAACAACTGGACTCCAGAAGGATGCAGATGAAATCTGTGAAGAAGTAACAAAATAAGAAACCATTACAGACAAACCGGCAAATATGATTCCCCCCAACCCCCCCCCCAAAACAATACTTAGCTTCATGTGCTTGAGAGTTATCTGTTTCCAATTTCAGCACAAAATTCTCATTGAGCACTGGAATGTGCACACCAATAGTTTCTGTTTGACCTGTGATGATGCAGAGCAATACCATGGGTACATGTCCAAGTCAACCCCCCTCCTCACCTACAAAATACACAACCATATATCTATCTATCTATATATCTATCTATCTATCTATATATATATATATATACTCACCAAGGGCACTATTAGTGTACAGTCAAAGGGCACCCTTCATTCCAGTTGAGATGATCACATTGCATTTGCTCGAATTGCCTCATAGAACACATTGGACCAGGAATAGGATGCTCACTGTCATCATTTTATACTGGAGACTTTGTATTTGCTGATTGCTGAAACAGTCTCATTTCACTGTGTTACCACTTGTCAATTTTCTGCACACAAGGAGGATACATTTTGGGCATGCAGAAAAAAAATATGGGGACTCTGTGCCACCACTGTGTGCATGACTGAGTGTGCCATTAATTCTGGGGGACTTTGTATGTGCTGAAACAGTCTCATTTCACTGTGTTACCACTTGTCAATTTTCTGCACACACGAAGGATGGATTTTGGACATGCAGAAACAATCTGGGGACTCTGTGCCACTTTTGTGTGTTCTGTCTGTGATTGCTGTGAGCTCATGATGTCATACTTACATTACAATTAAAGCAGCATTGCAAGAATGTCCTGACAATTTTGAATTGTACTTTTTTATGCTACTTTACATTACCACAGACACCACTAGTTACCTCCAAGTCATGACTTGAATGATACGCTTCTTTTCACAATTTATGTCTGCTTTACTTAGTTGACTACTTTTTTTCATGTATGAAAAAAAAATGGGCACGCCTTCCAATATTGTTCCGACCAGGTTTGTATTTATTTGCAGCTGTTTTTCAATAACTATTGTTTCGTGGTGTCATAAAACACTGTCTGCTGCATAACTGTTACATATCACTTCTGTTGTTAATTAACAACTAACTGATGTGATGGAGAAAAGCAGAGGAAAACAATGACAAACTCCTGGTCAGCATCAATTTAAAAGGAATGCTCCTTTCATTATTTCACACATGAAAAAAGGTAGTACAGCGGACTCCACTACTGCAAATTCTCGTATCATTCCAGTCAGTCAGGATGTAAGTAAAGGAAGTTGTAACATAGCATTAAAATATATAGCTCAGAGTTCTCAACAGATTGTTGTGCTGCTGCTTTACAGAGATTCACACCACATTACATAGTTATGGTGATGCACATAACCTAATATGTGGGGGCCTTACTCCCACTGGAATATTTCTTGCTCCACAGAGTGCAATATACTTCTGTGAAAACCATCCATAATTTTATTACAGTGTGTCACATGATGGAGGAATTACCATTCAGAAAATCCACCCACATTCTGCCCCCTTTCTCAGCAACGTTAAGACGTGATGCCAGGGGGAGCGCAGGTGCATGCTCCACTATAGTGAATGTCCAGCAGCTATCCCAATGTTTCCTTATGTTATAAGGTAGACTTTGTGGTGAAATGTGGGAATGTTTCCACTAACAAGGATCTTCTTACTAGAAATGTGCCCACACATTTCACCACAAACTGACCATATAACATAAAGAAACATTAGGAAAGCTACCGGACAATAGGATATTCACTGTAAGGAGCACGCACATACACTCTCACTAGCATCACATCCTAACATTGCTGAGAAGGGAGGCAGAATGTGGGCAGATTTTCAGAATGGGAATTCCTCCATCACATGACACACTGTAATGAAATTACGGGCAGTTTTCACAGAAATGTACTGCACTATGTGGTGCAAGAAAGATTCCCCTTGAAGGGAAAATGTGTATGATTAAACAACAACAAAGAAAGAACACACAAAAGCAGTACAACACAGTAGTGGGGTGGGTGGGGGCAGAAAACAATCCCGTAAGTTACTGTGGCCGTGGATGCCATGGTGGTCCAGCAGCAGTGCAGCATTGTAACTATTTGCTGCTGCTGTTGTTTTATTGTGTTGACCTGCTGCTGCAAAGCACCAACCCTCTGATTGTTTTCTTCCAGAGCTGCCCACACCAGGGAGATGTCATACTGTGTTGCAGGGACTGTGGCGGGGTCCACTGCAGCAAGGAATCCAGGTAGTGGGGGTGGTGGTGGAGAGGGTGGTACTGGTGGCTGTGGTGTTGGTGGTGATGTAGCAGCTGCTGTACAGGCCCTCCAACTTCTGCAGTGGTGACTGCAAGGCACAACTCCCACCCCAGCAGCACCCTCGGCCACTGCCATGGAAGGGCTTGCAGGTGGACACCTGACCCCTTCCGTGGCAGCCTATCAATCTGCTTTGTGGTGGTTGAGCATGTGGGTGCGCTCGCCACTGGTCCCCAAACGTGTCCCACGGGGGCCATGGCACACCAGCGCACCACACAGATGGCACACCACCACTGTGCTGTCTCCCCCCACAGAGTTAAAAATCTCCCACACTGGGGAGCTGCAAGGGGGACCAGACACAGTCCTCATATGAGTCCCACCACCTACATTTTCCAGGGCCACTTCCTGTGGCTGTTGAGGTGGTGGAGGGGGTGCTTCTGGATCCCCTACAGCTGCTACCGGTGGTGGTGGTGGTGGTGGTAGTGGCGGAGAAGGTGGACTCACAGCAGCCACTGGTGGCACTGATGCTGCTGCTGCTTCTGCTCCTGTTGCTTCAACATGGGGGGAAGCTACACCCAGGAGTTGGGAGCGATCCAGCATAACACGACCCCCCCACCCCCACGCAGTCCGCACTCCCCTCCGACCACACCCATGGGCCAGCGACTGGCCTTCTCCTGGGTCCATCATGACACAACAAGTCCCCAGGCTGACACACAAATACACACACACAAAACAAAATAAAACTTATAAAAAAAAATCACTAACAAAAAAAACACAAATACAATACAAAAACTAAATAAAGATATAGCTTTTAAAAAAGCTGTTTGTTTTCTTCAGTACTGAAACTCAAGCAGCAACAGAAATCTGACTATTACAAGAAAGCACTCACTGACTCATGGGGAAATGGAAGAGCTTTCTGGAATAACATAAAAGATATCACTGGGAAGGAGTCCAATTCACCCCCAACTGTTCTCCAGATTAACAGGAGTACTACACTGGACCAAAAAAATCATTGCTGATACTTTCAATAATGCCTTCACAGACCTCAGCAGTGTCCTTCCCCTAAACTTTTTCAACGATAGTGACACTCCTCTTCCCACCCATCAGTCTCTACCCAAAAACCACCCCCCCTTCTACTTCAAAGCAGTAACTAGGAATACAGTAAGGAAATACATCTCCAAAGCCATTGGCAACACCAGAGCAAGCACTGATACACTGGATCTCAAGCTTCTGTCTCTCACTCTGGAGGAAGTACTGGGGCCTCTTACCGGGAATTTTAATCTCTCCCTCTCTCTCAGCCAGTTCCCTGATAAATAGAAGTCAACAACAGTCACTCCAGTCCATAAAAGTGGTGATGGGACCACCCACGGGAATTACCGCCCTATCTTAATCCTTCTTCCTCTATCTAAGGCCCTGGAATGGATAGTAGCGGACCAGCTCACTGACTATCTGGGCAAATATAACATCCTATGCTAGCAGCAGCAGCATGGTTTTTAGGAAGGGTCACAGCACTGCTACTGCACTTCTTGAGTTCACTGGTGCCATCCACAACTCCCTAGACCACGGTCTCCTAACTGGAGCTATATTTATAGACTTGTCAAAGGCTTTTGACACCATCCACCATCGCCTCCTGCTTGGTCAACTACTGAATGCTGGCCTTTCCATTGAGTCTGTGGAATGGTTCAAAAGCTACCTTGGTAACCGAACCCAATGTGTGAAAACAGTTGATGTACTCTCCGACACTAAAGAGGTTTGCTCTGGGCTTCCCCAGGACTCCATCCTGGGCCCACTACTTTTCATCTTGTTCCTCAACTCTCTCCCCGACTCCTGCTCTCAGCAAATTATACTCTACAAGGATGATGCTGTCATCCTAGCCTCCCATCAGGACCCAAGCCACCTACAACTAACCCTTCAACATGGCTTCACCTCATTCGAGAACTGGTTCAAAAATCAGAAGTTAATTCTTAACCAGAGGAAAAACCAAGACCATGACTGTCACCAGCTGCCATAATGAGCAAAAACATCTCCAACTCTCCATAAACACCAGCCAGGGCAGCCTCCTGGAGCAGGTCCAATCCTTCAAGTATCTAGGAATCACCTTAGACACCCACCTGGCCTACGCTACCCACATAACTAATGTTGCCAAATCTGTGAACTCCAGACTGAGCCTACTCTATCACCTATGGTGACGCCTAACTAAAGAGGCCCTTGCTGCCACTGTCCAATGCTCCATTATCTCCCAGATTGACTATGACTTTGTCATCTATGGTGCCGGCACTACCATGGCACTCAGAAGCGTAACCACCACCCTAAACAAGGCCTTTCGACTCATCATCGGTGCTAAACGTCTCACACACACCTGTGACCTCTATACACAAGCAAATTGGCTGCAACCTGAAAATAGAATTAAGTACCAAACCTGTGTAGTTACAAAGAAAATCCAGTTGGGGCTTGCCCCCCCCAGGAGTCTGCACCCTTCTTCAAACAAAAACCAACTCAAGAATCACCAGGGGTTCTAAGCCACAACTGTTTCAAATCCCCCACTGCTGCACAACCCAAGGCCAATGATCTTTTGCCTACAGAGCCCCCACCTGGTTTAATGGTCTTGCCAATGATACTACCACTAACACTGGACTTGGTGCCTTCAAATCCAGACTCCAAAACACCCTTGTTGCCTCCAGCACCTATGACTGCCTTGGCTAATAATTTTAGCACCCATCCTTTCTGTGCTCACCATTGCTGGGCCCCACCCACCGCACTTGCCCTTCAAGGGCCACCTTTCTTTCCCGCACTTGTGACACTGACAACGCCATCTTGGCTGCCTCGCACGTCTCCGTGCCTCCCCCTCACTATCCACCCTCCAACCCTGACCCTTTTTTCCCCTCCTGCTCCTTTTTTAACCTCCTTCTACTGCCCATTTCTCGTTTTTCCCTCCTACCCCCCCTCCTACCACTACTATACTCCCTTTCACAGCTTCTTATGTATTTTACTTGCTGTGTATCTAATATGTAAACAAAATGTTGCTTTTTTGCAACCTGTGTAATCCTTTGTAACATGTGATGTGGAACCTTTGTAAAAGAGCCTTGGGCTCAAAGGTAATTGTAATCCTAGACCAAATAAATAAAAATAAAAAATAAAAAAAAACAAGCACTTTCACTCCTAGTATCCTCTCACAAAGCTTTCTCCCTCTACGAATGCAAAGGAGAAAGTGAAACTGCTTCTCTGACTCACTTCCTTCCTACCTGGCTAAAGCATGTGACTTACAGTACTGTAAGCCATGTGATGTGTGGGAGGCTGCCTATTCTCTTCTTACTTCATGTTAAGGCATAACGGCAATGCAAAGTAGTAATAATAACGTGAAGTGAGCACTTTGCAGTGTCCACTTTGCGTTGTGCTCTGCTATCGCGAAGTGGTTACGTCACGTCCACTTCACCGGCGAATTAAAATTTTGCTGCATCTCTAGTGGGGAAAGGAGCTGCAGAATCAGAAGGTTACATTTTGGTGTGATAATAAGGCAGTGGTAGATGTTTTAAACAACAGAAGAGCCAGGTTAGAAACAGTTATGCAGGTTTTGAGATGGTTGGTATTAAGGGCCTTGCAATTGAATATGTCATTCAGGGCCAAACACATAGAAGGGGTAAACAATATCCTAACTGACAGCCTTTCCTGTCTGCAGCTGGATTGTTTCCAGATGCTGGCACCAACAGCAGAGGATCAAAAAAATGCCCATACCAACAAGCATCTGGGACATTGGCAAGAGGGAGCAGAACTGCTGTTTTGCAGCTCATGGGCACCACGGATGCTGAGGGCCTACAAAGGAGCTTGGCAGGTGTTCCAAGCATTCAGGGCAACACACCACATGGAGGTAAGTAGGCCACTTATGGAGGAACAGTTAGGGAAGTTCACAGTAGAGCAATGGCAAAGAGGAACGGCTCACACCACGATGGGGGTCTATCTAGCAGGGATTAGTTTGGTTTGCAGCCTAAAGAGATGGAAGGACCCATCAAAATCAATGCTGATTAGAAGAATGATGCAGAGATGGGGTAGGTTGAAATAAAGAGCTACAAATAGTAGACGACCAATAGGGGAGCAGTGGCTGGCAAAGCTAAAGGGGGTACCACCGGCAATCTGCAGATCAAAAGATGAGGCCCAGTTATTTCACATGATTTATCTTGTAATGTTTGCAGGGACCATGAGTGTGAGCGAGGCTGTGGCACCTGGCAGAAAAGATGAAGAAAGGGGGTTGGAATGGGAAGATATAAGCTGTGGGATGAAGGAGATACAAATCATGATTAAGAGGTCAAAAACGGATCAAGGGGACAGGGTTGTACTGTAACCCTGAAGGCTCAGGTAGATGGCACAGTGTGCCCAGTAAAAGCTTTGTGGGTTTACGCCGCAGAGCGAGGGTGTAAGACAGACAGGTTATTTGTGCATGGAGATGGGAAAAAGGTCACAAGTTATCAAGTCATGGCCTTGCTCAAGAAAGGTATGCAATTCCTGGGCGAGGATCCAGGCAATTACTCATCTCACTCCTTTCAAATTGGGGCTGCTTCACAGTGGGCAGCAGCAGGGGAAATGGTGACTAATATGTTGGAGAAGGGGCACTGGCAGTCTGCCAGTTACAAGAGGTACATTCGAGCACTGCAGAATGGAGACTAACATATCACCTGTGTTTTGTCTTTCAGATACAGAACCACATTGGGGGGAAGGGGGCATAGAGATGGGGATAGGGAAAAGGAACTAAGACCATGTTTAAGATATATATATTTTGCTTAAATCTTATAGGAAGAGGGAGGATCACGGAAGTATGGATCTGCAGTCAATCCTATATTTATTGTGTGGAAAAGAGAGCTGAGGAAAAGGCTGGGGGAAAACAGCTGTACCAGGATGTGAGAAAATGTAGGCTGGTTTGGCATGGCATCCAAGAAATGAGATGGGCACAGCTGCTTCCTACCCTAAAAGAGATGAAAGAGTGGAGACCCATTCCAGATTTAATTATTTTACACCCAAGGGGTAACGACATTGGGGGAAAGCCATGGGTGGACACATATATGCAGGTAAAAAGGGACTTTGAGAAAATACAGCAGTGATGGTCAGGGGTAAGCCTTGCCTGATTGGACATGATCCCAAGAAGGGTATGGAGTCATGAGCACAGTCACAGAGCTTTGGATAGGGCCAGAAGGAAAATGAATAGAAGGGTAGGAACCCTGATAAGAAAAATGGGGGGGGCACATAAACCTGTGAGGTGTGAAAGAGTGGGTAGAGGAGTTCTACAGGTCAGATGGAGTGCACCTGTCAGACCTAGCTATAGATATGTTTAATACAGAGATGATGAGTTTTATAGAAGCATGGAGGAGACAGGCAGAAAATAGAATATATAAAAAACAAAAAGGAAAAAGAGAAAAATGGAGGATGTACCCTAATTGAGGGGGGGGGGGGGCAATATCCTAAAATTGGGGGAAAGCCAGTCATCCAATGCAAGGTGTAGATTGGCTAATGGGGAAAAAAGAAGGGGAAGGAAAAGCTGTATGATGAAAGAAGAAGAAGCTGAAGGAGAAAAAGAGGTCCTGGTTCTCACTGTTACCTACCAGGAAAAGAGAAGAAGAAGGCACTCAGGTTTTCACCTGGGAGAGCTAGAAGAGGAAAAAAGAGGGATGATCAGAGATTGATACATGGATGCAATAAAGGCCAATTGTGAAAGAGACAATAATAAATGATGATGAGACTGAAAATGGAATTATGATATATAATAAATTAATTGCCAGTCTCAGCACAACAACATACAATGGTTTTATCTTTTGTGGGGGAAAGGGAGGAATCCAGGACAATGAAGTTAGAGGTTTTATGAGTAGGGAATGGGTTAGTAAAGTGGGTGAATAACTGGCCCAGGGTGGGTTGCAGTAGTAGAGGGTGGTAGTAAGTCAGGTGAAATCAGGGGGAGGGGTTTTGAGAGTGGGGTGCCACAGGCATCTGTCTTGGGACCTGTCCTAGTCAATATGTTAATGAATGGCATGGGGTGGTATTCATGGGAAGATGAGTATCTTTTCAAATGACACAAAACTATAATGCAGGTTAGACAGTGAGAAAGAAATGAGGGGAAACACAGAGGGATCTGGAAAAGCTGGAGAGTTGGGTGAAGAAGTGGCAGCTGAGATTTAATGACAAGAAGTGAAATGTGGTGCACTAAAAGAACCCACATATGTGGTACTAGTTGGTTTGGTTAGCCTATAGCAAGCCAATAGGGATGATGGGTTGTATCGGGAGGGATTTTGACAGTAGGAGAAGGGAAGTGCTAGTGCCCTTTTATAGGTCACTGGTGAGGCCTCACCTTGTATATTGTACCCAGATCTTCAGTGCACACCTGAGAATAGTCAAAAATAGACGGGATCCAGTGCAGTGAAGGATCACCAACATAGTACAGTGCCAGCAGTGCATGTACTATGAGGAATGGCTGGAACCCCTGAACATGTACCTCATGGAGGCCAGAAGGGAGAAGCCTGACATGACAGAGACCTATAGGTTCCTAAGGAACATGAAGTGAGAAGCAAAGACCTATTTATTATGAAGAGAGATGCAGTCAAGAGGGGATATATTGGAGTTTGGCAGTGGGTACATTCAGGAAGAGGTGAGGAAAGTGTAGTGGAGCCATGGAACAGATTACTGACAGAAGAGGTATGTATAGGTACTATAAATGGGTACAAATACATCTGGAACAGTTCAAAGGGACTTACAGTATGCAGTTCCACTAGGGGAACCAGGTAGGTAAGGGATTCAAGAGATGGGCTAAGGAGAATAATTCCTCCCCCATGATGTTACTGTAGTTCAGGGGTAAAGCAGTAGTCACAGATGTGTAAAGTTTGTGAACTGCTTTGCTAATGATTTCATAAAGTTTCCCACCATCATGAAGTGTGAAGTGTGAAGTGTGAAGTGCTGACTTCACAAAGTTCATAGCAGTAAAAGTGACCCTTTTTAAAGCAAAGTCATGCAAATTTGCCAGAAAAGTTGAAACTTTGCCATGACATCACCTGGTTGGCCAAACTCCACTGAATTCCCATTCAGCAATGAATAAACTGTACAATGCTTCTATGTTTATATAAATCCTGCAATAGCCACTTCCCTCTATATTTTTCTGAACTATTTATTTATTTATTTAGTTTTTGTTGACCGGGTAAGCGCACTAGACAAATCCTGCCTATTTTCAGGCACAACCCGGGGGAAGGGGATACAGATGAATGCCAACTGACCTTGAACCAGATTAAGCTGTTGGTGGTATTTTTAGTGAATGAGGGAAATTTGGCTAGGACACCGGGGAAATTCCCCTACTCTTTTCGATAAGTGCCATGGGATCTTTAACATCCACCTGAACTACCACCAATCCAGGCAGATGGGACCTCGGTTTAACGTCTCATCCAAAAGACGGCACCTCAGAAGTGCAGCACCCCTCTCATGCTGCACTACAGTGTCAGTAGTGGGATATTAACCCAAGTGCCAGATGTGGGAACTGAACCCACAGCCTTCTGATCTCCTGGCCTCAGAGGTGAGTGTGCTACCTACTGAGCCACTGACACATGACCATTTACTAACTTTTGATGCAATAAACATCCACAGGAAATCTGGTCAAGTGCTGACTTTGAGTCATTTTATGCAAGCTAAACACCTACCTCTATTTATTGGCTTTTAACGTCCCTTGATCATTTCATTGTTCACATTCAGTATTGTTCAGCACCTTGCAGTATTGTAAATCACTATAGAATGCCACCAGGCAGGATCAAGCACTCTTGGCACAGATATTGCTCTGGTATCTTGCAGGATTTTAAATGCCTTGGGGAATCTGTTGCATGGTATTTCTCAACATTTGAACGATCGTGCACCGCAGCATTTACATTGATCAAACTTCATAACTGTCTGTCCAGATAGAGAAAAATACTCACACACCAATACTTGGCGAGACATTGTTGAAGTTATGCTCATGCAAACTGCAAGGAAGACCATGCTATAGATTCACCAAGACACAAGGGACAATTTACCCTAAAACTGGACTTTCACTCTTTTGATGCCTTTTTGCTTAAAGGACTCCACAACAGAGAATGCTGATAAGCCCCCCAAAAGCACAGCATCATAGGTCAGAGGCTTAACTACATAATTCTGTCATCTGTTTTCATCCTAAAGTGTGTTGATCCAGAGTTGCAACTCAATAAACATTTTGGCGAAATGTAAACAAACCCGCGGCTCCTGTTTTTTTTTTTAACCTCTATTTTTACTACAGCCAACCGAGGCATCTTTTGGAGGTACCCGCACAACACTAGCCCTTCTACTCCCCAGTGTGGCAGGCTCACCTCTGGATCTCCCTCCACCAGAGGACCTTTCCAGTGCCCCTGATCACCCCACCCGAGGCAGGGCCCACCCTTCTGTGGTAGCATTTATCTCAAATTAGAGGGTTCAATCCTTGAGTGAAGTCAGCATGGATCCCCAGAGTAGCCTGCCCAGAGCTGGGGATGTGAGGGAGGTCCCTGGGGTCCTCGTCGCCTCCTCAGTTAGCCAGAGATTTTCTTGTGTTTTTTCTCCCTTCCCTGCCCCCTTCCCCGAGGTGGAGCTTGACTGTGCAATGACGTCCAGTGTCCACCAAGCTCCACCCTTGCCTTACAGCTGTGACGCATTGTGGTTACCTCCTGGCCATAGCCAGAGGGTGCGCGATAGCGATGCATTGCCCTACAACCCCTCAGGAAAGTAGAGCTGTCCTCCAGATGCTCGATCCTTTCCCACCCCTACTGACCCCCAGCAGCTCGGGCTTGTTCCTGAACCAGAGTCGCCGGTGTAATGCTAGGTAAGGCGACTGGTGCCTTAACCCTCAGTGCCACCAGGTTGGCTAGCTCCTGTATGAGCTCCCCACCACAGTAGCTCCCTAAGATGGTGGATACATCACTACATAATGACATCATCACAGCAACAGAGCACCAAAGCTATAGTGCATGGTGAATGAGGACTTAAGAATAATACATGAAATAACCTTACCAAAGTACTTCCCCTCAAAATCCTTTACCTGTGCAAGTATGAAATCATTGGCCAGTTTAATGTTTCAAATTTCAGCTATATTTTAGTTTTTGATGAGTAGCAAAAAACACTCCTTCCATAATTTTAATAAGTTTTCCCACTACATAGCACAAAAACTGCTAAACCAAATGTTAGCAAACTTGCAAGTCCTGAGATCTTGAGCCAATTCAAACTGGACACTATTCATGAATGGGCATAAGTTACACAGCAAAGGCATGTACCCCACCTGTGCAGCTTTGTACCTGCGGACAAGTACGCACCTGCCAGTATTTACAACTGGCTACCACTTGTCTTCAGCCCCACCCTTCCAGTGCACAGAACTCCGCAGGATGGCCAGGGGTTGGGTTACAGACCCTGGCAGGCATTCCATGGGATGCCAGGCCTGGATCCCAGAGTGGATCACTTGCTCCCAATGGTGCTGATCTGGGTGCATGAATAGCACCCGCTTGCACCCGGACATGCACAGCCATGCCCCATCCTCCACTGGTCCCCCAGTCCCAGCCCATGGTACACAGCACCCGCATTGTGCACAGACAACCCTGGCAGTAGGTCTCCACTCCCCCCACCGGTATGCCACCCCCAGCCAGACATCATAGCCCTGACCCCATTGTAGCAAGAGGCATCCGGCCAACAACCCCATACCCAGAGGAAGGATTATCCCATACCCCATCCGCTTGCCCTGTAAGAGCCCCCCTCCACAGGAGCCCCATTGTAAGTGCCCAACAGAGTGCTGTATAGCTCCACACAGCGCTCCTTGTGACACCTGTGCATGGTGTTACATATAGAACACTCCGCAAGCCCAGAGCACTCATGTCCCCATTAGTGGTCAGTGTCCCTTCCCCCCCAGCACTGATGGACCACCCCCAACCCCTGTACCAGCCTACAGAAGCCTAAAAACAGACTAGATAAACCTGAGGTGGTTGTAGGGAGAATAGCTTAGAAGGTGCCACTGAATCCACTGGACAAAGCTAAAGGAGTCTCCTTGGGTTTAAGGGCCCCACTCCTCACAGTTGAAGTCTTAAATTCTACATCAAGAGGTGCTACTGATACATCTGAATGGCTAAAGCTATGTCCAGAGTGAGGACATTCCCAGTATGGGTGAGATAAGTAGAACCCTGCCCTAAGTTTCACATGCTCAAGATGCGGACTTCATGAGTGCAGAGCAAGACCATCAGCTGTGAGGCAGTCCTGAGCCATAGTCATTTATGATGGTGGTTGGCATGCATCCACTACTGAAAGCATGTTGAAATGCAACAGGTGACAAGTCAGGTATAGTATACATAGGACCCACATATACAGTAGGTTGCATAAAATATTTGAATACCCACACTTGGGTCACACAAAGTTTAAAGATCCACATTTAGGTCACACTTTTTCTTTTATTTCCTGGAATGAAGCATAATAAATTAGGAATGCAAGACAACCAGTACCATGAGGGAAGCCAAATTATTGTGGTGGAATAAAGATTTTGTCATTACAGTTCAAAGTTGTAAACACCAAAATTATTGTAAAATAAAACTTTTCCCAGTACTTCAACAAAGAACAGCCCCAAAAGGAGTGTAGAAATAATGTACAGTTTGAATATTGATACTTCCACACAGGTCAGCAGCATGAGTGAAACTGGACAAATGGAATGGTGATACCTTCACATAGGTATATCACAAGCATGCATGCCACGAGCACGGGTTAAATGAGGGATGCATAAATGATTTAAACTGCTAAGGAAGCAGGAGAAAATTGCAGTAGAGCAACAATAGAACTGGCAGTAAAGCTATAATAAATTGCTCAAAAAGTAAGCAGGGAAACTGAAAAGTTGGGAGTTGTAACTGCTGTGTGAAGCCAGACACTAAGGAGCCAGGTGTAAACAATTAAGGAGAGGTGTACACAGGGAGACTGCTTCAGACAGAAAAACAGCAAGCAGAACTGAAAAGCACATAGATAACAAATGCAGGTAAACTGAGGAATTGCTGAAAGTAGGATAAAACAAAAGGGGAATGCTAATTGTAAGGAACAACAGTATGTAAGCTTGGATAACACTCAAAAGCAATTCGGACACAGCAGGCTAGAAAACTAGAAATGCCCAAAAAGAAGTAAAACAAAAGAAAACACAAGCAGGAGAGTAGGAGTGAGCAAACACAAACAACAGAGAGAGAAGCATAGACTGCAGCAGGAGGAGAAGCAAAATACAGACCTAGGAGAGGAGGAGAAACACAAACCAAGCAGAAAGCAAGCGCAAACAAGTAGAAGTACCAGCACAAGCCCAAAGCACAAGGGTACAAATGCAGAAGAATAGGACTGATGGGCACAGCTGTGGCTGCAGCAAAGACAAAATGCTTCTGAAGGGAGCTGAAAGGTCTGCCTTATATAGCTCATGCGGGGGGGGGTGTGGCTGGTTGCTTCAGCCCATTGATCCACATACAAAGCCTTTCAATTAAGATGAAACAACCTAAAAAAGTAATCCATCTTTCTTAGTTAAAGGTATATATGATCAAAATGTGTACAAGTTTAAAGATGCCTTATGCAGTAATGTTTATTAGTCTTTACTTCTTCCAAACACCCCCAAACTCTCAAGGCAGTTGAGCAGCGGCAGCTACATAAACACAACAGGTGCCATGATGTGAACAATAGAACAGGACTGTGGAGGAGTCTAGCAACACAGTCTACTGAAAATAAAAATCAAATATGACAGACATTGTTAAAACAAGCATTATTGCATATCTAGATTAAAAAAAACAGCAGCACCCTCCAAACAGATGGCTGGAAGGGCGCTGCTGTGATGTATTTTTATCTAGATGCGTAAAAAATGCTTGCTTTAATGATATGTATCATATTAGACTTTCATTTTTGGTAGACAGTGTTGCTGGACTCCTCCAACAACCCTCTAACTCTCCCCTTCCCCCCATGCCCCACAACTCTTTCTTTATATTTATCTTCTTTTTATTTCTTTACTTCTCTGCTTTGAGGATGTTTACAATAATATTACCTCTATAGTGCAAACATTAATTTTTGTTCTTGTACACAAGAGTGATGTAGATACACTGATAGCAGTAGTGGGTCAGAATAGGGGACTGACAGTTTTTAAATTGATCACGCCGCAACATAACAGGGCACCCCTCTCTACTGGGGGAAACACCCATCTAGGGCACTTCTGGCACCTGTCAAACAGTTGCAAAGTACTACAATAGGTTGAGGCCAAGTGAAAGGAAGGAGCCTGCCCTTGGGGCATGATGTTATCACATTTACTCATCAGGATTTTAGGCCTCACCCCCAGGAGCTAACTCCATGAAAGCAGCAAGATCTCCAGGCAATGCCACTACTACCGTGGTGGAGTAGTGAGCTAGGCCATCAGGGAACATAGCAACTGCATCGGAGCGATAAATAAGCATTTGTATCTGCCACGTTAGTCAGCCATTTCTGAAAGAAAATGGAGTGAATACTGCTGAACATACGAAAGGCTAAAAATGGTTTGCCATAACCAGAATACGAAACATGATGGTTGTGAGTCTGCAGGAAACAACACTCATTATTAAGTCAAGGGGAGACTATGATAAGTTTCACGCATTGTAGACAAATATTCATTTAAAATAAGAAACAGGAGGGGTGGAGCCCACAGCTTGCAGGGAAAAATGTGCTTAAGAGGAGTTCCTGATAATTTGAGTTTGTGTACAGATTTAACCTATTTGAAACTTGTAAGCAGAGATCCTGAAAAATGATTTGTAGACTACTGAAGTATATAATTTGTTATCTGTAATAACAATGGAGAAGCCTAACCAGGTGGCTGGCCATCTGACCAGGAATTCAGCTTCACATAAACAAACAGGCTACAGCCTAAGGGGGAGAGACAGAGCACATATTGAGAAGACTACCAACATGGCTTTATTATAGGCCATTAGAGACTTGGCAAGGAAGTTGATTCACTTAAAGGCAAACCAACCATGATGGAAGTAAAAATGGACATTGTTCACCAAGATTTAAAATCTGCTATGGATACCACAAATAAATTATCAGTAGCTGTGACTGCTTTGTTAAAAGAAAAAAAAAGTGTTGCATAGTAGATTAGAGCAGCTGGAGAACGGTGTTCAAATGTCAAATGTCCATATCCTGGGGGTTCCAGATGGAATGGAAAGAGACAATACAATATTTTTTGCAATTGATCTCTTAGCCAACTTGCTAGACAATGATTTAAAGGAAAATATGTATAAGGCTTATTGGTATCACTCCCAGGAGATGACTGCATGACCCTAACCAACCTCAAACACTCCTGGTTATAACACGTGGTCCACACATCAGGAACAAGATATTGGAGGCTACAAGATCAAAATGTCCTCTGTTTCTCCAAGATAGCAACTTAATATACTGTTTTCCAGGTCTGAGCTACTTGTTCAGGCAGCAGCCTAAGGTATTTGATGCCATGTGGTCAAAACTCCAGACTGCAAAAGTGCATATCACCTATGCTGCAAAAACATTTACTTACAGCGACCAAGTGGATGGGAGTAAAAAGTTAGAAGCACTGCAAAAAGGTTTTGCTACACAGAGTGGGGCATTGGATTCTGGTACAGAAGAATGAATTATATAATGTTTTGACTCTCCCATTACACTGAGTACTGACATGCCTGGGTTTTGCTGACTGGGGTCTGTTGACATGTGCAAGTCTGTGGTAGGTTAAGATTGAAATGAGGGTACACTGATGATAATTTTATTTGTATTAGACAGAGATGTTGGGTTCTGGGCCACCAACAGTGGTACATTTTTAATTTGGCATCTTCCGGAAGTTCATCTTGGAGTGGTGGTTAGTCCAGCTGAAACAAGATGGCAACCACCATGTAGAGGGGTTTTACGCTTACTTGCCTTGTGACAACCCTCCGTGGATAACTACCCCATGACAAATCAGCCCAAGACAACTCGCCCTTAGGCTAACTCACCCATAGGCCACTTTGCCTTGAGACAACTTGCCTTTTAGACTATCCTGTTCTTAAGCTGACTTAGCCCTGGACAAGACACCCTGAGGCTAACTCACCCAATGAAAACTACTCATCTGTTCTATAATTTTCTAACAAGGATTCATTAGCCTGGACATGAATCCAAACTAACCAGCTGAGCTGAAAAAAGCTGAAAAAAGCAACCATTTACTGAAACACTGGGAAAAAATGTCTTTGCCGCATTTATGAAAGCAAGTACAAAGTCATACATTATTGAAACTGGTGCTAAGGTTTGATTCAATGGTTTCAAAATACTGAACAACTGCTCATAAATAGATTGTGTTTTATCCAGTAAGAATGCTTATATACAGGGGAAAACTTGTCCACAGCTATGAGTATGACTTGTGTAAAGCTGATAGAAGAGGGATGGCTACATCTTGAATGTACCATCTGCAAACCAGTGAAAGGAAGACTGAAGGATGTCCATGTTGGCTTGTGTACCAAACACAATGATTCTAGTGATATTTTATGGAGTCCCACTATAGTGTTTGTGTAGGATGAAAGGTTGATCCTTGTTGGTTTTCTTCATTTCTTTTGGAATATGAATTTATGCTAGCATTCTGGGAAGAGGTGAATTTTCATTTGCTTTTGGTGAACACGACATATCCTGCACTACTTATTTCTCTTTTCTGGTGACTGAGTGACAGAGGCTGCTGAGCTGGACTCAGTGCCTGCAACTATAATTTGCTAAGTGCTACTTTGTGGTGTAGAAGCTTTTTCTTTGACAATGTTACCAATCTCAAGGACCTCTTTTCTTGTTGCGTTCAGTGCATGATTATGTTCAGTTGTGGCTTGAATAAATTGACCTGACACATGAAACCATCCATGGTATTTATGATCCTTGAATCCCCAGATATCCTGAAAGAGAAAATGAGTTTTAGCATATTTATGTCGATCACACCTTATGGTTGACATAAATCTGACTTGAGATCGCTGCTGTTTTTTCATTGCATGGACTATTATAGCAAAAAATGTTGATGTTGTCAGCATCGATGTTTTTGCTGTAATAGTGTCGCCATACTGGGGGCATACCCTAATAGCACAAAAATAAATCTGTCCCATGGGCAGATAAATAAAAAGAAACGGGAGATACTTTGATTCCTAGTACTAATTTTCTGAAATTCATGGATGGACAAATGCTTTCTCTACATTAGCAGAAGAAATTACATAACTCATTTTATTCAAGTAACTATCAAATACTATTTACAGCATGGCAGGAAAAACAATTATTCATGAGGTGGTGTGGAGATTGTTCTTGTGATGCTAAAATGCTGGCTTGTGATTTTTATTGACAATACAGTGTCCTAAGCAGCTTTTGAAAAGTCATAATGATAAAAAGCGAACTCTTTCCTTTCCTTCAGTTCTGGAATAGTGTACACATATATAATTGTTGTAACAAATCTTTTGTTTTCCTCACTGAGATGGAACAAACTCCATGATGTTCAGAAAGCAAATGACAACAACCTGAGATGGGGCACACTATTTAAACCCTTGGGCATAAAAGATTTTAGTAAGATGATTGAGAGGTAATTAATTAAGATAATGGGAGTTAATTCATGTTTTGACAGGATCAATCAAATTATGAATATTATAAATAGAATAATAGATAAGTGTGTATTACAATGCAGTAATACCATTGAGAGGTTTTGGGGACATGGAACATCGAGAGTGAAGCTCGAGAGGCCCTAAAGTCCCCAAAACCTTGAGATGGTATTACTGCCTTGTAAAATCCCTTATCTTTCTGTTATTTTTTGTAATATATGGATCCATTGATAATACTGCAGTTGGAGATGACCTTTGAACTGTAGTATTATCAGCAAAAATGATAATATTATCACTTTTCAGGATAGTATTATTGAGAGTAGTGATATATTACTGGAAAAGTTTTGTATAATTTAGTATAGTATTATTGAGGCTTATCCATATATTACAAGTAATTTAACTTCTTTGAAGCCAATGGAACTAATGTACTACTAACAAGTTTAAATCACATATTGACATTTCAGTTTTAATATTCTTAAGGGTGAGTTAGCCTCAGGGCATGTTGTCCAAGGGGAAGTCATCCTAATGGCAAGATAGCCTAAGACTGGGTTGTCTCAGGGCAAGTTGTCTCAAAGCAAGTTAGCCTATGGGCAAGTCAGCCTAACAGAAAGTTGTCTTAGGGCAAGTTGTCACAGGGTGAGTTAGCCTGATGAAATGTGGAGGAAGAAATCGCACTAAATGCACTTGACAGGTTCTCATAGTACTACCTATAGGTCAAATTCCTCATGCTAGATCAGCCATATTTTTAATTTCTTAATGTTTGTTTTGTAGATGCCTGCCATGCTCATAAAATGTTTCCCCTCTAAATATTTTAGTACAGACCCCTCTGTTTGGCATATAAGGCATGGACTGCAGTTAAATATCCTTTAAGTAACAGTGCTTACATTGTTTAAATTGTTTAGTCGTTAGTACTCATTATTGCATCTATTAATGAACATCTGGTTAATGTTTCCAGCTATGTGACGGTTATTTTACAGTATGTTTATCTGTCAAGAATGCTTATAATTTTTCTTTGTTAGGGCATTATTGTCACTTACAGTGATATCTGAAAGAGCCAGGAGCTGGAACTTTATGGACTTGATTTTCTTTGGAATATGTCCTACTCATTGCTGCAACAGGTTTCATAGTTAACAATCAGGTGCACTGAATCTAACTTAGTCGTTTTTTTTCCGGTGCAATCCTTAACATGCTTGACCCCCAGTTATTTGCCTTTATGTATATTTTTGCACTCTGAGCCATGACATTTTATTATGCATTTTATGTATATGTGAAACTGAATAATATATACAATAATGCACGTGGGTGTGAGTATAATGAAAAATTATGTGTACCCGAGGTGTGGGATGCTACATTTATATGAACATCCTACACTGAGGGTGCACATAATTTCTCAATTTATACACACACCCCCATGCATTATGTGTAATTGCTGACATGTCTTTTTTTGCCACACAGAGAAAAAGAGAAATGTAGTCATTCAACAATTTTTAATGAAGTAGCATTTTAACATTGCATGTAACAGTGCAGAGAAAAAAACACAAAGGAGTGACCATAAATATCTATCATGGTCCACCACCGAAAAGTTCCAGAGAGTCCTGCAGCTGTCATCCTCTGACTCCAATGACAGTAAGTACCCCCCTGCACCTACAGCAACACTGCACACAACAAACAGCTTGCACAAATAAATAAAAAAAGCACATAAAAAGTTTTTCTCTCCAGACGCAAAACACTATTGCCCTACTAAACACACACACTCCCTAAGTACCACCCTAACCTTCTTCTTGTCTCCATAGAAATGACATAGATCCTAACGGCCCACCAGACCATATCTACATTATCACCACGGTGACTAACAAAACAACAAAATGGGATTTACTGTACTTTGCTGGAGTTAAATGGGCTGGAAATGTGTTGTGGTACCATTCATTTTACCAAAACAAGTGAGGTTTAATGGAATTCCTGTCAGATGTTTTTTGTGCTATGCGACTATGCGCGTAGTGGCAGCATGAGCTAGGGAGAAAAGAAACTGTTGCATGCTCGCCATTATAACTCACATGTTATAACAGTGAATTATGTGTTAGTTTGCCTATAGAAAAAAAGATGTGCCAGTTATTACAATACATTTAAAAAATAAACAGCAGAAAGATGAACGCATGTATATACTTAAGGTCTGAAAAACGTAGGTAGATAGATACTGTGAGAAGTTACACTGTTGTTTTTATACACAGATTACTCTGAGCATTACATACTGGGAAGCCTGATGTGGCTTAGCAAGCCCACGTTATGAAACAGGTAAGGTGTCACAGCTATTGATGTTAAAAGCAGAACTGTCCTGTAAATTAGCTTATGGAGCAAAAAGGTAGCAGAGAGTAATGTTACTAAATTGAGGTTTTCTGTGAGTTTTGTTTCCAGGTGGACAAGTGAATAGGACAAGCCACAGAGGCTAGAAGATGTTGAAAATGCAGCTAGTTTAGTGTAAGTGCCCTGTGTATGTATCATTACTGTCAAGATGAGTGTATTCTCATTTAAAATGGAGTCACTCTATGAATAAATGAATGCTGGCATGTTACATTTACTTGGAGCAATTCTAGCATGCATAACACTACTGTGAATAGTGTTTTGAAAGGTATGGGGTAAGGGATTGTATACAAAGGCTTTTCATAGCAGTATTTTTTAATATTGCAAAAATGCAGATTTATAAATAGGTGTTCTGGTAACCCGTGAAGTGGGCACATGAGGAAGGGTGCCATCCATTAGGGCAACTCCTTCCCAGGGCAATCCACTCACGGTGATGGAAAGGTAGGGTGACCGGATGAGGGGGTGGGTGAACTAGGTGACAGGATGTCACTATACGTACACGCGTGGGGGCGTGGGAGCGAGCACGTCGAGTGTGGGCTGGGAGGGGGTGGAGAGGCTGTAGGGGGTGGCGCTGCAGTTGCTGGTCGAGTTGCGTCATGGTATTGGGGATTAGCTAGTGGCTGGGGTGGCTGAGGTACTGGGTTCAGGTCCAGGTGCTGGTGCGATTTTTTATTGTGCCCAGCCCAAACCTTTTTTTTTTCACTGCTTTCACCCCCCCGACATGAACCCCCCTGGAGTTGAGAATCCTAATAGGGTGGGGGGCGTGGCGTACTGACGTAGGAGGGTGGGGGCACAGTCCCCCCTACAGAAAGCAGTAAAAATCTGTCCTGGCACCATTGTTCTGGTGCGCTGGGGTTGTCAGAGTGCCGAGCAATGTGTTCAGCACTCTGATTAAGCGATAACAGTGATCACCTTTAGGCGTTCGTCATTATCACATAGACCTGGGTGTTCTAGTTAGATAAAGAACTATAAAAAAGACAGCATATGTGAATCTAAACATGTAATAGAGAACCAGTGATTATGTATTTCATCTCCAGGGCCACTCTGGGCCCTGAGGAAGTGGCCCTACACCATGAAACATAGGCCTACAGTCTAATGAGGTGGCTATGCATATATAGAAAAATAAACACTTTTTGGAGTTTGATTCTAGAAGGTGCTAAAAATGCAGATAGCTTAGTACCACCCTCTTTCTTCTTTTGAAGTATGGTAATTTCAAACCAGAGGAATACAGAACCTTAACTTACACATCTCATAATCAAGGATGCTGCATGAACTAATGCAAAAGCAATTACGATCTGGTGTCTATGCAGTGCATACATGTCTGGGCATTTTGTACTGTTTGGCTTCACATGTGCCAACAAAGACATGTGCCATTCCACACTGTTATGTGCCACTCAACAAGACCAAATGAATGCTAAAAAGTGCAAAATAATGTACCTTTGGCATAGAAACCCAGGAGCTCAGTATAAAATGGGGGGAGATATTGATGGGCATTAAGCAGGAAAAAGACCTTGAGGTTATCATATTTGATGACTTCAAAGTAGCAATACACTGTGACAAGTCAGTGGGCAGGGCCAGTGTGATGATGGGGAGCATAGGGAGGGTTATCACCAGCTAGAGGAGGGAGGTGGTATTACCACTGTATCAGTCACTAGTGAGCCCCATCTAGAGTACTGTGTCCAGTTCTGGAAATCATGCTTCAGAAAGGATATAGACAGCCTGGAGGCAGGCCAGAGGAGGACAACTAAAATGGTGCAGGTGTTACATCAAAAGCCCTATGAGTACAGACCCTGGAGAGAGAGAAGGAAGAGGAAGGGCATGGCAGAGACCTAAAAGTACCTCATGTTGGTGAACATGATACAAGATGGGAATCTATTTCGAATGAGGAAGTGCGCCAGGACCAGAGGCATGCAATGAAACTTGAAGGAGGGAAGTTTAAGAGGGATGTGAGGAAGTTCTTCTTCACTGAAAGAGTGGTGGTTGCCTGGAATAGTCTGTTTCCAGAGGTGGTGGGAGCAAAAACAGTGTGGGGCTTAAAACATGCATGGAATAGGCATAAGAGAATACTGGTAAATACATAGAGTGGGGAGAGGCTCGCTGGAGGAAAGATAGGGTCTGTGGAGACAGAATAGGAAGGGGACATCTGGGCAGATTGGGTGGGATAAGTGGTCCTTTTCTGTCAACAAATTATATGTTTCTATGAATGTGCAAAGCTAGGATTCACTATCCTGGGCAGATATGATGCATGGATTTGTATCTCCATGCAAGAAAAAGGGTCCATCGGGGTAAGGACCTGAGCTAGACTCTGAGCTCCAGTCAGTCCCAGAGTAGATCTACTACTCTGCAGGATAAGAGAATTACAGGACATAATGTATAAGGACTGCCATTCCCAGTGGCACAGCTGTGATTATTTTTTTAAACGTGATTCACCACCGTCATCCTCACTACAACCCTCAATACCAAGAAGGTTTGGGATCCAAGACTGGGGGTCACATACAAGTTTTCTGCATGGCTTTCAGGAGTGAGTCCACCTGTTACAGTAGCCCTTTGACTGGCATCACAAACTCCCCGCAACTCTAGGCTTGCAGAGCACAAAAGATCTCATTCATTGTGCGACCAACTAATCCACCTCTGACACTCCCACTCCTCTAGCTCTGACTGGCCATGCAGTTGCATGGGTTCACACATGGTTTAAACTTTTGGAGGTAAGCTGGTCGGGGAGGGGAATTAGTGTGCCTATGGTTGTTCAGTGGACACCTGCTATACATGAAAATAAGCTTTATTTGCCTCATTTTGTGGTGCATAGAGCTGCATGTATTTTGTGCAGTGCCCAACAGTGACATATTTTCTAACTGTTTTCAGGAAAGGCTCAGACATAAAGGCAGTGGTCCATTTTGAGTAGGTTCTCATTTCAATGGATAACACGTTCCAACACTTGGGACCTATGATGGCAAAACTCTGTCTCCTTATATTTTTCCATACAACAGGAAATTCAGATTCAGTTCTGGCAGCTAAGGTTTGATCCTTGCTGCTGCTCCCAGCATTGATCAGGTCCAGTATGCAATAGGGAACATTTTGGATGACACACTTGTATGTAAACATTGCTAGATGTATTTGCTTATGTGGGCTCCAGGCCAACTCCTTATTCATGGAGCAGTGGTGAACATCACTGAGGGAGAATAGGATGAAATGTCCTTGTCTGTGATAAACCTCCAGAAGAGATTATTTATGTATACCTGGGACCTGCCGTAGTAAAGAACAATGTCATCTGCATATACAGTAGGTGCACTTTTAGCTGTGGTACCTGTGGGTTTCAATTGTTCCTGAATGATGAGGAAATCAAAGGTCATATGATGGAGCTCTCTGACATCTCTCTTACTACTGATAGCAGACTAGAAGCCATAACCTTGATGAAAACATAAATTGGAACCTACCATAAAGGTAGCTTTTGAAATAGTTTTCATCATTTCTGTCAAGCCCAATGAGTTTTAATGTGACCAAAGCAATTCTGCTTGAGTGTGGCAAATGCCTTGCACAGGTCAATAAAGATTATACTAGTTAATAAACCGGTATCCATTGCCATCTGGATTGCATTGCTGACCTATGTCACTGCACTGGGGATGCTGTGAAGATTACAAAAGCCAGACTGATTGGGTTAAGGTTATGGTTCACTATTGCACGTGTATTCTCAATTATAAGTGCTCAGTTTCTCCAAAATTTTGGAAACTGCAGAAAGCAGGGATAAGGATATATAATTCTGATTCAGTTTAAAGGGATTTTTTTTTAAAATGGGAACCATCTATGTGGTTTTCAAGTGAGGGGTACAGTGCAGAGATTGACTGATAGGCTACATATTACTGTGAGGGGAATGATTGAATTGTTAATGACTGGGGAAGCATTTGTTTGCATATGTTTATTGCTAATCCTATCCCTAGCACTTGATTTGCTCCCTTCAGGGCCCAGTAATTCCTTTAGTACATCGTATGGCTTAATACTGTAGCTTTTGGAGCAAAAGGGTATTGACCTGTTAGACTGAGATCCTAATTTACGTGGAGGTTAGTAATGTAAACTTGATGTCAATTACTACCTGTTGCATGGGGTTGTCAGATTTGATGGACAGAGTCTTCTTCTGTTCCATGTCTATGTTGCTGTAGTATAAATATTTTAAAGGGTATAGATGATAAGGCAGTGAACACATAATAGAAGGGGAAGGAAGGACATTTGCTTTTATAGCTCCTTTCATAATTACTGTGTCTCAAAGTGCTTTACAATCCATGAACAGTGGACAATAACCATTAGAAGTACACAGATGGACCTGCCAAGAGTGTTACATATAGAAAAAGATACAGACTTAAGCACAGGGAGGTTAACTGACTGTGTCAGAGCCACACAGTAAGTGGCAGTAGTGGGATTTTTCATGCCTCCCAAGTTCACACCTTAGCCATTAGGGTACATTGTCTCTCAATATAGCACTGTAATAATTTAGGAAGATTATGTGGTTAATGATAGAGTATTTAAAAAGATAAATATGGATACTTGGGACTAGCTGGCTTGATGTCACAGCAGTAGGGTTACCACTCATGATGCCAGACCAAGCTTGAGTTATTGTGGCCAGATTGGGGAAGAGTATGGAGCATCACAGAAGACTCTCTTCCACGTGAATGACAGACTGATCCCTTCCTAGCTACTTAAGTGCCACCTTAAGTGTAAGCTTAACATAGATGACAGTAGGAGAGGAGATGCAGGGGCCTTGCAGTGGACATACCTGCATAGAATGCTCAACCCTGCCCTCATGGCCCACCACCTTGGGGAAGTATGAATCAGAAGAGAGAACGCCCACTCAGCTAAACAAGATGATGCTGGCACAGTTGGGACCTGCACACTCAGCATGGAACAGCCCACCAACAACAAATTCATAGACTCTAATCAGGGGTTTGTCCCTCCACTGACGCTGCAATAGAAGGGGCAAATCCACTGGGCAGGTAACTGGGACTGTAGTGGGGATGGGTTAGTGGATGTGGCTGGGTGGTAGCCAACCTGAGGGGAATCCAGGCTGGAGGAGGGAAAACATTTATTAAAAAAAATAGGACTCTTTGGGACTGAGTTCTCCTTCACTATCACGAGCGGTGGCACAAGCTCCACACTAGACAGATTATACAAGTTACAAGGGGTGAAGGCCCTCAGTAAGTGCTATGAAATGCAAATTGTCATTCAAGATGTTAGCAGAAGCAATCAGGGACTGCACTGCTAACATGCTGGTGTTCACCCATAGATGCAGTGCAAAATATGCTGCTAGTAAGTGTCACAATGCAAACTCAAACACCACAGGTGCAATGGAATCGGCAGATTGCAGTGACCATGAAAAATAGGACCAACCCAAACAAACAGTTGTGCACAAATGTAATAAAACTTGTCAGTTCATGGTACAGCTAGCTGAAGGTGCCATTTTATTGGGAGCCAAGAAAAAGTTAGAACATGCAATAATACCCCAGTGCTTTGACTCACTAAAGAGTCTTCTTCAGGGCTGAAGAAGAATCTAAGTGATTCAAAGTGCTGTGGTATTATTGCATGTTCTGACTTTTTCTCAGCTCCCAATTAACAACACTTTCAGCTATCTTTACTGTGCACTGGAATGTTTTATTGCATTTGCGCACCTCTTTTTGTTAAGCTAAGTGTCACAAAGCTAACAGATAGGACCCCTTGATTGGTCTTCCATCATGCATTTCCAAGCTGCACCTGGTGGCCTACTGTACTTGTGTCAAAACACTGACTGGTGCTGACTGACTGGGTGGGAGATTATGCTTGACTGGCACTGGTAAAGTTATTAGTGCAAGTCCAGATGTACACCATCCCACTCTCAGCTTATCATTATACTGATTACCCCCCCACACACACACACACACACACCCATGCACTGCATTTCACTGCCCTGGTGGCAAATGTGGCCCCCTCCACACTCATCCCAAGACATGCATCCCTGGTGAGCTGAGTCCCCTCACTTTCATCCTCATCTTTGAGGAACACTTTCCTGGTGTCCAGTGTCCCCCTCCTGCCCCAGATTCACTGCCATATTTTTTCTGGTATCTAGTGATCCATCCTCTCACTCCAAACTCAGACCAGTTGCTCAGTGCTGTAATCCTTGGTCTACAGGCCTGTGACACATTGTCACCTGCTTTTAGCAGGCAGTATCAGGGGCTGTTTGAATCAGCCTTGAATTGGGCCACAGGTTGTCAAGAATGGAATTGAGGGCCATTTGCATCATAGCCCCTGCTCCATTTCCAAGCACCTGCAATGCTTTTTGTGGGCACACATGAATGCTTACAAGTTATAACTCTGCTAAACATGGTTTAATAGGGTTGCAATATTTATATTAGTACAGAGTGGTCTTTGCAACCCCTTTGCACCAGCTGATGTTACTTGGCATGGAGCCATTAGTCTTTAGTCTAGTGGACTAATACGTGTATAGAAGAGACATCATGAATATTATAGCAATCACAGACTGTGACACTTACTACACACTGCAGAAAAGGAAATCACTGCTTGGCACAAAAAGATTTTCGGCCCGATTCTCAAAAGATTTAGACTGGTGCAAGGGACTTGCATCATAAGAGCTTGATGCAAGTAGTGACTTGTGTTACAACTTTTGTCAAATGCGATTCAGTAAAGCAGCCTGTGTCAAATCTAACACAGCTGTGCCAAAGCCGCATTGACCCATGGTTGCAGCAAGCAACCAGGTGTGCCAGGTTGCAAGGGGGCTTGTGCCATGGCGGGACTGCAACATCCTCTTTTTTAGGATTCTGCAAGCTTCATCATGGATGCAGCAAAGGGCACCATTTCGACCAGCCAGGAGGTAGTCTAAGTGGTTGCGCCAGAGGGATGGGGTCCTACAGTGGGCAGTAGGGTCACACACAAGGTAAGGGAGGTGGCAGTAGGGGTGTGGGGACAGCTGGCCATCAGCTGCACTGAGTTTGCACCCCATGGGGTGCAGTCTCAGCACGCTGTTTGAACTTTAATGTACATGTCCTGCCAGGTGATCTAGCAGTTTCCCCATCCTAGATCTCCACAAAGTATAGTGTTTAACATCCCTGGTGGGCTAGCAGAACCCCCCCATCCCATATCTCCCCCAAGCATAGTTTCTAGCATCCATGGTGGTCTAGCACTCCCCCCCAATCTCCACCAAAACAATAACAAGATGGTCCCTGGTGGTCTAGTGGACCCTCACCCCCTCAGGTAGTGTCCCACCACCCTACTCCCCCTATCCTGAATTGGAGCCAGTGACCAGCAAAACCCTCCTGTCACTACTACGGCTGGCTGCTGACTGAACTATCACTGAGCATGTATTCGTAGAGTATGTGCTCACTGATTGACAGCTGTCACTTCAATGAGCCCTCCTGAATCCTCTCGTCGGCATCCACTCATGCCCCCATGTTTTTGACTTGCCACTCCTGCAGAATAGTTTCTTATAATTTTTCTCATTCATTCCTTTCAGAAACTAGAAAGTCTCTATCATGACTCCCCTCCCCCTTCTGACCTGCAGTGAGTGCATGTTCAGGGCCATAAGCCGATCCTCACTGGATCTTGTTTTGAGGCCCACATAATTTTGATTACCCTATAAGTCTGTCACCAGCCTGTCTTTGTCTTTCCATAGGAGGAGACTCTAGAATTATTTGCAGTATTCCGTATGCAGCCTCACTAGTGCATCTAATGAGGCAGTATCCCGTTTCTTCTTGTTAATGAACCATTCCCAAGACACCCCAACATTCTGGTTGCCTGGCTGTAGGCCTTGTTGCATTGGATGTATTGTTTTTATTGAATCACTTATGATATCTACCAGGTCCCTTTCCTCTGAAGTAGTGTTCAATCTAACCCCACCATCCAATATTCCATCCTGTTTTTTTTTTCTTGTGAATATAATTGCTATTAAGTGTTCAAAGGTCATCACAATACAATGTAATTGCAATAAAGGGTGGAATTCATACTGCATTGGGTCTCATTATTTCATTAGGTACCGCACAGCACCATTGTCCGAATACCATCACTGAACCACCACTCACCCTTAGGTACATCGCGGAGGGGGAGTGAGTATGTCAAATATCATTCATTCACTGTTCACTTAGCAGATTTAGCACTGCTCTTTGGCACCGCTATGGTAGTTAGTGTTTACCCTTGTGTGTGGCAACTGGGGAGGGCTGCTTCCCATGACAAGTGGGGGGATTGGGGGGGGGGGCTGCAAGGCCCACTAAGTAGCAGCAGCAACAATCCATTATGGGAGGGCTTGCCTGAGGTGCAATTTGGGGAGTAGCTCCTCCCACAACCTCTGTTTAAGCCCTCTTCTAATGCACCTTCCTTGCTCAGGGAATGTTTTTTGTCCTAGGCTCCCTGCATGGCTCGTGTGGCTGTGCTTCCCTTTGCTTTGCTGCAGCATCTGTTCATTTTGTTTTTGTTTCTCTCCTATGCTGTGCCTTCCTCCCTCCCATCCCATCTCATTTTTTCCATCGTTTGTGCATACCTGATGTTTCTGGCTGATTTCCTCCTCGGCAGCTCCTGCCACCTCCTCTTCCTGACCTCACCCCTTCCTTCCCGGTTGCTCTGGGTCCCTTCCCTTTCTGCTTTTTCTTTTTTGAGCTGTTCCATCACCTTCTGAGCAGCCCCACTCCTGCTCCAATGCCTTGCTGGTATCCCCACTCCCCCCTCCCCCACATGTCCCCATCATTCCTTAGCCCCTTCTGCATCTACTTTCTCTTCCTGTCCACCTGCTAGCATCCTTGTCACCTCGTCTATGGCTGCCCGTGGACTCCTCCCCCTTACACCAGAATCTCGATCCACAGCAGGCCTTGCTTCTTCCATGCCTCCTTACCACTCTACACCTGGCAGAAGGGGAATCTTATTCATCATCTCCATGCTGTCCCTACATAGTGAGTATCTTGTGGTATGACAAATTCACCAACTCAGCCTTGCCTCCAACTCAGTATTAATCAGCCGTAGCACTAAGATGCTATAACATCCTGCACTAATTGATCTCACTGTCATTTCTGCTTACAGACTCTTTATTACATCTGTCTCCAAGCTTCTCTCAGTACGTTGGCATCAGGATTACCTGAACATTTAACCAAACTATGTCGCCACAGTGCATCTCCTAGATAGTCACACCACAGAAACAACTATATTCACTTCAGGCAGTGTGTCAGCAGAGTGTTTACCTATAAAGTCACGAATTTGATGGCCAAAGAAGCCATCTATCCCTCATACTGAATTTCCTATCAATTCTTATACATCAGGCTACTATCTGGACAGCTCTGGAACTTTTCATCTATTTATTTAATAAACACTTATGGCATTACATCACTTAATCTCTCCTCTACTCATTTTACTCTGGGATGCTTACTTAGCGACTTATCACTCACTAATCAATTCCTTACCACCAGATTACTTTGAACATCGAACCTTACAAGAATTGGATCAATCACCCATAGCTTTACAAATCATCGCAAAACTCACAATGTACTGTCTGGTTTTTATCAATCAAGTTATGCTCTCCCGGGTCATTATGCCCCTACAATCCCTTTGGACATGCATCTTTCATCACCTGGAAATATGCACTACATTAGCCCTTCTTTATCCATATCTGCTCTGCACATAGGATTCTAGCATCCCTGTGGAAAAGATGTACACTCCATCCACAGGATCATCATTCAGTTTGTATTATCCTCAGATCGAGAACAAACCATCATCTCCAGGGCACCCAAAGACTCTTTTCTACTATGTTCTACTTCATGGATGCTTCCTTAGCGATTCCTCATTCATTACTGAATTCCTTGCCTCCAGACCATACCTTGACATTCATACCTTTCTCAGTTGGATCATTCACCAGTGTCTTCTTGTACCATTGCATTTCCACCATTCCCATTTTAGTACCTTATCGATCCAGTCATGCACCCTCTGCTCATTACACCCTTGGAATTCCGTGGGACAAGCATCATTCATAACCTTGGAAAATTAGACTTCCTTTGCCCTCCTTCACCTGGATTTACTTCATACATCGGATTTTATCTCTTATGCAGAAAAGACCTACTTTCAACCTCAGGATCATCGTACAATCGCCACCATTCATGGATCAAGGATGGTTCATTGTCTCTCCAAGCAGCTCACCAACCTCAAATTAGCTATGGTTACTAGAACCTAGATCCTTCTCCATTTAGCGTGCCCAGAGAATGGGCAGACCTCCCGCCATGGGTTCTCGGAAGTTTCCTCCACCTGAATTTTTTTCCCCTCCATGAGTTGGAGGAAGTATGTTTTTGGGCTTTCTATTCCCTACAAATTGCTAACTACATACCTACTACTCAAGGGTGGGAATAGAGTAAAGCCACAAAAAGTGCTACAAGTTGCTCAAGCACTATATACCCCATCTCTCCCTATTGCTGTTCCACAAACATTGAATGGGAGGGCATGCCCAATGTTCAGTGTGGGGAATAGCTCCTCCCACAACCTCTATTTAAGCCCTCCCTTAATGCACCGCACTTGCTTAGGGAGTGTTTTTTGTCCACCACCATCCCCTCCTCCTCCTCCTTTTCAGGCACTCTTCTCACCCTTGTCCATGGGCCTTCTGTTCCCTACAAATTACTAACTACATACCTACTACTCAAGGGTGGGAATTGAGTAAAGCTACAAAAAGTACTACATGTTGCACAAGCACTCTATATCCCATCTCTCCCTACTGCTGTTCCACAAACATTGAATCATTGGTTCCTTTTGAGCTGGAAGACGGTCACTCCATAATATTGGGGGGGGGGGCAGGACCCTAAGAGTCAAGTTGATATTAAGGGGAGCAATGTGGGGATCTTTGCTCTTGGCATGAATCAGCTAGCTGGTCCAGCATGAATTATATAATTCCATATGATCATTGAGGGAGTGTGATGTTTTCTCCAGGTGATATAATTGATTGACCAGATTCCTCCACCCCATCAAGTCTGGTATGGTGGGTGCCATCCAACATTTTGTTATGGCCTTTTTGCCCACAGTGAGTAGTATTCCCAGCAAATAGCAGGAATTAGTGTCCCTAAGGCCTATGGGAAATTGCAGGAAGATATATAGATAGGGCATGAGAGAGAAGTGCCTGCAACACACCTCTTGTAGTTCTGACTCTAAAGGGAGAATAAAAGGTTGTAGAAGTGGGCACAACCACATAGCATGTGTATGTGTGGCTCTGGGCTTGCTGTAATTTCTCCACCAATCAGAACCCTGGGTAGGTAGGTAGTGGGCTCTTATAACAGGGGTTCGGAAGAGTCTGGTGAGTTGCTTCCAGGCATAGTCCCTCCACTGGTGCAAGCACGTTAACCTAGCAGCTGCCTTGCATACTTTTGTCCAGGTCTCTCTCTCTCTCAATTGGGAACTTGAATTCTTCTGCCCACTTCATTGCAATATCCATGGAGTTGTCCCCTGAGGAGGCCTGCAGGGCTTGGTAGATTTGGGATATCATATGCAAGCTAACTCCCATCTTGAAAAAAATAATACAATAGGTGGTTATTGAGATGTAATTGCCCTGCATGTGAGCTCCAAGTGGCAGCATTGTAATACAGTGTTGCAGCAGCAAGTATCTGTAGTACTCCAATCTTCTAAATTAGTATTGCACCTGCATACCTTGAAATGACTAGAAATCCTGAAATAATTGATAGCTATGTTGGAGAGACTGTCTCTTCCAAGTGCTGAATCCATGATCAGTCTGTCAGAGGATAAATCCCTCAGGCTGTACTATGGGTCACAGCAAAGGGAGGAACTGAGTAAGGTGCAAGTCTTTTCTAATGAAATACCACGCCTTCACTTGGTACCCCTGCCAGGGGTTCAGGTCCTGTGTCATCTCTGGGGGCACCGAACATGAAACATAGAAAATAGAAACATAGAAGTTGATGGCAGATAAAGACCACAAGGCCTATTCAGTTTGCCCATTTTTTCTACCTTATGAATGTGCCATAGGCCTTTACTCTGTCAATGACCTATCTATTCATACTCATCTATATTGCTCCCTTATGCCTACCCCATACCTGTTTGAAGCCCAACACTGTATTCATATCCACCACTTCCTGAGGAAAGGCATTCCATGCATCCACCACCCTTTCTGTGAAAAAGAACTTCCACACATTACCCCTTAATCAGTCTCTCTCTAATCTCATGCTGTGTCCTCTTGTCCTGATGTTTTTCTTATATCGAAACATATTAGACTCTTTCACCTTGTTAATGCCCTTAAAATGTTTGGAATGTTTCAATCATATCATTTCTCTCCCTCCTTTGCTCTAGGGTATACATATTGAGCTCTGTTAATCTGTCCTCATATGTTTTCTGATGCAGTCCCTGTACCATTTTGGTTGCCCTTCTCTTGACTGCCTCCATTTTGTTAATGTCCTTGTGCAGGTGAGGCCTCCAGTACTGCACGCAGTTCTCCAGATGGGGCCTAACCAGTGTCTTGTGAAGAGGGATTAGTACCTCCCTCTTACAACTTGTGATATCTCTACTAATACACCCCAACATCCCTCTAGTTTTATCTACTGCTTTAGTGGTCTGCTTAGATGATTTCAGGTCATCTGTGATGATGATGTTCAAGTCTCTTTCTTCCTTTGTGATTGCCAGCAACTCCCCTCAAAAACCTATAGGTAGCTCCAGGGTTTCTCTTCCCTATGTGCATGATCTTGCACTTCTTTGCGTTAAACCCCATTTGCCACACTTCTGAACATTTTGCCAGTTTATCCAGATCTCTTCTCATTCTGCCCACCCCGTTGGGATCATCTACTCTGTTGCAGATCTTAGTGTCATTTGCAAACAAACCTTACCCTCCAGTCCATCTGCAATGTCACTGATGAAGATATTGAAGAGGACTGGCCCCAGGACTGATCCCTGAGGTACCCCACTTGTGACCTGCATCTCTTCGGACTGTACACCATTTACCACCACTCTCTGTTTTCTGCCCTCCAACCAGTTTGCCACTCAGTTGACCAACCTCTGACCCACCCTGAGCCTACCCAGCTTGTTAATAAATCTTCTATGTGGAACAGTATCGAAAGCTTTGCTGAAGTCAAGGTAGAAGTCATCAACTGCACCCCCTTGGTCCATCACTCTGGTTACCCAGTCAAAGAAATCTATGAGATTAATTTGACAGGACCTTCCTGTTGTGAACCCATACTGTATTGGATTCTGTGCTCCTATGGATTCCAGATGTTGCACTGTCCTTTCCTTAAGGAGTGCATCCATAATCTTGCCCACTACTGAGGTAAGACTGACTGGTCTGTAGTTCCCTGCCTCCTCCCTGCTGCCACTCTCATGGAGCGGGATCACACGAGCCCTTCTCCAGTCTTCGGGGACCTCTCCTGTGTTAAGAGACTCACTAAACAGTTCTGATAATGGCTCTGCTATTCAACTCTTAGCTCCTTTAGTACCCTGGGATGTATGCCATCAAGTCCTATTGCCTTGGTCACTCTGAGCTTATCAAGCTCTTGTAGGACAATTTCTTTTGTGAAGGGACTTGTGCACACCTCTCTCCCCCACGTGTCCATGGTGCCAAGCTGTGGCCCTGCCCTACCTTCTCCTCAATAAATACTGAGCAGAAGTATCTATTTAGGATACATGATTTTTCTTGGTTCTTCTGCACATACTCCCCCTTATCCCTTTTGATCTTAACAAAACCACCTCTGGACTTTCTCCTTTTACTAATGTATCTATATAAAGTTTTTTACTGTTCGTGCTAGTGTTTCCTCGGTCTGAGTCTTTGCTTGCCTTACTGCCTTCCCTTCTTTCCTTAGAGAAGTTTGGTATGCCTCCCTATCTTCGGCCTGCTGTGTTCCCTTATATTTCCTGAAGGCCAACGTTTTGGCTCTGATCTTTCCTGCTACTTTTTTTAATATTATTTTTTATTATATCAAATATAGTCTTAAACAACAAATAACCAATACAATAATAAGTTACATTATTACTTGACATGTTGTCTATACAATAACAATACATTTAATGCATCATCCCCCTCCGCCCACCCTCTCGCCCCTCTTCCTTGGTACTCATAATACATTCTAAACCTTCAGGACTCAATGGGGAATACTTTGTTTGACTCCGCTTCTTTAGTATTAAAGTAGGCATTTAGAATCACCAATTCTTAGATACAATCCTTAGTATACAATACTTTGTAATGGTGGGACATTCTCCTTGATTTCTTTCTATCTTGCTCTTGTGATGTCATCCAGGTCTGCCTCTACTTCAGACATTAATCTTTCATATAAAATGGTTTCATGGAAAATGCCCTATGATCTTTTCTGCTACTATTTTTGAGACACAAAGTGGTTTTCTCCTTCTTTTGCTCTTGCATTTCTCCCTAACACAATGGGATGTAGCTTCAAGTATTGCATTCTTAATGCTTGCCCACTTTGCCTGTATCCCCTCACCTGTATTTCTTCCTGCCAGGGCTAGCTTAACTCTATTGGCCATCTTATCAAAGTCAGCTCCTCTGAAGTCCCATATTTTTGCCTTGGAATGGGATGATTTAGTTCTAGTGGCCAAATTGAACCATACTGTGTGATGGTCACTGGCCCCCAGAGATAGAGGCAGATACCTGTTTGTAGTTTTTATATGGTTTGTGGAGGTGATACATTTTTTGAGCATTGAGTGATGGGGCACCCAATTTGCCCCTCCTACCGCCTGCCAGTTTCCCAGACCAACTACCTTCTGCAGTCGAGGTGCTTCAGTTGGATGTTGGGGAAATGGTGCAAACATTGAAATGATACATACATTGCACAAATTGGTGGATGGAGAATAGTGTTCTCTCCATATTGAGCCATATTACACGGCACCCACCCAAGTGGCAGTGGAGGAATAAACACGTGTGTTGCCCAGTATTGCCTTTCGAGATTGGGGGAAGGTTAGGCCTCAGCACGCTTTAGGTAAAAATAATTGCACTAGTTTGATGCACAGCCTGGGACCCACTCAGATGAATCTTGAGAGTTTCATGTTCTCCAGCAGCTTGCTAGGAGGGATAAGGGAACATTTTGGAATAGATCGAGAGCTCTGGGAAGTGTAACTATGCAAACTACCACAACCTTCCTGAACAGAGAGAGTGGCAGGGGAACACAGTCTTTGAAAATCCCCAGTCATTGCTTGCATAGGTAAAGCCTCCTTGGGGTTGTTGAATTATAGCAGTACATGTTCTAAATAAAGTGCTATGTAGTGTTTCCTCCTTCTACAACTATACCTTGAAAGGAGGCAGCCATACCAATAGCCTGATCATGGGGCTCTATGTATAGATAAAAAAGGAGAGGAGACATTGGACAACCCTGATGGGTTCCCCTTTGAAGAGGGTAGTCTGCTGAATGATGCCCTTTGACTTTCATACAGACCTTGGCAGAAGCATATATTTTTTGCAAGAGTTAAGTGAATATGGCTGGGAATCCCAGCTGCTTCAACACAGGGTATAGAAACTGCCTGGAGACCTGGTTGAAGACCTTCTTTGCTTGTACACTCAACAGAAGGGATGGGGTGTGTGACTGCTGCATCCGATGGAGAACATGCAGGGTATGGCAAATGTTGTCCATTGTGGTGTGTATACACACAAAGCTTGTTGTATCCTTGTGTATAAGGGTTGTGAGGAGTCTGTCCAAGTGCTTTGCCAGGATGGACATAAAGAAGTATACTCAGTGTTAACCACTGAAATGATACAGAAGGAGTGACAATGGAGAGGGTTTTTGTAAGGTTTGGGGAGTATGGAAATCGTTGCATAAAACCATGTAGACTGGGGACCCCAGCCTGCAGCAGCTCATTGCAGGCAGCCAGTAAGTGGGCTAAGATGAATTCCTTGGTGAGTTTATAGAATTCTGCACCATATCAATCTGGTCCTGGAACTATCATTGTTTTATAGGCACAGATCACTAAGTCCAGTTCCTCCAGCATGACATAGGGGAGGAGACTTCCCCCAGTTTCCTGAGAAAGCTTGGGCATGCAAAGATGGTGCAGAAAGTAACCAATAGATTCTTATTGTGAAAATGACTCTGGTTGCAGAGTACTCAAAATAATAACTTTGAAATGCCTGAGCAATCTCATGATATTGAGTAAAGTGCTTCCCACAAGAAGGATGCAGCAGTGACATGATGGTGGTTATCTTACATTGTTTCTGAAGCTGATTAGCCAGCAGCTGGGAGAATCTATCTCCCACTTCATCGTAATGCTGATGTAGAAAGGTGAGTGCTATTTATGTCTGCTCTGATATTAGTTTGTCTAGGTCAGCTTTAACTTTTTCTAAGTTGTGGGGTGACCAAGTGGTCTCCCTGCTGATGTCCTTGCTGAAGGAAGTACAAGGTGTCCTTAAGAACCTGCCTACATTCCCATCAGTTTTTCTTCAGTTTAGAGGAGTATTGTGTAAAGTGACCTCTTAGTACTGCTTTTACCATGACCCAATGGACCGTATGTGGAGAATCAGCCATGGGGTCGTCCCACAAGATATCACCAAGTTTTCCTTAATGAACTCCTGTAAAGCAAGGATATCAAGAGGAAGGCACTGAGGTGGCAACATGTGTCTCATCATTCTTGTCTGAAGCCCCAATATAAGCTAACCGAGACATGGTCAGACAGATAGCTATTTCCTATAGTACAACAGGAGACCCTAGAAATATGCCTTATCTGGGTGTAGCAGTAGTCTATTCTAGAGTACATGCAGTGTACCAAGAATAATGGGTGTAGCTACATTGTCTAGGGTGCAGTGTCCTCCAAACATCTGTCCATCCACTTCATGTGTGAGCCACTTAAAATATTTATGGGAGGCTGTGAGGCTGTGAGGGTTCAGCTTGGTAGAATCCAAGTTAGGATTTATGGTCATATTAAAATCCCAGCCAAATGGAGAATCCCACTGGCAAAGGAACTGATCAGGTCCAACAACTGTCTCACAGTCAGCGTGTCAGGACCTGGGGTATATAAATGTTTGCTAATGTGAATTCTTGCCCACGTAACATGCTATGCACCAGAACCAGTTGCCCTTCAGGGTCACAGCAAATCTGGTGATCTTCAAACTGGGTGTGTCTAAGGAGAAGTATGGTTACCCCTCATCACTGGCCTCCTACATATGAGGTGATGAATTCCCTGTCAATGCCCATCTTTAGCAGTTTGGCATGTTCGGACAGGATGAGGTGAGATTCTTGGAGAAACACCAAGTCAGGTTTCAACTTTTGGACTCTGGACAATTTTTGAATGCTAGACTGGATTGGTAAGCTCATTCACATTCCATGAGCAAAGATGAATCGATGCAGAAGTGATAGTAACATGACGAAATGAGGGATCAATACCCTGCATGCCCCTCCTTGGACTGACCAACACCCAAATGCCACAACACATTGCACAATTATTCCTTTCTGAGATGACCTTTTGTAAATGGTTACGCTAAGCCAAACTATGGAGCCGAAAGTGGAGGGGGAGGGACTTTCTCTCCCCCAGGGGATGAGTTGCCAGAACTTCAGCAAACCAATTGCAAATATGGCCAGCTGGGGTGGACCCCTGACTCCCATGGAACAACTACATGGAGTGTCAGAATCAAAAGTTGCCCAACCAGAACCTAACTAGAGGTGGCTTCCAAGATAACAGCCATAGATGGCTCAAGGGCAGTAAATTGCCAGGGAGATAGTGCCCTGAGAAAAGGGGTCTCCAGCTGATGCTGGCTAAGCAGTGGATGGTTGAAGGGTAGATGACATATCCCCCTCAGGGACCTTTACTATGAGGTTGCTAACACAGGCTTACAGGGGTGTACACCATGGAAATAAGAAGTAAGAAGTAGAGTTATCTGGTAGGGGTTAACTAAATTATAACCATATAAGTACTGAATAATCATAGTTAATACATGGATGCTGCAGGTCAAGTGGTGCACACAGTGCAATATCTATCAGTTTATGTAGTGCTGCTGACCCCAATCATATCTTCAGAAAAATTGGTCTCCTCTCTACTGATGTCAGCCAGTAAGCTAGTAGTTACCACTTGGGCAAACTTAACAGTGAAGGATCTTTGATTTTATCAAGTTCCACATCATCAAACAATGACGTCTAGTAACTCTTTTAAGTACCTATGCTGCATCTTCAGGTCAATAGGAGGATGAAAAATGATAAAAAGGGTGCAAATCAAATAGCAGCACACCTTCTACACTCTGCCATGCATTAAATTATGGGGACAGGGAGCCACATCTGGTGCAGGGGTGGGCTTCTTGCTCCCCATGTGCATCAGCTTACAGGTTTTGAATTTCAACTGCCAGATTTTAAACCCCCTTTCTACCTTTTCAGTTCCATCTGCATCCTCCTTACCCACTCCTCACTGTCTATACTCCACAGAGCTTAGTGTCATTGGTGAAGAGACAAGTCCTGTCCTGTATTTTGTCTCCTGTCTTATGGATAGACTGGATAGAATTTTGACACCATTGTGGACAAGCCAACTGTAGTAATTCATGGAGAGACAAATTATATCAAAAGGAAGAGGACAAGTGGGCTACAAAACAAACAGATTGAAGTGTTGTTTACAGACATTTTACTGGAACCACGAAAGGGAGTAGAATATAATTAAAAAATAAACAGTAAAACACATGGTTTAGAATACTGTGTCAATAAAAAATATTTGAATTCCATAGAAGCAAGTCATCATTTTACAAAATAAATGATCTATGTAAGACAGATGGGTTGCCCTTAAAACAAACTGTGCATTTGCTTGATGGATGGATAAATAGCATGCACTTTAAACTACAAATGGTGGGAAATAGGATTTTTTAAGAATGCTAATGTGTCATGGCAAGTACTGGAGTAGTAATGATGTATAAGATAGGTATTAAATTACCTATAACTAACAATTTACCTGATCATATTGGTTTATTTAGGGCACATGGTCAAAAGATCAACAAATAAGCATTGGAAATTCTTTCATAAAAATAGATGTATGGTAGTGTAAGGAATAAACTGAAGAGCTAGAAGTGCCTATTAGAGAAATTTAAGGAAATCATTAGAATTATTAAATGTAAAACCTCATAGGACAAGAAGGGTAAGTGGAGGGTATGCACCATATAAATGGAACAATGAAGATGACTGGGAGTGGCAATTTGCATTTAGAAAGATGTTTATGTAGCTGTATTAGAGGACTTGAGTTTTGGTAGGCTTTAAATAGCAGATAGTTTTTAAGTAATGCTTGGTACTTTATATGTAATAGGCCACCAATTCAAATGGATATAGGCCTTAAGTTATAAGAAGAAATTAGAAAGACAGTTCAAAAGTAATTGTACTATAAATGGGAATTTTGATTTATCTAGAATGGTGATTGTCAGCTGCAAATGCCCAGTTATTTATCTTTTTATTTATGCAAATAGTAAGATGTGTCAGTGTGTGGGTTGTTATGTAGTGGTGTGTAAAGTCAGCAAACTCCATCACAAACAAATTCTTGTCAGAGCCAAAACTGCTGCTATGCATGAACCCATTATGAGGAAAAAACACAAACAGCTTGACTGGGCCTACAAGCCTGTTTTCATATGTTCACTGGCCAGAAGCATCCCTGTAAGGCTATTAGGTACCTTAGGGAGCCCAGTATGAACCTTTCTCTAGGAGAATGACAGGCTGGGCTGTTTATTTGCAGTGTTGGCCATAAGGCAGCCAACAGCTTGTAGGGATGTGGGGCATTAGAATTCTGGTCAGACTCCTTCTTCTGGTAGCAATGCGTCAGTAGAGATGCAGCAAATTTAAAATTCACCGGCGAAGTGAACGCAAAGTGCTCACTTCACCTTGTCATTACCACTTTGCGTTAAGGCGGAATGGCAAAGTGAAGTAAGACGAAGTCATTGTTTTTAATGGACTTCACGTTCCTCGTTAGGATTCTAAGTGATCCACTTGGTGTTTCAGATTTGGCAGCCCCACCACACATCGCATGGCTTACAGTACTGTAAGTCACATGCTGTTTAGCTAGGCAGGAAGAAAGTGAGTCATACAAGCAGACACCTTTACTTTCTCCTGTGCAGATGGAGAGAGAGTAGTGTGTTTTGTGACTGCTGATACTTTTAGATCAGAGCGAGGAAGAGATTTAAACTTCGATTTAGACCCAACAGCTTTTTTAAAAGCTACATTTTTTTGTCTTTTCTGTACTCTTTTTTACTTAATTTGTTTTTTCTGTAAATTTTTTCTTACCTTTATAAGTAGTTAGTTGTTTGTCTGTGTCTGTGTGACTGTGTGTTGTGTGACAGTGTGAGCAGTGATTGCTCGGACTGAGGGAGCTCAGTAGGAGAGATGGACCAGGGTGAGGGAATGTTTGGGATGGGGTAGCTTTGGGAGAGCTTGGTAGTGGTAAGCATCGTACAGTGTGAATGTGTGGAGGGCATGGGCGCCCATTCCTGTTGGACCGCTCAAAACTTGTGAGTACCCCCCCTCCCGAAGCAGGACCAGCACTGCTTCCTGTCCTGACTCTGAGGCAGTTGAACCACCACCACCACCACCAAGTCCAGCACCAGGTCCTCTGGAACAGGATGTGCCTGTTCTCCCGGGCCCAGGTGTGGATCCCATCCCTGTTCAGCACCGTGACCAGCAGGCTCACAATACATCCAAGTAACTATTAAGAAAAAGTATGTTGTGATTCATGAAGTGATCGTAAATCGGGATTTGTGACTGCATTTGTGACCATAATGATGAAGAAATGTGAATGCCTATGGCTGTACTTCCCCAAGCCCCGATGAGATGTAGCTTAAAACTCCCAGACTTAAAAACACATATCAATGAGTACAATGATGGGATGGTAAAGCCTGGAGAGATACTACAAAACAGGCTTACTATACATCCAAGTAACTAGAAAAAAATTTAATGTGATTCGTAATATGAATGATCGTGAATCGTGATTTGTGACTGCATTTGTGACTGTGATGATGAAGAACATGATTTGTATCACAAGTGACTCGTGATGATGGTCCTGACTTAAAAACGCATATTAATGAGTACAATGTTCATGCAGAATTAAGCACCACACCTGTCCAGTACTCTGAAGGGAAGCCAAAGAAACAACTGTGACTTAAGTTGCAGATGGAGATCGGGCCCTAAAGAAATGCAAATGCACAGACAAATTAAGATTGCGCTGTGCACTGAAGATATGCAGACACAAAGGCACACCACCTAACCAGTGCTCTCCATCAGAAATTCAGATCTGGAAAAGAATACCTTTACCGGTTGGGGCCGGCTGCGCGGTGGGGCAGTGTACTGTACTACTGCAGTAACAGTCACTAGTACTAGTACCAGTACCAGTAAAGAAACCACAAAGAAGTACAAAAATCACACAGCTGCAGTTGATAGCAGCTTCACATTGCTGAAATTATTATGTGGAACAATAAAAGGTGTCTGATTTGATGATATGCGTCACACACATACTCACACACACACTAAGTAATGCATCGCAAATTGAAAACTTCAGTAATAAAACCACATATTTTAAACAAACTAAAATTATGCATTGCTGCACCACAACAATCAGCAAAAAATGGAAAGAAATATTGAAAATATTACTGTGTGTACATTAACACAGTTAAACAAGAAAAATATCACCAAAACAGAAAGCACTGCCTTTTTCTCCAAGTTAATCTACCTACACCACAGATACACCCCTCCCCCAAAGCACACTTCCACCGTCTCTCAGTACGCAGACTGAATGTTGTACATTAACATTCAAAATCCATACACAAACAATAAACACTCAATGATATGAACACAGGAGGGTTTCCTATAATCGATGAACTAAAGTTTCAGCAAAATAAATTACTCAAAAAAGGTCTTTTTAACAGCTTTTTGAAGGCTTGAATTGCAGAGAGCTTTCAGAGCAGATTGTCTCCTACAGCTTCCTACACACACTACCCCAAACTGAGGCTGTGCAGAACAATCTAGAGCCCATGTGACCTGAAATCCCATGAAACACTGCAAAATTCTCCTTTGGAGCTTAAAAACAAGGCAAAGTTCATTGTTTTCAATGTACTTCGCCTTAAGAATTGGTGGAGTAGTGGTTTGGGAAGGCAAAGTAACGCAAAGTCATTGTTTTCAATGGACTTCGCGTTACCCATTTGCAACGTGAAGTACTCCGCTTTCGCATTGTGGAGCACTCCACAAATTCGCATTCACTCCGCCGATCACTTCGTGGAGCGAATTGGGGCCACTTTGCCCATCACTATACATCAGCATAGCTCTGACACTATGCAGATGTAAAATCATTGCAAAACATGAACAAAATATTTAAAGCCCCAAGACACCAAAAACAGTCAAGCCAAGGTTCCGTTCTTGCTTAGCACTGTCAGTACCTCCTCCCATCATATGCTGAGCTCCTGTGTTCCTATGCCATAAGTGCATGATTTTGCACTATTTAGCATTGAAACCCAGCTGCCATACTCTTGACCACTCTTTCAGTTTCTCAAGATCCCTATTCATTCTCTCTACCACCTCCTGAGTGTCTGCCCTATTACTGGTTTTGGCGTTATCTGTTAAAGGCATAATTTCCCTTCGAGTTCTTCTACAATATCACTTATTAAGACATTGAAGACAACTGGTCCCAGTACTGAGCCTTGCTGCAACTTTTTAGACATTATCTATGCCGGATCCCCTTATTCATAATAAGATATTATTCTAGAACATAGTTGGGGCTGGAAGATGGAATATATAACCCTATTGTTCATATTGACTGTTACTTTCTTTGAGATACTAATCGACTCCACCAGCATTATAAATTAATGTGTTCATATTATGTATGTTAATAAGTAAAAATGCAAAATTAATATTATTTCAAAAAGAATAACTGGCCATGAAACAGAACACCAGAGTTTCCACCTGAATTCACAATTCAACACATTGTCTCCTAAATTGGAGCAGTTTCTATGAATACACTGCACTCAAAATGCATCTTCCTGATCTTATTGCACCTTTTTCTAGGTTTAATAATGATGTATATTTAAACCTGGTAGACTTCTTTACAATCTGTGTGCTCTGAGGATTGAAGCCTTCACACTCACTGAACACATTTTCAAGTAAATGCACTGTATCTCCTGAACTCTGCTGCTTAATTGATTTTTATGGTGCATATTCTTTGTCCAGTTCCATGTCAAAACAGCACATCGAAAAAGAGTGACTCCGAAATAACAAGTGCACATACAGCGACTGGCAATAAAAGTGATCGGTGCATGAAAACAGTGCCACAGTGACTTTCTGGGGGGCTTCACCACCCACACCTCCCTTTGCTGAGGGCTTCACCCCTGCACCCCCCTAAAGTAATATAATCATCACCAGGTGGGACATAACTCAGGGAATGGGGAGAAACTCGGGATGGGGGCAGATCATATATTCTGACTCCCGGGAGGGGATGCAACTCTGGGAGGGGTAGAAACTCAGGAGGGGTAAGACTGGGGGGCTGGACCAAATGTGTGTGCAAGACTTTAAAAAAAAAAAAGAAAAATTCGGTAATGCCAAGTTTTGAATCCAGGTATAGGCACAGAAATCATACACAAAGCCAGTGACTCTAACATCTAGGCTACAGAGACAGCACAGCTTTCCGCCAAACACCTGCAACTGCACTACTCCCTATATTTATTCCCTACAGTGCTGAATGACACTATTCATTGCTTAAATAACCAGGAGCTACTAACACCATGTCACCAAAATAAAATTTGATATTTTTGACTTGCTCTTATTCCTTTTCTGTTTTGTGTTTGCTGTTATGTACACACCAGAAATGCAGTTTTATATTAGATTCAACATATATTTTTAGGTGGGGTTGGTGGGCTAAACTGCAAAGCAGATTTAGGCAAAGACAGTATATTTCAATATGATTTTTCCCCTAATGGAACTGGTGTACTGTATTTGACAGCCATCAGAGTTTCAGGCTACTGGGCTGGGAACAATTTAAGTAGCTCAGATAGGGACCCTCTTGTAAGCTCAAAAACTGTTTATTTTATATTCATCTGAGACACAGCCCCTCACCAGGGGCCCTGCAACAAATTTTAAAAATGGTTGAGCTGGAATATTTGGAGGTTAAGTAACTTGCTCAGGCTCACATGGAAGGAAATTTGCTCTGGTGGGGTTCGAACCTGGTATTCAACCAAGCATGTACTCTAACTAGTAGATCACGCTGTCTATACCAATTTCTAACAGTCTATTTTCTTAAAGGGCACAGTAGCGGATCTTCTCATTAACTTAAATACAATAAGTTCAATCCACTGTATGCTGTTTTAGTAGGCACACAAGAGTGCGGCTCCATTGGGAGCAAAAAACTAGAACGTTTACTGTTTAGAATAATAAAATAGTGTGGCAGGGAGGGGGAAGGGAGAAGATAGAATCACAGAAACATAGAAATCTGACAGCAGAAGGGGACTCTCTGGTCCATTGAGTCTGCCCGTCCCCCTTCCCTTACTGATCACCTCTGTCACGGGACCTCCCCTTCCCCCCACTTGCCAAGCCCTTATGTCTATCCCATGCACTCTTGAATCCCTGAAACACAAGTTGGAAACACGTTGTAGTGAAAGGGAGGACACGGATCGATTTTTAGGAAGTTGTGCTTCAATTCCACTCCATCATAGCAACACAACTGTACTGCATTAGGAATTACAGTCAGACCCTTTCTTCTGACACCAATACATCAGCATAGCGTCATGATGCAATGCAGTTGTAAAAATGACGTGAAGTGCTGTCTCTTCTTATAGCCTGAAGTGGGCAGTTCATCAGAGAAAGACTTCATGAAGTGGCGCTCTGCTGGAGAAGTGTTCACTGCACAAAGCACATTGCCTGGTGAAGTACCCACTTCACACAAAGGAGAGGCATTTTGCTGGCAAAGTACCACTTTCCATAATCAGTTAGTTTGCTGTTAAAAAAGAAAAACCTTCCCACCACCCTTGTAGCACCCTTTACCATCATCCTCCCCAACCATGACCATAAAATCCTGAACATCGCATCCCCTCATCCCTGTAGCACCCAACACCACCCTCCATAACAAATAGCACTAAATACTTTACCCTTTCCTCCACCCTTATAGTAATCCAATCTTCTTTGTCACAGCTCCCACCCATCTATCTTCAACATAGACTTGTAATGCCAGTAAATCACTCTCCCTTCAACCACAGGGTACCAAATCCTACACTTGTCTTCTCCATGCCACTCTTAGAAAAGAATACTAAAGTCTGGCACAAAGGACATTAACTGGCACATACCCTGTTTTTACCACCTTGGTCACCTGCTGCCTGAATGAGTGATGTGTGCATGTGATTATTTGTGTGTGTTCTTTATTTATTCAAACAGTGGCCTGCTGAGTTGGTGGGAGTATCATTTGTTCTGGTCAGTGTCCTCCGTGCCAGACTTCAGCATCCTTTTTCATGGGCTTCAACCAAGAAAAAAGGGTGAGAAGACAGTGGAATTAAGTGCCTCAAGAGTGGGTGGATGGCTGAATTAGTGAATATAACTTGTGGCTTAGACTAGGAGAGTGTGAGCTGGGACTTAAAGGACTGGATTGCTACAACAGGCAAGCTGCAGACACCACTGATTTGGTCGACTTAATGTACTCTCCCTACACACATGAACATCATACATCATTTGAAAGTGTATTATGTCTACTTTAAGGTGAGGTATGATGTGGAGCTGCCAAGTGGTGCCTTTAGCATAGAAATGGGGCTAAACAATGACACCCTCAACACGTTAGAATGACCACTTTGAAATATTTGGATTTGTTTCTGTTAGTTTAATGACACTGTGTATTATTTCAAGACATAAAATAGGATTTCTTTGTGACCGCAAAGCATCACAACAACAATCTAAAGGGTAAAACAAAATCTATAATAAATGTGTACAGGTATCACAGAAACGTAATAGCACTGGTGACATTTCTAGTTGACATCGTCATCATCAACTTGTTCATCATCATGATCTCTATCGAGAGTGCGTGGGTTACCACAGTCTTCATTGCTTTGGCATACAGTTCTGTGCAGGCAAGATTGTCCCGACTACAGACACAGTTGATTGTGCAGTGACCCCTACTGGTACATGCTCAAATAAGTTCTTGTAGAAGCTCAGATGCCCCTGGGCCCTTGAAGAATACAGGAAGCAGTTCATCATTTATATTTTTCATCCATGTTGCAATGGTGATCCAATATCTGGTTTACCTATGTGGGAAGACATCCAAATCTTTGTTTACCAAGATGCTTTTTTGACATGTTCTTCAAAACTGTCTTCACATGGTGGGAGTTTGGCCAGTGATGTGTCCTATTTGATGGCTAGATCGAGGCGCAAGAATTTCAGGTCACTGTGGCTCTCCTTTTCTTTTTGGCTCTGGTCATACAACACTGTTAAGAACTTCCTTGCTGCAGAAACTGCAGCTTGTTCATCACTCTCTGCAAATTTGGCAAGATCTGTGAAGCGGTAAGCTCCCTTTATTTTGACAACATTAAACACAGATTTTTTTCCCCAACACTAAATAGGGATGACACAGAGTCACATCCTGTTAATGCGTGTACAACAGGAAGTATGTTGCAGAAGTCAGGAGTGAGTGCATCATAAATTGCATGCACAGGTATGAAGCAATGCTTGTCAGTTGTGCTGCTGTGTGTGCCTGTTTTGGGAGGGCTTAAGCCTGAGGTCCAATGTGGGGAATATCTCCTCCCACAGCCTCTATTTAACTCCCATCTTTCACACACCTCCCTTGCTTAGGGAGTGTTTTTTGTCCCTTAGCTCCCTGCCTGGCTGGTATGGCTGTGCTTTCTGTCTACTGTGCTCTTCTGCTGCTGCTGCTGTCTGGTTAATTTTTTCCTCCTTTTTGAGTCCCCCCTTCCCTCTCATTGCTGCATTTTTCATTTCATGTGTCTTTACCAGCCTTTCTTGTCTCCTCTCCTCCGCAGCTCTATTCCACCTCCCCGCTCCTTCCTCCACTCTTCCCCACCCCTCACTCGATCCTGGGTTCCCTTCTTTGTATTTCTTTTAGGCTTCTCACCCACATCAGTCTCCATTTCCCCCCAGCGCTTCTGAGCGTTCCTTGCCATGCAGTCTGCTCCACGGCGGTTCAGCATTCCTTCTCTCCAGGTGATCCTCTCTGCTTCATGGACCCCTGACACATTGGTGGTGAGTGAGATTAGCATTTTTTTTGTTTGCTGAATTTATGATGCTCTCCATGCTGCGTATTTTATATCTGGCCATTTCTTCCCACACCCCATCACCATTCCCCACCTCTACCATCTCGCCCTATTATGCTTCTCTTCTGGCTATACAATCATGGAACCATTTTTACGTTTCCTTGAACATTATTCCCTGCATCATGCCCTTTTCATACCTCCACTACCTGTATTACTGTGCATCCCTGAGAGAAGAAGATGGTTCAGTTAGGTTAGTGTATGAAACTATTCAGGCATGAATCACTGTCATTGTGCTGGTATCACTCCCTCTACCTGCCCATTGTATTCTATGTCAGGTCTGAACAAGGTCCTGTCCTGAGGAATTATAGCCCAGTGGTTTCTGTCCTGACTGCAATACTGTATTTCCAACTGGCCTAGATTCAACTCCCAGCTACACCAATTGGATACTGTATCCACCTCTGCATGTCTCTTCATCTTAATGGGCTTCCAGGTCACGCCTGACTGCAATTCATGGCTTGCTGTGTGTTTCCTTGCTGAAAGAGGTAAACAAGTACTATCTGCCATCTCTCAAACACCTTATAACTCCTCTTGATGCCTGCCACATATTTATTTCCATTGCTAGCTGGTGCACAGTGAATTCCCCTTACCGCCAGTACCACCTTAATTGGCCATTATCTACACCTGTGTTAAAATGTTGTTTCTGTCTCTGAATTCGCTCTCCTTCCTTCTCAAATTTTTGGGTGCTAGTGGGAAGAGGCCTGTTGGGCATCCTGGTGCTCCAGCTCCTGTTCGTCAGGATATTGCTGGGGGGGGGTTCAACACCCAGTCTACCATCCCTGAAGTTCCTCCCACTTTACTGCTCATGGTCCCACAGCCTCGATTACTTACCCTCCCATTGATACTCCTCCCTGGTGAGTGTGTCCATTCTTGGAAGGTCCTCCTCCTCTGCTCTCCATTGTTCTTGCTTCCAGCTCAGCCCCTCCTTTCTACATATCATTTCTTTTTGTGTGCCCATCTTCCATCTTTCCTTCGTGTGTCCTACCATATCCATATGACATTTATTCATGCCTATCTACCTTGCAGTGCTAATTTACTCTTACCTTTCAGCCGTACTCTGCGCTTTCTAACAGACCATACTGGTAGTACTCTGGACTCCATCCCTAACTCATGCCTTCTGAGCTGCTGAGCAAAGGTAGGCTTCCCCTGTTTACTGGGGATGGGATTCTGTTACATTCACTACCTCCTTCTACTTAACAACCTGACATCCTCTGTCCCTAACTCTGCTTGGCAACATCGAGTGCAGGTTAGCTTGCCCTGCCTACCAGGGATGGGAGCCATGTCTGCAATCAACCATGTCATAACATGCCTTCTTTAACCATATCAGTTGCCGCTTCCCTTCGGGAAAGGAACTTCTTCAACCATGTACTCTCATCATGCTACCTCTCCTAGTTGCATCAAGTCAAGATCATCTTGCCTTGATCATTATGGATGGATGCCTGAGTTTATGTTCCAATGCTTCACACTTACCCATTCTCAACCTGCTACCGGATGCCGCTACCCTTCAGGAATTGGACCTTGTCCTAGTCACATTTTCCATTCTTCCTTGCCTTGGCTTCACCTCAGGTCTTATTGCACTGACTTCCCTGGTTGGGAGTCTGAACTTGCATCAACTTTCCACTTTCTGCATCCTCTACCTGATATGGGTTGCCTCTTCCCTTCGGGAATGGGACCTTTATACCTTCCACCTCTGGGCTCTACCTGATAACGTTGACAGTAGGTCATCTCACCGACTGCCGGGTGTGGTAGCCTGTTTATGGATCCGCTAGTTCAGTACATCCTCTGTCTCATCCTAGTTGCCTCTTCCCTTCTGAAGCAGGACCTCATTAACTCATGTGCCTCCATCCTCCTATCTCTGCCAAATGGTATTGGATACTAGTTAACTCTCCTCAATTGCCAAGCCTGGAAGCTCATTTCAACAATCAACTATTTCAACCTTCTGTGCTCTCTACTAGACCAATGCTTGCTGCTCCATTCTGGACCTGAGCTATGTACTGAATGTGCCTTCACCCTCATACATTATCTGGAGTGTCGTGTCCAGGTCATCTCATCTCAACTACCCTGGTTAGGAGCCTGCACATGCACCTGCAGGTCCATCCTTATGCATTTTCCAGCTCCATAAAAACATAGAAACATAGACTTTGATGGCAGATAAGGACCGCTAGGCCCATCTAGTCTGCCCATTTCCCTACCTACAGGATAGGCCGCAGATCCTAGTTAACCAACAGCCTCTTTCTTCCTACCCCCCACAAGAATTACCTTATGTCTGTCCCATGCATTCTTGAATTCTCCCACAGTTTTAGACCTCACAACCTCCTCAGAAAGGCCGTTCCATGCATCCACTACCTCTCTCTGTGAAATAATACTTCTCACATTGCCCCTGAGCCGCCCTCCTTCTATCTTTAAATTGTGTCCCCTTGTTCTTGCAAGTCTCTTTTTCTGAAAGATGCTACCCTCTTGGACTTTGTTGATTCCACTGAGGTACTTAAAAGTTTCTATCATGTCCCCTCCCTTCTTCTTTCCTCAAGGGTATACATATTAAGCTCCTTTAGTCTCTCCTCATATGGCTTCTCTTGCAGACCCTGCACCATTTTAGTTGCCCTCCTCTGGACTGCCTCTATCCTGTCTATGTCCTTGCGGAGATGGGGTCTCCAGAACTGGACACAGTACTCCAGATGGGGTCTCACCAACTGTCTGTACAGAGGATAACAACTTCCTGCTTTCTGCTGGTGATGCCTCTCCCTATACATCCCAGTATCACCAGCCCTCCTACTGCCTTCTCCCATTGCTTGCTAACCTTAAGGTCATCTGATATGATTACCCCAGGTCCCTTTCCTTTTTTTTGTTGTTACCACCTCCCACCCATTGTGTATTCTTCCCCTGGGTTCTTGTTTCCCAGGTGCATTATTTTGCACTTCTTTGCATTGAATCCTAGCTGCCATACTCTGACCATTCCTCCAACCTTGCAAGTCCCTTTTCATCCTTTCCACGCCTCCTTGTGTATCAACCCTGTTGCAGATCTTTGTGTCATCTGCAAAAGGCATTTTCCTTCCAGTCCCTCTGCAATGTCACTGATGAAGACATTAAAAAGGACTGGACCCAATACTGAACCCTGCTGTACCCCACTAGTAACCCCCCTTTCTTCAGAGTGGACTCCATTTGCAATTACCTTCTATGTCCTGTTGTCCAGCCAATATTTTACCCAGGCTACCACCCTGGGTCCCACTCCCAGGCTGGTTAATTTGATTATTAATCTTTTGTGTGGGACTGTGTCAAATGCCTTGCTAAAGTCTAGGTAGGCCATGTCCACAGCCCCTCCTTGGTCTACTACTTTGGTCACCCAGTCAAAGAAATCTATTAGATTCGTCTGACATGACCTTCCCACTGTGAACCCATGCTGCCTTGGGTCCTGTGCTCCACTGGCCTCTAGGTACTCAACTATTCTTTCCTTCAGAAGTGACTCCATCACTTTCCCTACCACAGAGGTCAGACTGACAAGTCTGTAGTTTCCTGCCTCTGTCTTGGACCCACTTTTGTGAAGGGGAATCACATCCGCCTTCCTCCAGTCCTTGGGTACCACACCATTCTCCCATGATTTATTAAAAAGAGTAGCCAGTGGTTTCACTAGTTCCTCCTTAATTCTTTTAGAATTGTGGGGTGAATTCCATCAGGACCCATTGCTTTGTCCACCTTCAGTTTTAGGAGTTCTTGCAGAACCCTTTCTTCTGTGAAAGGACTGGGATCGACCCCCCTATCAAGAGTGCTTCTGTTAATTGGATTAGGCACTTCCCCCTCCTCTTTTGTGAATACTGAGCAGAAATATTCATTCAGTATTCCTGCTTTTTCACTGTCCCCCTCTGCCCACCCACCGTTCATTCTATTTAGCCTCACTATCCCTTCCTTTGTCTTTCTATGCTCGCTGATGTACCTATAAAAGGTTTTATCCCCCTTCTTAACTGAGTTGGCTATCTTTTCCTCAGTTTGGGCCTTTGCTATTCTGACTTCCCTCCCTGCTTCCTTCTGCCTTAACTGGTACAGCTCTCTGTCCTGATCCTTCTGTGTTTCCTTATACTTCCAGAATGCTATCTTTTTCTTCCTGACTTTCACAGCCACCTCTTTTGAGAACCATAGTGGCTTATTCTTTCATTTTGATTTGTTTATTTGCTTCACACAAAGGCTTGTTGCCTCTGTGATGGCAGTTTTGATAATTCCCCATTGTTGCTCCACACCTCATTCTAGCCTGTTTGCTAGTGCTTTTCTGAGGCACTGTCCCATCTTGCCAAAGTCAGCCCTCCTAAAGTCCAGTACCCTCACTTTTGTATGGCTTGACTCTGTAGCTGAGTTTAACATGAACCACACTGTTTGATGGTCACTTGTCCCCAGATGGCAACCCACTTCTAGATCTGAGATCCTCTCACTGTCCCTGTTTGAGAGTACGAGGTCTAAGATTGCTCCTCACGAGTGGGTTCTGAAACTAGCTGTCTAATGCCTGCCACCTGTAGGCATCAAAGAATGGCTCTGTTTTGGATGTGGCTGCAGCAAATGTGCTCCAGTTGACATCTGGCATATTCAGGTCTCCCATCAACAGTATCTCCCCTTTCTCTGTCATTCTAAGAATGCCTTCTATCATATTCTTGTCCATTCCTTCCCCCTGACATGGGGGTCTGTACACAACCCCTGTGCGGATTGTGGTGCCCTTTCTAGTCTCCGAGGTGACCCACAGTGCCTCCTCTCCTCCCTGTTTACTCTTTTGTTCCCTCTTTTACATAGAGAGCTAATCCTCCCCCTCTTCTCCCCTGCCTGTCTCTCCTGTAGGTTATGTACCCTGGTATGTTAACATCCCAGTCATGGTTCTCTGTGTACCATGTTTCTGTGACTGCTACGATATCCAGGGATCCCTCTTCCATTAAGGTCATCAGCTCAGGGAGCTTGTTGCCCAGACTACGGGCATTGGTACTCATTATCCTCCATTTCCTGATGGCCTTACTCCCTTTTGCCCCATCCCTGTCCTTCTTGCCTTTGTCACTTTCTCCATTTACCCCTGCCCTTCTCCCTATTGACACCTCTATGTTGGTGTTTGCCACACTTACTACTGTGATTATTTGGGGGCTAGGATTTTCCTGCTCCTTTCCAGTGCCTCCCCCCTTGGCTAGTTTAAAAGCTTCCCAATGAAGCATTTAAACCTATCACCTAGGATCCTGGTTCCCCTCCCGGACAGATGCAGCCCATCATGCCAGTATAGGCTTGCATCACTCCAGGTGGACCCCCAGTCCCCAATGAAGCCAAATCCCTGAGCTCCACACCAGTTTTTGAACCACTGATTGAATCCCATGGTGCGGAACACCCTAGCCTCTCCTATGCCATAGAGATGGTAGCACCTCGAGAAGTTACTGTGCGTGCTACTTGACCAAGGCCCTCCCAATTCAACAAACTCTTCCTGCACTTCTCTAATCCTTTCTTAGCCAGGTCATTTGTCCCTAGGTGGACAATGACATCCAGCTCCCTCCCCTGTGCAGCTGCTCCGGCAATCCTGAGGATTTGCTTCCTGTCCCTGCAAGCCATGGCACCAGGCAGGCACCTTACCTCCCTCTCCCCTTCCTCCCCCAGTTCTACCATCCTAACAATGGAGTCCCCCACCAGGAGTTGTTTCCTTCCCCTGCACGGTCCCCTGCCACCCTCCTGTGGGTCTCCTTTGTGGAGGTTCCCAGCATCCTCCTTGGTCTCCACTGTGGGTGCCTCCATAGAGGAACCACACTTTTCCAGAATGGCATAGGAATTGTGGAGAGGTACAATGGGAGGGATGCACCTCTGTCTCCACCACCCCTCCCTGAGCCACTGTGGTCCAACCACTCCTCTTTCTTGGCAACCTCTGAGGCAACGGTAGTGGCACTGGTGGTCCCTGGATGGAAGAGGAGGTCCCACAAATCCTGGCCAACTCAGCCTGGAGATGAGCAACCTCCTCCCTCAGCCCAGAGAGGTGCCTGCAGATGGGACAACACTGCATCCTCCATAACATCTCCCAGAAGACTGCTGCTCCACAGCCACTGCACTGCACCACTCCAATCATGTCTTATTTCTGGCCCCTCAACTGTTTGCAATCCTTACTCTTTCCTCTGTTTTTTTTTTCTCTCTCTCCTTACTTTCTGCCTGTGTGCCCTTTAAGCTCCTGATTGTCCTGTTCTGAGACAAGAATATCCTATATTTCGCAGTAGACCACTTACTTGCTCAGAGGCAGACCTCCAGCAGGTAGAGGGGGCCAGAGAGCTACTCTTGCCCTTCTAGTATGGTGAGTCCTTGGTGGTTCTGTGATCACTCACTTCCTGCCCCTAAACAGGAACTTCCTGTTGTCAGTCAAATCCTGTGCCTATAAAACTAGAACTAGCTTTGGGTGGAGGGGAGGGAAGGAGGGCAATATAGTCCCAGCAGAGAAGTCCAGTCACACAGCAGTCCTTTCTCCTGGTGTCTTCTGCCAAGCTCCTACCCGATTACCACTCCTCTCCAGACACAGGACCCATCTGCTCCGAATGACTTGCATCCTTCCTCACCACTCACCATCCTGCCCTTCCATGTACCACTGTACTTGACCTCCTAGACCTCCTTACCCTCATGATTTGGATCTTGCCAGCTGGTTTGGTATCTATCTCAATCTGGTTTGACTGCCTCATGGACTTCCTTGCTGCAGGTCACCCCTTTCAGCTGCTGTGTGAGTTTGTTTTTCTTCTTCAGATGTGGGAACCTCATCTTTCTTTGCTTCAGCACGTTCCATCCTTTCCACTCATCATTCAAAGCCTTTGTCAGATGTGGGACTCATGTATCTCAACACAGTTATTCTTGGTACTTGGCTTCACTCCTTGGCCTTCCACAGATCATCCTCTAGTGACTTGCTACTGCCTCCGTACATTCCGCTGCCATTTGTTGAGGAGCTGACCCAGTCCTGTTCCTTCCTATACTTTACGTCATCCCGCTTCGCCTAGGCTGTCTCTTTCTCCAAATCATTCCTTCCGTCCATTTGGATTCACTCCGGACTTTCCTTCCTATTTTGGACAGCTGCCTTTTCATCTTCACCTTGCAGGCTCTGGGCTTCGTCTTCTTTGCTGTGGCTCTTTGGGCATATTACCTTATCTCTGGCCAGTATTCCTACCCAGTTAACTACTCCTCCCATTTATCCATCTCATACTCCTACTCTGGCCATTTTAACAGCTCCCATCCACTTCTCGATGGATCACTTGTTCATTACACCTGAGGAAAACTACTTTCTAGCAAACATCTCTTGGATAACATGTCTCATATACTCTTACATCATTATAGAGTTTTCTATACTGCCCAATCAGCTCCGCATGATCATACCTGGAATCCCATTTGACTGGACAATAGAAAGAACTCATCCATCTCTATTGGATACTCTATAAATCCTGTCTGTTTAATCTCTGTGGCTTCCCCTGTCTACCATGTCTCACAGGCCACCCTCACACATGGAAAGGAATCAGATTCTTCTGTTATGCTCCAGCTCTGCAACCATTATCATTGCTATGGATACTGAGGATCCCAAGATGCCTCATACCACTACAGACATCATCAGTTTTACCTTCTGAAGCTTCTCCTACCAACATCGACTCTGTTAACATGCTACTCTACTCCTACTTTCTCAACAGCTATTGCTTGTTCTAAGACATTTTCAGTTGCCTTTCCAGAATGTCCATCGCTGGATCTCCCACGTCTAGCTGCTTTACTAACATCACACTATCCAAATCACTGTTTTCTTGCTCCTGGACATCACCAGATCTCATTCAATCATCTGCATTTCTTCATCTTATTACCAGCAGTCAATTTAGCTGCCCATCCAGTGGTTCTTCTAGTCTATCCATCATGAATTATTTCCATTACTCCCTCCAGTGAAGAATTTCACTGAGAACAGGCTCCTCTGATTCTCAATCCGGAATCCGCAACCATTATGGAGAATTCACTATCCCAGTCTTGCCTCTCAACAGGTCTCACTCAACCACAGCACCAGGCTCCTCTGGCATTCCACACTACTCGATCTCACTATCAACCCAGCCTATAGACTCTTTCATATGTCTGCTTCCACATTTCCCTCAAGTATTCACGCATCAGATTACCTGTAAATCTAACCAGCCATAGCCACCTCAGTGCTCTTTATGGATGATTACACACAGAAATACCCATATTTACTTCAGTCAGTGGTCCAGAACAGCATGTACAAGTATCGTTATGACATCAATGCCAGAATAAGCTATCCAGTTGGTTGCACTGAACTCCCACTCATTCTCTATATATATTCAATTACCATCTGGACTGCATATGCCAATCATCCTGTATTTGTCTACAAATCACTAATGGCATTTCTCCTATCAGGCTGTCAAAGACTCTGCTAAATTCCTTCTTCCAGTTCATGCATGCTTATTTTGCAACTATCGCTCACCACTGAATTCCTTACCTCCAGACTTTACCGTGATCATCAAACCTCCCTCAGTTGGATCATTCACCAATTACTTCACAACTTATCCCATTTCCCACTGTTCACTGTCTGGTAGCTTATAAATCAAATCATGCACTCCCTTCTCTTTGTGTCCCTGTAATCCCTTTGGACAATCATCCATCATTACCTTGGGAATCTGGACTTCATTCACTCTTCTTTGACTGGATCTGCTTCATACTCAGGATTCTACTGCTCCTTCAGAAAAGACCTACTTCTTCAACCTCAGGATCATCCTCCAAACTACATCGTCATCCATTGATTGAGGATGGACCATCAACTCTCTAAGAAGCTCACCTTCCTCAAAACTAGCTATGGTTACTAAAACCTAGGTCCTTCTTCTCTTAGTATGCCTAGAGGATGGACAGACCAATGGCCATGGGTCCTCAGAGATTTCCTCCACCTGGGGGGTTTTCTGCTCCTGAGTGCCAGCGATCATACTCTCCATGAGTTGGAGGAGGAGGTATCTTTTTGGGCCTTCTGTTCCCTACAAATTCCTACCTACATACCTACTATTCAAGGGGGCATAGAGTAAAGCCACAAAAAGTACTACAAGTTACACAAGCACTAATACCCCATTGCTATTCCCCAAACATTGAATGGGAGGGCTTAAGCCTGAGGTTCAATGTGGGGAATAGCTCTTCCCACAACCTCTATTTAACTCCCATCATTCACACACCTACCTTGCTTAAGGAGTATTTTTTGACCACCACATCCCCTCCTCCTACTTCTCCGGTGCTCTTCTCACCCTTGTTCATGGGCTTTCTAATTCCTACAAATTCCTACCTACTTACATACCTACTACTCAAGGGTGGGAATAGAATAAAGCCACAAAAAGTACGACAAGTTACACAAGCACTAATACCCCATCACTATTCCCCAAACATTGAACTATTGACATGTTATCTATGTGTTCCATTTTTGAAAAGTAGTGAACAGCAAGGACCAAATCATCTGTATCAGATGACATAATTACTATGGTTCATTTGACACCAAGAGACCCAAAAGCCATACTGGCACATACAGTGTGCAGAAACATTCTTCTGTATGCTTCTTCTTAAGTACTATACAAGTCATGGGCTTCTTCAACATCTCTACTGGTGATGGACTTTGCTACTTCTCCACTGGAAAAGCCTCCAGCAAGAAGGAATGTTTGTGCTGGGCATGCTCCTACACTCTCAGGTGCATTTTGAACCATATATTCACTGAGGAATTTTGCAAGTGACTGCTTGTCGGATGCTATGTTTAGAAATGTTTTCCATGGTGGCACAGAGCATCCACCAATCACCTAGTATTGCTTGCATCCAACCATAGATCCTGTCTGTCAATGTCTTTCTGCAATTTTCACAGAATTACTGTTGTCATATATGTCAAAGACTTCAATTACAGAATTTGCTTTGTCAAATCCTTTTAGGACCTGTCTCAAGTACTCAGCTGCCAATAGATTGAATGTGTGAAATTTGTTTCCAGCCATCATTTGAATGACAGCCATGGCATCTCTAATGTACACTGTAGTTTCTTTGTTGCATCCTCATGGCTCGTGGATGCTTTCAGCTTGAGATTCCAGATGATGCCCTTATTCAGCTTTGTCTGGTTTTCTCATTGTTCCATCAGCATGAAAGAGGAACATAGTCACATGTCCTATTGGGTGACTAAGAATGGTTGGAGGGACTTAGGCACAGGTCCTATTGGGTGACTAAGAACAGTTGCCATTGAAACATCATCTCTGTATCTTGCTAAGGACAGGACTCTCAGGAAAACAATTTCTGGACTAATAGCTGATGTGATTGTCCCTCCCTTGCCAGACTTAAATTTAGTCTTCTTGGCCATGTCAGCAAATGTTTTGATGCCAGATTTCTTCATGGGGCTGAAGAAGCTATATGTCCCGTCAGAATCAAGTGCACCTCTCACAAATCTCTCCATTTGTTCTTCACCAACATCTGCTATTTTCAGTAGAGACTCTTGTACATATGATGTTACATGCAGCCCAGTAGATATGTTGATAAGCACCTCTGGATGTGATTCAGGGTCAAATGGTTTTGTCATATTTTTGATAACATGGTTGGTAAGGGCTGTAACATGCTCTTCATCCCTCTTCAGTGCAGAGGCAAGGACTTGTTTGTGGATTTTGTCTTCACTACTTGTTGATGGTCCACTTCTTTCTCTCATAGCTTTTGCATGTTCACTCAAGATATGTATTGTGAGGGTCCATCTGCCAAGGGCTGGCTTCTTTCTTGTCAGTCCTATAATCCCACTGCTGCCGTTTGAGTCTTTGATAACAGTTTTCTCTTTTCCCATGGAACTTCAAATTCCATTGAAAGAACCAAGAGTTTGATGCAAAGCAAATTCCCCAGATTCAGAGGCACTGTGTACTTCTTCAGGGAGACTTATCATATCAAAAATGTAGATTGGAATCCACCTGGGATAGCTGGGCCTATTTGCAGCAAAGAAGTATGGAAGTATGGAAGCATGGCATGCTGTGTGTGTAGGTGAAGTTTCCAATCAGCCTCTCACTCTGCATGGACATTTAGAAGAAGTATCTGCATAACCTGGAGAAAAAAATACCAGAACTTGAATGTAGGAGACTGGGCATACTCCCATGTGTGAAATTCCTCCATTAGTGATAGCATATGCTGAGTCACAGCATCATCAAACTGTTTAATGACATGTTGTAAGGCTCAATGTCTTTAGACTCAACACCTTTTGTGTGTCAGCCAACATTTGCCAGACAAATTCTAGAACTCCATGAGTGCCTTCTTCCTGCTCACACTGTTTAACAAATGAAGAAAGTTTCAGAGCCCTCAGGGCCTCAGATGCTAGAGACAAGCTATGCAGAGCATGATTTAATTGTTTACCAGCAAGCATTTGGTCTGCAGTACAAGCTGCATACACATCAGAATCAATAAAGAAGGTCTAACAATTCTGTATCTCCTCAAAACTTCTCAATACATGCACGAAAACTACCAAGGCAAATCACATTGGTACCATGTTCATTTGGGATAGTCCATTTTACTTGCTGAGCAACAGCACACAGCTGCTGAGCTTTGGTCTGAACACATGCTGCTGGCCTAGAGCTGTGGACATTTCTTTACATTTTAGCATTGTAGTATAGACTGTGGCCATGTCAGCTTGTTCAGCATCCATAATAGATGCATATGCAACTGCTTTGTAGGTGCTCTTCTTTGTGGCAAGCTTGTGGTTCAAACCAGTCCAAAATGGAATCACCTGAGTGTGAACAATATCAGCATCATTTGGTATTGGTAGGACATCATGAGGTAGCAGTTTTAAGACACCAGGAAAGATCTCAGACAGCTTTCAATTGTAGATGACAGGAGTTTATTTTTCTGAAGTACTTTTTCATGTTGAGTCGGTTCTGGAAGTGTTCTAGGTTTTTCAAATGCTGCACAATGCATAAGAGACTCTGATTGCCTGGGGAGAGCAAGTGACTTTTCTTTCCCACTCTTCGGTGATATTTCTTGTGATGTTGGACTTTCTGCGGACCGATCTTGAAATGTAACTATTGCAATTGAATGGAAGTTATTCTTTCCATCAGTGGTCTCTATGTTGATGTCTATATGATCATCTCCTTCATGGATGAGATTTCCACCAGCATGAAAGGGTACAATTCCATTTCTAATGCACACACCTCCTTGGAGTCTTTCTATTTCAGTTTTTGCAGCACTAATCATGAACCGTCTCAGCTCATCATAATTGATACAGAATCCATGAAGGTGTAGTATGTCAACTAAATTGTGAGACCCTAACTCATGGTGTAGCTGTGCAGCAAGGCTTATGTGCAGTGGTGTGATAATTATGGAACTGTTAAATACTATGCACTCCATAACTGAGAGGCTCCTTCTTTGAATGTCTTCTGAAGGATGATACTAGTTGCTGGCTGAATTATATGCCTCTTAATCTGTCAACCAAAGGACAAATTCCTGCACCACTTGGGACACAAAAGTAGCTGACCTCTGTAAACTACGATCCTCTGGCTTTGGATAATATTCTGAGGGATTCCCTTTTGCTCTTTCAGACCGAGGGATTGAAGCGGTATTTTACAACATCACTTGTTCATTTGAAAGCTGTTCATCAGGCTCACTCACCAGAAGAGCATCCAAAAAACATTTGGATGACTTAAGTTCCTGTTTCTGATTACTAGTAGCTTGGATAGCATCAGCTAATGTTATTGCACTGCAAAGAACAATGGTAGACTTGCCTTGTCCATGTTCTACATGGAATGAAATTGCAGAACCATAGTGTTTTTCTAATCTTGCCTGTAATTTGCTACTGGAATAGCTTTCAGTTTCTACATCTGAGGAAAGTAGGGTATTATATCTTTGTAGCAGCTTGGGCAGGAGAAGAGCCTTCTTGTTGTACATAAGATCATTGTCTATCTCTTCAGTCAGCTGATAAAACGCAGTGTCATAAGGTGACTATATTGTTGCAGTGGAACTAGATGGTATTGCTTTCAGATTTGTTTTACTCAAGTAGCAAGAAAGGCATGTTGAGCAATAAACAGCATCCTTAGCAATTAAGTCTTCCTCAAATATTCTATGCAACATGTCATCATCTCCTCTTTGAAGTGCTGCCTCCCTTAAATTTGTTGCTGTCTCAAATATTTCAGTTTTACGAAGTTGTTTGTCTTGTTTGTTTTTCTCAAGCGAACAATGCAACAGGGCCAATCACTGGAGGGCGTGCTTGCTCTGGTGGCTATTGAAGCAGGTGAACATAATGCTGTCTGATCGGATTCAGAGTCTGTTTTCTTTCCTGGGTTGAATACAACTCTGACACGTGCTAAATTCGACTTGCTTGTGTATTTCTGAAAGCAACCTCTGTGATAGAATATTTGTGGCACATCATGTAAACTAGAAAACTCATCCAGTAGCCACCAAAACAATTCATTTCTCCTGGCTTCTGCTGCCAGCATCACAGAGTTCTGTCCAGCACAGGTGGCTTTTGACAGTTTTGCATTCTGTTGATTTTCTTGACAAAAAAAAAATATTTTTTTAAGTGCTGATTTTTCCATTAACAGATTATATCTTCTAGTCACTAGAGGGCTATATCTCTGGTAGAAGTGAAATTTACTATGTCCACTCCACCATTAGCAGGTTATGCCTATCCAATACCAAGGCTGCTGTCCTTAATGCTCTGTACGCATGTTGTTTGCCTTATGTCTCCCTGCGGACATGCACTATGTCACATAACACCTATACTCCTCTCTTAATCATTCTCTTTCTCTTTACAATAAGCTATCATGTCACAACACCCACCTCACAACTCAAACACAATCTCATGACTAGTGGCATACCATTGAGCACTATGCCGCATGACACAGCTCAGTCTGTCTCACCCACACATACAACCCTGTGAAATAACCAGTACAATCTTCAACTGGAGTACCCCCTCCTTCTCCAGTTTCTCACCCTGTGCAGTAATGTTCCTACTACAAAACCAACCTCAAGGAGACAACCTAAGGCAGTGAAACTTCTTGCCCACTATCTTGCAAGGATAGCATTTCTCCTGTTACTTATCACTGGAAATGTCCACCTTAATCCCAGTCCCCTGGCACCTCCAAACTCTCAATCTTGCAAAACTTGAGTCCCCAGTGATTGCCCCCATTAATATATGCAGCTTACTGCTCAAGTTTGATGACCTCCAGGTCTGGATGTCTCTTCATAACCCTGATATCCTCACTCTTAATAAAATCTGGCTGTCTCCCAACATTCTTGATAATACAGTATCCATTCCCGGCTATGTCCTTTTCAGGCTTGACCTTATCAGGAAACAAGTTGGTGGTTGTGCCATTTATTTGAAGGACACCCTTAAATGACAAGTCCTCCCTCAACCTTCTCCTGCCAAGAACTCCCAAATGTTGGCAGTTAAAATACTTCTTGGTCAGGAAGATAAATCACTCACACTCATATCTGTGCGTATCCCCCTACATGAACAAGCAGCTGGATTACAACTGGTCACTGATTCCCTTGACAATCACCCCCACTGCAGTGAAACAATTGTCATGCAAGACTTTAATGTGAACTGGCTGGCTCCCAAAGCTAGCCCTTACAAAGACACTATTGTCTGTGAGGATATCAGGGTTATGAAGAGACTGGCTAGGCTCCAATGCTGCAAACATAAAGGACTCCTTCACTGCCCTTGACTTAGCTCAATTAGTCACTTCCTACCAGATCTAACCAGTCAAGTGGCACCAGCTCCCTCCTTGACATAATACTTTCCAACTGCCCCCACAAAATCAAGACTGTTAATGTCCTAGCTAACTTCCTCAGCGACCATTCCCCTATCCTCTGTTTCTGGTTCTCCCCCATGCAAAAACCCACATGTGAAGTCACCTCCCTCTGCTGCTTTCACCCAGGGAGCCTCAGTAAACTGAAGCAGTACCTAGCCCAACTTGACTGGTCCCCGATCTCACTCGCGACTGATATAGACACTGCACTAGCCTACCTCACCAGAGCCTTCTGCAAGGCCTGTGACCTCTTTGCCCCCTTTACTAGTACCCACTGCAAAAGGCATAATGCCGCCAGGATTTCTCCTTCCCTTATTCAACAACTGAGGCAGCGAGACAACATCTGGCATGTTGCGGTCGAGTCAGACAGGACAGTGGACAGACAGGCCTATAATGCCACTCGTAACCAATGCACCTGGGTCATAAGGCAAGCCAAGTACAAATAGTACCAAACCACCCTGGCTCCTCCTGGGGCTCTGCACGTGTATTCTGGGATAATATTAAGGAGCTCAATGGAAAAACTCGCTCCCCCCATCACAGATATCTGTCAACAGTGGTATTACCACTGACCCCCTACATATTGCTGACTGCCTCAACACAGCTTTCTCTGACCTAAGTGCAGTCCTTCCTGTCCACTTTTTGGAACCTATCCCTACCTCAGTCCCCGCACCCCAAATTGTCCCCCATTTCTACTCCTCACCATTTCTCCCCATGAAGCCAAACCATTCCTACCAAAAGCCCTCTCCAGCCACAACTCCAGCTGTGACCCCATTGACTCCAGGATTCTCCGTCCAACTCGAGATGTCATGCTAGCCCTTCTCACCGACCTGTTAAACTGGTCTCTGTGCCTTGGCCAATTCCCAAGCACCTGGAAATCAGCTGAAATTACCCCAATTCATAAGAATGGTGATTGCACATTACAAATAACTACAGACCGATCTCCATCCTCCTCCCATTCTCTAAAGGCCTGGAAAAAATAGTATCCACACAACTCATGGAATATCTAACCAAATACAGCATACTATGCCCAGATCAGCATGGCTTATGCCCTGGACACAGCACCACCACAGCCCTCCTAGAGTTCTCACAGCAAATACACTCTGCACTTGACTCTGGGGATGTTGCTGGGGCAGTGTTCATTGACCTATCTAAGGCCTTTGACACTGTGTGTCACCCCCTATTGCTTGACTCCCTCCATCAACTATGCTTCTCATCTGGCCCCCTTGCCTGGTTCTCCAGTTCCTTCCATGCTAGATCTCAATGGGTCAAGATAAATGGTACCCTATCAGCTGCCCTACCTGTTCACTCAGGTGTCCCCCAGGGTTCCATCCTGGGCCCCACATTGTTCAGTCTCTTTCTAAACACCCTTCCTAGCTCCTGCTTGGGCAGTATGCTCCTATATGCTGACAATGTGGTTCTCGTTGCCTCCCACCCCAACCCCATCACCCTCCAGAACTCTCTGCAACTCACCTTCAGCCAAGCTGAAAAATGGTTCCTCGACCATCGTCTATTTCTGAATCTCAAGAAGACAAAATCTATGCTTTTTACCCATCTCCAGAGTAACTCCAGAAATTCCCCCCTTCTCATCCTCCCCAGCACCCTACACCCCCTTGAACAGGTGTCTGCATACAACTATCTGGGAATCACCTTTGACTCGGCTCTCTCTTTCCACTCTCATCTTAATTCTCTGTCCACTGCCGTAAACACCTGGATTGGACTCCTCTACTGCCACAAAGACTGCCTCCCTCAGAATGCCCTCTAGTTGGCTATCACCTTCTCCATCCTGTCATTGGTCAACTATGGGCTCCCTATCTATGCAGCTGCTGACGTCACCACCCTCACCAAAGTCCAGACCTTGATCAACAAGGCTTGCAGACTCCTGACCAGTGCCCCCAGCAGAACTCACACGTGCTAGTTCTACTCCTCCTCAAACTTACTCACCTTTGATGAGCGCCTGCACTACCACACCTGTATACTGGCAAAATAATCACTACTTGGGCTCTCCCCCCAAGGGTTGCTGCATCCCTAAAATTGACCTCCAACTTGGTCTCCACCTGAAGTGCAACCAAAGCCACCTTCCAGGTCCCAAGATCCAAGACCTCTCTCACCAAAAGATCATTCCACCACAGATCCCCCTCTTGGTACAACTCCCTCCCCACTCATATCACAAACATCCCCAAAATTGGCCCTTTCAAAATCACCCTCCGAAACCACCTCACTGACACTCGGAGCTGTAAATGCCCCTGACTGGCCCATACCTAGAGCTCTGCCTGGCCCAATTTACAGACAACGTTCTTCCGGACTGCCTTCTCCCCCAGCAACCACCCCTTCCCCCCCAGGTATCACTCCCTAGAACCTCTAGGGTACCTTACTATTTATATACTGGACTAATTGTAACTAATTGAAGCCTTTGTACACCTTTGTATTACTGGAATTGCTTGGTGTGTTCTTTTATTGTATCTCACCTGTAATGTTTTCCATTGTTGTACTCCACCACCAATTGTTGTCTACCCTCCCTGTGATGAGGTGCCTTTGTAAATGAGTCTTTGACTCAAAGGTTGTAAATCCAAATTATGAAATAAATATTGCTGCACAGAGGTAGACATTATAAACCTTAGCTGTCCACTGGCAAGTATATACTCAGATTGACTCTTCAATGCTTCATGCAATATAGTCAGCAACAAGAGAATATGCCTTTCCACTCAAATTATGGCGATATTTACTTAAAAACAGAAAAGGACCATTTTAGCAAGACCATCACACCAAGGTTTATGGATGATGATGATGATGATGAAACTCCCACACTACTAACTCTGACACAGGAAGATCATGATGCGAATGGTGAGGGTGTCTGTGTTTATTAGTTATACTACTAATACTGCAAATCTATCTTTATGCTGCAATGAGTGTCTTTTATTTTCTCCTATCCTAGGCTGCTGTATTTTTTTTTCATTAAAATAATTTTTTTTAAGTGTCTGCAGTAATAGCCTGGTGGTTACCCTCCTCTGCATGCTGCTTACTGCTTAGAAAAAATAGCCATCCATTCCTCAGTGTTTTACCCTTATTTCTGTCTAAATTGATCACCTGAGTCATACCTACATTTTCGGTGGTGCTGTGCTAAGTTGTTTGAGTCAAAGTGCAACTTCTGGGGACTAGGACAATTTTTCTGAGTGGGAGACTAACCCATGTTGTCTGGTCCTTTACACCATAAGTGAGGCAGTGACTGAACAAACATAAATTTTGAACCAGTAGCCTTTGAATACTGTGGAATGCTGCACTGTTGCCTTATTAGTTGTAATATTAATATTACATTTTCTGGGCAATGTTGGCAAACTCCTCTTTGTCTAACCCTTGGTTCTTGCCCATATTTAACTGTGGCTACAGGTAAAAGAATGACCTTTGGATGCACTAACCTTCACACGCTGTAGACATTTCCTTGTGTGCTATTGGAGCCAGCCTGAAAACTCTTGAGTCACTCCTGCAGTGGGACCAATAGTAGCAAAATAGCCATGCAGATTTTGGGGGTAATAACCATTTCCCTAAATGTCAAAATGCTGATGGCCTTGCTTTTTGGTAAGCAAAAACTATTGGAAGGAGTCACCTCTTGGCACTGGAGAGTGCACCACTTAATGAAGTCACAAAATAATGGTATCTAGGCATCTGGCTGGTCCCAAACCTAACTTTGCCAGAGTATTTACTGTAGATGACATGGTGTTGAAATTCTATCCTAAGTTGTGTACACTTTGTAGAAAGAAAAATGTCCTCCCAAAATTCACTATGAGTAAAGCTATCTTCAAAATTATTCACGTTTTAGTCGACTATAGGGACATTGTACAGTATATGGGTAAGCATCCAGATAATGACTGTCTAGGCTTGACATCCCATAAAATGTCTTCTATCAGATCTCCTTAAACTTACACATAAAAATACATCTCTATGACCAGTATAGCAAATTAAGCTGTCCTCCCTACATACCTGATGACTAGGGATGCAGCAAAATTTAATTTCACAGGTGAAATTCCAGTGAAATTGGGAATTTCGCCCTGTGAAATATTTCACAAAATTCATGCATTTCACCAGAATTTCACGGGGTCGAAAAATGGAATTTGGACGGAGTACACAACCAAAAAAAAAAAAAAGTGTTTTCCCCCTCCTGTCGAGGCCAACATTAAAATCTTTATCCCCACTGTCATCCCTGGTGTCTAGTGGTCCCACCCCCCCCTGGCTAATTGCTGGACCAATATGAATAATTCCCCGAAATTCAGCCCTGTCTCCCATCAAGAATTTCAAACAAAAATAAATTTCCCTGGTGTCTAGTGGCTCCACCCTCCCGACTGATTGCCAGCCAAATGAAGATTAATGACCCCACATAAGATTCACACCCATTCCTCTCCCATTGTCCGTAAGTGCTGCCTCCAAGCCCAACACTGGGGCCAACATTAATCATCTCATCTTATTCTTCATCATGTAATAAAAAAAAAACTTTACCTGGTGTTTAGTGCATGTACTCATTCATTGAAAGGGCTCAGTCAGGCTAATTTGTAAAAGAGCTCAGTTGGGGTGCTGGCCATGGAGGTGAGTGGAGGGCTGTTCTGGTGGCCCACTGGGGTTCTGGGGGTGTAGGGGCTACTACTGACAGGGTGGGGGTCCACTAGACATGAGGAGAAAGTATTTTGTTTTATTATTACATGATGAAGAATAAGATGAAATGCCAGATATTAGCCCCGGCATTGGGCTTGGTGGCGGCTTTTACCAACAATGTGGGGGGTGAATCACAGGGGGTCATTAATCTTCATTTGGCTGGTGATCGGCCAGGGGGTGGGGACACTAGGCACCAGGGAAATTTAATTTTGTTTGAAATTCTAGATGGGGATGGGGAATGGGGCTGAATCCTGGAGGGGGAGTGAGGGAATTCTTCATATTGGGCTGGCAATTGGCCAGGGAAGTGGGACCACGAGACACCAGGGATGACAGTGAGGATAAGGATTTTAATGTTGGCCTGGACGGGAGGGGGGAAAACACTTTTTTTAAATATTATCATCCCCTGGCTTTCAAATGCGGAATTTTGCCCAAGGGTGGTAAAATTCCACATTTCGCCGAGGAGGGATTTCCCATTTCACACCAGCGATATATTTCGTGAAATGCAGGGATTACGTGAAATATTTTGCTGGGAAATATTTTCTAATTTCGCACATCACCACTGATGACTCTCCCGTGGCATATCATTCTTGCTCAAATGCAGTAAGGATAAACTCACTAGTTATCTTGCTACACTAATGTCTCTGATACGGTAGCCCGTGACATGGGCATCAGCAATTGACTGCTTGCAATAACAGCGACTCAATCCCAGTGCATATCGACGGGCCTACTGCTGAGGAAGGGCCGCTGGATGGGGGAGGTGGGAGCATATAGCGACAGGACGTTACTATATGTATACGTGTGTGGGGGGGGAGTGAGTGTGACAGAAGGGAGGGAGGGTTGGCCTGGCATGATTGGTGTGACCTTGCCGAGCTGGTCACATAGTGTGGTGGGTGGGTGGAAGCCTAAAGCTGTGAGGGTTCCAGGTTTAGGTCTGGGCACACCTACTTTTCTGTGCACCCGGTCCCAAATTATTTTTTCAGCCAGATTTTGCACCCCCTCCAACATGCACCCCTCTGGAGTTAAGAATCCTTTAGTAGGGTGCGCAAGGGGCTCAGCCACCCACATAAACATTTAAAATGTAAGTCCCCGTCGCCGTTTTCTTGTGCGCCAGGAGTGTACATCACCGAAATTGATTTCAGGCATTGTATACTCACCCTGCCACCGATCACAATTCTGCTTTTGCCCACAGCACATAAATCCTCTGATACAGTTATCTGAGTATGCACACAGGGCACTAAGTGCAAAATGTTTCCAACTCCTTAGATGCACCAGTGTCACAGGCCAATCAGCCTTCTCAAATAGGCTTGCAAAGCAATCACACTCTCTCCTGACTGAACTAAGAGAAGCAAGTTCCACCTACATCTTCAAACAACTGTTACAAACCCACACTGTGCAGGCTCAGAGTCATAATGTTGTCGGCATTTACATCGCAGCCACAATGCAAAAATTAAAGGTTGCACTTATCAAAATAGTGAGCACTGCCAAAACAGTGAGCTCTACCTTCTTGAACTCGTCCCAGGATACACATAAGGTATATTTGTGGGTGGCTATGGCCCTGCACCCCCACCCCCACATTTAAATAATTAACTCTGGGGAGGTGAAATTCAGGGATGGGGATAAATCTCGGGGGTGGGGATTCTTATGAAAGGAAAAGGGACACAAGATAAGAAAAAGTAAAATCATATTTCCCAGGATGGGGAATTGAACCCTGGGATGCTGACACTCCACTGTTTTTCCCATTTGTGGCTCTAACCTCTGAGCCACAGCAGTTACTCAGCATCACATTGCCAACTAGAAATTTTCATCTCTTTCCCTATAAGTATTATAGTTACAGGGAGAGTGGACATTTATCTTCACTATTTTCTCCCTGTAACTATTTTGTTTTTAGCTGTTTTGACCACACTGTTTTTCACGCACTTTTTGTTTTCTATTATTGTTTATGCTCCTTGCTCCTGCGGCCCTCATCATTAGGGGGAGTTCCCAGGGTTTACCCACTCTGGTGGGGTAGTGGAGGGGGCACTCCTCCACCAGATTGAGGATTGTGCCGTGGTTGCCTAGGGGCAGGGCCTGCGTGCTCCCCTGTTGTCTGCCGGGAGCTATTCTTCTTGGTTTTCTCTCCCCATGGGGGCAATGTGTGCAATGATGCCCATGATGGCACTGCACACACTCCTGTGCATGACACCATCTGGCATCTGCATCACTCCCCATCCCTCATGTTGCAGAGTTGGTGTGCCTGCCCCAGCCTCCACTAGGGACCAAGCAACCTCCAACTGCCTAAGTCCTCCTCTCCAGAGAAGGAGAGCTGTCCTCCAGATGATCAATCCTTCTCCTCCTTGTCGACTCCTGGTGGACCGCACTCGCTTCTGAATGCGAGTCACTGGCATGGAGCATGGTGTGGAGCCCAGTGCCTCAACCCTCAGCTCCACTGGGCCAGCCATTCACTCGTGCTTTTTACTTCGACATATTAATCTGGTACAACTGTGCACAGGTGTACTGTACAAGCTATCTCAGTTTCTTTACATTGCAAATTCTGCCTGAACACAGTACCTGTGACATAGCACCCACCTGGAAGCTTTTATTACCTGTGTTAAAGAGGTGGTACAATGCTGTGGTTAAGGGCACTGAGCTGCAAGCCTGGAGACCTGGGTTTCAATCCCATCACCCCCCACTTGCATACTATGTGACCCTGGGCAAGTCAATTAACTTCCCTGTGCTCCCAGGTCACACCTGGAAACAGGCTCTGAATCTGTGTGCCTTTCATGGTTAAAAAATTTCCCTTTCCCTAAACAAGTAACTGCTCAGTTGTTTGACAATACATTTTGTTAATTCTCCTACAATGAGCTGAATTTTATGTGTCATGTTGCAGTCCTGTTGAATAATGTCAGTCAGGAGCAGAGGGAATACTGACAGATAGCAAAAGGTAACAGTACTCCAGCTAAAAGAGCCTTATCCAGTTAGACTGTGTTAGGTATTTTCATCTCTAGATTTAAGGAGTATTTTATCCCCCCAAGGAACAGTACATACAGTATAGTCAAGAGGTCTGGATTACAAGCAAAACAACTATGTGTCTAAGTGAAACAGCTCCCTTGTATAAATTTCAATAATCCTGAAGGAAACCGTGGCTGCAATAGCAGCAATATGCAGTGCAGTGCAGAGCTGTTCAGATCAACAGCATGACAAGTATACATTACTAAAACACCTATATCTGAAAACATTGCAAACAGAAAACTTACACAGATAGACAGGTTGGTGATTAGGAGACCAGTACTAAGTGGGTATGCATCTTACCATGACTCAAGACTGACCGCATCTATGTCGACACAGGCAGACCAGTCACAGCAAGCAAAGTATAAAGCAGTCACAGGTCTAATGGCTGCTGCGAATATTTATGGTCCAACTCTAGCTGCAATTAAGTGAGTCTCCTCATAGGAGAACAACCTCCTCCTTTCATTTCTGTATTCAAGATTATTTGTGTATTCAGAAAAGTATTAAAAGCTAGCCACACATCTTAGAACAGGGCTCAGCCTCCAGGAATTCAAACTATATGTTGTTTACAGTGTTTTACACCTGGGACAGTAGCCTAGTAGTTTTCATAAAATATTTGTATATCTGTTGTCCGTCTATTTACTTCATACTGGCAACCTCTAACAAGCAACACTAGCAAGATATGTACAACAAAACTAAAAGTCCAAGGTCCCCATTCTCAAAAGGGGCTTTGGAGCAGCCCAAGCTGTGGCAAACTGCAGCTTACACTGATGCCCTTGCGCCAGGTACCCTGTGCCCCACTGTCTATCAGGCAGGGTCTCAGCAGCTAAGTACCATGGCTTACAGCAACCAGGGCTGGGTGCCAAACAGACGGCACTCCAGTAGGGTATGTCGCAAGCTGTGGGCCACTCCACTCCCTGTTGGGCTAGCGTCCCTCTCCCCAGTCTCCGATAGTGCCATTATCATTACTGCATGATATTAATCATGCCCCTACCCCAGTTCCTGAATGTGCCATTATCTGTACTGTATACAATAAGCATGCCCCCTTCCCAGTCCCCAATTGTGCCCATTTCCATTAATGCATTCCCATAATCATGCCTCCCTCCCCAATCCCTGTTCATGCCCTTTCCTGTTAATGTATACTCATAATCATGCCCCCCTCCCCGATCCCTGATATTGCCATTACTGGTAAAGTATATTCATAATCATGACCCCCTCCCCAAACCCCGATTGTGCCATTAGCCATACTGTGTAAATATAATCATGCCCCCCCACCACAATCCTCCATGCCACCGGTGTCACAAAATAATTGAAGATCCCTCATCCTGGTGATCTAGTGGCTCCCTGCCCCCACCCCAGCAGGTAGTGCCCACCACCCAGCTCTCCCCCATCCTGTAATAGAGTCGACACTGGCACAACCCTTCACTCACCTCCATGGCTGGCACTGACTGAGCTGTAATTTAGCTTGCTGTACTGTATAGCGTATGTAATGCATGTACACTATACAGTACAGCAAACTAAATGACAATTCAGTCAGCACGGCCACAGGGGTGAGTGGAGGGCTGTGCCAGTGTTGGCTCTATTACGGGATGGGGGGAGCTGGATGATGAGCACTACCTCCTGCTGGGGTCAGGGAGTGGGGGGCCACTAGATTACCAGAATGAGGGATCTTCAGTTATTCTGTGACACAGGCAGCACTGGAGATTGCATTGGGGGGGCATGATTATATTTATACAGTATGGCTAATGGCACAATCGGTGTTTGAGGAGGGGGGCATGATTATGAATATACTTTACCGGTAATGCCAATATCACGGATTATGGAGCCGGCATGATTATGAGTATGCATCAATGGAAATGTGCACAATCGGGGATCAGGGGGGCATGGTTGTTATCATACATTACTGAAAAAGGCACTATCAGGGAAGGGGACATGACAATTATTGCACCCTGACGATAATGGCACAATCAGGGCTGGGGAGTGGGGCCCTAGCATATACCGTTGTAACAACAGTGCTTTTACAGTAATGCTGTTACAGCGACATCAACACATCGACACCCGCAGTGTCGACCGAGTTGTTGGAGCGATGATCGTGTCATCGACTCCAGAGTATTGCCACTCTCTCCTGACATCCGCCCTACCCCAGAGTTGGAATCTATTAGTTTGGGGGTGCAGGTGGCAGAGCCCCCCTCCCATGAACACTGAACAGGTGACAGTGTGATGCCCGGTAGGGACCTGGTGGTGTCAGGGATGTCGACGACCATGTGTTGCTGTGGGGGAGGTCAGCGATATTCTTGCCACTGTGGAATAGTGGAACCAGGCCTGAGGCACAATGCTGCTTATATGACAACTCCCCCAGAAGGAGATTTTCTAAGTACCCTTAGACCAGCCCTAGCTGGTTTAAGGGTACTTGGAATTTCTCCCTCTGGGATTGTTCTGAGAATAATGATTACGGGGATGTGGCAGCTTGTGTCCGCCACATGCCCCCTTGTGCCTTGTCGCAGCTCATATGTGGGGGCAGAGGTGGCACAAGCCCTGTTTGGGGCAGGCAGCCTGAAGTTGACACAGGCTGCCTTTGAGAATAGCTATGGGGGCACTGTTTGATAAAAGGTGCCATTTGTGCCTTTTATGTTTGGCACAGGCACCTTGCGTCACTCAAGGAGCAATGAGAATTGGATCCCAAAAAGCTATATAAATGTTTTCCAGGGGCCATCTCCTTTAACTGAAAGGTGGATCATGTCCCCCTTGGAAGCAAACATATGGTGCATTCGAAGGCTTCAAGAGCCACCTCTGGAATCCAACAACCACCTACCAGGCTCTCAGTACCCCATATTGACTGCATCCTCCCCCACCCCTACACCCCACAACTCATGGAAGATACTTTCCAGTTGCCTTCTCTAGGGACTGTACCAAACAACCAAGCACTGCAAGAGTAAGGGACTACAATTTTACTTTATACCTTGGGCTCCCCGGGAAAGTGAACAGCATGCCGTCATCAGGAAACTTGCTTGAATGTCTGTTAGTGTTCTCCTATCATGATCAAAGTGGCAGGAAAGGGCTTGCAGGAGTAATGTCATTGGAGGCAGTGAGATGCAGTAATTGTGGACTGACTTTGCAGGTCAGGCTATTCCTTTCAAACAAAACCAGCGCTATTTAAACAAGACATATGTGACCAGTGTCCCCTGCCATTGTAATCATGCTCTGCATCCAATTCTTCATCAGAGATCAGTAATGTTCCCACCTTTTTTGGGATTGAGTCGGCAGTTTATAAACAACCTCCATCTCCACGCAACTTTATAGTGCATTGCTGTCCTCTCAGGGAAGTCCAGTTCAACATCCAGATAACCATAATATTTGTGTCTCATAATTAGTTAAATAGCTCATCAGTCTGGTGCCAACCAGGGGAATCAACCTCTACCTTATACCTCAGTGTGGGGGGGGAGAAGCTAGCAAGGCAACTACCACAATAAACTAGGAAGACCCCAAGGCCATATGACATGGCAACCGAAAGTAAGAAACAGTTGTGGACTCACCTGAATTTTTGAACCAAGAGGGAAGCACACTCTGCTGTGGGCCTGAAGTGGTCATCTTGGCTTGAAGAAGAGGACGTATTCTTTAAGTCTGCAACAATTTTCTGTATGGTTGCTGCTGCCTCTCTTCATCACTGTTCCTGTGATTGCATTTGTTGCCAGAGTTTTGAGGTGAGCTTGGAAACTGTAGTCTGCTGTTGAGCTAGATGAGGATCCAACAGCACCACTAATAGTTTTCTTTTGTTCAATTCAACTGCTGCAGCTGTTTCAAAAGGTTTTGACCCCCTCTGGAAAGTAGAAGATCATCTTTGTGGGGTAGGGGGTTCCAAACGTGATGTTTTCCTCCCTCAGTTTTTTCATTATGGGTGCATAGGCTCTGCAGTGCGTGACTATAGCTGGTGGATGGTCATTATCAATAAAGAGATGATGTGCTTCCAAAAACACTGATCCCTTCTGCCAAGACTTACTGTATGTAGAAATAGTTCCTTGGATTTATATCACAAGAACCGGACAACTACAGAATGGGCTTGTGCTGTTGATTGAGTCAGGCAGGGCCCTAGGGCCCTTTGTGCATGATCCATTTCCAACATGTTTTCTGGAGGTAGATCCAAAATTTAAAAAAAAAAAATTACTGCAGGTTGTCCCCTTCAGTTCCTTCAGGGAGACCCAAAATTCTTAAATTACTCCTTTGGTTCTGGGCTTCAGTATCCTCTGCCCAATCCTGTATTTCGTTAATGGTTTGATGTAGTTGCACAATGGCCCTCTCAGCACTATCAACCTGGAGTCTGTTGCAGTACATTGCTCTTCATTGCTCTTGATACGTTTCTCCAGTTTAGCAAGGTCCATTCTGAGGCCTGCTATGGTGAGGTGGCTTTCTTTATGAAAGTCCTGAAGCTCTGCAATAATAAAATTAATCCTCTTCTGGATGGATTTTGCTTTGCCCGAGACTGAGATCAGCCACAATGTTCAGAGAGTTGGGAGCCTTCTCTATCTGAGGCCATAACATCCCCATCCGGTGAGTTTTCAGGTGAAGCAGGTCTACTACGTCTTCCTCGCTGCATACTGTGACTGGACTTATATCTATTTTTGGGAAGAAGAAGCTTATTAAAGGCTGTTTCAGTGTTTTTAAGTCCCAATGGAGTTGGAGTTGTGCGGTTAAGCTGCAGCTGAGGTCATGATGTCACTGTAAGTCCTCTGCTGACATTTTTTTTGTTTCTATGATGTGCTCCTACAAGTCTCTGTAACATTCCTCTTTCTGCTTCAATGGTTCGTACACCGCTCTGATTTTCATCTCACCATCTCAATTGCAAGTTGAAGACAGACTCTACTCCCAGCTCACCCAATATTGTATCCACTGTGGCTTCTACTCCTTTATTTATTACAAAAAAAACAACAATGTTGTTCGCAAATGCCCACAGTAAACATAAAACTACAAGCTTAACTATCTTGAACAAACCACACCTCCCACTCAAACAAGTACCTGAACTCAAATACCTCAAGATAACACTAGACAGTCCACTCACCTACAGCACGCATGTCTGACTCATCGCCAAAACCATTAATTTGAGGATAGGTATTTTTTACCATCATCGCCACTGCCTTAATAATGAGGCTATGCACATAGCCGTATCCAGTTCAGTTCTCTCCATAATCGACTATGGAGTAATTTTCTATGGGGAGGCCACTGACACCACCCAAAAACAAATAAAAGTTGCACTTAAGAAGTGTTGCCATCTTGTGACAGGTGCCGAGAAAAGAACACACACCTGTCAGCTTTATAAACAATCCAACTGGCTCCATCTTCAAGGCAGGATACCCTACCAAATTCTGCCTCCTTGCCAAGAAAATTTGCCTCTGTCTTACCCTTCCTTCAACACGCAACTTTATGTTATCCACCCCCTTTACGCGGAGCACACATCATGCCAACAAATCCCCTTTCATGGTTCCTTTCTGATGTACATCACAAGCCTTGTGCTCCTTCTAAGGCCTGAGCCCCAACCTTTGTGAATGGACTACCTTCAGAGGTTGCTGATGAGACAACGTTAGGCCCTTTCAAACACCAACTATGCCAACACCTCACTAATCTCAGCAGCTGCGATTGTACCCACTAGGATATCTCAGCTCTCCAAACGATATTAAACCCCTCATCCTCCTCTCTACTTACCCCGCCCCTTCCCCAACACTTCTGTCTCTCTATTGGCTCACCTCAACATTTTCCACACTAGTTTCCTCCTCCCCCTTCTCCCTCCTCCTCCTTCCCTTCCCTTCCCTGTTTTTCCCCCTCCATTGTTCTCTACTGTAACCTCCTCTTACCCCTTTCCTTTTTTCTCCACTACCTATCCTTCACTCATAACCTTCTTTTCATGCTCTTGACCCCCACCACCACTTTCCCCACCCCATCTTCCTTGCCTCTCCTGCCACCCCACCACTACCCCTTCCACCTTTCCTACACTCCTAACCTTTCTTCTCTTGCTTGTGACCCCCTCCACCACTTTTCCTACCCTATCTTCCTTACCTCTCATGCCTTCCTGCCCCTGACCCCCTCTGCACTTCTTCTACCTCCATAGCACTTTATGACAAAGTCTCATTTGAGACCACAACTGCCCTTGACACCCTTCTCTTCCCACCCCATACCTGACAATTTTTGTGCATTGTTTCCTTACTTATCCCTATTTCTGTGTCAAACCCTCTTGTTATCCTTATTGCTTGTTACTGCCTAATTCCTACTGCAATGAACAATTTAATATGCACTGATGGTTGTTATTTCCCACTGTTTGTTTCTGCTTAATACTGATGTGTTACACCTTTATTGTTATATGATGCGGAACCTTTGTAAATGAGCCTCTGGTTCAAAGGTATTTGTAATCCTAGTACTAAAAAATATATAAATTAATTAATTAATTAATTCAATAAATTAAATAAATAACTAAATTCATGCACAGTTATACACCATCTTTCTATAAATCCTGTAACGTGGGTAGCGCAGGAGTGCAATGTCCCAGTCACTGTTGCCCATGTTCCATTATGGGTTATAGGACCAACTTTGCCTCTGCCACTACTGATTAGAACTCACTTGCTTCATTTTGTTATACAGGGCTAAGAGCTAGACAAAAAAAAACTTTCACTAGTGGAATTTGCACAAAAGTCAGACTGTCCTTTCTACGAAAGTTTTGAAATCATTTTGGCAACTTTCTGGGAAATTCTGAATTAGAATGGTGGAGTAAATGCATGAACTGTGAATTAATGTACTAAACTGTGGAAGAAAATTTCACAGAACTGATCACTGTCAGAGGTCAGTTCTGTGGAACTTCTTTCTGCAGTTTAAATCATTAATCCATAATTCATACATTCATTCTGAAGTTCAGCGAGTCACTGAACTATGGAATGAATGTATAAATTATATATCGCTGGCCCCATGTTAATTCAATATTTCCCTCCCTAGAGTCTTCCCCCCCAACCCTCCAATCAAGCCTCATATTTATGCAATGTTTCCCTGGTATCTGTTAGGAACTCCCACCCTCCAATCACCAGCCCCATATTAAATGAATGTTTCCTTGGTGTCTAGTGGCACCCCTGTCCAATTGTAGGCCCTGTATTAATTGAATGTTTTGCTGGTGTCTAGTGCTCCCTCCCCATCGCTGGTCCCGTATTACTTGAATGTTTCCCTGGTGTCTTGTGGTACCCCCTACCCTCTAGTCACTGGCACCTTATTAAATGAATTTTTCCCTATTGTCTAGTGACACCACCCACCCTTCGATCACTCACTGCTGTTTAACTCCCTGTTATCTAGCACCCCCCCCACACCACCCATACTGCATTGAGTACACCAACCTGCCACCACCCCCCATTTACTGGTCTTCATTTCTGCAGGGAGCCCATATGGCAACTGGCACAGCCCTCATCTCACCACCTTGGCTGGCCACCTTATGCAATAACAAGGAGCACGTGACCTGCTACAGGACATGCACTCTCATCATTGCATATGGTGGTCAGCTGAGATAGTGAGGAAAGAGGGATGTGCCGATGGCTATATGGGCTGTCTATGTACTGAAGGCTAGGGAGAGAGAGGGGGTTGTCAGGTTGGTGTACTCGACCCAGTGTGGGCAGTGCGGGGCACTAGGGTGCTACTAGACACCAGGGAGTTAAGCAGCAGTGACAAGTTGTAGGGTGGCGGTTGCCACTACACACCAAGGAAACATTTAATTTATATGGGGCCCAGAACTGGAAGAAACAGTGGTGAGTGATAGTAGGGTGAGGGGTGCCACTAGACACTAGAGAAACATTCAGTTAATACAGGGCTCATTACTGGAGTGTGGGGGGTGCCACTAGACAACAGGGAAACATTCATTTAATCTGGGGCCAGCAATTAGAGGGTGGGTGGTAACACTAGACACTAGGGAAACATTCGACTAATACAGGACTAGAGATCGGCGGGTGGGGTGTGCCACTAGACACTAGGGAAACATTCAATTTATACATGACCAGTGATCAGAGGGAGGAGGGTGCTACTAGACACCAGCTAAAGTTTTTTTATTTCTATTTACCAGGGACAGCACAGAACTGATCACTGAACTGAGGAATAATTACATGAATTGTGGATTAATGTATTAATTTTGCAATTCATGTGTATTATTCTGCAGTTCAGTGAGAAAATGTCACAGAGCAGAGTGAAAGTTTGCCAAATACTTAAGGAAGATTTCCAATTTTGCCAAAGGCTGAAGTTCTGTGAAAGTCACAAAATTTTGCGAAATTTCCACTAAAGCAGAATTCTTAACGTTCACTCAACTCTGTCAGGTTTGTAGCATTTTGACAAACCACTCTCTATGAACCCTTTTCTCCATTATCTCTTTCTGTTGTGCCTCATGAGCTGCACCCCCCCCCCCCGGGTATTATCACTGCCCAGCTGTCTTCCTCCTCCCCCCCCCTTTCCTTAACCTCCATTTTTCCTGATAAGTTTTCTGCCTGCTTGTTTCCCTTGCCCCTCCCCCATCATTGTTCTTTGTGCCTAGTTTGATTGCTCCTTGCTCAGCTTGTCCTACTATTATTGATGGAGGACTGCATGTTAGGCCACCCATATCTGAGTTAGTGCCCTCATCTTTTTGTGTACTAGACTCCCCCTCTCTAATTTAAATGCCTTTCTATGAAGGCATCACATATCTTCCCCAAAACTGTCTACTTCTTCAGGTCAGGTGTAGTCTGTCCTTTCTAATCAGCATTTGATCCCCAACAGTCCCTTGTCCACTATGAATTTGAATCACTCTCCATCACACCACATTTTCAACCATTTCTGGAAAGTTAAGATCTTAACCTTTCTGCCCCCACCCAGTGATCAACAGCACTATTGAGAAAGTTACAAAAGTTGCTTTTTAAGGATTTTGACCAACATGCAGAAGGTAGTCTTAGCCTCCTCAATAGCTTTGTTGGCCAGGTTGCTTGTCCATGGGCTTACTATTACACCTGGCATACTTTCTACATAGTGAATTGTCTTTCTCACCCTCTGAAACTCCTCTCTTCCCCAGGATACATTTTACTACTCAACCGTCTTTACCTTCATCCACTACCACTATCTCTGTCCTGTTCACATTTGAATCCCACATAAAAAGAATTTTTCATTCTGACCTCCTCTGGATGGACTCAACCCCTCCTAAAGGTCAGATACTCCATTCAAATGTTTGGGTCCCCTACATAACTGGCTTGTCAATCCTAAGTGAAGCAGACATCAAACATCTAGACTCAGTCGAGTGAAGTGGTTCATCATTGCCAAGGATGATTTCTTACCTTTGGAAGTCCTAATTCCCTTATCTCTCATGACCACAGCCTTCCATTCCCAACAATTAGACCCTTGCAGTCTGTTAATAGAGAGGTAGTGTCTGTGGAACCAGCACCTCCCACTTATTCCAGCACCACAACTTCCTTATCTCCTCCCTTGCTGTAGCCAGTTTTGCAGTGAGCACCTTTTCTTTTGCAAATGCAGCAAAAGCCTATCTTCATGAGTGCCCTCCAGTGAATGTCTGCGCAACATCCCATACAGCTAACTTATTCCCCCTCCATCCTTTGATCCTCAGTTTTTTTATGTTTGCTTGAGTGCATGCACAAGAAACTTATAGTGGCAGCTTGTTGCAGTAGTGAGTTGTGGAGATGCGGCAGTGTTGTGGCCAATACCAGCAGTCAGTTTTGTGGCTGGTCTCTATGGTGCCAGTAGAGAAGCATGCTGTCGATGACAGCAGTATTGTAACATTCCACCAACTTGAAAGAAACTTGCCAGTGCAATCAGGGAGTGCCCCATCATTAACAATCAGCTGTTTTTGCTGCTGGGGTGGTCTCTGATTACAGCAGCGAATTACAGCTTGCCTTGTGTGTTGTCCCATTTCAATAATCATGGTAGTGGCTATTGCTGTCTGCCTATCACAGTCCCCAGGAAGCTGACGGACAACTGCTGCCTCTCACTGTCCCCATGAAAGCCAATGGTGGTGCCCAATCCCCCTGTTGGCATGCCCCCTCACCCCTCCATAGTTCATTTGCCAAAGGGGTAGCCCAATCCCCATCTGCATAATGTCCCTACATTTGTTTTAAATTAACATGGTGGCAGCTATTGCTGTCCACCTCTCATAGTCCCCATGAAAAGCTGACGGGGTGCCCAATTCCCCTGTTGGCATGCCCCTCCCAAGTTTATTTGCCAATGGGGAGCCCAATCTCCATAGGCATAATGTCCCCCTCTTTGTTGTGTGCTGAGGGGGTGCCCAATCCCCCTTGGCTACAGACCTCACCCCCAACAAATACTTAGGTGGCCCACTGGGAGCCCACCACAGCTTGCTAAACCACCTATAAAAAAAAAAAAACTTCCTGCATTGTTTTTTTTTTGTTCCCTGTAAAAGAAAAAAAATGTTCCCCGCTGTCTCAGGTGCCCCCTCCACCAACCCACACCCACACTTTGCACACCCCACCTCCCCCACGCATCCCTCACCCCCCTCACCCCACACTTACCTTCGGAGCCTGTCGCGATGATCTTCGGTGGATCAGGAACACGTCTGCACTCTTCAAAGCCAACCGCGAACTGAAGAAGTGCCAGTAAGCTGTATAATGGCATAAATGGGGTTTTTCCAACTTATGTGGATATCTTGGCAAATTTTGCGAATTTTGGCACCACATTTTCAACATGGGGTTCTTGGGATCCCATCTCATGAATTTAGTGGCTGTCATCTAGTTATTCAGCCCAGAAAGGTGATTTCACAGTCACTGTGTAGACTCACCTTTCTGGACTGATTAACGAAATTTCAGTGTCATTGTTCATGAGGTGGGCCCCCAAAAAGCCTATGTTGCAAATTTGGTCAAAAAATTCCAAAATAATGACTGTGTCACAAGAGTGCATTGTGCAGTTTCCACACACACTCATAACTTCAAGAATCTGTAATATTTTCAGTCTAGATTTTCAACACTGGCATTTTTTTACATCTCCTTATGAACAGTACATCTGTCATTTTTCACATCGTGGACAAAATGTGTTTTCGCACTTCAGGCGTAGAATAGAGTGGTCAGTGTGGGAAATGAGAGTTCAGGACAGATTAAGAAAATCACAGTGACACTGTTCATGAGCAGAGGTCCTAAAATGTCTATGTTGAAAACTTGGTGACAAAAGTCCATAAAATGACTATGTTACAAGCGTGCATTGTGCAGTTTCCACACACACTCATAACTTCAAAAATGTGTAATATTTGCACTCAAGATTTTCAACATTGTCAATTTTGCACACCTCCTTACGAACAATACAGCTGTCATTTTTCACATCCTGCCTGAAATGTGTTTTCGCACATCTGGTCACTGTGGGAAATCAACATTCACGACAGAGTAAGAAAATCATAGTGACAGAGTTCATAAGCAGAGGTCACAAAATGCCTATGTTGAAACTGGTGAAATAATTCCACTAAATGACTGTGTTACGAGAATGTGCTGTGCAGTTTCCACGTACTCTTGTAAGTTTGAACATTTTTAATATCACTCCAGATTTTAAACACGGCCATCTCTTCACACCTCCCTATGAATGGTACAGCTTTCATTTTCCACATCCTGCTTGAACAGTGTTTTTTCGCATATCTGGCACAGTTGCTGTGAGAAATCAATGTTCGGGACAGATTAACAAAATCACAGTGTCACTGTTCATGAGCAGACGTCCCAAATGCTTTCATAAGGTGGGGGTCACAAAAAAGCCATGTTGAAAATTTGTAGTGCAAATACCAACAAATGCCCAGGGCATTAGGGTTATTAGCCATAACATCCCACCCTGTACAGATTGACAAGTATCAGGGGTGTGTCTTTGGTTTGCCAGCTGTGCTGCTCATGCCATCCCACCTCCACCCCCACCCTGCAGCCAGTGACAGGCATCGAGGTGTGCCTTGGACTCTTCGGCCACAGAGTTCACCCCATTCTCCTATACTTCACCCATTTCAGCGTATGTCCTTATGAAATGGGGTGACAGTAAAGCCGAATACCCCAAGGCACACCTCAACACTTGTCAGTGTCAACAGGATAGGATGAGGTGAAATGCCATGGGCATTATGGGTGATGACCCAAAGGCACATCCCAATGCCTGTCCATCTCCGCAGGGTGAAGGTGGGGTTGGCGTGAGTTAAATACTTCACTGCCATTCCTATTCTGCATCTGTCTAACTCCTGCATGTCCAATGCTAATATCAGCAAGCAAACGGTCGGCATTGACAAATGCTTGTTTAGTTGTGTAATGCGCCCAGCTAACTACCCTGACAATGTCATCTCTTCCATCTCTCGACAATAATGTTTTGCCACTGAAGGGAAATCACCCCTTTGTGTCATTAACAATTTTGCACTCATTTGTAAGATCCTTTATCAGTTTATCCCAGTTATAGTTTTACCACTCATGGTCAATTTTTCATTTCCCATCTATAACATTTACAGTAGTATTCAATATATTTACTGTATGTTATGCTTCACAGTCCTTGGGTCATAAGGAAGGAGGTAAGAAGCAGTAGCAATAAACACAGTTGTATATGTACTCTATTTGGGCCCACACCTCAGGTTATAAAAGGGGAAGAAATAAGCAGTAACACTAACCACAGTGTGCTCGATTTAGAACGAGCTCTTAGACTGATGCAAGGTGCGTCAAAGAACCACCTTGCATCAAATGCCAGTGTGCTTAATACTGTGCTCCATATTCAGAAAGCTGAGCAGTCTCTGCAGCAAAGTCTGCCACACTGACTCAAGAGGTTCACTGCATCAGAGATACAATGCATGTGGATAGAATGCCACAGGCTGAGTCACAACAGCATGGGGTGCAAATGCCCCCAAGTAAGCCACAATGGCTATGCAGGAGGGACATCAATGCCCACACTGAGGCACCAGAATGATGCATGGGTGGAATGCCCCAAGATGGGTGAAAAGAGAGGAGGGAGACAAAGAGCGCAAATTCACACAAACTATGTCAAAATGATGATGCGGTGGATGAAAACTGATGCAAGCTGCATTAAAAACTGCTGCACGAGGTGAGCCTTTGAAAATCCATAACGCAGATGAAATGATGATGGCAATGACTTGTGCAGCCCCCATACCGTTCCGCAGGGGTGTCAGGACTGTCTCAGCCTCCTTGTCTGCAGGTGGATCTGCTCCATTCTGTATGCCACTGTCAGTTAGACCAGCTCCCCACTGATCTAATAGATGCCTCCCATCATTGCACATATGGCTCTTGATGTTTTAATTAACACTTTATGTATGTCCCCCTACTGGGAAATGAACACTGACCCCAGGAATACTGTCCCCGTGCTCTAACCACTGAGCTCCTGTACTGGATTTACCACACTAATGCTGATCATTTTGTTATTTTACTCCAGGGGACAGCTGAACCAAGCTTTGCTTACTATAACACTATGCACTCCAGCGAGGATAATTTCATGCCAATCTGTCTATCCTGGAGTCTTGGAGTTCCCATGAACACCGCTTGCACATTAGCTTAACAGTGGTAGACGAATGTCTCAGAGTAGTCACATTTTTGAATACTGCAGTACTAAAGTTCTCTATGATATATCTTACTGAGGCCTTATTTATTACGTCAGCATTTAGCCTTGTTCCACTAAGCTTTAGTGTTTGTATATTACAGTTCAGAATGACAACAATCTTGTCTACACATGTATGCTTGATGTATGGGATCTGAGAGGTTGGGGTGGGACCCCCCAGCAATATTCAAATAATATGGCAACCCATCTCCATGCTGTGTTTGAATTTCTGTTGTTATGGCATCCCTAAATTTGCCTCCTAGAACATGAGGAGGCTGAACTCTCCTATTAAAAGGAAATGTTTCATATTAAAAATATCTCTATCAAATTAAAGCAGTTACTAGGATTTTTTTTTTCAGAAATCAATCATTATTTAGTTTTTTATTAAGGAAGCTACTAGTTACATCTTTGTTTTTACCTATATTGGACTATGGTGATTTTATTTACAGGAATAAAATGGAGACAGTACTTGATTCATTAGATCCACTTTACAATAGTGCATGGATTTTTAACAAAGTCACCTTACAACACCCATAGATGTACCTTATATAGAGCAGTTGACTGGACATCTTTGTCTGATCGAAGGGATTATCACTGGTACATTTTTTGTACAAGTTTGTATTACAGATGTTACATTCTTTTTTGCTAAACAAATTACAGCCTAAAACTATTGCCTTAGATCTGCCTCTTGGCAACCGTTTCAGATCCCAAGGAGCAGAACTAAATGTAGAGAGAAATCACTATCATTAATAGTCCCCTACACATGGGAAATAATACAAAAAAAGCTGGGATTGCAGGTTTTATTACTGTTTGTCAGTTTTAGAACATCATTGGCTAGTTTATTCTATAAACATTGTAATTGTTTTGTATAAACAATTCTGTATATAACTATGGATTATACTATATACAAACTTTTAAAACCAGTATTTGTATGTTTACAGTAACTTTTGTATTTGTTGCACTGTTTTGTTTTTATTGTTTGATGCAATTGTAAATGAGAATTACAGGCAGCATAGCGCAGTGGTTTAAGACTCTGAGCTGCTAACCTGGAGACCTGGGTCTGAATCCCACAGCCCCCACTCGCATATTGTGTGACCCTGAGCACGTCATTTAACTTCTTTGAGCTCCCAGGTCACACCTGTAAACAAGCTTTCTGCTTAATGTGTCTCTCCTGGTAAAAAAAAAAAATTGCTATCCAATAAAATGAATTGATGATGACAATGATGAAATGTGTTCTGACTAGATTAAAATCACTGAAAGCTCAGGTGGCACTACTACAAGAAACTAAGTTAATTTTAGAGGAGGCTGCCAAGCTCTGCAAAAAGTGGTGGACACAGAGGTACAGTACACAATAGCAACCCATCCATTAATGCCAGAGGCTAGGATTTTTAGACTGCGCCAGGCTGGGGCGCAAGCCTGGGTGCAGCACAACTGGGGTGCACCAGGGCGTGTACTTGGCGATATTCAATGGTGTTGCGACATGGCTCAGCACCATTGAATATGGCACTGTGGCTGCCCACATTGCGCATGGTGCAGTGGTACTGCACCAGCACAAGTGGCAAGTGAGGGGCAGGGGGACATGTCAGCGTAAGTGCAGTTGCGCTAGATGCAGGAACTATGATATTCAGTGGTGGATATGCAAATGGACCATCATGCATGCATGGTGCAAATGGGGCCATTTGCATGTCATTATGGCCCCATTTGCATGCAGGTGCACTGATCCCTGGCGACTTGCACCTGGCGCCCTGCCAGGCTGCTGCCGTCAGGAACTGACACACCTGCCCTTCGGCGGCAACACGCTCCCATGCCCCATCGTCGGGCTTTGTTAATGTAACATATCCCTGGTGATCCAGGGGACCCTACCCCCTCACTCTATCACAGGCGTAATTAATTAAATCCACTCCGTGGTGGTCCAGTGGACCTGTTCCCCAGCCCAATCATGAGCTTTCTAAACATAATCCTATCCCAGGTAGTCCAGTGGATTGAATCCAGCCCGATCATGGGCTTTGTAGAAATAATTTAATCCCTGTGGTCCAGTGGACCGCTCCCAAGATCGATCGTGGGCATTGTACGTGAAAAACCCTGGTGGCCCGGTGGTACCCCCCTCCACACCCGCCACTCAGACCCGCCACCCCACTCACCCCCGGTCAGCGGCGGGTGGCAGCTCCCCACCCACAAGCCGCCCAGCCACCCACTGACTGACAGGGAGGGAGTAGGGTCCACTGGACCACCAGGGATGATGTTACATTTACAATGCCTACAGTCGGGCATATGGGGGGCAATGACAATGGTCCATGGCCCAGGAAGTGGGGTGGCCACCCACAGCTGGCAGCTGCTGTGTTGCATCCTGCAACATGGCTGCACACCTGTGGGTGGCTAGGCCTTGCTCCTGTTTTTTCTCGGTGGATCTATGTGCCCCCCTGTGCGGTGCAAGGCGGGTGTGTGCCTGCATATGCACCGCACATCCCGGCCTGAATATCGGGATGTGCCGAATATGCATGGGCACACCCCCTGCACTTGTGCCACTTACATTACTGGTGCACCCTGGCGCATCGGGATTTGCGCAGCACAACATCCTCTTTTGAATATCGCACTGGGGCGCATCACTGGGTTGCGCAGGGTGCAACACTGTTGCGCCATGTGCATCCCCTTTGAATATCCCAGCCAGAGTGTCTATTTTGATTCATAAACAGCTCCACTGGAAAGTCACACAAACTGAGCAGGACTCCCTGGGCAGGTGGGTAGTCACATCAGTAAGTTGGACACTCAGGAGGGCCTCCTAATACTATACTAGCTAGTGTGTATGGCCACAGCCAGGATTCCCCAATATGTTTCATGCACTACTATAAGTCAAATAGTCTGGGTTTGAATTCCAGAACCTCCAATTGCATACTGTGTAACTCTGAGCAAGTCACTTAACCTCCCCAGTGTTCCCAGGTCACTCCTAAAAACAGGTGCCTCTGCCTAGTGGGCCTTACCTGGTTACCAAAGAATAAGGTAAGTAACTAAATAAATAAATAAACACTTCTGGAACTAGGGGATGTCACCACACCACTATTTATAGGGGGCAGTTTTAACATGACATTAGCTACCTGCATGGACAGGTCATCTGGGAAACTGGAACCACACATTAAGGTTCCCTCCGCAGTCAGTGACATAATGACCCTCCTATACCTTTCAGTCATTTTGAGACTCCAGCACCTCCAAGACCTTAATTATTCCTGCTTCTCCTCCACCTACTCCACATTAAGCCGTACTGATTTCTGGCTGACCTCCCTGTCTGCTACAAACATGGCAATTTCCTCATGAATTGCTCCCCTTTACTTATCTAACCATGTCTGGTCAAACTGAATTTGATATGAGGCCCTCCACATACTAAGTCAGCCTTGTGATGCCCGGACCCTCTGCTGCTTCAGGACACCTCATTTTCTGCATTGCTCTGAGAGGATTCTTCAGTATACTTTCAAATTAATGACCCATGGGATATTAGCAAAGCAATAGTCTGGGAGGCTTTCAAGACTACCATGAGGGGCTGCATAATGGGTTATGCAGCCATCTGCAGAAAGAAAAGGGAGGCAGAAGAAAAAGACCTGGAGCAGAAATTGACAGTGAAAGAAAAGCTATATAAAGCAGGTCCAAGACAGCAGGCCAATACCACCCTGCTGCAGGAAATTAGAGGCCTCTACATGAAGCTTAACACATTGGCCACTAGGAATGTTAAGCTAGTCATGCTAAGGCTGAAGAATATGTAGTGGGATGAGGTGACAAGGTGGGAAAAGTGCTGTATTATAGGCTTCAGAAGCAACAAGCTGATAGATGCATAAGTGAGTTGCAGGACCCTTCAGTGACAGTTCAGACTCCACCAAACCACATTAATGCCCGTATGCACTCTGTTTAACAAGACCTGTATGCTTCCAGGGGCCCCCTGAATTTGGCTCTGTTTGAAGCCTTCACTGGCAAGCTCCAGCTCCACTCTCTTACTCCTGCTCAAAAGAAGTCACTAGAGGCTCCCTCATCCACAGCAGAGATTGAATCTGCCATAACCAAACTTACCCCACACAAATCCCCGGGTGGCGATGGCCTGCTGGTAGATTTTATCAAGCCATACTGGATGTGTTCTCACCATTGTTACAAGAGATCTATGAAGAGGCTCCTCAGAACTCCTTCCTTCCTCCCATGATGTGGGAAGGGGTCATTACTATTTTATCGAATGAGGGCAAGGATCATACCTTGCTGAATAGTTCCAGGCTGATACTGCTAATGAATACAGTTGCAATCATTTTGGCAAAATCCCTGGCATCCCAGCTTGAAGCTTTCCTCCCCTTCTTTGTGAACCCATACCACGTAGGTTTGGTAAAAGACTGCTTTAGTACAGACTACCACAGATCTCTCCTCAGTCTCTCTTTCTCATGGCCTGTGCTCACAGTGCCTATACTCCAGTGGCAGCAGTATCCACCGATTTTGAAAAGACCTTTGATTCTGTGGAGTGGGAGTATTTTTACACAGTCATGGGGATGCTGGGATTCAGCCCACACTTTACTGGGCAGGGCAGAGCATTGTACAATCAACCCATAGTAAGATTACTGACAAATGCCACCCTCATCTGCCCTTTCACTTTGCATATGGGAATGTGTAAATGCTGCCCCTATCCTCCATGTTATTTGTCCAAGACATAGAGCCACTGGCATATCCCTATTCTGCTGACTCTTTCGAGAGAATTCAAGCAATTTCTAGGCTGAAACCAATCACTCTAAGACAGAGGTCCTCCCCTTGTGCTTCTCCTGCATCCAAGTCACCCTTGTGAACCCACAACAGGACTGGGCCCCAAAGAACATATGATACATGAGCATCTGGACTCACGCAGATCCAGTTGGCATGGTCGCTGATAATCTTGCATTCCTTTCTAAGAAATTGAAGAAGGAATGTGAAAGATGGAAGCGCTTGCTCCTCTCATTAATGGGTAAAATCTACATGCTTAAGATGGTTACTAACCCCAAAATACTACACTCTTTAGCCCACCTCTCGGTACACATCCCCATGATATGGTTTTCAATATTGGACAACCTAGCCAGTGACTTTCCCTGGGAGAGGAAACCCCCAAATTATAGTAAGGTTAAGCTTAAGGTTCTCTGGAGCAAGAGGGTGATCACTACCATGGTTCTGTGCCTACTATGTGGAATGCTGAAGTTCTTAAGCTTCACAATGGTTCCACCCCGGCATAATAACATTACCAAAGTGTTTAGACATAGAAGCAGCCCTGTTGCAAGGCATACACTCCTCTGTTCTTCTATTCACTAGAACCAACAATTGCCCAGACTATATAATCTGGGAGGAAACTAGAATAGTGGCTGCAGGTCCTGCTAACAGCTAAGTCTTTCATTCCCATGTGATCAAATTCCATCGAAAACATAGGAGGGCACCAGGTGCACCAGACAGCCTGGGAGACAAAAGGTATTTCCAGTGTGCAAGACCTATTATAACCCTCTTATTCACACTTAGACTCCTTTGAGAACCTCCAAAGCCATTACTGCCTTCCCCACAAGGATTTCTGGAACTATCTCCAACTGGCAGTGCAACAGAAGCTGCTTTCTGCTGTACACCCTCTCGGATCCCACTCTTACTGTCACAACGTTTGCGTTTGTGGCTCATGGCCAGCAAAGAGAAAGCAGGGAGCATGTAAATAACATTCCAGGCAACATCCAGGACCCCACAGCCAAAGCTAGACAGAAGTGGAAGCATGCCTTGTATATTACTATCCTGGAATGCCAGTGGTCCCAGCTGTGGGCACTAACTCACAAAGCAAAGCATTCCAAGACACCAATGGCCCGCTAACCAAAATAAAATAATGCAACACTGGTACCATACTCTGGCCCAGCTCAAAACCATAGGTCTTCTAATTAGAAATATTGTGAAGTTTTATTTCGCTGGTGAAGTTCTAACGAAGTCAGCGATTTTGCCCCACAGAACATTTCGCTAAATTGGCTACTCATTGCGGAATTTCAGCAGATAACTTCACCAGCTAACTTTGCCTTGCATTTCTCAAGGCAAAGTTAGGGGGATAAAAGGCTTTGTCACATGATTCACTTTCTGCAGGTCACATGGGAGACTCCAGTCGGGCAGGAAGTCACTGATTCTGTTTCCTTTTGTCAGCAGTGCTGCTTGTAGCTGGCAGATCTGAGTAGAAGAGGTCAGACTGTTGTGATTTATTGCTTTCATACTTTGTCTGCAAACAGTATTTAGTTTCCAAATAATTCCTTTCTTTATTTTACTGTAGGAGATCTGTTGTGTGTTTATATTTTTTTTGTAAGTTTAGATTGTTTGTGTGTGTGTGTATGTGTGTGTCTTTTTCTCTGTTTTAGTTCCTTTTTAGTTTGCTTTCTGTAAGGAAAACATCTGTTTTTTATATTAGAATGGAGGGAACCACTGGGCAACACGGCAAAAAGAGTTGGGTAGCTGTTCGCCTCAACCGGCAAACATTTCAAAGATGGAGTGAGGCACCCCCCACTCCAACCACTGCCAGCTGAGCATGGGAGTGGCGCTGCTTCCCTGAAGCAGCAACAGCAACAGAAGCCTGTGGTCCCTACCTCCCAGTAGCAGCCTGTGGTCCCTGTCCACCAGCAGCATCAGGAGTCTGTGGTCCCCCCTATGTGATGTTACCACCACATGTAGCTCCAGTCTTGGCAGTGGTGAGCACCCCACAACATCCTCTGGAGCCCTCACTGCAGCAACAAAGAGGATCTGCTGTATGGGATTTTTTTCCATCAGTGATGCAGATGACAGTATTGTCATCTGCAAGCTCTGTGGCTGCAAAGTACGGTGTGGCAAAAAAGGGAGCCACTTAGGGACTGGTGGTCAAGGGACCCACCTCAAGATTCACCAACAGGCAGAGTTGAAGGCAAAGCAACAGGAGGTGGTGGCAGCAGCAGCAGCATGCAGAGGGGGGGCCATGAGGTAGGCCATTGTTCTGTGAGTTGGTGTGGTAGGACACATAGCAGTACTCAGCCACAGCACCAGCCATCAGGTGGAGGCGGCAGCACCTGCACCCCGCCAACTACCACCGAGTGACCCTGCAGCACCAGTCACCCAGGCAGACCTGGCTGTCCTGTGGGATGAAGTGCAACATCTTCATCATGACTTTAACTAATTTTGTCAGGAATTTAATGAGGGCTGAGGGGATAAGCGTAAAATGATGGCTGACCAGGAGAAGATGATGAACCTCCTGGCGGAGTTGCATGGTGGTGGTGACAGTGCTGCCAGTGGTAGTGGTAGCAGAAAGTAACTTTTCTTGTATTTATGTTTTATTAGTTCTATGCTGTTTTAATAATTGTTGATCCCCCAAAAAAGAAAAACAAAATATATAAAAGAAATATATATATTTTTCTATCCTCCTCCTCTCTTTGTCTTCTTGTTTAGTCTTCTTCCATAAAATATTTCTTTCTCAAGTTTTTTGTTATATTTTATGGTCCCTACTTCATGCAATCCTTTCTGTTGTTCGCTCCCTGAATTTTTCTGTTATGCAGTATTCCCTTGCCATGGCCTCTGCCCTGTCCTGTGTTATAGTCTGTACACATAAACAACTTTCCTTACTAGATTTTGTGTTACTCCTTAACGTGTGTCCTGCTGCATGCCCCAAATGTCAAGTATTGTCCCCAGTAAAACAATTGTTTCCTGAAGCTATGTGTTGTTGCAGCAGTGGTGGTATTGTGCAGCTGTCCAAAGAAGTCCACAAGAATCACACAAACATGAGCAATTTTCTTGAGAAGTTAAACATAAATCTGGTTTTAGTGCTTAACATGTCTCTGGCACTCTCCACAAATGTTAAGCTGTGATTCTGTTCAAAACTGCCTTTCTGCTGCTAGTTGCCTCTTGTTGCTGTGCTGTGCAACACAGGCCAGAGAAGTCGAGAAAAACCATGAGAAAATTTCCAGAGACTTGAAACGTAATTGTTGTGGAACTTATTAACTTTTCTTCTGCCACTACACCACTAGCCAAAAATGTTAAGTTGGGACCCCAGTTCAAAACTGCTTTTCTGCTGCTGCTAGTTACCTCTTGTTGCTGTGCTGTGCAACACAGGACAGAGAAGTCAAGAAAAAACACATGAGAACATTTCCAGAGAAGTGAAACATAATTGTTATGGAAGTTATGAAGTAGCAAAAGTTGTCATCTGGGTGCCACAGTGAAAAACTGCTTTCCTGCTGCTAGATACTTTTGTTGCAGCACTATACAACAGGCCAGAGAAGTCGAGAAAAATTGAAAAATCATATGAGACATTTTCCAGGGAAGTGAAACATAATTGTTGTGGTGGAAGTCATGAACTTTGATCCTCCCACTACTCAACACAAATGTCAAGTGACTGTGCTTACAGTGAAAAACTGTTTCAGAAATGGACTTCGAGCATTCTGAGGAATTGAGACAAAGAAGTTAGTCATCATGTGATGTCCTGTTTTGTTGTACAGAGCGGAGGGAATAGCTGAAGGAAATGTTGCTGTGCTGCTGCTGCTTGCTGCTATGGTTGTGGAGAGAAGTACACTTGCATGGTGTCTGTGGATGTATCACACATACTGCAAAAATAATCATTTTTTTCTTTGAATTGTGAGGGGGTTGTTATTGTAACCACCTGAAGTCTAATATGTTCATACTGCTTTTCCATTAATTTTCAGGTATGGGTGGTGATGACATCATAATGCTGGAAAGCTAAAACATGAATGTTGGAATTCACCAGATTTCCCAACTACGAAGGTAAGTGTGTTTTTTTTTCTATGGACGGTTAAGTCAGTAAAGATGTGCAGCTGTGACAATAATTGTTTTCTGTTTGTGTTGGTCCACTTTCAGGTACTTTTCATCTACATATGTGTGTCTCTTCTCTTGCTGCTGCTGTGAACACATTGTGTGACCTTTATTTTGGGGTGGAGTTGTTCACGTTTCAGAACAAGTCCATGAGGTAAGTATTTTTTTTTCTTTTTCGGGGGGGGGGGGCCCTTGTAACAATTCTTACCATTCCTTCTTAATTTTCTCTGATTTTCAGGTATGCATTTCTTTATGACAATCGTGTTGCCTGCTGCTGCGCTTTATAGGTTCAGCCTGTACCTTTTTGGGGCACTTTTAAAAGTTTAAAGTAACCGTAGAAGCTAAGTATTATTTTTCTTTTCCTTGGTTTTGTCCTGTAGTTCACTGTTACAAGTTTTGCAGATGGCTGAGTATTGCACATGTTCTCTGTCATTGCTCCTGTAATTATAGGTAATTTTCCTTGGGTGTCTTTGGCTGTGCTGTCTGTGCCGTGACCACCTCCAGGTCAGAAAGGAGCAGATGTGTGGATGATGGATCACCATGGTAATGGATAATTGATTGAGCTGCACTGAGGGCCACTGGTTTCAGGAATGATACAGCAACACAGAAGAACTGTGAAGAAAAAGGAAAAAAGATTATTTAGAGTATTTACAGACGTCAAGTCATGAACTTGGATTGTATCTGCATGGTTTGTGCCTTTGGTGAAGACCTCATTTTCAGGTACTGTAGTGGCTGTAACCACTGTGAAAAAGTAAGATAAATCATTTTGGTCCAAGCCTGTGCAGATGACACTGTAACTTCTAGCCTAACCATTCTTTGCATTCTAATGCTTCCCGAACTGTACAATGCTGTTGCCTGTAAATAGATGAATTCCTTTGTCTCCAGATTTTCCCACTGACAACTGCTGGTGATGGAACCATGCTTACCTGTGAAAATGGAGAAGAAAAAAATGATAACATTGAAAAACAGTAAATTGTACTGATACTTACCTGTACAATAGTGATGCTTGCCATGTTGGCACCAGTGGTGCCAGTTTTCCTGGTCTGAAATGGTGATTGCTGACCTTATGGTAAAATCTGAAGGGAAACAAAAGGAAAGAATGAACTTTTTAATATCATCATGAAATAAGGTGGTAGCCATTGTCTCTGCTGCTGCTGCACACAGTGTCATCTGCATCCAAATGGGAAAAAACTGTCCTTTTCTTAGCTGAGTCACCTGTGATAAGAAAGAATAATGAGAAACTGTCCTTTTCTCAGCTGTGTTACCTGTTATTTAAAAGAATAAAGAGAAACTGTACTTTTCTCTGCTCTTTGTGTCATCCGGCCTGAGATAAAAAAAAAATAATTTGCCCACATTTTGCCACTGTCATTTGTGCAGTGGGGAAATCTCTATACCATCATGTACACAGTCACTGTACATCTGTATGCCTAGAAGTAAAAATTATTCCATTACTTTTCCTCAAAATTGTTTCTTTGCTGGTGCTGGTGGGAACAATGTTTATCATTGTAAGAAGGAAAAAATTATAACAACTTAAACAAGCATTTGTCAATGCCGATTGTTGTCTTGCTAGCAATGGCATTGGTAGTGCAGGAGTTAGAGAGATGCATAATAGGAATGTCAGTGAAGTATGGAACTGATGCAAACCCCACCCCACCTTGCAGAGACTGACAGGTATTGAGGTGTGCCTTTGGGTCATCAGTCATAACGCTCATGCCATTTCACCTCACCCTACCCTGCAGACTTTGACAAGTGTAGCATTGTGCCTTGGGGTCATTGGGCCTTACACTCACTCCATTCCATAAGGAAATACGTTAAGATGGGCGCAGTATAGGAGAATGGGGTGAATCTTGGGGCCGAAGAGTCCAAGGCACACCTTGATGCCTGTCACTGGCTGCAGGGTGGGGGTGGGGGTGGAATGGCATGAGCATTACAGCTGACAATCCAAAGTCACACCCCTGAAGCCTGTCAGTCTCTACAGGGTGGGACGTTATGGTTAGAAACTGTAATGCCCTGGGTGTTTGTTGGTACTTGCACTCCAAATTTTCAACATGGACTTTTTGTGACCCTACTTCATGAAAGCTTTTGGGACTTCCACTCATGAACAGTGGCACTGTGATTTTGTTACTCTGTCCGGAATGTTGATTCCCCACTGTGACCTCGCCATTCTGCGCTAGATGTGCGAAAACACATTTCAGGCAGGATGTGAAAAATTACAGCTATACCATTCAAAAGGAGGTGTGAAGAAATGGCAATGCTGAAAATTTGGAGTGAAAATATTAAAAATTCTCTAAGTTACGAGTGTGCATGGAAACTGTGCAACACAAGCTCATAATACAGTCACTTTGTGTTTTTTTTTCATCAGATTTTCAACATAGGCATTTTGGAACCTCTGGTCATGAACAGCGTTACTGTGGTTTTCTTAATCTGTCCTGAACATTGATTTTTCACAGTGACCATGCCATTGTGTGCCAGATATGCGAAAACACATTTTGGGCAGAATGTGAAAAATTACAGCTGTACCGTTGATAAGGAGTTGTGAAGAAATGGCAATATTGAAAATTGTTATGTAAACAATCTCAGATAGTAGAGTAAATAATAATAATACTAATAATACAGATTCTTGTGCCTTCAAGGTCTGCCAAGAAACATTTGTAAACAAGCAGGAGTACTAATGAATGTTTATTAGACTACTTATGCCAAGCATGTGACAAAGAAAATCACAAGGGAGATGGGTTTCTCACCACTCTCCTGAAGAATGTACATAATCTCCAGGATTGTAGGATCTCAGGTTCTCCAATTTTTATTTTATTTATTTTAAACATTTGTTTACCGGGTAAGTACAATGAGCCAAAGGCCCGTTTTCATGTACGACCAGGGGACCGAATACATATACAGTCAAGATGTTTACAATTAACAAAAACTCACATCACAATACAATACAACATTAAACATACATCACCAAATTACAATACACAAAATAAATAATATATATAAAATAATCATTGAAAATAACAACCAATGCAATTTGTCAAGAAAATAATTTCTTAACCTAATTTTAAAAGTTTGATGACAAACATTCTCATATAAAGCAATAGGAAGCTCATTCCAATTTTTAGCAGCAGAGTAAGTAAACAAACCATCCCCCATTTTAGTCTTAGTCTTTGGGACCTTTAACTTAATTTGTTGATCAGAACGAGGTTCCCGTGAAATTATTTTAATGTGTAGAAATGAATATAATGGAGAATCTGTACCATGACAAAGAACTTTATCTGTTAATAAACATAAACTGCATAGACAACCCATCCTAGGAGGAAGCCAGGCAGATAGTCTATACAGCTCACAATGATGAGTAGAATAGGACAACTTAAAAGTAAATCTACAAATATCATGAAACACAATAGTAAGAAGAGATAACTCTCTGTTAGACAGGTTAGTAAAGAGAAATGCATTGTAATTTAACTGTGGTAATAAGACACCCTCAGCTATTGCACATCTTGCTGGTAAAGTCAGCAGGGATTGGAACGTGAATAATACACATAGTCTCTGATTTATCTGATCCAAGATCTTGTTCTCTCTCCCTGTGGAACTGGGTTGCAGAAGGCTAAATACTACAGATAACAGCATAGTAACAGAGATTACCTCATAGCTACAGATATGAGAAACAATATGTATTGCTCCTAAGTCATTCTCCATTGGATGATGACTTAGGAGACAGAATTACTAATGAGTATCAAATGAGACAAATAATATGCCTCCGTTTGCATTATAGCTTGGACAAAAGAAATGCTGACTTGGCTCTATTACGTGTGGCATTTCTTACTTATGTATAATATAGGACATGACAAAGGGTTTCTCTCTGTCAGCTTGCTAAGACAAAGAGAAGTGCTGACAAGGCTCTATTACACTTGGCATATCTGCCTGAGTGTAAAACACACTCTACATATAATTATATGACAATATAAGGATATAATAATCACTGATGATCCCTCAGAGTCATCGTATCAGTGATTAGGTAGATTATATATGGAATATATGTAAAAGACAAACATAATGCATTATGGTGGTATAATAGTCATGCATGTTCTAATCCTATGAAAGGATGTAAACATTACAAAATATTAGCAGCAAACACATTCCCGGCACTCATGCTTATATGATAGGTGCCTAAACCTATATATTAGTGCAAAATAGCAACATTACAGTATAACAGACCAGGAATACAGTGTAAGGTGTATGTGAGGTGTATGTGGGATGATAGGGGGCATAACCCAGGCATAACAAAATCTGGAGTGAAAATATTAAACATTCTCGAAGTTACGAGTGTGCGTGGAAACTGTGCAATGCATGCTTGTAACACAGTCATTTTTGGAATTTTTTCACCAAATTTGCAACATAGGCTTTTTGGGAGCCCACCTCAAGAACATTGACACTGTCATTTCATGAATAGGTCCCAAAAGGTGATTCTGCGCAGTGACTGAAAAATCATGTTTCAGGACCTATTAACAAAATGACAGTGACTGAGTTCATGAGGTGGGATACCAAGAACCCCCTGTTGAAAGTCTAGAGCCAAAAGCCACAAAAATGGACGAGATATCCACCTAAGTTGAATCCCCCCATTGATGCCATTATATAGCTTACCGTAATTTTCTTCAGTTTGCAGTCAACTTTGAAGAGTGCAGACATGTTTCTGCTCCACCGTAGTTCATTGCTTCAGGCTCCAGAAGTAAGTATGGGGTTGGGGGTGCAGGGAGGTGGGCTGCACAGAGGGTGAGTGTGGGTTGGGAGAGGGGAGGATGTCATGCCCATGAGGGACTGTTTTCTCTTTTACAGGTAACAAAAACCAAAAAGACATCACAGGAAGGTTTTTTTTTTCCAGGTTTGCTTTGGGCACACAGGGGTGAGCATCCAGTGTGCCACCTGTGTTTTTTGGGTAGGGGAACTGAAGCCGACAGGGATTGGACCCCCCATTTACAAAGAAAGCATGTCTGTGATTGGGTGGGCATGATGCCAAGGGGATTGGGGCCCCCCTTGGCACACAAATTCACAAGGGAGACATTAAACCAACAGGGATTGGACTCCCCATTGGCAAATGAACTGTGGAGGGTGCATGCCTTGGTCCACTTGGGTTGCCCAGTCTTAGCTCCATGTAATTATGCCCTTCTATTTCTCTTTGGCTGTTTACCCAGCTCTCTTAGTCAGTCTGCTTCTCCTGTATACTCACAGCTGGATTTAAGTTGTATATACTCAAGATGTATACCGTTTACATTTTATTGGATGTACCCAACACAATGTACTAGCTGCTCTGATTGCTGTGTCTGGTTCCACTATGTCTACTGGCCATTTTTACTGGTTGTCCCCATCTTTATTAATTATCACCATATTGTTATACTGTACACTATTTGTATGTACCCGATACAATGCACTTTACTGCACTACTACTGTTAGTTGGATCTGTATTGTACACTGTCTATTTGATTTCTTATCTTCATTGTTATTTATGTAATATTTAATGCTGTACTCCCATGACCCCAACCTCCCAGGACACATCTGGAAATGAGCTCTTCTGCTCAGTATGCTTTCCTAGTGAAATGCTTGAATAAATAAAAAAAATAGTGATTACAGACTTGGACTGGTTGGTACTTGGTAGTGTACTGTCATGGTTTTAGCAGTAGTATTTGTATCAGTGTGGAGGTCAAAGCAGTTATATTGAATGGTTTTGTTGGTGGACACACAGGAAGGGAGGAGATAAAGGTAGAAACTGTGTTGATGAAGTTTACTGCTTCTAGCTGGAGCAGGGCATTGTGTCTTGAAATCTGAGGTAGCAGGGCAGGAGTAAGGAAAATTGAAATGACCAACACAGGCAGCAAACATCTCCCCCAGTAAGGATCAGCAGTGTCTCTGTACAGTTAATGTAGTAGTAAAATGTCCTTTTTTATCTGGAATGGGGATTAAATAACCAGGTAAGATGGTGGGGTTGAGCAAAATTACACTGAACTACAACAGCAGCGAACAGTAGTAGTTCATAAAATGTCCCTTTTTTTATGTGGAATGGGGAATAAACAACTGGATAACAGGGTAGGGTTAAGCAAAATTAAGCTGAACAACAACAGCAGAGAGCACTTCCCCCACTAGGTATCGGCTGTGTGTTTTTGACAACTACTGTAGCAGTGTTTAATAAAATATACTTTGTTAATATAGAATGGGGACTAAACAACGGAGTAACAGCCAGGGCAAGGGTAATCAAATTTAACTGAATAACAGCAGGTACCACCACCTCCACAAATGACACCCAATAAGGCAAAATCATGGCTCAACAAACTTTATATAACAATAACTTAAAAGACTATACTGAGTGGAAAAAGGGGGGGGGCTATCCCACGTCAGCCTTGTTTAAAGTCTGCCACATCATCCAGGTAGCAGCCCTCACAGTCTTCCAGACTTGAGTTGTCATCAGGTGGGAACTCTATATGCATTGCTGCTTCATCCATCTCACTGCTGGTAGAAGCTTTGATAGTGCCGACATCTTGATCATCATCATCATCGAGACAGAGTTCATGTGGCAACACCATCAACATCACTGTGTTATGTGGAATGTGCCCCTTATTGATTTTATGAATGTTAGCATGGACACATTCTTGGGTGACAAATTGGTCCACCTGTCACACACAATAGCCCAAGCCAAACTAAGCACTCATTCCACACTAACTCTGAATGGTGGCCAGCTCAAGCATTTAACAGCAACTGATGCCAGTGCTAGCCAATCAGTCACTTTGCTGCTCTAGTACAGCTATGGCTCATTAGTAATGCCAAGGTGTCTTGTGTCATCCATATAGGACTCTACCATTCATTCCACTGCCCTGAGTCCGACTGTCTCATCAGTCTCCTCCTCCTTTTCTTCAATGGTGTCCTCTACTCTTACCTGATACAGAACATCCCAAAAAGGATTACTTGCCTTTTTCTGCAGTGACTTGCAGGGCTTCTCAGATGGTTTTCTCTGTGAGCTGCTGATGGTAGCAACACCTGGTCTCTGTGCAGTTTGCGCCTTCTGTGCCTTTTGCCTCTGTTCACCATATATCCATCTAATTAGGTATACGGTCAACTATTGCAGCTGCTCAGGACCTCCTTCAATTATTGATAGCAGGCCATGTTTGTAGTGTGGGCTCAGCATGGTAGTATTTGAAAATTCATCTGACTCTAGAATGCCAGAAATATGGGAATTGCTGTCCAGCACATGGAGCATGTGTTCCATTAGTTCACAACTTCTACCATTCCCACTTGCCTCTATCTGTTGCCAGACATTAGAGGTGGGTGAGATTAGCAAATTCCAAATTCGTGGAATTTTCATGAAATTCCATGAGTTTTCATGAAAATATTTGGAATTTTCTGAAATTATTTAATTGGCCCTAACTCAGTCAGTGTTAAAGCTAGATATTGGAAATGAGGAACATATATTATCTGTTACTGTTCCTATACACTTCCCATGTTTCATGACATTTAGATGAAGGGTGTGCAAGTTATAGGGGCTCAAATACTTGCAATTTAAAATTCATGTAAAAATATTTCTATGCATAGAACTTAGCCACCTTTGGAGCTAAATAACTGAAAACTTAGAAGCATACTTTCTTGGATGGTTCATAGAAACTGAAAAATAGAGATAGTACTGGTTAGCTATGACTTGCCTCCCGACATGACTTCCAGTGGCTTGTTTCCAAACCTGGGTCGTCAGCATGGCATTCTGATGCTGGACCATTGTGATTACCTTTAAGAGTAATATTTAGGGTCAATGAAATGAACAACATTGGTGATATTCTGTTCTCTAGCTGTAAACTTATAGGGGCTTAAAAATTTAGCAGTTTATGTAATTGTGAAATGTAATGTTAACATTTTTGAACAGTCAGAGGCTTATACCTCAGTCAACTTTAAAGCTAGAGATATGAAACTTGGCAGACATGTGTATGGGCATAGGTAATGTTGCCATACCAAATTTGGTACAATTTTCACAAAAGCTTTTAGTTTACATTGTTGTTAACTGTAACTTTAAAATTTCTGAATGTTTGGAGACTTATAACTCAGTCACTTTGCAAGATAGAAATCTGAATCTTGGCACACGTCTGTATTGGCACTGGGACAGACAACTTTTCAAATTCGATGCAATTTGGACAGATGCTTTTAAAATTAGATGGAAATAACTGAAATCACAATTTTGGCACAGTTTTGTGAAATGTTTTGGAAATTCTGCAAAATTTCACAGAAGCGAAATCAGCATTTTACCAGAATTCTACAGGCAGCAGAAACAATTCACCTGGCTCTACCAGACATTAACCAGTGTCTGCCTCAGCACATATACAAAGTGGTATTGACTGACTTATACAAGCATTGACCCCACTCACTGCCTGTGTTGCATGCTCAAATGGACGGAGAATGCATATTAAGCCATCCATTTGGCACCATTGCTCTGTTGTTAGAGCCATGAATACTCCAGCACTGTCCCGGGTGGTGTGCAGCAGCAGGTAGTCTGTGACTGACTTATACTGTTCAAAAAGCCTGTCTATCATGTACAGTGTGGAGTTCCACCTTGTCACAACATCCAGCTTCATACGATGCTGTTGCAGATAGTTTTTGAGCTGGAGCTCCCATAGCTGGTCACAGGCCTTTGCAGAACAGGTGAAAGTGCACACAGATGCTAAGGGCAACAGTCACCATTTCCTTAATTTCTGCATGGTTGAGAAACTGCTGCAGAACCAGAATAAGACAGTGTACCAGGCAGGGCACCCTGAAAAAAACACCATCGCTAATGCACTTAACATGCCATTATCACTCACAATAAACCCTGCTGTAAGTGAGTGTGAGTGTAGCCATTGATCAATCTCGTTGAGCAGCACATGAAGCATTTTCTCACCCATGTGATAATCGGTTACACTTTTCATACTGAGGGTGGCATGTTGCCGAATCCCTGGTGTGTTGCTACCACCACAATTTTGCTTTGTGCAGGTTTTGCCAGGCCCCAAATCAACTACCACCCAGGTACCTGTGCCCAGTATGCTGTGATGCATAAATATGAGCTTGAAACCGCTTGTCCACTGGTCCACATATCCATGCTAAGATGGATTCCCAAAAAGTTCTGTTATGGCATATTTAAAAAAATAGGTTTGCGATGGAACCTAACACTTGGGCAGGCATGGGCCGTCAACCTGTGGAATCCAGCATTCTCCATGAAAGAGAATGGCAATAGATCGATTGCCAGAATTTCAGCAGTGGTGGCATTTAATTCACATGGAGTAGCATGACTGGGGGGGGACTTTGAGTGCTGCTCAGAAATGCTTTTTAGTGAGGGCTGCATGTTTGGAACCGGCTGACTAAAACACTGGACTCACTGCAGCATTGTTGTTAGTGCTGGGGTACCAGTTGACTTTTGGGGATGTGCAGCTCACAGAAAATCATTTTTTCTTTTCTGCTGTGCTGGTGTACTTTTCTGACTCAAGGGAGTGGCACCAGCATGGTATACCATGATGACAGTGACCGCTTATGGACGGCTGTCAAAATGTCGACCCATGTGATGGTGCTATCATCGTGGGCAATGGTAGGGGACAGAGAATGTTGTGACTGCAAGGGTAGGGTGGGTGACAGGAAAGGAGGGTGGGTGACAGGACATGGAGGGATGGGGAACAGAGTTGTAACCCTGTAGTGTGCCTGCTTCCACCGAGCCAACCATGTGGTGTGGTGGGCAGCTGCAGGACTTCATTTTTTTTAAACTGGGTTGTGCCCCCCTCCCTGACATGCAGCCCCCCGGAGATGAGAATCTTTAGTTATGGGGCTGTGGGGGGGTACAGCCCCCCCCCCCGCATGCACAGTTTCCCAGTTGCCATTTACTGTATATCGACGAAAATGTTTTCGGCCAAAATGCAGGTTGCGATAATAGGGATCACCTTTCAGCAGTCTCTATTATCACATGAAACCTCCCCCACTGCTACTATGTCCACTGCTAGAGAGAGCAAAGGATTGTTCCTTTTCCTCCTCCTCCTCCTTCTCTACCCATCCACTCAGCCCTCCCTCTTCCTGTTCTATTGCGCTGCTCTCAGTAACATTTAACTTGACAAGGGCACTGGCACCCCCAGCTCTGTCTTCCTTCTGGTGTTGCTGCCAGCACAATGGGTGCCTGTTTTTCAAGAGTGAGTGTTGTCCACCAGTGCCTAGGTGGCTGCCATGTTAACCACGACTAACATGTGCTTGACATAGCTGACATATTGTGATGGTCTCATCAGCTGGATTAAGCATGTAAAAGTCCCAAACTGGGGACTTCTCACCTCTAGACTTCACATGGAGCTGGGACTGGAGAACTGGGCAAAAGGTATGGAAGTTTATGCCTTTTTTGCTGCTTTCATCACGTCTGTAATATTACTTTTGGGAGGGAGGTTGATTTGATTTCTTGGAGATTTGCTGATAACCTGACCCTCAGGCTCATCATCTGAATGGTCTGTATCACCCTTGCACTTTTTCACTTCTGGCTCCCACAGGAGATCCAACACATTGTTATCATCAGCACCACCACTAAAGATGTTGTTCTTTTCCTCCCTAGCACTGTTTTCTTCCACAGCAACTTTTTCTTGCTCTATAACCCTCTCCACCGGGGGCTAACTTTGCAGATCTCCCTGATGCACCGACTCCAGCTCAACACTATCACCACCACCAACACCACTAGAAACGGGGACAGTCACATCAACAGCCTTCTCCTCCTCTTGGACCACTGTTACTGTACTGGTGTCTCTCTTCTTCTCACTTTCATCATCCACCAGCATAGATGCAACAGATCTGGCAGAAAAATGTTTTGCCATGCTTATGCCATTGCTGCAAATTACTCCTTTGCTGGTACCTGCCACTGGACCAGAGCCCACAGAAGACATTGATGCAGACATACTTTTGCTTTGGGGAAGTGGAACTGCAGTATTACGTTCCTCCACAGACTGTGTTGCTGCCTCATCCACCCTGGCACCTCTCACTTTAATGGATCATTTCTTCACAGGCATTTTATATGCTTACTCCAACATTTGTCTTGCTCTTGGATGAGCTGTTACTACCTGTAAATAAAGCCTGCAGTACTGCCAGCTACAAATCAGGACATGTATCAGCACTCTGTAAAACTACTACAGTAGCCTATTCCATTAAAACAATTTATTTTCTTTCCCCAAACAGGAATTAAATAACACAGGGTAACATGGCAGGGGTAAACAACTTTAAAGAAAACAACAACAGACAAAACCTCCCTAATAGGGATCACCATTGTCTCTGTTCAACTAGGACAGGTATTGGCATTCTGAAAAACTACTACAGTAGCCTATTCTATTAAAGCAACACATGTTTTTTTTCCTTCCCCAAACAGGAGTTAAATAACACTGGGTAACAGGGCAGGGGTAAGCAAATTTAAAGAAAACAATGACAGACAAAACCTCCCCCAGAAGGGATCAGCAGTGTCTCTGTACAACTAGGACAGGTATCAGCACTCTGTAAAACTACTACTGTAGCCTGTTCTATTAAAACAAGACAATGTTTTTTTTTCTTTCCCCAAACAGGAATTGAATGACATGGGGTAACAGGGCAGGGGTAAAACAAATTTAAAGAAAACAACAGTAGACAAAACCTCCCCCAATAGGGATCCTCAGTGTCTCTGAAAAACTACTGTGGTAGTAGTTAATAAAATGTCCCTTTCTTTATCTGGAACAAGGATCAAACAACAGGGTAAGATGGTAGGGTTAAGCAAAATTAATCTGAACTGCAACGTCAGCGAACACCTCCACAGTTAGGGATCAGCAGGGGTAAGAGGTTTTAACTGGTACAAGTGAACAGCAGACAGAACTGACCATGAACAAAAAGAAATCAGGGACCAGCATTGTATATTCAAAACTTTGGATTTTTAAACAGAAGCACAGGAATGATATACCAACAAGGGTAACAGGAGGACTCAGGAGGAGTAACTTTTAAGATAAAGTGACAAGGGGGCATGGCTTGGACCCAACGAGAAATGCCGCTTATATCTTTCGCTCAGTCCCATCCTGGTGCTCTATTGCACTTAATCCACAGCTATGCCAGATTGAAAGCTCCCTGATACAACTGGAAACCCTCTCACTGCCTCTACTGCCCATATCCTGACATTTTTTTTGGCGTGGGTCCCAAGCTTTGTATGTGAACTGGACGGGTTTCTGCTCGCGAGTGGCACGGATGGGGTAGGCCACGCAAGCCATATAGTCTTGATCCTAGCTTGGCTACCAGTACTCCTGCTGAAATTTCTGCGTCCGACAGATAACTTCACTGGTTGCGACTGCCGATCATTGCGGGCATTCCGGGCAAACTGAGAGTGGATTGCCAGCGGTTGATACAATATATATTGCTGTGATGGCGGGTGCAATGGAAACCCCCACCAACCATAACTATAGGCCCAGCTGCAAGATATCCAATCCCCCCCGGCCAAGCTCAACTAGACAATGTCTTATCGCACATTACCCAGATGCTGGAAGCGCTCCTCACCAGAGTCGACAACATTGGTACACCTTTGGCAGGAAATGTGGCTGATGTAAGGTGACTGGAAGACAAGCAAAATGTACTGGAGCAAAGAAGAGAAGAACTTGAAAGGCAGCATATCTTCGTGCTGCAACATCTTAGAGATCATGAGGCTAAATTTGCTCGGCTTTGATATAGAGCCAAGGACCATGAGAATAGGAGCCGGAGGAACAATATTAGGATCCTGGGAGTCCCGGAGGAACTGAAGGCCCCGATATTGAATGCTTCCTTAATGAGTGGCTTCCACAGTCGTTCGGGGAGAGAGGTGGAAGGACCTGATTGGAGTAGAAAGAGCTCACCTGGTGGGAGGCAGATCAGACAGCTCTAATTCTCCCAGAACCATAATTGCGTACATATTGAGGTACTCCAGAAAAGAGAAGCTATTGCAGGCTACCAGAGAGATGGGAGAGCTTACATGGCATGGCTCTACTATCTCCATATATAGAGACTTCTCTCAAGAGGTAGCGGCCAGAAGAAGGGCTTTTGGTCCACTTAAATCTTTTTTGCAACCAAACTCTTTTCAATACTGGTTTAAAAAACTTACGGCTTTGCAGATTTCTAAAGATGGGAAGTCCTTTCTTGCAGAATGTCCTAGAGAAGCTGAAACTTGGATTCATAATCACTGGCCGGGCCTCCTCCCACGGACTGTATCTCCCAGATGCCTTTGGGCCCCTGGGGACAGAAAAGGCAAGGGAACAGAAAGGCAAGAGAGGTGGGTGCCAGGGGGAAATAAACATCACCGGACTGGTGCCACTGCTAAATCGCTCCCCATGTCCTATAAGCAAAAAAGCCACCACTCTGGAGAATCAGAGCAGTGGCCGGCTGTTAGTCCACTATCTACTTTTAAACAAGCTTTCACAGATTCGAAGGCCCCAGAGAAACAAGCGCAGACAATACCCACTATCTCTAGTCACCAACGCCAATGATCCAGAAGTCCAACAGCCCAGCTACTGGCAAGTCCTCAGCCTCCCCTCCCACTAAGCTCCTAAGAGCAGACGCACTCTTGATGGCCAGTCTTGAGCAGCAAAATCACACAACTGCTGAAACCTGCAAACTCCTAGAAGTCATCGAACCGCTAGACTGGGCCACCACCATCGATGAAGCTGAAGAAGAGCAGGTCTCTGCAGCAGGCCTTTTAAAGCCGGGGACTAAATTGTTTGCTGAGGCCCTGGCTGCCCCTCCACACCCCAGTAGAGCAGAAGGAAAAAGACTGGATGACCCTGGACCCTCTGGCAGAAACAGATGATGAACTGGGCTCTATTAAGATGGCTAAGATATTTGCTTCAGCATAATTTCTCTATAGCTGAAAAGAATGTTCCCTTTTGTTGGGAAGTAGATAAGCTGTCTTTCTTGGTTGGGTGTTTTACGGGGTTATGGTTACCTACCAGTATACCCGTGCCCCATACCCCCACAATCTAGACTGCTACCTAATGACTGCCCCCCCCCCCTTTTTCTAGGGTGCATCTGTCATTTTTGAATAGCGTGACAATAAATGGAGGGAAGTGTACCTCTCCCTTACCCTCCCCCACGATTTATAGATGGTGGTTTACTTTGGCTATTATAGACCTTGGTACAGGTCCCATAATAACACCCCCCTCCTCCATCCCTCTCTTTAGCCTATATAGGACAGTGCAAGCCTACATAACAGCAGAGACCCGCTCTTATTTCTCCCTTAATATGACTGAGGAGGTTTCTGCCTCTACTCATTGGGAGGCCTTTAAGGCAGTCATCAGGAGGAAGATTATTTCCTACACCACGGCTAAAAAAAAGCCAAAGTGAAGTAGGCGCAGCAACTACAGACCAAGATTGCCATTCTAGAGAAACAATTTAAACTCTCAACTCATAGTCCCCTCTGCTGCCCAAGATTACAGGCCTGAAGTACCAAATAAATACTTTACTAAGCAAAAAAGCCGAGTTGCAGCTTCTTCACTCCAAGCACAAATCGTGGGAGTAAAGGGGTAAACTGCTAGCATACCAACTACGTAAGCAGCAAGCCTCCTCTAGGATACTTGCACTTAGAAATGCAGTGGGCAAGGTGGTCTCTATGCAAAAAGAGATTAATGAAATGATGAGGCTATTTTATCAAGCCCTATAAGAGACTAAATCTACAGTCTCTCCCTCTGAACTCTCTAGTCATATGCTTGAATTCTGCAAAGGGATCTCTCTCCCCAAATTGTCTCAAGCTGCATGGAGGCCCCTAGTATGTCCAGTGAACTCCAATCTGCCCTCTCCCAGATGGCAAAGGGTAAAGACCCGGGACTGGATGGGATGACGGTCGCGTTCTATCAACTCCTCAGTGCCGATATTACAACTCCACTGCTGCATGGCCTGCAAGAGGCACAATGTATGGCCTCAATTCCACGCACCATGTGAGAAGCATTGGTAACTGTAATCCCCAAGAAATCCTCTGATGTGCTTGATTGCGCTAATTTCAGACCCATTTTCACTTTTGTCAGTGGACACTAAACTCCTAGCCAAAGTTCTGGCAATCAGGCTGACGAGGGTTTTCTCTCTCTTGATTCACCCTGCTCAGTCAGGTTTTTTGAAGTGTAGGTCAGGGGCAGACAACCTGTGCTTAGTCCTCAATCTGAAATGGCTTGCACTACAAGCTACAACTCTCATGGCAGCCTTAGCTATCAACCTTTTCAAGGCCTTCGACTCCCTTGAGTGGAATTATCTCCATAATGGCCTCCATCTTTATGGATTTGGTGATTATTTTCACTCCTGGGTTTCCACCTTATATCACCACCCCACAGCCAGAATTGTCACTAACTGGGATATTTCCTCTCCTTTCTCTCTACAAAGGGCACTAGACAAGGATGTCCCCTCTCTCCTCTCCTCTTTCTTATTGCCCTTGACCCTTTTATCAGGAAGTTCTCCCAGACTTCCGACATCACAGAGATTCCAGTTTACGGCAGATCCTTTCTAGTCAACATGTATGCGGATGACATGCTGCTTATGCTGTCCAACCCTGACCTATCCCTCCCCTTAGTGCTGCCAATATTACAAGAATTTGCTTCCCTTTCCAGCTTATCAATTAACAAAAGAAAACAATTCTCTCTCTGCTCAACTCTAGGTGCACCAGGAAATGTCTACTCAGCACAGATATCACTTGGGCACCTCAGGGTTTTCTTTACCAAGGAATCTGTATATCTTTACCCTGGAATGATCTGGAAAAGGCCAATTTTCCCCCTCTGATAACAGCCCTGACAGCTAAAGTGCAGCAGTGGAGATAGTTACAATTGTCTCTCAAATGCAAAATAGAAGCTGTACGTATGTTTGTTCTTCCAAGAATCTCCTACTTGCTGAACAACTTCCCAGTCCCCCTGTCACACAAACTCCTTACATCCCTGGACAAGTGGGTCTCCTCCTTTTTATGGGAAGGTAGAGCAACTCACTGGGGACTCACAAAACTGAGAGCCCACTGGTTCAAGGGTGGGTTTGGTCTCCCCTGGTGGCTGGGGTATCAGTTGGCTTTTCGCATGGCACAAGCCACTGCCTGGTTTGACCTGAGGCTGACCTCCCCTCCTCAATGGGTCCTACTGAAACAGCCCTTGTACCAGGGGCCTCTCTTTTTTCACTGCTAACCAGCAGAAAACCTCCGGGCAATCAGCTTACTCCAATCATGACTGAAACATGCAAAGCCTGGCATCATACTATGACTCTCACAAGTAGCTCACAAACAGCTTATTCCCCCTCAATTAAATATGCCCCCTTCTGGAACAATATGCTTATTATGGTGGATCGCAAGCCTCTTTTCTGGCAGCATTGGGTCAATAAAGGAATCCATACTGTGGAAGACCTTCTCCTCTCGGATAATAAAACACTGATGATGTGTGAACAGTTACAAGACTGCTTGGATTTAAAAGCTCATGACTTCTGGAGATATCTTCAATTGAGAAGTGCTCGCCATCCTCTACTGGCCAAATACACTGATGACACTACATGGAGCTGCCTGACCTCAGTCCACCAACCCAAGTGGGTCCAGGGTTTGGTGGGACTCATTTACAAAATGTTGAGAGACTCGCAGCCAGACACCACCTCCAATTGAAGGTTGCGTGGGAGACCAAGCTCCAACGCCCATATCCACACAGCAAAGATCTTCCTGGCTCAGAGTCAGTTGATACAGATGAAATTTCTTCTTAGATGGTATAGCACACTGGTCATGTCGTGCAAGCCTAAAGTGTTGCATCATGACAGATGTTGGAGATGCCAAGCATCTCCGGCCCATCTCCTCCATACCCTTTGGGCCTGCCCGGTCCTCCATAAATATTGGTCAATGGTCTTGGAAGACTGCTCTAGAATAGTGTGTAAAAAGATCCTCCCCTCACAAGATTCTATTTTATTGGGTGACACCTCGACTCTGAACCCTCTACCTACCCCGCTCAAAGTATGGACCTTGGCTGTGGTTATGGAAGCTAAGAAAGCCATTTTGATGAAATGAAAGCAGCCCCCCCGATTATCTCCTGGAGGGTGGCCTTGGCTAGGCTAGCCATCTTCCAGAGAATCACTGCATCAGGGAAGGGCCACCTCGCCAGACACTACAAAAAATGGGAGCATTATCTTCATTCTCATATCTGTGAGGTCCTCCCTCCATCTCCAAGCAACCCTCCCATACTATGATCCCCATCCCTCTTTCTACAATGGTCTTTCAGAGAAGGAGTCTTCACCTCACCTAGTTATAAATCTTCTGTTACTGTGTTTTTCATATCTCTGCTATAGGTCTCTCACCTGTTGATTATATGGTATGAATCACTTAACCTGTTAACCAGGAATTGGGAGTAGTTTTACTATACATGAAGCTGCCTTGCTGCAGTGCCATTATTGTTGAATCCTATCTGAGTGAACACACTATGTTCTTAACACGGTTCTTGATTATCATTTGTTAGTAGAAATGATGAGCTATGTTATTTGGTTGTTTTATCTGTGATAGATAACTACTGGTTAAATAGTTATATAATGTGGCTCCATAGTAACTAATATCCGTATCATGGTCCCTAATTTTCTACTTTATACATCTTTGTTTTTATGGCGCTTGTAGTCATAAGTACGGCTGTACTGCTGTTTGGAAATAAAATATAAAATACAATAAAATATTACATAATAAAAAAAAGATAAAGTGAAAAAAAGATGTCAATATGTAAGAAAAATAATACAAATAAGCCGGCCTGTTGGCGCAGTGGTTGGATTTCCACTTGCGACGTTGGTGACCTGGGCTTGGGAGTGGACTAGGGTCACTGGAGGGCCGGCCTGGTGAGAACGGCTTGAGAGTCCCATGACAGCTCACCTTCTCCGAGGGGAGTGGGAGCCAAGGCCCACTACTTGCCTGATCTCGAGCAGAGGCTCAAGGTACAGCAAGCCCTGTTCGTGGGGGGGAGGCAGCCGTGATGCGTGGTGGATGTCGGAGCATAGCACCTTGACATTAGGGCACACACCATGCAAGGGGGGGAACCAGAGGAAACACAGCCTTCCACTGACAGGAAGATAGGGCACCAGAAGCATGCCCTTGATGTGTCACCACTCACCCAGACCACCTTGCCCGATGAAACAAGAAAGTGCACGAGGTGTACGGGTCCCACCTCATTCCCCACCTGGGGGGCATAACCGTGGCTACATGGGGCGCAAGGTAGGTCTCGGGTTGGATGGTTGGCAGAGGGATGACTCCCAGGTGCCCATGAAGGGTTGAAGATGGAGGGCATGTAGGCGGGAAAAATAGAAAAGTAAAAAAAAAAAAAAGAAAATAATACAAATAAGTAGAAGAGCAACAGAGATACTATAATGTAACACATACATGTCACTTAATAATCACACCTAAACCACTGAAATAAAAATGAAAAATCACTGTCAAAGACTTAAAAGAAATAACAGTAACTCACTGAGAATTTGTGAGAAATCTGTTTTAAAAGATTAAGAACTTGCCTGCACTGCTTTTACACACCTGTCCTCCCCCACTCAACTCCTTCACAGACACAGACAAAACTGAAAACACTACTCAAACTAAATATTATGTAAAGATCTAAAAAAAAACAAATGTTGCCTAGCAGCACTAGGACAAACTGACTATTTTGGGAGCAATTTGCTCTCAAAAAGACAGTTTAAAGGGGTTTTAAAGTTTGTGTGGCTGAGATGCACAACACAAGTCTGCTATCTGACTCATTAGACAATAGACTGTGCTAGAAACTGCCCCCATGTGATATTTGACATTACTCATAATGTATTGCAAAATTCACCTTTTGAGCCAAACTTTGCCAGCGAAGTTCAATACATGCACCCCGCGAAGTTTTTGCAAAACTGAGAAATTGTCATCAATGGCGAAGTTGCACTTTATAACTGCATTCCACAAAGTTTTGCAAAATCCGCACAATTGACATCAATGGCAAAGTTAAACATCGCGTTAGTGGAAAACTTCATGGAATGTGGAAACTCCACAAAATATTTCACAAAGCAAAGTTTTCGCACTTCACGCAACACTACTTCTGACTCATGACACATGCAGGAAATGCCCCCAACAGGGAACAGACCTTATGCACATCTTGTGGTCCTGTGCTTAGGTTGACCAATTTTGGCACCAGATTCACGGATGCTAGATCTCTATTCTCCAGACAGACTTCCTGCTTTATCCTCCTCTATACTTACTGGGAAATCCAGCTCAATATTTAATGGGGATCCCCCCTCCTGGTTTGTCCATCCCCAAAGCCCAATTGCATTGACTTCTGATAGTGGGTCATAAAGCCAAAATGCTAATCCTGCAATGCTGGAGAGCAGACAATGTTCATTTGCTAGTACAGTGACTAGCAGCAGCATAAAATCTGGCTGGACTGACCAGAATGTCCCACTTTGCCAGATAAAAATCTTTTGTATCCTACCAGAGAGTGAGTGCCCCTTTCTTAACATCCACTTATGTTGTCTCAGACACCCTACTCCCATGAACCTGTCTCATAAGCAGCTTTTTCACACCCCCCATTCTCCTAACCCCTCTCCCCCACATTACTCTGAAGACTGGTTGCTTGGTTCATTTCTCTTACTCATTTCAAGAATTGCACCTATGATACTACATCCCAGATGCAATTCATGTACCTGGAACATACTGTGCAAAAATTAATGAGGTAAATACCATTGCACTGAATATTATGCTCTACTCTTCCATAATTGCTAGAGTAGAGCATTGTTGCATCAGGTAGTTTTAGTACTCAGTTAAAAGAACTAACATCATAATATGGGCACAAAGTTGGGTTACAAAGGAGTGAAATGGGTGGGGTCTAGAGGAATGGATGAGTAAATAATTATGATCAGATCACTATAAGAGATAGTATGCTGCATAATCCAATATTGCTGGAGACTTACAATTTTTTTTGTTAATCTTTTGGTAACCAGATAATGTCCATTAGGCACAAGTGCCTGTTTTCAGGGGTGACCCAGGGACACTGGAGAGGTTAAGTGACTTAATTAGAGTCACACAGTATGCAAGTGGAGGTTGTAGGAATCAAACCCAGATCTGCCGGATGTACCAAGCTCATTCACAATGTGTTATTCTAACCAATAGGCTATACTGCCAGCCCCATTATATAGGTTGGGTGGATTTATCTGTGATGTGAGCCTAAAGTTTCTTAAAAAAACATCTCAAAAACAACTTCCCCTCAAATAACTGAGGTAGTGGTCTTTGACATAAATACTATTGATAATCACAAAACCAGCACTAATATAATTAACAAACTCAAATTCATCGCAGACATTTGGGCTCAAGGTAGAGTTCAGTTACCCACATAAATAGATTTGAACCCTGAAGGCATCTCAAAGTGGATTGACAGATCATGGGAAATACATCTTAGAATAGCTCTACTAATAATGTGGTAGGACTGGAACAATGACAACCCAGAATTTTATCTTGGAAAATAGCAGAAATATGTAGAACTTTTGCAGATGATCAATCTGAAACATTTTTAAAACAGTATTGTGTAGAAGGCCTGCAAGAAACCTGGACTAGGGAAGAAATGTGGGTGATGGGGTTTAATTGCATTTCTGCTAAAGTGCAAAAAGAAACACACTAGACACATCACCTGGGAGTTTAAAATTTTTATGTAAAATAGACAAACACTTGTCAATCAAGGAAAAGGTGATGATTTGTACCTTCTGTGCAGCTGTTACATTCCACCAAGTGATAACTGAATATTATGATGAAAATGTTTGGGACACTTTAGACATAACTAAAGCTATTTCACAGTTCCCTGAAACAGTGGCCGGTTGCACAAAAGAGTTAAGTCCAAGTTTAAGACATGTTTTTGGTCTTACAAAAACAAGTCGGACTTAAAAAAATGAAGCCTGTTGCACAAAAATTGTCTTACATTCCATTGGTTTATTTAGAGACTTTAATTTAAGCCTCCTATGTACCAGGCTTATTTGTTGTTAGCAGGCTTATCCTGCCATAGTTCATTTTAATTATAGAAAGTGTGTGTATGTGTATGTGTATATATATGTATATGTATATATTTATATATATCTATATCTATATATATATATATCCTATAGAAAGAGAGAGGTAGATAGATAGATAGATATATAGATATATTTGAGAGCACTGATTTCCTGTTTTAGGGACTATTTCCCATTGTGTATATGTTACCATGAAGAAAATATTTTATATTCATGTTTTTTGTCATAAGGCTTTTAATCCTTGGCTCAGGCAGGTGACTGCTCAGCATAGTTCCTGCTTCTCAAAACCATCTACCCCCTTCCCCAGCCCTGGGGGCTTAAATTTCCCCTGAATGTCTCCCTAGGAGACCCCCCCCCCAGCACAATCCAGATGTGTCCCTGGGACCAAGTGGTGGTTTGGGCCAAGGAAACCAAGCAGGACTTTGTAGCTTCCGCCTGACAGCCATTTTGTTTTTCTCCTCAGCCCCCTGGCCACTGCAGCATGCTAATGTGTGCATTTTGTGGCATGCACAAGCTACAAAACTGCAGTCCCTACCTTTCATAGCTTCTTGGAACCTGCATTAGCAATGGGCCTCCACCACAGGGCAGTCAAGTGCTAAGACACAGAAGTGATACTGTCAATATAAAGACAGACCCTCAATGTTTGGACATTAGAAGAACCAAATGGTTCATCAGGAAATGTACAAGCAAACAATGATAGCATTCATCACACTGTTTGTCATGCCTGCATAATAAAAATGATTTAATTTTGTCTTGCTGTGTCTGGTGTATTTCTTTAGCATCAATATAGCTTGTACAGTACATCATACATACTGTATCTGCATGACCTTCTGGGTGGCAGGGAAAATATATATAGGGACACCACTACCTTTCCAATTTCTTGGCCCATCCTTTTATCTCATATGTAAGCCTCTCCCGAGGTGCAGCAAGTGCAAAGCATTTGGAGGGAGGGTGTGACTGGCATTGGCAGAGCTCCCCCTTGACAGTAGGGTGCAAGTCACACTCACAGAAAAAGGGAAAATCTGATACCATGCTCTGGGAAGATGGACTGCCAGCCCATACCCTAGATGCCCCCTGCCTGCCTCACTGGTGGCTCCCGATGAAGTGCATAGAATTCAGGTTGTACGGCCCCCCACCTTGTCCGCGCTTCATGGGTAAGCCAAGGTTACATGGGGGGGGCACCAGGAGCTCCAGGCAGGAAGGAGCAAGGGCAGAGACCAGGTGTCTCCCAATGGTGCGGAGCGAGGGAGGCAGGGGAAGGAGTAAAAATACAAAGTTAAAAAAAATAAAATAAACATACACCAAGTAATATTTAATCATGGAATTAATAGAACTGTAATAAATTCACAAAACAGTCTAGTTAAGAATGAACTTCACACTTGTACAGTAATAACATGACTCTAGTGGTGCCAGTGGTGGTGAGTCACTGGGTGCCGATACTGTTTTGGAAGCAGCAAGGAGGTAGAGTGTGAGCAACAGGACGAGCTCGGGCTGCTGCTGCAGGTAGCATGAGCTACTGTGCTAAAGGAGAAAGTGCCAGGGCTGTGCCTCACATTCCACTTGGGGCGTGCAGTAATTACAGAGATGTGTGAGCTCCTTAGCATGGAGCAGCACTTACCCTGTGTGGAAGCCTATGTCGACAAACGTCTGCTAGGGTACATTTTAAAATGTAATTCCACTCTAGTAGTCAAATTAAAAGGATCATCATTTCATCCCTGGAAACTTTCCAGCACCTACCTTTACTTCCGAGTAGCAGAGATCCACCCTCAGGCATGTAATGACATATAACCAGAAAAAAGAGCGGGGGCGTTCCCCATTAAAGTCAATGGGGGTCACTTTTACTTCCAGTTTTTAACATAAACATGACTAATTTGATATTTAATGAAGGACAATACTCTGGTAAGATAGCTCTTGTTAGTCGAGCAGTAGCCTTCATTAATCAAATCTTTATGTTACAAACTGGACGTAAAAGTGACCCCATTGACATTAATGGGGTGCGCCCCCACTCTCTCCCTGGTCCTATGTCATTACATGCCTGAGCGCTAGGGCGGATCTCGGCTATTAAGACGTAAAGGTAGCTGCTGGCAACTTTCCAGGTATGAAATTACGACCCTTTTTTAATATACTACTAGAGTGGAACTAAACTTAATTTTCTATTATTACTTATTGCTCCTGGGAGCCTGGCAGACAGCTCTGGTCCCTCCCGCATTAGGACTCTGTCTCCGGCTCTCTATTGTCTGCCCAACTTCCACTACAATCCCCTATGGGTTAACCCTCCCCCCCCCCGTGACAGGGCCAAGGTGAAGGGGTGCCAGGTTTCCCCCACCCTGGAGCAAAATCCAGCTGCTCGGGGAGCCAGAACAGGTGCAGAAGAGTCATCATTGAGTCTACCAGCTCCATTTTCCACCACTTTATTTCTTTCCACCCCACCGATAGTGTATGTTGGCAGTGTGCCTCCTGACTCTCATCTCCTTTGCCCACCGCCAGAGAGAGATTGACAAGTGGGACAGCAATCCCTTCCTTCCTGAGAGAGGAGAGCAGTCCTCCAGACACTCAATCCTCTCTCTCTCCCCTATCAATCCCCTGCTGCTGAGGCTCGTTCCCAAACCCGGGTCACCAGCATGATGTGAGGTGTGTCATCCAGCGCCTCAACCCTCAACGCAGCTGGGCCAGCCAGTGGAATTACATTTTAAAATGTACCCCAACAGGCTTTCACCAACACAGGCTTGCAGACAGTGTGAGTACTAAATCTCACAACATCTAGGATAGTGTATGGTTGTCTATACACAACAATATATGTCTTCTGTTAGCACCCTTTGCAAACTGTGTGAGAGGCCTTTCGGCACCATGCAATTCTGCTTAAAGTTGGACCAGCATAACATTCTGTGGTGATTTGCATATGCAGCCCATGATGCTTTGCATTGTGGGGGCATGTGTGATGTTGTATTTTCTTGAAACTTGGCTTCCCAGCCAAATGCCCCTTGGGGTAACCCTTGCCTCAGTGTTTGCGCACAGAGGTTCTTTGTCTATACACAACAATGCCATTCTTATACTGAGTGGTTACTATGATGTCAATGACCTTGTGTCTGCAAGGTAGGGTGAGGTGAAATGTCGTGACCATTATGGATGACAACACAAAGGCACACCCCAATGCCTGTCCATCTCTGCAGGGTGGGGGTGGAGTTGGTGTCAGTTCAATACTTCATTGCCATTCCTATACTGCATCTGTCTAACTCCTGCACTTCCACTGCTAATGACAGCAAGCAACACTTGGCATTGACAAATGCTTGTTTTTACTGACTTCCCCATTTGCTGGTTTTAAACACCAATCATAGTATCATTTAAACCTTCCACCCAGGACTGCCATTCCACTCCTGGATGGATGGAGGGTGTCTCTCTTGTACAGACCTCAATCCCACCAGGTGGGACTCCAGTCCCCGATGTAGCAAAAACCTACCTCCATGCACCATGCTATCAATCAGTCGTTGAAAGCGGTGTGGTGTGTCCTAGCCTCCAACCAGCTGCATACAGGTAGCACCTCAGTTAAGGCCAACAAATGAGCTAGCTGGTTAAGGCCCCTCTCCAGCCCCTAAACCTTTATTGTACCACTCCTGCTGCATCTCTTGCTAGGTCATTTGTCCCCAGATGGACAATGACATCCACTGCCTTCTGCTGCCCCACCAGGATTCTCTTGTCTCCATTCCTCCATGCTCAGGCACCAGGCAGGCCCCTCACTTTCCTCTTCCCCTCCTGTCCTGCTGCCAAATTTACCTTATCTACCATATGTAGAAGGTAACATGGGCACTGTCACACAAGAATTAATAAACAGACTATAGCACAGTACATCCCCCCCACACACTGTCAGCCATCAAATGGATGGATATCAACAAAGTAATAGACTTCACCACCATAAGCACACATTCATACACAGACATATGTTAACATTATCACCTGAACCACTATTCGCCCCCCACCCCATACTCTCGTCTAACAACAAAATGCTGAGTACTCTGACAGACAGACAGACAGACACACACTCTCACACTCTGTAACAGGCGCTGCCGAATCATTACAGTAAAACCTCAAAACATGTATGTAATATGTAGGGGTCTCTTACCTGAGTACTAGGGAGCCGGAAGTAGGACTTGAATGGATGACATCTGTCGAACCTGTAAAATAAAATAAAATAGAAGAAAGGGGTCACAAAGGATCCACAGTTTTTAGGGAGTAAACAGGGAGGACAAAACAGATTAGACATAGAGTGATACTTATCTGATGGGCAAGGAGTTAGCATCATGTTAGACCTGATAAAGTAAAGAGAAAAAAACGGTTATTATGGAGAAAATCCAGTAGCGAGGTCTGAGACAGACAGTGCAGAGATATGAAAGGGGTATGTAGCATAGGAGTAAAGAAAAAAAGGGGTTTAGATAAAAAAGTTACAGAGTGGACAAAGCAGGAAGACAGAAATACAAAGGAAAGAAATAAATTCAAAAATAAGAACTGCCAGCCTGGTGGCACTGAGGCGCTGGATACTGTTCTTCACACTGCGTAAGCAAAAACCCATGTTCGGGAATGAGCAAGGGTCGCTGGGGTTGGCAAGGAAAGAGAAGAATTGAGTGTCCGACTGACTGCTCTTCTCCGGGGAAGGGGTCCACAAGAGTCGGCGCCTGTTCGCCCACTGGCAGAGGCTGGGGGACAGGGCACCACACTGTATCAGAGGGAGGAGTTGGAGCAAATGCATGGAGGGAGCGCATGCGGACACGTGCACTCTCCCCTCCACCAGCATCATGGCACACCACCAGCTCAAAGGAGAAAAACCAGAAAAGAGGTATGACATCCTGGTTGAGCAGCTTGATAGCCATCCGACAAACATCGGCTTTGGGGGCACCTGAATCTGGATTCGGACAGGAGGAGAGTTGGGGTTCCTCACCACCCCGCTATGGGGGGTGTTTCCAGAGACGAAGCAGACCCTGACTGGAGTAATGGATGACAGATGGCGGCTGGAGTTATGAGGGAGCAGACCAGGTATGCCAGGAAGAGGGGAAAAAAATAATAGCAAAAAAATAAATAATAATAGACAAATAAGAGCTAGCCCACTGGTAGTGCTATTGCTCACAGTGCTAAAGACCCGGCTTAGGGAACAAGCCAAGACAGTCAGAGGATGTGTTCCTCCTTAGGGGAGGGAGGGCCCCATATCCCACTGCTCTTGGTGGTGCAGTGGATCCGTGAGTGATAGGCAGGGCCACTGGAGCATACTCACAGGGTGGCTCCACCAGGCATTGCCAGCTGCCAATTCCAATATGCACTTCTGGTGAGGGGGGGGCTTGGAAAGAGCACGCAAGGGTGAGGCAGATGAAGCCCCTGCATTGGACACTAGCTGCACGAACACTCCTGGATCGGACCCCCCCCATCCCGGTAGTCAGATGACTGCAGGGAACAAATGCCAAAAAGTGATGGTGTACCCAGCACGTAAGTGGGGGGGGGGCAGCATCATGCTGTCACAGGTGGGTGAAGGTGTCAGTAGCTGCAGCAAGGTCTCAGTAGGAGAGTAGCTGAACTAGGGAGGAAGCAGAAAGGGGGCTTGACCGTGGCCAGAACAGCACAAAGAATATTCAGGGAAAAAAATGTTTCAGGTTGTTGTTGGGCTCAGCAAAATGAAAAAAACATATCAATCCTAGTGGCCAGAACTTAACAGCAGTAAAGGTGGGCTAGTGGGGACTATTTGGGGTAGTTGTCCAGCATAGATAAAATAAGTAAGCATTTATAGTGCAGAGTGCTGCAGCTGTCCCATGTTGGGCCAATAATTTAAATAATGTCCCTGGTGGGTTGCTTTCCCTGGTGCTCGCCCTCGCTGTATTAAATAATTACTCTGGGATCTAGTGGGGTCTCTGGGCTGCTATATTGCTTTGGCAGGCAGGGAGTTAGCATGTGACAAAAGGAAGATGCTCTGCGGCTGCTGCAGCAGTCCGAGCAACTGACTGCACAAAAGTGAAGGTGCTAGGCAACCTTTCTACTCCCACCATGAACGGAGCTCAGGCTGTGGCCTGCTCCATGCAAATGGGAAAGTAGAAGACAGCAACTTGTCTGGAGGTGGAGGATGCCTGTGTAAAAGCGTGTCCTCCCACCTACCTAAACTGCTGGATTCAGCGGTAAATTAATCATGATGAGGATGCTAGCAATCGCATCCGACGTGTGTGGGAGCCGGAGGATACCCAAAAGAAAGCAAACCTTACGGTGCTGATAAAATCTCAGCTAAGCTGAAGCGCACTCCGCAATGCTCTGTGTGGGTTTTTGTGCAGGCCGGTCCGAGCATCAGTTGTGTGCGGGCGGGTGGGGGATTGCAAATTTATTGTGGTACTGGCTAGCAAGTAAAATGATCTTTGCACCTTGCCTGGGGTTTATTTCGATGGATAAAGCCTGTGAGAGGAAATTGGAAGAGAGACACACAGCCCAGCCATACCCTCGGCGTAATTTCAATAAAAAAGGCACAAGTCAGTAATAAAAAAAATAATTGGTGGGTGATCTCACAAGAAGTATGCTGCTCATGACTGATTTTAAATGCTAATTTGTTTAAAAGCTTGCTGCTGCTGCACTTTTCTCAATAATATAAACTTCTTAAAATTACTTTTCCATTCTTAGTGCCATAAAAATGTTTTGGATTTTTTTTTCAAATTGAGACCCATTTTACCTATAATTTGTTCTTTTTTCTAATAAGCTCATCAACCAAAGTTAACTTCTCATCAAGATAAAATTTAATCTTCTTTGTTTTGGTAGCCATCTTAAAATGGCCTGCAAAGTCTAAAATTTTAAATCCAGTCTATGTTGCTATGCAACCAGAGAGTTAGACTGGTCTAGCATAAGACTTTCATTTTCCAGCTTTGTGCAACTGTCTTACATTGGGGGCTTATGCTAGACCACTTTTTGTGGCTTAAGTCTCAAACTGTGACTTGGACTTAAGCCAATGTTTGTGCAACCGGCTGCAGGTCTCTAATCAATAGATGATTTCAAGTCACAAATTGGTGACATGAGCATGTACTCAGATCAATGGCAGGATGACATTAAAAAAGAGTTTGTAATGATGGTATTGTATTGTGTATAGAAGTCACAGGAAGTGCCTACTTTTCCTTGAAAGCACAGGATTGAATGTGTTAAATGGGGTTACAGACAGCAATCAGATGGCAAACTATATATTTGTTCTAATGTAGGTGGTGTTATTAACTATTTTTGTAACAATTTACTGGCATTTTTTTATTCTGAACATATGTATTTTCCTGAAACATCTAAAAGTTCTCACTTTAAAATACAAGTATCCTTAACATTATTCTTGGCATGGCTATGCTCCCTAGAAAAAGAATATACTCCATCTGACATTGAAATTATAACTGGGGAAACTGGGGGAAAGATTTTCCACAGAAGAATTAGGACATAAAGATCTCAGAAATAAGCAGGAATTTATTTTCAGGGCTAGGAAGTGGGGCTGTACAAAATTAAACTTCCGAAAGCAGAATTTTGGCAAAAGTTGGAATTTTGCATTCATGAAATTTCAGAATGCACTTGAGCAACTTTCACAAAAATTCCAACTTAGAACAATGGAATAAATGCATGATTTGTGGATTATTGTATTAAACTGCAGGGGAAAAAAATCCACAGAACTGATCACTGTAAGGGGTAAGTTCTGCTGGAATGTTTTCATCAGTATAAAGATCAAGGGCCCAATTCTAGAAAGGTTACACCTGGTGTAACAGTAGTTGTGCCAAGCAGAGATGGCACGTGGCGACCACGTCCGGGCCGCCGCTTTAAACAGCTGTTCACGCTGCAAAACCCCTGCGACGCATGGCACTGGGGTTTTACGGCAGCAGTTGCATCCCATTCTAGAAGGGCAGCCACAAAGTGCACACACTGGGTTTCTACAAGAACCCCAGGAGGAGATCCGGCAATGTAAATTACACCAGCAGTTAACTGGTATAATTTATGGATGCCCCTGGGGGTCCTGTAGACCTGTCTGCTGACCAGCGGACAGTGCACAGTTTCCCTCCTCCCCCATTCCCAGCACACGCCAGCAGGGCCCCACAGGGCTACCCAGACCCCCAGCCCCCAGAAACAGCTGTTAGCAGATGCCCCACAAAGCGGCGCTGCCATCCCCACACCCGTGTCTCTGAAACACGAGTCACCTGCCACATATACGGCAATATGCCAACCCTGTTAGTCTAGTGCCTTGACTGTACATTATAAACATAACACAAAATCCCATCTCCTGGTACTCTAGTGCCTCTCGAACTGTACATCAATAAAATAAAACAAACTCCCCATTTCCTGGTAGTCTAGGGCCCCGAATTGTACATTAATAAAATAAAACAAACTCCCCATTTCCCTGGTGGTCTAGTGGCCCCCACACCCCCACCCAGCCGTGCCAACCCACCCAGCACCCCCACCCATTCTCAAATCGTGACTGGCACAGCCCACCTCTCACCTCCATGGCCTGCCGCCGAGTGGTAGCAGGGAGGAGGCAGGGAACTACAGACCAGTCAGTCTTACCTCAGTAGTGGGCAAGATTATGGAGGCACTCCTTAAGGAAAGGATAGTGCAACACCTGGAATCCATAGGGGCACAGGATCCAAGACAGCATGAGTTTACAAAAGGAAGGTCCTGTCAAACTAATATCATGGATTTCTTTGACTGGGTAACCAGATTGGTGGACCAAGGGGGAGCAGTTGATGTCGCCTACCTTGACTTCAGCAAAGCTTTCTACACTGTTCCACACAGAAGATTGATAAATAAGCTGGGTAGGCTTGCGGTTGGTCAGAAGTTGGTCAACTGGGTGGCAAACTGGTTGACAGGCAGAAAACAAAGAGTGGTGGTAAATGGTATACAGTCAGAAGAGATGCAAGTCACAAGTGGGGTACCTCAGGGATCAGTCCTGGGGCCAGTCCTCTTCAATATCTTCATTAGTGACATTGAAGATGGACTAGAGGGTAAGGCTTGTCTGTTTGCAGATGACACCAAGATCTGCAACAGAGTAGATGATCCAGATGGGGTGGGCAGAATGAGAAGAGATCTGGATAAACTAGCAAAATGGTCAGAAGTGGTCAGAACAGTGGCAACAATGCAAAGAAGTGCAAGATCATGCACATAGGGAAGAGAAACCCTGAAGCCACCTATAGGCTGGGAGGGGAGTTGCTGGCAGTCACAAAGGAAGAAAGAGACTTGAGCATCATCATCACCGATGACCTGAAATCATCCAAGCAGACCTCTAAAGCAGTAGGTAAGGCTAGGGGGATGTTAGGGTGTATTAGTAGTGGTATCACAAATCATAAGAGGGAGATAATAATCCCTCTTTACAAGACACTGGTTAGGCCCCATCTAGAGTACTGCGTACAGTACTAGAGGACACACCTTCACAAGGGCATTAACCAAATTGAGGCAGTCCAGAGAAGGGCAACCAAAATGGTGCAGGGGCTGCATCAGAAGACATATGAGGACAGATTAACGGAGCTCAATATGTATACCCTTGAGCAAAGGAGGGAGAGAGGTGATATGATCGAATCATTCAAACACTTTAAGGGCATTAACAAGGTGAAAGAGTCTAACATGTTTAAATATAAGAAAAATAGCAGGACAAGAGTACACAGCATGAGACTAGAGGGAGGCCGATTAAGGGGGAATGTGAGGAAATTCTTTTTCACAGAAAGGGTGGTGGATGCATGTAACGGCCTACCTCAGGAAGTGGTGGCTATGAATACAGTGCAGGGCTTCAAACAGACATGAGATAGGCATAAGGGAGCAATACAGATGAGTATGAATAGATAGGCCACTGACAAAGCAAAGGCCAATGGCACATTTATAAGGTAGAAAAGAAATGGGCAGACTGGATGGGCCTTGCAGTCCTTATCTGCCATCAACTTCTATGTTTCTATGTTTCTATGACTGAATGCAGTAGCGCTATTACAGCACTCAGTTGACATCTGGCCATGGAGGTGAGACGTGGCTGTGCCAGTCGCCACTAGGGATGGGTGGGGGTGCTGGGTGGCTGGCATGGCTGGGTGGGGAGCCACTAGACTCCCAGGAAATGGGGAGTTTTTTATTAATGTACAGTTCGGGTGCACTAGACTACCAGGGAAATGGGGATTTCCGTTATATTTTAATGTACAGTATGGGGGCACTAGACTACAAGGAAACAGGATTTTGTGTTATGTTTTTAATGTACAGTACGGGGGCACTAGATTACCAGGGAAACAGGGATTTCGTGTTATGTTTTTAATGTGCAGTAGGGGGGCACTAGACTACCAGGGAAATGGGGATTTCATGTTATTTATTATTGTACAGTTTGGGGGGGCACTAGACTACCAGGGAAATGGGAATCTCTTTTTATTTTATGGTTGAGGGGCACTGGACTACCAGGGCAGGTGCTGTGCCACATTTGTGGTGGGCGACCCGGGGGTCGGGGCACGGGTGGGTGGTGCAATTGTGACCTGCGGCAGCGGGTTGTGACATGCTGGCCACGTACGCCCTCTGTGCGGCATACCTTGCCGCATGTTGCAAGTCACAGGATTTTTCTGTGGAGACCCTGCCCCTTCTAGAATAGGGCACAGGGTCAATGTCATAGTTGAGTGTGGTGCAAGTTGCATTCCACGGCAACTTGCACCACCCTTCTAGAATCAGGCCCCAGGTATTCACTTTGACTGTTTTTTTTCCCATACAGGGCTTTACGATACTGTGCAATAAAAGCTGTTGGTTTAGTCAGTGTTTGTGTATTTATTTCTTTACTGGCAGATCAATTTTAGAGGTACCAACATTTGTGGATTCATAGGATTCATAGGAAATATTCAAGCAGCTATGGACGAAGTATCCTTATAGCTTGCCTTAAACCAAATTAGATGATCAAAATTCATAGACACTGTTTCTAAATTCCATGGGTAATCTAGTTTTAAATGTTTCCATGTCCGAGCTATCTATTGTTATTTTAGATAATTCGTTCCAGGATGTCACAACCCTTTGGGCGAACCATTTTTTCCGTAGTTTTAAATTCCACCTAGGATGGAAGAGTTGTTTACAGTGCTTCCTTGTGCTTACTTGATCATTATTAAATTTGATACCCAAGTCATCCTGCAGATTGCAATCACTTAAAGTTCTATAAAACATGCACATGTCTCCTCTGAATCTTTGATAAGTAAGAGAGTACATTCCTAAAATTGTCAGCCTTTCGCTATAAGATTTATTATCTGGTCCAGTAATAGCTTTAGTCATTCTTCTTTGTATGCCTTCAAGCCTAATTATATCTTCACGCTTATATGGTGACCACACCTGGGCACAGTATTCATGATGGGGCCTGACAAGAGAGTTAAACAATGGTATTAGAACTTTGGCTTCCCTACTGGATATGTGTCTGAGTATACTATTTAAATTCTGGTTCGCCTTTCTTATCTGGAGTGTACAATTCTGACTAAATGAAAAATCCGGGGTAATACAAATTCCCAAATCTCTTTTCTGAAAAGTATCCTACAGAATAACTTGTCCAATTTTAAAAGTTGCTTTTGGATTGTTTTTGCCCAAGTGCATAATTTTGCATTTAGCTAGATTTAGTTCTAATCTATTAAATTCAGTCCAGAACACTACCTTACTGATTGCTGATTGTAAAGCTACCACATCGGATGAGTTGCTGACGGTGGTTCCCAATCTGCAATCATCTGCAAATTTGGATAACCAGATGTTTGGGGCATTCATTTTTAGGGTTGATATATATGCATTAAATAAACAAGGCCCCAATACCGAACCTTGAGGAACCCCACTAGTCACTGGGGCTGATTCTGAATATATACCCTTAACCACCACTCTCTGCCTCCTGTCACTCAACCAATCCTTAATCCAACATATCACATTAGTCTCAATCTCAAGCTTTTTTAGGACAGTTATCAACTCTCTACGTGGTAATTTGTTGAAGGCCTTTGGAAAGTCCATAAAGACAACATCGACCGGATTACCTTGGTCGAGTTCTCTATTAACCTTCTCATAGAAGGTTAAAAGGTTAGTTTAACAAGACCGTAACCTGGTAAAGCCATGCTGTGCTGTATCTGTCATGCCTTTATCATACAATGAAACCATTAACCTTTTCTTCAAGAAACTCTCAGTATTTTGCCCATGAGTGATGTCAGACTTACTGGTCTAAAATCTGATGGTAATATTTTAGTGCCCTTCTTGAAAATTGGAATTAAGGTGGCCTCCTTCCAACTGTTAGGGACCACTCCTTTGTCTAAAGATGTCTGAAAAATAAAAGTAAGTGGTGCAACCAGCAAATCAGCTATTTCTCTTATAATCCTTGGATGAATACGATCAGGGCCTGGAGACTTATTGGTATCAATTGACTTAAGTTTATCTAATACCTCTCTAGGATCAATTACAAAATCTCCAGGAGTTGGGACATCTTGACATTCTTCCTGAATTAAGGGTTTAGTATTAAATACCGAACAAAAATATGTATTTTGTATATCGACCATTCCCTTGATAGACAAAGGCTGTTGCAATTCATCCTTAATGGGACCTATAGTATGCAAATTTTTCCTCCCACTGTTTTTATATGAATAGAAGAATTTCTTATTATAGCTGACTTTAGAAGCTAGTGATAATTCAAAATTACCGTTTGCTTTTCTAATGGTTATTTTAATTTTAGATGAAATGCTTTTGAGTGCCAACCTATTAGTCGAAGTAGGGTCTTTTTCAAATTTTTTGTAAATTTTGTTTTTTTTATTAATCAATTTTTTAATTTTGGAGGTGAACCACTGTGGTTTTAGTTTACCGTTGTCATATTTTTTACTAATAGGTATGTATTTTGCCATTAGATTCCTCAAACATCCTAATAATAGTTCCCACATCTCATTAACAGACATAGTAAGGAAATTTTTACCCTAGTCTCAATTGGTGAATTCTTGTCTAAATTTGTTAAAATTAGCTTTTCCAAAGTTTAGTCTAGTCATTAAAGCAGTTTTGTTTGTAACAAGTGGTTTTGTAATTTTAAACAATACTGTACTATGGTCGCTGTTACCCAATGGAGGATTAACAGATACATCTGATAAGCAATCCCCCATATTAGTCAATATAATATCCAAAATATTATTTTCCCTGGTGTTGTCAACTACTAATTGTCTGAGTCCTAGCTGGTCAAATGCATCTAAGAAAGTTCATTCTAATCTAGAGGTACCTTGCCACGATGTCCATTTAATATTTGGTAAATTCAGATCACCCATGATTATAATGTTATCAATAAGTTCTAGAATTTGGAATTGTTTAATTAAATCTAAATCCTGGTTTAATGAGTTGGAAGGTGGTCGGTATGTTAATCCCAAAATGATTTTTGACCCATCAGTTGGGAGTAATTTAACCCATAGGGATTCAAGATGGAGTTCTTCCTTTGTTATTTCTTCACTGTTAATAGACTTGTGGATATAAATAGCCACACCACCACCCTTTCTTTAATCCCTAGATTTAGAGTATAAAGTATAACCTTCCACATGGTAAGCAAATGTATCATTAACATCCCACCAAGTTTCAGTGATCAGGGCAATTTGGATATGCCAAACAGATAGAAGGATTTTAAATTCCTCTAATTTATTAGTGAGGCATCTTGCATTTATTAAGACACCCTCCAGCATGGAGAATCTAAAACCTTAATATTCAGATCAGAAGGGTTTTTAACCTCTAAACCCCCCCCCCTTTTACAGTTTAAATGGAACCGAATAACCTCATTGATTCTTTTGTTTAGGGTTCTGGTTCCTGCATAGCTTAAATGGAGCCCATCATCTTTATAGAAGGATTTCTTGCCAAAAGTCAAGAAATTATCCATATGACCTATTTTTTTCCTTCAAACAATAGCTACGTAACCATTGATTGATATGTGTTATTGATTCATTTTTATAAACATGGTATCCAAATGTGAGTAAGATCCCTGAAATTATTATCTCTCCCTTGACCTTTCTGATCTTTCTAACTACCTCCATTAAACTAGTCTGGAATGAAGTAATGTTTATTTTTGTAGCATCATTTACACCCAGATGTAGTATCACTAAGGGAGTAGAGGTACCCTCAAGAAGTCCATCGAATAAATCTGTAATATTTCCCATTTTAGCCCCAGGAAGGGTGCTAACTGTGGTACTAGCTTTTCTCCCATAGCACACCATTGAATCAACCCCCCCTTATCATTGAATCACCAATAACCACAATATCTCTGTTCTGTTTCTGATTTATATCTAAGGTGTTCTGTTTATCCAGTTGAACTGAACTCCCATGTTCTTCAGTCAAAAGGATCTGATGTATAAGGGGTTCATATCTGTTGTGGAGTGGTAAGGGTGGGTTAGGTGGGCTATTATCAGTCCAAGTTTGGGTAGTGGTATTCATAACATCATTTTTGCTTAGTGCTTGAATACGGTATCCAGTATCCTCTATGATGCTATCTCTCTTTATTAGTTCAGTGGTGTTATCATCATGAAAAGCTACAGGTTCTAATACACTCATAGCTACAGTGTCAACATAGTCTACAAGTAAACTAATTTCTGTTTTTGTTTCCAGTCTACTAGTCAGGTGCCTAATTTCCTCCAGTAAGGATATTATCAGTAAACATTTTTCACAGATAAATTCTTTAGAACTTGATCGCTCAGAAAACATATTGCAGTTTGTGCAAGATTTATTTCCCCTTCCATGTTTGCCTCATGCTTGCGACATACTCTGAGGCAGTTTTCAGCTCTACCTGATGGGTAATACTACCCAAGACAGTGGAACACAACTGTTTTATGCAACTTACTTAACTTTAGTTGTGAGATCCACCCCAGCTTTCCAGCGTATCCAGTGGACATAGCTGACACGCTGACGTGTGTGTCTCTGTGCGCGTCTCCGTCGTGCAAATGTGCGTACTCTGCTCGCAGTATGTGGGTGTTAAGTAGTGATCATTGACCTGGAAGTTTAGTCCCGAGGTCAGATACCCCACTAGCACCTCCCAAAAGCAAATCTGATAGTAATGCTGCCTTAAGCGTCACCCTCGCCTTAATGTGCTCCCTCTGTGTAAAATAAAGTGCAGAACAAAGTGTGGCTGCAAATTTAAAATAAAATTAAATCACAGATGGGGCAGTTCAGCTACACATGCACTGACTACATCTGCCTCTCTTCCTGGTTAATACGTGGCTTTCTATCATAAACCAGGGCTCCCAGAATTTAAAATTAAAACCACTAAAAGACCATTTGAGCAATCTCAAAAGGGTATTGAGCTACATCAAGTTGCAAGTTGCAGATGGACTCCTGATAGAGAACAGAGACAGAGCAATACGGGGGGGAAAAGCATCAAACCATAAAAAGGAGACGCCCGAGTTTGTTTGACATCAGTTAAAGAAAACAGACTCAGGCTTCACCTGCTGAGTAATCTGTTGCTGCATCAGTTTCACAGAGCTATTAGATGTGTGTGTTTGTGTGATGAGAGAGAGCAATCAGCTGTTCTGTCTTAGCCGCACTTGCTTTCATAGTGCAAGCCAGTGCTGTCTGCTAAACAGCTGATTGCTGATGGGACCCCTCCCCCAAAAAAAACACCATTTCCCTTATTTCCACATCTAGCTAATTGGAAGAATCAATCAATACAGAAAAAACTCTTTTTAAATCTTGCATCATTTCACTGTGTCAAAATAGTTGCTGGTTCATGTATCGCTTTGCAGAAAAGAAAGAGATGTAGAGCTATTACTCTGACAGGTTAGTTGATGACAAATTCTAGGAGCATGGCTGACTGACTTGAAATGAGAATTGAGATGTGATTGTCTTGATATCAATTAGCAAAGTGCCATCTAAGGTTAGGGAATTTTGTAATACATTATTATGTTGTCTTGCGTGCACAGCGCAGACAACATATTGTGGTTGCTTCAGTGGAGAAGTGAGTTTCGGAGGTGTGGTCCTGCTGCAGCCAATGGTGCCACTGCCTTTTGTGGCTGGGTTCTGTGGCACCAATGGCATAGCACGCTGCCTATGACAGCAGTTCAGAAAATGTGCCACCACCTTGAAAGAAATTAGCCACTGCAATCAGGGAGCTCCTGATTGCAGCAGCCAATTACTGCTTGCCTCGTCTGGTGTCCCCAAAAAGCAACATGGCGTCGGCTTCTCCGTCAGCTTCTCATAGTTCCCACAGAAGCTGAGGGACAGCTGCCACCTTTCACAGTCCCCTTGAAAGCTGACAGGGGTGCCCAATCTCCCTGTCATCATGCCCCCTCCTAATTTAACTTGCTGACAGGGTGCCCAATCCCCGTTGGCATAATGTACCCTCCATTTCTTGTGTGTTGAGGGGGTGCCCAATCCCCCTAAGGTCATACAACTCCCCCCCAACTCTGTATGTGCTGGCGAGGGTGCCTAATCCCCATTGGCTACAGACCCCCCTCACATCAGACACACAGGTGGCATGATGGGAGCCCACCCAACCTAACAAATACCTCTGAAAAAAAACCAGTCCCGCAATGTTTTTTTTTGTTTGTTTTAACTCTGTAAAAGAGAAAACGGTCCCTCGTTGAGTCCGTGGCCCCTTCCCCAACCCGCACCCACACTCTGTGCACCCTGCCTCCACACACCCTCCTCACCCCATACTACCTCCGGAGCTCAGTGTGATAATCTTCCGTGGACCTGGAATATGTCTGCACTCTTCAAAGCCAACCGTGAACTGAAGAAATGCCGGTAAGCTGTATAATAGCATAAATAGGATTTTTTTCAACTTTGGAGCATATCTTGGGCATTTTGGGGAATTTTGGCACCAAATTTTCAACATGTGGTTACTGGGACCCATCCTCATGAATTCAGTCACTGTCATGGTGTTATTTGGTCCCGAAAGGTGATTTTGCAGTCACTGCACGGAATCACCTTTTGGGACTGAGTAATGAAATAACAGTGTCACTGTTCACGAGGTGGCCTCCCAAAAAGCCTATGTTGCAAATATGGTGCAAAAATTCCAGAAAATTACAGTGTTATGAGTGTGCATTGTGCGGTTTCCACGCGCACTTGTAACTTCACCCATTTGTAATATTTTCACTCCAGATTTAAACATTAGCATTTTTTTCACACCTCCTTATGGACAGTGCAGCTGCCATTTTTCACATCCTGGCCAAAATGTGTTTTCGCACTACCAGTGCAGAATTGCACAGTCACTGTGGAAAATCAATGTTCAGGACAGATTATGAAAATCACAGCAATACTGTTCATGAGCAGAGGTCCTAAAATGCCTATGTTGAAAATTTGGTGACAAAAGTCCATAAAATGACTATGTTACAAGCGTGCATTGCACAGTTTCCACATGCACGCATAACTTCGACAATTTGTAATGTTTTCACTCAACATTTTCAACATTGTCAATTTTGCACATGTCCTTATGAACAGTATAGCTGTCATTTTTCACATCCTGCCCAACATGTGTTTTTGCTCAAGTGGCACACTATGGCACAGTCACCCTGGGAAATCAATGATCAGGACAGATGAAGAAAATCATAGTGACAGTATTCATGAGCAGAGGTCCCAAAATGTCCATTTTGAAAATTTGGTGAAATAATTCCACTAAATGACTGTGTTACAAGTGTGCATTGCACAGTTTTTACATATGCTCGTGAATTCGAGCATTTTTAATATTTTCACTCAAGATTTTCAACACTGCCCTCTCTTCACACCTACCTATGAATGGTACAGCTGTTATCTTTCACATCCTGCCCAAATGGTGTTTTCCCACATCTGGCACAGAATGGCGAGGTCACTGTGAGAAATCAACGTTCAAGACAAATTAACAAAATCACAGTACCACTATTCATGAACAGAGGTCCCAAACACTTTCATGAGGTGGGGGTCACTAAAATGCCATGTTGGAAATTTGTAGTACAAATACCAACAAATGGGCAGGGCATTAGGGGTTCTGACCATAACATCCCACCCTGTACAGACTGACAGGCATCAGGGGTGTGTCTTTCCATTGCCATCTGTCATGCTAATGCCATACCATCCCCCTCACCCTCAAGCCACTGGCAGGCATCGAGGTATGCCTTGGACTCTTTGGTCCCACAGTTCACCCCATTCTCCTATGCTGCACCCATTTCAGTGTATGTCCTTATGAAATAGGGTGACTGTAACGCCGAACACCCAAAGGTACACTTCAGCACTTGTTGGTGTCTGCAGGATAGGGAGAGGTAAAATGCCATGAGGGTTACAGCCGAATGGGGTGAGCATAAGGCTCAAGGACCCCAAGGCACAATGTAATATTTGTCACACTGCAGAGTAGGGTGAGTTGAAATGCCATGAACATTATGGCTGATGCCCAAAGGCACACCTCAGTGCCTGTCAGTCTCTGTGTAGGGTGATGTGGGGTTTGACATCACTTTCATACTTTACTGCCATTCCTACTATGCATCTGTTCAACTCCTGTACTACCGATACCAATGTCAGCAAGACAACATTTGGCATTGACAAATGCTTGTTATCTTAGCGACTAAGGAAGAAATTGAACGTAGTATCATGCCCTTGCACTATACCTGACATATAATGATTTTGCTGGTATTTTCATCTAATCCAAGAAGTACTCATTCCATAGCCTTTCATGTTGTCATGGTATCCAGTGATGATAGTGACTATAAATGAGCGACTGTCAAAACAGCAACTCATTTACAGTGCTAAACTGTTGGGCTACCCTGTAAGGGTAGTGATCCTATATGAACGTGACTGTAAGGGAGGGCAACCAGAAGGGGAGGGATAGGAAGGGGAAAGGGAGGGATAGGGAAGAGGTAGTGTGGTCCTGGGGTAGTGTGCCTGCTGCAGTCGAGCCTGTAGTGTGGTGTGGTGGTGAGGGTAGATAGCTGTGGTGCAGCAGGTACTGGGTTCGGGGCTGGGCATTGAGGGGGAGAAAATGTTGCTGTCACCGTGTATTTTTTACTGTAATTTATTTTGGAGTGATGCCCCCTTCCTGACATGCACTTCCCTGGAGTTGGTAATCCTTAATCAGGAGGGAGTGGGGGGGGGGCACAGAGGGGGCACAGCCCCCCCCCACATAAACACTTAGATTCCTTGCCAGATGTCTGTTCATCAGCTTGTGTATATCACTGATTTGCTTTTCAGTGATATACACTCACCATAATAGTGATTGCTATTTTGCAATTGCTGTTATGACAATGAACCCATTGTCACATATCCCTATTATGTTGAAGTTAAATTCACAGTACAACTGTAGGCATTATCACAGCTGGCTGGCCACCAGATCATGTAGATGGAGATGGTAGCGGGAGGGATGCAGGAGAAGAAAAATGCAGCACATCAGGTGCAAACTGTGGAGGGGTGCAAGGTGGCTTGACAGGAGAGATCAGGAAGGGGAAGAAGGTGATGGAATGAAGGGGGAAACATGCAGGGGAGGTGGGGGGGCAAGTGGGTGACCAGGAAATGGAATGGGGAGAAATGGGAGGGATGGAGAAGGGTAAATACAACATGGGGGATGATCCATCGGGTGAGGGGGAGAGGACGGAGGAGTGAGGGGGCAGGCAGCAGGGTAAGGAGATCCCAACTAGCTTGGGGGAGGGAAGTAAACAGAAAGTCAAGGCAAGCCTGGGGAGTAAGATTTCACTGGCCAAGGGGGGCATGAGTAGGGAAGTGAAGGGTGGGGGAAGAGTTCTACAGCAAATGGGGTCACAAGGGGAGCATTGGGGGAGAGGAAGAGTCCACCAGGAAAGGAACCAAACTCATCCCAAGGAGCAGGGGAAGAGGAGAAGGTCATGGTATTTGGGGACTTGATAATCAAGGGGATCCACTTAGAAGGGGGTAAACTATAGAGGTAGATCGGTGTTCTGCCAGCCTGGAATGGAAGTTGGGAGGGCACTGTAGAGAATTACAGAAGGGGCAAAGATAATGGGGGGTAAACCACAACTTGATATCCATTTGAGGACCAATGATTTGGCCAGAAATGAGGTGGAGGAGGCACAGAGGAGGTTCAGGGTGCTGACGAAGGGCTGCAGAGAGGAGGCAAAATCATTTGCATTTTCAGAGGTCTTGCTAGTCCCCTGTGCTTGTTCTGTCCAGAAGCAAAGCATTAAGGATTTTAATGTCTGGCTGAGGGAATGGTGCAAGAAGGAGGGGTTTGCATACATAGGGGATTGGAGGGGGAACATGGGAGGATGATGACTTGTACTGGAAGGACAGGCTTCACCTCAGTGAGGGAGGGTGAGGTTTCTGAGAGGGGGTATTCAAGGCTACATGGACAGAGTTTTGAGTGGTGGTTTAAACTGCTAGAGAGGAGTACAAGGCTAGGCTGACAGGAGGGGGAACAGGAAGCAAAGCTGGCCTATTCAGCACTCCCCTGCAGGAAGGGGCAGAGAGGAAGGGAGGGAGGCAGTAACAAGGATGAGGGGACAAGCACGGTAGGCAGGCCTCGGGGCTCATAGTAAGGAAAGGTGACACTGGCAAGGAGGTCATGGGCATCTGGTGGAGAGGCCTGTGCGCAAAGGCCAGAAGCTTAGGAAATAAAATGGCACAGCTAGAAGTCATAATAGTAGATGAGGCAATAGACATCATGGCTGTAATCGAGGCCTGGTGGTCAGAGCACCACACATGGGAGGTGGGTATCCTGGGATACAGAATCTTCAGGAAGGATAGGTCAGGAAGAAAAGGGGGAGGGGTTGTACTGTATGTCAGGAGCAACATCAGAGTAATGGAGGGGCAGTGGAATCATGAGGAAGCGGAGGTCCTATGGGTCACACTGGACAAAAGGTCAGGAGAATCCTTGAGAATGGAAGTGTTCTACAGGCCCCCGGCTCAGAGTGAGGAGGTGGACAGACAGATGCTGTGGGAGATCCAGAGGATGGCACTCAAGGGGGAACTTCTGCTGGTTGGGGACCTCAACCTCCCAGATATTGAGTGGGGAATCCCATCAGCAGGTTCAACCAGAAGCAAGGAAATCCTAGAGTCCCTCCAAGGGGCGTACTGCACAACTGATCAGGGAACCCACAAGGGGTGGTAATATTTCAGACGTGGTCCTCACCAATGGGGAAAGCGTAGAGAACGTGGAGGTGGGGGATAACCTTGACACAAGTGACAACAACACAAGGAGGTTCAAGGTGAGGATGGGGAAGGAAAAGTGTCAATTGAGCACTAAGGTTATGGATTTCAGGAGGGCAGATTTTGACAAGAGGAGAGTAAAATTCAGAGAGGAAATGGAGGGTAGGGAGCAGCTGGAGGACATGAAGGAGTTGTGGAGGTCAATCAAGAGGGTCTGCTAAGGGCCACACAAATCTACATCAGGAAGATGAAGAAGAATAAAAGGAGGATGAGGCCATTATGGTTCTCCTGGGAGGTGGGGAGGGAAATTGGGGATAAAAGAAGGGCTTTTGCTTAATATAAGAGGACCCAGAGGGATGAGGACAGGGATTCCTACAGGGAGAACATAGATACATAGACAGTGTCGGCAGATAAGGGCCTATGGCCCACCCAGTCTGCCCATTTGAGGTTGTAAGTTCAGTTTATGTTTTCCTAGAAGTCTGTTGCCCCTTACCGCTAACCTCCAGAATTTCTTTATGTCTATCCCATGCATTCTTAAATCCCGTGATTGTTTCAACCCCCACCACTTCCTCTGGCAGGGTGTTCCACTTGTCCACCACCCATTCTGTGAAGAAATTCTTCCTCACGTTTCCTCTGAATTGTCCTCCCTCCAACTTCATCCCATGCCCTCTAGTCCTGGAACATCTTTTTCACTTAAAAATAGTGTATTCCTGCACCCTGTTCCTCCCTGTAAGATACTTGTATGTCTCTATCATATCCCCTCTTCCTCCTGTCCTCCAGGGAGTACATGTTCAGTTCCTTCAACCTGTCCTCATAGGACTTGTGATGCAATCCATGCACCATCTTTGTTGCCCTCCTCTGAACTTCTCTACCCTGTCTATGTCCTTACGTAGGTAAGGTCTCCAGAACCGTACACTGTACTCAGGTGGGGCCCTCACTAGTCTCTTGTATAGTGGAATTATGACCTCCCTTTTCCTGCTGGTGATGCCCTGCCTATGCATCCCAGCATCCTATTTGCTTTACCTGCTGCCTTGTCACACTGTTTCCCTACCTTGAGGTCATCAGAGATGATAACCCCAAGATCCCTTTCCTGCTTGGTGCATGCTATATCCTCACCCCCCAACTGATATATTGTGCCAGGGTTTTTGTGCCCCATATGCATTATCTTGCACTTCTTTGCATTGAATTTCAACTGCCAAACCCCTGATTATTCTTCAAGTTTCTGTAGGTCCCTTCTCATTCTGTCTACACCCTCTGGTGTGTCTACACTGTTACAGAGCTTTGTGTCATCAGCGAACAGTGAAATTCTGCCTTCTAGGTCCTGCGCAATGTCACTGATGAAGATGTTGAATAGGACCGGTCCCAGCACTGATCCCTGTTGTACCTCACTGGTCACTCTTCCCTCTATGGAGTGACAGCCATTTACCACCACCCTCTATGTCCTGCCGCCCAGCCAGTTACCTACCCACCACACTTCTGTCCTGCCCACACCCATATTCCCCAGTTTGTGTAATAGTCTCTCATGTGGCACAGTGTCAAAGGCCTTGCTGAAGTCCAGATAGGCCATGTCCACTGCCCTCCCTGATCCACCTCCCTAGTCACCCAGTCAAAAAATTCAATGAGGTTGGTCTGACATGACCTCCCCCTAGTGAAACCATGCTGTCTTGGGTCCTGTAGTCCATTGACAACCAGATGTTCCACCAATCTCTCCTTCAGTAGTGCTTCCATGATCTTCCTCACTACCGAGGTGAGGCTGACTGGTCTGTAGTTCCCTGCTTCCTCTTTGTTCCCACTTTTGTATAAGGGGACTACATCTGCTATCCTCAAGTCTTTGGGTACCTCACCTGTTTCCAGTGATCAGCTAAACAGGATAGCCAGAGGTTCAGCCACCACCTCTCTTAGTTCTTTAAGGACCCTGGGGGCACCCCATCTGGCCCCATTGCTTTATCAATTCTTATTACTTCCAGTTCCTTCAGGACCCTTTCTTGTGTAAAGGGACTTGTGTCCATTTCTGCACCATTCTCACCCCTTGTACTCCCTTCAGACCCATTACCCTCCTCTTCCTTAGTAAAGACTGAGCAGAAATACCTGTTCAATATGTCAGTTTTACTGTTGTCATCCTCCACGCGGCCCCCATCCTCCACCTTCAGTCTCACTATCCCCTTCTTTGCCTTTCTTTTTTCACTTATTCATTGGAGGGTGGCAGGGCAGATGATAAGGATGGCAAAGGCATGGGGTGTAATAACCCACAGGCCAAGGCAGAGATAGAAGAGAGAATAGCTTGTCACACCAAAAGAGGAGACAAAACCTTTTATAGGTATGCTAGAGAGAGAAAGAAGGCCAAACAAGGGGTAGATAGGCCTAAGGAAGATGAGGGCATACAGGTGGAGAAAGACTCAGAGAAGGCAGAAGTACTGAATAAATATTTCTGCTAGGTCTTCAAGGTAGAAGGGGAGGGAAGTGTACCAAAGTTAAGGAAGCAGGGTAGGGAGGGCGCAGGTGTCGATACAAGCCCATTCACAGAGGCCAAGGTAAAGGAGGAACTGGGGAAGTTACAGGTGGATAAGGTTGTGGGACCGGACGCACTACATCTTAGTGCACTCCGGGAGCTGCTGGAGGAACCGGCGGCACCGTTAGCAAGGTTGTTCAACTTGTCCCTGAACTCAGGGCAGGAACCTAGGGATTGGAGGAGGGTGGATGTGGTACTGCTCCATAAAGATGGCAGCAGGGAAGAGGTGAGAAACTATCATCCAGTCAGCCTCACATCAGTGGTGGGTAAAGTAATGGAGGCACTGGTCAAGGAGAGGGTGTTCAGATACCTAGAAGAAGAAGAAGGGCTGCAGGATGAGAGGCAGCATGGCTTCACTGCAGGGAGATCATGCCAGATGAACCTCATGGAGTTTTTTGACTGGGTAACAAGGGTGGTGGACCAGGGAGGGGCAGTGGATGTGGTCTACCTGGATTTCAGGAAGACCTCTGACTCTGTTCCTCATAGAAGATTGGTCAACAAGCTGGAAAGCATGGAGGTGGGGCCAAAAATAACAAAATGGGTAGAAAATTGGCAGAGGGACAAGAGCCAGAGGGTAGTAGTGAATGGGGTGTACTCCAGTGAAGGGAGGGTGGTGAGCAGGGTGCCTCAGGGGTCAGTGCTGGGGCCCTTACTGTTCAATATATTTATTGCAGACATAGCTGTAGGACTGGAGGGGAAGGTGTGCCTGTTTGTGCATGACATGAAGATTTGCAACAGGGTGGACATCACGGGGGGGGTGGAGGCAATGAGGGGAAACCTGAAGAAATTAGAGGAGTGGTCAGCAGTATGGCAGCTGAGTTTTAAAGCCAAGAAGTTGTCAGTGATGCACATGGGGTGTAATAACCCACAGGACAAGTACATGCTAGGAGGAGAGGAAATAATAGGGTCAAAAGCAGGAGAGGGACCTGGGGATTATAATTTTAGATGACCTCAAAGTGGGGAACCAGTGCAGGAAAGCAGTGGGCAGGGCAAATGGAATGCTGGCTTGCATAGGGAGGGGTATAACAACTAGAAAGAGTGAGGTACTTATGCTCCTCTACATATCCATAGTGAGGCCCCATTTGGAGTATGGAGTTCAGTTTTGGAGGCCGTACCTGTATAAGGATATTGATCCAGTGGACAGTGTCCTGAGGAGGGCTACTAAGATGGTGCAAGGCATGCATCGGCTGTCCTACAAGGAGAGGCTAAGGGAGCTGGACCTGTATTCACTGGAGACCAGAAGGGAGAGGGGAGACATGATTTAAACTTTCAAGTACATGAATGGGATAAACATGACAGAAGAGGGGAGCCTCTTCAAGAGAAAATACATGGATAGGACTAGGGACCACAGTCTGAGGTTACAGGGGGGAAGATTCACGGGGAGTTTAAGGGCACATTACTTCACCGAAAGGGTGGTGGATTCCTGGAACAGGCTACCGGAATAGGTGGTGGAAGTTGAAACAGTGGGGGTATTCAAGAGGGCATGGGACAGATTTAAGGGATTGGCTGGGCAAAAGAGTGGGGTAGGGCAGGGATGGATGAGGACATAAATATGTGGGGGAAAGGGCAGACTCGATGGGTCACTGGTGTCCTTTATTGCCAAAGCATTCTATGATTCTATGTAAGTGACTCCCATCACCAGTGCAACTCCAAATGTGGAGACAGCAGTGAGGAAAATACCACTGGTCACATACAAAGACTGAAGTTTCTTCATCAGGGCTGCCACTGTGATAATTACTGTCTCCTTTTAAAAATATCTAAATGTCTCAATCATATCATAGTACATCGTAAATAAAATCCAGGTTTATTTTTGGAAACACAAGGCACTGTTTATTCTTTAGATACTACACAAACAGCTTATTCTGAATCTTAGCTTTTACAACTTCTGATTTTTTGTGCTTACTTTTGACTTGTCATAAATGTTCTAAAGTGTGAACTACAAAAAAAATCTAGTCTCATCAATCCATTATTTTATTTTTTTTTTTAACTTTCTTTATGCACTTTCTCTACAGTGGGGAGTACTTACCCCCCATCCAGCCTTGTACGCGGATGTTCAACTGATTGTAGGTGGAGCTAGCCTCCGCCGCAACAGTCGAAGCGAGGAGGACCGCAGCTTATCCCCTACTGTGGGGCCCCCCGGCGAGGAGATCCGAGAGAGGAGTCCACATCACCCTGAGCCCTTGACTCCAGCCATCAGGCTTTGTTTGGTTCACTAGATAGGTCATCCGTCAGTGGCTATCATGCTGCTGTAGGAGAGGATTTTAGCTTTGTAGTCCCCTACCGATCGCAAAGAATGACGCTTGATGTGTGTGCATGTTCCCGCACACCGAAAGTCATCTGCCATAGCCCCAAATCCCCTGCATCCACCAGCCAGGCAATGCAATCCCTGGTAGCCACCAGGGACTGCTGTGCCAACGAGCAAACCCCCTCCCCAGGAAGGAGAGCAGTCCTGGGACGCTCGATCCTTCCTCATCCCCACCAACCCCCGGCGGCCCGTGCTCATTCCCAAACACAGGTCGCTGGCATGGTGCGATGTGTGGAGTCCAGCACCTCAACCCTCAATGCCACCAGGTGGGCTATATCAATCCATTATTATATTAACTCTGCACAACTTTCACGATGCAACCATACCGGATCACAGCAGTGGCCCCAACTGCCAGTGCAACTCCATCTGTGGTTACAGCACTCATAAAAAACACTGGTCTCATGCTGAGATTGTGGTTTTCCTTGGGATGCCATGAAGCTTATTATTTGTTTTTTTCTAGTAAATTAACATTGTAGTCATGTTCTTAAACGTGCAATAAAAAAAAGACTACGTTATTATGAAACATAATATTTTTGCAAATATTGGATTTTATATTTGCTACATTAAAATTAATCACTAGACGATCACACTAATGAGCTGGTGTCATTGTGAACTAATACAGTATGCAACAAAGAGACACAGAATACTGTATAGAAGTTCATCAAGTAAAAAGAAAAAAAAAATGTTTCCTGAATCGGCAGAAACCCAAGTGGTGTGTGTCACAAAAAATACATCAGTTTCTTATATTGATGCCCCATTGAATCCCCCTTTTAGTCATGCATTTTTGATTCATGATTGATGTGACAGCTATTGATCAATTTATTATATTTCCTTACTACTGTAGGTTCCAGTTTTTAAAAAGTGTCTCTATACAGTGTTCTTTGTCTGTTGTTTGTTGCATACTGTACTAGTTCTCAATGACACCGGCTCATCAATATGATCGCCCAGTAATTCATTTTAATGTAGAAAATAAAAAAGCACAATGTTTCATAATAATGCTGTTTTTTAATGGCATGTTCAAGAATGTAACTACAATGTTAATTTATTGCAAAAAAAACCAAAAAATGAATGAGTCTAATGGCATCAGGGGAGAACCGCAATCTCAGCATGAGACTGGTAGTATTTTTATGAGTTCTGTAACCACAGATAAAGTTGCACTGGTGGCTGGGGCCACTACTGTAATCCAATGAGGATCATGAAAGTTGTGGTGCAGAGTTCCCATAATAAGGGAATGAAAAAACTAGAATGTGCTTTGTATTCCACACTTTACACTTGTGAATTTACGACAACTCAAAAATAAGCACAGAGAAAATAACCAGAAGTTGCAAAAGCTGAGATTCAGAATAAGCTGTTTGTGAAATAGCATCTAAAGAATAAACAGTGCCTTGTGTTTTCAAAAGGGACAATAATTATCACAGGTAGCTGTGAGTAAACCACAATCTCTGCATGATACCAGCAGTATTTTCCTCATTACTCATCCTGTTACAATGGTTTGTCACCTGTAATACCTAAGCCCCCCATTATAAATGGGGTTGCCATTAAAAGACAACTTGAGTTTTTAGATGGCACCCCAGAGGAAATGGAGGATAGAGGGATTACAAGAGGGGGTCAGAGGTCAGGTGGGGAGGGGTGGAGCTAGATGAGGTCTGACAACAACAAAAATGGAATGAGACCTGGGGGTAGTTATATCAGATGACCTAAAGGTGGGCAAGCAATGTGAGAAGGCATTAAAGAGTGCTGGGGGGATACTGGGATGCATAGGGAGAGGCATCACCAGTAGAAAACAGGAAGTTGTTATCTCTCTGTACAGACAATTGGGGGAGCCCCATCTGGAGTACTGTGTGCAGTTCTGGAGACCCCATCTCTGCAAAGACATAGACAGGGTGGAGGCTGTCCAGAGGAGGGCAACCAAAATGGTGCAGGGTCTGCACCAGAAGACATACAAAGAGAGACTAAAGGAGCTTAATATGTATACCCTCAAGGAAAGGAGGGAGAGGGGGACTTGATAGAAACGTTCAAGTACCTCAACGGAATCAATAAAGTCCAAGAGGGTAGCATCTTTCATAAAAAGAGATGTGCAAAAACAAGGGGACACAATTTGAAGGTAGAGGGGAAACAGCTCAGAAGTAATGTGAGGAAGTATTTTTTCATGGAGAGGGTTGTGGATGCATGGAACAGCCTTCCTGAGGAGGTCATGGAGTCAAAAACAGTGGGAGAATTCGAAAATGCATGGGACAGACATAAGGCAATTTTAAGAGGGGTAGGAGGAAGTAGGTTGCTGGTTAACTAGGATCTGCAGCTTATCCATTAGGTGGGAAAATGGGGAAGACTAGGTGGGCCAAACGGTTCTTATCTGCCATCAAATTCTATGTTTCTATGTCACTGGTGACAACGTCAAGGTGGATGATGTAGACATGCCAGGTGGGATGGGATTGGCCAGGGGGAGGACCTGGGTTGGGATCCTTACTGGGGTCCTTAAGGGGGTTATAAGCCACTGCACTAAAGTGCTCAGCCTCTTTCTGCTGGGATTTTCATTTGAGTTGGTCCCTGCACTTCAACTGGCAAGTTCCTGATTTATTGCACCTAAGGTAAGGTATTGTAATTCTGAGGGCCTAGTCCCAAGCCTGAGGGGTGAAGAAACTATAAAGGTCATGTGGAAATTTGCTTTTTTTTTTTCTTTTTTGTTGAATTGCAGTCCTTGCAGGCTGTTTTGGTCTCAGATGAGAACAATTTTGATTCATATTGCTGCTTTGTACATATTTATCATGCTTTTGAGTAATTGGTTATGTGAGTTTTTGTTTTCAGCAAGCTAGGGTGCCTTCTCACAAGGGCCTTGGTGCATCCTTTTTTGGGTTCAGATGGTTAGGGACCAGAAATTTTCAGTTAAGTGCAGGGCATTATTGTTGGACCTGGTGTAGACGTTTTTGCTGTGTTGCTGGTGATGGTTGGGAATTGTATTGCAGTTTTTGGGGCCATCTGGTAGGTATTTCATTATGCCAGGTGGCCATAGGAGGTTTTGGTAGGGCTGAGGCTATCCATAGCTCTCTGATGTGTAGCTGTTGGAGCAGGAGCAGCCCCGCATGTGTGGCATTTTTGTTTTTGTAGTTGTCCACTGCGGTTACTCTGGCGCAGTGTAGATGGCAGCATTTTTGTTGGTTGGAGAGCACCTGGTTTGATCCTGGTCCAAGCATGGAAGGAGGCATGCCGCGGCCCATGGTGGCTGCTGACACCATGTGGCCAAGTGGTCTAGGGCCGGCGGTGCCATGGGGGGGCTCCCCCTTCACCCCCTTTTGTATGCAGCTGGGCGAAGTGGAATGGTTAACCTGAATGGCAGAGAAGGGGCATGGAGCCAGAAAACACAGTAGCCCCTTTTCCTGACCATGGAGAGGGATCCCGGCAGTATGTTGGCAGGCCAGCTGGCCTGTTGATTGGCATGGTGAGGCCACATGGAGCTGGGTAGCCATAGAGAGCGGTGTCCCAGTGCATCTGGCATATCTGTGGTGTATTGGGACAAGTTTTTAACATAGCTGCAAGATGAGAGAGAAAAAATGTAAAATTAGACAAAAGAGGCAATCTGTGGAGGAGCGAGGAGAGCGGATGGCCTGAGCAGTGAGCTGCGAGAGGGATAGTGGCCACATGGCACTGAGACACCATAATTGGGTGGTATACCACAAGGGGTGTCGGACTATGGAATGTGCAGAAATAGGGAAAGGGAAAGGTAAAGGGGCAATTTACTGGCAAAGTCCCTTCCTGCAAGTTGGATGGTCACTTCTGTGACAGGATTTGCTTTCTTTTTTTCCTGTTTGGGCCAGGCAGCCTCTCAGTTTGCTCTGGTGCCACATGGTACTGGGCCAGGGGCTGCCCAGCCTGGCTGGGAGTGGATGGCAAGATGGTGGTGGAGTCTCCCTGGGGGACAAAAGAGATGGCAGCACAAGGGAATTGGCTGCTTCTAGAAAAAATAAAATGTAATAAAATGCAAGAAGAAAATGTTTTTAGAGATCGGGGCCTTAGGTTGCCCATACTCTGGGTATTCCCCAGGTTTGATGAATAAGCCATGAGCTCTGGCCATGCCCCAGATTTGGTGTATGGGGAGTATGTGTGCGGGGGGGGTGATGTTCGGCATGGAGAGCAGACAACAGCCCTGCCTGTTGCATAAAGGAGAGGCAAACATAGCAAGAGTGGGGAGGGATGGCAAGCCCAATTCCCTCGGGGGGAGCCCACCTGCTACTATTTTTGGCCTTGTGGGGAAGAGGCTTGGCCTAATGGTTACAGTCCAGAGTGGTTGGGTGGAAGACCCCAGTTGAATCCTGCAGCCAATAATTAAATACCAAAACAAAAAATATGTATATATATATATATTCAGAAAGGAGGGTTACCCAGGGTGGGCCAAGTGGCCTGCCTGCGTGGGTCAGAACCCGGGACAGGAGAGGTGATGGGATTGATATGCATTCCGGGGCTGCTGGCCACTGAGACTACACAGGGAGAGGGGAGGGTTAATTGGGGCTGCTAAAGAATGTGGGCTAGGTTAAAACAAAAAGGGAGAAAGGACCCTTTAGGCAGAACACATGGGGTGCTGCAATGCTGGTGGAGGCAGCGGGGGGGGCAGGAGGGTGGAAGGGCTATAAGTGGTGGGGGAGCATTCAAGAATTCAGCACTTGACAGAATGCAAAGGGGCAGGGCATAGTGGGCCCTTTGAGGACAGACCTTTCCCTGGGCATGCAGGCAGTAAGCGGAGCAAGGCTTGATGGATTGCCACATGTATGCCCTTTGGTAGGGCGAGCTCACCGATGGGATTCCCCCACCTCCGGTTGGGGTGGGACCGGGGATCAGGGTAGGTAGACTGTGGGGGCATAAGGGGTGAGTTCAAGCAGGATAAATAGGGTTTCTAGAGAATATGATTTGTTTTTAGCAGCAAATATGAAAACATAGGACTCAGAAGACCACCGGCACCAGCTACCAGTGCATAGCTGAGGCAGGAGGCAGCAGCCCTGATGGGCAAGATGACCCAGCTAATTGACATGGCACAGAGGAAAGAGGAGGAAGAAGAGGTGGCCTGCAAGAGGGAGAAGTCAGCTGGACCAAGGGGCAATGGCAGGGATGGTAAGCACCTGAGAGGGACTGTTCCAGAGCCAGTACTGGAGCCCCTGCCTGAGCCTACTCCTGAGCTGAAGGATCCTGACATCAGAGCAGGTAAGGGGACAGGTGATTTGGCAAATGAGGGGAATGTAAAAGATTATCTGGAGGGCATCCTAGGTGACATAGGGGATAAGGGTTTGGATATGATGGAAAAAGTATTATGAGAGCTGAGGAAGGAGAAGGGGGAGAAATCAGGCGAGGGAGGTGCAGGGAAAGGGACAAAACAAAATGCACGAGGGCCTACCAGATTTCTCATTCAGGGATCTTGTACCTCTGTCCATTAAAGAAAAAGTGTGGAAGGGGGAGTATGTGGATATCTTTGGCCTGGTTGATAAAGAGACGGCCAAAAAATATAAGCAAAAGGAATCTGTAGGGTAGTCCGAAATGGCTGTTGCATTGGCAGTAGTAGGACACAAGGAAGGGGAGGCAACATATAAGGAAAACAATTTAGATACATGGCAGGTTGGCTTCTTAATATTCAGTGCAATACTGCTAAAGAAGCAGACAGAATTGGGCATACCATTGCTAACATGCACAGCTATCATAATGTAGGCATATAAGGCGCAGAAGGGATACGGGGGGCTCAAATATGATGAGGCATTCTGGCAAAGGATGGTGTCAAAAGGGGACTTGAGATGGGATTGCACGGACTCAGAACTGTGGATCTGGACATTGTCGGGACAATATGGCAGGGTTTCTGAAGTGGAGAAGAAGAGTGCGGGAAGCCATATGGCTAAGATGTGCTGGGCCTACAACAGGGCCATGTGCACCTGGACCAATTTTAAATTCTGATATGTATGCTCAAAATGTTCGGGGTAGCACCCTTTCTAGAAATGCAGGTCCAGTGGGGAATGGGGAGGTGGGCAGAAAGCCTCAGGTCAGTTCTTTTGAGGCAGGCAGAGGGGTGGTAAGGGTCATACAAGTTATGGCAGGAGGGGCAGAGGATCTGGGAACAGAGGTGGATACAACTCCAACAATGGTTGGAACTGAGGATAAGGGGAGGGAGATAGGGAGGTGAGGTTTTCCGCTGATGGAGACACCCATTAGGGTTAGGGTAGTGGAGGAGTGAATGGAAGTCTATCCTAACAGAAATGGGGGTTAATGCTGAGAGAGGGTTTTAGGCAGGGGTTTTCCCTGGCATTCCATGGGGTATGCCATGGGATGAGGGCAAAGAATTTGGGATCAATTAATGGGAAGGATGACAGAGAAAGATTCAGAAGGAACTGGACATGGGCAGGGTAGAGGGACCATTTAAGGAGCCACCGTGTGTGGAGTTTTGGGTCTTTCCCCTGGGGATAGTGCCCAAGAAGCAGCTGGGTGAGTACCACCTGATACATCACTTATCATACTCAGAGGGAGCATCTGTCAGTGATGGCACTCTAGAGGAAATGGGTGTCATGTCATAAGCCTCTTTGGACCTGGTGGTCTGTTTGATATGGGCAGTATCAGGGGTATTGCTGGCAAAGTCAGACATTGAGTTCACCTTTAGGTTTTTACCAGTAAGGCCGGGGGATTGGGATTGGGATTTTTTGGTATTCCAATTCTATGGGGGTTTCTATTTTGACAAAGCTATGCCCATGGTTTGCTCAGTAGCATTCTCCACATTTGAGGCTTTTAGTTCCTGGGTCCAGTGGGCATTCAGGGACCATTATGGCCACATGAGGGTGGTGTACTATTTAGATGATTTCCTACTGATTGGGGGGAGCTGCAGGGAGGTGGAGGGTATGCTGGAGGACTTTGAGTGTATGCACCAGGAGGTAGGTATATCGCTAGTGTTGGGGAAAATGGAAGGCCCAGCCAGGACATTGGAGTTCCTGGAGATAGAGGTTGACACTGAATGGGAGTGTTTTTGGTTGCCCTATGACAAGGTGAGGAAACTCAGGGGGCTATTGGGGCAGGTCATGGGTAGATGATGGGTGCCGCTGGCATTAGTACAGCACCTGCTGGGGCACCTTAAATTTGCCTATAAGGCAATAAGCCAGGGGAAGGCATTTACAAGGAGGTTGGCAAGGGCAACAGGGAAAACCAGGTTGCTACATCATTGGGTGGACATCAGCAAGGTCATAAAACAGGACCTGGCCATCTTGGAGACCTTCCTGGCTAATTATAATGGGGTGATGTTCTGGCAGGATGAGTGGGTCAACAATGTCAACATGGAACTATACACAAATGCCTTGGGGGCTTTGGGGCTAGGAGTCTATTTTGAGGGGAAATGGATATCGGAGGCATGGCCTGACAGCTGGAGAGAGGCTGGTCTTTTGAAGGATATCACCCTGCTGTAGATTTTTCCCATTTGGGTAGCTCTGATGGTTTGGAGAGAGGAAAAGAGGGACAAGAAAGTTATTTTCTAGTGCGATAACAAAGGGGTGGTGGAGGTAATAAACAGGAGACAGGGTTTAACAGACATAGTTACTAGAGTAATGGACCATTTGGTATTGGTGGGTTTGAAACTGAACCTCACCTTCAAAGCAAGGCATGTAGAAGGAGTCAGAAATGAAATCACTGACAGTCTTTCCTCTCTTCAGTCGGACAGGTTCAGGACATTGGCCCCCTGAGCAGCAAAGGTGAAAACCCGGATACCAGAACAGCTATGGAAGATTGAGTGGCAAGAGCCCAAATGTCGTACCATAACTCCTGGTCTGCCAACACACTGACAGCCTGCGAGGGGGTGTGGGAGGCCTTTCAGGAGTTCAGGCATTAGCAAGGCATGGTGGTAAGTATGCCAGCCAAGGAGGAGCAGGTAATGAGATGTGTGATGGATAGATGGGAAAAAGGGATATCATACTCCACCATGGGAGTCCAGCTTGCCAGGATAGGTTGGGCATGTGGATCTAGGGGGTGGCCAGAGCCCAATAATGCTAAGAGGGTGAGGCACATGCTGCTAGGGTGGCAAAAGGACCAAGGGTCATAGGTGGACACCAGGAAGCCTATTACAGGGGAGATTCTGGGTAAGCTTTTGGAAATGTTGAGGGCTGTATACTTTACTGCCATTGAGGCATGCCTCTTTCAGACCGTATTCACAGTCATGGCAAAGGGGGTGTTCTAGGTCAGCGAGGTGGTGGCAAAGAGCAAAAGCCAACATGGGGGGCCTCCAGACAGAAGATGTATTGCTCTAAGGGGATCGATTAGTGATTAGGCTCAGATGGTCAATGACAGATCAGCTGGGCTGGGGAGCTGAGGTGGTGCTCCAGTGGGACTTAGGTGATGGGGGTGTGCAATCCAGGAGATGGAGGAATACAGGTGCATCTGACCAAGCGGCCTGGGTCCATGGTTCAGGCATGGAATCGGGGTAGCGATTACAGCACACCAGATAAGCGGGGTTCTGAAGAAAAGTTTGTTTTTTTCTATGGCTGGACCCTAAAGAGTTCACCCCCCATTCATTTAGGATTGGGGCAGCCTCAGGGGTAGCTGTGAGAGGTGGATCCAAGGAGGAAATTAAGAGCATTGGGAGATGGTGGTCTGGTTGTCATAACAGATAGTGAGGAACTAAGTTAACCTGTTCCCCTTTTTTGTATGTTGACGGGTTTATGGGAGGAGGGGCATATGCATATTGGGTCGATCGCACTCATTTATTGGGCGAAAGATGTGTGGCAGCCACACCAGGAGGGAGACAATTATGACAGGGTCTTGAGATGACACAAGTGCATTGGAAAGGGGTCTGGGGCATGTGATGGACCCGGCTGCTCCAATTATTGGAGGAATTGAAATTGGCTTGGGGAAGGCTGGACCTGTTAATCATCCATTTGTGGGGGGAATGACTTTGGAGAAATACCTTGGGGGGCATTGTTTCAAGCCATTAAGGTGGATTTGGAGACCATAAAGGGGTGGTGGTCTTGGGTTGAGACTGGGTGATTGGAGGTCATATCCAGGGGGGGTTTGGAGTCACATGAGGGATATAAAGGCAGTGAAGAAGGCTAGGGAGTGCCTTAACAGGAGGGTTGCTGGCCTGTTGGCAGATATGGGTGGCACTTATGTAGGTTACACAGACATCGCCTTTGATAAGCCGGGGAGGTGTATCAATCAGATGGGGTCCACCTCTTAGAAGAGGGAAGTTGTTTTCCTGCTGCCATTAGTTAAATTGGCAGACAAGTGTCAGGGGGCTGAGGTAACCTGCAGAGGGAAGCCCACCTTCCAACACAAGCTGGTGGTGGGCTAGTGGAAAGGAAAAAGAAAAAGGGAATGACCTAGATTGAAAAGGGGGCAGTTTGGGGTGGGGATAAGGCAACATGGGCTAGGCTTAGAAAAATCTGGACATGAGTAAATGGGAGGGAGGGAAGGGGAGCTAGAAGTACTGGGTGTTGGGTCATGCATCCAGGCCTAGGAATTTAAGGAAAGATGAAATAAGGGTAATGGTATGGAGGGTCGAATTCTGCATCCAGACCCTGAGAAGAAAGGAAGATCGAGAGGAAGAAGAGTTGGATGATGGAAAGAAAGGAATTCAATGAAAGATTGAATTGTGAATACTGAATGTCTATTGTGTGAATAATATTTGAATGACTTTAAGAAATGTAAGCTGATGGTGGTGGTGGTGTCAATAAATATTTGTCATTTGAGCATCCAAATCATGTCTGGACCCAAATCATTTCTGATGGGTGGTCAGATGACAAATGGGGTTGCCAATAAAAGGCAACCTAAGTTTTCAGATGGCAGCCCAGAGAAAATGGAGGATAGAAGTGGAGGGGACTGGGGGTGAGAGGCCAGGTGGGGAGGGGGTGGAGCTAGAAGAGGTCGCTGGTGACAACATCAAGGTGGATGAGGCAGGCATGCCAGGTGGAATAGGATTGGCCATGGGGATGAGTTGAGTTTGAGTCATCACTGGAGTCTTTAAGGGGATTTATAAGCCCCTGCACTAAGGTGCTCACCCTCTTTCTGCTGGGATTTTCACTGGTCCACCCACCCATCCAGATTGAACAAGGAAGGCAGGGGCCAAGTCAGGCACCTAGGTCAAAGCTCCTGGAGAGCGTCAGCCAGAGAGGACGATGGTCCGGTGGTCCGGGGCAGGTGGACATTGCCTACTGAGGGGAGTGGTCTGCTGAAAGAGCAGGTGCATGACAGGGAAACAGAAAAGAAGGGGGGAGGGGCCTAAAGGTAAAAAGGGAGGGCAGTTTGGGGAAGGGGAAGGCAACATGGGCTAGGCTTAGTAACATCTGGATGCGAGTAAAGGAGGGGTTGGGAAGGGGGGAGCTAGAAGTACTAGGTGTCGGGTCACTGCATCCAGGCCTAGGAATTTAAGGAAAGTTGAAACAAAGGTGATGGTATGGGGGGTTGGATTCTGCATCCGGACCCCGAGAAGGAAGTAAGATCAAGAGGAAAAAGAGTTGGATGATGGAAAGAAAGGAATTCAATGAAAGATTGAATTGTGGACAATGAATGTATATTGTGTGAATAATATTTTAATGACTTTAAGAAATGTAAGCTGATGGTGGAGGTGGCGTCGATAAATATTTACCATTCGAGCATCCAAAGCATGTCTGGACCTGATTAATTTCTGAGGGTTAGTCAGATGACAACAGATTTTGTAAGGCTACACCTGTAAGGAAAAGGGGAGGGTTATAATATATATATAGTTCCTTTCACTGCTTTTCCGGATCTCTTTGATTTTTATTTAAGAAGGTTGTGACTTTCTGTAAAACTTCCACTTTGGGAGATAACACTTCTTTGTATCAACTTTTTACTTTCCCTCTGGTTTATCAGATGCTGGATTATCTTTACTGTCTTCTTATAAAACATCTAAGATTAAATCTAAAGTGTTATTATTTATACAGGATTCAAATGTACAGTAGATTGCCATGACAAAAAGAATATTACAATGGAAATTCAGCTGATGTGTCTTTAACTTCACCAGGTAGTTTCTCGATTTACCCACACTGATATCACTCAAGAACCTGTACTTTAATAGAGTGGGTATTAACAACACATTCTAAATGTGTTTTGAATACTTCAGTATTTTAGGCTCCTTAAAGATGATTTTTTTATTTTATTTCAGTCTTTGGTAACCGGGTAAGGCCCATGAGGCACAAGTACTTGTTTTCAGTAGTGACCTCGGAGCACTGGGCGGTTAAGTGACTTGCTCAGAGTCACACAATATGCAAGTGGAGGTTGTGAGAATGAAACCCAGGTCTAGTCTTCTGGATGTACCAAGCTCGTTTAGAGCTCATTACTTTAGCCTCTAGGCTATACTGCCTATATGTTAATGATATTAACTGATCAGACATAAAATGAAAGTAAATAAGGCAATTTAAACAATAGTGTAAGTATATTTTTTTATCACAATCATTGAAAGTGAGCATTTTGACATATATGACAGCTCTCCATTAGAAAAATTCAGCATGTCTGCCAACTGCTGTATCTGGATTACTGGATTGCTCTAATTTCATGCAGGACCTGACATTATGTTTTTGTTTTTTTTTTTTTTGTCAATTTTGACTTATTTGGTGTATTCGCAACATATTAACATTTTCATAGAACATTTTGGGGAAGTAAAATAACAAAAGGACTGACTAACTTCAAACTTTGATTGCATCTAATAATAGCAAAAACAATCTGGATACAAACTAAAAAAAAAAAATTGGGGACCATAATAGTAAAATTATATCCAAAAGGTAAAAGTGTAACCAGTGCAGAAAAGACATAGGGAGAAGACATCATCTTAAAATCAATTTAAGCATCCATATGTCCTTTAGAGGTAGGGCAAGATATGACAAAAATAGTGTGCAACAGAGATTGCATTAGCAGATGATGATGAATGAATGTAGGCAGAGGGTGATTCCCAGTACCAACAAATTATGGTCAGAACAAGCCATCCTAGTTTCCCAGGATTATTGTCTGCACATAATGAGACAACTCTTTCTTCAAATGGGATATACCCTGCATGATCTATGATCCTTATAACATTCCTCTTGCCTGTCAGGTAGGGCTAATATACTTGCTCTGCTGAAAATATTTATATTAGCATTGTATGCATGTTCTTGCTGGAAGTTTAAGTCAAACACAAGGCTGCACAGTAACTGTTCACAATTAATTTGTGGAGGCATGAAATTTAAATGTCTGCCCCTCACTCAGTCACTGTACTGTAACCCAATGTTATTGCCTATATAAACACTAGCATGATTGAAGTCCTTATGCTTGCCACTTCTTATTGGCAGGTTACAGTGCATGTCTAATACCCATACGGAAAAGATGTATATTTTTTTAGTATCTGAAATACATCCTTGTATCCCCAAATACTGTATGTTTCAAACATATGTCAGATAAATTCACACTTGTCAGATATATTTCAAGATATATTCTAAATATTCACAGAATAATCCAAGATGTAACATATTTGGGAAATATTTTTGATAACTATTTCAAATACGTTTTGCTATGCTATTTCAAAATTCAAGATTTTGTTCTTTCAGTGTTATGTCCTTGAATTGAACAAAAAATGCTTATTTGTTCATACACATTATTGCAGTTTCTACATATTTTGCATTTTAGGTAAACATATATTTTGAATCTATCCAACATATGTATTCTGAGTTACTTACACCTTTTCATTTTTGGTTTCCCTTGTAAGATGCTAAATATATAAAAAACACAAACATATATTCATATCATAGTTTGAAATTATACCCATATGAAAAATAACTATACTGTATTTTGTTAATATGTATTGTAGACTAGATCTGAATATGCCTACATATATCACATATTTCAGATAGTGCATTTTTCCAGTTATATCTTAGATATTTGCAGAAGTCATGAGTGATGTCTTATTGGCATTGATCTATTAAATGTATATGTTTTGTTCTAATATCAAAGAAAATATTGTGTTGTACTTTTTAATGTCTTTATGGACTCTAATGAAAACTTATTATACTTTTATGCAAGTGTAGTATTACTCTGTAATTTCTACAATAGGTGTATGTTAATAAACACATATTTTCAATATATTAGAGTTGTATTTTCTGAGATATATTTCATATAAGTTAAAATGGGTTTGGCCTGATATACATCTGGAAAGTATCTGTAATACATGTAGTATTTATCCTATTATATGTATTGATAACACATTTTGAATATATATTTTACATTGCAAATAAATATGCTTTATAGTTTGTAAATATGACTTTAATATATAGTACATATATCTTTATAATATGTATATAGACTACATTCTGTAAATATATTCTGAATGCACTATTTCTACTTATCTTCTTGTAGTAAAATATGTATACGAGCAAAGAAGATAGCTCCAAAATGTAGTGGTGTTGATAATGTAAATGTAAACAGCACTCATGGTAAAAGTTAGGTAAACACACATATATACAGGGACCTACGTCAGGTCCATGAACTCCAATAGCACATGTGAATGTGCATGCAGTGCAGGGAGTGATGGCCATAAGAGTGGGGGGAACTGTGTAGCACTTGCAAGCCACCATGTGCCCAGGATGCAGGAAGAGCATAGAGTGCAGGTGTGCACATAAGATGGACATGGGGTGTGGAGGAGTTAGCTGTGAGGTGAGCAGTGGACAGGGAACAGAGGTGAGGGGGAGTGTCTAGTGCAGTGTGGCAAAGAGCTTACACAGAACCACAACAACCTAATGCATGACAAGCCTGTTGGCACCAGGTGTGAATGCAGTGTTCACGATCAATGGGGAACCCGTGAATGCTGATAGAGCAGAATGAGCAATCATGGTCATGTGTCAGTAGCGGAGACAGGTACTGCAGAGCCAGGGGGTGTTAATTCACAGAAATGGGAGAGGAGGTGTTGACTGGAGGATTGTGGCATGAGGTGTCAGGTCCTGATTGGGGGTGCTAATGGTGTCAGTTGGTACCAGCGGTATAACAATGCAGGCAGTGTGGTGTGTTCGGCATCCCATAGCAGTGCTCCATGCTGGTGTTAGTCCTGTTACAAGTGGGTGCAATGCCTTTGGAGTTTGTGCAGAGTCAGGGGGCAGGCAGCTGCTTGTGCATGAGGGATTCCTGTACAGAAAGGAGAGGGAATGCAGCAGAAAGACCTTCAGCAAATGCATCCAGTGTGATCGGACCAGTTGTCCAGTGAGGTGCCACATGAGGGAGGACACAGTCGTGTGTGGGCTGACAATCCACAACCATGTCCCAAACACAGGGAGTGTGTCTGTGGAGTACATGCTAAATGCCATAAAGGAGCACACTGTGGCTACTACAGAGACAAAACAGCAGATTGTGGCAGCTGCTGTGGCCACTGTACCCACAAATGTGGCCGGTAGGCTGCCTCCAGTGCTGTGCCTGAAGATGTTAGTACAGTGGTTCAGGAAGGTAGCCAACCTGAGTCCTGCATGCCCCAGCTTGTTATGTGACCTGGACATACCAGACCACTACAGAGTGACACATGATGGGAAGGCATTCTTCCTATATGACAGTTAGGCTTCAATGGACAGATTCCTGATATTTGGGACAGAGCAGCATCTGGCCCAAATGGAGTGCTGTGAGCACTGGTTCACAGATGGTACATTCTGGGTAATGCCCCCCTGTTTTCCCTGCTCTACACCATCCACTTTGTGCAGTACAGCGATGTCATACCAAGTCTGTTTGTTCTGATGACATCCAGAACCATATCCGGGGCTGCTTCTTTCACCTGTGCCAGGCAGTCTGGCACAAGGTTCAGGAGCTGCCAGCTGTATGGAAACAGTATGTGGGTGAGGAAGAGTTTGCCCTACATGTATGGATGTTTCCAGCATAGGCCTTTATTCCTCCCTTTGATGTAGTGCCACTATATGGGAGCCTACGGTCCTAATAGTTCTTCACAGTACACAAGGACATTCTGGATCCCCTCCTTGCCTACTTTGAGGAGACATGGGTTAGCCATCTGCCGGGTTGCTGCTCATGTTGAAAGCCCCTATTTACCATTGACCTTTGGAACTGCCACAATGAGGTGTCAATTGGCTTGCCTCGCACCATCAGTGCTATGGAGTGATGGCATCATGACTTTAATACCTTTCTGGGTATGAGCCATCTGAGCATCTTGAAGTTCATTGATGCCTTATGTTCAAAACAGAAGTGCAATGAAATCAAGACTGAACAGTACATCTCCGGTGAGCAGCCGCCCACCCCCCGCAGTAAGTATTGGAAAAGTACAGCACAGCTGACAGGTTGGGTTGGGGAGTATGGCAAATGGGCTGACATGGAGTTCCTCCATGGGGTGGGTCATAACTTCCAATTGCAGGTGTAATGTCAGGTGCTGGTCTGTAATAAACGTCGGTGTTTGTGAAGCATGAGCATGTCTCTTGTGATTTTCTTGTGCTGCAGTGTGATGTGTGTGCTGCTCGATTTTTGTGTATTGTGCCCTCCATTTACCTTTTGATAGGGTAGTGTTTGCTGTCCCTGCTGTGCACGACTCTGTGCTGTATTTCCCACTCTGATATGCTGCAAGGCATTGTTATGCACTGGGTTGACGTGGAACATACACACACACACACACACACACACACACACACACACACACACACACACACACACATATATACATACCGGATTAGGAACTCCAGAAGACAATTCATAGATTTTATGCCACAAAGTTTATTTGTACAAAAACAAAATACTGTAAAACCAAAGCCAGAAGCAGCAATAGTAAACAACAGACCTCCCCACAGGACTGACATTTCTGTTTTTTACTATTTCTACTTTTGCCTTTAGTTTAATTTTTTTTTCACTGTGCAAATAAACTTTGTGATATACAATTCAAGAAGTTCCTTCTGGAGCTCCTGTTCCAGTGTGCATGTGTGCCTAACTTCTGCTCTGAGTAAAATGGGTATCTTGTTTGCTTGCAAGATACAGTATGTGTAGAATATATGTTTTCATAAATGTCAAATATATTTTTGCAAATGCCTGCTGTTGTACTGTGTATGAATTTGCATAACTAATTTTCTTATTTCAAAATTACAGTTTATCAACCAAAATCATGGCAATTTATATTTTTAAAATAGTTACAAATCGAAAAAATTAGCTTACAGACCAGAGGGAAAGGTAAAAAGTAAAAAAACAAGTACATATAGGAACTCACCCTGACATAAAAGGGAACCAAACAGGAGTGAAATAAATACCAATCTGAGCCTTTATAAATTGAGAGATCAAGAGGTAAGTCTGTAGTAATGGTACATTATTAAATGATAATTTTATTATTGATATCTAAATGGATACGAATAAAAATAATTCCAAATGTGCAGTTAAAGATATAGAAACACAGAAACTGATTACAAATAAGGACCATGTGGCCCACCTAGTCTGCTCATCTGGCTTACCTATTTCAAGCCACAGACCCAAGTTGATCTGCAGCTTACCCTTTCTTTCCTGTCTCTAGGGTACCCTTATGTCTATCCCATAAATCCTTGAACTCCCTGTTTGTGCCCTCACCACCTTCTTCCTAAGGTCGTTCCAAACATCCACTACTCTTTCAGTGAAAAAGCACTTCCTCTTTTTGCCCTTGAACCCCCTCCCCAAATTCATCTTGTGGTCCTCTTGTTCTTGTACATCTTCTTTTTAAAAAGATGCTACCCTCTTGTACCTTGTTTATACCCCTGAAGTACTTGAACATTTCTATCATGTCCTGCCTCTCTCTCTCTCTCTCTCTCCTTTCCTTCAGGGAACACATATTGAGTTTCAGCCTCTCCTCATAGGGCTTTTCTTGCAGATTCTGCACCATCTTTGTAGCCCTCCTCTGGACTGGTGGCCCACTCTAGCGTGACACCCCAACAACGAAACCCCAAAACAGACCTCTACAGTGACAGTGGCTGTAATGGTCTGTTTTCACTGATGCAGCTTCTCCTGGTGTTCTACCCCCTTCCTGGAACAACTCCAAACTAGAGTTGATTATAATTAAAAGTGGGGAGGAGGGGTGCATGGGACAGAGCCCCCTGCATGTGGGGTGTGGGGGGAATAGCCCCCTGCAAAAACATTGTCTTTTGGGACAGCACAATACCATTGTTGATATTGTGGCATCACTGTGCGAGACATCAGTGAATTTTGTGTCGAGCACAAGTGGTGCTTCCCCTCTGGACTGCCTCAAGTCTGTCTATGTACTTCTGGAGATATGTTCTCCAGAACTGGACACAGTACTTCAGCTGAGGTCTTACCACTGATCTGTACAGTGACATAACCACCTCCTTCTTTTTGCTGGTGATACATCTCCCTGTGTATCCCATCATCCCACTGGCCTGCCTAATAGCCTTCTCACATTGTTTGGTTACCTTGGTCCTGTTCCTGTTTGGTGGCTGCCAGTACCTCCCCCCATCTTGTACACCTCACTTGGATTTCTGCTCCCCAAGTGCATGACTTTGCACTTTTTGCATTGAATCCTAGCTGTCACACTGCTGACCACTCCTCTAACCTCCTTATGTCTTTTCTCATTTTATCTATCCCCTCTGGAGTATCAGCCCTGTTGCAGATCTTAGTGTTGGCTGCAGAAAGTTATATGTTACATCAAGATGAATCCATTGTCATTTTGTCCTGGTATTTTAAGATAGTTTTACAATACATATATTTAAAAATATTTCAAATATACATCAACTACGTAAAGAGAATATCTATTAAATATTCAAGCTATATAATCAGATATATAAAATATATATAATGCTACTATAATAAATATATCACGGAAATTTATTTATGATATGTCTTAAATATATCAGTCACATATATTCTGCAAATAAATCAGATATTTCAGAACCAGTCAATTTGATATTTTTTTGGATCTACTTCAGACATATGATGAAAAATATATTTGTAATATATTTTTATAAATGTATCTAAAATATGTTTATTTTCCATATAGGTAATATTTAAATTAAATGACAAATGGTGAATAATAAGTGAAGAACAGTAAGTTAAAAATAAAATGTAGGTAGTAAATGATGCAACAGTTATTGGAACCAGACATTAAGGAAGGTAATTTTATGTGGTGCACCAGAAAAGTTTCCTGCCATGCAGTCCAGTCTCAGGTTGAGGTTAATATTGTCTTGCAAAAAGAAATAAATTTTGCAGGTCTCTGTGCTCAGATCCCAATCTATCCAGTGCGATGCCAGAAGAGTGAGTATGAAAATATAAGCCCTGGTTAAGCACAAGTATGAGAAATTTAACACTGGTACTTACAGAGGTAATCTTGCTGTAAGAAAGTGGTTAGTATGCTATAAACATTTGCTTATGCGTTTTCAGTAATACTGTTTCAAGAAATGTTGAATAGTCTGCTTTTAAAGAAATTAATTACGTCTGTGCCTGGTTATGTCAGACATAATCAACTGGAGCACATGTGTTTGAGAAGAAAAGTATTTGTGTGCATTAGTATTCTATTTGAGAACTGACTGAGATGTTATCTGACTTTAAACATCTCTGGTAGCTCAACTGTAGCACAATGCAATGCTGTTAAAAGAGAACTCACAGATTCAGTTGGTGCCAGTGTGACACCGGATGCCATTTATTGGTAAACTGGCAGTCAGGAAAGCATGGGTTGTACATTGTGGTAGAAAAACAGACAACTCCCAAAGTGGTGCCAAGATTGCATGTTAAAGATGAAGCTGGGACAGAGCCTTTTAAAAAGATTGCCAGTCATATGGGAGGTTGATGCCTTATCAAGAAACATCTCTTGCAGGGTCAACCCCAGGCAGAGCTGGATTCTTTAATAGAGTTGCAGCACTTTCAGAAAATTCCCTTGTTTTGCTTCTATCTGTTTTCCTAACATTGGCTTTCACAGTGTGCAGTAGGCTGCTGCCTTTGTATCTGGTAACTGGTTGGGTCTTACAATATTGTTTGGTAGTCCATGCTTGCATTTTTTGGCACATTTTTTGCCTTTGCCAAATAAGAATACTCAGGATGGATGTATTGATGGAAGAGCTAGCCATGATTTTATTTGTTTTTATATGTTATATTATTTTTTAAAGTTATTTTTTTTTTATTCATTGTTGCATTTTTATTTAAATTGTCGTGGTGGATATGGTGAGTGATGGTGCAAGAGAGCCACTGCTGTTGTTGAAAACAGCTGTCAGCCTGCAAGGTAAAACAAAAATAGTGCAAACCATTTAAACTTTTGTGCAAAATTCATTTTGTGTTAATATCAACGATGGATAGAAGAGACCTTTGTAAACTCTCTTTTAGTTACTTTGTACTCCACTCGCTATTTTATCACTTGCTGGTAAACAAGCAGCAGTCATTGACATACAGGGAAAATTGCAGGAATAAAATTATTAAAACAACATGTTTCCAATGGTTGTCATTGTTTTCCTTCTTTTTTTTATTTTTAACCCCAACTAGTCTTTTTCTTAATGAAGCCCTCATGTCAGAACTGCCTTTGAATGACAATGTTAATACATGCAAGACACATCTAAATAGTGCACCAAGTGAAAAAGGGGAAAACACATATCTGGCTAAAGTACTGAGAATAGTTGGAAGGTGTGTGGGGGGGGGGCGAGAGAATGACTGTGCCATTTACACATATGCTTTCTTTCAATTTATGAATATTGATAGGGAGAGTGGGGACGATGTTAAATAATATGTAAAAAAAAGTTACTAAATCTCATGCTTTATGCTGCAAGTCAAGCTGCCTGTCAGTCATTGTTTTCAATGTGCAGTTGCCATGGTTACCACCACCCCCCCACATACACATTATAGTTATTATTGGTATTGCTGCCAGATATGTGTGATTCCTCCCACCTCTCACATGGTACATGATTTAGACATGACTTGCATGTACTACCATTGCCGTTCAGAGGCAGTTCACGTATGGCGCTGACATGACAGCTACAATAAGGAAAAGTCTGGTTGGGGGGGTCAATAAGTATAAATACAAAGAGAAAAAATGACAACTACTGGAAACATGCTGTTTTAATCATATTGTTCCAGTTATTTCCCCTGTATTTCAATGACTGCTGCTTTGAATCACTTGGACAGACCAAAAATCATACAGAAAAAAAACACTGACAGTGGCACTTTACTACACATATCTACATATTAAAATTTAATGACAAAGATGTGTTATTCTCTGAGGGCACACTTAACTACAACTACTGAGAGGAAAATTATTTGTGTGCATTAGTATTCTATTTGAAAGCTCACTCAGATGTTCTCTGGCTTTAAATATCTCTGGTAGCTCAACTGTAGCACAATGTAAGGTTGTTAAAAGATAACTCACAGATTCAGTTGATGCCAGTGTTACACCAGACACCATTTAATCACACATATGGCAGTCAGCAAAGCATGGGTTGTGCACTGTGGTAGAAAAACAGGGACAACTCTTAAAGTGGTGCCAAGCTTGCATGTCAAAGATGAAGCTGAGATGGAACCTTTTAATTACTGCCAGTCATATGGGAGGTGGTTCCATATCAAGAGGCATCTTTTGCAGGGGTTGAGATGGCAGAGTTAGAAACATAGAAACATAGAAGTTGATGGCAGATAAGGACCACAAGGCCCATCCATTCTGTCCATTTCTTTTTCTAGCTTATGAATGTGCCATTGGCCTTTGCTCTGTCAATGGTCTATCTATTCATACTCATCTGGATTGCTCCCTTATGCCTATTTGAAGCCCTGCACTGTATTCATATCCACCACTTTCTGAGGTAGGCCATTCCATGCATCCACCACCCTTTCTGTGAAAAAGAACTTCCCTCAAATTACACCTTAATCGGCCTCCCTCTAATGTCAAGCTGTGTCCTCTTGTCCTGCTATTTTTCTTATATTGAAACATGTTAGACTCTTTCACCTTGTTAATGCCCTTAAGGTGTTTGAATGTTTCAATCATATCATCTCTCTACCTCCTTTGCTCTAGGATATACACATTGAGCTCCGTTAATATGTCCTCATATGTTTTCTGATGCAGTCCCTTCACTATTTTGGTTGCCCTTCTCTGGACTACCTCAATTTGGTTAATGTCCTTGTGAAGGTATGACCTCCAGTACTGCACGCAGTACTCCAGAAGGGGCCTAACCAGTATCTTGTAAAGAGGGATTATTACTTCTCTCTTCCAGCTTGTGATACCCCTACTAATACACCCCAACATCCTTCCAGCCTTACCTACTGCTATAGTGGTCTGCTTGGATGATTTCAGGTCATCGGTGATGATGATGCCCAAGACTCTTTCTTCCCTTGTGACTGCCAGCAACTCCCCTCCCAGCCTATAGGTTGCTTTAGGGTTTCTCTTCCCTGTGTGCATGATCTTGCACTTCTTTGCATTAAACCCCAGTTGCCACTCTTCCAACCATTTTGTTAGTTTATACAGCTCTCTTCTCATTTTTCCCACCCCATCTGGATCATCTACTCTGTTGCAGATCTTGGAGTCATCTGCAAACAGACAAACCTTACCCTCCAGTTCATCTGCAATGTCACTGATGAAGATATTACAGAGGACTGGCCCCAGAACTGATCCCTGAGGTACCTCACTTGTGACTTGCATCTGTTCTGACTGTATACTGTTTACCACCATTCTCTGTTTTCTGCCTGTCAACCAGTTTGCCACCCAGTTGACCAATGTCTGACCCAACCCAAGCCTACCCAGTTTATTAATCAATCTTCTATGTGGAACAGTATCGAACGCTTTGCTGAAGTCAAGGTAGGCAACATCAACTGATCCCCCTTGGTCCACCACTCTGGTTACCCAGTCAAAGAAATCTAAGAGATTAGTTTGACAGGAGCTTCCTTTTGTAAACCCATGCTGTCTTGGATCCTGTATTCCTATGGATTCCAGGTGTTGCACTATCCTTTCCTTAAGGAGTGCCTCCATAATCTTGCCCACTACTGAGGTAAGACTGACCAGTCTGTAGTTCCCTGCCTGCTCCCTGCTACCACTCTCGTGGAGCGGGATCACATGAGCTCTTCTCCAGTCTTCTGGGACCTCTCCTGTGCTCAGAGACTCAATAAACAGTTTTGATAATGGCTCTGCTAGTTCCACCCTTAGCTCCTTTAGTACCCTGTGATGTATGCCATCAGGTCCCATTGCCTTGTCCACCCTGAGCTTATTGAGCTCTTGTAGGACCCTTTGTTTTGTAAAGGGACTAGTGCACACCTCCCTCCTCCCTGTATCCATGGTGCTGAGCTGTGGGCCCTGCCCTACCTTCTCTTCAGTAAATACTGAGCATAAGTATCTATTTAGGATAGATGCTTTTACATGGTCCTCCTCCTGACACACACCCTTATCCCCTTTGATCTTAGCAATACCCCCTCTGGACTTTCTCCTTTCACTAATGCAGCAATAGAAAGTCTTGTCACCTTCTTTTACTGTTCGTGCTAAAGTTTCCTTGGTTTGGGTCTTTGCCTGCCTTACTGCCTTCCCTACTGCTTTTAGGAAAGATTGGTATGCCTCCCTATCTTCATCCTGCTGTGTTCCCTTATATTTCCTGAAGGCCAGCCTTTTGACTCTGACCTTTTCTGCTACTGTGTTTGAGAACCAAAGTGGGTTCCTTCTTCTTTTGCACTTCCTTTTCTCACTAACACAATGGAATGTTGCTTCAAGTATTGCATCTTTAATGCTTGCCCACTTTGCATGTACCCCTTCACCTGTATTTCTTTTTGCCAGGACTAGTTTTACTCTGTTGGCCATCTTATCAAAGTCAGCTCCTCTGAAGTCCCATATGTTTGCATTGGAATAGGATGATTTTGTTCTAGTGGCCAAATTGAACCATACCATGTGATGGTCACTGTCACCCATCTGACCTTCTACCTGGAGATCTGTGATCCTTTCCCTGTTAGTCAGTACTAACTACTCAGTTGGATTCTCTAACAGAGTTGCAGCTTTTTCAGTATTTTCCTGGATTTTTCTCCCATCTCTTTTCCTAGCATTGCCTTTCATAGTGTGCAGAAGATTGTGGCCTTTGTATTTGGTATCTGGTTGGGTCTTATGGTATTGTTTGGTAGTCCATGCTCCATCTGAAGGCATTGCTGACACTCAAAATAAAGGCAAACAACCAAAAAAAAAACTGGACAGTAAAACACAAAAGTGCAAACCATTTAAATTTGCGTGCAAAAACTCATTGTGTGTTAATATCAATGACAGATAGAAAAGATATCTCTAAAATCTCTTTTGTTTACTTGGTACTCCACTCGCTATTAATCACCTGCTGGTACATGAGCAGCAGTTATTGAAATACAGGGGAAATGGCAGGAATAAAATGATTAAAACGGTATGTTCCCAATGGTTGTCGAGTCCTGTTGGGGCAGAGCAGCAAGATGGCTGTGTTGCTGCTCTGCTCCACAACACGTCATGCCAAATGAGCATTTTTGATTTTAATTCTTTTTTCCAAGCTCCACTTGGCAGTTTCATGAATTAAACTAACATTATTTTGTTGTGGGATTTGCAGCACCAAGATTGGTAACTGTTTTATTTGTCAGAGAGAAGTATTCTGATGGACATGTTGCTAGCCTTTGTTTAGTTCTCATAGCTGAAGCGGTGTGCCGTGAGGCTCGGTTCCATGGATGAATTATAATGGAGAAGTGCTCACCTGCCTGGATTCTAGATGAATCTGAAAAGAGCGAGGGGAAACCTAAGTTGCACTGAATGTGCTGAAGCGTTTTTTCTTTTTTTTATTTAAGGTATGCCATTTTTGCCTGGGGCAGGGGTCCTAAAACTTGATGTTAATAATTTTACTGTGCTCAGAAGAGCAATATTTTTGTTTTGTTTTCCCACAGGCGTGCCTTTCTGTCAGAGTGGAACCTTGACATAGAGAGAGTGGGAAGAGAAGGATCAAGGATGCTGTAGTGGGAGATGTGGGGTCAGAAGCCCAACAAAATTGAAAGCAGAAACTCCTTTGGATGAACATTGATATAGGTCCTGTCCAGATATATGTTCTGCAGTATTGTCTGTTTCATGACTCCTGAGTTGGTAGAGATATTAAGGGGCATTCTATAACCTCACACAGATGGAAGGTGCTTGGTCTTGGAAGTTTTCCTTTTGAGGTACCTTTTGATCTTTGTTCATGTTTTATAACTTATTTCCTAAAAAACAGACAACCTTGAGATGAGTTTTATCATTAATCAGGACAATGGCCCATTTGAGGATTTTGCAACCATTTTCAAAAAGGGAAAAGAATGGCTAGCAGCAGTATATCATGGAGCCACCGAATGGATTATTTTACAAAGTGATTGCTTTCTGCAAATATACAAATATTTCATATTTTAGGGTTGTCAATTTTTCTGAGTGTGATGGATTAATTGAACCAAGTCTGTGTTGTTGTTCAGGCTCCTGTAGCCCCCGGCAATTAACCACACATTCATTTAGAATCTGAAAAATAGTACTAACAATATGATAAGACTCCCATACCCAAATGGAGCTTTGCAGTTCTCAGCTTATGTTTGGCTGGGACTTATCTTTCACATAAATTATCTCCAGCAGAATGAAAGAGAGGTTAGGGGCATTGAAAGCCCCTTCATGAACATAGGTAGACCTGATTCCAGGAACCTATACTGGCAAATTTTATGAGGAAAGGCAGAAACTGGGCAGCATGTTGTAAGAGGAATCGATGTGTATGCTCCTGGCTAAGTTTAGGGAAAATGATCCTATTAGTATTCTCTCTAAAAAACTGTTATTTTGTGTTTTGCTTTGGATGAGCATAAGGGTTAATTTCAAATCCACTTGTGTGGAGTACTTGCCAATAATTTATGAACCTTTGGATCGAGGAAAAAGTGCATTGCACAGCTTTTTTCTTGCAGGTCAAAATGGGACTCCTTGTATGGAGTTAAATTTTGAATTGAATAATGGGAAGTCCTCTCAGCTCTTTATACTCTTTCCTCTACATATTATGTGACTCTAACAGAGATTTAAGAGTTGAAAAGTAGTGGATATTTTAAATTGATGGATGTGTCAGTTTTGGGAAAATGTGTTAATTGTTGTCATTTTAAAGCATTTATTAAGCTATTATGATGGTATTGGGGTCCTCAGGTATATTGTCTCCATATAGTTAAGTTTTAGGGACCATCTGTATGTATATAGCATAAGTGAGGAAGCTTCATGTTTGTTTACATATTGGTTGGAAGAATTAGGAATTCTGAGATCAATGGCATTTTTCTATGCAAGAAATGTCAATTACTGGATACAAATATGTCATATGAATACATGTTGATTTCCATTTCTTTGCCTGGAAGAAAAATATGACTGTAATAGTTTAGGCATTTTACAATCATGCTGACTGAAGAAAGTATATTATGTTCTGAAAGAAACAGATCTTGATTTTCTGAAAAGCTATGTATCTAGAGGTATTATAATAAGTTTAAAATATCACAAATTTGCCACCCACAGAATAGTTGAATACTTTAAAACCCAAGACTTAGCTGGTATTAAAAGTCTCCATATTATGCCATGGCTAGTGCAAAATGACATGGCATATCAATATAGTTATTATCTTGATGTGTTAAATGAATTCAAACAAAGGCAGCTGTATACTAAATGTAGGTTGTAACAGTTCCATAGCAATGTCTTGAATGCAAGATATAATAAGATAACAATACCTCAAGCACAATACTGTTCTTGTAATCACCAGCAAATGGAAAATTTATACCATGTAATTTTTATCTGCCCCTGATATAACAAACCTAGAGACTACTGGTTAATTCCAATTTGGACCACCATTCAAGCAAAGAAGCAGGACTTATTATTGAAAACACTTTTTACAACGAGTGATGAATACATAATTGAAGTTGTGGCAGGATACTTGGAAGCTATTACTAAAATAAGTCTTAAATATAGTAAGTATTCAACAGAGTTAATGATCCGGTGGCAAGTAAAGCAAATGCATATGTAGTGATTTTGCACATTTAATAAGCATGTCACTTTTTAGTATTTGAGCCTATGTTTCGTATTTATATATTTGTAATAATGTTATTTGCAACAAGTATTGATTGCATCTGTATTTGTATGTTTTTGTGATGAATTTTATAAATACACAAATGTATGTATGCTGATTTTATCTGTTGAAATGGTCAAATGACCAATCAATAAATTTGTACTACTACTACTACATATTGTTTGTTTTTATTTACTATAAATTGATTTTCATTTTATAAAATGGATAAAATAACTAAACCTTTAACAGGGTTTTAGTTTGATGGAATACAGTTGAAATTTAATGATAACTGATAATCTTCAGCTTCTCTTTTGAAATAATTAGAACAAATAGAGCAATACTGTGATCTCTGTCAGGGATCATAGTTAAATATATTTTACTTCTGAAAAGGCTGTTTATGCTTTGTGCCTGAATCACTTTCATCTTTGATTTGTATTGTTGGCTTTCAGTAGAGCAGCTGGGCATATCTTTCTTGGGAATAATGTGTCAACCCTGAATTTGAATTTGCAGTTGACTATCAGAGAACCTAAATGTGAGCTCTTTCAAAAATGTTTTCCACTGGAGGACTGGTAATGGTATCAAACTGAAATCATGCGTGGACACTTAGTGGCTGCTTTGTATTAAAGCCAAATAGAGTGTACCTGTTAACATCTAAATCAAAGGTTGTAATCATGTTTGAGACATGATTTATTGACTGTGGGACAGAATTTGGAGTAACCATTGTTTTGTAGAGATATGTGGATGCCTTGCTGATTTCTGGAAGGGATACATAAGAACCACAGATTAAAGTAATATATATTTCTATCTCACTCTCTGACATTGATTAACATGCACCCTTAACTGAAATAATTGTACATTTCCAGATTGTTTATAGTCAAAAATGTATTCTAAATATATTTTAGATTATACTATGTTGTAGTGGTTTGTAACTGATCAACAATAAACTAAACTTGAAACAATGGTTTTTCATTTTACCTGTCCACCAGTCTTTTTCTTATTGTTACTCTCATGTCAGAGCCGTACATGAACTGGCTTTGAATGGCAATGTTAGTACATGCAAGACACAGCAAAATAGTTTACCAAGAGAAAAAGGGGAAAAAACACATATCTGGCTACAGTACAGAAAATAACTATAATATGTGTGTGTGTGGTGGGGGGCTGGGGAAACAACCCTGCCTTTTACACATACACTTATTTTCACCTTATGTGTATTGAAAGGGAGAGTGAGGATGATGTTAAATAATATGTATAAAAGTTACTACATATTATTGTATGTTGCAAGATGAGCTGCCTGTCAGCCATTGTTTTCAATGTGCGCCTGCCATGGTTAACACACCCCCACACACACACACACTTTATCATTATTCTCTTGTTGCCAGATATATGTGGTTTCACTCCCCCCCCTTTTCACAAGGTATATGATTTAGATATGTCTTACATGTACTACCATTGCCATTCAAAGGCAGTTCATCTATGTCTGTGACGTGATGGCTACAATAAGAAAAAAACTTGTGAGGCTGGTAAATGCAAAAAAAATTACAACCACCGGGAACATGTTGCTTTAATCTTTTTATCCCTGCTGTTTCCCCTTTATTTCAATGACTGCTGCTTTGAATCACCAGGACAGAACAAAAATCATACAGAAAAATAAAACCCTGACAAGGCACTCCACTGCATATATCTACATGTTAAAATTTAATGACAACTGTGTTACTCTCAGAGGGCACATTTTACTACAACTACTGATAGCAATGGCAGCCTGGTCCATGTTGGGAATTTAAAAACCTTATGCTCAGTCCCCTAGCTCTTTAATACATTAATCTGCAATTCACATGTTCATTGCACAGTTCAGAGAGTCATTGAACTGCAGAATAATGTATAAATTGTGGGTTAATAAATTACATTATACTGCAGAATGAAATTCCGACGAACTGATCACTGAACTGTGGAATAATTACATATCTTGCAGAATAATCCATTAAACTCCAGAATAAAATTCCTTGGAACTCTCATTCCACAGTTCATGTGTATTATTCCACTGCTCAGCCAAAAAGTTCCACGGAACAGAACGAAAATCTATCAAACACATTTGGAAGATTCTAATCTCACCAATGGTGGAAGTTCAGAAAATTTGGTGAAATTTATGAAATTTCACAAAAGTTCTATGAATGCAGAATTTGCAGCTTTTGCCCAGCTCTACTAGGGATCAGAAGAGACACCATGTTACTAGGTTTGAACTCACATAGCTTGGCCCCTTGGTTATGATGTCTTGCCTGGATTTGTTGTGCTTTGAATACATTTTCTCTGGAAAATCTGTCAATTGTGTCCAGTCTTTCTCTCATTTGCATTACATATTGAAGCACAATAATGGGATTATGTTCCTGTCCTTCCCGTATATATTTTATGACATCCAGCAACCCCCGAGGTTGTTGCCCATACAGCAATTCAGATAGTAAGAATCATGTGGACAATTATGTCACCTCCTTAACTGTGAACATTAAATAGTGAAACAGTTCCTCCTAGTTTTTTGCCTTAGCTGAAACAAATTTTGACAACACAACATTTAAGCATTTGATAAATCTTTCAACAAAGTCATTGGTCTGAGGGTGGCACATTGATGTTGGAATGGACTTAAAGGGGCATTGTCAACCTGTTTTTCATAACATTATTTCTAGTTAAAACCTACATTTTATAATTGCTTACCTTCTCTAAAATTCATTGATGTTGTTGTTTGTTTTGTCTGTTTCCTTGTTTAGTAGCACTGAAATGCATGCTAATGTACAATTGTAAACAACTTTGTTTTGTTTACAATCGCGGGTCTTTTCTTATTGCCTACTTCCTGAGCATTAGAAACACCACCAAACAGTGCAGTCACTAATGATTCAATAGGCTCCTTTCCTCCCACTGCACCATGAGTAAATAGACTGTGTTGTGGGTGTTCCTAAGTCCAGGAAATATGCAGCTTGAAGCTGATCAAGGAATATAAACAAACCTGTTTTTGTGTGGTAACACCAGTATGGCGGGCAGTCTGATTTTCACTTTTTTAAGGAAAAAAAGAATCATAATAAAACTACCAGCTACATCAGCAATCTTTACAGAATGTTAGCAATCATGAAATGTGTTTTTAAACTAGGGAGACTTTGAGACCTAAGGGGGTAGACAGTGTCCCATTTAACCTTTAATGAAGACTCACCTCCCCATAAGCAGTGACATAAAGTTGCTGCCCTGATCAGTTAAGATCTCCTTTGGCAGCCCAACTGAGGAAAATACATTTAGCAATTCATTGGCTACTGACTGGGTTGTACTGGAGAACAAGGGATTAGCCTTGAGGTATTGTGTGGCATAATTCCTTACCACCATAATATATTGATATCCTGCTGAACCTTTTACTAGGGGTCCCACCATATCAACCACAATTCTTTCAAATGGAATATATATTATGGGCATAGGGGTCCATGTGGCATGCCTTACACTTTTGAGGACAACCAACTGACACTCTGGGCATGAAGCGCACAAATCTGTCATTTCCTTCTATATACTGTACTTGGCCAGATAAAGCAAGCACATATGCTCTTATCATTTTCTTCTTGGCATGTGACCCACAACAGGTATGGTATGAAGTCTTAATACCTCCCTTCATGCAGACCTTGGAACCAAAAACTGATACTGCACAGTTCCCTATGTTTTCCCTCTTCCACCCTATACAAAATGTAATTTTCCAATTCAAGCCTTGAAAATATGTATACTTTTTTACTTATCAACTACACTGCCATTTAGCAGAACTAGGTTCTAATACGCATTTTTAAGAACCTCATAATTTCTTTATGCAGAAATGATATTTACCAGAATTTGGAACATGTCTGGGCTGACCCCTGAAAGTGCCTTGCGACCTCCCTTTGATGTGGGCTTCAGTTCCTAATCGAAATCCCTTCTGACCCTCCTTGAACTCAAGTCTTTGTAGTCACCAACCACAACAACTTTGGACAGAGTGCTTCCTTTTTTGTATTGCTTTTTCATTTTCTTTTCTCTCCATTTCTATTCCTGGACTTCTTGAGTTTTTCTTGTGTGCCAAGTAGTTCAACATCAATGAAGAGAAATAGTTGTTATAGTCCTCCATGTTTTTTTTTTCCTTCCATTAGCATGCACTTTAAAAATTATATTTGTTGGAGGGCCTAAAAACCTTCCCAATCTTAAGCAAAGTCTACTGGCCATATTAGAGGTTTTGAAATTATCACCTTTATTATTCCTACTAAAGTTCACACTTTTAATCATACTGGGGCTATAGGATCTGTGCAGGTATCTCCATATACAGTACACAAGCAAGTTTTATGGGTTCTTCCCGGTGACCTAAACTGGATCCCAATACAGGTTCTTTAACCAATCTCTGTCTACAACCCAATTCCATCAGAACCAAAACTGTCTGGTCCACACTTGCACTGGGACTGTATATGGATGGTTGGAATTGGGTTCGCTGTTGTGGTCTATAGCTACATATTCCACAATACCACTGCCCATAGCATCACAACATTTATGGATGTGTCTCACTTTACTACAGCGAAAACATACAATGGTACCATCAGGTAATTGAACTCTGCCCCCCCTTTGGGTGACTAGTGACTGAGTTCTTAGGACTAGGTGATTTACATTAGATCCAGGAGTTATACCTTTTTAGACTAGGATGGTAACCATTATTTCATCACTTGACCACTTACCATGCCAGTACGCTTATTCCCACCCCCCTTGTCCTTTCTTCCCTCTTCAATGGGAATCTTACCTCAGATCACCACCAGAGCTTTGTTGTGGGTTCTCCTTTCTTAATGGTTTCTGGTCCTTTTGCTTGCAAATAATGTTCTGTGATCTTGATGGCAGTGGCCATGGTGGTTTGTCCAAGATGACTAACCTAGCCAGATACATGATTTGGCAAAATGTTCAAGTACTGCTCCAACACAATTAAATCCAAAATGTTCTATTTAGAGGACCTTTAGTTTTAACTAGAGAGTAGTCATATATTTACATTTTTGGGCCACCACTCTGATTCATGTCCAAGCTTTAAAATACAATTTACAAAACTTCCATTGATAGCTCTTTTTAATTAACCCAATCCAGTCAAGGACAGCCACGTTTATTTATTTATCTATTAGCTTTTATCTTTTATTGACCAGGTAGCTGTTTAGCTTTTTATTGATATATTGACCAATATGTAAATGGAACTTTACATTTTGGACTATTGCTTTTAGTCCTATAAGCATTGGACTTATGCCTACTAATGGAAGCCCAAAGAACCAACTGGGAATTAGGTTCAAATATATCAGAAGCAACACTGAGAATTCTGACAACCCAGACAGATTGCACTAAATGTGCATATAGGTATCTTTCTTCCCTACAAAAGGTATGATAGCTTTGCCTGGGGATAGGGGCTTCTGTATCAGTTTTCATTTTCTTGGAGAAGAAATGTTGCACTTAAGGGGCATTTTTCTATACTCTTTTGCAGCTAAAATTGCAAAAAGGATTTATAGAGAGAAGAGAGCCTAGTGATGTTGGAGGTCGGAGGTGCTGCAACCTGATATGGAAAGATGTCAGGTGAAGATGAAATGAAAGATTTTGAAAGGCAGAATTACAGACTTACAGTTTATGAATAGAAAGATGATTTTAAATTTTTTTGGAACTTCAGCTAAGAGCTTTAACTCATGCCTTGCTCACCTCCATTGGAAGTTAATAGGGCATGGTAGTCTGAGAATAGTGCTTCCCCTACATTAAAGGAATGAGAGTTAAACTATTGGAGTTGGATCACAAGGAATTTACATTTTTGGTTCACTTTCAAAAACCTGGTAATCATGTTGTAGAGGGGAACATACCCCCCCCCCAACATGGAGGTAACATTTTTGTTTTCTGTAAAATTTAAAATGGCATCAGAAGGAAAAAAGTAGAGCTCTTTAAACTTGGAATTAGCTCTGGTCTACTCACAGATTTTGTAATGATCTTGAACTAACAAAGCCTAGTTGAGGCCTGCTATTTGGCCTGCAGTGAGAAAACCTCATTTTTGGCCCTGCATTTGAATAACAGCCTTGTATATTTTTTCTAAGGAATTAGCAAAGTTATGAGTATTGTCTATAAATGGACTAGAAAGTGTTAAAATATAATCTATAAAAAGGAACTGCTAATTTAATTCAAGTGTTCTTTTAATCTTCCTGTCCTGTTATAACATTTGTGGTTAGAATGTATGCATCATATGCACTATTATTATGGCCCATAGCAGTAATTTCTGAGAGTATTAGGAAGAAGAATTAATCATTAATTCAAACATGATTCTCTTAGAGAAGCAATGTTGCTTCATGTACTCAACCCAATTACTTCTTATGGATCCTTATGAAGGAATGCTGAACTTATTATATGTTTGCTGAGGGTTAATTTGCAATATTTAAATGACTGATTTGTTTTATTCTTATTCAAACAATAATTTAGAAGTTTTTTTTAATTATTTTAGCTCTTGAACTGTTTCTGCTGTTATTGTCTTGGAGTAGCCTACCAGGCATAGGGCTGTGCAGTGATTTTGCTCATTAATGGGGGAAACTATTTGCTGTTGAATACCTCATATTCCAGTCATGAACTAATGTACCAAGCATGGGAAATCAAGGGCTGAATTGTCTTAACAGACCATAACCTGTGCGTAGGGACAGGAACAGCTGTTGCCCTGCATCTGGCTAGCATCTGGGCTTCTCAAGGTCCTCATTTCCAAGTCTGAAGTCAAAGATCTTTAATGGCCTAAACTAAAACATTAACCTAGGCTTTGTAGTCAGGATGGATTAGTACTTGTGCCTAAACTGGCATAGAACAGTTCCATGTGAAAATAATGACTACAAAATGGTGTAAACAACAATAGTGATCAGAAAAGAGTGACTACCAAAACTGTGACCAGCACAACAATGAATTACCAAAAAAGTCGAAATCAGTGACCTATCACTGACTGGATCTCCAGCTGTCTTTCTGTGGGGTTTTCACCCCCCACACCTCCCGCACCCCCCTAAAAATATATATTCATCATGGGGGGGGATGCAACTCAGGGATGGGGAGAAACTTGGGATGGGGATATTCTCTGGGGGGATGCAGCTTGGGGGAGGGTGACAAAGTTGGGAGGGGATGAATTTAACATTCCCCCTCCAGTGGGCAACATAATTCTGGGAGGGTGACAAAGTTGGGAGGGGGAAGAAAAAAACTAGAGTCCTCACAAGATTCTAACCTTGGCCTGCTGCATGTAGTGACAGCACTACTAGCAGTGCCTCTAACTGCTAAGCTATGCTGGTAGCATGGTTCATACCCCACAGCAGCTACATTATATACATTGCTTAGCAAGTGAAGAGGCAAGTCCCTTAGCACATTTATTCACCAGATCTCTTCAGATGAGGGTAGTGGTGGGAGACTGAAGAAGAGACGATGTGGTACCTATCCACAAGGGAGGGAGTTGGGAGGAAGCAGGCAACTACCAACTGGTCAGCTGTACGTCGGTAGTTGGGAATCTGATGGAAACCTTAATAAAACAAGACTTGGCAAACTACCTAGATAAGAAGAATGACAGACAACATGGGTTCATGGCAGGAAGGTCATGCCAAATGATCCTAACCACATTTAATTTTTTGACTGGGTCACCAGGGAACTAGACAGAGGCTACCCAGTGGACCTCCTCTACTTCAATTTCAGTAAGACCTTTCATTCAGTGTCGCACAACTGCCTGCTGAAAAAGTTGGAGGACCTGGGTGCAGCCAAGTGTATAGTCAGTTTGGTAGGTAATTGGCTTAGGGACAGAAAACAGAGAGTAATGGTCAATTGGGTGAGGTCCAATGAAGGCGCTGTCATTAATGGTGTGCCCCAAGACACAGTGTTGGGGCCAGTCCTGTTTAATGCTTTTATCAGTGAAACTGGCATAGGTATTCAGGGCAAAATTGCCCTATTTGCAGATGATACCAAGCTAGGAGGAAGGGTTGACAGTAAGAAGGTGGTTAAGGACCTTCAAAAAGACCTACAGAGGCTGTAAAGATGGTCCAATGTCTGGCAGATGAAGTTCAATACAAAGAAAAAATGTAAGATGATGTATTTGGGTAAAAGGAACCCAAGGACAGAGTACCACATCAACAGAGTCCAGCTCAGTGCCTCACAGAAAGAATGGAACCTGGGTGTCATCATAAGCAGCACCCTTAAACAGACAAGCCAATGCAACAAAGCTTATAGTAAAGCCAACAAAATGCTGTGGTGCATAAGAAGGGGATTTTACAGCAGGAGGAAAGAGGTGATACTGCCACTGTACAGGCTCCTAGAAAGGCCCCATCTGGAGTACCATGTCCAGTTTTGGAGTCCACATCTGGAAAAGGATATAAACAGGTTAGTGGCTGTTCAGAGAAGAGCAACCAAAATGATCCAGGACCTCCTTCAAGGGCACTTGTATGAGGAGTATCTGGAAGCATTAGATAATTTCTCACTGGAGACAAGAAGGGAGAGGGGAGATATGATTGAAACATACAAGGTCCTGAGAGGAATAAATAAGGAGCCATCCTCTGACCTGTTCAACAAAGTCTCTGACTCTAACACTAGAGGGTACGAGTGGAAATTGGGGGGGAGCTTAGAAAACACTATTTTTCAGAAAGAGTCATGGAGCCATGGAATAAACTGCCAGCTGAGGTAGTGGAAGCAAAGTTAATGTCATCATTCAAACTGGGGTGGGACAAAGCTAAAGCATGAACAAAAGCAACAGGAGCAGTAGGAGGCATTAAGCAGAAGGGGGGTTAGGTACTGGGATCTGAGAAGGTCCAAGGAACACATGGGCAGACTAGATGGGCCCTTGGTCTCCTTCTGCCATCTTTTTTTTCTACATTTCTATGCTTTTATTGCATACATCACTGTCTCACTTGCTAAACTAACCATTTGCTGTAAACTGGCTATAGCTAACATTTCATTCACTATTATCACCTCGCTGTTTTTCCCCTCTGTACTTTTCCTTCACTGTATTCATGGGATACCACATAGTACTGCCAGGGGTAATGGGGTCCCATGGATATTTTGCCCTAGCTAATTTATTGTGGGTTTGTAAGGCTGGTGGATTCCTGCTACTGTGCAAATTAACTAGTTGACAAAGTATGCTCTTAGAAAGTAACATAAATTGTATTTATGCTATTGATAAGCAGAAATGTTTGATTGAGCTTTTCTCCTCTGAGTACCTCTGGGTTCTGCAGTGGTGGTCTGTGAACTGCTGTGGACTTTTGATTTAATAAATAAGCTATGATAATCCTATGACTGAGCTCCATTCTCCTCACTGCTGGCAAGTTCTTAGCTTGATTTGAGTTTGAAACATCTTGCTGTATGCCTGTTTACTTTGATGGACTGCCCTGACTTGTTAGCTTGACAAGGCATGTTAGTATTGCCAAACACCGGAGTCATTGGCCTTCAGTATAGGGCTCCATAGCTTTTGGAACAAATCAGCATGACTATTGGCACTAAGCTGGGCCCTCTCAATTTGTAAGCAGGAACCAAAACAGTGAGAACATTGCATGACTCGTGGGGAGCTTCACTGGTCCACTGTTGGGCAATGGTCTTGATCAAGGCTATGGCCCACAATATAGCAGGGGGGCCTTTAGGGACATGAGATAGCTCCACCCCCAACAATTTGAGAGGGGACTGGAGTAGGTTAAGCCCTAAGGTCTGTTCCATAATTTTATGTATGGTGCCCCAAAAAGTTATGATTTGGGGGCAAGTTAGAGTCATGTGGACAAAGGTGCCCTCATGTATTTTACATTTAGGGGATAGTGGGGATCTGTTAGGGTTTTTGTGATGCACTGTAGATGGGGGGAAGTAGGCCTGATTCTGTTATAGTTTATTGCTTCTGGAGCAAATGGCAATGTGGGATGATACAAAATCACACATGCCCCATAACGTAAAGCATCATGGGCTGCATATGCAAATCACCATAGAATATTATGCTGGTTCAACTTTAAGCAAAAATGCATGGTGCCAAATGGCATCTCACACAGTTTGCAAAGGGTGCCAACAGAAGACACAGACATGTGTTTCATCCTACCAGGACTCATCAGTTTCTCTCTAACACAATGGGACATTGCTTCAAGTATTGCATCCTTAATTCTTGCCCACTTTGCCTGTATCACCTCACCTATATTTCTTTTTGCCAGGGCTAGCTTAACTCTGTTGGCCATCTTGTCAAAGTCAGCTCCTCTGAAGTCCCACATTTTTTGCCTTGGAATGGGATGATTTAGTTGTAGTGGCCAAACTGAACCATACCATATGATGGTCATTGGACCCCAGGTGACCTTCTACCTGGAGATCTGTGATCCTTTCCCTGTTAGTCAGTACTAGATCTAGGATAGCCCTGTCTCTTGTGAGTTGTTGTACCAGTTGTTTGGGGCCCTCCCCCTGCAGGGAATCCACCATGTGTCTAGTTCTGGTAGATGTTCCTGCTGGTATTGATCAATCTGTATCTGGCATGTTGAAGTCTCCCATTATCAGAACCTCCCCTTTAGCCGTCATGTTTTGTATATCTTCTAACTGTAATGTGTCTATGTCCTCCCCATGGTCTGGGGGCCGGTAGACAACCCCAGTTCTTATGGCTGTCCCATTTCCTGTTTTCAGGGTGACCCACACTTCCTCTGACTCCTTATGTATTTTCTGAATTTCTATAGCTTTGATATTTTCATTGACATACAGGGCCACTCCACCCCCCCTTTGCACCTCTCTCTCTTCTGAACAGTACATAGCGAGGTACTGAAGTCTCCCAAGTGTGGTTACTGGTAAACCACATCTCACTAATTGCTACTATGTCCAGTTTAGCCTCTGTCATTATTGCCTGCAGGTCTGGGATCTTGTTTCCCAGACTGCAAGCATTTGTGTACATGATTTTCTATTGGCCAGATTTTGGTATGTTAGTTGTTGGATGAGGTCTGGCATTTCCCTTGTGCATCATATGGGGAGCCAAACCTTTTTCCTTACCTGGTGATGCAAATGAACTGCAAACATGCTGAACTCCTGTTTGACCACTAGCTGAGGGGGGAGGGGTGTTCTTCCCATTCGACGTATGGGGTGCTGCACCCCTCTCCCCATTTGCTAGTTTAAATATTCTGCAAAGACATCAAACTTCTGCCCCAATGCACTGACTCCCTCCTTAGTCAGAAGAGTCCATCAGATTTAAGTAACCCAAAAGTCTATCTCATGTGAACTTATCCTTAGTACTATATAGAAATAATAATCTGATCCAGAGGGAGTCTGAGTTCTGCAAGTATCAGACCCAACCAGGTCTATCTCTTCTTGGAGTACATTGAACAGATTAACATGATATGTCTGAGGTCATCCTCCAAATTCATTCCATATTTACAGTACGGATCTGATACCCCTAGGCGCTTTTGTTTAAACAAAATTTAACTATTATTATATAGTTCCATCCTAAACCTAGTTGCAACTCTTCTTGCAGCTGGATCTGACAGAACTGTTAAACAAGGTTCAAAGAAATGTTCAGTTTTAAGTTGTTTATACAATCAATAATTTTTAAGGGTTCCTATCCATGATAAATTTTTCTAGATAGCTATATCCCTTATTCAGTTTTTAATCTGTAGGATGATCTCAGCAACTTATTTAATATATATTGTGTACAGGACATAACCCAATCCTGGTGGGAAAATAATTTATTTGGTGTTTTCAGTCATAGGAAACAGAAAACCCTGTGTGGAATAATGAATTAATTTTTCTAGACATAATCTAGGAAGACAATTTTCTGACAAGAGAAAATTTTTTAACAAAAAAAATTTTTTTTTTCCAAGATATGAGTACTCATTGAAAATTGGAATAATTCAACTCTTAGTACCTTTACGGGTACTGATTGAGGTACTGCCAACATATAACAATAACCTTTATTAAGTAAGACTTTGAGATTTTTTAAATCAGCAGAAGACCATATTTCTGAAACACAAAATATGCTTGTTTTTGCTGGCCCGATGTCAATGAGGATTGAGGTGCTGGACACCACACCTCACGTCATGCCGATGACCCAAGTTCGGGAGTGAGCTTGGGAGTTGGAGGTTGGCAGGGGAAGGAGATGGATCATGCACCCACAGGGCTGCCCTCCTCTCCGGGTGGGAGGACATGGGTTATCTGGCACTCTGGTGACCCCCAGTGGAGACTGGAGGGCACTACAAGCTGCTGGACCACATGTAAGGAGTGTGGATGACTCAGGCAGGGTTGCCATGTGCCATAGCATCAGATGTGCACCATGCAGGGAGGGGGTCTCAGACTTCCACCACAAGAAATACCACTCTAGCCCTGGATCGGTGACAGCCCCTGCCAGTGCCACTGCCACACTCCCAATGCTGGTTCCCTGCCACTGCCCCCATGGTCTCTCCGGGTTGACCTGCCCAACCCTGAGAACCGCAATGAACTTGAAGATGGTCAGGGAACACAGCAGGAGGTAGAGCAAGCTGGTGAATGCAGGGGGCCAGAGATAGTTCCAGGCTGAGGGTTACAAACATAATTAAAAAAAATACACTTGTTTTGATTCTTGCATTTATAATTCTAAGTATACCACTTATTGAGCCTTTGCCCAGTCTGGCATTCAGTCTTTCAAAGGTATTAAATGTCTTTTTGGAATTTAGTCTCAATTAACTGAATATGACTTTTTCCAGAGGGAATTTTCAGAAAATCTTACCCCAAGATAGTCATGATATTTCTCAGGACATATCCTTTGTTTATTGAGAAATAGGTTCGGGTTTCTGGTTTTCTTTTTACCAAAGTCAGCCATTTTATTTTTATCTATATTAATGGTTAGTCTTCTTTCTGTGAATAGTTTAGAGAAATGCTCCACTTTTTTTGTAATCCCAAGAATGAAGTCGAAATCAGAACAATATCATCTGCATAGGCAAGACAAGAAATTTTTCTAATAACTATTGATGGTAAATGTATTGGTGACTGTTCTATTTGGTCTAATATACTGTTGTCAGAACAAAGGTTTATAATATCACTTTTTATAATAATGCACTTAGATTCACCTGAGGCCTTACTCAAAAAATATTTCATAAATTACAAAAAATAATAATATTCAAATATGTGATATTATCCTATGCTCTCCAGATTCAAGTATAATGGTAAATGACACTGCTTACCCCACGTATAGTTATATGAAAAATACATATTTTATTTACACCTATACAATGGTTCTAAATATTCCTCATTAGCATAAATATCAAGCCTAATCTTGTAAACATCCACAAAGTTGTTTCAGAAAATCCAGCAACTAATAAAACAAACTTTAGCAAATAAACAATGTAAAGAAATAAGCAATACTTAGCATAATAAATGGTAACAGTTACACTATTTTTATCATACTTAGTATTTAACATAACCTTCATGCATAAGAACATGTACTCATAAGATCAATGTCTTAGATTATTTCTGTATAAAACTTGTTTTAAAACTTCATTGCCTGTAAAATGCATTTTCTATGAGAACTGGCAACAATTAATTACATCAGTGATTTGTACTATTTTCATAAAACTCAAGTTTAACTTTTCAAATTATGCAAAATTCTTTTTAATGCAAAGCTTTTAAGCTATATACCCAGATTCTATATATAAAAGTAGATTCCCTCTTACTTTCCCAGATAAACCAATTTAAATTACCAAGACTATTAGTTAACATTAGTGAAAGTAATACAATTAATAGTTATATTTCAGGCTGTAGAAATGGGTCTTCTTTTCTTCACTTAGAACTCTGTTGAGGCGGCTTTTGATGAAAAGTTTTCTTTGTCAGCTACCTTTGACCCTGGAACTTCTTGTAGCATGGGTACACTCTGAAAGTTAAACTTTTGCTAAAAATCAGTTCTTGGATTTGTAGAACACAGCTTCAATCTGCACAGTCCATAGCAATACTGGATTCAAAGAACTTTCTTGTGAATAGCAAGTTGATTCAACAACCATAACTTCATGACTGCTCATGTTTCATCTGTTTTTAAAAACTCAAGACACTAGACCTTTTCCTCACAACGCTGTAATGCTTGTGTGAGTTTTGAAAATAAGTGTGTGTCTGGGTAACAACAGGCAACATTACTCCAGTCAAAGTTCAGCAGACAAAACACAGACCTTGCTCCATACACAATGAGAATATCCTTGCATCTCTTTCTTGAAACCAGATCCTTGAGCAGCTCTGAGCTCTGGCTGTCCCTAGGCTGACCCGTGCATTCCAAACAGGTGTGGCCCAAAGTTATTTGGCCTAGCATCAGTATAAAGCCATACAATTCTTAGTTAACTGAACATAGGTCTTCCTACATCGATAGTTAGCTCAGACTGAGGAGTGGTCAGCAGTATTCACTAATATAAAAACTGCTCTGGTGATGCCATAACCAGATATTGATTGGTTTGAGTCACTAGAAAGGTAGGGCATCTTAGAAGATACATAATGACATACAGACATGCCTTCTAAGACACTCCCCTTCTCCTCAAAGTTGGTTCTAGTTCAAAATTAGTTTTCTTTGATAAAAGTCTTATTTAACTTAATGTGAACATTAAACTTACATATTCAGGTGTTTTATCTTAAGTAGGTCATGCTGGTGTAATTTTGAAGTTTCTAACATGGATATTTCCTAAGTTACACTATTAAGATTATAACTTCATTAGTTCAATAAAACTTCTTAAAATAAAATAATAGTTTTGCTTTTAGTAGTCTAAGCTACAGAATGATATAAGGTTTGTAAGAAAAATCCATTCTTAAAGTCCTTAAAACATTACTTTTTGTAGAGACACACATGATCCTTTGTTCTTTTCTTAAAGACATCAATCACTGTCATAAAAGTTAATTCACTATAAACTTTTAGACTGTATTTCTCTCTATAGCAACAACCTACAGATTTAAGATTCATATTGTTAGACTTCCTAAGATGTGAGCTATCAAAATATACTAGATTTGTCTAGTTCTGAAATAAGAAAAATAATTAAATAAATCATATTCATAACTTTTGAACTCTTCATTCTGCAACCATAAAACTAGGCATGCTTATTTAATATGCTATTGTCAAATAACTACCCAATTTGTGTGGCAGCAGTACATTGCATCTTTAAACTATGAATAAAACGTTTTATTTCTATACAGGGTAATGGGACTTTTAAAGTCTAAGACATTTTTTTCTTGGTGCTAGCCTGTATTAGTCACATGACCTCCTATCTTGATAGTAGTCATGGATACCAAGCTTTAGCCAAGGCTTTTCCATACAGACACCCATAAATCCTAATAAAGGTGTCTTCCCAGGAATGTGGCTAGGCCCCTCTTATGGGACTTCCAATTTAAAAGAAGACTTTACTGGAATACATTTTTATTTCTCAACTCTGAAATTGTCTCCATTTTAAATGTCATCATTCCTCCATTTTACTGCTTTTAAGACTTAATCAACATTAATTTTAACCAAAAATTAGAGTAAACATTTCCCATCTTAATACCATATCAAAATCAGATAAAATAACAATGACAATAAAGCGGCAGTATAGTGCATTGGTTTAAGGCTCTGAGCTGCAAATCTGGAGACCTGGGTTTGAATCCCACAGCCCCCACTTGTATACTGTGTGACCCTGAGCAAGTCACTTAACTTCCCTGTGCTCCCAGGCTGTACCTGTAAACAAGCTTTCAATGCTACAACATAACCCATGGAGCAGTTGCCATGGAGGGACTCAGGTGGATTTACTATCTTATGGGACCTTGCTTCAGTTCTGTACAGAAAATTATTCAATGCGCCTGTCTGAAAGACTACTAATCAGCACTCTAACAAGAGGCCAAAGCTCCATATCTAGATGGCAAACAAACTGGTATCAGAATAAAAAAAATGGGCAATGGCAAGAATCTTTAACCTATCTCTTGCAGCAACTATGAAACTATTGATACTATTATTAATATGCTTAGGAAATGTAGAACTTAACCCAGGACCCCCAGAGATCATCACTGCACCAACAGACGTAGCCAAGATCAAAGGGCTAAGCTTTTTCCATAGTAATGTATGCAGTCTGTTAAAGAAGATCACGATGATCCAAGCCTGTGTTAACCATACCCTACCAGATATACTAGTAGTGTCTGAGACATGGCTTAGGCCTGTCCCAGCCAACAAAGATATAAACTTACCTAATTATCAAGTATTCAGAGCTGACTGCCAAACTAGGGGTGGGGGCGTAGCGATATATGTGAAGGACAGCCTATCTGTAACCTGCCTTGACTCATTATCCATGGTAAAGGAATTTGAATGCCTATCCCTCAAAGTGGCCCTCTCCTACACCACATCGCAGAAGCTAATCGGCTGCTATAGGCCCCCCTCAGCTGACCTCAAGCTATTATCCCACCTGGGTGACCTAATCAAAAAGGGAACAGAAGAAACTATAATCATAGGAGACCTACACCTAAACTGGCTCTCAAAGGCAGCTGCACCCTTAATATCATTCTGCGATACACATGGGTTTACACAGCTCATAAATGAACCCACCAGAATCAACAAAAAGAATACAAGCAACAGCATACTATTAGATGTTATACTAGTGAATAAATCTCGCCTTTTCTCTCATGTTGGAGTACTATTCAATGACATCAGTGACCACTGTCTTATTACGGGAATAAGATTAACATGCAAGCCGTCATCCCCCACCAAGTTCACAATGAGGAGATCAAAGCAAAAATTCAACATTGAGGCATATCTGGAAGAGATAAACCACTCCACACGATGGCAAGAGTTTTACTTAGCAAACACAGTGGAGATAGCATATGAGGTGATAAATGACATTATTACAGGTGCCCTTAATATCCATGCTCCAATTTCTAAGGTACGCATCAAAAATAAAACCTACCATTGGTTCACTCCTGACCTTAAAGCCACCCTCCTTGACAGAGACAAGTTATGGAAAAAGGCATGAAAAACTAAGATATTAACTGATTGGGAGCTGTTCAAAAAAGCCAGGAATATCTGTACCAGGAAAGTACGAGATGCTAAGGCTGCTTATTATATGTCTGAACTAGACTCCTCCTGCCACAACCCTGCCAAGTTCTGGAACACCATAAAAGACATAACAGGATACGATCCAAGTAACACACTCTCAGCCAAAATACACAATGGCAAGGGAACCATCTCTGATAGACTGGAACTCCTGGAATCATTCAACAATCACTTTAAAACTGCTGGTCTAGCATTTGACACCTCTCCGGCTAACCAAATGCGTTCCCAGTTAGGTATCAAGAACACTGAAGCACGGGTAATGGAGTCCACCTTCTCCTTCATACCAGCCACCCTGAAGCAGGTGGAAAAATAATATCACAGCTGGACACCAAAAAATGTGCAGGTGCAGACTCCCTTGATCCCTATTTTTTTAAAATTGCCATACAAGTATTAGCAGTGCCAATAACATACATATTTAACCTCTCACTAGAACTAGGATCTATTCCATTGATCTGGAAAACAGCCCAAGTTATCCTGCTACTGAAAGCAGGGAACCCCATGGACCTCAACAACTACAGGCCAATCTCTATCCTCCCTGTGCTATCCAAGCTGCTAGAAAAAATCATAAGCACCCAACTAAGAGGATATCTTGAAGAGGCTAATCTTTTAAATCCAGTGCAGTCTGGGTTTAGAACCAACCACAGCACCATTACAGCCCTGGCTAAAGTAACCAATGATTGGCAACTCGAACTGGACAAAAAAAATTGTGTCTGTGCTGTATTTTTAGACCTGAGTAAGGCATTCAATATGGTCGACCACAAACTGCTCCTCTCCTCCCTGAAATCCATAGGACTCGACTCAACCTCTATTAGATGGTTTAATAACTATCTCATGGGAAGGACCCAGCAGGTGAAGGCTGAAGGAGACCTATCACCACTCAAATCTCTCCAAAGAGGAATTCACCAAGGATCCATCCTTGGCCCAATCTTATTTGCCATCTATATCAATAGCATCGACAATAACCTCACCAAAGCCACTGTACACCTGTTTGCAGATGATACATTATTGTATGTCAGTCACCCCTCTCCCGTAACAGCATGCATAGAGCTACAAGCAGAATTCAGCCTATTACAACACCAACTACTGAAAAAAGACTCCTGCTAAATGCAAAAAAAACAAAGGCAATGTTTTTCTCCCCCCAAACACAAGCTGGACACTCCTTCCCAAACAATCTCCCCCACATATCCACTGTCCTTGGTGAAAATCTTGAATATGTTACAAAATTCAAATATCTGGGGGTCTGGGTAGACAGTAGACTTGACTACTTAGATCATCTGGAAGATCTGCTAAAAAAACTTTGTCAGAGGCTTGGGATCTATTTCAGAATAAAGCACTTTCTCACAAGTGATTCTAAAAAGAAGCTGGTCCAGGCCACATTTCTATCAGTATTAGATTATGCAGATTTCCTATATGGTCGTTGCCCCAACTCATATCTGAGCAAACTGGACACACTTTACCATAAAGCCTTGAGGTTTATTACAGATCTTCCTCTCAGCAATCACCACTGCTCGCTTTATGCTGCAGTTGGATGGACCTCAGTCCAATTTAGAAGAGACAGGAATGCCACACTATGGATTTATAGAGTGATATCAAAGATGCTACCAAATTACGCCTCAGACTGCTTCACACAAATCACATCAAGTAAATATGCCCTATGAAGTCTAAACTTCATCATGCTTAAAGTGCCCAAATTCAATTCTCGATATGGTAGATCTGCTATCAGCTATATCTTATCTGCCTTATGGAATACGATGCAGAAGACCATGAAAGTGAACAGATACATCTCATTTACATCCTTTTAATATCTGTATTCGAGGCTTATCAAAGAAAAATGTAATTGTTTCCACAAACAGTAGAGTATTCCTAATCTTATCCATCTCCCTTCCCAGATAGCCAACTCACAGAAGGTATCCACCTTTACTAAAAGTCACCACCCCTCACACTCCATGCACCCCTCCTTTCCATCTGCCTCCCCTTAATTCCTTGTCATATATCACAGCCCTATACCCCTGTTATACAAACCCCCCAGTGCCACCCTCCTGCCCTCTTCATAAGGTCCGCAGTTTATCCGTTCCACAGTATAGGCCCCCACCATCTTCCTCCTCCTCCATCAGCCAGGCACACCACTTCCCGCTCCCCTTCCCCTCACCCCTTATTACCACTACACCTGAATTTAATGTATAGTCTGATTAGAATGTATCCTTAGACTGTGTGTATACTGAATATTCTATGTAGTATCCTAGAGTGTGTGTATATTGAATATTTTTTTTGTATCTATGTAAATTGAACCTTGACCTTACCAGGTCCATCTTGCAAATGAGCTGTGCTCAACGATGTTCACTTGGATAAATAAAGATTTGATTGATTGATTTATTAGTGTGTCTCACTTGGTTAAACAATTGAAAAAAAGATAATTAAAAATCAAGTCTTGATGATAAAACTAAAATAATTTTTCCATCAAGGGTTTTGTCCCTACACTGTTACTGTACAAATTAAATAGACTGGGAGCCAAGGGCAGCCTGGACAAACTCCCAGATTGTTTTTTGTTGGAGTAGTAACCTCCCTCCTGATTATATTGTACCTTAATCCATGTATACCTTAATCCATGTCTTATCAAGACGTTTATTAAGTCCAGGTCAATATTAAATGCTTGACATTTCTGCTACAGTAATTTGTGGCTTATACCATCAAATGTGGATATAAGTCCAATGAAACAGCAAAAAGCTTTAGAATTTTTAATATTAACATATTTCCAGGTAAGGTGAGACAGGACATAGCAATGTTGAACTGTCGAACAATCACTTCTAAAACCATTCTGTACTTCATTTAAGAGCAGCTGATGCCTTCAGGAGAACTTTACTAAAACATTTAAATGAAGTCCAGCTTGTATTTCACCTTAGTTCTGTATCCCTCCTCCCTATTATTTGTTACTGAGGTCATTAGGCATGAAAACAGGATCTTTGCTCCTTAAGAGTTAATCTATTCTTGTTGATGCTTCCTTACCTGAGATCATAATGCACTGTTTGTGACATCACAGTTACTTCCATGACAACAAGCTGTGATGTCACAACAGATGATTATGACTTCACATAGGGAGTCAACTGCAGAGGTAAATGAACCCTGAGGGATAAAGATCATGCATTCATGCAAATGTCCTTAGTAATAAATACTGGGGAGGAGGATCTTTGGAATACATATGGAATGGGAGCTGAATTGTATCTAATTATGTTTTTCAAAATTCTTTTAGGGTGTCAACAGCTCTTTAAGAAGATGGTTTTCAGTAGTCCATATCTGGAACCCAGTTAAAAATTTTTTTGGAGAATATTTTCTGATAAGTATCAATCAAACTAATGAGTCTATACATACTTGGATCTGATGGAGATCCTTTTTTGAATGTGGTAAAAATGATACTACCTTTCAAACTTTGAGGGAAATCTCATTTTTAAGAGAAAGAATTAAAAATGCACAAGAATATAGGAAGTCACCAATCAACAAAACACTTATAAATGTCTAACAGAACTAAATCAGGACCCCAACCCTTATTTGAAGAAATTGAATTGATAGCATGGACTATTTCTTCTTTATACTGTAGATGCAAAAAGGCCTAGGGAAATATTGTACATTACCTTCTGTAATTTGATATTCTAAATAAAATTTATCTGAGTCTTCATCTGCAGAAAAATAGAGAACATGAAAATGTTCCTCCCACATTAATGGAGTAATATAAGCTTCTATAGACCTAGGGCCAGATATTCAAAACTTTGCCCAGGGGCTAAATTAGCACTGCCCAGTGGGCAAACTTAGCCCAGAGCACAGAGCAAGCTATATTGAAATGGAAATAGCCCGGTGCTAATCCTGCTGAATATTGCAGGCTAAGGAAGCTGGGCAAACTGGTCTGAGAGTGCAGGGCAAAAATAGCCTGGGAATAAGACATCACTGAATAAAGCAACCAGGAAGTGCAACCCACAACAACAACACAGTGCACAGCAACATGAGGGCAGGTACAGAAGAAATACATGGTCAATGTGTGTGCCAGTAAATGCATGGACTCAGTACAGCTGCAGGAAGCAGCAGATGTGAAAGAACAGTGTTCAGAACAGTATATTATACCCCGTACCATTAGCGCCGTGCTAACACATTAGCGCGGAACTAAGCAGTAAGGCCGGGGCAAACACGTTTGCCCGGAGCTAAAATGTGCCATATTCAAAAGTGCTATGCAAATGAGCCTACTTAGGCAGTCTCTGGGCAAACAACCAGATTAGCATCTCATTATACCCTGATTTGCATGCAGTTTGCCCGCATTACTGCAGGGTCCCACAGAGCCACCTGTAGGGTCAGTCTGAAGTACAGGGCTGACCAGGTCCAACCACAGCTCCACCTGTAGGTCAGTCTGGAAGTACAGGGGCTGACCAGGTCCAACCATAGCTCCACCTGTAGGTCAGTCTGGAAGACAGGGACTGACTCAGGTCCAACCGCAGCCCACCTGTAGGTCATCTGGCAGTGCACGATGATAGCTGCAGGCTACATGTAAACAGTACAGCATAGCATAGCATATTGTACCCCAGGGACAAGACAGCATAGGCACAGGTGGTGGTGGTGCTGCATGCAACTGTCACACTGTAGGGCATGCTACAGTGCACAGCAGACTACAGCAGCAAGGGGCCAGTAGTGTGAGGGACACAGCACTGCCTATGGTGTGTAGGGCAGTGATGCTGACTGCACTGTACACAGTGACAGGCCCAACCTGCAGGTGTTTACTGACAGTGGACATTACTGTTACACTGTTGTGTGACCCACAGATGCTGTACCTGTGGCATGGGATGCTCACAGTGACATGTACATGTCTGGCTTTGTGTGCTGTGGCAGTTGTACAGCTGTGTGGTATGTGACCGGGGGGGCACATATTATCTGAAAGGCACACTAGTGTTGGGAGTATTCCCAATACTGGCCCATGAGCACTGCATGATGTGTCCCAGCCTTGTGGCCACACCTGGTCTGTGGCACAGCCTCGCCACCAATACACACTTCCCTCAACATCCTCCATGCCCACAGTGCTGCATGTGTGTGCTGGCATCTGTTTGTGTCCACAGATGTGTGGTCTGCAGGTGTGTGCTGTATGACCACACTGCCATGCTGTCCACTGGTGGCAGGGTCACCATTTACTGCCTGGCATGGCTGGGACTGGTGGCAGATGATGGCATCATTGTGATGCCATCGGTTAGCAGCATGCTTCCTCTAAGTTTGGCTTTATCTATGTGTCATATTTATTTGTTAGGGTGGTGCAAAACCCGCGCTAAACCCGCGCAAACACCGCACAAAGCCAAAGTGTCACGCAAAGCTGATTGCCCATGGTTAAGACAAGCTTTTCCTGGGCAGTAATTTGCACCGTGCTAAGTGTTGTGCTAAGTCGTGCAAAACCACTTAGCACGGCGCTAGTCACTGAATATAGCATTGCGCCTGTATTCATGTCAGTTTGCCCCTTGCATACATTATAATCTTGCCCGGCGCTAATGCTGTTTGCCCGCACTATTTGGCCTTTTGAATATAGCAGACCCGCGCTAATCCCACGCTAAACCTGTGCAAACGATTTTTGCCTGGTGCAAAGTTTTGAATATCTGGCCCCTAGTATATTGATTGTAACTATGGCTAACCAAGGACCAAAATGCCTCACAGTCTTTTTTAAAACAGTATCTCATAATGTTTTCCCACAAAACTTGGTAATATTTTATTTTTCTCCTCTTCCAACACGTCTCTGTAATCTTTCATTGTTCTATTGAAAATGTTATAGTTTGCTCTTGAAGGATAATTCTTACAATAACATGCTAACCTATTTAGAATGCTTTTAGCTTTTTTTGCAAATCGTATTAAACCTTGTTAGGTCAAATGATCTAGAATTGTTATTGGATCTACAAAAAGGTTTAATATAATTGATCATTTCTATCCATTTGTGTCCTTATAACGGTATCCACAATAAAGACAGATGGTCTGAATATACTCATTCTAAAAATAGTTATGCTACACCCCCATTTAATTCTTCTTGAATGGAGGATTTCCAAACCAGCAGTATTTAGTCTGTCTCACAGACACCAGCATAACCCTCCATTTGCCAATGCATTAATAAAGGGAAATGAGCAGAGTCCAAACCATATAATATCACTAAGTCCTTGAAAAGTTTTAGAGCATCAGTACTGGCCCATATTTGATCAATCACCGATGATCCCAGGTGACCCATTAAGGTACAACCTTCATGCTGATCACCTGATGATCTACCATTCAGTAACATAAAGCCTAATGTGCTCAAGATTTTATCAGAATCTTACCTTGTTTGTTAGATTTCTTATCTTTTGAGTTTTGAATCATGCTTACTGTTGGATTAATAGTGTCCAATGCTAGAATAAGCTCCTTATCAAATTCCTTTAAAGTGATCTTCTACCTCTATTCTAGCATTAAAATCTCAAAGTACAATAAAAGGATATTTTTCATAAGTATTAGCTATTTCTTTAGGGTCTTCTGGAAAGTATGACCACTCAGTCATCTGGGAAGCAGAGTTAGATTTAGTAATAGGAGAAAAATAAATACTAATAAGAATCATTTTCATAACCGGACATTCTAATAATAATGGAATAATTCTCCTAGATCAAGACATTAGTGGGGTAATTTTATAATGTAAAGAAGTGTTAATGTATAATGCAATGCCTGCCTTAACTATACCATACTTATTATCCCTAGTTGCTACAGTTCCAAATCTTGAATATCCCAAGACCATAAGGGGACTTTCTTTCTGATACCAGGTCTCTTGGAAACATAAAACATCAAAGTTTAATAAAACATGCTTGATTTCCTCATTCACTGATTTGTTCAGTAGCCATTCTATATTCCAGGAAAGAATGGTCAAGTCTCCTGTAGGCCTATGTGGCATGATAACCTGTATTTGTCATTGTGAATCAAATATAACAAAATGTTTATTAACTGTAAAATCTGTTGGATTATGTTTAGATTCAATTTTGCTATAATCAGTTTCCAAAATTGTGCAGTCTGTTAGAAAAAAACTTAAGTCCATCCAATACTCAAGAAGGTTCCAAAATTAAAGCAGCCAAATTAGCATTTTTAAATATTATGGGTCAGATATTCAAAAATTTGCCCCGGGGCTAAATTAGCACTGCCTAGCATGCTAAATTAGCCCAGAACCAATAGCCCTAGTGCTAAACCTGCATGACACACAGTTCAGACACATTTGCACAGGTTTTGTGTGGAGCTAAGACATTTGCCTGGCGCTATCACGTTTTCCCAGGGCAAAATTTTGCTATATTCAAAAATGACATGCAAATGAGCCTACTTAGGCAGTCTGTGGCAAACATCCAGATTAGCATCTCATTATGTCCTGATTTGCATGCAGTTTGCCCAGCGCTATTGCAGGGTCCCACAGCTCCACCTGTAGGTCAGTCTGGAAGTGCATGGTGGTAGCCTCAGGCTACATTTGAACAAAATTGCATAGAATATTGAGCCCCAAGGGACTACACAGCACAGGTACAGGTGGTGGTGCTGCGTGCAATAGTCACACTACAGCCACTGTTATAGTGCACAGCAGATACTACAGTAACAAGGGGGCCAGTAGCGTGAGGGACACAGCAAAGCCTATGGTGTGTAGGTCATGAATAACTGCTACACTTTGCACAGTGACAGGCCCATCTTGCAGGTGTGTACTGACAGTGGACATTACTGTTATGCTGTTGTGTGACCACAGATGCTGCACCACTGCCATGGGATACTCACAATGACATATACATGGCTGACTGTGTGTGCTGTGGTGTCTGTACAGATGTGTGGTATGTGGCTGGGGAGGCACATACCATCAGACAGGCACACTGGTGTTGGAGTATTTCCTACAATGGACCATTTGCACTGCATGGATTGTCCCAGCCTTATGGCAACACCCAGTATGTAGTGCAGCCTGGCCACCTGTACACCCTTCCCTCAACATCCTCCATACTCCCAGTGCTGCATGTCTCTGCTGGGTTCTGTTGGTGTCCACCAAAGGGTGGTCTGCAGGCATGTGCTGTATGGACACACTTCCATGGTGTCCACTGGGTATCGGATCACCACTTAATGCCTGGCATGGCTGGGACTGATGGAAGATGAAGGCAGCATAGGAGGTGCCATCCATGTGCAGCAATTTTTTCTATGGTTTCTTTCTATGTTTAATATTTACTGGTTAGGGTCAATAAACCACCATGGGCAGACCCTCACAAACTCCAAAATTTGCATTTGTGAATTACAGAGTTCCATATATCATGGTTCTATTTCGCACAAAGTTGTGCAAAGCAGCACAAAGCTGCACAAAGCCACAACGTTAAGCAAAGCTGGTTTTCACAGAGTTAAGACTACCTTTTCCTGGGTGGTAATTTGCACGGTACAAAGTGTCGTGCTAAGTCATGCAAAAAATCCTTCAGCAGCACTAATGCACTGAATATAGCACTGTGCCTATACTCATGTACATGCCCCCTCTTTTTGCCCCTTGCATACATTATATGTTTGCCCAGTGCCAATGTAGTTTGCCCACACTATTTGGTCTTTTTAATATAGCGGACACATGGAAAACCTGGCACAAACCAAGTGCAAATGGTCTGCACTCAGTGCAGAGTTTTGAATATCTGGCCCTATGTCTATATGAGGGCAATCTGAAATTCTGCTGTGGGCTGTAATTCATTCTATTGCACTACATTGTAAGTCTAAATGAAGAGGGCATGCTAAAAAGGAAGCAATTTCTTTTTTATAGAGCCAATAGTTTCACCCTTTAAGATCTGCCAGTCAAACAAAGATAAAGTTATTTTTTCCCCAAGGCTGACAGAGTGTACAAACATACTTGTGAATCACCTCTGAAACTCTCCTTCTTCTTTCAAGGACCTCTTTTCAGCTATTATTCAAATTCTATACCACTCACTAGGGCTGGAACCCTTTGAGGTGACAAAATATTATTATCATAAGATTTGAGGGGCCCTTCCTATCCCCAGTCTGTCACAGTTATGTAAGAAAATTTTCAATATAATAAAACACAAACAGGAAAAAGGTGAATTTTTTGGTGGACATGTAATACAAATGTCAGACTGTTCCATTATCTGTACTAAATGGCCCTCCCATTTACTTAACTTTTCAGAAATTTCCATGTCTAATCTAAGTATCCCATAAATTTCAATTAAATATTAAAAATGTGTTTCTGGCTGCTGTAGACAATCAAAGGATATATAAACTTGAGTAACTGGATTAATAAAGTGATCTTGCCCCTCAGTCTCCCTCTGGACTTCCAATAACACATTCGTCCCTATCTCAGGTAAAGCTTGAGGAGTAATAGTATTTTCTGCAACAGTCATAACACCAATATAGATCCCTTGAATTGCTTTGGACCATTCATTTTATTTTGTTTTGAGACTCATAAAGGCCTGTTCTTAACAATACTAACTTGCCATTTGGGGCCAATTTTTCTTATCAGATTTCTTCCTTTTAGATTTATTATCCCTCCCCCCTTGTGTGTTTTGCCCAGAATTTGAAATTGCTGTCTTATCCACTCCTTCCAATCTTTCCTTAGAAAAAGGGGGAGGTAAATTTACTTGGATTGCCCTATTTTCAAAAATATTGTGACCCTCATTTATACTATCCCTTTCCTACAACTGAATATCCTCTTTAAGTTGTTTAAGTACCATCTGATTATAAAAAAAATCTGTTCTAAGATTAGCAATTTCCTCTTGTAGTGCCCATAAATTCAACAGAATTGCCACATTTACATAGTATGGATTCCTAATAATTTCCAGTATTTGTTTAAACAATGAGGAGGAAGACACAAAGTTTCCCTCATCACTAAAATGTTCTTTATTATAAACTGTATCTTGGGCAAGAGGGGCAGTGCCTTCCATCAATAAAGCTGAAGCTGGTTTCAAAGAAAGGGAATTCCTGCCCTTGATTTCAGCATCTCTAGTTCCTTTGGTTATGAAGTCAGTTGCTACTAATTTGTTAAATCCTTCAATAGTATGATTTAAATCCTGAATCACAGCAGATAAATTACCAGCTTGAGGTAATAATTTCACATGTACTGGCCCCTTTTCCATCCCATGATTGGGTAATGTTGGAGAAAAAGCCAGTCCCAATTAAATTTCCTGAGTTGAAAATGGGATTAAGTCAGAATTATTATTATCAATTTCTCTGGAGGATTAAAAGTCTAACATAGTCCTATCATAGGATAGCAAGGAGAGGGCTTCTACTTGAGGATAATCAAGAACAGGGGAATGAAAATTAAGAGATGGAGGTCCAAAAGCTATAGAAAGAATCTTGAGGCCCAATAATTGGTGTAGAGAGAGCTACTGCCACAGGGGTACTGTCTCTCAAAAAATCCATTATTTTAAGTTGATTAGGACCTTCTAAATTAATAGGTTTATCATCTGGCATACTAATAGATTTTTGTTGTTTTTTCCCTCTTATTACCAGTTTTAACTTTGCCTTTTGGCATGGAGAGAGGTCCATCAATTAGCTGTTTTCCCACTTCTAGTGCTAACCACAATAAATCTTATTGAAATATTTAGGAATAATAAGAAAAATGGCTGTTTCTAAAAATCTGCATTAAAAAGTCAGAAGAAATGTATGAATACAATGACAGTAAATGAAGCACAGTAATTAGTATGCACATAAAAGTAATTTGCAGATGATAAATATTCAAAAATTATTATAAATTCAAGTCCTAAATACAAACCAGGTAAATTCCACCATCAGGGTTTTTTCCAGATGTTTGCTTCTCAGGGATACACAGTTATTTGTATTTCAGGTCAGGTCTAGAATTTTTTTTATCAGTTTACCCCATGAGGGCCTTAAATTTAGGATTTCTCCTGGATGTCCTATTAAAAACTGGAACCTGTTTTTGAAGTCCCCAAAAATATTCTAGTAATAGGGACACTAAACAGAATCAATAAAAATCCCACACGCCTGTACTTTGTCTTTAGTTATTTAAAAATCTTAAAATTATCTTTTTTTAAATAAAATCAAGGATATCAAGTATCATACATAAATTGAGTTACTCCCTAGTTCAGAACAATCTATGTAATCTATAAGATTCGGAAAGTTTACTTTAAGGTAGGTTTAACTTTACTAACAGCTACCAAGTAGTTAATTGGTTAATTTTATACTAAAGAAAAGAATGTATGTTGATAAATTGGTCTAGAATCAATAAGAAAGTTGCAACAGAGACTTTTAAATCAAATTTACAAAATAGTTGCCATCTTTATCATTGATGTAATTATTATAAAAAGTCTGGTTGCAAAGTTGCTAAAAAAAAACAGCCAAAGACTCACTGATGCTGGCAGCTGCACTGAATCTCCTGACTAGATGGAACAACAAGTTGACTGATTTTCAGGCCACTGGAAAAAAAAAACATGCCTACCTTATAAAAATTCATAAATATCAATTCCTCAGTTTCTATACAAAAAATATACAAGGTAGAAAATATCAAAATAAATATTAAAGGGCTACAGGTCAATCTTTCTCATACCTGAGTAAACCAAGTAAGGAAAAATGCTTCCTTGTTAGTTGCAATTTCAGGATGTCTATGCAGTTCTTCAGTGAAGCTTTCCACTAAAGCCTGTCAGCGTGTTCGTAGGGTGTTTAAAAATGGTGTTGGTTACCAAAGAACGCTGACACAAGTGCACTTTAAGCCAGGATTCAGGTCATGTGATCAGACCATGGGAAAGAATGAATTAAATATCTCTTAATATAATGTTTTTAATCATATAGTGCACTTAACTAAAAATATGTAATGTTATTTATTTATTCCCTGTTTATTCATTTATTTATACACTTTATTCACTAATTTATTGTGCTAAACATCAAATTCACCACTTTGCATTTTAAATTGTCAGATCATGACTGTGGAGATATTAAATCATTCCAAACAAGTGCAGACAAGTAAAAATAAATAAAACAGATAAGAAAATCATGGGAGGATGGTGTGGTACCCGAGGACTGGAGGAAGGCGGATGTGATTCCCCTTCACAAAAGTGGGTCCAAGACAGAGGCAGGAAACTACAGACCTGTCAGTCTGACCTCTGTGGTAGGGAAAGTGATGGAGTCACTTCTGAAGGAAAGAATAGTCGAGTACCTAGAGGCCAGTGGAGCACAGGACCCAAGGCAGCATGGGTTCACAGCGGGAAGGTCATATCAGACGAATCTAATAGATTTCTTTGACTGGGTGACCAAAGTAGTAGACCAGGAGGGGCTGTGGACATGGCCTACCTAGACTTTAGCAAGGCATTTGACACAGTCCCACACAAAGATTAATAGTCAAATTAACCAGCCTGGAGTGGGACCAGGGTGGTAGCCTAGGTAAAACATTGGCTGAACAACAGGACACAGAAGGTAATTGTAAATGGGTCCACTCTGAAGAAAGGGGGTTACTAGTGGGGTACTGCAGGGTTCAGTATTGGGTCCAGTCCTTTTTAATGTCTTCATCAGTGACATTGCAGAGGGACTGGAAGGAAAAGTATGCCTTTTTGCAGATGACACAAAGATCTGCAACAGGGTTGATACACAAGGAGGCGTGGAAAGGATGAAAAGGGACTTGGCAAGGTTGGAGGAATGGTCAGAAGTATGGCAGCTAGGATTCAATGCAAAGAAGTGCAAAATAATGCAACTGGGAAACAAGAACCCAGGGGAAGAATACACAATGGGTGGAGAAGTAGTAACATCAACAAAAAAGGAAAGGGACCTGGGGGTAATCATATCAGATGACCTTAAGGTTAGCAAGCAATGTAAGAAGGCAGGAGGGAGGGCTGGGGGTATACTGGGATGTATAGGGAGAGGCATCATCAGCAGAAAACAGGAAGTTGTTATCCTCTGTACAGACAGTTGGTGAGACCCCATCTGGAGTACTGTGTCCAGTTCTGGAGACCCCACCATCTCCACAAGGACATAGACAGGATAGAGGCAGTCCAGAGAGGGCAACTAAAATGGTACAGGGTCTGCAAGATGCCGTATGAGGAGAGACTAAAGGAGCTTAATATGTATACCTTGAGGAAAGAAGGAGAGGGGGACATGATAGAAACTTTAAGTACCTCAGTGGAATCAACAAAGTCCAAGAGGGTAGCATCTTTCAGAAAAAAAGACTTGCAAAACAAGGGAAACAATTTAAAGATAGAAGGAGGGCGTTCAGGGGCAATGAGGAAGTATTATTTCACAGAGAGGGTAGTGGATGCATGGAACAGCCTTCCTGAGGAGATTGTGGGTCTAAAACTGTGGGAGAATTCAAGAATGCATGGGACAGACATAAGGCAATTCTTGTGGGGGGTAGGAAGAAATAGGCTGTTGGTTAACTAGGATCTGTGGCCTATCCTGTAGGTAGGGAAATGGGCAGACTAGATGGGCCTAGCAGTCCTTATCTGCCGTCAAATTTTATGTTTCTATGTTTCTATGAAAAGTCTTCTTATATAAAAAGTAACCATCAAAAGTATTCCTCTATTTTAAATAAGTAAAAATAAGCATTACATAAATCCAGCCTGATTGGACCAATGCATTAAATCTTAATCAGGCTTTTAGGAAAGAATACAGGGAGAACTTAAAAAATCAGGTTATTGAACCCCGAGGACTAGGATACAGATCCAAAAAGCTCCTGGAGCCCTGTCTTTACCATCCGCAGCATTTACTGACCCAGAGCTGCCCACCTGGCTATGGCCATCATGGGCTCTTTGGCTTGCTGAGCTCTGGACAGGGCAGCTGGAAAGGAACTACAATACCCTAGAGACACACGTCAGTCCAGAAAGCCTCTGTAAATTCTTTCAACACCAGTGGAAAACAACCCAAATGAATGTTTTAAGAAGGTATACAAGCAATCGTGGCATACCTGCTGAAAATATAAAAAATACCCATACAGAGCCCTGCTCCCAGTGCTTCTCCTCAGCAGTGTAACATACAGTTTCTGTTTATCCCAGAATCCTCCAGTTCCAATTGGACCACCAACCAGATGTAACACAATTGTAGCAAGCCAAGACTTTTGGGGGAACCCTAAAAAAAAGAAAAAAAAAGCAACTCCAGGCAAAGTTTAATGAAACAAAAATGTGCTTTACTTCAGCACCAAACAGATTCAAAGCAGTCTACTTTGGCAATGAAAATACAAACTACTTTCTAGCTTGATTTAGCTCTCCAGTTCACAGAAGTTCTGCTCTCTCTCACTCTCTCTCTCACACACTCACTCATACTAGCCCTCAAATCATCCTTCTTGCTCTGTCTGGCTTACTTTTAATGCCTTCCAGGTGAGGCTTATATGTGCCCTTCAACTGCAGGGATTTCCAAGCCTGTATACAGCCAATCCATATTGCCTTTAAAGGGCCAGTCCAGAAATCAGCAGGTATGGCTCTCAAGTCACCCTGTTCTTCTGCTAGTATCTCAGTGGAAAGGGGGTCCTGGGTGAAGGTTGTATAGACTCCTTCACAAGAAACCAGGGCTGGATGGAATGCACCCAATGTGTCTGTTCAAGGAAGTAGTATCTGATCTGGCTGAACCCCTGGAAGATTTATTCAGTATCTCATTACAGTCAGGGGTGGTTCTGAAAGATTGGAAGGCAGCGGAAGTAGTTCCCCTTAACATGGAAGGGGGCACGGAACAATCAGGTAACTACAGGCCCATCAGTCTTATCACTGTTGTGGGTACATTGATTGAGACACTGGTCAAAGAGGACACAGAGGACAACCTGGAGAAAAATGGGCTGCAAAATAGTAACAAGTATTCATTACATGGAGGTCTTCTCAGGTCATCCTGAAAGTTTACTTTGGTTGTTAACTAGGGAGGCAGACAAGGGACAAGTAGCAGATTAACTCTTCTCCAGCTTCAGCAAGGCATTTGAGTTGCTGCCAGACAGAAGGTTGCTGAATAATGTAGAGGATCTAGGTGCAATAAAGGCTCTAGTTAGATGAGTAGGAAGTTTGTTGAGGGGAGACAGAGGGTGGGGTAAATAGAGTCATATCAGGAGAGACAGAAGTCACCAATGGAGTGCTGCAAGGGTCAGTCCTGGTATTAGTCTTTCTCAACATGTTCATCAGTGACACAGGACAAGGAATACTGAGAAAGATGTGTCTCTTCACAGAAGATACTAATATCTGTGGCAGGGTAAATCATGAGGAGAAGGTAAGGACGATGCAGAAGGACCTATACAGGTTAGAGAACTGGTCCAATGTTTGACATTTGAAATTTAATGCTAGAAAGAGCAGGATGATGCACTTAGGTAACAAGTACCCCAGGACAAAATATTGGATGGGAAAGGTTAGGTTGGGCACTACTTCTGTGGAAAGGGATCTTGAAATAATCAGAAGTGACACCACAAGACAGTCTAGCCAGTGCACAATAAGAATCAGCTGTGGTGATGGATGCAAAACCATGAATGATTTCAAGCACAGATGGGATACATTCAGGTGTTTAATTGTTTCTCCGGAGGACAGCAGTAAGACAGGAGATTGAGAAAGTAAGTGCAAAACCCCCATCTAGACAATAGGTCCTGAGGTACAATAGGATATAAGAGGGCACACCAAATGAGCCAATTGTCTTTTTCTGCCATCATTGTCTATGTGCCTATAGTTCTATGACTAGAGGTTGATACAGTCTTCTCAAATTTGTGTCTGGCTCTTTGCATTGCCTAACTCTGGGCTTCTCATCACCCTTTGTGTCTACAAAGCCTCTTATATTGATCCTACTAAAGTTAAAAACACATTACAGTACTTTACTTGCAAACCAGGAAGTCACAAAATTGACCGAGATATTCACAGCAAATTATTCAGCTTAAAAAATGTACGAAGGAATGAAGAGAATTAATGAATTTATTCTGCTACTTTCATACAAGCCCAAATCATCAGTAAAGAACAAAACTTGGTTCAAGAATGATTGTAAAGAAAACAAAGCAGCACATGTCAAGAAGAATCAATCAAAAGAAAGTTACTGTCATTTGAATAAGTTCAGGAAGCAATAGAAGCAGTTTCTACAGGAACAGAAAATGTTACACAGAAATGAATGTTGGAAGGACATGTTGCAGACAATTTCTGAGCAATATAATAAACACATCTGTCTGTTAGCAGCCAAAGGCACTGGAAATTATGGAGATAATATTTCAGCATATATTGAATCATTGGTATGCACAAATTACTACAGCAAGATTTTTGATAACTACACAGACCTTTACGATCATAATCTTCTGACAACTGATTTACAGTTAACCATAAATTCTCTGCAAATCTTGACATCTGAAGTCACTGAGGAGATAGATATGACAAGGTATAATAAAGCTTCTGGCTCTGAAAAAATCCCACTTTATGTATATAACACAGAGGCTATCTGATGGAACCAGGCTCTATTGGCTATGTAATTTAATAGAATGATAAGATGGTGATACCTTCCCAAGAGAATGGAAGGGAAAAATAATAGTACCAATCTTTAAAAAAGGTAACCAAGTTCTCCCAGAGACGTAATGGGCCAATAAGTCTTATTGGCTGCCTGGGGAAAATCTTTACTAGTATTGTCTTGAACAGACTGAATCTTTGGGTAGAAGCGGAGAACATTTTCAATCCTTTTCAGGCCAGTTTTCAAAAGTCATTTTCAGCAGTAGATCAGTGCTTCATACTTCAACATTTAACTTAAAAGTATAACACAAGACATCACCTTCCACTTTACTTGGCATTTATTGATCTTAGAGGTGCTTTTGACAACATTACACTACTTTGAGCAAAATTATCAAAAATGAATATTGATAATACTGTACCATTCTTTAGATCATTTTTAATCTCTCTCTCTCTCTCTCTCTCTCTATATATATATATATATATATATATATATATATATATATATTTCATCAGTAAGTATGATCTCAGTGGCAACATCAGTTCATTTTCCTTTAAATGTAAGTATCAAACAGTGTTGACTACTAGCAGCACTCTTGTTTACTCTATTCATAAATGCTTTACCATAATTACTTCTTGAAAGGAAAGGGCATTCTTCTTCTATAAAAGGGAATTCAGTCCCAGCTTTAATATATGTGGATGATTTAATACTCCTTTTACAGTCTCAAATTGGTTTAAATTGTACACACATTATACTAGAAGCATATTGTAAGGAAACCAAAAATTATTGTGACTGAATGCAAAATTATGTTGCTGAAAAGAAGAAAACAAGCATAAATTGGAAAATGCATAACATCACAATGGGAACAGAAAACTCTTATTGCAATCTTGATTTTATTTGTCTACTCTAATAATATATGGACCAAACATATACAGTATATTAGAATCAAATGAATGCAAATAAATATTGATTTACTAAGATTCAAGGCTGGCTATGGGAGAGCCACACTGATCCTAGCTCTAAGATCCACAGATATGAAAATTACCAGTGTAACCTTGAACATGGCAGAAATATGGAGTAGTGAGAAAACAGCCCCAAATGAATTCCCTTTCAGCCAGTTCAACAGGTCAGTTCTACAAGTATCTAAATCCACTCCTGTGGAAATAGTATGAGCTGAATTGGGAAGATTAAAAATAAAAACCTTAATAAAATCCAGAAAACTAGCAGATCAGTTAAAATGACTGAATATGAAAGACCAAAGATTGGCAAAATGTTTTTATGGAGACTATATCATGGTTAATCAAAGATAGTCCCTCTCCCTGGCTTAATACAATTAAAGTCATACTTTACTTAATTTGGTTAAATTATATATGGATTGAGTCTTTAAAATCCATTAACATACCTTCAGCCTGTATGTCTGTAATTAAACTTATGCTGAGAAATATGACTCCAGTGGAAGACACAGAACAAATTAGAACCCTGGAGTCTTATAATTGGTACTCAAAAATGAACTGACACATAACATAGAACCATTTTCTTATCTGAATGCACAGAATAGAAGGATCTTTATGAAATTAGGGTTCTTATCTGAATGCATGGATAGAAATATCTTTCTGAAATATAGACTCAAAATATTTCCCTCCAAACTTCTAAATTAAAGATACAGAAATTGAGATGCTTCATCAGTTATAAGAGATTTGAAATGCAATTGTATTTCAGTGGAGTTTGAAACATTGCATCATTATCTTACAGTGCCAAACAAAATAATGTAAGAGCTGAATGTTTGGCCTTTAACCTTAATCAAACTCAATAGTAAGGTGAATCTACATTAATAGGGCTGATGAATACTGTTCAGAAACAGTAATCTGGGATGTTAATATGTATATATGATGGTTACATGGCAATTAACAAACATCACAAGGTGAATTGTTTTTGATATATTTCCTTCTAAAGATCCAGGCCAAGATTCACCAAAAAAAAGTGCATGCAAAAGTTTGAGCTGCACTTCCTGGCTGCACTGGTGGGCAATGGAGCTATTAACAGTGGGATAGCATGCTGCACCATCTTACTGTGAATAGGGGCAGGTGGGCACAGTGCTAACCCAGGAAAGCCACCAGGAAGCACAGTAGGACTACCCCCACAGCCAGCCAGGAGAATGGGTTGGCAGCAATAGTGCCCAAATGCTAAGCCCCTATTCACTAAGGGAGTCATGCAAATGAATCCAATGGGCAAGCATAGCACTAGTGACCATTAGCATGCCCATTATAGGCTCATTTGCATGGCATTAGTGTGCCATTGTGCACCCCCCCACCAGCCCAAGCACCACAAGCACCACAAGCAGCAGCATCCACTGGTAGTCTAGTGGTCTCCCATCTCCCTCTCTGAATCCTGATCGCTGAGCTGTGTAGAAATCCCCTTTTACGCAGTGTAGTGTGCCACCCCAGCCCCATTCTCCATGATTGTAAATACCGTGTTCATTATTTACCATAGTATGGTGTCCCTCCCACTCCCTCTTCTCTGATCACCGGCCCCATAAAAAAATTATCATAATCCTGGTGGGCTAGTGGTCCTCCCTCCCATTCTCAGATCACCATCCTCATAAATAATTATCATAATCCTGGTGGTCCAGTGGTCCCCCCCCCTCCTCGTTCTCCGATCACTGGCCCCATAAATAATTATCAGACAGATCATTGTCAGTGGGTTGTGTTGACTACAGTACACTGTCATTGAAAGCTTAGTCAGTGGCCAGCTGTGGTGGTTACAGCCAGGGTCCTCCCGATTTTTGGTGTTCTAGTTCAGTTCTGGTTCTACTGTGTGGGGTTCTGATTCGGTTCAGTTTTGCTTGAAAAATTACATGTCTGGGTTCTGTTTTAGTTCTGTTCTAAGCTGGATTAAGGTAAGTATTATTCAATTCACTTTATATTTCATATATATATATATATATATATATATATATATATATATATTATGGTAGCATGGTAGTGCTACCATAGTTAAGGTTGAGTATCCCTTTTAAGGTTAAAAGGTGAAATTTTGCACGTTAATAACTTTGCCACCATTCAATGGATTTGCCTGAAATTTGGCATGCATGGGGCATAACCATAGATCCTGGGATCTGCTAACGTTTGTACTGGTCAGATGTACGGCTGCAGAGTTTGTTAAGCGACATTCATGTGCGCAATTAAGTATTTTTGCAAATTCTTTGCTTGTGCCTACAGGTAGCACAGTTTGAATGATCAGTCCAAAAACTTCAGGAAACATGCAGCTGTGGTCCCCGATGTGTCTTTTGAAGATTTTGTGAAAAAATATTGAATGGTTCAAAAGTTATTTAAAAAACAAGTTCCCATTATAAGTCAATGGGAAAAGTTAACAAAAAGTTCGACACTTTCGCAAATGCACTTTTTAGTGTCGCAAATGACCCTAGTAGTGTCACAAATACACCATTTTTTTCAGTTGGTAATCAGAAAAATGCTTGGCATTTAAAATTTGGACCCTCTAGGAACACAATTGTTTTTGTGTTCACCTAGTCGGACCCTCAGGATGCTAGCCATGTCTTATTTTTTTGGGTTAAACACCCCACAAATATGTTTTCCAAATTTTTGGGAAAAGTAGTGTAGCAAAGTAGTGTCGCACTTGCGACATTTTCGCAAATCACAACACTACTTTTCCAGACTATGGCCAAAATGACAAGAATTCTTTACCACCCTGCTGCAAAAGAACAGTTTGGTCTTTTGGGCTGAAATTTGGAGGGAAGGAAGCCAACATCTCACAGATGTGCCTTTTGGTGGTTTGGTGGCGATATTTTGCACGGATTCCAAGCTACAGAACTCCAAAGTTGACATTTTTTCCCATAGACAAACATGGTGGCATAAGCTGTGCATTCGAGGATTGTATCTCAGAAACGGTGCAAGATATGGAATTTTCACAGTAAAAACCTAGCCAGGAAACTCATGAATCATGTGAAATTTTAATTTTTTTTCTACATCGTACGGTTCCTGAGATATAAGCAATTTACTATTCCAACAGCTCATTTTCTGCTCTGAGGCCCATTATTATGCATATATTCTTTGTTTTCACTATGTTTCTCAATGGAGCCTTTGGAGAAAAATAGGGTGTGCGCTCCACTTACTGTTACACGTAGGCTTTACACACTTGTGTTTGCGTGCCCATTTCATTAGTGTTACCGTGTACCCCACCGTGTGTGTTACAATTTGCATTTCTGTTTGCGCTTGCATTTGCGTTACTGTTACCATTTGTGTCTCCACTACTCTTTCTGTTTCTGTTTCTGTTTCACTTAACATCACCATGTGCATTACTATTTCTGTTGGCAGCAGCCTTTCTGTTTGCATTTCTGTTTGTCTTTCATTTTGCGTCATCGTTGTTCTTAACGTTACCAATTGTGTTTTCAATTGTGTTCCCATTTCTGTGCATGTTATGGTTTTCATTTTCATATGCTCTTGCATTTGCATTTCTGTTTTCTTTGGCATTATTTTTTCTGTTACCATTACCATTTCCGTTTAGAATAGCGGTAGCGTGACCGAGCACATCACAGTTTGTGTTTCGATACGCGCTTGCATTTGAGTTTCTGTTTTCTTTCACATTATTGTTGCTGTCACAGTTATTATTTGCATTTACAATAGCAGTACCATGACTGTGCACATTACCAGTTGTGTTTCTGTTTGTGCTTGCATCTCCGTTTGTGTCACTTTTTGCTTTGGCATCACTTTGCACCTGGGTTTCTATTAAAGCTTGCTTTACAATTTACATTTGTGTCAAACATGTGTGTAACCATTACCACTTGTGTTTGCATTGCTCTTACTGTTAGTATGTCACAAAAAAATCATGTGGTGGGAGTGCAGGGCCCAAAGGGCCCTCTGCTTCCACCACCACATTCCATTCACAATTTCTAATTCTCATTCTCAAAAAGAAGGGAAATTAGAGGCAAAAAACTCTGTTTAATGCATCAGTTAGGGTTGCTCCACAGTGACAAAAGTAAGGAAATTCAAAGTTAGGATTGAAAACCCCCCTTGCACCCCCTCAGCCTGCCTCCCAACTGGCATCGGGGTGTGCGATGGGGTCATCGGCCCTTACTCTCACCCCACTCTCCTATGCCTCCGCTTGTTAATGCATGTGATGGGGTGAGAGTTAGGGCTGACAACCCCAATGCACACCCTGATGCCAGTTGGGGGCAGGCTGAGGGGTTGCAAGGGGGTTTTCAACCCTAACAGTGAATTTCCTCACTTGCATCACTGTGGAACAACCCTAACTGATGCATTAAACAGAGTTTGTTGCCTCTATAATATGTATATAGATATAGATATAGATATAGATATAGATATAGATATAGATATAGATATATTAGTTGCACGGTAGTGCCACTATAGTTAGGGTTGAGTACCCTATTTAAAGTTTAATCTGAAATCTGGCAGCTTAATAACTTTGCCACTGTATGATGGATTTGCCTGAAATTTGGAATGCATGGCTGGTACCAAAGATCTCTGGATCTATCAAGTTTGTTTTGGCCGGATGTATGGTTGCAGAGCTGCAGAGTGCCACAAAATGCAAAAAATACACATTTTTGTGCATTCTTTGCTCGCACCTACAGCCCACACAGTTTGCACGACCAGTCTGAAACCTTCAGGGAACATGCAGCAGGGAACATACAGCAGGTGTCCCCGATTTGTCTTTTGAAGGTTTCGTGAAAAAATATTTAACAGTTCAAAAGTTATTCAAAAAACAAGTTTCTCATTATAGTCAATGGGAAAAGTTAACAAAATATGCAAAAGTGTCGCAAACGCTTTTTTTAGTGTCGCAAATGACCCTTTTACTTTCATGATTCAGCCATTTTTTTGTCAGTTGGTGCTTAGAAGAATGCTTGCCATTTACATTTGGGACCCTCTAGGGCTCAATTCTTGTTGTGTTCACCTAGTCAAGCCCTGAGGATGCTAGCCATGTCTTTTTATGGGGGTAAAACACCACAGAAATATGTTTTTTAAATTTTTGTAAAAAGTAGTGTCACAAAGTACTTTTGCATATGCAACACTTTCGTGATTTCATTTGGAAAAGTGTCATGATTTGCGAAAGTACTTTGCAACACTATGGACAAAACAATAGGGAATCTTTGCCACCCTGCTGCAAAAGAACAGTTTGGTCTTTTGGGCTGAAATTTGGAGTGAAGAAAGTAAAGATCCCACAGATGTGCCTTTTGATGGATTGGTAATAAAATATTAGAGGTCTGCAAAGTTACAGCACTCCAAAATTGATGATTTTCCCCATAGACTAACATTGCGGTGTCTGCCGTGCCTTTCCGGGCCTGTATCTCTAAAATGCTTCAAGGTACAGACTTTTCATTGGAAGAATGCTTAGTCCCCCACTAGGGGGCTAAGTGCAAAACTAGCCTGGAAAGTCATGAATAATATGAGATTTTTAATTTTTTTCTACATCGTACGGTTACTGAGATATAAGGAATTTAGTATTCCAAGTGCTCATTTTCTGCTCCGAGGGCCATTAGTATGCATACATTCTTTGTATTCACTGTGTTTCTGAATGCACCTTTTTGGGAAACAAAAGGGGTGTGTATCTGCATTACTGTTACAGTTAGCATTTCCGCTTGTGTTTCTGTAACTGTTTGCGTTAGTGTTTTCTGTTTACATCACTGTGTGCATTACCCTTTGCATTTGCACTTGTGTTAGTGTTACCGTTTGTCTTCCGGTACTCTTTTTGTTTGTGTTTACTTTTGCGTCACTGTGTGCATTACCATTTGCATTTGTGTACGCACTTGCATTTGCGTTTCTGTTTGCGTTAGTGTTTCCTTTGGCATCATCGTTGGTATTACCATAACTGTTTGCATTTCCAATTGCGTTACCATTACCGTTTGCATGTTCGTTACTATTTGTGTTTCTATTGGCCTTAGCATTTACATTTTCGGTAGCATTTCTGTTGTCGAGTGCGTAACTGTTTCCTTCTGCGTCACTGTTGCTGTTACTGTTTGCATTTCTATTTGCTTTTGTGTTAGCGTTTGCATTTATGTTACCATTTGCATTTGCTTTTCCATTGCCATTAGCATTTGCATTACCATTTTCATTACCATTTGCATTTCTGTTGTCTTTAGCATTTGCATTACCATTTGCATTACCATTTCTGTTTTCATTTATGTTTGCACTTGCGTTTCTCTTACCATTTGTGTTATCATTTCCATTTGCATCAGCATGTGCATTACAATTTGCACTTGCATTTGTGTTACTGTTAGCATTACTATTTTCTTTTACCTTACTGTTTCCATCACCGTTTGTGTTAACATTACCGTTTGTGTTTTTGTATTTGCGTACTGCAGTGCAAAACATTATGTTTTTGCTATTTTTCTGTGCTATCTTCCATGATGCATAGTGCAGCTAGTTTGTGTTTGATTGGTCTGAAACTTGGCACTTAGATCTTTGTTCAAGGAACATGCCAGTTTTTGTTTGGTGATAAAATGTTGTTCCATTCCAGAGTTATTGCCATTTGAAGTTGCCCCACTTCATAGTTACTGATGTTTTGGCCACCAGGTCCACCATTTTAGCACATTTGCGGACACAATTTCCACCATTTTGTGTTGGAAGACACCTTAAAGGGGCAGAAAAGTAAAAATTGAATGTCTCTGGAATGGTTTGGTCTTTTCACATGAAATTTGGAAGGTATTGAGTGGATGTGCTGGGAATATGAATGATGTTGTTTACATGTTGGAAAAAATAATTCACTAGGAGATACTGTGTGGTGCAGTTAAGGTTTTGTGCATAGCAGTCTGCAAGATGCTACTGGCTTGAAATTTATAGCATAGGTAGCCCTAGTGATGTGGAGGTACCTTGCAGTGGTTTGGTGTGTAAAACAGGTGCAAAATTATGCCACTCTGATGAATGAAAAGTTGGTTCATTATGCTTCAATAACTTCTGAACCATGTATCTGATTTGCCTGGCATTTTGAATGTATAAAGATTTATAATGCATCTTTTGACTGTGACAATTTTCAGATCGATGGCACTTACGGTTGCTGAATTGTGTATGTTATGTTGTTTGCTCATGGTGCTGTGTGACTGTTGAATGGATGTACACACAGTTCTGGGCACATGGTGTGCTGTGGTACATGTCTTCTTTTAACAATTTTTTGCTCCGTCGGGTATATGGTTCTTGTGTAGCGAAGTGGTCTCACAACCCCAAGGACACACCCCCATTAGCTGTCAATCTCGGGATGATAGGCAGGTCCAAGGGGGGAGGGGGCAACCCTAAAGGTCTCATTTCCTGACTTTTTGTGTTTTAACCTTAAATGATGCATTAACAAAGTTTTTTGCATAGAATTTCCTTACTTTTAGAGAAAGAATAGAAAAGTACAAAGTTGCGGAAGTTGGTGGGAGCACGGGACCTTTGGGCCCCACACTCCCACCAACTTGTAAATGTCTGGATAAGATAAGAGTAGAAGTACTGAATATGATATGTATTGCCGGGAGCACATATCAGTAATGGCATGGGCCCGACGAAAGCTCCCACCATGTTGAAAGAAAGCAAAGTGTCAGTCATCTGAGTAGCATAATTCAACAGCTGTGTGCATGTCAGACATGTAACCACTGAAAAGTACCTCCATGGAAGTAATGCTAGGCACCCGATAAATGTGAAGGCAGTATCACAATGCAGAACACCATATGCACAACATAAAGTGTGTTACATAATATGTCTGCAGCAAATGAATTTTCCAACACCTAAACAGCATAATTCACATGCACAGGACAACTGCTGAAGGCCCTCCAAATTTGAATGTAAAAGACTAAGCCGTTTCCAAGATATAACATATGAAACATTGAGATTTTCATTCATTGGAGTTGCAGAGTTCCACACCTGTTAAGATGTTAGACACCTAATGACTGAAAAGTACATCCATTGCAGTAAGGCTAGCTACCCTACAAATTTCAAGCCACTACCACAATGGAAAATGCTGTTCATAAAATGTAAACTGTGCTACACAATATCTCCACAAAAAATATAGTGTGTGACACATAAGTATCATAATTTCTATGTACATGACATCCCAAGAACACCCTCCAAATTTCAAGTAAAAAGACCAAACCGGTTCTGAGATATTTAATGTTAAAGATTGTTAAAATTGGCCTATCTGTTGCATTAAAATCTGGCAATCTAGTCCTACCCTCACGATCAAAGTTTGCAATCAAAGAATTTCATGATCAAAGAATTTGCAGACTCATGATCAAAGAGTAAAAAATGCTGAAATTCACATTTTAGACAAAAATACATGAAACCACCAGCGTGGTTCGATAAAACGAAGCCCCCTGAGCAAAACCCACCCTTATTTATGTTCATAACCCACTCCTGAGCTGAGAAATTTGCTTTTTTTTACTGACCATCTTGTCCCTCACTCACAATCAAAGATCGCGGTCAAAGAATCTCGCAATAAAAGAATTTGCAGGCTCGCAATCAAAGATTGTTAGCGAGCCGCAATCAAATAATAAAAATGTGTAAACTCTATTTTTTGACCATTTTGAAAGAAATAAAATGCATGGCTCAATAGAGTGAAGCTCCCTGAGCAAAACACATCCAAGTTTTACTTTAGGAGTCACTCCTGAGCCGAAATATTTGAGTTTTTCCAACTGGAACCTTAACACAAGATGGCAGCCGTCATGATCAAAGAATTTCTCGGGGTCAAAGATTCTTTGATAGTGAGCCTGCAAATTCTTTGATTGTAAGGAGGGACCAGATGGCTAAAATCCCATTCTTTGTTCACAAAATAACCATATAAATTTTCTCATTTACTTATGATGGGAACTTAAAAGTTTAATAACTTTTGAATGGATTAATATTTTTTCACCAAATGAAAAGCAGCATATTCCTTGACCCAAGCTCTTTCAGATGAGCCAGGTCACAGAGTGGAACACCACACAATGGCTGCACAGCATCAAGGACAAAATCCGAAAAACTGCCTCCATAATTGGCAAAAAAGGCAGTTTTCAGCATTTTGGTGCGCAAAAATCGTAAGTCCAACCAAAACAAAATTTGGCAGATCAAGAGATCAATCATGCCCTACTACGCATACCAACTTTCATGCAAGTCCGTTGAATGGGTCCAAAGTTATTAATGTGCAAAATTTTGAGTTTACCCTAGAAGTGCCTTCATAAACTTAAATATAGGGGCACGACCGCGCCCCTATAATATATTGATTATATGAAACATGGAGACAAGACAAATGATTTCACATTGTTAACTTTACTCAAATCAACATTACTTTGAGTATAAGAAACTAAAAAACAGGTAAGTACAAGTTCAATTGTAAAGTATAAATGTTCAAGAATTTAACAAATAAAGAACAAGCAAGTGTGTTAACTGATAGGTGAGATTTTCGGTCATCTAGAACTCATTTGCAGAATAAGAACACTCTGTCACTGCTACTGCTGCTAGCTGGCAAGCATATATACTTCTGTGCAAACTTTGCTAGTTTTGGGAACAGGTGTCTTTCTGCCTTATTCCAAAATTCAAGGCAGTTGTCAGTCTATCATGTTCTAAATATGTTTTTAGTTCACTGGATGACAATGATCTGGTTGCTGTTGAAGAAGGACCTCATAGACTGGATAACATGTCCTTGACATCAGTTTTTGGCCTTTTTGCTGGTGGCTCATCATCACTGGATTTTGCTTTGATATTTACAGTCATTACTGACTTCAATGTAGAAATAATTTCACCGTCTGTAGGCAATACTTCACACAGCTGGAGAAGTGTAGAATAGCATGGATAGACTACTGCCTTCATGTGAGTTCTCCTCATCTCACATGGTCTAGGTTCAGGTTCAGATCGGGTTCATCTGTTTTTTTTTAATTTTAAGGTTCTAGTTCAGTTTGAATCAGGCAAAAATTAAATAGTTCTGGTTCAGTTCGGGTGTGTTTCTCAGAAGAATCTCTGCTCTAGTAGTGGTGACTGATGGGGTGTACTGGTCGCTAGCTGTGGGTCAGGCTGGGGGGGAAGTGGGGTGGTCAGAGTCTCCATGTGTGGGGTAAACTAGACTGACAGGGTATTTTGCTGCTTCAGAGAGTTGGGGATCAGGAAACGGAGTGGGGGAGAGACCACTGGACCACCAGGATTATGATACTTATCTACAGGGCAGGTGATCAGAGAATATGGGAGGATGAAAGGACACTATACAATGGAAAATAATAACAATAATAATTTACAGTGATGGGGATCAGGCCTGGGAGGGGGAAGGGCCACTTTACTATGGAAAATAATGAACACAGTAGTTTACAGTGACAGGGATCGGGTGGGGGGTGGGACACTACACTATGGAAAAGGGGATTTCTACACAACTCAGCTGTCGGGGTTCAGGGCAGGGGTGGGACACTACACTACAGAAATGGAGATTTATTTGCAGCTCAGTGATCAGGGATTGGGGTGGGGGCAGCAGTACCTCTGCCAGTCACTAGGGTTGCGAGGATAACCACCAGGATTTTATCAGTGGTAATTTGCTCCACGCAAGGACCTTTGCAAAGGCCTTTGCATGAAGCAAAACCTTTGTGAATGGAATTGCAGGGATATGCAGGTCTCCTCCCCTTCAGTAGCATTTTAGCCTCCCCTCACTACTTTGTCCATGTGTAAACTCAGTTTGCGGGGGCAAACTGTGTTTGCTCCTGGGCAATGTTTTGTGAATCCTGGCCCAACTCTTGTTCTGTCTAGGGTCTCATAAAATTACAGCTCTTCAGCTGGCCCAGTGGTGCTGAGGGTTGAGGCACTGCACACCACACCTCGTGATGTGCCGGTAACCCAGTTTTGGGAACAGGCCCAAGTTGTCAGGGGTTGGCCAGGGAGGAGGACAAGGAGTGAGACTGAACAGCTGCAAGGCAGCTCTCTCCTCCTGGGAGAGATTGCAGGCTCCCCGGTCACTGGCCACCACCCAGTGGAGGATGGATTGTGGTGCAGACCTCAGGAGCTCTGGCTTTAGCCATGGGGAGAAATGGAAGGGGCTGAGCTGGCATCACAGGGCATGTGTGTGCCTCCACACACATATGTTGCCCATGTGCTAGGACCCCAGGACTAGGGTAGAAAAATAGGCAAAAATCAAATAAAATATATATACAGAAACAATTACAGTTCTCTTCACTGGCAGGGTTTTTCTTTTCGTTTGTTTGTTTTTTCATTCTGCTCAACTTAACCCATAGGTGAACAGCTTTTTATCCACCAATAAGATGTTTTTCTTTCCTCTTTAGGAAAATTAGGGATTACAGGCATATTACACACTTCTTAGAGATCCTGGCCTCTGGTGCATCCAGTATACAATCAGCAGTCATTTACTGCTGCTCAGTTTGTAAAACCCATTCCTCCAAGGGATGAATGATCTAAACGGTTTAGACAAAACAATAACACCCAACTAAAAAGGTTTTTTGGAATCTATTTAGTTATTTACCTAAGTGAAATATAAAGGTGGATACAGATGTCATGGCTTTTATTGTTAGTATTCTAGTATATCACTGCAATTATGTCTGACTGAGCTCACATTTCTAATGTAGCACTGTATGTGTATTGTTAAATATTTGTACTGTATCATGAAATGTTTTAGACATACTTTGTATTGTGGCTGTATTTGTAAGGACTTGTAATGAGATGAACAATAAACTAAACTGAACCAAACTGAAACTGACTGCACTTTATTTTCCTTTGGTAACCTGGTAAGGCCCAGTAAGCACAATTCCTGTTTTCAGGAGTGACCCAGGAGCACTCTGGAGATAACATGACTTGCTCAGAGTCACATAGTATGCAAGCAAAGGTTGTGGGAATCAAACCCAGGTCCGCTGAATATACCAAGCTCATTCTCAACTTATCACTAGAACTTGAGGACTTTACTACTAGCCAGCTTGGTGAAACCATGGTTATGCTGTACATGGTCAACAACAATAGTTAGTTATGGTTTTCCATGAATTTGTCAACTGGTTTCTTTGAACAACCATTTATAGTAAATGGCCTAGAGACAAACTGTGGGTGACCATGGTTAATATAGTTCAAGAACTATTGAAGTTGGCCATGGTTATCCATGGATCTCCATTGATGATATCTCCTCCATTAAGCCTCACCTTTGGAACTGTGAGCTGTCAGTGTCAGGACCACATGTAAACTTTTTCTACCTAAGGGCTGCCCTCAGTGATGGGCAGTGTCTCTGCATATATAACATGGTTGACCCCATCACTCCTCAGTTCTTTCCCCTGCAATCGATCATGCTGATTGGATCTGCTGAAAGAAATAATGTTGACAAGCCATTGCCTTTTTATTATTTTCCATAACAGTATACTATTGTAATCTCTGTGTGCCACTGAAGTCTAAAGAATCTTTATTTAGATATTGTATTTGCTGTTAAAAAATCTACAAGGAAGAGTCACACTGTAAGTGCGTGTGCTGTTTGGGCCTTTCTCATAACATGAGAACTTGGGAGATTTGCCAGGGTTTCAACCTGTCTACAAGGTGACACTGTTGGAATGCTCTAGAGAACTTCCTTGCCCTGAAAAATGTTAAAAGACATGGAGAAAGAGAAAGGTAAGAAAAAAAAGAAAATGTTCATATCAAAGGGGGTATTGAAATTTATACTGAACCTTCATGTTTATTTTGCTGAGTATGCCAACCAGGGTGAGGCACTGCTCATTGATTTAGATGTACATAGATTACGGAGATACTATGTCATTTGAACCAAGGACTGCAGAACGTCTGCTCAGCTTTTTGGATCATTCAACCCTGAGAAAAGTGGAACCCCTGTGACTAAACAATGCCTGTCAAAATGTCTGATACATTATGTTACATTGTGTTAGAGGAAGTATGATAAGGAACTTTGTGTTTTTGTCCATGGTCACTCCACAAGGGTTATGGCCATTTCAAATGTTTGTTTCAAAAATGTCACTGCTGCTGACGTATGTACTGCAGTCACATGGAGCACTGTTCACACTTTCACTAAACATTATACTCTAGACATCATATGTCATAGATGTGCTGATTTTGGGCTTGTTGTACTGTGAGGCCTTCTGTCATGATCACAATATGAGACTTTGCCTTTCCCCCAGGTTACTTTTTACCACTTGGGAGTCATTGCAAAAGTGTGGCCTAATGGAGGCAATATCCTTGATGAAGCTAGAACAGTTACAAGAGAACTTGCTGTAACAGTAGATATTTGAAAAAATCTCTTTCCTTAGGCCATGCCGCACCCTCCCTCCTCCTTCCTTTGTCTTCTGAGGGTTATATAAGATGCTGTGTCTACAGTTTACTCTATGCACCCTGTTTCAGGTCCCATGCCTTTCCTTGTTTGCCTAGTACTGGTCTACTTTACTGGCTTCGAGTTCCTCATAGTTGGATGCCCTCCAAGGCTAATCTCTAGCTGGGAAATGAGGAGTGATGGGGTTGCCCACATTATATACATATCGATGCTGCACATCACTGTGATCAGCCCCTGACTAACAAAAAGTTTCTGTGGTCCTGAAGCTGACCGCTTACAGTTCCAAAGGTGTGACCTAATGGATGAGATTCTCTTGAAGACCTACTGTTGCAGTATGTCCTTACATAACTGTACTTTAATCATGATTGTTAATCATGGTTGTTAATTTTGGAACATTTTCTGCATTGTCAAACAATTTCTAAGCCACTCAGATAATTTGATTTTCTTCCCAACAACCTTAACATTCTGTAATGAGTACATCTAATCATCACATACTTTTGAAATAGCATTTATTTATGTACCTATTGCTGCTGTTGATCTTCTTTCTAATAGTGCCTACCCACATTCATACCTGAGAGAATGGAATTACCCTTATGTGTACCATCATAAAATGAAAGTGTTTTTTTTTTTTCAATGTGGTGAATTTTGTTATTAATCACAGCAAAACAAAAAAACTGTATTGGGATCAAGTGCCACTCAGCAAATCTAGAAATGCAAGGTGGACACAACTAAGGCTGGCACACACAACCAAATAACTGCACATACTACAGTAGATTGTGCAGTAACATATCTTTATTCAATAGTGGCAGATAAAAAACAAGACCCACCACATGCTTCCTCATAATAAATTATTTTTTGTCCTGAAGTAAATAGCCTCCTTGTGTAAACCTTTATAAATTGTAAAACAATGTTTTTACTATAATTTTTTGCATTAGTTTAACATGTCAGATGTTTCATTCAGATATGAAAATTAATTATGCAAATACAGTTGGTATCCCTTACTGTAACATCCATGGACAAACCATGGAGAAACATGGATGAACCATGGCTGACCATGGTGTGTCCAGAACATTTAGAAAACATACTGGGAAAGGTCATAATACATTGATGGCATGCTTGAAGTATTGTATAGAAACCATGACCAACAATAAGAGCCAAAGGGAACATAAAATTCACAGTAGTCATTAACATGCTCTATTGATAGACTGCATATTTTAGGGATACAGCTGCATCTTGAAAATATATATATATATATATATATATATACATACATAGATAGATAGATAGATAGATAGATAGATATAGATATAGATATGCATATGCACTGGCGCTGTTGTGCCAGTATACTTAGGGTGAAACAGCACTTCTATGTTAAAGTCCAAACTTTGAGCCTTAATAATCTTCAAAGCCCTTCAATGGATTTACATGACATTCAGCATGCACAATCTCCAAGGTTAAGTCTCCTGATCTGCCAAATGTCATGGAAATCTGTCAAGTGTTTTTTGAAATATAAAGTGTTGAAAAAACAGACACATCCATTTTTTTACATTTCTTTGCTCACCTGTATCTCAGAAATGCCTTTATGTTGTGGTTTGCAATTTTCCAAATAGAAAGCCTCTGGGTCACGGATGTGCCTTTTGAAGGTTTGGTGAAAAAATATTAATCCAATCAAAAATTATGACATTTTAAAATTTTCCATTGTTTCCTATGGGAACATTTATATATCAGGCACAAAAAATATATCCACACACCAAGAGGCATGGGGTGTGCCATGGGGTTGTTAGGCCTAACTATCACCCCATTCTCCTATGCTGTACCATGACAGCCTGTTTACACATGGAATGGGGTGAGAGTTGGGCCTAATGACCCCATGGCATGCCCCAATGCCTCTTGGTGTGTGGAGGATGGGGGTGGGGTGATAGGGTGGTGGGGTTAGGGGCTCAACCCTAATGTCTCATTTCCCTACTTTTGGCACTCACTTCAACCCTAACTGATGCATTAACAACGTTTTTTGCAATGAATATATATATATATATATATATATATATATATATATACACACACACATATATATATATATATTACACAAAAGATATGCTGTGCGTGCGGCTGTCATTTACAAGTATGATAAGAGATGGCATATTTCACTTTAAGAATTTAACAGATACTTGCAAGGCTTTGTATGGATAAAAATTAGTTGAAATAACATATTGACTAGACTAAAAGAAAAAGTCTAATTACAGTAGAAATAAAATAAATCAAGAGTTGTATCTTTCAATCTAATTTTGACACTTGGGGTTGATACCTCTAAAACCGATTGAATTTATTTGGACCCTGTAAATTGCTCAAGTGGACAAGTCTCAAAATATGGCTAAAGTGACAAACAGAAGTACTGACATTTATAGTTTTACTATAGAATCCATACCATGAATAGTTTAAATGATGGAACTACTAATGTGATAAAAACAGTGCTCAGATTTTATTCAGGATAACAAGTGTAATATAATCTAAAACAGGTTATAAAAAAATACATTTGATTAATATCAAAAATAAACAAACCATGAAAAAAAGTTTCAGTAATGGAAACATTTATTATTAGATCATGGACAATCATGGCTGCTATCTTAAATAATTTAAAATGTTATGTTATCAGAATCTTTTTTTTTATTTAACAAACAGATTTTGGTACTTCCAATCAGTCTCTCTTAACTATGTGTTTTTTCCAGGAATTTTTGCATCCTTATCAACCATGAACAGTCTTGTTTATGAATCATGGACAGACCATGACTGAAGTTGTCGTGAATAAAGATCAGGGGCAAGGCAGGGATGACCAGCGATGGCCATTGACAATCTTGTTTGTCCATGAAAATATGGACAACTGGAGAGTGGCATGGGGAAGAATTATTTTTTAGTCATTCAAGTTGTTACAGTATGTGTTGAGTTTTAAAATATGTTTTTAAATAGTCTCATGTAAAAAAAAAACTCTTTACAGCCTTTCCCTTAAATAAAGTACTGCACAAGTCTTGTATATACAGAATACTCCTGCAGCATTGTATTCTGAGTAAATTAACCTACCCTCACTGGATTAGACCAATGAAAATGAGGATGGAGGCCACCACTAGAGTAATTGCTTAAGCTGGTCTTTTAATTAAAGCCTTCTGAGGCAGAAAAAGGTCTCCATTTTTAAGCAAACTCTGGTCAAAGCCATTATGGCTGATAATATATTAACTTGATAAGGGTGTTTCATGTGCTTAAATGTAAAGATGAATTGCTGTAGTCAACTTTGTGTGTAAATTTCATTTTTGCTAAAGTTACATCATTTATCTGGTTGATCCTGTGTTTCCCATGTGTTTACAATGTGAGTGGCGAGTGCGTCTTATACTATGTGGGGAAGGAGAGGGAGCTCCACACCAAGGCCTTCAAGTTATTGTAGAAGAAATGGTGCAGAGAGGAGAGTTATGGCTACAATGGGGACTGAGGGAAAACCTGGAAGGATAAGAGCCTATACTAAGGGGATGGCCAGCTTCCATTAAGGAGGGAGCCATAGTCCTCATTGCATGGTTTAAATGTCACTTTGATCAACATTTAAAGTAGCTGAGGGTGGTGATGGGAAAAATTGGGGAGGCAGTGTGGCCCAGCACAGGCTGAGATAGAGAGTAGGGAGATCCCAAGCAGGGAGTTAGCAAAGGAGGAAGGGGGGGAGCAGTCAAAGAAAAAAGGTGAGGAAGGAGGAACAACTGGAAGAGGAGAAAGGAATAAGAAGAAAGCTGAGGGATGTCAAAATGGTACAAGTTCTGCATCAGAAGCCCTATGAGAGGAAACTGAAAGAGTTCAATATGTACATCTTGGAGGAAATGAGGGAGAGGAAGGAGAGTTGGGATAGGATGGAGCCCTTAAAATGCCTCATGAGAGAAGAGAGGTATGTTTCGGAGGAAAAAGGTGCTGCAGAACAAGTGGTCATGACATGAAGCTGAAAGGAGCTAGATTCAGGAGAGATGTGAGGAAGTGCTTCTTCACAGAAAGGGTGGTGGATTCCTAGAATTGGAGGCAGTGAAGGTGAAACCAGTGGTGGGTTTCAAAAATGCCTCAGATAGGCACAAAGGAACCCTTGGAGGAAGGAAGGGGATGGAAGAGAAAGTGCTGTAGATCAAGTTAGGTCTCCAGCATTACTGATCAAAATTAAAAATGTACAGACCAGATGAGCCCAGCGGTCATTATCTGCCATCAGTTTCACTGTTTCTATGTTTGACAGGTTATGTGATTCAAAGGTATACAGTGTAAAATTATTAATATGCACAATGTCAAAACTGTAAACTGTGTGCTACAAATAATTCATGTTGTACTATGCTACAGAGACATGATAATCAGATCCATAATAATAATATATGCATTGAGCAAGAGAGAAAAAATCAAGGGGAACATGTGTAAAGGAATATACTACTCATAGAGTCATGACACCATGATAGGTTCATACTGTATGGATTTATTGTATTATGATGGTACCCAGCTGTATACCAATGTTGAGTAAGCTACAATATGGAATTGTATTTATTTATTTATTTTATAATCCAGACATTGTCTACACAGTAATGACAGGTAACCAAGGATGATTTTTACAGTTTGTGACCTTATCTATTTATTTATTTATTTTTTTGCTAATCCATTTTTGGAAAATCACTTGTAATGTGACAGCAGTTTTATTCAACCAGTTAACTTTTGGTGTGGAGGACAGAAGGCAGTGGAAGAGACAGTGCTGTAGATCAAGCTGGATCTGCAGCAAAAGTGAACATAATTAAATGACTAGACAGGCCCAACAATCATTATCTGCCATTCATTTCTATGTTTCTATTTATGACAGCCCATGTGTTTCAAATGGCTACAGTGTCTAATTATTAATATGCACAATGTTGATACTGTTGACACACATAATTCATGTTGTACTGTGCTACACAGACACGATAATTAAATGGGAAACAGAAAATAGAGGAGTTGAGACAGCTAGGTGTTGCAAGCTCAGCGGCAGCTGGTAACATATATTTTCCTGTGGACAGAATGCAGAGGGATGCCCGGTTACATGCCAGCCATGTACAGTCAGATATCATGCATTTACACAGCACTGTAGGTATAAAAAAAACTGATAAGAACTTATTGTTTTCTTGTTTCCAAAGCTGTTTTCTCTTATATATCTATCTAATATTTGGGAGTTATTACTAGGAATTCTGAGACAACAGGAGACGTTGTACATCCATATATAGTTGTCTCATAATCATGTAAAATGGTCAATTAGTTATTCCCCATGAATATATGTGCTTAGTTTTCTCTAGGTTCCTTAGGGTTGTGATAAGGATTAAGAAGTAATAGAAATTGCTATTGGCCAACTCCAAAATGTAAAAGAACATGATGTGGGGAAGGGTACAAAATATTTCCCTTACACATTCAGCAAATTGTCCAGTGCAGCTTTATGCCAGCTGAGAAAATGCTAGGGTCTAAAAATTAGTCACTGGCTAAAATGCACCCAGTGTTTTAGCCTCTTGTGAACTGAATTAGCCACTCTACAAACATGGTATGATACACCTTTCCTGTCTCTGTGATCCAAACATCCTGGGGTTCACCACTGTTTGGTGCTGGAACTGGACAGACAGATATCATGTTCTCAAGGGGCAGTGAGCAAACTCTCTAGCAGGCTTTGTTCATGATTTTTGTGAAGACAAAAAAAATAGCTCTGCTACATGGCACCAAATGGCCAAACATACTGATGGATGTGATAGTGATGACCTCCTGTGGTGTGGTGTGGTGCGACGGTCAGCCACATTCAGTTACATTCATCAAAATGTCTTAGCCACAGTGGCCAAAGGGAACCAAGAAATGTTAGCCACATTGATTTTACAGTTGCCATTGCTGATGGTGGTGATCCTTCCTGCACATCCAGTGCCAAGGAGAATAAAAATTGGCTCCTATTAATGACCAAAATGGATAAGGAATGGGACCTCTCCCTTTTTGTCCCTTCATTTTTATTTTAAAGGGGTCAATGTCAGCCCTTTTTCCATTATATTATTTCTAGTTGAAAACCCATATTTTCTAATTGCTTAACATTTCTAAAATTCATTAACGTTGCTGGTTGTATTATCTGCTCCTTTCATAGTAGAACTGAAATGCATGCTAATGGTGTTACCACACCCAGAATTGTTTTGTTTCAAATCCTTGACCTACTCTTACAGTATACTCCCTGAACTTTAGAAACACCCCCAAACAATGCAGCCACTCATGATGCCATATTTTCCTTCCTTCCCACTGCATAATGGTATTTTATTTGGGAGGGGGTCCCAAGTCCAGGAAAGATACAGTGGGAGTTGGTCAAGGACTGTAAAGAAGCATGTTTTGGCAAATAAAAACCTGAGGTCATGAGTTGAAACTGGAGGGGTGAAGGCTTATGGGGGATGTAATGAAATTTTATTTTATGGAAAGGGTGGTGAAGCTGTAGAACTGTCTGCCAGTGGAGGTGGTGGGCACCAAGACCATAATGGTTTCAGGCATGGCTGGGATGGAGTGAAGGGCTTGGTGGTTGCTCAGGTCAGCAGCATTAAGGAGGGGAGCTGGGAGTGCTATCTATAGACAATAGGTCCCAGGGCAGATAGGGAAGTATATGCAGACTAGATGGACCTTTGGTCTTTTTTCTGCTGTCATTGTTGATGTAATAATATATGCATTGAGCAAGGGATAAAAAAATCAAGGGGAACATATGTGAAGCAATATACTACTCATAGAGTGCTGACACCATGGTAGATAGAGTACATACTGTATGATGTTACTGTATTATGATGGTATCCAGCTGTATACCAATGTTGAATAAGCTACAATATGGGATTGTATTTATTTGTGTTTTATTTTTAATAACCCAGACATTGTCTACACAGTATTAACACACAGCCAATGATGCTGCTTACAATTTGAGACCCTGTTTTTTTAACTACTTTATTCATTTTTGGGAAATCACTTGTAACATGGCTGCAATTCTGTTCAGCCAGATAACTTTTGGTTTACCTAGGCATGCCTCTTACAAGAGAGTACTGTATGTATTAATGCCAGTGCACACTATTATCCTTAGGACAGGTTGTGGAGTGCATTTGAATAAATGTAAAAATTGTGACACTGCACTATATATCAAGTAAGAATGGTGTCTCTGATTGTGAGCATTTGTCCCTGATTTTAATGGACAGTGTCCCACATTTTGGTCCTGGCATGGTGAGAGGTATGCATTCCGTGGTAGCCAGATGTTGCAGTTGACTATCCCTATGATCTCTTTGCAATCCCCTATGATGCCCTTTGCAACAACTGAAAGCCTTCAAAAATTAGTTGCCTAGCATTTACCACTCCTACAAATACAAAGCCATAAGAGTTACAGGTCCACTATTTGATCCTGAAAGGGTTAACATAAACCAGCTTTCAGAGAAGATAAATCATTGCCTCCCCCCCCCACACACACATTAGGGAATGATAAAGTAATTTGAAACTCCTCTGGAATTTCCTCTAAAGGACTGCTGTGTCAGGTAACTTAAAGCAGGCATGAGGAGAATGGCTAACAAGCTTGAAAGTATTAACCATGTTATCACACAAGTCCTGTTATGCACAAATTATGATTGAAATACATATACTGTTATTGTGACAATTATTTCCCATCACAACTTAAAAACACTGCCAGAGTTAAAGAAAACACTGCTTGTTACCAACCACTGCAGGAATGGTGATAACAACACTTCATTCTGTATTGATATGAATGAAATGTGAAACTCATTCCTCACTGGGAAACACTGACTAACAGAGAAAAAATAGTGCAGTAAACAGACTGCTGAACAGAGGGATTGCTATAAAACTCCAATTTAATGAAGTCTATTAGCAATCTTCTGAGGTCTATTTTCTACAGTATGTGATAGTAAAATGTCCACAGAGCTCTGCCTGCAGCTATAAAAATAAAGACTGGTGCCAGGCAAAGTCCCTGTCATGACTGCAAAATTGTGCAGGGCCCTAACTTTGGTATAGTTCAATGATCTCTAAGAATAGTGTGAGTGCCCAAAACCTGTTTCAATATTGCCTTTAAGAGCTGCACTATGCAAAGCATTAACAGATGCACTCAACATAAAGTATAGTGCTGTTCTTGACATACTGTAGATAGGTGTGTGGTTAAGGTTAACAAAATGTCTGTCAAGGAGCAAAATCAGTGAGGTAGGAGTCCCAAAGTGGTTTTCTTATTTGTGATGTTACCATATTTAAACACCCCCATGTAAATGACCTCCTTCCACGTTCTAGACCCCATTGCTGTGGGACTCCTTCAGGTAATGGAGTCCTTGGTGTTTCCTACAGATTTTGTCCTCTGTAACTCATGGTTGGTAGTATACTTGACCTAGTCTTTGACTGTGGAATTGACATGTCTCATCATTTTATTGAGTGTATTACTTGGTCAGATCATCTTGTTGTTTGTTTTAGGATGTTGGACAATATTTTTTCATGCTTCACCCTTGTGAAAATAATCCGCTCACAAGCATGGTGTATCATGGATCATAATATTTTGGGGCACATCTGGACATCTCAGGTATTGTGCAAATCAGATAAGTTAGCCACTCACCCTATAATAAAAACACCAATCCTGGAAGGACTGCAGAGTGGGTTTCTGACTCAGGGCATCACTGAACCAACAAGAGCTGAGGCTATTCTTGGTCTGGTGCTAACAAATGGGGAGCATGTACAGGAAATAATGGTCAGGGTGCCACTGGGAGGAAGTGACCATTGCACAGTGTGGTTCCAGTTGGATATGGGCAGGGACAGCATCTTGACTAAGATCAAAATCTTGGATTTCAGGAGGGTAGACTTCAGGAAAATGGGCGAAGTGCTAAGGAGCCATCTGGTGGGCATCAGAACAAATATAGGATGGATCAAAGGTGGTCCATCATTAAGGAAGGAATGCTGGTTGCCACAGATGAGTGTGTTAAGCTCAGGGATAAGAACACAAGGGCCAAAGTGCCCAACTGCTTCATTTCTGGAGTTGCCGAGGTAATAAGGGAAAAGAGGTTGGCCTATAGAAAATTCAGGAAGACCAAGAGTGAGGTGGATAGGGAAAATTACCTAAGGTTGGCTAGTGAGGCAAGTAAGAAAGTCAGGTGAGCAAAGGCACAGAAAAAGCTGTAGGTAGCTGAAGGAATTAAGAAGGAGGAGAAGGCTTTCTTTCACTATATAAGTGAGAAAAGGGACAAGAAGGAAGGGATTGTTAGGCTTAAGAAAGGCATGTAGTGGGTGGAGGATAATGTGGGAAAAACAGAGATGCTAAATTAATACTTCTGTTCCATCTTCACCAGGGATAAGGATGGACCAGTGCCTTCAGGAGGGAAAAGAGGAGTGGGGGGGATGGGAACACAGATGTAGTGATAGAGGAGGATAGAGTGAGGGAGGGGCTACTGACATTGAAGGTGGACAAATCACCAGGCCCAGATGGAGTACATCCAAGGGTACGAAAGGAACTGGCTGAGGAGCTGGTAAGGCCACTGACAGACCTATTTAATAGGTCACTAGAGACAGGCTTAGTACTGCAGGACTGGAGAACAGCACATGTAGTGCTGCTCCACAAATGTGGTCCCAATGATGACCCAGAGAATTACAGACCAGTCCGTCTGACCTCCATTGTAGGCAAGCTCATGGAGACCATACTAAAGGAAAGGTTGGCAAAATATCTAGAAGAGCATGGTCTCCAGGATACTAAGCAGCATGGGTTCATAGGGGGAAGATCATGTCAAACAAATCTGATTGACTTCTTTGACTGTGTCACTAAGACAGTAGACAGGGGCCAAGCGGCAGATGTCCTCTGTCTTGATTTCAGCAAGGCTTTTGACTCTGTACCCCAAAAGGTTGATCAGGAAGTTGGGGGATCTCAAGGTTGGGGAAAAGATGGCCAGATGGGTGGAAAACTGGCTGAAGGACAGAACCTAGAGGGTGGTTGTGGGGGAAGAGTTATCTGGCTCAAGACATGTAACCAGCGGGGTCCCACAGGGCTAAATGCTGGGGCCGGTGTTGTTCAATGTCTTCATCAATGACATTGGAGATGGCATTAAGGGTAAAATATGCCTATTCGCAGATGACGCCAAGCTCTGTGGGAGAGCGGACACAGCTGAAGGGATACAGGACCTACAAGAAGATCTGGAAAAGCTAGGGAGGTGGTCCAGAATCTGGCAGCTTGGCTTCAAAGCCAAGAAATGCAAAGTTATGCATATTGGAGCCAAGAATCCTAGGACAACATACTACCTGGGTGGAGTCTGAGTATCTGCATCAGAGGAGGAGAAGGACCTGGAAGTGATGATCACTAGTGGCCTGAAGCACTCCATGCAGTGCAAGAAAGTGGCAGCAAAGGCAAACAAGATGCTGGGATGCATATCTAGGGGAATCAGTAGTAGGAGAAAAGAGGTTATACCACCCTTTTACAGGTCACTGGCAAGGCCGCATCTACAGTATGGAGTTCAGTACTGGTGCCCACACTTCAAAAAAGACATTACCTGCTGGAGAAGGTCCAGAGGAGGGCTACAAAGATGATAGCTGGTCAGCAGGGTAAGGCGTACGAGGAGTGGTTGAGGTCACTGAACATGTACTCCCTGGAAGACAGGAGAGAGAGAGAGAGAGAGAGACATGATTGGAACCTTCAAGTACTTGAAAGGGATAAATAAGGTTGATAAGGAGAGTCTCAATAAGCTGAGTGGCAACCATAACATGAGGGGGCACAGTCTTAAGCTGGAGGTTGAGAGGCTTAGGAAGGAGGTCAGGAAGCACTTCTTTACAGAAAGGGTGGTGGACACTTGGAATGCACAGCCACAAGAGGTAATCTCATTGAAGACAGTGGGCAGCTTTAAGAGAGGCTGGGACAGGTATAGGGGGAGTGTAAGGGTCATGGGTATGGAGGATGGGAGGAGTGAGGAGAGGGGGCAGGGACAGTAGCTCAAGCTGTGGATCCTGCAACACAAGCAGACTTGATAGACCAAATGGCTTTCTTCTGCTGGTTGCTTCATATGTATGTTCGTATGTAAGCTCCAAATATTAAAATGCTAGGTTTTAATTTTTTTTTTACAATCACGTAAAAGGCTGCCCGCCTAATATATTTCAGAATGATAAGGCCCTTTATTAAAGCTTGAAGCAGTTAGACACAAACATGGGGTTTGAGGGGGGAAGGAAGGATCGGAGTCAGAAAAAGGAGTATAATTGATAACAAAGACATTAAAACATGTAGATCATAAATAGAGAACTGCACAGATGCTTTGGAAAATATTAATTTATGTGTATGTAAGAATGGTACATTATTAAATAACACCTGTTCACTTATTTTTTTTTAAAAAGGTCTTATGTCTAAGTTTGCACTTAGACCAGGTTATTTTGTTGTTTCCCATTGTACAATCCAAAAAGATTCATGTCTAAGAACAACATTTTTATCATTTCCCACTTATGTTTTAGAAATGAGAGATGGAAGTTAACATAAATTTACCCTCCAGACTACAGAAAAAGTGAACCTCAAATCTTGTACTTAGACATGAATCCTTTTGGATTGTACAGTTAGAAGCAACAAAACAATCGGGTCTCAGTGTAAATTTAGACATAAGACCTTTTTTAAAAATAAAAAATAAGTGAACGGATGTTATTTAATACTGTACCATTCTTACATATACATATACTAGTATTTTCCAAAGTATCTGAATGGTTTTACTATTTATGATCTACATGTTTTAATAGCTTTGTTATCAGCTCTGCTCCTTTTTGTGCCTCCCCTTATTTCCTTCCCCCAACCCCATAACCTGAACCTTCACTTTTGCTTCTTGTCACTTATGTCTGTTGGTCGATATCATTACTGTTGCACAGTCACTACAAGATTTATGTAGCATAACCAATTGAATGATTTTATCCAGTGAATTTAAACTGAGTCATCATGACATCATTTTTCGTTGTACTGTTTATTGGCTGTTTGTGTCTAACCACCTCAGCCTTTGATAAAGGGCCTTATCCATCTGAAATACATTAGGCAGGCAACCTTTTTGTGACTGTCAACATAAAATGGCAACTTAGCATTTTAATATTTGGAGTTCAATGTTTTTATTATAAGAGTAAGTGCCTAAAGTATCTGGTTTGCACATTGTATTTTTGTTGAGGAGCACCTCCAGCCTTGTGCAAACTTTTATCAAGTCTGTTACATCTCAGGTACTATAACGACCTCCATAAAGGGATGCAGTGTGAGAGTAGAGACAAATAATAAATAATGTGCAGGTGGAGGAGCTCTGGTGCTATCACCATCATACTTGTCCTGGTTTTATGGTGCACCCCAACAGTATAGCATCCCCACAAGTGCTTTCTTGGGTACACTTGGGTGGCAGTGTTTATCGTAGGAGCCGAATCCCAGAGTGGGAAAAGAACTCACAAGCTTCTGGCCCAGAAGCAGATATGTAATCAACTGAGCCACACAGATACCTGACAAGTACTATAGACCTAACTACACCAAATGGATATAGGAATGATGACTCCCTTGACATGAAGAAATTTTCAGCATTTTATTAAAGTTCTAAACAATGGGCCTGCCAAATTTGCAAATGTTTCACCAGCACACTGTCTTCCTCAAGGCAGGAGGGTTTACATTAAAGTCAGTTTTACCTGCTTACATTAGTTGAAACTTATCAATGCATGATCTGGTGTTTTGGTGTTGGGTGAATTGCGCTTTAAAGTAGACATTTGGATTGCTGGATGGCCTTAGTGCAGTAGTTTCTAAGATGTTTATAAGATTGGAAATCATGAGCTGGGTTGGAGGCTTTGTAGAGTCTCCGAGCTTTGTCCCTGGAATGACATAAGGCGATGAGGTCGGCGGTGAACCAGGGGTGATGGTGGTGTTTAACCCTTGCTTTTCGTAGGGGTGCGTGTGAGTCCCATATGGTCAGGAAGATACTCCAGAAATTTGAAAGGGTGTGGTCAACATCAGACTAGGAGAGGACTGGGAGCCAGTCCACGTTGCAAGGTCATGCATTATGAAAGTGTCATTTAGGCAGTGTAGTTGGTAGCATCTTGATAGTAATGTAAAGTAAATGTAGGCTAGCAGCATACAGAATGAAAAGGAGCTTTTTTAACAGAAAACAGGCTGCTACAAATAAATCCACACAGACTCCAACATATCACATAATTCAAATCCAGTCAAGTTCCCTATTTAGTCCAAATTTGGGATTTGTGGTACCAAAAAGGTGTATCCAGTATGTTTCCCTGGTAAGGACCTTTTTGTCCCAGTCACCTCCTTGAGTGGAGCTGTAACTTTTTCTAGCCCCACAAATATTATACTAGGAACTGTGTGTCCTTTATATTAGAAATGCTATGCCATAGAAAAATACTCATTTCTATAAGCAGTGCTTTTGTGGTTTGAAATTCTTTGTTGAAGTTCTCTGTTCATTTTCCCTGTCACACTTTACTTTATGTCAGTTTCAGTGTTCAGTTACACTGTAGTTCCATGTTTGTTGCATGTAACTAAATTACAATTACAATGCATGAGAGCATATATTACATGATTACTGTTACTCTACATGTAATAAAACTGATCATTACAATTTTGTTGGCCAAATATGGGTTCCTGATGATTTTTGTCCTGGTAGTGTTACTGTATTGGGCAAACTATCCACATGTAAAGAATCATTTGATATCTTTACTTGCATTTTCCAGAAAGTATTCATGAATCTGTGGAATCTTATGTTGTGTGTTAGACAGTCTGTCTCTTAGATTCAATCCCTTTTTGGCCACAATTAATTTCAGGCAGAATGTCTCTGCCTACTCACAGCAGTAGTGAGGATATGCCAGTGTCTGTTGATAATTGTTCTAATATCACCAGATGATGGACAAACATGGCTTTGTGAAAATAAAATTCACCTGGCAGAATTTCTGTGAAAGTCAGATTTTCGCTTTCATGAAATTTCAGAATGCACTTTGACAACTTTCATGGAAATTCCAAATTAGAACAGCAGAATAAATGTATGAATTGTGCATTAATGTATTAAATTGAGGAAAGAAATTAATACTTTCGTTACAATAACAGATGTGTCCTGTCATTTTTGATAAAATTATATTTGTGAGCCATAGTATAAAAAAACACTGAATACGTCATCTTTTTAAAATGTATTCATCTATTGATTTAACAATAAGGCTGATACTGGATCAGCTTCATTTCTGGTTCCTTTATTTATTTATTTATTTATTTATTTCTATCTAGGATTACAATACCTTTGAGACGAGGCTCTTTTACAAAGTTTCCACGTCAGTGTGTGCAACAGTCTGCATTTTAAGTTACAAACATATAATCTTAACTTACAGACATGTAGTAACCAGTATAAAGACTTGGGATATGGGCAAGGCAAGGGAAGGAGGATGGTGGATGGGGGTGGGAAGTGAGGGTGGGAGATTGAGGGAAAGGAGGTGCAGGGGTAGGGGAGTATGAGAGGTGGTTGGGGATGGGGGCAGAAGTGGAGATGTGAGGGGGAGATGGGGGAGAGTGGGTGACAGTGCAGCCAGGGGGCCTTGTCAAGGGAATATGACAGGCAAGGTGCTAGGGGTGCAAAGAGTGATTGTAAGTGTTGGGTGCTGGGGCATGTGCAGCTGGAATGGTGGAAATGTTAAGATGGGCAATCGCAGGATACAAGCAGTGAGAGGCACAACTTGGACTTGACTTTTTCATCAGAAAATTAAGTAAGTCGGTTTAACTTGTGACCTACCATCTGTGCCTTGATTTCACTGCAGTGTTGTCTGTGCAGCAAACAGGAAGTGCCAAATGTTATGTTATGTTATGTTATGTTATGTTATGTTATGTTATGTTATGTTATGTTATGTTATGTTATGTGCTGCGGTATTGATGTAGTGGCCTCTGTTCTGCATTCAGTTTGCACATTAATAACAGATTAATTTTTGCTAAAGTAAGGATTTGTTCTGGTGTACATACTGTTTATGTTTAACCTATTTTCCATATTTTTTCACTGGCAATTCTTTACATTTGCCATCCAAAATATATGACCACTTTGTAGTTTGTAACAATGCATGCTCCTCATTTGGTTCTGTCCCTCACCCTAAAACACACACACACACACACACACACACACACACACACACACACACACACACTTGTTCAACATCCGCATTGAGCAATACACATAAAAAAAACCCCAGAAAGACTGTGAAATTGTCAGACTCATTTAGATGGTGTGTGTGTGTGGAGGAGTAACATAAAACTCACTTCTATATCTTTACATTTTCTTACTAGATCCACAAATGACTGAGAACAAATTAAATATACTATTCAGCACAATGGCCATTTAACTTAAATAATAAAAATGATCCTTGTGTGAAATTATTATGCCAGCAGATCATGTGGAGCTCATTCGTGATCAAATATGTGTTACTGTCTACACTGCCTGCATGAAAATGGCATTTTTAGTTATTCTATACTATTGAGACTATGTTGTAAGAAGGAAAATAACAATGATTTTGCCATGACTGTGATCTGTATAAGTAATTTTTCTAACGGATAGTTTGAATAGATCTGTACTATAAGAGCACTCATCATCCAGCTAATACCACCCTCAGCATTCTATATCACACATTTTACTTCTGATTTGCCAGGAGCTGTGTGTTGCACAAAATTTTTATCAGAGGATTAAACCCTCATGTTGAAACTGAATATTTCAAGAACATCTATGGCATTGTTTCTATATCTACCCAAATGTTTGCAGAATTTAGTAGTAACAGAGATTTATAGAAAACATTTCAGCTTCTGAACCTACAAAGTTCCTTCCTTTTCCATTCCCTTTCTGAAGAAGAACTCTGTAGGTTTGAAAGCTTAATGTTTTTTGTCTAAATCTCTGTTGAGCCAATAAAAGGTATCATATCACCTATTTTGTGCATCTTATTGTACAAGGACCAATACAACAGACATTTCTTTTTACAAAATTAGTAGTGAAAGAAAAAAAAATCATTATTCTGTCCAACATTTCCTCATTTCCAAAACTATAGATAAGAACTGCACTTCTTACTAAATACCACATATACAAAGTCCCTGCAAGTTAAAAGCATCCACAAATAATTATAATGCAAATGGGTCACAAAATATGACATTCTGGGACCAGTAGTAACCATGTTTCTTCAGACCACATTGTAACATTTTAAAAGTTACATCCTGAGTCACTCTCTCTTAAAGATGTTCTGAAATATTTCATGTAATTTCACCGTTCGGTGAAATATTTTGCTAAATTTGTGCATTTCGCAAAATATTTCATGGGTGTGAAATATGGAAATTTCACCTGTGGAACGTGAAATTTTGCCCTTGAAATGGCAACATTTCACCTGAATTTCCCTGTTCCTCAGGTGAAAGTTTGCATTTCATGGGTGAAGTTTTGCATTCCATAAGCAAAATTTCACATTTCACACCCACAAACTATTTTCAAAATGCTTGAATTTCATGAAATATTTCACATAATGAAATTTCATAATTTTGCACATCTCTACTCCCTGTGCTCTAAGCAGCTTCCCAAGTCCTCTGTTTGCAGTCACTGTCCACACTTTATAAAGCACATATCTTTCTTTCTGATAGTCTATAATCATATGTATGCCCAGTCTGTTGTGCCACCAGCTAAGTGGGAAAGGTTGTGTAGAATGATATGTTGGGCTCATGTAAATTTCTCTTGACCTTATCAAAACAATTTTGATATACTATATCTGCATACTTCTAGATTGTTGTTTGACAGTTATTGTGTCTGTGTGGTTTACTAATCATTGTATTTTGCCATCTGACTTACACCCTGTGATATCCCCACAAAAAAAAGAACACATAGGAATCACATATTGCAACTAGCCAAGGTGCCAGATATCATGATCAGTCTAAATTGTTGCTATACATATTGATTCATTGGCATAACTCCACTTATGAGTACAGCCTGCTTCATATACAAGGGTAAACTTTGTTATACCTTTAATTTTTTTAAATGCTGTTTGAGAGCTCAGCTGAAATGGACATTGTTAAAGAACTGCTGACATCTCAAAGAAAACTCTGAAAAATATTATATTTCTGTACAATTCAGCTTGTATTTCATATATATATGGTCTAGAGTTCTCATCCCCATTATTTATTACTAAGGAAATTTGTATGCATACATGGGGCCCAATTCTAGAAAGCATACGCCACAGCGTATGTAAGTTGCGACTAAGTAAATGTCGCAACTCACAATTATGCCATGCAGTGGCAACATGCAGGACTTAGAAAGAGATATGCGTTTTATATCGTAAATCATGTATGGCAAAATTGACTTACACCGCAGTTGCGACATTCCCACAGTGACGCCACCACGTAAATGGACATACACCAGGAAATGTAGTCAGAAATGCCATGGCACGATTCTGGAAGGTTCAAAGTTACAAGTTATGTCAATGTCAAATGGCATAACTTACACCAGGTGGGGGCAGGTGTAACCAACACAGCATAAAAGGAGACCTCCCAGGCAGGCTGCAGAGACTATTGCACTGCAGTGTGAACTGAGACAACAGTGAGAGAGAGTAAGAGAAAGAGAGAGATGCCAGCACCTGCAGCCATACTAGGTGAACTGCTACTTGACAGGTGGCACAGGCACTGCAGGTGATGCGATGTCCGGAATCAGGGGAACAGGCAGCAACCAGTACAGCACATAGCTGCCAGATGCCACGTGCCATGGGTGCACAGGGCAAGGAAGTAATTCCTGGATCTGTCTGATGAGCACTGCATTGCATGCTACACACTGCCAAAGGCTATCATCATAGGGATATGTAATGACCTGCAAGAACTACAGAGTGCCACCCATAGGGGGCACCCTGTCGCTGTGGAGGTGAAGGTTGGTGCTGCACTATGCTTCCTTGCAATAGTATCATTTCAGACACCAACAGGCAACACTGTAGGCATATCACAGCCCGCAATGTCTAGGTGCCTACGACAGTTTCTTGATGCAATGCTGGGGCACATGGGGGAGTACATTGCCTTCCCATGGGATGCATGTCAACAGCAGGCAGCAATGTAGGGATTCTACAACATTGCACAGTTTCCTCATGTGATAGGCACTATCAACTGTACCCACGTCACCATAAGGGCACCACTGGGCGAGGGGGAAGTGTATAGGAGCAGGAAAGGCTACCATTTCATGAAGATGCAGGTAGTGTGTGAGAGCCTGTGCCACATACTGGATGTGGTAGCCCAGTACCTTGGTTCAACCCATGACTCATACATCCTCCATAACTGCAGCCTATAAGAGGCATTCCAGAGGGACCAGCTCACTGGCGGACGGCTACTAGGTATCTGCAAAGGGCACACAGCAGCACAGCCATGTAAACTTACCGACCATGGTCCCACATGTGGAACTCATACCAAGCAGACTGATGCTGTCCCATTCATTCCACAGGTGGCAGTGGCTGCCCACAACTGCCATGGGTCATGACACCACTATGCCACTCACACACACCAGCTGAGATCAGGTACAATGACTCACACAACAGTATCACATGTGTCACTGAGTGCACCTTTGGTGTCCTGAAGGCATGTTTCTGTTGCCTCGACAGATCTGGAGGAGCACTAAAGTACAGTCCTGAGACAGCATGCAAGATATTTATGGTGTGCTGTATACTACACAACATCACAGTACAGAACTGTGTGCCACCATCAGACATGGATGTGGGTGAGGAGGAGGAGGGCAATGTGCCTGATGGACATGGCAAACAGCGCCAGGACCAGGCCACATTGGCAAAGGCAGGCCAACGGGCATGACATGAGCTGATGGCACAACACTTCACCTAATGGGCAATACAACACCATCAAGTGGGAACATCTGAAAGCATCCATCCAGCCATGCCAACAGAACACCACACAGCCATGCCACTTGGTGCTGCACAACTACCACGGTGCCACTGTATTGTGGCAACAGTTCTTGTGTTTTGTGGTATCACGCAATGGGAAAACACACCCACAGCTGTGTCTGAAGGACAGTGGTATAGAATAAGGACACAGAAGGGAATGGAAACAACCTCACCAGCACAACAGGTATGTGGTGTCAGTAACAACACAGGCAGCAGCACATGGGGGGTACACAGCGTCTACAATGTGTGCTGAACAGAATGTGGCCTATACACATGTGTTGCTCACACACATATAGCAGGATAGACAACATCCCACAACCACACCAGTAATATGATAACATGGACATGCATATTGTGCCTTAGCAGGCAGCATGACGCAATTGCATACACAGTGAAGCACACACTCAGATGTAACATGAAATGCCGCAGTGAAACACACACATTTGTAGCGGCGGCCGATATGGCTTAAGTGTGACTAAGTACAATTAAGTGCTCCAGAGTTAGAGGGTGGGTGGCAGACACCCTCTATCCTGGTGAATTGTCAGCTGCACAAAGTTCATCTTGCTGCTTACGAGTTTTTCAAGAGTTGGGACATCTATAGTGACATTTTGGCTGAATCTGCATTGTACTCTACTAGCGCTGGAGTCTATAAGTACTGCAATTAACTTGGGGGATGTTTTTATGAACAAGACCAAGCGGGTCCAATGTGTGACTGTGTGAAGCTGTTTATCTGCAGCTGTTTTTAAGCATTGGAGTCAGCAAGTGTGTGGGACTTTTATACCGTGTGTGAGACACTAGCTATTGCTGCTACTGTGTGCTACTGCCTGCTGCTCTTTCGAATGCTGCTCATCATTGCCGCTATCTGCATTTGTTTGGGGGCCTGAATTTGTATTGCTGCTACTACTGTTATTTGTTGCTCTAGCTTGGTTGCCACAAGGTGTTACCATGGTAACCAGTGTATTAATCTGACATGCTGCCCCCTCCCCCCTCATTGGTGGTGGCAGCCCATGTGGGTTGGGTTGAGGTGTTTAAATATCTGCCCCTGCCAAATGCAGTGGCATTTGTAGTGGCTGCCCAAGTGACCTAAGTGCAACAAAGTGTGATTAAGTGCTCCGAAGTTAGACGAGTTTGAGGAGGTGGAGGTGTTAGAGGCTATATACATTGCATGTCTGTGGTTATAATGGGTGGAAAGTATAGAATGGGTGTGTTGCTACTCTTTAGTTGGATGTGCTTGCTATACTGTTGTTTACTGTTCAGTGATTTGGGGGTATTGGTAGGGAGTAATGATCAGGCTAATTCAAAGGCATCTCCTACTGATTTTATGATGTCTAATCTTCTGAGAAGGGATCAGTGTGTCCTGAATGCATTATGTTTGTTGCATTCAAAAAAAAATGTCCTTAAGGATGATTGGATGTATTCTGGTTTTGTTAGCACTTTCATTGGCCAGGGAGTTGTTAACCTTTATGTGTCCATTTAGAAATTGTTTATTTCTTCTCTTGCTTCTAATGTTATCTGGAGATATTGAACATAACCCCAAACCACAGTTCCTTTTGACTTCTCCTAAGAGAATGCCAGGCACTGACTGGTATGCTTCCCATGGTTTTAAAATGTTAAATCTAAATGTTAGGAGCTTGTTCCCTAAATTGGCCAATATTGAATCTCTTGTGTCTCTGTATCAGCCTGATATGGTAGTTGTTACCGAATCCTGGCTGAAACTCACAATATCAGATGGGATGTGTTTGCTGCCTGGCTATGAGATGTTGAGAGCCGATTGTAAAGGCACTAAATCTAGGGGGAAGGGTGGCTGTTTACTATTTAGATCATCTGGAGGTCTCTGTCCTTTCTTCCAGCTCATCCCAAGAAGTAATAAATGATTGGATTTTACTTGATGAGCTTCTAGATGGTGCCAAACATGTTGTAGTGGGCACATTGTATAATCCCCCTAAATGTGGCAAACCTGGTTTACAAGATTTTTTTTTTAATTGCCCCTTTGATTGTTACGCATGATTTTGTTATGATGGGTGACATTAATCTGAACTGGGGAAGGCAGATAGTACTCTTGAATGTTTGTTAGATTCATACAATCTGTTCCTACTTATTACTGAACCTGCTAGGTTGAATATGGATTCTATGAACCATACACTCTTAGATTGGTTTATTACTAACAGATCTAATGTTGTATCTTGTGTTGGTGTACATGGTGATTCTGTGAGTGACCATCAGGTCACCTTTGGTGTTTTTAATTTTAAGCAAAGTAAGATTCCACCTAGGCTAGGTCATTTTCAGAATTTTAAGAGTTGTCAACCTGATATTTTGTCTGGAGAATTGCTGAATCTTGACTGGTCCTACTTGGAATCTATGCCCAACCCAGATTGTGTGGTTGACTTTTGTTGTTAACAACTACTGAGTATTCAAAATAAATTATTTCTTCTCTGAGTTATACATACTAGAGGGGTACTAGATCGATGGTTCTCTAATGATCTAAAGTTGTTTATAAAACAAAAGAAGACAGCTTGATTGACCTACAAAATGTTTCCTACCTTAATGCATTTACAGGAAAATAGGGTCGCTAGGAATGTGTTAAGTAAAAAGGTAAAGCAGGCCAAGATTGATTTTTTTAGATCTAAATTGGAGAGTATGTCATAAGATTCAAAGAATTTTTGGGATTCAGTGAATTTTTTGATCTCCCCCAAAGGTAAAGCATCTTTTCATTTTTTCATTTTTCATTTCATTTATTTTATACTGAAAAAATCTGTGAGCAAAAAATGCCCATTTTCACAGATGTCCAGTGACAAATAACAAAAAACAATAAAAAACAGTATTACATAAATACATCAATAAACATATTGTTACAAAAACATTAGAAACAATTGCAAACAGTCTCAGTCAAAAACTTTTGTTCAAGCAAACATTTAAAACCTGACACAGTACAACAAACAGTTTCATTAGATAATTGATTGTATTGGATCATCAATTCAAAATGAATCGAGTTCTTCATAAGATTTGATCTAATCAGAAGTAACTTAAACTTCCTACTTGAACTGTTTCTAGTCATAACAGTGGGCACGGAGATGGGGAACATACTAGTAACACTATCAGGTACAAGACCTAATTGAATCTTATGCAGAAAAGTTAAAGACCTATGTTTAAAAAAACACTAAGAGGTGAGCAACCAGATTTCTCATAAAGAGTACAATGATGAGTCATCCTAGGAAGGCCAGTAATAAAACATAAGATACTGTGATATGTACAATTGAGTTTGTTTAACATTTTTACAGTTGAACATGAATAAACAATGGAACCATACCTGAGTAGGGAAAACAGAAAACAGTTTGCTAATAAGGTCCTGATCTCAAAATCAAGAAACTTTCTGACACAAAACAACACACCAAGTCGCTGATGTAAACGAGTAATCAATAAAACAATGTGTTGATCAAAATTTAAATATTGATCCAACGTTATACCCAAATACTTAAAATTAAAAACCCTTTCAATTATATTACCGAAATTGTCTTTCAGCACAAAATTATGATCAATCTGTTTTCTACGACCAGAGAAAATCAGAAATTTAGTTTTGGTAGAGTTAAGTGTTAATCTCTGTTGAATACACCAAGAATGTAAATTGTTAAAATCCCTCTGGAGACTATCCTGTAATTTTTGAACATCAGTACCAATAGTAAATAATACTGCATCATCTGCAAATAAGACAATCTCAGTATCATTACAAATTTCAGGCAATACTTCTCTTTAATTTTCTGGCCAAACTATTACTGATCCACTTGAGATGGCAAACCTACTGAATCAACATTTTATTGATGTTTCTGGCTTGATTTCTGGGTTTCCTGGTATAGATGGTCTTTTGGATCAATCTGATAATATGCCTGATACTTTTGATAAATTTACGGAAAATGGTACTTAATCCAAATTTTTGTTTCGACCGATTTCCACCTCTGAAGTTCTAAAATTACTAAGTTCTATGCCAGATACATTTGGTGACTGTGGGTGTGGGTTGGATGCTAGTTTTGTCAAAATGGCAGCTCCTTATATAGCTGAACCACTTTGCAAAGTATCCAACTTCTGTATTCCTACTGATGTTTTTCCTCTGGTTTGCAAGCAAGCTCGGGTTGTGCCTGTCCCCAAAAATGCCAGTGCTGCCTTCCCAGAGGATTTTTGCCCAATTTCAATTTGAAATCCACTGAGTAAGATGTTAGAAAAGTTGTTGGTAAATCAGCTTAATGATTTTTTGGTGGGGGGGCGCGAGGTCCTCTGTGCTGAACAACATGGTTTTTGGCGTGGTCGTGGGACCGGCACGGCCCTGGTCAGGTTCACGAGCACCATCCTTCACCAGTGCACAATGGTTTGTTAAAAGGGGTGGTGTTTGGGGACCTGTCCAGGGCTTTCAACCTGATCAATCATTCTCTGCTTTGTCAGAAGCTCATTGTTTTGGGGTTATCTGACTCAGCAGTTGCTGTTATCCATGATTTCTTGCGGGGTCATTCTCAGTATGTTTCTATTGGATCTATTTCATCAGCTGCTTGTTCTACTGTATGTGGTGTACCCCCGGGGTCCATTCTTGGCCCCTTATTATTCTCATTGTTCATTGATCAGATTCCTTCAATATTTGTTAGGTGTAAGTGCCTATTATATGCAGATGATTTGATTTTGTATTATCAGGGCCAATCTGTTGAGCACATAAATTTAGTTTTGGAAAATGAATTCCGGAGATTATGTGATTTAATGTCTACTAATAGGATGGTGCTGAATGCTCATAAGACTAAAGTAATTTTGTTTGGTAGCTCTGTTCGGCTGCGTGATGATATAAATTTATTAATTCATGATGCTCAAGGTAATTTACTAGACCAGGTTTAGGTTTTTGAATTTAAGTACCTGAGAGTTGTACTTGATCCTTCTTCTACTTTTTTTCTCAATTAAGATCGTTAAAAAGGAAAATTCATTGTAAATAGATCAGCTTTATAAATTTAAGTCTTATTTGTCCTCTGACTCTCATAGAAAATTAGCTAATGGAGTTCTTTTACCTCATTTGGATTATGTTTCTCCCTTGCATAGTAAATTGGGAGCTAGGGAGAGGCAGATTTTGAATGTTACTTACAATAGTATTTGCCGTTTTGTTTAGATGTACCCACCACTGTTCATTGTATTTTTCTCTGGACTGGCTTTCACCACAGTTCAAATTTATGTATGCTTTGGGTAATATGGTTCATCAGGCAATTTATGCTGAGGGTTTGTCTCCTTTGACTGATTTGGTTTTGGTACGTGATGTGCAAGCCCATTTAAGATCAACTCAGGGCCTTGTGTTGGTAACCCATTCTGCAAAAAATAACTATGGTTTACATTCATTTGCATGCCAAGCTCCGAGTTTATGGAACAACTTACCCCCCTCTTTAAGAACAGTGAATTCTTATTCAATGCTGAAGTCTAGATTTAAACAGTATTTGCTATCACTGTCAATCTGAACTTGTTATGATTGATGATGTTGTTTGTTGAATACTTATTATCGTCCTTTTGTATTTTGACATGTTAGGTACTTGTTTTTATATTTATCTGTCCGGGTCGAACCTGAAAAAGGACTTTGGCCCAGCTGTCCCTACCCAGTTAACAAACAAAAAATGAAATGAAATGAAGCATACACAGTTGTGGCACACCAACCAAGTGAATGCAAGCACAAAATACAACAACTGTGGCATGCGATGAGAATGCAGCCTGCATACGATGCTTACGTGGTGCAGAACTACACACACATGCGCAATGCAGCAGTAAATAGACACCCATGCATATTGTGACTGGAAATGCAGCATGTGTAGTCGGTGTCAGGATGTACATACCACATGCAGCACCTTCTGAAAACCACTATACAACTGCACACAAAACAGCAAGTGCCATAGGAGCTTCCTAAGGTCTCTCAGTGGCAGCTTAAGTGCAAATATGGCCAATCTGAGTGGGAATACACCCAACTTCAGCCCTACAGAAACTGCCCAGCTCATAAACCTTGTGCAGCAGTGGAGAACAACACTACTGCCACCACGGTGCAGGAGGCACACCCCACGTGAGAGGGATGCTGTATAGAGGAGGATAGATGCACGCCTGGAGAGGGTGAGTGGGTTCAGATGCACACCCCACTAGCTCAAACACCACTGGCAGGACCTCACAAGGTGTGACCCCAGCATCCTGCAGCATCTACTGGACATGGACTCCATGAGATATGGACAGGTCACATACTGACAGAAGGTACGTACGACACTAATAGTGGCCCACTGGCATCATCTGCTACCATGCAGTGCATGGCTGTGTGTGGCCAGCATACTAACATATGTGTACCACTCTTTCTCCACAGGTCATAGTCACGCAGGCGCAAGAATGTCGCCGAAGCAGCAGGTGCAGAGACTGACACGCATACCAAACCATCCATTGCAAGGTAAGTGGGTGCACACCAGACAACAGGGCCAGGGTAAGGCAGAATATGTGCAGTTAGTGATGTGGTCAGCACAACACCAACATGCATGTATCCAGGGGTACAGTGTGTGACTGTAGTGGCACGCACATGGCCTGTATGTACATGTGGCACATAAGGGTGGTGCGATTTGTGCACCCCGTGTTTGCAGACAAGCATGGCAGCACGATGCAGTATATGGGTGACATGTTGTGGAATGTCCACAGTGGCAGTAGCTGGTGTAATGCACAGGCACTGTGTGTGCTACAAGCACACTGCACTCCCATGTAAACAGGTATGGCACATTGCATAACCTGTGAAATGACTGCACACTGATACGTGCACTGTTGCCATGTTACAGGTGCCATACACAGAGGTGGCTGACAGCACCCACTTTCCTGACACAGGGTACTCCTGCGTGCCATGGAGGAGAAGAAACAGAGGGATGCACAGGAGTATGCCCTGCGTACATGACACCATTGGAGGAGAGTGTGACCACTGCCACTGGAGAGTGAGGTGGAGGAAGTTAAGGAGTCTACCACAGACATGGCACAGCAGGAGCAGGCCAGGTTTTATGCACCTGAGGATAAGCCACAGCAGGAGGATGCCAGGATGGCTGGTCCAGTGGATGGGGCACTGCTGGCCCTGATGGAACATGGCCAGGATGCATATGACACTGCAGGATGGGACAATGGCAGCACCAGCCAAGGCAGTTTTGATGTGGTGGAGGCTTGCATGGACAACAATAGTCAGGGCATGCAGGAGTGTGTCACTAAATGGGAGGACGTGGTGGATGTGGGACAACAGGTGGGAGCTGGAGGTCCTGTGGATGACACAAGCAGTGTGGGGGATGCACCAGTCTGGGATATTGTGCCTGAAGTGGACCAGGGTCAAGCACAGCAGGTCGAGGACCAGAAGGATGGACATTATGACCCTGTACCACCACCACATCCACACAGGGACAGGGACCAGGTGCTTGCCATCCTGGTGTGAGGGGATTATGCAGGATCTGGAATGCCTGCATGGCTCCTTGGGGCACTGCTGACTGCCCTGTGGGAGCAATGAGCCCACAGATGTGACCATGGTGTATGTTGTGAAGGCTGGGGTAAATAACTGTAGCCTGTAATGCAGGTAGATGTTGTTCTGTGGTTGGAGGGGGGCAACTGTGTTGCTGTGTGGCGCCAATGCTGTTGTTGTTGAGGGATGGTTGTGTGTCTGGGTGGAATAACTAATTATGTTGGATTGCTGACTGTTGTTAGGGGGGGCATACCTAAACATCCATGTTATGCTAATGTTTGTTGTATGCGGGGGGGGCGCATACCTGAACATATGTTATATTGCTGTATGTTTTGCCGGGGGGGATAATTGTACATATGTTATATACAGTACACATGTTGTTTCAGTAAACATTTGTTTAGTAACACATGCACTGTGTCCCTGTGTTCAGTCTTTATGATGTTAACTGTGTGTAGTGCATGTGTGGCTAACACTATACACCTGTGGTCACCTCCATGCAGCATCACGGTGGTGTTGAATGTGTGTCCACAACAGCCATATGGCCAATGTGTGATGGCTGTACATTACACAGCTGATGCTACAACACATGGTATGTGACAATATGGTGCATACAAGTGATGGCAGCGGTACACTAATGTCTGCCATGTACACATACCCCTTTGCCAAGCCTGCTAGTACATTGTGCTGGCCATGCACCTGCATGACACCACCCCACCTGAGGGCATACATGGCCCTGCAGGTGGCACTGGTAGCACCTGGTCTTGGTGCTCCAGGTCACTGTCTATCACCTGAGATGTATTGCACGGTGCTGCACACTTGTGGCGACACTGTACCCAGCTGTGCATACTATTTCCATTTTCCATGGCCATGCAATGTTAGCACACCAGTGGTTGGGGCTGTTTGAGGTTCTGATGTAGCCATTCTGGTTCCTGTGTGCTGTATATCCCCTTGCAGGGGACATGCTTGAGTTGCTACTGTGTGGCCCTGTGTCTGTCCCCTCCTCAGCAGTGTTTCTCCCCTTCCATTCCCTACTACTATGCCTTGTCATCATGGATACTGATGGTAGTGCCTCAACACTGCTGTGGTTGTGACTCCCCTGTGTGGACTGTATAGCTGCATGTCCAGCCTGTGTGCCATGGTCTCCAGATGTGTGCCATGCAGTGCATGCACAGGGCTTGACACAGTGGTGATGGTGGGACTGTTAGTGCATGTACTGGTGGCGGGTGCCTGTGGTGCTGTAACGCCTCCTGAGGAAGGGGTGGCATAACCCCGAAGCACTGAGGCTGGTGTAAGGGAAATTAAGTGGAGATTATGCTATTTTTTGTACTAACTTTTTTCTCTTACATTTCTGTAAGTATTGCATTAAATTATTGTCTGCAATAAAATATCTCTCTAAATTTTTTGAATATTGGAGTGTTTAAATATTTTTTTACTTAAGGTACTGTAACTGTGACAGGTGGTGGTATGATGTGCATCATGGCAGGTGTGGGGATAGGGCCCCTGATGTCAGTGTCTATGACTGTTGTGCTCTGGCTGGCATGGCCCAACACATGCATGGGTTTGCCTGGTGCTGCTGGTGTTGCACACAGAGGCAGGTGGAGTGTGGTCACAGGTGTCTGGGGGTATGCCTGGGACATTGTAGGTGGGGCCCACTGCTGCAGCATGTGCGGCTGCTGGTGCAGTGCATGCAGGATGCCACTATAGCCTGCAATGCCATTGCCATGGCTTCATTGTTGCTCTGTTGCTGTGACAGTAGCCATTCCATGGCCATGGTGCATCGTTCCATGACAGCAACCTGCCCCTGGGCACAGTGCAGTATGCCATGGACCACCTCCACCATGTTGGCCATGACCGCTGTATTCTCCGTGGCACATGCCTGCATGGTGCTGGTGATGGCAGACAGGTGTCCATCCAGGCTCTGATGTTGTTCCTGTATGGTCTGACTGATAGTATCTAGAACCTGCCTGATGTCCCCCTGCCCAGACACCACAGACAGGCAATCGTCCCCAGTGTAGGCCAGTGGAGATATCTGGTCCTCTATCTCCCACACAGCATCATCAAGCTGTGCCTCAAGTGCACTACAACTTATGGGGCTCACGTCCCCTACCACTGTCCCCTGTCCATGTGCTTGCACAGTTCCAGTCCCAATCGGGACAGCATCAGTCCCTTCACCACCCTCTGCTGGTGGCATGCTGACATTGTCACATTCATCGTGCCCTTGCTAGGTGCTGTGCTTCCTGGCTTCTGACCCCTCATTAATGTCTACCTCCTCGCTCACTGCCCCGGTACTGTCTGCATTGTCATCCACCTCTACTGCATCAACAGGTGTGTCAGGAAATGAGGTGCTTGGGGTTGGGCATGCACTGCTTGCAGGAGTGCTGCTGCTTGCTGTAGTGTTGCTGGCCTGGCTGGTGCCTGTCTCTCCCCTGTTGTGCAGCTGATGTCCACTTGGTCCAGCTCCAGTGGGCCTGCTGTCACCTGCTGTTGCCTCGGCACCTGTGAGATGGACAGTCTGTCAGTGTTTGCTGTACACATCCCCCTATTGTACCCATGCCCTGCCAGCTGCTGTGCTACGTCACTCTGTTTCATTCACACACCACCCCCTGCATGGCGCACCATGTCCTGTGACTGTTAGGTGGGCACTTGTGTCCAGCAACACCCCCATGTCCATTGCTGTGTTGAAACATGTGTTCCCCTGCCCCACCCCCAGTACAGCAGGTAACTCAGCATTGCCAATGTACCCCCACCCCCCCAGGGACTGCAGGTAACTCAGCATTGCCCCTGTACCCTCACCACCACCCAGGAACTGCAGGCAACTCAGCATTGCCACTGTACCCCCACCTCCCCAGGGACTGCAGGCAACTCAGCATTTCCCTTGTATCCCCACCCACCCAGGGACTGCAAGTAATTCAGCATTGCCCTGTACTCCCACCCCCAGGGACTGCAGATAACTCAGCATTGCCCCTGTACCCCCACCCCCAAGGGACTTCAGGTAATGCAGCATTGCCCTACCCCCAGGCTCAATGTCCACTGCTGCACACATGCACACACACACAGTGCAGCCTTTCCATGCACAGTCAATCCATGTTCCACATGTTACAATCACTGAACACCCCTCTACATTCCTGTGCCACTTTGCCACCTGAAGGTGTCAAGATCAGTGTCCCCACTGAGGCTCTGTTGGCTCAGGTATCTGGCTATCTTCAGTTCAAGGCTGTTGAGTGGGTGCTGCTGGGTAGGTCTGCCCTCTGTGGCCTGGGCACAGTGGCAGTTGTGTGGCAGCTTCTGTTTGACCAAGCACTTCAGGTCATTGTACTTCTTCTGCAGTGTGCATGTTGCAACTATATTGGCATACTTTGAGCATTTGCATGACTTGTGGCAGATGGATCTTGGCTTTCTAGAATCTGGCCCTAGATATTTATCCCTTAGAGTTCATCTGTTTGCATAACTTACACCCTACTGCAAGTCATAATCCTCTCTTGTGACATCAGTCAGTTGCCATGGGAGTAACTGTGATGTCACAAGCAGTGCACTATGACCTCAGTTAGGGAGAATGCGAAAGGAATAGAGGAACTTTGAAGGAGCAGAGATCCTGTTTACATGCAAATGACCTCAATAAAAAATAATGGAAAGAAGAAATATAGATCTAATGTGAAACACAAACTGAATTGGGTCTAAGTATTGTTTCATTAAAATTCTCCTGAAGGCGTCAGTTTCTATTTAACAATGTGAATAAGAATAGGTATTGTAACAAGTATTAAAACTACAAAATGTATTTACACAGTAAAATGAAAAAATCAACAAAATGATTAGAATGAGGGATCTAACTTTGAATCTAGTGCCACACCATATCAGGTGCACAAATAATAGATGCTTAGTGATGTTGGTGAAAACAAAAAAGGCGACACTTGGAATTATGCTTCAAAAAGGGCGAAACCGGAACAGTGACAAACATTTTACCCCTTCCCCAAGGTGCTACAACCTTGGAGTAAGTTATATTAGTAATGGTGGTGTGGTGAGTAAAGGCCCTAACAAGGGGGTGCGGGGGCAAAGCCCCCCGGAAAAAAAGAAAATGTCAGCATTCCAGTTTCATCCTTTGTGCCTCGTGATTCTGTGTTCGCTCTTCAGGTTTCACCCTTATCACATAAAACCCAAATAATAAGGTCAATGAAGATGTCTAATGACATCTGATGCTCTTGACCCTAACTGAGAACCATGAAGACTGGCGAGTCTGGTAATGTGTAGTATACATCCAAAACAGCCAAATAAATAACAAAAAAGACACAGAAATGTAGAAAAGATGACATTAATTACTATCACCCCATGACAAAATAAAGAGCAAAATGCAACTTATGTCCCTTTTAATACATTCATCCACAATTCATACATTCATTCCACAGTTCAGTGAATCACTGAACTGCAGAATGAATGTATGAACTGCAGATACTGCCAAAAGAAATTCCACAAAACTGATCAATGAACTGCTGAATGATTACATGTATTGCTGAATGATGTACTAAACTGTGGAATGAAATTCCTCAAAACTGTCATTACGCAGTTCTTGTGTATTATTCTGCAGTTCAGCCATAAAAGGTCACAGCGTGGGGAAAAAAATTGCCGAACACATTCAAAAGATTCAGATTTTGTGAAAGTTGGAATTTCAGAAAATTCTGTGAAATTGGCAAAATTTCCACAAATTTCTAATTCACTAATTTTGCCCTGCTCTACAGATAAAACGTGGTAAAAAATAGAATTATGTCTGATTTGTCTTCTTTCTTGGTATATGTAAGGCCTTTCTATCTGTGCCTTCTACTGTCTGTTGTGGCCCAGTGAGGACTTGTGGTGGATAGTTCCTTCTAGGATCATAGAGGTAAGGTCCCTTAACTGTTGCTTTGTACGCTCTAGCTCTTGAACAATTTCTTCTGGCTTGAACATATTAGCTGTATGAAATGCTGTGGATGAGTTTTCTTATGTGGTATTTTATCTGCATGCAAAACAGTGCTCTTGTCTGTCTCTATCAGGTATAGTTTGGTTCCCAATTTACCACTATCCTTAAAAATCACTAGATCTAGGAATGGTAATGTGTGTTTCTCCCAAGTTATTGAGCATTTTAAGTCGGGCATAAAGTTATTCAGATATATACCGTATGAGAATTGCCTAGGAGAGAAGATCCTGCTGAAACTTGGGTGTTTTCCCTGACTTTTTTGCACTCAGAACTTATCCTTCATTTGTTTGTGTTATCTTGCCCTACATAGACCGGGGACAGTGAGAGGGCCCCTGGTCTCCAAACTCTTTGGGCTTAGAAAGAATTAGTCTCATGTAAATTATTTTCATCTTTTACTATAATTTGTTAGCCTTGTCTTGAAGGGCCATTTATTGTCTGAGCTCTGTGGGTTTGTGCTCCTGAATCTGGAATGCTAAGCTTTAGCTACTTGCTCTCCTTGGTGTGGGGTTGTTGGGTGGAGGATTTGGGTTTTAGTTAATTTCGTGTGTGTGTGTGTGTGTGGAGTGAGTGAGGAAGGATTTTTTGTTTTAAGTGTATGTTTGTAGTGAGTGTGTTTGATTAATTAGTATTCTCTAGGCCTGGGACTATGTAGTCAGTAAGGATGTTTCTGGGAAGGAGTGAGGGCCTGGGGCAGGCTAAAACAGTGTATAGGGCATCCCAGTTACTCAATTTATGGCTTTTTTCCAGCCTCTCAGTTTCCACCACTTCAGCGAGGTGCTGTAGGGAGGTTGGAATGAAGAGGAACTGTACGTTTTGGTCAGGCTGGGGTGCCCCGTGCACTGCGGTAGGTGGTAGGATCAAGGTAGTTGGGTGTAGAATGTGCCCTTCGGTCAGATGGGTCTTGGGGAGAGGCCATAAGTGTTTAGCTCCCATCACCAGGGTTCCCACCAGACTGAGTGAGCAGGTAGCCAGAGGGTCTGTACTGTCCACCAATCCCCTGAGGGCAGTGCTTTGCAATACCAGATCGATTAGAAACAAGACCTCAGTTATTGTGGGCTTGGTTTCTTCAGTCAATCTGGCTTGCATCACGGAGACCTGGATTGGGGATGCCAGCCCAGTTTTAGAGGCTATTGTCCTGCCTGGGTATACTGTAGTGCACGGCCCCAGAGTGGAATGCAGGGGTGGGGGGGTAACCATCTGCTTTAGATCTGAACTAGGCTTCACTCTGCATACAGTGAGAGTATCAGGTTAATTGTAGTGTGTGGCTGTTTATGGGGGCAGAAGCGCAGGTTTCAGAATTCTCCTGATTTACTGACCCCTGGCATGGAAGGTGAATTCTTGCAGGAGGTAGCTGACTTTGTCATTGGTGAAACATTAGAGGCCCCCAGGTGTTTGGTGCTGGGGGACTTCAATGTGTGGGCCAGCGACAAATCTTTTCAGCTTGGTTACAACTTCCTCCAGATGATGTCATCTCTGGGCCTGACATAAGAAGTTTCTTCCATGACCCACCAGCGTGGCCACATGTTGGACCTGGTCTTCTCACTGGGGCTTGAGATAAATAATCTCAGGACTGATCAGGTCATTTGGTCCAATCATTGCATGGTGGAGTTTTTGTTCAGGGCACCTCCTGAGAGCCCTTCCCCTGCTGAGATGGTTACGTATCGCTCTTTGAGGGGATTGATCCCCGAGGGTTTTTTGGCAGTTGCTGATCTATCTAGTATGGACTGTGCATGCACTGGGGGTGTGTGCATGGCAGTTGCAGCCTATAATAAGGCAATGTCTGCTGCGCTTGACTCTCTCGCAGCTGTCCGTGTACGACCCAAGTCTTCTCATTTGAGGTCCCATTGGTATGACGGGGAACTCAAGGTGATGAAGATTATGGGTTGGAGATTAGAGCACTGCTGGCAGAAGACTGGTCTGGAGGCAGACAGAATGGCCCTGCGTGCACACTACAGTCCAGGGAGATTGCTGCCGGGAAGAACTGACCAACTGTGCTCTTTCGGACTGTGGACAGGCTTCTCCATCCTTCTTGTCTACAGCTGAAAAAAGTCTTTTAAAATGCTTTATGCAAGGAGTTTTCTCAGTTCTTCTTGAACAGAGCATCCACCATCGGGCAGGGGATTCCACCAGTGAGTCACAGTGTGGCCAACAGTGGTCACTGTGGGTGTCCAGAGAGCACTCCACCCAGTTGGGGCAATTTTAGACTGGTGGAGGTGGCAGAGGTCATTGAGGTGGTTTCCAAGCTGTGGCACACCTTTTATGATCTGGACCGGGTGCCAAATCATTTCTTAATGGAATGTGTTGACTCTGTTGGCCCAGTGTCTGCCTTGATTGTCTGATGCGTCTTGTCGGAGCGGGTCTTTCCTGATGTCTTGAAGGAGGCACTGGTGGATCCCTTCTGAAAAATACATCTTTGGACCCAGACATTAAGGCAAATTACTGTCCTATCTCCAATTTTCCATTTCTGGGTTAGATTGTTGAGAAAGTGGTGGCGCTTCAGCTCGAGGAACACCTCATGGCCCATGATTTATATTAGCCTCTCTGGTCTGGATTTTGTGTGAGGCATAGCACAGAAACTGTATTAGTATGGGTGCATAATGACCTACTCAGGGCAAGAGATCAAGGGGAAGGGACAATTCTCATTCTCCTTGATCTCTCCTCAGCATTTGACACGGTGGACCATCATGTGTTACTTGACTGCCTAGGAGAATTCTGTGGACTTGCTGGCACTGTCACCTGCTAATTTGAGTCTTTTCTCATTCTCACCAACAGGAGATAAACGGTAGTGATGGGGAATTTCTCCTCGTCCCCTAACTTCCTGTCATGCGGAGTTCCCCAGGGTTTGATCTAGTCACTGATATTGTTGCTGCCCCTGGGAGAGCTCATTAGGAAGTACAGTTTGAGTTTTCATTGCTATGCTGATGATATCCAACTGTATCTTTCCTTTGCCCCAGGGACATCCAATGCAGTGGAAGTACTAAATACCTGCCTTGCTGAGATCAATGACTGGATGACCTCCAGCTGGTTATGACTGAACCCCAATAAGATGGAAGTACTGGTGGTGGAGTCAAACAGAAGGCATGATAGGTTAGCTTCTGGTGCAGAAACAGGGCTTTTCCTTGGGTCTGTACCATTGAAGACCTCCTCTAGGGTGTGATCTGGGTGTTATTCTTGACAGCAGACTGACACTTGAGTCAGAGGTGTCATCCATTGTTCGCAACAGTTTTTATCTTCTAAGGAATATCGCCAGGATAAAGACCCTAGTTCCTCCCCTGGACCTCCCCACCCTGGTTCATGCCTTCGTGACGTCTAGGCTTGACTACTGTAATGCGCTCTATCTCAGGGTCCTGGAGGTACCCTCCGCTGGCTGCAGCTGGTGCAGAACACAGCTGCCAGATTGTTGACTGGGCAGTCTAAGTACTGTCACATCACTCCAGTGCTGCGTGACCTGCACTGGTTGCCGGTCAGGTGGCGGGTCCTCTTTAAGGTGGGTTTCCTTGCCTTTAAGGCCCTGCACAGCATGGACCCTGGTTACCTAAAGGACCTTCTTACATCTGCTGTCTCTGCCTGCAAACCTCTGCTCCTCCTCTAGGGGCCTCCTTGCGATTCCCAGGATGAGGCTAAAAACAGCTGGTGATAGAGCATTTAGTGTAGCCACCCCCCGTCCTGTGAAATTCACTGTCTCTAGCTGTAAGAGAGGCACCTTCTGTTGAGGTTTTCAAAGCCTGCCTCAAGGCCTTCCTGTATAATCAGTTCTTCCTGGACTTTGATTTATAATTTTTATCTGATGTCTGACCTACTGTCTATGTTTGTCCCCAGCTATATAATTAGTTTTGATTATTTATTACTGACCATATTATTTATTTATACAATTTAAAACATTTTATAATAGTGAGTTTGAGTATAGAATATTTATTATTAGATCTTATATTGTAGTGTTATTTTATTTATGTTTTACTGTTGGTTTATTCTATGTGATATTAATTGTTCGGCACCCAGAACCTTCGGGATGGGCATCTTTTTAAATAAAATGTGCCTTGCCTTGCCTTCTTCTTGTGGCTTTCCATAGTACCAGAATGTCATTTATATATTTCTTCCATAAAATGGTGTTATGCTTATATGAACTAATGCCCCCATATTCAAAGGTCCCCTGGAAAATCTCGCAAGTACCTGAGCCACGCATCTGAGATGCACTGTCCCCAAAAAATGCAATATTCAGAAGATGTGCTGGAAGATGCTTTTGCACTTTTCCAGCTGAATATGCCAAAAATGCACCATCACTCATCTCAACATGGGCAACACAGCAGGGCAGATTTGGAAATGTGAACATGCACAAAATAGCCTGGGACAGTGGAGCACAAACAAGTAGAGCAGCCCTAGGCAATGACATATGTCAGACAGCTGGAGCTGCAACAGGGTAGCACCCCAAGTGACAGAGGAGGACAGTGGCACAGTAACAATGCAAACATGGGAACAAGCATGGCCACCTAGGCACAGTAAGAAGAACCTCAAACAGACCACCACCTAAGGGATGTATCACACACACTGGGTAGAGCACACACATGGGCATGGATGTGGTACCCCAGCACCAGCTGTGCCAATAACAAACAGTCTCACTTGGGATCCAGCAGCAGGGAAGGAGCTGTTTCAGGGAAGTGTTGGCTTTTTCTTTTTCTGTTTTAATTTTGATACTGGAATTGTTTGTGCTGGGAGGGGAGATGGTGGTGAGAATTTGAAATCTGTACTGGGATTTAGAACTGTTACTGAGGGGGCCTCCTGTGCTGTGATATTTAATCTATGCTGTTTTTGGAGTGCTGGCTGGCTTGGTGAGTTCCATTCAGGCAGGAAGTTGTTGTTGGCCTTGAGAGAGGGGGATGGGTAATTAACAGGCACCATCTTAGCAAACAGTATCACTTGGGATCCATCAGCATGGAAGGAGCTGTTTCAGGGAAGTGCTTTTTCATTTTATATTTTAATTTTGATACTGGAATTGTCTGTGCTGGGAGGGGAGATGGTAGCTGGGATTTGAAATAAGTACTGGGATTTAGAACCGTTACTGAGGGGCATCCTGGGCTTTGATATTTAATCTGTGCTGTGGAATGTTTGGAGTTCTGGCTGAGTGAGTTCATCTCAGATTTGTACCTCACTCAGGAAGTTGTGTTTGGCCTTGTACCTTTGTGTGGGGATTGAGAGGTCTAGTGGGGAAAAGGTTAGGGTTGACTGACTCTCATGAGAGTCAGGGTAAAACCTAATCACCCCTCCCCTTCCTACCACCCCAGAGTATTGCACATTTATAGGGGAGGAGCTACCCTATAATTGAGGGACAGGACTGTCTGGTGCAGCCCATTTCATTCCATGGCCAGAAGTCTGAAGCCACAGGGTGTGGAAATACATAGTTGGTGTGGGAACACACAGGAGTAAAGGCTACAGGATTAATGTAGTTGAAAAAGCTGTACTGATATGCTGAGTGGGTGAAAATAGTCAGGAACAATGGTATTAAGGAGATACTGCTGCATAGGAAGGGACTATAAACTGAAGAGGGGGTACTGGCACCACTTAAGGAGTTTAATGTGAAAGGGGTGTAAGGGCAGCACAGAGGTATGAAAATGGAGAGAGATGAGGGAAGATGTGCCAGAGGATGGCATTGCATAAATAGGGGAGGATGGGGACAGTGTAACGGGTGAGGGTTTAGGGAGCATCAGAATGCTAGGGGGGTCAGCATGGGAAGAATAGTAGGCAGAAACGGCTGTGGGGTAGCTGTTTGGATGAGCATATTATGGAAGCTAGGTGGGTGTCCAATTTACCATAGGCTGAGGAGGCTGGAGGGAGAAGTGCAGTGGCTGGGTAAAGAGCTGGAGAGGGTGAAGGGAGGGGGAGCTGGAGCAGGATGGCCTTTGGCACAAGGTAGCATGATGCCAAGGCATAGGAGGAGACACAGAACTGAAGAGGGAGGGGTAGGGAGGAGGGGTCACGATGACTAGGGGGTCTAGTAATGGAGGAAAGCTTCATGGAGGGAGGAAAGAGCCTAATTTCAGCAACACTGAGAAGGCAGGTAACAGGTTTGCAGTGTTGGCAGAAATGGTGGAGGGGGGGAGGTGCTGGATCTCCAAGATGGGGCAGGAGGGAATGGGGCAGGGACAGCCCAGTTGACAGCAGTTGGACAGAGGAAGGAAGGAAGGGGGAGAGGGACTCAGCTGACTGGTGGACAGAGGGGACAAGGGTAATGGGGAAGGGCAATGCTTGCCAGATAGATGCTGGAGACACAGCAGGAGAGGGATGGGGACCCAGGGAAGAGGGTAGAGAGGGGGAAGATAGTGAGGGAGCATTGAGGGGGAGGGAATGCAGGCCAGGGGAGGAGGTTGGGGAAGGTACTAATGAGTACATGGAGAAGAGGTTGGGGGGAGGTATGAGGCATGAAGAGGGTGGGTTCTAGTGCTGGGGGATTCCATACTGAAGGGGTTCAGATGGGGCAGTAAGAGGGAAGACATAGATGAATCTGGGTTGAATCCATACCTGGGCTGACTGCCGATAGGGCGGGGAAGTCTCTTCTTAAATGTGCAGGGAAAGGGAAGCAGGAGACCCCATGTTGTGGTGCACATGGGTATGAATGACCTGGCTGGGAGGATGATGGAACTGATGGGAGAGGTTCAACAAGATGGGAAGGCTGTATGAGAGGAGATGGGGGGATTGGTGGCCTTCTTGTAGGTAATCCCACTAATAGAACAGAACACATCAAAAATAAATCAAGGCATTATGGGAATATATATTCTCCTTGGCTCAATAAAGATTTGCAACGACAAATGAAATTAAGGGACAACGTGAAGAAACTTCATTTGAAAACAGGGGAAAAAAACACGTCACTGATTATAAACAAAGAAGAAATCAGATGAAGAAAGAACTAATGCAGGCCAAATCAAAGTATTTTCAGATGCAACAACTAAAAAATCTAAAAAATCCACGTCAGTTCTGGTCCTCATTTAAAAGTATCTGTAACCCAAAGGAAAGTTCTGAGATAAATTGTTTGGTTGAAGATGACATAGTTAAAACCAAAGAGAAGGAAGTAGTTGAGTTTATTAATAGGTTTTTAATAAGCTAGACTGGAGAAGATCTAGTTAATAACACAAATGTTTCAGATTTTCCCAAACAGAGGGAAATGCAAGGTGTAGGAAAGACGGGTGATGACTTTAAGTTTATCCCAATCCTTCAAAATGATGTGTTGAGTCTTTTATTGGCATTAGATGAAAAGAAGAGTGGAGGATCTGACTTGCTTCCTCAAAAAGTATTGAAACTTGTGGCAGCAGAGTTATCCGGTCCTATAACATATTTGTTTTACCTTTCCATCTCTAGGGGCACAGTGCCTATGATATGGAAGGAATCAATAATAGTGCCAGTTTTTAAATCTGGGGACAAGACAAATGTTACAAACTATAGACCAATATCATTGTTACTCACATTAGGAAAGTTACTGTAGAAATGTATTTACAAACAACTGGTTTTTCATTTAGATTCCAAGGGGCTGTTGGCTGAATAACAGCACAGATTTAGATGGGATTATGGCATGTCAACGGCTCTGGTTGGGTTGGCTAGCACCTGGCTCGACGCTTGTGATCGGGGAATGATAACAGGTGCGGTGTTCATCGATCTGACCAGGGCCTTTGACTTTGTCGATTATGGAATATTGCGAAGGAAACTTTGCTTCTGTGGAATAACAAGCATTGGTCTGGAATGGTTTAGGAGCTACTTAGGTGGCAGAGTGCAAAAGGTTAGGATAGGAGACTCTCTGTCAGAATCTTTGCAGATGAGGTCACGTGTTCCACAAGGATCAGTGTTGTGACCTTTGTTGTTTTCTGTTTTCGTGAATGACCTACCAAAGGCACACATGAAAAAAGAAGGCATACAATATGTAGATGACATGGTCTTTTTCTGCTTGGGCCAATCAATTACCGAGATTCAAAGGTCATGACAGGGAGACTACAATAAACTCACAAAGTGGATAACTCAAAATAAACTGAAGTTGAATAAGAAGAAAACAAATGTGTTATTGCTTGGTACATCTCAGAGGCCGGCCCAGGCTGGAGGAGACCTGTCTATTAGTGGAATTGAAGGAGTAGAAATTTTAAGAGTACAGCCGGTTAAATATTTAGGCATCAACTTAGATCCAACGTTACATTTAATGGGCCACCTGGGGAATATAGGTAAAAAGATTCACCAGGAGTTAGGCTACATATATAGGAACATCAATGCCTTGACAGATGAGGCTCTGATGACTATAGCAAAACAAATGCTGTTACCAGCATTGGATTATGGGGCAGTACTCTGTAAATCAGAATAAGTTATTTGTTAAAAGATATCAACTTATTCAATACAGTATTTGTAGATTCGGTTTGAGGGCCCCAACATGGATGCACCACTGCCTTCTGTATGACAAGTTGAATATTTTGCCTCCTTCTCAATGTATTGATTACTTGGCTGCCACTCTTGCTTTTTCCGTTTACAAAAACTCTATACCACATGGTTTATATAATAAATTTATTCAATCTGATAGTTCATACTCAACCAGAAAACAGTCAGATACCCTTTTTTACTTACCCTTGGTAAAACTAGAGACCTGTAACTGTTCTTCTCATTATGCACCAACATTACTAAATAGAATTTCTGTTATCGTTAAAACTGCAAAGAATGTCAAGCAATTCAAACATTTGCTCCTTGAATGCTGTAACAAAAAATATCAAATGCAACTATTTTGTCTGATGTATGTTGATATATATTTTACTCTGTATGTGTAGTCGATTGATACTTGTATGTCAGTACATTGTGTGTATTTTTGTCAGGCATGACTGAAAAAGGGCTGGAACCAGTTACCTCCTGGTTAAAAATTAAAACAAACCAACAAACAAGTACCCTGTGTGAGTACAGCAAGGAAAGGAAGGATAGATGAGTTTAATACTTGGCTGAGGGAATGGTGTCGCTCAAGGGCGTATGGCTTGGTGGGTGGATGGAGTAGAACCTGGGAAAGGAATGACCTGTATGCCAGAGACAGACTACACTAAAGCAAGGAAGGGAAAGTGGTACTGAAGTGGAAGATAGAGGAGTACGCAGAAACAAAGATGGATTTAAACTAGAAGCAGGGCGAGTGGTCAGCTGGTAGACAGGGGTCGCAGAGTGGGGGGCCTGACAAGCTTAACCCCCATAGTTAATGGTGAAGGCAAAGCAGAGCGGACACGGTGGGGAAAGGAGGAAGAAGGTTTAGGGAGGGGAAGGGAGTGGGTTGGAGAGTGGTCTCACCGAATGCAAGGAGCCTCAGAAACAAGTCATCTGAGTTTCAGGCCCCATTGGCAGAGGGGAGGGTGGATATTTTGGCCCTCATGGAAATGTGGGCCACCCAGTACCAGGACTGGGACTTGATGGTCCTGGAGTATAGGATATTCAAAAAGGATAGGACCAAAGGGAGGGGGGTGGCAATCTATCTATGGGAGGGGATAAGGTGTGCAAGGGATGAGGGGGAAGAGGGCAGGACAGAGGCCCTATGGATGCATTTTCAGGACTCAAAAGGCAGGACACTGAGGATGGGTGTAGTTTATAGACCACCAGCTCAGCTGGAGGACCTGGACAGGGAGTTAGCTGAGCAAATCTGAAGGGTCTGCAGGAAGGGTAACACGGAGGTGATGGGGGACTTCAACCTACCTGGGGTGGACTGGAGTACCCCAACCACTAGAAGTGCAGAGGAGCAAGTCCTGTTAGAGGCATTTAAGGACATCGTCTTGATGCGGTTGGTCCATGGGCCAACTCAGATAGGAAATACTCTGGACCTTGTACTGTCCAATAGGGAGATAATAAGGGGATCTGGGGGTGGAGGATCCACTGGCAGGGAATGATCACTACTCGGTGTGATTCACACTCAACATGGGGAAGGAAGCTGGAGGTACAGGTACCAAGTTGATTGACTGTAAGCGGACAGACTTTAAAAATGAGGGGAGATTCTGGCAGGGCACCTGGAGGAGATTCAACCAGACTGGGACACAAGTCACAAGTGGGATGTCATGAAGAAAGAGCTAGTGGAGGCTACAGGGGCATGTACTAGAATACAGAGTAAGAAAGGGAGGGCAAGGAAGCCCAGTTGGATGACTCAGGAGGTCAGGGAGGGGGTGAAGTCCAAGAGAGAGGCATTCCGGAGGTTCCAAAAGTCAGGGAAGGGAGAAGACAAGGAGATGTACACAAAGAAATCCAGAGAGGCTACCAAACTAGTCAGAGTAGCCAAGGCTTCCAGGGAGCTGAGGCTGGCACAGGGTAATAAAAACAGAGAAAAGGATTTCTTCACATACATAAGAGAAAGAAGGAACAACAAGGACCAAATAGTGAAGATAAAAAGGATGGGGGTGGGTGGAGAGAGGGGAGAATCAGGCAGAGGCATTAAATGAATACTTCTGTTCTGTATTCACTCAAGAGAAAGCGGGACAGGTACCACAGGGGAGGGGTGGGATAGGCAGGGGCAAGAGAGGGGGATAGATGCAAAGATTACTGAGGACAGGGTACTGGAAGGACTGAGAGCACGGAGGGTGGACGAGGCACCTGGGCCAGACGGCATTCACCCTAGGGTACTCAAGGAGCTGGCTGAGGTTCTGGCAGGGCCACTGGTGGAAGTGTTCAATACCTTCCTGGACACGGGATGTGTACCACAGGACTGGAGGGTGGCCCATGTGGTGCCTATCCACATAGGTGGGCCAAAGGATGAATCGGGAAACTACAGGCCAGTGAGCCTCACATCATTCGAGGGGAAGCTCATAGAGGCAGTCCTGAAAGAGAGGCTGGTGACCTTTTTGGAGGACAATGGATTCTAGGATGGGTATCAGCATGGGTTTGTCTTGGGTAGATCCTGCCAGACCAACCTCGTCGAGTACTACAACTGGGTGACAAGGGAACTAGACAAGGGCCATGCAGTGGATGTCCTGTATTTTTATTTCAGCAAGGCCTTTTTACTCTGTGCTACACGGGATGATGAGAGAAAGCAGGAAGCTGTGGGTGCAGGAGCAAAGGCAGTGAAATGGATAAAGAATTAGCTAAGCGGTAGGCAGCAGAGGGTGGCAGTGGGAAGGGAACTCTCAGCACCGAGGGCAGTGATTAGTGGGGTGCCACAGGGATCAGTGCTGAGGCTGGTGTTGTTTGGGTTATTCATAGCTGATATCTCACATGGGATCCAAAGTAAGGTCAGTCTGTTTACAGATGACACCAAAATGAGGGTGGTGGTTAATGACATTGAGGGATGGAAGGGGCTACGGGATGACCTAACTAAACTGAAGGAATGGTCAGAAACATAGCAGCTGGGGTTCAATGCTAAGAAGTGCAAGGTAATGCACTTCAGAGCAAAGAACCAGGGGAGAGACTATCATCTGGGAGGGGTACAGTTGTGTAGCCCCATGGAGGAAAAGGACCTAGGAGTACTTATAACAGGGAGCATGAACTACTCTGCTCAGTGCAGAAAGGTGGCAGTGAAGGCCAACAAGATGCTGGGGTGTATAGCAAGGGGAATTTCCTCCAGAAGTAGGGAGGTAGTCCTCCCCCTGTACAGGTCACTGGTCAGACCACACCTGGAGTACTGCATGCAGATCTGGTGCACATACCTAAGGAAGGATGTCAGATTGTTGGAGGGGGGTGCAGCATAGAGTGACAAAGATGATCCAGGGATTGGAGGGCAAGCCCTATGAGGAAAAGCTGAGTGAGCTAGATATATATTCATTGGAGGAGAGGAGGGATGGGGGGACATGATTGAGACCTTGAAGTACTTGAAAGTAATAAACAAGACTTGAACAGAGAAGATCTTCCAATTAAGAAGAGGAAGTGACATGAGAGGGCACAGTCTCAGACTGGAGGGGGAAGATTCAGTAGGGAGGTGAGGAGACAGTTCTTCACGGAAAGGGTGGTGGGCAAGTGGAACAATCTACCACAGGAGATGGTGGCCTGTAATACAGAGGGCAGTTTCAAGAGGGGATGGGATGGGGTGAGGGGGAGGGTAAATCTAAGGGGAGGAGGAGTGGGAGGGGCAGCTGCAGGATGAGGGGCTAGCTGCCCAATCCAGCAGACTCAACAGACCATAAGGTTTATTTATGCTGGCATTTTCGTATGTTCGCAGTTGAGAGCGTGGAATGGCCAGGCAGTGTGACAGCAGGTCCGATGTGCCAAGCAGGGCAGATACACCAGCTAAAGTGGTGACATAGTGTGCCACTGGTACAGCACCACACAGGCGGGGGGCTGCAGGCCACACAGGGGGCAGACACCAACAGCGACACATGGCCACTGACAGCACAGCACACCAGCACAGGGACCATGACAACAGCAGAACAAGGCACAGCACCAGCACTTGGGACCAGTGCAAAGGGAAACAAGGAACACCATCATGGACCCCCATATTTCAGCCATTACACATAAAATTAGAAGATTAATACTGGGAATAACAAGGTTTACATTAAGGCTGTGCGAATACCTTTTCCTGAATATTCGGCCAAATATTCGGTATTCGGGTCCCAAGTATTCGTTATTTGTTATTCGGTATTCAGCCAGAAAAGGTACTTATTTAGTGAAACTTTAAAAAAGCACTTCAGCAACACCATTAATCACCCATTGAACCTGGTATACCATATATACCTCAATGACACTTCAACCACCAACACTGAGCTATCACTAATGCAACCCAAGCTTCACTTGATCCACCACACCACACACATAGCACTCTGAAAATGATATCAAGCATTGCATTGGGCCAGCGCTAGAGGGTGTTCTTGGTCACAGATACAGGGTGGAAGGTGCTTTGGCCATGGGCATAGGAATAATGGTAGCAGTGGCTGCAGTAGTGGTGACAACTGAAAAGGTGGCTGCTGCAAGAATAGCACCGGTGGTGGTGGTGGGAAGCACACTGGCTGTGGATGTAGCAGCCATAGTGTTAGTAGTGGGAATAGTGGTGGTGGTGTCTGCCACTTCCTGCACAAAGCATGTATGGTCTAATGCCCCCCTACTATTGCACAACAGGATGTGACAGTGAATGTACAGATGGAACAGGTGGTGACACTTGTAGTAGTACTGCTAATGGTATTAGTAGCAGTAGTATTATTACCAATGCTGCAAGAACTAAAAGGCTTGCTTGGGGAGAACAATATTTGAGCCCGCTGAATAAAGAAAGACACCTGTATGTCATTGTCTATGTAGTCTATCTCACCACCTTCTCTGGAATTGTACTATGTATTGATAATATACAGTGGAGCAAGACACGATGCAATTCAATACTTTGCAGTAAATGACATGCCACAAAATATTGGATGACTAGAGGGCTTAATTGCCATTAAATTGCACTGCTCCTTGCAGCATACTGTAGAATTTTGCAGTAATTTTGCAAGATACTGCATTGTGTACTGTCTGGCACCACTGTATGAACTGTTTTATAATCTTGATGCAGTGTTTCATCCTTGGGTATGTTACTTGTGGATTGTTTTGTTACAAGGGCATCTCAGTAGCATTCATTTTAACTTCTTTATTTATGGTGTGTGTTTCTTTAAGGGTTGTATATTCATAGTGTGCTTGTACGTTCCTGACATGCACCCTGACAGAGTCCAGGTTATGGTCAAAGCACCAGGGTTCTGTTGGAATCCTCTAGCCTTAGCACAAACAAATGTATTGGCAAGTTTATGCTCCACTGCTCTTAACTGTATTTTGTTACTGCCCCCCCCCCCCGAGTGCTTCCTTTGTTCTACATAGATTGTTTGGGGGTTTAGCAGCCCAGGAACAGCACTAGAAGTGATTGCCTGAATGTGCTGTACATTTGTGGGTCTATCATCCTGTCCCTCACCACCTGGGGCCAGCGGTGCAGATGCTTTGCTGGGCCTGGACCAAGCGTGTTTGCATGATTGCTAAAGACATGATATAGCAGGTCACTAGTGGTTACTGTTTAAAACACAAACTATTACTACGTAGAACCTGTGTGTGTGTGATGCTTTACTTAGTGCTTGTGGAACTACAGTAAGACACCAACCTTTCCAGTTATACTGCACCACAAAAAAGTAGCAGTAAAAAAAACACTGTTACTAAGAAGGAAGAAGAACAAGACAATCTATTTAGTCAAACATGGAACTGAGCAAGGAACAGACAGATGACATACAGTCAACTCAGTGAGACAGGCCTGCTCCACTAAGTGCAATGGTTTAATTAACAAAACAACAACAAACAAACAAAAAATGCATCTGCACAGCTGTGCACAGAAGGCACAGACTCGTGGGGGGGGGTATTTTTCACGAGCACAGGTTAATTGTGTACAGTGGGCTATAGAAGTGTGTGTGGGGGGTAAGCCAACATGCTCCTCATGTTTACAGGATCTATCCCCAGAACCAGAGGACTAACAATAATAATTCAATGAGTCAAGTCTGACTGGCTTAGAAGCGATGAAGTTTATTTCAAAATCTGTGTGCACACAGCTGTGCACACTTGTGGCCCTGTGTAATAGGGTCTGTAACCCCCCCCCAAATCCTGTATATGCTCTCGATGTTGTAGAGCATAATAAAGTATTTCTGTGATATTTACTTTAGTCTGAGAACTCATTTGGGCTTTAAATACTTTTTTTCCTTTCTTAAAATTAAATAAAATCTGTTGCAACAGTCTTCTTTCATGCTGTCCCTTTCCTTCTCTATTGCTAAGAGTCCTGTCATTCCTCTACTCAAAGTTTGGCCACCTATGAGTAGTCTTGCTATCCCTTTCCTTGTTCTCCAGTGAATTTTTCTCAGTATTTAAGCCCTAGTGAGTAAGGAAGCTCCGTTTTGCAGCACTTAGAGCTTTAAGTGAATCCCTGCCGACGTCTTGCGACTCATCACCGGCACTGTGCGATCGCATTGTGCCAAAACGCTTAAAAATTGTCCGAAACGAGCGTCATCGCTATTTTGAGAATCACTAAACAGGTTCTACTTAGTAAAGTTATTGCTTTTCACATAATATGTTCCTATGGTTCCCAAACAAAATAGAAGCTCAAAATAAGCTGTGTTTAAAACGCTGTTAGGGATTCCCTTGCATTGTAGTGTCTATTGCAGCCTGAAATTTAAAGCTCAAGTGGACAAATGCCTTTAAACCCCCTTTCAAGTGCCTCTTAAAAGTTTAAGCTGTGCAAGTTGGGGTATAGAAAAGGAATGGGTAAACACCTAATAAAAGATAAGTGGGAATTAAAACAAACAAAGGTTCCTACTTTTGTGTGAGGAATTAAGGGAGTAGTTTTTACTTGCCTGTAGCTTTCATTCCTTCTCTCAGTCCACCTTCCTATAGAGCTGGCCAGCCCTTGTTTTCCCTTTTTTATAACAAAGGTTTAAGGGAGGAGCGTGTGTTAGATCTGTTAGAGGAAAAATCCTCACAACTTGGTAAAAATTTACTTTTGGAATAACAAAATGAATGAACATAAAGTGTACAGGACTGACACATATTTCAAGACAGATTTTAAACTGATTTTGTGATATATTTAAGATGTAAACTGTTTTGGGAGGAGTTATCCAAGTCATGTGCTCCTTTGTCTTGTATAAAGGGAGTGAATGTGAAGTACTAAATCAGTGTGGTAGAAAAGCAACCCTACCAGATGCCTAGCCTGATCCTTGGTGTTAGTTGGCAAGAATCCTGTGTTAATTTATGATTTCCTGGGCACTATTTGGTTTATTTTATGTTTAAGTTCCGCTTTCAGTTCGTTTTATTTTCTTCTGCTTATAATAAATCTGGAAGTATTGGATCCTGACTGTTTTTCTGGACTTTATTGGACACCCCACGTGCACATTTGGTGTCAGAAGTGGGACATTCAAGGGAAGGAGAGCCGTCTTCCTAGTGGATATTGTCCAGAACCATTATGGAGGAGCAGAAAAAGTTGGAAAAAGCAGAAATAGCTGTTCCTGAAGGTGCATGGACCAGGACCATGGTTGACAAGTTTCAGCTACCCTTAGCTGCCAGTTTGGGTGATGTCAGATGGAAGGAGACTGGTAAACCAAAGACAGTGGAGGAAGCTACTGGGGGTGAAGACATCAAAGAAGAAGAGGAGGAACCCCCTCCCAAAATACAAGACCTGCTGAGATGGCTATGTGTGAGACAGATCGATTTGGAGAAGCAGAGAGAGAAAGACCATCTACAAAATGAAACCAGGTGGGTGGAGACCCTTAAAGCTATTCAGGCTATTGGCACTGCCAGACCCAACCCCCCTAGTGGTGGGCCCAAGAACATTAAAATATCCAGACTAATGGACAGTGATGATATCGAAGCATATATTACAACATTTGAAAGAGTGGCAACAGCATGTGGGTGGCCTAGAGACCAGTGGGTTATTCGTCTAGCCCTGTATGTCACAGGCAAGGCTCAGCTAGCTTATAGCCATGTGGAAACTGGGAATGCTATGAACTATGATCATGTTAAGCAAGTCATATTAAAACTGTATGACATTAGTACAGAGACGTATCGCCAAAGGTTTCAAACACTTAGATATCATACCGTTGAGTCCCCAAGAGAAGCTTATGCTCGATTACAAGATCTTTGCACTAAATGGCTACAACCCACAACACACACCATAAATCAAGTGGTTGAGTAGAGTGCCCTAGAACAATTTATAAAAATACTGCCTTATGAAGTCCAAATGTGGGTAAGACAACAGAGACCTGACACAGCTGAAAAAGCTATCAGTTTAGCTGAGGATTTTGTTACAGCTCACCCACAATGTCAAAAAGGATCTGAGGAGGGAAATAGTTCTCAATCACTGGTGAAACATCAACCTACTCATCCTTCTACTAAGTCTTCTCCTCCTAATGAAAGAAAAGGTATGAGAACATTTAACCCAGATATTATTTGTCGAGAATGTCAAACTAAAGGACACATTGCTAGATTCTGCCCCAAGAAGAAATCAGACCCTTCCCACCTGGCCTTGGCAAATTGGGGACAGTATACTGTGTCTGTTAATGTTGGAGGACAGGATGTGATGGTGTTAATCAATTCAGGCAGTAAGCAAACCCTAGTACATACTGATCTACTCAGTGACGCCCAAATGGAGAAACCCTCGGAGACAACGGGGGTTACTTGTGTTCATGGGGACACTCATTTTTATCCTGTGCAGGAAGCCACTATTACTGCACAAGGCATGGCACATCACTTGAAGATAGGCGCGGTTCCTAGATTACCTGTACCTATGATACTGGGTCATGACTTTCCTGTATTCAAAAACATATTAACTGTCTCTTCATCCATTTCTGCTGTGGCTACACGAGCTCAAGCATCTCAAGAACAAATGAATAGTGAACTGTTTCCTTTTGATGATGAGATATTTGATGCTCTTGGAAAGACTCTTAAGTCTAGAAGGCAAAAGAAACTAGAAAAATGGACATGGAATAAAACAAAGGACTTGGGTTGTGATGCTATGATGAAAACTGTAATGTTGGATTCCTTTTCTAGTGACCAAAAGAATGATCCTACACTAACCCCTTTGTTTTCCCAGGTTGTTGCTGATGAAGTGGGTGTTACACCTCCAATGTATAAATTGCAACAGAATAAGTTATATAGAATTTGTAAAAACCCAAAAACCGGGGAAACTATAGACCAGTTAATAATTCCTAGTCAGTATAGAGAACAATTGATATTTCTGGCTCATGATGTACCATGTGGGGGACATGCCGGAAGGGACAGAACTTTAAAAAGATTATTATATAGATTCTTTTGGCTTGGCATTCGTAATCAAGTGGCCGAATATTGCAACTGATATAGCCAGTGCCAAAGGGTGGCACCAATTACAAAAAAAGACAAGGTTCCTCTTCAACCTTTACCATTGGTTGCTATGCCCTTTGAAAGATTGGCTATGGATATTATAGGACCCCTCCCTTAAAGCGCTAAAGGCAACAGGTTTGCCCTTGTGTTGTGTGACTATGCTACAAAATATCCTGAGGCTATTCCTCTACACATGATATCAGCAGATAAAATAGCAGAGGAATTGCTAAAGGTATTTAGCAGAGTAGACATACCTAAAGTTATTCTAACTGACCGAGGAACTAATTTCTGTTCAACCATGTTGAGACGTCTCTACCAAGCTCTGGGGGTTGAAGCTATCTATACATCTCCATATCACCCCCAGACTGAGGGCTTGGTTGAACGTTTCAACAAAACGTTGAAAAAAATGATACAAAAGTATGTAGAAGATGAAGGAAAATACTGGGACCTATATCTGCCGCTGTTACTTTTGACATATCGGGAAGTTCCTCAAGCTTTGACTGGATTCTCACCTTTTGAGCTATTATATGGTAGGAATCCCAGAGACCTTCTAGATGTAGCTAGGGAACAGTGGGAGGATATCGCTACTTGGAAAAATCCTACTACCCTTGACTATGTAACTCAGCTACGACAAAGAATAACAAAGTATACCCAAATTGCACAAAAGCAGAACCAGATCAAGCAAGACTACCAGAAAGAAAGATATGACATAGGGGCAGGTGAAAAACACTTCAGTTCAGGGGACCATGTCCTATTGCTACTTCCATCCACTGAAAACAATTTACTTATGAAGTGGCAAGGGCCCTATGTGATACAGAAACCAACTGGCCCCACTACATATTTAGTGGAAGTACCGGACAGAAAACAAAAACTAAAGGTGTATCATGCCAATTTATTAAAAAAATGACATGATAGAACTGCTGAAGTGATGTATGTATGTTCCAGTTCTTTGGACAATGAGATGGATCTGGCATATGATAGACTGGAAGAAGAACAAATATCAAAAGATTTGACAATAAACCCCTCTTTGTCAGATAGCCAAAAGCAAGAACTAGCTCAAATTTTAAGCCAGTTCCCCTTTACATTTACAACGGTCCCAGGGAAAACTACAGAAATATTTCATCAGATTCAAACATTTCAAAACACACCCATTAGAGTAAAGCCCTATCAGATTCCAGAAAAATTAAACAAGATGTAATCATAGAGATAGAAAGGATGAGAGCAATGGGCATCATAGAAGAAGCTAACAGCGAGTGGGGTTTTCCTATGGTTCTTGTCCCTAAGAAAGAGGGGGGGATAAGAATTTGTCTAGATTTCTGCGAACTTAATGCAATATCTAAGTTTGATGGATATCCTATGCCCCCTATAAATGACATTATTGACCAGCTTGGGCAGGCGAAACATGTCAGTATACTTGATCTAACTAAAGGATACTGGCAAATTCCGCTGGAGGAAGCATAAAAAGACAAAACTGCTATTAGCACCCCCTTGGGGTCATTTCAACTCACTATGATGCCTTTCGGACTCCATGGGGCTCCAGCTAGTTTTCAAAGATTAATTGATAAACTACTGAGACCACATGTTGGATATAGTGCAGCCTATTTAGATGATGTAATTATTTATAGTCCAACGAGGGAAGATCATGTTAAACATTTAACTTCTGTCTTTAAAACTATAACACAAGCTGGTCTTACTATCAATCCCAATAAATGTTCCCTCGCTACGGAGGAAGCTTGATATTTGGGATTTATAATTGGTAATGGGCAGGTAAAACCGGAGGTAGGAAAAGTGGATGCTGTAGTTAAGAGTCCTCGCCCCCTCACAAAAAAACATGTACGCTCTTTTTTAGGCCTAGTAGGCTATTACAGATGTTTTGTGCCTCAATTTGCTACCTTAGCTAGCCCTTTAATTGAATTAACAAAAAAGAACAAGCCCTCAAAAGTAAACTGGACCCTGGAATGTGAGGAGTCATTTCTTGCCATAAAAGCAATACTTTGTTCTTCTCCAGTGTTAAGAAGCCCTGATTTTGACAAACCTTTTTTAGTACAGACAGATGCTCCCAGTGTTGGTCTGGGGGCTGTGTTATCACAAGTCTACCATGAAGAAGAGCATCCTGTACTGTATATTAGTCAAAAATTGCATGCAAGAGAAACCAAGTACTCCACAATAGAAAAGGAATGTTTGGCACTCAAATGAGCTATAGAGTCTTTAAGATATTACTTATCGGGAACTCAGTTTGAAGTATGGACCATCATAATCTGCTATGGTGGATACATAATATGAAAGATAGCAATCCAAGGGTTATGCGGTGGTATCTAACGCTACAACCATATAAATTTCCTGTCAATCATAGAGCCGGCACCGCTAATAGCAATGCTGACTTCATGTCTCGCTTTGGAGCAGAGATAATGTTAGAACCAAAAGTAGACCTTGGGGAATGAATATATTAGTATATTATTTGAGAACTTATTGTACCCAAGTTGCGTACACACACTTAAAGGGACCTCGAGGTGGAGCTTTGGAAGTGGGTGGGTTAAAGCTCCATCTCCTTTTTTTTGAAAAAAAAAAGGGGAGATCTACATATTCCGTATCTGCAGAAAAGATTCAAGTATTGAAAACTAATAGTTTTCATTTTGAGTGGGGTGGACTGTAATAGGGTCTGTAAGCCCCCCAAATCCTGTATATGCTCACAATGTTGTAGAGCATAATAAAGTATTTCTGTGATATTTACTTTAGTCTGAGAACTCATTTGGGCTTTAAATACTGTTTTTCCCTTCTTAAAATTAAATAAAATCTGTTGCAACAGTCCTCTTTCATGCTGTCCCTTTCCTTCTCTATTGCTAAGAGTCCTGTCATTCCTCTACTCAAAGTTTGGCCACCTATGAGTAGTCTTGCTATCCCTTTCCTTGTTCTCCAGTGAATTTTTCTCAGTATTTAAGCCCTAGTGAGTAAGGAAGCTCCATTTTGCAGTGCTTAGCGCTTTAAGTGAATCCCTGCACGAACGTGTGCACGATCGCACAACGCGACTGTGCGATCATGCGAATGTGCAAAAACGCTTAAAAATTGTCCGAAATGAGCGTTCTCGCTATTTTGAGAATCACTAAGCAGGTTCTACTTAGTAAAGTTATTGCTCTTCACAGAATGTGTTCCTATGGTTCCCAAACAAAATAGAAGCTCAAAATAGGCTGTGTTTAAAATGCTGTTAGGGATTCCCTTGCATTGTAGCATCTATTGCAGCCTGAAATTTAAAGCTCAAGTGAAAAAATGCCTTTAAACCCATTTCAAGCGCCTCTTAAAAGTTTAAGCTGTGCAAATTGGGGTATAGAAAAGGAATTGGTAAACAGCTAATAAAAGATAAGGGGGAATTAAAACAAACAAAGGTCCCTACTTTTGTGTGAGGAATTAAGGGAATAGTTTTTACTTGCCTGTAGCTTTCATTCCTTCTCTCAGTCCACCTTCCTATAGAGCTGGCCAGCCCTTGTTTTCCCTTTTTGATAACAAAGGTTTAAGGGAGGGGCTTGTGTTAGATCTGTTAGAGGAAAAATCCTCACAACTTGGTAAAAATTTACTTTTGGAATAACAAAATGAATGAACATAAGGTGTACAGGACTGACATATATTTCAAGACAGATTTTAAACAGATTTTGTAATATATTTAAATGTAAACTGTTTTGGGAGGACTTATCCAAGTCATGTGCTCCTTTGTCCTGTATAAAGGGAGTGAATGTGAAGTACTAAATCAGAGTGGTAGGAAAGCAACCCTACCAGATGCCTAGCCTGATCCTAGGTGTTATTTGGCAAGAATCCTGTGTTAATTTATGATTTCCTGGGCACTATTTGGTTTATTTTATGTTTAAGTTCCACTTTCAGTTTGTTTTATTTTCTTCTGCTTATAATAAATCTGGAAGTATTGGATCCTGACTGTTTTTCTATACTTTATTGGACACCCCACTTGCACACCCTGCCTCATGAAAAAATATATTAAGCATGCACGTGCAGTGTGAAGCCTCACAAAATCAAATATAATGCACATATATAGCAAATCATAAGCAGTGACCTGCAGGATGGTGAGTTAGCAGACACTCTCATCAGTCATGCATGGAACCAAGCCTGGAACCAGACAACAGAAAAAAAAAAACACAAAAATAAAATGTGCTTCACCCAAAAAAATCACACTGGAGCTATGTCAGACAGCAGCAGAGAAGGGGTGTTAGCAGACAGCCCCCCTAGTCCCTGTAATTGAGTACAGCAATAAGGACAAAATATCTGTCAGAAAGCCAAACATAGCTTTTCTGACACTGATCAAGAAAACTATACTGACCCAAAAAAGCCTCTGAAGCAAAAATCAATTTCTTTTTTAACAAGTTTAAGGTCTCAAAAGTACTGCAGAGCAGCTCTCAGAAACCACAGTCTCCTGTCTTCTACCAGCTCAGAGTGAGGAAGCCACATGGTGTGCTTGCCTTTGAGCTCAAAAAACAGTTTTTGATTGGCCAGCAAAGCTCTGCGAGACTTGGAAATCTCACCGAATAGTAGTTCCCGAATAGTGGCTGAATAGTGAACTATTTGGAAAATGCATCCCAATATTCGGGAAGCCTATTATTCGTGGTATTCGGAAAATACTATTCGGCCCATGCACAGTCCTAGTTTACATATAAATATGGTGGTCATTCAGTTAGAGGCCCATTTAGGGCTTTAAGGGCCAAAATTAAAAGTCAAATACTTTATGGGGCAAAGATTTGGGGTTTAGACAATATTGGAGGTTTGGAATCAGTAATGAATAAATTTTATAGACAAATGTTGGGGCTCCCCAATGAAGCTTCTAGTTGCATTACTAGATTTGAATTAGGACAGTTACCAGTTAAAAGTAATATTGAACAGAGATTATGTGCATACTGGATTAAGGCACATAATATGCATCAAGAAAGACTTCCTAGAATTTGCCTTGAGGATATGCTAATAGATATAAAGGTTTTGTGTACCCGGGCGTGAACACTATTGAAAAAATTATCAAACCATATGGGCTATTATATTGTCTCACTTTGAGTATTAATACTCCTCATGATGTAATTAAATTTATTGTTAAAGAAAAAATTGAAGATTTACATATCCAACAAGAAAGAGAACTTTGCAAAAAATTGTAAACGCAGCAGTTGGTTGGCCTAGTATACTAATAAAATATTTGGCATTCAAGAATATCTCTTAAAACTAAGAAACCCGAAATTAAGGAAAGCATACAAAAAGTTTAAATTTGGCTATGTCGAAAGTCGGAAACTGAAAAAATCTATGGCTTGATTAATTATAGTATTTGCGCTTGCAAATTGTATGAAGATACCCCTACGCATTTACTGTTGTTCTGCCCATTATATTTAAAAGAAAGGAAAACCCTCATAGGTAATATCCTGCAGGATTTAGACATGGAATCCAAATATCAATACAATTATTTGATGAAAACTAATAATGTTTTATATTTGGAAAAAATAGATAGACTATGTAGGATAATTGAAAGCTGAAAAAGCCATGTTATGTAAAATGGAATGTGCATTTAATGGTTTACTAATGGAGAATGAAAACATGTTTTTTTAAAAAAAAGTGTACAGAGAGGTACTGTATGTTAAGGTACTTATTTTTTATAACTGTTGGGGTTTAAATTATTTTATTGTTATTATGTGATTCGTAATCTCTGTATTTTAAATTAAGTGTGACGTATTTATTATTTATATTGTAACGGAAACATTGTTTGTCAACAATAAAATTGTTGAAATTGAATTGAAATTGAATCATGGACCCCCCCAAAGGCCGTCCAGGGGAAACTGTGACAAACACAGTGGGGGCAACATCGGGGGCACAGGACATAAGGGTGTGCAATGACAGGGACACACACATGGGCTGAGAAAAGCAAGTGGCAATGGGCCACCCATGCCACACAGCAGGTGACGATAACAACCATCAAAGTAAGGACCACATATGAAGGCACGGTCAGGATAAAAGCAGATTTAATAAAAACAAAATCAAAACTGGAAAATGAAAAAAATAAACACTGCAAAACCAATAGAGAAAGAAGCTGAACAATAGCAACAATGAGCAACCATAAATAACTACTGCATGTACAAGTAACAATGGGGTGGGGGCAGAATGGGACAGGGAACAGGTGATGCAGGGGGGAACTATTTACAAGGGCAGGACAAGTTGCGGGTTTAGGGGGCAGGGTGAAAGGAGCTATATGCAGATAACATAGTCCAATCTGGCCACAGAGGCCTAGTGCCCAGTGCGTTGCCGGGACTGCCCCCTGCAAGGGCACCCATGTCTGTTCACAGCTCTCAGAATGTGCTGGACCACCCTCAGGATGGTCCCCTGCCACTAAAACATGGCTAGTAGCAGCTCCTGTGTAGTGACATTCCTCCCCCGCAGCAGTAGCTGTCCACCTGGCCTCCCACGATGTGCCCCTATGCCGTGGGCATCAGGTTGATCTAGGAGGGAACACAGAACATGGACTTTGTGACACAGCACACCCAGGCACACAAAGCCCTCCCTCCCAGGGATGGAGTGGACATGCATGCATGCCAGAGGATGGGCAGGCCCTTGCACAGGGCTGCCACAATGCCAAGCACATGACAAACTGGTGAAGTTCCATGCAACGGTGCCACACAGAGAACGGGACGTGGCATGGGGAACAGGCTATGACAATCTGTGCATGCACAGGACATAGCCAAGGGACATATGACTCTGTCCCCCACAGTGTGTGGTCCTGACAACCACATGCACCATGTGTGTAGGCCTAGTGGTGGCACTGTGTGGGCACTGATGAGTGCCCATGGTTATGTTCAGACACACTGGACAGGGACCACCACACAGGGGCCAGGTGTACAGCAGAGCAGCCACACAGTGCATCAACACCAAACCATGTGTGCAAGGCCAGCACCACATGGGCATGCACAACAAGCAGGTCATGGCCCACAGTGGGCAATGCAAACCCCCCAAACCCACAGAACAGCAACACACAACACATGAAGTACACTCACCTGCAGCATGGTGTGACCACCCCCCCGCTTGCACCATGGGCATCCACACCAGTCCCTCCTCCATCAGTGGCCTGGCTGTGGATGAGGCACTAGACCTGTTGCCGCTCCTCCCAACCTGCAAGGGGGTCAAAAAGGTAAAGGCATGGTGAACATCATGCATGACCACACTGCCCCCCCCAACAACCATGGGCTCAACAGTGACACAACACAGCATGGTGCAGCACAGTGCATGACATGGTGACAGGCAATACACACAAGGGGACCACCACAGATGCGGCAACACCACCATGGCCTGCCATGGCCCCCAAGGCCAGACAGTGGCTCTCACTGTGACATGGCCCTAGCCATGCAAATGTGGCCAAAACACCCATGTATGCAGTGGCATCTGCCCCAGCCGCACACCTGTCATCCCCCAGTAGCAGGCAAGAAGTGCATGCACACAAGGCATACTTACCTGGGCATGGCACTGCATCCCTGTGATCCTGGTCATGCAGGCAGTTCAGCCTGGCAGGGTCCCTCCTCTGCAGGTCCCCATAGTGGTGGCAGCACTGTTCACCCACCTGCTGTGGTGCTCTGCAACTCTGGACACACCTAAGCCCATGCCTTCTGCAGCTCCTCTGCACCAAATAGTTGCTCCTCCAGTGGGACCACGATGACCACCAGGTTGCCCAAAGTGACATCACCCCAGTTCAGGGTGTGGGTCCTGTTGGACACTGAGGTGCCAGCATGTGCTATGGCAATTGAAGGTCATCAGCAGGATATGTGGCTCACAGCAATGTAGTAGTAGATATGCGTCTGGGCCGCATTGATTGTGCAATACCCCAGGCAGGAATGGCCCTGCACGTGCACCATAGAGATGCACGATAGCCATAGCATGGTGCAGTACCACACATGCGCAGTAGTGCACGACTGGGCAGGAGGATGGGTTTATGCCTCCATGCTAGACGCATGGGCAACTGTGCAGTGATGCCATATTGTGGAGGTCTGCCACTGCCACGACTGTAGCCATCTGCAAGGTGCATATCGGTGGTCATGCACCGTACACATCCTCAGTGCAACAGGACAACATGGTGGTGTATGCGTGATGCAGCAGCCTTGACATCACACATCCGTGACCGCGCAAGTCTGTGACATTCTGGCCTATCGCGCATGCATCGGAAATACACCGTGTGGAGTTGCACTGCCCAAATAGATGCACGATGCACATTGAGATGGGCCCAGTTCAAATTTGCAATATTGAGGCAGGATATGCAAATAGAGTCATTGACCAATCCTGGCCCAAGTCCACACATTAGCATCTCATTACAGGCTGCACGTCACCTCATTTGCATGTGCTGAGCCATAAATGGGCTGCCCTGCACCACTCCCACACAGGTGACTGACAGGAAATGCAGCCTTGGAGGTAAGTGTGTTTACATTTCAACTGTAACAATGTTTGGTGCACTGCATCCAGCAAGCCCTGCACCCCATGTCACTGATGCTGGTCCTGTGCTGATTTATGTCTGTTTCTGTCCACAGGCACCAGTATGACAGCTGAGGAGAGGAAGAAGAGAAGGCAGCCAAACTTTACAAATGATGAACTGCAGGCCCTCATACTGGCATACCTCATGTGGGAGGACCACCTTACCTACAAGATGGGTACCCAGCAGGAGCAGGTAAAGGGCTGGAAGGAGGTGGCACAGGCGGTCAAAGCCCATGGGGTGTAAAATCGTACACTCCAGGAATGTATTAAATGTATAATCAGTGAATGCACCAGGGCCAAGAAGCAGTTGGCTTTGTTCAGGGTGTCCCAGAGCACCACTGTGGGTGGGACCTCCACAGTGCCTGCCCTGTGGGCATGGGAGGCAATGCTTGCCACATCCCTAAGCCATGCCTCTGTGGAGGGTGTGCCTGGTGGTGGCTTCCAGATGGGAGGTGGGCCATTGCAGCACTGTGAGTATGCATATGACAGTTACTGAGGAAGGCTGCATGTGGATGTCATGGGTGTGCTTGTCATGTCATGCAGGCTGGTCACTGCATTTCCATTGTGCACTGCTGACATGTTATAATTGCCCAGCCCTGTCGTAGGCCGCCATGGCCTCTGGTGTTGTGTGGTTCTGGCCCAGTTGTGTGCTATGCACCAATGGCACCAGGCCTGTCAGGTGCACAGGCCACCTGTGACTGCCCTTCCCAATGGGCCATGGGTGGCGTGTGCATGTACACCTCAGTGGCAACAGTGGGGTACTGCAATGGTCAGCCCCTGAGGGCATGTGTGCCACATGCTGCCAGCTGTGCGTGTGACCAGGACAGTGCAGGGGGGGAGGCCTATTATCAGCCAGGTCCCAGTCTGGCCATCGTGGTCACACCCCACATTGTACCCTGTGGGTGCACGCACATGCAGCCTCACAACACACATGCCACTGTGACGTGTGTGCACCACAGGCCACAGTGGTAGCCCATGGCCTGTCTGTCACGTTCTACACACCTGTGGCACACATGCACACCTCCTTGTGTTCAGCTGTCACCCAACACTATGGACACACAGCCCTGACCATGCTCTTCTATTCTGCCTTACAGCTTCATCACACCTCAGGGGTGCTGCAAGGTCCTGGGCCTGTCCAGTGGGCCAGGAGGTGGACGAACCTACCCCATCCACATCCACCACAGCTGTGGCCAATGCAGTGGGTGATGCTGCACATGAGGTGGGGGACTTTCTCAGGCTGGCTGATCTTGACCCTTGCCCAGCCTTGACATCTTGGATGACCTCATTGTGCTGGCATCGGCCACACTGGAAGATGATGATGACGATGTCACCCAGCTGGGGAACTGCATGCTCAACATCATCCCAGCTAATGTAGTTCTGGTTGCCACATAGACAGCATCAGGCAGCGGGAGCCATCCTGGACCCTCACATGCCTCTCCCCAACCCCGCTACATGCTGTCTGCTGCTGTGATGGCTGTGGTTGGCCAGGGGAAGGGTACCGCTGTGGGGCCCAGGTGCGGTGCCACCATACAGCAAAGTGTTTTTGACCAGCAACGGCCTGCATGGTCACATGGTGCAGCTGGCCCTGAGGCCACTGTGCCTGACCATGCACAGTCCCAGCCCAATGGCAGCCAGTCGTGTGGTGTCCACAAATGGTGGAAGTTGGACTGCAGGTCTGTAATGCCCTGTCCTACAGCCCCCAAGACATGTCCCCTGCTGAGAGGCTGGATGAGCACACCTGGCTCCTGCGGTCATCCATGAAGAACCAGGTGTTGCTAAGACAGACTATTCATGGCCTGTGGGTTCAGGTGGGTCTCATGGACGAGCCTGTGGCCGTGAGGCATACCCAGGTGCTTGATGAGTTGCGCTAACTGCGAAAGAATATGATGGTAGAAATGCACCTCACAAAGGTGGACTTGACCACGAGTCTTGACAGGATTGCATGGGCCATTGAGGTGAGCTGTGCAGCCCTGGGACCTCGTGCCCACAGGAGGTTCTGCTGCATGGCATACAGTGCCTCCAGTACTCCCACAGCACAGTGGCACATGACTCCCTTATTAGAGATGCCAGCCCCTGCCAACCTTATCCCCAATACCCCTGGATCCTATTTGGAATTCAGTATCCCAACCACCACACACACTCGGTCACAGTCGCATGGGTCATCACCCTCTGGGTGGAGGTTTCACCCCTTGTGTCAGGTGAGCACCCACTGGGGTTCACCTTGCCTGTGCATGACCGCCCACATGTCTGCGGTGGCTGTTGCAGCAGACAGTGATGCCATCTGGGCATAGCTGGCATGGCAACGTCACCCTGAGGCCATTGCTGCTTACACACCTACTCAGCACTGCCCATGTCTGTGTGCAGTGGCGCACATGCACACACACACCTGTGGTGACCCTGTCTCTGCTGTCTGTACGGCATCTGGGCCATGGGCATGGGCCATGGTGTTGTGGTGTGTGGCATGGATGTAGTGAGGGCAGCCTTGGCTGACCATTGTGTGTGCATGCCAGTGGTGTCTCTCTGATCCATGCCATTTCCCCATATGCATCTGTGTTCCCCCTTGGCATTGCTGCCTCTGCAGTGGATGCCTGTGCATGATCATGTTCGCACATCTTTGCACACCTCTGCATCCATGCAGTGGCTGCCTACCTGCCCATGGGAGTATCCTTGGGCCCCCCCCCCCGCATGTGTGTCTGACAGCCCTGTCCAGTCTCCCTCTGTCACTCACCTGCAGTCTCCAAAGTGCTCCTCCATGATTGTGTCCCCGTGCCCTTGTGTCCAGCCGTGGGTCCCACCTGTGAAGGATCTGCTGCTCACCCTCTGTCTGCGGATCCTCATCCTCTGAACTGTCACCCTTCTGTGCCTGGACAACTATTCCATGGTCATTGACCATATTGTGTAGCATACAACAGGCCAGAAATATGCCACAGTCCTTGTCTGGCCTGTATTGTAGGGCACCCCTGGACCTGTCTAGGCATCTGAATCTCATTTTGAGTGTACCAAAAACATGGTCAATGATGTTGCGCGTAGCAATGTGTGCCTCATTGTATGTGTCCTCAGCCTCAGATGAGGTCCACAGTATGGGGGTGAGCAGCCATGCACACAATGGATTGGCACTGCCCTCTGTGAGGGGGGAATGCAATATGGTCATCACCAGCAGGCATCCACAGTACCTCGAAGGCCCCACCCTGGCCTGTGTTTGCTGCCTGTGTCTGTCCACCCTATTGCCATGTCTATGCTCCCCATCTGCACACACCCTTTCACACCTCTGGGTGCCCACCCAGCTGTTGGTTGTGCAGTGCTGGTACATGCACGGTGTGCCTGCCCTCTGTCCTGTGCTGCACATCCCCAGCCCAGCCTGTTCATTCACCTTGCCACTGTCCTGTCCAACTGTGGTACTCTGGCCTGCCCCAGGCACTGTTCTAGCCTCAGGTTGTGTATTGCTACATGCCCTGTCACCTGTGCCTGCTATGTATCTACCCCTGCCCTTCCACCCCCTGGCACCCACCCCCTTCTCTGTGTATGTGAGCCACACTCCAGTGGGCTCCCTTGTTTCAGTGTTCCCCATGCCTGTTGGTCGGTGCATCGGCCCTGTCACTGTCCCCCCCTGCACTGCCACCTGCAGTGTTGTGGGTCACAGTATGTGCTCTGTAGGCATGGGGTTCTGCTCCACTCACCCACTAGGTGGCCGCTAGGTAGCTCCCCAGTCTCAAATAAGCAGCACAGGACTGGCTGATGCCAGATGTAGGCATCATGTGCATTCCCAGGGTAACTGGCGTAGACATTGCAGATGCACCCTGCGGCATTGCACACCACCTGGCAGCTGACAGAATGGTATCCATCTCTGTTCACATACGTGTCACTATCAGGGCTAGGTGGTACCCTGATTGCAATGTGGGTGCAGTAAATGGCCCCTAGCATGCCTGGCATGCATGCCACCCTGTGGAAGTGCTGAATTGTTACTTTCCCCTCTGCCGGTGTGCTAGAGAATGTGATGAACTCCATAGCATGGGGTAGCAGGGCGGTGAGGAATTGTGTGAGAGATGGGATGTGGCAGATTGTGTGATGCCAGTGGTGTCACCAACTGGTATCTGGAAGGTACTCATGGTGAGCAAGCACAGTGCTGCTGTCACCTTTGTCTCCACTAACATGGTGTGACTCCTGTGTGTTGGTGTCTGCTTGTTGTCATGGAGTTGCTTGCAGAGCTGTCTCAGAATTGCCCTGTTGAGATGGTACCGGCCCACTATCTCTGTGTCAGTGAGTTGTTCAAATGTGACACGGGCCCAGTACCATTTGTGTTGGGCATACTGGCTACAAGCCCTTCCTTATCCACGTTGTTGTTGTTTTGCCCATCTCCTCACACCCCTCATGGTAGCTTTCATTCGGAAAGCAGACCCATCCATTGCTGTTGCTATTCAGCTTGCTGCCTGTGGGTGGCTTTCAAAGTTAGGCCAGCTCCTTTAATTCCTATCTTTGGGCAACACATCTTTGGGATGTGCTACACTTGTGCCACTCATTTTGGCTGAATATGCTGATGCGTGGCACATTCATGGGAACATCCCTCTACATGCACTGCATATATTATATTTGTACTTTGGCACATCCTGGGATGTCTGCCGCATCTCTGTCATTTGAATATCATGCTTTGGTGCATTTTTTGAATTGGACGGTGCATCTCTATTTTGCTCCATGCATCTTCTTTGAAAATGTGGGCCTTTTTCTTTTCTCAAAAACAGACCAACCTGTTCCTCAGTATTGGGGCAGGGATAATATAGACTAAGAATAATAATGTATAGCATAGCCTGTTTTTCAGATTTTCAGACATTAATTTGTTTGTGTTGGGGGGAGTATACTTATTAGCTACTATTATGTTTGATTACCATTATCTTACAATTAATAAAATGAGCACTGCGGTAACAGTATGTTAATAATACAATTCTTGTTTGATAGGGGTAACCATAAACCCTGCCATTATTTCTGTTTTTCCATTATTAGGATATGGTGAAAAAACTAAAAGAAGTCTTTTGACAGGGAGACTGCCATGTCTGAGGATACCCGGTATAATGCTGTTGCAGCATGTATTCTAATTGTAGAATATTTTGGATTTACTATCCATTGATAAGTTTCAACTAATGTACTGTAAGTGGATAAAATTGATTTTATTTTAATTTAGACCCTGCTGCTTTAAAGAAGACAGTACACTGGTAAAACATTGACAAAATAGGCAGGTCTACTAGCTAGAACTTTAGTAGAATATTGTAGATTATTTCATGCAGAGTGGGTCACCATTCCTACATACATTTGGTGTACTTTGGAACATTTTGATAGAAACTGGACTCCTGGCCATTAATTTTATTTTTCAAATTGGAGAGCCAAGAGAGCAAATACTGTAGACCTGCCGACCAGTTCCATTTAGTGGATAAAATCTTAAACTTAGATTGTGTTAGGGCCTGAGAGGAGATTTTGGCAGAGACGTGTGAGAAGTTACCTTTTTTTCCTTCAAGAACAAGACAGTGGGGATTTGTGGTAAGATTTCCTCCACTTGTACAAGTCACAGCTGCAGTGATCAAGGAGTAGAGGTGAGTGAATGGTCTCCTTGGATAAACGTCCATCCTACTGATAATATATAAGTTCTCCAGGTGCTGACAAAGTTGTACCAAACTACTTGTGCCTTGGAACCTGTTCCTTCTTATCAGCTGAAGGCTGACTGGAAGATTTGAAACTGGAAAAATGATGATTTAAAAGAACATGTATAGCATAACTTTTTATGACCGATGACCCCAATGCACACCCCGATGCCTGTTGGTGGGTGTGGGGTGGGGGTGCGGTGCATGGGGGGAAGGAACCCTAACATTGAATTTCCTTGCTTTTGTCACTGTGGAAAAAACCTAACTGATGCATTAAACTTAGTTTTTTGCCATGAATTTCTCTTCTTTTTGAGAATGTGCACTATAAATAGTGAAGTAATGGTAATGCAAACACAAGCGCAAAACGTAACTCACATGGTGACGCAAACATAAACGATAATGCAAATGGTAATAGAAACACAAGCAAAAATGTTAATGAAAACAGAATTGCAAACGCAAGCGAGTACGGAAACGCAAATCATAATGAGCACCGTAACGCATTTGGAAACGGAAACACTTATGGTAACAGCAACGATGACGCCAAAGGAAACAGAAACACAACTGGAAACGCAAACGGAAGCACATACGCAAACGCAAATGGAAATGCACACGGTGATGCAAAAGGAAACACAAACAAAAACAGTAATGGAAATGCAAATGTTGACAGTAATGCAAACACAAGCGCAAACAAAAACACAAAGGGTAACTCACACGGTGGTGTAGACGGGAACGCTATCGCAAACGGTTACGGAAATACAAGTGGAAATGCTAACTGTAACAGTAACGCAAATGCGCGTCTTTTTTTCCCCCAAAAGCCGCATTAAGAAACACAGTGATTACAAAGAATGTATGCATAATAATGGGCCTTGAAGCAGAAAATGAACACTTGGAATACTAAATTGTTTATATCTCAGGAACCGTATGACGTAGGAAAAAAATTAAAATTTCATATAATTTATGACTTTCCTGGCTAGTTTTATATTTAGTCCCCTAGTGGGAGGCTAAGCATTTTTCCAATGAAAAGTCCGTATTTCAAAGCGTTTCCGAGATACGGGCCCCGAAATGCGCGGCGGATGCTGTAATGTTAGCCTATGGGAAAAATCACCAACTTGAGAGTGCTGTAACTTCACAGTCCTGTAATATTTTGTCACCAAGCCATCAAAAGGCACATCTGTGGGATCTTGGCTTTCTTCCCTCCAAATTTTAGCCCAAAAGACCAAATTGTTCTTTTGCAGCAGGGTCGCAAAGATTTCCTATTCTTTTGGGCATAGTGTTGCAAAGTAGTGTCGCAAATCACGACACTTTTGCAAAAAAAAATTCAACACTACTTTGCGACACTACAGCTTACAAAAATTTCAAAAACATATCTCTAGTGAGTTTAACCCCCCAAAAAAGACATGGCAAGCATCCTTAGGGCTCGACTAGGTGACAACAAAAAGAATTGTGTCCCTAGAGGGTCCCAAATTTAAATGCCAAGCATTTCTGTGACCAGTAACTGAAAAAAAATGGCTGACTAACGATGCTACAGGGGTCATTTGCGACACTAAAAACTGCATTTCCAAACTGTCGGAAAGTTTAACTTTTCTCATTGACTATGATGGGAAATTTGTTTTTTGAATAACTTTTGAACCATTTATATTTTTTTATGAAATCTTCAAAGGGCACATTGGGGGGCCCTGGCTGTATGTTCCCTGAAGGTTTTGTACCAGTCGTGCAAACCTTGCGACTTGTAGGTGGGAGGAAAGAATGTGCAAAAAAGTGTAATTACTACATTCTACAGTGCTACATAGCTCTGCAACCGTATATCTGACCATTACAAAACTTGGCAGATCCAGAGATCTATGATACCACTCTGCATCTGCCAAATTTCAGGCAATTCTATGATATGGTGGCAAAGTTATTAATCTGAAAAATGTCAGACTTTAACCTTAAATGGGGTACTCAACCCTAATTATAGTGGCACTACTGTGTCACTATATGTGTGTATATATATATATATATATATATATATATATATATATTCATAATTTTATTCATTTGTATTAGAGGGAGTATACTTATTAGCCATGATTAGATTTTATTTCCATTATCTTAAAATGAATAAAAAGAGTACTGAGGTTACAGTAAGTTAATAATGCAATTCCTGTTTAAGAGGGGTAACAATAAACCCTGCCATTATGTATGTATTCTAGCAACTAGGATGCAGGGAACATAGACTAAAAGAAGACCTTTGAGAGAGAGATTGTTAAGTTTGAGGACACCAGGAATAATACTATTGTAGCACATATTCTAATTATAGAACATTTTGGAATGACCATCCATTGATATGTTTCAATTAATGTAAGTGGATAAAATAGATTTTATTTTAATTTAGACCCTGCTACCTCAAGGAAGCCAGTACACTGGAAAAACAGTGTCAAAATGGGCAGGTCTGCTATCTACAACTTTAATAGAATATTGAAAATTACTTCATGCTGATTGGGTCATCTTCCCTACAAACATTTGATGTAGTTTGGGACATTTTTATAGGAATTGGACTTCTTGCAGTTTATTTTATTTTTCAGGTTGGGAAACCAAGAGGCAAGTCTTGAAAATACTGTAGACCTGCCAGCCCTTTCCATTTAGTGGATAGCATCTTAAACCTAGATTGCCTTATGGTCGGGGAGGAGATCTTTGTGGCCAACTGTAAGCAGTTTGCTTATTTGTTCATGTCCAAGATTGTGGTGATTTGGGGTGACATCTACTCCACTTGTGTAAATCACTCCTGCAGTAGCCAAGGAGTAGAGGCCAGTGAATGGTCTGCTTAGATGGACTTCCATCCCGCTGATCACGTAGAAGTTCTCCAGGTGCTGACAGAGTTGCACCAAACGGCTTGTACCTCCTTCCTTTAAAACAAAGGCTAAATGGTACGTCTGGTTCCATTTTGTGTAGATTGTCAACACTTCTCTGACAGAATGTTCTTTCTCTGCTACAGTATGTTGAAGATGGCTATGTTGAGATATCTCATGAGGATATTGTCATTAGATTCAGACATCCTTTTGAATCATTTATCAATGAGAAATGACTGCCTCTTCCACACCCTGCCATCCTAACCTGCTGGCACAGCTGTCTCCCCCCCCTGCTCATGTTGACACATGTCCCCCTTCTATTTCTCCCCAATAATCACCTGTATACTTGTACCCCATCCTTTGCCCATGAGACCTGACCTGGTCATACATTTCACTCCTCCCTCTCTACATGCCAGTCTCTGCCTCCTTTCCTCCCCCCTCATCCTGATTCTGTGCCTAGTGCACATCCGCTACACACTGCTGTGATGGCACCAGCACCTACCAATTATAAGTCATGTTCAATCCTGGGTCAGCACTTACTATCTACTCACTGTCACATTTATTGCCTTACCCCTTCATCAAAATGTAGTTGCTTTTGTTTACTCAGCTAAATGTAATTTTGTTGTTAATCCATCTACACTTTATTTATGTATCTATGTATGTTACTCTGATTTGTACTTGCTGTTTTGTTCCTACAACATTTGCATTGTTGTATGATATTGCGTTATTGTATGATTTTGTATGATTCTGTGTATCTGCCAAGGCCCATCTTGTAAATGAGTATTTTCTCAAAGGTGTTCCACCTGGTAAAATAAAGATTGATTGAATAATTGATTGATTGATTGATTAAATGGAGGCTGAGTTTGAAATTCTTTTGCTTGTATATGAATCTATCAATTGATAGCCCCCCCCCCCACATTTGGAAATTACTAGCAACCCAACAGGAGGAGCTCCATGGTAACAGGGTTCTGCACTCTATCAGCATAGGACTTTTACATGTTCCAGCAACATAATTAATTGCTATGGGGTCAGAGCATTCTCAGTTCAAGCACCAAAATTGTGGGACACTGTCCCTACTGTAGGTCCATCCATTTTGTTTCCTCATTAGTAACAACATAATGTAGCAATGTTGATCCTTGGAAAACATCACTAGCTTGATACATTTTACTAGCTCAACATGTCTTCTTCAAATTATGGTATGGCACATAAACATTCAAGATAACACACTTCCCTTTATCAGGTGCACCTGATCAAAGAACCTGCGTGTCCCCAAAATACTGTGTTTACTCAAGACATATGTTGGTCCAATAAAATGTATCAATCCATCTAGAGGCTTCCTCATTAGAATAAAAAAAGCTAAAATCATGACTTGTTTCCCAAGTATTTACAGGAGATTGATTGAATGGGAATTTTGAAATCCAGCTTGTGAAATAGAATAATTTGTTGTATCTATCTTATGTCCATCAGATTTTGTAATTGACTCAGTTTTTGTATTTGTGAAATGTTTGAACAAACAAAAGGTACTATATGAATTTAAAAATTGCACTTGTTAAATAATTTAACTTGTTGTACTATCTTGTGTCTATCAGATGTTGTAATTGACCCACTTTCTGTATTTGTGAAGTGCATGAGGAGGCAAACAGCACTATATAAATATATACCTATCTATCATTGTATATCCAAGGACTTAAGAGGTCATTTTCATCCCATTATGACTGCATTAAATTGTGAGGACCAAAACTTTGCACTGTGGATTACATGGAGTCAGGACACTGGTTCAGACAGGACCTTTGTGCAGGCATCCCCATCCTAGTCCAACTTTGGTATGATTTAAAATTAATTCCCTGAATTTAGTGGTCCCCATGATTACAGCATTCAAATTAAAGAAACATAATTCTCTGGTTCTGGTGGTAACCCCCACCACCCACCCCAGCACTGGCATGAAAGAAAATTCATTCCCTGGCTCTAACAGTACATCCCTCCCCTCAATCCCAGCATCGAGAGGAAAGAAAACCAATTCCCTGGATCCAGTGGTATCACCACCCTTAATTCCCTCTTTGTCATGAAAGAAAAGTACTTCTCTGTCTTCAGTGGTAGAACCCATCCTCTAGTTTCAGTGCCTATATTATCCATATTGTTAACCTGTAAAAGGCTGTGGGATAACAGATGGACACATACACCGATTCTTCAGTTGCACAAGTTCCAATGTTGTTTATTAAAATATTTACAGAACAAAATAATAGCAGACTGTTTCGTCAAATAAAATAAAACAAAACAAAAATCAGCTTCACTTCAGCAGTATTCAAAAGAAGGTTAACAATACAATAAAACTAGCAGTAACTAGTCTGGATTGGTGTTTCCCTTGCAACACCCTACTCGAATCTAAAGAACACCTTTACCTGAGCTGAATATAAAGAGGGCAGAGCCCTCTGATAGGTCTGCCTTCTCTGTCAATCAATGAGAAATATAACTTTATATTATAGATTGTCTTAATACACTCTATTATGATTCAACATTTATTTTGCAACAACATTTATTGCAGAAATGACAATATGTTCAAGGTTTTCCCTTTATATTGAAAATAAGCCAAACAATTCCTCAGGTAAACCCCTTCCCCAGCAGTCCTGTCTATAAAAATGGTAAGAAAATGGCCGGCAGGCACTTAGAGAGGACCTGCAGGGAGGGGTTACCGAAGATAATTCTTATATTAAGCTGTCTTAGCCAAAAAAACAAAACAAGAGTAATTAATATGTTTAATTCTGAACCTAATCCTCTATTTCCTTTTCCTTGTCTTAAAGATTTATTTGCCCTGATGGTCTGCAAAGGCAAACCGGTTGTCTCCATGAAGATTACCAACTGAATTTTAAAATTAAGCTCAGCCGAATGGCTATTCTACAGCTGTGCAATTTTTAGAACAGTGAACCGTCTCGCCGAGAAGCATTCTTGTAGTTCAGATCAATAGAATGCCTTCTCTGGCAGTGGCTCCTTGTGTTTGTTTGTGCTACACTTTTTTTAAAAGAAAAAATAACTCGGCAGCTGTGCGAACGAGCACACAGTCAAACGGCACTTCCTGGATCAGGTCGGGTATATAATAAGCTGTACAGCTGAGTAGCGAAGAAATCTAAATTACATTGTATTTCATTCCCATAAAGCGTCTTCTTTTTCTACTACAACAGCACTTGAGGAGAAGTTTTAACCAAATGAATCTTCGGTTTGTTTATTTTCTTAAAAAAACAAGCGGAAGATGAAACAAATTATAATGGCTTTTCCTTTTAGCAAACCAAAAAGGGGAAAAACTACCCAATAAAAACATTTATTTTTTAATTCAATATACTTTATTGGCATTTCAATCATACATTAGGTGGTACGCAGACCAGACATTTGGACACAGTTATAATAACCCTTCCCTACCCAACCAAACCTGCGCATCAACATATATAACAATCACCCAGGTATATATCTACTATCTGATTACATAGTAAAACAATTATTCACGAACAGCTACCTTCAGCAATGTCATTCCTTCTCTTAAAATTTCACCAACTCCAGCAAAGATAGGAGTGGCTCCCATATCTCGTGAATCTCGATAAGTATTTGCAGATTCGATATATGTTTTCTCCACCTGGATTAAGTAAAATTTCTCGATACCACTCTATGACAGTGGGAGGGGACTTCTCCTTCCAGTGCCTTAAAATGACAAGCTTCACTGTGGCTGAAATCAGTGCTATGTGTGCTATACTTGTCTAGGGAATCCCCTTGGGAAATATAGCTAACACACAGCTCTCTGGGGTAAATAGGGCCTCCAATCCCAAAATTGGATCTAAGATCGTTCGTATCGCAGCCCAAAATTTCTGTATTAGCGGGCATTGCCATAGCATGTGGTATAAGGACCCTGGAGCCTGACAACCACGTGGACATATCGGGGATAATTCTAGGCTCATTCTATGAAGCTTTTCTGGGGAATAGTAGATGTTATGCAAGATATTGAACTGAATCAACCTACATTTGTCCTGCTTGATGTATTTATAGATTCCTTTCCATACTTTTTCCCAATAGACAGGATCTCCAGGGAGTGACAACATTCGCACCCAATAATAGCACACACCTCTAGGCAACAAAGTATCTAGAGTCTGGAGGTGCTTATAAATTCTAGAGACCGAGTGAGGTTGTCCCGCTCCCTGGAGAGCCTTTAAAAGGCCTTCCGACACCAGTGACACCCATTCTTACCTTCCTATAAATGCCCAAATAGCCATTTTAATTTGTAGGTATTTGAAGAAATCTTGACCCTTTAGCTGGTATATACTCTGTAGGACTTTAAAAGGGGCCAGAGCTGTGTCCTGGAGATAAAGACATTTTTGTTTTTCTTTGAAATTTCACCGAGGCTGCCTGCCTAAATCTTAATATTTTACTAGTATTCTTTGTTTTTGGCAGATATCAGTTCAGGCACAAGGCTGATAAGTAACCATGGGGGGGGGGACACCAGACAACAAGACAACATAAAATAAATAAATGAACATGGGTGGCCAGCCCATGTACACAAACAATATCAAAACAGAAATACAGAAAAATGGATACAAGGGGGCACTCCATGAAATAATCCAAACTGCTGGCATACCTTTTCATACACTTTTACATAACCATGCTCAAATATTGACTTATTGCCAATCTACAGTCCCTGTATATCCAAAGTGAACAGTTCTCTGGTGCTTAGTGGTCTCCACTTCTACCCCTACAACAGTTGACTCCTCCTAGCCTGACAACTCCCCTATGCTAGAGGTCAGAACCTTCCCTCCACTCACTACCACAGCAAGTCACCATCTATGTCCCAATGCAAGTACTGTATTGCAGTAGAATGTATAGCAATACAGTGCTTGCATATGGACTTTGAAGGTGCATGGCTATAGAGGTGAGTATATAAAAAGTGTCAGTTGCCATAACTGGGATAGGGTTTTGGGGATTGGAGGAGATTGGCTGGCATTGCAGTGAGAGTGTGACCACTAGATACCAGGGAATTCTCCAATTTAGATTTACAAAAACTGGGGATCGGGGGGCTTCTAGATTCAATTACTGTTACTCGTATTGCAACTACCAGCAGTGAGACTGAGGAGTGGAGGAGTACCACTAGAGCCAAGAAATTATAATTTTTTTTCATGGCAATGCCAGGATTAAGTGGTGGGGGTATTACTAGAGCCAGTAAATGACTTTCCCTTCATACCAATAACAGGGCCAGGATGGCTTGGGATTAGTGCACACTAAGTGCATTATTATGAGTAGTGATTTTGGAACCATTAAGTAGGTGTGCACTGGCAACCTGTTAGTGCTTCCAAAATCATTCCAATATGCAAGTGTGCCCTCAACTCAGAGTCACACCCTCACTTTCATGCACTCCTGCAGGCTGTTAGTGCTCATGTGGTAACCAAAGTTTTGAGCAGACATGTATTCCTTTGAATATGGGGCTTGCCACATTTACAGGGTTTTGGGATGTGCAAACCATTATTTGTGCTGCCCAATTCATGGCTTCTGTTCACCAACATGTGTAACACACTACATGCTGTGTAACTGCCCCATGAAGGGTCGTACACATGAATTATGTACAGAACATGTTCCGCATCAGCAGGATGGCATGGTGTGCAAACATCTCATGGAAGATACTGGTGGGGGCATGTTGGTTGGCCATGCACTGTACCCTTGACATAATGCATATGTACATTACAATTTATGCCAAAAGGGAGCATGCACAGGCCATGGCACATCTATGCCAGGCTGACCCCTGCCATAAACAATGGAGTGTGGCCCCAACAGCTGTCATCCCATAGGGATGTACCTGAACACATTATGTAGCTGTACCTGGCCACCCCTACAGTTCACACATGCCACAGGGGTTCAGGGATATGAGGGTTGGACCCCTACCAGGAAATAACCCTCAGGATAGTGCAATGTTCAACACAGCCTTCAGGAATGCCAAGAAGGGTACAGCACATGATGTAACTGCATCAGGCAGTCTGCATACCACAGAGGTACACAATGTCCCTGATGCAGGACAAGTGTCCGCAGTGCCTTTTGATGTGATCTGGTGTGTGTAACGGAAGGTAGTGGCCATGCCGGTGGTGTCACATGGACCTGGGAGTGGGTCCCACACCCCACATGCATGCTGTGTGGTGTAGGGCACATCAGTTGGCCCCTGAAACACTGTGCACCAACAGTGCCATAACACACCATACACAGTGAAGGTGTGACATAAGGGTACCCACTCAGTACTTTACTGTTTTATCACTTGGAGCACCCCCTGATGGTGTCATATGTAACACAGAGTCCCCATTCCTCCCTACCACCTTTGCCCCCCCAAACAGGGGGTTCGTATATGGGGATGTCCAAGGTGTCCAGCCAACCCTATACCCACATATGGAATCACATGACACAGTAGGCTTCAGAACAGTGCAATATTTAGATGTACTCAAAAGGCACTGGCAGGGCCTTACCTACAACATAGCACAAAATATAGTGCTTAAACACTCATTGACACATGCCAGTAGTATGCGTTGCATATTTATTTATTTAGTTATTTCATTTTTGTTGATCAGGAAAGATGACTATACACACCAAAGGAGGTGTCCCTAATAGTCCATCCGGGGTATAGCTTAAACAACTGTCCAGAATGTGGATGGGGCCCGCTTGCAAACATCTGTCCAAATCAAAATGTCCTGACACATCCTCCTGTGTCCTGGACATCACCGATGATGAAGGTCACTCAAGATGGGATGCAGAGGTTTCCCCCGATCGCTGGATAGAAATAGTAATGGGGGTCCAGCTTGGTGCAGGGTTGGCTAAATGAACCAGACTGGATTGTTAATCCAGTGTATCATGATACATATCTGTCTGGTAGGGTATGCACCTTTTCCATCGTTCAGTATACCATGTATCTGTCCTGTGACTACCTGCCAAGGTGCTTATCCTGTCTTCCATATCCTTATGTCACCTCTGTGTAGCATATCAGGTATGGTGCATGCACTCGTCCCTCTGTTTCCTTTGATGCCTGCATCCCCTCTGTTGAAGAACACATATAAGATAGTGTATGAGCTATGATGCACAACGGGGCTATTCTCCAACCGAGCAGTCGCTATGCCAACTGATGACCTCGAGAGCACAGCTCGCAAGGTCACACAGGTGGCATAGCAACCGCAAGGTTGGAAAGTAGCCCAGTTGTACATCATAGCTCATATACTTTTCTATATAATGTATGTTAGGTCGTTCGCATTTTGCAATTTAAAAAAATACGCATGACAATAGGTTGAAGACTGAGCGAGAACAGGCAGCAATTTACTGAACAAAAGACTTCCAGAAAACAAAACTAAGTGAAGAGGTATAAAAGGGATTGAACACATTACCGGGTAGCTTACTGTTCTCCTGGACTGCACCATCATCTTGACATTTGTGGAGACACAAACTAGGAGTAAGGGAAGGGGAAGAAAATTAGAGCACAATGTTTAATCACTTACTTCCACTACAGCAGAAACTTTTTAATCAAATCAACTGTTCTGTATTTCTTATCTCAGCAAAATGTTGTACTGTATTTTCATACAATGTCATGTATCACTTCGTTGTAACCTCCCGGGTCGTGCCTGAAAATCGGCATTTCTATGTCTAGTGCACCCTACCCGGTTATCAAAAACAAATAAATAAATAAGTTGAACTGCTTGATGCTACATTTTGCGCCCTCAGCCTCCCCCCACCCCCGCCGGGCACTACACTACAATGATGGGAACAAAATGCGGGGGGGGGGGTTTAAGCTGGTCTAACCTGTGACCCCTGACACTCTTGGTAACTCCCAGCCCCCTCATTGAACATCAATTATGTTTTCCTCTTATAAAAGAAATTGTTGGCAGTCTGATGAGGGCTATGATAGAACCACAGCTGACATTTGTGTGAAGGTATGTTTGGAAATTTACACTACTACTGTGAAACTACACTTTGTGAGAGGCTTATGATTTAAAAACTTTCAGCTGGACGTATTGATACAGGAACTGTCACAAGCCATGTGGATGAACTAGTGCCTTGTTATACAGCTCACGCTCACTACTGTGTGTGGCATACGCAGTGGAGCAGAACAACTTTCATTCTGCTGCACTGCGAACGTCACTAGTGCAGCAGAACAACATTTAGGTTGGCACTGAAATCCAATGGTAACAACATTCTGTAATACACTATATCATTACTGTGTGCATATTATTACTTAGAGTCATGAGCACTGTGTGTCTATAAACACTGTGACAGTTAAATTTCACATTTAAACCTTAAATGTATAAATGCTTGTTAGTATGAGCATATTAGTTTAAGCACATTTCTATGAGCATATTATTATCTGCATTATTAATGCATTAGGCATGACTATATATCAACAGGACTCAGACACACACACAGCATGCTAGCATATTATGTGAATACACACAATACTTTAGAAACAGGTCAGGCACATTTTAATTTTCACCACGGGGTTAACACAGAAATTAGAGAAAATACCTCTAAATTTCATGGCCTTGAAAGGCTTTGGCTGGAAGTCTGTTGTAAGAACTAAGACATGTGTTTATATCTTGTCATACATAATTCTGACTGTATCATAACTTCAGCTGACAAAACTGTCTTGTTTAGATAATGTCCAGTTGCCATGCCCTTCTCAGAATAAATGTTTCTGTACCAGAAAGAGAAAGAGATAGTACTATTAGCCACATAGACTAGTATGAGGTCATACTGACCCAATCAAAACATACACCTTGGCCCAGATATTCAAACTGCGCCCAAAAGTAGCGCAACAGCAGGAGCAAGCACAAACCCGTTGCGCAAATGCGCAACAGGTGCGATATTCAAACATGGAGCACAGCAAATTGCGCAAGCAACCAACATCTCAATATCGCACATACTGCGCCATGGCGCAACCAGGTAGGAGAGGCTGAGCCAAAATGCTGCGCTATGGAGCAACCAGGGAAGCTCAGCTGAGCATTCCAGAGCTGCCATAGGGCAAGCACAGCCCCCCAGAGCAATGGAACTGCACATCCAGGGAGGCAGGCTGGGGCCCACCGCCAGCCATGCCACACATGGGCACAGGAACACACTGCAGAACCCACACCACACCTGCACACCCCTAGCACAGCATCACTGGGGGTGGAACGGATGATCCACGTGCCCATGGGGACAAGCCAACAAAGCATAGCAGAGCCATGACACCCCAGCACAACCACTGGCAGGCGGAGAGTGCCACACACAGGGGTTGACAACCACAGTGCACATCAGCCCCCATATGCACAGCACACCCTGCACCGTGACCCCAAGACACCACCCATGTGCAGTGACTGGCACTGCAGGAAACACCATGCATCCCCTGGCACACGTCAACCCCGTGCAGAGAAGCATACAAGCCAGACCCACCCTGTGCACCCAGCAGTGGGTGGCAGCAGACAACAAGACCAACAGAAAGTCAATGCCATGCTGGTGATACCTCCCCATGCACACACACACACACACACACACACACACATATGTACCCAGGACCATACCACCCCCAGATGGCTTGAACACCACTGCAACTGAACAACCATAGCCAGCTGCAAATCAGAGATCAACACAGCATTCATATCAAAATATAAATGTATTCTCAAAGAGTAAAGTACAAAACAATCAACCAGAACTATTTACAAGGGGGGGATGGGTACAAGGTCGGGTTGTTCAAGGGGTAGGGATTACAAACTTGGAGAGGGAAGGCAGGGTGGTAGGGATGGGAGAAGTGGGAAGGGTAACAACACTTTGTGGTCCTGCCGGCCGCCTGTCTCCTGGCTGCTGTTGGCCTGTCCCATGCCGCCTCCTCCGAAGGCCATGCCTGTGGATGGACTGCAGGATGGCTTGGTCATCCTGCAGCAGCTGTCTCATGCTCTGGACATCCCTCCCAATGCTCCGGAGAACCTCGAGGCCTAGGAAAATGGGAACACAGTCAATGGCTGTGACTGACCACAACCCTGAACACCACCCAACCTGCAAGCCACATAGCCCAACGTCCCACACCTTTGATGGCATGCACCCACCCACAGTGAACATGCACATGGCCATCTAAACAGGCGGCACCAGCTTCTCCTTTCCCCGCCCCACACACACTGCCCGCCAATCACAGTACAAACTAGGCTGTCATGTGATGTTGCAACGTGGTGCGATGCCAGTTATACAGCTATGTGCCCAGTGCATGCCTGGACCACCTGTGAACATACACAGACGTGTCGTGTGATGCTGCACTGTGATGCAGGTCACCTGTGTCATGCCTACATACATGGATACATAGACAGTGTTGGCAGATAAGGGCCTATGGGACACCCAGTCTGGCCATTTGGCCTTGTACGATCACTCTCTTGTCCTATAAGTCCGTTCGCCTCACCCTGACCTCCAGAAGTCCCTCATGGCGAACCCACACATACAGATATCCCATGACCAAGTCAGCCCCACCACATCCTCTTGCAGGGTGTTCCACAAATCCACCACCCATTATGTGAAGAAACACTTTCGCATGTTCCTCTTAAACAGAGCCCCTCCAACTGCATCCCATGCCCTCTAGTCCTGGAACATCCTTACGCTGACAAATATTGTTTCCTGCACTCTGTTCCCCGTGACAATACTTGTATGTCCCCATCATATCCCCACAGCCTCCTCCCTCCAGGGAGTACATGTTCAGTTCTGTCAACTTGTCTGCATAGGACTTGTGATGCAATCCATGCACCATCCATGTCGCCCTCCTGTGAACGCTCTCCACCCAGTCCCTGTCCATACGCAGGTATGTTTTCCGGAACTGTACACTGTACTCCAGTGTGGGGAGTCACTAGTGTTTCATCTAGTGGAACTACGACCTCCCATTTGGTTGTGTCCATCATGGTTGGTGGTCCTGCCCCCCCAGCATGCAATAGCATCCATGACGTAATGATACTCACACTCCTCCAGCAGCTGTGTCTGCCGCTGCTGCTGCTGCTGTTGCTGCTGCTGATGCTGCTGCTGCTCTGGCCTGATGGCCTGTGGCACTGGGGCCCTGGCATGGCCCACATCAGCCTCGTCCGGCGCCCTCACCATCCGGCCTGTGGGAGACATATGGTGAGACAAACATCAGTGACGCAAAGCAGAGTGCCCCTGCCCCAGTAAGACTGCCTGCCCACACAGCCATAACCATCCATCGCTGGCTGCACACACTGACACACCGTGCACAGCCACCCAGGCACATACACACCCCTACAGAGGATATAGGTGAATAGATGGTACACTCACGTGGCCTGGGCACCGGCCCGCCTATCGCGAGCAACGCCAGCGCGCTAATAGTTCGGCCCCCTCCGGGAGATCACTGAACTGGTGCCGCACTGCTCTGCAGACCGCCCCGCCAGTGACCCCCACCAGGTCAGTGGCCACTTGCGCCACCACATGGGTCCTAGGTCCGTGAGGGGCCTCACCATATAGGCCCACATGGTGGGGCTCCACTAGGAGCCACCAGGTTGTACTTCAACTGCACTCAAGGACACTCCTCCGAACCCTTCAACTTTACAACCCCACAGAGCAATACTTAGCGCTGCTGTGACCACGTGGAGTTGTTGCGCAATAGACCAGCACAGGCTCAAATCGCACTGTTCCCTGACAGCCATCACTCTACATGGCGCTGTAACCAGACAGTGCAATAGGGACGATACACATGGCATGCCCACAGGCGCCAGGGTCAGAGGGCATACACAAGGTCACGGCAATGGCCTTGAGCTACGCACAGCGCCATAGGATGTATAGGCATCCTGCGACTGCTAGCAGAGCTCCAGTGCCACAGTGGACTATCGCGCAGAAGTGCCCACTTGACGCCTATAGTGCCCAGTGCTGTAGCAGCCACTGGCACAATGGTGGCTATGGCTAGAATCGCCTATCGCTCAGCAGGTCTGCAGCGCGATCGACGCCGCATAACCTGTCTGGGCATGCGCAGTCAGTGTAGCACACAGCCACAAACATGCGCATCGGCTCAGCGGACCTTCCTATTGGCTAAGCGCCAAATCACAGCGATATTCAGCCGACATATCAATCAGTGAGCCATGCAAACGCGTGGCGCGATTAGCATGTCATTAAGGATTAGCCACACCTCATTTGCATGTGTTGCACTATAAAAATGCGACACTGAGTTGTGGTGGCCAGATTTAGTTATTGCAGCTGAGAGGTGAGTTACATGCTGTGTGATGCTCAGGACAATGCTCACGGGCAGGGGTGCTGGAGGATGTCACAGGTTGAGGGCTGAGCATGATGAGGGCACTTAGAAAGGGCAGAGGCACCTTTCCATCAGTATCTGCCATCAGCGGCGAGGAAGGGAGGCTTCTGCCCCCACCAACTATGCTCATGGGGAAATGCTGTGGACTGCACAATGACAGGTGTCCGCCCACCCTACAGATCAGCATGACTGGCGAGAACCAGGCCAGGTGTGGGCCAGGCGGGCGTGGGAGGCCGAACTTCACCACAGCAGGGCCGAGGCCCTCTTCCAGGCCTACCTGGAGGATGAGCACGCTTTTGAGTGGGCGGACGGGCACCCCTCAGCAGCGTGCAGCTGCATGGAGGGTAGCTCTGGCCGTCAACCTGCAGGAAGCCACCAGCTCCGTGCAGGAGTGCCTAAGAAGATGGGGACTGACCGCGGGAGGCTGAAGGAAAGGTGGCAGCCTTCAGGGTGTACGTGCTGCCACTGGTGGGGGACCACCAGTGGTGTTGCAGCTGACCCCGACCGAGGAGACACTGGTCGCGACCATGCAGCCAAGTGCCATTGCGGGTGTTCCTGGCGGAGGATTCCAGACAGGTGGAAGCCCAACACTGCACGGTATGTCATGGTGATGTTGTGGGGGCGGCTGTTGTTCACTGCACTCACATGTACTCTCTTTCTGTTTCAGATCCTGTTCGTCTGCAGGAGGCGGTGGTGGTGGGTGCTGACAGTGAGGCAGACCTGCTGGACCAGGAGGACCTCCACCTCTGCCAGCAGTCTGCACGCACTGCAGCAGCAGGCCCGGCTGGGCCGACAACTCCGCCCGGCAGTGATCTGGTGCAGGGGTGCACAGCCTGTGTCACAGCAGTCTGGCATGCAGGTGTGCCAGCATGCTGTGCCTATGGCAGTGTGCACGACCGGCACTATTGATGATGGCAGGCCTGCAATGGCCAGTGAGAGGTGTGTGTCCCACGAGGACACATGGCAAGCCAGCACGTGCCCCTGGGCCATCCAGCTCCACACCTGTGGTACCAGCATGCTGGCACAGTCACAGGCTGGGCCTGTCAGCACTGGTGGGGCAGCATGGTGGCTGAGCAGGTGTCTGGCACTGTTGACAGCACAGGGGTGGAACAGGTGGACCTGGGGCCTCAACAGTGGGAGGGCGGCAGCAGCAGTTGCACACCAGGCGCGAGGGACAGCGTCAGGCAGTGGCACTTGTCCACCGCCCTTAGATCAGCCCATACCTGGTCCTGGCGAACAGCAGCCACCCTCAAAGGGGTGCTGTGCACCAGGACCATAAACACCCTAAGTCCGCGATGCCATTGGGGCACAGTACCCTTTGGATGTGCACCCGCCTGCTGCAGGAGTCGGTACAGCTGCGGGGGTGGGTTGCAAGGTCCGTGGAGGCACTGGCTGTGTCCGTGAGTGGCACTAGCGGGGAGTGTGCTTTCGGGACGGGCGAGATGGTCCATATCGCGGACGGATGTGACCGCTGCCATCGACAGGCTGACCCAGGCAGTGGTCTCTGTGGCGACCGCATTGATCACACTGTCTGGTGACCCTGTACCCACCCACAGTCGCACTCCACTCCCCGTTCGGCGTAGATGCGACACCCAGGCCTGTCGGCGCGGGTTCTGCTGTGGGCATCCCGAGCACCCGGTGCAAGTTTGTTTGGCGGGATGCAGACCCTGTGCGGGCAAAGGTCACGGTCGCGCACTGGGACACTGGTGGTGCACTGGCGCCACCCGATGTAGCCCCTGCGCGTACCTGCCAGTGCTGCTAGGCCACGGCGGGGCCTGCGCATCCGTGGTGGCGATGGGACAGTGCTCCCCTGACTGAGCTGTCTCCCAATGCAGGCCCTGTCTGGTGCTGCCCGCTGTGCAATGTGTGCTCATGGTGGGCGGTGCAGTGCTGGGTGCTCTGCTCACCAAACTGACACCGGACCACCTGCACACTCTCCCAACTGCTGTCCACAGTGCGTGTGGATGATGATGCCTGTATTGCACTGTACACCAAGGTGCAAGGTTGCCCAGGTCCTGACACACGTACGTGGACAGTCCAGGTGGTGAGGGTGGTTGGTGGTGCTGTGTGATAGCGTGTCATTTCCGCAGTGCTGTGCTGCTGCCCCTGTATGCTGCCTGGTGTGTGTGTGTGTGTTCATTTGAGTGCTCACCCCTCTCTGATGATGTGTTGGTATGCCTAGACCCTTCAACTCCCCTGACCTTCATGCACGGTGTGTTCCCCTGTGTGCCTGTGGTTTGGCGATAGACAGTGTTGCCTGCATGTCCCCTTGACTTACCTGTGTTGGGCGTAGTGCTCTTCTGCAATGGTGTCCGGTGCAGCTGGGCCTGCCGTGTCAGTCGGGGTCCTCAGTCTAGGGGCTCATCACCCATATCACCTTCACTGAAGCGCCCCCATCGCTGTCCCTCTTGGCCCTGCACGGCTATCCCATGGTCTTTGGCCATGTTGTGCAGGATGCAACTAGCCAGGAATATCCCACAGGCCTTTGGGGGCTGTACTGTAGGCTCCGCCGAGGTGTCCAGGCATCGGAAGCATGCCCTGAGTATCCCGAACACCGCTATGATGTTCCGTGGTTGTGGCATGTGCCTCATTGAAACCGTGCTGCGCTGGGGAATGGGCGCGGTATGGTGTGAGCAGCCAGGACGGAGTGGGTATCCACAGTCACCGTGTGTGGAGATAGTGGAGATCAGTGTTAGGTCAGGTCCATGTTGCCCATATCCTTGTGTGCCACTACCATGGCACCTGTGTCATTCCCACCCTTGCACAAAGTTTGCATTCCATACATGTGTACTCACCCACTAGATGACCCGTGGGGATGTTCCCCCTCGAATCGATGGCACAGTGCAGATTGGTGCCATATGAAGGCATCATGCGTGCTCCCGCCAGGTGTGTGCACAGACATTGATGATGCGCCCCAGTGGCATCACACACCACCTGGCAGTTGACACTCGAGAAGCCCTTTCGGTTCCAATATGCTTGCCCCGTCCGGGGCAAGGTGGTGTCGAATGGCCACATGGGTGCAGTCTATGGCACCTAGCATGCCAGGCATTTGTGCTACCCTGTGGAACTCCTGCATGTTTGCTGTACGCTCTGCAGCGGTGCTGGGGAAATGGATGTACTCCGCGGCATGAGGCAGCGGTAAGGAATTAGGTGAGGATGCGGACGTGGCCGACTGCGTAATGCCTGTGGTGTCCCCTGTCGGCCTCTGGAAGGTGCCCGTGGTGAGCAGGCACATGCAGGCTGTCACCTTGGTCTCCACGGACAGAGCATGACTCCGTCGTGAGGTGCCTGCATCACATCACTGCACAGCTCACTGAGCCGTCTCAGTATTGCCCTGTTCAGCGGTACCGGGCCACGATCTAGAGCATCGGCTGTGCGGCTCGTAGCTGATCGCGGACGCGATACGCCTGTCGGGGCGTACGCGGGCCCCTCCACGGCCACGTCCCCCTGCAGCATGCTGTCTCACCCCCCTCATTACAGCTTCCATGTGGAAGCTGACACTGTCCATCTCCCTGGCTTCTGCCCTCCCCCAGCTGCTGTTCCTGTGTTACCCCCACTGCTGCTTCCACTGCACCAGGCACCCCCCACTGGCCTCTCTGTCCTCCAGGACCCACTGTCCCTCTCTGTCCTTCCTGCTCCTGTCTCTGTCTCTCTCTCTCTCTCTGTCTCTCTCCCCCGGTTTGCAGCCTGCTCGAGTTCTTGCGCCGCTCCCTTGAGCCGTTTTATTTTGGCTCACATCCGGTACAGCGCATCCTCCGGCTGAGCCACTCTTGCGCGTGCGCAAATGTTCAAATCTCGCATTACTGCCCTTTATGCATGGACCCGCCCCGTGTTGCGCATGCCTTCATTTCCATTGGCGCTGTGGCTCAGCTGTTTTCTCGGTGGCGAACTGGCCCCTTCTCAATACTCCAGAATGATGCGATTTTTGAGTTGCGCGACGCGCAACCCTGTTGCGCATGACGCAACCCTTTTGAATATCCAGGCCCTTATCTTTAAAATATTTGGAGTCACTGAAAGTTATGGAAAGCCTGGTAATGGAACACGGTATATAAGAGGCAGGCTTTTAACAGTAGTTTTGTTACACAGTCCAATACAATGGCTTCTCAAACCTCTAGCTGTGTGATCATGTTGTCATAATTATAAACTATTCATACTTAGCAACAGCTAGCCAAAAGTGACAGGATGTGTTATAATGCAAATCTGAAATGTATTTTATAGTCTGTGTTTGATGTTTTACTAATATGATGGTCTAGTGAACTAGAAATGTCAAACTGGATATCTGTGTCTTGTTTGTTCTGAACCCTGTATAATAAAATTGGATTATGTTACACTTTATATTTCTCGTAAGATTTTCATTGGTAATTCTAAAATCATTATAACATAATAAGTCACAAATTCAAGATCCTGTACTGCACAGCCACTTTGCAAGACTCATTACTGCAGGTCCTATCTCATACTGCCCTGACCATTCATGTAGTGGGAGTGGTGCTAACTGAGAGTCCTCCTCTGCAGGCACAGCTCTGTCTCAGCTGTCTGACACGGCTGCATGGCTCATGATATTGGGGTCATTCTGAGTTTTACTTTCTACCGACAAGTGAGGCCGTTCAAGTTGTTTCCACAATGGGATGGTAGCTACTCTCCGGCTCCTGACTCTGTGCTCTATTCAGCTTCCTGCTGTAGGAATATCACAATTTGGTAAAATGAAAATATTTTAAAGTGCTGGCAAGGAAAGGCAATGGGTTAAGAAGATTATTTTCTGTATTAATATTTTATGCTTATCCTTGCTGCTGCACTCCTTTGTAGAAATAAACTTGTTAGTTTAGCACACTGATTGTTACTGTGATAATGAAGGTTGCTCCCTTATGCAGCCTGGCTGTAAAAAATGCTGAACATATGCAAAACTAGAGATACCAATGGCTATATGTAAGACATGCAGTTTCATACCAGGAAAAATGGTGTAAGGCTGTGCAATACAATAATGTACCCAGTGAAATATTACCTGGTATGGCCATATGCTGAGTTCTGTAAGATAACAGCTAGTGGAGAGTGTATATAAGGTGGAATGTGAGAGGAGGATGGTGAAAAGTTACAAACCCTGAAATAAAATGTTGATGCCTCCAAACTTGTCTGGTTCATTCTCCCAGGGGAAGGTAACTGATCATTACTTGTACTCTGAAAGCTGGACTACAGGTGCTAGTGCAGTATTTGTGTTAGTACAATAATCTTTGCTTTGTGTCATGCAGTTCCTCAATCCAGTATAATTATTTTCTTGACACCCCAATGTCTGGCACCCCAGATGAGTTGAGGTTAATTTGCACCCCAAAGTTAAGTAATAGAGGTACGCAAGGATCACTGCCCAAGTACTTCTGTTGGTGGGAGCTGATAGTAGGATAGAGAGTATCAGTGGAATTTTCATTTTCTGAAACCCAGTCTGGGCTAACAGATACAGGTTACATAATATGGAGGAATTTATTGTTTCTTTTGTAACTGCCCATTGGGCTCAGAATTTTTGTAAGAATACTAGACATTTGCGAGACCCCTGGGAATATGATAAGCAACAGCTTTGTTTAGACTCAGATAAGAAACTTAAGGACAAACAAAAAAAAAGGGTTATTGGGCCCGATACACAAAGAAAAGTGGTTGACTACGTGCCACGGATCCGAGGCATGTAGGCAACTGCATAGGTGAATGCTGTACAGCGGTGGTCCCATGGACCCCAGCGGCATTCACCAAGGTCACATAAGTGCAGCACAAGGCACTTAAGTGCCCGTCTCCAAAGCCCCTCGGAGATGTCTGCACAGGAGGCATGTCAGGGAAATGCCTGCACTACGTGGCATTCACAAAGCCATGTAGTGCCAGGTAGAGGGGGCGCCCGGGTACGCCTGCCTAGACCAGGAGTAACCTGGTATGCGTCCCCATGCACACTGGTTCCTGGGTGTGGGTGGCATCACATTTTGGACTTCCTTGCCACCCCAGCCCACTATGCTGCAGGGAAGGGCTGGGGCAGTGGTACAGGCACCTGCCTGTTGGATTGTAGCACTGCCACTATACATGGCTCCTCTCTGACCCCCTGCACCCTCTGCAAGGTCACAAGGGATCCACTCAGAGACCTGGTACAGGCATCCAATTTGATGCCCACCCAGGTCTGCAGCTCTGCCCGATCGTCCGCATGACCATGCGCGCCATGGTGGCATGGCTGCGGACAGGCCTCCCACAGGTGTCAGCGGTAGTGCATACCACTTACCCTGCACCTGTCTGGGACCGCATAGGTACGTGGGTTGGGTATGCACCACAGGCACGTATTACTCGCCCATTGGAGCATAGGGCCCATTGAATGCAAGTATTGCACACTAAAGTGTGTTACAATTGGGCTAAAATGAAAAACCTTGTAAGACAAAAAACAGAATATTGATTTAACAGCAATCCACAGAGCATTACCTTACAGCATAGATGAGAAATGAAATGGAGATTTACACAAAGGACTTTATTTGATATGTCAAATTTTAACTGACAAAGGTTAGGCATCTAGGAATGAACACATCAACAAGCGAAAGATTACCTTGTGAGGACATATGCTGAGTTCTGCAAGAAAACAGCTAGTGTACAGTGTATATAAGATGAATTGTGAGAGGTGGAGGGTGAGAAGCTATGAACCCTAACATTAAACGTTGATGCCTCCAAGCCTGTCTGGTTCATTCTCCCAGGGAAGGTAATTGATCATTAATTGAATTCTAAAAGCTGGACTGCTAGTTTTAGAGCAGTATACATTTTAATATAAAAAAACTTGCTTTGTGGTGTGCAGTTCCTCATTCCATTATAATTATTGGCTCAACACCCCAGGACTGCTCACACCCAAGGTGTTTGCCTGATCACATGAGCCATCTGGCTCTCTGTGCATGCCACATACCCTTTTTGTTAGGTGGCCCTATCACAGGCAGAGATCTGAGAAGGATGATGATGGTCTCTACATTCTTACTGGGTTGGCCACACACCAGTGCATGAGTCCTGCTCCCACCCAATCACAGCCATCACTTTTAAGGGTGATTCATATGGCAGGGTATATCTCACTCATGTGCAGTGGGGACCTTAGGCCATGGTGGGTGGTGCAACACTGATGCCATGCCCAGGTCCAGGCTACATACTAACATACTAATTGCCAGCAGATTAGGCCTTATGGTCTAGCGAGTCTGCTCAAACCTGAGATCCTTAGTTGGGTGCTGAGCCCCCCCCCGTGTTCCAGAAACCCCTATCATCCATCCCCACCCTCCTGGGCCAGGCCATCATCTGATACATCCTCTTTCTGTGTCTGTCCCAACCTCTCTTGAAGCCCTCCACTGTGGATCTCTGAACCAGCTTGCCAGGCAGTGCATTCCAAGGGTCCACCACCCTCTCAGTAAAAACCTCCTCCTCTTTTCTCCCCTCACCCTTCCACCTTCCAACTTCAAATCATGCCCTCTGGTGATACCTCCCTGCTTTAGTCTAAAGATTGCCTCCATGTTTACCCTATTTATTCCCTTGAGGTACTTGAAGACCTCAATCATGTCCCACCTGTCTCTCCTGTCCTCCAATGAAAACAGGCAGAGCTCCTCAAGTCTGTCCTCATACGTCAAATTCCCTAGTCCTCATATCATCTTAGTTGCCCTCGTCTGTACCCTCTCCAGGAGCTGTATGTCCCTCTTCAAGTGTGGTCTCCAGTACTGTACACAGTACTCAAGGTGTGGTCTAACCAGTCCATTGTACAGCGGCAGAATCACTTCCCTGCTCCTAGAGATGATCCCCCTTACGATGCATCCCAACATCCTGTTTGCCTTGCTAGCTACTCTCCTGCACTGCTCAGAGTTATTCATACATGCATCCACCATGACCCCTAGGTCTTTTTCCCCTGTTGAGGCCTCCAGCGCCTCCTCTCCCAGGGTGTACCTGTGTTTAGGGTTTCCCCACCCAAGAGGTAACACCTCGCACTTGGTGGTATTGAAATTTAATTTCCATGTGTGAGCACAGCTTTCCAGGGTGTCCAGGTTCCCTTGCAGTGTCAACCTCCCCTCTTCCCCCTCAACTACTGCTACCATCTTGGAGTCATCAGTGAAGAGACTCATTTCACACCCTATACCCTCCCTGATGTCTGATATGTATGCATTAAACAGGATCGGACCCAGGACTGAGCCCTGCCGTACCCCACTACCGACCTCTCTAAGGTTCAAGAGCTCCCCAACGATCACTACTCTCTGGGTGCATCCAGCTAGCCAGTTTTCAATCCATCTGACCATCAAAGGGCCTACTCCCAACCCCGTCAGTTTCTTCACCAAACCATTGTGGGGGACAGAGTCAAACACCTTGCTGAAGTCCAAGAATAATACATCCACAGGCTTTCCTGTCCAGTTCTGATGTTACCCATTAGTAGAACTCCACAAGATTGGTTTGACATGATCTACCTGGCACAAACCCATGTTGACGACTATCCAGACCTCCCACCTCCTCCAAGTACACCCCCCAATCATTCCTTTAGTATACTCTCCATTAATTTTCCCACCACCGAGGTCAAACTGATGGGTCTATAGTTACCTGGTACTTCCCTTGATCCCCCTTTATGGATTGGCACCACATGTGCCTCTCGCCAATCCATAGGTACCCTCCCTGTCTCAAGTGACCTGTTGAAGAGCTCCACCAGGGGTGCAGCCAGTATGTCTGCCAATTCCCATAGTACTCTCGGATGAATGCCATCCAGCCCAGAAGATTTATCTTTCTTTAGGGCCTTCAGGGCTAACCACACCCTTTCGGTGGTGATAGCATCATCCGTCCCCTCCACCTTACTGGACTTTTTATCCTTATCCTGATGTGACACCCCTGTGGTACCTCTCCCTCCCTCTTGCTCCATTTCTGTTGCTCCCTGATCCCACTCACTACTGCTTCTATCCCCATTGTGCCTTGCTTTGTAGATATCCCACCCCCCCAATGAACACAGAGGTGAAGTACTCGTTTAATACCTCTGCCTGGTCCTTCACCTCTTCCACCCACCCTCCTTCTGATCTCAATCTGCCGAGATGGCCCTTAGTTTTTCTCTGCTCCCCAATGTACCAGAAGAACCCTTTTTCCCCTCCATGTATCCCCTGTGCCAGCCGCTGCTCTTTACTGGACTTTGCCCCCCTCACCATCCAGGTGACTTTTCTAGATGCAAGATGGTACATTTCCTTTTCCCTATCCCCTCTTGTTGTTTTATATTTTTTGTAGGCCGCCTTCTTTTCTCTGACTTCTACCTGAACATCACTGGACCACCAGCATGGTTTATGTGACCTTGCTCCCTTACGTTTCACCTTAGCGCAGGTCCTGACTGCCTCATGAAGTCCCCGTTTTATGACCTCCCATCTCTTTTCCACATTTGTCATTGATGTAATCCTCTTCAAGTGATCCTTGAGAATATTTCCCATGCCCACAAAGTCTGCTCCCCTGAAGTCCACTGCCAGTGTCCTAGATCTCTCCCCCCTCCCCTCATGCTTATTTGAAACCAGACAGTATTGTGGTCGCTCCCAGTCAGGGGATCCTCTGCAACCAGGTCCCTTACCAGATCCCCATCTGCCAGAACCACGTCCAGGACATGCCCCTCCCTTGTGGGTTCCATCACATGCTGTGTTAAGAACACATCCTGGAAGCTGTCCAGCAGCCTCTGCTCCTTGGCCACCTTAGAAGACATGGTTCCCCAGTTTGTACCTGGCATATTAAGGTCCCCTATCAACACCACTCCTTCCCATTTTGGTCCACATTGGGCAATGATATTGTCCAGCAAACCATCCTCCAGAACATCACCCATCTCAGGGGGCCTATATACTACACCCAGCTTGACCTTACCTCCTGCTGGGGTTCGTAAGGTGACCCATAAGGCCTCCACGTTTCCCTCTGCCTCTTCTACCCTAGCAATTTCTATGTCATTTCTAATAAACATAGCCACTCCACCCCCTCTGCCCTCCTTTCTAGCCTTCCTAAGCATAGTGTACCCCCACACGTTTAGGTCCCAGTCATGGTTTTTGTTGGCCCACGTTTCCGTGACCGCCGCCACATCCAACCACTCCCAAACAGCATGGCCTGGAACTCTGGCAACTTGTTTCCCAAGCTTCTGGCATTTACTAACACCACCCCCCACCCTTATCCCTGATCCCTTTGTTGAACCCCACCCAGGTTCCTTATACTTCCATCCTCCTCTGCTCCTCCTGAAACCTCCTCCCCAGTCTGTTTCCCCCTCCCCTTGGATTTGAAGGCTATTCCCCTCATCTGGAGGAGAGGGCTTCTGGTCAGCCCCTACCTTATCCCTTCCCCCCCTCACAAATTTAAACTCCACCTTTCTTGAGGTACATGGGCAACACAATGGACAGTACTGCATCCCAGTATCATGAAATGCACATTACATCCCTGTACATGCTAAATAGGTGCCAACACTACAGCATAGACAGTTTATGTCTAGATGCCCCATGCACCAGTGGAGCATGGGACATCAGTATGGATGTTACATCTCCAGCCTCGCACCAGTGGCTGCAGCCCTGCATGTTATGCATAACTGTTGGCAGGTCAGCAACTCTGCATGCACAAATGTGTGTGCATTGGAGTGCTGCATGTCTGTAGTGGTGCAGATCACAGAGTATATTGTGGGGTCAAGGGAGTTCCTGCTTTCAGCAGTCCCTCCCATGCCTTGCTTTGTGTGCTCCTGTGTGCTGCTGTGCACCTCTCCATCCATGCATGGAGTTGATGGTGAATGCCGCATGTTTTACATGCCCCCACAGGCAGGCAGCTGTGCACCTGTCACTATGCTCAATTCTGGCATAAGTGACAATATTCGTGAATAAAGCCCCATATTAGCAGGGCATAAACCTTTCCAGTGTCTGTGCCATAGGTTTTTAATTGTTCTTCCTTTCAGTTATGATTGTCCACTACAAAGATCTGTTCATCACAGTGTTTTTTTTTTTGTTCAAATATTTATAATTCTGTCAACTTTACTTTTTTACACTGGATAACAGGCAAAAATGCAGTTAAAAAATCCTTTAAAGAAATGTTATGTGTAATTTGGATTTAAAGTGGAAATTCTGAAGAGGCTCAAAACTAAAGGCCTCTTGTTTTGTGCAGAATAAAGTGGAGTTGCTTTTTTAATTTTCCAGGGCTTCTAGTTACTATATATTTTAATAGACAAAGAACCTCTGTGCGCAAACACTAAGGCAAGGGTTACCCCAAAGGGCATTTGGCTGGGAAGCCAAGTTTCAAGAAAATACAAAATCACACATGCCCCCACCATGCAAAGCATCATGTGCTGCATATGCAAATCACCACAGAATGTTAAGCTGGTCCAACTTTAAGCAGAATTGCATGGTGCCAAAAGGCCTCTCCTACAGTTTGCAAAGGGTGCTAACAGAAGACATAGACACATGTTTCGTCCTACCAGAACTCATCAGTATGCCTCATCTGTTTGACACCCCAGTGGAATGGACCAGCTACCCTTAAGACAGAGTGTCTTGGATATGTTGTGGTGAACCCATTAAAATAAAAAACTATTTAAAAGACAAAGAACCTCTGTGCACAAACACTGAGGCAAGGGTTACCCCAAAGGGCATTTGGCTGGGAAGCCAAGTTTCAAGAAAATACAAAATCACACATGCCCCCACCATGCAAAGCATCATGGGCTGCATATGCAAATCACCACAGAATGTTATGCTGATCCAACTTTCAGAATTGCATGGTGCCAAAAGGCCTCTCATACAGTTTGCAAAGGGTGCTAACAGAAGACATAGACACATGTTTCGTCCTACCAGGACTCATCAGTATGCCTCATCTGTTTGACACCCCAGTGGAATGGACCAGCTACCCTTAAGACAGAGTGTCTTGGATATGTTGTGGTGAACCCACTAAAATAAAAACTATTTAAAGACAAAGAACCTCTGTGCACAAACACTGAGGCAAGGAGTTACCCAAAGGGCATTTGGCTCTGTCTTCTGTTAGCACCCTTTGCAAACTGTATGAGAGGCCTTTTGGCACCATGCAATTCTTGCTTAAAGTTGGACCAGCATAACATTCTGTGGTGATTTGCATATGCAGCCCATGATGCTTTGCAAGGTGGGGGCATGTGTGATTTTGTGTTTTCTGAAACTTGCTTTCCTCCAGCCAAATGCTCCTTTGTGGTAACTCCTTTGCCTCTAGTGTTTGCGCACAGAGGTTCTTTGTCTTTTAAATAGTTTTTTATTTTAATGAGTTCACCACAACATATTCAAGACACTCTGTCTTAAGGGTAGCTGGTCCATTCCACTGGGGTGTCAAACAGATGAGGCATACTGATGAGTCCTGGTAGGACGAAACATGTGTCTATGTCTTCTGTTAGCACCCTTTGCAAACTGTATGAGAGGCCTTTTGGCACCATGCAATTCTGCTTAAAGTTGGACCAGCATAACATTCTGTGGTGATTTGCATATGCAGCCCATGATGCTTTGCATATATTTTAATAGGTAGGCATTACAGAAGTAGACAGAGATCTCATTTACAGAAGTAACCCAGGGAAAAAAGGATGTGAGGGAAGGGGACAGAAAATGTAACGACTTTGTGAAGAAGCAAGTAAGAATAAATAGAAATAAACTGGGTACAAATACACACTGTACTAAATAACATTTCAGTCTTGTGGGGTGTAGAGTAGGAAATGCATAACATACTGTACAAAGAGAAACTACAGCATTTACAGATATACAGAACATAAAAACTGGACAAAGTACAGTGCATGGGTGAAGAGGTTTTGTGACCACTACTATCAGTTGCTTGAGCAGCTAGGAGAGAAGTTTTTAACATTCATTTAGCAGAAAAAAATGTTCAGGGAAATCACAGGCCCAATTCTCTGTTCCACTTTTTTGGGTCACAAAACTTGCACACCATTGTACCGACCCATAAAACTGATATATTGAAAATATTACATTTGCATGGGGGAATGAAGACAAATTGTGATATTCCAGCTTTTACTATGGACATTGTGAGTTTGTGCCCTGTAGGTGTACACATTACAAGGTCATGAATACCTGTGAATGATGCCATGTCTTAGCCAGACATGTATGAGCCAGAGTAGCAGTCTAACATGTACCCCCCACCTGATGTATACCTTTAGCCCACTTATAATTCAGAAACAATGTTCATCCATCCATCCATCCATCCATCTCCTCTTCCTCCTCCTCCTCATCATCATCATCCCTGGTAGTCAGGACGGCCTGCAAACTAAACCCCAGCCATGCAAAGTCTCTGGCAAACCCCTTTCTCTAGCCCTGTTCCCCCACAGGCATCTTCCATCTGTCCCCTGACATCCATGAGCAATGGGTGCAACATTCTGGTACCCCTACTGCCATATAAAAAAACAGGCAAGGTCTTGGCACTTAATCTTGCCACAGTGATTTAACACCAGTCCCATACAAATGAGAATTAAGACCTGCTTCACCTGGAAAATAAGATCATATATACTCTCCATTTTGAGCTGCTGATCTTTTGAAGGGATTTTACCAATTGTGCCAATGTATATGTGACGTGCCTGGATAGAATGTACCAAACTCATTTCACTTCACTTTTGACCTGAGCTGGAAACAGCTCAATCGTCAACTGAAGCTGGTACTGTACAGCACATATAAATCCACAGTGTTCTTATTATGTGCTGTGTTGTGCTGTGCTGTGCTGTACTATTAAGAAATTCTTAGTGACTATGTATACATTTCTTTGTAGTTGAGTTATAGTTTATTAACTTTCACAGTGAAGCACCCTAGATCAAGTTATTCTGCCATGAGATTATTTTGCTTTGTATATTACCTCATTCTATTACACATCAGTGTTAGAGGCTGACAGTGTTTAATACGTGGCCCAGCTTTCCCAAGCACTGCATTAATTAAATACCATTACTGTGATTTGACAAAGAGTGCCTTCAAAGTGCACAGTAAAGATGGGATCTTGGTATTATTTACCAATTAGATGGACAGCAATTTCTATTTGATTAAAGTACTGCACACCATGCTGGGTGAGGGAGAGTCACTAGATGAACGAGATTTCAGCAAGCAGCAAATGAATGTTTTACAGTCTGACCAAAAAATGCTTGAGAGTATATAGCCACCAAATCACATTTGTATGTGGTGAAAAAAGACCTGGGCTAAATAGGTAAAAGCTTGGTATATCAAAGTCACAAACTATATTGTTGTGTTTTTTTGTTAAATTACTTATGCGCTTGAGCTGGCCACTCAGTCTTCAAAGTCACAAAGTACAGCTTTTTTAAGTTAATTATGCACTTAAGCTAGCCACACAGTCTTTCCAATTATTAAAAGTTTCTATTACCCAATTAATCTGGTAATTTGTAATTGTTCCCTCATAAAACAGCTGTTTTTCCTCTCAGATCACTTTCATACCCTAACCACTCAAGCAACTGCAAGTGTTACCATTACAGGAAATGTTTCGGAGAAGCAATTGTCAAACACCCTTTGATCTTCCAATATTCAGTAATTGAATTTACATAGATGAATTAAATGAACCATATCAAGTTGTAGTGCTAACAAATGCTATCTTGATAGTGACAGGCAGCATATTTCCACACCTCAAACATTAATAAATCTACATGAGTAAATTACGCTGTGCCACTCCATCTTCATAAGTTGCTGATTCAATGAATCACACTGGAGAAACAGCTGGGTAATTACAGGATGATGCTGGAGGCAATGGGAACTTCATTTGCATATTAACAGAAATTTGTCACAATAATTTCTGTCATGGACTAGTAAATGTTAAACATGATTAATACGACTAGCTGACTGAGCTGACTTATTAGATGCATAATAAAAGTCATATACCTTAGGCTACACACACAGATTCCCTTCACCACTAGACAAATAAGTGAGGCATTCGATTAAATATGCCACCCTAAAAATGAAAACCATTCCTTTAATAAACCATCTAGGGAATAAACATTGTATTGCATCATGGTGGGCTTATTATTTCAATTCAGTAAGTGTACTAAATGACTAGAACTAATAATATTTTAGTAACAGTCAGAGTAAAGTGTTAATATTTCATTAGAGATTACATACACATAACGTGTACTTTGCTAAATACTTTTAAATGCTGAACTTTTCCAGGATGTTTAAATCATGCATTATTTAAAGGTGATGAGAAATCATATAAAATAGTTGTACGTTCAGGTAACTTATTATTTCTTTCAATCATATTTAATTTTCTAATATGATTTTTAAAATGACTTTATTAAGGCTGGTCTGCATAGCAAAACAGTTCCCATTTTGATCAAAGGCAGGACGTGTTTTGCAGCTGTCCCATTGAAATGCTTTTGGGGTTGAGACATGTTTTTATGCAGGTGAGTGAGTGAGTGCTGTACCTCATTATTTCTCTGTGATGCTGTCTGTAATGCTTTGTTAACTTTGTATTGACTGCAAGGATAACAGTGCATGAGAACTTGCTGAGCAAGTGGGGAATCTCACATGAATATGCAGATGATCTAGGTGATACACTAAAGAAGTCCTCAAGCTGTTTAGCCTTGCCCCAACCCCCACTGTGATAACAAGAATAACAATAAATGAGCACTAATAAACTCTCAGTCTGCACAACTTTGTAAACGGAAAGTTAACCTTCATTTTTTTCTGAAAAGAAATTAAATCATCTATTTAAAACTGAAAGTTTTCTTGCTACTAAATTACTGCAATGCACAAGAACAAAGAGAAGCAGAGCTGTGGCACCATTTGGTTTTATTTAACAACTTTCATACTCACTGTATACCAAAGTGCTTTACAAAGTACGGGAGTTACATACTGGTAGTTCAGGGAATGTAGAATGGAAAAGAATTTCCTGTGAACAGCGCAGTCTGTTAGAGACCTGGTGGGTCCAGTACTCAATTCAATCCATCAGGAATAAAATAAATCTGAACCCCTCCCACAACAACCTGACAGATAACATACGGGCAATCATACACAACAATGCTGTGTTTCCAATGAAAGGTGAGATCACATCAGAGACCTAGAGAGTGAAACTCAAGCTGTCTCTATGGTGTCATCTCACCACATGATGGAAACATCAGCCTTGTTGTATATGGTTGCCTATTTATTATTTTGTATTGTATATGTTTGCTTTAATTTACTGTAATTAAGACATCTGTCTTGAACTAATTTCTACCTTGAACTATGGTCAAATAAACAGAAAAAAATTAAAAAAAACAGGATAGGATTAAAATTCGATTTAGGTAATAGTGAGATGAGTGGGCAGCATTTCCAGTAGTTCATCTTTTACTGAACAGTACACTTGGGGTGTTTTGAATACAGTAATTTCTTTATTAAGAGGAATCGGCAGTAGGTATGCAGCGAAATTTTATTTTGCCAGCGAAATTCCAGCAAAATCACTAATTTCACCTTGTGAAATATTTTGCTTAATTATGAAAGCAAGGCGAAATTTCACTGGTAAATTTCACCTTGCATTACTATTCAGTGAAATCAGGCAAAACTGGGCTTTCTACATGACTTATTCTCTGCAGCTCACATGGGATGACTGTATACAGGCAGTAAGTGAGTGATTAATTTCTTTCTGTGTATCTGGAGACTTGGAGAGGAGAAGCATGCAGCCATCAACAGAGACTTTAAAATCTTTTCTTGGTCTGTGTATGCCACTGTTTCACTGTGTGTGTTTTTTACACACTTTTTTTGTTTAAAAAGAATATATTAGATTGTGTTTCTCTTCTTTGCTTATAGTTTCTGTTTGGTGCATGTCGTATAGATTGATATATATGTGTGTGTGTGTGTGTGTGTGTGTGTGTGTGTAACTCTCTCTCTTTTCTGTTAGGAATCATATATATATATATATATATATATATATAGATAGAAAGGATGGATGCTAAACAGCAGGGCAAGGTGACAGGGAATAAGGCACCACTGTTTGCCTTAACAGGTAGGTGTTCCAGCAGGAGCATGTGCCCCCTAACAGGAGCATGTGTCCCCCAACAGGAGCATGGCCCCCAACAGGAGCATGTGCCCCCTAACAGGAGCATGTGGCCCCACTCCTCAGCAGCAGCAGCATGAGCCCATTGCCCCCCCACAGCAGTGTGACCATGAGGATGATGTGGCCCCCAGCACCAGCCAGCCGCAGAATCCCATAGCTCCCCAGCAGCAGCAGCAGGTGCATTGGCCCCCAAGTAGCAGCCAGATACTAATGCTCCCCCTACCAGCAGGAGCATGCACCCCCTGCCTCCTCCCAGCATAAAGGGTCAGCTGTATGGTGTTTCTTTGAGTGAAACATCAGCGACAGCAGGTGGTCATCTGTAAACTGTTCAGGAGATCTGTGCGATGGGGCAAACAAGGAGGCCATTTTGGAACTGGTGGTCAGAGGATCCATCTGCAGAAACATCATGTTGCAGAGTGGCTCCAGAAACAACAGGAGTTGGCAGCAGCAGGAGGCAGTGGTCCCCAAGAAGAAGAAGGCCAGCAGGAGGAAGGGGCCAGTGTTCAGGTGGAGCCTGGAATGCACCACAGCAGCAGGAGAAAGCAGCAGGAGGCCACACCACCCCCATCCACCTCACCCCATATCCACTAGTGGTGCCAGGTTCATGGTGGTGGTGAATCTGCACAGCCTGCAGCATCCCCAGCTACTCCTACAGTTAACCACAAAGACCTGGTGGCTGTATGAGCAGAGGTGTCAGCTCTCCACCGTGATTTTGATTCTGCCTGGAAGTCAGGAGGACCTCAGAAAACTAATGGAGGACCAACATAAAGTGTTGGACCTCCTTGCGGAACTTCATCTTTGGGGGACTAGTGGTGGTAGGTCAGAAGAATCTGGGCCTGTTTCTGGCACCGTTTAATTACGGTCTGGAAATTTTAAAAATGTGCTTGCTAATTTGCAAGTGAAGCAGGCAGTGCAGCACCTGAATTTTCTTCTCTTCTCTTTTCTTTTTCCTGTCCTCCTTTGTTACTGTCACTCTTCCTTCATGCATACCCCTAAAAAATAACAAAAACCAACAAAAAGAAAAATTAAAAAATTAAAAAAGAAAAAACTAAATATTTTCTGTCCTCTTCCTGTTTCTGTATCCTCATGTTTCTTTTTCATGTCTAGCGTTTTGTGTGTTATAATGTAATGTTTATGCTCCCCTCTTTCTCATCACTTTAGTACCCTACTCTTGCGCTCACCCTTCATATTCCCCGTATGTGTACTCTAACTACGTCAGTCCTTTAGTCTGTACCCATACACTTACCTTTCTTCTTGTTTTATCTTACTCCTTCTATATTTCCTCCATCTATCCACAGATGTCAAGTATATTGTAATGTGTTCATATGAACAGAATTTTTTTCCAAAAGCTATATGGCTCAGGCTGATGTTGTGGGCTTCAGTTGTTTTGGCTGTGTGCTGTGCAGCATTAGTCCAAATATGTACACAACGATCATAGAAACATAAGCACTTTTATTATGAAGTTTAAACATAAATATGTTTTTATATGCTTAACAACACGTCTTTGGCCTTGCCACCCACAGATGTTAACTTTATGTCCCTCCCTTCCATTCATGATGGTGTTTAGTGCCCCCCCACCACCACCACCCGGGTGACCCGGTCCAAAATGTGCACTTTGGCCACAGTTTAACACAGCCTCTTGCCACCATGCTGTGCAGAGCAGGCATGCTAAGATGAGAAATGTGACAGGAAAAAAGTTTGATAAAATTGAGACAGAAATATGGTCTGAGTCATGACATGATGTGGTACCTCTCCACACCCAGACAATAACTTTCTGTTTTGGGCCCTGTTTAACAATGATTTCAGCCTGAATCTGGGTGCTGCTGGTGCCAAACAGGGCCTACAAGTCCAGAAATGTTTCCCAAAAAATGTTACAGTAAATTCAGACAGAAATCAGGTCTCAGCCAAGTTTGTTAAATGGTGCCCAAGCCACCACCTGAACCAAAACATGGTCTTTGGTCCACTGTTTACAAGTGATTTCATGCTGAATCTTGTTTCTGCAGGCACAGAACCGGCTGCACATGTCCAGAAATGTTACAGGAAAAATGGTACACAAAACTGAGACAGAAATATGTTCTGAGTCATGATGTTTATGTGGCGACCCCCCCACCCCCACCCCCACCACCCAGACATTAAATTGTTGTTTTGGGCCCTGTTTAACAATGATTTCAGCCTGAATCTTGGTGCTGCTGGTGCCAAACAGGACCTACAAGTCCAGAAATTATTCCAAAAAATTTTACATCAAATTGAGATTGAAATCCAGTGTCAGTCCTGATGTTAAATGCTGTGCCACCACCTCAGAGACCTGAAAATGCAGCTTCTGCCACTGTTTACCAAGGATTTAATGCTAAATCTTGGCACTGCTCATGCCAAACAGGGCCTTCAAGTCCAAAAAATGTTTCCAAAGAAATGCTACAGTAAATTCAGACAGAAATCAGGTCTCAGCATGTTGTTATATAAAGCCCAAGCCACCACCTGAAACAAAACATGGTCTTTGGTCCACTGTTTGCAAGTGATTTCATGCTGAATCTTGTTTCTATGAGGGCAGAACAGGCTGTACATGTCCAGAAATGTTACAGAAAAAAGGTACATAAAACTGAGACAGAAATATGATCTGAGTCATGATGTGATGAGGTGCCCCCCCACCACCCAGATATTAAATTGCTGTTTTTGCCCCATTTACTAAGGATTTTAGCCTGAATCTCAGTACGGCTACCTGCTGTGATGTGCAGAAATCAGAACATGCATTATACAGTAACTCCAGAAAAAACGCATGACAAAATTGTGAGAGAAGGGAGAAACAATTATGGTGGGATTTATTAAATAGCCAAAAGGGTTGCCATGCTGAGAAAATGAATTCCTCTTGCAAAATGCTGCTGCTACTTGCAATTGTTTCCTCCTGTTGCTGCTTTTTCAATTGTTTGAGAAATGTAAAATTACCATTTCCCTATGCTGCTGTCCTGATAGGCTGTGTTGACTGACTCTGTGGTTGTAATTTGCCTAGCGGTGGGGAGTGAATGACATTTTGTTACACTGTGGCTTGCTGCCTACTGCTGTCTTTGACTACTACTTGCCAAGTTGCTACGAGAAGTACTGTTTTGGATGGTTGATGATGGATCATCAACGGGGTCCATACTGCTGCTGCTGCTGCTGCACACATAAGTACAGTATTTGTCTTTATTTTTTTTCCTGTGCAAGACAAGGTGTTGGTGGGTTGGTATTGTGGAGTCATGAGTTCTAATATGTTTTTTCCTGCTTTTATATTATTTTTCAGTTTACTGTGGATGACATCATCATGCCAAGCTGGGATTAGGATCTAGGGATGTTGGAACGCACCGCATTTCCCAACGCAGATGGTAAGTATTTAATTTTTCATTACTAGTGGGGTATGTCTGTTACTGCCATCTGGATGTCTGAGTTTGATAGTAATTGTGTTCTTTTTTGCTTTTGTCAACATCAGGAATTCTGGCTAAGTTAATTCCCTCTCCTGCTGCCGCTGCTCAACAAGATCTGGGGGGTTTATTTAATTGTGCAATGGTTCCATTTTCACAGTCCCTGAGGTAAGTCTTTTTCCATTTTTTATGGTCTTCTGTGTGTGTGTGGGGGGCTGAAACTTTTTACAATTCTCAAAATGTGTTCTTCTTTTTATCTTATTTCCAGGTATGCAGTACTGTTAAGGGAAGGAGAATACCTGCTACTGTGTTTCATCATGGTCTGGAATCATGTGCCCTGCCCAGCATGTTCCTTCTGAGGGCAATGTCTGCAGTTTAATGACATCACAGGGTATGGTAAGTATACATTATTTTTCTCTGCTTGTTCTAATTGCTTGCTAAAACCAGATATGCAGATTGACGAGTATTCATAATTTTTTTCTTATCTTTGGTCTTGCTTATGTAATTTTTCTCTGTTGAGGTTTCTTCCTATTTCTGTGTGATGACTACATCCATCCAGGCACTGCAGGAGCTGTATTGTGTGCAAGACAGAGGGTGTTGCTTGAAATGCGACGTTGGCCACTGGTGTCCATACCATTAACGAGTAAACACCATCCACATCTAGGGAGGAACAATGTATTGAAATGGATGTTTGAGATGGTGTTTAGTAAATAATTAGTTGGAGGGGGCTAATGTCTTGTTTAATTATTTGAGGTGGCAGAGCTGCAGTAATCATGAAAATTTGGAATCCAAACTGAGGGCAACAAGCACCTCCCCCTGCCCTGCTCCCCTCCACTCCCCCCCAGGAACCATCACAGTTTTGGTACAAGAACTTTAACCTGGTAGTACAGCATAAGTGACCTTTTGGGGGGAATTAAATGTAGTAAGTTCTTAAGCCTTTTCATTATTACTTTTATAATTAATGGCTCGCATCATTAATGATTGCCGCCATTCACCATGTCTCATAATTTGTTCGACTTGTGGTGTTAACGGTTGAATGAGCTTGTCACATTCATATGCTACTTCTATTAGGAGCCAGAGTTCTTCAACATGTCATGGATAGTAAGTGGCAGAAAATATTTTCTTGGTCACATGGAGTACATGGGTGTGTCAGGAGGTGGGACGAGGGGGCGGTGGGGCATGTGCCTGCATGAGCACTTTTAAGGAAATCAAGACAATATATCTTGCTTCAAGATGGGATTAATAGTTGAAATGAAAAGTAAAATATGTATCTTGATATTTTTGGCAGCGAAACATTATGACTGTAATCCTGCAAAATCTTTATGGTTATGGTAATTTGATTATTGCTGCTTTATATAGGCTAGGGGACTGGGGACTAAACAACGGTTTATGGCAAAGGGTGCTCAAATGAAACTGATTCACACTGCAGCAGATTACACATAACCATAACCAGTCCAATGGTACATAGCTAAAAATAAGTTATAACACTATACTGAGCTGAAAGTGGTTGAGGGGGTGGCATTCAAGTAAACCCAGTCTTTTTCCACTTCCACATCATCCAAGAAGCACCCCTCACAGTCTTCAAGATTGGCGTTGTCACCAGGTGGGAATTCTCTCACCACTGCTGCTTCATCCACCCCGCTGCTAGTGGATGCCTTAGTCGAGGGATTGTCCTCATCCTCATCACTGAGACAGTTCCTGTGGCAACACCACTGACATCTCTGTGTTGTGTGGAATGTTACTTTCATTCATTTTGATGAATGTTAGTATGGACACATTCTTAGGTGACAAATTGGTCCTTCAATCACTCACAATGGCCCCAGCCACACTAAACACTAATTCCACACTGACACTGGATGGTGGGCAGCTCAGGTATTTCACAGCAACCAATGTTAGTGTTGGTCAGTCAGTCATTTTGCTGCTCCAGTACACTAGTGGCTCATCAGTAATGACAAGGTGCTTTGGGTCCCCCATGTAGGCCTCCACCATTCATTCTGCTGCCCTGAGTCCAGCTGCCTCATCTGTCTTCTCCTCCTTTTCCTCCATGTCTTCCACTCCCACCTGAAAGAGAACATCCCAAATTGAATTGCATGCTGTTTTCTGCTGTGCCTTGCCTATTTTCTCTGATTGGGTTGCCTGTGAGCTGCTGGTGGTGGTAGCAATGCCCATTTTCAACACAGTGCATGCCTTTTTCATGTGTGCAGCATGTACCATTCTAATGAGGTTCTCTCAACTTTTGTACTCGCTGACGACCTCCTTCAATTATAGAAGGCAGGCCACATTAAAACAGTGTCAGTGGCTCAGTAGGTAGCACACTCGCCTCTGAGGCTGGGAAATCAGAGGGCTGTGGGTTCAGTTCCCACATCTGGTACTTGGGTTAATATCCCAATACTGACACTGTAGTGCAGCATGAGAGGGGTGCTGCACTTCTGAGGTGCCGTCTTTCGGATGAGATGTTAAACCGAGGTCCCATCTGCCTGGATTGGTGGTAGTTCAGGTGGATGTTAAAGATCCCATGGCACTTATCGAAAAGAGTAGGGGAATTTCCCCAGTGTCCTGGCCAAATTTCCCTCATTCACTATAAATACCACCAACAGCTTAATCTGGTTCAAATTCAGTTGCTTACCATCTGTATCCCCCCTCCCCATGGTCGCCCCTGAAAAAGGGACTTCTAGGCCCAGTGGGCTTACCGGGTCAACAAAATTCAACAAAAACAAAACAAAAACAAATGTTTGTAGTGTGGATCCAGCATGGTGGCGATTGCAAAGTCAGCTGACTGTAAAATGCTGGATACATGGGTGTCTGTGTCCAGCACATGGAGCATGTGATCTATTAGATCACAACAGTCATGATCCCCACTTGCCTCCATCTGGTGTTGCACATTAACTAGTGTCTGCCTCAGCACACGTATGAGGGGTATGGACTGACTTATACAAGCAGTGTCTCCACTCACTGCCTGTGTAGCATGCTCGAATGGACAGAGAAAGAGTAGTATCCCATCCATTTGGTGCCACTGTTCTGTTGTTGGAGTGATGGACACTCCTGCACTGTCATGGGTGGTGTGCACCAACAGGTTATCTGACACAGACTTATACTGTTCATACAGCCGGTCAAGTATGTATGGTATGGAGTCACAACATCAAGCTTTATCCGGTGCTGAGGCAGATGGTTATTACGCTGTAGCTCACATAGATGGTCACGGCACTTTGCAGAATAGACAAAGTGGACACAAATGTGAAGGGTGACAGTAACTGTTTCCTTAATGTCTGCATGGTTGAGAAACTGCTGCACAACCAGTAGTATGCCTGTGATGGCTTGCAATGACTGAAGCAAGGCAGGCACCCTGAAAAAAAACACCATCGCTAATGCACTTCACTACATTGGCGCCATTATCACTTGCAATAAATCCTGTTATGAGTCACTGTGTGTGTTGCCACCCGTCAGCCTCCGACAGCAGAACATTAAACATTTTCTCAGCCATGTGAGAATCAGTAACACTCACACTCAGGGTTGCATGCTACTGAATACCAGGTGTGCTACTACCACAGTTTTGTTTTATGCAGGTTTTGCCAGGCCCCAAATCAAGTACCACTCCAGGCAACTGTGCCCAGTGTGCTGTTATGCATAGATATGAGCTTGCTGCTGTTTGTCCACTAGTCCACATATCCATGCTAAGATGGATATATTGTGATGCACTGTGCTTCAATTCATGTCTAATGGAATCAGCCACTCTACTGTTCAGATCTGGCATGGCACACTTAGTAAAATAGGTTAGCAATGTAACCTGCCATTTGGGACAAGCATGGGCCATCAACCTGCGGAAACCAGCACTCTCCATGAACGAGAATGGCAACAGATCGATGGCCAGCATTTCATCAGTGGCAGCATTTAACTCTCATGCAGCAGCATGATTGCTGGGGTACTTTGTCTGCCACTCAATGATGGTCTTTATAGTGGGCTGCATCTTTGGGGCTGTTTGACAAGTCGCTGTACTTGTGGCAGCAATGATGTTCTTTCAGGGGTAACACTTGGCTCTTGGGGCTGTGTACACTGCATGAAATCAGTTATTTTGGTTGTTTGTGGGTGTGATGGTGTAAATTTCTGACTCAAGGGACTGCGACTGGCACCTCCACTGCTATGCACACTACTCGAGAAAGCAGAGGATTGCTCACCTTCCTCCACCACTGACCCACTCTGCCCTGCCTCCTTCTGCTCTTACTCTACTACATTTAACTTGCAGAGGGAGATGCCACCAACAGCTCTGGTATCCTTCTTGTGTTGCTGCCATCTTAGTGAGTGCTTGTTTTTCAGGTGGGTGTGTTGGCCATCAATGCCTATGTGGCTTCCCTTTTTCACCCAACTAACACATGCTTCACAAAGTTGACATATTGCTATGTCTCATCAATAGGATCAAGCACATAAAAGACCCAAACTAGGGACTTTTGACCTCTGGACTTCAGATGCTTCTGGGACTGGGATAGTTCAGAAACAGGTGTAGAAGTGTGTTTTTCTGGGCTGCTCTCATCACTTTCATAAGATTATGTTTAGGAGGGTGGTGACTGAACTGCTTAGAGGTTTGCTAATAGGATTGGTGACAAACTGACCCATGGGCTGTGCATGTAAATAGCATACATCACCCTTGACCTTTTCTAACTCAGGCTCCCATGTGGGATCATCCCAGTCATCATCATCACCATCAATATCGATGATGTCCTTGTCCTCCTCCTCCTCCTTCTCTCTATCACTGTCTTCTTACAGTACAGCACCTTTTTCTTTCTCTACAACCATCTCAGGGGACTGACTTTCCCTATCTCCAGGATTATCAGACTCTGGTTGAACACTATCATCACCAAATCCTGCAGGAAAAATGACAGTCACACCAATAGACTTATCACCCTCTTCCTGGACTACTGTTCCTGTGCTGGTGTCAGTGCCCCCTTTCTCACTGTCATCATCCTCCACCAGCATGGATATAACAGCTTGAACCTTAAAAAAGTAAGGCACAAGTATGCCAGTACTTCCAGCAACTCCTTTGCTGGTACCTGCCGCACCACCAGAGCTCACAGCAGAAGACACTGATGCAGACACACATGTTCTTTCACTGCTGTGGGGAACTGGAACTGAAGTTGTACTCTTTTCAGCAGATTTCTTAGCTCCCTCATCCCCCCGCCATGTTTCCCCCCAGTACTGGGCCATCTCTTAGCAGGCATTTTTGCTAGCTGCTGCTTCAAAGCATTGCCTTTCTCTGGGAGTATATCAAGAAAGGACGTATTACTAACTGTGTGAATAACACCTCACAAGTCACACGTGCAGTACTGGCTTCCTTACAAGTCCAAACACAATCAGGAAAGGTAGCAGCACTCTACAGTACAACTAATACTGTATATGGTAGGTAGCCTATTCCAGTAAAACCAAAAAGGTAATTTTTTTCTTTCCCCAAACAGAAATTAAAGCAGCACACACAGGGAAAAGGGGCACAAGTGATTGACTTTAACTACAGATCACCTGTGTCTGGACAACTAAAGTACTGTAGTGTACTAGTACCTAGTTACTACCACAGTTTTATTTTATTATATAAGGGCAGAGACAACCATATAACATCAGCAAAGATGAGTACCACAATATGGTAGTGGTCTGAATGGGAGGGATCAGCAATTTCTTGAAAACTACTATATTAATATATATTTTTTATACTGCATGCATCAGGTAGTAAGCAATGCTGTAACAGAGAAAGGGTAAGCAAAGTCAACTAAAAGAGGAACACCATGCAATGTGCAGAGGCAAGCTCCAGCAATAAAATACAGGGTAGCAATTCACCAAAGCAGTGAACCTGTAAATGGACACGTTCAAGTGATCAAGTAAAAGTACTTCAGTTTCCATACAAAAAAATGTAGAACTGTTGATTTTCACAGTTTAAGTGACTCAAGTTTACACTCCTGCAAACAGAACTAATCACAAACAAAAAAATAAAATAACGGATCAGCGCTGTGTGTTCAAAACTTTAGAATTCACAATCAGAACTAAAAGCAGAAGAATGGTGTATAACAGGCTAACAGCAGCAGGAACGCTCAGACAGGACGGAGTAACTTTTCAGAGAAAAAAAATGTCAAGATATAACGAAATTAATAAGAAATAACAGTAAGTCACTCACAATTTGTTAGAAATCTGTTTGTAAAAGGCTAGAAATAGCCTGCACTGGTTTACACTCCTACCCTACCCCACTCAACTCTTTCAAAGACATAGGCAAAAGTAAAACCAAATTAAACTAAGCATTATGCAAAAATCTACAAAATTAGAAAATGTTCCAAAGTAGCACTAGGAACAAACTGTATATTTGGGAGCAATTAGCTCTCAAAAACAAGTTTTAAAGAGATTTTAAAAGGCTTTATTGGCTCTGATGCACCACAACAGACTGTTCTCTGACTCAACATGCAGCAGAATGAGCTGAAAACAAGCTGCATGTGATATTTAACCTATTTACCCCCAATGCATTGCAAATTTTGCTTTTGGAGCAAAATTTCACTGGCAAAATGAAAAGTTACACAAACTAAATTTTTGCCACAAGGCGAAATTTTAAGCTTGGATGGGTGAAATTGGCAGACCAAAGCATTTTATATAAAATTTCGCTATTATGAGAAATCGGAAAACAAGGTGAAATTTCGTTTTGCCTAGACGAAACATTTCATGTAATTGCAGAATTACGCAAAATATTTTGCCAGGTGAAATATTCAATTTTGCACAACACTAATCAGCAGTAATGATTAGCATGAAGAATTCAGATAGACTTTAGATTCTATGCTGTTGTACCACAGTCGTAATATACAGTAGCTAAAGTGCTACTTGCCTTCTGACATCACTACTGTGGTACAACAGCATCTGACAGTGTATGGGTTTCCATGTACAGCACAAAATCACATACTATAGTTGAACAGTAATAATTATTTTGAAGATCAAAAAACAGACAAAGCATGTCAGAAATTTGATGTCACTGCATGCAGAATACTGTACAAGTGAATGCTAATAGCCATTTTAAATTGTTGCCTACCACCTTTAACCTTAGAGGCACAAATGGCAACAGAGTCTTTTTAAACCTGATGGTAAAGCCAGTTCTGATAATTATCCATGGCTAGGAACCTGGTTGTTTTGACAACAATGTGTGTAAAATATGTTTTTTATGATATTTCTGTTGTTTTTATGTTTGAGTGTAATTTTGTGATTTTTATAACTGATCTGTTTTTAGTAACTGTATTTACCCTGTGTCAGTTTTGTTCACTCCTTTAAAATAAGGTTTGCAATGCTCTCCATTAATGAAATCAAAATTGAAATATGGATCCTTGTATACAGGTACTAAGGGGCAGGGGAGGTTTATGTGAAACATAAAATAGTCCACAACTTGTGTACTTTTGTTCCATGAACAGTCATGGTTGCAGGCCTTCCAGCATTGCTGCACATCACCCTGTGACCATGCAGGGTAAGGTGATGTCATCATGCACATAGCCTGCATTACTTGCACAAAGCATGGTGATGTCTGCTCAGGTGGGCACCAACTTTTTTCCACCTTCTGGCTCTAGAACCAATATGCTGTTGGCTGGTGGAATGGGGTGTTGGAACATTGTAACTGTCAGCAATGGGAGATGGCTGGGGTCATAGCAAATGAGATACCTGTTCAAATATGATGATATGTATGTATGGCACTATGGGGTGTTCTCCGTTTGCTAGGAACTATATACGGGTTGGGGTTCAGCTGTCAGAATGCAGGATTTCACCATCAGATTTAATGCTTTTGGGAATTTCATTTTATATTCTGAAAAGTATTTTTGTATAAACTGTGGAATAATTTTCCGTGGATCACGTGAACCATGGAATAGTGTTCTCTGGATTGTGGAAACGAATCTGCAGATTAAGTAAACTGACTGCAGATTATTAATCCTCGAAAACTATTTTGAATGCAAAATTTTGAAATTCTGCCAATGACGGAATTTTGCAGAATTTCCCAGAATTCACAGAATCCATTTCCATTTAAATTTTAGCATTCTGTACAGTCCAAGTTGGAGTTAAGGAGGTAGGTTATTGCATCAAGGCTGGCTGGATGAGTGAGAAAATTTTGAAATGTTTGGCAGCCCACAAGTGAGCCCAATAGCAAGGATTGAGTGAGGGGGAACTATGATGGTAGTGATGGAGCCATGGAGGTTTCTGCATGTTATGTCATACATGCTGGATGTAGACCCAGTATTGGAGTCAGCCATCCCAACTGGGTTCTCTGTGGTGTACTGTCTGAGGAAAGACCAAGGGTTGCCATTTGCTTTAGATCTGAATTAAACCTAGTAATGCGCGCACTAGAGAATATCTAGTCATACATGGCTGTGCATGGGGGTCCATGTGCAGGTTGCAGAATCCTCCATGTTTATTGGTCAACAGAACATGAGAGAGGTTTCTTCAGGAAATCATAGACTTCATTGCCATCAGGGTATTGAAGTCACCTAGGTGGTTCATGCTAGCTGATTTCAACACAAGGCTTGATGGCAAACTCTCACACTTTGGTCAAGATTTTCTCTGAGGTATGGAATCCTGGGCCTTGCACAAGCTGTTGCTTCTGTGACTCACCAACATGATCATGCCTTGGACTTGGTTTTCTCTCTAGGGTTCAATGTCATGGCTCTCAAGATTGATCTGGTCAGTTGGTCAGATCACTATGCTGTCAGGTACATTTTCAGACCCCCCTCACCTTGTAGTCCACTCCATGTAGAGATGGTCCAGTACTACCCTTTACATGGGCTTTAGCCAGTGGGGCTCTTGGTGGTTCTGGACATTTCTTGCACGAAGGTGACATGCACTATGGGACCGAAGGAAGCTGTGGTGACCTATACTACTGCCATCAGGCTGGTCTTTGATCTCATGGCACTCACTCGTGTGCACTCACTGGTTTTTACACCTTGGCTTGGAATGGTACAACAGTTAGCTAAGGGAGATGAAAGCCTAGGGGCAGAAATTGGAGCATTGCTAGAGGAGATTCAGGGCCAGGAGGACAGACTGACTTTGACTACTAACTGCAGTGAGGATCAAAGAGTGATCACACAAAAGAAGGCAGGATTTCCTTATAGGGAGATTGCTGTTGGGAAGAATTGACCAGCTTAGCTCTTTTGGACATTGGACAAACTTCTCCATTCAGCCTGTCAGTAGTGGTGGGCGAAGTGGGATCAATCCACTCCACGAAGTGATTCGCAGAGCAAAGGCGGATTCGCGGAGTGCTTCGCAATGTGAAGCGGAGTACTTTGCGTTATAATGAGGAATGCAAAGTGCACTGAAAACAGCTACTTCGCATTACTCTGCCTCCACTGGTCACTTCTCTTTCAATTTTTAAGGCAAAGTACATTGGTGGTAGGTCACTTCGCCTCACTTCACCTTGTTTTGAGCTCCAAAAGGAGGATTTTGCAGTGATTCATGGGAGTTCAGGTCACATGGGCTCTATATTGATCTGCACAGCCTCAGTTCGAGGTAGTATGAGTAGGAAGGAATATGAGACAGTGTGCTCTGATAGCTGTCTGTAGGAATCTTTTAAAAGCTGTTCAAAAAGCATTTTTGCTTTTTTTTTGGATCCAGCTGTAGTTCATCGATTGTAGGAAACCCTCCTGTGCTCACATCATCGAGCGTTTTTGTTTGTGTGTGTATTTTAAATGTAAGTTTACAACACTGAGTGTGTGTGGTGAAAGAGAGTGAAGTGTGCTGTGTGGGGAAGCGGTGTATCTGTGTGTAGGTAGATTTAAGTTGGAGAATTAGTAATTTCTTTGTGTTTTGGTAATATTTTTGTTATATAACTGACTGTGTTACTGTACATATAGTAAAACTGTCAGTGATAGTTCAAATTTTCTTGCTGCTTGTTGTGTGAATGTGGTGCAGCATTTCATGAGGTCAGGTTGTTTAAATTACAGATTCACATTGCGTGGCACTGAGTACACTGAACTTTTACATTTGCATCGCATTCCTCATTCAGCATTGTACACAAAGTGTTCTGTGTTGTGTGTGCAGTGTTGCATGCATCAAATATAATATACCTTTTAAAATCTGTGACACAGATCAGTGTAAGTGCAAATAAGTGCAGCAGTGTGAACCTGCAATCCACTGCAGCTGCCTGATTTTGTACAGCGATCGTGTTCTCTGTTCTTAGTGTTGCTGCTTGTAGTGCCACGAAAATCAGCATTGTCTGTATTCAATGCCCCCCTCCCATGTTGAAAAGGTATTTTTAACCAGACTGGATTGTTTTTGTGACCCCATCAGCACCACTGGTTACTGAAGTTGTTTTAATTCCATGACAGTGTCACAACACAGTAGTCCCTTATCTGTTGCTGAAGCCACAGTTGTTTATTTTGCTTCACATCCAGCTAGCAATAGTAGCGAGTAGTGACCCTCCAGTCAGAAAGTGAATGCATCAAAATCTGAATTTGGTAATAATATTTGTGGTTGATCCCCCAAAATGTCTGCAAAGAGACGTGCAAGTAAAGCTGTTTCTGGCCATGGCAATGTTGGCAGTAAGAGGGGCTGTGGGCGTGGTAGTAGTACGCGGACAGAGAAGTGCATTGCTGATGTGAGGAAAGGTATTTCTCCTGCAATGTTTTTTACAGCCCAATCAGTAGCTTCACTGATAGTTGGAGGAGATGATGTTTTCCCAGCCAGTGATGTTAGTGTTACTGGTGTTAGCGGTGGTGAAAGTAGTATTAGCATTGTTGCGTCAAGTTCTAATTCCGACCAGTGTACCGTATCCAAACATATTGAGTGTGAAGCAATGCAAGTGAGTGACAGTGTAGATTATGTCAGACTTCCCAGTAACATCCCATTAACTGAACCTGATTCTGATGATCATGTCAATGATAGCATACAATGTGATATTCCATCCACCGTGGCATAACGTCACTCATTTTCCATGCAACAGTGATTCACAGTGTGGTGAAAAAATATCAGGTGATGGTGGTGTAGATGCTGATGATGAATGTGATGATGCCGATGATGATGATGTTGCTGTTGTTGCAACATGCAATCTGCATGTTAGCATCCAAGCAGAAGATGTGGATGTGTGTGACAGTGACGTTGATGAATACGATGATGATTTAATTGACCCCAGTAGTGAACCGGAGAAAATAAATTAAAAGTGGTTCTGTCTGAATCTGTTTGCAGGAATCCCCCCCCCCCGTAAAAACTTGTGATTTACCGGTTTAGTGGATGATGATGATGATGATGACGACCCAGTACTCAATATGCTAGGTAGTCGTGGTGGTCAGTTGCAATCCAGGTGTGCAGTGCCAGAAACATCACGTGCCTCCCCCACTTCGGTGCTTAAAATAACAGACTTAAATAAGCCACATCATCATGGACATGTTAAAAGCAGAGCATCACACTCCCTTGTTTGGGATTTTTTTTCAAGATGCAAATGATTTCAGTTGCAATCTGTCAGGTTACCATGGGCGTGAGTCGAGGTAGAAGGGAGTCATCTTGGAACAGGAGGACAGCATACGTATCTTAAGAATAGGCACTTGGCTCTGTGGACCCAGCACAAGCTGGCAGCTAATACCAGACTTAGGCATTCACCCGTATCACCGGCGGCAACCATAGCCAGCATGTTATCCCCTTCCATGACTGTTAAGCCCAGTAGGAAATTAAACGTGTGCAGTAGTGTGGTAATAAGAGCAGAGGATTACTACAGGTGGCAACCATAGCCAGCATGTTATCCCCTTCCATGACTGTTAAGCCCAGTAGGAAATTAAACGTGTGCAGTAGTGCAGTAGTAAGAGCAGAGGATTACTACAGGCATGATGAGGTGGAGGACCATAATGACTTTGAAATGTTGTCCAGTGCTGATGAGAGTAGCAGTTTTTGTGGTGGTGGTGGTGGTGATGGTGAATGCAGTATGTCTAGTGCAAGTGGTACATCAACCCCGGTTGGCAAATCCGGAAAAATAACATAATTTCTGGGTTTGTCATCATCACCTGTGCAACTGTCTTCATCAAATGTCCACACTCCACCCCCTGCCAATGCCATTCATCACAGAGCACAGCCATTGGTGACCAACAACACACCCCCTGTAAAATGTTTAAGTCAGCCCATGTTACAGAGTGTTTTTGCGCATAAGTTGAAGTACCCTCCCAATCATACAGTGTCACGTGAACTTAATGCTGCTGTAGCAGAAATGCTGGCAATCGATCTTTTGCCCTTCTCCTTTGTGGAGAACTCTGGGTTCTGGCGGTTTGCTGCCCGTGCCTGTCCAAAATGAAAAGTCCCATCCAGGACATACTTTTCTACCCGTGCTGTTCCCAAGTTGTTCCGCACTGTCTCAGACTCAGTAAGACATACCCTTCAACATTCCTCCTCTCCATTCATCCATTTAAGTATGTATATGTGGACAAGTGGCAGAACAGCGGGGAGTTCATATCTGTGTATAACTGCATAATGGGTGCAGGTGCCGGGGATTGTTTGTGATGCTGGTAGTGTGAATAATCGGTGCAGGAAGGTGGATTGTCATGGTAGCAATCTTCCTGGAATTTGCCAGCATGCAACAATTGCTATGTGCAGTGTGGCCTGTTCACACACTGGTGAGAACATGTTGGATATGGTACTGACTGAAATTGACAGATGGCTAAATCCTCTGTCCTTGAGAGCTGGGTTCATAGCAAGTGACAATTGGTCAAATGTGGTGAAATGCATCACGAATGGTGTGTTTTTTACGTATTCCATGCATGGCCCACTGTTTAAATCTTATGGTTCAGGAGTTTCTGCAGCACCCTGACCTAAAGGAAATGCTGACCATTGCACGATGTATCTGATTTCACTTTTCAAGATCTGGAAAGGCCCGTGACCAGCTGCGGCAGTTGCAGATACAAAACAGTCTGCCTCAGCACCGCTTGAAGCTGGAAGTTGTCACCCAATGGAACTCCACATTATACATGGCAGAGAGGTTGTATGAACAATACAAAGCCATCACAGAATATCTTGTTATGCACACTAGCCGTGACAGTTCTGGGGCCTCCATGTCTATGAAGACTGAACAGTGGTGCCTCATGGACTCTGTAATAACAATTTTGTGGCCTTTTAAACATGCCACACAGGCAGTGATTGGTGAGTCTGCCTCCATTAGCCAATCAATTCCACTGCTGCGGGTGCTGAGGCAGACATTGGTGAATGTACAGCATAGCGTTGATGTTGCCGGAGACGGTGGTAGCAGTATGTTGCTGCAACATGTGCTGACATTATTCGACCAGAATCATCACATTGTGAGCATTCAGCGTAGTGACAACTTTGCCATGGCAACAATGCTGGACCCATGATACAAACGTGGAATTGCATCAGTACTGGAGGGAGGGCCTGGACAGGTAAAAAATATCAGTGGTCAACTGGTTCGCTTGGTTCATGGGGCACAGAAGTCACGTGCCAAGGTCTGCAAACCTCAGCAGCATAATCCAGCTGAAGGTGTAGCTGGAGGACCAGCAAGCATATCATGCAAGGGTAAGGGGACTGTAGTTCCTGGTGGTCTGTCATCCAAAGTGGTTGGCATCAACCCGCTTTGGGAGGCTTTGTCCCAAGTGAGTATTTGTGACATCAATGATTCCGGGGAACAGGCTGATGCATCAACAATCAGACTTAGTGTGGCACAGAGAATGGTTGAGTCATATTTGTCTGAAAACAGGCATCTGACAATAAGTGAAGATCCTCTTTTGTACTGGAGTGGAAAGGTCAGTGAATGGCCAGAGCTGACTGCAGTGGCACTGAAGTACCTCACATGCCTACCCTCCAGTGTAAGTGTTGAGAAGGTATTCAGCTCAGCAGGTGCAATAGTCAGGGATCGTCGGACAAACCTGTCTCCTGCAAATGTTAGTTTGCTAACATTCATTAAAATGAATGAGAGGCACATACCAGCACAGACTGCAACCTCGGTATTCATACTCCGGCCTAGTCATGGTGGTCTTGCTGATGTGGAAATGGAGCATCCTGGTGGCACTGGCAGTGGCTCTCTGAAATGGCCCACCACTGATGTAGATGATGACACAATGGAGAAAGAATTTCCCAGTGGTCAGACTTCAGACATCGATGACTGTGAGGGCAGTTTTCTTTATGAGGATGATGATGTGGTCAATGTTGGCAGGTTTTAACTGCAGTATTTAAAAGGCGGTGTGCCCCCCAACCCTAGACCACCACCACCGGGACTGATGTTATCCAAATCTGCTGCCACCATGAGTCTGTCTGCCCACCCCGGACCACCACCACCGGGACTGATGTTATCCAAGTCTGCTGCCACCATGAGTCTATCTGCCCCCCATGGACCACCACCACCGGGACTGATGTTATCCAAGTCTGCTGCCACCATGAGTCTGTCTGCCCCCCATGGACCACCACCCCCACTGGGACTGATGTTATCCAAGTCTGCTGCCACCATGAGTCTGTCTGCCCACCCCAGACCACCACCACCGGGACTGATGTTATCCAAGTCTGCTGCCACCATGAGCCTGTCTGCCCCCCATGGACCACCACCACCATCAGAACTGATGTTATCCAAGTCTGCTGCCACCATGAGTCTGTCTGCCCACCCCGGACCACCACCACCGGGACTGATGTTATCCAAGTCTGCTGCCACCATGAGCCTGTCTGCCCCCCATGGACCACCACCACCACCGGGAATGATGTTATCCAAGTCTGCTGCAACCATGAGTCTGTCTGTCCACCCCGGACCACCACCACCACCAGGACTGATGTTATCCAAGTCTTCTGCCACCATGAGCCTGTCTGCCCCCCATGGACCACCACCACCACCCGGACTGATGTTATCCAAGTCTGCTGCCACCATGAGTCTGTCTGCCCATCACGGACCACCAGTCTACCAATGCACCACCACCACCAGCTTCTTAATTTTTAAACCATAAAGTGAGTATGTGCACTCATGTTTGTTATGCTGCCTCACTTCCTTAAGTTGTCTGTTTTGTTTTCTGTAGCTTCTCAGAGCAGCAGTGGCAAAACACATACAGTACACTTATTTTGTTTCTTTTACAGGAGAACAAAAACAGGCCCCACCGCTAATATTACTCACTGGGAAAGATGCTGTAGCTATACCGTACAGACAGAGAGGAAGCGATGTAATGTCCATGTGAAATCCATTCTGGTAAGTAAGATTTTATTTCATCCATTTCATTGCTTTGTAAAGACTGCTGCAAACATTGCAAATAACAGGTTGTCTTAGTACTTGACAAGATGTGTCTCTGAAATGTAACTTAGTTGACAATAGAGATTGAGATTTGAGAACCAGGGAGGGACACATAACAACGAAGTTGTAACTTTTAAGAAGTCTTTCATTTCTTTTTTTAGGAAAATTCATGATACTTTGTTGTTCTGTCAAAGTGGCCTTATCCAAAGAAGTTCACCAACATGATCAGGCACACCCATCCCCAACCCGAGCTTGGGCACACATGCAACACGCAGAAGTAGTTTCATTCCATGACCATGACCATCATTAAGAACCAGACTTCAGAAGGATGCTGATGAAATCTGTGAAGAAATAAAAAAATAAGAAACCATTACAGACAAAACTGAAAATATAATTCCCCTCCCCCAAAAAAAAGAAATACTTACCTTCATGTGCTTGAGAGTTATCCATTTCTATTTAAGTGCAAAAAATTCTCATTGAGCATTGGACGGTGCACAGCAACAGTTCGGAGACAGAGTCACCTGTGTGTGATGCAGAACAATAGCATGAATACATGTCCATGTCAAGTTCAACCCCCTCATCATCACCTACAAAATACACAACTATATATATATATATATATATATATATATTATATACTCACTAAGGCTACTATTATTGTACATCCAAAGGGCACCTTTCATTCCAGTTGAGATGATCACTTTTCACTTTTCTGCACACAAGGAGGATACATTCTGGTCCTGCCGAAAAAATCTGGGGACTCTGTGCCACTGTTGTACGCATGACTGACTGTGCCATTAATTCTAGGGGACTTTGTATGTGCTGAAACAGTCTCATTTCACTGTGTTACCACTTGTCAATTTTCTGGACACATGGAGGATGCATTCTGAGCCTGCAGAAAAAATCTGGGGACTCTGTGCCACTTTTGTGCGCATGATTGAGTGCGCCATAAATTCTGGTGGACTTTGTATGTGCTGAAACAGTCTCATTTCACTATGTTACCACTTGTCAATTTTCTGGACACATGGAGGATGCATTTCTGGGGCTGCAGAAAAAATCTGGGGACTCTGTGCCACTGTTATGCACATGACTGAGTGTGCCATTAATTCTGGGGGACTTTGTACATGCTGAAACACTCTCATTTCACTTGTTACCACTTGTCAATTTTCTGGACACAAGACAGATGCCTTTTGCGAATGCAGAAAAATGAGGCACCAAAACAGTGCACACACACAAAACACCCAGACACTTAACAGAAGGAAGGGGCCGCAGAATAATAAGTGTAACACATACTGAAGACAACAAAAAAGGGCATAATTACATTCAGGGATGGTGGAGGAATACATTTTATGGCACAGCAAGGAAGGTGGGGTGGGGAACATGGTGTGAGGAAACAAATCTAATGTGGGATCCCATGGTGATCCAGCAGCAGTTCCAGCATGGACATAATTTGAAGCTGATGTCCCTCTATGTCATCCAGCCGCTGCTCCACAGCACTCATCCTCTCGCTGTTCTCAACAGCACTCCAGAGAACTGCCAAATCAGACAGTGTTACACGCACTTCTCTGGTGTCCACTCCTTCGGCAGGCTGACCTGCTGGTGGTGTTGGTGGTGGTGGGGGTGCTGGTTGAGCAACAGGTGCTGCTGTGGCCTTCCTCTTCTTAGGGATGCGGCGCCCGCTACGCACAGCAGCACCCTCTGCCACGGAACGGCCAGCAGGTGCAGACATGGTCCGTTCTGCGCAGCCTGCCCTCAACGGTGGTGATTAAGCATATGGGTGCACTGGCCCCCAGTCCCCAGGTGACTCCCCGGGCCACGGCGCACTCCACCGCATAAGTAAGCACACTTCACCACACTGCTGTCCCCCGACACAGTCAAAAACTGCCAAACAACGGAGGTGCGGGGAGGACCTGGCACTGGCAGGGGAGGGCCAGATGAACTGGCAGTAGGCTGCTCACACTGCTCAACAGTACTGATGGGATCCACACCTGGACCTGGGTGAACAGGCACATCCTGCTCCAAAGGACCTTGTGCTGGACATGGTGGTGGTGGTTGAACTGCCTCAGAGTCAGGAGGAGGTGCTGGTCCTGCTTCCGGGGGTTGGACACTCATAAATTTAGAGCAGTCAAAAAAACAAATGGGCACCAATGCCCCCCACGCATGTGCACAGTATGATGATGCATACTACCATGCTCTTCCAGAGCTGCCCCTGCCCCAGACATTCCCTCACCCTGCTCCATCTCACGACACAAGCACAACACACGCACAGTCACACACACACAGACAAACAACTAAGTAGGTAAGAAAAATAAAATTTACAGAAAGAACAAATTAAGTAAAAAACAGTACAGAAAAGACAAAAAAATATAGCTTTTAAAAAAGCTGTTGGGTTAAGTATAAAATTTTAACTCTCCTCCTCTGCAATCAAAACACTCCTCTCTCTAGTACACAATCCTCTCTCTCAGTCTGCACAGGAGAAAGTGAAACTGTCTGTGTGACTCACTTCCTTCCTACCTGGCTAGAGAGCATGTGACTTACAGTACTGTAAGCCATGTGATGTGTGGGGGGGGCTGCCAAGTCTGAAATACCAAGTATATCACTTAGAATCATAATGAGGAACACAAAGTCCATTGAAATCAATGACTTTGCCTTACTTCGCGTTCTCATTATGCCCAATGCAAAGTGGTAATGACAAGGTGAAGTGAGCATGTTGCATTGCCCACTCCATGCAGCGGAGTGGCAACGCGAAGTGCCCACTTCGCGTGTACTTCGCCAGCAGATTTTAAATTCGCTGCATCTCTACCTGTCAGGAGCCAGTGAGAGCATTCAGCATTTTCATTCACCATCTGTAAGCAGTTCCCTCATTTTCTCTGAGACATTGTGTCCTCTATTCAGACAGGGATATCACCAGTAGGGCATCACAGCTAGAGATGTGCGAAATTGGCTCATTTTGTTACGTGAACTATTTTGCAAAGTTTTCCCGTTTCATGAAATTTTTTGCGAAAGTGAAATTTGGAATTTCACCAGCGTAATGTGAAATTTTATGCGTGGAATTTTAAATTTTGCCTGCACAATGCAAACTTTCACCAGCTGGTTGCAAAATTTCACCTGCGGAAGGTGAAATTTGCCTTTCACCAGCAAAATTTCACTCTTTAACGATGAAATTTGGCATTTAACAGGTGAAATTCTGCATTACGAACCCAGCAAAATATTTCTCATAATGAGCAAATTTCACAAAATATTTCACACAGTGAAATTGCCAATTTCACTGGAATTTTGCTGGCGAAATATAATTTCGCAACATCTCTAATCACAGCCCAGCAGGGGAGAGTTTCTGTGTTTTAGACACAGTCAGTGGTCATGGGGAAAGTTTAATACAGTGACAATGGAAGACATCTGTGGTGTTATGTCTGAGCTAAAGCCAACATTTTGTGAACTGGATTGAGGACCAACTTGACTACTAGTGAGTTGTGATGGTCAGCTGGGACCGGTGTTCAATGAAACTGTCCGGTGTTCCTTTTCAATAGGGGAGGTTTCCAGTTGTATTGAAAGATGCACTGATTAAACCCTTTCTGAATAAAACAGCTCTGGGCCTGGATGTCCAGATGAATTACTGACCAGTCTCTAGCCAGTCCTTTTTAGGTAAGGTTATTGAGAGAGTGGTTGCACAGAAGCTTGAGGCACACCTCACTGCCTTTGACATCCATGAGCATTTCCAGTCTGGGTTTAGGGCTATGCATAGCACAGAGACTGAACTGGTCAGGGTATATAATGACCTCTTCAGGCTAGAGCTGGAGGAGAGCAGTCATTTCTCATTCTCCTAGATCTCTCTTCAGCTTTTGATATTGTGAACCCTGTCCTGTTATTGGATCAGCTCAGGGAGTATGTAGGACTCACTGGCAAAGTCATCTGCTGGTTTGAGTCCTATCTCAGTGGCAGGTAATATGGGATGGTGTTGGGAAAATTCTCTTTTCCCCTCAGTGGCACTACTCTGTGGTATACCCCAGGGTTTGGTCCTTTCATCCATGTTGTTCTATGTGTATTGCTGCCACTGGGGAGCATCATTAGACAGCAAGACTTGTGTTTCACTGTTGTGCAGATGACACCTAACTCCATCTGTCTTTTGCACACAGGACACATGGTGAAGTTGGTGTGCTTAATTTATTCCTTGGCAACATCCAAGACGGGATGTCATTGAGCTGGCTAAGACTCAACCTGGACAAGACTAATGTACCAGTGATCCAGCTGGGTTGAAAGGCAGGTATGGCAGATACTAAGAGGGAGACTGAGGTTCAGCATGGTTTCTTTGGGCATTTGGCTGCCACGAAGGTGAAAAGTCCATGGGTCATTCTGAATAAGGGGCTGACATTTGAGGCTTAGGTGTCAGCAGTAGTACAGAATAGCTTTTACCATCTCAGGAATATCCTTATCCATCTGGACATTAGGTGATGCTAGTATATGCATTTGTTACTTCTAGCCTTGACTACTGAAATGTTCTGTACCTAGTGGTCAGAGGGAGTACACCATAGCACCTGCAGTTAGTGCAGAAAGCTTCTACTAGACTTGGCTGGCCATTTGAGGTCAAATCACATCTCTCTGGTGCTGCTTGATGGGCACTGGCTGCTTGTAAAATGGTGCATCTCCTTTAATGTTGGGTTACTTACTTTAAAAGGCCTATATGGGTTGGGCCTAGGCTATCTGACAGACCTCCTGCATCCTTATGTGACCTTGCATCCTCTCTGTTACACTGAGAAGGTCTTCCTTGTGATACCCAGAGCCAGACTGAAAACCTTGAGAGATCAGGCCTTTGAAGTGGCAGACCCAGCAGGCCCAGTCTTATGAAACTCACTCCCAAGGGCCCAGAGGACACCCCCTTAGTGGAGGTTTTTTAAGAAGTGGTTTAAGTCTTTCCTGCTCATACAGGCTTTTGGGGACTAATCCACTGTTTCTATTCTGACATCCCAGTTGTCTATTTCTTTCTTTCTTAATTATTTAAGAGCTATTTATCTTTTATTGATGGAGCATAGGCTGTTATACTAAGTTATATGTAAATGTTCTAAGTGGGTTGTTTGTTTTGTTTTCAGAATGTAATGCTGTTTCATCTACCTTTTATGTACTGTGTTGTAATGGTGCCTGAGAATGCATGGGAAGGATGCCATAGAAAAAATTAAAACTTATAAATTACTGCTACTATAGAATATATAGAAGGACACATATCAGGTGTTAGTGCTCAAAAACCCTATTTAAATGCTACCATCTGGCAACTCTCATTTATATTGCAACATAGAAAGGAGACACTCTCCACCTTGGTGACAATGTTTTCCTGTTCTGTGTTTCAGTTTTATGTGGTGACATAAAGAGCAGCCTGCTGCACCCAAACGTTGCTCCACTACCAACTGCATACGAACATATGAAGAAGCCAGCAGAAGAAGGACATTTGGTCTATCAAGTCTGCTCATATTGCAGAGTCCACAGCTTGAGCTAATGTCCCTGCCCTCCCTCCCCACTCCTCCCATCCTCTCTAGCCATGATTCTTACCTTCCCCCATGCCTATCCCAGCCCCTCTAAAAGCTGCCCACTGTCTTCAACGAGATGACCTCTTCCAGCAGCACATTCTAAGGGTCCACCACCCTTTCTGTGAAGAAGTGCTTCCTGACCTCCGTCCTAAACCTCCCACCCTCTAGCTTAAGACTGTGCCCCCTTGTGATATGGTTGCCACTCAGCTTAAAGAGACTCTCCTTATCAACCTTATTTATCCCTTTCAAGTACCTGAATGTCCCAATCATGTTTCCTCTCTCTCCTGTCTTCCAGGGAGCACATGTTCAGTGCCCTCAGCCTCTCCTTGAATGCCTTGCCCTGCTGACCAGATATTATCTTTGTAGCTCATCTCTTTACTTTTTCCAGCAGGTTAATGTCCTTTTTGAGGTGTGGGCACCAGTACTGAACTCCATACTCTAGATGCAGCCTTACCAGTGACCTGTACAAGGCTGTATAACCTCCTCTCTCCTACTACTGATCCCTCTAGTTATGCATCTCAGTGTCTTGTTTGCCTTTGCTGCTGTATATGTATCACACCCCTGGTTATTTTTCGAATCACACTACTGAACAGACACTTTTGTCATTTCACTTAGAGTTACTCTGATAGTATCAGAATTATTCATATACCATCAGATATCACCATAAAATGTGGGTTTTGGATAAACTAGAAAAAGTCACTATCTGACTCAGTGGTATTTAATGTCAGGTAAGGAGGAAAGTAAAAACAAAACATATGTGCTTGCTAGTAAATGCGAAATGCAATAAGGGGGAATAGGGGAATGCTGGGTGTCTTGTGCCAAATAAGGGTAGGTGGATAGTGCAATTCAGAGAATGCACTCCTTCCCCAGAGATGGTGGACTGCTTCCTCTGCTATTACACTATCACATGGGTGACTACAGGTGGTAGTGCAGTTGCAGGAACAGTCAGGGAAGAGGTGGCTTTAGACATCAATGTTAGGTGTGCTCAGGTGTGCCCATGTCACAGCATACCACTTGAACAGTCTTGGGACATCACAGAAAAGAAAATGGAAAAAATGGGCACTGGCACCAGGGGCTACACTACCTGTTACAGTATATACACACCCCCAGCCAAAATGAGAATGTCCCAATATTGCTAAAAACTGCATATCCTATCAGAGGGGGTCCAGCCCCCATTTCACCCATGCCTGGCAGGTGACTATGGCTATGGGACAGTCAAGGGACAGCTGTCTAGTAAGTGGTAATTGAGGTCCAGGTGCCAGAGGTAAAAGGGGCCTAAACAGAATAAAAATGAAGGCATGGGCTTTCACACTAGTATAGGGTCGTGTGAAACTGGCTGGCAAAAAACTGTTAAATTGTTATCATGCTACTGAGGATGTTATCAGTTTGACAGTTTTCTTTGCCAGCCAGTGGGCATGGCCATTCACCAAAGGCACCACTCTGATATACAATGGAGCCTGCCATGATGCCACTCAGTGTCTCAGGTTACTGCAAGACAAAAGGGATGGTCATTGAAGTTGCCTTGTTTCCTTCAGTAACTCTGATGCAGAATGCTGCAGTATTGTGCTACATCCTTGCAGACTCCACTGTATCTGTCAAACAGGTACAGTATTACATGCAAAAATGTCCAAGGAAGGATTTGAGGAGGTGGGAAGTAGTGAAACCTGGTGGACTGAATATAATAATTGGGGAAAGATTATTGATGAACTCTTTAGGAAGATAGTTTCCATGAAAAGAGATTCAGGAGGTCACACTGTATTTTAATAACAAAATAAATGTGTTGGAATCAGTATGGATAAAAGCAAATGAGGGCACTGTGAAACCAGTGCAGGTAAGACCATAATGAATAACAGGAACAGAGCTATTAATAGGAGTCTGTTACAGGCTTCCAAGATAGGATGAGGAAAGAAGTAGGTTAATAATAGTTTAAACCATTAAAGCAAATGAGAGAGAGGACACATATTGTAGTTTCCATGATGGATCTAAACTATGGTGACATAAACAGGGAAAAACAGACAGATGGACAAGCACAGGATAAAGTCTTCATAGAAACCATTAAGTAACTGTTTCCTTAACACACAAGGGAAGGAACAAGAGAGGCAGGGATACTATACATGATTAGCAATCCATGGGAGATGTAGTAAGGCAATCATTAGGAAGTAGTGACCACAGTATGGTGTTGTTTTGTATTTTTGAGGGAGTTAGTGTGGCAGTGAGGCAACAGCAGATGCCTAGATTTTCTGAGGGCACACTTCAACAATATGAGACTAGAAATTAATAAACAGAACTGGATTTCAGAATAAAAGGGATGAAGGAAAAGGGATTGAAGATACAGTAATTGGGCTATTTTGAAAGACAACTTTAATCGCTAGAAAATGAGCACATCTAACTATAACTAAGGACAAAGTGCAATACAAACAGTAGATCCCCAGCATGGTTAATCAGGAATATTAAAAGAAAACTGGAAAAAAAAACCAACAGAGGGATCATCATTATTATAACAAACATTTGTCAATGCCGAATGTTGTCTTGCTGGCATTGGTAGTGCAGGAGTTAGAGATGCATAATAGGAATGGCAATGAAATATTGAACTGATGCCAACCCCATCCCCACTCTGCAGAGACTGACAGACATTGGGGTGTGCCTTTGGGTCATCAGCTATAACGCTCATGCCATTTCACCTCACCCTACCCTGTAGATACTGTACTGACAAGTGTCGTGGTGTGTTTTGGGGTCTTTGGACCTTATACTTACCCCATTCCATAAGAAAATATGCTGAGATGGGGGCAGTATAGGAAAATGGGGTGAACTTTAGGGCTGAACACTCCAAGGCACACCTCAATGCCTGTCAGTGGCTGCAGGGTGGGGGGTGGGGCTGGAATGGCATGAGCATTACAGCCAATGATCCCAAGTCACACTTGCCCATTTGCTGGTGGGATACAGGGATGCATAGGGAGAGGCATCAACAGTAGAAAGCAGAAAGTTGCACAGACAGTTGGTGATATCCCATCTAGAGTACTGCATGCAATTCTGGAGACCCCATCTCTACAAAGACAGGGTGGAGGCTGTTCAGAGGAAGGCAACCAAATTGGTGCAGGGTCTGCACCAGAAGACATACGAGGAGAGACTAAAGTAGCTTAATATGTATACCCTTGAGGAAAGGAGGGAGAGGGGGGACATGATAGAAACTTTCAAGTATCTCAAGGGAATTAACGAAGTACAAGAGGGTAGTATCTTTCAGAAAAAGAGATGTGCAAGAACAAGGGGGCACAATTTGAAGATGGGGGGATGGCTCAGAGGTAATGTTGGAAAGTATTTTTTTATGGAGAGGGTTGTGGATGCATAGAACAGCCTTCCTGAGGAGGTTGTGGAGTTAGGAACAGTGGGAGAATTCAAGAATGCATGGGACAGACATAAGGCAATTCTAGTGGGGGGGTAGGAGGAAGTAAGCTGTTGATTAACTAGAATCTGCAGCTTATCCATCAGGTAGGGAAATGGGCAGACTGGGTGGGCTAAGCAGTCCTTATCTGCCGTTAAATTCTATGTTTCTATGTTTCACACCCCTGATGCTGTCAGTCTCTACAGGGAGGGATTTTACAGTTGGAAACCCTAACTCTGTAGGCATTTATTGGTATTTTCACTCCAAATTTTCAACATGGGCTTTTGTGACCCCAGCTCATGAAGAGCGGCACTATCAGTTTGTTAGCCGAAATGTGGTTTTGCACAGTGACTATGCCATTTGGCGACACAAGCATGAAAATACATTGTGGGCAGAATGTGAAAAATGACAACTGTATTGTTCATGAAGAGGTGTAAAAAAATGGCAACGCTGAAAATCTGGAGTGAAAATATGAAAAATGTATGAAGTCATGAGCAGGCACGACAATAAGACGGTCAGGTATTATTCCCAATCTACGCTCAGGGACCTCCGTCCTTTCTCCTGTCCCCCTTTGTCACCGGGAGTCTATAGAAAGTGTAGGGCTCTGGGGATTGTGAGAGGGAGATGGAGGGTTGGTGCTGGGCCTCGGGGGGAATGGAAAGGAGTGGGCGGATAGGGATAGTGGGGTCAAGGAGATGCCCTGGGGTGAAATGGGCACAGGAGAGGGGATTTCCTTGTCTTGTGTCCATACCCAAGGGTTCTGATTCGGATCAGCCTGTAGGGCAGTCATCATCGGAGGTTTATGCTACTCAGGCGGTGTTATGCAATGCCAGGTCTATTAAAAACAAGACGGCTGTTGTAGCCGATCTTGTTGGGTCATCTGACCTGGCGTGCATCACCGAGACTCGGCTGGATGAAAATGCTGGGCCAGTTTTAGCCGCAGCAGTTCCAGCTGGGTACTTGGTGATACACCACCCGAGGCAGGATCGTAGGGGCGGGGGTGTTGCCATATGTTTTAAGTCAGAACTGGGCCTAGTGGAGGTACCAGTGGGAGTCACCAGATCCTTTGAGTGTATTCTGGGCGAGGGTGTGGGGTGCAGGATACTTCTTGTATACCGTCCACCAGGTGACGAGAATGTTTTCCTGCAGGAAGTCGCGAGACTTCATTGTCGACCTGACGTTGGGGTCCCCAGATGGTTGGTTCTGGGGATTTCAGTATCCTGGGTCAACGATGAATTCTCTCGATTTGGTCAAGACTTCCTCCAGTTGATGATATCATTGGGCTTCACACAGGTTGTTTCCTCCTCGACCCATATTGGTGGACACTCATTGGACCTGGTGTTCCTTCTGGGGATGGGGATATCCGACTTGGTGGTGGAACCAGTCGGATGGTCTGACCATCACCCCATTAGGTTCAGTTTTGAGGCCACCCCTGTTAGGTCTGCCCCTTTGGAGATGGTCCGATACCGCCCTTTGAGGGGTGTATTCCCAGATGACCTGATGGTGGTATTGGACCTATCAAGCCTACCGATAGATTGCTTAGATCCAGGTGACCTGGTACATGCTTATAATGAGGCAGTGACAGGGGCCCTGGATTCTATTGCACCAGTTCGGTGTTCGTTCTTCATTTCGCCCAGGTCTCCTTGGTTTGATGAGACCATGAGGGAGCTGAGGAGGGTTGGACGGCTGGAGAGCATTGGCGGAGGTCCGGTCTTGATGATGACAGGCTTAGTTTGATGGACCATTATGTAGCCTATCAATCCGCAATCTCTCGTAAGAAGGCAGAGTTCCTGTCCGGAGAGATAGCGGCTGCATGGAATAGACCAGCTCAGCTCTTTCGGACTGTGGACAGACTGTGCAATCCAGTCTGTCTTCAGCCCAGAAGAGCCTTATCTCAAGAATGGTGTGATGAACTTGCTATCTTCTTTGCAGATAAGGTTGTCAAAATCAGATCGGATATTCGCTCTTCCTTCCCCAATGGGAGCGACGGTGGTCGGCAGGAGATGTCGAACACCCAGTTTAGATGGTCTGACTTCAGCCTTCCCACAATCGATGATGTTGTGATGATCATTCGAGTGCTGCGACCGACTAGCTGTGATTTGGACCCTGGCCCCATACGTCTCTTAGTGGGTTGTGTGGATAAAATCGGCCTAGTCCTGGCTTTGATAGTCTGGAAGTCTTTGGAGAGGGGGATCTTTCCAGATCCCCTTAAAGAGGCTATAGTTAAGCCTCTATTAAAGAAATCCTCCTTAGATCCAGATTGTCTAGCAAATTACAACCAGTCTCTAACTTACCCTTTGTGGGTAAAGTTATTGAGAAAGTGGTCGCAGTGCAGTTGGAGGATCATCTGACCAACAACAATATCTACGATTCTCTCAGTCTGGATTTAGGAAAAGCATAGTACCGAGACAGCACTTGTACGGGTACTAAATGACCTCCTAATAGTGAGAGATCATAGGACCCGATCCATCTTGGTACTACTTGATCTCTCTGCAGCGTTTGACACCGTTGACCATGGTGTGCTGTTAGAGCATTTGCGGTCTGTCTGTGGACTGTCTGGTATGGTCCTCAGATGGTTTCAATCTTACCTCGAGGGTAGGACTCAGAGGGTGGTGTCAGGAATTTTTTCCTCGGCATCACTCTCCCTATCCTGTGGGGTACCGCAGGGTTCTATCTTAGCGCCTATGTTGTTTGCGGTGTATATGCTGCCATTAGGAGTGATTATTAGACGATACGGTTTGGGTTTTCATTGCTATGCAGATGATACCCAGCTGTATATGTCTTTCGTGCCCAGCCAGGACGCTGCCTTGTCGGTATTTAATAACTGCCTTGCAGAAATCCAAGACTGGATGAATGGGAGTTGGCTGAGGTTAAACCCGGAAAACTGAGGTGTTGGTTGTGGACAAAGGCCGCTGTAGGCGGTCTGCGGAGGATCACCCTCAGGCTTATGGCTGGAGGTGTTCAACTGGCGACCTCAGATCAGGTGCGGAATTTTGGCGTAATAATTGGCGACCATCTGACACTTAAATCTCAGGTGTCAGCGGTGGTCAAAACTTCCTTTTCCATCTGAGAAATATTGCAGGGTGAAGCACCTGGTTCCTCTAGAGGACCTTCAACATTGATCCGCATGCCGTTACCTCCGTCTTGACTACTGTAATTCCCTATACCTAGGGCTATCAGGCTTGAACTCGCCGTCTGCAGCTAGTGCAGAATGCGGCAGCCAGGTTGTTGACTGGATCTTCTAGATCCAGCCATATAATGCCTGTGTTCGAGACTGCACTGGCTGCCAGTGTTTTATGACCACCTTCAAGGTCAGTTTACTGACCTATAAAGCCCTACATGATCTGGGACCTACCTACCTGAAAGAGCTCCTTTGCCCCTACTGTCCCTCCCGCTCCCTCCGATTCATTGACGAGGGATTGCTAGAGATTCCCAGGGTTCATTTGAAAACATCAGGTGCTAGATCGTTTAGTTTTATGACACTGACCCAGTGGAATTCTCTACCTCATCAAGTGCGAAATTGCCCGACCGTCCTTAGTTTTAAAGGAGCTTTGAAGACCCACCTTTTTAGTATAGCTTTTAAGGATTTATATTAGTTTTAATTTTATTGTATTTATTGTTTTGTGAATTTGTACAGGCGCTGTGGTTTTAAGAAAAGCGCCTTTTAAAAATAAAGATGAATTGAATTGAAATAGAAACTGCACAACACATGTCCATAACCCAATTATTTTTGGGATTTTTTTAACCACATTTTCAACATAGGCATTTTGGGACCTCCCCTCATGAACTGTGATTTTGTTAATCTATCCCAAAAGTTGATTTCCCACAGTGACCACGCCATTGTGTGCCACAGGTGCAAAACCACATTTTGGGCAGGATGTGAAAAATGACAGCTGTACTGTTCATAAGGAGATGTGAAAAAATGCCAGTGTTGGAAATCTGGCATGAAAATATTGCAAATTTGTGAAGTTACAAGTGTGCGTGGAAACTGCACAATGCACAGTCATTTTATGGACTTTCATGACCAAATTTTCAACATAGCATTTTAGGACCTCTGCTCATGAACAGTTTCATCATCATTTTCTCAAACTGTCCTGAAAATGGATTTCACATAGCGGCTGCGCTATTCTGCACCAGATGTGCAAAAACACATTTCAGCCAGGATATGTAAAATGACAGCTGTACTGTTCAAAAGGAGGAGTGGAAAAATGTCAATTTTGAAAACCTGGAGTGAAAATCTTAAAAACTCATGAAGTTATGAGCGTGCATGGAAACTGCACAATGCACGCTTGTAAAACAGCCATTTCTGGGATTTTTCACCAAATTTGCAACATAGACTTTCTGATAGCCCCCCCCCCCCATGAACAGTGGCATTGTCATTTCGTTAATCAGTCCCGAAAAGTGATTCCGCGCAGTGACTGCAAAACCACCTTTCGGGACTGAATGACGCCATGACAGTGACTGAATTCATGAGGAGGGGTCCCAATAACCCCATGTTGAAAATTTGGTGTCAAAATTCCCTAAAATGCCTGAGATATGCACTAAAGTTGAAAAAACCCTATTTATGCCATTATACAGCTTACTGGGATTTCTTCAGTCCGCAGTCGGCTTTGAAGAGTGCAGACATGTTCCCAGTCCACCGAAGATCATCGCGCCATGCTCTGGTGGTAAGTATAGGGTGAGGGTGTGGAGAGGCAAGGTGTGTGCAGAGGGTAGGCGCAGGTTGGGGCAGGGCCCCCAATTTCGGCAAGACCATTTCTGCTTTGCAGGTTTAAAAAAAATCACTTTACAGGGCAGTTTTTCTTTTACAGGGGCATTTGGCATGCTGGGGTGGGCTCACAGCATGCCTCCTGAGTGTTTTTTTGGGGGGTTCTGTAGCTGACGGAGGATTGTGCACCCTCATTGGCACACAACAAATGGGGGGGACATTTGCAACATAGGCTTTCTGAAAGCCCCTCTCATGAACAGTGGCACTGTCATTTCATTAGTCAGACTAGCAAAATGGTCAGAAGAGTGACAACTGGGATTTAATGCAAAGAAGTGCAAGATCATGCACATAGGGAAGAGAAACCCAGAAGCCACCTATAGGCTGGGAGGGGAGTTGCTGGCAGTCACAAAGGAAGAAAGAGACTTGGGCATCATCATCACCGATGACCTGAAATCATCCAAGCAGACCTCTAAAGCAGAAGGTAAGGCTAGGGGGATGTTAGGGTGTATTAGTAGGCTGTTGTAAGGGAGGTAAAATCCCTCTTTACAAGACACTAGTTAGGCCCCATCTGGAGTACTGCGTGCAGTACTGGAGGCCACACCTTCACAAGGACATTAACCAAATTGAGGCAGTCTAGAGAAGGGCAACCAAAATGGTGCAGGGACTGCATCAGAAAACATATGAGGACAGACTAACGGTGCTCAATATGTATACCGTTGAGCAAAGGAGGGAGAGAAGTGATATGATCGAGACATTCAAACACTTTAAGGGCATTAACAAGGTGAAAGAGTCTAACATGTTTAAATATAAGAAAAATAGCAGGACAAGAGGACACAGCATGAGATTAGAGGGATGCTGATTACGGGGGGATGTGAGGAAATTCTTTTTCACAGAAAGGGTGGTGGGCGCATGAAGCGGACTACCTCAGGAAGTGGTGGCTATGAATACAGTGCAAGGCTTCAAACAGGCATGGGATAAGCATAAGGGAGCAATACAGATGAATATGAATAGAAAGGCCCTGACAGAGCAAAGGCCGATGGCACATTTATAAGGTAGAAGAAGAAATGAGCAGAATGGATGGGCCTTGCAGTCCTTATCTACCGTCAACTTCTATGTTTCATTATGGTGATGGGGAGTGGGCTCACCCATCAGCAAATTAAACTGAGAAGGGGGAACATGATGCTGAAGGGGACTGGGCACCCCCTCAGCACACACTTTAAATGGGGAGGGCTGCATTATGTCGATGGGGATGAAGTGGGTCGGTGCACTCTGCAGTGGCATGCCACCATGTTTTGTAAACTACTTCTCCAGGAAAGGCACGCTGCTGCATGAGAAGCTTGGCTCTCACTGCAGTGGACCGTTTCTGTGGTCTGGTGGCCAGTTTATGTGTTGCAATGTCAGTCCCTGCAGCTGCCTTATTTAGGAATGAGGGACACACCTACTGATGCATGCCCTGCATTCGCCCACAGTGACAGCACCTCCAAATCTGCTACTAATGCAATATGTTGGCTGCACAAGCACAAGCCAACATAAAAAGGGACAGATGGATTGCAAAAAGAGTGTAAGAGAAAGAAAAACAAGTGGAGTAAAAGATTGCTGAAAACTCTAAGGCCCAGATATTCAAAAGAGTTGCGCCATGCACAATAGGGTTGTGCCAGCGCAAGTCCGAAAATGTGCCATTCTGCGATATTCAGCGGGAGGCAGTTGCACCCCCCAAATCACGCTGAGCAACAGTGCAATGATAATGAATGTATGCACAACTGAAGGGGGAGGAACCATGCATAAATGGCGCAGTGCGATATTCAACAACATGCACCATGCACAATAGGCGAGCAAGTGGAAGTTGCGCCATAGCAGAAATGAGCCAAAATAAAAAGGAGCAAGGGAGAGGTGCAAGAACGCTACAGGGAAGGCACATGAGGATGAACCATAGCAACTCAAACTGGGCAGGAGGGACTCACAGGGCAGGCCAGGAAAAGGGCACCTGGAACCCACAGGCTCAGGGGAAGGTGTGAGAAGCCACAGTGTAGAAGGGGGAAGTACTTGCCACACAGCAGTGAGGCCAGCACAGTCAGGTGTTCCCAGTGCAGAAATAGCAGCCAGGACAGCGGGGAATACAGAAACAGCTGCGGGGGTGAACACAAGCCAGGGACATGGCCAGTGCCACCATCCAGATGGAGGCAGCATGAGGGGTGAGAAGGCGGGCAGCGGGACGCGGGGTTACATTGAAGTGCCCGTTGGCGGTATGCCCCCAACAGGCAGTACCGAGCCCCCACCAGCTTCAATCTGTATAGTGATACAGAGATTGTGGGCCAGGACTGCCTGAATCAGGCAATTCTGAGGCGGCTCTGTGAGCTGTGCAGTGATGTGATGCAGGCACCCACATGACGGAGCCACGCTGTGTCAGTGGAAACGAAAGTGACAGCTAGCATGTGCTTGCTCACCACGGGTATCTTCCAGAGACCAACTGGGGACACCACAGGCATAACCCAGTCGGCCACGTCTCACCACATCACCCAATTCCTCAGCGCACTGCAGCCACATGCTGCGGAGTACATCCATTTCCCCAGCACACTGGCGGAGCGCACAGCAAACACACAGGAGTTCCACAGGGTATCACGTATGCCTGGTGTGCTAGGGGCAATAGGCTGCCCCCATGTGGCTATCCACACACCACCTGGCCCCGAGGGGGCCGCATATATTAATCACAAGGGCTATGCTAGCATCAACTGCCAGGTGGTGTGTGATGCCAGGGGGCACATAATCAATGTCTGTGCCACGCACGCCGGGGGAGCACACAATGCTTTCATCTGGCACCAGTCGGTACTGTGCCACAGATTCGAGAGTGGAGATATCCCCTCTGGCCACCTACTGGGTGAGTATGCAAACCACACGGACAATCATAGGGCCTGGGGGGGTTATGGTCAGAGGTGACATGGGTAGTGGCCTACATGGCCGGGGCAGGGCGACGCTGATCACCAAACTAACCTCCACCCTCTACACACAGGTGACAGTGGATACCCACTCCTTCCCTGGCTGCTCACACCATACCGGCGGCCCGCGACCCCATCGCAGCAATGCTACAATGAGGCACATGCCACTACACGTAATGTCATCAAGTGAGTGTTCGGGATGCTGAAGGCACATTTCCCTTGCCTGGACACCTCCAGTGATGCCCTACAGTACAGCCCCTCAAAGGTCTGCGGGCTATTCCTGGCCTATTGCATCCTGCACAACATGGCCAATGAATGTGGGATAGCCGTACAGGTTGAAGAGGGGGACAGCGATGGAGACGATGAGGATGACAGTGACAATGGTAATAGGCAGCCCCCCTTTGGGCGATGGGAGCCCCTGACTAATCCGGCTGGCACAACTGCACCAGGACACCATCATGGAGGAGCACTTCAGCCAACCCAGGTAAGTTATGGGGCCATGTGCAACCACCAGTGGCTACGGTACAACCCACAAACATGCATGGACACATACCCGGGCCAGGCATGGAACCACACACACCACCAGGGAAGAGTGAGGTCTAACATGGCACACAGACAGACACACACACACACACACACACACACACACACACACACACAATGCACCAGACATGCACAAAGGGTAGGAGGCACACCGACCCAGAACGTCACCCCTAGCCACACACATGTCCACAGACCACCATGCCCACTGCCTGTCATTGTGCGTGTGTCAGATGCTGAGCACCATTGCACATTGGTGTACAGTGCAATGCAGGCATCATCATGCACACACAACTGCGGACAGCAGCCGGGAGGGTGTGCAGATGAACTGTGTGTCTGCGTGCAGGGCCGTTACCCACCCATGCATTGCTCGCTGAATGACACAATGCACACAGGGCAGCATCAGACAGTAGCCACGTTGGGAGACAGGTCAGTCACGTGCCACAGTGCTCCGGCCGCCATAGATGCCGAGACCCACCAGCAATGACAGGCTGACCACTGGCCTCATGGGGTGGCACTGATGGTCCCTCAGGGATTCCACTGCGTGAATGCGACCGTGCTCGCACAGGGGTCTGCAGCACACCGAACATGCCTGCACCAGGTGTGCTTGGGATGCCCACAGCTGAACCCGGTGTCGATAAGGATGGTGTCACACGACGCCGGGAACAGGTGGTGGACAGTGCACTGCGTGGTGTCTGTGATGCATGGGGAAATAACTGTGTGCCCATTGTGGCCATGACAGCAGTGAATGCCTGTGTCTGCCTGTCAATGGCAGCGGTCACATCCTCCCGCAACCGGTCCATCCCTGCCAGGAGCAGAGCGGTGTCTCTGCTGCGGCACTCCTCTGCCCACTCAAGAGCCACACGCAGTGCATCTACCGACGTCGCAAGCCTCATCTGCTGGTTGACTGATGCTTGCAGTATGCGGGTGTGCTAATCCAAGAGGTCATCTGCCTGCTCGGCATCCTGTCCCTCTGGGTGTGCGCGGCCCCGATGCTCAGCACCCCTTGAGGGTGGGCACAGCACACCAGGACCAGGCCTGGGCATATCCACAGGTGGTGCACTGACGCCGCCCCCTGACACTGTACCCCCAAGCCCATTGGCTGAATGCTGATGCTGCCCCTCCGGCTGCCGCTCCCCAGGGCTCACTGGTGCCACCACAGTGGCCGCAACAATCCCACTGTCCTGTACACACACACTAGTGCTGCCCCACCAGTGCTGACAGGCACAGGCTGGGACTGTGATGACACGCAGGCCTCCATGGCAGCACCACCCACAGCCATGGCCGCAATGTCACCTGCTGTGTGGCCATCCTGTGGCACACATGTGTCACTGCCCATGACGTTAGCGACATCATCATCAGTGACGGACCTGGCACCAGTCCAAGTCACAGCATGCTGGCATCCATGGATGCTGGCACGCTGGGACACGGGCAGGGCCTCCTCCGCACCTGTTCCAACAACATCAGTCTGGACACCCAGGCGGGCTCACTGTTGCACTGAGCCGCGTATTCCTGTGGAGGTGGATGGGCCCTCCTCCATCTCCATCTGACTGGCCTCAGTGGAGAGGCCCACCACCGCTGACCCATGCAGACGCTCAGGATCTGTAAGGAAAAACAAAGTCGCGTTACTGCATGTGACCTACCCTGCCCCCCCAATAGACAGACCATGACCTACCATGCAGTGACGGGCTACCACCCATCTGGAAGCCACCACCCGGAACACCCTCAATGGCACAATGCTGCATGCTGCCAGCAACCCTCTCCTCCTGTGGGGTCAGATGTAGCACCTCCGGCTGTCCCCCACCTGTCACAGATCATGCTGCCCTGATGGCAGCCATCTTCTCCTTAATCTTCCTCCTGCCTGTGCCCATCTTCTTCTTCTTGCACTCCTGTACGGAGTGCTGGTGGCTGCCATGCAGGTTCACAGCATAGATACATACATAGATACATAGACAGTGTCGGCAGATAAGGGCCTATGGCCCACCCAGTCTGCCCATTTGAGCTTGTAAGTTCAGTTTGTTTTCCTAGAAGTCTGTTTCCCCTTACCCCTGACCTCCAGAATTCCTTTATGTCTATCCCATGCATTCTTAAATCCCATGATTGTTTCAGCCCCCACCACTTCCTCTGGCAGGGTGTTCCACTTGTCCACCACCCGTTCTGTGAAGAAATTCTTTCTCATGTTTCCTCTGAATCGTCCTCCTCCAACTTCATCCCATGCCCTCTAGTCCTGGAACATCTTTTCGCTTAAAATAGTGTTTTCCTGCACCCTGTTTCTCCTGTAAGATACTTGTATGTCTCTATCATATCCCTCTCTCCTCCTCTCCTCCAGGGAGTACATGTTCAGTTCCTTCAACCTGTCTTCATAGGACTTGTGATGCAATCCATGCACCATCTTTGTTGCCCTCCTCTGAACCTTCTCTACCCTGTCTATGTCCTTACGTAGGTATGGTCTCCAGAACTGTACACTGTACTCCAGGTGGGGCCTCACTAGTGTCTTGTATAGCGGAATTATGACCTCCTTTTTGGCCACCTCCTCCCATGCAGTAGCACAGGCCTGTGGTGTTCCTTGGCATCCACTGAGAAGCAGTTCCTGGTTCAGGTAGGCCTCAAACAGGGCATCCGTCTCAGCCTTGGTGAAATTTGACCTCCTCCTCCTCCCACAACTCTGTTCCTCTTCTTCCACAACTCGCTCGGTCATGATTCAGCCTTTGAGAATGAAAGTTGTTACCTGTGACTGTGCAGTCCCATGCATGTCCCAAAATCCACAGTCCACACTCCCAAACAGCATGCAACTCACCAATAGACTGCAGCACCAAATATGGCCAATGCAGCCCAATGTCGCAGTTTTATAGTGCAACCCATACAAATGAGGTGAGGCGCAACTTTAAGTGGATGCAAATTGCAGTGCTGCGCCATTGAATGGCTGATTAGCTGATTTGCATATGACGGCTGAATATCGCGCTTTTGTGCTTTGCCCAATTGTGTTGAACGTGCTGAGCCAAGGGCGCAGTTTTGTGACATGCACAGTACACACCTAACTGCTCATGCCTGGGTTGATGATGCAGGCGCCCGCTGTGCTGCTGACGTGCTGTGTGCGGGAGGCAATGCAGGGCTCGGCCACCATTGTGCCAGTGGCGATACAGCGATGTTCACCTATATGGTGCTGTGGCACTGGGGCATTGTAGGCACAGTGGGGCAACAGCGCGGTAGGCCGCTACTGGAGGTAGCACACAGGCACTCAATAATGCTACACCCATTAGATTCCAATCGCACTGTGGCTGTCTGTGCACCAGAGACCCTTGACCCTGTGTCCAACCTTTGCCCCCTAGGCACCATGCATCAGGCATGGGTACACCACTATCACGCTGTTCGGTGACAGTGCGATAGGGAATGGAGGCACTGTATCGCGCAGCATCTGCATGTGGCAGAACTGCGCTGCAGAGTGCCATCTTGACCCTACTGAGCAAGAGAGATGGCGCAGAAGAGAGCTGCCCAGTGGAGCCAGATTGAATTGGCAAACCTGGTTGCCACTGTTGAGCCACTTGTTGGCCCACTATTTGGGGAGGCACCCTTGGACAGGTCCAGGAGCCAGGTGTGGCAGGAGGTGGCTGACGCCCTGGAGGAGACCACAGGAATGGGGTGGATGGTGGAGCAGTGTCACCACAGGTATGGGGACCTGAGGCGGAGGGACTTGGACCTGCTTGCCTGCCTGCTGACACATGTCAGGAGGGGCACGGTGCCACGGCCAGGTAGGTGTAACATCCATACACTTTTATCTTCCATATGGGTATCACGGTTGCATGTGTTCAGAGCATGGGGGGGACCATCCGGTGTTGGCTGTGGTGGTGTTATCAGGGTGTGGGGTGGGTGGGTCTGGCTGTGTGGGATTGCACACACATGGGGGCAGGGGAACTTTGCTACAGGTTTGTACTGATGTTCCTCTCTCCATGTTTGCACCTTAGGCCCAGAGGAGAGATGGCTAGCGAGGGAGCGGAGGTGCCAGCTGGAGGACTGGAACAACAGGAGGTGCGAAGGTCCACAGCAGCAGAGGGACCAGCCTGATGATGGTGAGTGCCTTACCTCCATGATTACTATTGCATGCTGTGTAACAGGGTGGGCAGTGGGGCATGGCCACCATCCATTGACACCACTGTCATGCACACAACTTGTTAAAGTCAGCACTGTCCAGTGGCACTGCATGTCTGGGAGTGCATCAATGGTGGTCCATGCATGCACCGGGTACATGGCTGTGCCACTGCCTTTTCACCACATAGCCATGTCACTAAACAGCCATGGTGGTGCTGGGCAGGACTTGGGGATGCATGTGTGCAGTGGTCTGCATGGCTGTGTGCGTCTGGATGGGCAGGTCTTGTGGACACGATCACTGTGGGTGGTTACACACCATCACAGAGGCATGTCCCACGGCCGTATGCCATGCATTGTGGGTGGGCTGTATGAGGCTGTGCATTCACACCTATTGACTCTGCTCCCTTGTCCTAGGTGTCTGGCAGCTGCACATGATACAGGAGGCACTGCAGGAAATCCTTACTGTTGCCAGGGCGTCGCTGGACATCCTGCAGAGGACTGAGAGGCTGGGGGTGAGGCGGCAGCATGGAAGGAGGAGCAGCCGGAGTAGGGAGTGGGGCTCCCACTGATCATCGCACTGCCCCTGATTTCCCCTACCCCCCTGGACCCACCATCACACCCCTCCTTTCCCGTACCATTTGTTCACCCCTGCCCCTTATCCACCCCCACCTTGTTTGTGGCCCTCCCCCCACACATTTGTAAATAATTGTATATAGTTTTGTTGGATGTTTTTGAATACAATTCTTTTGATATGACTACTGTGGTGGTCTCTGATTTGCAGTGGGATATAGGTGCTCAGCTGCAGTGGTATGCATGGCGTCAGGGGTGGTGCAGTCATGGGTATGTGTGTGTGTGTCCATGGGGAAGTGACTATGGTGTGGGAGTAGCTATCAGTCACTGTCTGTGGTGTGTGTTGCTCCCTGTGCACTGGATGACTGTGTGCAGTGGTCCATGGTGCATGCTCTGTGTCCAAGGCTCACCTGTCAGCCTGTCTATGGCCTGTGCAGCTGACACCCTTGCATGTCTGTGACCTGCACGGTCTGCTGGCATGTCAGTGGCGGCTGTCCTTGCAGGGCAGCCACTGTACCCGTCTCAATGCTGGGTTGCCTCCTGTCACTGGTGTGATGCATGTCTGCCTCGGGTGACACTGTGGCCTCCGCTGTTGTTGTTCCACCTCCATGATGTGGCTTGTGTGAGTTGCAGGGGATGTGCACCACTGTCTGTGACTTGTGCTCCTGGAAAATGCTGGAGGCGTACAGGTCCACAGTGCCTGCTCAGGGTGGCTGACACTCCTGTGCCACAGAGAACTGCTGGCCATGTGTACACAGTTTCCATGGCCCCACACTGCGGGCTTGGTTGTCCCGCTACTGCATCTCTGTGTTGGTGTGCCCTTGGGTATGGTTGAATGTTTGTCCATGCACTGTGTTGCATCCAGTGTGGTGCATGCTTCCATGCACCACTGTGGGTGTCTGTGCTGGCTGTTGTGGCCAGTGCTGGGTCAGGGTGTGTCCTTGGGAGGGTGTGCAGGGTGCTGTACCACTGGTGGTGGGGTCTGGGGCATGCCCTGTCATGTGTGGGGTACCTCATGTGCCGATGCATGGTCAGTCTCTCAGCTATACCTCAGGGGGGCTGTGTGTGGTGGCACTGTGTATGCCGTCATTGCATCACTGTGTGCTGCCACCCTCTGATGGGTGCTTGTGGTGGGGCTGCCTTACATGGTTATGTGGTGCACAGGGTTGCATTGTCACAGTGGGAGTGGTGGCATGCAAGGGGTATCCTGCACTGGTGGACACTGCTCCTGGGCAGGGTGTCTGGGGGTCACGGTGCAGGGTGTGCTTTGCATTGGTGGGATGGTGTGGCATGGGGTGGTGGGCCCTCCTTGTGTGCTGGTCACAGCTTGCCAGGGGGTGTGATGGGGCACCATGGCCCAACTGTGCATTGGTTGCTGGTCTCCATGGGCCAGTGGTTATTCCAGCCCTTCCCCAGTTGTGCAGTGCATGGGGTGTGGGGGGATGATGTCTGTTCTGCTGTGTGTTCCTGTGCCCATCTGTGGCATGGATGGTGGGCCCCTGCATCCCTGGTTGTGCTGTTGCATTGCTGCCCTGCTGCTGGGGGGCATCCCTGGTTGCGTTATGGAGTATCTGGACTGCTCAGCTGAACATCCCTTGTTGCGCTATGGTGCATCAGATATGCTCAGCTTCCCTTCCCTAGTTGCGCTATGGCACAGATGGTGTAATATTCAGTCGCTGGCTGTAGGTACATCTTGGCCAGCGCAGTTTTTGAATATCGTGCCTGCTGCGCATGGGCGCAATGGACTTGCGCTTGCTCCTGCTGTTGCACATTTTTTGGGCACAGTTTGAATATCTGAGCCTAATTGTTTAAGCCCTGAGAGGGCACAGCACAACTGCTGGTACCTTGGCTGCCAATATGAAGGCCCAACTTGGCACAGCCACACTTTCCAAGCCCTGAAACTGTAATACAACACATGAGCTGAATCTGTCATCCTTTACTGGAGGTCACTACACTTTTCCCTCCAGTACAATGATTTACAGTTAAAACTCAACTAGATTTTCCCCATGGAAGTCCCTGGGTGCCCAGTGTGAACTGTTACAGGCCCACAGTTGCAGTAGTTTTGCTGATGTTGGTGCACTTAACTCGAAGAAACACCTTTAATCTTCCCTGACCCATCAGGCCATGTGATTGCTTAAATGCTTTTTAGCCCTCTAAAAGTGAGGTATTTGTAATCCAATATGATGTCCTACTTGATTTATTCATTGGTTGACTGATTGATGTATGTATTTATTTATTTAAAGTAAAGGTGTAAGTTCCCTTTACTAAGACTTTGGGCTTCACAGCCCTCTACCCTGGGGCAGCGATAGCCCCTCTGTGCCGAAAGTAAAAAATTTTAAATGCTCTGTAAGGTTTAGGAAGGGATCGTAACTCTGGCTGAGCTGCCGGCCAGCCGATCCCTTCCCACTTCCTAGTGTGCCCGCTCCACGGCCCCCCGCTCCTCTGTATCATAACGTTTAGCCAGGGAGAGCACGGGGACATGTGCCATACTAGTATATGGGGCTAATTTTCTGAATGATTTTGCATACTTTAGACTGCTTATTAGGAAAAATGAAAGCCACCGCTTGACTAATAGGAACCTTATTAGTCAAGCAGTGGCTTTCATTTTTCTTAACAGGCAGTCTAAAGTGTTTGAAATCATTCAGAAAATTAGCCCCATCTACTAGTATGGTGCTCATCCCCGCGCTCTCCCTGGCTAAATGTCACGATACGGAGGAGCACGGGGGCAAAGCGGGCAGACTAGGAAGTGGGAAGGGATCGACTGGCTGGCAGCTCAGCCAGAGTTACGATCCCTTCCCAAACCTTACAGAACATTTTGAAAATGTTACTTTTGGCACAGAGGAGCTATCGCTGTCCCACGGTAGCGGGCTGTGAAGCCCACAATGTAATCTTACAATTTTACTTTAATATTTGGTAACAGGGTGAGTACACTGGGTCACAAGGCTTCTTTACAGGAATGATTCACACATGAATGACAAAGGGAAGACATTTTGTTATTCATTACATAAATAAACACCATAATAATATTAAATATCTGTCATATACAACACTATACTTATAATACTATTAATATAAATAGAACACTGTAACAAATTAGAAATTAAAAATAATATACACTAAAAAGAAAAAAACTGTTATGAAGACTACATCATAAAATTAATAATGCAATATTCAAGTGTGTGAGCAGTGGCAATTAATTGCATGAAATGTGTACTGCTTGTATAGCACTTGAACTGACACAGTGCTCTGACGTGTTTGATTTCTAATGGTACAGTGCTCCAGGTTGTAGATCTAATAAAGGCAAAAGATGTTTGGCCCACTGCAGTCCTGAACGGTGGCAATATCAAAAGCAATGCATCACAGGATCTTAAACATTTATCTCTGCTTCGTATTTTAACAGTATCAGACATCGGTGAAAAGAAAGTCCAACTAACTGTATTTTTCTGAGGCACAGCAAACCTTGAAGTCACTTACACGTCCTCAAACAGATTGCTCAGACTGCTTCTGTTGGCTGCTGGCTCTTCAATCTCCTATGGTGCCTCTGTTCAGACTGGTTCCCTAATCACTGCAGGGTGGCTTCCTGGATTGAGGCAAGACATTATGTTGTCTCTTCCAACCTTTATTGCTCTTGCTGCCAGCTGCTGAGGCCCTGAACTGACCCACACACATCACAGCATCCAAACCTTTAGGCCAGAGGTACCCAAAACAAAGTGAAATCAGCAGAACAGGAAGAGAAGTGTGACTAGGATGCTGAGTATGCACATTCTTGCCAGTTTCTATGACCTGTTTTTGTTGCCCCATCATAAGCATCAGCAACACTTGCGTCAAAAAAGGGATAATTAAATAAAAGGGAGTAGTAAAGAGGCAGGGGGCACAAGGAGAGCTATAAATAGAATTAACTGTTGTTAAAACTAAAAGGAGGTAACATCGTATCTAGGGTAAGTTGTTAAAGAAAGTACAGATAGACATTGTAAGTGGGAAAGGAGCAGGTAAAGGTAAGGGGCAGTAGGGGCAATCTACATTTAGAAGCAAGAGGGAGTAAATTCAGATTAGCAGATATGGAAGTGGTGTAGTACAATGGTTATGGAGCTGCAGTATTCCAGGACACATTCTGGAGACTGAGGAGCTGCTCCATTTGTGGATACCTCTGTGGGTTGAGTATGGAGGTCACTGGTCTTTGTGCTGAGCTGGCTAGGATCTCTTGCCACCGAGGGCCCAATGAGTCTGCAGCCATTGTCTCAGAGGTTGCTTAGGCTGAGGAGGGCTGGCTGGACCTTGGTGGGCTCTGAGATAGTAAGGCTGGTGGATCAGTTGCACATTCCTCAACCTGTGTCACTACAAAAACTATTTCATCATTCTGGTGGGACAGGACTGGAGAGAGAAGGCACAGAAAGTGGTGACAAGGGAGGATGTGGGGGTCCTCTGAAGGGGAGGCCCCAAGGTGAGAGGTAGAAGACCTCAACAGAGGAGAAAACAGCTTCTGATGGGGGACTCAATAGTGAGGGGGATAGATTTGGGAGCAGGATGAGGTGGAGACAGGGAGGATGAGGGCCTACCTAGTGCCTCAGCTTGGAGGGATGAACAACAGATCCTAAGGATTGCTAGGATGGCAGGGCATGTGGGGAGCTGGATGTCATTATCTGCCTGAGGACTAATGATGTGGTGAGGGATGGGGCTCAGGTAGTACATGGAGAGTTCAATGAATTGGGGAGGTGCCTCAGCAGGTAATATTAATGGTGTCATTTGCAAAGGTGCCACCTGTTCATGACTGAGGGGAGGATAGGGTAGTCTGCACCAGGATCTTCAACAGTTGGTTGAAGGAATAGTATAGAGAGGGTGTGTTCAGCTTCATTTTGCACTGGGGGCTAACTTGGAAGGATATGAGTCTATGCAGAGGTGATGGCTTGCATCTGAGAAATGGACCACAATCACAGTGAAAGGTTTAAATGTTACTTCAATGAACATTTTTAACTAGCCATGATGGCTAAGCTACAAGAACACATAGTCCTCTCTCAACGCTCCACCTTTCTAAACTCCTTTTCATTCTTCTCACCCTTCCAGTCTGGCTTCAGGAAATCGCACCCTACTGTCACCTCGCTCCTCAGGCTCATGGATAACATCCGAGATGGTATTAACAAAGGCCTAATCACCGCAGCCATTTTAGTTGATCTAGCTAAGGCTTTCAACATGGTCTCCCATGCCCTCCTACTTGAAAAACTCTCACGGGCTGGGCTCTCTACCCTGGTAACGAGCTGGTTCTGTTCCTATATGGTCGGCCGCTCCCAGGCGGTAAAAATTGGAAGCACCAGCTCACCCCCCCCTCCCAGTTACCTCTGGGGTCCCCCAAGGCTCGGTCCTGGGACTGCTGCAATTCTCCATTTTCCTAAATGATCTGCCCTCCACCTTCCCAAACTCATCCATCCAAATGTACGCAGATGACACAGCCCTGTATATGTCTGCCCCATCAACAGTAGACGTTGAGTCCAGACTACAGCAGGATTTTAATGATGTTCAGCTCTGGTTCCATGCAAACCAGATTTTTCTCAATGCCAAGAAGCTGGTCTCTTTGACCTTCAGTACAAGACAGAGACTTTCTAGGCTTCCTGCTACTCCCTTCTTCTACACCCTGGATGGGATTACTCTGGAGGCCTGCTCCTCCTTCAGATACCTCGGGGTATGGCTCAACCAGCATCTCGACTTTTCTGTACATGTCGATGCCATACACAAAAAGCTGCACCCCAAATTGGGCGCCCTCTATCGGAGTCGAGGTTGCATACTGCCGCCAGCTCGCCATGCTCTGGTACAGAAAATGATACTCCCTATTTTTGACTACAGCGACGTAGTTTACAGTGCCGTTCTAAGTCCATATTAACCAGACTGGACCCCCTCTTCTACTCTTTCTGCTGCTTCACACTGGATAGTCCGCCTTCCACTCAACACTGCACACTCTACAGGTCCCTCTCCTTTATCTCACTCCATGACCACTGCATGTCCCACTACTCCAAACTCACTGCCAAGTACTGGTCCCTGTCCTTGCCGACCTATCTCTCAGATGTGCTGGTTATTCCTACCCCTCCTATCCACCCCCTTAGGAACTATGACACATGAACCTTGACTGTCCCATGGGTGACCACCTCTAGCGGCCAAGCATCTTTCAGATACCAGATGCCCAAACTGTGGAACTCCCACCCATCTGACATCAGACATATGCCTCAGACTAAGAACTTCAGCTCTGTCATCATTTCCCATTTCACATCATCTGGAGCCTGCAGGTAATATGTTGTCTATTTTTGCAACAGGCAATTCAGTTTTTGGGCTTCCTGTCTCCTGTGGTCACATTGCCTGCTGTTTTCTGTTTTATTCTGTATATTTCTGTATTATTTGTTTCATTTTTCATAATTTACTGTTACAATTTGTGTAAAACTGCTCTGCTCATATGTTGTCTGTATACTAGCTTCCTGTTAAGTATGTACTTTAATACCCTTGTTTATTGCAGATTATTAGATGTTTTCACTGCCTATATATGTACCGTTTCCCTCTGCCCCCTTCCCCCAGGACACACCTGGAATCGAGCACTACTGCTCAGTGTGTTTTCCTGGTAAAACTTTTAAATAAATAAATTACAAAGGGAGACATAAACCACATTCCCACAGACTGAAGCAACAGGAGGGGAGGGCCTGAGTGGAGGAATCTCCCCCAGGGCACAAGTTAAAGGAGGCGTAAGTAGGGGACAAGGGTGGGCAAGAACAGAACATGTGGAAAGTCAGGTGTTGAGGTACAAAAAAATGGAGAGGGTAATGAGGGGAAAGTGGAGGAGGAATGTTATGAGAGGCAGCAAAGGCAGGAAGAGTGGAAACACTGAAACATAGAAACAGATGACAGATGAGGGCCACTGAACCAACTCAGTCTGCCAGTTTTATTATCTTCATTTTTTGCTGCAGACCCTACTTGATGTATGGTGCTGTCTCTTCCCCCTTCCTTACCCCAGTGATTCCCTTGTGCCTATCCCAGGCATTATTGAACCCTACCATTATTTTTGCCCCTACTACTTCCAATGAAAGGCTTTTTCAGGAATCCACTCTCTTTTCTGTGATGAAGCACTTCCTCACATCTCTCCTGAATCTTCCTCCCTCCAGCTTAATAGCATGTCCCCTTGTTCTAGAGCACCTTTTTCCTCTGCAAAATACCCCCACCTGTATCTTATTAACCTCATGAAGTATTTACAGGTTTTTATCTCTCCCTCATCTCCTCCAGGGTGTACATATTGTGCTCCGTTAGCCTCTCCTCAGAAAGCTTTTGATGCTGACCCTGCACCATTTTGGCAGCCCTCGTCTGGACTGCCTACACTCACTCTATGTCTTTCCTGAAATGTGGTCTCCAGAACTAGACACAGTGTTCAAGGTGGGGTCTTACCAGTGATCTATATAAGGCAACACCACCTCCCTATTACTGCTGGTGATGCCCCTACCTATGCACTCTAGCATCCCACTAGCCCTCCTGACTGCCTTGTCACAGTGCCTGGCCACCTTTAGGTGATCAGATATAATTACCACCAGGTCTCTTTCCTGCTTGGTCATTGTAAGTATGATCCCCCCCCCATTTTTGCTCCACCCCCATGTTTCTATGGCCCAAGTGCAGTATTTTGTACTTTTTTGCATTAAAACCCAGCTGACGGGGGCACTCATGAGCAGTTGAGCAAGTAGGATGCATACCTCTGGAGCTCTGCACCATAAAAATAAAACTTTATATTTCCAGCAGCATAACAAAGGTCTTTTTCCAGAAATTTGACTACAGCAATGATTAGTTACCATGGACGACTCTCTGACTTCATGGAAATCCTCCAGGAACACTGCTAAATCAGCAAAAAAGCAACAAGCCCTGGAAAATGTGGCGAGTAGCAGTATGGTCCCAATATCACTCTCAGCGGCTAAGCTTGCACTACTCAGGAAGACGGTGACTGAACAGGTCCTGAAGGGACTGATCCCCTGGCTCAACTAGTTCAAAGACAAAATAGGAACCCTTACTTCTGAGCTGGGTCAGCGAGTTAAACAAATTCAAGAACTTCAGCAGAGATCCTGAGACCTAGAAGATACTGCACTACCCAGTGGGGAAAAAATAGTGCAACTGGAGTGGGAGCTGGAGGCCCTGAAAGACTCACTGGACTACCAAAAGGGGGAAACGCACTCTAAATTTTTGTGCAATTGAGCTGCCCAAACTGCTTGGCATGGAGATAAAAGGAGGCAAGATAAAAATTGAGAGGGCGCATCAAGCCCTGGCACCCAGACCCCCCGTGGATCAACCACCACAACAAATAATCTTAAAGATGCATCATTTCGGCAATTATCAAGTGATTATGGTGGCATACAGGGCTAGAATGGAATCACTGTACAGTGGTGCACAGCTTACCATACATCAAGATCTGTCAGTGAAGGTTCAGAAAAAGAGGCAACAGTTCAGCTCTTGCATGGATCTTTTAAGGGAATGAGACATTGATTTTTTTATGGTTTTCCCTGCGGTAGTAAGTGTCCAGCTAGAAGGCACCAATTACTCCTTCTGAGAACTGGAGAAGTTAAAGATATTTTTGAAGACTGGAACAAAAAGCACATGGGAAAATGAGGAGGGCCTGATAAATCTTTGTTCCGATCACACAACATAACTGAACATTCTCAGCCTTGAGTTGCCTGCTCCCCTCATGTACACCTCGATCTCGCGCATCCACACTGATTGACTAATATAAGGCCCCTGGGACTGGCGTTGACTAGTGGATGCCCCATGGGCTCTGAAGATCACTAGAAATTAAATCAGGTCATTACCAAAGGAAACACCTTAGTGCATAATAACTCCCAGATCAGACTGAGAACTTTCCACACCCTTTTGGATGATGGACTAGGAGTGACCTGGCACCGCAGAGGGATTTGGTGATGGTCCCTTGAGTTGAAGTGGATGATTTGGTCATGTCACAGAGGCAGATGCATGTAGCATTGGAAAAGTCACCGGATGACACTTCGGGGGAGATTGGAAGACCAGATTAGTGGTGCCGGGGGGGGGCTCCATGTGCTTTTGGTGTGTGGGCCTTTTCCCTCTGTCAGTCCTGGGCCTTGAGGAGAATGGGGAGGGAACATCATAAACAAAAGAAGTAGTGTAATAGAAAGGATTAAAAGGGAAGGAGAACAATTCATGGGGAACTGAATGGGAGGACTGAAGCATATCAAGACTGGGATCTATTGGTGAGGGCTGCTAGGAGAGCCTAGGGGATTAAAGTAAGGATTCAGAAACCTATTTGCAGCTCCGGTGCTTGGGGATGGGGGAGTTGTGGGAGAGGGTGTGCAGGCATATCGGGGGATGGGAGCAACACATGGTAACCCAAACAGTCCTAAAGATGGATGGGACAGAAGTAAAAGAGCTGGAAAGCCATATGGTATAAATGGCGTAGAGGAAGGGGGGCGTTGGAGGGTTTTGGTTGAAACTCGACAGAAGTGAGTTCTTAAACACATTAATGATTACAGGAGGAGGCAGAGGATACATAGAAGTTAAAACTCAGGATCAGATGGAAATTCTAACTACAGTTGTGTTGTATGAAGAAAGGCAGGGGGACGGAAAGGAAAGGGGAGGGTTTGTTGGGGTTAAAGTTGTACTGTATTTGTTTTATTTCTATGGGCATCATTGTTGCCTACAGTTACTGTTAAAAAAACATTTTCAACGTTCTGCCATTGTATTATGTCATGCGAGGCTTCTGGATAAGTTTGATATAAAAGAACAACTGCAAAGGCCAGTGTGGCCAAATGGACAAAAACGTGTAGCAAAATGAATGCTCTTAGGAATGATGTAATAGTGTCTTGGAATGTCAAAGAGGGTTCACTTCACCAATAAAAAGAACTAAAGTACTTGTGGCCTGAAAAAAAATCCACTCAAATAGCACTGCTGCAAGAAACACACCTGACCCCAAAGGAGCATACAAAGCTGGTGGGGGATGGGTAAGAGCTTGCTATGCAGCCTCATACACATCACATAAATGTGGTGTGGCAATCTTAGTTTGTAAAAACCTCCCCATCAAAGTCACATGAGTTGTAAGAGATACTGAAGGAGGCAGATTTGTATTTGTCACAGGGAGGGTAAGGGTACAAGAAATCACTCTGGCCAGTATATGTGCTCCAGCTGTGTTTGAGCCTGAGTTTTATCAGCAGATATTAGATCTGACCCACAGAGAGCAATTTCCCATTTCAGTAATAGAAGGGGGATTTCAATTACATCATGGATGCAGAGTTGGACTATTCGGGAAGTAAGAAGCAAACAAATAGAGCCACAAAGGCATGGTTAAGTGGGACAGCAGACCTAGACCTAGTTAACAGCTGGAGGGCAGCAACCCCAGGTGCTAAGGAGTACACTTGTCACTCCTTACCCCATGACTCATGGTCTAGACTAGACTACATATGTATTTCCAGGGCACTATATGACAGAGTGTGAAATGTGTCACATGGTCCAGTTTGTATCTCTGACCACTCTATGGTGCAGCTGGAGTTACAAATGGGAAGAAAGGAACTATTTAGAGAAGGATGGTAGTTTCCTACGTATTTGTTAGCAAAGAAGGACTTTAGAACCTTTCTGAAAGAGCAATGGGAAAGCTATATTACAACAAAGAAGGGGACAATGAAATCTCAGGGGACCTTATGGGAGGCTGGCAAAGCCTATATGAGAGGAGCAATCATCAGTTATGTGGTCAAAATAAAAAGGGAAAGATGCGAGAAAGTGGAGGATCTGGAATGTTTGGTAAAGGAGTTGGAACATGTGGTGGCCATAGGTGGTGGAGGTGAGGATAAGAGACAGCTGAAATTAGCTAGAGAAGCCCTGAATGAGTGTTACACAGGAGAAGCCCAGTCCAAATTATTTTTTGTAAAGCAGAGGATATACGAGTGGGACAATAAACCTGGCCCATTATTCAGTGAACAGGGGTACATACTTCCACTACTTTTGGGGATGCCAAAATTGCAGCTTTATTGGAAAGACATCACACTTGAGTTGTCACAGATCTGGAATACAGGGGTGGGCTGAAAACCTATATTCCCACTTTTTGGAATGGATATGGGGGAAGAAGGAAAGTGGGAACTGTAGCCTAGATGAGTGAGGGTAGCCTTAGTGGTTGCTCTACAAATGATACTTAACACTTTAGTGTCTGGTGTGTCACCCACCGCCCGGATGTGGAGAGATTCCTTGGTGACTACTCTAGTGACAGACAAGGTTATTTATGCCTTGAAAGGCAAAGAGGAAAGATTTATAACAGAATGGGCAGGCTTCATTGCATCCCTCACAGTGGTGGAATTGCAGATACTGCAGGGAGGAGGTAGACGGTGAAGAAAGGGGGAGTCTCCGGTCTGGAAAACAAAGAAATGCAAGGCACAAAGATCAATGGTAATAGGGACACACCTCCATACTTATGAACTGTACCACAGAAGGGTTAATAAAATTGTGTAAAAATAGAATAATACATCTAATGGCAGAATGGATTTACTTATTTACTTATATTGTTTCTCTTCTCTTTCTATTTTATCTCTTATCTCTTCTTTTATAACTTTTGTATAGTCTCACTCTTTCTTAAATCTCCTTGGCACTAAGCCACCTCGTGTTTGTACATTTTATAAAGCTATTAACATAAAAAGCAGACAGAATTATGCACTGAATAGACAAAGTTGTATAAATTACTTGTTGAAAATTATCTATAAGTTTAAGAAAGGTATGATAAATTATGTTGGCCGTACTCTTTGAATGTATACTTGGATCATATGAGTTTGTCAAAATATGATGCGCACACGTATAAACTGTACACCTATCTGTATCTTTGAGAATCAATAAACATATTATACAAAAAAAACAACCCAGCTGCCATACCTTGACCACTTCTCCAGTGTTTTCAGATCCCTGCCCCTCTTTTCCACCCCCACTCCCCAGAGTGTCTACTCTGTTGCAGATCTTAGTGTTTTTTGCAAAGATGCAGACCTTCCCGTCCTGCTCCTCTGCAATGTCACTTACAAAGACGTGAAAGGGATCAGCCACAGCAATGATGCCTGAGGTACCCAAGTGGTCACCCTCCCTTCCTTGGAGTGAACTCTGTTTACCACTACTCTCTGTCTCCTATACCCAGACCAGTTTCTTACCCAGGTTACCAACTTATTGCCCACCCCCAAGCTACTCAACTTGCTTACCAGTCTCCAGTGTGAAATTGTGTTGAAAGACTTGCTGAGATCCACGTAGGCCATATCCACCTCTCCTCCCTGATCTAGCTCCTTGGTCATCCAGTCAAAGAAAGCTATTAGATTTGCTTGACATGACCTTCACCCTTTGAATCTATTCAGCCTCAGATCCTGTAACCCGCTGGATTCAGGATATTCTGCAATAGTTTTCTTCAGTAGTGTTTCCATTAATTTACCCACCACTGAAGTCAGGCCGACAGGCCTATAATTGGACGCCTCTTCATTGTTATCATTTTTGTGAACTGGGACTACTTCTGCCCTTCTCCAGTCCTTCATGACCACTCTGGTCTCCAGGGATCTGTTAAATTGGGCTGTCAGAGGTGCACCTAGAACTTCCCTGAGCTCTCTCAGCAATCTTGGATCTTCCCTGTCTGGTCCCATAGCCTTGACTACCTTCAGATTACTGAGTACTTTCCTGACTTTCTCCACAGAAAAAGGACTAGTGCCCATTTCTCACACCTCAAAGTTCCTGGTACCTTTTGGTGGTCCCTCCACTTCCCCCTTCTACTCTGAACACTGAGTAGAAGTATTTGTTCAAGATACAGTATCTGCTTTATTCTTGATTCCTTTCCACACATTCCCCCTCCCCGTTTAACCCTACAATCTTACCATTTGTCTTCCTTTTTAGCTAACATACCTAAAAATATGCTGACCCCCTTTAATACTGCCTGAGCTATTCTTTCTTTCGTTTATGCCTTTGCACTTCTTACTGCTTTCCCTATCTCCCTCTGTTTTTCCTGATATACTTCTGTCTCCTCCCCTCTCTAAGTCTCCTTAGCCTTTTCCTTCTTGGTCATCTCTTTTGAGAATGACAGCAGTCTCCTCTTCTGGGAGTCACGTGATGCACAGCTCTGCTTCGCAGCTCTTCTAGGTTACTCCTGCTCTCCCCACCCAAAAACTCAATTTTTATTGCTATTTTCTGTAGCAGAATTGCATATAAACAATATACAGCAGTTGCCTCTCTGTTGCAATGTTGGCTGTCCATTAGCTGGAAGATGGAGGTTAAAATGAAGACTTCACCTCCATGACTTGTACCGACTGCCACCTCCAGCAAGGCCTCCAAGCGCACAAAGGCCCAAGACACTTCATCAGGCTGTCCTTCTATATTGACTACGATGATTTTGGAGAACATTCTACAGGAGTTTGCCCCCCCTTAATGATGCTCTGCAGGAGCTCACAGATGAAATCAAGGCACTCCGGGCATCCGTTGATGTTCTAAACTGCAGGGTTGGGGACAACAAGGCCCAGGCGAGTTCCTTAGAGGACTGGCATGCCAGAATTAACCCTGATATAGTTGCCCTCAGACAAAAAATGACCTGTCTCAAAGCCTGACTGGAGGACTTGGAGGGCAGGAGTTGGATAAATAATGTGCTGGTTATTGGCCTCCTGGAGCATGCTGAAGGGCTGAATCCCATCCTCGTTGCCCAAAAATTGTGCACTGAACTGACCGGACTATCTCCAAATGGACCCTCTCACGTAATCAAAAAAGCTCAGTGCTCATGCCCCTGATAGTTCTCCATCCTGGCCCTTTATTTTTAAATTTCTTAATCACCTTAACAGACAAAACCTCTTAAATAAATTTAAGGAGCTTAAGGATGCCTCCTGGGAGGGTGCTCATTTGAGAATAGTCCAAGATTTTCCAGGCACAGTGAAGAAGAAGATGGCCACCTATCATCCTACTGTGATGAAGCTGATTGCTGCAGGGATTCATTTCAGAATGCTTTATCCTGCACGGCTACAGATTCAGTAAAAGGGCTCCTGAAATCCTTTGATTCAGCAGACAGTGCAGCTGCAGAGGTCAAGGTGTTGTTCCCAAAATTGTTCAAGGCTGGCTGAAATGGTGAAACCTGACTTTTTGTGGGAACCTGCTGTCAGCCCACTTTGTGTTCTGTAGTATTACTCTGAGAAGCCTGTTTACATTTTGGAGGCATGCATCTATAAAGATATCTTTGGTACAGGTGTGTGTACTAGTCATGATCTGCAGGAGCTTGTTATCTTAACCTGCTTTCTACATCTGTATGGCACTCCAGAGTTTTTGATGCTGGAAGTTTGTTTTTGCTCACCTATGCCTATCATTCATAGTCTCTACATGATCTCACTTGCAGTGAGCCTTTGAAGATGGCAAAGTTTCTTCCCTAGTTCCTATTGTTTGTGCTAAAAGACTGGCACAAAGATATCTCTACTAATACCAAGGTGTTCTGGTGCATTGAGACTTGGAAGGACTGGTGAATATTATGCACCTTGAGTTCATGACCTGGATTTAATAAATAAGGAGAGTATAGCTGCGTGAGCCGTGTTCTCATCATACACCTGAAGGATTGCGTGGGACTAGAGATGCATCAAAATTAAATTCTGCTGGTGAAGTGAATGCGAAGTGGCCACTTTGCGTTGTCACTCCACTACATGGAGTGGCCGACAGGAAATGCTCACTTCGCCTTGTAATGAGTTCTTCGCATTGTCATTCTGCCTTAACGCAAAGTAAGGCAGAGTGACAACAGTATTATCAGCCTCTGTGCCCCACACACACAGTCACCAGAATGAATATGCATCCCCAAAATGCTACTGTCTTGTGTCCAGAAAACTCCCCAGTGCTGACAAAGTGAAATGAGAGCACAACCAGAAATACAAAGTCTCCCAGAATTAATAGCACACTCAGTCATGCACACAGTGGATGTGGTCACATCACACATGGACACCAAAATTAATGTGCATACCTAAAATGCTACTGTCTTCTGTCCAGAAAATTCCCCAGTGCTGATGAAGTGAAATGAGAGTGTAACAAGAAATGCAAAGTCTCCCAGAATTAATGGCACACTCAGTAGTGCTCGCAGTGGTCACACACAGTCACCAGAATTAATTTGCATCCCCAAAATGCTACTGTCTTGTATCCAGAAAATTGCCCAGTGCTGACAAAGTGAAATGAGAGCATAACAAGAAATGCAAAGTCTCCCAGAATTAATGGCACACTCAGTCATTTGTGCCGTGGTCACACATAGTCACCAGAATTAATGTGCATCCCCAAAATGCTACTGTCTTGTGTCCAGAAAATTCCCCATTGCTGACAAAGGGAAATGAGAGTGTAACAAGAAATGCAAAGTCTCCCAGAATTAATGGTGTATTGCAAACACACAAACAGATTAAGAATGTCCTGTGCACTCAAGAGATGCAGATTCAAAGGCACAACACCTGACCAGTGCTCACAAGTCACAAATCCAAATCTGGAAAAGAATACCTTTTGCCGGTTGGGGGGTAGTCCACGGCAGTAACAGTCCACTACCAGTAAATATACCACAAAGCAGTATAAAAAAATCATGCAGGTGCTGTGGACAGCAGGTTCACACTGCTACAATTACTCTGACACAATAAAAGGCATCTGATTTAATGGGATGCATCGCATACACACTCACACACACACTACACGTAATGCATAGCAAATTGAAAACCTTTAGCAATATAACCAAATGTTTTAAACAAACTGAAATTATACAGTGCTGCACCACAACAATCATCAAAAAAATGTTAAGAATTGCTGAAAATATTACTGTGTGTACATTAACACAGTTATACAAGAAAAATATAACCAAAACAGAAAGACTGCCTTTTTCTCCCAGTTAATCTACCTACACCACAGATACACCCCTCCCTCAAAGCGCACTTCACAGTACACAGACTGACTGTTGTAAATTAACATTCAAAATCCACACACAAACAATAAACACTCAATGATATGAGCACAGGAGGGTTTCCTACAATCGATGTACTAAATTTTGAGCAAAAAAAAAAGATCCTCAAAAAGGCTTTTTTAATAGCTTTTAGAGGATTTGAATTGCAGAGCTCTGAAAGGAAACTGTCTCCATCTTCCACTACACACACACTACACACAACTGAGGCTGTGCAGAACAATCTAGAGCCCATGTGACCTGCAATCCCATGAAGCACTGTAAATTTGCCTTGGAGATAATAACAAGGTGAAGTGATGCGAAGTACATTGATTTCAATGTACTTCGCCTTAAAATTGGTGGAGAAGTGGTTTGGGGAAGGCTAAATAACACAAAGTCATTGGTTTCAATGGACTTTGCTTTCCTCATCATGATGTGAAGTACTCTGCTTCATGTTGCGGAGCACTCTGCGGATTCTTGCCTGCTCCACGAATCACATCGCGGAGCAAATTTCAGCAACTTCGCCCTCCACTACGTGGGACAGCCATTTGGACTGGGGTTTATTGTTTTTTTGTTGTAGGTTATTATGTGGAGCATTTAGCTGGTTGTTATGGGGTTGGATGGGTGGGGTGGGCTCCCCTTTTAGATATTTCAGTATGTATCATTCTATTTTATTCTCCAATATTGTTTGGGGAGAGGGTAGTGTTACTTGTACTAGCTGTTGTCATGTTTTGTTTGGGGGGCAGTGAGGGTATATTTTTTCCTCTGAGCACCTTCAACCTCTTTTCATCAGGCCCTTCTACATTTTATTGTTCTAAGTCAATATTTTTTGTATTGCTTTTTCCAATTTTTGTATTTCATAGCCCTATGTTACTTTTGGTGGATACTGTTAATGAATAATACTTATGTTTTTGCTACATAGAATATCTAGGGAGCCCATGATAAGTGTAAATATCACATGGTCCTATGTCAATTAAAGAGATTACATGTTAGTATTGCTTTTTTGTAGGACACCCACCTGTTCTGAGATGATGTCCAGCTTTTTAGGAGGGAATAGGTTGGCCAGGTTTATGGAGCTGGGTCCAACCGTACAAGATTCAGGATGGCCATCCTACTAGCTTGATGTCTTGACTTTCAACTTCTTAAAGAATGTTAGGACCCAGAAGGGAGGTTTATTTTTGTACATGGCTGGTCAGGTCTAACAGAGGTTCTGCTCGGGTCTGTCTATGGTCCTAATTTGGATTCTCCTGCTTTCTTCTCCGACTTGGTTCCCCAGCTAGCTTCCTATACCCACATGCCCATCATCTGGGTGGGGGGATTGGAATCTAGTTTACCAGACAGACCTTGACCTGTTGGGTCACTTCTATAAAGGCTTATCCCCAGCCCAAAGAACTCTATAGGAGATGCTGGATACCCTTGGCTTGATTGATCCGTGGCAGGTTCTCCAACACAGGGATAAGCAATACACTTTTTACTCAGCCCCAAATGGTACTTTTTTCGCATTGATTATTTTCTTATTAATCAAGAGTCACTGGTGACTTTGGTTTCCTGTGATATAAACTCCCTAGTCATTTCAGATCATGTCACTATTCTTTTAACACACTCTGTCCAGGGCCCAGGGGATCGCGACAGAGTGTGGCATTTTAATTCTCAACTTCTTAAGGACTCCGTTATGCTGCAAATTATTAAAGATTTTATTCAGTCTTTTTTCGAATCCAATACTCTCTCTATGTCAGCTTTGGATGTTTTGTGGGGGGCTGTGATATGTGCAATTAGAGGAGAAATGCATTTGTCTTGCTTCAAAGAAAAAGAAGGCCCGTAATGCTGAATTAGGCCAGTTACTTCAGAGTATCCGACAACTCAAAAATCGCCTGTCTCTGGATACTCCTGCCAGGGACTGGCTGTGTCTCAATTCCCTTAGAGCACAATACATGGGTCTTTTGGCTGAAAGAGCAGAGCCAGCTCTTATGTGAAGAAAAAGTAGTACCTAGAGTCTGGAGAGACAGCTGGGAAACTACTTGCATTTTGGTTGCGGCAACTAGATACGGCCAAAACCATTCCCAGTGTCCACACCCATACCAAAGGTGTTATCGAGATGCAATCCCATGTTATTGCTGAGGTTTTCTGGTAGTATTTTAGCTCTTTATACTGGGTTGATTCAGTTGACCCTGTGCTCCCTAACCAGGTTAACTCCTACCTGGCTTCTTTACAACTTCCGAGGCTGATCCCACAACAACAGGACCTTTTTAAGAGATTGATTGTCTTGTCAGAGGTTTTTCAGGCTATCCAGCAAGTCCCGTTAGATAAAGCCCTGGGCCCAGATGGTTATACCAATAACTTCCATAAAATTTTGGTAGATGACCTTGCTCCTTTCCTAGCTCATTTACATAACTACTTTTCTGAGTCTAGCATTTCTGACTCAACATTAACCCAGGCTTGGGTAACTCTCATTAAGAAGCCAGGGAAAGATGAACTATCCCCTACTAGTTACCGACCAATCTACCTCCTGAATTTTGACATAAAAATTCCTGCAAGAATTCTGGCCAGTCATCTGCAGGTAGTTTGGGATGGTCTGATAGGATCGACACATGTGGGCTTCATGACTGGTCATCTTTCCCAGGACCACTTTCATAAACTACACTACCTGATGTCTGCATCCAGGGAGAGCAGGTCACTGGCAGTGCTGGTCTCCCTAGACACAGAACAGGCATTTGTTCATGTCTATTGGACTCATCTATTTTTAGCTCTAGAGAAGTTTGGTTTTCAGGAGGAATTTATCATCTAGATTAAGGTCTTGTACACTAAACCGATGGTTTGAGTTTGGTGCAATGGTGCACTAGCTGCCCCATTCATTTTACAGAAAGGAACTTGGCAGGGATGCATGTTATCACCATTTCTTTTTACTCTAAACTTAGAGTCTCTTATTTGTTGCTTATAGAATAACCCAGTGATTTGTAGTATAGATGTTGGAGGGTCCCGTTACAATTTATCCACTTATGCAGATGATTTTCTGTTACATATTGAGGATCTTTCTGCATCTATTCCAGCTGCTTTGGCTGAATTTCAACATGTTTCTATTATATCCAGGTATAAGCTTAATTTGGAGAAAGCTAAGATTTTCTGAAATTCAAAGTTTATTCATTTTCACCAACACGAAATGGAGCAGCTTTATACAGTACATAATGACATTTCTCCTTTAAGCCATCCATATAATTATGAAAGAGAGAGACTGCTCCCCTTCCCTACCACCCACCCTCCCTTCCCCAGCACAGCCTATCTTTTAGATGGTGTCCTGGCGCCACCGAAATATATCTTATATACTCAGCAGCGTTGAGGGTTCCCAAATGCTATTGTATTTGATCAGCTTGTTATTTAAACTGTCCATCATTTTTTCCATCCTGAGGTTATGCAAGATCTCCTTGAGGCACTCAGAGTAAGATATATCCACACTATCCTTCCAATGTCTAAGAATGACCTTTTTAATCGATAATGAGATTAAGGCCATGTAGTACCTCTTGGGTTCCACTGATATGGAAGCATAGTCACCCAGCAAGCATACCTCAGGACAAAAAAAATCGGAAAGGCCCAGTAAAGGATCCAATCTGTCCTGTACCTCATTCCAGAGAGCAGCCACCTTCAAACATGACTAGAATATATGGTACAACGTACCCTCCTCTTGTCCACACCTGGAACAAAGGGCTGTGTCCTTGAGACCAAACTTATGAAGTTTCTGAGGGGTGTGAAAACTAAGGTTTGGCCCCTCAATGTTCATGTCCAGAAGCAGATATTTTTAGATCTTGGATTGTCTTGGGAATCCAAAGGCTTAACATACCTGGGCATCGATCTTACCAGATTTTCCTCATCTCTTATAAATGAGAATTTAGGTCCCTTTTTGCAACATATTAAGCTTGATCTACAACACTGGGCCTCCCTGCCTCTTCCTCTCTGGGGACGCATTAGTACAGTCAAAATGAATCTCCTTTCCCGTATTTTATACCCTCTGAGTATGTTTTGCCCCTATCTCCCCAAATCGTTATTTTCTCAGTTTCAACATGTGATAAATGTATTCCTTTGTAAAGGTAAGGCAGTTCATCTGGCATATCACAAACTTACACTCTTAAAAGATAGAGGTGGGCTGCATCTTCTTAATTATTTCCTTTACAATTGTGCTTAGCATGGTAGTAATTTCCTCAGGTGGGACCATGTTGGACTCAGCCAAGAGAGGGATCCTATGTCCTGCTTTTGCTCCAAATAGAAAAAAGATCTTTGTCAACAGGCTGGGGCAAAACTCAGAAGTCTGCTTTCTCTGAAGCCAGTGTCTTTACCTAACCAATTAAAATTAATGCCGTTAATATGGTCCTTGAAAGCCCTTCGTCATATGTGTTCTTATATGGGTTCTGACTGGATAAAAACACTTGTTCAGCCTGTTATAAGCAACCCTACCATTTGTATAGCACATTACCCAGTCCTATCAGTTTTTGTGCCCTCAGCTCCAGACCGCAACTGTTGGTGACTTGTTAAATGAAGGTAGATTTTGTTGTTCACTGAATTCAGGGAACCTTTTTCCTTACCCTATACATTTGTTTTCAAGTTTTTTCAACTTCAACACGTGGTTGTCTCTTTTTTGGGCCCTCCTCCCTGGTCCTCTCAAGATTACTTGGATATTCCCTCTCTTATTTCCTTGGCGGAATGGCCTCATTTGGTATCAGGTATATATTTGTTTTTTCAAGCTAAATACAATATGAGTTTGCAAAGGGTCTGCTATTATTGGCAGCAAGTGTTGCACTTATCAGCAGACCCCTTGCTCTGGCAGACCATGTGACATCATTTATACAAATTTGTTAAGCAAGATAGGTACAGATTGCTTCAATTCCAAACTTTACAGAACTTACACTATACTCCCTAGAGATTGCACACAATGGGGGGACTCCCCACACCGATGTGTACTAAGTGCGGACAGGCAGAGCGCCATCTTAAACATATCCTCTGGGATTGTGTTAAAGTGGCCCCTTTGTGGAATTCTATTAAGGTCTTTGGACCCATTATTGGGGCTCAAAGATTACTTTATGCCAGAGATCTGTTTAATGGGCATTTACCTGGAGGACCTCTTTGGCCCTCATAAGACATGTATGGCTCTGATGGCTGTTACTGCCAAGTTAATTCTATTATGACATCAGCTAGATGATATCATTCCTATGTACAAGGAATAGCACCAAGTAATCCTTAAAGTCCTGATGGTTGAAAAACAAATTACTTCTACCCATGGTTGGGTAGAGTGGTATTGGGCCTGTTGGTAGTCGTTCCATACTCTATTGTCCATTGCACCATTATCATAGAGGGCAGTTATTATAATGGTACCTGTGTTTATTTGGTAATGTATATTTAATCTCTCTCCTTTCTACTATGGATCCATGTTGTCTGTATGTTGTTTTTTTGTGAGATTGTTGTTTTATACTGCTTATGGCCCCATAGGTATGTTCATTTTAGAGATGCTCTTGGGCTGGGTTGGGTGGGATGGGTTTGGGAGGATTGAATGTTTGTTATTTGTTGTTGTTTGTTGTTGGTATTGTGGTTCTTATTGTGTTGTTTTGTTATTTTCTGAAAATGCTAAGAGTATGGTTCATGAAAAAAGGCAATCTCCTCTTCCTTTTGATTTTGCTTACCTAGCTGATGCATAGGTTTGCTGCCTTCACTATGCCTTCTTATAGTTTGGCCTACTGTTCCTCCACCCCCCAGCTCATCCCCCCTGCCAGGTTGTTCCAGAGACATTAACCCATCTTAACAGAATCAGCTCATCTGAAGTCCAGGACTCTCACCATTGTGTGGTTGGGTTCCACAACTGTTCTTATGTTGAATCACACTGTACAATGATCACTGGTCCCCAGATGGCTTCCTACCTTGACGTCTGCAATACTGTCCCTGTTTGTAAGCACCAGATCTAATATTGCCCCATCTCACATAGGGTCACTGACTCATTGCCCAAAGAACACCCCCTTCAGAGAGTCCAGGATATCCCTGCTTCTGGCCGAAGCTGCAGCTGGGAGGCTCCAATCTGCATCTGTTAGATTGAAGTCCCTCACCAGCAACAGTTCCCCCTTCTTAGCCTTTTTGTCAGTTGCTTCTAACATTTCCATGTCTACATCCTCCCCCTGTACCAGAGGCCTGTAGATCACACCTGTCTGATTAGTGGCTCCATTTTCTGACTTGAGGTGATCCACAACATCTCTACCCAAATAATTACCGTATTTCAGTATTTTTTGTGCTTTCTCTCACATAAAGCACCATGCCCACTCCTTTTCTTCCTATCTAGTCCTTTCTTAACACCATGTAGCCTGGTATGACCACACCCCAGTCATGGTTGTCAGTGCACCCTGATTCAGTAATGGCCACAATATCCAGGTTCACCTCTGCCATAATGGCCTTTAGGTCTAGGATCTTATTTCTCAGGCTTCTAGCATTAGCACCCATGGCCTTCCAGATCGTACCTCTTTACTCATGAGTGGGGGTTGTAGGCAGGGTGAGATCAAGGTTTGGAGTGCTGTGTAAGCCAAAGCAAGGAGTCTAGGAAATAAAATTTGGGACATGGAAGCAATTATGTTGAAGGCAGACCTAGATCTTGTGACATAAATGAGTCTTGGTGCACCAAGAACTATGACTGGGACATGACCATAGCACGCTACTCTCAGTTTAGTAAGGATAGTGAGGGAAGAAAGGGTGGAGGGACTGTGTTGTATGTGAGAGAGGGTATCAGAGTGGTAGAAGGCAAGGGAATGTAGGGGTAAAGATTGGCTTGAAGGTGCTGTGTGTCACCCTGGAGACAGGACCCCGACCCCCTATTTACACTGGAGTGATATAGAGATCTCCAACAAAGGGGGAAGAATTGAATAAGACAGTGATGCATGCCATCAGCACAGTGGCAAAAAAGGAGGAGGTGCTGATGGCTGGGGACATCAGCCTGTCAGATGTAGATTGAAGGCTCCTAACCACAGCTTCAACTAGAAGCAGGGCCATCATAGATTCTCTATGAGGACATTTCCCAGGAAATTATTCAAAAAACCCACTCAAGATGAGGCAGTACTGGACCTAGTGCTGACAAACAGGGACTGTGTCACAGATGTCTAGGTGGGATGTCAGCTGGTGACCAGCGACCACTATATAGTGTGGTTTCCCTTCAGCCTTTTATTCTGCTTTCCTGTGTAGTTTGTTTGTAGGCATGAACAATTATTACCTTTATTGCACCCTTCTAATTTCATCAGGATTTAAATATAAATACTTAGGTATTGTGTGAAAACTTGCTTGACACCTTTGCAAAGGTGATGATTTGACTCTTGGAAGGCATCCTGGAATTTTATTATGTTTTAGTGCTAAAGCTTGTGGCAGTTATTCTGCATTAGTTAGTGCTGTTGTCCTCCATAGTCACTGTTTTCTTGTCTTATGCTGGGCATGAAACTTTTCAAGACATACTAAGCACCCTGCTGTTTTCTGTAGCTTAAAGTGTATCTGAGTTAGAAAAAAATGCTTTTATAGAATACAGGGACTTCACAAGACATGTAACAGATCTGGATGAGAGTATAACTACTGCTGGCTCGTGCATGTACACATCATCATCATCCCCCACGATGGCTTGCATGAGTGTGATCATGACCTTAGCATTGGAGACAAGCAGGTTTATACACCAGGACAAAACAGAGTGATGAAACCTCATTTATATTTAAAGTAGGATGAAGGTAGGGGGTTGCAAAAGAGGGAATCATTGTTCATGTCTAAAAACTACACAAGAATACAGAAAATACATTGAGGGGAGTTTCCTTTTAACATAAAGATGGTGGCAGAGACAAATCTCACAGGGATGAGGGTGCTAGACTTTTTTTGGGGGGGGGTTAAAAAAATGGGTGAATGCCAGAGAGACAACCTAGCAGGGGGGATTGTTGGGGGGTGTAAAGTGGGGTAAATTAAGGCAGACATAACGAAGGCAACAAATGTCTGTGTGAAGGAAGTGGGCAAAAACAGCAGGAAAAAGAGACCATTATGGTTCTTGAGGGAAGCGGCTGCAAAGGTAAAGGTTAAAGAGGTGGAATTCAGGAGGTACAGAGACACAGAGGGAAGAGGATAGGGAGGGGTACCAGGTAAAGTAGAGGGAAGGTGGTGAAGGGGCACAAAGGCTCAAACAGAAGAATGGAGAGCCAAAGAGGTAGCTAACAGTGACAACACTTTCTTCAGATACGTAAGTGACAAGAGGAAGACAAGGGGAGAGATTGTGAGCATAAGAAGGGCAGGGGGAGATTGCACAGAGGAGGATCAGGAAGAAGCAGATATCCTGAGCAGGCACTTCTGCTCAGTCTTCGCAGTGGAGGGAGAGGGAGACAGACCACATAGATGCAAAGGAAAAAACACTCGTGAGAAGGATTGGACACATGTTCATTCACAGAGGAAAGAGACCTGAGAGGACTGGCAAATCTGAAAGTGGGAGAGAGAGAAAGAGCTGTAGATGTGGCATGATCTGTGGTATTTATTTATTTAGTTTTTGTTGACTGGATAGGTGCACTAGACAAAAATATTGCCTATTTTCAGGCATGACCCAGAAGAGTTACAGACAGTAAATGAATAGCATTACAGGGACACAAAATACAGTAACAGCACATGGGCTGGCAAAATATGAAACAACAAGCAGTGCATAGAGATAACAGATTTGAGAATACAATTACAATAAATGCAAAATTGTCATGAGGCAGAAAGATAAAGCCAAGTTAAGTAAGAATAAAGCAGATCAATTACATGTACACTTATCATTACACAGTAGGAACTTATGAAATTCATTCATAAAAACCTAGTGAGACCGAAAGCATCTAAGGGGCACTGGAAAGGAGTTCTAGAGCTTGGGAGCAAATACTGAGAAAGCCTGTTCCCCCATCTGAGTAGCACATTTTAGAACCACACGTATTGACTGATCCATAGATTGCAAAAGGTAGGCCTGTGAGGCATGCTTTACTAACAGGCATTTAAAACCTTTCTGTGGCATCAGGCCTTTTAGTGACGCATAGTTGTATGGATCTGTTATTTTATTTATTATTGTATTTATTGTTTATGAAATTATGTTTTAATCTTTGTACAGCACCTTGATATTTCGAAAGGCGCTTAAAAATAAAGTTTATTATTATTATAATTATTATTATGTTGGCCAGGGTAAGTAGGGTAATAGTGTAGGTAGGGAGAAATGGGCAGACTGGATGGGCCAAACAGTTACTAACATACTAAAATGCCAGCAGAATAGGCTTAACGGTCTTTCGTGTCTGCTTGTTTGGTCAGCCCAACCCTGGAGCGACCTTGCTGCCCCTCTCTGGCTTCTCCTTCCCAATCCCAAATATTCTCACTGCACTTGGTTTTGCTTCCAAACCCTTCCCTGTACCTGTCCCACCCCTCTTGAACCCATCCACCATTTCTGCCTCCACCAGCCCCTGGGCAGCGCATTCCATGGCTCTACCACCCTCTCAGTGAAGTAGCACCTCCTCCTTCCCTAGATCCCCCAGCTTCCACCCATGCCCTCTAGCTGCCCCTCTCCTTCCTTCGGAACACCCTGACTGCTCCTCCTCTGTTTAGCAGCCTGCTGCATGGCGTTATTCTTGCCCGCCCCTCAACCACCCTCCCACCCAGGGCCGACCCTTCATTTATAGGCCCTATCTAATGACATAACTTCCTGTTGTCTGGAATACTAAGTCCCCATTTTTCCATCTGCAGGTTATACCTGCCTGCCTAGAGGACCCTGAGCCCTGCCCAAGCTCATCCCTCCTAACAGCTCTCCCTCTTTTTTCCTACCTCCGCCGAAGCTACCCATCCCTCCTCCATACTCCATCAAATACAGCCTACCCTGTCCGCATCCACCCCGAAACTAGCCCACCCTCTGACCTCCTGCCACTGACCCCAAGCACACACTGAGTGACCTCCCCAGGTCTTCATCAACTACATCTACCTACCTACACCTCCTCCCACACCCAACCCTGTAGTTACCCCACTCCCAGCCCTCCTGCCTTTGCCACTAAGCCTACTCTTAGTGTCCACTAGGAGTCACTATTGTGCACTCCCTCCCGGTCCCAAACATACCCTGCTTTCTGAGCCCAGTGCGTGGGGCACAGCCCTTACCCAGGACCCTTTTACAACTGCCCTGAGTTGGTCTTGAACCTGGTACCCTTCCCACCAGAGTCTGTGTCACTACCACTAATCCAAAGTGGCATCCACACTTGATGAAGGAATCTAAGTCAGCATCTACCTACTACCCTACTGCTACTGCTGGCAAATATGTTAGCCCACCTCTTTCTAAAATGCCTCCCTCTCATCCTTTCCTTGACGCCATTGTCCCCTGTACCTGATACCCCCTCAGGCGCCCTGGCACCCACTCCTGCCCTTGTTCCAGAGCTTATACAATCCCACCCTACTCTCATCTTCTGCCCCAGTGTGCAGCACCCTCCCCCTAGCCGTCTCCCAGCTACTTCCTCAGGCGCTCTCTGGAGGCTCACTGCCTTCACTTTCTCAGCCTGGAAAACCCTGCCCACCCCCTGTGCTCAGAAGCTCCCCTCATCTCCTTGACACACCTGTCGAAAGCTCACCCTATACCGTCCCCTGGCCAGGGCTGTGGTCATTTTACTACTCTTGATAGGCAATATACATCCAAACCCAGGCCCAGCCCACGTAGCCACCTGGAGGTCACCCGAGCTCTGCATAGCCTCTATGAATATATGCAGCCTGTTGAAAAATTTGACTCTTTACAATGCTGGGTCGCCCATAGACCAGATGTCATTACACTGGTGGAAACCGGCTATCAAATCCACTCCAGACTCCTTTGTCTCCATTCCAGGTTACTCCCTTTACCGTGAGGATCGTGTTTGGTAGGCGGGGGGTGGCTGTCGATCTATGCCAGGACACTCTCACTGGACTGACACTCCCTGCCCTTCCACTCCATCTGGGGCGCAGGCCTAACCCTCAAACTGACTCCTGACCCTCCAGGGTCCCTATATCTCACCACTGCCTATTTTTCCCAAAAAGCCAAACCCTGGCACTGGTTCCATTGACTGATTATCTCTCAACCCTACCTCATTCAGCTGACCAAATCCTGGTGGGTGACCTGAACATTAACTGGCTCCAGCCGTCTGCCGCCACCACCGTGGCTCCTTGAGTCTTAGACATGTCCCAACTAGTCTCCCAACCCACCAGAGTTAACTCTAAGAAAGGTACCAGCACCTTACTAGACGTTGTCATCACCAACCGCCCCCAACAAATCCATGTTACCCAGGTCCTCCCTGATTCCCCTAGTGACCACTCCCCTATCCTCTTCCACTGGGCAACCACCACTCCCAAACCCATGGTCCTCCCCTCTCTACGTCGGCGCCTCAGACCGGGTGGACTAAAAGCCCTGAAGCTACATCTTGCCCAAATTAACTGGTCTCCCATTCAATATGCCCCTGATATTGATACTGCCCTTGCCTTCTTCTCACAAACCTTCAACAAAGCCTGTGACATCTTCCGCCTACACAGCTGTGCGAACCAAAGTTCATAATGCCCCCTGGGTTTCCAGCCCTGCTGCAACTGCTCAGACACAGGGACAACTTCTGGCACCTGGCCTCTGAATCTGAGTGGGTTGGCAGGCAGACAGGCTTACAATGCCGCAAGAAACAAATGCACCTGGGCTATCAGAAAGCGAAAGCCGAGCACTATCAGGCCCACTCCACCACCTCCTGGGGAATGCAAGAAATTTCTGGGACAACATTAAACATCTAAATGGGAGTGTGCTCCCCACCCCTCTCAGATCACTATTGAAGGTTCTGTCTCCACTGACCCTGCCCGCATTGCCAACTTCCTCAACTCATCCTTCACGGACCTTAGCTCTGTCCCCTAGTGATTTCTTTGATCCTCCTTCTTTCCTACCTGCCTTAGACACTCACTATCTTAATTTCCACTTACATGGGGTCACTGCCCAGGAAGTCAGGCCACACCACATTAAAGCGCTACAGAGCAATAGTACTGGCAGTGACTCTCTGGACCCCCATCCTCCTTGGGTTCTGGACCAGGTCCTTGCCCCTCTAACTAGCCTGTTCAATAAGTCCTTCTGCCTGGGGCAGTTCCCTCAGCCTGGAAAATTGCCACAGTTACACCCATTCTCAAGAGGTGACAGATCCTCCGCGGAGTATCGACCCATCTCATCCTCCCTCCCCTCTCCAAAGCCCTAGAAAAACTGGTAGCTACTCAAGTCACAGATTACATAACCAAATACAACATCCTCTGCCATGAACAACATGGTTTCGGGCTAGGCGCAGTACCGGCACAGCCCTTATTGAGTTTTCAAACTTTCTTCATTCCTCCCTGGACTCTGGCTCCCCTCACTTGGGCAGTGTTTATCGACCTCTCTAGCGTTTGACACGGTCTACCACCCCCTCCTGCTGGATGCCCTCAGCCATACCGGCTTTGCCCCTGGTCCAGTCTCTTGGTGCTCCAGCTATTTGTCTGCCCGCTCCCAACGTGTTAAAATTAATGTGACCCTCTCCGATACATGCCCTATCCGCTCAGGTGTTCCCCAGGGCTCCATCCTTGGTCCTCTTCTCTTCTCACTATTTCTCAACACCCTCCCCAAAGCTTGTTCTGGTAAAAATCCTGCTGTATGCAGATGATGCCGTCATTTTTTCCTCTCACGAAACCCCAACACCTTACAAGACTCCTTGCAACAAGCCTTCACATGCTGAAGCCTGGTTCAAAGAGCACAGACTTGTACTCAATCTGAATAAAACCAAAACAATGCTCTTTGCCCATCCCCAAAACAAATCCAGATATTTCCCACTCCGCATCCTCCCTTGTTCCAAGCATCCTTCTTGATCTAGTCCACTTGTACAAATACCTCGGGGTCTCCTTTGACTCAGCCCTCACATTCCACGACCACATAGATAATCTAGCCTCAGCTACAAGCATGTGGCTAGGAATCCTTTACCGCTACAAGCATTGCCTCCCCCAATGCCCTTCGACTAGCAGTCACCTCCTCAATACTTTCCCTTATAGACTAAACTTGCCTGTTTATGGTGCTGCAGACACGACCGCCCTCAATAAAATCGCCACCTTGAATAAGGCCTGTAGGTTAATCACGGGACACTAGGCTCACACATACCCTGCGAACTATACGACATGGCCAGGCTACTTAATCTGGATGAACGGCTCAGATACCAAACCTGCCTCATTACTAAAAAACCCTCCTTGGACTATCCCCACCTGGTCTGACAGCCTCTATCCACCTTGCACAACCCTTAGTCCAAACTCGTAACACCTCTAAGGCCACCCTGCTTGTCCCTAGGTCTAGGACCTCCCATGGGCAAATGTCCTTCTGGTCCAGAGCTCCCTCATGGTACAACGCTCTCCCCACCTCCATCACTGACACCCGCACAATTTCCCGTTTCAAAATCTCACTTCGGGGTCAGCTCTTCAACCTGCGTAGCTGTTCCTGCCACTAGGTGATCTAGTCCGACATGCCCTGACAATGCTCTCTGAGTGGCTCCTCTCCTTTACTGGCTGACAAAACTCTCTGAGTGGCGCTTCACCCAAACTTTTCACAAACTGCGCCCTTTGCCCCTGAACTCTTCATCCCTAGCAGTCCTGGCTCAATCTACCTGTAACTACCTGTGATTACCATTCCTGTAGCACGTAAATTGTAACTAAGTTATAACTGCCTGTAACTACCAAACTGTAACCACGGAGATGTATGCTGTAACCGCAATATTGTGACTAAGTGTTGTTCTGTATTTGTCCTCTTTGTGACGAGGTACCTTTGGAAATGAGCCTCTGGCTCAAAGGTTGTAAACCGATGTATAAATAAAATAAATAAATAAATAAATAAAATAAAAATAAATAAATAAATAAATATTTACCCTCTTCATGTACCTGAAGACCTCTATCATGTCCCCTCGGTCCCTTCTCTCTTCCAATGTGTCCATATTTAGCTCTTCGAGCCTCTCCCCATAGGTCCTATCCCTCAAGCCCCCAAATCATTTTGGTTGCCCTCCTCTGGACCCTCTCCAGGAGTTCAATGTCCTCTTTAAATGTGGCCTCCAAAACTGCATGCAGTACTCGAGGTGTGGCCTCACCAAGCAGTTATACAGTGGGATTATCACTTCCCTCCTTCTGGAAGTGAGCCCCCTAGCGATGCATCCAAGCATCCTATTGGCCTTTGCCGCTGCCCTCCTACAAGTCCCGAGTTGTTCATCTTGACATCCACCAACCCCCCCCATGTCCCTCTCAGCCATCAAGACTTGTAGCATTCCCCCACCCCCGGTGTACACTTGGCCAGGGTTTCTGGCTCTCAGGTGCAGTACTTTGCATTTTCCTGCATTGAACCTCAGCTTCCGCTTTCTAGACCACCTTTCTAGAGCCTCCAGGTCCCCCTGTAGGGCCACTCTCCCCTCCTTCCCATCCACCACTGTCCCCAATTTTGCGTCATCTACAAAGAGACTCATCTCACAACTGATACCCTTCCTTATGTCAGAGATGTAGGCATTGAACAAGAGGGGCCCAAGGACCAATCCCTGAAGGACTCCACTAATGACCCTCCTTGGGGATGAGACTATCCTGCCAACTACGACCCTCTGGATATGGTTCTGGAGCCAATTTCCTATCCATCTGATCATCTGGTTCCCCACAACCATTTCTCCCAGATTATCCAACAGGACCCCATGAGGAACAGAGTCAAACGCCTTGCTGAAGTCAAGAAAGAGGATGTCCACTGGTCTACCCAGGTCCAAGGCACTCATCACCCAGTCATAGAACTCCACAAGGTTTGTCTGACACAATTTCCCCAGGACAAATCCATGCTGTCTATCATCCAGACACCCCAACTTTTCCAGGTCCCCCCTTAGTCTCTCCTTGACAATGCCCTCCATCACTTTGCCCACCACCGATGTCAGGCTGACGGGCCTGTAGTTCTCTGCCACCTCCCTTGATCACCCCTTGTGGATAGGCACTATATGCGCCACCTTCCAGTCCTGGGGCACCCACCCTGTCCTCAGAGAGATGCTGAAAAGCTCCACCAGGGGTTTCGCGAGGACATCTGCCAGTTCCTTCAGTGCTCTGGGATGTAATTTATCCGGTCCTGGTGCTTTCTCCATCTTAAGGGACCTGAGGGCTTCCCTCACTCTCTCTGCCATGATTTCCACCTCCGCTACCTCATCCCCTTGCTTTGCCTTCCCCCCACCTGCCAGTGATGTCCCCCCTCTCCAGACCCGCCAATCAGTAAGGGTCCACCCCCCTCAGTTTCACAATCTCCTCCCATGTATGATGCAGCCCCCCTATTTTCCTTGGTGAAAACTGAGGTGAAGTACTCATTTAGTACCTCGGCCTGTTCCCCCGGGTCTTGTGCCCATCCCTCCCTTGTTTTAATCCTGCTAATCTGCCCCATCACCCTTCGTTTTTCCCCAGTGTATCTAAAGAACCCCTTGTTCCCTCTTCTAATTTCCCTGGCCAGGAACTCTGGCAACTATAGGCCAGTCAGACAAACATTAGTGATGGGAAAGTTAATGGAAACACTATTAAAAGAAAGGCTAATGGAGTTTCTTGAATCCAGCAGGTTACAAGACGCAAGGCAACATAGATTCATGGGGAGAGGATATGTCAGAAGAACCAGATCAATTTCTTCAACTGGGTGACAAGGGAACTAGATCAGGGTGGGCAGTGGAAGTGACCTTCTTAATCTTCTGCAAGGCCTTTGACACCAGAACACAAAGGAGCCTTATAATGAAACTGTAAACTCTAAGGGTGGGACCCAATGTGGTAAACCAGGTAAGGAACTGGTTGATGTACAGGCAACAGAAGGTTGTGATAATTGGCACACACTGTAATGGGGGGAGATAGACCAGTGGGGTACCTCAGCTCTCATTTCAGAGACTGGGGCACTTGACACTATGGTGTCAAGTATGTGTGGAAGGTACACTGTCCAGTCCTGCTGTGGTCTACGCAGACACCCATAGCATCCCCACAAAACATTCACCAGTGTCAGTGCTATGTGGCTGTATTGGTGCTGGCCCCAGAATGCCAGACACTGTCACATATATAGCACTGCAACATTACATGCCTGTATATGTCACTGGTCCTCTTTGGAGGTGCTGTCCTCTGCTGAGTAGCCTGTCACCCTGCATGACCATGTTCATGGGATTGGGAGTCAGCACCCTAACTGTGGTGCAAGTATGGTCCAGGTCCAGGTCATGTCCCTGTACAGTGTGTCATAATGCCCTACCTGTGGTCACAGCCTGTTGGGTCATCCGCCTTCTGCTGCTGCACATGCCAGTCTGGTGACATGCCATAAGTTTAAATGATTGTGCATTGTGGTAGGTGTATGTGTTTTGCCCTGTACTAGTGCTATGGGGACCCACAATGTGCATTGCTACACTGCCAGGGTGACTATCCACTTCTAATGCCACCCTGTTCTCTCCCTGTTAGTTCCAGCACAGTGGATCCCATGCAGACATGTGGCACCCCACTGACTTACACCAACATTGCCTTGCTTCATCTCCAAGGTGGCAGAGGGCACAGATAGGGATATTGCAGGTCATGGTACAGCGCATTCCCATCACAGGACAGGCTGTGGACAACAGCCCCCATTTGCAGTCCCACAAGTCATGGCTTGCTACAGCACTGTGTTGTGTGTCATCAGCCTTGGTCCTGTCACACACATCCACACACACATGGCTGCCTGTTTGTCTGAGTTCCTGTCAGTCGGTGGTTGCTGCAGTTCTTGTGCCCCAACCTACAGTCTCTGATATGCCTCCATCACATACATCTCAGCCTCCACCAAACTCCCCACATGTGCCATGTCTCAGATGTAGCGGTGTACTTGTAGCAAATTTGGGCACTTTAGTGCCGAGACTTGTCTTCTTCCAAAATCCATTGCAGGTTCCCTGAGGCACCCAGCTTTGCCACAAGTGGGGGTTTGACGCACCTTGTGTCAGTCTAAAGAGGATCTGAAATTGAACCTTATGTCTCAGGAGGGACATAGACAGGGTGAAGGCTGTGCAGAGGAGGGCAACTAACATGGTGCAGGGGTTGCCCCAAAAGCCCTCTGAGGAGAGACTGAGGAATCTCAATATGTAGACCCTAGAAAGGAATAGGGAGATGGGGGACATGATAGAGACTTATGAATACATCAAGTGGGTGAACAAGGTACAGGAGGGAAGTATTTCTCAGTGGAGAAGGTGCATCAGGACAAGTGGGTAAGCAATTAAGCTGGAAGGGGGAAAGCTTAGAAGTGATGTGAGGAAGTACTTCTTCACTAAAAGAGAAGAGGATGCCTGGAATATTCCACAAGCATAGATGGGGGAACAAAAACAATGGTGGACTTCAAGCATGCATGGGATAGGCACAACTGAATCTTAGTAGAAAAGCAGGAGGGGAAAGTACCGGAGAACAGGTCTGGTCTGCAGTAACAATATAGACTGAGACAATCTTGCCAGACTGGGTAGGCCAAGTGGTCTTTATCTGCCGACAAATTCTATGTGTCTATGTTCTATGATATACTCTATGTGTCCAAAGGGATGAACAAATCTTTATTCTGTATCTGGGATCCAGTAGTCTTGCCATGCAACATAGTATTTATAATCTAATATTGATAAACCTAGCATTCCGGGTGGTGCTGAGGGCTGAGGCGCTGGATGCCTTACCTCGCTCTACACCAGTGATCCAAGTTTGGGAATGGGCACATGCCGCCAGGGGTCAGCAGTGGGGGTGAGGAGAGGGATTGAGTGTCCAAGGGACTGCTCTCCCTCTCCTGGGAGGGCGGACTCCAGTGGTCAGCGCATGACTGGCTCCTAGCAGAGGCTGGGGGCAGTGCACTGATGCTGCAGAAGAGGGGCTGAGATGGGACAGATGCCTGGAGGAGGGTGTGTGGACATATGCGCTGCATGCTTCCTCCACTGGTGTCATTGCATGTCCCACTCATGTAAGGGGAGAAAATGCGAAAATGGTACCGGTCATGCTGGATGAAGCTGCCACCCATTGCAGGCCCCGATCCTGAATGTAGCTCCCTGCACTGGAACCAGGTCGAGGTGAGTTGAGCTAGGGGGGCTCCTCACCACCTCACCTCAGGGGGGTAAACTGTGGGGGAAGAGGAGTAGCTGCCTGATGTTGGGGTGTGGAGCTGGACTGGAAACTGAGGATGGTTGCTGACCAGGAGACCCATTGAAGAAACAAATAAGAGAAAAAAATATATATGTATTGACAAATCTGTCTTCAAGATGTGTAAGAAACATCTCTGCCACATCTTTATGGAGTATTGAATAATGTAGCTGGTCTGTTATGACTCAGTTGAACTAGTGGTGCCACCAACTGCTCCTCTATACCACCATTATTGGTGTTTGTTTTTGGCAACACCACTAGTGCCAACATGGCTACCTCTACCAGTAGTCTCGCTTTCCTGACTTGTTGTAGAAGACTGTAAATAACAGTGTGACTATAAGGAGGGAGGGTGGAGTGGCAGTCTATGTGAGGGATGGGATCAAATGCACAAGGGATGAGGGAGAAGAAAGGAAAACAGAGGCAATCTGGCTGTGGCTCCTAGAATCAAGGGGCAGGAAAGTGAGGTTTGGGGTGGTATACAGGCCACCGTCCCAGTCTGAGGAGCCTGACAGGGAGTTAGCAGGATAAGTCAAAAAGGTATGTAGAAAAGGGAAGGTGGTTATTGTGGGAGATTTCAACTTGCCAGGGGTTGACTGGAGCATTCCGGTCACCTCCAGTGCTAGGAAACAAGTGCTCCTGGACGTGATCCAGGAGGGTCTCCTGACACAGTTGTTTACTATACCTACTAGGCTAAAGAATACTTTAGATATGGTATTGTTGAATGGGGAGGCAGTGAGGGAAATAAAGGTAGAGGATCCACTAGCCTACAGCGATCACCAAATGGTGTGGTTTGATATCACAATGTGCGTGGAGCCAGAAACATCAGTTACTCGGGTGGTAAACTTCAAGGGGGTGGACTTTGGGAGGATGCAGGAAGTACTGAAAGGGAAACTGGAGGGCATAAGGCAGGAGATGGACATGGAGCAGAAATGGGAAATTATTAAAGAGGGGGTTACAGAAGCAACAGAAGTCTACACCAAGGCACAGAGTAAGAAGAGCAGAGCAAGAAATCCATGCTGGTTGAACAGCGAGGTTGTGGAGGTAGTGAGGGCAAAATGAGTGGTGCACCAAAGGTTTAGGAGCACAGAGAAGGTAGTGGACAGAGAGGAATATGCAAGATGGTCCAGGAAGGTGACTAGAAAAGTGAGAGAAGTCAAGGTCCAGAAGGAACTGAGATTAGTGCAGGGAATTAATGGGGGGGCACTTTTTCAGATACATCAGGGAGAAAAGGAAGTGCAAGGAGACAAGAGTGAGGATAAAAGGAGTGGGGAGTGGATGGAAAAGGGGTAGGAGCAGGCAGAAGCACTGAATGAATACTTTTGCTCAGTGTTAATGGAAGAAAGGGGGGAACTGCTACCATCATGGGCTTGAGGGTGGGGACAGGGGGAGAGGTGGTGACAGATGGAAGAACTGAGGCAAGTAGAGTCCTAGAGAGACTGAGGGCACTGAAGGTAGACAAGGCACCAGGGCCAGATGGTATCCACCACAGGGTGCTGAGGGAGATGGCGGAGGTGTTGGAGGAGCCGCTGGAGGATCTGTACAGCACCTCATTGGAGTCGGGATATGTGTCACTGGACTGGAAGATGGCACATGTAGTACCATTACACAAGAGCGGGCCAAGGGATAAACCGGGTAATTATCATCCGGTAAGTCTTACCTCCATAGTGTGCAAACTCATGGAAACAATACTAAAGGAAACACTGGTGTTATACCTGGAGGACAATGGCCTCCAGGATGTGAGGCAGCATGGGTTTGTTTCAGGGAAGTCTTGTCAAACCAACCTCATACAATAGTATGACTGGGTGACAGGTGAGCTGGATAAGGGTCATGTGGTGGATGTTCTTTACTTGGACTTCAGCAAGGCCTTCAATTCGGTGCCTCATGAGCAGCTTGGGGAGAAGCTAACTGGTGTAGGTGTAGGGGTAGGAGCAAAAATGATGAACTGGATTACAAGCTGGCTGAGTGGCAGGCTGCAATGGGTGGTGGTGAGAGGGGAGCTCTCAATTCCAAGGCCGGTGATGAGTGGGGTGCCACAGAGCTCTGTGTTTGGGCCGGTATTGTTTGGGATCTTCATATCAGACACTGCACACGGGGTGGTGAGCAAGGTAAGTCTGTTCACTGATGACACCAAAATTGGAGCAGTGATGGATGGAGAGGAGGGATGGAAGCAGCTGCAGGGAGACCTACGCAAGCTAGAGGAGTGGTCAGAGAGGTGGCAGCTGGGGTTCAATGCAAAGAAGTGTAAGGTTATGCACTTTGGGGTGAAGAACCCAAGGAGAGAATACTGGCTGGGGGGTTAAGCTGGGGATCACTGAGGAGGAGAAGGACCTAGGGGTAATGATAACAGGGACCATGAACAACACTGCCCAGTGCAGGAGAGTGGCTGAAAAAGTGAACAAAATACTGGGGTGCATAGTGAAGAGGTTTTCATCCAGGTGAAGAGAGGTGATCTTGCCCCTCTACAGGTCGCTGGTAAGGCCGCATTTAGAGTATTGCATGCAGTTTTGGAGGCCCTACCTAAAGCATGATATTAGGCTACTGGAGGGGGTACAGAGGAAGGCAACAAAGATGATATGTGGAATGGAGGGGAGAGACTATGACAGCAGGCTGGGAGACCTGAATATGTACACCTTGGAGGATAAAAAGGACAGGGGGCACATGATAGAGACATCCAAGTATCTGAGGGAAATCAATAAGGATGGGGCTGATGGGGTCTTTCAGTTAAGGAGGGGGAGGGTCACAAGGGGGCATGGCCTAAGGATAGAGGGGAAGATTTAGGAAGGAAATAAGGAGACACTATTTCACAGAGAGGGTGGTAGCAAAATGGAATGCCCTACCAGAATGGTTGGTATCATGTAAATCTGTGAACAGCTTCAAAAAGGCATGGGACAGGGAACAGGGGAGAGTGAGGCTGGGGGAGGTGGGGGTGGCAGTGGGATAACAAAGGGAAGGGGGGTGGGGCAGCTGCAAACTAGGGGTGCTGGCTACACACTTGAGCAGACTTAAATAGAGTGGGTGGTCTGTTTCTGCTGTCACATTCATATGTTCATATGTTCATATTCAAGTGGACTCTCCATGAGAATGACAATGCTAAGGGTTGCTGTTTCAACTTGGAAATCTTTAGTGAGCTGTTCATGCAGATACCGAAACAGAACTAACTTTTCCAGAAGACTCATCAACATCTATAATAGATATCTGCAGAGGCCACATTATAAACCTACACAGCCTGGAATGCTGTTTTTTTGTTTCACAAGTCTCTCCTCCATGTAAAAGAAAGGGTTCAACCTTGTAGAAGCATCTTTAGTACAGGAATGCTGAGAAACATTGTGCTTCTGCTGTTTACAGTGGAGGAGCTCCTTGCATTTTGGGGGAACAGTGAAAAATTATTATGATGTCCCCTAGAGTGTCAAGTGTTTTTTTCATCTGAGCATGGTTGTCAAGCATGTTGCCCACCACCAGATTTGTTATGTGTTCAAAACAAGGTGCACTGGGGAAACCCCATCATTTATCACCTTCAGCATGTTACTGCCACTGTCCATCACAAATATCCTAATCTTCCATTCATGAAGGTATAACCAAATCTCTAGCAGTGATTGAGTGAACTGCAGAATGTTTTCTCCACTGTGCTTCCCCTCCATGAGCAACATATTAAGTAAGGTATCATTTATTATTATAATCCAAAGTTTAATAAAATCATTTATTAATAAATATTATTAAACCCTTAAGCAGTAACCTGCAATCTGATTGATACATAAATGCATAGATCATGATGACAGAGAAAAGCCTATTTGGCCCATCCAGTCTGCCCACCCTTCCTAACTACTCCACACTGGCCTTAGTGGCCATCCTCCTTTTGTTTCTACCACACCTTTTCAAAATAATCCCATATGCCTGCCCCACCCCTGTTTGAAGCTGCTCATTGACTTGACCTGTACTGATTCCTCTGACAGCTTGTTCCACTTGTCCACCACTCATACACTGAAAATGTGCTTGTTTATATCTGTTTATAATACCCCTGAAAGTATCAGTGAGTTCTCCCTTGTTCCTGTATATGAGTTCAAGGAGAAAAGCACCTTGCTATCTACTCTATTTATCACATGCAGTTACTTGTTTGTTTCGATCATGTCACCCCCTTTTCTCCTTTTTTCAATGGTGTACATGTTCAAGTCCTGCAGTAGGGCTGTGCGAATACCAAATATTACTTTCCGAATACCACGAATAATGGGTTATCCGAATATTCGGAACTGAATACCGAATAGTCCATTATTCAGCTGGTATTCGGTATTCGGCCTTGCGCAAGGGAAAAAAAAGTAATTCCTACCCTCCTGGCCAACATTAAATAAATATTTTAGCCCTGATGTCTAGTGGTCCCACCCCCTGTCCAATCTCCAGTCCAAAATGAAGAATACCCCCTCTCCAAGACCCTCAGCAATACCCCCAATCCCCCATTCCTAAATGTAAAAAAAATTTCCCTGGTGTCTAGTGGACTCCCCACCACCCCACCCTGTCAGAAAGTGCCTCCCCCCTCACCCCTCACCCCCCACTGAGCAGGCCACTGAATAGCTCTCTCACCTCCACGGCTGACAGCGTCTCATTCATTGAAAAATCAGTCGGGCTGCCGGGTCAGAGGTGAGTAGGGCTGTGCCAGTGGCTCACCGTGTCATGGGTAGGGGGAGAGGGGTGGGAGGCACTTCCAGACAGGGGTGGGGGTCCACTAGACACCAGAGAAATTAGGATTTTTTTATTTTTATTCATTTGGGGACAGGAGCTAGGGATAATGCTGAGAGTCTGGGCAGGGGTGGAGGGATTCTTTTTTTTTCGGACGATCAGCCGAAGGGTGGGACCACTAGACACCAGGGATAAAAACATTTATTTAATGCTGGCCAGGAAGGGGTGCTCTTTTATTTTTAAATGTCCCCCTCCCAGCCATCTGAATAACAAATATCGAATACCGAATAACGAATATTTTGGCACTGGATAACGAATTTTCGGCCGAATATTCAAAAAAAGGTATTCGCACAGCCCTATCCTGCAGCTGCCTCCACATATGTCTTACCTCCACATCACTGGATTATCTTTTTTTTTCTGTGCACTATACTACTTCCAAATTGTTGCAGTCTTTTCTCAGGTGCAGCCTCCAGTTCCGTCCACGGTATTCCAGAAGTGGTCTGTTCAGTAACCTGTAAAATGGGAGAATATCTTTCCAGCTTTTGTTGCTTATCCCCTTCCCTCTTTATCTCAGTAACCTTTTTGCCTTACCTACAACTCTGTTACAGTGTGCTTTAGTTTTCAGATGCTCCGATATCATGACCACTAGGTTCTTTTCTTCCATGGTGTTTTCCAGTACCCCCCTCCCCCCCGAAATGCATATTCACCCTTGAGTTCCTTTTCCCAATGTTCATTACCTTGTAATTTTTTAGCATTGAAACCCAGTTCCCATATTTTTGGCCAGCTCTCCAACCTACCCAAATCCTCCCTGGGTTCCATTATTCCTTCCAAAGTGTCCTCCCTTGTGCAGATCTTCATTTTGTCTGCAAAGAGGCAGATCCTGCCCTTCATGCCTTCCCCAATATCACAAATAAACACATTGAAAAGGACTGAAGCCAGCACCAACCCTTGAAGTACTCTGCTTGTGTGTCCCTTAACTCTGAAAACACCCCATTTACTACAACCCGCTGTGTTCCTCCACTCAGCCAGCTCTCTACCCAAGCCACTAAGTTTTCCTCCTACCCTAAGTCCCTTAACCTTTTGACCAACCTGCTATGCTGTGCTGTGTCTGAAACACAATCACATGACCAGACATGCTATACAAATACTGATCGGAGCTGAGGAATATAGTGTGAAAATATTGAATCTTTGGATTTTATTTATTTATTAAAATTGTATCAAAAGGTGAACATACAAGATTCTTGTTTACAGATGCATCCTGGTCATAAGTGGGATGGGGCATGATTAATAGACAGTGCAATAGATACATGCTATACAGTAAGTATGCAATAATGTGCATGCTATATAAACTATACAATATTTAAAATAAGTGTTAGAAAACCAGGAGCTGTGTGACTGGCAAGCAAAACAAAACAGCAATTCAAGGTTATTAGTAAGAAAATGTTCGGGTGCAGTTGCAGTAATATGTAAGCAGAACCAAAGGGATTGTTTAATGGAGGGAATACTAGGAAATGAGAAGTCACCCAAGGATAGATTGTTCTGTAATTGTGGGGGACTATAACAAAATGCCAACTGACTAGACTTCAATTGGCACCTGGGAACAAGAAATCAACTTCCAGTGCGGTAATGAAGACGGTGAGCAGAAGTGGGAGTAGGGGAAAGCATGTCGCATTGTTGCACAGATACTGTATCTGGGGAACTTCATGAGCCAGTAATTAAAACAGGGGTCAATCTTAACATTGTTTTACTAGTCCAAACACTAGTGCAAATTGACCAGGGCTAGTGCAGCTAACTCTCTACTGCCCATCTTGACTAGTGCAGATTTTCATGGCTGTTAATGAAATTAATAAAGTCTCTACTTTTGAATTCTCTAATCCTCATGCTAATCTCTCTCAATGTTCCAGATGGCCAGGTGTGATTAACAGCTCATTAAGAGATGCAATTATTTGTCAGTTCAAGTGAGGGATTCCTCAAAAGACTTAATGTGAGTCATTATCATTCCACTGCTAAGACTTTCAGCTAATGTCCAGGGTGTGATCAAGGGTAAAGTGCTGTTAAGTCACTAGGCTCCAGTTTTCTGAATGTGTCTATGACTAACAATTTGTCCAATATTATTAAGACCTGTGCCCCTCATTTCTGTACATTTTGAGTGTTTGTATCCAACATTTCAGTGACAAAATGCAAAGAGGTATACAGGATCGGCACTGCAGGTGGTGGGTTTTATTCCAGCCTCACCATAACTTCACTCTCCCCTCCAAATCGTTTAACTCTGTTCTTTCCCTGTACACCACCGCAGACCAGATTCTGAAATGACCATCCATAGAGCCATAGCTGCCATTCCTGGCAAGTGTAGGGGGGTCCCCAGCTCTTCTAAATGGACCATGCCAGCCATCACCATCCATACAATTCCACCCGTATCCCACTCTGCATGTCCTTTCAGCCTAAAAACAAAGCTTTGGATCATGTATGGTACAAAAATAAACCTTGATAAAATACATAATTTGAAACCTTGAAAAAGGCATTCCTGGGGTGCATAGATCATCCTATACAGAAATAGAGATAGTATAGCATTATGCCTCTGTACTGTTTCCCCTGGGCGGATGAAAGGACAATGTTAAAGAAAAATCTGTTATTGTTGGGGCAGAGCATATTAAAATCAATGCTTTTACAAATATAAATGTCATAGTTTTCTATTTCCCAAGCCCCTTAGGGTTGACTTGCCCCCACCCCAAAGAAACCTTAGATGTGCTCCTGGCTCACTTGAGACGGTACAAAAACGTTCATAAGTTCAGGTCTTCAGTTGACTATAGGGTGGAGGCTGAGAGTGTCTTTCTCTGCCTGACTCTGTTCATTGCCCTGTGGGTAGTAGTGACAGTGTGGTGAGGTGCATGGTGATGTCAGCTATTGTGTGCACAGAGCTAGGACTGCTTGATTGAACATTTGCTGCTGTAATGTCCTCTCGATGTTTGGTGTGGGGGGGGCATAAAGAGGAAGAGAGGAGACCATGGTACAAAACAATGGGGGGGCTCTTTGTCTGTGATGGCATTGTAGTCTTTTTTTCTGCTGTAGAGTTGGAAGCAATGTGGGAGCAGGATAAATGTGCAACAATAAGAGTATTTCTTGGCCTTGCTTGCATTGTTTCCTGTATAAGTGATCAAAATTTACCATTGTAATTAAGGGCTAGGGCAACCATCTGCGGGCTACTGCAATTTTGAATCAACTTGCCCTGTTGGCTAGTGCAAAAAAAGGTTAAGGTTGACACCTGAATTATAACAATGGAAGCCAAGAAGTTGTGAATGCCTGCAGTTAAGCTATGGTCCCTTCAGATGGTCACAAAGAGTGAAATGATGGCTTCTATGAATGAACTATTGATTAACACTAGTTACATCCCCCAATCCTAAGTTTGAGGGCAACATGATTATTGAAAGTCAATAGTTCATCCTGACTGGTCAGTGTAATCCAATATATCCCAAGATGATTAGTCAATATCTGCTTTATTAAACCTGGACTCTAATCACCCCCCACCCTACTGTTCTGACATCTTACAATTCACACTACTTAATGTAGCTGCCCCCAAGAGTTTGGGCTTAATCATTGTGGCCCCAGTGATGGTCCCTTTAACCCTTTAGATCCTATGCATAGAACTACAATGGAGAAGACAAGTAGGGCACTGTAGCATGACTCCAACAGGAGTTTAGGAGAGGACTGGAACTAATTGACTCTGCACGTGTAACCCCAGAGTAAACAGCACCAGCATTGAATCTGAGTGACCAAGCTCAGTAAAGAGAGTGCCATCTGTGGGAAGTCACCAGTGCTTCCTGACCTTAGGACAGTAGGGTCAGGAGTGAAGACGTAATCAATGGCATCAGTGGCAAACACTGTTGAAGTTGTGTGAGACTGGGAACTGCTACTGCCATGTTTTTGAAGACTTACATGAAGAAAAAGTGCATGCATCAACAACAGTGATCAGTAGTTTTTCAACTACAGTATTGCCATCATTAGGAACTATTGCCCTTTAGTAGTGTAACGCAGGGCAATAGTTCCTTACAAAGGCATAACACGTGTTTTGGTTTCAAACTATTAGGGATTGATTTTAGGATCCAAGGTTTAATAAATCATTATTTAATTGTACTTTATAATATTTTGTGATTACCACATTAGTTTTTGGTAATATAGAAGTGTTTGTTTCATGGACTGTAATGGTAACATACTGTATCTGCTACTGTATTATCCTCACATCAATTTCTTGGAAAAGGTGCATCAACAAAATAAGTCCATCCTGCAGTGCAGAAATCCATATATTAACAAACAATTGCTAAAATAAACATAAAATATAAAGAAGAACCTTCCTGCATTACATCCTGTCTGCATGTACTTTATTGATGCAACATAAACTCACTGATATGGAACTTCTCATTTACAAGGCTCATCTGTCAAGGGGAATACAGTTTGAAATGAAACAGTTAAAATGCAGTTCTTTTAGTCAATAGGATATTAAAAGATATTCACTACCTGGCCCGGTGGCGCTGAGGGTTGAGGTGCTGGATGCCACACCTCACAATACGCCGGTGACCCAAGTTTGGGAGTGAGCTTGGGTGCTGGGGGTCAGCAGGGGTGGGTTGAGAATCAAGCACCCATTGAAGTATTCTCCTCCTCGGGGAGGGAGGGTTGGGATGGCCCAGCATGCCAGTGGCCCCCAGTGGAGTCCGGGGGGGCACTGCAGCACGTAGGGCAACATGTGATCAGCATGACCGATGCAAGGCAGGGTTGCCATGCACCAGTGCGTTGGGTCATGCACCATGCATAGGGGGAGAAATCAGAACAAGGAAAACCCCAGTCCATGGGGTAGGCAACGGCACCAGCCCCCATGCCCACAGCTGGGTTCGTCCTGTCTGGCCTTTCAAGTTCCTCCACCTGGGCCTTCACCTGCAGTCGGGGTCTGTGAGTAAGTGCACCCAAAGAAGAGGGGCGGCCCCACCCCAGAGGGGTTAAGCTGGGGGTGCCAGCTGTCGGACAAAGGGGAGGAGAGATGTGGATCAGACAGGAGGACTTTGGGCAGGGCAGGATCTGGCTGGCCGCCCGAGAGAGGTCCCATGAGGGAAAAATAATTGGAAAAAAAGATAATCCCATTCTACCTTGTAAAGTTCTTGTGAAATAATAATGTAACTACAACTTAGCTAAACTTAACAATTAATAGTCTGTTAGCAAAGCAAAAAAGACAGTTGTGCATCAGAAGATTATCTTTCTTTATTTGTTTGAAATCATTCCTTGTATCTACTAAGAGAGCAATAGTAGGATTTCCCAATCTAGCACATGTAGTTAGATCAAATACATTTAGTACCTTGTTGGTAGCATTAGAACAGGCATCTAGCCCACCCGGGATTAGTGTGTGTGTGTGTGTGTGTGTGTGTGTGTGTGTGTGTGTGTGTGTGTCTGATCTGTAACGATTACCTGTAACTTCAGGGCAATTAGAATAGCTTATGAATGTGCTTCAATACCTCCTATGGTCCAATAGCCCTTTATCCTTTTGTGTCAAACCTGAAATCAATAAAGAGGGTATTAAGTGAGGATAAATTATATTAAAGAAGAGAGGAATGTGTCAGGGAACTGGCCACAAATAAACAAGCAAAGTATTGCTGCAGTGAAAATATATTATGTTTCCTATATCAGATTCATGATCAATGGCAAAGAAAATCTGAGGACAAATGTATGTCAACACCTATACACAAGTCAAATATTCAGTATCATGAATTAGATTGACAGAGTTTCAGAACTACACCTGTACATTGTGATACAATCATGTTAACTTAAACAGGCGGAAGATAATAGGAAGTACCTTTATTCCAGGTAACTAAAGATTGCAATATTTTTCTATAGAATTGTAACAGCATTAGTCACATACAGTAGTACACATGATTAACAGTTGTAGAAATCCACAGTTAAGCCTCAACATCAGCAGGTTACTTTTGTAAAGCTTGGATATATAATTCATTTCTTTAAGTTGTAACCAATTCAGCAAGCTCTCACCAAAATATTACAAATTTATTAATATTTTTCCCACTGGTTGCATGACTGTAAACTTCCCCGTATGCAGTAATAAGTAATAACCCACACATCTGAGTTTATTTAAATAATGAAAACTTGCCACTAAATTAAAAATGTTCAGAGATGGATCATTTTCATTGAGTTTGGAACTTGTTTTTAGAAAGCACAGAGCTAAGTCAAGGTTTCTGATTGGCATGCAATTGAATGCAGCCAATTAGAGGGCTGATCCTGTTGGGAAACAAACGTGACTGTTACTCGTTTCTAATGAAATTAGTGTGCACTGCTTTCTTTGCACTTATCATCTATTAGTAATGTTCTCCAAATGATGGCCATATAATTGCAATGAGTGAAAAAAACAAAACCTTTTAACTGATTACCTACTGTTGGTCCCTCTGTGGGGAATGTATAAAGCCTTCTCTGATCCTACACCTGCAGCACTTAGCATTGATTAAAGATGTACATTATCACTTTCCATAATTTTGCAACATTTCAAGTTTTCTATTGTAAACTTATTTAACTCATTTTAGAATGTGTACTTCAAAAAGATAAAGGAATTCCTAAGTGGTGCTTTGGCGTGGGATAATTAGAACCAACTTAAAAATTGATTTAGTTATGATGATTTTTTTTTTTAGTATGCAAGGCTTTAAGATCACAAAAGCAGAATTAGTGGACTGGCTGGGTTGGGAAGAGTGTGAAGAGGTCCATAAACCCCACTACTCAAATATCATACTTTTCTTCTATAAGAATGTAATATGAACTCCCTAAACATTATCATAAACACAACTGAAACTCTGTCATTTTTAATGAAAAATCCTGGCCCACTTTGAGTAGAAAGCTAAAGTGTCACTTTTTCCATCAGAATTCTCCCTGGAAAGTCTGAACTTTACTTTCTAGCTCTGGTAGAGGTTGAGAACAATTCAGAATCAAAACTTATAGAATCCAAAACATAACTATCATAACTTTAAATGCACAATTCAACCCACTCCACTGTAATTTTCTAAAGTCATGAGTTTTTGAAAATCCCTGTTCTGAGACCTCCATGAAAAAAAGGGCCCAATACTCAAATGGAGAGTGCATCAAAAACTGGGTTTGCACCATGCTAACATGGAATAGTGCTGGCTGTCGAGGGCATGCCCATATTCAAAGGCCACCTATACGTGGTGCACCCCCAATAGCACTGTCAGGCATAATATTATGTTGAGCATATGCAAATGAGGGAACACTCTTGCATATGTGGTGCAGCATGATACTGAATTGTTGCAGAAGCACTAAACAGAGACTCACATGTGCAGTTTAATGTTTCTGAAACCTAGCCCTTAATGGTGCTCAGAGGGGGGCTGGGTGTCCTGCTCCTTATCCACACACCATCAAGGGATGAATGCCCTGGTGATCTGGTGGTCCCTCCCAAGCCATGATCCTCTCTCCATATACAAACTGCAATTCCTGGTGGTCTAGCATCCATCCCTAGCCCTGATCCCCTCTCTGTATAAATAAATGCAATTCCTGGTGGTCTAGTGGTCCCTCCCTAGCCCTGATCCCCTCTCTGTATAAATAAATGTAATTTCTGGTGAACTACAGTACAAGTCACATTAAACTGTTCCTCTAATGAGTTGTTTTAGCATTTCTGATTGAGTTGCATAAGTGTTGCTGGACCCAGTGCAAAGCCCTACAAAAACTGTTTTTAACAGTTAAAACTCAGTTTTGCATTGCATTGTAACTGGACTCCTGATGCAATCCAAATCAGCTGCAAAAACATTTCACAAACATTGCTTGTGACCTGGTTAGGCGTTGAAAAGCAATGTAATAGGACTTGCAAATGCATTGCCAACTGTAAAAAACAATGCTAAACCAACTCATTGGTGGAACAGTTTAATGCGACTTGTACTGTAGTGGTACCTCCCTAGCCCCGATCCCTTCTCCCGATATAAATATGTATAATCTGGTGGTCTAGTATTTACCCACTCACCCAGCAGGTACTGTTTAGCGACTCACACTCCGGTCCAACCCTGAGGAGTGGAGAATGGCACAGTTTCTGCTCACTACTACAGCTAGTTGCAGTCTGAGCTCTCATGATGCACGTAGCATACAATCAGCTGACTGTACAGTACATGTGTCATAAGAGCTCAGTCTGTGGCCAGCCATGGTGGTGAGAGGAGGGTTGTGTCGGTCGCTGACTCTTGGTGTTGGAAGGGGGGTGTGGGGTGGTTTGACAGTACCTTCCAGGGTTGGGGGGTCACTAGACCACCAGAGATTACATTTATTTATGCTGAGAAGAGTCTGAGGCTAGGAAGGGACCACTAGACCACCAGGAATTACTTCTAGTTATACTAAGAGGAGATCAGGGCTAGGGAGGGACTGCAAGACCACCAGAGCATTCTTTATTATAATCTCTGTGGGGTCAGGACTGGGGGGATCTGACCCAGTACACTCGGCCGACATGTGGCATGCAGATGAGCCCATAATGGGCATGCAAATGGACCATTAGAACCATGTATACCCAATACCCAATTGGCTCATCTGCATGTTTGGGCTGAATATTTCTCATAGGGGCTCACCAGCGTGTGCCGCACTTTACTCCTATGAGCAGTCTTTGGCCCTGTGCTCTGGTAGCAGAGCATACAGCTTGGTGACTGCAGGCTATGTGCCAGTCTACCATGGCCCCTTATTCAGACAGATAGTGCAGTCAGTTCAGATCATGCGATCTGTTTGACTAGGGTGACAAAGTGGTCCAGCCCTAGTTTTTCACGTGGCACCCCTGTGCACATGCAGCCTGCTGGCTCTAAATATGGGGCCCTTCTGTCTCAGGTTATACTGATTGCCAAAAAAAACTAAATAATAATAATAATAATTGTAAATAAATTCTTGCATGGAGATCTGTTTCTCTTTAAAGTCTTTTCCACTATTTGTGAATGTGAACGAACAATGAGTTGGACAATTACAGTACTAATACTGTATAAGTGTTGTGCTTATTAATCTTTTAAATTATAGAACATGTAGAAATTAATTAAATTAACTTAACAAGTTCATGTGGTACAAACTTTAAATACACCCAGTATACAAGTTGAAGAAGAAGAAGAATCAGCATTTATATAGCACTTTTCATACACATTGTATCCAAAAGCACTTTACAAGAAATGCTAGACTGGTAGCAAAGTGACTGAACATGTAGTGGCTGCCATATTGCACATTATCACCTACACACAGCCTGGATAATTGCATGAACCGGTTTATGGGAAGGGGAAGTAGGAGTCACTCTTTTGTGAAGAGTGACCTGGGTTATTTTAGTTCCACCTGGACACCCACCAGGACAACACCAGGATGGGTAGAAGGGACCTTGGTTTAACATCTCATCTGAAGGACAGCACACCCCAGCAGTACAGCACCCCCCTAATACTGCACTTGGATGCCAGTAATTTTTTAGGTGCAAGTCTAGTCCTGGTGTGGGACAAGAACCCACAAACTTCTAGTCCAGAGGTGGATGTGCTACCAACTGAGCCATGCTGACACAAGTTGGATAAACAATAAATTCACAATACAGTACTGTATGTCAAATGATCTACACACTGAAATAAAATACATGCCAATTTTTCTAAAATATCTTATTTCATATTGGAACTGCTGTACTCTTGCTGCTAGTACAGTCACTGGTATTGTGTACCATGTTCATTTCCATCATGGTGAAAATGGTTAAATGGAAAATAAGCTCTGTTGATTACATGGTTTAATGCATGTGTTCATTTCAGGATGTGTTAAGTGTATTTAATAACCCCAGTGAATCAATGTGCTTATTTTGAAACATTTCCCTTTCCCTTATTTACTGTCCCTTATTAATGTTGTTTACTTTTGCTGTTCAATATATATTTTGAGTTCTGGAACCAGTCATTTCAGTTATGCTGAAGCTTGAAATTAAGCTTTTATGCAAGGCTGATGTCACTGTGGTCCGGAACAGCTAGTGTACGTAATTAAAAAAAAAAAACTACTGGCTGGGGAAAAAGGCTGCATTACCAAGGAACCAAAATTAAGAAAAAACATGGTTATTTTAAAATAAAGGATGACCATGATAAGAAACATGCTAGTAAAAAAAAACACAACATTGGTCCCCACCAGCATCACCGACAACATGGTTGCAAAGAGATGTGAAAGGTTTTTTTTTTTTCCCTTTGGTAACTGCGTACACTGCAACAATGATATAAAAACAAAGTATCTTCACAGCACCTGTACAGACAAGAAATGTAATATATTATAACCTATAATACGGACTATGTGGTGTACTGTGTGATATGCCCATATTTACTCTACTACTACTACTATATTGGATAAACCACCAGAGCTTTGAAATTAAGGATTTCTGAACATAATAGTATTATAAGAAGGGAGGATGAGAGGTCACCTCTGGCATGCCATTTCAAGGAGTTCAAACACCAGATATCCACATTGAAATTCATGGGACTAGAAAGGGTTATGGAACCCAAGTGGGGAGGTGACAGGGATATGATTTTGTTAAGGAGTAAAGCATGGTAGATCTTTACATACGTATAAGAAAAAATATGGTCTAAATGAAAATTTAGTTTGGACAACCTTTAAATAAATGGAGATATGATAACAAGGGGATAGGAACTATAAATAAGAACATATTGATGTTATATCTGTGATATTTATACAATGTAAAATTAATTTGGATGCTGTAAACATGAGTTAATGAATTTTAAGTGAAAGGAAAAGAAAATAAAGGAAAGTTAGCTATGAGATATATTTGATCTTGAACGTAAGGATTTGACCTTCCCACAATATTTGGGCTGTTCAGTATGATTTGTCTGTAACTTTACTCAGCAACAGAAAAACATTATATATATATATATATATATATATATATATATATATATGCATTTAGCTCCTGCCTCAGACATGTGAATATTATGTATAACAGGTACATTAATTTTGTGTTGTCAGCATATGTTAAAAAAATTGATTGATCCACCCACTAAGTTAAATGATAATGAAGAAATGAACAGTAGGAAAAATTACGTGTCCCTTAGATTAGAAAATTTGTCTCCCCATGTTAATAGTAGAAATCAATATGCTTGAGCCTAAAGAATGAAACTTAATTGGAAAGGCAAACCTATGTCTTGAGAAATGGTTTAATCCAGAAAGGTTGACTATGCGAGGTATGCACACTGAGCTGAAAAAAACAACATGTTAACCTATTAAGAGGAATCATTTAGCAATTTTATAATGATGAACAGTGCATGTGGTTCATGATAGAACATTTAGAGGGGGAACCACCGAAAGAGCTCTCACTCAAGCGCTCAGTGGTTTCCACAGTGACTGGGCTGCCCAGGGTGAAGTCACTAACGTGACATTAACACACTGGCTGGCATGTTCACCTTGTGGACTGGCCCCTTCAAAACCTTCAAGAAGAAGGTATGAACTTTGAAAGTTAACATAGTAGCATCTGAGGTAATAGCATCTGAAATGCACTAGGAACTTTGTCAAGAAGCTAAAGAGAAGCGTTCTGGATTTTCGCAGAGAAAACATTGACAAGTAAGAAACATTTAGAGAATTTGATGGCTAGATATAGTTACTGTTCTGTGATATAACTGAAGTGCTAAGATTAAGTTACAAATGGATTAACTCTTTACATTCACAGAACAATAAAAGCCCAAGAGAACAAAATGAAATGAAAATAAAAAGCCTCAAAAAGGTAACAGCCTTTTAATGAACTTTAGGAATGATAAATAAGTTAGATGTTTTAAGATGGATTACTAACAATCCCTTTCTGTTATTTTCAGGGTGCTTCACTGTAAAGGCAGCACATATGTAAGATAAAGGGAAACATAAGAATGTACTGGGCAGGTGTATTCCCCCTGCTTACTTGATTTGATATGATTTAATTATTTCAATTTGATGAAAGAGCTTTTTCAAATATCAATCAATCAACCAAAAATCTTTATTTTACCAAGTGAAGCACCTTTGAGTAAACTCATTTACAAGATGGACCTGGACAGGTACATAAAAATGTTATTTATTTTATTTTATTTTTACAGTATGAGAAAATAAATATAGAAATAAAGCAGCTCAAACATATCTGAAGAAGGGACAGAATGGTTCTGAAATGTAATATTGGTTAAAATGAGAGTGCAGGAGAAACAGATTAGAAAATTATAAACTGCAAGAAATAAAAAACCATTGTATTTAAAAAGAAGAACGTCTATATTTCATTGAAACTCTAAGGGGTAGAGAACAGCAACCATTTAGTAATATATTTTAAAATAACACATAAAACAATACACTGTGGTTAATTGACAGCTAATATTCTTCAGGTGAAGCTACCTCTGGCTGGAAGCTGCAATACTGAATATAGGATTTGCAAGAAAGCGAGTTGTGATTACAACAGAGGGAGGTGAACCCTACAATTGTCTCTGGTTTGTAGTATATGTTCTGCAGGTGGAGGCTACTTCCAACTGAAAGGTGAAATAAGGAACTTAGAATTATCAGGAAAGACAGTCTTTCAAGCAACAGAGGGAGGTGGATCTTGCTTTACTTTTGTTACAATTGTTAAGATTTTCAGTGCAAGAAGAGTTTAAACCCTGGGCTAAGAATTTGTCATAAGTCCTGAAGTAAGTGCAGGTACAGGCTGTGTATTTGACCCAGACAGTGCCCCAGGGGTTGGAAACTGTTTTTTGTGTTTATCTGTGTGTGCGTTAAAAGGACAGGCCAGACTGTGTCAGGAAGTGCTTACATCATAGCTACTTATCAGCCAATAGCTTTGGAAGAATCTAACAGACCTGAGAACAACAGTATTATAAGCAAGTGTTTCATAGCAAACTCATCAGAACAGCTAATATTCTTCAGGTGAAGCTACCTCTGGCTGAAAGCTGCAATACTGAACATAGGATTTGCAAGAAAGCAAGTTGTGCTCACAACAGAGGGAGGTGAACCTTACAATTGTCTTTGGTTTGTAGCAGATATTCTGCAGGTGGAGGCTACTTCTAACTGAAAGGTGAAATAAGGAACTTAGAATTATCAGGAAAGACAGTCTTTCAAGCAACAGAGGGAGGTGGATCTTGCTTTACTTTTGTTACAATTGTTAAGATTTTCAGTGCAGGAAGAGTTTAAAGCACAGCTGACTATTTTGGGGCTGACTGTTTTCAGAGCACAAATCACCAGGCTGTTTTGGGGCTGAGGAGGTTTACCTGTGTCTGACTTGGATGTCTGGATTTTTCTCTGTTTGATTAGCAGGGTATTTTCTCTGTCAAATTGTTGTGTAGGGCATCTTGCTGACAGGAAGGCATTCATCGCAGCAGTGGGTCAAACATTTAGCTGATTGTTTCGTGAGGGCAGTTAGACCCAACCCATCCTCACCTCACCCACCCCTGAAATAGTTCCTTTATACCTGGGGTTCTGACATCATTCCTCAAGAGTACAAGGTGCATATCACTGTCATATCCTCTCTACACTGCACTGACAATATAAGCATACACATTGTATAATATATATATTTCTATATAACAAACCAATCACACACACACACACACACACACACACACAACAAATGTAGATAAACATGTGTGGAGTAGTGCAATGTAATGGCTGTGGGGCAGCAGTCTTCCGGGAGTCTTTCGAGGCTGAGATGCTGCCCTATTTGCAGACAACTCTCTTCCCTGAGGGAGGAAGTTGCCCATCTTCAGGCCACACTGGACAGTAGTAAGGGAACCTTCCCCCAGGCCACACTGGACAGTAGGAAGGGAACCTCCCCCATCCAGGGAGCACCAGAGCCACCACCACTACCTCAGAGGTTGTGAAGAAAGCACAGCATTTGGACCACAGTGGGCTCAGGAAGGGTGAAGATGGTGGAACAGAGGCACACCCAGTCAGTTGTTTCACTCCACAATTCATAAACTATTCTGGGGGAGCATAGCTCCCCTATAGATGCACCCGCAGAGGAGACTAAGGAGACTGAGAACAATTGTCACAAGGGAGGCCCACAGGAAGGAGGCAGAGGACACCACAGGGAAAGGAAGCAGCTCCTGCTGGGGTACTCAATTATTAGGGGGATAGAGCTGGGAGGAGCTGGGAAAACTGAAGTAAGGTGCCTGCCTGGTGCCATGGCTTGGAGGGACAGGAAGCGCATCCTCAGGATCATGAGAACAGCTGCATAGGTGTCTGAGCTGGACGTCATTGTCCACCTAGGGACAAATGACTTGGCTCATCATGAGATTAGAGCAGTGCAGGAGGACTTTGTAGAGTTGGGAAGGGGCCTAAGACAAGTAGCACACACAGTATCCTTCTCAGAGGTGCTGCCTGTCAATGGCATGGGTGAGGCGGGGTACTTTGCACCATGCAGTTTAACGAATGGTTGAAAAAATGGTGTAGAGCACATGCAGGGTTTGCTTCATTGGGGACTGGGGTTCCACCCGAGGGACACTCAGCCTATACTGGCAGGATGGTCTGCATCTGTCCAGAAAGAGAACAAGTCTTTTGAGCAATCGGTTTAAATGCTTCATTGGCAAGCTTTTAAACTAGTCAAGGGGGGAGGCACTGATAAGCAGCAGGAAAATCCTAGCCTCTCCCTACAAAACAGGGTACTAAATGAGAAAAAGACCAAGGTAGAAAGGTCAGTGGGGGATGCTGCAACAGAAGGTAAAGCCATCAAAAAATGGAGAGCAATGAGTACCAATGCCCATAGTCTGGGTAACAAGCTTCCTGAATTAGTGGCCTTGATGGAGGAGGAACATCTGGATATCATGGCAGTCACAGAAACATGGTACACAAAACCATGACTGGGACATAAACATACCAGGATACACTATCTACAGGAGGGACAGGGAGTGTAAAAGAGGAGGAGGAGTAGCTCTTTACATAAGGGAAGGAATCAAAGCAACAGAACAAAAGGGTAAACAGGGAGGAGAAGAAGCACTGTGGGTCATTTTGGAGACAGGCAATGGCACCACAATCAGCACAGGGGTTGTATACAGACCCCCCTCTCGGGGGAGGAAATGGACAAGGAAATGATAGAAAGTATGCTTAGAATGTCAGAAAAAGGGGAGATATTGCTGATGGGTGATCTGAATATGCCAGATGTTAACTGGAGTGCAGTTGCAGCAGCCACTTCAAAGAGTAGGGTTATTCTAGATGCCTTACAGTGGGCATGCCTTAGACAACTAGTATTGGAGCCCACTCTAGAGGGAGCAATCTTAGACCTGGTTCTCTCAAATGGAGATGGAGAGAGGATCACAGATGTAGAAGTGGGTAGCCATCTGGGAACTAGCGACCATCGAACAGTATAGTTCAATAAACACAGCAATAGAGTCAAGCCATACAAAGGCAAAAGTACTGGACTTTAGGAGGGCTGACTTTGCCAAAATGGGTGAGTACCTAAGGAATGCACTAGCAAATGGGCAGGAAGGAGGGGTGGAAGAACTATGGGGAATAATAAAAACTGCCATCACAGAGGTAACAAGCCTTTGTGTGAAGCAAATAAACAAAACAAAATGATGTTAGAAACCACTATGGTTCTCAAAGGAAGTGGCAGTGAAGGATCAAGAGAAAAAGAAAGCATTCAGGAAGTACAAGAAATCACAGAAGGAGCAGGACAGAGAACTGTATCAGTTAAAGCAAAAGGAAACTGGGAAGGCAGTCAGAACAGCAAAGGCCCAAACCAAGGAAAAGATGCCAACTCAGTTAAGAAGGGATAAAACCTTTTATAGGTACATCAGGGAGCAAAGGAAGACCAAGGGAGGGATAGTGAGGCTTATAAAGGGAGGGTGGGGTGGGCAGAGGGTGACTGTGAAAGGCAGAGATACTGAACAAATATTTTTGCTCAGTATTTACAAATGAAGAGGGGAGGTACCTAAAACAAACAATAGAAACACTCTGGATACAGAAGTTGATACCAGCCCATTTACAGAAGAAAGGGTTCTGAAAGAACTCTTAAAACTGAAGGTGGACAAAGCAATGGGGCCTGATGGGATTCATCCCAGAATTCTAAAGAACTAAGGGTAGAACTAGTGACACCACTGACTACCCTCTTTAACAAATCATGGGAGGATGGGTGGTACCCAAGGACTGGAAGAGGGCAGATGTGATTCCCCTTCACAAAAGTGGGAGCAAGGCAGAAGCGAAAACTACAGACCTGTTAGTTTAACCTCAGTGATAGGAAAATGATGGAATCACTTCTGAAGGAAAGAATTGTCAAGTATCTAGAGGCCAGAGGGCACAGGACCCAAGGCAGCATGGATTCACAGCGGGAAGGTCATGCCAGATGAATCTGATAGATTTCTTTGACTGGGTGACCAAGTAGTATATCAGGGAGGGCTGTGGACATGGCCTACCTAGACTTTTAGCAAGGCATTTGACACAGTCCCACAAAAGATTAATATACAAGTTAGCCAGCCTGGGAGTGGGTCCCAAGATGACAGCCTGGTAAAGAATTGGATGGAGAATAGGACACGGAGATAATAGTAAATGGAGTCCACTTTGAAGAAAGGGGGGTCACTAGTAGGGTACCGCAGGGTTCAGTATTAGGACCAGTCCTCTTCAATGTCTTTATAAGCGACATTGCAGAGGGACTGGAAGGAAAAGTATGTCTCTTTGCAGATGACACAAAGATCTGCAACAGAGTTGATGCACAAGGTGGGGTGGAAAGGATGAGAAGGGACTTGGCAAGGTTAGAGGAATGGTCAAATGTTTCGCAGCTTAGATTCAATGCTAAGAAGTGCAAGGTAATACACCTGGGAAACAAAAACCAAGGGGAAGAGTACACAATGGGGGGTGAGATACTAACAACAACACAAATGGAAAGGAACCTGGGGGTAGTCATATCAGATGACCTAAAGGTGGGCAAGCAACGTGAGATGGCAGCAAGAAGGGCTGGGGGGATACTGGGATGCATAGGGAAAGGCATCATCAGTAGAAAACAGGAAGTTATTTTCCCTCTGTACAGACAGCTGGTGAGACCCCATCTGGAGTACTGTGTGCAGTTCTGGAGACCCAATCTCCGCAAAGACATAGACACGATGGAAGCTGTCCAGAGGAAGGCAACTAAAATGGTGCAGGGTCTGCACCGGAGGACTTATGAAGAGAGACTTAAGGAGCTTAATATGTATAGCCTCGAGGAAAGGAGGGAGAGGGGGGACATGATAGAAACTTTCAAGTACCTCAAGGGAATCAACAAAGTCCAAGAGGGTAGCATCTTTCAAAAAAAGAGGTGTGCAAGAACAAGGGGGCACAATTTGAAGATGGGGGCGGCTCAGAGGTAATTTAAGGAGTATTTTTCACAGAGAGGTTGTGGATGCATGGAACGGCCTTCCGGAGGAGGTGGAGTCAAAAACAGTGGTGGAATTCAAGCATGCATGGGACAGTCATAAGGCAATTCTAGGGGGTGGGGTAGGAAGAAGTAGGCTGCTGGTTAACTAGAATCTGCAGCTTATCCATTAGGTAGGGAAATGGGCAGACTGGGTGGGCCAAGCGGTCCTTATCTGCCATCAAATTCTATGTTTATATGTTTCTATGACTTCACACATGCCTAAATTTACAATAGGATTGTAAAAGATAAAAACAGGGTGTATGTTCCTTTTAAGAAAAGGGTGGGACAGCTAAGCACAGAACTGGGAACAATATCAGTTGATGCCTTTGTGACAAAATTATAAAATTAATTTAAACCAGTCCTCCAATTTTGGATACCTGATGCTAATGTGCCCAGTATTGACAGGCAAGAAATGATGCACTGGATTGCTATGGTCCAGGTGTGGGCATGTAAGAAGGGACACAGAATGTCAAAAGTGAAGAAGCGAGCCTGTGGTCTGAGCTTGGGAGTGAGACTCTGGCTGTAACAGAAAGGACCAGAGCTTAAAAGCAGGGGGAGGATAGGCAGGAAGATGGACACTAGCCCCCTTTATGGAGGGTAAAGTATTGGAGGAATTAGGAAAACTGTGGATGGACAAGGCAATGGGCCCCGATGCAGTCCACCTAAGCGTACTCAGGAAGCTAAGGCAGGAACTGGCAGCACCACTTGCAAGGTTATTTAATCTGTCACTAGACAGGGGAAGGTCCTGGGGGATTGGAAAAGGCCTAATGTGATGCCATTACACAAGGGGGGAGGCAAGGATGAACCAGGAAACTACTGCCCAGTTAGTCCTACATCTGTGGTGGGAAAGCTGATGGAAACAATTATAAAGGAAAGGCTTGTACAATATCTAGAGGAGGAGGAGGGCCTCATAGATGACAACCAGCATGGGTTCACAGGTGGAAGATCATATCAGACTGACCTTATTGAATTCTTTGATGGGGTAACAGAGATATGTGATCAGGGAGGGGTGGTGGACGTGGCCTATCTGGACTTCAGGAAGGCCTTTAACACTGTACCCATGGGAAGCTAATAAGCAAGTTGAGTAGCTTGGGGGTGGGAAGCAAACTCACAAACTGGGTGGAAGATTGGTTGGGGGAAGAACTCAGAGGGTGGTAGTAAATGGGGTGTATTTAAAGGAGGAAGGGAGGGCTGATGAGTGGGGTTCCCCAGGGGTCTGTGCTAGGATCAATACTGTTTAACATATACATTGGGGGCATTATAGAGGCCCTAAATGGGAAGGTGTGTCTGTTCGCAGACAACATATAGGTATGTAACAGAAAGGACACAATGGGGGGGGGATAGAAAAGATGAGAGAGGATCTGGCCAGGCTGGAGGAGTGGTCAGGAAAGTAGCAACTAAATTTAGCACAAAAAAATGTAAAATTATGCACATATGGCCTTATGCGAATGGAGTGGAGGCTACGGTGCATATCTGGTGACGTAACCACTTTGCGCCCGTGCTTCATGCAGGATGCACAAAGGGAGTGCACAGATAGGATATGCCCGATCCCCCAGATCCATGGTCAGCACCGTGTGGGGAGCTGCCAGCACTATGCATCATGCACAAAGGTGTGAAGTGCTCAATGTGGGGTACATAGGGGGGTGCAGGGTACACCAGGGAGAACCCTGCTGAAAACCTCCTACATGCCCTGTGTACACCCCAGGACACACCGCAGGACAGGGCAAACAGCCCACCGGCCCTCTGGGGCTACATCAAATGTCTGCCTGGTGCCACCCACCCCCCCAGCACACACCGTTGTGTGCAGCAGCCCCTCTAAACCCAAACCCCTCACAGGAGCACCGGCACATGAATGCTGCCCCCCCCAAATGGCACCACATGTCCACACACCTCCACTACCAGCAGTACTGTTCTTCCACCCGACATACCCTCCATCCCTCTGCACCACTTCAGTACCATCGGAGGACCTGCAGCATTGCCCTCTTCCCACCCACCACAGCTGCCGGCCCTCGGACATCCAAGGGGTGCTCTACTACACATGTCCAGCAGCGTAAGGGATCCACTGTTGGACCCATGCCGGGCATCTGATTGGATGCCCAGCTGGGTCTGCGACTCTACCCACACCTGCCCTGCATGGGCCTGCGTGCCAGGGGGGCAGGGCCCCGGACAGGTGGCCAATGGTTGTGACTGTCACCGGTGCTCACCTGTCCACAGGCACAAAGCTCCATGGGTGGGTAACATACCTCGGGCAAGTATAGGGGCCATAGGGAGTAAAAATCCAAAGGCAAGATGCTGGCTCGGGGAAGGGGAGCTGGGGATTACAAAGCAAGAAAGGGACCTGGGGATCACAATTTTAGATGACCTGAAGGTTTGGAATCAATATGACAGGGCGGTGGGGAAAGCAAACACAATGTTGGCATGCATAGGAAGGGGCTTTACAATCAGGACAAAGGAAGTAATCATACCACTATACAAAACCATGGTCAGACCACAGCTAGAATATGGGGTCCAGTTCTGGAGGCCACATTTACTGGGGGACAGGGACAAGCTGGAAAGGATTCAGAGAAGAACAACCAAGATGATTTAAGAGCTACACTAGAGGTTTTACAAGGAATGGCTGGAGGAACTAAACTTGTTCACACTGGAGATGAGGAGGGAAAGGGGGATATGGCAGAAACCTTCAAATACCTACAAAGAATAAACAGGGTGGGGGAAGGTAGCATTTTCAGGAAGAGTGTGAACAAATCCACTAGGGGGCATGCATTCAAGCTGGAGGGGGGTAGATTTAGAGGGAATGTAAGGTGGAAGTTCTTTACTGAGAGGATTGTGAGTCCATGGAACAGGCTGCCAAAATGGGTTGTGGGAGTAGATTCAGTCGACAAATTCAAAAGAGCTTGGGATACCTACATAGGGCCAAATAAAAGTGGAAGGATAGGGAACGGAGGGTGTAGGATCAACTAGATGGGGAGGGGGTATTTTGGTCAGACTGGATGGGCCATGGGGTCCTTTTCTGCTGGCAAATTTCTATGTTTCCATGTTTCTATGGCTTGGAGTGGGGAATCTGAACAGAGCCTAAAGTTGTCTACCCAGGTTGAGGTGTGCAATCTTGATCCTCCTGCCAAGTGCTGGTCCCTGGGAGCCCCATTATAACCTTGTTACAAGAGGCCACAGAGCAGTCTTCCCATGTTGTAACAAAGGACTCTGCATAGGTCTCCTGTTTAATAACAAGCATTTGTCAATTCCAAATGTTTGCTTGCTGGTATTAGCATTGGAAGTGCAGGAGATAGACAGATGCAGAATAGGAATGGCAGTGAAGTATTGAATTTCACACCAACCCCACCTCCACCCTGCAGAGACGGACAGGCACTGGGGTATGCCTTTGGATCATCGCCAATAATGCTCAAGCCACTTCACCTCACCCTATCCTGCAGACCCAGACAAGTGTTGAGGTGTGCCTTGGTGTTCAGCTTTACAATCAGCCCATTTCATAAGGACATATGCTGCAATGGATGCAGTATACGAGAATGAGGTGAACTCTGGGGAAGAAGAGTCCAAGGCACACCTTGATGCCTGTCACTGGCTGCAGGGTGGGGGTGGAAAGGCATGAACATTACAGCCGGCAATCCAAAGGCACACCCCTGACGCCTGTCAGTCTGCACAGGTTGGGATGTTATGGTTAGAAATTCCTAACGCCCCAGGTGTTTCTTGGTATTTGCACTACAGATTTTCAACATGGCCTTTTTGCAACCCCCCACCTGATGCAAGCATTTAGGGCCTCTGCTCATGAACAGTGGCACCATGATTTTGTTAATCTGTCCTGAACATTGATTTCCCACAGCGACCATGCCATTCTGCGCCAGATGTGTGTAACCACAGTTTGGGCAGGATGTGAAAAATGACAGCTGCATCATTCATAAGGAGGTGTGAAGAGATGGAAATGTTGGAAATCTGGACTGAAAATCTAAAAAATTCTCAAAGTGACGAATGTGCGTTAAAACTGCGCAATGCACACTCTTAACACAGTCATTTTTTTAATTCTTTCACTAAATTTTCAGAATAGGCATTTTGGGACCTCTGCTCATGAACAGTGTCACTATGATTTTCTTAATCTGTCCCAAATGCTGATTTACTGCAGCGACCACGCCATTGTGCGTCAAAGATGTGTGAAACCACATTTTGGGCAGGATGTGAAAAATGACAGCTGTACTCTTCACAAGGAGGTGTGCAAAAATAGCAATGTTGAAAATCGTTAGTGAAAATATAAAAAATTCTTGAAGTTACGAGTGTGCATGGAAACAGCGCAACACACACTCATAACATAGTTATTTTGTAGAATTGTGTCACCAAATTTTCAAAATAGGCATTTTGGGACATCTGCTCATGAACAGTGTCACTTTGATTTTCTTAATCTGTCCCGAACATTGATTTCTCACAGTGACCATGCCATTGTGCGCCGGATGTGTGAAAACACATTTCAGGCAGGATGTGAACAATGACAGCTATACTGTTCATAAGGAGGTATGTAAAAATAGCAATGTGGAAAATCTGGAGTAAAAATCTCAAAAATTCTCAAACTTACGAGCGTGCGTGTAAACTGCACAACACACACTCATAACAGTCATTTTTTGGAATTGTTTCACCAAATTTGCAACATACACTTTTTGGGAGCCCACCTCATAAACAGTGGCACTGTTGTTTCATTAATCAGTCCCAAAAGGTGATTCCATGTAGTGACTGTGAAATCACCTTTTGGGACCAAATAACACCATGATAGTGACTGAATTCATGAGGAGGGGTCCCAAGAACCACATGTTGAAAATTTGTTGCCAAAAGTCGAAAAAAAGGCAGAGATATCCACATAAGTTGAAAAAAAACCATGTATGCCATTATACAACTTACCGACATTTCTTCAGTTCGTGGTTGGCTTTGAAGAGTGCAGACGTGTTCCCAGTCCACCAAAGATTGTCGTGCCCAGCTCTGGAGGTAAGTAAGGGGTGACGGGGTGTGGGAAGGTGAGGTGCGCAGAAGGTGGGTGTGGGTTGGGTGAGGGGACCCGATGGCGAGGGACCGTTTTCTTTGTTTCAGGGAAGAAAAAACAAAAGACATCATGGGAAGGTTTTTTTTTGCAGGCTTGCTTTGGGGACACTGTGGTGGGCTCCCAGTGTGCCACCTGCTTTTTGGGAAGGGGGGACTTAAGTCAATGGTGATTGGGCTCCCCATCATCAAAGAAATCCTGTTTGAGGGGAATGATGCCGAGGGGGATTGGGCACCCCCCTCAGCACATAACAAATGGGGGGTGGGGCATTATGCCGATGGGAATTGGGCTCCCCCATCCGCAAATGAACTGGGGTGGGGCATGCCGACGGGGGGTATTGGGTACCGCCAATCGGCTTTTATGGGGACTGTGAGCGGATGGCAATAGCCGCCATGTTTTTGTGAAATTTTACACCAGGCAACACACTGCCTTACAATGATGGGTCGCTCCCTCATTGCAGCGGCTAATTTGTGTCAAGTTGGTGGCACACTGGCTGAACTAGAGTCAGCAGCAGCATGCCACCAAATTGTAAAATGGGGGCCAAGCCCAAGAATGCAGTGGTGGCATTGGCTGCCACAGTGCCGCACCTCCAAAACCCACTTCTCTCCTAAGCTGCCACATAATGTTTCTTGCACATGCATGCAAGCAAACATAAAAAGCCTGAAGTGAGGGCTTGTTGGTGCCCCAAGGAGCCCATTACCCCTTCTGAGGCTGGGATGACAAAAGATGCTTGGCAGTGATCATGTCCCTGTGTTGCAGAAATTATTATCATGGAGAGATGCTGTAGCCACTGTAGACATTACTAGGAATGAGTTGATGCCAAATTTACATTCAGTGAATGTGCCAAAATCCGATGCTTTGGATATGTGGTATGCAGGTCTGAAGAAACTAAGTTTTCCTTTAGCATTTCAGCCCTTAGATGTCACGATGCAGCACCTTTCACAAGGAACATAGAAACATAGAATTTGATGGCAGATATGGACCGCTTGGCCCACCTAGTCTGCCCATTTCCCTACCAAATGGATAAGCTGCAGATCCTAGTTAACCAACAGCCTACTTCCTCCTACCCCCCCCACTAGAATTGCCTGGTGTCTGTCCTATGCATTCTTGAATTCCCCCACTGTTTTTGACTCCACGACCTCCTCAGGAAGGCTGTCCCATGCATCCACAACCCTCTCGGTGAAAAAATACCTTCTCACATTACCTCTGAGCCATCTCCCCTCTGTCTTCAAATTGTTCCCCCTTGTTCTTGCACAGCTCTTTTTCTGAAAGATGCTACCCTCTTGGACTTTGTTGATTCCCTTGAGGTACTTGAAAGTTTCTGTCATGTCCCCCTTCTCCCTCCTTTCCTCGAGGGTATACATACTAAGCTCCTTTTATCTCTCTTCGTATGTTTTCTGGTGCAGACCCTGCACAATTTTGGTTGTCCTCCTTTGGACTGCCTCTACCATGACTATGTCTTTGCAGAGATGTGGTCTCCAGAACTACATGCAGTACTCTGGATGGGGTCTCATCAATTGTGTGTACAGAGGGATAACAACTTCCTGTTTTCTACTGGTGATGCCTCTCCCTATGCATCCCAGTATCCCACCAGCCCTCCTTACTTCCTTCTCACATTGCTTGCCCACCTTTAGGTCATCTGATATAACTACCCCTAGGTCCCTTTCCATTTTTGTTGTTTTCAGCATCTCACCCCCCATTATGTACTCTTCCCTAGGGTTTTTGTTTCCCAGATGCATTACTTTGCACTTCATTGTGTTGAATCTAAGCTGCCATACATTTGACCATTCCTCCAACCTTGCCAAGTCCCTTCCCATCCTTTCCACTCTACCTTGTGTATCAACCCTATTGCAGATCGTTGTGTTGTCTGCAAAGAGACATACTTTTCCTTCTAGTCCCTCTGTAATGTCACTTATAAAGACAATAAAAAAGGACTGGACCCAGTACTGAACCCTGGGGAGCCCTACTATTAACCACCCTTTCTTCACTGTGGACTATGTTTATATTACCTTCTGTGTCCTGTTGTCCAGCCAATGTTTTACCTAGGCCACCACACTGGGATCCACTTCAAGGCTGGCTAATTGGTTCATTAATCTTTTGTGCAGAACTGTGTCAAATGCCTTGCTAAAATCTAGGTAGGCCTTGTCCACAGCCCCTCTGTGGTCTACTACTTTGGTCACCCAGTGAAAGAAATCAATTAGATTCATCTGACATGACCTTCCCACTGTGCATCCATGTTGCCTCGCGTCCTGTACCCCACTGGTCTCTAGGTACTCAACAATTCTTTCATTCAGAAGTGATTCCATCATTTTCCCTACCACTGAGGTCAAACTGACAGGTCTGTACTGTAGTTTCCTGCCTCTGTCTTGCTTCCACTTTTCTGAAGGGGAATCACATCTACCCTCCTCCAGTCCTCAGGTACCACACCATCCTCCATGATTTGTTAAAAAGGGTAGTCAATGGTGTTACTAGTTCTCCACTTAGTTCTTTTAGAATTCTGGGAGGAATCCCATCAGGCCCAATTGCTTTGTCCACCTTCAGTTTTTGGAGTTCTTTCAGAAGCCTTTCTTCTGTGAAAGGACTGATATCGACCCCCTCCCATCCAAAGTGCTTCTATTGACTCGATTGTGTGCCTCCCCCTCCTCTTCCATGTGAATACTGAGCAGAAGTATTTGTTAAGTATCCCTGCTTTTTCACTGTCCCTCTCTGCCCACCCACCCTCCTCTTTATTCAGCCTCAGTATCCCTCCCTTTGTCTTTCTTCACTCCCTAATGTACATATAAAAGGATTTATCCCCCTTTTTAACCGAGTTGGCAATCTTTTCCTTTTTGGGCCTTTGCTATTCTGATTGCCCTCCCCGCTTCCTTCTGCTTTAATTCATACAGGTCTCTGTTCTACTCATTCTGTGTTTCCTTATACTTCCTGAATGCTATCTTTTTCTCCCTAACCTTCCCCGCCACCTCTTTTGAGAACCATAGCATTTTTTCCTTTTGTTTTGATTTATTTATTTGCTTCACACAAAGGCTTGTTGCCTCTGTGATGGCAGTTTTGATGTTTCCCCATTGTTGCTCCACCACTCTTTCCTGCCTGTTTGCTAGTGCTTTTCTGAGGCGCTCTCCCATTTTGACAAAATCATCCCTCCTGAAGTTCAGTACCTTCACTTTTGTATGGCTTGACTCTACAGCTGAGTTTAACATGAACCACACTGTTTGGTGGTCACTTGTTCCCAGATGGCTACCCACTTCTAGATCTGAGATCCTCTCTCCATCCCCATTTGAGAGTACCAGGTCTAAGATTGCTCCCTCCTTAGTGGGTTCCACCACTAGCTGTCTGAGGCATGCCCCCTAGAAGGCATCGAGAATGGCCCTGCTCCTGGATGTGACTGCAGCAACAGTGCTCCAGTTAAGATCTGGCATATTCAGGTCCCCTATCAGCAATATCTCTCCTTTCTCTGCCATCCTAAGGATGCCTTCTATCATTTCCTTGTCCATTTTCTTCCCCTGAGACAGGAGTCTGTATACAACCCCTGTGCAGCTTGTGATGCCATTTCCAATCTCCAGGGTGACCCACAGTGCCTCCTCTCCTCCCTGTTTACCCTTTAGTTCCATTGCTTTGATCCCTTCCCTTACATAGAGAGGTACTCCTCCTCCTCCTCCTCTTCTCTCTCCCTGTTCCTACTGTAGATTGTGTACCCTGGTATGTTGACATCCCAGTCATGGTTCTCTGTGTACCATGTTTCTGTGACTGCCACTATATCTAGGCATCCTTCTTCCATCAAGGCCACCAGTTCAGGGAGCTTGTTACCTAGACTATGGGTGTTGGTACGCATTACCCTCCATTTTTTGATGGCCTTACTCCTTTTTGCCCCAACTCTGTCCTTACTGCCTTTATCTTTTTCTCCATTTTCCCCTGTCCTTCTCCCTATTGACTTCTCTATCTTGATGTTTAACTCACTAACTACTGTAATTTTTAGGTGGGGGTGCTGGGATTTTCTTTCTCCTTTTCAGTGCCTCCCCCCCCTTGGCTAGTTTAAATGCTTGTCAATGAAGAATTTAAACCCATCACCTAGAATCCTGGTTCCCCTCCTGGACAGATGCAGACCATCACACCAGTATAGGCCTGCATCCCTCCTGGTGGACCCACAGGCCCCAGTGAAGCAAAAACCCTGAGCTTAGCACCAGTTTTTCAACCACTGATTGAATCTCATTGGTGTGCAGCACCCTAGCCTCACCCATACCATAGACAGGCAGCACCTCCTAGAAGGTTAACATGTGTGCTACTTGTCTAAGGCCCCACTCCAACTCCACAAACTCCTCCTGCACTGCTCTAATCCCATTACCAGCCAGGTCATTTGTCCCTAGGTGGACAATAACATCCAATTCCCTCCCCCATGCAGATGCTCCCGAAATCCTAAGGATTCACCCTCTGTCCCTCCAAGCCATGGCGCCAGGCAGGCACCTTACCTCCCTCTCCTCCCCCAGTTCTACCCTCCTAAAAATGGAGTCCCCCACTAGGAGTTGTTTCCTTCTCCTGCTGGGTCCCATAGCACCCTCCTGTGGGTCTCCTTTGTGGAGGCTCCCAGCATCCTCTTTGGTCTCAACTGTGGGTGCCTCCATAGAAAAACCACACTCTGCCAGAACAGCAAATTAATTGTGGAGAAGTACAACTGGAGGGATACACCTCTGTTCCAACACCCTCACCCTCCCTGAGCCCACTGTGGTCCAACTGCTCCTTTTTCTTGGCAACCTCTGAGGCAGCGGCGGTGGTCCTGGTAGTCCCTGGGTGGAAAAGGAGGTCCCCCAAATCCTGGCCAACTCAGCTTGGAGATGAGCAACCTCCTCTCTCAGTTCAGAGAGGTGCCTGCAGATGGGATAACACCGCATCCTCCAGAACGTCTCCCAGAAGAAGAACACACTGAGTATGTTCAAGTTGCTGGCAAACCACATGATCTGCAGCAGCCAATCAGTAATACTGGACATTGAGCACTCCTTGGTCTAGACACATGAAAGTGCTTTTATCATATCTCTCTCTTTTTCTTTCACACACACAGGGGAAGGACCAGAGGTAGCAGTGGCAACTAAAGGAGCTCCATTTGTGTGAAAAGAATGAATTTTTATCAAAAAATGTTTTAAAACATCATAGAAGTGTACATTATAATACTATTTAGCTAATTCTCATTTAATATTAGTGTGTGGTTTCTAGCCCCTAACCACAAGCTTGGAGTAAATCCCATTTCTGATCCTGTAGTGCAACATGATGAGGGTACTGCACTCCTGAGGTGCTGTATTCCAGATGAGATGTTAAACTGAGGCCCCATCTGTTTGTTCTGGTGGTTGTTTGGTGATATTAAAGATACCATCATAGGTATCATATGTATGATTCAAGACAGTGGAGCAATTTACCCCTTAAGGATTGTCAATTCTTAGTGGAAGAGTTTTATTCCCTGTTGCATTTGTAAATTAAATTTAGATTCCACTTAAAAATTTCAGTACTGTTACTATCTATTATTTCTCTGGGCAGACCATTCCACCTAGTAATGACCCTTTGTGTTATCAATTGGCCCCTTTTCTCTGTTTTGTATAATTTACCCTTCAGCTGTGAGTTATGTTTTCTGTTACTATACTGTATGTTTTTATTTTCTTTTGTAGCCCCAAACGGTTCCATAAATCCAGGTCTTTATGAGCTCTGTATATTAGGCATAAGTCTCCTCTCATAGAAACATAGAAACATAGAATGTGACGGCAGGTAAGGACCGCTTGGCCCACCTAGTCTGCCCATTTTCCTACCTAACAGATAAGCTGCAGATCCTAGGTAACCAACAGCTTACTTCCTCCTACCCCCCTACCAGGACTGCCATATGTCTGTCCCATGCATTCTTGAATTCCCCCACTGTTCTTGACTCCACGACCTCCTCAGGGAGGATGTTCCATGCATCCACAACCCTCTCTGTGAAAAAAAACTTCCTCACATTACCTCTGAGCCGTTCCCCCCTCTATCTTCTAATTGTGTCCCCTAGTTCTTGCACATCTCTTTTTCTGAAAGATGCTACCCTCTTGGACTTTGTTGATTCCCTTGAGGTACTTGAAAGTTTCTATCATGTCCCCTCTCTCCCTTCTTTCCTCAAGGGTATACATATTAAGCTCCGTTAGTCTTTCTTCGTATGTCTTTTGGTGCAGACCCTGCACCATTTTGGTTGCCTTCTCTGGACAGCCTCTACTCTGTCTATGTCTTTGCGGAGATGGGGTCTCCAGAACTGCACACAGTACTCCAGATGGGGTCTCACCAACTGTCTGTACAAAGGGATAACAACTTCCTGTTTTCTACTATTGATGCCTCTCCCTATGCATCCTAGTATCCCCCAAGCCTTCTTTACTGCCTTCTCACATTGCTTTCCCACCTTTAGGTCATCTGATATAATTACCCCCAGTTCCCTTTCCATTTTTACTGTTGTCAGTATTTCATTCTCAGTCTCCTATACTCTAGAGAATATAAGTTTAGATGTCCCAGTCTTTGATTGTATGTTAACATTTTAGCTTCCTTTACCATTTTTATTTTCCTTCTCTCTACTCGTTCTAGCTGCTTTATTCCTCCTGATGTTTGTTGTGACCAGAGCTGTCCACAATTTCCAGGTGAGGTCTGACCAGTGCACTGTAGACAATAGTAACTTACTATCCCAGTTTGCTGTATTTCTGTTGATGCAGCCAAGAATACTGAAGCATTTCTTTACTATTGTTTTGTGGTGTTCCGCAAATGTTATGTCATCAGTTACCATAATGACCAGATCCCTCTTTTAGGGTGTAGCCTTTATTTCTTGAATCAGCAGTGTGTATTTAGATTTTATTATTCTTATGTCCCATTTTCTACATAAAAATCCAGTTTGTGTGTTATTCCCCACTTTTCTAATGTATTTCTATTCTGAAATTGTTTATTGCCTCCTCTGTATCCACCACAGATCCTACTTTCATATCATTGGCAGACTGTGATAACCACACTCCTTCGCACTGCATTGATACCACAATATTAAGGAAAGAATGGGACACAGTACAGATCCTTATGGAAAAATCACTCATCTCATTACCCCAGTCTGATGTATCTTATGATCACACTTTGCCTTTTGTTTTCTGACTGAGAGCTAACCCAGCTGACTATCTGCTGTCAATTCATATCTGTAAGATTATTAAGTAGTTCTAGGTGTGGTGCACTGTCAAAAAGCCTTACTGTAATCTTAAAACAACACATGCACTTGCTGCCCCACATCTAGACCCTTGCTATTCTTGTCAAAAAGTTTATTAGATTTGCCTGATAAGATCTGTCAGCTCTGAAGCCATGTTGTGATTGATCTCAAATATGTTTTTTTTTTCTGTGATACTGTTACCTCTTCTTTAATAATTGCCTACAAGACTTTATCACCACAGAGGTCACACTAACTGGCCTGTATTTTTTTTAGTATGATCCTTGCCCTTTTGTGTGTAACAATATGGCACTCTTCACGCACCACTATCCAATGATGTCCCCTGTGTCCAAAGAATTTTGGAAGAGATCAATTATTAATCGACCTGATAGTTCTGTTATTTCACAAATGAGTCTAAGATGTAAGCCATCTGGTTCCAATGCCTTATTTGCATTTAATGTAGCTAACCTCTGTTTAACATCTTTCTTGTTAATCTGTGTTATCAAACATTGTGCCTGATTAATGTTTACTTTTTCTTCCTTCTCCTTGGTTCTGTAAACACTGCAGAAAAAGTTATTACATATGCCAACCATTTCCTCATCAGGAGTTACTGCTCTTCCTTCCTCAATTAGTGGTCAAACCTGTTTATTCTCACCTTTTATGTTGTTTATATGGCTACAGAAAGTGTTATAATTGTTCCTGGCCTTTACTGCCAGGTTTTCTTTCTATTCATTTTCTGATTTTCTAATTGCATTCTTGCATTCTTTACTAATTTATTATAAACTTCACACATTTGGATTTTTTTTTTGTTTTTGTTTGCAGCCTTGTAAGGAAAGATGTATCACTGGGTCATGAACTACATGTACATTATGTTCAGGGTAAAACCGATTCAGTGAAATAAATTATGATTACCAATCAACATGAATATTAAATAACATTAGCTTGGGACTGTTTCTGCTCTGAATGCAACATAAATGAATTACATTGTAGTCACAGATAAATTATAAGTGTCATACTTTATAGTATCCAAAGCTTGATCTTCCAACCAAGCATATACAGTGATGAAAATAAAGCAAAATATTGTGATCTGATAAAACCAAAAACACTAGCAATATAAGAACACCAGCATCTCCAAATGTGATGCAAAATAAATAAAAAATAAGCAAAAACAAACAAAACACAACAAAAGCCAAAAAAGAAGGGGGTGCCTCAAGTAATGAGACAACAAACAAATAAACATGTAATCAAGCCAGCAATCAACCAAAGGTAAAATTAATTGGATAAAGAAAAAAGAAATGTATTCATACTTACTGTAATTTCCTTTTCTGTTAGCTCCAACATTATCAATGGGTAATCAGAACAACTGGATATAGTGCACCCCTACCAGGGGAATGGCACAGTCCAAGCTTTAAAAAGTTGGGCATATGAGGATTCCAAGCAGCAGCAACTTCCCAGTCACTACTGACATGGCAGTGCCATAGTAGCTACACATGTGCCTATATTATAACCAATTACATGTATGCAACAACTCTTAGTACTGTAAATAAATGCTGTCTTACCTTCTTAGCAGACAATGAGGAAGACAACGCTCTCCATTGGACACAAGGTTTGGATGATTAGGTCCTCCCTGCAGGAATGGACAATCAGGCAGCAACAAGGCTTCCTCCACACCAGTCACAGATCTCAGAAACTGAAGCTACCCACAGAATGAGGCATAACTTCCTGGCAATACTGCATTCAATGAGACTAGCTGCAACAAGGAACAAACACCTTAAAGATATAATGAAACTTGTTAACCTGTGGTTGCACACTGATTGAAACACAAACACACATATATATATATATATATATATCTAGAAAAATAGATATATATATATTATAGTGGCATGGTTGCACCCCTGTAGTTAGGGTTGAATAGCACTTCAATGTTAAACTCAACATTTTACACTTTAATAGCATTGCAACCATTGAACAGATATGCACACAATTTGGTATGTACCTTCCTGTGGGGTAGATCTCTTGAGCTGGCAAATTTTGTTCTGGTTGGATGTGTGATCTCTGAGTTACAGAGAGGTGAACAAATATGTTTTTACCCATTGACTTTGCTGGGATTTTTCTTTGAACTTGCATATAGCTCAGAGGGTTTGGTTGTTTGGTATGACATTTGCAGGGTAGAAAGGGACTAACTTACATGTGTGCCTTTTGCTAGTCTGGTGTAAAAAGAATAAGTAGTTTTTATGTGATTGCAATTTAACAATTTGTAAAAATTATTTCTGAGCAGGCTCAGTAGGCGTTTCAAGATATCTGTATGAAATGAAGTAGGAATCCTGCTCCATATGGAGAAATTCCTGCTTCATATGGCTGCCATCTTGTTTTCAGTTTTGCAAAAAAAAAATAAAACAAAATTAATCCTCCCAAAATGATATTTCTGGGAGGATATTGGGGCCCCCTTTGATGCAGGGGTGAAATATGCCCATGAAATGTGTTTATTTAATCATTTAAATCATACTTCATGTCTGCTTAATACGACCTAGGATCCTAGTTTGTATGCACGAGAAACAAACTAGGATCCTAGGTAGTGACACAAAAATAGGAGAAAAATGATTAGAAAGCACTTTTGCTGACATGAGGTGACCAATCTCCATGTCAGCACTGAAGACCTGCCCCCCCACCAGTATGGGATACTGGGAAGCCCACTCCCAGTGACCCCAACAGAAAGAACCATGGCTGACAATGGGGTGTTCAATCCCAGATCAGCAGTAGCCCCATAAAAGATAAATCATGTCCAGACAACGGGGTGCCCAATCCCCGTGTTGGTGGTAGGCCCCCAGCAAAGCAGTATACTGGGGAGACCACTCCCAGTGTCCCCAGTTACAGCATGTCCCTCCATGGTCAGCAGTAGTGCCTGAAATAAAGAAAACAGGCCCCCAACATCTTTTAGTTAAAAAAAAATTGAAAGCAAGAAAATGGTCCCTCATCGTCTCCCCATATCCCCCCTCCCAAATCCTGAACCTCCCTCTGTGCACCCATTTCCCCTTACCCTCCCTTATCACCATACTTACCTCCAGAGGTCATTTGCTGTCATCTTCTGTGGACTGGGACACATCTGCACTCTTCAAAGGTGAACCACAAGCTGAGGAATCAAAGGTAAGCCATATAGCAGCAATCAGTTTGGGGGGGGTCAACTTATGTTGATATCTTAACCATTTTCTGACATTTTTTTTTCAAATTCTGTTTCTTCACCCCCCCTTGGGGAACTCTCCTCGGCATCCTCTGGTCACTGATATGTACCTCCCACCTGAGACTCTTCACCCTCTCCCTCCCTCATTTTGACACAGCCACTGGATCTGAACCCCCAGGGAGGGGCCACCCAATCCACCCTGGGTGCTCTAGCTATAGTGTAGAGTGCTGGACCGAGTGAGTGGGGCCATGGAGAGGAGAGCACCTGGTATTGGTACTGTGGTTCAGGGAAGAGGTGCCTTCACCTATCCCCAAGGGAGGGGATTTTCACTTGCTTCCTCCCAGGAGTGTGGCATGTAATGACATCTGCACATGGCTGCCCTGCTGGTGTCTGCTGCACTCTGCCCTTTACATCAACCGGTGAACTTGTAGTGCCTCTGATCTCCATTGGGGGCCACCAGGATACTGGGCATCCCTGAATCTCACTCCAGGGAGAGGAGTCCAGTCCTCTAGATGCTCAATCCTCTCCCTCCCCTGCCGACCCCTGACAACCCGAATTTGTTCCCGAACCCAGGTCACCGGCACGGCATAAGGTATGGTGTCCAGTGCATCAACCCCCCAGCACCACTGGGCTGACTCTCATTTTTTGAGATTTTAGCACCAAATTTTCAACATGGGGTTTTGGGACCCCCACCTCATGAACAATGTCATTGTCACCTCATTACTCGGTAGTGAAAGGTGATTTTGCGGTTGCTGCACAGAATCACCTTTCGGGACCCATTAATGAAATGACAGTCCCAGTGTTCATTAGGAGAGGTCCTAAAAGGCCCATGTTGAAAATTCAGTGCAAAAAATCCCCAAAACAGCCATGTTATAAGTGCGTGTTGTGCAGTTTCTATGCACACTCATAATTTCTCCAATTTTTTATATTTTCACTCCAGATTTTCAACATTGCCATTTTTTCACACCTCCTCATGAACAGTACAGCTTTCATTTCTCATACCCTGCCTGAAATGTGTTTTTGCACCTCTGGCACAGAATGGCACAGTCGCTGTGCGAAATCAACTTTTGGGATGGATTAACAAAATCACACTGCCAGTGTTCATGAGGGGAGTTCCCAAAAAGCCCATGTTGAAAATTTGGTTAACAAATTCCCCAGAATGTCCATGTTACAAGCGTGCATTGTGCAGTTTCTGCACAAGCTCATAACGTCACCAATTTTCATATTTTCCCTCATGATTTTCAACATTAACCTTTTCCACACCTCCTCATGAACAGTATACAGCTGTCATTTTTCACATCCTGCCCAAAATATGATTTTGCACCTGTGGCGCAGAATGGCATGTTCACAATGTGAACTCAACTTTCAGGACAGATTAACAAATTGACAGTGATATTGTTCATGAGGTGGGGTCCCCATAATTTCATGTTGAACACTGGGTGAAAACAATCCTAAAAATGCCTGATTTATGTGCGTCCATAGAAGTGTGGCACCCATATATCAAAAACGATTCGAGATATGGATTTTTCACTCTCCTCAGCTTTGTCCAATTTATTAAGCACACATGGAGGTTTTGAAGTCATGATTACAACTGCAGTGGAATTTTTTCCCCTAGTTGCTATGCTTACTGAGATACTGCCAAATTAGTGTTACAAGGGTTACTTTTCATGATTATAGGGCTGCGGTATGGCCATACTTATGCGTAAGTTAGAGCACAGGGCACAGAGGGACAGCGCTCTCACTTATGCACATCATTATGCAAAAATGGGTAGCGTGAGGGGAGCACAGGGTTTGGAGGCCTGCATTCCCACAACCACATACCAGTTACATTACACTTTCTCAAAAAGAAGGGACATTCATTGCAAAAAAGTACATTAATGCATCAGTTAGGGTTTTTATTAAAATGTAAAAAACTGGGTAATTCGACATTATGGTTACCAACCCTACCACCCCACCCACACACCCCCACCCTCCACACACTAGCAGGCATCGGGGTGTGCCTTGGAGTCACTGGGCCTAACTCTCACCCCATTCTCCTATACTGTACCATGTCATCTTGTTTACACATGGAATGGGGTGAGATTAGAGCCAATGAGCCCAAGGCACACCCCGATGCTTGTTGATGTGTGGAGGGTGGAAGGGGTGGGGGTAGGGTGGTAGGGTTGGTAACCCTAATGTAGAATTTCCCAGCTTTTTATGCTTTAATAAAAACTCTAACTGATGCAACAACGTAGTTTTTTGCAATGGATTGATATACAGTAGATATATACATACATATATATATATATATATATACAAACAGCAAAGCAGAATAGAGAGGTGTCCAAAAGTAAGGGATTTTATCAAACAGGACATCCCTCCTAGCATACCAGATAAGATTCTCCAACAGGAGCTAGGCTCCTGGGTAGGACCCATTGGCAATGTTGGAGCTAACAGAAAAGGAAATTACTGTAAGTATGAAGAAATTTCTTCTTTCTGTAGTGCTCCACATTGCAATATGTTATCATAACAACTGGGTTCTAAGAAGCAGTGTGCAGAGAAACTGGGAGGGGGAGAATATTATCCCATATGCTGGAGGCAAGCACTAAGAATTACTTGCAAACTGCTGCCTATAACACTCTGTGACCAAAAGCTGCATCAGCAGAACTCTGAAAATCCAATTTAATAATGTTTCATGAATGTGTGGATGGAAGACCACATAGCTGCTTTTAGTAGTTCTAAAACTGAGGCTTTGCCTCTCTCTGCCCAGGAAGCTGCCATTGCCCTGGAGCAGTGAGCCTTGATGAGAACTGGAGGCCTCTTTCTTTTTTATGACATCAGCCTTAGCAACACAGGCCCACACCCACCGAGCTAGGTTGACCTTAAAGGCTTTTTGACACTGCTTGGCTGCTCTCCCCCCAAAAAACAACAGACTATATGACTTTCAAAACTCAGTCATCCATTTAAGATACGCACCGGGTCATAATGTCATATGCTTAATAGTGTACGACATTATGGCGAAACTCGGACCTGTGTGCACTCTGAGTTGGTCCCCCTGGAGTAGGAATCCTTAGTGGGGGGGTCTGGGGATGCAGCACCCCATTATGGGGGGTGTGGGGGGGCAGAGCTCCCCACAGAACACTAAATAAAAAGTAATCGTGCAACGCGATTCTGCCGCACGGTATTCTGCCGTGTGACATTATGACCCCGTGCCTTTAAGATAGAGCCTAACTGCCCATCGCAACTCCAACTTGTGCAATTATTTTTCCTTGGAGTGAGAAGATTGCAGACAGAAGGATGGAAGGCATTTTTTCCTGGTTCACATGGAAGGCAGTGGACGCTTTAAGGATGAAAGATGGAACCATCCTCAGTACCACTTTGTCTTTATGCATAATAAGGTATGGCTCCTTGTGAGACAAGGCCTGGAGTTCACAATCTCTCCTGGCTGAACATATGGCCACTAAGAAACACACATTGTAGGACAACACATCCAGCAGTATGGATAATAGTGGCTTGAATGGCTCCTTACAGAGAGCATCAGAACCATATTAAGATCCCATGGGGGAATCAGAGATTGAAACACCAGTAAGCTCCTGCCAACTGTGTGTAAAATCAAATAACCTCTCTATTAGGTCCTAGGGAGAACCCCAAGGATGCTTCAGGAGTGGAAACCTAACCTCTCAGCATGATCAGTGCCAGCCCCTTCTCCTTACTTTCCTGTAGAAAATCCAAAATCTGTGGAATTGAGGCCTTGGGTGGGGAATGGGACCCTGTAACAGAAGATCTCTTCTCGTCGGAAGATGGAAGTGGACTTGCTGAGACAGATTCATCAGTCCAAGAACCACAGTCTTCTCGGATACTCTGGAGCAATTAGACGGAAGCGTCCTCTTGAGTGTCTTATTTTTTTAAAGACCTTTGGAAGAATAGGCAGTGGAGAAAAAGCATACACTCTGCTGTTGTCTGACCGCACCATTAATGCACTGTTTTTCAGCATGGTCTGAAACCGAAGTAGAGTTAAGTGGACGACCCCGATCTCCAGTACATTTATGTGGAGATGTTGTTCTTGTACTGACCAATTCCCCTGATTGGGAAGTTGGTTCAGGACTGCCCCCACCCATGAAGACTTGCATCTGTTGTGAGAATTAACTCTGGGGAAGGGTACAGTGGAACCCCTTTGCTGAAATTCTGAACATTCAACCACCAACTCTGGGAGTGGTAAAGCTGTGGAGTGAGGGCAGCTCTGGCTTGATAATCCTCTGATGATGGATTCTAGGCCATTAACAAACCCACTTGAAGATGATGTATATATAAGCAAGTCCAAAGGACTAAGTCTATCGCTGCTACCATGAGGTCTAGAATTCACAGCAGATTGTGGACAGTGGCCAAAGACTGATTCCTAAGCCACCTGAATTCCAACAATAATGACTCTTTCTGGGAAGTTGACAGAAAAACCTTCCCTAGATTCATGTTGAAGACTGTCTCCAGATGTTCCAAGGCTTGAGATGGCTTGAGAAAGCTCTTCCTTCCAGTTCACCACCCAGCCATGTGACTCCAGGATCTCCAGAGTCCTGAGCACTGACCTCTTTGTCAGAGGCAACATCAGTGCATGAATAAGCAAGTCATCCAGATAAGGATAGACATGATGCCCTTCTTGCTGAAGTTGAGCCACCAGGACTATCAACACCTTCAAGATAACTTGAGGGACTGTTGCCAGGCCAAAAAGAAGTGCCCTGTACTGAAAATGTTGGCCCAGTATCGAGAACCTGAGATACCTCTGGTGGGAATGACAAATGGGGATCTGAAAGTAAGCATCTGTCAGATCTATTGAAGCTAAGAAATCCCTCATCTGAATGACAGCCCGATTTTTCAACCTCTGGGACTCCATCTTGAAGTTTTGTGGTGCACAAACTTGTTCAGATGCTTCAAATCCAGAATTGGTCTGAAACCTCCTAATTTCTTGGGAACTACGAAATAAATCTAGTAGAACCCTTCACCTTGCTCACTTGGTGGGACTTGAAAAATGGTCCTGATTTGAGTGAGGTGGGTCAGGATATCAGACACTGCCTGGTGATTTTCCACAAGCTTGGAAACCTGGGATGGTAGAAAGTGTCCCCTTGAGGGAACCATTAAGAATTATATGGTATAACCCTGGTGAAGGATTTCCAGAACCTAGGTGTCTGACTTTGAGTGAGCCCATCTTGAGAAGAACTCCTGAAGTCTGTCACTAAGCAAAGGGGGGCAGGGATGGGCCTGCGTACCTTCATCGTGAGGCACTAAGCTTTTGTGCTGGTCCTCCTCCACTGTGCCTACAAAGGCTCCTCTGTTACCATAACCTTTGTTAACTGAATAGGCTCCTCTATTTCTCTGGTTACCAAAGTTCCAAAAGCAGCAAAACCCCACTCAGGACTGCCTGTGCTGGCCATTGCCTTGACCCCTTCGGGGTTCTGTGGACTTATGCTGTTGTTTAGACACTGGAAGGTGACAGTTCTTATCCTGAAGATCATTCAAGGTAGAATCCAGGCCAGAACCAAACAATAAACCTCCCTCAAAGGGAAGAATAAACAGTTTCACATTTGAAGCTTGATCAGTGACACAATGTCTGAGCCACAAGCCCCTCATGGCCGAGGCTATGTGGTAGGCCAAACGAGCTGACAGGTTCAAATTCTCCACTGTGGAATTACCAAGAAAGTAGAGGCCATGGCCACTAACTGCAAAATCTCGCACCTTCCAAGTCCAGTGGAATGAAACTGGCTAGAGCAGTGACCTGAATGTTTAAAGCTCTGGCAACAGTAAATGAAGCATAAGACATATGAATGTTCATTCCATTAGAGGCGAAAACCCTCCTGCATGTGGTATCCACCTGCTTGTTGTGTGAATCTGCTAGGGCCAGAGATCCTTCAATAGGCAGGGTGGTGTGCTTGAATAAATTATAAACTGCCTTGTCTGCCAGTGGTGCAGCTTCTCATTTCTGAGACCTTTCCCCTAAAAAAGGAAAATTCCATGATTTTGGTTTGGGAAGATACTTTCTCTGATCCACACCTTCCCATTCTTGCTCAAAAATTTGATCACAATGAATAAAACCTGGGAAACATTTTGGAGCACAGGAGGACTCAGACAGAACTGGATTGTTATCCACTGTCTCCACTGACTGTTCCTCCTTAAGTTGTAAGGATCTACAAGCCTCAGCCATCAAAATGAACAAGGACCTATTGTCAAATGGGGAGAAATCAGTATCTTTGACTTGGGCTCCGACCAATCCCCTTCCTCTTCCTCCTCCACAGAGGGGACGTCTTCCTCATCAGAGAGTAATTCTTTTAGATTGGGAGCTTCCCCAGGATCCCTGAAATCCTCATCCTGGCCTTCTAAGAAGTCAGGGTTGGGGTCTGCCTGCACATCTGATTATGCAGCCTTTTCTTGCTGCAATGCACCTGGATGTGACTGTGTGCCCCCCCCCCCAGCCTGAGGGACCTGGATTGGGTTTGGGTGTATCTGCTGGGATGTCCTGTGGAACATCGGACCCAAAAGCTCACCCACGAGCACCAAAAATTATTTTTACAATTCTGCTTTGCCATTGCCCATAGAAGGATCAGATGCCCCCTCACCAGCTTGGGGAACCGGCTTGGGGGAACTGTAAGAGAAATATTATGCTGAGCAACACTATGAGGGAAATAGGAACCCATGTCGGAGGGCCTCATCACCCTTTTGTAGGTCTTACATAATTTCTTAATTAATGGTCTCAGATAAGCCATGGTGCTAGGAATAGAATGCTACCACAGAAAAACCCAGATAAACATATACTTAACAGTAATAATTAGCCCTATAGCTTGCTGGTCTAAAAAACTCTCCACTAAGCTTTATAAAGTAATTAATGCACCAAAAAGTACTAAATATATGTGCACACTCACTAGCGGATGTGCGCAGGACATTAGCGCACTAACAGAGGTGTCCATGCACCAGTAAGTGTGCAAGTGCACTATTGCAATGTAATCAATAGGTGATTGCACCATGCTAATGTACCTTGCTCTGCACAAACATGCCCATCACAGGCGCATGCTTAAAACAAAAGTAGAAAACGGCTTAACAGAGGAGGGCATGCCCAGCCCTAATGGCATCTGTAAAATGGAAAAAACAGAGCTCTGTGGAGAAAAACACACCAACAAACCTCTGAGGTACACAACAATCACACACTAGCTGCAGAGATTCAAAAAACATAGAACCTGAGGCTGGGGTGATGCCAGAGCAGAACGTCCTGCACAGAGACCCTACTCTCCCAGAAACAAATACAATTTTTACCTACTTGTGGCACCTTTTTCCTTTTTTTTTTTTAAATGGAGAGCATTAAAAACACCCTAACAAGGCAGAAGTGGCTCCCAATCCACACACGGAATGGGAAAAAGGCAGGTTAGTCAGTTTGAAAGCCACAGCTTAACAGGTATGATTTCAATTTAGGAGTGCTCCTTGGAATAGGCAGCCTCAATCTGCTATGCAGAATTGCAGCCCCTAAAGAAGTCCTGACATCTTGAAACTTTAAAATCTTTCGAGAAGATAAAAGTAGCTCTGTTCCCTTCAAATGGCACAGCTAAACTTGGGAGTTGTTGCTGCTTGGAATCCTCATATGCCCAACATTCTAATGCTTGGGCTGTGCTATTCCCTTGGAAGTAGTGCACTAAACCCATTTGTTATGATTACCCATTGGCAATGTGGAGCTCTACAGAAATCCCAGGGAAACATGACAGTAGAGTATAACAATTAATATTGGAAGGTCCACTTACTGTAGCAACAAGTATAATACAGTTATAAACTATCTCCAGGACCAAAGAAGTCATAATCTTAATCATTACATATTTATTCATACTTAAAAGAAAACAGATAAAGAGAAAATGTTATGGTATAAAATGTGCTTCCAAAAATGAATAAAACATGAAAACATACATTAATGTATACTGATAAATGGAATTTCTGTGCCAGGTAGGTAATTAACCACACAAATGAGTCCTTAATGAGTAACGCATACTAATATTCTGTTAGGACCAAAGAAAGCTGGGCAACAAAGAGCAGCAATAATTAACAGAAATAACAGAGTCCCACATGGCTGCAGATTACCTGAAAACTTTGCATATGGTGAAAACCAACACAGCAGAACATGAATATTAAAAGTATAAGAAAATTACAGAAAACTGCAGTGCTCAACATTTTAAAATATTCGCAAAAGAGCAACTGATAACACTAAAAGTATAATCTCTATTAATAATGATCATGTCCAACTTGAGAAGCGTACATAGTACCACAGCACAGTAGTGGGAGGCGTCTATGATCACCCAGTGACGGCAAAAAACACAACAAGCGATTGCACACTGTCGCAGGCTGTGGGTAATGAAGGACCATGGAGGCGTCTTTGCAGTAGGAAAAACTCAGAATATTTATTCAAGATCATCAAACATAAACATAAAAGTGAACTGGATATGACAAAATTAAGCAAAGTAAAACAAAACAAATAAATATCCATAGGCTAGAAGGCACTAGCTCTCTAGAATGCTTACAACAGCATGTCCACGTCAGCTCTCTGGAACCAACTAATCTACCTCAAGCTTAGAACATCAGCTTTTTATAGTGATCAGGGGGTCATGTGATCATTCAACTCCTCCCATGAACCTTTTCTAGAATATTATTCCTTTATTTACAATACATTTAATCATCTTTCAACATTATAATGCTTTTACATTGATATGACATTATTTTCTAAAGTAGCAAAATAAAATATAGCCCTTTTAAGAGAAGTTTGAGAAGATGAGCTAATTGAAGGAGGGACTGCCTCTTTAAGGCAGTATAAAGCTACCAGACTCAGGGTTGGCCAGCTCCTAAGGGAGTTACTGCAGAGGGGAAGAGACCTACAGAGCTGCTAGGAATACCAGAAGGACCACAGCGCCCTCGATCCTCAGAACATAAAGAGAAATGCATCCAACAGTTATTTTTAACTCTCCTGGGTATGTGTATGCAGGAATGACTGGAAATATGGCAAAACACCACAGAGGGGGTTTGTTTGAAGGCAAAACACCTTCACGAAAGTCCGCACGATTGTGCGGTACTTTTACTGGCGATCGCAATGCCGTGAGGGAGTGTAGCAACAAACGAGAGGCTGAACAGCCGCATTTGTAAGCGCTCTACCAGAAAAGGGGTTTTGGGGGGATTTAACACCACAGGGCTGCATTTTTGCTTCAAAACCAGCACTTTTATAAAACGGCATTCAAATTACCTACGGGGGCTTCTTAAAGAGACAGTGACCTGCCATAATACACAACAGGTCTTTTCTATATATTTAAGATACCTTCTTTTATTATAACCATTTCTCTTTTACTGAAGAAACCTTGTTCCATACGATTATATCTATATCTGACGACTCTCCATTATAACAGAACCCATTATTTCAGGAAACAAAAGATGTCCTATCATGCTTATAAACATCAAAACGAATATTGTTTTACAGGACATATAATTATGACATCAGCAGGATACCACTTTTCCTTTACTAGAAGGATGGACAATGGGATTTTTATGCACTGGGAAAAAGACAGAGATACAAGTGACAGACAAACATACATACAAACAAAATGAGTGGCTAGCCCAATGAACAAACATATAAGCAAAAAAGACAAAGACAAGAAGCAGCAGTACATTTCCAACCCATTGGCATTCTTAAAATAGAGGAAAAGCAAAAAAAAAATGGAGGGAGTATTTCCTCTCTCACACACACTTAGTACACCTGGAGGTCAAAAAAGCAGCTTTAGGTCACCTGAAGTTATGAAGTTGATCCTAAGGTGCCACATAATGATATACAGACAATGCAGGTGGTTGAAATACTGGACTCTCTGGTGAAGCAGATGAATCACCCTGAAGTGATTCCAATACAGCAGTAGAAACAGCAGTAAAACATTCTGAGTGCAGTATCTCCGGACTGGGGGAATGCAAAGGAGCAAAATGATTACCAGTAAGAACAGTACTTGATTCCTTCAATTTGTCCTCATCATGCTGACTTTACTCCTGAGACGATTGGACAGTTGAGGCAGGCATCAAATGGACATCCTTCATATGGCATTTAGAAGCCTGAGTAAACCTGTAAAAATGGGGAGATTTAGTCCAGGAAATAGCCTCTGCACTCTCTGTGTTCAAATCTTTGCTCTTCGGAGTAGTGGGGGAAATTCCATATTTTCCACTAAATGCTAAATTTTAGTAGCACTATGTCACCCATATCTCCTCACCTCATAAGACCAATATTTCGAAAGAAAGTCCGTAACCACCTCAGGGGTAGTGAACGATAAAGGAACCCCATTGTGTACTACATGCATTGTCAGTGAGTATCTGAGTGAAAATGAAAGTCCAATTCAGTGCAGAATGTCACAATCATCTGCATGGGATAGTTGCTTAGAATAATCTTGAAATATAAATATAGGGTGGTCCTGCCAAGTAATTCTACCCAATTGCCCAGTATTTTGAAGAATCAGCTTCTTAGTAGTGAAATTTAGAAAATGAACAGTAATAGGCTGTCGTCAATCTTCTTTCTTTGGTAAAGGGGCCAATGATGGATGAGCACGTTTGATGTCTAAGGAAAAACCTGCAGTGAGGTGAAACAAAGTCGGCAGAACTTATTGAAGAAATTCAGCTGCATCATGTCACTCAGCCCCCTTCTGGAAATCCTATAAACAGTAAGTTATTTTGCTGGCTGGGGTTTTCCAGATCATCCACTTAAGCCTGCAGGGATAAAATATGATGGTGCTGATCACGAACAGTCGCCACCAATTCTTGACGGCTTCCTCTTGTGAGTGCACTTTATGCTCCATATAGAAAAGATGAGCCTCCATCTTTGGAACTGCAACCAACATTATTTGTGATGCCAGTGTCACCTCAGACATCTGGGTAATAAGCTTATTAAACATGCTCCCTATTGCCAAAGCCTCCATACAATGTGCACCATTAGTCACCATGATGAGATAAAGGAACAGCTATTAACCATTAGGAAATCGTGCAATAAGGGCTACCTAAGTAATGTAAAAGCACACAATTGGCAACTAAATATATTGAACTATCCCCACAAAGCAGTATACAGCAAGAACCCACCTACATAAGTGGATAATGTTAAATCAAAGGGTCTCAGGGCACGGGGCTCTTAAGTTAGGTAGCCATCTTCACCAGGGTCAAGCCATGCCCCCAAAAAGGACTTGTAATTGGATTCTGCATGTTTCAGACTCACTGTAAATTCAGTGAGGGCAGGTTCTCATGTCCAAATGAGATGTCCAGAATTTTTTGGGATCTAAAGAAATTCAGATCTCTGCCATGTCGTTGACCATTGGGGAACTGTGAACCAATGGAGAGTCCAATGCTTTTAATATAATTAATAAGTTAAACTGATTGTGTTAAGAAGGAAGTTACAGCATTAGTAATGTGTTACCCAGACTCCACAGCCTGAGCCACCAAACATTCATAATTCACAGAGGCCAAACATTTAACTGGGTAGAGGGATCCTGTGTTAACCTTAAGGCTCTAATCTGAGGGTTGATCTGAATTTTCCCCAACAAGACAACAACAGAGGAAATGTATAACAGTGGACTAGGAGGACAGCCCTGCCAAGCTCCCTTATGTAGCTGTATCAGTGGTCCAGTGTGGTCATTTACTTATGGAGTAACTACTGCATTTCTCTGTAAGGTAGACATTCTGGAAATGAAGCTGGGTGGAATGACACATGATGTAAGGACTTCATATAAATGGGTGTGCACCACTTAATCAAAATCTTTTGATTGATCTAGCGACATAAAAAAAACATAACAGCATCATCACCATGAATTTTCTGATAAATTTTAAACTATCCTAGATATTCCTGTATGGGATTCCACAAGACCGTAAGGGTGAAATAACTGTAGATGATACCAATGATAAGCTATATGCCAATATTTTCAAGAGTATTTTTTGATCCATGTTAAGGAGGCTTAATGGGCACAAATTGTTGAAATCAGGTTTGCCACCAGATTAATGATCAAAAATATCAAGGCTTGATACATAGACACCAGGAATCTAAACATGAATTGAAAACATGTCAAAATTGGAAGTAACCAACTGAGAAAATGTTTTGCACATACAGTCAGTAAACTGTCCATCCCTGGTGCACTCCTATTCCATAGGTATTTAATGGCTTGTTCTAACTCTGCCACCTGTATTGGTTTAGGCAGGACCACACTCCACTTTATTTTTTTTTTTTTAACTTTATGTTTATTAGTTTTATATTGATTACAACTGATTGCATTTTCTATATCAGAAACAGACCAATATTGTACATCTCCACTGAGGCATTATGCCTCTTAATCACAGGTGAAATCTTATGCATCTTTTACAGTTATGATACATCATCTGCAAGGTATTCCTATATAGCTTTTAAAGTGTATCTGAAAGTCTAACAATATACACAGTGGTACCAAGAGCAGTATGGCTAGGTCTCTTAAATGTTAAAGTCCAAGTAAATGTCCTTTATGAACTACCTCCGCCTGTGGGGAATGTATTGCCATGCACTTTTCCTAAATTGTAGGGTACATTACCCTAAACTTAATTAGTAGCATCTTCTCTTTTTTAATAAAATAAAAAAAAGAACTGCAATCCAGAGTTAAATCCCCAACTGTAGAATGCATTGGGCGCTTATGAAAGGCATACAGAACAGCAAAGAAGCAATATTGTAGAGTGATCAGATCAAACAGATCAATTGCTTATTATTATTTTGGCCTTATTCCTTACCAACCCATACTTAGAAATTAAATCTCCTTACAGGAAGGAAGAAGGAAGGGAAAAATAAGCCCCAGATCAAATAAGCTGGACTCTTATATAAATAGTCCCCAAACATAGGTAAGAGCTCAACACTGCTACTCCATGTTATTTCTATGTAAAAATATCAGCACATACAGGGCATATAAACTGTTAAGTAGAAATAAATGTTTTTTAAGCAAGAGTTCTCACTCCATAGAGATCAGTACAGGATTACCTTCATCAAGTTCATTTCTGGTCTGTGCCACTCTTGCTTTATCAGTCCACTTCCCAGCTTGGATCGGATTGGAAAAGGCCCATAATTTATTTTGATATACTATTCTGAGCCTTGTAGGGAAAATAATGGAGTGAAGTATAGCCAAGTATTTTAACACCCTATGAAGTCCGTCAAATTTCTCCCTCCTCTGCCTTGTCACGTCACTAATATCCAGGAAAAGGTGCACTGTTCAGTCCTCATATGAGAGTGGAGCGTTGCACCTGGCCAGGTCCAGGATGCTATCTCTTTCTCTCCGATGCCTGCTGTAACCACTAGGAGAGTGTGTGGTGGATCACCAGCCTCCTGCCTCCCTCGTGGCATAATACAGTAGACTTTTTGAATTTGAAATGTCTCTGAGTCTCCCTCCGAAAGAAGTGTCTCTGCCAGCCACTCTTTTATAAACATCTTGGGGTGATCGCCCTTGGCACTTTCAGATAGGTCTAAGACCCTCACATTAGCTGCTTTAATTTGATTTTCCATGGTTTCGAGTCTGGTTCTGAAATGTTGTGCCTCCTTAACCACCATCACAGATGAACTAGGTGAGGCAACAACCTGTTTCTTGATGTCCACCATCTCCACTTTCAGGCAATCTATGGTGGTTTCCACTACAGTAACTCGGTTAGTGAAAGTGTCCATTTTTTTATATAAATCCGACACAGTAGAGATGAGTCACTGCATTTTTAGTCCAAGGTATTGCATTGTTTCAGTACTTTCTCCTTGTACTGGGCCTGGAATGGAGGCATCTGTACAGCTTGGTGTCGGGCCGGTGGTCCCTTGCTTCCCTCTAGTATGTCCCATAGCTCCCCGATCTTGGCAAGGATTTCCCATCATATGCTACAAGAGGAGTACTACTGTTCTGCAAGCTTTAAGGCCATACGTTTGAACAAAAAGTATGCTTAATCAGTGCCTTTTTAGTGATTGTACAGCGGAGCTGTGAGAAGATGCATCTGTTTTGATCAGGCTTCACAGCACCCCCTCCACACTCTGCACTTTCAAAACAGGAGGGATATCTATATCCTGAAAAAGATATACTCCCAATCAGGTTTTCTAGTCTCCATGAGCTGCAAGATTATGTCATTTTTAACTACAAATAAAATCTGACTTGCAGATTTTTGGGGAGCCCCACACTCCAGATGCTGCTGATCAGACATCACCCTTTTCAATATCCTGTCCCAGCAGCCATTAAATGGGTGAAATAGGGGCCACCCAGTGGCTCAGTGGAAGTGCTCTGTTCTTCCATACTGGTGCCATGGGTTCAAAGCGAGCCTGGGTCTGCTAGGGTTGGGCAGCCAGGCTAGGGAGTGCTCCCAAGGGGAGTGCAAGCCAGCTGGGGTGGGAGCCAGCCAGGTTCTTATGCAGCAGTGTCCCTCCTGCTGCATTGGGGTGCTGGTTTCTTGATGAGGGGTGGAGAATGCTGGTTCTATGTGATAACGGCGATCATGGAAAGGCGATCGCCGTTAGGGGCGATTGTACATCTGTGAAAGATCAAAAAAGGCGTAGAAAAATTTTTGTTTATGGGTCTGTGCACTCCATCCCCGCACCCACCAACTAAAGGATTCTCAACTACAGGGGGATGCATGTTGGGGGGTGAAAACAAACAAAAAAATGAATTAACAGACTGGTGCAAAAACACCGACGTGCCCAGCTTCAAACCCAGCATCCTCTCAACCCTAGCCTGTCACAAACCTACCATGCTGCAAGGCCAGCTCAGCAATCCACTGCCATGCTACACTTCACATACCCTCCTTCCCCTTCTGCCCATCGCATGGCATGCTAGCTCCCACGCGTGTGCTTATACATATAGTGACAGGATAGAAACATAGAAGTTGATGGCAGATAAGGACCACAAGACCCATCCAGTCTGCCCATTTTTCTTATCTTATGAATGTGCCATAGGCCTTTACTCTGTCAATGGCCTAGCTATTCATACTCATCTGTATTGCACCCTTATGCCTATCCCATGCCTGTTTGAAGCCCTGCACTGTATTCATATCCACCACTTCCTGAGGTATACCGTTCCATGCATCCACCACCCTTTCTGTGAAAAAGAACTTCTTCACATTACCCCTTATCGGCCTCCCTGTAATCTCATGCTATGTCCTACTATTTTTCTTACATTGAAATATGCTATGCTCTTTCACCTTGTTAACGCCCTTGAGATATGTCACTATAGCCATATTCACCCTTCCCCCCCGTCGGCACCACTATCGAGTCACCCATTTTGTAAGAGCTCAATAGCGAATGCCCTTATCACAGGATATCGAGAATGCCAGAGCATGCTGCTGCAGTTGAGGTTGACTGAGACTGTGTTGGCTGTCTGGGGTGGTGTGAGGGACCAAAGGAGAAAAAAGCAGGAGGAAAAGCAGAGCTTGGGCTTCATGAAGCCTTGATCACTTCCTGTGGGCCCACAATATCACTGTGGGATGCCTGGCCAAAGTTAGATGCATGTCTGGGCAGGAGAGGATGGCCTTCCCCCCTGCTGCTGAAGGGTAATCCATGGGGACCATGGCCAGGTAAGCACTGGTAGGAGATGTGCTCCGGTGGTGCAGGGACAGTGATAGGAGTGAAAGCAGCTGCCCAGGTGCCCCTGAGGAGGATAAATAAATGACAGAAAAAAAGGGCCAGGTATTTGTCTATGTCCTTGAATCTGGAATTTTAGCTCTTGGGCTAGGGTTGCAGCACTGCTGTACTGAAATTGCCTCATCTGTTTGTTTTTTTGTTATTGTATTAATTTGGCTTATTAGATCAATTTTGTCAGTAAACATTCTGGAAATAATTGTTAGTAAATGTGCTCTGAGTCCTGAATATGACAAATATTTACTTATTTTGTCTTTCATAGCCTGAGCAATGAACAAGGGTTTAAAGCAGAGATGGGTGAAAGTTTCAGAAATTCCACAAAAGTTTTAGCACTTTTGCCATTGGCAAGATCGAAATCATCTGACCATGTTCTGCGGATTTTCACTCTTCTCTGTGGCATGGCTGAATTGCGTTATAATACATTAAACTGCAGAATTTATTCCAGCTGCAGCTTAATGTATTATTTAGTGATACAGCCCACCCCCACCCCCCACCCCTACCACCCACCGATTGCTGGCCCCTGGTTTCTAGTGCCCCACCTGCTGATCGCCGGCCCTATAGAAAAAAAAAATATCCAGTGTCTAGTGCCTTCTCCCACCCTCTGATCGACAGCTCCATGTAAAAAAAAAAAGAGCTGGTGTCCAGTTTCCCCCACCCACCCGCCAATCACTTCTCCATGTAAAAATAAAATCTCCTAATTCCCTAGTGTCTAGTGGACACCCCACCCATGGATCTCTGGTCCCATAAAAAAAAAAACTGGTGTCCAGTTCCCACCCGCCGATCACTGTTCCATTAAAAAAAAAAAAATCTCTCAATTCCCTAGTGCCTAGTGGATCCCTTACACCCCAAGCCCCCCAACCTGGCAGGTAGTCCACCATCCTGCTCCCCCCATCACAACCATGAGTCAGTGACCAGCACAGCCCTCATCTCTCCTCTGTGGCTGGCCATCAACTGAGCTGTCAATGAATGAGTGTGTGCAGTCTGTTGAATATAAAGTTTTATATCCTCCCTGACTTAGTCTATGGACTATAAAGTTTATAAACCTACACTACTGTACATTACTAATTACAGTAAGCAGCAATATCCAGCCACAGAAAATGTTGACCAGTCTTGTTACAGCATAAAGAAAACCTTGTAATAGGATCCCTACCCCCATCACATTGTTCCACTCCTTAAGACCAGAAAGAGTGGCCACATCCTTATAATGTTTTACGGCACTGAGTTCAAAAGTGGGTTTCAATCTAGAGTCCTGAATAAAGAACACATTGCCCAGCAGAGTCTCAATTATTTATTTAATTCAAATGTTATTGAAGTTTTGCATGTGGTACAAACCTAGGAGTGAGCATCATAATTAATCTCCAAACCTGGTCATATTTAGGTCAAATCATGGTGTGACAGAAATGGGAAGGAAAGAGTTAATGGTTTGGATTCTGTAGGTGCTTTTTTTTTTAGCAGTGTGAAAAAAAATACACTGAGGCTGAAATCCTCCAGCAGCAACCAGCTTGTGGAATTCCTAGCTGCTAGATAAGAGCTTGGTCATAAATCTTGAGTGGACATCTCGAGACACACACAGACCTTGCAGACATGGACATAGGGCAATTTGAATGGATTGAATCGTTCAAATATAAATTTAAGGTGAAAAGGGAATATAATTGATCACCGATAGGTGTTCACTCTGATTGAGACAATTAAATACATACATGTTAGTTGGTTGGTGCATTTTAGGGGAGAATAGGAATGACCTATTCTCCATAGAGTATATAAGCTTCTGTAAGACAGAGAACTCTCTCTTGCCTTTGGAAGCTGTGAGGGGAACCATAAGCTTGGAGCCTACCTTGTAGTTATGTCCGTGGGAGCTGGCAGTTAGAACAGGGTCCAGTGTCTCTTGTAAGGACAGGGAAGGGTAAGTTTAGTGATAGCATATTTCAGTAATAGCCTTCTTCTTTTGCCATCTGTTATTTAAAAACATTTGTTTACTTTTCCTGTATGAGTGTTATTCTCTTGTGTTGTAAATACATATCCTGTAAATGCTCATTGCACTTTCTGTTAAGTAAAAGCTATTTATTTGCTCAACAGTTGTGACTGTGATGTCATTTTTCTAAGGTAATATTTGGTTTTCCACTGGCTAAGGTAAACTCTGTGTAGCATCCGCCACCCGAAAGAGACACACTACCAGACTTTAACTTGTGCAATTGCACGTTTAATTATTCGAGTTTGTACACTTGAAAGAGGTGCCAGAAGGACAGTCCAGCTGGTGGCAGTGAATACCCGAGGACAGACACCTCTTTAAAGCTGTTTCAGCCCAGAGGGAGAGGTGAGTTGTCACATATTGGTTGGCAGTGGTGGGGTGATGATAGCGGACTGCGTAGCACACTGAGATACAGAGTTTGCCAGTGGAACAGTTACCTTAGCAGTGCAAAACAGGATATATAAGAGGATACATTTGTACAACAGTTTTATTTTTTTCTAGTTAGCACAGTAAAGTGTAGCAGTAGAGAATGAGCTCCACGGAGTATGACTCACTTATCGTGCCACAGCTTGTTGAAAGGTGCCAGGAAAAGGGGATTCAGCCTGAAAGTCTAAAGCAGAAGAAAAAGGCAGATCTCATCACTACTGTCTTGGCACATGATCTGAAGCAGACAGTCGCTGGGGGTGAGTCAGGAACTGAGGCAGTAGACCCCCCAAACCAGCTTGAGGCACTGCAACTGCAGCTGGTGCTGCAAGAAAGGGCGTTGGAGGTGAAAAGATTGGATGCTGAAGCAGAAGCAAGAAGGTGGGAAGCAGAGACCAGAAAACAGGAAGCAGAGAAAGAACTTAAAGAAAAGAGACTGGCAGACAGAGAGAAAGAATGTGAAGACAGAGAGAAAGAACAACAGCATGAACTCCAGCGACAACAGCACGAGAAGGAGATGATGACCCTCTGCAGTCAGCAAACCGTGAGTAATGGTGGAGTGAGTTTACCTCATGAAGCCAAAATGAATTCTAAATTGTTCCCTCAGTTTAAAGAGGGAGATGACCTTGATTTATTTAAGGTCATTTGAGAGAGTATGCAATCAATTAAAATTGACTAAGGCTTCCTGGTCAACTTATCTCACACCCTTGCTGAAGGGGCGAGCGTTGAATGCATTTGCTAAAATGAGTAATGAAGACTATGCTGATTATAATAAAGTGAAAACAGTGTTGTTGAAACATTTTGAATTAACTCCTGAGGCTTATAGAAGAAAATTTAGGGAGTTAAAAAATCCCAGAAGACGGTTACGTAGAACTGCAGGTTCAACTGTGTACTTACTTTGATAGGTGGATGGAGGGGCTAAAGCAACCACTGTGGAACTGATTAGAGATGTATTGGTGAGAGAACAATTCCTTAAAATTGTACCTGAGGGACATGCGTGTGGCTCATAGAAAGGGCATCGCCTCTTCCACAGAGGTGGCAGGAAGCTGACGAGTATCATCTAGCCGCCACACACACACAATGTAAGTCTTATGGTGGGGGCAGCACATGGGTATAAGGGATCCCATGGGGGCAGCCCAAAGGAAACCAGCCTGCACCTGAGCCCAAAGTAGAGCCTCTGGTTCTAAGGGACTCAAGAAATGTCCCAAGAAATGTCATATTTGCAATCAAGGGACACTTGAGATATAACTGCCCTCAGAAACTGGTTAAGGGGCAGAGATATGGGGGCGGGGGTGATCAAAAGGGCACTGGTGTGTTTGTAGGGTGTGTCCAGTCTGAAGAACCACTCTCCTCTGATGATAATCTGCATCCCATTACAGTTAATGGAATAGTAACACAGGGACTGTGGGACACAGGCGCTAACATCTCCCTGGTAAGGCAGGATCTCATTCGTGCAGAGCAGATTGTGCCTGGGAAATACTCAAAGGTCCAGGCATTCACAGGGCCACCAGTCCCATTACCAATGGCTAGAGTCTTCCTGAGCTGGGAAGGGGCCATGTAGAAAAGGAGGTGGGAGTTGAAGAGGACCTACCTGTAAGTATGATTGTGTGGAAGGATTTGGACCCCAGTAAAAACTGGTGTGTGTTGTAACTCGTAGTCAGGCACAAGGCAAGCTTCTGAGGGTGAAGAGGGGTTGACTCTGGGGTCCAGCCACACCCTCAGCAGCTGAGGAAGTGTCCAGCACAGGGAGGCTGGCTAGAAGCAGCAGTCCAGAACCCCAGTCACAAATAGAGGAGCCCACAGGACTTTTTTCAGAAGGGGCACTGGGAAGGGTCAGACGAGGGCAGCTGAGTGCTGCACAGCGAACTGACCCTACCCTGGAAAAACTGAGGGAAATAGCTCATAGGTCTGAGCGTTCTCAGGGGGGTAAAGAGTTCATTTACTGGGACAATGGGCTGTTGTACAGAGAATGTACAACAGAGGAAGAGCTAGATGGTGAGGTACTCCAGCAGCTGGTAGTCCCTAAGGTTCACCATCAGCAGATTTTGGCCCTTGCACATGATATCCCTTTTTCAGGGCACTTGGGGGTGAGGCGCAGGAAAAAGCACCTCACCAACAATTTCTTCTGGCCTGGTATTGGCAAGGATGTGGCAAATTATTGACGGACTTGTCCATAGTGCCAGCAGGTGGGGAAAATAAGGGACAAGGCCAAGGCAGCTTTGGTGCCCCTGCCCATTATTGATGAACCCTTCAAGAGGGTAGCGGTGGACATAGTGGGGCCATTGAGCACCCCAAGTCACACTGGCAAGTGGTATATCCTGGGAGTTGTAGACTATGCCACCAGATACCCAGAGGCAGTGGCCCTAACATCCTCTGAGGCAGAACCAGTGGCAGATGCACTGTTGGGAATTTTTAGCCGGGTGGGCTTTCCCCAGGAGATACTGTCAGACCAGGGTGCCAATTTTATGTCAGGGTTAATGAGTAGTTTGTGGGAGAAGTGTGGGGTAAAGCAAGCTCAAAACCTCCCATACCATCCCCAAGCTAATGGTCTAGTGGAGCTGATTTAATTAACCCTAAGACCATGCTAAGGACTTTTGCTGACCAGCATAAGAGAGACGGACAAATATTTGCCTCATCTCCTATTTGCATACAGGAAGTCCCACAGGAGTCCACAGGGTTTTCACCTTTTGAGCTCCTGTTTGGTCATAGGGTGCGGGGGCTCCTAGATTTGTTTCGGGATGAATGGGAGCGTGACCATGCCTCCCAAGGGGAGTCTGTTGTGGAGTATGTCCTGAACTTCAGGACCTGCCTTAGGGAGTTCATGGGGTTTGCTCAGGAGCACCTGGCCACTGCACAACAGTGTCAGAAAGTCTAGTATGATCGTGGGGCCCGAGCCAGAGAATATGAGGTGGGACAGCGAGTGATGGCACTCATCCCTGTCTGACAGAATAACTTACAGACAGCATGGGAGGGGCCATTCTCCATTGTCCAAAAGGTTAGTGACGTCAATTACATGATAGAGCTACTGGACAGGAGATGCAAATGAAAGATGTATTATGTTAACATGCTGAAGCCCTACCGTGACAGAGAGGAAATGGTCCTCACTGTATGCAGTGCCCCAGAGGAGGAAACTGAGGTTGATCCGCTGATGGACCTACTTGAGAGGCCAGGGGTGCATCCTCTGTGGACAGCCTTACCCTCTCGGAACAGCTGACACCAGCCCAGGTGCAAGAAATTAGGGGTATGCTGAGAGAATTTGAGGACATGTTCACAGGGAAACCAGGGTACACCATGATGGCAGAGCACCATGTGGATACAGGGACACAGGATCCCCTGAAACAGTCCCCCTACAGGGTACCTGAGCATGTTAAGCAGGCTGTGAAAGAGGAGCTCAAAGAGATGCTGGAACTGGGGGTAATCCAGGAATCTAGTAGCCCCTGGGCATCATCCGTGGTACTGATCCCCAAAAGGGATGGCACCACACGATTCTGCGTGGACTACCGGAAGCTTAATAGCTGCACGGAGTCTGATGCTTATCACATGCCCAGAATAGATGAGGCCCTGGAGCGACTGGGGGGAGCCAATTATTTGACCACAATAGACCTAACAAAGGGTTATTGGCAGGTACCTCTGACCCCTGCGGCCAGGGAAAGATCAGCTTTTGTTACTCCATTTGGTTTACATGAATTTAAAGTAATGCCATTTGGAATGAAGAATGCACCTGCAACTTTTCAACGGCTTGTAGATCGCATTCTGTCTGGGGTAGGTGAGTTTGCTTTGGCTTATATGGATGATATAGCCATATACAGCCAGACCTGGGATGAGCACATCAAGAATGTGTGGGATGTTCACAGGTTAAAGAAGGCAGGTCTGACAGTCAAGGCAGAGAAGTGCCAGATAGGTATGGCAGAAGTATCCCATCTTGGGCACCGGGTGGGTAGTGGACACATCCGTCCGGAGCCTGCCAAGGTTGATGCCATCCTGGCCTGGCCTACTCCTACCACAAAGAAACAGGTCAGGTCATTTCTAGGGACAGCAGGGTACTACTGAAGGTTTGTTCCCCACTATAGCAATCTGGCTAAGCCCCTGACAGACTTAACCAAGGAGGGAAAGCCAGATACAGTGAAGTGGTCAGAAGGGTGTGAGGATGCTTTTCAGGAGGTAAAAAAGGCCTTAAGTGGCCCAGCTGTATTGGTTAGCCCTAATTATAGTTTAAAGTTTATGGTCCATGTGGATGCCTCAGGTCATGGGCTGGGGGCTGTGCTGAGCCAAGTTACCCAGCAGGGGGAGGAGCACCCAGTTGTGAACCTCAGCCGGAGGCTTTTGCCCAGAGAGGAGGCATTCGCCACAATTAAGATGGAATGCTTGGAAATAGTGTGGACCCTTCAGAAGCTGCAGCCTTACCTATATGGGAGAGAATTTACTGTGGTCATAGATCATAATCCCCTGATTTGGCTTCATAGGTCCAGTGGACTACTACATTGGAGTTTGGTACTGCAGGCATACAACATGACCATCCAGCATCGCAGTGGCAAACAAAATGCAAATGCAGATGGGCTATCTAGGCAGGGCTAATGGCCTGGCTGGATACTTTTGGGCACTTTCCAGTAATTGCATGAATGGCTGTGTCACTTGGGGTGGCCCAAGGGACACGCCTTTATTATCTGGGGGGGGGGATGTGACAGAAATGGGAAGGAAAGAGTTAATGGTTTGGATTCTGTAGGTGCCTTATTTTTTTAGCAGTGTGAAAAAAAATACACTGAGGCTGAAATCCTCCAGCAGCAACCAGCTTGTGGAATTCCTAGCTGCTAGATAAGAGCTGGATCATAAATCTCAAGTGGACATCTCCAGATACACACACAGACCTTGCAGACATGGACACAGGGCAGTTTGAATGGATTGGATCATTCAAATATAAACTTAAGGTGAAAAGGGAATATAATTGGTCACTGATAGGTGTTCACTCTGATTGGGACAATTAAATACATACATGTTAGTTGTTTGGTGCATTTAAGGGGAGAATAGGAATGACCTATTCTCCATAGAGTATATAAGCTTCTGTAAGACAGAGAACTCTCTCTTGCCTTTGGAAGCTGTGAGAGGAACCATAAGCTTGGAGCCTACCTTGTAGTTATGTCCGTGGGAGCTGGCAGTTAGAACAGGGTCCAGTGTCTCTTGTAAGGACAGGGCAGGGTAAGTTTAGTGATAGCATATTTCAGTAATAGCCTTCTTCTTTTGCCATCTGTTATTTAAAAACATTTGTTTACTTTTCCTGTATGAGTGTTATTCTCTTGTGTTGTAAATACATATCCTGTAATGCTCATTGCACTTTCTGTTAAGTAAAAGCTATTTATTTGCTCAACAGTTGTGACTGTGATGTCATTTTTCTAAGGTAATATTTGGTTTTCCACTGGCTAAGGTAAACTCTGTGTAGCATCCGCCACCCGAAAGAGACACACTACCAGACTTTAACTTGTGCAATTGCACGTTTAATTATTCACGTTTGTACACTTGAAAGAGGTGCCAGAAGGAATGTCCGGCTGGTGGCAGCGAATACCCGAGGACAGACACCTCTCTAAAGCTGTTTCAGCCCAGAGGGAGAGGTGGGTTGTCACACATGTCTCCATGAATTACAAGCTAATACATAACATAGAGACTTGCACATATGTGTGTATATATATATATATATATATATATATATATATATATATATTTTCATAGCAAAAACTCTGTTTAATGCATCAGTTAGGGTTGTTCCACAGCGACAAAGGCAAGGAAATTCGGTGTTAGGGTTGCAAGCCCTTGCACCCCAGCCTGTCCCACCAACCAGTATCGGGTGTGGAGGTCTCATCAGCCCAACTCTTACCCCATCACATGTGTAAACAAGCTGAGGTATAGGAGAAGTAGAGATTTAGGATTGATGAGCCCAATGCACACTCCGATGCCCGCTGGGGGCGGGCTGGGGTGCAAGGGGGCTTTCAACCTAACACCAAATTTCCTTGCTTTTGTTGCTGTGGAACAGCCCTAACTGATGCATTAAACTGAGATTTTTGCCATGAATTTCCCTTCTTTTTGAGAATGAGGACTATAAATAGTGAATAGAATGCGGTGTTGGGAGTGCTGGGCCTTTTGGACCCCACGCTCCCACCATGTAATGTGTAGTGACATAGTAATGGTAACTGCAATGCAAATGCAAGTGCTAACAGTTACGCACATGGTGACGCAAACGTAAAAGGTAACGCAAACCTTAATAGAAACGGATGTGCAAAGTGATGGCAAAGCGAACAGTGACGCAAATGGAGATGCAAGCATGTACGTAAACGCAACTGGTAATGCGCACAGTCACGGTACTGCTATTGTAAATGCAAATGTTAAGTGTTACAGCAACAATAACACCAGAGGGAACAGAAATGGAAAGGTGAACACAAACACGTATGGAAACACAAAGCGTAACGCGCACGGTCACGGTACCACAATTGCAAACACAAATGATAATGGTGACAGCAAAAATAATGCCAAAGGAAACAGAAACGGAAAGGCAAACATAAGCACGTATGGAAACGCAAACCGTAATGTGCACGGTCATGGTACCACAATTGGAAATGCAAATGGCAATGGTAACAAGTAAAATAATGCTAAAGGAAACAGAAACGGAAATGCGAACGCAAGCACATACAGAAACGTAAACCGTTACATGCCTGGTCACGGTACTGCAATTGTAAATGCAAATCATAATGGTAACAGCAACAATAATGCCATAGGAAACAGAAATGCAAACGCAATCATAAGCTCGTAAGGTAACGCAAACCGTGACATGCACGGTGACAGTACGGCAATTGGAAACACAAATGGTAACGTTAACAGCAGAAATAATGGCAAAGTAAACAGAAACAGAAACGAGACGCAAGGCATATGCAAACGAGAGTGCAAAGGGTAATGCACACGGTGGCATACACAGGAACGGTAATGCAATCAAGTACAGAAACACAAGTGGGAACAGTAACTGTAACAGTAACGGAAGCGCACACCCTGTATTTGCCCAACAGCTACATAGAGAAACACAATGTGTAGAAAGAATGTATGTACCGGTCTCCTAAATTTCTAACTTGCTCCATTTAACCAGAAAGTGTAAGGTTCAGCAGCAACTCCCCCCCCTTGACCCTCCCCCCAGGTACTTAGTCCATATATAGAAACTCACCATCCCTTCTCTTTAGGAGGCAGTATAGCGCAGTGGATTAAGCCTCTGAGCTGCAAACTTGGAGACCTGGGTTTGAATCCTACAGCCCCCACTTGCATACTGTGTGACCCTGAGCAAGTCACTTAACTTCCTTGTGCTCCCAGGTCGCACCTGGAAACAAGCTTCGGCTTCGTGTGCCTTTCCTGGTTAAACAATTTCCCCTTTCCCTTTTCTTATCTCTCCACAGCAGGAGTCACCGGAGGTCGTGAGGGGTATCTGAAGCAGTAGCCACTTTAAGATATATTGTTATAATTCTAGAGCTACTTTTACTCAGGGCCAAGGAGGTTACTTTACTCTCTGAAATGGCCAAACTGCTGTAATTTTACTAAGCGCCAACCTGGTCTCCTTAATTTTGAAATTGCCTTATTTTAATTGGAAAGTGCAAGGCCAGCAGCATGGTGCTTATTAAACCCTGCTCTCCCACCCGATCTCCTAAATTTCTAACTTGCTCCATTTAATTGGAAAGTGCAAGATTCAGCAGCAACTTTCCCCCTTGATCCTCCCCAGGTACTTAGTCCATATATAGAAACTCACCGTCCCTTCTCTTATCTCTCCACAGCAGGAGTTGCCGGAGGTCGTGAGAGGTATCTGAAACAGTAGCCCTCCCCAACCCCCAAGTTCTTGCAGTCAAGTCCCGACTGCATCAGGTAGATGCCGCTTGCAATGCTTGGCCCAGCTCAGTGGATCTCTGTATTTTTGGACCCAGCTGACGCAGAGCGTCGGCTCCCCACTGCCCTCACCACCACCCTTGGTGGACTCACTCATATACAGATGAGTAAAACCCTGCCCTTGTAATTTTTTAACCAATCAGCCAGTTTTCCCATCTGCAGGTTATGCCTGCCTACCACTAGGAGCACTTTTCCATACTTTGCCCTGCTCTTAATTACTATTACAACAGGAGTTATCACAAGCTCCACCATGCTCCTGTGCACTCTTATTAGTCTCACTCTCCTGCTCCTCCATATGTCCCATCCTCCCTCTCCCAATCTAGGAAGGTGGATCACTACGAAAATACTCCACCCCCAGTCAAACTGGAACTCCCCGCTCTCTCCCACCATCCCTAACCTGCATTTGAGCAGCATGTGGTTACAAGCCCTGGCTAGTACCCAGCTGCCCACCGCCCCCCCCCACAGCACCAATAATATAAATATTAACTTCGCCATCTCCACCCTCCCCCTCAAATGGCATATCCCCAGGCAAATGACACTATGGAGCAACCCTTTCACATGTCAACCTCCAACAGTATCCCCACCACCATGCCTTCCCCCCTTTCCTCACTTCTTCCTTCTATCAGCACCCCATATCCTGAAACTCCTGATTCCCACCATGGGGTACCCTCAGCGTACATACCATCGCCTATACACCCAATTAGGCTACAGTCGTCTCAGGTCACTCATCCTCCTCCTGTCGGGCAACATCCATCCTAATCTGGGCCCTCAGAATGCTCCCCTGATCCACCCAGCATCAGTCCATGGGCTCTGCATTGCCTCTATCAACATCTGCAGCCTACAAAAAAAATGGGACTCCTTTCAAGGGTGGGGTACTCCAACACCACCCTGACATCATAGCTCTAAGCAAAACCTGGCTCTCACCCACTGTTCCTGACTCTGCAGTAAACCTCCCTGGGTATCTGCTCTTTCGATCAGATAGGGTGGGTAAGTGAGGGGGTGGTTGCACTCTCTACCTTAAGGACTCACTCCCAGGCCAAGTACTCCCTCAGCCACATCTAACATTGAGGGCCCAGGCTCTTACCCTAAAATTAACCCTAGGCAAGTCTACTTCCCCTTTCATTCTCATCTCAGCCTACATCCCTCCCCGGGACCAGAAAAAAGCCTTCCAGGACATTCTGTCCCTTCTCTCCACTTTCCCCACATATTATGTGAAAATAATTATGGGAGATTTCAACATAAATTGGTTGGCCAAGACAGCCGCACCATTCATCGACGAAGCCACAGGGCTCAGTCTCACCCAGTTAGTCACTGCCCCCACCTGGGTAAACTCCCATACTGGCACATCCTCCCTCCTAGATCTAGTCTTCACTAACTGCCCCACAGAATAACCAACACCTTGGTTCTCCCTGACGCACTTAGTGACCACTCCCCGGTACTTTTCATCTGGTCCAGCACTGCCCCCAAAGCCCCCCCCTAAAATTATCTCTCAACGTAAACTTAGGCCTGGTAAACTAGCCCAATTCAAGGCCTACCTCAGAGACTGGGACTGGACACCCCTAGCCAATACCCTCAACCCAGATCATGCGCTTGGTCTATTTATCAACACTTTCAACACAGCCTGTGATAAGTTCACCCCCTAACCAAGAGGATGTCAAAAGGCAACCTTGCCCCCTGGTTCTCGGACCACCTCTCAGGCATACTGCATCACCGTGATGCCCTCTGGCACCTAGCTAATGAAACCCAATGGCCCAAGGACAGACAACAGTACAGGGAGGCCTGTAACAAATGTACATGGGCCATTCACACCACCAAAGCAGAATACTACAAAGAAACCTTAAACTCCACCTGAGGCTCCGGGCAAATATTTTGGAACAATATTAAGGAACTCTGTGGCAAATTTACTAATCTCCCCCCAGACCAAATACTAATCAATGGTAACTTTTCCTCAGATCCCCTCATAGCAACATAAAAACATAGAATTTGATGGCAGATAAGGACCACTTGGCCCACCTAGTCTGCCCATTTCCCTACCTAACGGATAAGTTGCAGATCCTAGTAAACCAACAACCTACTTCCTCCTACCCCACACTAAAATTGCCTTATGTCTTTGCATGCATTCTTGAATTCCCCCCACTGTTTTTGACTCTACAACCTCCTCAGGAAGGCTGTTCCATGTATCTACAACCCTGTCTGTGAAGAAATACTTCCTCACATTACCTCTGAGCTGTCCCCTGTCTATCTTCAAATTGTGCCTCCTTGTTTTTGCACATCTCTTTTTCTGAATGATGCTACCCTCTTGTACTTTGTTGATTCCCTTGAGGTATTTGAAAGTTTCTATCATGTCCCCACCTCTCCCCTCATTTCCTCGAGGCTATACATCTTTAGTTCCTTTAGTCTTTCTTCATATGTCTTCTGGTGTTGACCCTGCATCATTTTGGTTGTCCTCCTCCGGACAGCCTCCACCCTGTCTATGTCTTTGTGGAGATGGGGTCTCCAGAACTGTACTCAGTACGCCAGATGTGGTCTTACCAACTGTCTGTACAGAGGGCCAACAACTTCCTGTTTTCTTCTGGTGATGCCTCTCCCTATGCATCCCAGTATCCCCCCCAGCCCTCCTTACTGCCTTCTCACATTGCTGGCCCACATTTAGGTAGTCTGATATGACTACCCCAAGGTCCCTTTCCATTTTTGTTGTTGTCAGTATCTCACCCCCCATTGTGTACTCTTCCCCTGGGTTTTTGTTTCCCAGGTGCATTACTTTGCACTTCTTTGCATTGAATCTAAGCTGCCATACATTTGACCATTCCTCCAACATTGCCAAGTCCCTTTTCATCCTTTCCACCCACCTTGTGTAACAACCCTGTTGCAGATCTTTGTGTCATCAGCAAAGAGACATACTTTCCCTTCCAGTCCCTCTGCAATGTCACTTATAAAGACATTAAAAAGGACCAGCCCACTACTGAACCCCTGCACCCCACTAGTAACCCTCCTTTCTTCACTGTGGACTCCATTTACTATTACCCGCTGTGTCCTGTTGTCCAACCAGTGTTTCACCAAGGCTACCACCCTAGGTCCCACTCCCAGGCTGGCTAATTTATTTATTAATCTTTTGTACGGGGCTGTGTCAAATGCCTTGCTAAAGTCTAGGCAGGCCATGTCCACAGCCCCTCCCTGGTCTACTGCTTTGGTCACCCAGTCAAAGAAATCAATTAGATTTGTCTGACATGACCTTTCCGCTGTGAATCCATGCTGCCTTGAGTCCTGTGCCCCACTGGCCTCTAGGTACTCAACAATTCTTTCCTTCAGAAGTGATTCCATCATTTTCCCTACCACTGAGGTCAAACTGACAGGTCTGTAGTTTCCTGCCTCTGTCTTGCTCCCACTTTTGTGAAGGGGAATCACATCCACCCTCCTCCAGTCCTCAGGTACCACCCCATCCTCCCATGATTTATTAAAAAGTGTAGTCAGTGGTGTTACTAGTTCTTCCCTTAGTTCTTTTAAAATCCTGGGGTGAATCCCATCAGAACCCATTGCTTTATCCACCTTCAGTTTTAAGAGTTGTTTCAGAACCCTTTCTTCTGTGAAAGGACTAATATCAACCCCCTATCCAGAGTGCTTTTATTGACTGGATTAGGTATTTCCCCACTGTTTTTCCATTGTGAATACTGAGCAGAAGTATTCGTCCAGTATCCCTGCTTTTTCACTGTCGCTCTCTGCTCAACCACCTCCCTCTTTGTTCAGCCTCAGTATCCCTACCATAGTCTTTCTTTACTCCCTAATGTACCTATAAAAGGTTTTATCCCCCTTCTTAACCGAGTTTGCTATCTTTTCCTCGGTTTGGGCCTTTGCTATTCTGACTGCCTTACCCGCTTCCTTCTGCTTTAACTGGTACAGTTCTCTGTCCTGCTCTTTCTGTGTTTCACTACCGCCTCGGCCTCAAACTCCACCTTCACTGATCTCAACCATGTCCTCCCTTCTAACTTCTTTGACCCGCCGCCTGCCCTTACACATCTTCCTCCACCCCATGATCCACCCTTCTACTTATGCATCCTTGCCCCAGAGACTGCCAAAACCTACCTTGCCAAAGCCCTTAACCACTCACACTTTAGTAGTGATTCCCTTGACCTGAGACGTCTCTGCCTCACCCTCCTGGAAGTCCTTACCCCACTCACCCATATTCTCAACCTCTCCCTCTGCCAGGCAAAATTTCCCTCACGATGGAAATCAGCCTTCATCTCCCCCATTCATAAGAGTGGGGACCGCACCGCCCCTAACAACTACCGCCCCATCTCAATTCTACACCCTCTATCTAAAGCATTAGAGTTAATAGTCGCTGGTCAACTCACTGACCACCTTACTAAATATAATCTCCTATGCAACAAGCAACACGGATTCCGTAAGGGACATAGTATCACCACCGCCCTCCTTGAACTTACATCTCATATCCACTCCTCCTTGGATCATGGCCACATCACAGGATCCATCTTCGTGGACCTCTCAAAGGCATTTGACACCATCAACCATGCCCTCTTACTGAACACACTTGCTTATAGTGGCCTCTCAAATGATGCCTTAAACTGGTTCACCAGCTATCTCTCTGATAGAACACAGCTGGTCAAGGTAGGCACTGTTCTATCCCCTAGCCTCCCTTTCCACTCTGGGGTCCCACAGGGTTCTATTCTTGGGCCCCTGCTATTCTGCCTTTACCTTAACTCCCTCCCGTAAGCCTGCCCCAGCAGCCTGCTCCTATATGCGGATGATGCCTTCCTGTTCACTTCAGATCCAGACCCCTTAAGCTCCACCAATCACTCCAGCACTCTCTATGTGAAACTGAACACTGGCTTATCACTCAGCACCTAATTATTAACTACAATAAGACTAAAGTCATGATCTTTTCCCATCCCCAGAACCCACTAAAGAGCCTGTACCCCAAGTTTCTAACTGTAAATCAAACCCCCCTCGAACAAGTGGACACCTTTAAATACCTAGGAATCACTCTAGACTAGGCCCTCAACTTTAAACAACATGTTCTGCTCCTATCCACTGCCCTTAACTCCAGACTAGGTGTACTTTATCGGTACAAACACTGCCTCACCCCTGAGGCCCTATGACTCACCAGAAACTCCTCTGTCCTCTCTCTGCTGGACTACAGCATCCTCACCTATAGTGCTGCTCCTACCTCTGCCCTCAATAGTCTCTGGCTCATTCTAAACAAGGCCTGCCGCCTCATCCTCAGATGTGATCTTCTCACCCACACCTGCTCCCTCTACAGTTCCACAAACTGGCTAAACTTAGACAGCAGAATCAAGTACCACACCTGCCTAATTACCAAAAAGATAGCTCTAGGACTCATCCCCCCTGCCCTAAACAAAATTATGTTCCCTGTATTACCTGTCAGAATCACCTGTAACATGAAAAATCACTTACTTTGGGTACCCCGCTGCCGGACCTCCCAATTCCAAAGAACCTTCAACTTCAAAGCCCCCTCTTGGACAAACACTTTCCCAAGTCTAGTAACTGACGAATTAAGACTAGGTCCTTTTAAATCCAGGCTAAGGAAACACCTCCAGGTATCAAACCTATGTGACTGCCCTGCCCCCCCGAGGACCTAGACCAGCACCTTGCCGGTCTCCAGACCTAATTATTTGAACTGCTAAGCTGACAAACAGCCTCTCTGCTTTTTTTATTGGCTGTGCTGTAACATTGTATTCATGTGATCTGTGCCTATTTCAGTCACTTTTTGTATCAAGTTGTGTATCCTATTCTGTGACGTGTTGTAATGCTTTTAAATCTTTAAGTAATGTCATCCCTGTACATCTCTATGTATGACGTGGAACCTTTGTAAATAAGTCTTTGACTCAAAGGTCTTTCTGAATATCTCAATAAATAAAAAATAAAATAAAATAATAATGGGCCTCAGAGCAGAAAATGAGCTGTTGGAATTGCTGATATCTCACAATCTGTATGACGTAGAAAAAAATTTAAATTTCACATGATTCATGAGTTTCGGGGTTAGGTTTTCTCAGGGCTACACATTGTCATGACCAAAATTCTGTATCTCGAACTGTTTTTGAGATATGAGGCCCAAAAGGCACGGTGTACACCACCATGTTAGTCTATGGGAAAAAACGTCAACTTTGGAGTACCATAACTTGGTATATGTGCAATATTTTTTCACCAAACCACCAAAAGGCAAATCTGTGAGATGTTGGCTGCTTTCCCTCTAAATTGCAGCCCAAAAGACCAAACTGTTCTTTTGTAGCAGGGTGGCAAAGAAGTCCTGTCATTTTGCCATAGTCTGGAAATGTAGTGTCACAATTTGTAAAGCTTTTAAAAATTTCATGAAAGTGTCACAAGTGCAACACTACTTTAGGCACTACTTTTTACAGAAATTTGAAAAACATTTCTGGGTGGTTTAACCCCAAAATAAAGACATGACTCGCATCCTGAGGGTCCAACTAGGTGAACACAAAAATAATTATGTTCCTAGAGGGTCCCAATTTTTAATGCCAAGCATTTTTCTGATCAGTAACTGAAAACAAAATGGCAGGTTTGCAACACTACTAGGGCCATTTGTGACACTAAAAAGTGCATTTGCGAAAGTGTTGAACTTTTGGTTAACTTTTTCCCTTGACTTATAATTGATAATTTGTTTTTTGAATAATGTTTGAACTGTTTAAAATTTTTTCACAAAATCTTCAAAAGGTGCATCGGGGACCCTAGCCTCATGTTCCCTGAAGTTTTTGGACCAGTCGCGCAAACCGTGTGACCTGCAGGAGCGAGCAAAGAATTCACAAAAAAGCATAATTGCGCACATGGATGTTGCTTAATAACTCTGCAGCCGTATATCCAACTGGTACAGATGTTGGCAGATCCCAGGACCTATGGTGTCTCCCTATGCGTGCCAAAGTTCAGGCAAATACATTGAACAGTGGCAAAGTTATTAAGGTACAACCTTTCACCCTTTAACCTTAAAACTGCTACTCAACCCTAACTATGGTAGCACTACCATACTATCATGATATATATATGTATATATATATATATATATATATATTATAGTGGCACGGTAGTGCCACTATAGTTAGGGTTGAAGAGCCATTTACATGTTAAACCCCAAAATTTGCACCTTAATAACTTTGCAACTGTTTAATGGATTTGCCTGAAATTTGGAATACACGATCAAGATACATATGCCTTGGGATCTGCCAAGTTTCGTACTGTTCACTTATACAGCTGCGGAGTTATTAAGTGTGATCTGCGCACGCGTTTATGCTTTTCTGGAATTTTACAGTCGTGCCTACAGGTCACGCGGTTTGCGCGACTGGTCCAAAATCTTCAGGGAATGTGTGGCCGGGGTCCCCGATGTGCCTTTTGAAGATTTCGTGAAAAAATATTAAACAGTCCAAAAGTTACTCAAAAAACAAGTTCCCATTATAAGTCAATGGAAAAAGTTAACAAAAAGTTTGACAGTGTCGCAAATGTAGTTTTTACTTTCGCAAATAGCCCCTTTACTATTGCAAATCCACCATTTTGTTTTCAGTTAGTGATCAGAAAAATGCCTGGCATTTAACATTGGGACCCTCTAGCAACCTAATTATTTTTGTATTCACCTAGTCGTACCCTGAAGATGCTAGCCATGTCTTTATTTTGGGGTAAAATACCCCAGAAATATGTTTTTCAAATTTCTGGAAAAGTACTTTTGCAAAGTACTGTTGCACTTGCGACAGTGTTGCATGAATTTGTGAAAGTTTTCACAAACTTCGACAGTACTTTTCTAGGCTGTGGGAAAATGACAGCAATTCTTTGGCACCCTGCTGCAAAAGAACGGTTTGGTGTTTTGGCCTGAAATTTGGAGGGAACACAGCAGACATCTTACAGATGTGCCTTTCACTACTTTGTTGAAAAAATATTACATGACTGCAAAGTTATGGCACTCCAAAGTTGACGCCTTTTCCCATAGGATAACATTACGGCATCTGACGCCTTACAGGAATCCTTTGGCGCCCTGCTGCTAAATAACAGTTTGGTCTTTTGGGCTGAATTTTGGAAGGTACACAGGCAACATCCCACAGATGTGCCTTTTTGTGGTTTGGTGAAACAATATTACAGGGAGCTAAAGTTATGGCACTTCGAACTTCTCTTTTTTTCCCTTAGGATAACATTACAGTGTTCGCCGCACCTTTCAGGGCCCATATCTCGGAAACGGTGCGAGATATGGACTTTTCGTCGGAAAAGTGCTTAGCCCCCTAGTGGGGACTAAGCACAAAACTAGCCAGGAAAGTCATAAATCATATGACTTTTATATTTTTTTTCTACGTCATACTGTTCCTGAGATAGAAGCAATTTAGTATTCCAACTCCTCATTTTCTGCTCCGAGAACCATTATTATGCATGCATTCTTTGTACTCACTGTCTTTCTTTATGCAGTTTTTGGGGAAAACCAGCCTGTGGGCTTACATTACTGTTACCATTATCGTTTTCGCTTGCGGTTCTCTTCCCATTTCACATATCGTTCATGTCTATGCCACCATGTGCGTTACCCTTTGTGTTTTCATTTGCGCTTGGTTTTGCGTTGTTTTTAATATTTCTGTCTACACTACTGTTTCTCTTTCTGTTTTGCTTTGTGTCACCATGCTCATTACTATTTGCGTTTGCGGGCACAATGTTACTATGTGACAAGACATCATGAGAGTTAGGGCCGATGACCCTAATGCGCATCCCGATGCCGGTTGGGGGTGTGGGCAGGGGGGCCAAGGGGGGCTTTCAACCCTAACACCGAATTTCCTCAGTTTTGTCGGTGTGAAACAACCCTAACTAATGCATTAAACTGAGTTTTTGCCTCTATATATATATATATATATATATATATATATATATATATCTTTATCTGGTGGGTGCATAAGCAATTCATTATACCTGTAATAGTTTCACCTCCACCACTTCCCTGGATGAGCATACCTTGCTGGCTTCTAGCAGCCCTTGGAACACACTGGTGCAGGAACTTGAAACTGTGAAAAGGAAAACCAAGAAGAAAACAGTAATAAGGAAGTATGTTAACTAGCAATACCAGAGGTCCAATGATGGCCCCTACTCTCTTATTAAATAAGCCTGGCATCACATGGGGTGAGAGGACTGTATCAACATTGGTGCCATAAAGTGGCTTCTGATTCTGAGGTGAAAAATTGTTACCTTAACTCATTGGTACTCCTTAGCCTCACCGTGACTACTGTCCTCAGGACTTGTACTTGATCGGTAGGAGTCCCATATCAGGGAGAACAAACATGTTTTGCCCACTGAAATGTACAAAAGCCTTTTGTATCCTGCTAATGTATTCATATTGTCCTCCTGTTCATTTAATGTGGGAATAGCATCTGTTCCCTAATGCCTGAGCAAGAACATCTTTGCATCTGTGATGGCTGTCATGATCCACAGGACATACGGTTTGCACTGGGTGGGCAATTTCAGCATGTTGCTTAGACTTGCATGCAGGCCTCCCAAGATATACTTATTCCCAGCACTCTCTCAGCCCTAGCTAATATTTGTTTCTACCAGCTCTGGATCAGGAAGCACTACCAAAGAATGTGTCGTAAAGTGCCCTCCTGCTGCCTACACCTCTAACATTCAGCCGTGGGTAGCAATTTCATTTTCTTCAGAGCACAGATGTGCGATTCCAGAGGTGTAGGGTTTGAGTTGCATCAGCCTCCCTCCTGTTTACATACAGGTGACATAAATAATTGCCCCACAATATCCCCACTTCTAATGCTCTGAAATTGGATAGCCCATAAGCTTTTCCCACCTGATATGCAAATTATTTGTGAATGGGGTGTGCTCCTTCAAAATGGTTCACATATTAAGGCTGTCTTGGGGGGTTGCTGTGATAATGACCCCCTTCTGTATGTCCCATGATGTCACCCCTTATTCCCCTTGAGGGTAACTGCAGCTGGGTCCCTTTCAGGAGTGTGCAGCAGGGCAGGTCAGAGATTTGCATTGGCTGAGTAATGCATAGACCAATTGGGTGGGCCAGAATTGAACCACAGCCGGTCTACCACATTTCCAACTGACCTACTATCTGCTGTATTTCTTTTGCAGTATTTTGCCTTCTTTATGGCCATTATAGCCATGTTACTTATACTAGGGATGTGGCATCTGGAAGGGCAGTAGGGCCATGCAGAATCTTCTGTCTTCCGTTGGTCAGCAGAGGTAGAAAACCAGAGAGAGAAAGAGAGAGAGAGTTGGGGGGCTGCCACATAAGAGGAGGAGGGATGAAACTGAACTTAGAATCATGCCAGTCTGGGTTAGCTGTTGTTGCTGGCTGCTGTGGAGGGGGGAGTCTGGCATGGGTGACTGCTAGAGGGGGAGGGGTAAGTGACAAGTGATGACAGATGTTGGAGGAGTGGCATTTTGTGCTGGTGGGCTGAGGAGGAGATTGAACCAGGCTAAAGGAGGTAGAATCCAATGGCTGTGATGAGACTGATTAGAAAGAGGATGGTAAGCAATTACTTGACACCTTTTGAGACTAGCGGCATGCAACTGGGCTCAGTGTGGTGACTGACAGGCAAGGGAATGAGGGGGATTACAGTGGTTCTGACTGACTGATTAGTTGGTTTCTGAGGTGGAGCTGGTGAATGGGTGTGAGTCAAGACAGCAGCACAAGCAGAGACAGATAGAGCTTAGCAAGATGACTGACTGAGAGACTGAGGGCCCAATTCTCAAATGTTGGCACATGCTATGCCAAAGGCAGGTTGCACCAATTACCTGTGCACCAGAGACCCTGTGCCCTATTCTCTGTTGGGTAGGGTCCCGGCGTCAGTGTCCCATGGCTTGCCACAACCTTAGCCCTGCACCTATCAGATGGCACATTGTGAAGGTGTGCCACAATCCACGGGGTGGCCATGTGCACCAAGAGTACCAGGGTGGCTAGCGCCCCTGCTCACTGCCCCAATCCTTGAATGGAAAATGGAAAATTATAGGGGCAATTAGGGCTGGCGGGGGGCCCACTAGGCTACCAGGAATTTATTTATAATAAAGACAGGCGATTGGGTCCTGGGAGGTTTATAATAAAGACGGGCGATAAGGGCTTGGGGGGCACTACACTACCAAGGATTTATTTAAAATAAAGACAGGTGATCAGGACTTGGGGGGCACTAGACTACCAGGGATTTATTTATAATAAAGACAGGCGATCGGGGCTTGAGGGGTGGAACATTGACACACTCTCTCAGAAGATTTCTAAGTACCATTAGACCAGCCCTTGGCTGCTCTAATGGTACTTATACATTTGCCTTCTGGGAGGGTTTTGGGAATAGCAACTTAGGGGATATGGCAGCCTGCATCTGTCACAAGCCCCCTAGCACCATACCACAGCCCATTTTGTGGCGCAAGGCTAGTGCATACCCCCTTTAGCACAAGCAGCCTTCGTTTGACACATGCTCTTTTGAGAATAGCTCAGGGCTCAATGTTTGAAGCAAGGTGGCACTTGCATTATTTACGTTAGATTCAGACACCTTGCATCATTCTAAGAGCTTTGAGAATCAGGCCCTGAGTGTTGGTCATGGTTGGTTTTGGGCTACAGAGGACTTTTTAATTTGAAAGTAAATAGAAAACCTTTTTTTAAACAAGAACTGCACTGAAAAAATGCCTATTAAAAAACAAAGACTACTGGTGGACCAGTAGAGTTGCTGGGACTGGCAGGCTGTCCATGGCAAACAGTGTGATTCTCAAAAAGTCAGCGCAAGCCACGCCAAATGTGGCTTGTGCCAATTGTGGGTACACCAGGGTCTCTGCGCCCAATTCTGTATCAGTAAGGATCCCAGTGTCAAAGTTCCACAGCTTGCTGCAAACTTGGCCCTACGCAAAAGAGAGTGTGCTTCAGGAAGATTTGCCATAAGCCATGGGCCGGCCTTGTGGCAATAGCACTATGGAGAGGTGCCTGGTGACTTGCACCCCCCCAAGCCCTACTCTGCCATCTGTGGTAGTCTAGCAGCCCCCCCAAGCCTGATCTCCTGTAATAATACTCTAAATAATCCTGGTCATCTAGTGGCACCCCAAGCCCTGATCTCCCATCCCTGATAGTCTAGCATATCCCCCAAGACCCGATCTCCCATATTAATACTGTAAATAAATCTGGTGGTCTAGTGCCACCCCAAGCTCCAATCTCCTGTAATAATACTGTAAATAACCTGGTGGTCTAGTGAACCCCCTCCAAGTCCTGATCCCCGATCATGCATGCAGCTCTTCCCCAGTAGTCTAGGGCACCCCCTCAAGCCACAATCCCAGATCCCCATGCAATATTGAATACTGAGTGAGTCAGCAGTCCCCAGTGATCCCCATCCCCATGAAAATATGACAATCTTTCCCTGAAAATCTAGTGGTCCCCTCATGCCTCACCTCAGTTGGCAGTGCCCCACTACCCCGCTTCTCCCCCCAACCTGAAGCCAGGGACCTGTACAGCCCTCTGCCCACCTCCATGGCTGGCCACTCAGTGGGCTATCAATGAGTGCATACTGTATGCAGTATGCAGTCATTGATAGCTCAGTCAGCAGCCATCCGTGGAGTTGTGCAGAGGGTTGTGCTGGTCACTAGCTCTGGGAATGGGGGAGCAGGGTGGTGGGGCACTGCAAACTGCAGTGGGGGGGGTGACCACTAGACTACCAGGGAAAGATTTTTCATATTTTTCAGGGGGATTGGAGCTGGGGGGAATGCTAGACTACCAGGTTAATTTATTCAATATTAGATGGGGATTGGGGATCGTGGCTTGGTGGGGGTACCCTAGACTACCAGGAAAGAGTTGTATGCATGATCGAGGATCAAGGCTGAGTGTGTGTGCCTAGACTACCAGGGAAGAGTTGTGTGCACAATCAGGGATCTGGGCTTGGGGTTCCACTAGACCACCAGGGTTATTTACAGTATTATTATGGGAGATCGGGGCTGAGGGGGCCCTATACTACAAATGATTATTTTTATGCACAGTTGGGGATCAGGTCTGGGGGTGCCCAAGATTAAAAAAGGAATATTTTTGTGTTGGATTGAGGCTTGGGGGGTGGGCACTTAATGCACTGTGATAAAGACATTGCACATTGGTGCAACCCCCAGAGGACAACTAAGTACACTTTGATCAGCCCCTGACTCATCTAATGGTGTTAGACAGTTGTCCTCGAGGGAGTTTTTAGAATATTTGTTTAAGGGATGTGGTAGCTTGCATCTGCAGTAAGTTGCCTAGTGCAATTTCGCAGCCACTTTCTGTAAGCAAGGCTGGTGCAAGTCCCCTTTGGTGCATGCAGCCTGCATTTGATCCAGGCCACTTTCCAGAATAGTTCTAGGTGCATCTTTTGATGCACGTTGCCACTTACATCAGAAAAATTTGACATACAGTAGGCAGCTTGCATCCCTCTAAGGCCTTTGAGAACTGGGACCTTGGCATTTAGAGGAGGGGGGGGGCTACAGCTGAACTGCACTGAAAAAATAATTTGAGGAATTAAAATATATTTAACAAATATCAGAGAGACAGACTGGAGCAGAACAGAATTGGGCAGCAGTCCAGGCTGTGGTCATTGGGGTTGGGGGCATGGGGGGCTACAGCTAAACTTTACTAAAAACTACCTGAAAAAATATCTTTAAAAAGTCAGAGAGATGGAGGATGGAGGAGAAGCAAGGCCTGGCAGGAGGCAATCTAGGGAGGTTGTGGTGTGGGCATTGGGTAGGAGGGGGCTGGAACTAATCTGCATTTAAAAAATAAATAAAAAATAATATAGATAGAAGGGGGGGAGGTGTCTGAATATATGTTAAGTCGAAATTTCATATCACTTTTATATCTTCTCCCCCGGCATGCCTCCCAATACAGAATCTTCATTTATCTCACTAACTTTAGACAATATTAACAAACTACTTATTGGATGTATTAACCTACCCCCTCGGGATGCCTCCAACGAACTGCCTTCCCTTATGTCGGCATTGTCAGTTCTCCCCCCTCACGACACTGTAATCTGTGGAGATCTCAACATTGATTGGCTGTCCCCCCACAAAAACAACTCCCATATGCTAGTCTCTGACACAAAGTTCACCCAACTTATCTCCTTGCCCACAAGACATAACTCCAAAACAGGTACAACGCTATTGGATTGATTACTATCTAATTGCCCACATAGGATCAAAACAGTCAGTGTTTTACCAGATTGTATTAATGACCACTCTCCTACCTACTGTGTATGACATAATAATTTTGATGCCCCCACCACCCATAATACATGAATCCAAGAAAATGTCTCAGTTTAACGTAGACCATTTCTCAATGTCTATTAGTAATGGTGATTGGACACCTATTACTCAACTCCCTTCAATAGACTAGGCACTTGATTATTTTATCCTTATCTTTAAAAACATTATCAATGGACATGCTCCACTTACTAGATGTAGATCTAATGGTATTAAGGCACCCTAGCTCTCTACTGAAATCAGGACCCTCATAAAGAGTCGTGATGCAGCCTGGAAGACCTATAAACACAGCCTCTTTCATTCTGATTGGCTTTATTATCAACAGCTGAGAAATAAGTGTAAAAATAGCATACAGGGTACTAAACGTACCCATCTCTGCTCACTTCAGACCGAGAATCTTAGCAAACCCGAAGAATTCTGGAAACATATCAATTCTTTGATCAAAGGTAAATCGACCAAATGTCCAAGCTCCATATCATCCAGCAGCCACCTCCTTTAAGATCCACCGTCCATTGCAGAAGAAATTAATTCCTCACTGACCTTGATAGGTACACAGCTCACCTGCTGCCAGTCTCAGATTTCTCTATCCCTATTCAGCCACTCTTAGCTCCCGACCCCCTTTCCATGCAAAAATAGCCACTAGAAGAGAAGTCCTCAGGCTGTTTTTAAATCTCAAGTCAGAGAGCTCCCCTGGCCATGACACATTAGAACCCAGGTTTCTCAAACTAGGGGCAGCAGCACTCACTGCACCTCTCTGTGATCTTCTAAATGGATCCATTCTCTCTGATGAAGTGTCAAGTCTTTGGAAAGTGGCTGTGGTGGTCCCTTCCCTCCATAAGGAGGGGACCCACGCTGTGGAAAATTATAGGCCTATTTCAATTCCCTGCCCACTGGCTAAGATCCTGGAGTGGATCCTACACATTCAGCTACAATCTTACCTAGACTTACATGATCTTCTCACAGACTCTTACTCCTCTCTGATGAAGTGTCAAGTCTTTGGAAAGTGGCTGTGGTGGCCCCCCCCATAAGGAGGGGACCCACGCTGTGGAAAATTATAGGCCTATTTCAATTCTCTGCCCACTGGCTAAGATCCTGGAGTGGATCCTGCACATTCAGCTACAATCTTACCTAGACTTACATGATCTTCTCACAGACTGCCAGCATGGTTTCAGGAAGGGCCATAGTACTACCACAGCCCTTGTCAAAGTCTCGACATACATTCTTAATGCAAGTGATGCTGGGCTTCTAACCAGTTGAGTATTCGTCGACTTGACTAAGGCCTTTGATCTAGTCAACCACCACCTTCTCCTTTGTAAATTGCATCAATTAGGTCTAGATCACTTAGCACTCACATGGTTCCATGACTACCTCACTGGAAGATCACAAAGGGTAAAATGACCTGGTTCACTCTCCTCTTCAAGGCATATCTCACACGGAGTACTCCAAGGTTTTATTCTTGGCCCAATACTATTCTCGCTTTTTATCAATGAGCTCCCCAACTTCTGTGGTGGTGCGTCGGTGCAATTATATGCTGATGATGCAATATTATACTGCTCATCTACCAATATAGACTGGCTTAGCCAAAGCCTTAATTCTGATTTCATTGTGCTTGAGACCTGATTCTCTGACAATCACCTTATTCTAAATATGAAAAAAAACAAAAGCTATGCTTTTCCATAACCTGTCCCCCAAACCTACCAAACAGCTCCAGATCAGTACACAGTAAGAAGACCTCATAAAGGTGGTTAGTACTTTTAAATACCTTGGGGTTCACTTAAATGCCTCCTTCTCAATGGAGCATCATGCAACTCAGCTTAACAAAATGGTAAACCAGAAGCTCGGGTTATTATACCACCTCCACCCTCTTTTATCCAATGCCGCCTATACAAAGATTGAATCAACATCCCTTCTCCCCATTTTGTTCTATGGTGCCCCTCTACTACTCTCCACCCAATCCTCTTGCCTTGCACAGGTGCGTCAACTCTATCATAGGATTGGACGTTTTGCCCTTGGAGCGGACTCCAGAAAACACCATTGTGAGGCCCTGTGTTCTCTTCAATGGCCTATCTATGGCTCAAGGTTACAGTTTCACACATTATGTCTTGTACTCAAACTTACCAAGCTCTTTAATCCCCCTTGCCTAAGGGGAATCATTTACAAAAAAAGCACCCACATGCACTCTTAGATCTACTTCCTTACCCTTATTAGCAATCCAGAATACACAATGCCTATTGGGTAAGCGCTCATTCGCCTTCTCAGCTCCCTCTACTTGGAATTCCTTCCCCTCTAACTTACTGTCCTGCCTCACCCTATCCTCTTTCTTGTTGTTTAACATTTTTATTAGTATTATTTGGACAGTACGCACACATAGAGGCAGAGTATTGCACTTACATATCTGAATCATATCACAACATTTGGCACTGCCAGCATGTATAATTGCCACATATTCGCTTCATGGGTTACAGACTATAAAAAGCCATATATCTTAGCATAGTGATTATGTTACAGTCCTTGACTCCATGAATTAGTAAGCCAATGTAGGTTCACTCCTCCCCAAAAGAAGGGAGCCAAAATAAAGGAAAGGGAAAAGGCATATGTGGCAGAAAAGAAAGAGATAGAACCAGCTAGGCTTACTCGCAGTCCAGTTTCTCTACCTCAAGCATGTCCATCTGCACTGCATGTTACAATATCAACTATGTACAAAAGGCAATCTTAACTGAATCATACAAAAAAGCATATTAAGAAAAGGGATGAGGGGATTTCTGATATGCAACCCAGACCTATTGTGAGGAGGGGGGAATCTAAGAATCAACATTAGGAAAAGTATTGTGGCAATACTCAGATCTTAAATATGGCTGCCAACATTTATCGTACCAGGTTAAGGAGCCTTGGGCAAAACTGGAGATCTTCTCGAATGTGGCCTCTTGAGCAAGGGCCAAGAGGAACTCCTGCACAGTCGGAATCTCCGAGGTTCTCCACCTCCTCAATATAAGTCTCTTAGCCAGTGCCCCAGCCACTGTGATCCATTGTGCCACTGGGCTGTGTTGGGGCATGGTCGAGCTACTGAAGCCCAAAAGGAGCAGAATAGGTTACGGCCCCATACTGGGGAAAATCTGTTGACAGATGCCCTGGATTTCTGTCCAAAGGGGCTGGAGATTTGGGCAGTCCCAGAGAATATGGGACAGGTGGGCACCGGAATCACCACATCTCCAGCATATGTCTGCTGGTATGAGTCCCATCCTGACTAATTTAGCCGGGTCTGTATACTATCTATGGAGGGTCTTATTCATAATAAGTCGTGTGTGCCCACCCCGGCAGGCTAGATGGATTCGGACCCATCCTTGTTCCCATTGTTGCTCTGAGATAGAAATCTGTAATTCCTTCTCCCACTGCATTTTGGCTTTTTGGGAGGGGTCTGTGGTAGAGTCTCCGAGCTCACTATATATGCGACTAGCTCTATTCTTGGTTAGCCTACCCCATGAAACAATGGGGTGATGGATTTTTACTATTATATTGCGGAAGGGGAAATTTGGAAGGTGAGATATGGCATTTCTTATCTGTAAGTATCTCCAGAAGTGAGATGTAGGGAGATGATATCATGCCTTCAGGGAATCAAAGAAGTCTATAGTCGATGTACCAGGAATTAGGAGGTCCTGTATTGAGGAGATACCTAATCCCATCCAGATTTTCCAGTTCAGGGGGGATTTCCCTATTTTCAGGGCAGGGTTATTCCATATAGGCATATGAACCCAAGGAGCCATATCATGGTCCAGCAGAGCCATTGCTTGCCTCCAATACTTGATCGATAGTGATAATGGGGGAAAGGCGTGTGGGTAAATTTTTCTTACCATAAAGGGTGACCGCTGGGGAGGGAGAGTGAGTTAGGGAGGCTTCTAGATGGAGCCAGTTAGGAGAGGCCTGTCCAATTTTATAAAAACATCTAAAGGTCTGGGACAGAACAAAAGCCATATGATACCGCTGCAATCAGGGGAGTCCCCAACCACCCCTTTTCCAGTGTTGTCGAAGCTTAAGTTTACTGTATTGAGGGGGGGTGCCCTCCCACAGGAAGTTACCCATCAGGCCTCCAACTTCTGGAACCGTTTTTGAGGTATGGACATGGGTAAATGAGCCAATAGGTATAGCATCTTGGGAGCAGCCATCATTTTGATCAAGTCAATTTTACCAGCAAATGAGAGCTTCAATGTTTTCCATCTTTCGAATTCAAGCCTCAGGGTATTGATCAAGGGGTTGAAATTAGTGGCAAGCATTTTAGATGAATCTGGATGTAAGATAATGCCAAGGTATGTTATACCTTGGGGGGACCATTTAAGCCCCATGGCAATAAATTCTACTCCAGAGGCTGACGAGTTCAGTGGAAGGATTTCAGTTTTGGACTGATTTAGCTTTAGTCCAGATATCTTTGCAAAATCATTCAGAATGTCAAAGACTGTCTGGATCCCTAATGAAGTATGTTCAGTAGTAATAAGGAGATCGTCTGCGTATAAAAAAGTTTTATAATTGGCATTATCCACTTGAATTCCAGGGATAAGATTGGAGGATCTGAGTGCAATGGCCAGGGGTTCTATAGCTAGAATGAAAAGGAGGGGGGAAGTGGGCATCTCTGTCTTGTGCCCTTCTGTAATTGGAAGGTCCAGGACAGGGAGCCATTGGTCAGGACCGAGGCTAAGGGCAGTATTAAGAGTCAAATCCAGGCAATGTGCTAGGGCCAAATCCCATATTGGAGAGAGTATGAAATAGGAAGGGGCCATTGAGCCAATTCAAAAGCGTTTTGAAATCATAGCCATAGCTACCCAGGGATTGATGAGAGTTTGACAGAATGAAATAGGGACCCTAGGGTTCTGTGATGATCTGACCCCAGACAGCCCTTAACAAAGCCCGCTTGTGATGGGTTAATCAGGCCTTGTAGAAGGGGTTCAAGCTGGCCAGCAAGAACCTTGGCCAATATCTTGGCATCTGCATTAATAAGAGAGATGGGACGATAACTACCTGGGAGCACTGGATCCTTTCCTTTTTTTGGAAACACTGTAATGATGGCTTTTCTCATGGAGGGAGGCAAATGTCCCTTAAGTAGGGAATGTTGGAATACCCGAGCCAAGTAAAAGGCCAAATCAACTCCGCGTAGTCGATAGAGGTCTACAGGCAGCCCGTCTTTCCCTGGGGATTTACGTAGGTTAATCAATTTAATCGCCTGGGTCACGTCATCCACAGTTATTAGAACTTCCAGCAGTTTGGCCTCGCAGCCTGAAATTCTGGGGATAGGTAATGAGGTTAGGAAAGCTTGGATCCTAACTGGATCAGGGGGAGTTGGAGAAGCATACAAATTTTCATAGAATTGAGACATGATTCGATTTATCCCAGAGTTAGTACGACACAAAGCCCCTTTCGTATCTAGTACATGTATCACCTTGGAGGTTTGTTGCCATTTAAGATGGTAGGCCAAAAGCTTACCGGCCTTTTCTCCCCCTTCCCAATAAGCATGACGAATACGTCGAAGATTTAGCTCAGCCTGTCGAGATAGATGGGCATTAAGTGCTATTCGTGTTCTGGCTAGTTGTGCTAGTAAGGTTGAGGGCTGGGATTGGTTTTTAAGAGCTATGTATTGGGATTCCAAATTGTATAGTTGCTTCTCCAATGCCCTCTGGTCCACTTCCCACCGGTGCCTTCTGGCAGCTGCAAAGGCAATTATCCTGCCCCTAATAGTAACTTTAAAGGCCTCCCACAAAGTTGAATTAGATACCTCCCCATTATCATTATCCGTCCAGTATTCTGATGCTGCCGGACCAATCCAGTCTAGAAAGGTTGCATCTTCTAACAATAGAGGGTCTAAACGCCATGTAGGGGACCGGTATGAGTCCTGTCCCGTTTTCATGACTAATTCCAGAGAGGCGTGATCGGAAACAAAAATTGGATGCATCAGGGCGCTAACCACCTTTCCATAAGACCCAGAAGATATTAGCCAGAGATCTATTCTGCTGGAAGTTCCATGTGTTGAGGAAAAACACATATAATCATACATTCCTGGGTGTAATGCCCTCAAAACATCCAATAACCCAAGTCTGGACATTAGTTTGCCTACTGCTTTCCTAGCCTGTCTGTGGGGTTCAGGGGATGTACTGCTTCTATCTATTGAGTGATCTAATGTTAGATTAAAATCCCCTCCTAGAAGTATTGGGGCTCCTTTTTTGTTAAAATCCAGCAGGGCCTGATTAATTGTATGAAAAAATTGAGGACAGTCCTGGTTGGGAGCATACAAATTAGCCAGGACCATGGGACCTTCAGGTGTTTCAGCTTCTGCTATGATCCATCTCCCATCGTGATCTCTTATATAATCCTTCACTTTCCACCCAGATTTTTGTGAAAAAGTATGGAGACCCCCCTCTTATGGGAGGGTGCCATGCTGTGGAGTTCTTTACTCACCCAACCATGTTTAAGCTTCATGGCTTCTTCAGAGGAGAGTTTCGTCTCCTGCAAGAAGACGACCATAGGGCCGAGTTTTTTTAAGTGCAGTAAAACTTTCTTTCTCTAATAGGAGAGTTTAACCCCCTCACATTCCATGAAATCAGCTTAATCTCCATTTGGACCAATCATAAAATCAATAAAGTAGTGGGAATGCATAATCAGAAACAATATATACATGGTCTGAGTTTGGGACCATTACTTTCCTTACCCCCTTCTAATATTGAGGAGTATATCCACACCCCATGAGTAAGATTGCCATATAAAGACTTAACCCTATAACATATTACAAACATTTTAACCTGAAACAAAAAAGAAGTAATATTTACATCACCCAGTAACAGGAGGGTATTCAGACCTTTGTTGTTACCCATATCCATTTTTTCACCCCCCTGATCACTACCCCACAGACCCACACATGACCAGCTTCCACTGTATGTGTCGGCTAAAAATAGGCCCAGACACCAGTAGAGATCGCTGGGAGGTACGCGGCCCCATATACTCATATCAAATAAAGACTAAGTAGTTCTCCTTATAACCCCTATAAAAAAAGGAAGGAGAAACGAAAACGTTCATGCAACAACAGCCTGTGTCATCATCCCAGAGGCAGATGGGCGGGGGTATTAGAAGCCCTTCAAATTCCCTCTACATTCCCCAGCAGTGTTGTTGAGAATGAGTATAATCGGGTCCTAAGTGAACCAGAAGGAGAAAGTAAAAAAGAAAAACTATAAATGAAAAAAGCCTCCCCCTATGCCATCAGTCAGCATATTAAGAAGGCTGGCAAATATAGTGCTGGTGTATACTGAGACAGCAGGAGATACATATAGTTGAGAGGAACACCAGAAAAAAAGGGATAATGACCCGAGTGTATGACAATAGGTGACACAAGGGCCTAACACAGCCTTCCTCGGGGGGGGGTCATCTTTACCACTAGGGCCCCTGAAAAAAAAAATAATAATAGCTTCCCGATCAGAGGAGAGGGCTTCTTTAACCACAACCATGTGTGGTGCTGCAAAAACGGGGAATTATCAGACACAGTCAGCCTGCAGATTCAACCGCTGGAGTAGAGATATCCATATCACCGGAGGAGTTCACAATGTCTGGCACAACTGTCGAAGTCGAATAATCTGCCGATGGGGTGCCCACTGGTTCCTCGGTGGAAAGAAGATGTTTAACTGCAGAGGACTTTGAATCTTCTGAACGGGAGTGTCTAGGAGGAAGAGGCACATCGCCAGGTATGTCCTCAGAGGGGAGATCCATCAGCGCCTTGAACTGGTTATTACTCATATCTGGGATCAGCAGGTCTTGAGAGCCGTTGAGTTTTGGACTACAGCTACAGCTTCTACTTCTAGAGCGGAGCCTTGGAGTTTTGTCTATGTGCCCCCCCTCAAACCTAGCCCTTCTCCTGTTGTTTTTCTTACTGCCCGGAGATTTTGAGAAAGAAGCCCGGGTAGCAGTCTCAGAAAATTTAGCTGGCTGAGGGGGAGAAACTAATAACATTCCAGATGCCCTGTTTTTTGCATTGTCTATCGAGGCGGAGTGTACAGGCAATGTTCCATAACTGCGATTGTCTCGTAACTTGCCCCAGTTTAATTTGGGAGATTGGGATGAAATAAAATCCTCCCCAGAAGCCGGGTTGTCAAAGACCCGTGGCGTCCCATTCACCACAATTCGCAAAGATGCAGGGTACCTGAGAGCATACTCGAGTCCCAGCTCCGCACACGCCCTACGTGCCACTGTAAAGGCCCTTCACCTATTTGAAACTTCTTGTGAATAGTCAGCAAAAATTTGGATCTTGTTGCCCTTCCAGAGTAATTCTTTCTTTTGCCGAGCCAAGTGAATGATCAGTTCGGGGTCCTGAAACCAGAGAAATCTGGCTAGGATGGTGCAGGGGCATCCACCTGGGGCAGGACAAGGAGCAAGAGTTCTATGCGCTCTATCTATCTCCCAAGGGGTTTCACATCGCCCATCCAGCAAGGGGGGAAGCTCTTTTTGCAGGAATCGTATAACATCATTGTCCTCAGCCCTCTGGAAAACCCACAAACCTGAGGTTATTCCGGCAGCTGTGATTTTCAAGGTCTTCAACACGGGTCCATAGTAGTTGTATAAGTCGTTCTTGGTCGTATAATTTAGCCCCAGCCTTGCGCCAACCATCCTCAGCCTCTGCCAGTTTATGCTCAGATATGCAGGCACGCTGTGATAAATCAACACTATCCTCCGTATTTTTCTTTGTAGCCACATCTAATTTGTCCATACGATGTAATATTTCAGCGAACATCTGTCGTATTTCAGTTAGATTGCCCTCCGGAGTTGTCTGCGTAGGGGCCGGCTCCATTTTGACGAGCTGACAGGCCTCAAATGAAGCGGGACACTCGATATAGGTTGCAATCCAACAGGAATTGAATTTTCAATCGAAAAATAGGCATCAGGATGACCACCATCAGTTTGTTAGTTTAGCTTTGTGCCATTGAGCAGGAACGAGTTCTTAGAAGCAGGATTTTGAGGGATTTATTTATGGAGCTAGACGTTTAGAAGTTCATTTGGCTCAGCAGCTGGCCACGCCCCCCCCATCCTATCCTCTTTCAAAAAAGAGCGTACCTCTTTCCTACTAACCTCCCTCCTCTGCAATTGCTTTAAATAACCCTTATAGCATTGTTAATGCCTAGTCTTGTAATCCACCTGCTCTTGTGTTCCTGCTATGTATATATTGTATAATATTAGTTATTCTGTTTATTTATATATGCTTAATGCCTGATCTGTTTTAAGTTACTTACCTGGCTTTCCACTGTAATACTTTTTGCAGCACTGTTAAATCTCCATGTATCCTGTATATTATTATTGTATTTATCTATTGTACTGTGTCCATCATTGTCACCCAGGTCGCCACTGAAAAAGTGACTGCATGGTCTCAGTGGACTTACCCAGTTACCAAAATTCTAATAAATAAATAAATATTAAAAAAAAATCAATGAGAGAGATGGAATCTGGAGCAGAAACAAGGTCTGGCAAGAGACAGTTCAGAGCAACTGTGGGCTTTGGACAAGAGGGGGCTAGAGTTAAACTGCACTGAAAAAATATCTAAAAGAAAAAATGTATACTTGTCTGTCAGATTTGCCCAAAAAGCTTGGTGCATTTTAGCACTTGGCTATTTTTTCTTAACAAAGGAAAAACATTGTAGGACCAGTTGGTCAGCACTTAGCTATCCCCCCCCCCAAATAGAAAATTGAGGACCGGTCAGTAAGTATGGTTCTTTTCTACTTGTTGCTACCTTGCTTGCCTGGCTGTCTTCTTTCATGTCCACTTGTTTACTGTTGTCACGTTGCCCAATGGGTTAATTAGTTGTATTTCAGCACTTGGCTATTTTTCCAAAACAAAATTGTAGGACCAGTCAGTCAGTGCACTGCACCTCCACTTGTTGCACCGAGCATGCCTGTCTACCTGCTGTCACATCTTTCTGTTCTTTGAAGTATGTTCAGACAAGTCCATACTTTGATGCGTCCTGATCATATGGCTAAGTCTAGTAATAAGGTTCCATTTATTTTTAGATTGGTAATATTTTGTTTCTGATCATCTTTTAATCATTCATTACAAATGTATAAATCATATTCTGTTACTGTAGAGATTAGTTCTAGTCCTACTTTAATTTTTATATCTTTAGTTTGTCTGGGTGGAATTATGGGTAGGGTGTTATTAAGTTCAAATACAGAGCTGTTTAAGAAACCATCATGATTTCCAATTCAGGCATTTAATTCGCCCAACATCAAGATGTCTCTATCCAGGTAATTGAATTTAATATCCTATAAAAGGGTTCTAAGCATGTTCCGTACTCCAGATGTGAAATATTTTGAATCTCTTGGAGGGACATAGCAGTTAATTAGGGCTATTTTGTGTCCTTGCATTTCCAAAAGGACAGTGATAAAGTTACTTGAGGCAGACAGGAGCTATGCCTGCTTAACTGAGCCAATTTTAACAAATACAGCCAATCCTCCTGAACATCTTCCAAATGTATTTACTTTATGGACCAGATATCGGAAAGTTTCAAACCCATTTAGAAATACATTTTCTTCTTAGTGTGCCATGTCTATTGCCAACATATTATATCAGCCCTAGATACAAACTATATCCACTCTGTACCCAGAGTTTAGATTTCAAAGCCAGCAATGTTCCATGACATGAACAGTAGCTCATTTCTACCCTTTGTTCCATAAACTCTAATGTTTTCAACCTCACATCTGCCTTGAACAATCTCCTTCGGTATATGCAATGGTCAGTTTCCATTGCTCACTAGAGCCATAAATCTATTTGTAGTACTCAGGTCTTGGTAAAATTTCATAGATTCAGCCACTGTGGTAACTGTATTGTGAGCCATCTCTAATTCTTAGTTATCCACTATGTAAAGATCAAGCCTGTCCATTGTATAGCTTTTTGATAGAATACTATCAGCCACTTTTCTGTTTTATACAAGTAGTGGAAATCAATTTGGCTTCCTACACTACTTCTCTGTATATATAAAATATCATCTTTAATCATGTCAATTCATAAGGTATTATTAAACAGGTTACATAAAAAAACTGATAAGGCTGTAATTATTTTCTATCCAGACCAATGACATTCCAAAACACTTAGGTTACTTGGCTTCATATTGTTATTTCTGTCTTGATAACGGGTCTTGTTGAAGTCTTCCCTGTCTCAATAAAAATGGCAATGTCTCTCAGTTGGTCATTTCCACTATTTTTCCTACTGAAACTGCCAGGGTTTGCTAAATGTCGAATTTGCTACCATGTTATTGTGTTGACCAATGTATACTTGTGATATTGTGTTGCCTAGTTTAAACACCTTGTCTTCAGTGTAAAGAATCAATCTCTTTAATGTTACATTCCTATCAGTAACATAGAAACATAGACTTTGACGACAGATAAGGACCACTTGGCCCACCTAGTCTGCCCATTTCCCTACCTAGAGGATAAGCTGCAGATACTATTTAACCAACAGCATATTTCTTCCTACCCCCCACAAAAATTGCCTTATGTCTGTCCCATGCATTCTTGAATTCTCCCACAGTTTTAGACCCCACAACCTCCTCAGGAAGGCTGTTCCATGCATCCACCACCCTCTCTATGAAAAAATAGTTCCTCATATTGCCCCTGAGCCATCCCCCCTCTGTCTTCAAATTGTGTCCCCTTATTCTTGCACATCTCTTTTTCTGAAGATGCTACCCTCTTGGACTTTGTTGATTCCACTGAGGTACTTAAACATTTCTATTATGTCCCCCCTCTCCCTCCTTTCCTCAAGGGTATACATATTAAGCTCCTTTAGTCTTTCCTCATATGGCTTCTCTTGCAGACCCTGCACCATTTTAGTTGCCCTCCTCTGAATTGCCTCCATCCTGTCTATGTCCTTGGAGATGGGGTCTCCAGAACTGGATGCAGTACTCCAGATGGGGTCTCACCAACTGTCTGTACAGGGGCTAACAACTTCCTGTTTTCTGCTGGTGATACCTCTCCCTATACATCCCAGTATCCCCTAGCCCTCCCTACTGCCTTCTCACATTGCTTGCCAACCTTAAGGTCATCTGATATGATTACCCCCAGGTCCCTTTCCATTTTTGTTGTTGTTACTACCCCCCCCACCATTGTGTAATCTTCCCCTGGGTTTTTGTTTCCCAGGTGCATTACTTTGCACTTCTTTGCATTGAATCCAAATTGCCATGCTTCTGACCATTCCTCCAACCTTGCCAAGTCCCTTCTCATCCATTCCATGCCTCTGTGTATCAACCCTGTTGCAGATCTTTGTGTCATCTGCAAAGAGGCATACTTTTCCTTCCAGTCCCTCTGCAATGTCACTTATGAAGACATTAAAAAGGACTGGACCCAGTACTGAACCCTGGGGTACCCCACCGCCTCTTTCTTCAGAGTGGACTCCATTTACAATTACCTTCTGTGTCCTGTTGTTCAGCCAATGTTTTACCCAGGCTACCACCCTGGGACCCACTCCCAGGCTGGTTAATGTGACTACTAATCTTTTGTGTGTACTATGTCTTGTACTATTTGCCTGTCAAAGACCTCCTTGTAAATGAGCATGCTCAATGGAGTTATTCCTACTGAACTTGACTTAACTTGATATAATTAGCCAGCCTTGAAGATGTCAAATATATGTCAACAATGGATCCTAGCTATTTGCCTAGTTGTCATATTTCTTTTATATCCTCTAGATCAGTCTCTATTTCTAAATCTCTCCACAGTAAATTAACCAATTCCTATTTTGTAACTTCCATAGCTGAACTAAACCATTTAACAGGCCCAATAAATCTTAAAATTTGATAACTATATTCCTTTCTCCAGCTGAGTTTGTTTATTACCTTTTGGGGGACATAATCTAGAATAATTTGTTTGCACTGATTACTCAATAATTCAATTTCGTTCTCTAATTTGTTGAGCTTAGTTTCAAGATCTTCAGGTAAGCTCTTACAATTTAGTACTAGCTCATCTTTGGACAGGGTGTCCTCAATAGAGCAATGTATTTTAGGTACAGGAGACTTTTTCCGAGGCTAATGATTTGCAAAACTTTCTCCCAAATTTGTCTGTGAGTCTCTCTGTGTACTATGTTTTTTTTTTTTTTTTTTTGCCTTTTTCAATTTTTTTACCTCATTTCCTATTGGATATTTTTCTAGGTTCTGGTGGGTCATCTGGAATCACTAGCTTACTAAAACTTGGTCTGGGCTTTCTTTCAGACAACACTGGTGAAGTTATTACAATTGAAGAGGATTTCTGCAGAGTTATTTTATCTGTTTTCCTATTTAAATCATGTATCAGGGTTGTATTGTAGGCTAGATCTTCTCTTACTTGTTCTAAAATATTCTTAGTAATTATCAGTAGCTCCATAAGAATCTGATTAGCTGTGAATTGGTTTCTTAAAAAGGTTAATTACTTCTGTGCTTAGGCATGAAGGGTAAAGCATTAGCATATCTGCATTTATATTACTTTGATCCCTAATTTTACTAAACTGTTCACATTTGTTATTCTCTAGCTCTTTTAGCCCATCAGTTGTGAGTTGGAGATCTTGCATGACCACTTCCATTACTATTCTATGGAAAGTGTAGTTCTCTTTTTGTTATGATCCTGAGGAAAGTGATTCTATTTCTGTATTACTGTTTTCCCCCAGTAAAAGAAAATAACTGATCTCCATAGCACTATTCATAGACCGCTCTTTGTTGTCAATGGCTTTATTTCCTTTGGTGTTACTTCTTACACAAGTGGTTATCAAAGATAAATTAGGAGATTTTTCTAGATCATTACTATTTAGTAACTCCTTGTTTACCGATGTGCTAGTCATTGGGAGCAAAGTGTTTAATTTTAATCTGGGTTTCAAGGTTTTATAGTCCAGGATAAGCATATGATCAGTCATTTATGTTTGTTTAGACTTTGTTTTTGCACCTTCCTTCTTTTTGATCTCTTGTGTACTGTCAACAGGAAATGGTGAATGCCCCCACCATATTCCTAGTTTGTAGGTTTGTAAATACCATTCTGACTGTCCTTTGTCTCAGGGAAGTTTAACACACATACACTTTCCAAATTATTAACCAGATACCTCCATTCTGTTATCTAGTGTTATGTGGTAATTGTCAGGGAGAGATATTAGGTATCTAATCCTCTGACTAGTCCTTGCAATTTGCTTCAAACTTTTAACAATTTGTACACTGCCACTGATCTGTATCGATAGAATAAACAAATGGTAGGCTTTTAATATAGCCACTTAACATAGTCAATAAACTAACTGTTCTATTTGGTTGTGTCACAATCTATTCCCTCTGATTTGGTTGTGTCACAATCTATTCCCTCTGTCAGATAAATGGGGTTGCCACTGAAAGACAACTAGAAATGCCAGGGATTTCCTACAGGAATGGTCATGGAATGGGCTGGAAGGAAGGGGGCAGGCAGGATGGCCAGGGAGAAGTGTCTCAGCAGGTGTGGTCACTGAGGGGGAGTTGTCAGGTACAGGGGGAGTAAGAATTTTGATTGGGCCAGGGGTGGGCTAGCTGGGGTCCTGATTTGGATTCTAGGGGGTACTTAAGGTGAGTGCAGACATCAGTTCTCCCTTCTTTCCTGATGAGATTCACTTTTTGTTTGGCTCAGCACATCTGGGACTTGTTTGATTGATTCAGAAAGGTAAGGTGATTCAGCCATGAGGGGAAGGCCTACAGGCCGAGGTCTGCTATCTTCTCCCCAGTGGATCTTAACTTGAGTTTTAGTATGTATGAGTAGGTATAAAGAGAATAATAAATATATATATATATATATATATATATATATATATATATATATATATATATAATTTATAGTAAGGAGCAGCATTTAGCAGCATCTTGAATTAAGAGATGGGTGGAGTGGAAGGGGCCTAGAGGCAAAGGCCAAAGGTGTGTAACAGGGCCAAGGAGCTTAGGAAAGTTTGTACGTTTAATTTGGAATTTTGGTAAGTTGTGCCTTTCATCTGAAAAGGGATTGAACCGCAGTTGTTTTGGGCACACCGGATCTGCTGCCAGTGAGATTGGGAACAGGTGGGATGGTCATGAGTTTGGAGATCCTTTTGGCATGCTGGCATTTTTTTCGTGGAGTCCCCTTTGCAGCTCACAGCTTCAGGGCTGATAATTGGAGTATGCTTTTCTGTTTTGAAAGTATCCAGTTCCCAGTCCAAACAGGTAGAGTTGCTAGCTGCGGGGTGCCGCTGCAGGTCATGAATGTGAACAGGTGGGCAGTAGCAAGGCTGGATCTCTTTGTGGCTTTCTGGTATTTCGGCGGTGTTCCCCTTACAGCTGGCGGTGTTTTTTGGGCTGAGGATTAGGCAACATCTTCTTTGTTAAAGGATCTGGTCTCATCCCAAATGGAGAGAGTGATTGCCATCCTGACGGATCACAAGGCAAGTGGCAAGAAGGCTGTAAGCTGCACCGGAGGGTAGGGAGGAGGGGGGATGGCAGGTTGAGAATCAAGGAATGCAGCTCTGCGGCTGGAGCTTGGCATAGTCTGTTAAGCCCTGGGCAAGCCCATATAAAGAAGAAAGAGCAAAGGAAAAATGTGGAGGCCTTACCGGGTTCAGGCTGCACTGGGACAGAGAAGAGTGGGCCTAGGTGAGCGGCAGAGTGGTTGATGTGTGATGTCACCATCTGCATCACTGCACCCTGGCCTTGGTCCACCACATGTTTGTGGCTAGCAGGGCAGGCCAGGGGATCTTGTAGCAGATAGGGCCAGAAGGAAAGATGGGGAATAATTTAAAAGAAAAATAATGCATTAAGAATGGAGAACATACTAAGGAAGGGCTGGAGACTGCAGGAGTGTGGATCTGAAAGGATGGGTGCATGCCCAAAGGGGGGACCACAGTAATGGCAGAGGCAACAGGCCACATGGTGCAAAGGTACAGGAGTCCAAAAAGATTTATTCAGCCCTTGCCAGAGTTGGCAGCTGATGGAACCGGCCCTAGGGTATCGGGCAACAAGGCATAAAAAAAAAATCTTTACGGATAGCATGGGATGGAAGGGGGAGATCCAAGTTAGCCAATGTTTGGGGTCACTGCTGACAAGAGCTGGATCTGCCTTTGATGCACAGAAAGGATCATTTTATAGATTTCATTGAAGTGGTCGGTTATGGGAGCAGGAGAACAATTTTGATTCCCACAGGTCTCTGGGTGCTTTCAACTTCCGGTTGCCATGGCCTATTGTCTGGTGTAAGGAGAGTAGGACATACAAGCTTGTGGTGGACAGCTCATGGGACAGGGGCTCACAAGGTTGGGGATGGTCAGGAGCTTGAAGGCAGATGGCTGGATACTTAGGTCAGCAGGCTGCTTTGGTTTCTCTAGACAGTAATGGGTGTGGGGGGGATGATTTGGATTATGACCACAAGGAATGAAGAGTTCCTGCCCAGATTGGAAGGTGGGTGTGGCCTGGGGCACAGTGCCTGGACTGGGTTCTAGGACAGAAATGGAAGGCAACCAAAAAAAAAAAAAATATGGGTTGTATAGAAGAAATGGAAAACTAAGGGGGTCATGGACAGCTAATGATAAGGGGCAGCATCATTCAAAAAAAAAGAGGGGTGCTGCGGTTATAATCTAAGCAGGTGGGGGGGCATGAGGGGATGCCATAGACAGGGCAACCAGACTGAACCCTTTAGCGGGAGCAGTAAGCCATGGGGGTCTGTTCTGAGGCCCTGGGGTGCTATGCTTGCATCCCTACGTGGGTGAGGTTACCAAGCCAGCAACAAGCATGGTTTTGTGGGCCCCCAGAGATGTGGCTAACTTAGTGTGAACTGCTTAATTGTGGCATTGTGTTAAGTGAGCTAGATGCTGTCATAGCAGTGGGCACCATGTGTTTTAGCAGTGGCTTTAACAATACCATATATATATTTTGTGTTCCTTGCAGTTAGAGCTTTCAGCTAATTTACTGAGGGCAAGCAAATTTGTACCATCATCTCATACAGATGACTCCAAGTGCCCAGCTGAATGACAAAACAACTCAGCAGATGGCAAAGATGACAGAGTTGATTGAGGCACAGAGGCTGCGGGAGGAAGAGGAGAAGCACACAAAGACGAGAAAGGACCCACCTGCATCAGGAAAGACTGGCAGGGGAAAGAGGCCACTTGCACCATTTCCTGTACCAGAACCAGAGCCATTACCAGAACTGGAGGTGCCTGAGAGCAGAAATGGTAACGGTAAGGTCGACCTTACAGGTGAAAGTGACTTTAAAGATCAGTGTTCCTGTTTCATGAGTAGTGTTTCATGAATATGTCATGTTATTTGGTTTTGTGGTTTTCTTTAAATCAACATTTGTTAATTTGTCCTGCACTAACTGGAAACAGGCTATTTCTGTCCCTCTGACTGAGCCTTGGAGAGTGATGACATCATATTGGACTAAGTTACAGCTTCAGCAGTGTAAGTCCCTGCTTAACTGAAGAACTGAAGAACTGTTAACTTCCCATTTAGAGCAATCCATGAGTTACTGTATAACACAAAATATCCACGCAAACAAATTTCAGCATGGTGTAGAATCCCAGAGTAATTGGCATTACCATATACTAGCGCTCCGTCGGTCATTTTTGCAACCCGAAAGTCAGCTGTCAAAAATCCAAAATCGCTAAAGCACAAAACGACGCAGTAGAGACGCCAGTGCTCATTGCTGTTTTTGTGTCTGACTTAACTGAGCATTAGTGGAGCCTAATACCTAATACCTGAACTACTGAACTAGTGAAGATACCACACGTACTTGCTAAATATGTAAGTAAGAAAGTAACATTTTATTTATATCAAGCGTCCTTCCCAAGCTCAGGGTGCTTTTACAATAGTTCAATTAATAATTCAATCACTTAATCAATAATTCAATGTCATTACTGTCCTGGCTTAACAAGAAACCGTCTGTGAAGAGGGACTTGTCCGGGGAGGCACTTTGTGCTGTCAATTTGAGTCAAACTGCAGCAGTTCCTTTGACAGTTGCTGAGGCTGTAGTGGCAGAACTCTCAGAGCCTCCGGTGAAAAAGTGAAGAACCGAGTACGTTAAGTACGCTGCTGAGGTATGGTTTGAGGTTGGAAAATATGCAGTAGAGAATGGGGTTATGAATGCTGTGTGGTTCTACAGCAAAAAGTACACAGCAACCATTAATGAGAACACTGTTCGTGGTTTTAAGGAAGATTACCTTGCACAGCTGACAAAAATCCCTGACCCTACCAAACTTACTCCTCAGTTACCTACTAAGCCTCGTGGACATCCTACCCTGCTCCTTGATGATGTGGAGCTGGAGCTGCGTAACATTATAAAGAGTTTGTGGTCAGAGGGTGCTGTTGTTAATGCCAGAGTTGTTTCTGCAATTGCCTCTGGTGTGGTAAAGGCACACAATCCTGATATTCTGGCAGAGAATGGTGGGCAGCTAACCTTTAGCAGACAATGGTGTTGGAAATTACTGAGCCGGATGAGGTTTTCTAAACATAAGGCCACAAAAGCAGCTTGTAAAGCGCCACTTGACTTCCCACAACTGAAGTCCACATTTCTGCAAAGGATTTCCACAGCCTTTAGCCAGGAACTTATCCCACCAGCTCTGGTGAGTAACTTGGATGAAACTGGAGTACAGTTAGTGCCATGTAGTCAATGGACTATGGCAGCTACTGGCTCCAAGCAGGTGGAGGTCTCAGGATTAGGGGACAAGAGGCAGGTATCTGTCGTCCTAGCTGTGTGCATGATTGGGGAACTCCTACCCCTCAAGATCATCTATAAGGGAAAAACCAATAACTGCCATCCAGCCTTTACATTCACCCATGGATGGTTAATTAGTCATTCCGAGAACCACTGGGCTTGTAACGCTACTATGATGCAGTTTATTTCGGAGGTTTTGGTCCCTTATGTACAGAAAATAAAGAAAAAGATGGACCTTCCAGATGAACAAAGATCCTTGCTAATTATGGATCTGTTCAGGGGGCACACAACTGAAGATGTTCTAAAAGATCTGGAACATAATGCCATAATTCCCATTTTCATGCCTGCTCATGTACTGATTTACTACAGCCACTGGATTTAACTGTCAGTGAGATTTTTAAAGATCAACTGAAGCAACATTTCACTACCTGGTATGCCAATACTGTGTCAGAGCAACTACGGAATGGTCATGCTTGTGGTGATATCAGCGTCGACCTCCGAATGCAAACGCTGAAAATTAAAAATGCTCTGTGGTTGGTAGACAGCATAAGCACACTCGGAGAGAGAGAGAGAGAGAGAGAGAGAGAGAAGAACATAGTCAAGGGGTTCCAGCAGGTGGGGATAACAGAAGCTCATGCTAAGTGTCTCAATTACTAAACAAAAAAGAAGTACAGTAATATCATGCACGCCCCCTTCAGCACTCCGATGCTTTCTTTTAAAAATCAATTAATAAAAGTTAAGTTTTACTTGCACAAAACACAAAGCAGATCACAAAGCACAAAATGAATATGAGCGCTATATAAGCAGAAGCAGAAGCCCTACAGTATCCCCAGTATGCACACATCTGAGTTCATGCAGTATCCCATTGAATATGAGCATTCCATTTTAAACAGTAAAAGTGCCATGAATGAATATTAGTTCCCCAACACCAGTAAATGAAAGACAGTAAATAACGTTTTAAAGCACAAAATCACACAGCAGAAAAATTAATAACAACTAATTAATGTACGATATAAGCACCCGCACTATAATCGGGCAAAGTAATAAACATTGTTTGTTTGGCACATAAGTACGTGTTTTATCTGCGGTCAACAAATTCTCACTGTAAACATACATCCGCACAATAACAGTGTCCCACTGATAAAGCGAATATTTTTTTACAGCTAAAATAAGGGGGTTATACAGTAATTGTTTGCTGTCCACCACATGAACCTATTTATTGAGGCTACATCAAAGACAAACTACTTGTACGAATTAATAAATTAGATTTATTTTAGATCCATTAAATATGAACATATGAACATATGAAATTTCCCAGCAGATAAAGGCCTAGAGGTCTATCAAGTCTGCTCGAATGTGCAGCTAGCACCCCTTATTCTGCAGCTGCCCCCTCCCTTCCACCCTTTCCCTTCATTGATCCTCCCTCTTGTCCTGTCCCATTCCCTTTTGAAGCAGTCCACTGTTCTACTGGATACCACTTCTGCAGGTAATGCATTCCACCCAGCCACCACCTTCTCTGTAAAAAAGTGTCTTCTCATCTCCCTCCTGAACCTTCCTCCCTTCAGCCTCATATCATGGCCCCTGGTGTCCCTCCCCTCCCTTACTTTGAACAGCCCCTCTGTACCTGTCTTGTTTATTCCTTTCATGTACTTAAAGGTTTCAATCATGTCCCCCCATCCCTCCTCTCCTCCAGTGAGTACATGTTCAACTCCCTCAGCCTCCTCTTGTATGATAAGTCCCCTAGCTCCTTGATCATCTTTGTCATTAATAAACAACCCAGTGTTATACAGCTAGAAAAAAAACTCAGTTTTCATGAGAAAGAACTGGCAGCAGCTTTGATACAGACTAGTTGATTTCTCAAATGCATACCACTTCAATTCAGCACTGACATTCAAATGATAAGCTTTTTAGAATAGCAAAATGTGGATTTCAGCTAATTCATCTGAACAAATACCAGAGACTGAGTTAGTAAAAACCCTGGATAGCAAACAATTAACTCACATATTGCTCTAAATGGGAAGCTAACAGCTCTTCAATTTTTCAGCCAAGCAGGGACTTACACTGCTGAAGCTGTAGCTTAGTCCAATATGATGTCATCACTCTCCAAATCTCGGTCAGAGGGACAGAAACAGCCTGACTGTTTCCAATTAGAGCAGAACAAGTTAACAAATGTTGATTTAAAGAAAACCACAAAACCAAATAGCATGACATTTTCAGAAAACACTACTCTTGACACAGAGACTTGAATTCATGCTTTTTAAACAATGTGTAAAATGGTTGCCATTGATCTTTAAAGAATATATGTAGGGGCTTATTACTGATGTGGGGGGAAGCAGGTATAGAAAAAAATGGAGAAAGCTCTCGCAGAGATAAATGTTGGAAAGGCAAGTGCAGGGAAAGATACCGCAGCAGGTGCTAGCTGCCAGAGTAGGATGGGGGGTACCAGGCATGACATTAGATGACCACATGCCCCTGACAATAATGGAGAAAATATGGAAAGGGGAATTTGTGGATTTCTTTACTTTGGTGGACAAAGACACAGCCAGGAAGTATGAGCAAAAAGAAACTGTAGGCAAGTCAGAGATGGTGGTGGCATTAACAGTGGTGGAGAACCGAGTTGAGGAGGCCACTTACATGGGTAAGAATATAGAAATTTGCAGGCTGGCTTTACTGTTTTAGCACCATAATGTTAGAGAAGAAGCCAGAATTGACTATCCCATTGCTGACATACTCAGCCATCATTAGGGATGCATATAAGGTTAAGCTAGGTTATGGCTGGTTGAAATATGATGAGGCCTTCCGACAGAGGATGGCAGCATGGGAGGATCTGAGATGGCACTGTACCATTCAGAATTGTGGGTAAGAACTTTGTCAGAACAAAACACAGTGGGAGGGGAGACTAGCAAGAAGACAGGGGCAAGGTCGGGGTCCAAAACATACTAGCGTTATAATAAGGCTTCATGCACATGGGCGACCTGCAAGTTCAAACACGTGTGCTAGAAATGTGCCAGCCAGCACCTAGTGATGCGCTGTAGGTTGGCAGGGGATAGGCAAGGATACCAACATCAAGGGGATCAGTCCTTTTGGGGTGGTTACCAAGGAAATGGAGATAATGGTCACTTCCAAGGGAATAGAAGGAGGGGGCAGTTAGGGTGCTGGGCTTATAGTGGGGGATACAGAGGAAATTAAGTGCCCAGGGATAGGGGGTCAGGGATAGGTTTCCCACTGGCCCACATTACTGTTCAATCCCAAATAATTCACACATGGTCACAAGGGTATCTGGATTGGGGGGGCATTGTTGAGGGAAGGCTTCACAAAGGGTTTTAGGTTAGGCTAGGAGGGACCAAGGAAGGCTATGTGGGCAAAGAACTTGAGCTCAGTGATAGACAATGAAGGGGTAGTACGTAAGAATTATGGAAGGAGGTGGAGGCAGGCAGGGTTGAGGGGCCCTTTCAACTTCCTCTATTCCCAAGCTTGAGGGGCCCCCAGGGTCTGGTCCCTAAGAAACAGAAGGCTGAATATCAATTAATTCACCACCTCTCCTACCCAGAAGGTACATCAGTGAAGGATTGCATTCCCGAGGAGCAGAGCTCGGTGTCTTATACGACTTTGGACCAGTGGTGGGCCTGATCAAGTCCTTGGGGGGGGGCGTGGTTGGCAAAGACTGACTTAGAGTCCTCGTTCAAACTCCTTCTGGTACACCCAGAGGACTGAGACTTTCTGGGCTTTCAATTTCAGGGCAGTTACTACTTTGGTAAGGCCAGGTCATGTGCTGTTCCATAGCCTGCTCAACTTTTGAGCAATTCAGTACATGGGTTCAATGGGTTTTTGGGATCAGATATGGGCAAGAAGCAATGGTACATTACATTGATGACTTTCTGATCATAAGGTGCAGTGAACAGGACATGGCCAGAAAATTAAAGGGGTTTCAGGACCACCTGTGCTCTGTTATGGGCATCCCATTAGCACCAGACAAAAGAGAGGGATCAGCAAGAAAGTTAGTTTTTTTGGGCACTGAGGTGGATGAGGAGCATGAGCAGTTCCAGCTGTCTGGGGATAAGGTACAGATGCTAAGGGAATTATTGGACCAGATCTGGTCTAAGAGACAGGTCCCTCTATCCCAGGTACAGCAAGTATTGGGTCACTGAAATTTTGGCTGCAGGGCAATCAGCCCAGGGAGAGAATTCACCAGGAGGTTAGGTAGGTGCGCAGGTAAAGCAAGACTGCCACATCATTGGGTGGATATCACAAAGGGGGCACAGCATGATTTAGAGGTTTGGGGTAAATGTTTTGCCCGGTATAATGGAGTCACATTTTGGCAGAAGGGCTTGTTATTTAGTAATGATTTGGACCTGTACACAGATGCATCTGGAACATTGGGCATTGGGGTTTACTTCAGAGGGGCATGGATCTCTGAGGCTTGGCCTGATGAATGGAGGAACTGAGGGCTCCTGAAGGACATTACATTGTTGTAACTGTTTCTGATCTGGGTGGCATTCAAGGTTTGGGGTCAAGGGATGAATAATCGGAAGTTAACCTTCTGGTGTGGCAACAAGGCCGTAGTCGCAGTCATTAACAGGCAGAAGGGGTACATGGAGTCAGTGATTCAGGTGTTACATCAGCTAATTTTGAAGGGGTTAAAACCTAACTTATCTTTTAGAGCTAAACACATAGAGGGGATACAAAATGACATTGCTGACAGCCTTTCCCATCTTCAGTTGGACAGGTTCAGGTCCTTGGCTCTGGAGGTGGCAATGCAGAGAATGGCAGTGCCTGTCCAGCTATGAGCAGTTGAATGGATCGAGCCCGACATCTGTACAGAAGCGCTTGGACAGCTAACACATTAAAGGCCTACAATGGGGCTTGGCAGCCTTCCAAGGGTTTCATCAGAGCCAGAGCTTTGAGATGAGTAAGCCTGTGACAGAGAGTCAAACAATGCAGTACTTGGTCCATCGATGGGACGGGGGGATGTCACATGCGGCCATTCAGGTTCAAGTAGCAGGGATAGGTTGGGCATGTGGCAACAGGGGGTAGGCAGACCCAAACAAGTTTAAAGAGGTACAGTGCATGCTTGTGGGATGGCTTAGGACCCAGGAAGCTGCTGTGGCCCACCAGAGGCCCTTAGCAGAAAAACTGCTGGTCAGAGTACTAGGGGCATTACATCGGGTATGCAAGTCAGCGGTGGAGGCCTGCCTATTCAGGGCAGTATTTTCTGTAATGGCAAACATGGCTTTTAGAGTGGGGGAGGTAGTAGCAAAATAAAAAAACAGGGGGCAGAGGCTAGACTGGGGGGGCGTTATCTTGGGAAGGGGATTCTGTCTCTATTTGGTTGGGCAGGTCCAAAACAGATCAGGCTGGCAGAGGGGTAGCGATCACCTTGAACAGCCAGCCAACGCAGGAATGGTGCATGGTGGCTGCTCTTAATCATTACAATCCTACCTCTCCCCCTCATTTATAACGCCCACTCCTCCTTCCCACTCCCTCAGATCTACCGACACTCACACACTAACTGTCCCCAGCCATTTCACTCTCTCTGGCCACTCTGGGTACTCTCACTGTTTCCCTAAAATATGGAACTCTTTACCTCCCCAAATACAACACTCCTCCTCCTCCCTCTATTCCATCAACACTGCCCTCTCTAACTATCTTGTACCTAACTGCTCCTGTTATGACCCACCTTAATTGCCTTCATCTTGCTCCTTACAGCTTGGCCCCCTTTGGAATTTACCCAATGCCTCTATCAACTCTACTGCATCTACTGATCCTAGCCCCTCCTAGGTGCTAGTTCTCATACCTTTCTCCCTTCCCCTACTCTCTATCCCCCTTTCTCCCTAGCCTTCACACCCCCCTTGCAGGGTTCTCAGCATCCTGAAGGGGTCCTATAGTGTCTAGGCTTGCCACCTTTTCTTCCCCATCTACCTATCCTTGGTCTTCCAGGTCCCCTTGCAGGGTCCCCAGCAGCCTGGTGGGTTCCTTGGATCAGGCCTCATCTCCTCCCAGGTGTTATTTCTCATTCTCTCCCTCTCACGATCCCTCTATATTACAATGCCTAACCAATGGAGGGTTTACAATCGCCTGAACTTCCCAGCCCCCTTGCAGGGTTCATCACATCCTGAAGGGTTCTCTGTTTGGATCAGGCCTTATTTCCCCTCCTATGTGTTAATCACACTTACTGTCTCTGTCCCTCTCTCTCTCTCTCTCTCTCTCTCTCTCTCTCCCTCCCTCTCTAATCCCTACTCCAGTCCCCTGTCCCCTTGCAGAGTTCCCTGCATCCTGAAGGGGTCTCTCTGGGACATGACTCTGCACTATCTTTCATCTCATCCTCTCTCCCCTTCACACCTTATTTCATTATAGCACTTATTCACTTATTACTATTTCACTTATTAATTGTTCTCACAAATTACATATGTATGCAACACTGTTTGTAACAACTCCCTTAATTAATTGTATGATATGCTGATCTTTGTAACTTGAATGTAAAATGTCTCATCCCTACTGTACCCCTTTCCCCACAGGTTGCACCGGGAGACAAGCAACCTGTTGCTCAATGTGCCTTTCTGGTGAAACATTTCAATAAATAAATAAATTAAAAAAAGGCAGACATGACCTAGAGGTGTGAGGCCCCGTTTATGCATGGGAATGGTGAACCAGTGACATGCCATCAGGTGGCGGCACTATTGAAGAAGAGTTTAGCTTTCATAGGTGAAGATCCCAGCCTATTTTCTCCACATTCTTTCAGAATTGGGGCAGCATCTTAGAGGGCAGCTGCAGGAGCGCTGATGGAGGTGAACAAAGAAGTGGGCAGGTGGAGGTCTGTCTGTTATAAGAAATATGTGAGAGAGTTGGTTTAACACTATATCATCTTGTTTGTACCTACAGGTGGGTGGCGGCAGACTCAAGTATGGCTTATAGGCCATTCATTTATAAACTCGGCAGAAAGACATGCAGCCGTTAGGCCAGGAGGGAGGCAAGTCCACAGGGATATCAACTGGACACAAGTCAAATGGAAACAGGTACAGGGCATGAGGTGGGACCAGTTGTTACCAGCCTTGGAGGAGCTCAGGAGGAAAGGCAAAAAGCTGGCTTTATTAATAATTCATCGGGGGTAATGATTAGGGTGACAAATGATGGGGGGGCACTTTAACAGGAAATTGGTGGAACTTTAATATCATTGAAAATTGATGGCCCGGGGTGACCATTGGCTGGTCTGAAATTATATCAAGAAGAGTATGGTGCCATGCCAGGGACATAAAAATCATTGAAGGGGCGAGGAAGCAACTTCACTGGAAGGTGGCCCCATTAGTATGGGCAGTTGGGGGAAGTTATATAAGTCACAAGATACTACTTATTCCATACCAGGTTATTATAGGGAAGATGGGGTGCATTTGTCTATAGTGGGGAGAGCGTTCTTCATTGCAAATATATCTGAGGCTACAGAAGGGTGGGAGAGTGGGCAGCCATAGCCTACTCGGGGGGAAGCCCATCATTCCGTTACAGGCTGGAGGTGGGCTAGTGGAGGAAGGAAATATAAGGGTTAGGGAAGAGGGAAAGAGGAGGGAACATAATCAACGGGGAGTGGGGAAGCAGGTAAAGGGGAGGGTTAGGCATGGGCCAGGGTCAACTGCAGTCAGCCGTGGTGGGAACAAAGGGGGTAACCAACTGCAAGATTGCAGTAGGGGGTCATGGTTGGAGGCACCTGACTCAGAGCGTACATATGACTGAAGGCTGTGTGGGGCATCAGGGTCATGCACCTGGGCCCTGGGAAAAACAGGGGCAACAAGGAACAAGGAGGCCTGCAAGAGGCCAGGAAATGGGATTTCAGTCATGTTTATATATGTTTTAAAGTGCATTTAAGATGTATTATAGTTATGGTTTCAAAAGATATTTATAATATTGTATTCTGGATCAATAAACACTTGCCTTTATAGCACCCAAAATAATTGTAAGTGTATTCATTCCGGGTGGGATTCTCTGACAAGTCATAAAACTCACACAGTCTAGTATGTAAGTGTCTCCAACCAGCCTGGCTACAACCGATTTCAATCTTGACACTTTTGACAATTAAATTGAATATGTGTCAGGTGTTATAGCTAAATTACTATGCAGAGTGATATCTATCAATTAATCAATTACAAAGCAAGCTAAATGGAATTATCAATAATCAGGAATAGATGTACTGATGCAACTAGAAAATAGCAGGACCAGTATAACTCTAAACATATGTTTGTTTGTTTTTTGTAATATGAACTGTTTGAGGACCCGTATCAAAATATTTCAGGTATCTAAATAAAAAACTATATGCTCCTGTATTTTAACTAAACACCTTGAAACACCCAGGGGCTCAGCTGAGTAGCTGTATGGTACTAGGAGATGAAACACACTTGCATATGCTGCCTTAATCAGTCACTAGGTGCTAACAAATCACAATAGTAATCAGCTTCAAGATTACAGAAATAAATGCTATAACTCTGCTAAATAAATATCCTAGGTAGCACAATACAATAAAACACTAAAAAGAACATATATCAACCCCTTGATTTTACAAAGACACTGAACTGTTTTTATACATGCCAGTTTTTGCAGCAAGTTCTGGTCAAGGTATGATGGAGCAAAAGTTCAGCAAGAATACAATAGCCACTATTATGCAATATATAACAGTACAACATATAAATTTATGTAAAATTAAAAATACTTCTGCTTTAATAGCACAGAGTCCATTTTCTCATGCAGGTAGAGAGTTAAGTCCCTGAATTTTCCTGGGTTCGATCTGTACAGTAGATTTATTAAATACCCAGATCCCCTTTCTTGCTTTTTCTTGTTCCTTCTTTGGATGTTCTATTAGGCAATCTAGGCTGTGATAGTTCACTACTCTCCATGCATTTCACTTTTTTTGTGTGTGCAAAACTCCTCAGAAGACTTGACTGGAACACCTCTATCTGTGAGACATTGCTTCTTTAAGCCCTGTCCAAATCACTATAGAGGTAACAAAATGATCATAAATAGGAGATGAACAGTCAGGGCAAGGTTTAAATTAATCTAGATCAATTCAAGCATTATTTCTCAGGGTTAACTTAATAGAGCCAGGTTTGCTGAAAAACTTTCCGGCTAAACTCCTGATAATCTTGGTTAACTATCTATGTGGCTTTTAGTCAGCTTAATAATGGCTTTGGCAACAGAATATTCCTTCAGCATTTTCAAAGCTTGTTCACCATCCTTTGCAGAATCCAAGAATAAACTATCTTCTGCATAAGCTAGTATTTTAACTTACACCATTGGTCTAGTTCTGAATCCTGCCATTGATGCATCAATCTGCATTTTCTTTAACACAGGATATATAACAAAAACATATACTAAGGGGCTCTGTGGGCAGCCTTCTTTCACCCCTATAGCTGTTTCTATTGATCACCCAATCTGCTCATTAATGTAAGGGAGAATTACCATTCCCTCATATAATATTTTGATCCACAAGATGAGCTTTCTTGGTACTCCATATTTTTCCCAATACTTCAAACAGAAATGAATGCAGTACTCTGTCAAAGGCTTCTCTTAGTCAAGAGCCAAGAAAAAAGAAGATAACTGCTTTCATGTCCTCTATGGAAAATTTCTCTAATCAGGAGCAGGTTGCCGTCAATACTTCTATTTAAAAGTGCACACATTTGGATGTTAGAGATTACATCAGAGGACAACAGCAACAGTCTGCCTTGCTGCCATGCATGGAATGGGGTTAAGAAAGAGCTAATAGAAAAAACAGAAACAAATTGAACATAAGCCAAGATGGAAGGAAAAAGGAGGGTAGCAGAAAGGATGAAGATCAAAGTGAAGTTTATAGATTACATCTTATGTACATAGATAATAACTGACATAACCAGTGTCTACAAATAATAGTTTAAATTGTTGAAATTATTATATATATTTAGATTTTTATCATGCTGTCAAGTAAATAGCACAGATCTTTCTTCATGTAATTAAAAGTCCCAACAGCTGATGAAAACGGATGTTGTACAGTTTTGACCCGAGTCCTTTTCTTTAAAAATAAAGTGTATTTTTTCCTTCCTTTTCTAACAGTTTATGTTTCCCTTCCAGCTATGGGCATCTCTGTTCCAGATTTATGTATTCATTTGAGGTTCTGTCTGGCCAACATGAAGAAGGTCAGCAAGCTTGGAAACCAATCCCTTACTGAATTAGCATGCTTACAATATAAGGTTACATTGATTGTGTGAGCGGTTCAAGTTCCAGCAGTATTACATTGGCAAATATGTGTTATGCCACTTATAAAATGTAAAGAACCCTACTGTGATTTTTAAATTAAGGCTTTTAAGGATTGCATATATTTTCTATATATTTTGGACATGTCACAATTAAATGTAACAGGATGCCAGGATATATCATTCATAATGTGGCACTACAATTTACTTTAAAATGGGCCACTATTTAAGATGCAATGGCCAAGGTGCCTCACTCTTGAGACAGCACTGAGTAGTCATGTGAAACACGTTAGGCATGTTGCTTCAAGCAGCCTGTGGTTTTTAAAAACTTTTGTACTGCACCTTCTTCAATAAAGTTACAGCACTGTTCGTGTGGCTACTGGTGCTGTTGTGATGGTGAGAGCACCAATTTTTTTCCCTTGTGCATTTACTGTGTGTTTCTTCAGTGGCTCCTGCTTCTCAATGTGGCATTTGTTTGTTTGTTTTATGTTGCAACTTTTAAATATGCGAAGAAAGATTTGTACTATTGATATGCTAGCATGATAAAAATCTGCATATGTAAGATAGTTTTTTCAATTTAAACTATTATTTGTAGGCATCAGATTGTCATTATTTTTTAACTGTGTGCATAACATGTAGTAAAAGAACTTCACGTTGCTCTTTGTCCTATCCCCTCCTTTTCTTCCTTCTTGGCTGATGTTCCTATCTCTATTTTGTGTGTGTGTGTGTGCATGTTTTCTATCATCTCTTTTTTAATGATCTCTTTTTCTTAGATCCACTTATATGGTTGTTTTTTTCTTTGTTTCATAGGTTAGTATAGATATTTCTATATATTGTAGCTATTCACTTTGTATTTATGGCATTATTGTACATTAGTATCTAGATTAGTTAGTATAATAGTTTCATAATAACTGGCCAGCACTTTTTCCCATAGAGAAACCCAATTATAATTAGCCCTTATAATCAGCTGGTTATAATGGCAAACACACACCGGGTTTCCCAGATTCCATGACTGCGCCAGTCGTACACTGTCTTTCTCCCTCTCTCTCCACTTCCCTTGCCAGGTGGATGCATCAATCACCACCTTGGGGGGGTAAGTAACCCTCCTCGAAGACACACAGACAAAAAAACCAAGAACTAATGCAAAAATGGACGAAGTCCACTCTGTGAGCCAAACAGTAAAATAATTTAAAATATTGTCAGACCACGGACAGCACTGAATCTCAATCAATTCCTGGCTGCCTCAACACCAATCTGTTCTTTTTGTATTAGTATTTTATATAATTGCTTTGGCAAAAAAGCTTCACTCTCGGGGTTTATGTAGAAATCCACATGTCAGCTGAGTGTAAAATCTCATTATACACACCACCCCATCCATCATTCTCTATGTAATGCATGTACAGTATATTTATCAGCATGGTTTTCTATTTATATGAGTTTATATGAATTGTAGTTATAATGCCAAGTATAGTCAATACTTGTGTATTTTAGTAGTATGGGTTGTGTTTAAATTGGAATGGTGCTCATCTGATACATATCTGAATTAGGAATTGGGAATTTAAATTCAAAAGGGGTCTATATAAACTTGTCCTCTAGGTGGCACCATTACCTTGAAAAAGTGCTCAATCAAATGTGAAGCGTTGCTGGTCTTGGTACTGGCCTGCATGTTATTGTGCATTAACTTAGTAAGTAATGAAGTCTCGTAACACTATTATCATGTATAGACACTCTGTGGGCTAGTTACATGTGTGCCAGGCTCTCTCTTTTGTGTTCCATGTGAAGAATGATAACTACTGTTATTAAAGTTTAAAATAATGTAATTGCTGTATCACTTAAATAGAAGGGGCACCTGAAGGCAGCCTTTTTTGATAAGAAAATGTTCGAATTGATCCCTGTAAGCCATATCTAATGTAAGTGTTATTGTTAGTGTATAAGTGGATAATGGTTTCAACAAGCATTAATCTATTCCCTGGGATCAAGTTCTTCTATAGAATGTTATGATCAATATTATTGAAAGCAGCTCAAGAATCAATACATATTACGTATAATCTGATTTTCTTAAAAGTACATCCTTCTTAATTAGATGTGCCATAATAAACATATGGTCTGTGGCAGAAGAACTGTTTCTAAATTCAGCTTGTAAATTTGACAAAATATGATTCGATGTAACCCATTACTATAATCTTTTTATCAGAATCTTTAAGAAAATGTTTTGAAATGGAATACAGTGAACTCGTGGGGTTATAATTTTTGGGATTTTTGAAATCACTTTTCATATATAAAGGGATTATAACATTAATTCTCCAGATATCTGGGATAAAGTCAAACTTTAGGCATTTATGAAAAAGAATTTTCAGGATGGGAACCCAGATGTTCAAATGCAATATGTATATATCAACAGGAATCCCATCTATGCCAAGCATTTTATTTAGTTTCAAATAATTAATCACAACTTCTGCTTCAAATGGAGAAATGTGCATTGGGTTATAATTGGTAACTTGGGCAAAATCAATCTGATTACATTACTTAACTCATTTTCACCTGGTAACCATTTTGTATCAGGTTAAGCAATGGCTGTTTCAGACCTCATGCAGAGCTAGTGGAAGTAATGGGTTAAGGAGAGAATCGTAAAAGATTTTACTAAAATATGAAACTCAGCTATCTTCAGGAATAGATGTAGTGATATGATTCGATGTTGTTTGTTTCTTTTGCCACCAGTTTCCCAAAAATTGATGATTTCTGTTTATTTATTACTTAATGCATCATGAACAATAAATTGCTGATATTTTATTCTTACCTCTGGTGGTGTCAAATGGTACATTTTTCTCTCTCTCTCTCTCTCTCTGTCTTTTGAGTTTTGACAATTGTCCCTGAAGGGATCACTTCTTACTTTATGAATTAAGGATGAGAAATGCTTTTTTAGCAATTTGCAGGTTTTTTTTAAACCAGGAATTATTTAACATACTAACATACTAAAATGCTAGCAGAATAGGCCTAAAGGTCTTTTGAGTCAGCTTGATTTTCAGCACCCACACTGAGGGCCGATTTTGGTGCCCCCTCATTCCCCTTGGGTTATACTGTTCCCAGTCCCAGATGTTCCACCTGTATTAGGCCTGGTCAGATTTTCCTTCCCCCTGTACCTGTCCCACCCCCTCTTAAACCTTTCCACAGTCTCCACCTCTACCAGATCCCTGGGCAGTGCATTCCATGGCTCCATCACCCTTTCAGTGAAATAACACCTCCTCCTCTTCCCTCTGAGCTTGACCCCTTCCAGTTTACACCCGTGACCTCTCATTGCCCCACCCTCCTTCCTTTGGAGCACCCTCACTGGGCCTCCCTTATAGATCCCTTTCATGTACTTAAAGACCTCTACCATGTCCCCCCTGTCCCTCCTCTCCTCCAGGGTGTACATGTCGAGCTCCTTGAGCCTCTCCTTACAGGTCCTCTCCCCCAGGCCCCAGATAATTTTGGTTGCCCTCCTTTGGACCCTCTCTAGGAGTGTACTGTCCCTCTTTAAATGTGGTTTCCAAAACTGCACACAGTACTCGAGGTGTGGGCTAACCAAGCAGATCTACAGTGGAAGGATCACTTCCACCTTTCTGGAGGTAATCCCCCTGGTGATGCATCCCAGCATCATATTTGCCCCTGCCGCTGCCCTCCTACATGTCTCTGAGTTGTTCATTTTGATATCTGCCACTACCCCCAGGTCTCTCTCACCCTCCGTGTCTTGAATCATGTCTCCTCCAAGGGTATACCCCTGGCCTGGATTTCCGACTCCCAGTTGCAGAACCTTGCACTTCCTTGCATAATTTTTTTTTATAATTCAATAAGCTTTATTTAGTTTTTCTTTTTCACATTAATACAATACTGACAAAGAAATGGATGTCAAGCAGGCAGTTACAAGATTCACTCCCAATACAGTGTGTATGAGTTCCAGGATTTATAGAGTTGGAGTGACGTAGTTATTAAAATTAAAGTAAAACCTTCTTCCCTGCACACCCCCACCCTCAAAAACCTTCCCTAACCCACCCTTTATCAAGTGCATCACAGTTCCATCCAGCGAAAGCACACATAAAGAAAAGAATTATACAACCTTGTCAGTTATGGATAAAATATGTTTCTCCAATTGGAGAGCAAATAACAGTTCCTTATGCCATTTCAGGACTGATAACACTGAGCTATCTGTCCAGTGTCTCATAATAATTAATTTAGCTGTAGAAGTAATCAGAGCCAGATGAGCTTTCCTAGTATTCGGGGTGCACTTTAGGAAGTGATACAATAAACAGATTTCTGAAGCAAAAAAGCATCAAGACCCAGAAGTGGATCAAGAGTTTGCATAATAGATTGCCAGAAAGTCTGAACAACTGTACAAGTCCATAGCATATGGTATAAAGATCCCAGGAGGTTGCCACATTTTGAGCAGTTAGGGGAGGACAAATGGCCCAGTTTATAAAGCTTTAATGGGGTGAAATATAGATTGTACATGATATTAAATTGAATTAAGAGAAATCTATCTTGTTTGGTAAATTTGAATACGTTTTGCCATAAATTCCTCCAGAAATCAGTTTCATTACACAGTGATAATGCCTGGGACCAATAATAACAGACCCCCTGAGGCAAGTTAAGATCAAGTGATTATATTTCTTTATACACCTTGGAAATGGCATGAGGTTCCCTTGCCAGCTGTAAAAGAAGGTGCAGACTATCAGCAGACGATCCCTGCATCTCTGTAGACCCCAGGTGGGCCCTAATTGCCTCCTTGAGTTGTTTGCATTTGAAAAAAGCTGCTGAAGGCATCTTAAACTGAAGTTGAAAAATGGGAAAGGAGATTAGTGTGCCACAACATACAGATCAGAGATACTCTTGTTGACCAAGGGAGGCCAAAATGTGGCTGGTATGGGTTTATGTCCAATTTTAAAGTGAGGGTTACTCAGAATGGGTTGGTCTAGTGAGGTGTGCCATTTATATGAGAGATGCAATTGCAATTGATGTAAGGCTCTAATTGACCATCCTATTGGGGTATTCCACAGTGGTTTAGGGAGTGCTCTGAGAGAGATGTATAGTAGGGATAAAAGGGTACAGTGGCATTGAGCAGCTAGGGATCTCTCAATATCCAACCATAAAGGAGAATATTGTTGCAGACCATTAGTTTGCTCTTCTTTCAACCAGTATGTCAGATTACTGAGGTGATGAGCACAATAGTAACCAAAAAAAGAGGGTACAGATAAACCACCCTGCATTTTTGGTGCAGAGAGTTTAAAATAAGAGTGTCTAGTGCCCTTACCTTTCCAAAGAAAGGCAGTTAGAGTGGCTTGAAACTTAGTGAACCATTTTTTGAGAAGGAAATCCCAGCATTCTCAGAGGGTACAACACTCGGGGTAACACATTCATTTTAAGGGTATTTATTCTTCCCCACAGTGAGAGAGGAAGACCACCCCATCTATCAAGATCGGCCTTAAGTGTATTTAATAAATCTGAGGGCGGGGAACTACAGACCAGTCTGTCTTACCTCAGTAGTGGGCAAAATTATGGAGGCACTCCTTAAGGAAAGGATAGTGCAACATCTGGAATCCATAGGGTCACAGGATCCAAGACAGCATGGGTTTACAAAAGGAAGGTCCTGTCAAACTAATCTCATAGATTTCTTTGACTGGGTAACCAGAGTGGTGGACCAAGAGGGAGCAGTTGATGTCGCCTACCTTGACTTCAGCAAAGCTTTTGACACTGTTCCACGTAGAAGATTGATAAATAAGCTGAGTAGGCTCGGGTGGTCAGAAGTTGGTCAACTGGGTGGCAAACTGGTTGACGGCAGAAAACAGAGAGTGGTGGTAAATGGTATACAGTCAGAAGAGATGCAAGTCACAAGTGGGTACCTCAGGATCAGTCCTGGGGCAAGTCCTCTTCAACATCTTCATTAGTGACCTTGCAGATGGACTAGAGGGTAAGGCTTGTCTGTTTGCAGATGACACCAAGATCTGCAACAGATTAGATGATCCAGATGGGGTGGGCAGAATGAGAAGAGATCTGGATAAACTAGCAAAATGGTCAGAAGAGTGGCAACTGGGATTTAATGCAAAGAAGTGCAAAATCATGCGCATAGGAAAGAGAAACCCTGAAGCCACCTATAGGCTGGCAGGGGAGTTGCTAACAGTCACAAAGAAAGAAAGAGACTTGGGCATCATCATCACTGATGACCTGAAATCATCCAAACAGACCTCTAAAGCAGTAGGTAAGGCTAGGGGGGTGTTAGGGTGTATTAGTAGGGGTATCACAAGTCGTAAGAGGGAGGTAATAATCCCCCTTTACAAGACACTGGTTAGGCCCCATCTGGAGTACTGCGTGCAGTATTGGAGGCCACACCTTCACAAGGACATTAACCAAATTGAGGCAGTCCAGAGAGGGGCAAGTTGATGGCAGATAAGGACCGCAAGGCCCATCCAGTCTGCCCATTTCTTTTTTCTACCTTATAAATGTGCCATCAGCCTTTGCTCTGTCAGTGGCCTATCTATTCATAGTCAGACCAGTCTGTCTTACCTCAGTAGTGGGCAAGATTATGGAGGCACTCCTTAAAGAAAGGATAGTGCAACATCTGGAATCCATAGGGGCACAGGATCCAAGACAGCATGGGTTTACAAAAGGAAGGTCCTGTCAAACTAATCTCATAGATTTCTTTGACTGGGTAACCAGAGTGGTGGACCAAGGGGGAGCAGTTGCTGTCGCCTACCTTGACTTCAGCAAAGCTTTTGACACTGTTCCACATAGAAGATTGATAAATAAGCCGGGTAGGCTCGGGGTGGGTCAGAAGTTGGTCAACTGGGTGGCAAACTGGTTGACGGGCAGAAAACAGAGAGTGGTGGTAAATGGTATACAGTCAGAAGAGATGCAAATCACAAGTGGGGTACCTCAGGGATCAGTCCTGGGACAAGTTCTCTTCAACATATTCTGTTGACACCTAAACTGCCGATATCCAGCAGCAGACATCCGGAGACACTCTCCTTGAAAGGAGCATTTTTAGGCTGCCTAAATGATGTCTATTTTGGTCACTGAGTCTCTATTATCAACTAAGAAGCTGAAAAGAAGCTTTCTTATGTGTTGTAGGGAATTAGGTCTTTGAAGCAGCTGATTATTTAGCCACCAGCGGGCATATATTTTCATTCCAGGCCCAAGGAGGTATATAATGGAGATAGGAGAGTGGTCAGAAATGACCCTGTCATGTATATCTACATTTATTACCCCCAGGAGAGAGAAGGAGCTCAGTAGGCGAAAGGCAATCCAATAGAGGGATTTATGTGGGGGTGAGAAAGAAGTATATTGGAACTCTTCCGGACTTAGTATTCTCCACACATCTATGAGATCAGCACTCCTCATAAGATCATGTAAGGCCCTCTGTGTGGGAGTTAAGCCTTGCTTCCGGGAGTCAAATCTATCTAGATGTGAACATGGAACAGTGTTCCAGTCACCCCCTTATATAGTCAAAATGGGCGTATTAGTAATCACTAGACTCAACAGCTGTGTGAAGAAGCATGGGGATTCACAGTTTGGACCATATATAACCCCTAGTATAATTTGTTGTGTTTCCAGAAAGCCATGCAGAATGATATATGTGCCATTAGGGTTCCAGACCTCCCTCTCCAGTTTAAAGGGGATGTTTCTCCTTATTAGTGTGGCAACTCCCCCACTATTTGTCTGTTTCCCTGAGCCGTATACCTGACCCACCCGGTTCTTGGACAATAGAGTTACATCTTCATGTCAGAGATGCATCTCTTGGAGACATGCAATCCCCGCTTTTAAATGAAGGAGGTGACGAAGAATAACTTGCCTTTTGCACCTGTCTTGGGCACCTTTAATGTTCCAGCTGATAACATTATAAGGACCACTCATAATAAATATTTAGAGAGGTGATAGCAGATCGATATGATCTATCATAGGCAATAAAGCATTTGAGGTATACCATTTCAGTAGCCAAAATAAATTCTTCGGTGATAGGTTGAACTGACACACTTGATTTCTCATTCTCACCAGCCCTACAATTCTTAAGAGAGAACACTTATACCATGTTACCCTCACCCAAACTAATAAAAACAAATTTCCTTAACATATACAACAATCCTAACCCCAGTTCAAATAAACCATACCACTTAAATTGTCCTGGTGAGTGATGTTGTTGCACAGGTTTGAATCGCACCAGAACAACCCCCCCCCCGACTTCCGCCCTTCCCCTGCTATACAAAAAGCGATCAAATTCTGTAATCAGTCTAAATTTAAACAACTGAAACCTCAAGTCCAATGAATTCTAAAGGATTAAATGATAAACAACACATAAAGTGGTTTAGTCTATGTGTTATCTTAGATACTACCATCTTGGTTGCTTCACTGTGCGAAAAAAGAAAAAAGAAAAATAAATGGTAGCTGTCCCGGATCCTTTTTTGGAATCTTTAAGCAGACTAAAGAAAATTAGTCCAGAAATATTCAGTCATTTGAAAGACTGCAGTTCACCACTACGATTGGGTAGTATATCTGTCCACAGCCCATAAATGGTAAAAATAAAAAATAGCGCTACTTGCAGTCTTGGGCTTGAATTTCTTGCAGAATTGTGAATATTACTCAGTCTCAAACCAACGGTAGATCAAATTCAGCTTCAAACCATTGAACTAATGTAAGGGTCTGAGTAACGCTGGAAAAGAAATGTTAGATATACCCCAAATTGCAGGACAAAGTTAAATGCTGAAACTACCCTTAAATCAATAGTTTGAGGTTTGTTTGGTTCTCTTAAATTGTATTTCATTTTGTTGTTAAATTGTTATATAGGGCTTTGTATTTATTTAAGCTTTAAGAGGTGGGTTAATTTTTTAATTAGGATTGTTTATTTGTTTTGTTAATTATGTGCTGGGATAACACAAGGACAGTCGGGTATTGTTCCCCCTCCAGGCTCAGGGACCTTCATCCTTTTTCTTGTCCCCCTCTACAGCCAGAAGTCTATAGATGGTGTAGGGCTCTGGGAATTGTTGGAAGAAGGAGGAGGACGAGGGCTGGGTCTGAAGGGGGAATGGAAAGGAGTGGGCAGATAGGGAGAGTGGAGACAAGGAGATGCCCTGGGGTGAAATGGGCCCAGGAAAGGGGTCCTCCCTGTCTGGTACCCATATCCAAGGGTTCTGATTGTAGTCATCAGGTAGCACGGTCATCCTCGGAGGCTCATCCTACTCGGGCGGTGTTATGCAATGCCAGGTCTATTAAAAACAAAATGGTTATTATAGCTGATTTTGTTGGGACATCTGACCTGGTGTGCATCACTGAGACCTGGCTGGATGAGAATGCTGGACACAAGTTTTAGCGGCAGCAGTTCCAGCCGGGTACTCAGTGATACACCGCCCGAGGGTGGATCATGGGGGGGGGGGTGTTGCTATCTGTTTTAGATCAGAACTGGGCCTAGTGGAGGTACCAGTGGGAACTACCAAATCTTTTGAATGTATCGTAGGCGAGGGTGTGGGGAGCAGGATACTTCTTGTATACCGTCCACCAGGTGATGAGAATGTTTTTCTGCGGGAAGTTGCAGACTTCAATGTCGACCTGACATTGGGGTCCCCCAGATGGTTGGTTCTGGGAGACTTCAATTCCTGGGTCAATGATGAACTCTCACATTTTGGTCAAGACTTCCTCCAATTAATGATTTCACTGGGCTTCACACAGGTTATTTCCTCCTCGACCCATATTGGCAGTCATTCATTGGATCTGGTGTTCCTTCTGGGGATGGAGATATCCGACTTGGTGGTGGAATCAGTCGGATGGTCGGACCATCACTCCATTGGGTTCAGTTTTGAGGCCACCCCTAGTAGGTCGGCCCCTATGGAAATGTTCTGGTACCGCCCTTTAAGGGGTGTTTCCCCCGGATGACCTGATGGCGGTGCTGGACCTATCGGGCTTACTGAGAGATTGCATGGATCCAGGAGGGCTGGTACTTGCCTATAATAAGGCAGTGGCAGGGGCCCTGGATTCCATTGCTCCTGTTCATGTTCATCCTCTCACTCTTCGCCCCAGGTCTCCTTGGTTCGATGAGACCCTAAGGGAGTTGAGGAGAGTTGGACGAAGGTTGGAGAGGTGCTGGCAGAGGTCGGGTCTGGATTGTGACAAACTTAGTTTGATGGACCACTACATGGTCAATCAATCTACAATGTCTCGTAAGAAGGCAGAATTCCTGTCCAGAGAGATTGCTGCTGCACAGAATAGACCAGCTCAGCTCTTCTGGACTGTGGACAGATTGTGCAATCCAATCTGTCTTCAGCCCAGAAGAGCTTTTTCTCAAGAACGGTGTGAGGAGTTTGCTCTATTCTTTTCAGATAAGGTTGCCAAAATCAGATCTGATATCCGCTTGACCCTTTCCAATGGGAGTTGTGATGGTCGGCAGGAGATGTTAGACACCCAGTTTGTGTGGTCTGACTTCAGCTTCCCCACAATCAATAACATTGTGATGATCATCCAATCACTGCATCCGACCAACTGTGGTTTGGACCCAGGCCCCACATGTTTCTTAGTGGGTTGTGTGGATAAAATTGGCCCCGTCCTTGCTGAGATAGTCTAGAGGTCCTTGGAGAGGGGGATTTTTCTAAATCCTCTTAAGGAGGCTATGGTTCAGCCCCTTCTTAATAAGTCCTCCTTGGACCCGTACTGTCTGGCAAACTACAGGCCTGTCTCTAACTTACCCTTTGTGGGTAAAGTTATTGAGAAGGTGGTCGATTCGCAGTTGGATGAACATTTGACCAGCCACAATGTCTATGATTCTTTCCAGTCTGGATTTAGGAAAAGGCATAGTACCGAGACAGCTCTGGTTCAGGTACTAAATGACCTCCTAACAGCGAGAGATCGAAGGACCTGTTCCATCTTGGTCCTTCTTGATCTCTCTGCAGCATTTGACACTGTGGACCATGGTGTGCTATTGGAACATTTGCGATCTATCTGTGGACTGTCTAGTACAGTCTTCAGCTGGTTTCGATCATACTTCGAGGGTAGGACTCAGAGGATGTTGTCTGGGATTTTCTCCTCGGCATCAGTCTCCCTATCCTGCAGGGTACCGCAGGGTTCCATTTTGGCACCTATGTTGTTTACAGTGTACATGCTACCATTAGGAGCGATTATTAGGTGGTACGGTCTGGGTTTTCACTGCTACGCAGATGATACTCAGCTGGACATGTCCTTTGTGCCTGGCCAAAATGCTGCCTTTTCAGTTTTTAACAATTGTCTTGCCGAAATCCAAGACTGGATGAATGTGAGTTGGCTGAGGTTGAACCTGAAAAAAAATGAGATGTTGGTTGTGGACCAGGGTCGCTGGGAGATGGGTTTGTTGGCTGGATCGCCCTCGGGTTTATGGCTTGGGGGTGTCCAACTGACTACCTCAAACTGAGTGCAGAACCTGGGCGTTGTGTTTGATGACTGTCTGACATTTAAATCTCAGTTGTTAGCAGTTGTCAAAACCTCTTTTTCCATCTGAGGAACATCGCCCAGGTGAAGCACCTGGTTCCTCCAGACGATCTTCCTACTTTGGTCCACACTTTTGTTACCTCCCGCCTTGACTACTGCAATGCCCTTTACCTTGGGCTACCAGGGGTTGAGATTCTCTGCCTGCAGCTAGTGCAGAATGTGGCAGCCAGGCTGTTGACTGGTTCTTCTAGGTCCAATCCTATAACGCCTATGCTCCGTGGACTGCACTGGCTGCCAGTTTGCCAGCGAATCACCTTCAAGGTCAGTTTGTTGACCTATAAGGCCCTACAAGATCAGGAACCTGCTTACCTGAAAGATCTCCTTTGTCCCTACTGTCCCCCCCCCCCCGCTCTCTCTGATCCATTGACAAGGGATTGCTAGAGATTCCCAGGGTTCACTTAAAAACTTCAGGGGCCAGATCTTTTAGTTTCATGGCCCCAACCCTGTAGAATTCTTTACCTCGTCAGGTGTGAAACTGCCCGACTGTCCAAAGTTTTAAAGAAGCTTTGAAAACCTATCTTTTTAGTAAAGCTTATAATGATTTTTGAATATTTTTAATGTTGTTTTAATTATTTATTGTTTTATGTTATATTGTACAGGTGCCTTGGTTTAAGAAAGGTGCCTTATATAAATAAAGAATGATTTGATTTGATGATTTAATTACCCTAGATTTCCACCATAGAGGGGCCAAAATATAGTGAATGTTCTCACAGTAAAGTCCTGAATATTAGCACACAGTGTAGCTTGTGATTTACCAAATCAAGGTTCCATGCAGCTGTCGTTAACCTCGGGGATCCATCTTTAAAGAGGATAGGCCGCAGTCTCAAGGTGATCGGCTGATCCATCGAGAATATTAAACAGACGACTTTGTAATATATAAAAATGTCCACACACCCTCAAGGGTTTCTTCATTTAAACAAATCTGGAAAGAGAACTCTGAGTTCCTGTATTGCCTGTTCGTGGGTTTCGAACGATACCCACTGATTGCCAGATTTAACTTGAAGCACCTCTGGGTATTTCATCCAGAATGGTGTGCCGGCAGCAATAAGATTCGAAATAGTCGGGTACATTTCTTGCTTTTTCACCCTTACCGACTGTGGAAGATCCTGAGTGATCCTGATTCTATGCCCCTCCCATAGAATATCTTGCAGCTCCCGGACTTTGGGCAGTATGTGCCGTTTATCCAAGAAGTTTAATAATTTGAAGATGAGAGGTCGAGGAGGAGAGTTAGGTGGTGGGGGATGATGGAGGGCCCAATCAGCATGCTCAATTATATAGGTGGCTCCATTCGGAGAAGGACCTGCAATCTTCTCATATAGCTTTTGAAGAAAAATTATAGGAATGGTTCCCTCTTCCTTTTCGGGCACTCAGATAATAAGAAGATTGCTTCTCCTGCTCCTCCCTTGCAAGTCTTCTATTTTCTCTTCGTTTCTTTTTTTTTTTTTTAATTATTATTTATACTCCCCCCTCCCCTTTGGAGTTGCCTCTTTGGGAGATGCTAAAGAAGCTTGTTCCTACCTCTGCCTTACATGACCGAACGGGGTCCTCCATCATGGTGCAGTTTACCTCCCGCCCAGGGTTGGGGTGGGACCACCCCTGAACCTTGGAATCAGGTCCCTCGTTCAAGGCAGGCAGGTGGAAGCATATCAGGACCCAACTCGGCACTCTGTCTACCTGACTCCAGATGGGCATTTTCCATTTTTCCTAAGACTGTGTGCCCCAGCATCAAGGTGAAGGCGCCAACGCTGCTGAAGTCCCACCCCCAAGTTCCTGTTCCCGAAGCTGGTTGGTTCATGGCCTATGCCCCCCGACCAATCATGCTCCAGTGACTCTAGCAGCTGTCATGCCCCCCAGCCTCTGCCAGGGGTCACCGCTTGCCAGTGTAAGAACCCACCCTCCCCCCAGAGAAGGCGAGCTGTTGTCGGACGCTGAAGCCTTCTCCCCCCGGCCAACCCCTGCAGCCCAAGCTCACTCCTGAACCCAGGTCACCGGCATGGTGTGAGGTGTGGCATCCAGCGCCTCAACCCTCAGTGCCACCGGGCTGGTCCACCTCTTCAAGTTTCTTGAGTCTCTGGCCAAACTGCATCACTGCCAGCTCACTTTTATCCTGTTTTTTCTCTAGGGAGATCAATTTGGTTTCTGTATCTCCTACCCGGATAGTTAGAGATTGAACTGAGGATTTAATTTACTGTAGATCCTCTGAGATATCCATGATTTTCTCTTGTAATGGCTGCATGCTCTCTAAGAATCTCTCTTCCGAGAGAGTGGCTGATGAGATAGGAAATTTATTCAAGCCAGGAGATTGGTATTTAGGGTGTTTTGCAGCCTTGTCTTTCTCCAGAGTTGGCGGAGGGGAATACCGCTGCAGTGCCTTCTTCATGTAGACATCCATGGAATTCCAATATTACCAGGTTCTAGAGGTCTCCCCGATTCAGATGAAGGGTTTTGTTACTCGCTATTTGCTGTAAATTCAGTATGAAAAGGCTAAAGTGTATAGCAGGGATGCAGAGCTATGGAAGGTTGCTGCTGCTGCTCCTCAAGCTGCCATCATGTGACCTCCCCCGCACTGAATTTTAGCTTCCATTTTCCTGACTACCTTTCCAGAGCCTCCAGGTCCTTCTGCAAGGCCTCCCCCCCCTCATCCTCATCCACCACTGCATGCAGCTTTGAGTCATCTGCAAAGAGACTCATTTCACTCCAGATCCCCTTTCTTATGTCTGAGACATAGGCATTGAACAAGACTGGCCCCAGCACTGACCCCTTGGGCACCCCACTAGTAACCTACCTTGGGGATGAGGCTAACCTTCCAACCACCACCTTCTGAGTACGCTCAGCTAGCCAATTTCCTATCCATCTTAACAACTGTCTCTCTACCCCCATTTCCTTCAGCTTAGTCAGCAGGCCACTGTGGGGTACTGAATCAAATGCCTTGCTGAAGATCAGAAAGAGGACATCCACCAGCCTACCCTGGTCCCGGGCCCTTGTCACCCAGTCATAGAACTCAACAAGGTTTGTCTGGCATGATCTTCCCAGGACAAAGCCATGCTGCCTATCATCCAAATACCCAGTTTGCTTCAGAACCCCCTAGCCTTTTCTTGACAATACCCTCCATCACCTTGCTGACCACTGATGTCAGGCTAATGGGCCTGTAATTTCCTGCCTCCTATCTTGATCCCCCCCTTGTGGATCACCACGACATGGGCCACCCTCCAGTCTTGGGGCACCCGTAAAGTCCTCAAAAAGATGTTGAAAAGCTCCACTAGGGGGACTGCCAGGACATCCGCCAATTCAGTCAGCACCCTGGGATGTATCTCATCTGGCCCAGGTGCTTTCTCCATCAAACGGGACCTGAGGGCTTCCCTTACTCTCTCTACCAGGAATTCAGCCTCCATATCCTCCCCCTTTTCACCCTGTACTGCTAGTCCCCCACCTGTCTGTGGTGACCACTCCCTTTCCCCAGACCTGTCAGGGCACCTGATCTCTACCGGTCCCACTCCTTCCTCCGGTTTGCCCCCACTCCCCCTGCAAGACATAGCCCCTCCATCCCCCTGGTAGAAACTGAGGCAAAGGACTCATTTAGGACTTTTACCTCCTCCCCTGCCTCCTGTGCCCAACTATCCCCATCCTTATCCTACTGATCTGCCCCCTTACTATCCTTTTTTCCCCTATGTATCTGAAGAACCCCTTGTCCCCCATCCAGATCCCACTGGTCAAGGACTGCTCCTTTTTTGTCTTAGCTGCTCTCACCACCCTGGTGGCTCTCTTGGCTGTCAGTTCATATTCCTCCTGATCCCTTTCACTCCTTGAGTGCTTGAAGTGCCTATAGGCATCCTTCTTGTCCTTCACCACTACCTGTACATCCCGGGTCCACCAGCAGGGCTTTCTGGCCTTACCAAACTTACGCCTTTCCCTTGCGCAGGATCTGGTAACCTCCTGTATTCCCCTCCTAATGATCCCCCACCTGCTGTCAGCATCCATATCCGGCCTTATCCTGTCCAAACGATCTTTAAGGATCCTTCCAATCTCCCTGAAGTCTGCACCCCTAAAGTTGGTTACTACCATCCTTGTTTGGTTCCCCCCCAGGTCCAGGAAGAACCAGACTGTGGCATGATCACTCCCTGCCAATGGGTCCTTCACCTCTAGGCCCCTAATCTGATCACTGTCCGCCAGGACCACGTCCAGTGTCCAGGCCTCCCTAGTTAGCTTACCCAACTGTTGTGTCAGAAACGTGTCCTGAATGACATCCAGCAGCCTCTGCTCCCTGGCCACTGGTGATGTCATAGTCCCCCAGTCTGTTCCTGACATGTTGAGGTCCCCCATTACCAGTACCCTTTCCTTTCCCAGTTTACAGTGTCCCTCGAGATTTGCCACCAAATATTCTTCCAGAACCTCCACCAGTGCTGGTGGTCTGTAAACCACTCTGACCTTTACTCTCTTACCCCCTGCATCAGCAGGGTGACCCAAATAGCCTCCATGTTCCCCTCTGCCTCCTCTACCTCTCCAATACCCATGCCATTTCTGACTAACAGTGCTACACCACCCCCCTTCCCTCCCTCCTATCTTTTCTGAACATAGTATAGCCCTCCAGATTTAGGTTCCACTCATGCCCTTGAGTGGCCCAGGTCTCAGTGACTGCTGCCACATCTGCCTCCCCCTCAACTAGTATTGCCTGGAGCTCAGGCATTTTATTTCCTAAGCTCATTGCATTTATCAGGACCACTCTCCACCCCTTTTCCCTCCTCTCCCTCCCCCCCTTGAGCTCCCATTTCTCAGCTCCTGCACCCTACCTGGTGACCCATTTCCATATCTCCCTAGTCCCCTAGAGGAGTGGAGACCATGTCCCTCATTTATTGTACCTGTTGGCACTGCTCCTTTTTTGATCCCTCCTCCTTCTTCACAAGTTTAAACCCCACCTTTCGCTGATGAACCCAGCTAGTTTGAGCTTAAGAATTTCTTTCCCTTCCAAATTAAGGTGGAGCCTGTCCCTAGCGTACAGCCCCTTATCCTCCCAGGTCTCCCCCTAGTCCACCACCAGGCCATACCCCAATTACTCACATTACTACCTAAGCCACTGATTTATCTCCCTAATCTTTTTCTTGTTTTCCCCACTAGCCCTTGGCACCTGCAGGATTATTGAAAAGGAGATCTTACAGTGTATGGAAAGGCATACCCTGGACAACTCCCAGAACCTTGCCTGAATTTCTAGTTCACTAATACCATTTATGTCTTTTGTCCCCAAGTGCACTATACTGTCTGGGGTCCCCCCGCATTCCCTTGCCAGTGAATACAACTCATACTTGGCCTAGTGCACCATCAGGCCTGGGTGGCATTTGGTTCTGATCAGGCAGGTTTTACCATCTCCTAGCCCCTCCCACTGGATGCCTCTAATCATGAAGTCCCCCAATAGCAGTACTCTAACCTCCCCCTTGCCTCCCTGTTCACCCCTCAGGTTTCCCCTCCTTCCATGCCCCTCCTCATTCCTTCATCCGGGTTCTCCCCCCAACCAACTCCTCACATCTCCTACAATCTGGGTGTTGAAGGTAGCCCATTCACTATTTTCCCTGGTCACCCCCTCTACCTGTGTCCTGGCCTTCTTTCCCCCCACCCAAGTATATTTCTCTGTATCTCTTTCCCCACTCCTGACTAATCCATCCATCCTATCTGTTTGCCTACTTGGCTTTCTGCTCACTATCATCCCATTTAAGTCCTGAACCTTCCTGCCTGTTGTGCTCCCCTGTTCCATACCCTCAGCCTCCTCCTTGTTCCCCTTATCCTCCTTTTTCTTCTCCCCCTACCCTTCTTCCCCCATCCTGTCCAGGTCCCCCTTTATTGCTCCCTTGTATCTTTCCCCCTTCACCCATTCTATCCATCCCTGCTCCAGCTTCACCAGCAGCGACATCATCATCCTCCTCCTCCCCCCCTACGCTCCCCTCTTCTACCAATGGGCGTAGAGGGTTAAAACAATTTGTAAGCCTTAGCCTATCCCCCAGTGCCCCCCCATCCCTACCACCCCTCTCGGTTTCCTCTGGACACCACAAGTCTCTTGCCTATTGCTGTAGAAATTTCCACCTTTTGGGCCCCACCTGCCAGGGTCCCCTAGAGCCCCCTGTGTACCCCCTTCCCTCCTCCCCTAGTGTGAGCACATCTTTTCACTCCTCCCCCTGTGTGGGAGGCCCCAGCACCTATTGATTCCATGTTGGTGACTGCTTGCCTCCCACATCTCCAATCCTCCATCCCAGCACCCCCAACTGCCTTCAGATCCCCTCTACCTCCTCCTCCTCCTTAAGCTGTGCCAGCTGGTAGCACACTGGGCATTCCCCAAACTTCCAAGCCCAATCTAGTATCATGGCCACACCATACCCTGTGCACCCAACCACCTGCCCAAAGATACCTGCTCTAGTGACATTCGGTCCCTTCCCCTTCATCATAGCAGTCTTTTCTAGGACAAATTGCCAACTCAGTGGCTCTACAGTTTCTCGAGCTACCAAAACCTATACCTAGATGATCCCCACCTTACAGCATGCAGACTTTCAAACTTGCAATGCCTGAGTGTCTGAATTTTTCCACACCTGACTATTAGCCTTAAGAGTTAGCTGGTAGAGGAAGTTTGCAACTCCCTAAGTTCCTCCCTCCCAGCCTTCAAACCCAACCCACAGTGGCTTTTCCATATTTAAGGAAGGCTAATGCAAGGGGTGGGTGAAAGGGCTTTCCACAGAAAGATTTTAAGGATTTAGGCGACATTTAAAACACAACAGCAAAACTTATAAAAACTTATGACAAAAAAGATAAATAAGCTCTCCAGAAACAGCCTCACCACATCTTTAAAACTCCACTGCTAACACCACCCACAGCAAGAAGATTTAAAATGCCTCACTGAGGATTTAAACAGAGATTAACTGAAATGCAAACAACCTTGATTGTCTGGCTATGTTACTGGCCAAAGAACCCTCCCCCACAACAACAGTCTCCAGCCAGCACAGAAAGATTTAAGATTTAATGATTTCTGATCATCTAGCCACAGAAAGATTTTAAGGATTTAGGCAACATTTAAAACACAACAGTAAAACTTACAAAAACTTATGACAAAAAAGATAAATAAGCTCTCTGGGTCATACTTTTCTGGGAGCACGTCAATTCGCTCCCGACAATTCGCTTCCTGACATCCCGCTCCCGACAGTTCGCTCCCTACTAGCTCGCTCCCATTCCTTTTCGCTCCTCATCTTTTCACTCCCAGATTTTTACAGAAGGGCTGACAAATTGGAGACATGCATTAGAAAACACATAGAAAACACTGAAAATAGAGACAGGCTGGATTTGTTATGGCATCGACAGGTTAATGACAAAGTTAGGGAGATAATAAAGGAATAATGCATGACAGGGAGTGTGTCGTGCTGGGATAACACCACGCCTGGGGGGGTTGGGCACGAGGCAGCAGGCCGAGTGCATCCAATGCCCCAGGGGTGGTGTTATCCCAAATGACACACACCCTGGAGTGCATTATTCCTATTATACAATGGCTCGTTGTTATATATAAAATAAAAAAATAATTTTAAAAAATGTTTTTATTAGTGTGGAAAAATATTTTTGTTTTTTAAGAAGAGATGCAAAAAAAAAAGCTCATGTGGCTCATCATCCAAAAAATCATCTAGCTCTAATGGCTCATCTGCAGGTCCACAGTGAGGCTGAGACTAGACCCGTGGTGACATGCTGGGATAACGCCATGGGTCCAGCCCCAAACTGACCAATCACAGTCCAAGATTCTTTCTTGCCATTGTATAATAAAATATCTCTGCTCACTTCAGCTGAGGCTGCCGATGGGTTCTGCACCCGGACCTCTAATAATGTGCCTTCTCAATTGTATGGATAATCACCATGTTTTAATGAAAGCCAGAGAATTGAAAGAAATAACATGGGAGGGCAGAGCACTCCATATAATACAGGATCTCCCCACCCCTACACGGTAGAAGAGAACTTCATTCCATCCCATCGTATTGAAGCTAGTTGCTGCTGGCATTTGCTTTCGGATGTTGTATCCAGCATGGCTCCAAATCCTGATTGCTGGTACCAGGCACTTCTCTGAAGAGGTGGATCATGCTAGTCAGGAGCTTAAACAGTTATTTCCTTGATCTTTTCTCTGCACGTTACGAGTCCTAGCAGATTGTTTTAACTTAGCTACAGGACTGGGTTGTGTCAGAGCTCCTTGCCTGGTGGATCCCTAATCTTCCCTATTTGATTTATGATGCTGCAAATGATGCTACAAATAAGGGACTACCCAACCTGTTATCTTTGTTTTGCAGCTGCAGAGTGTTATTCTAGGCATACTGGATGAACTATGGCATTATATCAACAAATTGCACAAAACAGCACAGCGGGAGCAAGCGAGAGTGAATTAACGCAGAGTGTGATTGTTGGGAGTGAATTGAGTCGGGAGCGAGTGGCCAGGAGTGAAAAGACGTGGGACGAATTGCCAGGAGCGAACTGACATAGAGCATATTTTTCCATTATGGTTTAAGGAAGCAATAATCTCAGAAAAAAGATCCAAAAGTGAATTATAATAATTAAATGGATGGCTGAGCTATTCATATATCCTATTCTTTTTTTATATTTTTCCTCCTTAAATAAAAATGCTTTCATATATTACTTGTGACAGTGAACTAATACAAATACTCCTCTTTACTATTGTTTCTACTGTGTTATTATTACTAAAAGTGTATAATAGCTGACAAAGGTGAATTAGTCTGTTGTGATCACTATGAATGCGCGGTCAGTTTTCATACATGTCTACTAACAAATCTAGAAAAAATTCAAGATCAAAAAATGTTGCAATAGCTAATCAATAACACTTCTACTACGCTACGTAAAACAAGTAAAGTTACATAAAGAGTCAGACACGGTGTACCCATTAGAAACTACTAGAAAACAATTTTCTAATAATAATTTCACTTGGTGCCATTTTCATAGTGAAATTGTCTTCAGAATATCTATAACTATTAATATATGAAGGTATATTGCAGGAAAAATCTCCCAAATCATGAGACGAGGGAATCTTTCATTAAAATCCCAAGTCATAAGAATAGGACAGCCCAGATTTTTATGTAATTGATTTAAGATCCTTGCTTCCAGTGTGCCCCAAATTTTAATATTATCATATGTGGAAGCACTTGGTGGAACAAAAACATTTAATAAATGTATTGTAGTAGTATTCACTGTAATTTTAAGTATCTGAAAATTAGTATCCTGTACTAACAATTCCCAGATTATGAAACTGATGCAATTTTTAACAAGCGTTTTCTCGATGCCGAATGTTGTCGCACTGGCATTGGCTTTGGTAGAGCAGTGCGGGAAAACATTTTGGCAGGTTGTAAAAAATGACAGCTGTACAGTTCATAAAGAGGTGTAAAAAAGTGCCAGTGCTGAAAATGTGGCATGTAAATATTGTAAATTTGCAAAGTTACAAGGATGCGTGGGAAATGTGCAACACACGCTTGTAACACAGTCATTTTATGGACGTTCGGCACCAAATTTTCAACATAGGCATTTTAGCACCTCTGCTCATGCACAGTGTCATTGTTATGTCCTCAAACTGTCCCAAAAAGGGATTTCACACAGCGAATGCGCATTCTGCGTCGGAAGTGCAGAAACACATTTTGGGCAGGATATATGAAATGACAGCTGTACTGTTCATCAAGAGGTGTGCAAAAATGCCAATGGTGAAAATCCAGAGTGAAAATATTACAAATGCATGACATTACGAGCGTGCATGCAGTCTGCCAGTGCATGCTCGTAACACAGTCATTTTATGGAGTATCGTCACCAAATTTTCAACATAGGCATTTAAGGACCTCTGCTCATGAACAGTGTCACTGTCATTTTCATAATGTGGCCCAAACACTAATTTCCCACAGCAACTGCGCTATTGTGAGCTGGAAGTGCGGAAACACATTTCGGCCAGGATGAGAAAAATGACCGCTGTACTGTTCACAAGGAGGTGTACAAAAATGACAATGTTGAAAATCTGGCATAAAAATATTGCAAATTCAAGAAGTTATGAGCCTGTGTAGCACCTGCGCAACACACACTCGTAAAACAGCCATTTTTTTGATTTGTCCACCAAATTTGCAACATAGGCTTTTTGAGAGTCCACCTCATGAACGGTAGCACTGTCATCTCTTTAATCAGTCCCAAAAGGTGATTCCACGCAGTGACTGTGAACTCACCTTTCAGGACTGAGTAATGATATGACAGTGCAAGAATTCATGAGGAGGGTTCCCAAAAACCCCATGTTGAATATTTGGGGTAAAAATTTCCCAAAATGCCCAAGATATGCATTAAAGTTGAAAAACACCTATTTATTCAATTATACAGCTCACTGGCATTTCCTCAGTTCATGGTCAGTGTTGAAGAGTGCAGACATGTTCCTGGTCCACCGAAGATCATCGGGCTGGACTCCGGAGGTAAGTATGGGGTGGGGTGGGGGGTGTGGGGAGGCAGGGTGTGAAGTGGGTGGGTGCAGGTTGTGGGATGGCGGGCTGGAAGACTATGATAGACTGTTTTTGCTTTATAGGTTAAAAATAAAAAGTAAAATACATTGAGGGACCATTTTTATTTTCATAGGTGCTCTGGCACACTGGGTTGGGCTCCCAGCATGCCACCTGAGTGTGTGTGGGTGGGTTGGTGTTTTGCCGATGGCAGATTGGGCACCCTGTCAGCAAACAAGGAAAGGGGGGGCAAGATCTGCAGGGGATTGGCCACCCCCTCATCAAGCAAAAAGTGGAGCACTGGGGCGGGGAACACATTATGCAGGCGGTCGCTCCCTGTCAGCAGCAAAATTCAAGGGAGGAGGGATACATGTCGACAGGATTGGGCCCCCATTGGCAAGGAAAAACTGTTTGAGGGCTGCATGATGCTGAGAGAAATTGGGCACCCCTTCGGCAATCAAAAAAAGAGGGGGGTTGCATTATGGAAATGGGGATTGGGCACCCCCATTGGCACACAATAAAGGGGGGGGTTAACAGGCAACAGTGACAGTCACTGCCACCATGTTGTCTGCATGTAGGGGGAGGCGTGTTGTGGTCATGCTGCATGAGAGCTTTGCTCTCATTGCAGCACACCTTTTCTCTGATCTCTTCACCTCATTAGCTAGGCAGGGTGTCGGCCCCTGCTGCTGGCTGATTGGGAATGTGGCAAGCATCTACTGGTGCATGCTCTGCATTCGCCCAACAGTGACCACACCTCCAAATCTGCACTACTGCAAGACGTTGGCTGTGCAAGTGTGCCCACATAAAAAGGTAGCAAGACCACCCATTGGTCTCCCATTTCTACAACATTTCTTAGCATTTGAAAAAAATCATTGGTAACCTTTAAGATTTACTTTAGTGGTCAACCATGTTTCTTGTAAACAAAAGATGGAAAAAGCATTAATGTACTCTGTCCATTCATCATCAGCCATGTTTATCCTTAGACCAGAGATATTCAATGATGCAAATGTATATGATAATTGCCTGGGGTCATTACTTGAAGAGACTGTATTATCATTAAAGGCCCTGGGTTTTGCCTCATCTGGGGGTAGTCAAGACAGGAAGGTACGCAGGTGTTGCCTGCAGTGGGTTAAGCTGCCAATATTTACCCCTCTATCTGTGTTATACAGTAGTAGCTAAAGACATGGTCAGGTATTTCCTGAAATTCTGTGATATTTCTAAAGAAATCTCCTGCATTCTGCAGTTTCACAGTAGGGGCAGCAGAGAGAAACTCTTTAAAAATATCACAAAATATCTGGAAATATCTGATCATGTCTTTGGCTACTACTGTATGTCACAGTATTTTCTGTTGGAGGCAACTCCTCTTATGCCTGTGTGTTATATCTGACAGGTAAAGTCTTTGTAGGATTAATGTCCACAATATGTATCCCTAAATTGTCTAAATTGTTATCCTTTGCCAAAATACTAGTAGCTAAAAATCTGTCCCTTACCAAAAAAAATTACATGAGTTTCACTAGAATTGCCACAAGGTCTATCAACTCTTTCGATACTGCTGAAGCCCAGCTTGACACCTAAAGTTTTGGTATTGTAAAGTAGACTGTAGACATGAGGCTTTTTTCTGTTTCATCGTTTTTTTGTTCAAGACTGAGCATTATTAATATCCATGAGTCAGGAGATTGGGGGACAATTGGAACAACAGCAACCTGTACGCTAAGGACAGATTGCATTTGAGTAGGGCAGGGAAGGGGGTCTTGAAGCAAAAGCTTAAGGAGTACATAGTATCCTGGTGGGGGTTAAACTAGTGGGGGGGGAGGCGAGTGTGCAGCAAGTATTCAAGGTCACCGGACCGGGGAGCCAAATGAGTTGATCCCCTATGATGACATTGAATGTTGCAGAGGAGGGCCTCAGGAGAGGGGTCAGGATGAGGGGGAACGGGGTAGGGTAGGGGATGGAATAGGGTGGAGGGTGGCCGCCCTAAATGCAAGAAGCCTGGGGAACAAAGCAGCTGAGCTACAGGCTCTCTTAACCAAAGGGGTAGTGGATGATGTGGCCATCATGGAGACTTGAGCCAGCAATCACCAGGAATGGGACCTGGCAATCCCAGGGTACAGATTATATAGGAAAGACAGAGGAGGACGGGTGGCAGTTTAAGTAAGAGATGGGATTAGATGTACAAAGGGTGATGGGGAGGATGGCAGGACGGAAGCACTGTGGATGCAGTTCCTAGACTCTAAAGGTAGAAAACTGAGGCTGGGGGTGGTGTATAGACCACCAGCTCAGACAGGGGATTTGGACAGAGAGTTAGCGGAATAGATCGAAAGGGTATGAAAGAAAAGGAAAGTGGTGAACATGGGATTGAGGAACCCCCAGCCACCTCATGTGCCAGGGAGTAGGTACTACTGGATGTGATCCAGAAAAGTCAGCTGGCACAGATGGTCGGTGTGCCAACTTGGCTAGGAAATACACTGGACCTTGTACTAATGAATGAGAAGGCAGTGTGGGAACTAATGGTGGAGGACCCATCACTAGCTGGGAGTGACCACAATCAGTGTGGTTCATGCTCAGCTTGAACAGGGAGGCTGTAGGTTCAGGGACAAGGGTGGTGGATTTCAGATGGGCGGACTTTGGGAAGATGCAGGAAGTCATGAAAGGGTACCTGGAAGGGATTAGGCCAGAAATGGATGTGCAACAAAAGTGGGATAGAATTAGACTTGGACTGAGAAAGGCTACTGAAGCATGTATCAGGATGCTGAGCAAGAAAAGTAGAGCAAGGACGCCATGTTGGCTGAGCAGGAAGGTGCTGGATGGGGTGAAGGCAAAGAAGGCTGCTTTTTGGAGATTCAAGAGGAGAGGGAGTTATATGAGAGGAGGTCCAGGGAGGTAACCAGGCTAGTCAGAGTGGCCAAGGCCACCAGAGAGCTGAGGCTGGATCAGGGCATCAGAGAAGAGGAAAAGGACTTTTTTTCAATACATAAGGAAGAAAAGGAGCTGCAGGGACCAGATAGTGCAGATTAAGAAGGAAGGGGGTGGCTGAGGAAGGGGACAGGACAGGCAGAAGCACTAAATAAGTACTTCTGCTCTGTGTTCATGAAGAGGAAGGATGGGCAACTACCACCATGGATGGGGAGGGTGGGCACAAGGGGGGGAGGGGTGACTGATGGGAGGATTACAGAGAGTAGGGTGCTGGAGGGTCTGAAGGCACTAAGGGTGGATTAGGCTCCTGGTCCTAATGGCATTCACCACAGGGTATTGACAGAGATGGCGGAGGTGCTGGCTGGGCTGCTAGTGGACCTGTTCAGTACCTCCCTGGACATGGGATGCATACCACAGGATTTGATGGTGTCTCATGTGGTGCCTATCAACAAGAGTGGCCCAAAGGATGAACCAGACAATTACAGGCCTGTAAGCTTCACTTCCATTATGGCTAAACTTATGGAAGCAATCCTGAAGGAGAGACTGGTGACCTTCTAGAGGATAATGGACTCCAGGACGGGCAACAGCATGGGTTCATCTTGGGAAGATCCTGCCAGACCAACCTAATTGAGTACTACGACTGGGCAACAAGGGAACTGGATATGGGCCATGCAGTGGATGTCCTGTACTTGGACTTCAGCAAGGCCTTTGATTCAGTGCCTCACAGGTGGCTGGGTTGTAAGTTGGAATATGTGGGGGTAGGGGCAAAGATGATAAACTGGATTGTGAACTTACTGAAGGGGAGGCAGCAAAGGGTGATGGTTGGGGGGGGGTACTCTCATCCCCTAGGGCAGTGACGAGTGGAGAACTGCAAGGCTCTGTGCTGGGTCCAGTGTTGTTTGGACTGTTCATATTGGATATCTCACACGGAGTTATTGGCATGATCATTTTTTTCATGGATGATACAAAGATAGGAGTGGTGGTGGATGACATAGAGGGGTGACAGGGGCTACAGGGGGACCTGACCAAACTGGAGGTGTGGTCAGTGAAGTGGCAGTTTGGCTTCAATGCAAAGAAGTGCAAGGTTATGCATTTTGGAACAAAGAACCCTAGGACAGAATATTGGTTGAGAGGGGTTCGGCTAGGTATCACCGAGGAAGAAAAGGACCTAAAGGTGATAGTAATGGGGAGCATGAACATTTCTGCTCAGTGCAGGAAGGCAGTAGCTGAGGTTAACAGGATGTTGGGGTGTATTGCAAGAGGTTTTTCATCAAGACACAAGGATGAGATCATGCCCCTGTAGAGGTCATTGGTCAGGCCACACTTGGAGTATTGCGTACAGTACTGGTGTCTGTACCTGAAGAGGGATATCAAGCTGCTGGAGGAGGTGCAGCATAGGGTGACAAAAATGATCCAGGGGATGGAAGACAACATCTATGAGGACAGACTGAAGAATTTGAGTTTGTACACCCTGGAAGAGAGGAAGGATCAGGGGGATATGATTAAGAACTTCAGAAACTTGAAGTGGATTAACAAATCTGGCACAGATGTGTTATTTAGACTGAGGAAAGGAAGAGACACAAGATGATATGGACTAAGGTTGGGAGGGGGGTAGATTTAGAAGAGAGATGAGGAAACATTATTTTGCAGAGAGGGTGGTGTTGAAATGGAATACTCTGCCAGAGGAGGTGGTATCCTGCAGGACAGTGGACAGCTTTAAAGGGCATGGGGGTCAAGGGTGGGTGGGTGGGGCAGCAGCAGTTTAAGGGTGCTAGGTGCACACTTGAGCAAACTAGATAGATCACAAGGCCTGTTTCTGCTGGCAGATTTCTATGTTCGTATTAGCATCATAATGTTGGGGACTCTATCTGGAATTGAATGACCAATGAAATTAACTATTATATTTAATCAATAAAATATGACATGGGGTTAGATTAACAGTCTGTTAATCACCCCCTTTGGGAATAATATGGCAAGAGGTGCAGCCTTATTGTTATTATTATAAATAGAAACTGTTAAAAGCAATTTTGTTATCATTCTCTATAGAAATAAATAATAAAAATGTGAGTTTTTATACTAAAATAGTCCTTCTACAATTGATTTGCAGATCCTAGAATGCAGAGTTGTCATGACAATCCAGGCCGCAAAGTGGTATCCATGGCAACTGTTTCTCTTACCTCCGGAAGGACCTCATGCACTTTAGTTACAATCACAGTTTTCATCAGGTGTTAAACTCCTTAACTGATGAAGTTCCAGTGCCATAACATTCCAAGGAAACTATCAGATGCACAACTGTACAAGTATCTGGGACTTTCACACCAGCAGGTAGTGTCTATGTGCATGGGGAGGGGGAGCTAGGGTGCTGCTGCCATTATTTTTACCTGCACTTTTGGCAAGACCTGATATAGTACGGACAGACAGCATATTCATAAAGTAAATGTTGTGCTTACCTATTGGAATACTTTTTTTTTTTTTTCAAAATGAGCAGTGTAAACTCTATTTTTTGCCATTTTGTAATTGGAAGTTTGGGGAATAACAGTTGGAAAAGCAGGTTTGGGGACAGCAATGTGCATGCTTATTGTCAGAGCATTAATTAATAACTAATCAATACCATGAATTGTAACACTTTTTTTTTAAATAATTTCTGTTGTAACCAACACTTTTTTCTTGTATACTAGAGATTTAATGGAAACAGCATTAAAAATTCTGATCTTGCAGTGTTAAAGTCTAAGATGCTGTTCTGTTCTATGAATTGGTCAACTTCCTTGAGACCTTTTTCATACCAATATTTAAATGCATTGTCTGTTAATAATGGAACAAAATTTGCATTTAGATATATTGGTGAATGCACTGAACTTAATGGAGTAGGCATATTTTTGCACATAACCAAAGTTCCATATGTGGACAAATGCATTAGTACAAAAAGAGATATTACTGCTTTTTTTCATTGTGCTCCACAAATAACAAAAGTTTTACTTTAGTGTTTTTCTGCATCCAACAGCAATATCAAGGGGTCTTGATCCTGTAATACATTAGGCCCGGATATTCAGAGCAGTTGTGCATGGCACAACTGAGTTGCACCAGCGCAAGTACGGAGATGCGCAGAGAAGCGATAATCAATGGAAGCCATAGCACAGCGTAAAACACATTGCGCCAATGCACAACTATAATATATGCAGTGCAAGTGCAGGGGGCATTCCCATGAATATGTGGCACAATGGGATATTCAACCGTGAAGCCATGGTGCAAGTGTGGAGCAAACCAAAGATGCGCCGACTAGACTTGTTCCTATAAAAACACGGCACAAACACAAAGACAGTAGTTGCGCCAAGAGTGAGAGTAAGAGCGAGAGGGAGAGATAGTGAGACAGACAGACAGACAAACAGACACAAGAACAAACACAGAGGGAGAGAGACAGAGAGATGGCATGGGAGAGGGAGAGAGGGGCAGAGAGAGGAGAGAGAAAACACACACACACACACACACACACATAAACAGTGTACCAGTGTGACACGCAGACAGCAGCAAATCGCCCACTGGACTGAAGGAGGGATGGAGAGTGCATCATTCCTAACGGAGGTGGTAATGAGGGGTGTGAGGAGGCAGGAGGAACAGTTACGTGGCCGATGAAGGGCCCATTGGCAGTATGCCCAACACAGGTGGTACCGTGCCTGCATCACTTTGAGAACTATAGTGACACAGAGAGTGTGGGCTGGTACCACCTGAACAGAGTCATTCTGAGGAAGTTCCGTGAGCTGTGCAATGTAGAGATGCAGTCACCCACCAGATGGAGCCATGCCATGTCCGTGCAGACCAAGGTGACCACCATCATGTGCCTGCTTACCACGGACACCTTCCGAGGACCAACAGGGGATACCATGGGCATCACCCAGTCAGCCACATCCCACCTCCTCACACAGTTCCTTAATGCTTTGCTGCCACGTGCTTCAAAATTTATCCATTTCCCCAGCACACAGGCAGAACATACAGCAAATATGCAGGACCTCCACATGGTGGCAAGCATGCCCGGCATGATTGGGGCCATTGACTGCACCCTCATGGGCATCCGCATGCCACCTGGCCCTGAGGGAATGGCGTACATTAACAGAAAGGGGAGCCCAAGCATCAACTTCCAGGTGGTGTGCGATGCCATGGGACGCATCATCAATGTCTGTGCCACACAACCTGGGAGTGCACATGACGCATTCATCTGGCACAGCTCTGCATTGTGCCACAGGTTTGAATGTGGGGATATCCCTATGGGCCACCTACTGGGTGAGTATGGCATGGGCAAGGGGCGATGAGGGTGGGCAGGGTGTGCATGGTGGTGTGGGCACCAGGGACAGGCAAGGGGCACAGCACAGAATAGCATACAGCTAACCATGTCATTCTCCACACAGGTGACAGCTCGTACCCACTGAGGCCCTGGCTACTCACCCCCTACCGGTGACCGGCATTCCCAGCAGAGGAACGGTACAACGAGGCACATGCTAGCACACATGACATCATCGAGTGCCTCTTTGGCATGCTGAAGGCACGATTCTGTTGCCTAGACAGGTCAGGTGTTGCCCTACAGTACAGCCCCTCGAAAGCCTGTGACTTGTTTCAGGCCTGCTGCATGCTGCACAACATGGCCATTGACTGTAGGATAGCTGTCGAGGCAGATGAGGGCAACAGTAGTGGGGACAATGGAGACAATGGGCCAGAGGGTGGTGGACAGCCACCCCCTGGGCGGAGGGACCCCCAACTCCAGCAGCAGGCATGATGCCACCGTGGCACTGTCACAAAGGAACACTTTGGCAAATGCAGGTAGGTGGTGTAGTACACATGCATGGGCCACACAGACAAGTACAGCACACATGCAAGGATGTGCATGATGAGGGGCATGTACACACAGAGCAGTGATGCAGGGGTAGGGGCGTTATTGGCCTGCAACCACACACAGCAACTCACACACACACACACACACACACCCCCACCCACCCACCCAGGCGTTGGAATATGGCATGGATCAGATGCATGGCACCGGTGCACAGGTGCAACCGGTGCTAGACTGCCCTCATCATGCGCATGCCACATGGTCCAGTGACCGGGCATGCACACACACAGGCAGCATGTGGCATGACACAGAGGCATACCACCATTGGTATGGAGCACGCACACCGCCCATATGTGCACAGGGCATCAGCTGCAGACTGCGGTCAGGGCAGCATGCAGATCAGGGCAGCCACATGGTACCATGGCCACCACGGCCACAGGGATGGCTGCACCAGGACAAATTAGCAGCCACAGGCTCTGCATTAGCTGGGGGGGGTCCAACAGTCCCCCAGGGGTGGAAGCGCAGGACTACGACTGCCCCGGGCATGCCTGGGATGCCTACATCCAAGCCCGGCATCAACTATGATGCTGGATCTGTGGGGTGGACAGCACATTGCAGGGGGTTCTCCTGTGCACAGCCAAGCACTGTGTTAGCCAGCAACACAAAGCCATCTGCAATTGCACTGGCAATGCGATCCAAGGATGCAGTCATTGCCTTCTGCATGCGGTGCATCCCCTCCAGGATCTGCACAGTGCCCCTGTCCTGCTGCTCAGCTAACTGGTGCACCTCCACACACAGTGCATGCACCCCAGTGGTGAGCAGCATCTGTTGCTGAATGGACACCCACAGCAGTTGGGTGTGCTCAGCCAGACGGTTCGCATCCTGGGGCCCCCGAGTGGGATGCCGATCATCTGGGGGTGACCTGCAACTCTGCACAGCTTGCCTCTCTGGCAGATGCTGCACAGTGGGGTCTGCAGGGGGAATGGGTATGGCAGGTGCACCGACAGTGGACCCTGTGTCCAGCTGCCCGGTAGCACCCGCAGCCTGCTGCTGTCACCTGTCCGGCCGCTGTACGCCACACTGCACCTGCATGGCCACACCATCACCAATGCAGGGCACATCCCTGGCAATGCACACCGCCGCACCTACAATGGTGGAAGGCAGCTGTGCCATTGCTGGCACTGCGCTGGGCACGGTAACGGGCTGTGCTGCCAGCAGGGGTGACACACCCTCAACGTCACCCATGCTGTCCAGGAGGTGTGTAAAGTCATCATTGGAGTCAGACCCCACCCCGATCTGTGTCTCTGTACACAAGACCCCAAGGCTGGCATCCTACAAGATCACATCCAGGACCTCATCCGACCCTAGGGCAAGGACATCCACAGGCACTGTGGTGCTTATCTGTGGCCTGTCGGGCACCTGGATGCCGTTGGATGTTGATGGTCCATCCTCCAGGGCCATGCCAGCATCCAAGGGTGCTGCTTCTGCTGCCAGCACACCATCCTCTGCACGGAGACATGCTGGTGCTACAAGAGAAGGATGACATGTCAGTGATGCATTGCCAATATGTGCCCCCCCATACACTGCTGCTGCATACGTTCTGCAGCATGGCATGTGAGTGGGTGCACACATGTGCACATGACATGCAGGATGGCCACATGCACAACAGCATGCCTGTGTATGCACCCTCTGGGCCACTAGCTGTGCGTGGCTGACATATATACCATACAGTGATGGTATGCCACCCATCTGGAAGCCTCCTCCAGGCACACCCTCCACCAAGGTGTGGCAGATAGTGGCTGCCACCAACTCCTCCGTTGATGTCAGTATGGATACATCCACTGGCCCTCCTCTGGTGGCAGTACAGGATGCTCTGATGGCTGCCACTTTCTCCTTTATGCTCCACTTGTCAGTCCTGACCTTCTTGCAGCACTCCTGCACTGACCGCTGGTGGCTGCTGTGTTGGTTGATGTAGGTTGCCACCTCCTCCCATGCAACTGCCCTGTCCTGTGGTGTGCCCGTGGCACCACTCAACAGGGCCTTCCTGTCGAGGTAGGCCTCAAACAGAGCATCCGTCTCTCCCTTCATGAAGTTGGGCCTGCGCTTCCATGCAGGGCCCCACTCGTCGCCCTCCTCCTGCGCCGACATGTTGCCTCCTGTGAGCAAGGACAGCACAGTGTGTCAGTGGCAGCATCTCCCTTGTCCATCTCACCTTGCAGTGCTGTCTGCTCCCAGTGTGCTGCTGTGGCAGCCACTACTTACCTATCACGGTTGCACTACCAGTACATAGCCTGTGCTGTTACATGGCACTTATGAGGTGCAATGCATGCAAATGAGGTTGTGCACAATGGTAATGACATGCTAATGCATCCCACTGTGCCACGAATTGGCATCTGAATATCGAGAAGTTGCACCGTGCACAATGGGATTGTATTAGAGCAAGCCGGGGCGCAATGCCCATGCATACACGGTGCACAGGCATGCAGTGCTCTTGCATGGAACAATGTCATGCTGTCACTCGCACACCTTGCGTGGACAGCATGATGCATCACCACTAAATATGCTGCACATGACTGGCTACGTGCATGGTCGCACATGATGGCACATGCCCTATCATGCACATGCACACTGCACATTGGCAGGTGACCTCTGACCCCTGGGTTGCTTCCATTACCCCGAGACTCCACTGGGCCATGCCTACTGCACATGTACAGCACTGCACGGTGGTTGGGCACTGTACATTCTCTCACGCATCATGCGTCCGGCACCTGTGGTGGCCACATGCACCTGTACCCACCATTTCACTGCCAAACCAAGCGAGAGCCATGGTGCTGGGTCGAGGACACCGTGCCTGTAATTGGAGTGACCTGGAGGTCATCAACCATGTCACCTGTGTCGAGCCCTACAACCAACAGCTATTTGGCCAGGTGCCCCTGCAGCAGGCCAGGGGCAGTGTGTGGCAGGCCATTTCTGTCAGCCTGGAGAGGAGAACAGGGGTTCCAAGGACAGCAGAGCAGTGCAGCCACTGCTATGGTGACCTGTTGTGGAGGGACCCTGATCAGCTCCGGAGGTTACCAGCATGTGTCAGGCATGGTGCAGTGCCACATCCAGGTAAGTCTACCCATGTTGCATGTCTGCCCTGGTGTTGTACTGTGGTATTGGCTTTGCTGCCTGGCATGCCCTGCGGTGGGGTACACTGTCATCGTGCACATCACTGAGTGGCATTGCCAGCTGCCACTTGCATTGTGATACAGCCGTGCTGGCCTGCAGGACATGTTGGGCAGGGGTATGCCCTGTATACAGCAGGCTGTGGGGGTGCAGCTAGTGTGGTCGGGTACTGATGTGCACCTGTCTTCTTTCCATTCACAGGGCCAGAGGACCGCAGGTGGGCCAGGGCAGCAGTGGAGTGCAACCGGGCAGTGCACCTGGATGGGGGTGGACCTATGCAAGCAGTACCACAGGGGGCAGGTAAGCACTGTCATGGTCCTTCCCACTGTACATGAGGGGTGGCGGTGGGGAGTGGGTGTGGGCATAGCCACCTGTGCCATGTGCTGTGGCAGCTGTGTGTGTTGCACTGTGTGAGGTGCATGCCACTGTGACATGTCCATTGGACATGTGTGCTGGCTGTTGTTGGGTGGGCGTGTGCCTGGCTACTACTGTTGTTGTTGCGGTGCTGCCACTGCAGTGTGCCATGTGACTGTCACTGTGCAGTCATGTGGCCATTGTGTGGTGGGGAACACTTCAATGCAATGCTGTGGTGTGCCGTGTTGCTGGCTGGCATTGGCTCACCCCCCTCGTGGGTGTCCATTCTGTGCCCTCCAGGGGATTGAGGTCCCGCTTCCTATTGTGCACTGTGGGAGGGCATGGTTCCTTGGGCCATTGCACTGATCACCTGTCCTGTCTCTTACAATAGATGTCTGGCATCTGGCTCGGAGAGCGCCATGAAGAATACTGCTCCATCTCATGCAGCAGACACTGCTGGTGGTCTCCAGTATCCTGGAGGTGGTCGTTGCCATTCAGTGAATGTTGGCAGCTGAGCGGAAGGAGCAACGGCTTGTTGGGGCGGCCAGTCAGGGCTGCTGCTGATGCTGCTGTTCTTTGCCCATTTCCTCTGTTGCACCTTCCCCTACAGTCCCCCCATTCCACTGTACAGTCCCTGTTCCCTGTTCTCTTCCTTCACTGTACCTACTCTTTCTCAGCCCCTGTTAGATTTGTAAATAGTTACCTGTCATGTAAATATTTTCTAACATACCTGCCTGTGTCCATGTTTGCTTTGCCAGTGGCTTGTGTTGTCATGCTGCAGTGGCCCAGTGTCTGTCCATGTTGTGTGTATGAGAGGAGGCACATGTTGTGCTTCCATGGTTCCCTACTGTGTGCTGTGGGTGTGTCCCAATTTGGTGGCATCCATCCCCTGGGTCAGTGGCTGTGCATTGGGGTGCCCATGGGGTGGCAGTCAGGGGGATGTGTGGTGGGTGTGTGCATGGTGTGGGCTCACAGCCATGGCCATTGTTCGAGTACTGTCCACACACTGAGTTGGGGTTCTCTGCTTGGTGTTGAGCGGCCTGTCTCATGTGGTCTGCCACACTGCCTGCATCCTAGCCCATTCAGTGCCTGCTGTGTGGGTTCCCTGTGTGCCTGTGTGGCATGTGTGTGCTTGGCTGAATGGTCCTGGATGTGGCCTGCTATGGTTTCATTGTGGGGAGGCATGGCTGGCAGCCAGCCTGGGGATGTGGGGGGCTCCCTTGGTTGCCCTCCGTTGGCACCTCCTTTCGCCTGCTATCCATGCCACTGTTGTGTTCTAGGGTCCAGTGTCTGGGTGCCTGTGTGCCCTGCTGGTGGAGGCCTCCTGTGGCTGCTGTCACTGTGCTTCCATAACTCTGTCCCTGGGTCTGTTCTCTGTGCCCTGCCTACTTCTGTTGCTGTGCTGCTCTGCACTGCCAGGGTTGCGCTGGAGCATCTCTGTTTGCGTCATGGCGCACCTCTGTTTGTGCCATGGCACAACTCTGTTTGCACAGTGGTGCAACTCTATCATATTCAGCTGCATTGCACTGGTGCTGTTCAGCCTGTCCAACCTCTGAATATGGCTCCAGTTGTGCTATGGCACATTGGATTTGCGCTGCACCGGACTAGCGCCGGCCTTTGGTGCATTTCTGAATACCCGGACCTAAATGTTCTTCTGATGTTTGTTGTTAATGTACACACCTTAATAAACCCATTCTGGTCTGGATTAATTATCTGGGGGTAGCACCACCTCTAGTCTTATGACAAGGATCTTTGCCAGTATGTTACTGTCCTAGTTAACCAGTGAAATTGGTCTATATGATCTGGGTTTCAAAGGATCCTTGTTCTTCTTTTAAAGAGCAAAATGTTGGCTTCCTTAAATGATACTGGAAGTGTACCAGTCTTGAAAATGTGGTCAAATAATGTTTTTAAATGAGGAGCTAATATGGGATTATAGAATTTATAGAAATCCATTGGTAAGCCAGTACTAGATCTGAAAAGCACCATCAATAACAGTGCCATCTATAACAGCATTGTATTGACAGCACTCTCCAACACAGCAGCAGTACTCAATGCCATCAGGAAACACAGTGCATATGGTAGTGGTTGGATGACCACTACCATTCTACACTTAATAGAAATAAATCTTTGTTTTCTTGTGGGGGGCTCTGCCCACCCCCATACTTAAAGATCACAACTTCAAGAGGAGCGGATCATGGAGTAAAGCTACATTTGTGGGGCAGTGGAATTACTGTTTCCAAGGCCTCTTATAAAAAAAATATGAGTTCTCCAGACATGAAAAATATAGAGGGTTGACCAGGATTAGAACCCTGGTCTCCCACATTTTCCTGGCTGAACTACTGCCTTTACCTGCTCTGCTACGGGGGCAGCTCAGCCAGCAACTGCACTTTCCTCTTTCTTCACTTCCTCCTCTCAGTGGGTGAATAGTGATGGGGTAGCACTACTTTCTCAACACTGTTTTACCCCAGTTGCTATTCCAACATGCACAGTTCCTGCAGCACGGTTTATACCGCGCTGTTCAGGAAACACTGTTATAACCATGTAGGGGTAGGCCGTCAGAGCCAGGAACTTTACCAGAAGAAAGTTTTTTAATTGCCTGTGTAATTTCCTTAATATAAATTTCTTCTAATATTTGATAATGCGCTTGACTTAGAATAGGGAAGACAAGATCTGAAATAAATTGATCAATTCATTCCTGATCACCACAATGTTCAGATTTATAAAGGTCCTTATAAAATTGAAAAAAGTATCAATAACAGTGGAAGAATTTACAGACTGACCTGTGCAATCCTGTATACTAGGAATAACATTATTCTCTTGTTTTTTTTAACTGCCATGCTAATATTTTATTGTGCTTGTCGCCCATGGTGTGATATTTATTTCTAGTATAAAGTATCTGTCTTTCACTTTCTTCTTTTGCCATGTTATTATATTCTTGTTTTAGATTATGGAGATCCTGGAAAACATTAGGGGATTTAGTATGACTATGACTTTTATCCTTATCAGCAAAAAGGTATCCTAATTCTTGCATTTTCTTTTATCAGTTTTTCCTTCATTTTCTGGATGGAGACTCCTGAATAAACCTACAATTACCACCATTTTTATTTATGTAGTTAAATATCTTTTTTGCTTTGACTTTGTCCTGAATACCCTTCACATTCCAATATATGAATTTTGAAAAGAAAGACATTGAATCATATTACCAGAAAAGTAGCCCTGTACAATGGGAGAGCATGAAATATTGCTGTTATTTAGCAACAGCCCTTTCAGTTTATTTTTAGTAGTTGTTCCATAACTGATTTCTCTTGTGTGACTCCCAGTGACTAAACTAAACACCCCTACTAATACCCTAAGAATGTTAGAAACCTTTAATATTAAAACAATACCCCCCAGCTATGAATTAATCTGTCCCGACCCACCCTTGAGCACTCAAATTTCTGGAAAGTCTTTCTATCTAGGTATGTTTTGTAAATTATTACATTATGGCAAAATTTTAATACATTTATATATGGAGTATCCCAGAATTTAAGCAACCAACCCAATGGTTCCCACCTCCAATCCCCTGTTCCATTGGTCCTGATACCCATTTTGGAGCCCACCTCCGAAGGCCGGCGATTGTGAAGAGAGTCGGACCAGCCAGATTGTGTAGCGTAAAAGGCTACTGGAATCACATGCCGCCTTCTGCTGAAAACATAGGTGCAGCGTCTCGCCTACGTAGCGAAACACGCATGCCAAGTGCCCCAGCCATCGGGAATACGTGAACTCGGCTTAACATCACAAAACACAAATACCATAATAAATAATCACGAAAAAGAGTAATAAAAAGCAAACACACACAATAGCAGACTTAATCAATGAATGAAAGCTTTGATCAGGGGCTGTGCCCCTCCTCCCCTTTCCAGCTCTGTCCATCCTTACATCCTTCACATAACAAATTAATGTCATCTTTCTTCGGAGGGCACCCCTCCACAAAAGTAAACATGTAACATCTACGCAAATACGTCATGGCATGTGGCTACAATGCAGACGATGATCTGTGTCAGTTACCTAGTAAGCAAGTTATTACAAATGAGTTTCCCTGCTGGTCTGACTTCTCTTCACAATCACCTGAAGGCCTGGTTCCAAATTAACCCCCACCTCCCCACTTATCATTCAGTAAACATTCACTCATAAACCTGATAGTCCAACTTTGTTCAAAGAACTTCTCATTCGAAAACAAAATCAGTGGAGGAGAATGAGAGAAGAAGAAGAAGCAAATAGAGATTAAAAAAAAGAGAAAGTGAAAAGGGAGGGAGAAAAGAGGAAAATAAAACCTCTACCTACTCAGATTTTTTCTTTTATTCCTACCTATCCCCCAGCCTACACATTTGCAACCTTTTAATAATCAACTCAAGTCTTCTTAACCCCATTTCACATGCCCTTATTCTGAGTAGCCAAAGCCCATTGGATTACACTGCTCAGACTTGCACCAAAAACTTCAACCATGACTGAAGGTTATAATATGTTGTTTAGTATTGACACATAATTAATCTGTTAGATCTTAATCCTCCCCTTTCTTACTCCCTCTCCCTTCCCGAACTATTTTTCATTTTTTTTGAAATTCCAAGTTTTTATTAGTTTGAACAACTATAACAACATCTAGTCAGTAAGATACAGACATTGACCAGAGCAACTAATGCATTGATAATGAGATGTAACAGTAGATGTTATATCAAAACCGAAACAAAGCAAAGCAAAACAGAAATAAGAGTAACTAAATCAACAGACTAAACAAAGTCTAACCTCCCTCCCACCCCATCCCAGAGTGTACATAAAACAAAGGAGAAAAGGCATCAATAACTTGAATAGCAAACACAGTTTAGGGTAGTAGCAGCAAGGCCAGAGGGAGTGCCCCCATCTTAAGATAAATATAAAGTGTATAACTTGCCCCATTTTCTGTCAAGAAGTGTCATATTGTGATGGGTACTGGCGATCAAGCACTCAGTTTGAAAGTATGAGGTAAGCTCCTTTAACCATTCATAATAAGAGATGGTCAGTTGGTCCATCCAATGTCTAAGAACCAATTTTTTGACCACCATCGATATAATGGCCATATGAAATCTTCTCTCCTTAATAATTATACTGGAATAGGACCCAAGAATTCAAATCTCCATAGTAAACAAATCCTGAAGCCCCAGAATAGGGTCTAAGTTAGACTGTATAGTTTGCCAGAGGGGAGCAATTGTTTCACAGGACCACAGGATGTGAAGGATATTCCCATCTTCTTTTCCACACCTGGAACATATAGGGGAAGGGAGCCGGCCCATTTTAGCCAGTTGAACTGGTGTATAGTACATGTTATTAAGAATATGATACTGGGTGAGTCTAAGCTTGTCCTGGGCGCTATATACTGTATATATATATATATATATATATATATATATATATATATATATATATATATACACACACAGATCCTTCCATATCTTGGCCCAGTTAAAGGAGTTACCAGGTATTAAAGAATCCCATATCTAGAGCCTTTCAAGAGTTCTGGGTAGGAAATGGAATAAACGGTATGAGTATGTACAGGAGACTCCATGAGGAGCCCTGGCTAGTTCTGAGAGCTGGGACAAATTAGGCTGTACAACCAGGGGTTGAGGCTTAGTGCCAAAAAGTTGGACTAACAGGTGTCTCAATTGGAAGATTTTAAAGATATGAACCTGGGCTAGGCTAAATTTAGACAGGATATCAGAAGAAGGGAGAAGAGAGTCTAGACTGTAAAATTCTGAGACAGTGGTGTTTTGTAACTGGGGTAACCAACTGGGAGAAAGAGTCTGGCCTCCTATCTTGATAAGGGGGTTGGAGAATATAGGTTGGAACAGGTCCTTAGAAAGTAGAATCTTCAAGGAAAAGCAGAACTGGGCAAAAACCTTGATGGAGGTGCCAACTGTCGAATGTTTGAGAGGGGGAGGTAGGGATTCCCATGGTAAGTAAAGAGTATTAATAGGGAGAAAATTCTGTTGTCATATGATATGATTCTCAATCTGTAGCCTCTGGGGGGAGGGTATAGTCACCTTGGGTTGTAGATAGCTATCGACTACATTTGGAGAGATGACTGGCCCAATAGTAAAAAAGAATATTTGGGAGGCAAAGCCCTCCGTCCACCTTGTGAAGAGACAGTTTGAGAAAGGAGTGTCTGGGAGTTTTATGTAACCAAATAAAATTAGATATAAGAGAGTTAACATGATGGAAGAAGGATAGGGGTAGCCAGATATTCAACATATTCAAAGGATAAAAAAGCCTGGGGAGAATATTCATTTTAATAATATTGATGCGGCTCCATAAGGAAAGTGGAAGGGATTCCCATCTCTGGAAATCCAGTTGGATGTTTGTCACTAGATAATCTAAGTTTAGTTGTTTGATAAGAGAAGGGTACGTGGATAGGAATATACCTAGATATTTCAAGGATTTAGCAGACCATTTCATACCAAACTGTGTAAAGTCAGCCTTGTAAGTGAGATGATTAAGGGGGAAAAACTCAGTTTTGTTAAGATTTAGCTTATACTTAGAAAAATAACTGAACTGGGATATCACCTGTAAAGAATGTGCAAGCAAAGATGATGGCTGGTCTAAATGCAACAGGATATCATCTGAATAGGCCGAAAGGATATACTCTGCACCACCCACCCGGATACCACATATCTGGGGGTAGGCTTTGAGATATCTAAGGAGAGGTGCCAGGTATAGATTGAAAAGAAAAGGTGAGTCACGTGATGCAGAGCAACTAGTGGCCAACTTTTCTGGATCTCCTACCTACCATCCAGCAAATCCTAAGTTTTTGCCCATCTAAAACCCGAAGTAATAAGGGGTCTACTTTTAGGAATTGATCCTTTTGACTGGAGGGTGCAGTGTTCCGTTTTTGGACCAGCGGCGGCCGTCTCGGAAGCACTCAGAAGAATGGAAGCGGAGATGAAGCAGGCTGGAGTGAAGCATACTCCGCCTACTACCCCCGAGAAAACTGCAAAAAAAGCCAAGAATCAATGTTCGGGGCAACCATCTAAACAGCTTCTCCCTAGCATCTCAGCTAACTTGCTTATGGAGGATCGCTTCCTACAGGAATTGCTTCCCTTTCGGGAAACCCTCCAAGATATCTCCTCTGAAGTGAAAAATATCAGAAACGACCTTGGCGCACTTATGCGAAGAGTGGGGGATATGGAGGCTAAAACGACCTCACTGGAGAGCTGGAAGGGGAAAACTGAGCCGGAGATTGCACGACTTCGTCAGCAAATCAATAAGCTACAACTCAAGACGGAGGATTTGGAGGGCAGGAGTAGAAGAAACAATATATTGATTCTCGGTTTGCCCAAATCCGAAGAGGGAACCGATACCATTTCGTTCATCCAGAAGCTGTTGAATAAAGTTGTTGGTCCCTCACCTCTCAATCAGCAGTACCACATTGAGAGAGCTCATGGTTCCTTAAAACCTAAGCCTCCACCTGGTGCTCCCCCTCGACCCATAATAATCAAGTTTCTCAGCTTTCTAGAGAAGCAGCACGTTCTGTCTAAAGCACGGGAGCTGGAGTCAATTCTCTGGGACAATGCTAAGCTGCGACTGTCTCAGGACCTGCCTTATGAAACCAGACAAAAAAGAGCAGCTTTTCATCCAATTGTGAACAAACTCATCGCAGCGGGTATTCGATTCAGGATGAATTACCCAGCTAAGCTTCTGGTGGCCTTGGATGGTGTCTGGCACCCCTACGAAAGTCCAGATCAGGCCATGTCGGATCTCTCTCTTAAACTTCCCAGCCTCTTCAAAGTGAACTGAGTTGGAAGATACGAAAATCTGTTAGGGAGATTTTTTTTTCAACAATGTGCTAATGCTGCGGTTTCTTTTTTGTTTTTGTTACCTGATGGGCGCTTCCTCTCTCGTCTTCTTCTGCTCCGTTTGTTGGGACCGGGGTTGATGTCTGGTTTGAGGCCTGTTAGGCCTGAGTAAGCCCCAGTGGCCTAGCTGTTGAGCCTCGTGGGAGGGGGAAGAGGGGGTGGAACTAAATTTCAGATTGCGGTTTCCACTGGTTCTTTTTAGTGACGGACCAGCTGGTCCTTCAGCTATGCTCTCCTCCCATTATTTCCCGTACTCTAGAGCGGTTTTTGTTTTATATTAGCTCAGTTGGATAAATCCTTGTTTTATTCCCACTTCTCCTTTTGATTTATTTTTTCTTTTGCTGGAAGCAGATAGACATACCTGTTGGAAGGCTGCTTTCACCACGACTTTGATACCAGAAATGAGTCTTGGTACTTTATGGATGGGAGGGGTCGCTATCACCCCAAGTTTTTGCAGCTCCTGGTAGGGATCCTATATCTTTATGCTCGTTATATTTTTATTAATTGGGGCACAAGGATAAGTTTTTCCTTTCTTCAAGCGTGGATGGTGGGTGGGTGGCTCAGGGAGAGGATATACTCTGGGTGACCTGCTTCATGGTCTAGCTGGAGGGGGTTGGGATGCTGTTCCCAGGAGATCTAGAGTCCACTGTTTGGTTCGGGGCAGGTTGACTTGCACCTCGGTAATGTTTTTTTTTCACATACTGTATTTTAGTTTAAGTCTGATTACTCCTGGGCATGTAACCTTTTGGGGACGGTCCCTGTTAGTTTTATTCAGGTTTTCTGTACTCAGTTTCTTGGTCTTAGTGGGGCCTTTTGTATATAGTTTAAAGGGGGTTTGGAATGGGTGGGTTGCTATGGGGGGAGGGAGGATCGGGAGATTAAGGGCTATCCCGCTATCTATATTATGCTTTCACCTGTTAATGTTACCAAGCATTGTTATTAGTTGTTCACAATTATTTTCCCTGATTGCTGGAGAATTATGGCATTTTGTCAATGTACTGGGGTTGGGGGAAGGGAGGGGGAACCTGGAGGGTGCCACTTATTTTTAAGTCTGGTGGATGTGCCACAGGATCTCATTTTCTCTAACCCTTTTCCTATGCTGTATGGCTGCGAGACCTATTAAAATTGCTACCTGGAACATCAGAGGTATTAGGGATGCCACTAAAAGGCATCAAGTCCTTCTTAACTGCTCCCTGTTAAATATTGATATCTTATTTTTGCAGGAAACACACTTGTTAGGTACAGAGACCTGCAGGTTACGACATCAGGGGTTTTCCCAGGTCTTTGTATCCGGGGGAACATCGGTTAGTAGGGGTGTTGCTATTTTGATAAGACGAGGTATTCCTTTTTCGGTTGAGGACAGCTCTATAGATCAAGAGGGCAGATTTGTTTTAGTTAAGGTCTGCTTAATAGTGCTAGTGTGGTGTTAGGAGCAATATATGGCCCAGTGGGAGGTGACCCCAATTTTTTCATGCAGTTAGTCAGTTAAATTGAGTGGGTTTCTGCCATCCCTTTATTCTGGGAGGTGACTGGAACGTTGCCCCAGATCAAGAGTTTGACAGAACCTACAGACCTGTTAAACCCTCTCCCCATCTCAAATCACTCTTGGGGACTTCATGAACCTATTAGGGTTATGTGATCCTTGGCGCCTGCTTAATCCTTCTGGCCGTATATATTCCTTTTACTCTCAGGTACACCAAACATGGTCAAGAATTGACTATATCTTAATCAGTACCACCCTCTTAGAAAATACTTCCTACTCAGGTATAGAGCCAATTGTTATATCTGATCATTCCCTTGCTTGGATTAAGGTGTCTCCTGGACCATCTGGCCAAAGGGACACTTCATGGAAGCTAAATACGCAACTTTTAAAAGATGAACATATTATTTCCCATTTCAAATCTTTGATCTCGTCTTTTCTCGAATTTAATCAGGGTTCTATTGCTAGGGAGGATTTAATCTGGTGCTCTCTGAAGTGTTTTATTAGAGGTGAGTTCATAAAACTGGCTTCCAGAAGGAAAAAACTTAGGGAAGCTAAGATTATAGCTCTGTCTAACCAAATCAGGGCGGCTGAGAGTACTTTCTCTCTCTAACTCTCAAAAGACCTGAGGGACTATGCAAGCTCAGAAATGAGTATGAGAACCTGATCAAAGAAAAATGGAATATGCCATCCTTAAACCAAAGCTCACTACCTAGACCAAGGGGAAAACCCGGCAGACTGTTAGCTCTCAGGTTAAGGGAGGTAGAAAACTCTAGGTTAATCCCCGCTCTGAAGTCACCCGATGGCTCTATTAAAACCACACCAAGAGACATTGCACATATCTTTGAATCTTTTTACAAAGATTTGTATGGTAGTGGTTCCTCTCAAGTATCTCTTCCCGATATGGAACATTTCTTAGATGGTGTTTCTCTCCCTCACTTGCTGGCACATCATTGTGAATTGCTATCTTCCCCCATTACCTTGGATGAGATCGAGGATGCAATTAAGGGGCTACCCATGGATAAATCTCCAGGCCCTGACGGCTTTTCCCCCAATTTTTATAAAACTTTCTGCAAGGAAATTTCTCCTCTCTTTTTTAAACTGTTTAACTACATGTTTTCATCAGACTCCTTTGACCCTTCGTTGTTGGAGGCCACAATAATTTTAATTCCAAAACCAGACAAACCCTGGCTGGAGCTGGCTAGTTACCGGCCAATTTCATTATTGAATTATGATATCAAAATCCTAACCAAGATACTTTCTCTCAGAATTAAACAGGTCTGGCAACATTTGCTGAGTCCTGAGCAGGTGGGGTTTGTCCAGGGTAGATCTGCAGCAGACCACCTGCGTACCCTCTCCCATATTTTCCAGGTTGCACAAGATTCCCAGATTCCCATGGCACTGATTGCCCTAGATGCTGAAAAAGCCTTTGATTGGGTTAACTGGGATTTTTTGTGGTCCACACTTGGGAGAATTGGCTTCCCAAATATCTTTATCCAGTGGGTTAGAACAGTCTACAACTCACCCTCTGCTAGAATTTATTGTAATGGCGTCTTTTCATCTCATTTTCCCCTGTATTCTGGTACCCGACAGGGTTGTCCTCTGTCCCCTTACTTATTTAACTTGTATTTAGAACCCCTGATACTCAGTATTAAGGCCTCACCTCAGATTACAGGTTGTGTTATCTCCCAGAAAATCCTGACCCTGTCGGTTTTTGCTGACGAAATTCTCTTGCATCTCGCCAACCCAGAATCTTCCTTACCGCAAGCTTTACAAATTATTAATCAGTTTGGGCAGGTATCCAACTACAGGTTAAATCTAACAAAATCAGTTATTTTCCCTTATATCCCAAGCTAATTTCTCTCATTTTGGCATGAGGTGGTCTCCGGACTCCCTCAAATATTTAGGCATACATTTAGCTCGGGATCCATAGATTACTAAGAAGCTTAATCTAGATGACCTGTTGGTGAGAGTCCAGAAAGATTTATGTAGATGGGACAGTCTTCCGCTGTCCTTGTGGGGTCGCATCAGCATCATTAAAATGAACATATTACCCCGTATTTTTTACCCCCTAAATCTTCTCAACATTTGGCTCCCCAGATCCTGTTTTCAACAAATTCATACTGCCTTATCCAACTTCATCTGGCTGGGTAAGCATCCCAGATGGGTGTTCCTTAAACTTAATCTACCTAAAGACAGGGGAGGTCTTCACCTTCCTAACTTCTTGCTTTATTACTGGACTAGCCATCTAGCCAAAATGGGACATTGGATCAGCGCCCAATCAAGTATCTATCAACCTATTTGGTTGAAGTTAGAACTCAACTTGCTGGACAATTACAATCTCTGCCCTTCCCGAATTTTCTACTACACCTATTCCACACTACCAGAGGTTATACAAAACTCGGTTATAGGGCTTTCTATTAAGATTCTCTCTCTCAATGCTGGAGTTTTTTTTTAATATCCCATTTACAAAAGATGTGGTGCAACCTCTTACCCTTAATCCTAACATCAAAATCGGTGGTTCCCTGCTAACTCCAAATTGGCTTCCACAAATACATGACTGGCCAGTGGAAGCTCTCTATTCTCAGGGTTTTCTTCTTTCCCCCACTGAAATGTTAACTAAGTTGAATATCTCACAGAAATTTATATTTAAGGTTTTTCAGTTGAGACACCTTTTAGGGAAGCTGTTTGGGACTGTAATGATACCTTCCCAAACCAAACCTTTCTTAGATCAAATTCAAGAACGTGCAAGCAAACCCCACGGAATAGCCAGAACTTATTCTTATCTACTAGATACTAAATACCCCAATGCTTTAACCAGTTCCAAGGTTTGGGTCTCCCTCTTACCTGATTCCCCCCTACCTTGGAACCAGATCTGGCGTGATACATATAGATATCTTACTCAAGATAGAAATAGGTTAATCCAGTTCTACATTTTGAACAATATGTATTATATGCCAATTAGACTGGTCAGACTGGGCAGGCTGACTTCAACTATTTGTACAAGATGCGGAGCAGGCGAAGGGAATTTATTACATATATTTTGGTACTGTGACAAGGTGGCCCCCCTATGGAATACAATTCAAACCAATCTGGATCCGCTCTTAGGATTAGAGGAGTTATTTACAGCTGAAATATGTATACTGGGGTTGTACTCTGATATTAGTGTCAAGGAACGCCGGTTCCATATGGCCTTAATTTCCATAGCAGTTAAAAGGCTGGTTCTCAAACACTGGCTGGACCAAATGGTTATCTCATATACTGAATGGCTAAGTGAAATTTCTCTTTGTTTCAAGACTGAAAGGTTAATAGCTAGCTCCCGGAATAGTATGCCTTCCTTTAGCCAGAAGTGGGGCAAGCTATGCGCCCTATATTTACACTAAATCTCATACCAGAGTCACCTCTGACAGTCTTAGTGCACTCTGTCTCCATTTTATTGTTTTTTTTTTTAATACCGCAGTACCTCTGGCCATCCCATCTCTGCTATCCAGTGGTTTGAGGTGGCATCTGGGGTGGGGAGGGTGGGCATACACTTCACTTAGCTCCCTGTTGTTACACTGGGTATATGCCTTTATTTTTTGTCTTATTATAGTATATGTCACTGTCTGTACACCTTGTTTTGTTGTTATTAAAACTCAATAAAGAAGTTGAATTTCAAAAAAAAAAGAAAAGAAAAGGTGATAGTGGGTAACCTTGTCTGGTGCCAGTAAAAAGGGAAAATCTAGAAGAAAAAAAACCATTACAGTAGATTTTCGATAAAGGAGAGGAATAAATCACTTTGAGCCAGCCTAGAAATTGTGGGAGGAAACCCATTTTCTACAAGGTGAACCAGAGAAAACTCCAGTCCACCCTATTGAAGGCCTTCTCTGCATCAAGGGATTTAAGAGCCATGGGGGAAGGAACAGTTTGGGCTATTTGGAGAATATGATCTAGCTTGCGTAAGTGATCTGAGGAGGACCTACCTGGGACAAAGCCAACTTGCTCAGGACTAAGTAGTGGAAGCCAAACTTTCCTTATTCTGGTAGCTAGAATTTTATTGAGAATCTTGATATCACTATTCAGAAAGGAGATAAGTCTATAACTCTCAGGATGGGAGGGATCTATATTCAGCTTAAGGAGAAGGACAATAGTAGCTTCCAGAAGTGAAGGATCAAGGGAGGTGGAATCTAGGATATAGGTATAGAGATGGAGTAAAAGAGGGGCAAGATCCTTGGAAAATACCTTATAAAAGTTTAATGGGAAACAATCCGGTCCTGGAGCTTTGTCCAGAGCCAAGTTATTGATGGGTTCTTCTATTTCAGCAGTAGTAATCTCAGTAGAGAGGGATAACTGGTGTTGGTCTAGTAGAATTGGTAGAGGGAGAGTGTCAAGGTATGCCTCAATTTCATCAGGAATTGGAGACGGTAGGATTTACTATAAAGTTGATGGAAGTAATCTTCAAAGACTGAAGCCATGTTCCTCGGAAGAGTTTTGCATGCACCATCTGGAGCTATAATATTTTCTGACAGTGGAGAGCCAGTAGTTTCCTGACCTTTTCATCCTGGTCTGCACAGTTTGATTTAGTCTTTAAAAGAGCGTGTTCAGCTTTCTCCTGCATAAGGTCCGAATATTTGTTTCTTAAAGTGAGCAATGTTTGAAGAGAACCTGAAGGGGAGGACAATGAGAGAGATGGCTCTAGTGATCTTATTTGTGAAAGAAGAGACAAAGCCTGGGATTCTTGTAGTTTCTTTCTCCTAGAGGCAAGCTTGATGAATTCGCCTCTGAGGAAACATTTAAACACGCACCATTCATGGTCAAGTCTAGGTACAGAGTCTTTATTAAATTCAGTGAAGGTTTGTATGAGAGATTGAATGGCTGAAATGATATATTTATCTTTCAGAACCTGGGTGTTGAGATTCCAGGAAGTGTCTTTAGTGATATCTGGGTCGGGAGATAGTTCTATCCAGGCTATTGAATGGTCTGAAATCACTATCGGTTCAATGCCAGTGTTGCCAAGACCAGAGAGAAGAGGAAGACTGATTAATAGGTAGTCTATATGAGACCATGATTGGTGTATGGTTGAACAAAAAGTGTAAAGGTGAGGTGAAGGATTGAGGATACGCCAGGGATTACATAACATGAGTGTGTCCATAAAGTCCCTCAAGGCATTCTGGGAGGCTGTAAGGGGCTTCAAGGGAAGGTAAGTCCTATCCAGGTCCTGCGTAGGGGATGTATTCCAGTCTCCACCCAAAACCAATGAAGAGGGGAATAAAGCTGCCAAAGTAATTGCTAGATCTGCAAATAAGTGAAAGTCCCCCTGACTGGGCCGTATATGCTACCTAGGGCTACTTCTTTGCAGTTCAGAAGCCCTTTGACAAACATATATCAGCCTTGCGGGTCTGCAATAGTTATGTCTGATTGAAAGGGGACGTATCTCATAAGAACGATAGCTACCCCTCGACTTGAAGAGGAGTTGCCGGTTGTGGAAATTTGAGAAATCCCTTGGCGACCAAGCCAGAAGAATTCATGAGTCAGGAGATGGGTCTCTTGTAAAAATATAGCGGCCCAGATATTCAAAAGGGTTACGCCATGTGCAACAGGGTTGCGCCATGCGCAAGTCCAAAATGCGCCATTCTGCGATATTCAGCAGGAGGCAGTTACGCCACTGGCAACAGGTTGCACAAGAGAGCAATGCAAATGAATGCATGCTCAACAGGAGGGGGAGGATCCATGCATAACCTGCGCAACCCGATATTCAGTCGGGTTGCGGGAGTTCTGCATGCTAACCCCCAACGCGCGCCCGCATGTTTAGAGCCAAAAAGGTTTAAGTTGAGAGCCACTCACAGGTGAGCTGCTGCATTGCAGGGCGCAACACAGCAGCTGCCACCCCTGGCTGGCCCCCAACTCGGTCCCAGTGCCCCCCCACCAGCCCGATCACGGGCAGAACACGTACATGTCCCCCCTCCCACACATCTCCCACAGCCCGATCGCGGGCAGAACACGTACATGTCGCCCCCCCCACACATCACCCACAGCCCGATCGCGGGCAGAACCTGTATGAACCCCCAGTGCCCGATCGCGGGCAGAATGTAACCCTCCCCAACCCGAATAACTCCCTGGTGGTCCAGTGGACTGTAAAGCCCGATGCGGGCAGAATGTCACAACACAACCCCCAAACATCTCCCTGGTGTCTAGTGTCCCCCCACCCACCCACGAAGCCCCTCCACCCCGCTCCCCGCGGCGGCGGGCGACAGCATCCCACCGCCTGCCACCCCGCCGCCCGCCGACTGACTGTCCGGTGGGGCTGCCGCCCGATGGTGCAGAGCTACAGCCAGTAGGCGTGCAGCCATGCGCAAGTGCTGTGGCTCGGGGTGATATTCAAAGAAGTTGCTCAACAGGCGCAGCTCCTTTGAATATCCCCGACCACACCCTCTTCAACTATTTTGAGCAGCGCAGGGGCTTGCGCCTCAGACTGACGCAGTTTGAATATCTGGGCCAGCATGTCCTTTTAAGAGATCACAATGTTTCAGAACCTGATATCTTTTAGTGGGATCCCTCAAGCCTCTTACATTCCATGTCAGAATTTTATACATGTTATTTATCATATTTAACATTCATCTGAATAACAGTTAAAAATAAAAAAAAGAGAGAACAATAAGTCACAGTTAATGCACACTCTAACCCTCCCCCCTTCAACATAACAGGACCACCAAAAGAACGAGGCCCAATAATAAAATGGCAACATGCTCATATGGTACCTGTAGAACTTGGGATACAAAAGCGAACAAGTAGTCTGATTCAGCATGATGCTATCAGGAATGACAGGATAAATATGTTCATCCCTCATAATGTTGAGGTAACATGGTATGGCCTTTTGAAAGATAGTCACACAATACCAGAAACCTTCAAGACCCATTGAGTCAAAGAGGACTACAGATACCACAAAAGTTATTCATTTAGGTGGTAAATAAGAGAGCAAATCAATATAGGTATAACCCAAACCCCTTAAACCATTTCCCAAACCCAGTCAGCAATCTGAAGTCCTGCAATATTCTGGGGGATGAGTAGAATGGGTCCTTTGGGCCTTGGCCTTCTTAGGAGTCTAAACAGGTGAGACTGGTGGAGTATGGTGCGGCAAAACCTGGCGCATCTCTGCCTCCATCGCGGCCATTATAGCAGGAATAGCGTTGAAATAAAGGTCCAGCTAGATGCAGAAAAGTACTGGCAGACAGCAGAGATCTTTTAGTGTAGAAATACCAGCTGTATAGCTAGGAGTATAGCAGATGTAGGAGAGAGAGAGGAAGGAGCACCAGTAAAAGACTGCCACCAGGCTACAGGCATCACGTGATCTCCCCTATTTTTATTTATTCAGTACATGGAACAGAAGGTCCAACCATGTTTGAATTGTTCCAAACCAGAGTCATTATTTTTCTGAAGCTCAGAGTCAGTATGGAGCTGTAGATGACTACTCAATGCCAAGATACTGACAGCTTGCAAGTCTATCCTTGAAACTAATATGGTCCTTAAATCTATAGATGTTAGGTATACTTCAGCTTTTTTGGGCTCTGTAAAAGTGTGCATTTTTCCATGGAGAAAAGAAAAACAAAGCCAGGCCTTTTGTAAAAGAGAGAGAATTTAATATCTCTTTGTCTCAACAAATCATTTACCAGATAAAAAGCTTTTCTTATTTGATATGTGTCTGTGCTGAAGTCTGGAAATCTGTGAATCTGAAACTTTCCATAGAAAGGCCTCTGCTAAATCATGTGGAACATAAAATCAGTCCCTGATCTTGGAAATGATGTGGTTTGACATAAACTGGTCTCGATGTCTGACATTGTTTTGTGCCAGTTACATCTCCTCTTATGGGCCCACCTACCCTATGTGCTCTATTAAGTGTGTTTTTATTTTCAGGGTATTTACGATTCAGAGCCAACGTAAGGAGTTTCTCAAAGTAGGGGAGGGAGTCCTGCCTCCTACCTCCTAGGGAATGCCAATTAATTTCACATTACTTCTAGATCTGTCTTCTAGATAATTAATTTTTTGTTTAAGCTCATTCAGAATCTCATTATTACTGACAAAGGTATTAACCATTTGTTGAATTTTGTCCTCCAAATCGCTGATGTGTTGTTCAGCTGTTGACATTCTGATGGTAAGTGATTCCATTCTGCTACTTAACTCTGAGAAAGTTTTAGGCAATACAGTTAAAGCAGTAGTGATGGAGTTGAACCCTGTCTTGATCTCCCTCAAATTTCTTCCTGAAATTGTGAAAATAAGTCTGCACTTAATAAGCCTGAGATAATGTTAGATGACACAGGTGTTTTGTCTGTAGAAACAGTGCAGCTATTGTAGAATTTAGATCATCTGAAGCACAAGATTTAGGCACTTTTAGGAAACCATGATGTGTGATATTTTTATCATGAGGTGTATCCTTAGTTCCTGATTATGCTGAAGTGTTCTTTGTAAGGGGTGAGACCTGTGTTTTACCACACTAATTTTGGTTAAATGAAGCCACAGCACTAACCTCTTTGGATACTGAATGTCCCACAGGTTGCTCCATGAATGCTACCATCAGAGTGGACTCTTGAGGGGGTCAGCGTCCTCTTCATCTGCCATAGTGTAGTGCTGTTCCTCTAGTTCTTGCCACAGCATGAGTTAAGTAACTGTCAGCTGAACTGTCACTAGCACTCACTTGATAAGCCATACAACTTAACAGCAGCTCTCACATTTAAAGAAACTGAGGTCTTCAAATGAGTGAGGGCTGTAAGTCAATGTATCCAAGCATTCCATTCATGCTATGTGAATTATACTATAGGCACCAGGAGCACCCATTTTTTTTCTAAAAGATTTTTAGCTTCACATACAATAGGCCTTATGTATGAATGGGTGAGAAATATGCCCCAGAGGTGCATAGCCCACCTGTGTAGGTCTGTACCTATGGACAGATGCGCACTAGCCATATGCATCAACGGCTGCCACCTGTCCATGGCAATGCACCCCCAATGCACAGGAAACTACTTGGCGGCTGGGGGCAGGGTCACGTACCCAGCCAGGCATGCAATGGGATGCCTGGCATGGGTCCTGCAGTGGATCACCAGCACAACTTGGCATGGGTTCAGTTGCTTGAATAACACCTGTATGCATCCAGACCCTCGCAGCCATGTCCCGTCGGCCTGTGGTCCACCTGACATGGGACCCACCACAATGGGCATGCCTGCTCAGTGCATGGAGGACCCCCACAGGCAGCACACTAACCCCAGTCCCAAATGCCCACCTCCCACCCCCACCTAAAGTCTCCAATGCCAATGCCCAGTATGCAACCCCCCACACACACACAGGTAACCCAGCAGCAGTAGCCATGTCCTCGACCCCATGTACCCCACCCCCACTGGTGCTCAGTGGTGTCACCCCGGCACTGACAGTACCGGTCCCCATTCCCTGTAGCAGCATGTGTGTGTCCAGCCCTGGATGACCAGCAGCACAGCCCTCCACACACCTCCTTGGCTGCCAGCCATCCAAATGATACTGGGATCATGCTGCCGATCCCAGCATCATTTGGACTGCCGGCAGCCAAGTGGGTGTGTGGAGGGCTATGCAGCTTTACCCATGGCTGGGGGATTGGGTGTGTAACTATTGTGCTCCCCCTTGGTAATTGCAGCATGGGCACCCCTCCTTGGCATTCACATGTAGTGATGCCAACATGCCCTGTTTATGTGGCACGCTGGCATCATGCATAGAGCCCAATAACTAGAACTTCTTCCAGCACTATTTTGCTGTTATCAGGTTATACATAATAGTGTAACATGGGTTAATCTATCCCTGCTAGAACTCTGACAGTCAGAGTAAGATAATATTTCTTGCATTATTATAATCAAGAAAAATGTCAGCTGTTGTGTGACGGGGTTGGGGAATGGCAATATGTGTATCTCTCCTATCTTTTATTGTCTGCTTTTTTGATTGCAAGGTCATTAGATAGGTGTAATTCTTCAAGTGTTTTGAAAGACCTCCATGTTAGCTTAGCTGTCTTGATGTTCTGCATTAAGGCATAAATGTTATCACTATCTGTATTCTGATCTCTCCTAGACAAAATAACTTGGCTTGAGCAAATAAGAATGTATAGTTCATCTGATAAATAAATGTTGCAGTAACATATTCAAAGAGTCATTAGTTTCAAGTGTTTTCTTGTAAATAGAGATGGTGTGAAGTTTTAATTCACCTTTGAAGTTCAGCCAGATTGCTGAAATCTACCTTCATGGAGAATTTCACAAATATTTGTCCCTATGTTATAAATTAACTTTTTCCAACTTCTCTTTGAAACTTCACATTAGGTGTTGCCATGATAATTTTTTTGAAAATGAGACTTTTGGTAAATGACTTGTCTAAAGGTCTCTTGGAACAGCTTCTACAAGTCACATGGTACATCTCTATACAGTGTCTGTGCCTGACTTGCTTGATGTTTTTCATTTCCAGTCAGCCTGAGAAAGTAGAAGGAGCCTGTTCTGTACCAGAGAAAAGAGATACTGTATCTTTCAAACATTGATTATAACAATTGCTATATCTTTTTGTATTTCTTGTGTTGGAATTTAGTTAGGGAACACTGTTTTAATAGGTAATGTTTATTCTGAAGCCATTGTTTAGATCTATTTGTTTGTTTTATTTTTCTCTTTGCCTTGAATCTTTTCTGCCTCTTTCTGTCTCTGTCTCTAGCTCTCTTTTATGTTTGCAATTATGGAGAGTTGTGGTTGTGGTGGATGTGTTCACTACAATAGTGGTGTCATTGTGATTCCCCATCTGGGAGTGTGCCCCCTGCAGCACCTCGATATCTCCTCCCAACCGTGTAGTAGCAGCAGCCCTATCCTTATCCCCCAATAGGGCCACATCCACAGCAGGAGGATATGATTCTTGCTAGCTTGCAGCAGGCCTCAGATCAGCAGGAGCAGGAGCCAGAAAATAATGATGAACAGCAGTCCTCTGTTCCCCCTGAGACTGCATTGTAAGAACCCCTGTGCCCCCATCATGGTTCCACAAATGGCACCATCCCCCGGCAGAAGAACCCTGCTTGTCAACTTCAGGCTCCATTGTTTCTTTAGCACCAGCAGCTCAGCTGTACCACCATTACCCCAAATTTTCTCTAGTCTGGGATTTGTTTTTCACAACTGACCCTAGTGATCACAGTGTGGTCACTTGTAATTTATGGAATTTTGTAATTTATGCAAGACCGGGGTCAGCCAGGGCAAACAGGATACACATTTGGGTATTGGTAATCAAAGAACCCTTTTAAAAAAAAAACACAGGGCAGAGAGGAAGAAGTGACAGAGGGAAACAGAGTGGTGGTGGTGTTGGTCTGTCTGTGCCAGCAGAGGCCCAATGAACTGCATCAGGGAAGTTCATGTCACATGATGTGGTCATGGGGAAACACACTTGAAAGGCCATGCCTCTCCCCCAATTCCACTTTTAGCAGCTGAACCAGCAGCACTGGCAGCACCCACACTGTCAGCAGCAGGAACATCATCACTGGAGCTTGCGGATGTAAAGGAGTAAGTGGGGTACCTCCATCGGTGGCTCACCGTGGAGGTGCAGGATATAAAAATGATCCTCTCCAATCAAGAGAAGCTTCTTGAGGTGATGGCAGATCTCCAGCACAGTGGTGCAGGTACTGGTGGTGGTAGCAGTCAATGAGTTTGGCAGTTGGTACTTGCTGAAAAATATTAAAGCAGTTTAAATCCCTGTTCATGTTTAACTACTTCATATCCTGTTTCTAGTCTTTCCTTCCAGCTCTCCTACTCCTTTGTTTCTAAAAAAAATTACCAAAAAATAAAACATTTAAACATATCCCAAAATGTAATCTTTCTTTACTATCTAACTGTATTGTTTCACGTATTGTTCCTTGTCTTTATATCTGTACGTTTGCTGTTGTTCAAAAAAATAAAAAAATAAATAAACGTGTATTTCTTACTTATATTTTCTCAATAGCGTTCCTCTGTGTTTTGGTTTCTTTCCTTAATTTGTCTCAACTACCAGAGTAAATATGTCAGGCTGTTACTGGTAGCATTACATAGTACTGTGCTGTCAGTTCTTACTGCCTCTCAACTAATTTGCTACTGTTTTAATTAATTGTTCATGACCAGTTGTTGTATTTGCCATTATTGTATTTATAGTCCATTCTGTATACTGAACTTTGTTTGTGCACTTGTCTTGTATGTACTTGACTTTTACAAGTCTATTTTGTTAATTTCTGTATTTTATGACTTGGAACATTCTGTAAACAAGACTAGTTTCTCATAGAACTCATCCTTTAAATTGTCAACTTTTAAATAAAATTAAAAAAAAAACACTGTTGTTGTGACTCACTTAGTGTTTACTGTGCATAAATCCCAATTTACATAAAATCTCTTCCCCTGTAATTTTTATCAAGTGTACCACAAATTTAACAGGCTGCTACATGCTGCCACATGGTAGCTCATAGTGTGTAACTACCACACACACTTATGTTGTAATGTACTTATTTTTCTTCTCCCAGTAATTCTTTGAAGAGTACAATACATAAATACTGCATGCATTGCTACTGTGGATTTTTCTTATCACACCATTAGACGGCATTTGGCTGCTCCCCCCAAGTTATATATGCTGCTGCTACTACCTGGTGCTGTGATGTGCTGTGAAAGTCTCCACAATAACTGGCATGATGCACTTTTGTGCCCAGAAAATAAAAGAGAATTCTGATGGCTGGAAAAATTCTCATGATGCCTCTAAATGAGATGTGCTCCCATAAGTCTATATGCCACTGCTGCTCCTAGCTGGTGCTGTGGTGTGTGAGTCTTCGCAGCAACTGTTACAATTCACTTTAGTGCAGGGAAAATAAAAGTGAAATCTCATTGCTGGAAATATTCCCATGATGCCCCAAAATGTTTTATGGTCCCACAAATCTTAAATGCTGCTGCTGTTAGATGGTGCAGTGCTGTGTGTCCCCACAGCAACTGTCAAGATGAACTTTACTGCCAGGAAAATAAAACTGAATTCTCTTGGGTGGAAAAATTGTCCAGAAATAAGTTGTACAGTAACAAGTACAGTGGCTAAACAACAAGGAGTGGAGCCAAGCAAAAAATGGTTACTTACAAATGTGCAGACAGCTTGGCTTCCCAGTCACCACACAAGAAAGGAGCAATCCATTATTGCTGTGTTAAAAGCTTTCCTTTATTCATAAATACGATAAAAATCCAAACTTGCACAAATGTTCAGTAGTGCAGCAGGTAAAGATCCACCCCCTCCCTCTCAAACAACCAAACATTTCCACGCTTCTCGCACTTTTTCAAAGTTCTTGAAAAAGCATGAGAAGCACAAAAACATTTGGTTTTATGAATAAAGGAAATCCTTTAACACAGCAACAATGGATTGTTCCTTCCTTGTATGGTGACCAGGAAGCCGAGCTGTCTGCATATTCATCAGAATTAAGATGTGCTCCCTTAAATCCTATGTGCTGATGCTGAACTTTATGAATGTAGTCTACCACAGCTGGATCTGCATGATGATCTTCAACTTGAGTATCAGCTTGTAGTGACCTACCAGCAAAGGCAGGTTTTTCTTTTCTTTTTCAGGGGTTATGGGGGTGGGTGGTTTTTGACACCATTGTATTTCTAACCTTTTTTTTGTTTTATTTATTTTACAGTTTTTGGCAGGGAAAGGCACACTAAGTTAAGGCTTGTTTCCAGGTGCATCCTGGGGGCACAGGGATGTTAAGTGACTTGCTTATGGTCACACAGTATGCAGGTGGTGACTGTAGGATTCATATCCAAAATCCAGTTCTTCGGGTTTGCAGCTCACTGCTCTTAACCACTACACTATACTGCCTCTCAACAATCTTGTGTTACTGTTTCTCTCTTTGTAGGTATTTTTCACTAGGGTGGTCGAATACAGTTGCTGCATGGGTCTTGCACAGATCTGGTTATTTAAAGCAGCAGTGCAATGAAAATGGGTGAAAATTTGACCCCACCCTTTTTTCTTCCTAATCGATGCCAGATGTCTTCCAGTTTATTTTGGTGGTAAAATTGTCAGCTTTCATTATCATTTAAGAATTTTATGACATTTTTAAAATTATTATTTCTCAAGGAAAAAATGTCTGCCTCATTTTTCCATAGAAATAATGCTGAGGACTTGAGGAGGGTAAGAGTCCAGACAAAAATACAAATGTACAGTACACAGCATATGAAGCATCCAGAAAACCCAAATCAACAGTTCTGCCAATATATTTCCTAATCATAGCAGAAACTTAGATTTTTAGAATAACTTTTTTCATCACACTGCTGCTTTAATTTATGAGTGTTTGTTACCGTGGAAGGTAAGTGTTTTATCTTTTTTTTTCTCAAATGTCATCCGTATCTGTATGTAACTGCATAATTGTTGTCTGCTCCTGTTTCTCTCATTTCAGGTATTTTTCAGGTGTGTAAAGAATGAGGCACAAGCATGAGTTGGAGGATTGCTATATATGCTGGATATAGAGGATGTATTGACTTTAATAAGACCATACATAGTGGTGGAGTAGCTGGAGAAGAAGGTCTGAACCTTAGTCAGCAAGGCTGTCCACATCAACAATCTGGTGGAGAAGATGGCAATGGTTTGCTTGCTGTAGGATAACAAAGGAGTCTTCTTAGGGTAAATAAAGTATAAGATGGAAATATTTTTCAGGGTACTCATGGATAACAAGGCATAAGAAGCTGGAGTGGGGGTAGTTTCAAGAGAGAAGCACTGCTTTATAGAAAGAGTGGCAGATTCCTGGAACAATCTTCCAGTGAAAGTGGTGAGGGCAAAAACAATGGTGGGGTTCAATAATGCATAGGGTAGATATAAGGGCATCTTAGGGAAAGGGAAGGGTGAATGGGACAAAAATCAAGTAGCATCTGTGGTGATACGGTAGGCAGGGGACATAGGCAGACTGGGTGGGCCAAGCAATCCTTATTTGCCAGCAAATTCTATATTTCTTTATTTCTATGACGGAATGTAAACTGACCTGATCTCAATTGGATCCATATGAAATCCTGACAACTGGTAAGCCCAACAAAAAAAGACCGACTCCAAGTTCCCATCTGGTACGTGATCCTGTCAGACTAGTTGTCAAGACACGAAATCCCGACACTGTGGGCAACTGTTAAAGATTACTTTATGATCAATAGTAAATAGAATATTAGTACTTAGTCAGAGTGCCTCTATCTGAAAAATGGAAATGCTTACAAACATTGAAAATCTTCCTCTGGTGAGAAAAACTACAGATAGGTTCAAAATGTGTGTAGTATGGCAATGTCAGTAAGCAAAACATTGAAAGCAATTAAAACTCCTAGTTATCTCACATGACCTTACCTTATTTCATCAGATACATTCAAAGGTAAAACACAAGCTCCCCATGGTTTCCCTGTGTGTAGTATGGCAGTGTCAATACTGGCAATATTTATTTAGATCCCAGTGTCTTAACGCAAGCTCCGTTGAGAATGTCATTGCATCAGTGTTATTTTTTATAAGTAAAACATGTTCCAGGGCAAAACAGGGCTTCATTTCATAAAATGGATAAAAACAAACAGTAGCAGGTGTAGTTATTTAAATATTAATTAAAATATGTAAGCAGTTGTCATTTCAATTTGTGCATTTGTGAGCACCACTGAATTATGCCACTGAGTTATTCTCTGATGTATCATCAGACATGTGATGTGTGTGTCAGATCTGAGTGTCATTACTGTGTTTTTGGGGACACCTGGGAAAGAAAACAACGAATAGCATTGGTCTTTATTTATATTAGTGAAGCAGCACCAGTGCATACATGTGTGGGATCCAGGGAAAGCCGGGCAGCAGACTGTAGTGAGTAGTGATTTTTTGATTATTTAAATATTGTAAGCAGTTGGGATACACAAGCAGCTGACACTCCTGCAGCTTGGTAAGTGTTTGTGTGGGACAAACAGGGGAAGAAAACAACAGACAGCATTTGTCTTATTTTACGTCGATACAGCAGTTTATTTGATGGGATTTTGATCTGTCAGTAAACCATACCAGACAGTAGAATGAGCAGCAGGATTTTGGCATTGGGAATACATGCGTCAGGATTTTTCATGTTGGGATATTGTACCAGACCCATTTCGGTACAAGATAGAAATTATTTAGACTGTAGTAAACTCCATACTGTGTTAAAGAAGATCAGTGAGAGGAAATCAAGATTTAAAATACAGAAAATTATAAAAAAAATAGCTCTTTGAAAGGATACCTACTGTCATGTTGAGTAGAAGGAGAAGTCTTACTTCCTGGATGTGAAGAGAGTGGAACAGGGGAGATCTGTGAAGAAAAGGGAAAATTATGTTGACCTTCATGAAGTGGCCAATGTGGGTTGCTGAACACACGGACAGTATATACATTGTCCACTCCAAGTCTTACTGTATGTGTCACCCATGAACAAAAAAGTCATTTTGCCTGACTTTGCCACTGTTGTGGCTGCATGATATATCATTTGTTCAATCCCACTCTTCCTATTTCACAAGCAAAGGTTTTTGTTGTGCTCCCCAGGCTTTTTCATAAAGCAGAGGCAATAATGTGCTGTAAAGTGAATGGAAAAATAAAAGTTTTTAAGTGGTTTCACTATTCATCACTAGATATGCGCTAGCACTTTAAGGGAGCAGAAGGATTTCTGGTTTCCATGGCAACTGTAGCTTTATAAAAATAGGAGGAAACAATGCAGAAGCTAGCTCTGAGGATGGGGTCATGCGATCCCGAAACATCAGTATGTAATCCGGCCTTATCATGTGAACAAGGAGACTAGGAGGAAGATACTCAAAAAATGGTGAGACCTGGAACCCAGAGAACGCTGCAAGCTTAAAATGTGGGTGGGTGTTTCAAATAAGAAATAAGAAAGTGTGGACTGGCTACTACCTAGAGTCCAGCATACCCAAAAAATACATGAGGTTTAAGAAAGGGACAATGGACCACATTACTTTGGATTAGGCAATAGAGCCATGAAGTTGAATGGCAATCGAGGGGTAAAGTACTGCAAAACACAAAATGTTCATCAATAAACTGTAACTGCCCCAGTACGGTTCTGCAAATTCTAAAATAATTGCCATAAATTGTAACTGCCATAAAATAATTGGTTTGCACGGTGCTCTGTATTCACAGGATTGCAATGCTTTTATATTTTTTTCTAAAAAGAAGCACTTTTTTGCACAGCTCTAGTTTGCGCAGATCAATGTTACAGTATTTTCACCCATGTCAAGCGGATAATAGAAGAGCACTTACATACTGAAGGGGCTTCAAAAAAGCAGAATATTGATATGGAATGGTTTTTGGACACACATTTTGAATGTCATTTTCTATACCATATAGGAGTGTGAATAAGAATTGGATGGTAGTAGAAGCACAATTTTTGTTAGGAACTTTGAAAGTAATTTTCCACATGTATTTGGCAATTTAAGCAGGATTATCACAACTACACTGGTTTACTTGAAAAATGTTTTATTAAACAGGCATATGCCAATGTTTAAGTGTACGGGTGAACCCACTCTTTCTATACTTGTCACCTGCAAAGAAAAAAAGAGAAACAATTTAGCCTGATTTGCATGGCCACTGTGTCACTGTTTACTTGTGAAAGGAAAAAGTTAACATTAAAACTTAAATCCAGGAAAAAAATAAATCATGATACTTACCATCAAAATAGTGATGGCCATGCTGTGTATGTTTTCTGGCTGACATTCCTTTCTCTAGCAGCACATCCTCTTGGTATACTGCTTCATGGATTACATCTGTGCATACTTTCATCTCTACTGGAGGTGAGCTCCTGGGCTTCTTCTAAGTTTGTTTTATGTTGTCAGTCATGGGTTGTGTTTTGCTCCTTGGAAACAGGAGCAGAAGACGTATTCCCAAGAGCAGAAGACATATTCCAAGGCTTGGGAATATCTGGACTCATTTGTTCAACACAATATACAATAACAGCAACAGTTTTCGTCATTATTTTACTCTGTCTTGTACTACTATAGACGCCTCCACCTCCTTCATTCTCCATACCTGCCATCATAGCTGCCTGTGAGATGAACAAGAGTTCCCCTATTGGAAAGAGTAGGGGAATTTTTTATGAAGAGAATTGTACAATACATTAAAAGACCATACTTTACAGTATTCTTATACCAATTAATCAAAAGTGTATAGATTAGACATTCAAATAAATGGCCAACCCCCATTCTCCCCCAATCCAACTTTTTCAAGACAACAGACCCTTGCAATGGTTCCAAAAAAGACTGTACTTGACCTTGGTGAATTTTTAAGTATCCAATTCATAAACTGATCACAGATGACTGCAAAGCATTTAAAAGTTCCTCCTGAGGAAAATGCTGTTGTCACAATACAAGCTTACAACAAAATTGCTAAATCAAGTATTTTGTCAGTGCCATAATCATCCTTAATGTGCTTCCATGTACCTTTGACCACCCTTGGCTATGTACACCAAGTACTAAAGTAGAATAGGTTAAATTGTGAAATCTGTGTAAATTCATTATTCTGCTAAAAAGACCCCAACATTTCATGATGTATGGGCATTCTAAAAAGAGATGCTCCTGCATTTCTAGAGTCCCAGAACAAGTTATCTGGGGTAAAATCTTTCAAACAAACTTTTACGTTTATGGAAATTAAGGACCCCAAGTCTCGTATGCCAACTTAGCCATACAGTATCCCATACATATACAGGAATTCTTGTTTCAATTAATTGTTTTAAAGAGCTATCAGTAGTAATGGCAGACCATCTTGGAAAAAAATAACTTCATTGTGTCCATTTTACAAAAATTCTAAATACATGTGTTTCCTGGTACAGTGTCTAAAATGTTCCAGGGTCAGTTTCCTTGATCTAATTTGTCTTCAGTGATTTTAATATGTATAAATGGATATGTGAGGCTCGTGCAGCAGATGGACCCACCCATCTCCTTTTTTCCCACTTTGAATAAAACAGCATCACCCATTCCTGCAATAAAATTATGCATTTAGCCTGGGTCTTTAAACATTCTAGAAATATTATTGTAAAAAATAAGGAGATAAAAAAAGCTATAGCATTAGTCATATTCAATCCTCCCTTATTATTAGGAAGGTATGTATAATTTCTTTTAACCAGATTCAGTCTTCAACCCCAAACCAGTTTAAAAAAACATATTCTGCTTGGAATATTCATAGCAGATATCTCACTTTGGACCCAGCATAAGATCAGTCTGTTCACAGACAATACCTAGATGGGAGCTATGGTGGATGACATCACAGGGTGGAGGGGACTGCAGGAAGACCTGAACAAACTACAGAAGTGGTCGGAAACATGGCAGTTGGGGTTCAATGCCAAGAGGTGCAAAGTACTACACTTCGGAGCTAAGAACCAGAGGAGGAGCTGCCAGCTAGGAGGGGTACAGTTGGAGAACACTGAGGAGGAAAAGGACCTGGGGAGATTATAACAGGGAATATGAACAACTCAGCTCAGTGCAAGAGAGCAGCAGCCAAAGCCAACAAAATGCTGGGCTGTATAGCAAGGAGGAGCTCCTCTAGAAGGAGGGAGGTGATCCTTCCCTTGTACAGATTACTGGTCAGACCTCACCTGGAATACTGCATGCAGTACTGGTGCCCATTCCTGAAGAAAGATATCTGGCTACTGGAATGAGTGCAGCACAGAGTGACTAAGATGATCCATGGTTTGGAGGGGAATTCCTACAAAAAATGGCTGAACAGGCTTAATATGTATTCCTTGGAGGAGAGGAGGGATAGGAGAGACATGATCAAGACCTTTAAGTATCTGAAGGGGATAAACAAGGTGAATGCAGGAGAAATATTCTGGATCAGAAGGGTGAGGGATACTAGAGGGTACCAACTGAGGTTGGAGGATGGAAAATTCAGGAGGGAAATCAGGAGACATTATTTCATGTAGAGGGTGGTGGACAAGTGGAACACTTTACCTGAGGAGATGGTTTCCTATAGGATGGTGGGCTGCTTTAAGAAGGTTTGGGCCACAGTGAGGGGGGGGCATGGCTGTTGGGAGGGGGAGGAGGAGGGGCAGCTTCAAGTTGAGGGGCTAGCTGCACAATCGAGCAAATCAATAGACCACGTGGCTTGTTTCTGCTGGCATATCATATGTTCATATGTTCGTATTACCACAGGATGTCACGGGAGTTAAAGGAATGTCAGTGGAGGGGTTACGCATAGTTGTTTTGACAGCATGATCCGCATTTGAGGGTGAAGTTGCTAAATCACATTGAGTTTGCTGGTGCTGAACAGCACCCCAAGAGGTTTCTCCGTAACCTTGAAATGTCTATAATTTGTTCAGTAGCATTGCCTGTATGAGTGATAAAAATAAGAGGAGGGATATGAACAGGACAAACACTCATACAGGTTCAATATCTGTCAGTTCATTAATGGCATATGTATCCACAGTAGCTGTGCTTGAGACATTTGTTGTTATATTCCCTTTGGCAAAATTTATGAGGAAAGGCAAGGCACGGCAGCTTTTATTTATATAGTGCCCTATCCAAAGGCTCAGAGTGCTTTACATAAAACATAGAGAATAATGGATAGACAAGTGTGTGTTATGATTATTTTTTTCACACCCGAGGTATGTGATGACCCATAAACCTTGAGAGCGAAACTCGAGAGGTTTGTGCAGTCACCACACACTGAGGGTGTGAAAAAAATATTCATAGGCACACATTTGCCTATCCATTATTTTTATAATTGCTGGTAATTGTTGTTAAATAGTAATAGTCGAATAAATACAACAAGAGGATTGCTAACGTTTTGATAATTTATTGTGAAACACCAAGTTTAACAATTTAAGAGAAACCACATTTACATTAGGCAGAATTTTTTTTTTAATTTTTGCTTGTAACTGTTTTTTAAAACACTAAACTGCAGATTAACTTACTCACATGCTGATAAGGGCTTCGCTATGTCGGCGAGCAAGACAATGGCTAATTGATAACACACCACTAAAACAGTTAACTTGCAAAACACAGCACAAATTATACCTAAATTACACTTTTGCAACTACAAAGTCATATTTTCCCGATAAGAAATGGTTGTGTTGTAGAGCTGATTGAGGATCTGAGCAGAGTTGTCACGGCAACAAGGGTCAAGGGTTGTTATGGAGATCTGTGGGATTGAAAAGAAAAGCTAAGGTTAGGGATTGTGTGAAAATATCATGTTTGATACAGGATTTTATGCTGACAAAACATGATTTTCTGGAGAATTAGGCAATTTCTGGTACAAAGTAGAAGTGTGATTGTTTTCAAGAGGAGGTACTTTCATGAATGACCGTGCTATTCTGAATCTGAATTGTAGATAACAAATGGTTTTGCCTTTTTTGCTGCTGGCCCATTGTGATTGACGTTCACAGTTACTCCCTGGTGAAACACATACTAAGGCCTTAATAGAATCTGTAAGCTTCTAATGTGGCCATCCATGCTGCGGGAAGCAGATGCAAAGCTCCTGGATTCAGCTTTTTTTCTTGAAAAACAGCAGGATTAGGGTTCTCTTTGGAGGTACTGGATCCCTCTTGTACCTTGTTTAAAATATTGGAAATGTGTCTTTGTTTTTTTTCACTCAGTACAGAATAGTTATGTATGCTCTGCAAACTTTTGTGACCAGACACTGTTGGGGCAATGTTAGCATGTAAGTGTTGGATCGATGTCTTTCTTGTGCTGTGATTTGTGATTCTTTTGTCATCTTGTATGCTGGAACTGAGCTTCATATTTCTCATCATTTTGTGAAGTTTATTCATCCCAATTTTTATTGTGAGGAATCAGAGGGATTTCCCTTGCACATAGTTAATGTTTGGTGCTAGATAAAATGCAGCATCTGGGGTTAATGTGCTTTTGGGTCTGTTGTCTCTGTATAGATCATAAACTCTAAGTGGATCTCTAAGTTCATTCACGGTGTTCTCATACAGGCATGGTGCCACAGGGCATATGTCTCTTGTGTTTTCTCCTTTTTCTGGTCTTTGTCTGCCTTTCACAATATTCAAGGAAGTGGTGGCCATCTGAGTCTCTGCCTAATTTGATATCCCCCCACCTCAGGTCATACTGCTCTTTCGTTTGCTGTGCAAAGTGCAGTCCAATGTAAAAAAACATAAAATAAAGGAGCCCTTTTGGATTTAGCATTGAGATAGTGCTAGAACTGTACAAAAGGTTGATGTCCTCTTCAGTAAGTGGCTGTGCTTTCAAAGGACGATTACCTTTTCATAATTTCTTCAGATATTTCTGTTTGGCATGGAGTGTCTCTTTGGTTTGCATGAAATCTGTATCAGGGCCTTGGAATATTGAGGCAGGGTATTTCTCTGACCTGAGGTGTCTGACAACACTAGCTAGAATTCTGCGAAGGGTGCTGGATAATCTGAACCATCATCTTTTTTAGCACAACATGTGAAGTCTGCTAACAGTACATCAAAGTCTTTTGGGGGCATTTCTGACAAGGGATGGAAGTCATTTTTTTGAGCCAAGAATGACAGGATAAGTTTTTAATCATTGCCTGTCTTCCTGGCTGTGCTGACATTTTCTTTTTCTTGTATGAAGTGTTCCCTCTCATCTCCTTCCGGCAACTGAAATCTATTCTCCAGTGCTGTATTTTTATTTTACTTGCTTTATTTTACACAGGTGTGGAGTCGACATTTGACTAGTGAGGTGCCGACACATTTATGAAACAACTGGTGAAACAGCTGCTGGTATGAAATTCTCTTAGATGAGGTGAGCATGAGATAATGTTGTTTTATTGTGAAAACAGATGCTCATAAGGGGACAAACTGTGTGTAGCACTCGAGACGTGTTGAGCTTGAACTACTGCTATATTCTTTCACCACTGTGAATGAGATTCTGTGAAAATGCCATAATCAAATTTCAGGTTAGTACGGCATTTTTTGTGCTCTGGAAAAATGGGTTATTAAAGGGGGTCACCAATAATTATAATACAATAAAAAGCAATTAAGGACCAAGAGAAAGAATAAAATAAAAAATCAGAAAATCTGCATAAGGCAAGGCAACTTTTATTTCTATGATGCCCTGCAGGCAGTCTTTCCCCTGCATTTCTTCTTTGGCTACTGCTTTTAGAAAGAATCTCTGACTTTGTTGTTGAATGCAGCCAACTGGCAAAACTTGCAGATGCAATCACTCCCTCTATCTGGATTGAGTGATGCATTCGTGTTTGATCTTTTTGAGCAGCTGATGCACCCAAGTGTTTCTTAACAACCCCACTGCTCCCTGGCTCATATCTAGCAATGTCACACACAGCTGAGCTGGTGGTAAAATTTGACAATTTACCATCTTTGATAATCTCAGCAGCTGACAGCAGAGCTCCCGATATCAATTTTCCTTCAGGGAAGTGGGTTCACCTGCCTCCCAAATGTGCTTTAGTGTGTTCAGAATCCCCAACCAGCAGTTTTATGGTGGGCTGGGCTGCACTGGCACTGAAGTTCAAACAAGGAGCTGTATCTGTCAAAGCTGTAATTTCAGCTAAATTTACATTTTCTGCTACTGGCAAAGGCATCTGGGTTATTGGGGGAATTGAAACACATGTAATTTGAGGAGCTGCAGTCTTAGAGCTGATATCAGCTGCAGCTAGTGCCACATCTTCATCTGCAAAAAGCTGTAGAAGAAGGGCACTTTGTTCAGTGATACCTGCAATTAGAACTGCACTGACATCTTGAGGGTCATTCAGCTGGTCCTCTAACTCCATTCCTTCACCTTGCTGTGCTGTATGCTTCTCCATTTCAATACCAGGTATGCTTTTTCTGCTCTATTTCCATGTTCTGCTGCACTCTAAGCTTTATGGTCAGCATTCAGAGCATCTCCAGCCATTGTTGGTTCAATTTCCATAGGTTGCACCAAAGGTACCCCTTCACTACCTCTTTCTTTCCCTCCAGGGTCATCCATCTTGCCTGTTGGCAAGAATGTCACACAGCACTCTCCTCAACAAGAGTAGGAGAGTTTTAATTGAGGACACAATATCATACAAATTCATACTGGGCACTACATCAAAAGGAAAAAACAGAAAGTAAAGCAATATTTAATTCAAAGGAAAACTAGCAGAAAAAAAAACTAAAGAAAATCAAGGATGCTCAAAAAAACAACCAGAGCACCTTTCCATAAATGCTGGAACTGTGAGGCAGGCAATGCAGTAGAATCTGCATTGTATAAATTCAACAACTGACTTTTAACACAAAGAAATAAGTCCAGGTGAGACCAATAAATTTGGTTTATTCCCATTTACAGTGTGCTTGCCAAATAAAAAGTTTATGGAAACCACAAATCACATTCCAAGTACAGGGATGATACTTGTACCAAATCCCAGAATATATTCCCAAGATGAGAACATCATAAGTCACTGAGTGAACTTCAGGGCACTCTAGCATATTTACCAAATAACTCCAGAAATCAGATATATAAGTACAATCAAACAATAGATGGGACTGAGTTTCCAAAAGATCATTGCAAGCAGATCTAGGGCAATACCAGTCTGAAAGCTGTATATGTTTCTGTGTGTTATGAACACCTAAACAGCCATGACTATTAAGCCAAACCATGTCACAAAGAGTTGCCAGTAATCTAGGGTCCATCAGCTGTTTCAGGATGTGGGCAGTGGTGGCAGGAGAGCCCAAGGAAAAAAACTATTTGATCAGTTAAAAAAGTTAACATAATATGGTCATGCAGACCCTTTCTGAGCAGTGAAGTAAAAAGCACAGGATGTAGATGTCACTGACGCACCTTCTTTAAAGCATAAATCATATAATCAGGGTGGTGAGGTAGTCTCCAGGCAGAGAAAGCCGTCCATTTACCCTGGTCTCAGACATGGAGAAGGGAGTCCAGCCAGTCCTGGATACAAACCTTCCAGTCCACCCACCGAGATGAGAAAATAAGAATTAAAGGTGACAGAATAGAAAATTGTGTAAAAAAGGCCACAGGATTAATCATTGCCAAGTCACCGAGTCAAATCAGTAGTTAAGTAAATTGTCATTTGACAAGGTCTGCTACCCCATAAAGCTCTAAAAAGAGACTATAAATATGAGTCTCCATCTCCTGCAAAGGGGGGAAAAACATTACTCAAAAAAAGAAATAAAGGTAATGAAAAAGTTTTAATAAGATATGCCATCTTCCATTTAGAGCATTGCATTGGATGCCATTTGGCAAGCAACTTTTGCCCCTCCAAAATGTATCCTCCCAGTCTGAAACAGCCATCTCCTGGGGCCCCAAAAATACACCCCAAATTTTGAAACCAGTCAGAACTATGGGAATGGATCTCAGAAAGGTACAGGAATGGCCAGATGGGCAGTCCAAGAAAAGTGCCTTACTTTTAACAAGGTTAACCTTTGACCCAGAGAGGAGAGAAAAGCATTCCAAAAGAAGCAATGACTCATCCCAGGAAGCAGCATCCACCAGAAAATGACAAACATCATCTGCATAAGTAGTAACCTTAATCTGAAGTGCCCGGGCAGTGATCTGTAGACCTTTAATGTGAGGAGACAAATCTATGTTTTGTAAAAGAACATCTATACAAAAAATGTAGAGAAGGGGACCCAAAGGGCAGCCATGTAGGACTCCTCTCCAGATCATAATCTTAGAACCCAAAAATCTATTAATACAAGGAAAACAAATTGCTTGCCAGTATAAAAATTGTATCCATAAAACATAGCGTGGGGGGATCCCATGAAAAAACAGGAACTGAAACAAGAAATCCTGAGAGACATGGTCAAAGGCTTTTTCTTGATCAAAAGAGACCAAAAATTCTTGGAGACCATCTGAGTGGCCCCTAACGACCAATTCTCTGAGATAAATCATATTATCACTAATCTGCCTACTCAGGATGGAACTCAACTGACAAGGGGAGATTATATTTACTGCAATAAAACTCAGTCTGTGCACCAAGATCTTTGCAAAGAGTTTAAGATCAGTATTTAGGAGGGAAATCAGTCTACAATTACATAAATCAGCAAGATCCCCTTTTTGTAAAGGAAATCAATATAGCTTAGAACAGCTCTAAAGGAGCGGACAAAGTGGTTAGCATAGCATTAAAGATGTCTTGCAAAATAACAAGCAATAAATCAGAAAAACAATTGTACATTTTGGTGCTCAGGCCGTCCGGTCCAAGAACAGTCTTAGGCTTAAAGTATTTAAGAGCACAATCAACTTCTGCCACAGTAATGGGTGCCAAAAGTTGCTAAATGTCTTCTGTAGATACCAGGTGGGTTAGTAGTTGGGCCATAAAATCTCCTACAGGACCTCTCATAGATAGAGATGCAGCAAAATGTAATTTTGCCAGTGAAATTCTGGCGAAATCATGAATTTCGTCTTTCAAAATATTTTGTGAAATTTGTGCATGCTGCAAAATATTTCATGAGTGCAAAATGTGGAATTTCACCTGTGAAAGTCTGCATTTTACAGGCAGAGTTTCGTATTTCGCACCTGCAAAATTCTTTGTGAAATGCGCGAATTTTGTGAAATATTTTGCATGGTGAAATTCACAACAGTTGTTAAAATAGCCGCAGAATCAGTATAAAGCCGGCCTTGGAAATCATGTACAGATGTCAACACTTTGGAGTGAATACACTCCTAACAATGTTTATACACATCAAGGGACAATTATTTACACTTAGTACTAAATTATTGCTCAACCTGTAGAGTATGTACCCTATCATAAAGATATGTACACATATTTTTTTTTATTTATTTAACAAATCGGATAGACTTTTGAGCCAAGGGCTCTTTTAAAGAGGTTCCATGTCAAGTCACAAGAATAACAAATTACAATGGCTTCAGTAAGTAGTACAGCATAAGGAAAGTAATTACATAAACAAAAGAATAATATAGCAAGTTAAATATTGTGTCAAGTGCATCCAGTGGCCTTGTCTGAAGAGGGGTGGAAGAGATTACAAGGAGGGAAGTATAGGGGAAAAATTGGGTCACTCCCCCCCAGGGGTGGCCTCCTCCATCAGTGTCACCTGCCCATAGTATCTACCCGCAGTACCTGCAAACCCACCCTCACGGCACCCAGAGTCAAGACCTCACTTGCACAGTGGTCCTTCCACTATAGGACCCCACTATGGTACAACTCCCTCCTGGCTACTATTACCAGCCATGCTAGAATAGGCCCTTTCAAAATTGCCCTCAGAAGCCATCCCTTTGCCTCGTGCTGCTGCAACTATTGCTAGACCAAGGCCCCCCTACTCTTTCTCCAGTCACCCACAGCCCCTCGACAATGTCCCTTGTACAGCTAACCATCACCCCCTGCAGAGCATCTATTTCACCACTTCCAGTCTATATCCCCCCAGGAAAAATCCCACTGTTTTACCAAGTCCCCTGTCTTTACCAGTCTGCCCCTCTATTGCTTCCCCTCTGGACTGTACCTCAGTCACTCTATATAGCAATCTGCCATACCCTTTCTTCATGTTGCCTGCTCATGTACCTATGTAACCATATGAAGCTATGTTATTATATTCCTCTGTAATTGCCTATTCATGTACCTATGCAACCATATGAAGCTATGGTATCATATTCCTCTGTAACTATATGGTGTCCTGTTTGTATGTAACCTGCACTTTGTCTGATGAGGCACCTTTGGAAACGAGTCCTTAACTCAAAAAGATTGTAATTCTGATTTGTACAAGTAAATAAATAAATAAAATGGGAGGGTGGAAGGAGCAAAATAAGAGTAAGGAGGGAGCTGCCAAAATGTAGCTTATGTAGCTACATAGACAGTGTTGGCAGATAAGGGCCTATGGCCCAAGTCTAGTAGGAAAAGACCCATGGGGTAGAGGGAGAGAACAAGGTGAGGAAACAGAGGTGAGGGAGGGAGGAGGGAGTGGTAGTGGAGGGGTAGAGGAAGGGAGGATGAGGTAGGACGAAAAGAGGGCAGGGATGGGTATGGGAAAGGAATGAAGGAAGGAAGGAAGGAAGTGATGTATGTGGAATAGCACAGCAACAGGGTAGGGTATACAAGTGCAAATGGTAAAAGAGGGAGGTCCCAGTGCATTTAGCTGTCTGCAAAGATTAGGTATAGTAGTAACAAGATCCTCTGTAAACTAGGAATTAATGAAGCTTCTACTTAAATGGTGGTTGCAGTCGTCACACTCTCAGGAGGAAGAGAATTAAATAAGTTAGTCACTCTTAACTCCAATGGATCTCTGTTGGAGCAAGATTTGACAGTGAGGGACAGTAAAAGTTTGGCTCACAGAACTTTGTGTGTTACGAGTGCCCTGGAAGGGACTGAAAAGCTGAAGGGAACCTGGTGGTAGGAAACGAAGAGCTGCCTTCTTAGCCAGAAGGCAGGCTAGATATTCAATACAAGCCTGGAGTTGAAGCCAGTTTGCTTGTCCAAAAAAGGTCACAAGTGTGAGTATGATACGCTGCACCAGTTAGTAGATGGCATGCCTTATTTAGAGCTGTGGTGAGCCACCATAGGGTCATATCCTTGGCGGTACCATAAATGACCAAACCATAATCAATAATAGACACAACTAAACTTTGGATAGCTAGTCAGAGGGCTTCAGTAGTAAGGCAGTGTTTGTGTCTGTGTAGAAGGCCTAGGTGAATGTTAACTGCCTTGGCAACATTCTCATTATGGTGGGAGTAGAAGAGCGTACTATCCAGAGTAACTCCTAGGTATTTAAAAAATTGAGTCTGATCAAGGATTACACCTGCACTGTTTTTAATCACCAATTGTTTCGCTTTATGCTTGCTGTGGGTATCATGGAAGAGAATGACCTTTGTTTTTTTGCAATTAAGCACCAACTTATGAGAGATGAACCAGGACTCAACTTCAGTAAAACTTTTCTGAAGTTGGGCCTAAAGGAGGATAGGGTCAGCAGTCTTAGAGAAAATTACCAATCATCTGTTTTAAATAAGTGGTATCACAGTTCTCCCTCAAAGAATCAATTTGCAATTTATAAGAGACATTGTCTCTGGTTTGTAAAGTGAGTAAGCATTAAAACTGGGCTCTTAATTGCAAATAATGAAAATAATCAGAGCACCCTTTTTGGTTCCCCACCAGCTGAAAAAGATTTAAAATTAGCCTTGGTGTCTACCCACCACTCAGCAATAGTATCATTGCAAACAAGCACAAACCCCCAGGCTTTAAAGAGTTCCCTGCATTGAGCAACAACATCTGGTACTTCTAATAGAGAGTAATTAAGCTTCCAGAATCCATGGCCTACGAGCTGTTGAGTCCCTGGGTTTAGGGTGACAAACACCACTGAATGCTCTGAAGTGGGAGAGATTACTATATGGATATGTTGAACCTGACAACAAGGGGAAACAAAAATATAATCAATCCTGGTCAAAAGAGGACCCCTATGGTAGGTGTGAGCTCCATGGGAGTGAAGACACCTGCATGAATCCTATAAACCAGCAGTGACAATCATCTGTTTTAAGTAAGTGGTATCACAAAAATGTTTGTGTGTAGAACCTGTCTTGTCCCCCAGATCCCAGGGGCAATTAAAGTCGCCATCCCAAGATAACAGACTTGACCATATATAAATAGTGATTTAAGCCAAAAAAAGAGAATCCCTGGCTGTTTTTGTTTGGTGGCATAGAACACTCCCAGGTGCAGTGGTTAGTTGGATATAAGTACATCCAAAAGTAAAATTCTACCTGGCTCCACATCCATAACCTTAGAGATGTGCACAGGTAACGAATGAAACAAAATTCCCATCCCAGAACAAGAATCCTCTCCCATGGACCAGACAGAGGGTCCCCACGGCCAAGCTTTCTGAATCTTATAGATCTCAGATGTAGTGTGTAGATGGGTATCCTGCAAGAAGAATATCTGGGCCTCAGACGCATGCAAAGAGGCAAAGGTCGTCAATCGTCTTTGGAAATTTTTAAGACTATTAACATTTAACATCACTACCCAAAGAACAAGAGCAAGGGCAGAAAACATGAATTATCCAAAAAGGAAACACAAAACATTGTCATCAAGATCTTCTTTATGTGTCTTCCGCCGGGCTCGCTGGACATCAGCAATGTCCACCTCAATGTCAGAGATGTCCTTCACAGAAGGGTGGACAGAGGAAGCTTCAGAATCCCCATCCTCTACTCCAGAGTTATCTTGAATAATTGAAAAACAATTTGGGTCACCATAGAGTCTTTTCACAGTATCTTGGATTTAGGAGTAGAGCGAGTACTGTGACATTTGCCAGTGACCACTGCAAACCCCTCATGAGGGGTAGCAGAAGAAAGCATTTACATAGTCTGAGACACAGAGACAGTGTCAGACAAGGAGGGAGGGAGGTATAGAATCATCCATAGGATCTAAGGAAACCAGCACCAAGGAGGAGCCCAAAGGTACAGAGGTGTCTGCGACAGTATGAACATCAGCTGCAGAGATACCAGAACTGAGAGGCAGGAGATAACTGGCCAACAAAGTCCCAGCAGGCAAATCTAGGGCAGCAAGGGACTGATCTTGAGTCTGTAGAGAAACCATAGCTGCAGGAACCAGAGTAGTATTGTGAGATCTAAGCAATTGAGCTTCCTGCACCATGTCATCCTGGTCGTTAGTAAGAGCCTTTATTATGGACCAGCCAAGAACACAAGTTGAAAGAGTGGCCAAGCTCCTCACACAGGTTACAGCTAATAGAATTAGAGCAAAAATGACTGGAATGACTAGTACCAAGGCAGAATTCACAAACTTGCATGTCACATGCATTGCTGATATGGGGGAGAGAGTCACGCCGGTGACAGATCTTAGGTTGGCTGGCATAGAAAGAAAAGCCCCAATCATGACCAATGTACAAACTACTTTGAAGATGTTGAATGCCAGTGTCTGAAGTCTGAAGCTTCATCTTTATTTTCCAGCCTCCCATGCAAATGTTCTCGGTGTCCAGGATTGGAGTAGGACAGTCTATAATATTAGCATGTTGCTTTACCCAGTGCAGGATGTCTGAGACATGCACACCTTCATTCTTAAAAAGAATGGTGATGGTTTTAATGGAAGACTTTGTAAGAGGAGTGGCAAGAAAAGGTGTCCACAGAGGTGATGACTTTAATGAGGTGTATTTAGCCCAAAAATGACCCAATAACTGAGAGGTATGGAAACTAATTTCGAATTGGGTATTTCAAGAGGTATAAATAAGTGCACACATTTCAGATGCCAAAAAACTGCAAATATTCTTTCAGCAGATATCGCGTAACACAGACTCAGTCTGGAGGTTCCCCCAGACCCCCTATATATTTGAGACTGACAGTGCTGCAGCACATGGCAGGTCCCCCCAAATTAGAAAAAAGATTTGCCATTTGAAACAGAGGTTTATGTGACACAGGTTTCAGAGGATGAGGTGGCAGCTCAGCAGCATCTGCGAATTGAAACTCTGAGTCCATCCCTGACAGTGTTTGTGGGGATGCTACCACAGAGGGCAACATAGGGAGTTAGGAAGACTCAGGATGCACATCAGAAACATCCATCAAGTCTGCCCAAGAAATAGTAGGTAACACAGAGGTGGGACAGGAGTCCACAACAGGATTGTCTGGCAAACAAGCAGCCAGGACCAGGGGGCCCATCCACACTAGCAGGAGGCTGCACGAGGGTCGCTGAAACAGGGACTACCAAGGAAACAGAAACTCCTGGGCAACTCCCAGAGTGGTCCAGTGGTTCCTAAAAAAGAGGGTCTGGAGCAGACATCGTGGTTCCAGATGAAGAGCAAACTGCAGCAGAAAGTGGCAATCCAGCAGAAACTGAAGCAGCTGGGGAGGCAAGTCACTTATATAGACATTCAAATCCCTCTGATTTCTTAGGGCATTGGGGTTAGAGAGGAGTAAATCCAACTTAAGGTGCAGGGTTTACTCTCAGGTCCCATCTGGTCCATCAGTTCTGGTAGGCCACATTTTTATTGTGACGGTTGTGAGTTAGTTGCTCACAACTTTGTATATAGTTTAAAATACTCAGCCAATCATCCACCACAGGGGGATTTGGGTGTAACCATTTTTTCATTATAGTCTTGTAGGCAGCCACCAGGAGGATGGACCATAGGTATAGTATGTCCTTCACTTTAAGACCTCTAGGAGGAATGCCCAGCCAGAGGTTCTCTGGTTTAAGCTGGTCCTGTATGTTAAGTACATTTACAATTTGCTGGGACACTGAGTGCCAGTAGGCCTGAATTTTTGGACATACTAGGAAGATGTGGGCATGGGATGCTTTAATAGTACCACATAATCTCCAACAATTGGACGTAGTTCCTGGATTTCATCTAGCAAGAAATTGGGGCACCAGAAAGTATTGGGTACGGACTTTCCAAACATATTACTGACACCCTGGAGACATTGTTGTAGACCAGGTCATGTGCCATACTTTAGGCCAGGTGGTCTGTAACAGGGGATACCCAAGTCCCTTTCCCATCGTGTTTTTAAAAAGTCAGACATATGGGCTTGTTGCAAAAGTAAAAACATGTATAGTTTGTAAATTGCATGGTCGCTTTCATCAGTGGTCCATACCTGAATAAAGGGAGGATTATCCTCAATAATTTTTTTTTTTTTTAAATTCAATATGTTTTATTAAGTTTAGCCATAAAAAACAAAGTTATAATCATATCATTAGCCAAAATCTTCGTTAAGACTTCAGAAGACAGTAGTAAAAGTTGGAACATAGACAATAGGCATCGAGTACATTGACAGTAAGGATTAAAATGGATAACCAAATAAACCTCCCTCCCCTCCCTCCTCCCCCTTCCCCCACCCTGTGGTGCAAAATGATACATTTACTAAAAATCACAAGGTACCAATAATAAAAAGACTCTCAACAGAGAAACATATCCCCTTTGTTAAAAATAGAATTAACAAACAAGGAAAGGGAAATAAGATAGGAGGGAAACCAAGGGGTATGATAAAAGTTAAATATTAAATACTAATAGTTATATGGAAAGATTAGATGGAGGGGGCCGCAGCTCATCATGATTCCTATTGCCTCCTGAATAACAAGGCATCTAATTTGCCCCATTTCTTTTGAAGGAGGATACTCTTGGGTTACCTGTGCTATGAGATTTTCCACACGAAGAGCAAAAGTTATCTCATGCAACCATTCCGTATAAGTTAGTACTGAACGGTCCTTCCAATGTCTAAGGACTAATTTTTTAACTGCCATGGATATCAATGCCATGTGATATCTCTTCTCCTTCACTTGTATTTCTAGGTAATCACCTAGGATGCAGACCTTAGGGGAGAAGAGCCCTTGCAAGCCCAATAGAGGGTCAAGTGAGGCCTCTATTTGAACCCAGAGAGGAAATACTGAAGAACAAAACCAAAAAATGTGTAACAGGGAACCCTCTTCTTTATCACATCTGAGGCATTTAGTTGAGGTGGCCCTCTTCATCCTTGCCAGTCTGATCGGGGTGTAATAAAGATCATTTAAGATACAATATTGTGTAAGTCTGTATCTATCTTGTGTATGATATGTGTGTAAACTTTTCCAGATATACTGCCACTCAACACCTTCATCGGGATATAGGTCTTTCCAAATCTTAGGACAAGGGTTGGGTGGAATTCCGGGAAATTTATATAGTAGGCTGTATAACCCCGAGACACTATGTGGTTGATTAATAATTGCCGTGACCTGAGAGAAAAATTGAAGAAGGGGTGAACTTTTGTTGTCTCTCCCAAATTTAGTAAGCAAGAGATGTTGTAATTGATATACTTTAAAGACTACTTTGTTCGACCATTGAAATTTATCCAGAATTTCCTTAGTATCCAGAATGTAATTAGGTGAATAGAAATCTTTTACACAACAGTCTGAGATAGATGGCAGCCACTTACTAGATATCACCGAGTTACCCATACGGAGGTTAGGGTTTAAGCATATAGGTTGAGGAAAGTCTTCTGTATGAGAGATCCTAAGATGTCTGAAAACCTGAAATACCACTCGGAGAGAGATACCTAAAGGTAAAGAGCGAAGTGTCGAAGGGACATTTTTGCCTGATCTGTAAAAGAGAGCTTTCGGATCTACATTATGAGCTTTCATAAGATCTAATTCCATTTGAAGCCATAATGGTTTATAAACTAGGGGGGATTGGGAGTCAGTGGCCGACAGCCATTTACCACATTTGTTCAGGTACGAGGCCCAATAATAATACAAGAAGTTCGGAAGCCGGAGCCCTCCATACTCTTTGGGCAGAGATAATTTGTTATAGGATTTTCTAACAGCTTTATTGTCCCAAAGAAAAGAACTTATTCCAGAATGAATATCCTTGAAAAAAGATTGGGGAATCCATAAGTTTAACATATTTAAGGGATAGAAGAGTCTAAGTAACACATTCATTTTAATCGTGTTAATCCTGCCCCACAGCGATAAGGGTAGTTTAGACCATCTCAAAAGATCTTGCTTAATATTTCACCATAGATCTTCCAGATTCAGTTTCCTCATCAATGCCGGACTGAGAGAAACATGTATTCCCAGATATTTAATAGAACGTGTAGTCCACTTCATCCCAAATTCAAGAAAGTCTGCCTTATATGTGAAACGATTAAGAGGGAAAATTTCAGTTTTAGTAACATTAAGTTTATAGCCAGAATATCGACTGAAAACCTTAATCTGACTTAGAGCCGCTCTCAACGACAAAACAGGGTCCGACAGGTGTAGAAGCAGGTCGTCTGCAAAAACTGAGATTTTTGCCACACTATTTGTGACAGGGATACCTGATATTGATAGAGATGAATTTAAGGATCTTAGGAGAGGTTCAAGGTACAAATTAAATAAAAAAGGAGATAAGGGGCAGCCTTGCCTTGTACCCGAGGTAAGTGTAAAGGAATCTAACATGACGCCATTACAATACAGCCTTGCTGTAGGGGAAGTATATAACGCCTGTATCCATGTCACAAATAGTGGGGGAAAACCCATAACTTGTAGTGTAGCCCATAGAAAGGACCAGTCAACCCTGTCGAACGCTTTTTCCGCCAAGAGAAAACTAAAATCATCGGAGAATGTGAAGTCTGCCGACAGTTAAAAGATATTGCAGCTTGTGGTGGATCCACCGGAGACCTACCTGCAACAAATCCAATCTGTTCGGAACTGATTAAGGGATCCATACTTGCTCAATCCTTTTAGCAAGGATTTTGGCCAAGATCTTAATATCACAGTTTAATAAAGAGATGGGACGATAGCTTGAAGAATATGAGGTTTGTCTGGCTTGAGAAGAAGAATGATAAGGGCTTGAGAAGGGTGGGATCCTGAGTACTACCGGTCAATAAGTACTGGTACAAACGATGTAGGCCGGGCACTAAATCCTTAGCAAATAGTTTATAAAAGTTCGAAGAGAATCCGTCCGGACCTGGAGATTTATCCGGAGCCAAGTCCTTTATAGCTGCTAAAATCTCCTGGGAAGATATGGGAGAGATTAGTAACGCTTGCTGATCTTGATCTAAAGACGGTAGAGAGAGAGTTGCGAGATAATTAAGTGTTTCATCGATGGGGGGGAAGGGTCTGGTTTGTTATAAAGTGACGAGAAATAGGATCTAAGCACAGAAAGTATATCCCGAGGATTAGTTTGGATCTCCCCATTGAAATCTTCAATGGAATTGATCGCCCTGGAAGCTTCCAGCTTCCTTAGTCTCAAAGCTAACAGGTGGCTAGCTTTTTCCCCACATTCTACGTACTTCTCACGAGTTCTCAATATGGCGAGTTCAGCCTTTTCTTGCAATAGTGTAGAATACTGGTTTCTTAAAAACAAAAGGGTTTCCAGTGTATCCGTTGTGGAGGACATAGACAAAGATTGCTCTATCATTCTGATTTGAGTGAGAAGAGATCGGGTTTTCACTTCCACTTTCTTTTTCCGAGTGGAAGCTAGGCGAATAAATTCACCTCTCAGACAGCACTTCAATGCACACCACTCTTGGTCTGCCCTAATTATAGAGTTCTGATTTTCGAGATAAAAGTATTGAATCAGCCCTGATATTCTAGTACTAATGTATTCTTCTTTTAAAAGTTGATTATTTAGTCTCCACAGCGGATTCCTAGTAGTGTTAATATCCAATAGCGTAACCATCCAAACTGGAGCATGATCCGAAACCACTCTTGCATCTATACCCACGTTACTTATATTCCTAAGAAGAGAATTACTACAAAATTTGTAATCGAGTTTAGTCCATGTATCGTGTACAGAAGAGTGAAATGTAAATTCCCAGGCAACTGGATTTAGTGTTCTCCATGGGTCACATAGACCAAGAGTTTCTATAAAGTCCGCAAGTGCCCTTTGGGCTGCTGAAAGGGGGGCAACAGTGGCATTGGACCTGTCTAAATCCTGCGTGGGGGATATATTCCAATCATCTCCAAGAATCATTGGGAGGGATAGGAAATCTTGCACTTTCCCCATCAGACTGGCAAGGAAGGAGGAGTCTCCCCCTACCGGACCGTAAATACTCCCTAATAGAACTTCTGTATGGTTCAGGATACCCTTCACTAAGATATATCTGCCCATAGAGTCCGAGATTATCATGGTGGATTGAAAGGTGATTGACCGATGGATGAGGATCGCTGTACCCCATGCTTTAGAAGAGGCTCCAGAGGCGAAAACCTGACCAATGCCCCTTCTTCGCATATTTACCACCTCATGTGGGAGTAGGTGTGTTTTCTGAACAAAGGAAATCTTCGCTTGCAAGGACTCCAGATGTCTCAATATCTGCATTCTCTTTAATGTGCTCTGGGCCCCTCTCACATTCCACGTGACAAATTTAATATTAACTGCCATTGAGCCTCTGTCGAACTAATAAGTATACTCTGGTACCTGACAATATATGCACCACGTGCCCTTTAATAACCCAAAAATATCCCTCAAAAACATACCCCCACAATACCCCAAATAAGAAAATGAAACCCAGAAACATTTCAGGGCTAATATTCCCCCCTTACCAAACCCCAAAAAGCTGTAGGTCCCTCTTGTAACAGGCTGAGAAAATATATAAGACCTTTGTACTTTTATGTTTAACCCGTAACCAACTATATACATCCACCCAGCCTCCAATCATTGAAAAGGGTAGAATGGATGATATGTCTCTTAAGTGTCAAATCCCAGAGTCCCCAGCATCCATCTCCACATCAAGGAAATTAACGTTACCCCACAGAAAATTGGAAATAAAAAATAGGTATTCATCGCATAGCCTTGGAGTCCCCCAAAATGACCCATATATGATGTTGATTGGACTCTATCCAGAGCGAAATAATAAAAACCCTATGAGGTAGGCTAGGTACAAACCCCTATTCCCAGTGCACGCACGGCCAAACATGCCCAGGCCTCGTCCAGCGTCCGCCCCCCCCTCTATGCTATGAAGTCCGCTCTGCTGCTGTGGGAAAGAAAGAAGAAAAAAAAGGGGAGGGCAGGACGAGCTAGAGGATGAAAAGAAAGGAAAAACAGGGGAGGGGGAGGGAAGGGGCTCCTGGGAGGTGGAAGGTGGAGGAAAATATATAGAGCACAGAAGAATAGGGCAAAGGATGGGTAAAATAATATTGTCCTGAATTCTCTTGCTGGTCCACTCTTCCATCTTCTTCGAGGTAAAATACGGTGATCCAGTGGAAATATTAGCTTCCTGCATGACCCTGCACAGAAAACCAAACGAAAAGTATCAGCAGTCACCAACTGGTAAGGAACTTATAATCTATAAAAGGACACCACTGGGACTGAAACAAAGGTACACCGAAGCCTCGGTGTATCACATCCACTCTTCCATCTTCTTCGAGATAAAATACGGTGATCCAGTGGAAATATTAGCTTCCTGCATGACCCTGCACAGAAAACCAAACGAAAAGTATCAGCAGTCACCAACTGGTAAGGGAACTTATAATCCACAAAAAATGACTCCACTGGGACTGAAAACAAAGGTACACTGAAGCCTTGGTGTATCACATCCAATCATCCTCCATAAACGCAGGCTCATCTTCAAAGCACCCATCTAGGGCCATAAAAACCTTTGGTCCCACCTGCAAAAAAAAAAACAGCATCCAAGAATGCTTCCCCACGAAGATCCAACTTGCCCTTGAGAAGAGAGACACCAGAGAGAGGAGATTCCCACCAGCAGGTAAAAAAACATATGATGGGCTTTCCAGAACCAGAGATAATGTTGGATAATTATTTTAACTCTCCAAACAGCAAATCATCCTTCCAAAAGGGAGCACATAGTAGAACCTCAGGATTCAACAACTATGATGGCTCATGAAACTTTAAATAGATCTGGCAACAGACGTGACAGGTTCTCCTGGGCCTGGCTCACTGTTTCATAGCTATGCCATTTACCATCAATTGAAACTTGAAGTCGAGCAGGATAAGCCATCCTGAATTTAATGTTGGCAGCTATTAGCTTTGACATTATAGGGTTGAAAGCGGCTCTCCGCTGCCTCGTCTCCAAAGGAAGGTCTTGTGTGATTCATAGCCATTTCCCTTCCCAAGTAATGGCTTGCAATTCCCTTACTTTCACTAAAATGTGCTGGCGCTCCAGAAAATTGAGTAGCTTGATGATTATAGGCCTGGGAGGGGCTGAAGGTTCTGGTCTTGGGCGCAGCGACCTGTGAGCCCTCTCAATAATGTACCCTGGATTGTGTGGGGAAGGGCCTACTATTTTAGTTAGCAACGCCTGAACAAATGGAATGCAAGAAGAACCCTCCTCTCCCTCTGGCACACCATGGATTAGTATGTTGTTTAATGTAAATGGCCTTCTAAGTCTTCTGCTTTTGTTGCAGCCTGGTTATTGTTTGTTTTATTTTAGTTATTTCTGGTTCCATTCTATTTCGTAACTTTCCAATGATGTAGAGGCGGGCCTCGTTGTCTGTAACCCTCTGCGTCAGCATCGAGATATCCTACGCATACTCTTCAGCTCCAGAGAAGTTCTATCAATGCATCTTTAAGTGGACGTATCTCCTCGAGAAAATGATCCTCCGATAGAAGTTGAGAGAGAGAAAATCGAATCTGCACCATTGAGGTAGAAGGTCCTTGCTGCTTGGCCTTCTTGGCCTGCTTGTCTGGAGAAACCGGCGGGGTGCGTTTAGGGAGGGACGATTTCATGTCCGTGTCCATTCTGGCGCTTATTAAAGCGGAATACCCCCAAAGCTCCCCCGGAGCGCTCCTCAGTTCTAAATTAATAAAAAAAACTCAGGAGACCCGCGGACTGCACACTTTAAGTAGGTTAAAAGTTAGATTTAACAGAGGTGAGGCGAGAGCACTGAAATCCCCCTGCTTTCATGCTTGGCTCATCAAGTGATCTCCTATCCTCAATAATTTGGCCTTCAGTGGCTTGTAGTCTAAGTTGGTAATTTATGAAATCCCTGATTTGTAGGTAGACAATTAAATCCTTTGAATTCCAGGAGAATTTAATTTGAGCCTTTGTAAAAGCAATAACAGCATTTTGTCTCATCAATTGCCAGGGGACCCATAGGCCTCGAACCATTTGGGTATTATACTAAGAGAATATCACTGTGGGGTAAAATCTGGGTTTGTAATTAGCCGTGCATATTTCCAATTACTGGCTGCATTTCCCCTCTGGGAGTAGCCCCTTCTCCAACCCTCCAAAATCGAAATTGTGCTGTCTGGTAGTACCGATTACTGCTCTTTCATTTGGGAGGTCGAGAAAAGAGCCACAGCTGGGGATAGTGTCTGGGATCTGGAAAGGTCTATTTGTTTCCAATGTCCTGTGTAGGATGGGATCCCCCAGAGGAGAGTGAGCCTCATCTGGGAAGCATTACAATAATATTGTAAGTTGGGGAGAGCAATCCCTCCTCCCTCCCTGGGTTGCATTAGTCAGTGAGATTTGAGTCTTGGTTTACTACCCTGTCATAAAAAGTGTGATAGTGTACCTTGCCAATGAGAGAGAGTCTTGATGGGACTATACATGGAACACATTGAGATAAATATAATAGCCTTGGGAGGGCATTCATTTTAATAGATTGAATTCTGGCATTAAAAGTTTAGGGAAAGGACAGTCCATCTCCGTATGTCTGTTTTGAGGATCTTCATTAGGGGAGAGTAGTTGATGTCAAATAGGCATTTCAAATCATTAGGGATTTTAATACCTAAATATATTAACTCTGCTATGCCCCATTTAAACTCATATTTGCTTTTAATCTGTGAAGATGGTGTGTAATTAAAAGCTAGCACTTCTGTTTTGGAGGTGTTTAGGGAGTATCCTGAGAGATGGGAAAAAAATCTGAGTTTCTGGAATAAACAAGGGAGAGAGGAGTCTGGGTGAGAAAGGTAGCTTAAAACATCATCTGCGAACAGTGCGATCTTATTCTCTGCACTACTAAACTGTAGTCCTGGAAGATTTTTATCCTGTCTAATGAATTGGGCCAGTGGTTCAATGTAAAAGGCAAATAGTAGAGGTGAGATTGGGCATCCCTGCCTGGTTCCTCTATATAGGGAGAATTTTTGGGATATCTGGCCATTGGATCAAATTTATCCCTGTGGGTCTTGATAAAATTTAAATATAAGATTTATAAAATGAGCGGGGAGTCAGAAATAGGTTAAAATGTGTCTTAGAAAGGGCCATGAAACCATATCAAAAGCTTTTTCAGCATCTAGACTGAGCAGAAGAGCAGGGATTTTTTGTTTGGTAATGTGTTCAATTAGATATATACTATGCCTATTGTTATCCTGTGCTTGTTGACCTTGAATAAAGTCACTTTGGTCCTGGTGAACAAGAATTGGGGCTATGGGTTTAAGTCTATGGGCAATTATCACAGCCATAATTTTGCAGTCAGTATTGAGAATTGATATAGGGCAGTAGGAACCAGGCAAGGAGGGGTCTTTTCCAGGTTTGGGAATCACTGAGATTATAGCATAATGCCAGGATGGGGGAATTGGGGTTTCCAATGAGGCCAATGTAGTAAAAAGTCTATGAAATATGGGGGAAAGGTCTTGTTAAAAGATTTTATAGAATTCCCCTGGGAGGCCATCATTTCCAGGGCATTTATTCACTTTAAGATCACTTATTTCAGTAATTATCTCCTGGGAGGTTATTGGGGCCACCAAGGTCTTTGCCAGAGTTTTCGACAGTATTTGAAGGTTTAGGGGAACCTAAAAAATCATTAATATGGGGTGACGGGGAGCTTTGGGGGTGGAATAAAGCTGTGAGTAGTATTCAATGAAAATGTGTGAGATTTGAGCTATTGAATGTTGTAATGGGCTCATAGGAGAGGTTCTGAGGCCTGTTATTTGGGCTTTAGCCTGTTGAGCTCTTAAACAGCCAGCCAGTAAACTCAGGGCTCGAGGCCCTCCCTCATAGTATTTTTGTCTCAGGTACATAAGATTTTGTTCAACATAATAGTCTAAGAGGATGTTGAGCTCCTGTTTCAGAGCTTTTAACTTTTTATTAAGTTTATGGGAGGGTTCCTTCTTTTGTTGCTCTTCTAGAGTTTGTATTTGTATTAGTAAATCAGATCTCTTTTTCTCTCTGATTTTCTTTTTCCTGGCAGCTATTTCAATGAACTTTCCCCTACATAGGGCTTTAAGGCTATCCCATACTATAGAAATAGGCATCTCTGGAGTGTCATTATCAAGTAGGGCTTGCTTCATCAGATCTTGCATTTCCTGAATCGTCTCTTTATCTCTTAGTAGAGATATATTTAGTCTCCAACCGTGCTTCTCTGGAAATGATCATTTTTCATTTTTAGGTACACAGGAGCATGATCTGATAATACAAAATCTCCTGTCCAGGTTTTTTGGGCAATTTGTATATGCTCTTGAGACATTAAGAAATAATCTAAGGCCGAGTAGCTTTGATGTGCCTGAGACAAAAAGGTACAGTGTTTACTTGTGCCATTGAAATACCTCCACGTGTCTACAATGCCTAACACTTTCAACAGTCTAGCTAATTCTCTGGTTCTCTTATCTAGTTTATGCTTGCTAGAACCTTGTTCAGGTGAGAGGCAAAGATTTAGGTTGAACTCTCCTCCACAAATTAATGGTCCCTCCACCCATTGTGATAGCATTAAGAAAAAAAATCTATAACTAGGGAAATCTGTATTAGGGGGAAAGTATATAGATGCTAGGGAAATAGGTTTCCCATTTAGTTTACCTTTTACTAGGACATACCGACCTTCTTTATCAATAAGTTTATCTGTACATATAAATGGTGTCTTCGGGATAATCAAAATAGTTGTGCCCCTTCTTCTACCTCCTTTATATGAGGGTGCATATACTTGGCTAAATCCCAAGCACTCAAATTTTCAGTGCTCCTCACCGGAAAGGTGCTTTTCTTGGAGCAAAAAAAAGTCAGCTCCTGAGTGTTTTAGAGAGGACAAAAAACTTAGAGCACTTGATTGGACTCGTGAGTCCATGTACATTATAGGTACATAGTGTATAAGTCATTTTTAGGCAGTAAATGTTAAGCTATAACTATATACTCCCCCAGTCTGTAAGACCAGATCTTTTATACCTCTGAGATAACCTAGAAATACATCTCTATTAGTGTTGTCCTGATAGAACTGCATCATTCTTTAGAGAACAAAATTTAACTTAGCTGACAGAAAAAAGTAAAAGTAAAAGGATGCCAACAGGGCATGTAACATATTTACATTACTATGCTTCCAAGGTAGGAGGTCGACTATACAAAGAGACCTTTGTACCCACCACAACAGAAAAATAGGCAGGCAGAAGAGAGAGTCATTCCTCCCATATTGGAGGATCTCTTCTTGGGTCAGAGTGACGATAGGTCCAAATATTTTGGCTTGCAAAGTAGAGATATAGCCAGTGAGCTGATCTGCCTAAAAGTAAAATAACAGTTATTTATTCCTTTGTTGAGGGAAATAAAACTTAATAAGGAGGAGGGAGAGTTAACAATTATCATGGGGAATGTATCCCCTCGGTTCAATATATATTCCATTACAGAACCTATTCCCTGGGATCATAGAGGAGGAGAAATGTATTTCTAAATGGGTTAGTAGTAGTACATAGGTAGAAGTCAAGTTAAAGGTAAATAATGCTGCTCCTCCACAATTAACAGGTTGACCATCCTCACCCCCCCACCATTGCTATAACCCATTGCCGTGAAAAGGATAATTGATCGCTTCTGTTTAATAAGGGCCATCTGATTTGAGCTGAGAGAAACAGCTAGCAAAAAGGGGGTTCTACTTAAAAACTGAGACCATAGAAAATGTTCCCCCAATTGCCCAAACTAAAGTTGTACTTGCTGATGATTGTCCTGGAAAATACATCTGCTCAAATGTCCAAATGGTGTTTTACTGGTAAGTCCAGGAGAACTGTTTGCATGGGTATGGAGGAGAAATCAAAGTCAGTTGCAGTGAGAGCGCTTCAGAGTGGGTCTGAGCTGTTTACAGGCAGTTGTGCTTTTCAGGACAGTTAGTTTTCTGTCGAGGATTCCTGTTGGTAATGGCAAGACCAAACCATCGGAGCAAGGTGAAGCATTCAGGCCTGAAAACATAGTTCTCATGGGCCCAGGCCTGGGACCTCTAAGAGAGTAGATCCTAAAGAAGATGTCATGGACATGGGGTTATTCAACCCTCCATCAACTGCAGATCCTGTTCTGAGATGTCAGGGAGCTTCTTAAGGAGATCCTGCAGGTATAGTATTTAATGTTGTCGGAGCTGGTGTGGAATGTTGGTAGCTTCTTTTTCTTAGCTGGAGCTAATTGCCATTCCTGGTCTTGCTCTCTGCACTTTTGACTGGGAAGTCTAGGGAGCTCCAGGACCTCCAGGCCTCTCTTTAACACTGCTTCCCTTGCTGCCTGTGAAGTATTATAAATTTCAGGGCCTTCTTTCCAAAAGACCCTCATCCTGGCTGGAAATGGTGTTTGAATAGGTACATTATAAGTAGACTGTAGACTGGACAGTAGGAAGGGAACCTCCCCCATCCAGGGAGCACCAGAGCCACCACCACTACCTCAGAGGTTGCGAAGAAAGCACAGCAGTTGGGCCACAGTGGGCTCAGGGAGGGTGAGGATGGTGGAACAGAGGCACACCCAGTCAGTTGTTCCACTCCACAATCCATACACCATTCTGGGGGAACATAGCTCCCCTATGGATGCACCCACAGAGGAGACTAAAGAGGCTGAGGACAACTGTCACAAGGGAGGCCCACAGGAAGGAGGCAGAGGACACCACAGGGAAAGGAAGCAGCTCCTGGTGGGGAATTCAATTATTAGGGGTATAGAACTGGGGGGAGCAGGGAAAACTGAAGTAAGGTGCCTGCCTGATGCCATGGCTTGGAGGGACAGGAAGTGCATCCTCAGGATCACGAGAACAGCTGACCGGGAGTCTGAGCTGGACATCATTGTCCACCTAGGGACAAATGACTTGGCTCATCATGAGATTAGAGCAGTGCAGGAGGACTTTGTAGAGTTGGGAAGGGGCCTAAGACAAGTACCACACACAGTATCCTTCTCAGAGGTGCTGCCTGTCAATGGCATGGGTGAGGCGAGGGTACTTTGCACCATGCAGTTTAATGAATGGTTTAAAAAATGGTGTGGAGCACAGGGATTTGGCTACATTGGGGACTGGGGTTCCACCTGGAGGGACACTAGCCTATACTGGCAGGATGGTCTGCATCTGTCCAGGAAGGGAACAAGTATTTTGAGCAATCGGTTTAAATGCTTCATTGGCAAGCTTTTAAATTAGTCAAGGGGGGAGGCACTGATAAGCAGCAGGAAAATCCCAGCCTCTCTCTACAAAACAGGGTACTAAATGAGAAAAATATTGAGGTAGAAAGTTCAGTGGGGGATGCTGCAACAGAAGGTAAAGCCATCAAAAAATGGAAAGCAATGAGTACCAATGCCCATAGTCTGAGTAACAAGCTTTCTGAATTAGTGGCCTTGATGGAGGAGAACCATCTGGATATCGTGGCAGTCACAGAAACAGGGTACACACAAAACCATGACTGAGACGTAAACATACCAGGATACACTATCTACAGGAGGGACAGGGAGGGTAAAAGAGGAGGAGGAGTAGCTCTTTACATAAGGGAATGAATCAAAGCAAGAGAACAAAAGGGTAAACAGGGAGAGAAGAAACACTGTGGGTAAATTTGGAGACAGGCAATGGCACCACAATCCCACAGGGGTTGTATACAGACCCCCTTCTCAGGGGAGGAAATGGACAAGGAAATGATAGAAAGTATACTGAGAATGGCAGAAAAGGGAGATATTGGTTGATGGGTGATCTGAATATGCCAGATGTTAACTGGGGTGCAGTTGCAGCAGCCACTTCAAAGAGTGGGTTATTCTAGATGCCCTACAGGGGCATACCGTGAGACAACTAGTATTGGAGCCCACTTGAGAGGAGCAATCTTAGACCTGGTTCTCTCAAATGGAGATGGATGAGGATCACAGATGTAGAAGTGGGTAGCCATCTGGGAACTAGCGACCATCAAACAGTATGGTTCACAATAAACACAGCAATAGAGTCAAGCCATACAAAGGCAAAAGTACTGGACTTTAGGAGGCTGACTTTGCCAAAATAAGGTGAGTGCCTAAGGATGCACTAGCAAATGGGCAGGAAGGAGGTGGAAGAACAATGGGAATAATAAAACTGCCATCACAGAGGTAACAAGCCTTTGTGTGAAGCAAATAAACGAAACGATGTAAGAAACCACTATGGTTCTCAAAGGAAGTGGCAGTGAAGGTTCAAGAGAAAAAAAAAGCATTCAGGAAGTACAAGGAATCACAGAAGGAGCAGGACAGAGAACTGCATCAGTTAAAGCAAAAGGAAGCTGGAAAGGCAGTCGGAACAGCAAAGGCCCAAACCAAGGAAAAGATAGCCAACTCAGTTAAGAAGGGGGATAAAACCATTTACACAGTAGGTACATCAGGGAGCGAAGAAAGACCAAGGGAGGGATAGTGAGGCTTAATAAAGGGGATGGAGGGTGGGCAGAGGGTGACTGTGAAAAGGCAGAGATACTAAACAAATATTTTTGCTCAGTATTTACAAACGAAGAGGGGGAGGTACCTAAAACAAACAGCAGAAACACTCTGGATATAGAAGTTGATACCAGCCCATTTACAGAAGAAAGGGTTCTGAAAGAACTCTTAAACTGAAGGTGGACAAAGCAATGTGGCCTGATGGGATTCATCCCAGAATTCTAAAAGAACTAAGGATAGAACTAGTGACACTACTGACTACCCTCTTTAACAAATCATGGGAGGATGGGGTGGTACCCGAGGACTGGAAGAGGGCAGATGTCATTCCCCTTCACAAAAGTGGGAGCAAGGCAGAAGCAGGAAACTACAGACCTGTTAGTTTAACCTCAGTGACAGGGAAAATGATGGAATCACTTCTGAAGGAAAAATTGTCGAGTATCTAGAGGCCAGAGGGCACAGGACCCTAGGCAGCATGGATTCACAGCGGAAGGTCATGCCAGACAAATCTGATAGATTTCTTTGACTGGGTGACCAAAGTAGTAGATCAGGAGGGGCTGTGGACATGGCCTACCTAGACTTTAGCAAGGCATTTGACACAGTCCCTCACAAAAGATTAATATACAAGTTAGCCAGCCTGGGAGTGGGTCCCAAGATGACAGCCTGGGTAAAGAATTGGCTGAGAATAGGACACAGAGAGTAAGTAAAATGGAGTCCACTCTGAAGAAAGGGGGTTACTAGTGGGTACCGCAGGGTTCAAGCATTAGGACGGTCCTCTTCAATGTCTTTATAAGTGACATTGCAGAGGGACTGGAAGGAAAGTATGTCTCTTTGCAGATGACACAAAGATCTGCAACAGAGTTGATGCACAAGGTGGAAAGGATGAGAAGGGACTTGGCAAGGTTAGAGGAATGGTCAAAAGTATGGCAGCTTAGATTCAATGCTAAAGTGCAAGGTAATGCAGGAAACAAAACTAAGGGAAGAGTACACAATGGGGGTGAGATACTAACAACAACAAAAATGGAAATGACCTGGGGTAGTCATATCAGATGACCTAAAGGTGGGCAAGCAATGTGAGAGGGCAGCAAGGAGGCTGGGGGATACTGGGATGCATAGGGAGAGGCATCACCAGTAGAAAACAGGAAGTTATTATTCTCTGTACAGACAGCTGGTCAGACCCCATCTGGAGTACTGCGTGCAGTTCTGGAGACCCAGTCTCCGCAAAGACATAGACAGGATGGAAGCTGTCCAGAGGAGGGCAATCTAAAATGGTGCAGGGTCTGCACCGGAAGACATATGAAGAGAGACTTAAGGAGCTTAATATGTATAGCCTCAAGGAAAGGAGGAGAGAGACATGAAAACTTTCAAGTACCTCAAGGAATCAACAAAGTCCAAGAGGGTAGCATCTTTCAAACAAAGGGTGTGCAAGAACAAGAGGCGTAATTTGAAGATAGAGGGAGGCGGCTCAGAGGTAATTTAGGAAGTATTTTTTCACAGAGAGGGTTGTGGATGCATGGAATGGCCTTCGGAGGAGAGTCGTGAGTCAACAACAGTGGTGGAATTCAAGCATGCATGGGACAGTCATTAGGCAATTCTAGGGGGTGGGGGTAGGAAGAAGTAGGCTGCTGGTTAACTGGGATCTGCAGCTTATCCATTAGGTAGGGAAATGAACAGACTGGGTGGGCCAAGCGGTCCTTATCTGCCGTCAAATTCTATGTTTCTGTGTTTCTATTATGGGAGCAAAAAGCCTTAATTAAAGGAAAATACTCTTGTTGCTGCTTTTGTATGTCTAGTGGGTAGTCATGATCGAAGAAGAGCCACGAGTTCAGGTATTTAACTTCCTTCTGCTGCCATGCTCTATTAAGAATATCTCCTTTTGTTTGGAAGCTGTGAAATTTTATTATTATTGAAGGTGGTCTTGATGTCTGGTCCTTTGGTTTTGGAATAAGAGCTCTGTGGGCTCTTTCTATTTTAATTTTATATCCTTCTGCTTTATGTACTGCTCTGAAAATTAGACGTTTTTTATGCAGTCTGAAAAATTAAAAAATGAATTTTTGGAAAGGGGGTATAGTGCTGAGATTCTGGATGCAGCTTTTAAGAGGGCAGAATAAACTGATTGAAAAACCTTGTTTGAACCAAGAAAAAAAGATGATGTGAATAGTAAGGTGTGTTTCATCACAGAGTACAATTATTTGGCTGGCAAAATTGGTACTGTTGTAACAATTATTGGCCTATCCTGCTAAGAGACCCCACACTTGCTGCAGGCATACTGTAGGACCAGAACCTAGAGTGACCTTTAGTAGATATCCTAACTTGAAAGATAAGCTGGTGTCCAGTCAGTTTTCATGTAGAAAAAGGTGAGAAACACTTGGTTACCTATGAAACCTCCAGGCATCCACAAATGTGGCAACAGCAGTATCAGTGATACCTGCCAACAAAAAGCTAAATTTCAGTCTCCTTCATGCAACAAAAAGGTGGATATTCACCAGTTTATCACATGCACATCCGATTTCTTTGTTTATGACGTCTTGTGTAGTAGTAATAAATTGTATGTTGATTGTATGGTGAGACAGTTGAAACTGAGGATACAGTAGCATGTCTGAAACACAGTGTAATGAACAACAATTTTGAAAGCCCGATGGCAGAACATTTTTTGTTACATCATAATGATGATCCCTGGGACCTTAGATGTATGGGGCTTGAACAGGTTAGTATTGGGAGAAGAGGAGGTGATAAACTAAACAGATTATTACAGTGGGAAAGTTATTGGATTTTTAGTTTTTGAGGCTTACAGCCAGGTGATCTGAACTTTAGCTGGGACATGAAACCATATTAATAGAGTTTTGACCTTAGACCTGCATTAGTTCCAGTGTACCCCTTTTCCTTTCCCATTTTTACCCCCAAAAACATTTACCCAGACACTACTATCCATCCAAGACCACTTTTTCCCTGTTACCACCAGACGTGTCAGGGGTGGAAGTACACGCTGGGTCTCCAGTGACCTACTAACCTTTATGAAGGACAGAGACTATGCCTGGTCAATGTTCAAATCAACCCCCTCTCCTGCTCTCTGGGAGGCATACAGGCATCTAAGGAAAAAATTTAAACAACAGGCAAAATCCATGAAACTGACCTACTTCCACAACCTACTCAGGGCCAACCTTCAGGACCCTAGAAAATTCTGGTATTCAATAAGCTCCCTTCTAAACCCCTATTCCAGCAATGCTTCACCACAACTCAGCTCTCAGGATGGTCTGCTCACTGACCCTCTCAAAGTGGCCTTTATCTTCAATTGTAAGTTCACCAACCTATCTATGTACTTTAACAAACTCTCTACTGTCCAACAACACCCATCCACCTTACCTGATCCATCGCAATCCACCTCCAGCTCTGACAGACACCAGCAAACACCCCCTTGCTACTTCAAAGCCCTCTTCATATGTGACATGGTTAAGCTACTCAAAAGTCTGCCTAACCATGGCTCCCCAGTTGTGGATGGCCTATCTCCAGCATTCCTCAAACTGGTCTCTCCCGCCATAGCCAAACCACTCACATCCGTCTTTAACCTTGCCCTTTCCACCTCCTCCGTGTCTGACCCCTGGAAAATAGTGAAGGCAATCACCATTCTTAACTCTGGGGACCCCAAATCCACCGATAACTATCTCCTGACAGCCATCCTCCCTCATCTTAGTAAATTACTCGAGAGAGCAGTACACAACCAATTCTCCGAATACATAGGCAGGCACAGCCTCCTATGCAACCAACAGCATGGTTTTCACAAGAACCATTCCACTGCCACTGCCTTTGCCCTTCTGACAGATCACATCCTCTTCAACATGGATAATGTTAAAGCCACCAGAGATGTCTATGTTGACCTCTTGAAGGCGTTCAACATGGTTAACCATGCCCTCCTCACCACCAAGCTTAGTCTCCTAGGCTGTTCTCAGAAAGTCACTAACTGGCTCATGAACTACCTGACTGGCTGCTCACAATTCCTCTGTATAGGCCAAACCTGCTCCCCCACACTGCCTGTCTCTGTGGGGGTCCCTCAAGGCTCAATCCTTGGTCCCCTTCTCTTTGCCTTATTTATCAACTCACTTCCCTCTGATTGCCTTAACTGACACTCTCTCCTATATGCTGATTACTTGGCTACTTGGTTTATTGGACAAAAGAAGGCAAATGCCCATCAAGATTGTCCTTCACACAAGTGGAACATTAACCATATTTAGCTGATTAACCATTTGTCAAGTTTATTTTTGAAAATTGTAATATTTACTGAATCAACTATGTCCTGTGGTAGTGTATTCCACAACCTCGGGGCTCTAATTGCAAAAAAACTCTGTCTTTTATTATTCTTGGTTTGATTAACTTTGAGTTGTTTATTGTGTAATCTAGCTACAGTATTTCTGTTGGAATATGAGATGCCACATTGTTGCATTATTGCTGGTTATTGAAGAATTTAAAATAATTGTAATAGATCACCCCTTGTTCTTATAAGCTTGAGTGAATATTAACCAGTTTTCTGAAGTCTGGAAGTATAGTCCAAATGTGAAAGATGGGGAACAAGTTTGGTTTCCCTATACTGAATCTGTTCTATTCTTTTAATATCAGAGAATAAATATGGACTCCAAATGGAGATCCATAATCAGTATATGGCCTAACATAGGACTTGTAGGGGGCAGGATACATTGTTCGGTTTTGGAGATAAAAGTACAGTTTATCCTACGTAGGAGCATGTTTGACTGATTAGCAATTTTGTTACAATGGGATGAAGAAGATAATTTATTATTGACCAGTATTCCCAGGTCTTTCTCTGTATCTGATTCTCTAATGCAAATGTTATTTAAATAATAAGCTTGTTCAGGGTTATTTCTTCCCAGGTGTAATACTGCACATTTTGAAACATTAAAATGCATTCTGTTATTATGAGCCCAATGTTCTATAGATGCAAGATCACATAATAAACTTTTTTGACTAATCTCATTGTTCACCTTACCCCCTAATTTGGTATCGTCTGCACATTTTGTTAGGATATTCTCAGATGAAATATTCATGTCACTTACAAAAATATGGTTCTCTTCCACAGCGACAAATCCATGGCTGCTATCTCCTCAGTACTCTCTCACAACTATGCCACAGTCCACAACTGGTTTTCCAAAAGTCTCCTCTTAGTTAACACCAAGAAAATGAAATCCATGCAGTTCAGATGTAAGCCTTTCCTTACTAAATCTAAAACACATGCCTCCTTATGCATTCTGTCCCCCGACAGCCCAGCCCTTGAAGACACTGACACTTACAAATACTTAGGAGTATTGCTTGACCCCACTCACACCTTCAGTGAGCATGTACACTCCATTTTCAGAAGGTTCCATCAGAAATAGGGTGCCATATATTGATTCATGCAATACCTAACCCCTGAAGCCAGACTAGCCATTATCCAGGGAAATCCCCTCCCTATTCTGGACTACTGCTCTCCCATATACTCCAGGACCTCTCCTGCTGCCATGGCCAAACTCTCTGCTGCCTACAACAGCACCTGTCACTTTGCTTTACTGGCCTCATTCTCCACCCTCCACTGCACAATCTACAATACCTTGGGATGGCTACCGCTGCAGGGACGCTTTGACCTTGCCCTTTGCAGTAAGGTGGACAATGTCATCCCCCTTACCTCCCTCCTGAAAACCCATACTTTACACCACAGCCTCCGCTCAACTGGTTTCCACCCTCTAGCTCTTCCCAGGGTATCTACAAACATGGGCAGCAGGGCCTGGTCTGCAACTTCTCCCTCACAGTGGAACAGCCTGCTGGCAGAACTCTGTGCCATCAACACTCACTCCAGCTTCAAGTCTCACCTTAAAACATGGCTCCTGGTGAACTCCTCCTGTCACTGCTCCCAGGGGTTACCCACCTAGCCACACTAGACAACTAACTCCCAGGGGTTACCCACCTAGCTACACTAGTCAACTAACTCCCAGGGGTTACCCACCTAGCCACACTAGTCCCCAGACTACAACTGTGACCTCCTACTTTTTTATTATATATGTTACTGATGTGTGACCTCACAGCCTTGTACATACTGCATATATATTTTTCTATGTATCACACACTGTACATATATTACCCACTGTATATGCTATGTACAACATGCCCACTTGACTTATGTATCTATCTCTACTTGGGCTATGACTACTGTTTGTGTACCATGCATCATATTGTAAATAGTATTCGCTGTCATTCACTGGACTTGTACCATACCAATGTACTGTGCTTCAATTGCTGTGTCTGAATCTAATCTCTTACATGTATATAATTGCTCACCTTTTATTTACTGCCATCCTGTGCCATGTGACATGGCCCAGGTTGTGCATGAAAATAGTCCCAGGGATCAGTGCACTTACCTGGTTATCAAAGTCATAAATAAATAAATAAATAAAATCATGCACTGAGGAGTAGCGTGTTTTATAATGCATTCTAGTAGAAGCATTAATAATTTTTGTAAGTCCAGAACTAAAAACCATTTCCTTAAACTTTAATACATTTTTACTCAGTAATTAATATTCCTATCACCTAATATTGTCTCCCTATTATTAGGCAAAACTTCCTTATACACTTGTACCAATTTTAAGCCCTTCTCCTGATAACCTGGAGGCACATACAGCACCATAAGGGACAGTGTTTTTCTTTTTCCTTGAATTAGTGAAAGAGTCAAGTAATCACAAGATGTAGTGAATAAAAAAGATGTTTCCTGAATAACATTTAAGTGGTTCCTTACATAAAATAACTCCCCCGTTTTGCCAGTCTATCACTTCTAAAAACATGTTGTTTTAATGTTGTTGTGTTCCCCAACAGTAGCAAGGCATACTGAATTTTAAAGACTGGGAAAGGTGTAGAAGGGACTTTGAAAGATTTATTTGACCAACTATAAAATATTAGACATGCAGAAGGGCACATGCATCTACCTTTTTTCATTTTCACCCATATGTGAGCCTGCAAGCCAATCAATGAATGAAAAGTAAAGTAGATTGCTATATGAGACACAAGGTCTTGCAGTGGGGTGGGGCATGATCTGTCACTGGGTGGCCTTGTAGTGATGCCATTGTGGGTCATACAGCAGTGTGGCTTGTCCATGCACCAAGTGTACATCACATGGTCTTATTGGAATCATCAGGGACTACTGTGAGCCATACAATAATTGGTAGTGTCCAGTAACAGCTGCCTTGTGCCATCATATGCAGGGGTGTAGCCAGAAAGAATAATATGATATGTACCATCCAAAAGAAAAAAATCCTGCACTATGAGAATGATTGCAAACAATGCAATATACAGTATTCAACTGGAATAAAGCCAAAAAAGGTGGTATGAAAGAAAAAAGAAATAAAGTATGTTTTGAGACTAAATCTATTTTGAAACTAGTACCAACCACAGGTGCCTTTGATACCAGTATCGTAAATGATTTAGATGCAAGTACAGTACATCAATCCTTTTTCAGAGGAAAATTTGGAGAATGGCTTGAGCTGCAAGAAACAGAAGACCAGGTACCAAGGAACCAAAGGAGGACAAGATGGGGAAAACAATGGTCCTAAAGGTGGACGCAACTAATGGAGGAGATATTAGAAGAAATGAGGAAAGCATTTGAGGTGAACAATGTTATTAATCTCTCATTATGTACTCAGCAGTAGTGAGTTACCGGTCTTGAACAGAGATCTGTCGTTTGTGCCAACAGTCGATACAGACTTTTTACAAACCACTGTGTATCTATATAGACTATGTCGAGTGATAATTTTATGCTGCTTTTTATTTATTTTTTTTTTATTTATTCAATCTTGGATTACAATACCTTTGAGCGGGAGACCACTCTTTTACAAAGGTTCCACATTGTAAACGGTGGGTATACATTCATTGTAGGTTTAAGAGTATCTATCTAGGTGAGTAAACATAGACAAAAGTACATTGTAAATAGGAAACAGAGATGGTTTTAACACTAGGATAATTCAGGTAACAGTAGCAGCCTAGGTGGCATTGCCAGGTAAAAGACAGTAAGCAGCTATCCAGAAAGGAGAGTAGGAGGCATTGAGTTGGGGAGGGGGCATCATGACAATTTAGGGGGAGGTGGGAGAGGAAAGTACAAGGTATACTAAGGACAACAATATGGGGCATAGAGAGGTGCAGACTTCACAGATCATACAGACCCCACAGATCGAATATGTGGGTATAGAGACACCAGCAGTTGTTAATATACAGGAAACACTCACAAAATTAAATGAACAAGTGAACATACAAGCCATGAGTGGAGAGGCTTCTGTAGGTAACATTGATACACAGCAAGAAGGAAAGTATGTTACTTGGAGGAGACCAAGTACATTTTGATCTCTACAATGCTCAGCAGTAATGACATTTCAGAGACTGTGTGAGCATGATTTGGAATTGTTAAGACATGAAGAATATGTTCCAAGGTTTAATAATATAAATAAGGTCAAAATAACAGCATTGATAAGCACACATACTGTAACAATAGGCTGATCATATAAAACCAGCAGATGGGGGAAGTGGGTGGTTATGAATACCAGAGATTTTGTTGAAGAGGTAGAACAGCAGCTCCACTTGAGGGGGTTTTATAGACCCCTTAATTAAGCAATATTCCATGAGTGGGTGTGAGTGATGGCAGGATTTATCCATGCTGGATGTTTTGTTTGGTCATGAGGCTGCAGGCTGAGTGACCAAAAAAACACCAGGTGTGGGTAAAATCATGTATCACCCACACCCATTCATGGTATAGAGCTATTATGCAATGTCTCTTTTTTTTGTGTGAGAGAAAAAAAAATGTATTACATTTTTTTATTTGACATTATTTTTTATTGATTTTATTACTCTGTTATAAAAAATAGTTCCCATAAGAGCTAGGTCTGCTTGAGGGAGACAGGAAGCTTGGTTTTGGGCATTCAAGTAAGCCATGACTCTGGGCTTTCATAAAAAGAAACTCAGTAAGGCAGACATCCAGTGAGGGGTCAAAGCTGGCATTCAAGTGGCACTGTAGTGCCGCATGCTGCTTCAGCCACTGGGTAAGACCCAGGCCCGATTCAGCTTGGCCACATTTGCTAGCTCAGAACAGCAGCTGCAGGACTGAAGCTCATGGTGGGGATCGAGCACAGGTAGAGGTAAACCACTGGCTCACAAAACATACCCTCTCACACGGCAGATCACATGTTTGAAAAGTGACTGGTGCTTTTCGGCTTCCTGCCATTGTGTTCTCTGCCCCAGACTTCTCAGATAAAATTAAAGAAGACACAGCTTCAGTGTCAAGCATGAGTGGGCTGGGGATATAGGATAACACTTAATTGGTAAGCGCAATCCATAACTGTTCTTGCACGATCATACAACAGACAGGGGCGGCATGTTTGTAAAGCGACTGCTGCCTTTCGGGTTTCTGCCATTACATTCTCTCCCCCAGATTTCTGAGTCAACTGACTCAGGCAGTGGCTCCACCACAACTTGTGTCATGGCTAGTAACTGTCAGCTCAGACACTGGCATGGAAATTAGGTGTACATTTTTGGTTTTTTTAAATTTACAGCTGTATCAGCTTGTTAGCAATGGTGACTAATGTGTTTGATGTGAGGGGATCAGAGTGATATTGACTGTGCATTACATGAGGCTGGCTGGCACTTGCTCCTGTTAGTAGATGGCAAGATTTAAATGTTCCAAATACTACACAACACTCCCAATACTATAGGGTGGGGGCTCAGTAATGTTTATCACAGGGAAATGCACTGTAAATACCTTGGAGCTGAGTATGAGCAGAGAAAAAGATACAACAAAGAAATTTGTTGAAAAGCGAGGTCAGCACTCAAAACATGGCATATAAGACACCAAGTAAAAAATGTTTTCCTTTAATATACAAATCCAAGACAAAACAACCAATTATCAAAGACTGTGTACTGTAGACAACTGCATAGAAAAACAGTACAGCTTATCACGTTGTTTTAGCTTGGTCAGTTGGACAATTAATGGTGTATTGTGCACTTGTAGCTTCAATTCAACTGGAAACCAGCTCCCGTGGTGCCTGCATGATACATTCTGCAGAAAAACAGTCATAACTTTGACCTACCTCCCAAAGAAGGAGTACAAAAAAGCAAAAAGTAGCCAGCACACACAATAGTTCTAGACTTTTAATTGAAAAACGCTGGTGCACCACCGAGAAGCCTGCTGGTGTACTTCAGGCCCTGTGATGTTACTTAGAACAGAGAGGTGAAGAAGCTAAACCTGATACAGATCTGTTCTTAGAATTGTCCAGGACTGTGTTGAAGAGTAACACGTTTGCATTTATGGGAAAACATTACATTCAAGAGAAGGATACAGCTATGGGTGCAAGTTTTGCACCCAGCTAAACAAATTTGTACCTCGGCCACTGGGAAGACTCAGTTATATGAAATCATAATGTTAACCCATTCTTTCACAAAATTGGAGTTTGGAAGCAATATATTAATGGCATCTTTATGGTGTGGCAGAGGAGCATGACTGAACTGGAGGATTTTGAGTGGTGCCAGCATGGAAGTAACAGGGATCTCAGAGCTACATGTAGTGTGAGTGAAACTGAGATTCTTGTCTTGGATATAAAAATCCAAAAGAAAGCCGATGGTATGATTGGTGCTAGTTTGTATAGAAAACCTAGGGGCCATAACACAATCTTCCGGGTCTATGTGATAATGGCAAACGCCTAAAGGCGATCACCGTTATCGCTCAGTCAGAGTGCTGAACACATTTTTGGCACTCTGACAACCTTGGCACACCAGCACAATGGCACCATGACATATTTTTACTACTTTCTGTGGGGGGGATGTGCCCCCCTACACCCCCGCTCGAGGAGAGCTTCACTCCCCGCACCCCCCTACTTAAGGATTCTCAACTCCAGGGGGGTGCATGTCGGGGGGTGAAAGTAGTAAAAATAAAAAGGTTTGGGCCAGGTGCAATAAAAATTGCACCAGCACCCGGACCTGAACCCAGTACCTCAGCCACCCCAGCCATTGCCCAATCCCTAACGTCACACTGCAGCTCGACTGATGACCACAGCACCACCCCTACAGCTTCTCCAGCCCCCCAGCCCATGCTCGCCGTGCTCTCTCCCATCCCCCCATGTGCATACGTATAGCGACATCCTGTCACCTATTTCGCCCACCCCCTCATCATGTCGCCCTACCCGTCAGTCGCTATGAGTGAATTGCGCAAGGAAGGTGTCACCATAATGGACAGTGCCCTTTCCTCATGCGCCCACTTTATGGGTTACCCAATCTTCCTTGCTAATAGTGGCCACCCCACCACACCATAGAGAACATGCCCAGGAGCCAGTATTGAGAGGTAAAATAGAATGGTAGCGAACCATCTACATACATGGAAGATTCATCAGAATTGGAAAAAAGATTTCCTGAAAGGGGCTATGCAAGGAGTACTGTTGATGCAACTAAGGATTGTTGCAATGCAAAATATAGGGAATCCTTAATAGCCAAAAGAACAGTAAGAGAAAAAGGTAAAGAGAAAGAAAAACACATTAAGTTAGTCATCTCTTATAGCATGAGGTCATGGAAAGTAAGGGAAGTACTTAAAAATTGTCATGTGCTGGGGTCCAACACACATCTAAGAGAGATGGCTGAGACACCACCAAGGGTGGTATGCAAGAGGGCCAAAAATCTTAGAGACCACTTGGTCAGTTCTGTGCAATCTATAGTGATACCTAGGAATTGGTTATCCCCCCTGCCTAAAGGATGTAAATGTTGTAGGTGATGTAAGTACTGCTCATACATCCACGTGCACTTCCATTAAAACCCAGATGAAGAAATGAGAATTTTTAATTATATCAGATGTGTTACCATGTTTGTTATTTACATGGCCAGCTGTTGTTGTGTTGTGTATTACATGGGGCGCACCAAGAGAAAGTTCAATGAATGTATAGGGGACCACCTTAAAGCTGTTAAGAATGAAAGTGCACATTATGTGCTAGCCATGCACATAAAAATTCAATAAACAAAACAGAACATGTGCTGTCCTTTATAGGCCCTGAACAGGTTTGCATGGGATCGAAGTGGGGAATGGGGAGCTGGTATTTGCCAAATGAGATTCTTTTTGGATCCACAGACTGGGGATGTGCAGTAGTGATGGTCTTGATGATAAAATAAAACTCACTCCTTTCTTGGTCAGCAGATAATATTTCTCATAAGACTGGTTATACACATGGGCTGGGATATTCAAAAGGGTTGTGCCATGCGCAATAGGGTTGCACCTGCGCAAGTCCAAGATTGCGCCATTCTGCGATATTCAGCAGGAGGCAGTTGCGCCACTGAAAACATGCTGAGCAACAGCGCAATGCTAATGAGTGCATGCTGAACTGGAGGGGGAGGAACCATGCATAAACTGCACAGCCCGATAATCAGGCAGGCTGTACAGAGTTGTGCAGGCGCAACCCCCAACCTGCGCCTGCACACCTTTGAGCAAAAAAAAAAAAGGAGTAAGTCGAGGGCCACCCACAGGTGAGCTGCCACATTGCAGGGCACAACACAGCAGCTGCCACCTCTGGCTGGCCCTCAACCTACTCCCTGTGCCCTCCCTGCAGCCCGATTGCGGGCAAAAGTGTAAAATATCCCCCTCTCCCGACTGGTCCGATCACGACAGCGCTTAAATAACCCCACCAGACGATTGTGGGCTGCCAAAGTGTCCCCAGAGCGTATCCCTGGTGGTCAGTGGACGCTAAGCCCGATCGCCGGGCTGCATTATGTGCAACACCCCCCAAGACTATATCCCTGGTGATCTAGTGTCCCCCACCCCATCACCGCGAGCCCCCCACCCCGCTCCCCGGCAGCCAGCGGGTGGCAGCATCCACCTGCCTGCCGCCCGCCGCCCACCTACTGACTGCGGTAGGGGTCTGCACGCCCATTGGTGCAGAGCAGAGCCAATGGGCGTGCAGCTATACTATCTAAGGCAATTCAGATATGTGAATTCATTCATTCACATATCTGGACTGCCTTATGCAACAAGATAGCTGCCTCGATGGCTCTTGCTCTGCACCAATGGGTGTGCAGCCCCGAACGAGTCGAGTCGACAGCGGCGGGGTGACTGGCCGAAATGGTCTTTACCCACCGCTGCCGGGCGACCGGGTGGTGGAGCTTCATGGGTGGGGTGGGGTGGGACACTAGATCATCAAGGATATGGTCTTGAGCCGCTTGCTATGTAATGCAGCCATCGATCGCGGCTCAGGCTACTGGACCACCAGGGATACGTTCTGGGGGTTCAACATATTCAGCCCGTGATCGGGTTTGGTGGTCCACTGGACCACCAGGGATACGTTCTGGGGGTGTTTAAGCATTTACAGCCCGTGATTGGGCTTAGCGCCCACTGGACCACCAGGGATATGTTGGGGGACACTTTGCTGCCTGCGATCGGGCTGGTGTGGGGGTTATTTCAGCTTTTTGCCCACAGTCGGGCCAGTCGAGGAGGAGAGAAATTTAATGCTTTTGCCACATTCGGGCCAGTCGAGAGGTGAGAGGATTTCTTACACATTTTCCCGCGATCGGGCTGCAGGGGGCGTGGGTCCCCGAGGGCTGCTGCCTGGCAGGGCGCCAGGCGCAAGTCCTCGGGGATCGGTGCACCTGCATGCTAATGGCATGCAAATGGGGCCATAAACAGATGCAAATGCCCCCCGTGCCTTGCATGAATTATGCCCCCATTTGTATGTCACCTTTTGAATATCGGAAATTTGTGCATGGCGCAATGATACTTGTGCCACCGCAACTTGAATGCTCCACTCTGACCACTTGCGGTTTTGCGCCATGCACAGTGGCTGTGGCCGGGGAGTGATATTCAAAGGAGTTGCTCAATAGTGCAACTCCTTTGAATATCGCCCCAGCCATACCCCTGGGCAACTATTTTGTGCAGCGCAAGGGCTTGCACCACAAAATAACGCAGTTTGAATATCCAGCCCACAATGTAAAAAGTTATTTCTTCTTTTCTGTGTATGTTATTTTTCAGATTGTCCAATATATTTACACAGGATGGACTGGATGAGATGCAATAACTCATTTTCAGTGGTGCCCAACTTTTACACATTTCTAGACTGTATTTACCAAGGATAGGGCAGCTGAGAGGCAAGATCTAATTCTTTAAGCTTGGGCCTTGCCATAATATGTGCGTCAGGTGTGCTCCAGATTGTTAACATCTTAGCACTTGTCCTTTGATAGCAAACCTAACCTTTTTAGAACAGGAGGCATCCTCGTGTACCATCTGAGGACCTTGTTCTGGATTATTCAGATGCAGCTAGCTCTACATGCCCTGTGTGCGCAGAGAATAGAGTGGGACCATGTCTCCTCTGAGATTTGTAGACTTCATTCTATCTCAAAAGGTTGTCTAGAGGGCACTGACTGCTTCAGTAGAGTATCTCTGAGGCATTGATAAATCAAGCTCTTCCCTTCAGAAGCTTGTTACCAGCAAAAATAAAAGATGTGGAGTATAGGACCCAGAAAGCTCCAAAGTTAAAGGTATCTTCAAAAATCTTGCTTTGGCAAATCTTGTTGGTTTTATAGAGAAGTGAACAGTTCTATACAATTGCCATTTACAACTTGGAATTCCTTCACTATGGACACCCATCTTTGTTCCCATGATTTCCATTTTGGGGGAGTCTCTCCAATACATAGTGTTTCATAGTCCCATAACAGTGCTAGTTGTAGGGGAAGGCACAGGTTTAGTGGCTGTGTATTTGTGCAGCCTGAATCAGGAATATCACAATGCCATAACAGTTCCATGGACCCTGAGATCTTGTACTATCTTGTTATAAATCAGGGTGGCAGCTATGGGAGTCTTAACAGTGTTTCATTCAATATGTAGCCACTGTGGTGCATCTTCAGAGGCTGGTACAAATCATTTCATAGGTTGGACAGTGAGACATGCTTTGTGATAGACTTGAATCTAGGGAAATCCCCAGCATCCCCTAATCCACTGACTCCGTATTTTTGCTCTGCTGTATCTGGGTAGTCTCCCTTCCAAAAGAAAGCTCATTATGATTGTTTCAGACTTGGCAAACCATGTGTTACCAATAGCAACCTTGATAGGTAAGTGGGAGAGTATATGGGTAATCTTAGGTGCCAACATGATCTTAAATGCCTCCAGCTTGCCCACCAAGGAGAGATTTGGTTTTCTTCATATGTCTAATTCTGTCCTGGCTACATCTAGTAGTGGGGCCAAGTTGAGGGTGACCATTTTGTATATGGAGCTTTGAATGCATGTGCCCAGGTAAGACAGTGCATCCTTAGCCAGTTCAACCCAATGCCTTTAAATGATTGTGCCGAACAGGTATCATTGAGGGGGAGTACCTCTGTCTTCCACTGATTGACTCTGTGGCCTGATATACCAGAGGTCCAGTAGCCCTAATAGTAGGTCCAGGGAGGCAGCACCATCCTCTTGATGAATGAGTTGGTCATAAGCATTCAGGAGGGTACAGGAGGGTTCAGCATTCTTTATCCCTGGCCTGTATCCCTAACAGGTGTAGGTGATTTCATATGGTAATGGCAGCAGTTTTATCAGCATAAATGGTCCAGATAAATTATGGTCCATAATAAATAAGATCAGGAATAGGTGGCAGCCCTGTGGGGTACCATTCTGCACGGGAAAAGGTGAAGAATGAAGTCCATTTCTGAAGACGCTATCTACAGCCTTGTGATCTACCTGTGAAACACCAGGCCCACTCCTATGGTCTTGAATTGTATGCTTTCATGTTGCTATGGTGATATATGCACAGTTTTTTTTGTATGAATAACAAAATAATGTAATAAATATTCTGGTTTGGTGCCTTATAAGCTGCTGTTTTGTAGTTCTCTTCTATATTTTTTTAAGAGCAAGCACATTAGATCCGGGTAGTTGGTGGTAAATTTGGATGTTTATCCTATAACCTGCCTGATCCTGCACCCACTGTACACCCATCACTAGCGTGGTTGAGTAAGGGATCGACACCAACATTTCAGTTACTTTCTTGTGAGAGTGATTTTAGCTGTCAGCTTGAATGTCTTGATAAGTTGGGGGTTGGATATCCAACCTTTTGTTACATCAAAAAGAAACCAACTCCTTTTCTTCCCACACCAGTATGATTAGTCCCTTAAAAACTAACTCAGACGTTTTAAATTTAGCTATAGTTTTTTTTTTTTTTTTAATATAAAATAAATGTTTCTTGCTTACTGGGTATCCCGTGAGAAGGGCGATCGCTATTTAGTGCCTACAAAAAGGGAGGCTCGATAGCGGTGCCTGTTCTCAGGGCTAGTTGAAAGGGGGTGAATGCATGTTATAGTGACATCCTGTTGCTATATGAATACATGTGCATGTGGGGGAAGCATACCGTGTGATGGGCTGAAGGGGAGGGAGGGTTTGTGAGGTGTAGCACGATGGTGGGTTGCCAAGATGGCCATGTGGCATGGTGGGTTTGTGGCAGGCTATGGTTGGGATGGTGCTGAGTTCAGTGCTGGACACATTGGGATTTTTGTGCCGGCCCAAGATTTTTAATTTGTTTTGTTTTTCACCCCCCGACATGCACCCCCCGAAGTCCTGAAGTTGAGAATGTTTAGTGGGGGGGTGCAGGGACTAACCCCCCCCCCACATAAACAAAAAAATCCAAGTTCCTGGCGCCCTTTTGCTGTGCTCCAGGAGTGTACATCAGCAAAATGGATTTTTGACAATGTACAGTCACCCTAACAGCAATCATCTTTCCGCGATCGCTGTTATCACATAAATCCTGCTTAATGGTAGTGTGTTTTGGCTTGAGGTCACGTTGTGTTGATTTGGCTTTGTACTTTCAGTGTGATTTTTTTAAAATATTTTTTTACCTTCCAGAGGGCAGCCTCATAACTTCAAATGTATGCTGCTGAGAGGAATGCCAATAAGACAGTGAACAGAAATGCTTATCAGACACCTGACTCTTATGGCCTGTTGACCGAGAGCAGTATTCATAAAAACATAATGCCGCAGAGCTCTTTGGATGCTCAGAACCATGAGTCACCATCACTGATTCAGGTACTGGTCAGGGCAGTGTGAGTATCATGCATTTAATGGATTAGAGTGCTTCCTGATTTAGGAGATACAATTTACATACAATGCAACTACGCTTAACACATTACTGGGATTTGAAACGGATCCCACATGGATTGCACATAAATACATTTTCATCCACAGGTCATGGGAACTAGAAGAAAAGCTAGATTGAAAGCTGTGCTTCACAAATGTTCTTTGAACTAAAACGTATTTAAATTGATGAGGATGGGGACAACTTGAAGGCAATGCAGGACAAAATTTAACACTTTCCTAGAAACTTCAGGCTCTGTTAGAAGTGAAAGACTTCTCAGAGTTAAATAAAATGTGAAATGAAAGAGTAGCCAAAATGGAGAACGAAGTAACGGAAAGACGAATATTTGAAAGAGATGAAAATATTATGTAGTCAATACAATATGTGAAAAGATGAATAATTTTTAGTCTGTAATGCAGTAAGGGCAAATTAAGACATAGGCCACACAATTTTAGACTTAGAAACAGGAATAAAAGACATTAGATCAAAAAGTGCCAGTTCAAATAGCCTTATTAACCCTGCTATGAGAGTTGATTTTTGTAGGGGAGCAGTGTTCATCAACAATGAAAAAACAAAAAAAAAAAAAGGAAGAGACAAAAATGCAAAAAAACAATATGATAATGTGTCTGGAACACCAAGGAGGAACAATGAGGAGGATGACATATTAGAACAAGTGATCCCAGTTTATAACTTATCCAGTAAAACCTCAAAAACCTGAAATTCTAAGACTATATCGATTCAGAGGGAACCAACCACCATACATCACGTGCTTGTATTATTGGAATAAATATGTGTGTGTGTGTGTGTGTGTGTGTGTGTGCCTCCACATGATAATCCAAGCCTGTGCTCCCTCAGCTCTGTAATGGGTAAAGTCTCTGATCAGCACCAGCAAGCTGAGTAGCACCTTTCATGCACACATGTGCTTTCTTTCCAAGGCTCTGTTTCTAGATGCCCCCTTTAGGCTGTAGGGCACCACTGTTGTGTCTGGGTTTTTTCTCCAGTTCTGTGTGCTGTGAGGAACTGAGCAATGAAAGACAAAAAGTGCTATAGGTGTAAACTAAAACAACAGGAAAGAGAGTGCTGTCAACTTTGCAGCCCAGTCTTAATTCGATTCTTCCTCTCAGTGATCATAACTACACTTGGTAGGACTGAACCCATTCGCATAGAGACTCATGCTTTGTTTACTGAAACACAAGATTTTCTTAAAAAAAATTAAAAATATTTTGCAACTTCATAGTATAGGCTTACATCTTAAATGTTGTGATTGTATGAGGGAGGACCACACGTCAACTAACTCTCTCTCTCTCTCTCTCAATTGTTTATTATTAAAGGAGCATGCCCCTTCTATTTGTTAGGCTTGCCTTGTTATTTGGACATACTAGATGACTTTGTCTTTCAGATGCATCAGGCAAAATAAAAAACAAGAACTTATTATTTCTGTTGTATATGATACCACTGGCACTTTACACTCCTTCGTCTTTAGTGAAAAAAAAAGCAATTCTCTTTCTCCTTCCATGGAAAAAATAACTTAGTTTAATTTTGTCTCAAGCCTGAATGTATGTGATTGTGGAATGGGTGGGGTTGTGCTTGTGCACTGATGCCTTGCATATAGCTTCTTCTGCTGCTTTTCTCGGTTTGCATGTATTGCTCTGAAGCACTCTGTATGATGTGGGGTCAAGATCTGACCTAAATTGCAGGAATTTAAGGACCCTGGACTAGCGTGGGTTTGCTGCAATAATTTATTGGTCCCCACCTAATGCTCCTGTTGTGTGGGGCATCAGCCTGATGGGGGGCACTGGCCTGGCAACTGGGGCACTATTATACCTAGCAGTATATGCCTGGAGGACTTTTAATATCTTTTGGTAATGTAAAGGCTAGCACTAGCCCTCAATGCCCCATAGATTTCTCTTTTGATGAGTTTGTTTCTGTCAGAAGTACAGGGTATCTGTCAGGTTAGCATACCCTAACACTATAGCGATGTACTAATGAAACATAAAAACACAATTTGCAGTCTGGCTTTTTCCCATCTTACAAACGTTCACAAATGGGAGGGGAAGGATTGAGTGACAGGACAACTGAGATTGACAGTGTTGTCAGTCTACTAAGACTAGATAGTGTATAAAAAAAGTTATTTCACAATTATCCTTTTCTCTTGTTATTTGGTCAGCAGGAGCTTAGGGAAATACCATGGATCCATAATTTGGTGGTTCTATTCACATACACATACACATTCACATTCTCTAATCCCCTAATCCTCCTACGTAGAAGCTATGCAAGCTATACAAATAATTTATCCTGGCCAATAAACCCAACCACGTCAGTCCTCAGAGGGATGCACTTGTTGGAAGCAGTGGAAAATTCTCTACCCTTCTACACTGTGAGGACTTCTAAATAGTACCCCTGCAAATTGTGCTTTTCCATTCAGAATCCAGGTCTGTTCACAAAATAATAATAATAATAATAACATTTATTTAATTAGGCGCCTTTCAATATTTAAAAGCGCTGTACAGTATTCATAAAAACAAAACACATATTCAAATACGTATAATATAAAATCAAGATAAAACAGGAAATGCCTTCCCTCATAAAAAAGTCTTACATGCTTGCTTAAAACTCCCCACCGTCCTGCACTCCCAGAGCTGAGGGGGCAGAGAATTCCAGAGGGTAGGTGCCGCAAACCCAAAGGCACGCGCATCAGATGACTTTAAGTTAACCCTCGGAATCTCCAGCAACCCCTTGTCAGCCACGCGGAGCTGTCGCAAGGGGGTGTAAGGAACCAGGAGTTCTTTCAAGTAATCAGGACCTGATCCATGTAGGGCTTTGTAAGTCAATAGACTTACTTTAAAGGTGATCCGCCACTGTATTGGCAGCCAGTGCAAAGCATGCAGCACTGGGGTAATATGAGATCTACTAGATACCCCAGTCAACAAACGTGCTCCCGCATTCTGCACTAGCTGTGAGCGGCAGATATCAACCCCAGAAAGCCCTAGATAAAGAGAGTTGAAGTAATCAAGGTGCAATGTCACAAAGGCATGGACCAAAACAGGCAGGTCACTGGATGGAACAAGGTCCTAATCCTGGCAATGTTCCTAATCTGGAAAAAGGCCAGCTTGACGACTGCCAATACCTGATGTTGAAGAGTCAGACCATCGTCAAGCACCACTCTCAGGTTACGCACCCTTTCAGAGGTGAGAATCTGGGCTAGCTAGTGCTAGTCTGTATATGTGTCTTCCATCTCCACTAACCCAACTCCCTGTAATGCTTTGTTGTCTAGAACAACAGTAAAGGAGGCAAAACATCCCAAATCTTGATTCATTTGATCACTGTAACATATTGTGCTATTATTATCCTCACCTCTATTGATCAGCTCACCTCGATTTAGGCTGCCACCCAGGGCAAAGTAATTTAAAGTACATTTAAGTAAAGCTGACATTTTTGAAAGTTGCTGTTTGATTTGAGAAGGAATTCATTTTACAAAACTACCTCCATGGTTCGCCAATACTGGTAAAATAAATATTTCAGCATAAACCAGTAAAATAGATTCTAATGTGCAGAGTCAGCATAAACATAGACACGTATCTGGTTATTAGTTGAATCCCTGTTTTTAATTTAGAGCCTTTGACTGTACACTGGTATGACACATCCCATAGCTTTGTTGAAGAGTCTGGATACAATTCAAATGAAAAATAAGTTGTTCATATATTTAAGCTGTATATAAAATATATGGAAATGTGTCAAATGAGAGGCATTTAATGACACATGAACCACACCTACACCAAGTCATTTTAAACTGGATGTCATTCCTAAGTATGTGCTACTATGAATACATGACTGCAAATCCTGAAATGTGCATTTTGGATGCCTTGTGGCCCGGAGCTGTAGATCTTTTTCACTCACTGTTCCTGAATCTGTACCCTGGTATTTTTATTGGCTGTATAGTGGTTTATTAGGTTTCCAAGTCATGTTAAAATGCCTATTCCCAGTGTTTGTGTTAAATGAATTGGGGGATGTCACAGCACTATGGGAGCAGTCTGGATTTATCACAAATTATGTTTTGCAATATCATGAATTCATTGTCTCACTGCACTCACAGATCTTCTGACAAAGTATTTGGAACAAAGAGCTTGCAATAGAGTGAGGCTTTTGTTGTTGTTATTGTCAGCAGCAAGTGTAGCAGTCTAGTACCAGTTTTTATAAAATGCATGTCATACTTATATTTTACAATATCAGAGCTTGTTGACTGACAGTGATGGGGATGGGCATTTAAGAAGCTGCACCATTTAATATAAATAATTTTTCTGGTACTGCTTGAAAAAATATACACCACAAACTCAACAAATGAAACTTGTGATTGACAGTCATTTTCTGCGCAGCAGTGTGCCCCAAGTTACAAATCACAGAGACTGAGCAAAGCATGCAAAAGTGGAACAAGTTCTTAGAATTGCATTCTCTCACATCCCAGGAAGAATGGCCTCTACTGGCTATGCTATAGTTGTTCTTTTTCTTTCCTCTTTTATTCTTCATGTCAGTTTAGCTATCCCATGTGCAATCAGGTTAAAGTAATACAAAAAGGGGCAATAATCTGAAGTAAAAGCTTCTCAAGACAAAGTTGCGGCAGTGCAGCATCTTATAAGTCACAGCAACTTCTTCGGTCTTGGCCTCTGGCTGCACTGGAAAATGTGTGAGGTAAGGAATGAGCCCACTAAACCCCTGAGGAGCAAGGGAAAGTGAGGAGAGAGAGAATTTGTGTGGAGTTAGTGACTGAAAGGGCAAGGGACTGTGAGAGAAAAACATGAGGTTCTTTTTTTGTGTGTGGGGGTCGGTGGATGGGTGGCAAGTAGTAAATGAAGAACAAATGAGAAAAAATGCACAATTGAGAGAGGGAGAGAGAGAGAGAAAAAAACAGAGAAGGTATGGGGAGATTGAAGACGACTGTGTGTGTGTGTGTGTGTGTGTGTGTGTGTGTGACAGAGCAAGCGAATGTGCATATATGTGAAAATACAGAGAGGGGAAGAGAAAGTGTGAGAAAGAGGGAGGTAGTGGAGAGATGAAGAAAGAGAAACAGAGTGAGAAAAGCAGGGGATGGTTAAGGGAAAGAAATATGGTAGAGGGAGAGAGAGAAAGACAGGGAGGGAGGGTACAACTGTAGCATTATGTTTTAATTGGGGCTGGGACACCCAGCTTTAAAAACAAGTTATGGCACTAAGTTTAAAACCCCATTGAAATACATTGTACCGCATACCTCTTTCCTCAGTCCAGCTTTGAAGAGTGAAGAAGTGTTTGCTGTCCACAGAAGACTGCAGTGCTGCACCACTCACTGTGTACGTATGGGCTGGGGGGAGGAGATAATGGCACAACAGACAAGAATGGACTTTTCTTTTTATATTTTCAGGTTTTAGAAAAAAAAAGGAGGATTCCCAATCACAACACTGGTGGATTAGGCATCCCCAGTGTCACTCTTGTGTTTCGGTGGGGGGTGCTGAGAGAGAGGGTCTGGAAAAATTGACCTATGCACAGGATGTGACATTGGCGGACTGAGCACCCCTAGTGTCATTGGAAAAAAAAAGACCATTGGAAAAAAGACTGAGGATTCTCAGGCAGTCACAGTCGTGATCTATATATTTTTTAAAACACACCAGGAAGAACCACGCATGCGTGGCAGCGTGTGTGTGTGTGTGTGGGGGGGAGGTTAATCCTAAGGTTAATGTGGCAAGACAACCCAGTGGGTGCATGTATTTTCTATTACAGATAATTGAAACTTTTTGTATAAAACTTAAAATATCCTTCTAGTTAAGGTAATTACAGCTGTTTCATTTGCATGATGGCCTCCTTGGGGAAAAATTTTGAGTATTCAAAGATCTTGCTGTTGAAAGGATATGGCTGTAGATACAGTACCTTAGCTTGAAAATTGGCATCCTTGGAGTGTACACTGGGTCTCATTCAGCATGAATTGTTGTTTATAATTTGAATACATTCAGTGCTGGTTATCCTTTGGCTGTATTTCTTTGCTGATGTGATAATTTTTAGGAAATGGCACTTTTAAGAGGAGTAGAGGCCCATGACAGTAGAAAGATTAAAAGTCTACCTTCTGATGAACAGCGGTGAAACATTTTCACCGATGTTCATAAGAAGGTGGATTTTTAATGTTGCTGTTGCCATGGGATTACCTTATTATGCTACCTAAACGATGTATCAGTTCCATTATTCATGTTTCACTGCAGCCAAAGTGACTGCACCTCAGTTTGGTAAGCACCATTCATTCATATACATTCGGTATTAATCTCCCTGCTAGCATCTTTCCTGTTCTCTGCACTGTCCCCTATTTGCTTTAATATTGTTTTTTCTGCAACATATTTTTAAAGGGATAATCTTTTACAAAGCATGCAAACTGCTCTGCTGGAGAACTCACCACTGATGGACCATCAAAACTGAAGTCTCCAGCAAAGATTAGTGTGCACACTGAGCCATTGCATTTGGCTAGAACAGGGGAACTGCTGCTCTCATTATAGTGAGAAAATGGTGAATAATGATGCCAAGTGCTTTCGGGTAGCATAATTCCAACAGATGGACTGGGTTGGATGTGGCAAGGAGGGAGGGGTTTACAAACAATCACAACAGCACAAGGAGGGGGTTACTATGTGGGGTAAAAGGATAATGGTCTTTAGAACCTTGTTGATAGACATGATGAAGACTGGTGTGAAGTACTCCCCAGCACATCATCAGCAGGCCATTCCAAGACTGCCACCAAGACAGTATGAGAATTTTAATTTAAATGCTGACTTGTTCTGAAATTTCAATACATACATAATAATTAACTTTACAGGTGTTGGGGAGCTGCCAGACTGAAATAATTCTACATAATTCATTTGTTTTCTTAATTATGCAAACTGTCCATTTAAAACCCTTATTGCTTTGTTTATATATGGAGATCAAAATTAATTAAAATACTGTCTTTACTGACTAATTTACAGAACGGGCATTTTTCCACTGTGTTCTGCATTTGCAGGGCACATTTCTGACTTCTACTTTGATTCTGTATGAAAGGCATTGTGGCTAGTTGTCTGTTAATAACCTGGCAAGAAGGGTGTTACATGAATAATTTGCATAATTAAGAAAGCAAATGAAATGTGTGGAATTATTCCAGTCTGGCAGCTCCCCCAAGCTTCTGATGGTAATTAATATGAATTTATTTAAATTTTAGAACATGTTAAAATTTTAATTAACAGAATAGAATGAATTTTACTAGACTTTCTTAAATATTCTTTTATAATGAATTTCCCCAGTATAGCTCAGCTGAAACACAACATCTCAGTTTCTGTGGGCTCCTACTTCATCTAAGTTTGGCAGTGGGGTGGACTGAGTACTGTGATGTCACATTAATGATGAGGCATCCAGTGGTTTCTGCAACAATGGCATGTTAAAATTAGGTGAACAGATAAATAAAATGAGTGCACTTGGTGCAAAGAAATGTAGAAACATAGAAGTTGATGGCAGAAAAAGGACTGCTTGTCTCACCCAGTCTTCTACGCTTTTCCCTTTCTAAAGGGATAACTGTTCGCAAAGATGGAGAGAAATAAATTAGCAAGACAACATTCCAATGTAATCCATCCAGCCCCTCACAAAGTCCCAGAAACACACACGCACACATGAGCACTAGTACAAATAAGGTGAATGAAGTCCTAGAGACAGTGAAACATACTATCCACCATCACCAAGCAAACAAAAAGTCAAGTTGAACTTACAGTCAGAAGAAATGGCTGCGTGCGAGAGAAAAGCCTATTATTTTTAATTTATACGGTATCTGGCTAGGCATCTGGCCTTTTCATCTTTCCCCATTGTTTAAAATTGCAGCAGACAGCTGCTATTTTGAGGCACCAACTTGCAAGACAACTTCAAACGTGCACATAACTGGAATGTCTACTTTTTACTATTTTGCCCTTTGTGCTACAGGGTGAAAATAACTACAGCACAATTAAAAGCATATGAATCCTGTATTAAACAATACTATTTTTAAAAAGTTTTCAGAACATTAGTATTGCTCAATACTGCATCTTTCTTTTTTTATTTAATCTGTTAGCTGGGAGAGCCTATTATTTTTTAGTTTATACTGTATCTGGTTGTATACTGGAAAAGGCAATTAAGCCACTGACTCATTTCTAGGTATGACCCTGCAAACAGCTGCAGAAAAGTGGCATTAATTCTCACTAGCATCACAGTCTCATATCGGGTCGCACCTGGAAATGAGCCTCAGCTCAGTGTTCATATCCTGGTGTTAAATAAATAAATAAATTCCAGCTAGTGTGGAGATATACTTTTACCGTACTTCTTGTCCTTGCCATAAGGGTTAACTCTTTCAGAGCCTGTAAGTTAATTTTGCAGAATTTAAGGAATCCCAGGGTTGCTGACAGAGGGAATGCTGGCCTGTGCACTGAGGATATGACCTCTCTTATGAAACAAGAGTTTAGAACCCTCAAATAATTTTCTTTTGGCTGTTTAGCATGTGTTCAGCCCAAACAGTAAAACAAAATTAAACTCAAGGTAACAACAACAAAAATGAAGCAGCCATTCACCATGTACCATGCCAACCCCAAAGCCACTCTGTTTCTGCAGTCATCCACTGTCTCACCACAGCTGACTGTCTCACTGGCAGGTGCAAAATTAAACAAGCTAGGCTAACAAATATTTCTTCAAGCATGGGGCAAAAATATATTTTGTTTTTTAACTTAAAGATAAGCCTGAAGGGAATGAATAGCAATGTCCCCCACCAGCGCTTTATACTTGGTGCAGTCTAGACTGTGCATGGCCGTAGTCCTAACAGCACATGTCTTTACCAGCATTTTTGTTTCATCCAACAAATACCTTGCATGAATTTTATCATTTAGCGCTGGCCACCTTTTTCTTTTCTAACTATTATTCATTCATTTCTAGAAAAGCAGCAAAGTATATCAACAGTACAGGGGAACCTGTAACATTTTTCATCCCCTTGAAATACATTGACGTGCATACCTATTTCTATAGTTCGCAGTCCAGCTTTGAAGAGTGACTGCGCATCTGCAGTCCAGTGAGGATTACAGTGTTATACTCCTGATGGTAAGTAAGGGCTTGGAGAGGGGGCTGAGTGAAAGGGTCGGTGGGGCAGTTACAGCCAAAAAAGACATTGATGGATTGTTTTCTTTTTACAGGGTTTTGCAGGGAGGATATATTTATAACAAAAAAAAGTTGGTATAGTATTTAAAGTCCACTCCACTATAGGCTGTAAAGGGCTTACTTTGCACTTGCCAGAAGAATGAGGAAAACTGAAGGTTGTCTGTTCAGAAAGAAGCCACTGGCATTTGAGAAACATTTTGTTGGCTACAACCACCCAGAGTTCACATACAAAATAAAGCAGCACCGAGTGTTCAGACCCTGGTAGCGTGACTACACTCCATCTCATTGCTGGCTTTCTAAATGAGTAGAAGGGTGAAAGAAATCCAGGATCCATTACAGAAAGTGTGGTGCATGCACGGTAGTGGGGGGGAGTGAGGATTTGTGATTGAGGAACTGGGGGACTGGGCACCCTCAGTATCACTATTATGCTCGGGGGGGCACTAAGAGAGAGTGTGGGGTAGGAGGGATGTATTTCAGTGGTCAGGGAATGCAGAGGAAAAAAATAAATAGTGCAGAGAGCAGAGTGTTTCAGAGATGTAACCTCGGAGTGACCTTTGTCACGTCATCATGCTGTGCATTCGCAAGGAATGTGGCAGTGGCCGAGGTGCTTTTCTGAAACAATAAGTCTGCAGGGCTATACCCACTGCAGCCCTAAAAAGGGATGTAAACAAATACCATGTACCTATAAACCAGGGAGGCTGGCAATGGTTGTGTGAAAATACTGGAGGCAGTTATCAACAATCAAATTATAGAACATGTGGACAGACTTCAGCTGTTTAAAAATAATCAGTGTGAGTTTACTAAGAGTAAATCATGCCAATCTAACATGTTGGTGTTTTTAAGGACATGTCAGAGGAACTACCGTAGACAGTTAATGTGCTATACCAAGATTTCAGTGAAACATTCAGCATGTTCCTCATAAGAAGTTGGTTCTGAAGGAGAAGAAAGTTGGAATTATAGGAAACACTGGAAATAAATCACAGTTCAGTGTTAGTAGTTTGCTTTATTTAATAAAGTGCCATTCCAAAGCTCAAGAGACAGAGATCTGGTAAATAAATAGCATTCAGCAGGAAATGGTGCAAATAGCAGCATCATACTGGAAGGATGCTCCCAGTGGGTCGGTATTGACACCCCTACTCTTCCATAATTTTATTGGTGACCTGGAGTCAGGGGAGTCAGATAATGTAATAGATTTTCTGGATGCTATAAAACAATGAGGGTATTATTGTAGACTTCAGGGAAGGGGAAGATAGTCTTCTGAGGGACTAAAATGTACTGGAAGAGTAGGCCAACAGGTGGAAAATGATGCTTAGTGTAGATACTGTAAGTGTAGAGTCCTTTATTTAGGCTGAAAGCATTCAGATTAGCAGTACAGTATTAGTAAAATACAAGACAAATGATGTAGCTGCAATGGACCATGAAAAGGACCTCAGGGTCATGAATGATAAGAAGCTGTGCAGTGGTTGTAAACAAACACATACAGCAGATGTAAGTTAAAAAATAAAAGTTGGTTATGGTTGCTACTGCACATAGGCTATTATTTATATGAATTCATTTATTGTTCTTGTTGTACTAACTGTTGTCTGTTGTTATTTATCTATAGTACATTTCTTCCCCAAGATGCATTAGGTAATGAGCTTTCCATAAATTGGCTCACACTCTTTTTTTTGTAAACATATTTTATTGAAAAGCTTCAGACTTGTGTAAACATACATATAACAGTATTATGAATTATACATTTGGACAGAAGGTACATGGTAAGTGCATGCACAACCTGTAGGAGGATTAAATACCCACATACATTATCCACAGGATATTATAATTAAACATTATAATTAAACATTTAGTCAATGGTCAACATATTAAAATATAGGTTCCCAAGTTTTAGTTTCCTAGGCAATGGGATCTTATTGAGAACTGTGTTGTTTACCATCTTTAGTGCACCAAGCATTAATTACATCTTATTCTATGGCTTCCATTAAAGACTACCAGGTTTATCAAATACAGATTATTGCCCTAGTGTTGTTAGCTGATATCTTTCTATTTTCATGCATAGTAATAATTATTTAGTTAGTGGGCTGTACTAGAGGGAGTACTGCTAACTCAGTGCTGTGCAATAGTTTGGTAAGAGGGGTAGAATCTCAGCTAAGTAAGGATGCACAAGCAAATGTGACAGATGTATCCCCAGAGCCTCAGCTAATCATGACTCAGAGCAGATTGAGAGGATTGTAAACGGAGGGGGAGGACCTTGGAGTTCTAATACACCTGGGAATGAACAAACTGGCAAGCCAGTCAGTAAAAAGACCAAGCAGATCACTGAAAAACAGGGCAAATGGTTGTCCACTCAAACATCCTCCCTGGCTTTCTCCAAGGTTCTTCCAGTTTAGGGCAGAGCTGGGAGGACTGACAGGATTAGAATTAAGGAAACTGATGAATTTAATGCATGGTTACAACAATGGTGCCTGGAAAAAGGGTACCATTTTATAGGTGCCTGTGAGGACTTCTGGGAGAGGAAACTTTTCAAGTTCAATTTATTACATCTAACCAAGGAAGGGGTCAGTGCATTTGGACAGAAGTTTGACCCCAGGTTGCACCTGGAGATGAGCATCTTCTTGCTCAGTGTGCCTTTCCTGGTGAAACAATTTCAATAAATAAAAAGATAAACAAGGTGAGGGGGGTGAGGCTAGAGAACCTATCTAAAGCAGCACAAGTGAAAGTAACATAGCAAGCACTTTCCCACAAACAAGGATCAGGAACACATGCATGGAACAGAAAAGGATTCACAGACACTGCAAGAGGAGCAAAGAAATCATAAATTGGCAAACAAATTTGAAAGCGGGGAAGGGTAGCTGTCTTACCGAGATATGGAAGGGAGTGTGCCTTAACGCCAGACATCTGAGAAATAAAATAAGTGACCTGCAGGCACTAATAGCTAACACCCAAGTGGATCTTGTGGCAGTCACAGAGACCTGGGCAACAGAGTACTCTACAGGAGAAATAGAAAGGGAGCCAAGGGGGGAGGGGTTGCACTCTTTGTTAGGGAAGAGATAAAAGCTGCTACAAATGACAAGCAGCAAATAGGAAAATGTTGAATCTTGTGGGAGCAACTCAGCCCATCATCTGGTAAGAAGATCCACTTTGGGGTGATCTACCAGCCACCAGGGTAAGTAAAGGAGAGAGTCAGGGAACTCTTAGAAGGAATCACTAGAGTTAAACAGAAGGGGGACACTGTGGTCTTTGGAGATCTAAATCTGCCCAAAGTTGTCTGGGGTACACCAGTGGCAAGAATCTCGAGAAGTCAAGCTGTGTTGGATGCCTTGCAGGACTGCCTAGTAACCCAATTGGTTATCAAGAAAATCAAACTAAAAAGTGGTTGGGGTTGTCAAGGTAGGGGAGTTACTAGCCAGCAGTGATAACAACTCCATCTGGTTAGAGCTATCCACAGGGGACGTAAAATCTCAGTCTGGATCCTGAACTTCAAAGGGACTCATTTTGAAGAGAGGAAATGGATACTTAGGGACAAACTGTCTAAGGTCCAGTAAAAGACCAAAGTAGAAGACATCTGGGGGCTGGTAAAGCACTCCTTCCTGGAGGATAGAAAACTCTACTTTAGAACAGTGAAGAAAAGAAATAAGCACAAAAGGCTCATATGGTTCACATTTGAGGTCAAGAAAGCAATAAGAATCAAAGCAGTAACCTACCTCAAGTACAAAAAGACCCAGGGGCAGAGTCACTGGGATGAATAAAACCAGAAAAATAAGGAAACAAAGAAGTTGGTAAGACAAGCAAAGTTGGCCAATGAGCTACGGATTGCTGTGGGAATCAAATTTGGAAATAAACACTTTTTCTGATATATTCAGGAAAAGAGGAAGAAGGGGCAAGGGATGGTAAGGTTGGCAGACAGTGACAGGATAATTAAGGACAATGGACAAAATGCCACTGTACTGAATAAATTCTTCTGCATGGTATTCAACAAGGAGAATACTGATCTGATGCTGGAAAGTGGCCTAAAGGCGACCGATAGGGGGATCCCTCAAATGGAATCTCTTACAGTTACCAATGGCAGGGTCAGAGAGGCACTCACACACCTCAAAGTGGATAACACACCAGGACCTGATGGGTTGCACACAAGAGTGCTAAATGGAGCTTGCTGATAAACTAGCAGACCCCTTGGCATATTTCTTTAACTATCATTACAGACACGTGTCATGCCACTGGGTGAAGGCTGATATGGTACCACAACACAAGGGAGAAAATCGTGAGGAGGCAGGCAATTATAGAGCAGTAAGCCTCATGGCTGCTGTGGGAAAACTTATGGAGATCTTGCTTAAACAGGTCCTGGTGGAATATCTTGAAAAAAATGGTCTTCATGATGGCAAGTAGCATGGATTCATGGCAGGTAGGTCATGTCAGATGAACCTCATTACTGTCTTTAATTGGGTGACTAAAGAGATTGACAGGGATCATCCAATGGGTTCTATGTGATTTGGGCCACTCAAAAAGAGTGAGTCCAAAATACGCAAACACAAAATCTCATGGCCACAAGCAGAGATGTGTACAAGTTAACAATCACCGAAATGGTGACAAAAATGTAAAGGTTTTTTTTCTGCAGAGGACTTCACCCTCGCACCACCTTACTAAATTAACTAACTCTGAGGGGGAAGCAACTCAAAAAGGGGGAAAAGTCATAGGTTGCCAGCCATTTCAGCGATCGCTGTCTTGTACTCCTTGCTGTTTGTGGCCACGATGGTTTGTGTTTGCCTATTTTGGGCTCGCTTTTTTGAGTCACCCAAATCATGGGATACCCATCAAGTGACCCTCCTCTCCTTTGATTTCAGCATGGTCTTTGGCTCAGTGCTACATATCTAACTGCTAAAGAAGCTTGAGGACCTAGGTACAGCTAAGAGCATAGTCAGGTGGGTGGGGAATTGACTCAAGGATAGACATCAAAGAATAGTAATCAATGGATGAGATCAAGTAAAGTAGAGGTCATGAGCACAATGCCTCAGGGATCAGTCTTCGGACTGGTCCTATTCAATATGTTTATTAGCAACATCGGCAAGGGAATCTAGGGCAAACTCACCATCTTTGCAGATGACACTCAACTCAGCGGGAGGGTAGACAGCATGAAGGGGTTAATGACCTAAAAAATTACCTTCACTGACTGGAAAGATTGTCTAGTGTCTGGTAGCTCAGATTTAATGTGAAGAAGTGCAGGGTGATGCACACGATAAGGAAACCCTAGGACAGAATATTTGCTTAATGGAGTAAAGATCAGTACTACTGAAGAAGAAAGGACCTGAGTGTCATCATTTGTGGCACCTTAAAGCAATCTAGCCAGTGCAACAAGGTGTATGGTAAGGCATATAAAATGCTATGGTGTATAGGAAGAGGAATCGATAACAGGAGCAAGGAGGTGATCCTCCCACTCTATAGATTCCTGGTGAGGCCTCACATGGAGTATTGTGTCCAATTTTGGAACCCCCACCTTAAGAAGGATATGGACAGGTTAAAGGCCATAAAGAAAAGGTCAAGAAAGATGATTGTGGGCCTCCAATGACTCTCATATGAGGAGAACCTGAAGACACTAAATATATAGTCCCTCGAAACAAGGAGGGAGAGAGGGGATATGATTGAGACTTTCAAGTTCTTTAGAGGTATAAATATGATGCTCTACACTGAACTTTTTACCAGGGACACCAGCTCAACTACTATAGGACATGAATGGAAGCAGTGTGGAGGGAGCTTTAGGAGGGAATTATGAATGCATTTCTTTATGGAGAGGGTCATGGATCCATGGAACAGCCTGCCTGCTGAGGTGGTGGGAACCAAGACCGTGATGGCATTTAACCGAAGATGGGCTATAGCAAGGGCTCAACTGGAGGTCACTAGGTCAAGAAAGGCACAAAATCCATAAGGGGGGTTAGGACCTGGGAACTCATGGGCAGACTTGATGGACCCTTGGTCTTCTTCTGCCATCATGTTCTATATTTCTTTGTTTTCTTGCATTAACCAATGCAATAGTCCACATCATTCTGCTCCCTTTGAGTCCCAGTTGGCTTGAACCCAGCTACCAGAATACGCTCCAAGGATGAGTTTGGTAAGGTTATTTTCAGGATTTTCTGCATGTCTTCATGTACAGTATGCAGTGCCAAAATGGATCCACTTTAGTGCATATCAGGGCCATATGTACAAAATCACCCACCCCCGCATTACCCCTAAGGCACATCAGGTTCCTGTCTCTGTTGAATCTATGCAGTTTTGAAGGTGGTAGATAGACTCTATGAAAGAAGCAGAGCTGTGCTCTATGCAGTGTATTGGCTCTAGAACAGTGATTGACATGACTGATGGCACTTTTCCGAGTTGCATTATTAATGGTAATGCGTAGATCCCATTCCCAGTCTGCTTTTGACTTAATTTCAGGAGCATGGATAGTACCTAAAAATAGTCTATAGAAACTAGTTAAGATAGATGTGTTAGCCTGTGGTTTACAAAATATTTCTTCAGCTGATGACAACAACAGCATCACATTAACTAGATATTGTCTGGTATGCAAGCACACAACGAAATCCCCTGACATATGCCATAGTGCTCTTTGAGTTCGGTGAAGGGTTTAAGGAAACCTCTCTAATAGAGATCCCCAACACCTCACCCTAGCCTTCCCCCAGCATAGGAGTGCCTGATGTATAAATATATTATAGTCTTTTTGGTCAGTAAAGCTTGTATGTAGAGTGTCATTAAGAGACAGTCCCCTTTCATGGCCAGTACATTGATGAGCACTCCATATTCTAACCAACTGGTGTGTGAATAGATTAGGTATACTGGAAGTTGTTTGTTGAGGCTCGGGGATAAACTTCCCTGTAGCAGTCCACCAGTCTTGTATAGTATAGTTGTCTTTATAAGGGACATGAATGCCCAGATATTTGAGAGAGTTAACTATTTTTGGTTGCAGTGAGAGAGTAGGCAGCAAGCCAGAATCTGCTGTACCCAAGGGTAACAGCTTGCTTTTTGTCCAATTAATTTTATGACTGGCAATTTTCCCATAGTCTGTCAATATGTCCTGCAAAGTGAGCAAACCTTGTGATTATCTTTTAAATATACTGGTAGGTCATCTGCAAACAGGGCAACCTTGTATGTTGAGCTTCCTGCTTGCAAGCCCTTCAGCTGCTGACCACGTCTCAGCACTGCCACCAAAGGCTCCAATGCCATCATATACAAAAGTGGAAGGAGATGGCACCCCTGTCTCATGCCTCTTGTCAACTGAAAAGGCTTACAGAGCACACCATTAACCAAAACTTGAGCTGTTGGTTGATTATAAAGGGCCTTAATCCATTGAAGCATGTTGTCTCCAATACCATAGCTCCCCAAGGCCCTGAATATATATACCCCCACTCCATGCAGTCAAAAGTCTTTTCAGCATCCAGACTTCCGGTGCAGCTCTGGAATGAATGGCAGCATAAGATCGGGGCTCCGCTCAGACCTTTCCCTAAAAACAATAAAAAAGCCAAAATTCAGCTTAAAAACTTGGTAGATGGAGAAATTCTTACAGATGGCATCGATTACATAAAAGGGAACCATAAACAGATATGAAGTATTACCAATAGAAGAAGAGAAATCGGGAGCTGAAAAATCGGACTCGAAGACTTCAGAATTATCACAGGCCCAGACAGTATCATCGGGAAAGAAACCTAAATGCAAGAAAATTGGTCTTAAATGACAAACTAGATAGAATAATAACAGACTTACAAGAAATTAAAAAGGATTTTCAGGACTTTCACTCAGAACATGATCTTTTACGCACAGATGTATCAAATCTACAAAACCAAATAAAATAGATGGAACAAAACAACTCAGACCAGGCCTCAGAGATCAAGCACATTCAAACAATCATAACTCAGCTTCTAGATATAACAAAAACCCTGGGAGAGAGACAGAAAGATGCAGAGAACAGACAGAGACACCAGAATATACACATTTATGGAATACCAGAGAACAGTGAGGGCAGAGACATGAGAGGCTACATAGACAATTTGTTAAGAAAAGAACTAGACCTCAGGCAGGATTTTCTCATAGAAATAAAAAGGGCTCACAGGGCACTCAGCCCCAAACCTGCGGATCCAGAGATACGCACATGCTCCATAATAGTGCGATTTTTGAGTTACCATACTAAAGAAAAAATACTCCAGAAATCGTGTGCAAAGAGGAAAATATTCAAGAGAAAACAGAGACTGTTTTTCGACAATGGCTATGCGAGAGTAACAATGCAAAGAAGAAGGGAATATGTACCTTTGCTTCCAATTTTGAGACAGCTGCAGTTGAAATTCCAAACACTTTACTTATCCTGACTTCTAATTGAATACCCCAATGGACAGGCCACACATGATAATGTATAAAGTGCAATGGAGGACCTGAGACAGAGAGGATTTGAACTGCCCACCAAACTAGCAGGGAAACCATACACTATGAGCTCAGGACTGAACAAAGAAAAGAGACCAGGAAGGGAATCACAGCAAGAAGTACTAGACAAGATAAAGAGACTATTGGGTCAATTTGCAAATAAAATACAATTATTATCCTCTTAAGATGAGCAGGCCGACGAGCTAGAGCGCAGCACCCAGGTGAGATGGGAAAACAGCCCACAAGGAGGTAGGCCCTCAGCTTAGACTGTGGTGGTTAACTTGAGGGAGCAAATATAGGCTGAGGCTGTGGTGATTAAGCTCTCAGGGGAAGTACACAAATGTCTCCATTAGGGGAGAAGAGATCCTGGCAAGCTGGATGGAGGTTCTTTGGAGATTGTTTCTACTAAAGAGCGCCAAAATGGTTGTGTGAGAGAGATCGCTTATGGGATGGCACTAATGAGCCCCAAATTAAATACTGGAGAATGCTTAATAGTTTAAGAGACATGACCAGGGAGCTGACCAGTGTTTCTTACTTAAAGATATGCATTTAAAAATCTCTTAAAAAAAAGGAGATAAATCGAGGGGGGTGGGTGCACCTGAAGCAAAGGATACAGAAACAGGGTAATAATTTGGATGATCTTGGCGGGGAGAAGGGCGGAGAATAAGACAGGACCAGCTAAACTGGGGATTTTCTTGGTGGACTCCAAGGGGGAGACATCCAGACTAGGCCTGGAGAGCTCTGCAGGGACCAAACAGTCAAGATGGGGGGCTTGCTGAACTCGAATAATGGGCTGGATGTGAAGGCCAAGGGCCTCTTAGTGCAAGATCAAGGCATATAGCAAAAATAAAATCCACCAGAGGGCATGCTCAGCTTAAAGCTGAGAATCAAGGGGATTTTCTAACAGAATGAATGAAAGGGAAGACAACAGGGAAACAGAAATAAATCAAAACAATATTGGATAAAACTGATAAGAAGAATAAAGAGGAAAAGAAAATCAATAATCTGGACAATCAAAAGTAAAGGACATGGACTAATTGAATAAAGAAGATGAACTACCTGAGAATTATTTTTTTGGAGGGGAGAGAAAGAGCGATGAAGCGACCAGAGCTTGGCACCTGTATTAACTATCTTATTTTCTTTATATTTTATGTTAGAAATTACACTTATTGTTTAGAAATTACTTTAAAGGGACCAGATAGCCAGATAGTAAGCCCAGTTAAGACCCAATTTAATATAGGTTCTCATTATGGGGAATATGTACAACCCCCAGGGCAGGCCTACAGAGTAAGGCAAATAGCCCACGTTAGATGGATTTTTCCATCCTTGTCAGGGAATAATCTGACATTGGAAGTCACAATGTATATAGGTTATACTCAGGGGAAGAGAGATAGTTATTTGGGAGGGGGGAAGGAAAAAAGGAGAGGATACAGAAACATCAGAGAATTTAAATGGATGAGATATGACACAAAAAAAAGAAAGCAAGATTTGAGTATACTCAGGGGTGCAAGCAATATAGAGGAGAGGCAATGTAATAGATATAAGAGGATGACAATAGGGGAACATTATCAAAAGTATTTAGATGGCTCAGATTAAGAAAATCCTGAAAGTGATGTCCCAGAATGTCAATGGGTTAAGTACCCCTATAAAGAGATCTAAAATAATCTCCCATCTCAGAAGAATGCATCTCCAATTATTCTATTACAAGAGACACATCTATCAAAAGATGAACACCAGAAATTATTAAAATATGGAATTTTGAGTGTTGTGGCTAGTATATACACAAGTGGGTGTAGGAGAGGTTCAGCCATACTTATACCATGATCCTCGACATTTCAAATGCTTGAATCATATCAGGATGGAAAGGGCAGGCTAAGCTTGGTTAAGGGAAACTGGGAAGGCCAGACTTGCACAGTGGGAAGCATATATATATATATATATATATATATACCACCAGGATCAGAGAATACGGTATATCAAGCAATCTTTGATAAAACTGTAGCCTTTAAACAAGGGAAATTAATAATAGGAGGGGACTTGAACTTATTAATGAATCCTGTAAAGGATAGCTCAAACCTTAATACCCCCAAAGCTACAAGGGGACAGAAACTTGGCAAGAGACTTATAAAAGACCTTGCTTTAATAGATACTTAGAGACATTATTGCCCAACATCCCGAGGATATACACATTTCACAGGGGTCCATAATACATATTCACATATAGACTATTTTTTTGTGGAAGCGGAATCTTTAGATTTAATACTTAAGGCCAAGATTTCCCCAATTTATCTATCAGACCATGCAATTATTACTGTAGAACTAGAAGCAGAACAAGAAGTAATAATGAAGCAATGGAGGTTCAATAATATGTTAATTAAAGATAAACAATTCACAGAAAAATTGCAGCAATGGATTCCAAGAATAATACAAGAGAACACAATAGAAGAGGTGCAGGAGGGAACATTATGGGATACATTAAAATCCATTCTAAGGGAAGAAATTATAGCATATGCAACCCACCAAAAGAAAATGAGAGCTAGGAAACAAAAAGAGTTGGAACTGGAACTAGAAAGATTACGACAAGTGCATGCAGAGGGAAAGAGAGATACGATTGCACAGATTAATCAGGTAAAGACAAAACTACAAGATATATTAAATAAAAAAAAAACTGAACAAGCCTTGATGTATGTGAAACAAAGATACTATGAAGGGGGAAGCAGGGCAGCCAAAATACTAGCTTATAGATTAAGAAAACAACAGGCAATATCAACAATAACTAAAATAAAACTCCCAACACAAGCCAAAATACTTAATAAAACAAAGGATATATTAGAGGGCTTCAAAATATTCTACTCAAAATTATATTATTAGCAACAAGAACCAGAAGCAGAAAAATACAAAATGTTTTTTACAAATATGAAATTACCCCAAATCACAGAGGAACAAAGTAAGATATTAACTCATCCAATCACTTCCCAAGAAATAAGTAATGCCTTTAATAACTCCAAATCAAATAGAAGCCCAGGCCCAGATGGATACACTGCAGAATTTTATAAAACATTCAAGAAAACTCTACTCCCAACACTAACTAAGCTACTTAATGCTATACAAGATGACAATTTCCCATTCCAAACAGCTGGCAATATGCTAATATATCCACAATACTTAAACGAGATAAAGACCCAATGAACTGTGAATCATATCATCCTATTTCAGTTTTAAATCAGGATTATAAATATTTTACAGCCATTATGGCTAAAAGACTAGAAAGTATATTACCACATATTATAAATAAAGACCAAGCAGGGTTCATCATAAAATGCCAAACAGCAGATAATGTTAAATGAGCAGTATATCTACTAGAAGAAATTCAAAAGGGGAAAAAACCCTTCATACTTTTAAGTATGGATGCCCAGAAAGCATTTGACAGTGTTTCTTGGAGATTTCTAAGATACACGATGGAAAAATGTAATTTCCCAATAGCCTTTTTAAATATAATACAATGAATATACACATCTCCACAAGCTATGATAAAAGTGAATGAATCATTCTCAACCTGTTTCCCTCTAAATAGAGGTACCCACCAAGGATGCCTCTTATCTCCTTCCCTATGTGCTATATATGCAGAACCGTTGCCCAGGCTATTAGAGAAAATGAGCTAGTCACAGGGATAACATTTCTTAACACTACTCACAAAATTGCTTTTTTTGCTGATGCCTTACTAATATATTTAACAGAACCAGAAACATCCATACCAAAATTATTCTCTCTTCTTGAGGAGATGGAATGTATTTCAGGGTATAAATTAAATACAATTAAAACAGAAGTGCTATGTCTAAACTACCAAGCAAGTGAGATAATCTAGGCCAGATACCCATTGAGATGGAAAAGTAATACATTTCAATATCTGGGGATAAATCTTACAAAGGAAATGCACAATTTATACAAAGCCAATTATAACCCACTTACACAGTCTATCAGGGAGGATTTTCTGAGATGGGATCCTTTACCTCTCTCATTGAATCAAACAATTGAAGTTATAAGAATGAATATACTCTGAAGATTCCTATACCTCCTCATGACCCTCCCAATATACCCACAACAGACAGACTTTAAAAAATGGAATAGTATGATGTCAATATTTATATGGCAAGGGAAAAAACCAAGAATAAAATACAAAACCCTTCAACTACCTAAAAATAAAGGGGGTCTTGCCTTACCTAATTTAGAACAATATGCACAGGTAGCAGTAACTTTGCATATACTACAGTGGTTAGATGAAGGATTGAATCTACACTGGAAAGAGATAGAGAGAGGAAACCAACTACAGGGAATAGAGAAATATCTATTTGGCCAAAGAGTACCAAAAGTAATCATGAAAAAGAGATCGGATTTAAACAAACCAGACAATTACTGACAATTTGTTGATCAATAATTGAAAAAAACTAAGGACCCCAAAATATACTTAATACAAAAAAATCACAGCAGATCCCAGATTTGAACCAACCAAACAGGATTATAATTTTACAAGATGGCACCAACAGGGCCTTACCAGATTCTATCAACTATATGAACAAGGGGTCTTTTGCCAATTCCAGACACTAAAAGAAAAGTACCATTTAGGGAAACAAGACTTTTTTAGATTTCTCCAGATAAGACATTTTTGCAAGAACCTATTAGTGAAAGACTGGGACCCAGGAGAGATACGCCCTCTTATGAGAATAATAATTAATACAATAGAAATAGCAATACCAGAACATATAATATCCAAAAAGTATCAAGCTTTAATTAACAACCAGAAAGAGATTAATATGCACTCCCAACAACGGTGGCAAGAAGAATTAGGCATAAGTCTGGAAGAAGAGAATTGGGAAGGGATATATACAACAATACATAGAATTACAAGATCTCCAACTTGGAGAAATTTGGCTGGAAATGTCCGATAAGATTTTTTAGAACCCCACAAATAGTGGGGAAATATGATCCTCAAATGGGAATGATATGCTGGAGAAGGTGTGGGGAACCTGTAGCTAACCATAAACATATATTTTGGAGCTGCCCAACTCTGGAAACATTTTGGAGAGAGGTGGGGGAGGCATTATGAGAATTATTCCCTGAAATAGGGACTTAGGCACCAGAAATATAACTTATTTTAAATTTCACTAGTGAATTAGGAAGAGGCAACACAAAGCTTTTGCAAGCCATATTGCTCATGGCTGCCAATAAGCAGTAATGAGGAAATGACTACAGAAAGACCCACCTACCTCTAGAGAATGGGAAGATATAACCTATCAAATATACAGAATGGAACTTATGACAGCCAAGATTAATTTAAAAATTCAGAGATGTGCAGCTTTTGGGGCTAAATGGTGGCTCTGGATCTCTGGGCATAGGCCTGATCTGATACCATGAGGGAAGATACTCATGTACAGTCCTGGAACTACCACAAGGGAACCTATGAATTAAATATTAAATGTACTACTGAGAAAAGATACAGTAAGAAAAACTTCTGAGATCAATATGAAGGACATATCTGTACAGAATCTATGAAAAGTATGTATGAATTAATGATGTATGCTGTACCTCTCCAGAAAATAATGAAACAATAAAAAAATAGATTAAAAAAAAGCCTTTTCAGCATTCAAACTGAGAACTGCAGGCTTTTCTCCCTTACTCCTCCCAGCCCAGCACCAGACAATATTAAGCATCTTTCCGATATTGTGTTTACCTTGTCTATCTTTTACAAAACCTGTTTGGTTTTCATGTATTAAACTAAGCAAGACCACCTCAGCCTACATGCCAAAATGCAGGCCTCAATTTTGTAGTCGGATGTTAATAATGAAATTATTTATTTATTTATTTATTCAATTTTGTTAACTGGGTAGGCCCACTGAGACCCGAGAGTCCCTTTTTCACTGATGACCTGGGGTCAGTTACATATACAATCATGTGACAGTGCATACAGTAAGTAAAGATCATACAATGAATACATTCATAGGTAACATAGAAACATAGAATTTGACGGCAGATAAGGACCGCTTGGCCCACCCTGTCTGCCCATTTCCCTACCTGATGGATAAGCTTCGGATTCTAGTTAATCAATAATTTACTTCCTCCTAACCCCCACTAGAACTGCCTTATGTCTGTCCCATGCAGAGAACTTAAGTCATGCAAGATGTAGTACATAATGACTAGACATAGTACATAATGACTAGACACTAGGGGGGTTGTTTAGTACAGGGCAGTTAAAACAAAAAATTGATAGACACACAGATTAGAAGTGCCTTGAGAGGGGTTAAGCCCCAGAAAAATATTCAGAACAGTTTGAAGTAATTGTTGTCCCTGCAACATTCTTGTACAGCCTAGCCTCTTTTCAGGTGCAGGTGCACTTGCTACTATTTAACAGATGTTCTCGGAGCCCTGTGTGGAAAGAGCCTAAGGAGCTGGCTGACTGCAGGATAGCGGGGAGCTTATTCCAGAGCAAGGGAGCTGAATAGGTGAAGGATCTGCTACCAGCAGTTGTCTTTGTCCTGGGTACTTCCAGTAGGTTTCTGCTGGAGGTCCTGAGCACTCTGCCATACCCCTGGGTTTAAGTAGATAGGCAAGACTACCAGACAGAGGGTTGTGCATTAATTTGAAAGCATGGCAGAGTAGTTAGTATTGGAGCTGTTGTTCAAGTGAAGGCCATTTTAGGGAGACTTGCACATCACAATGCAAAGCATCATGGGCTGCATATGCAAATCACCACAGAATGTTATACTGGTTCAACTTTAAGCAGAATTGCATAGTGCCGAAGGGCCTCTCACACAGTTTGTAAAGGGTGCTAACAGATGACATAGACACGTGTTTCATCCTACCAGTACTCATCAGTATGCCTTGTCTGTTTGACACCCCAGTGGAATGAACCCACTACCCTAAGACTGTCTGTCTGGGTTATATTGTGGTGAACCCATTAAAATAAAACACTATTTAAAAGACAAAGAACCTCTGTGCGCAAACACTGAGGCAAGGGTTACCCCAAAGGGCATTTGGCTGGGAAGCCAAGTTTCAAGAAAATACAAAATCACACATGCCCACACCCTTGCCTCAGTGTTTGTGCACAAAGGTTCTTTGTCCTTTAAATAGTTTTTTATTTTAATGGGTTCACCACAATACAACCCGGACAGACCGTCTTAGGGTAGCTGGTTCATTCCACTGGGATGTCAAACAGACGAGGCATACTGATGAGTCCTGGTAGGACGAAACACGTGTCTGTGTCATCTGTTAGCACCCTTTGCAAACTGTGTGAGAGGCCCTTTGGCACCATGCAATTCTACTTAAAGTTGAACCAGTATAACATTCTGTGGTGATTTGCATATGTAGCCCATGATGCTTTGCATTGTGTGGGCATGTGTGATTTTGTATTTTCTTGAAACTTGGCTTCCCAGCCAAATGCCCTTTGGGGTAACCCTTGCCTCAGTGTTTGCACACAGAGGTTCTTTGTCTTGCACATCACAGTGGTGCCTCCTAGGATGGGACTTGGCAGCAAAGTGAGCTATCTTATTATAGAGTGCCTGCATCCTGCTAAACTCCTGTTTTGGTAACAAGTGCAAGATAGGAGCAGAATAAGTTAGGTTGGGGAGAAAGATACAGTGGGCTATAGTTACCCTTGATTCTGATATAATTCGTGGGCTCAGCCTATATAGTAGCCCCAGTTTCTGATGTGTTGACCTAGTGATAATATCAACATGGGGTTTCATGGAGAAACTCTGGTCCAGTACCAGGCCAAGATATTTGAACTGACCCACTACTTCAATTCCCAAGCCAGATGAGGAAGTGAAGAACAGGAGAGACCTAGTGATCTAGAGCTGAACAGCATGGCTTTTGTCTTAGAGGTGTTAAGGAGCAACAAATTCTCCTGGAGCCACTTCTCTAAGGACATGAAGTCTTCTTGGAGATGTCTGACTAAGTCAGTTACATTGGTTGAGTTCTATAGATCACCGCATTGTCTGTGTATTGGACTACCGAACTGTGCCCTCAGTTTCTGCTGTTTGTTCATGAAAAGTGAGAACAGGAGGGGGGCCCACGATTGAACCTTGGGGTACCCCCTCCTTAATGGCATGCTTCTCTGACAAGGATCCCCTCCACCACACCTGCTGGGTTCAGTCAGTCAGGTAACTGGCAAACCAGACAAGGGAGTGCTGATCCAGGCCAAGGCACTTCAGCTTAACCAGTAGAAGAGCATGGTCCACCAGGTCGAAGTCCTTGGTTAAATCTATAAATACAGCCCAAGTGGGTGTGCCATTGTTGAGGGCCTTGAGGACATCCATGGAGAATTTGATGAAAGCTGTGTTCGTTCCATGTTTTTGTCTAAACCTGTGTTGTGTACTGGCAAGCAGTTGGTTAGCCTCCATATAGTCACAGAGTTGACCATAGATAATTCTCTCCTGAATTTTGCCTAGCGGGCACAGTAGGGAAATTGGCCTGCGATTTTTGACCAGCTCCTTGGGGCCTCCCTTGTGGAAGGGTATAACATAGGCTTGCTTCCACTTGGCAGGAAGGTTCTGTTTATAAACCATGTTATTGGCAGAGCTATAGCTGGGCCGGCAGCTCTCAAGAGCTGAGGGTCAAGGCTGTCCAGGCCAGCAGAGCCATTTTCTTTAATGGTCATCAACAAGGATAGCACATCCCTTGGTTGTATTAACTTAAGATGAAAATCAGGGTGCTGATGTGTCTGCATGTCTGGACCCCACTCTCTGAAGGACAGGAGGTGGGGGCTGGCTTTGTATTTTTCTAGGTCTGTGAAGAACCTGTTAAAGTCATTAGCTGCTTCCTGGGCATCACTGAAGGATTGTCCCTCATAGGTGATAGGGCCCTGGGAGGGTTTGCTGTTGCCTTTCAGTAGTCTGTTAATTTGAGACTAAAGGGACTTTGGGTCTGTTAGGTTTGCCTGTTGCAGGGATTTTACATATTCCCTTTTGACTTCCTTGATCATCTTTTTACATTGGTTCTGTAATATTCTGAAGAGAGACCAGTCAGAGGAGAGGGCTGAGGACTTGTGTTTGTGCCAGGCTTTATCACGCTGGGTCATCAGCATTTTTAATTCCGGGGCAATCCATTTGTAACATCTCCCCTGTACTCTAAGCTTTCTGACAGGGGCGAATAAGTTGGCAACAGAGGTGAAGGCACACTAGAAAAAGTCAAGGGCTTTGTCGATAGAGGGGAGGACGGAGGAGCTTTAGAGAGCTCCAGTCTTGGTGATATAGATGCCTTTGGAAGGCAGCTGCCGAGAACTTAGAGAAGTCTCTGGCTGTAAGTAGTCTGGGGGGACTTTAGGCTGGCAGTTTTTCCATATGCAGAAAACTGAGGAGAGATTGCTTAGGGCATGTGCAAGTGACCCGGCTATCTGGATATTCATTGGATTGAATACCAGGATGCAGTCAAGGGTGGTGTGGTTCCCAGTTTTTGCATTGTGCCTAGTGGGCACAGTGATGATTTGGGACAGGTGGGCATCCAGAAGGGTTGCTGTTAGCTCCTGTTCTGTGTCAAGAGCCCAGTTCAGGTTAAAGTCACCTAGTATTATTGTTTCCGAGGAAGCAAGTTCAGACAGTTCCTTGGTGAGTGCCTCTAGGGCTTGGAAAGCCACTTTAGGGGGATTGTATAGACCGGCAACCATTAGTGTCTTTACATGCCCTAAGGTGACCTTAACAAATAATGGCATGCTCCCAGTGAAGCCAAAGGAGGGTAGTGAGTCAGGGGACACATTGAGGGAGTCTTTGGTGTATATAAGTAGTCCACCTCCTTTTTTCCCATCTCTAGCCTTCCTGAAGGCATTAAAACCCTGTAGGTCAACCTCATGTGGTAAGATGTGTGGCTTTAGCCAGGTCTCCCATACCAGTTGCACATTGGACTTGTACATATCTACTCAGCCCTGTAACTCAGAGATTTTTGGGTGAACACTACAGACATTCATATGTGCTAGCCTTTGACCTTTGGGAAGGACTCAGTTGGGGTCAGAGGGGGATCTGATGGTGCAATTGGTAACTGGTGGGCCAGGGTTCATCTGGATGTCTCCAGCTATTAGGAGCAGGAGGAGTAAGACCAGTTTTAATCCCATAAGGGTCTTGGGGAGTAATTCCTTTCCCCTCCTTAGTTTGGAGAAGTGAAATATTAAGTAACAGGTACCCTTATGGGTTAGGCCATGCATTATCAGTAGCAGGTCAGATACTTTGGCTGGCTCATGTTGCTGCTGGGATGGTAGTTGTTGGGCTGGTAGGTCCTTACAGGGGAGACCTCCAACGTCATTTAGTAGATGGTCAGCACAAATGGCCATACAAATGTAGATAACAGTCAGGATAGGACCCCAGAGAGGCAATTGCCTGTGAGAGCCTTGCTTAGTGGAGGGAGGTCCTGGACATAGAGGTCTGAATGACATTGCACTAGCAGGGGCTGCCACCATGGGAGGGCAGTGATAGCAGAAGAGGAAATTGGTTTCATCTTCTGGTTAGACACCTCAGGTGAGATTCCCATATTTCCCTGCTTTGGGGAGGACAACAATGGTAGTGGACTGCATGGAAGGGGGCAACATTCCAGTCACCAGACATTCTTCGATCATGGCCAAGATGGGTTCTAGTAAGTCATCTTGGAAACATTTGAAGAAGTTGATGGGGAGGCCATCTGGATCCAGGGCCTTCACCCACTTAAGATGCTTAATGATTACTGGCCCAGTGGCGAAGTAGGCAGAGGTACCCATGCCTCACCTGCCTCCATGCTGGCGACCCAGGTTTAGTGATAGATCCAGTTCACCAAGGGATGGCCGGAAAAAGGAGGATTGTGCATCCAGAGAAGAGTTGTGGGTCCCGGTGCTCATCTGGCCTTTATAGGAGTCTTGGGGACAGGCAGTCAGTGCCGGTATATAGGGGCATGGAGGGATGGCGGCTGTTGGTGTCCCTCATACGGTAGCATGTGTTACATGTCTGGATGGCATTGCATGTCCATTCCTCCAGACCAGCACAAGGGAAAAATGGTTGGGTGCAGGTGGATTACACTGACCCCTCACAGGTTCTGCACTGGGCTACAGGACCCTCTCTCAGACCCAGATCCATTCCGTTGGCAGTGAGGCATCCACTGCCTACCCCTGCCATGGTGGGTAAGCCATGGGAGAAGCACTGGGAAGAGGTGAATCCCTAGGATGTCAGTTGACAGGGCCAGGTGGGTGTCGGTGGATGGCTAAGACCAAACCACAGCTAGTAAAAGATTAACTGCAAAAAAAGGTGCTTAATGGCCTTCCTAATTTTGTCTCCTTGAATTGGTGCATTAACTGTTTCCCTGTTATCCTCATCTATAATAGGGATGGATGCCTTATCCAAAAATTATTTGATTTGGGCATCTGTGAGATAACTCTCAGTTGTATACAGAGCTTTATAATACGTTCTAAAACTATCACCAATCTCCAAGTCTGTGACTGCCTCCTCTCCTCTCATATTTCTTATTTTTGCTAAATTTTTTTGTCCCCCGTCTGCTCTTTAATTGCCAGGCTAACCATTTCCCTCCAGAATCACCATCAAAATAATTACCAGTTTGGGTTAGAAGGAACGCCCATTCAATCCCACAACTGTAAGCTGTGTTGTAATCCCACTTTAATCGTTGAAGGGCCTGGTATCGCTCTGTGGTGGGTTGTGCCATATGGTCCTCCTCCATCACGGAGATTTTGGTTTCAAGACCAGTTAGCTGTTGATCATTAGTACACTTTTTGTATGTTGCATAAGAAATTATAGCACCTCTAAGAACTGCCTTCAGGGCATTCAATCTCACAGCTGAATAGATCTGTCTAGGTGGATTGTTGGCCATGATAAAATAATCCCCTATGCTCCTTTACAAATATTTGATAATCTTCTTTTTTAAATAAGGTAGGCTCTAATCTCTAACCCCTGTGACTGTTAGAGGAGTCTATTCCAGTCAAAGAGAGGCACACACACGGGAGTGGTCTGTGATGGCCATTGTGCCATGTGTAATTGAACTTGACATTTGGGAGCATTCTGTGAGATACATGGGCAAGGTCTAGGTGGGCATAAATTTTCACTGAATGAGAGTTGTGAGTGTACTCCCTACCCTCAGGGTTCAGGTGCCTTCATGTGTCTACAAGTTTGTTATCTTGCATTAAATGGCTTAGTGCTTAATCCCTGTTGGATTTCGATCCTCCCACCTTTGAAGTATGATCCATAATGCTGTCAAGCACACAGTTAAAGTCTCCATGTAATATCCAGGGCCACTCCATACTAGACATTTTCACTGAGAGTCTATTAAAGAGATCGGGTGAGTCAAAATGCGGAGCATAAATGGATCCAACCACTATTTTTTGCACACGCACACACTGTCATTTTCCTTTGCAAATGATTTCACTTGTTTGTGCCACTCTAAATAATCAGTATTACTAATGATTGGTATCCATTTGGTAATACTAATACCCTGCAATTGTAATTAGGAGTATGGCCGCATTTTAAAAAAATTGTTACATGTGCTATGCAGCATGTACATAGAGCTGCTTCAGAAGCTGCAGTATTATCTCACATATAGATGCAGCTACACACACTGTTATTTGCATCTCATATCAGACATTGTATATGCAATTTTAAAAACTCAGTTTCTGAAGTGATTTTTATGACCACTTCTATATTCTACTAAAAATGTTATCTAGAACACATTTGATCACAAATCACTGAATGTTGAAATAGACTGCGCAAACTGATAGGAACTGCAATCATCAGGGGTTCACCCATGTTAGGGAGAAAAACAACCTCAGCACAGTAAATGAGAGTGCACTCAAAAGACCAAGAGAAAAAACACCACAGTCAATACTGGTGGCTGACACACTTTGCGTACACCACATGGACCCTCACAGTCCACCTTGCACCTGCAGGGGCCCCACACACCCCCATCGCAGGAGGCTGTGCCCCGGCACCCCCCTAAAATAAATATAATCATCTCTATCTGCCCTGTATTGGGGAGGTGACGATCACTGTGCACTATGCCCCAAACTCCGATTGCTCACGAGTCGGGCACTGTTGCGGGTGCCTGCATTAAAGAGCCCTCTTCCTGTGCCCCATCATTGGGACACCGTAATCAGATTGTGTTTAAAAACATATAACAAATAATATTTGTTTACAAATCATCTCTAATAAGCCACTCAAAAGAACTGGATCCAGAATAACAAGGTTCAAATCAGACTTACGGGGTAGTTCTCTAATACAACAGACTGATAACAATACTAGTGAAATTGTCAGGGATCACTATTTATCTTTGACAGGAAACTGCAACTTAAATATAAATCTACATAACCATGTGCTCAGTTAGACAGTCTAATACCAACAAAAATATCAAGATGAGACCAGAAACTGTGCAATAAGTATTTCTCATAATAAGGCATAACTTGCACTGTGACAGGAGTGAAAGCATAAGGGCCTGTGAACTACGAGAAAAATCAGCTTTTTAGATTTTCGGTTAGACATTTCTTTTATAACTGTACCTAAGGTGTTCAGAGAATAGATTAGCTGCTTTGTGTGCTTAACTGAAAAACAAAATAATAAACAGGAACAGTAAGTACAATAAGTTAAGTCTGTATTAATATTTGCCACTGCTCTGTTCACATCGCAAAATCAAATCAATCAGGTGGAAAGCCAAGAGCTGCCAAACTTTGCACTGCGTGTCTGTGAGACACTGAATCAGCTCAACAGTATGAATAGAAGTAGTAGTATGTACAATCAAGTGTTCTACATCAGGACTTCAGATCTGACTTGGGCAAGAACAGGTGGACACCAGTAAGGAAAAATCAAAGTAATAACAGCATTTACTTATTACTACTTATGCATATTTTGACAAAGCATTTTATTTTTTCTCAGGTCACATATCAAATATTAATCTGTAGGCAAACACACAGTATGTGATAGAGCTGACTACAAACAGCTGGAATTTCATCGTTAAACGGCAAGGTGAGCAATCATCAGCAATAGTTCCCTATTATGTTCTGTCCCCTTTGTATGGCTGTTATTCCTGATGATGTAATGTTCACCAATATGTGTTATTGTATCAATTTTGTATGCAGTCTCATTTCAAACTATGCAATGTTTACCAGTAGGTATTATTGTCCCGGATTCCCCCCTTTTTCCCCCACAAAAGACAAACCACTTATATGTTGTTGTGCTTAGATTGGCAAATAATTTATTATGTCCAAATTTCATTTTTCATTCTCATTATTATTTATTAATGTCTCTTCCACAATTTTATTTTTATTGCATTCAAATATCAGTTTCTGATCATCTCTCTCTCTCTTGTCTTCTCGCTTCCCCAGGTGAACACCTGGGTGCCTTCTTCTTCTCTTTTCTGGTAGGTAACGGTGAGCACCAAGACCTCTTTTTGTCCTTCAGTTTCTTCTTCTTCTCATCATATTTCTTCTTCCTTCCCCTCCCCTCCCCTTTTTCTTAGCCTGTCTCAGCATACATTGGACAACTGTTTTCCCCTTTGTTGGGATTCTCTCCCCTTTCTTTTCTTTTTTTTATCTCCTTATCTATCTCCTCCAAGCCTCAATAAAACCCATAATTTCCATATTAAACATATCTATTGCTGAGTCTGACAAGTGCACTCCATCTGACCTGTAAAATTCTTCTACCCATTCTTCTGCTCCTCGTTGTATGATGTGCCCCCCATATTTCTTACTAATGTACCCACTCTTCTATTCATCTTCCTCCTAGATCTATCAATTGCTACATGGCGGTGCTCATGTCTCCACACCCTCCTTGGTATCATGTCTGACCAAGCTATGCTTACCTCCAGCCACCATTGTTGTATCTTCCTTAAGTCCCATTTTACCTGCATATATGTGTTCACCCACGGCTTCCCCCCAATGATGTTACCTCCCAGGTGCATAATAATTAAATCTGGTGTGGGTTGTCATTCTTTTATTTCTTTCAGGGTCAGAAATAACTGTGCCTATCTCATCCCTTGGATGCCATGCCAAACCAGCTTACATTCTCTAATATCCTTGTACAGCTGCTTTCTCCCAGCTTTATTTTCCTCTCTCCTTTCCGCACAATAAATGTATGAGTGCCCACAGATCCATACTTCTGTGGTTCTCCCTCTACCTATAGGATTTAAGCAAATATACACCTTAATCATCTTCCTGACAGGCAAATCACTTTTATATATATATATATATATATATATATATATATATATATATATTTTTTTTAAACCCGCCATCCACACCCCTCTCAGTTCCGTACCTGCAAGACAAAATGACATTGACATGTTAATCACCAGTTTCCAGGGTTCGTATATATTTCTTATAGTTGGCTGACCACCAGCACCCATTTTCTAACATATTAGTCACCGTCTCCCCCGTCGCTGCCCATTGTGAAGCAGCCCCTATTCGAAAGGAGTGAGACAAATATTTGCCTGAGTCTTGGCCCAGAAATTCCATGCCTTTTTTGAATATGGCTGTTACTTGATAACTTGTTACCTTCTTCCCATCTCTATGCACAAATAATCTCCCTTTTTTAATCCTATGCTCTGCGGCGTAAGCCCACAAAGCCTTTACTGGGCATACTGTGCTGTCTCTGTGTGCTTTAATGGTTATTGTACACCCATTACCTCCCTGATCCATTTTGGACCTTTAATAATAACTTGTATCTCTTGCTGTCCCCAAGTTATGTCTCCCCATTCCAAACCTCCTTTCTCATCTTTCCTGCCATGTCTTACTGCATTGCTCACTTTTAGGGCTCCTGCAAACATTACTAGGTTAATGGTGTGAAATAACTGTGCCTCATCCTTGGATCTGCAAATCGACTGTAAAATGCCCCCAACTTTGCTAACCAATGATCTGCTATTGGACGCCTGCCATCCTTGGGCCTCTTGTTCAATCTACTCCACTCCTGCATCATTCTTCTTATCAACATTGACTTCATAGGGTCCTTCCACCTCTTTAGGCAACAAACTAAACTAATCCCTGCTAGGTACACCCCCATCGTGGTGTGAGCTGTTCCTTTCTGCCATTGGTCTACTGTAAACTTTCCTAGTTGTTTCTCAGTAAGTGGCCCACTTACCTCCATGTGGTGTGCTTCCCTGAATGTTTTCAATGCCCTCCACACCCCTTCATAGGCCCTCAAGGTCCGCGGTGCCCATGGGTTATGAAACAGCATCTCAGCTCCCTCCTGCCAATATCCCAGATGTTCGTTGGTATGGGTGTTTTCTGCTCCTCTGCTGTTAGTGCCAGCATCCAGAAATGATCCAGCTGCAGACAGGAAAAGCTGTCAGCTAGGATATTTTTAACCCCTTCTATGTGCCTGGCCCTGAATAACATGTTCAGCTGTAGCGATCTTAGCACTAACTGTCTCAGTACCCTCATGACCATCTCTGATCTGGCTCCCTTGTTGTTTAAAACCTCTACCACTGACCTGTTGTCACACCAGAATGTAACCCTTTTATTCTGTAATTCCTCCCTCCATACCAGGGTGCAGGCACAAATGGGCATAATTTCCAACAGCATGATGTCTTTTACCTTACCCTCTGTCACCCAATTTTTTGGCCAAGTCTCTGAGAACCATTTTCCGCTCAAGTAGCCCACCATCCCAAACCCTCTTGCTGCATCTGTATATAAATCAAGATCCATGTTGTAGACCCACTCGTTCTGCCAAAATGAGCAGCCATTGTAGAAGCTGAGGAACTCTTCCCATACCCTAAAGTCTTCTTTTACTCCCTTTGTTATGTCCACCCAGTGGTGAGGGCTGGCCACTCCTGCTGGGGCCCTCTCCAGCCGCTTAGTGAATGCCTTCCCAGTCCAATAGCCCTACAGGCGAAGTTCAAATGCCCCATGACTTGCTGTACCTGCCTCAGTTGTACGCGTCTCTTGCTTGTGTGCACCTGGATCAGATCCTTCAACTTCGCCACCTTGTTATCTGGTAACCTAAACACCTCCCTCAGTGTGTCTATCTCAATTTCAAATTCTAACACCCTACTGGGACCCTCAATCTTATCCAGAGCCAAGGGTACCCCCAGTTCTGCACACAGGTCTTGGAAACTAGTCAGCATCCTCTCTGTTTCACTTCGTCCCTTGACTATTAACAAGAAATCATCTAGGTAATGTATGACCACCTTATAACCTGTTTTCTCCTGGAATATCCATTGTAAACAGGTGCTAAATGCTTCAAAAGTAGCACAGGCTACAGAACAACCCATAAGCATGGCTTTGTCAAAATAATACTGATTCCCCACCTTAAAACCCAAGAGATCCCAATCCCCCTTCTCACTGGGAGCAATCAGAATGCGGACTCTATGTCCGTCTTGGCCAACCACGCATTGGGCGTCACCCGAATAATCTGTATGGCTTCTTGTAATGTGGCATAGGTGACTCTGCTGTGTTCCTCACTTGTAAAATCATTGACTGATTCCCCCTCTGGGAAGGACAGATGGTGAATCACCCTATATTCCCCTTCTTGTTTTTTGGGCACCAGGCCCAATGGGGAGATTCTCATATTTTTTAATGAGGGAGTTGCATATGGTCCTTCTACTCTGCCTGCCAACCTTTCTTTTTCTATCTTTTGCTTCAGAATATCCTGTTTCCCTTTAACTGACCTCAGATTGTTAGCTTCTCTTGCCCTTCTCAGGCCATCGCACTGTAGTGAGAAACTCTTTGAAAACCATTATTTATCACTTCCACTACCCCTCTGTTTGGGTATTCTTTCAACCATCTCTCCCATGCCTCTATTTTTATGGGGGTTTTCGCTTCTTGAAATTTTTCCCTTACCCCCCACATCTCTGACTCACCCCACCTCCCTCCCAATTTTGTTCCTTCATCTGTTCAGTAAGATTGGTTCCCCCTACCACTGTAGCCTCTTCCTTTCGAACCTCTATTCCAGGACTGGCCCCTGTAACCCTGGCCATCTTGAAAGGGCTGTTGGGCTGTTCCCTATCCTCCTCCCCCTTGTGCCCTTTGTGTCCAAGCTGTCCTGCATCTATTTGCAGGGTGAGCACCTCCGCATCTTGAGCATGCATGCAGAAACCTGCATTGGAGCCATGAGCAAAATGCCCTGTTCTATCCCCAGCAACATTTTTGGGGGACTCCCCCTCTTTTCCCCGTTTCTCCCTCTGGGGTGGATTGATTGGTTACATAGTCTGTCCATAAATTTAACTCCTTTGTGTCCCACCTCACATCCCCATAGATTGCCATTCTTTGGCAAAAAACTCATCATAATATATCCAACCTACTCCCCCTTTTGCTTTTGCCCTTCTGATAATTAGTGAGTACATAATCAGTGGAATGCTCAAGTCAGGCTTCTTTTCCAACACTATCACGGAGTATGTGGCGAACCCCACAAACCACCCTTCCCACATTTTTCCTTTTAGAAATTTATCCTCCTCTTTCTTTCCCAGTAAAACTACTGCTGCCGCCATCTCGCTCTTCCCAATATTCTCAGCCTCCTCGTATTTTGCGGCTGCTTACTCACTAGAGCAAAGATGTCCACATACTCCTCTTTCCATATCTTTTCTTTCGCAGCCAGTGGCACATGTTCCCCTATTCTCATCCCTGGCACTCCTATCTCCCTTGTTCTCTTCCCTATGCTTCCCAACATATTGTCCACCCCCCTTTGATTCCTTATCTGGCCTGATCTCTGCTAAGGCTGATTCCCTCTGCCCCAACCCCCCAATCCCAGTGTCGCAATAACTTGGCCTATGTATTCTTTTATGCTGTCTTCTACTGTACCGGATACATTACCTGTGGGCTTGTCATTGGGGGTGCCCTGGCCTGGTTTCCTGTGGTTGGCCAACTGGTTGGGGTATCGTCCGAAGAGGAACCACTGTGTTCGGGGATCCAATCTGGGTTCCACTGGCAGGAACACTACCTGCTCTTGGGGAGGTACTGGCAGTTCAGGTACACAGGGCTGCGGAGGTACTGGGCTAACCGTGCAGGGAGGCACCACTGCTGGTGGCTGCAATCTCTTAGGACTACAGGGTCTCCTGGTTATTTCCCACCACCCCCTTTTCCTTTCCCCTCTTTCTGCTTTTCCCCAGATCTCCCCAGTTCCTCCCCTTCAACCATCTGCCACATCTTGTTGGCCTTCTCCACCAACTCCACAATGGCCTTGTAAGCATCTTCCTTAGATGGACTGTTCTTCTTTTGTGCAATCTCCTCTCTTCCTTGCCTGTATAAAAGCTGTGAAAACTGACAAACTGAAAAACAAAACACTTCCGTTAATGCCTTGCCATGCTTTTCTCTGTTTTTTTTTTTATGGCCCCCTCCTGATTCTCCCTATAGCAGATGCCCTACTCTATCTGTTCCTTCCACCTTCACGAGGCCCCTTCTGATTTTTTTTTATATGCACTAGCCCTGTGGCCGTGCGTGCCACCTTCCTTCCTGCTAGGCCTGTCCTATGCAGTATTTCGCCGTACTGAGAAGTGATGCCTGACCACTCATCACATCTGTCCCTCTGGCATCTATCACCTGCCTCTTAGCCCTCTGGACCCATCCCCTCCTTCCATCATGCCCCCCAGGTTGCTGTTGACCCTCTTGTAGCCACTCTGCTCCTCTACATGTCGTTATCCTCATGGCCCAGTAGGCCTATTCTTTAACCCCTCTTGATGATCCTGCATGCCTTCCACTGCCCGAATGGCCTCTTAGTCTAAAACCCCATTCCCCTCAGTCCTCGCCTCATGCGACATCAGTTGCCCTGCCCCATGTTCACCTGCGAGCCACTGCTCTGGCTCATCTCCTAGCTCCCTGCCATTCCCCTGTAATAATGAGACCCCCCCATGCACCAGTCCCTTGTCTGCCAAGTTCTTAGCAACCTGCACCCCCAGAGTCTGACGTCATGCCATGCGGCTACCATCGTGAGTGCTATGCTAATCTGTCCATGAATCATTCACATATCTGGAATGTGTAGTACAGTACAGGCTGCATGCTCATTGGCTCATGCTGTGAACCAATGGGCGTACAGCCCTACCACAGTGTCAGTCAGTGGGCAGCAGGCGGCAGAGTAGAGTAGTGCTGCCGCCCGCCCGGCTGACTGGGGGAGCTGGGCGGTGGGCTCAGTGGGCGGGTGGGGAGGGGGCACCTCAGACCACCAGGAATATAGGACATATTTCTTTATTTTCAATTACAAATACCCACAGTCGGGCAGACAGTGGTCCACTGGACCACCAAGGATATTGGAAAATAATCATCTTTATTATATTACAAATGCCCACGATCAGGCAGACAGCGGTCCACTGGACCACCAGGGATACTGGACAGATTTCTTCTTTATGTTATACAAATGCCCATGATCGGGCATGGGGGGCTGCTGCCAGATGCAGCTGGAGCTCGGGTGGCCACCCACAGGTGGCAGCTGCCGTGTTGCACCCTGCAATGCAGCAGCTCACCTATGGGTGGCCATCAGTTGTTCCTTTTTTTTGTGATCAACTTTGTGCTGGCGCAGGTAGGGGATTTGCATGCATGGCTCTGCACATCCCAGGCTGAATATTGGGCTGTGCAGGGTATGCATGGGCACACCCCCCCTACCTGCACCTGTATACATTACTGATGCACTCCGGCACATCGGGATTTGTGCTGCGCACTTTTCCCTTTTGAATATCATGCTGGGGTGCATCAGTGGGTTGTGCATGGTGCAACACTGTTGTGCCATGTGCAACCCTTTTAAATATCTGGGTCCTGGAATCCAACAGACTGCAGGACCTGAGGCAGCATGGTTTCACAGCGGGAGGGTCATGCCAAACAAATCTAAAGTTTTTTTTTTTTTTACTGGATAACCAAAGTGTTGGATTGGGGAGGGGTGGTAGATGCGGCCAACCTAGACTACAGTGAGGCATTCGACACAGGTCCACTAGGAGACTTGTAAACAAGTAGAGTAGCATGGGGTGGGTAATAAGATGGTAACCTGAGTAAGAAACTGGATAGGGGAAAGGAAGCAGAGGGTGGTAGTAAATGGAGTTTACTCTGAGGAGGGGAGCATGACCAGTGGTGTACATCAGGGGTCAGTAGTGGAGACGGTCCTCTGTAATGTCTTCAGCAGTGGCATTGTGGTGGAACTGGAAGAGAAGGCCTGCCTCTTTGTGGATGACACCAAGATCTGCAACAGAATGGACACTCTGGAAGGGGTGCAAAGTATGGCAAGAGATTTAAAATAGCTAAAGGAATGGTGAAAAGTTTGCCAGCTAGGGTTTAATGCAAAAAAGTGCAAAATAATTCATTTGGGTCACAGAAACCTGGGGCTGGAAGTACAAAATGGGGGGAGAGATACTTGCAATGACCAAGCAAGAAAGGGACCTAAGGAAATCATATCGGATGAACTGAAGGTGGCCAAACAATGCAACAAAGTGATCAGGAAAGCTAGTGTGATGCTGGGGTGTAAAGGTAGGGGTATCACCACCACTAAGAGGGAGGTGGTGTTGCTTCTATATAAGTCATTGGTAAGACCCCACCTGGAGAACTGTGTTTAGTTTGGGAGACCAGGGGTCAATTTTCAAAGAGCATTTAGATCACAACAAGTTGCAGAGATTTAGGGCAGTGGCAATCTTGGATGCATCAGGGACCCTGTACCGTATTTCATAAAAATAACGGTCCCTACACCCAAGACCCAAGATTTACTGCAGCTGCAGCACTGTGTCAGAGAAGTGGCACACCTGTGGGGTTTGATGGAAAGATCCGTCAAACCCCCCAACCTGGTACAACACTCCAGGGGCCATGAAGACACAGGGGAGATTATGACTATAAGATGTGAACTGGGGGCAGAAGAAGCATGGGGAGTAGGATAGGGAGTGACAGCAGCATGGCAGCAAGGTGAAGGTTCTGAGGAGGCATCCTGTAGGGGTGCCCAGCACAAGTGTAAGCAGCCAATCAGCCCATGTAAGGGAGTTTGGCAGGAAGGGACCAGGACCTGGGCTCAGGTGTACACAGCCCTGGTAAGTGCCCCATAGGTGCCAGTGACCCCAACACCATAGGCAGACAAAAGCCTGCCTTCACACGGGGAGCCAAGTACCAGGGCACTGCCATGGTGCCTGGGGACTGTTTCAATCTACCACCTGCAACCTGCACTCAGCATCCACTGCTGCTCACCCATGTTGTTGGGGTCATTGGCACCTATGGGGCAGGTGCTAGGACTACATGCACCTGGGGACAGGTCCTGGTAACTTCCTGCCAAACCCCTATACTCGAGATGTTTGACTGCCTACACTTGCACAGGGCACCCCTGCAGTGTGCCAACTCAGCACCTTTACATTGCCACCATGCTCCCATCATTCCCTATGCCACTCCCCATGCTTCTTTTGCCCCTGGTCCCCATCTTGCAGCTCCCCCATTGCCACCATACCCAACAGTGGTGCAGGGCCCTTAAACCACCTCCTGGCTTGTTTTACCTGAGCCCCCAATTGCAACAATGGCCAGACTTCCAGAATACCAAATAAGGGGATGTGCTGCCCCATCATATTGCAACCACCCTTTCAACCTGGCACACAGGTGCTTTTGCTGCAAGGGTGTCACAGGGGGCTTTGCCACACTGCATCCCAATTTCACTGCAGCCAGCTTTTGAAAATCAGGATAGCTGCAAACTATGACACAAGGTGCCACTTGCATCATACCCATTTGATGCAGGCACCATGTGTCATAGTTTTACTTTTGAAAATCGAGCCCCATATTTCAGGAAAGACAGACAGAGTAAAGGTGGTCTGGGGAGGGCTACCAAGATGGTACATGGTCTGCATCAAAACCCTAAAATGAAGGGCTAAGGAACTCAATATGTACACCCTGGAAGAGAGGAGGGGGAATTGGAATATAATCAAGACCTTTCAGTACCACATGGGGTGAATAAGGTACAGTTGTGAGGTATTTTTTAGAGGAAAGTGTGCTCTAGGACAAGGGGTCATGATATGAAGCTGGAGAGGGGTAGGTTCAGGTGTGATGTGAGGAAATACTTCTTCACTAAAAGGGTGGTGGATGCCTGGAATAGTCTTCCAATGGATGTAGTGGGGGTGAAAACAGTGGTGGGATTCAAGAAAGCCTGTAACAGGGACAAGGGAATCATAAGGGAAAGAAAGGTGGTGGAAGAGAGAGAGCTGTCGACCGAGGAGGGTCTGCAGTGAAAACAATCACAATTAAAATGGGCGGGCTGAATGAGCCAAACAGTCCTTATCTGCTGTCAGTTTCTATGTTTCTATGTTACTTAGGAAATACTGTTTGAATTTTGGGTACACCCTAGGACAGTGCATTTAAAAAAAAGTTTTACACAATCTGTCTTTTTATATTAAGGATTACAATGAACTTTGGAGTTTTCCAGCAACATGAATATAGGTCATATAACCCAAACCACTGCTGCAATAAAAATTATCTGTTTGTATGCTTTAGCATCTGTTAAAACCTGATGCACTCTTTTGGGGGGTGGTGCGGATACATTTAATTCTGGAGCTGTGAATGTAATGTAATGTGAATATATGGGTTATGGATTGGAATAAGTTTCACAGGGAGGCTATTTCATTTCTAGTTGGTTATAAACGATTTTTAAACTGTTTTTATCAATATTTATACTTGTCTGAACTTTATGATGTCAAATTACAATTTAATTTGCTGTACAATAAACTTTAACCAACTACGTAGTTCGCTAAGTAGTAATAGTCTTCATGAAGAAATGATTCAAATGGAGTCTCAAAGATTCAATAATCCTCAGTTACATTGCTTCCTTTGGGAACTTGTTCCATATGTTTACCACTCTCTAAGTGAACAACATGCACCTCACATTACCCTACCTCTAACCCCCTTGGTGCTGAGTGTGTCCACTACTTCTACTGTCCAGAACAAGTGGGAAAAGTTCCCTTTGATGCACATTATCCAGTCTCACTTAAATGTTAATATCTGAACTCATACTGTCACTCCCTGCAGCCTTCTTTTTTTCAACAGAAATATATCAGGTCTGTCTAAACATTCCTCAGTGCTTAACCTCTCAATTGCCTAGATCATTTCAGTGCTCTGCTGAATCTTTGTGATTGGTGCAATAAATTTGTTCAATTGGATTTTGCAACCAGAGTAGTGTTACGTTTGTGCAACTGTGTTAACTGTTTGGCTGTTCTCTCTCTATTCCACAGGGAATTACCACCCTGTAGGGATATCAAAGACAAGGAACCCTCAAAGAGGGTTCCACTCCTGGAGGTACCGTGGGAAGATTACCTTGGCTAAAGGTTCCTTAGGAAGGAGCTCCCAAGGAGAGAGGTGTGCCACTGGAGGTGGAGGAGAGGATGGTGGAGCAAAGAAAAAATGCTTCAGAAGGAGGCTGGGAGGAAATGTTTATATAGGTCAGGAAGGGGGGCATGGCTGGTGGCTTACCCAATTGATCCACAGGCATAGTCTTTCAATTCAGTGGGTCTAGGCAACCAGAGTAGTATTATGCTTGTGAAACTGTGATAACTGTTTGTCCATTTGCACTCTCTGTTCCATGGGGAATTACCACCCTGTAAGGGTACCTAAGACAAGTAACCCTTGAAGAGGGTTCCACCCCTAGATGTGCAATGGGAAGATTCTCTTGGCTAAAGGTACCTTAGGAAGGAGCCCTACAAAGAACCTTAGGCCGTAAATGTTGACTGTGATGTAGAGAAGCAGCTGACAGCAACGAGAGAGCTTGAGGAAACACAAATGAGAAGCAAGGTTGTCTGGATAGCACTGATAAAATGGATTGCACTGATGACAGCAGGGTGCTTCCTAAGCAGAGAGGAAATGGTGAGTAGGGCCACTATCCATCTCCATCCAACAGTAGAACCTAGCTAGGAGACAAGGGAATATGCTATAAATAACTAACAACATATTATGACCCTTGGCAAGGAGGAGAAAGAAAAAAAAAACTTTTAGAGGAAGAAACATCTTTGTATCCAAGGCATTGGTTGCCTTCCCTCCAGGCTGGGGGTAGTTTATTTTGGTGATGGCCCTGCTGCTGCAATTTATTTATTTTTTTTCCGTACATAGTTTGTAGGGTTTTTCTAGTTTTTTCTCCCCATTTACATCCCCTTGACTCAACATGGACATGCACATGTGGAGGCATGTGCACATCGTACTATGAGACACCCCCCTTCACGTCACACCCTCCCACCTGCACCATCACCAGACCTCCACCAGGCAATGGCAGAACTATGGAGGGATTGACCACCTTCCTGGAAGAGGAGAGCTACTGCTAGATAGCTCAATCCTGCTCCTTCCCTCCCCCCATGCTGGCTCACTGACAATCTGAGGTTGTTACCAAACCCGGGTCTCTGGCATGGCATGAGGTAAGGTGTCCAGTACCTCAACCCTCAGTGTCACAGGGATGACCTGCTGTTGCAAATTAGAAAGCCCAGTCAAGGGTAGGAAGCACCAATTTGGTGGAAAGGTAATGGTCATGGCTGGCATGCCTCCGATTTATGAATGAGAGCATTTCTTTGAACGAGAGCATGAATCACTTAGACTGCCAGATGGTAGGAGGCCGGGACCCAGCATCTGTAGATTAGGTAGCAGTTTATTGATGAGGAGGCAATGTGAGCCAGTGGCAGTAGATATTGATGAGGAGACCAGGCAAGCCAGCAGCTGTAGATATTCATGAGGAGGCAGATAAAACAGTATCATAGGAGAGGTTAAGCATAGTGTGGTTCAATGGGATGAGCATAGTTCCAGGAAGTGAAAAGGAGAACAAATAGAGGCATGACACAGTCCTGCAGAATGCGTTGAGAAAGCTAGCACAATGTCCCGTCTTTTTGGTTTGAATGTTCAGGGAGGTCAGTTCACAACAAGAGATGAAATAAAGAAAATGGTATATGATGAGCAGAGATATGAAGTCCAGTAAACTGAGCTGTAATTGATTTCCTGAATCTCAGTTGACAAGGGGGATAATGAAACAGAAGAGGCAGCTAGGACAGAAGTTTCATAGCCATGAGGGAAGGAAAACTCCTGGAGTCGAGATGAATATATGCGAAGGCAGAATCTCCAGGTAGGAACAAAAATAAGTTGCAACATAAAGAGTAATGGAATGCAGCTGGTATGAATATTGAATTCTCCTTGTAGATGAGCAAGTACTGAGTTCTGGATTGTCCAACTGGAAAGTTGCGAGCAGAGAAAACTGGAGGAGAACAAAACTACCTGGTACTGAAGAAGTTGGACTCAAACATAAACTCTCACGTCCCAGGAGGTTAAGGAATGACTGTGCCTATGTTTGAGACTGCTAGAATTGTAGAATAGAGAACACAGAGGTTGTAGCAATTGCTTAGGTTGTATGTCATTGATGAAGGAGAATAATAGCAGCAATAAGAGATGGAAAAACTTGCTCAGGTAGCTCAAATCATGAGGTGTCTGCTTCAAACAGATAACATGGACGTAATTTGTGAAGCAGATATCCAAAAAAAGCTCAAGTAGGCAATGAATGGAATGGACTGAATGGAGTCAAGTAGAAGATGTCCAAATGGCTTCCCTGAAGACCATGTTCAAATAGGCATGCTTCGAGTAGATACAAATGGAAGATGTGTAAGGGGCTTCCCTGAAGACCATCTTTAAGTAGGCATGTATGCAAAGTGAGGCAGATGCTGTTGGAATAAGTAGAAGATGTCTGAGGGCTTTCCTGAAGACCATCTTCAAGTAGACAGGCATTTGAAATGAGGCAGAGACTACTGAAGATGTCTGAGAGGCTTCACCTGCCCCTGAAGACCATATTTGAGTAGGCAGTTATGCAAAGGAAAACAGAGACTTCCAAAACAAGTAGAAGATGTCTAAGGAGCTTACCTGAAGACTGTCTTTTAGTAGACAGTTATGTGATGCGAGGTAGAGACCACAGATTTGAGTAGGTAGATACAGAAGATGTTATCCAAGACAATTAAGCATACAAAGTGAGGTGGAGAATTCTGGGAAAAGTAGGGCAAGTATATGAGAAGAGGGCTCACTTCCTGGCCCAATGACTTCATTACAAGCACCAGTGACCAGCTCTAGTCTCCCTAGGATTGTATTTGGGGATACAGTTCCAGATGCATTTATTTCCATCAGGCAGTATATAGTGTCTGCAATATAACACTCTCTCTGTCTGTAATAAGTATTTCAAGATAGCATCTAAACATCTAGAGATTTCTCTGTTAAGGTAGGATTACCAGATAGTAACAGCCTCCCTGGACACGCAGGTTATGGATTCAGGTACTGTAGCATGATGAAGGTGCTTGACTTCCACTCATCAGGAGCAGAATATATGGTTTGTGTCCTGGATGTACTTTGGGAGTGAGTTAATGATGCCCTATAGTTTAATAATGATGAGTTAATGATGCCCCATAGAGTAATACACAAGTTAGCCAGCCTGGGAGTGGATTCCAGGGTGATAACCTGGGTAAAAAATTGGCCGGACAACAGGATGCAGAAGGTAATAGTAAACGGAGTGCACTCCAAAGAAAGGTGGATTACTAGCAGGGTGCCGTAGGGTTCAGTACTGGGACCGATCCTCTTTAATGTCTTTATAAGTGACATTCCAGAGTGACTGGAAGGACAAGTATGCTACTTTGCAAACGACACAAAGATCTGCAACAGGGTTGATGCACAAGGGGGTGGAAAGGATGAGATGGAACTTGGCAAGGTTGGAGGAATGGTCAAAATGATGGTGGCTTAGATTCAATGCAAAGAAGTGCAAAGCAATGCACCTGGGAAACAAAAACCCAAGGGAAGAGTACACAATGAGGGGGTATTAATGGAAACAAACTTGGAAGGGGACCTGGGGGTAGTCATATCAGATGACCTAAAGGTAGGCAAGCAATGTGAGAAGATAGTAAGAAGGGCTGGGGGGATACTAAGATGCATAAGGACAGACATCACCAGTAGAAAACAGGAAATTTTTATCCTTCTGTACAGACGGTTGGTGAGACCCCATCTGGAGTACTGCATGCAGCTCTGGAGACCCCATCTCAAGAGATGTGCAAGAACAAGGGGCACAATTTGAAGATAGTAGGGGCACTCAGGGGCAACATGAGGAAGGATGTTTTCACAGAGAGGGTTGTGGACACATGGAATGGCCTTCTTGAGGAGGTTGTGGGGTCAAAAACAGTGGGGGCATTTAAGAATGCATGGGACAGTCATTAGGCAATTCTAGTGGTGGGTAGGTTGAAGTAGGCTGTTGGTAAAACTAGGATCTGCAGCTTATCAAATTGGTAGGAAAATGGGCAGACTTGGTGGCCCAAGCAGTCCTTATCTACCATCAAAGTCCATGTTTCTATGTTTCTGTGTTTCATAGCTCCATGTAAAACACATTCAAGACTCACTACAGCTCTTGCATCAGAGACTCCAATTCTGATGGACAGAAGATATCTGTCAATGCCTGACCACATTAGAGTAAGAGAAATCAGGTACTGGTAATAAGATGACCTTGAGAAAGCAGTTTGCAGGAGGCCATCTGGATATAGACCATACCAGAGGATAGGTCAGGCTGGAATTCTGGTAAGCTAGAACCAGACACTGGAAACAGGAGTAGTAATCAAGGTAATCGAGATATACAGCATGATTGTAGACTGCAAAATGAATTCTGTACCAGAAATAATAAAGTATACATTAAGTGGTCCCCTGGTACTGACAGAGTTCCTTTAAGAACCAAGTCCATGGAAGGAGTAGGGCTCATAGAGATAATCCACACAGTCAGTTATACGAGTAAGTAGAATTTGCAAGAAAATGTTCTTTAGCCCAGTTGGAGCCATCTGAGTACTGGAGCCAAAGGCAAGCAGTTAGGCCAGCTGACTGAATAGAGGCTGTAGCACATAGTAGTACAACAAGCAAGTGAACTAGGTCTATTGGCTGATTAGAGGCTAGCACATGGCAGTACATTGAACAAATCATAGGGAAAGTTGGAGAGGCTGCAGAACACAGAATTGGAATGCTGCTAATGACACATTAAAGTCCTGGAATCATGAGTGGCGTAATGCTTGTGAAGTAGAACAATCCTGGTCAAGCTCTGCAGGGAGCAGATCAGGAGATGGTGCTGCAGTAGAATTAACAACATCAGCTGAAAGAGTCACCCTCTCAATTCAGGAGCCATACTGATAAGAAGATTGTTGGTGAAAGCACTAATTAGCAGACCGAGTTGCTAAACTGGCAAGGTCCATGAACTGCGGCTAAAATGAATCCTTGGACAGCTTCAATACTGGCTGAGTAGACTCTGCTGATGAGCTATAGAATGAGAAAGAGATAAAACTGTGGTAGGTGCACTAGCCGCTAGGCCTGGGCTAGGTAGGAGGTTTTGGTGCAAGCTAATGCTTGGAGGTTTGATAATAATAGCAGCCAGCAGAAAACAGCCAACCAAATCAATTATAAAAGCCAATTAATTGTGACAGAGAAGGTAGGTGGGTAATTTGTGAGAGGCTGGCATGCCAGTGATAAAATCAATGAGATTTAGCATAATTGAATCAATGAGGATTAGCAGAGGATTGCTATGGTTGCAGCACAAATAGGGAATAGATATGATTGGAATAAATACCTGAAATGTCATTAAGGCAGAGTTAGAATATTACGAGGCAGTAGGTATTTGCAAGAATAATGGCATGGACACCTTAAATGCCATCATGGCAGAGATACATTATCACAAGTCAGTAAGTATTTGCAATGCAGCAATGGCATGGATATCTTAAGCACCATTATGGCAGTATTAGGTTATGGCAAGGCAGTAAGTTTTGTAATGCAGTAACAAAATGCACAAGTTGTTGAAAGCCATGTAGGCTGTGAGGTAAATCTATGCATGCAATGGGTAACTGAAAGCCATGTAGGCAAAGAGAAACAAAGAAACAGGTGGTTCATTTAACTTGCTTAAAGCATGTTCCTGCTGCCATGATGCACCACTGAGACACCACAGTCCTCCACCGTAAGAATAACAGGGAGCCAGAAGCAAAGCACACTGAGACCAGGCAGCCATGTAATAGCAGAAAGTGTCAGTATAGCAAGGCAGCATTCATCCTAGTGGAGCTAGCACTGAGTAAATCATGAGCAGAGCTGTAAAATAGGTAGTAGCAGCTAGCAGAGTAGCAGAGCCAGGACCAGGTGCAACCAATTAAAGTGGAAGCACAGGAGGCAGCAAACTGCAGTGTGGGCTGAAATGTACAATAACAATTGCAGGAAAACTGATGCTTGATAGGAGCATTGAGCATGGGAACAGGATAAACACAGTGCAAGCAAAGGGTGACAAAATGCTAGGAAAACTAGAAATCACAAAAAGAAAACACAAACTAAAAACACAAAAAATGGCAAGGTGAGCAATCGGAGGGTGAGGGTGCCAGTTAACACCAAGGAAACATAAATACAGGCAGTGGATTGAGCTATCAGAGGGTGGGGCCTGCCACTAAACATCAGAGAAACATAAATAAAGGTAGTGGAGTGAGCGATCAGAGTGTGTGTGGGGAGGTGCCAATAGACAACAAGGAAACATAAATGGGAGTGAGCTGATAAGGGGGTGGAGGGCACACTGGACACCAGTTAAGGCTTTTTTTCCCCCATGGGGACAATGCAGAACTGATCTCTGAACTGAGAAATAATCGCAAGGATTGTAGATTAATGTATTAGTTCCACAGTTCATGTGTTTTATTCCCCAGCTCAGCAAGAAAATTCCATGGAACAGAGCAAAAATTCACCAAACACTTTTGGAAAATTTCTGATTTCGCCAAAAGCGGAAGTTTGGACAATTCCACGAAAGTTGCAAAATTCCATGAATGTTCTGCTGAAGTGGAATTCACAACTTTTGCCCAGCCCTAGTTTTAATTCATTTCCCTACCACTGAAGTCAGGCTGACAGCCAATAATTGTCCATCTCCTCCTTGCTACAACTTTTGTGAAGTGGGACTGTCTACTCTTCTCCAGTCCTCCAGGACCATGACGGTTTGCAGTGAGCTGTTAAGCATGTTTACCAGGGGTGCAGCCAGCACCTCCCTGAGTTCCTTTAGCACTCTTGGATGCACCTCATCTGGCCCCATGACTTTGTCCACCTTCAGATTAGTGAGTGCTTTCCTGACCCTCTCCTCAAAAAATGGACTGGTGTCCACTTGCCTTCCCCTCAAAGCTCTTGGCGCCTATTCAAGGTCCCTTCCCTTCCCTTCCACTGTGAACACTGAACAGACATATTTGTTTAAGATGTTTTCCTTTTCTTGGTCCTCATCGGTACTGCCTCCTTTCTTCTTTAACTGTACTATCCCTTCATTTGTCTTCCTTTTCTTGCTAACACACCTGAAAAATGTCTTGTCCCCTTTTGATACTGCCTGGGCTATTCTTTCCTCAGTCTGCACCTTTGCACTCCTTACTGCTTTGCCTTCCTCCCAAAGTTTCCCTAGATACACTTCCCCATTTTCCTCTCTCTGAATCTCCTTATACCTTCCAAATGCCAGTGTTTTTGCCTTTACTTTTCTGTCACCTCCCTCAAGAAAAATAACAGTCTCTTCTTCCTTCTGCATTTGCTTGCTTTCTTGATGTACAGGTTAGTTGACTTTACTGTGCCATCTTTTAATCTGGCTCATTTGCCCTCCACCCAAACCTGGACATCTCCCCCTGTCAGGCCCTTTCAGATGCATCCCCCATCTTTATAAAGTCAGCTCTTCTGAAATCCAAGACCCTCACTCTTGTGTGGTTGGATTCCACTGTTGTTCTTATATTAAACCACTCTGTGCAATGATCACTGGTCCCCAGATGACTTCCACCCTGATGTTTGTGACACTGTCCCCTTTAGTAAGCACCAGGTCCAGTATTGCCCCACCCTGAGTGGGTTCACTGAATGGCTGCCTCAGGAATGCCCCCTGCAAGGAGTCCAGGATGTCTCTACATCTAGCTGATGCTGCAACAGGGAGGCTACAATTTACATCTGGCAGATTAATGTCCCCCACCAGTACCACCTCCACCTTCTCAGCTATTTTGCCAGTAGCTTCTAACATTTCTTTATCTAAGTCCTCCACCTGTGTTGGAGGCCTGTAGACTACTCCTATCTAAATAGTGACTATTTCCTGATTCAAGGATGACCCACAATACCGTACCCCCCCCTTGATTCCCTGCACCTCCATCACGTTTATGTTTTCCTAAACATAAAGCACCACTCCCCCTCCTCCTCTCCATCTAACCTTGTCTCTTCTAAACATTGTGTAGCCAGGGATGACCATTTCCCAGACATGGCTGTTAGTGCATGATGACTCAGTAATGGCCACAACATCCAGGTCTGCCTCTGCCATAGTGGCCTCCAGGTCTGGTATCTTATTTCTCAGACTTCTAGCATTGCACACATGGCTGTCCAGATTTTGTTAGCCCTTTTTTGTCCCTTCCCTCTTTTTCTAGCTGTTTCACCTTCCTCTCCTTTTTATTTTGCCTGCTCCTGTTCCTCATCTCCCTTGCTAATCCCTAGCTGCATTGATTATCTTGCATCCCGGTGGGACTCTATCCTCTAGGGAATTTCCAACCCTCTATCACAGCCTATGGTGTGGGTCATTTACTGCCTCCCCTTTGTCTTCTACCACCTCCATTGGCTAGTTTAAAAGTCCATCAAGGTAACATTTAAACCATCCACTAAGGACTGCTGTTTTCTTCCTGAAGGGATGCAGTCCATCCTCCCAGTATAAGGTCTGATCCTTCCAAGTTGAACCCCAGTCCACAATGTAGTCATACCCTCTCTGTGCCATTCTTTCAACCATGAGTTGAATGCTTTAGTATGTGGCTCCTTCTTCCTCCCCCATTGTAGATAGGCAGCACTTCTGTAAAGGCTACAGTGCATGTTACCTGCCTAAGACTCTTCCCCAGTTCCCCAAAGTGCTTCTGCACTGCCCCATCCCATTCAAAATTAGTTCATTTGACCACAGGTGGGCAATGACATAGAGCTCCCCCTTCTTTCCTATTGTCTTGATCTGTTAGATATGCTTCCCATTCTTCTGAGCTGTTGTACCAAGCAGGCATTTCATCTCCCTCTCTACCCCCTTTCTTGCCCCTGCTCTATCCCCCTGACAAAAGAGTCCCCCACTAGAAGTTGCTTCCTCCTTCTCTGGGATCCTCCTCCCCCAATCCCTGGGAATCCATTTGGGTGGACCCTCACATCTTCACTGTCAGCCACCTCAGTTGCCCCTTCTTGGCAGTCCCACTCCAGCAGAATGGCATAAGAATTTCTTAGTGGCACCAGTTGAAGAATGTGCTTGTGATCTGCTCCACCCAGACTTCCAGATCCTGCCACCCCCACCATCATTTAGCCCACTGTGGTCTAAACGCTCCTCCCATCTGGCATCCTTTGAGGTAGTGGTGTCTGCATAGGTGGTCCCTGGGTGGGAGAAAATTGTGCCCTGACTTCTCATTAACACAACTTTGACTCCAGTGACATTCTTCAGACTCTGAGCCAGCCTGCCTGGAGCCTGGAGACCTTTTTCCTCCACCCAGAGAGGTACACACAGATGGGACAGCACCACAGTCTCCAGAAGATCTCCCTGTAGATTGCAGCCCACAACCACTGCATTGCACCACTTCTCACATTTCCTTTTCTCCTGCTCTTCCTGTGCTTCCTGTCCTCCTGTCCCAGACCTCAGTAAGGTTATCCTACTAACACCAAGTAACCACACGCGCCTTAACTCTGAAGTACACTAATACCCAGCAATCATTTAACAGCAAGCCCCTACACACTATGATACCCAGCAACCATTAAACAGCAAGCCCCAACACACTAAAATACCAAGCAACCATTTATCAGTAAGCCCCTGAACTCTGAAACACACTAGTATCTAGCAATAGTTTAACAGCAATCCCTTAAACCCATAAGATTCACCCATGCTGTAGTGGCAAACATGCTGCTGATGCCGATTATGGTGCAGGCAACATACTGCCTAGCATTACAGCACCTGACTTTACGTGTCCTAGGAGTTACAGCATCAAAGCACCCTCCTGGCAAACATTCAGCTTTTACAGAGGGCTTTGACCATTGCACCCCCCAAAACTAAATATAACCTCCTCTGGAGTAGGTATGCCCTGGTGGGGCAGACATTGTGTGGGTGTAAAGGGCAATATGAGTGAGGGATGATCTAAAATCAAGATCGCCCCTGTCACTGTCATTGTGGAGGCAAAATGTAGCTGGCAGCTTGAAAGGATATGAACCCAGAAGCACACTAATACCCAGTGGCAATTTAAATAGCAAGCCCCAAAGCCCACAATCACACTAACCCCCAAATGCTTAGAAGCAAGCCCCCAAAGTACAACCTCCCTAATATTCTACCCCCAACAGGTGTAACTCGGATATGATGAGCAGGAGTCCTCTTTGTCTACTTGGGTCAGCAGGGGAACAGAGTGGCCAGCTGCCAGCTGCCTCTTTGGGCTAACTCCAGAGGGCAGACTCCAATGTCCTTCATGCAGAGGCCACACTGCAGGAGGCAACTTGGTGGCATGTTCCTTATGAAGCTAGTAAAATTTGACAGACACTTGAAAGGGGTGAACAGACTGGCCATCTGGCAGGCTGGGGGTATGTTGGTGGGCACTGATTTGCTCACCCAGTAACCCTGATGTTGCTTTCAAAGATCCTGTACTGCTGGCTGGAGACAGAAAAGAAAAGAACAGCTCCTTTCTAGGATGGCAGGAGAGAGGACTCCCAGGTTACACAGAGCCTCATCCTGCAGCAGCAATCCAAGCAGCGATAGTTAAAGTGCTTTGAAATCGGAAATTACATCTCTGAATGAATCATACCTGCTTGATATGCAAAACTAGCCATTGCGCCACTCACTTTTTGATCAGAACCTTTCTGAAAAACAAAAGTCAGATCTAGTCAATTGAGATAAATTTGCTTCATAAATGGGGCAAGTTATGTCTTTCTTAAATTCAAATATAGTATTTTTCTTTGTATAAGTTTATGGTTTGTATATGTTTGCATTTAACATCTTTCCTGGGTTGTACCTTAAAAAGGGTCATGCAGCCCAGTGTGCCTACCTGGTAACAAACTGTAAGTAAATAAATACCATTTTCATAAAAAGCACTTAAACCTTCATCGACTCAAGTCCCCATGTGGAATAGGGTCAGATTTGAATGTCTCTTGGTTTGTCAGTAAAATAGTCTTTGATCACTGCTGTTAACATTAGCTCCATTCCTAAGAGCATGCCTGTTTGGGATTTTAAGAAATGAAAGATACTGATCTCACTCTAAACTAAATGCTATAAAATGATAACTTGTTATTTTAGACCCTGCTAGTTTGGCATTGTCCATTTGCTTTGCCATAGCAGTAATTCACAATTCAGTTTTATCTAAGAAGTATACTAATTCTTTAACTGGCCTAAGCTAAGGCCAGGCATTAACTCTGTAAGATAAATCTGATGCTTCCTGAACATAGTTTTGGAATGAAGTGGGAAAGGAGACAGCACTCATCTACTAATATACAATATGTACATATACAACACATAACACAGCTTTTTCTTAAAATAATTTATTTGTGCAAAATAAATGGGCAAACCAGAATGGGAAACAATCTAATCTCCAGGTGGCTACAGAAGATGCCTGAGTGTTTCAGACCCAGTGTTTCATGCTGGCACCCCGCACTTTATCAGAGGTTCCTAGATCATGCATTGGCAGTATTTAAATTGTCTATTTTAGAAATAAATATTTGAAATAAACTACTGGAGGAAAAAGCTGTGTTACATGATGTATATTTATTTATTTGTTTATTTAAAGTCTAGGAATTACAACCCTTTGAGTCAGAGACTCATTTGCAAAGGCTTCACGTCTTACATAAATGGATTAGAACACAGTATAACATGGAATATACAATATAGACAACAGCTCTAGTACAGAAAATGACAGTAACCTACCAAGGTGAAAGAAAAAAATACAATAAACACAGACATGGAATGTATGGGCATATATTGTAGGTGAGTGCTGTCTCCTTCCCTACCCTACTAATGTTTGTGTTAAATCTAGGCTCCACTATGTACTCAGGCAAACTAGTTTACTACTATGTATCACCCCGTTAGCTGGCATGCCCGCTATTTTAGGCAGTACCAGTAGCTTAATATCTTTATTATGATTTGGGCTTTCCTAGTGAGTGTCCCTGTCTCTCAGAACCCAGTCTTAACTCTCAGAAAGGAGTCTAAGGTATATGAGGGTATTCACAACAGTGTTAAAAAAAAAACTACTTTGAATCACTTCCATTTTTCCTGTATTTCCCTAACTCCATATTTCAGACACACAAGCAACAGAGAGTGTCCCCTCACCTTAAATACTTCTGGGGCCTATTTTTATGGCAGCATAGTGATGTCACCATGCTGGCATATTGCTGTGAGAAGGGAACTGAGGACTACTTAATAGGACAGTGAGTGTGGTCTTCCATTTAATAATTTGGATGGCTGCATGACTCATATTACTCCACTGTTCTCTCCATTTACCAGTGGTGTGTGTGTGTGTGTGTGTGTGTGTGTGTGCACAACCCTGCCTGCAGTATATAGCACTGTTTCTAGAGCCACTTAAATAATGGTGCCTGTTAAAAGAGCTTTAGGCAGTAATGGCTGTAATTTCTATTGAAACACATTCATCATTTTAAGGGCATGTAAGATAAATAGCTTTGGAACAGCTAACTTCCATAAACAATGAAAAGATTATTTCTTTTAAATGACACTTCTTTTCCTGCACTCTAGTACTGCATTCCTTTGTGTAGTAACATTCCAATCTGCTTCAGCTTGATTCATCATTACAAGATTTTGCCTTTAAAGAGTTTGCTCCTATTATGTGCTTATAATTCTTTTATTGCTGCATATTTACCTGATTCTTTGGTATATGTGTTGATTTCCTGCAAGAAGTGTCTTTAAAATAAATATATTTATATTAATTATATAGTTAATGAAGTTGTGTGCCTTTTCTGGTTTTCTATTGGTTTCCACTCCCCCTGTTCTCAAATTACCTTGCAGCACATTTGAGTCTTAACCTTTGATTATCATGGTCATTAATCTTCAGCCTTCTTGTGTGCTTGTAGTTGACATTTTATTTTCTTGTTCAGACCCATAAAGGCATTGTGTTTTTGCAGATTTTTTTTCAAATTCCATGTCTCTTTCATTTAATTTTGCTCTCCAATGTCCACCTCCACATTTACACTTTCTATTTCTATTTGATCAAGCTTCACAGCATGTAAGACTAGCAACAGTGGAAGATCCAGCTTCTGTTGGCTACCAGGGCACTGGCTGGGCACTACAGATGGAAGCCAAGGCACCTATTGAAACTGGAATTGAAAGCATATGTGCATATTCATGCATGCCTGCTTCTTTGAGTATTTGAACTAATGATGAATGTTATGTTTCTGAAATAAAATACAAATTCCATTTTACTTTTTACAGGGAGTGGCCCTGCTTCTCCTATCTTGAGGGTGGGGGTGGGGGTGGGGATGGCCCAGCTTCTCTTGGCTTGGGATGGATGGCCCTACTTCTCCTGGCTCAGGGAGGGGGAAATGGCCCTGCCCCCTGCTTTCTCTAGCAGGAGAAGCAGGGTCACCAGACCCAGAAGATAGGGCCACCCCCCAAAGCCAGGCAGGAGAAGCAGGATCACCAGATCCATAAGATATGGCCACCTCCCAAAGCCAGGAAAAGCAGGGCCACCCCCCAAGCCAGGAGAAGCAGGGACGCACCCTTCCCCCAAGCCAAAAGAAGCAGTGCCATCCTCAACCCCCATGCCAGAAGAAGCAGGGCCTCCTTCTTCCACCAGGAAAAGCAAAGCTATTCCCCCAGAGGCAGGAGAAATAAGGCCATCCCCATCACTCGAACAAGAAGAAATTGCCATCTCACTCCATTTAAGCAGGTATCCACCTACCAAAGTGGTACTCAATGGATTGGCCACCCACAGTGGCAGGGCCAGGAGATAGAGGGTCATGCATTCTCTCTCTTGAGTCTCTTCCCTCCCCTCCCCACAGTACTGAGACATTTTCAAATAAATCCAGCCATTTACCTTAATGAAATGGCACAAGCAGTCAGAACCCTGTCCCTCTGATTCTGCAGGCAGTTTCTTTCTTGGCTGTTTTTGCTCCTGGCAGAACTTTTACATGAGGGTCTGAATCTGTGCTGCAGCTACTGGCTGGGCAGGGTGGCTAACTGATGCTACTATCTCCCATTACTGACCAGACTGTTCTCTAGTATTTTATGGAAAAAGCACATCATATTGCACCTCTTTTAAGGCTAGCTATACTGCTGGGTTGGAGAGGCTTCTGTACTGCAGCTTGCAAGCAATAGAAACATAGAAGTTGATGGCAGATAAGGACCGCAAGGCCCATCCAGTCAGCCCATTTCTTTTTCTACCTTATAAATGTGCCATCGGCCTTTGCTCTGTCAGTGGCCTATCTATTCGTAGTCATTTGTATTGCTCCCTTATGCCTATCGCATGCCTCTTTGAAGCCCTGCACTGTATTCATAGCCACCACTTCTTGTGGTAAGCCATTCCATGCATCCACCGCCCTTTCTGTGAAAAAGAATTTCCTCACATTCCCCCTTAATTGGCCCCCCTCTAATCTCATGCTGTGTCCTCTTGTCCTGCTATTTTCTTATATTTAAACATGTTAGACTCTTTCATCTTGTTAATGCCCTTAAGGTGTTTGAATGCCTCGATCATATCACCTCTCTCCCTCCTTTTCTCAAGGGTATACATATTGAGTTCTGTTAATCTGTCCTCATATGTCTTCTGATGCAGTCCCTGCACCATTTTGGTTGCCCCCTCTGGACTGCCTCAATTTGGTTAATGTCCTTGTGAAGGTATGGCCTCCAATACTACACGCAGTACTCCAGATGGGGCCTAACCAGTGTCTTGTAAAGAGGGATTATTACCTCCCTCTTACGACTTGTGATACCCCTACTAATACACCCTAACACCCCCTAGCCTTACCTACTGCTTTGGGGTCTGCTTGGATGATTTTAGGTCATCAGTGATGATGATGCCCAAGTCTCTTTCTTCCTTTGTGACTGCTAGCAACTCCCCTCCCAGCCTATAGGTGGCTTCAGGGTTTCTCTTCCCTATGTGCATGATTTTGCACTTCTTTGCATTAAATCCCAGTTGCCACTCTTCTGACCATTTTGCTAGTGTATCCAGATCTCTTCTCATTCTGCCCACCCCATCTGGATCATCTACTCTGTTGCAGATCTTGGTGTCATCTGCAAACAGACAAGCCTTACCCTCTAGTCCATCTGAAAGGTCACTAATGAAGATGTTGAAGAGGACTGGCCCCAGAACTGATCCCTGAGGTACTCCACTTGTGACTTGCATCTCTTCTGACTGTAAACCATTTACCACCACTCTCTGTTTTCTGCCCGTCAACCAGTTTGCCACCCAGTTGACCAACTTCGACCCACCCAAGCCTACCCAGCTTATTTATCAATCTTCTATGTGGAACAGTGTCAAAAGCTTTGCTGAAGTCAAGGTAGGCGACATCAACTGCTCCCCTTGGTCCAACACTCTGGTTACCCAGTCAAAGAAATCTATGAGATTAGTTTGATAGGACCTTCCTTTGTAAACCCATGCTGTCTTGGATCCTGTGCCCTATGGATTCCAGGTGTTGCACTATCCTTTCCTTAGGAGTGCCTCCATAATCTTGCCCACTACTGAGGTAAGACTGACTGGTCTGTAGTTCCCGCCTCCTCCCTGCTACCACTCTTGTGGGGCGGGATCACATAAACCCTTCTCCAGTCTTCTGGGACCTCTCCTGTGCTCAGAGACTCACTAAACAGTTCTGCTAATGGCTCTGCTAGTTCCACCTTTAGCTCCTTAAGTACCCTGGGATGTATGCCATCAGGTCCCATTGCCTTATCCACCCTGAGCTTAGCAGCTCTTGTAGGACCCTTTCTTTTGTGAAGGGTAGTGCTCACCTTCCTCCCCTGTGTCCATGATGCTGAGCTGTGGGCCCTGCCCTACCTTCTCTTCAGTAAATACTGAGCAAAAGTATCTATTTAGGATAGATGCCTTTACAGGGTCCTCCTCCTCACATGCTCCCTTTTCTCCATTAAGCTTAGCAATACCCCATCTGGACTTTCTCCTTTCACTAATGTATCTATAGACAGTCTTGTCATCTTCTTTTACTGTTCGTGCTAGTGTTTCCTCAGTTTGGGACTTTGCCTGCCTTACTGCCTTCCCTGCTTCACTCAGGACAGTTTGGTATGCCTCCCTATCTTCATCCCGCTGTGTTCCCTTATATTTCCTGAAGGCCAGCTTTTTGATTCTGATCTTTTCTGCTGCTGTATTTGAGAACCAAAGTGGTTTCCTTCTTCTTTTGCAATGCAGTTTTGGTTTTGTGGGCATGGTTGGCTGGGTGGCTCCTAGTTCAGGCAGCTAGGCAGTCACCAGGAGCCAAACTGCAGTGCCACTTCCTGCCCCTACACTGGGTGTCCAATTATGGGGTTGGATGGTAAACTAAAATGAAAGTAAGTAGCCACTCGCTGCTCAACCTTGTTGCAACCAAACTTCCCCAATTCTGACATCAAGTGTCCAAACCTAAAGTCAGATAGCAAATGATAAAAGTAAGCAAACAGTGACAGCCAATCCCCAGTGCTGCCAGCCCTCCATTCTAACACTAGGTGCCCAGCCCCAAGGTCCAACAGTCAATGAAAAAAATAAGCAGACAATTGGAGCCCATCTCCAGTGATGTTTTAGAAAGAAACGTTAGTTGTTTCTGCATTAATCTATTGTAGCATTGCTCCCTACTATTCATTGTACTATTGCACATTTGTGTACTTGCCACTTGTACATTAAATAAAAAGCAGCATTATTCCACAGTCAGCAGTAAGACTTTAACCCGCTTAGTAGAAAGGCATATGGGAATTCATAGGATGAATAGTGCAGTAGTGCAATGAATATCAGGGAGCAATGCTATGCCAGACTGGGGCAAAAACAACTAATGTTTCACTCCAGAAGCAAAGATTTATCAGACTTAGTAACTTAATGCAGAAGTGCCCTCATATTATCTGGCACTAGGTCTGAATAGCACATGTATGAACAGCTCTGTCAATAACAGCACCTTCCATACAGCACTAAGCAGAACAGTGTCAGGAACAAATGCCACAAGTAAAGGCAATGCCATTGGTAGCAGTCACAAAGCACACGGAGGACTGCTACCAGTACAAACACTTATTTTAGTGAGGGCTCTGCCCCCCACACCCTCCTTAACTAAAATAATCAACTCAGATTTGGAGTTGGATTACGGGAGAAAAACAAAATTTTTAATGCCAGGATTAGAACCCTGATCTCCACCACCATTGTGGCTAAGTTGCTTTATGTCTCAGTCCTTTCTGCTGTGGGAGCAGCTTTTCCACCATTTTGATTTCCCAGCCCTTGTCTTCTTCCTGGCACCACGAACAGCGACCTGAATAGCGCTTACTGCACAGTAATGTTTAATCCCTGTTGCTGTGTGTGGCACTCCATTCGGGCATCGCTGTATTTTCCTTATGCTATATTTGTAGCACTATTGTAACCGGTTATTATATATCCACCACCAGTGATGTGTACAAATAACAAATTTAAAATAACAAATATGATACATCTTCAGGATATGAGAAGGCACTTATAAAATTAAAACTTGCAATTAAAGTAATGCAAAGTTCAATATCAGACCTGGTATAAACTACCCAAAATGCATATTTTCATAGTTGGTTAGTGCATATAATTATAAAAAAGAGCTTTACATATAAACTACAATATCAGGAAATATAAACTATATAGTAATCCATTTTGCGGATGCTGGAGTGAAGCACTGAGGATATAAACTGGACAGGTATTCATTTATATATCCCTTCTCTTGAGAGACATTTTCTTTAGGACTGTAGAGCCAATGGACTCTGCAGTATAATGATTCCAAATATCAGGAATCTATTCTAAAACTTTAGATAAAAAATAGGGCATTAGTATATCAGATGCTCTGCCATAATGGATCTATACCTTGGGGGGCTCATTGTAGCTCAGGGCCCAGATATTCAAAAGGATTGTGCATGGCGCAACAGTGTTGCACCATGCACAACCCACTGATGCGCCCCGGCGTGATATTCAAAAGGGAAAAGTGCACCGCACAAATCCCGATGCTCCAGAGCGCATCAGTAATGTATGCAGGCACAGGTGGGGGAGTGTGCCAATGCATAACCTGCACAGCCCAATATTCAGCCCGGGATGTGCAGAGTCATGCATGTGCAACCCCTACCTGCGCCTGCACAAAGTGAAGCCAAAAAAAAGGAACAAATGATGGACACCCACAGGTGAGCTGCTGCATTGCAGGGTGCAACATGGCAGCTTCCATCTGTGGGTGGCCACCCGAGTTCCTGCTGCACCTGGCGGAGCCCCCCATGCCCCATCATGGGCATCCATGTAAATAAACCCCCCTCCAATATCCCTGGTGGTCCAGTGGACCCCTATGTGCCCGATCGTGGGCATTTGTCTCCAAAACACATCCCCGTCCAATATCCCTGGTGGTCCAGTGGACCGCTATGTGCCTGATTGCAGGCATTTGTCTCCAAAACACATCCCTGTCCAATATCCTATTGGTCAGTGGACCGCTATGTACCCGATGTGAGCATCGGTATATACCGCCCCATCCAATATCCTGGTGGTCGGTGGACCACCACTCTGCTCAATCCAGACATCTGTAAAACACAAAAAGTCACTTAATACCCTGGTGGTCTGGTGCACCCCCTCTCCATCTGCCCTGGGCCCCACCACCCACTACCCCTCTGGTCAGCCAGCAGGTGGCAGCACCCCACCCACCTGCCGCCCACTGACTGACAGCTCGTTAGGGCTGCACACCCATTGGTTCACAGTGTGAGCCAATGGACATGCAGCCCATACCCTACTACACAGTCCAGATATGTGAATGAATCACATGAATTCACATATCTGGACTGAGTAGTACAGTATGGGCTGCACGCCCATTGACTCACGCTATGAACCAGTGGGCATGCAGCCCTACTGAGCTGTCAGTCGGTGGGGTGGCAGGTGGGTGGGGTGCTGCTGACCGGGAGGAGCGGGGCAGTGGGTCTCAGTGGGCGGGTGAGGGGGGTTACACTAGACCACCAGGGTAATAGGACTTTTTATGTTTTGCAGATGCCCTCAATCAGGCAGAGTGCAGTCCACTGGACCACCAGGGATATTTGCGGGGGTGTGATTTAAAAAGATGCCCGCGATCAGGCAGCGATTGGTCCACTGGACCACCAGGGATATTGGACCAGGATGTGTTTTGGAGACAAATGCCTGTGATCGGGCTGCAGGAGGCGTCGGTCCCAGATGGCTGCTACCTGGCAGGGCACCAGGTGCAAGTCATCGGGGATCGGCGCACCTGCATGCTAATGGGATGCAAATGGGGCCATAATGACATGCAAATGGCCCCATGTGCACCTTGCATAAATTATGGCCCCATTTGCATGTCCCCTTTTCATTATTGCAGGTGCTGTGCATGGCGCAATGGCACTTACACTAGCGCATCTCCATGCTCCACTCTGGCCACTTGTGCTGGCGCAGTGCCACCGCGCCATGCACAGTGGTGGTGGCCAGGGTGCGATATTCAAAGCTGCTGCGCCATATCGTAGCTCCGTTGAATATCACCCAGGCCACACCCCTGCGCAACCAAGTTGAGCTGCACCCAGGCTTGCACCACAGCCTGGCGCAGTTTGAATATCTAGGCCCAGGTGTGAATGATTGCTTTGAACTTGTGCACTTTCTGTAAGATTTCTATAGATAAGCTTTATTTCCTGTACATAAAGATGGCTGGCATACTTTACAATAGAAGTGTTTTTTTTTCATTGTATTACAGTGGTAGTTATCTAAAAGTTGCCTACCTCGAGGTACCTTGAGGTACCACTGAGTCATTCAAGTTACAATTTGTGTTAACTGTAACGGGATTCTGCCTCATTCTGCCTCAGTATACCTAGGTATACCTCAGTACTGAGAAACTTCTAGGTATACCTCAGTACTGAGAAACTTCTAGGTATACCTCAGTACTGATAAACTTTTCTACAGCTACCACTGTATAATTACAGCTAAATGAGAATCTGATATAATAATGTCCTGCTTTTTATTGTTTGCTAGAATACATCTGACATTTGTATTTTGTATCACAGAGTTCTTTGGATCCACAGTGGTAGAGAAAATGTCTCTCAAGAGAAGCAATATATATGGATGAACACCTACTGTAAACATTTTATATCCTCAGCACTTCACCCCAACATGTGCAAAATGGACTTTGATATAAATTTATATTTACTGATATTGTGGTTTATATGTAAGGCTTTTTTAATACTTTCATCTACTAACCAACTGTTGAAAATATGCCTTGTGGGTAGTTAATTCTAGGTTTGATTTTATACTTTTCATTACCTTTATTGCCAGTTGTAACTTTATGAGCCTCCTTATATCCTGAGAATGTGTCATATTAGTATCAAACTGCTAATGTCTCTTTCATATAAGATACTGTATGCCATTTTACATGTAATATGGCAAATTTTAAGTAGAACCTTTAATAACAAAAACAATATTCTAATTCCTGATATCATGAACATTTACTCAAATAATGTTGCTGCCATATTGGCTCTGACTAGAGTTTGTTATTGTAAACTACTGTAATTGTTATAAAATCAAACTGTAGCTTCTGCTGTTTGTTTAGCTTTTACAATACTGTTGCTAATGTTCCTTACCCAGAATGCATTATCAATAAAATTAATACATAGCAAGTATTCTCTTTGACCTTCTCCATCTTCATGCAAGATGTATTTGGATCTGACATGATACACTTGGCTGAGAAAATGACTGCACTATACTGAGGAGTCCCAACAAGATGAAACACATTTCTATAGTTTATCAGTCTTTTTTTTTTCATACGTATTTTAGCTCATGGAATCCTGGCTTTGGTGGCATCCCCCCAGACCCATCACCAACCCCTTTCTAGGTCTTACAGGTTAATTCAAATGGCGATCTGCCTTGTAGGATCATGTGGTGCCTGTGTGGGGATGCTGTACAGGTCAGTGTGTCTTCCTCCTTTATTTTTTTTTTGGTTTCTGTGCAGATAAGATACAAGTAAAGGTATCAATAATAATAAATGTAAATGAATGAAGGTTCTCAGTTGCAGGGAGGAACTTATAGGGCCTGTGAGTTAAGGAATGGCATAATGTAACAAGGGGACAGCCTGTATCAGACACAAACAGAACCGTTAAACTCCTATGCATATAGTAAAAGTTATGCTGCAATAAAGTGCTGTTAAAGATTCTAACAAATGCTTTGTTTTGAATCTAACAAAACATAACATGGTACCAGGAGTGGTTTCAGGATTTTTCTGAAATATAAAGAAAAGCAACCAAGAAGGAGAACTCTTATGGTAAAGGAAAAGTATTTGGCTCACTGTGATACATATTCAAGTGAAGGCAGATTTTGCTTGCTGTTCTTACTGATACTGGGGTCTGCTGAAATGGAACAACTAAGACAACAACAGGTTTGTAAGCAATTTAGAAGAAACATGGAAATGTTTCAAGCAACATTTTAACCTGTAGCTACAGGTACAAGCAACTGGTGCAGACAAGAAAGAGAGCCCACCAAATGTAGCTTTATTATTGACTCAAGCAGGCTCAGAAGCTTTAGAGAAATATAATACATTCCAATTGCTTGCAGAGGACAGTCAGAACTATATGACACTTTAATGGAGCAGTATGAAACATACTGTGTCCCCAGAAAAAATAAGACTTATGAAAGATTATGTATTTAGATCCCAAATGCAAAAAGCACAAGAAACAATAAAAGAATGTGTTACTGATTTGGCACCTTTGCCATTCTTTGATATGAGACCAATTTGTTATGGGCTGCTCTGATGAAGTAGTGAAAGAGCTTCTACTAAGAGACTATGAACTAACCATGGAAAAAACCATCCAGATTTTTCAGGCTGCGGAGCAAACTCACTTGAAATCTAAGTCATCACCAGTGCAAAAGTCACAAAGGATAATTCTATGGTTGCTGCAGTGCAAACAGTGAAGAAATGAGCTCAAAGGTCCCTACAAGTTTAATAAAGCATGAGTTACAAAAAAAAGAGACAGGAAGGACTGAAAACATACAAAGAAATGGTACAAGTAAACTCTGCAGAAACTGTGGTAAACAGCATTTATATAGAAACTGGCCAGCTTATGCCAAACAGTGGAGATCCTGTGGACAATTTAATAATTTCCGTAGAGTTTGTAGGCAGGGTAATGCTGTGCAAGCAGTCACTGAAATGAAAGACTCCAACAGTGAAAATTACCTCTTTTTGGAACTGTAGGAAAACAATGCATCTCAGAGAAAAAAAAATAAACAATTCAAATAGATATTAATGGCTTAAAGGTTCATTACAAGATTGATACTGGTGCCAAATAAATGCACTCCCAGCTTGAATGTGGCATATGATACCAAGCAGACCACATATAAAGAAGAATACTACTGTTCTAAAGGTATACAATGGACTAACCTACCCACTATAAGGTACTATGCACTGAATCTGCAGCACAAAGACAAGGTCAACGAATACAGTTTTGTAATTCTTACAGAGTACAAGAAGCCAATTCTGGGGCTAGACACCAGTCAGAAGTTGAGTCTGATAAAAGAAAATTATTTGTAATTGAAAATGACACGCTTCTCACTGATAAAATATTGTCTAAATACATTGATGTTTTTAAGGGACAGGAAAGTTGACCATTACACATCACATCATGGTAGCTGAGAATGCAGCCCCCATGATTCATGATACCCAAAGAGTCCCTGTGGCAATGAGAGAAAGACTGAAAGAAGAATTGCAACAATAATAGAAATGGATGTCTTAGAAAAGGTGAAGGAATCAACATGTTGAGTCTACTCCTTGGTGATCATTGAGAAAAAAGATGGATCACTATGCTTGTGCTTGGACCCAAAAGTGTTGAAGTCATGTAATAATAGAGAACATTTCCATATCCCCACTAGACATGAAATTCTTGGTGAATGGTAGAGGCCAGGTATTTTTCAATATCACATGCCTCCTCAGGATTCTGGCAAATACCCCTAATGCCAGAAAGTGCACAGTATGTACTTTTAGTACTCCATATGGGAGACATTGCCTCAAAAGATTACGATTTGACATTTGCTCAGCACCTGAGATTTTTTTTTCACAGAACAATGCAGCACCTGTTAGAAGGCACTGAATGCATTAACATTTATATTGATGCCATACTGATATGGGGCAAAACAGCTAAGGAACATGACACCAGGCTGAGAAAAGTGCTTCAACTTGCCAGGGAAACAGGGCTTAAACTACACAGAGAGAAGTGTCAGATAAGAAAGACTGAAATCTTGTACTTGGGAGAAATTCTTTCTGTGGAGGGGGTGAAACCTGATGCAGCCAAATTAGAGGCCGTACAACGGATTCCAAAACCCAAAGCTAAGAAATATTTAAAGTGTTTCCTGGAGATCGTGACTATCTCGGAAAGTTCATTAATAATCTGACTGACAAGACATGCAATCTGAGAAAACTGTTAATTAAACCAGTCATATGGTCCTGGACAGCTGGACATGATCAAGAAGTAAAAAAAAAAAAAAGATTCTTGACCACAATACCTATCTTGCAATATGCTGATATTACTTTTCCGACAAAAGTTTCCATGGATGGCTCAAAGGATGACATGGGAGCTATTCTGTTACTAAGAAATAATAGCTAGAAGCCTGTTTCATATGAATCCAGATCCTTCACAAAAACAGAACACAAATATGCTCAAATAGAAAGGAAGATACTGGGCATTGCCTTTGGAGGTGATGCATTTCATGATTATATTTATTGTGATTGAAACAGATCATAAATCACCAATTATTATTTTGAACAGAGTCATATGGCAGGCACCACCATGGATTCAAAGACTTTTAATCAAACTACAGAAGTATGATTACCGGCTAGAATACACAATAGGAACTCACCTGATTGTGGCTGATGCTTTATCAAGAACATGGGATGAAACTCATAGGGGCCACTAATCAAAGCATGGAAACAGAAGTGAATGTTCACATAAATAGAATAATAAATTCTGGAGCTGTCTCAGCAGAGATGTGGAGAATATTGCAAACTGCTACATCAGCTGATGAAACCAATGCAAGAAGGGAATGCAATGCAAAAACAGATGGAAAGGACAGTACATTTCATATATTTATATGCCACTTCAGGCTGATTTATCTATGATGGATGGAGTATTACTTAAAGGTGATAGAATAGTAGTTCTTTGTACCCTAGGAAAGGAAATGCTACATAAATGTAAATGTAAACACAGAGCCAGAGATGTAGGCCCACATATTCAAAAGAGGTGTGCCGTGCATTCCTAGATGTGCCTTCTTATCTCTGGATTTGCAATGTCCATCAGGGGTATGGCAATATTCAGAAGCCCACAATGTGCCACACAAACCAAACTGTGCTGGGACACAGAATATTGTGATGCTGGCATTCAAATGAAGGGGTCTCTCATGCATATTTCCTGCATTGCAATATTCAGCCCTCCCATGGTGAAGACATGACTGAATGCACCAGTACAAAATTACACCACCAAAACCCTGGTGTAGTTGTGTGCTGGGCAGGGTATTGCCCCGTTCAATGGCCATGACTGGTCACATGCCCCCCCCCTTGCAGCCCCGATCCTGATGTAATAACACAGAAGCATGGCCCCCTTTTCAGTAGTGTAGTGGGCCCCCTTCCAGTCCCGATCCACACTGTAAGTAACAATAACTGTGCAGCCCCCCTCTTTTCCACAGTGTAGTGGCCCCCTCCCAGCCCTGATACCCACTATAGTAAGAAAAACACCCCATGCCCTCTTTTCCACAGTGTAGTGTTCCCCCTCCTATCCCTGATCACAGTAGGGAATAATGCCCCAATCTTCCAAATAATAGAATATATATCCCCCGGTAACCCTGGCAGTCCAGTGGTGCTCCCCTCCCCAGCTACGATCGTCATAATAATAAAATTACATCTCCCCGCTATCCCTGGTAGTCTAGCAGTACCCCCCCCTCCCTGGCCCCAATCAAAATAATAAAAATAGATCTCCCTGGTATCAATGGTAGTCTAGCAGTCCCCCACCAAGCCCAAATCATCATAATAATAAAAAGAATAGTCTAGTGGCCCCCATCCCCATTGGGACATGACTATCCACCCTGCTCCCCCCACTCAACCGAAGCTGGCCCCAATGGATCAGCTCTCATCACACCACCATGGCCAGCCACCAACTGAAATGTTAGTGAGCATGTACAGTACATAGTACCAGCCAATTGGTTGTCAACCAATGAGCTAGTTCTATGTACTCTACCCACTCACTGACAGTTTAGTCAGCGGCTGGCCATGGTGGTGTGAGGAGGGCTGAGCCAGTCACTGGCTCTGGTTGAGTTGGGGGAAAGCAGGGTTGAGGGTCATGTCCCTAACTGGGTGGGGGGTGGAAGGCCACTAGACTGCTAGGGATACTGAAGAGATCTTGTTTTATTATTATGAAGACTAGGTTTGCTGGCATAAAGCACCTGACCTCTTTTCTTCTAGGATCTGCTTGAAAGAACAGAGCAAGGAGCAACATTAACAGAGCAAGAAGAAGCATTAAGGCTTCTTTTGGCTAAGCAGAGTTACTGTTGTGTTACTATTTTGTTTTGTGCTTACAGGTTGTACTTACTGGTTTTATTACTGTTTTGTGCTTACAGGTTGTACAGTTTACTGCTTTATTTTTCTGTGATTGAAATTGTTTTTGCAGGGTATATTTTCTTTTAAATTGTTGTGCAGGTTATCTTGCTGAAAGATAGGAAAACACTCATCAGGGTGGTGGATCAGAGCTGTAGCTGTTTGTTTCTGGAGGGCACAGTCTTGTTCCTACCCACCCTGACCCTCACCCACACTTCCTAAGCACATCTGAAGGAAAGAATTGTTGAGTACCTAGAGGCCAGTGGGGCACAGGACCCAAGGCAGCATGGATTCACAGTGGAAAGGTCATGTCAGACACTCTAATTGATTTCTTTGACTGGGTGACCAAAGCAGTAGACCAGGGAGGGGCTGTGGACATGGTCTACCTAGACTTTAGTAAGGTATTTGACACAGCCCCACACAAAAGATTAATAAGCAAATTAGCCAGTCTGGGAGTGGGTCCTAGGGTGGTAGCCTAGGTAAAACACTGGTTGGACAACAGGACACAGAGGGTAATAGTAAATGGAGTCCACAGTGAAGAAAGGAGGGTTACTAGTGGGGTACCACAGGGTTCAGTACTGGGGCTGATCCTTTTTTAATGTCTTTATAAGTGACATTGCAGAAGGACTGGAAGGGAAAGTATGTATCTTTGCAGATGACACAAAGATCTGCAACAGGGCTGATACACAAGGTGGGTTGGAAAGGATGAAAAGGGACTTGGCAAGGTTGGAGGAATGGTCAAATGTATGGCAGCTTAGATTCAATGCAAAGAAGTGCAAAGTAATGCACCTGAGAAACAAAAACCCAGGGGAAGAGTACACAATGGGGGTGAGATACTTACAAAACCAAAAATGGAAAGGGACCTGGAGGTAGTCATATCAGATGACCTAAAGGTGGGCCAGCAATGTGAGAAGGCAGTAAGGAGGGCTGGGGGATACTGGGATGCATAGGGAGAGGCATCACCAGTAGAAAACAGGAAGTTGTTGGCCCTCTGTACAGACAGTTGGTAAGACCACATCTGGAGAACTGTGTACAGTTCTGGAGACCCTATCTCTGCAATGACATAGACAGGGTGGAGGCTGTCCAGAAGAGGGCAACCAAAATGATACAGGGTCTGCATCAGAAGACATACGAAGAAAGACTAAAGGAACTAAAGATATATAGCCTTGAGGAAAGGAGTGAGAGGGGGGGACATGATAGAAACTTTCAAATACCTCAAGGGAATCAACAAAGTCCAAGAGGGTAGCATCTTTCAGAAAAAAAGATGTGCAAAAACAAGGGGGCACAATTTGAAGATAGAGGAGGGACAGTTCAGAGGAAATGTGAAGAAGTATTTCTTCACAGAGAGGGGTTGTGGATACATGGAACAGCCTTCCTGAGGAGGTCGTAGAGTCAAAAACAGTGGGGGAATTCAAGAATGCATGGGACAGATATAAGACAATTCTAGGGGGGTAGGAGGAAGTAGACTGTTGGTTAACTAGGATCTGCAGCTTATCCATTAGGTAGGGAAATGGGCAGACTAGGTGGGCCAAGCAGTCCTTATCTGTCATCAAATTCTATGTTTCTATGTTTCTATTATTTCCTTTATACCAGAGGTTCTGACATCACTTCCTCAAAAGGGCAAAGGACATACACCTGCCATAACCTTAACAGCCCAGCACACTGCATAAAGGGTAGATGCACGCACACAGTCATACACACTAACAAAAAAGAAAAAAGAAATTAAACAGGAATGGAGAAAGACATGTTGGGAGCGGTGCAATGCAATGACTGTGGGCAGTCTTTCGGGAGATGTTCTGGAGGCTGCGATGCTGCTCTATTTGTAGGCATCTCACTGGTCTGAGGGAGGAGGTTGTCCATCTCCAGACTGACCTGCTGAGGAGTCGGAAAACCTCCTCCCCACCCAGGGACCACCTGATCCACTGCCTCAGAGGTTGCCAAGAAAGAGGAGTAGTTGGACCACAGTGGACTCATGGAGGGTGGGGGTGGTAGATCAGAAGTGCATCCCTCCAGTTGTACCTCTCCACAATTCATATGCCATTCTGGCACAGTGTGGTTCCTCTATGGAGGCACCAGCAGTGGAGACCAAGGAGGATGCTGAGAACCTCCACAAAGGAGACCCAGAAGAGGGTGGCACACGATCCCACAGGGAAAGAAAACAATTCCTGGTGGGGGACTCAATCATAAGGAGGGTAGAACTGTGGGGGAGGGGAGAGGGAGGTAAGGTGCCTGACCGGAACCATGGATAGGAGGGACAGGAAGTGAATCCTCAGGACTGCAGGAGCAGCGGCACAGGAGAGGGAGCTGGATGTCATTGTCCACTTAGGAACAAATTACTTGGCTGGGAATGGGATCAAAGCCATGCAGGAGGAGTTTTTAGAGTTGGGGAGGGGCCTTAGACAAGTAGCATGCATGGTGACCTTCTCAGAGGTATTGCCTGTCTGTGGCATGTGTGAGGCTAGGATATTCAGCACCATGGGATTCAAGGAATGGTTGAAAAACTGGTGCAGAGCTCAGGATTTTGGCTTCACTGGGGACTGGGGTGCTACCTGGAGTGATGCAGGCCTGTACTGGTGCGACACATCGATAGGGAGCAGGACAGGGGTCAATGGAGAAAAAGGCAAAGACAGTAAGGACAGGGATGGGGCTAAAAGGTAAAGCTATCAAAAAAGGAGGGTGATGAGTACCAATGCACGTAATCTGGGTAACAAGCTCCCTGAACTAGTGGCCTTGATGGAAGAGGAACACCTGGATAGCATGGCAGTCACAGAAACATGGTACACAGAGAACCATGACTGGGGCATCAAAATATCAGGTTTCACAATCTACAGGAGGGACACAGAGGGTAAAGGATAAGGAGGAGGAGGAGGAGTAGCTTTCTATGAAAGGGAAGGGATCAAAGCAACAGAACTAAAGGGTAAACATGGAGGAGAGGAAGCACTGTGGGTCACCCTGGAGACTGGAAATAGCACCACAATCCACACAGGGGTTGTATACAGATCCCCCTCTCAGGGGGAGGAAATGGACAAGGAAATGATAGAAGGCATCCTTAAAATGGCAGAAAAGGGGGCAACATTGTTGATGGGGGACCTGAATATGCCAGATGTTAACTGGAGCACCTTTGCTGCATCCACATCCAAGAGCAGAGTAATTCTTGGTGCCCTACAGGGTGCATGTTTCAGACAGCTACTGTTGAAACCCACTGAGGAGGGAGAAATCTTAGACCTGGTACTCTCAAACGAGGATGGAGAGAGGGTCTTGGATTTAGAAGTGGGCAGACATCTGGGAACAAGTGACCACAAACAGAGTGGTTCATGATAAACACAGACGTAGAGTCAAATCACACAAAAGTGAGGGTATTGGACTTCAGGAAGGCTGACTTTGGCAAAATGGTGGCATGCCTCAGAAAAGCACTAGCAAACAGGCAAGAAAGTGGGGTGGAGGAACAATGGGGAAAAATCAGAGCTGCCATCACAGAGACAACAAGCCTTTGTGTGAAGCAAATAAACAAAAAGAAAATCAAGGAAAAAAGGACTATTTTTCTCTAAAGAGGTGGTGGGGAAGGTTAGGGAGAAAAAGATAGCATTCAGGAAGTATAAGGAAATACAGAAGAAGCAGGACAGAGAACTGTACTAGTTAAAACAGAAGGAAGTGTGGAAAGCTGTCAGAATAGCTAAGGGCCAAACTCACAAAAAGATTGCCAAATCAGTTAAGAAGGGGGATAAAACCTTTGACAGGTACATTAGGGAGCAAAGAAAGACCAGGGGAGGGATAGTGAGGCTTAATAAAGGGGAGGGGAGGTGACCAGAGGGTGACAGTGACAAAGCAGAGATACTGAATGAAAACTTCTGCTCAGTTTTCACAAAAGAAGAGGAGGGGAAGGTACCTAAACCAAATAATAGAAGCACACTGGATGGGGGTCAGTACCAGCCCATTCACAAAATAAAGGGTCCTGAAAGAACTCCTAAAACTGAAGGTGAACAAAGCAGTGTGGCCTGATGGGATTCACCCCAGAATTCTAAAAGAACTAAGGGGATAACTAGTGGCACCACTGACTACCCTTTTTAACAAATCATGGGAGGATGGTGTAGTACCTGAGGACTGGAGGAGGGTGGATGTGATTTCCCTTCACAAAAGTGGGAGCAAGGCAGAGGCAGGCAACTACAGACATGTTAGTTTGGCCTCAGTGGTAGGGAAAATGATAGAATCACTTCTGAAAGAAAGAATTGTTGAGTACCAAGAGGCCAGCAGGGCACAGGACCAAAGGCAGCATGGATTCACAATGGGCAGGTCATGTCAGATGAATCTAATAGATTTCTTTGACTGTGTGACCAAAGTAATAGACCAGAGAGGGGCTATGGACGTGGCCTACCTAAACTTTAGCAAGGCATTTGACACAGTCCCACACAAAAGATTAATAAACAAGTTAGCCAGCCTGGGAGTGGGTCCATGGGTGGTAACCCGGGTAAAAAAATTGGCTGGACAACAGGACGCAGAGAGTAATAGTAAACAGAGTGCACTCCAAAGAAAGGGGAGTTACTAACAGGGTACCTCAAGGTTCAGTACTAGGACCGATTCTTTTTAATGTCTTTGTAGGTGACATTACAGAGGGACTGGAAAGAAAAGTATGCCTCTTTGCAGATCACACAAAGATCTGCAGCAGGGTTGATGCACAAGGTGAGGTGGAAAAGATGAGAAGGGACTTGGCAAGGTTGGAGGAATGGTCAAAATTATGGCAGCTTAGATTCAATGCAAAAATGTAGAAAATGAATGCACCTGGGAAACAAAAACCCAAGGGAAAAGTACCTGTACACAATGGGAGGGGGGAATTAACAATAACAAAAATGGAAAGGGACCTGAGGTAGTCACATCAGATAACATAAAGATAGACAAGCAATGTGAAAAGGCAGTAAGGAGGGCTGGGGGGATACTAGGATGCACAGGGAGAGGCATCACCAGTAGAAAGAGGAAGTTGTTATCCCTCTGTACAGACAGCTGGTGAGACCCCATCTGGAGTACTGCATGTAGTTCTGGAAACCCCATCTCCATAATGACATAGACAGGATGAAGGCAGTCCAGAGGAGGGCAATTAAGATGGTGCAAGGTCTGCACCTGAAGCTACACATAGAAGACTAAAAAAGCCTAATATGTATACCCTCGAGGAAAGGGGGGACATTATAGAAACTTTCAAGTACCTCAAGGGAATCAACAAAGTCCAAGAGGGTAGCATATTTCAGAAAAAGGGATGTGCAAGAACATGGGGGCACAATTTGAAGATAGAGGGGAATGACTCGGGCAATGTGAGGAAGTATTTTTTCACAGAGAGGTTGGTGGACACATGGAACAGCCTTCCTGAGGAGGTTGTGGGGTCAAAAACAATGGGAGAATTTAAGAATGCATGGGCCAGACATAAGGCAATTCTAATGGGAGGTAGGGCAGACATAAGCTGTTGGTAAAACTAGGATCTGGAGATTATCCTATAGATAGAGAAATGGGCAGACTGGGTGGATCAAGCGGTCCTTAGCTGTAGTCAAAGTCTGTTTCTATGATGATCAGGGCTAGGGAAGGTGGTACTGCTAGACTAAAAGGGATAGTGGGGAGATCTATTTTTATTATTAAGATGATCGGGGCCAGGGAGGGGGGTATCGTTAGACTACACGGTTAGTGGGGAGATCTCTCTTTATTATTATGATGATGATCTGGGCCAGGGAGGGGGTTACCGCAAAACTACCAGAGATAGCGGGGAGATCAATTTTTATTTTTATGATGATCGGGGCTGGGGAGGGGGGCACCACTGGACTACTAGGTTTACCTGGGGATGTATATTCTATTATTCAGAAGATCAGGGTATTATTCCTTACTTTGATCTGGGCTGTGGAAGGGGGACACTACACTATGGAAAAGGGGATGGGGCAGCTTTTCTTTTTTACAACATGGATCGGAGCTGGGAGGTGGGCCACTACACCATGGAAAAGCCAGGGAAAGGACAATTATGTTTACAGTGGGGATGGGGCTGAGGAGGGGGAATGGCCTGGTGCACATAGCTGGGTGCAGCCATGCAAATGAGCCCATAATGAGCATGCATGAGGTCCATTTGTTCCATGCATGCCCTATGAGCTCATTACCATATTTTGGCTGAATATTGCCCTTGGGGACATGGCACAACCAAGAATGCACCACCCATTCCCCCATTGGTGATCTTCAGCCCCAAACCCTGGATGTGCTATGCCCAACATGGTGGCCACTCACTTTGTGCCACCCATCCGGGGTCCAATATTCAAACAAAATGCACAAGCTGTTCCTATCATGCATTCTGTTGAATATCCTGTCAGAGCTGGCTGGCCCTTTTTTTTGTGCCATGCATCCCTTTGTGCCACGCATCCAGCTGACTCTGAATATGGGGCCCCTAGAGTACTGGCCTGGGATCACTAAGGCTGTAGAAAGCACAGTTTTGACCTGTCATATATGTCATTAATTCAGGCCTGCACTGCAGAGAGAACCTTCAATTTCAGACTCAGAAAATGCCATTTGGGCAAAAGTAGGTGTAGATTTGTTTACTCTAAAAAGCCAAGAGTACATGGCTGTGATTGATGCATTCTCATTTTACCCAGAAGTTTCTAAGCTTAAGATACCCACATCAAACCAAGTGATACAAGAGCTTAAAGTAATATTTGCAAGATTGTGAATACCACAGATTATAAGGACAGACAATGGACCTCAGTTTGCAAGTGCAGAATGCAAAGCTTTTGCAAAATCCTATGGTTTCAGTCATATCACCTCTAGTCCTACATGTTCACAGGGAAATGGACTGGCAGAATGTGAAGTGAAAATCTTTAAGACTTTACTAAAAAAAAGAATAGCGAGGAAAGCACAGACTGATCTATTGCTTTACTGAATTACAGAGTGGCACTATAAGAATGTGCAACTCTCCGGCTGAATTGCTCATGGGACATTAGATTCATACCTGATTACCTAAGCTAAAACTAGAATGTTACACTGACAGTAAAAGTATACTTAGAAAAAAAGACTATGCAGTTTAAGAAACAACATGATACCAATGACAAATCAGCAAATTATGGCAGGCCGTTGCAACCTGGAGAAACTGAGTGATAAGTGAGGGTTGCAGGGGAGAACAGGCAGTAATTCAAAGACTTGTGGCTAGAAGATCCTATCTGATAATTATTGAAAGTGGACAACTGATAAGACAAAACGGGAGACATTTGATGCTAGTGCTGGTAAACTCAGAACACTAACCTGTACCACCAGTGACAGTACCTCAGAGTCAGACTATTTGCGTGAGAGACCCAGGAACTTACCAGAAAAACAGTATACTGAAAGCGAAATGCCTGTAAGTAAGGACTCTGAACAGGAAAGAAATTCTAGTTCTAGATTGATAGTTCTGGGGGACTTCAATGCTTGGGTCGAAGATGAACTTTCACACTTTGGTCAAAATCTCCTCCAGCTGATGATGACGCTGGGCCTAACACAGGCGGTTACCTCCTCGACCCATGTAGGGGGTCATTCACTGGACCTGATCTTTCTTTTGGGCAAGGAGATTGCTAACTTGGGGGTGGAACCAGTCAGCTGGTCTGACCATCACACCATAAGGTTCAGTTTCAAGGCTCCCCCTAATAGGTTTGCCCCTTCGGAGATGGTTCAGTACCGCCCTTTAAGGAGCATTAACCCAAGTGACCTAATGGCGGTACTGGATCTATCGGGCTTGTCGGATGAATGCATGAGTCCAGACAATCTCATACTAGCCTATAACAAGGCTGTGGGAGATGCTCCAGATAGGATTGCTTCTGTCCATGTTCAGCCTCTCACCCTTCATTCAAGGAGCCCCTGGTTTGATGGCTCCTTGAAGGAGTTAAGGCGAGTTGGCCAAAGGTTGGAGAGAGTCTGGCAGAAGTCCGGCCATGATGCCGACAGGCTTAGGTTGATGACACATTATGATGGCTATCAATCAGAAATCACCCGTAAGAAGGCAGAATTCCTGTCCAGGGAGATTTCTGCTGCACAGAATCGACTGGCTCAGCTTTTCCAGACCGTTGACAGATTGTGCAATCCAGTCTGTCTCCAGCCCAGAGAAGCTTTTTCTCAGCTTAGATGTGAGGAGTTCACTTGTTTTTTTGCAGATAAGGTTGCCAGCATCAGGTCTGGCATTGGTCCGACCTTCCCTGTGAGGGATTGCAGTGATCGACAGGAGGTGGCATGTACTCGGTCTGTCTGGTCAGAATTTCGCTGGCTAGAGTGCACTGACATTGTGAAGATCATCCAAACATTGTGACCAACCAGTTGTAGTTTGGATCCGGGTCCTACACCTCTTTTAATGGGATGTGTAGATGTTATCTATCCAATCCTTGCTGATATTGTCTGGAAACCTTTGGAGAGGGGGGTCTTTCCTGACCCCTTCAAGGAGGTAGTCGTTTGACCACTCCTTAAAAAAACCCTCCTTGGATCCAGATTGTCTAGCTAACTACTGGCCTATCTCTAACCTGCCATTTGTTGGTAAGGTTATTGAAAAGGCGGTTGCATTGCAATTGGATGATCATCTTACAACTCACAATGTCTATGACACTCTCCAGTCTGGTTTTAGGAAGAAGCATAGCACAGTGACTGCCCTTGTCTGGGTGTTGAATGACCTCCTAATGGCTAGAGATCGAAAGGCACGTACCATTCTGGTCCTTCTCGATCTCTCTGCTGCATTTGACACTGTAGACCATGATGTTCTTTTGTAGGCTGTCTGGTACAGTCCTCAAATGGTTCCATTCTTACCTCATGGACAGGTTTCAGAGAGTTGCCACTGGAATTTATTCCTCTGGCACTCACTCCCTGCCTTGTGGGGTACCGCAGGGTTCCATTCTAGCTCCCATGTTGTTTGCAGTGTATATGCTGCCATTGGGAGATATCATCAGGCAATACAGTCTGGGTTTCCACTGCTATGCAGATGATACTCAGCTGTATCTGTTCTTTCTGACCAGACAAGATGATGTACTCTCCATGCTAAATAATTGCCTTGCTGAGATCAGACTTTGGATGAGTTACAGCTGGCTGAGACTGACTCTGGATATGACTGAGGTACTGGTAGTGGATCCAGGTCATCCGGGGTTGGGTTTGGGAGCTGGACAACCATCAGGTTTATTACTTGGTGGTATGTCGCTCTCTTTCTCTGGTCAGGTCTGTAACCTGGGCATTATTTTTGATGATGGTTTGACCCTAAAATCTCAGGTGTCAGCTGTCGTCAGATCCTCTTCTTACCACCTGAGGAATATCGCCCGGGTGAAACACCTGGTCCCTCAGGGTGATCTTCCAACATTGGTCCATGCCTTTGTCACTTCCCATCTTGATTACTGAAATTCCCTCTACCTAGGGCTACCTGGGGTTGATATCCGCCACCTGCAGCTGGTGCAGAACGCGGCGGCCAGGCTTTTGACTGGGACTTCCAGAACCAGTCATATTACACCTGTGCTCTTCAAACTGCACTGGCTGCCTGTTTGGTGGCAGATCACCTTTAAGGTTGGTTTACTAACCTTTAAAGCCCTACATGATCAGGGACCCAGTTACCTGAAAGATCTCCTGATACCCTACTGCCCCCTCCGTCCTCTCCATTCCACCAATGAGGGATTGCTGGAGATTCCCAGGATTTGATTAAAGACATCTGGATCTTGTGCTTTCTGTTTTTCAATGCCAACCCTGTGGAATTCTCTGCCTCATTGGTTGAGAGAATGCCCAACCATCGATAGATTTAAAATAGAGTTAAAGACATATTTATTTGGTTGAGCTTTTCCTAGCTGCGGATGATAGTTTTAATGTCTGCTCTTAAATTTTATCTTTATGTAAGATTTTTATGTACAGCGCCTTGGTTTTGAAGGCACTATAAAAATAAAGATGATTTGATTTGATTTGATTCTCAAGACAGGGCTTTACCTGACTATCCTGAAATATCACAACACAATACTGACCTGATGCATTGCACTCAGATGTCTAATGAAACTGACAGTAATAAAACCCATGAACAATTGGGCAGGTTGAGATGTGATAGATTAATAAATCAGCCCTGGGAAGAGTTGATAGGGCTGCAGTTAAGGAAGGGCCGGGGTAAAAATATTAAAAATTACCAAAGTTATGAGCCTGCATTCACAAAATGCAAAGTAGGTTCACAAGTTTGTTGGTTGTTTTTATAAATATTTTTACACAAAATTTTCAACATAGCCTTGTCATGACCCTGCCTCATGATGAAGGCAGAGAAAATGTTCAACTCCTGGCTGAAAGTTGATTTCACACAGGGACTGCAAAATCACCTTTTGGGATGCAAAAACACATTTTGGGCAGGAAATTATAAATGACAGCTATCACATTCATGAGGTGCTGTACAGAAATTGCTATGTTGAAAATTTGGGGTAAAAATATTGGATATTACCAAACTTACGAGCCTGTGTTTCTAAAATTCAACATAGGCTCATAACTTTGTATGTTTTTAAATATTTTTACACCAACTTTATAACATAGCCTTCTTATGACCCTGCCTCATGAAGAAGGGCAGAGAAAATTTTCAACTCCTGTCTGAAAGGTGATTTCATGCAGGGAATGCGAAATCACATTTCGGAATGTAAAAAAAAACATTTCGCCAGGATTTGAAAAATGACAGCTATCACATTTATGAGTTTTTTTTTTATTTCTTTCTTTTGTTAACTGGGTAAACATATGAGCCAAGACCCTTTTTCATATGCAACCTGAGACTATAAAATAGTCACAAGATGTTATACAAAAAGATAACTTTTACATTCACTTAATACAGGAATACAAATACATGACATATAAGACAAACAATATAATACAAATTATTTAAAATAGCAGTGACATTTCAAGCTACTCAATAAATGATGCTTCAATTTATTTTTGAATAAATTATGACTACTCATAGTTCTCAGTTCAATTGGAAGATCATTTGGTGCTGTAAAGATATGGCTATATTGTGAATTTGGGTACAAAATATTGAAAAGCACCAAAGTTACGAGCCTGCACTCGTAAAATTCAATGTAGGCTCATATTATTGTTGTTTTTTAATATTTTTACATCAAATTTAGAACATAGCCTTCTTATGACCCCACCTCATGAAAAAGGACAGATAAAGTGTTTAATTCCTGCCCAAAAGATGATTTTGTACAGGAATCACAAAATAACCTCTCTGGACAGATCTGTCTAATGTCAGTGCAATTGTTCATAAGGTAAGTTCCCAAAGAAGACATGCTAAAAATGTGGGGCAAAATATGCAAAAATGGCTAAGATATGTGCCTAAGTTCAAAACACCATAGAAATACATTGAACCGCATATCTGTTTCCTCAGTTCGCAGTCTGGCTTTGAAGAGTTAAGCTGTGTCTGCGGTCCAGAGAAGATGACAGCACTACCCCACCGTGGGTAACCAAGGGTTTGGGGCAGTGCTGGAGTGGGTGGGTTGGGTGGGGGACAATAAATGCACAAAAGACATCGTTGGACAATTTTCTTTGTACAGGTTAGGAAAAAAAGGCGCAAAAGATATCGATGGATGGTTTTCCTTTTACAGGAAAAGAAAAGAAAAAAACAGACTGAGGATTCCTGATGCAACACTGGGGATTGGGTATCCCAGTGTCACTGTTATTTTCTGGGGGTTGCTGAGAGGAACGGTTGAGGGACCAAGGACTCCTGATCATGACACTGGGAGTTTAGGCACCCCCATTGTGACTGTTATGTTTTGGGGAGGGGGTAGGAGGAGGGTACTGAGAAGAAGGGTCAGGTGGGGGGCAGAAAAAATATTAAAAAAGAACTGAGCATGTACTGTAGGGGATGGGGGGATTCAGGATCATGACCCTGGGGTTTGGGCACCCCCAGTGTCACTGTTATGTTTCTGTGGGGGGTTGGTGCTGAGAGGGAGGGACAGGTGTGTGGAAGGGAATATTACATGTCAAAACAACAGTCTCCAGGTCATGGCATAACATGGCACAGTCTGCCGTGTCCAAGATGGCCACCAAGCTATACTGCACATGTGCAAGCAGTAGCTCATGCGTAATAGAGTTTGGCGGCCATCTTGGACATGGTGGTCTGTGCCATGATCCATCATGACCTCCATGACAAAAATAATTCTTATCAAAGGGAGTGAATGGACCCCACTTCACAGACCATGGAGGAGACTGTAAAGGAACTCCACATCATTCTTCGGTTGGTATCTGGCTGTGGATCCATTTCTGATAGCAAGAGGTCTGCAGGGCACTGCTCACTGCAGCCCTAACTAAGGGTGAACAGTCAGCATAATGAATTGACTCAAGGTTGACAGAGTGATAAACAGTACGTATCAGCTGAATTTGATAAGAACACAAGAGTAGCATATTCGAAAACAATCAGCTGCCAAGAGGCCTACTCACTGGCATGAATTAGTAAATATTCATAGGACAACATGCCAGTCGACTTAGTATGCTAACTCTTAACCATATCAACTTAAAGGGGATTAGTAACTGGTGATGCATGCTTCCTTTTGGTTCTGTTTTATATGCAATTGTTTAGTGTGCTATTAATACTAGTTCAATGTTTGTGGAATAGCAATAAGGAGAGATGGGGTATATAGTACTTGTGTAACTTGTAGTACTTTCTGTGGCTTTACTCTATTCCCACCCTTGAGTAATAGGTATGTAAACAGTAATTTGCAGGGAATAGAAGGTCCATGAGCAAGGGTGAGAAGATCACCAGAGAAGGAGGAGGAGGTGATGGTGGTGGATGAAAAATGCTCCCTAAGCAAGGGAGATGTGTTAGAGAAGGGCTTATGTAGAGGTTGTGAGAGGAGCTATTCCCCACACTGAACCTCAGGCAAGCCACCCCAATCAATGTTTGTGAAATAGCAATAAGGATAGATGGGGTATGTAGTGCTTGTATAACTTGTAGTACTTTTTGTGGCAATACTCTATTCCCACCCTTGAGTAGTAGGTATGTAGGTAGTAATTTGTAGGGAATAAAAGGCCCAGAAAGATACCTCCTTCAACTCACAGAGAGTATGATCCCCTGGCACTCAGGAGAGGAAACCCCCCCAGGTGGAGGAAACCTCTGAGGACCCATGGCAGGAGGTCTGCCCATCCTCTGGGCATAGTAAATGGAGAAGGATCTAGGTTCTAGTAACCATAGCTAATTTGAGGTTGGTGAGTTTCTTGGAGAGATGATAATCCATCCTCAGTCCATGGATGATGCTGATGACATGATGATCCTGAGGTTGAAGAGTAGATCTGTTCTGAATGAGTGATAGAAGTATGAAGTAAATCTGAAATAAGGAGGATGAAGGACGTTCAAGTTTCCAAGATGATGAATGATGCTTGTCCATCAGAATTGTGATATGCAGAGGGACCATGACTGGATCGATAAGGTACTAAACTGGGAATGGTAGAAAAAATTAGAGGTTTGAATGTTAGGGTATGGTTTAGAGGCTAGGAACTCTGTATTGAACAAGGAGTCACTAAGGAAACATCCATAGAGTAGAATTTATTAGAAGTGTCTTTGAGTGCCCTGGAGATCATGGTTCATTCTCAATCCAAGGATGATACAGCCTGAATGATGATCCTGAAGATGAAGGGTACATCTTTTCCATAGAGATTTTAAAATCCTATGTGAAAAACAGATCCAGATAAAGAAGGGCTAATGCACACCATGTTTCCAAAATGACAAAGGATGCATTTCCAAGGGGTTGTAGGGGCATAATGAGTCAGGAGAGCAAGATTTGATTGATATAAAACCAGACAGTATGCTGTGGGAGTTGTGATGACTTGTAAAGTTATAGGTGACTGCTCCAATTTGTATAAGATTTGATATTCGAGGAAGTCTGGAAGTAAGGAATCTTATTAGTGAGTGATAAGTCACTAGGTATGCATCCCAGAGTAAATTGAGAAGAGGAGGTGTTGAGTGCCCGATGAGAGTAATGCCATAAGTGATTTGTAAAGCACTAGAAGAAGATTTGCTGAGCTGTCCAGATGGTAGCCTAATATATATATGAGGATGACTGGAAATTCAGTACAAGAAATAGATGACTTCTTTGGTCATGATGTTTGTGACTTTATGCTCAAATCCTCTGCTGGTACGCTGCCTGAAGTAAGTGTGGGTATTCGTGAGGTGTAATCATTTAGGAGATGCACTGTGGTGGCATAGGTGGTTAAATTAACAGATAATCCTGATGCTAAAGTATATGAGAGAAGCTTGGGGCAGATGAAAGGAAGAGCCTGTAGGCTGGATTGGTAAAGAGATCGATTAGTGCAGGTTGCCATAGGATTTTAGTGCTACAGCTGATTAATACCGATTGGGATGCAAGGCTGAGTTGGTGCATTTGTCTTGGCTGAAGGTACTAGGTGAAAAGGTATGGATAATAGTATGAGGAATAATGTTGTCCAGGAGTGAAATCAAGGTTTGTATGGTGTGCAGTCACTGATCAGCTAGCTGTGGAGATCCCACATCAAATATTCTGGACAATATCTCTGCAATTCCTAAAACTAGCAATGCCTGTTGGGAAGTAGGAGCCAAGTAACTTGGTCATCAGAGTCATTGTTGAAATAAGAGGTGGCAGAAGGTAAATGAATGATGTCCATAGCTGAATGGGTTATCTTGTGATTCCCAGTATCTATAGAAGTGCTGCTGATTGTGAAGTCTGGGTATAACAGAAGGATTTAAGTCCTTTCCATGTATGAGGATGGCCAATGAGACGAGGCATCCGGGGAAGTCATGGTGATTGGATGGACAGGGATCAGAGGGTATATCCGATAGAGATGGAGGAGATCTTCCTATTGTCCAGGTAAATGGGATTCCATGAATGATTTAGAGGAACTGAATGGGCAGTGTGAAACTTCTATGATAACGTAACAGTCTATGGGGCATGTGAGCCAAGGAATGTTTGCTGGCAGTAGTATTACTCCAGAGTAATGGATAAATGGATAAATGATCGAATGAGCAGTGGAAGGGAACTGTTAGAAGGGCTGGAGTAGAAGTAGGGGATGGATCATGTGGAAAAGCAGATGACTGGTTAGAAGTACTAGTTGGAGATAGGATACAAGGCCCAAAAGAACCACAGCAAACAATAAACAACGCCCCGAGCCAGCAAGGTGAAGAGGAGAAGGCAGCCATTCAAATGGGAAGGAAGTTCAGAGTGGATCCTGAGGAACTGAGAGAATAAGCAGAGGAAGCTATAGGCCAGGCGAAGCCAGGTGACATACAGAGCAGAAAGGAATAGGATGAGGTTAGGTCCACGGTGAACAGCAATGAAATGCAGGAAAGCTGAAGCAAGGTAATGGATGATGATTCACAGAATGGCCAAGGAGCCAAGCTAAGCACCATGAGCAACAGGGTTCCCACATCTGATGAAGGCTGTAAATGACCACAGAAAATGGTGGAGGGTGACAGAATGATGAAGGACAAGGTCCCAAACCTGCAAAGAAAACAAGGTTGTACAACAGCGGAACTGAAAACCAGCAGCAAAGCAGTCCATGAGGCAGTTTACCTGGAGTGAGTGAGGGAGTGAACAAGCTGGCAGGATCCACAAGATGAAGGAAATGAGGCCAAAGAGACTAGAGAATGAAGGTCGATAAAAGAGTGGGATGGTGAGTAAAGTCTTTCAAATTCAGAAGTGTCCTGTGATTGAAGGAAAGTGGCAAACTGGCAGGATGGAGGCAATCAAGTTGAAGAGGATCAGGTTCCACAGTCAAAGTCGCAGGCAGAAGTAGGAGGTCAAGGTCTTGGTCCAGAAGGGTCGAGACATCGGGTAGCAGGTGGAGAAAAACACATGTGAAGCAGTGGAAGAGAAAGACATGCATCCAGATGGGATGCCCAAGGCAAGATGATACAGACTGGATTCGGCTAGTGACTGTAGAATGATGAGAGAACTTGGTCGAAGAAGTTCCTTTCCTGAATGGAAATGGCAATCTGCATTGGTGGAGATGCAAACAGTGGAGACAATCCATGAAAGAGTCGGGCTCCCAGCCATGGAAGTCACCTGTTCCTGAAGGGAGTGGCACTTGGGTATCAAGCGGAGAACATATAAGATGAAGCAGTAGACTGTAGACTCAGGCAACTGTCAGGGATGGCAGAGGCAGATGGCAGTGATCTGAAGCAGCATTAGTAAAATGATGACAGTATGCTGAGAGGAACACTTCCATTCCCAAAGGGAAGCAGCAACGGGCATAAGGTAAAGAGGGTATGGTATAAGTCTGTAGATTGGAGACATAGCTCACATTCCTGGTAGTTGGGGCAAGCAGCATTAGGGATGGAGGATGTTGAGCTGGTAAGTAGGAGATAGTACTGTTCCCAAAGGGAAGCGGCAACTGGTATGAGGTAGAGAAGGAATGGTAAGACTTAATAGATTGTAGACATGGCTCCCATCCCCAGTAGCTGGGGAAAGCTAACCTTCACTCAGTGCTGTCCAGCACAGTTAGGAATGGAGGATGTCGAGATGGTAAGTAGATAGTAGTTCCAATCCCAAAGGAAAGTGGCAACTGGTATGAGGCAGAGAAGGTATGGTAGGAAACAGCCTTCGTGGGAGTGGTTGAAACGGAATCCCATCTCCGGTAGACAGGGGGAGCCTACCTTCACTCGGCACATCAGAAAGTGCGAGTTAGGGATAGAGTCTGGAATACTACTGATATGGGCTGGCCAATGCATGAAACTGCTGCAGCGATGAGAGATATAAAATATGAACAAGTATAGAGGAAATGTAGGAGGAATCTGGAATTTTTGATATGGGAACATAAATGAAATAAGACACATAAATAATGACACATAAAGCAATGGTAAATAAGGTCAATGCTAAGGAAAATAGTGCATGGAGAGGAACAAAATGATTGTAGCTGAAGTACTGAGGTGTGGAAACAGCTGTGTCACCTGATTAATTTGTAAAGATGCAGCTGAAAGAAGCAGTAGCATGTGACATATTCCTATAGTAAGGTAAATGGAGGAAATGACGGAAACGTGGAATCCAGGTGTGCTGATATAGAGATCCTGGTTTGTGTCAGTAAGATGAAAGAGCTGCTATGCGAATTACCACCAATATGGCTATCAATCTCGACAGCTCAGTTTGATGTGGCACACTAAATGCATGGCTGGCTACCGTACAGGTAATGGTGAGTACGTCTGAAGGAATATAACCAGGTCGCATATGAACACAAGAGAAGTCTCCCTGAGGCCCCCGGATAGTCCACTTGGAATGAGATAACCACTGGTGAAATGGAGAAGTGCCAGTTATAGAGAAAGAAACAGCTCGGTGGCAAGGCAGTAAATGGGGAGAGTGGAACCGGATGATAGAGCCTGAACGAGTAACACTATAGTAGTTGAAGTGCATAGTTAATGCTGAGAATTGCAACAGGGCATGCCTCTGTGCCCCCTCCCCCTTTTTCCTGTGAAGCTGGAGTGTGGAGGCTGTAGCAGTGAGCAAGTGCCATAATATTATGTGGCTGAGATCCAAAATGAAAAGCAATGACACATGTACCTTGAGGATAAGAACTGCTCTAATGACTGACTGAGGGCATTGAAAGGGAAGGAGTCCCAGGAGTCAAACAGCTCATGGCAGTGGAGGTCTGTGTATGGATAGATGGAAATGGCAGCTGGTGGGATGTCCTGTAGTGAGAGAGGAGACGGCTAGGAAGAACAGGGTAGGCCAATAGTAGGGGAAAAAATGCAGAATTAGTAGCAATCCAGGATGAGCGGCAAGGCAGGGAGGAAGACGCAGGTAAGCATCTGATGTCTGAAGTGAGAGGTATGCAGTGAAAAAGGAAGCATATGATGGGGCCAAGCAGGGCGGAACAGGAGTGGAATGGAAGTAACTAGGGGAAAGCGGAATGAGATTGCCGATGGGAAATGAGAGCACCCAAAAGTAATGAAGAAAAGAAAAAGAAACCCCAGGACAAGGTGGGAGACGAGAAGCCAGGTAGAGACACAATGAGGGGAAGGGCAACAAAAAAACAGACACAGAGGACACAGGACGAGGGAAGGGAAGAAAAGAGAAGGGAAACAGGATGAACCAGGCAGCAGCAGCACAAAAGTACAGCCGCACAAGCCACGCAGGAACCTAAGAAAAACACTTCCTAAGCAAGGGAGGTGTGTTAGAGGAGGGCTTATGTAGAGGTTGTGGGAGGAGCTATTCCCCACATTGAACCTTGGGCAAGCCCTCCCATGATTGACAATTGAGTTTAAGCCCAAGATACTTGAATGGGGGGACTTACCCTACCAGCCACTTAATATTCCAGGGACAGATACATCACCCTGGGGTTAGTAACTGGAGCCCCACCCAACATAAAATGTAGATGTCATGGCATCTTTTTTTCAGGGCTGAGGCATCTGATACCCCTCTTGTTAAGGGGCATAATTTATGTACCTCACATTACTAGAGACTGCTGAATCTTTAACTAAGTGATACTAATTTGAATACCAATAGTTACATAGACTATAAATTAATACTCCTGGAGACCAACTCTCGAGCTGCACAGGCCAGTCATGGACCGGCAGGAAAGGAGTTTGGTCATTGTACCAGAGAGGATATGATAAGGTTAATGTTAAATGCTATTTATCAGTTGATGTTTGTTTTGTTCATTGTTCATAATGTCTCTTGGGAATGTTTGATAAGGGGATGGAGGGAAGGGAGTACTGGAGATGATAAAAGGCTATGACTCAATATAGCTGGCTATATTTATATTCCTACTAGCAGGTATGACTAATATCATAAACGTACCATCATGAAGTACTAAGGGAGGGTAGGCAAAGGAAAAGACGTACAGTGTCATAAGGCACCAGAACAGGATAGGAACAACAGTAGCTTGTATACAAGAGAACCATTTAAAACAAGACCAGATCACAGGATTTTGCAGAGAATGGGTGGGACAGGTTTATGGTGCAGGAGACAGTACAAGGTAAAGGGGGTAGCTGTCCTCATAGCATGCCAAATAACCTTTCAGCTCATTCAGGAGATACCAGACTCCAAAGTCAGAGATATTTTCTTACATGGGAGAATGGACCTCACAGATAGTATTAGGAATAGTAAGAGGCCCAACATGGACAGTCTGGCCTTATTTTCAGAGATCTTACTCTGCCTACCACAATTCATTAGCCTCACCATATTGATTGGTGGAGACTGGAACAAAACTTTTCAATCAGAAATGGACTGTACTGGGGGGAGATGGCAGGGTTTGACCCCGGACATAGAAACATAGAATCTGACAGCAGATAAGGACCGCTTGGCCCACCTAGTCTGCCCATTTCCCTACCTGATGGATAAGCTGCAGATTCTAGTTAATCAACAGCTTACTTCCTCCTAATCCCCACTAGAATTGCCTTATGTCTGTCCCATGCATTCTTAAATTCTCCCACTGTTCCTGACTCCACAACCTCCTCAGGAAGGCTGTTCCATGCATCCACAACCCTCTCTGTGAAAAAATACCTTCTAACATTACCTCTGAGTCATCCCCCCTTATCTTCAAATTGTGGCCCTTTATTCTTGCACATCTCTTTTCTGAAAGATGCTACCCTCTTGTACTTTGTTAATTCCCTTAAGATACTTGAAAGTTTCTATCATGCCCCCTCCTTTCCTCAAGGGTGTACATATTAAGCTGCTTTAGTCTCTCCTCGTATGTCTTCTGGTACAGTCCCTGCACCATTTTGGTTGCCCTCCTCTGAACAGCCTCCACTCTGTCTATGTCTTTGCGGAGATGGGGTCTCCAGAATTGCACACAGTACTCCAGATGGGGTCTCACCAACTGTCTGTACAGAGGGATAACAACTTCCTGTTTTCTACTGTTTATGCCTCTCCATATGCATCCCAGTATCCCCCCAGACCTCATTATTGCCTTCTCACCTTGCTTGCCCACCTTTAGGTCATCTGATATAATTACTCCTTGGTCTCTTTCAATTTTTGTTGTTATCTCGCCCCCCATTGTGTACTCTTCTGGATTTTTGTTTCCCAGATGCATTACCTTGCACTTCTTTGCATTGAATCTGAGCTGCCATATATTTGACCATTCCTCCAACCTTGTCAAGTCCCTTTTCATCCTTTCCACCCCACCTTGTGTATCAACCTTGTTGCAGATCTTTGTGTCATCTGCAAAGAGACATACTTTTCCTTCCAGGTGCTTTCCAATGTCACTTATAAAGACATAAAAGAGGACCAGTCCCAGTACCGAACCCTGCAGTACCCCACTAGTTGCCCTCCTTTCTTCACTGTGGACTCCGTTTACTATTACCCTTTGCATCCTGTTCTCCAGCCAGTTTTTTATCCAGTCTGCCACCTTGGGACCCACTCCAAGGCTGGTTAACTTGTATATTAATCTTTTGTGTGAGACTGTGTCAAATGCCTTGCTAAAATCTAGGTAGGCCATATCCACAGCCCCTCCTTGGTCTACTACTTTGGTCACCCAGTCAAAGAAATCTATTAGGTTTATCTGACATTAACTTTCTGCTGTAAAACAATGCTGCCTTGGATCCGATGCCCCTCTGGCCTCTAGGTACTCAACAATTCTTTCCTTCGGAAGTGATTCCATCATTTTCCCTATCACTGAGGTCAAACTAACTGGTCTGTAGTTTCCTGCCTCTGCCCTTCTCCCACTTTTATGATGTGGAATCACATCTGCCCTCCTCCAATCCTCAGGTACCACCCTATCCTCCCATGATTTGTTAAAGAGAGTAATCAGTGGTGTTACTAGTTCTACCCTTAGTTCTTTTAGAATTCTGGAGTGAATCCCATCAGGCCCCATTGCTTTGTCCACCTTTAGTTTAAAGAGTTCTTTCTAATCCCTTTATTCTGTGAATAGACTGGTACCAACCTTCCTATTCAGAGTGTTTCTCTTGTTTGGTTTAGGTACCTCCCCCTCCTCTTCCGTTGTGAATACTGAGCAGAAATATTCATTCAGTATCCCTGCTTTTTCACTGTCACCCTCTGCCCACATTCCTTCCCCTTTATTAAGTCTCTGTATCCCTCTCTTGGTCTTTCTTTGCTCCCTAATGTACCTATAAAAGGTTTTATCCTCCTTCTTAACAGAGTTGGCTGTCTTTTCCTCAGTTTGCGCCCTTGCTATTCTGACTGCCTTCCCTGCCTCCTTCTGCTTTAACTGATAAAGTTCTCTGTCCTGCTCCTTGTATGTTTCCTTACATTTCCCGAATGTTATCCTTTTCTCCTTAACCTTCCCCTCTTTTGAGAATGATAGTGTTTTTTTCCTTCATTTTGTTTTGTTGATTTGCTTCACACAAAGGCTTGTTGCCTCTGTGATGGCTGTTTTGATTAATCACCATTGTTCCTCCACCCTTCCTTCTTGCCCGTTTGCTAGTGCTTTTCTGAGGCACTCTCTCATTTTCCCAAAGTAGTCCCTCCTAAAGTCCAATACTCTTGTATTTGTATGACTTGACTCTATGGCTGTGTTTATTGTGAACCACACTGTTTGGTGGTCACTTGTTCCCAGATGGCTACCCACTTATAAATCTGAGATCCTTTCTCCATTCCCATTTGAGAGTACCAGGTCTAAGATTGCTCTCTCCTGAGTGGGTTCCAACACTAGCTGTGTGAGGCATGCCCCCTGTAGGGCATCTAGAATGACCCTGCTCTTGGATGTGCCTGCAGCAAAGGTACCCCAGTTAACATCTGGCATATTCAGGTCCCCCAACAACAATATCTCAATTTTTTCTGCCATTTTAAGGATACCTTCTATCATTTCCTTGTCCATTTCCTCCCCCTGAGATGGGGGTCTGTACACAACCCCCATGCAGATTGTGTTGCCATTTCCTGACTCCAGGGTGACCCATAGTGACTCATCAACTTCCTGTTTACTCTTTAGTTATGTTGCTTTAATCCCTTCCTTTATATAGAGAGCTACTCCTCCTCCTCCTCTTTTACCCACCCTGTCCCTCCTGTACATTGTTTATTCTGGTACATTGACATCCAAGTCATGGTTCTCTGTGTGCCATGTATCAGTGACTGCCACAATATCCAGGCATCCCTCTTCCATAAAGGCCACTAGTTCAGGGAGCTCATTACACAGACTGCAGGCATTGGTACTCATCACCCTCCATTTTTTGATGGCCTTACCCCTTTTAGCCCCATCCCTGTCCTTACTGCCTTTTCCTGCATTTACCCCATCCTGCTCCCTACTGACTTCTCTACCTTGGTGTTTGCCTCTCTACTTACTGTGTTTTGTGGGGGGAGGCTGGGATTTCCTGGCTCCTTTTCAGTGCCCCCCCTTGGCTATTTTAAATGCTTGCCAATGAAGCATTTAAACCTATCACCTAGGATCCTTGTCCCCCCCCCAGACAGATGCAGACCATCGCACCAGTATAGGCCTGCATCGTTCCAGGTAGTGCCCCAGTCCCAGTGAAGCCAAAACCCTGAGCTCTGCACCAGTTTCTCAACCATTCATTGAATCCCATGGTGCAGAAAACCCTAGCATCATCCTTGCCATAGACAGGCACCGCCTCCGAGAAGGTTACCATACATGCTACTTGTCTGAGGCCCCTCCCCAACTCTACAAACTCCTCTTGCACTGCTCTGATCCCATTTTCAGCCAGGTCATTTGTCCCTAGGTGGACAATAACATCCAGCTCCCTCCCTCATGCAGCTGCTCCCGCGATCCTGAGGATTCACTTCTTGTCCCTCTGAGCCATGGTGCCAGGTAGGAACCTTACCTTCCTGTCCCCTTCCTCCCCCACTTCTACCCCCCACTGATTGAGTCCCCTACCAGGAGTTGTTTCCTTCCCCTGTGGGGTCTCGTGCCACCCTTCTGTGGGTCCCCTTTGTGGAGGTTCCCAGCATCCTCCTTGGTTTCCACTGCAGGTGACTCCATAGAGGAACCACTCTTTGCCAGAACAGCATATGAATTGTGAAGAGGTACAACTGGAGGGATGCACCTCTTTTCCTCCACCATCTCCATCCCTGAGCCCACCTTGGTCAACCGCTCCTCTTTCTTGGCAGTCTCTGATGTAGCGGTGGTGGCCCTGGTGGTCCCTGGGTGGGGGAAGAGGTTTCACAAATCCTATCCAGGTCAGCCTGGAGATGGGCAACCTTGTCCCTCAGACCAGAGAGGTGCCTGCAAATAGGGGAGCATCGCAGCCTCCAGAATGTCTCCCAGAACACTGATGCCCCACAGCCATTGCACTGCACCACTCCCATCTTGATTTATTTTGTGTCCCCTCTCCTGTTGCTTTCTATGCTTACTGTCTCCTCCCTCTATGCATTTTTACACCTACTTTCCTACTGCCTATGTGCCCTTACAACTCTTGTCCTTCCTGTTCTGGGACAGAAACTTCCTGTAGTCTTCAGTAATCTCCTTTCTTCCTTCCTTGCTTGAATTCAAACCTCCAGCAGCCGGGGAGGAAGAAAGAGCTATTTTTTAGGTTCCTTCAAGGGTTATGAAATAATGTGTCTCAGTGATCCTTCCCTTCCTACTGCCAAACAGGAAGTTCCTGTTTTCAGTCAAATCCAGTGGCTATAAAAGTAGAACTGGATTAGGGTGGGAAGGAGGGCAATTAGTAAGAATGCTGTAGTTCTAGTCAGCTGTTACTTGCTCTGAAGGCAAGATTCTCCTTTACCAAAAACTAACAGCAGGAAGCTGTAATTGGAGACACCTGCTTTTGTACGTCTAAGCTCCTAAGTCACAACCCCAATTAGCTTCTCTCCTCTGCTCCTGACTCAGCAAATAAAGTTGATACAGCCCCCTTCCTCAAACAGAGAAACACACAGTGATTTTCTTTTTTTTTTACTTAAATGAGAGCCCCTGCTTCTAATAAAGTACATGTTTGCTTAATCCCAACAGGCACTGACTCCTGCTGAGATAGAAGTGATTTATTAGTAAGAAAGCTGTAGTTCTAGTCAGCTGTTACTTGCTCTGAAAGCAAGATTCTCCTCTGCCAAAAACAGACAGAAAGCATTACAGGAACATATGGATGGATTGGGTCTCATAGGCCCCTGGCATCACCTACACCCACAAGATGAAAGTTATACATTCTATTCTGCCCCCCATAATATGTGGTCTAGGACTGATTTCTTCTTACTAAATCAAGAGGATCTGTAGATAATTCAGACATGCAAAACTGAGCCTATGGTTCTGTCCAACCATAACCCCATAACAATAAAACTTGAACTTAACAGGGGTGAGAAGGCAGAGCAGATGTGGTGGCTCAATATACAACTCTTAAGAGATGCATAATAGACAAAATTAAAAATCAAATACAGGCATTTTCTGAACTTAATAAGGACTTGGCGCATAGAGCTGATATACTGTGGTGTGCAGCCAAAGGTTTTGCAAGAGGAGAATTTATTAGATTAGCTAACATATGAAAGAAGGAGAAAGTAGCTAAAACCACAACTCTGTTGTCAGACATAAGGAAACAGAACACACATTAAAACTAGATACTCCCCGGAGACCTGGATTTGCTAAATACTCTAAGGGCTAAATAAGTAGAGATTCTAATTGAAAAGGCTGAACAAGCAATATTTTGAATTAAAGTGAAACATTTAAACCATGGAGAAAAGGTGGGCCACATAATGGCCCTATGGCTCCATCAACAAGAGGCAAGAAAGGCAATCAAGGGCTTAAGAAAAGATGGAGATCGAGACATAGAAACAAGACCTTGGGAGATTGCTGACATATTTCAGCACTATTACTAGCAGCTATACACTCCAGAAGTGCAGAGCAATGAGGCTGAGAATGCTATAGATCAGTTCCTAGAAGGAATCCCCTTACCAGACCTATTATCTGACCAACAACAAATTCTTGATGACAGCGATAAGGAAACAGGAAGTAGCAAATGCTATAAAGGAGATGGCAGTTGATAAAGCACCAGGACCAGATGGATTTCCATCCAATTTCAATAACCAGTTTCAGTCTGAACATATACCACACCTCACTGCCCTAATATGTGGCATAAGGAATGGATCTCTGACCCAACCCTAAAAGAAGCAAGAATTTCATTAATACCTAAACTGGGTAAAGATGAAACCCTGTTGGAGAGTCATAGAACTATATCCCTCATAAACAAGGACATGAAGATTTTAGAAAAAAATTTAGCCAGACAATTTGGGTAGGGTATAACTCACCTTGCCTGAGGTGGAGTAAGTTGTATTTATGTCAGGCAGACTGTCTGTTGATCACTTACTCAATCTGTTCCAATTAATCTCTGTGTCTGGGGAGGCCAGACCCCCAATGGCCCTGATCTCATTGTATGCGGAGAAAACCTTGATAGCATGGCATGGAACTACCTATTCCATATACAGAAACACTACAAAATTCCAGATTCACTTGTTGACTGGCTGAAGGTGCTTTATCATCTCCCTTCAGAGTGGGTTTATTGCAACGGAGTCTTATCCGCACCCATCCAACCGTGCAGAGGCATGCAGCAAGGGTTCCCACTCTCCCCTTTGCTATTTAATCTTTATCTGAAGCCCATTACACTAAAGATTAAAGAAGCGGAAGCAGTACAAGGAATATGAATAGGAAAACACACTTTAAACATGTCCACATATGCAGATGATATTCTTTTACATATTTCTGACCCACTAATCTCTATTGCTGCAGCACTTTCTATTACACAGATTTTCAGTCAGTTTTTTTCTTACAGACTTAACACCGGAAAAATGTAGTGTTTTATCCCTTAACAACCAAGTCTCCAAACAAGACATTCTGACAATGGGACTACAGTGGGAACCCAAACATTTAACATACCTAGGCATAACAATACCTAGGCAGGAAATAGACCTCAAGAAGCTGAACATTGAACCAGTAATACACCATATAGACCAGGATATGGGACGATGGACAACACTCCCATTGATCCTATGGAGCTGTGTCAATTTAATAACCAAATCTGCCCAGAACCAATAGATTTGCAGGTGAAGAATTCAGGGTAAAAATTTTGGAATTTTTCAAAGTTAGGAGCTAGCATTTGTAAAATGTGACACAGGCTCATAAATGTGTTGTGTTGAAATATTTTTTCACCAAATTTTCAGCATAGCCTTGTTATGACCCTGCCTCATGAAGAAGGACAGAGAAAATGCTCAGGTCCTGCTCTAAAGGTGATTTCGCATAGGGACCGCCAAATCACCTTTCAGGATATAAAAAAATGTTGGCTAGGATTTGAAAAATGACAGCTGTCATATGCATGAGGTGCTTTAAAGATATGGCTATGTTGTGAATTTGGGGGACAAATATGGAAAATTACCAAAGTTATGAGGCTGCATTCGCAAAATTGTATGTAGGCTCAGAACTGTTGTTTGTTTTATTAGTTTTACACCAAATTTTCAACATAACTTTCTTATCATGCCACGTCATGAACAAGGGCAGAGAAAATTTTCAGCTCCTGCCTGAAAGGTGATTTTGTGCAGGGATCACAAAATCACCTTTCTGAACAGATCTGCCTACTAAAAGTGCAGTTGTTCGTGAGGTGGGGTCCAAAGGAAGGCATGTTGAAAATTTGGTGCAAAAATATGCATAAATGGCCAAGTTATACCACTAAGATCAAAACCCCCTTGAAATACATGGAACTGCATACCTGTTTCCTCAGGCCTACCGGGTCATAATGTTGGAGGCTTAATAGCAAACGACATTATGGCTTACCTGGTACAGCGCTGCACCAGTGATTGAATGATGCAATACTGTGTATACTGCTGTATGCGGTATTGCACCATTCACACTCTTCCAGGTAGAGGATAAGATCTCTCCTGAGAGTGGGTTCCACTGACCAGCTGCTGAAACTCAATGGACTGAGCCACAGCAGCAGGGAACCCAGGCAGTGGTGCAGGGACCAGGTTTGATTCCTGGTCCCAGGAACTTTGATTTTTTTTTGACTTTGTGCGCTCCCCGACTTGAAACCCCCCCAGAGTTGAGAATCTTTAGTGGGGGTGTTCTGGCAGCACAGCATCCCATAACGGGGAAGTTGGGGGCAGATCCCTGCACAGAAAAAGGGATATGCGCGTAGCAAATCGCGCATCAGCATTGGCAGCACGATCTTGCTATGTAGCATAATGTTGTGCGACATTATGACGCTGTGCCTTCTTCAGTTCACAGTCCTGCTTTGAAGAGTGAAGACATGTCTGTGGTCCTAAGAAGATGATGGCACTAGATCTCTCCATGGGTAAGTATTTGGTGGGGTTGGGGGTTCACAAACACAGCACAAAAGACAATGATGGACAGTTTTCTTTTTCAGGGATTAAAAGGGGCACAAGACATCGATTGATGGTTTTTTACATGCATTTGCCAAAAGAAAAGGACCCAGGAATACACATTGCGACACTGGGGGATGGGGCACCACCAATGTCCTGTAATGTTTCTGGGGGGGTTGGATCAAGACACTGAAGGTGTTAAGCACCCCCAGTGTCACTGGCAAAAAAAAAAAAAAGAGGACCCAGGATTCCAGATCATGACCCTGGAGGATTGGGCACCCCCAGTGTCAATGTAATGTTTCAGGGAGGGGTCGGATCATGACCTTGGGGGATTGGGCACCCTCAGTGTCACTATTATGTTTCTGGGGGGGTGAGGAGTGGTGGGCACTAAGAAGGAAGTTCAGGTGGGTGGATATTTGTAATTTAAAAAGAAGAAACAAATGGTGGTCACAGTAGAACACAGCACACTCCGCCATGCCCTAGATGGCAACTGGATTCTACTGCGCATGTGGTACTCGCCTCACATGTGCAATAGATTGTGGGGGCCATCTTGAACACGGCAGAGTGTGCTGTGTTCTGCCATGAGCACCAATTGGTTTTTGTTTCTTCCTTTTAAATTACAGACATCCCCGAACCTGAACTTCCCTCTCAGTGCCCACCCCCACCCCCCAGAAACATAAGAGTGACAATGGGGGTGCCCAATCCTTCAGTGTCACGATCAGGGCCTTTTAGGGCTGTAGTGTTAAATAGTACTGTCGGACTGCTTTACTGTTGTGGAGGCGACTGTGGTGCATGCCTAATAGGTTGTTTGGTCAGAAAGAATGCCGAGTCTTTTTTCCGAAAGCTAAAGGACTGCAGGGTTCCACCCACTGCAGCCCTAAAAAGCCAAATAGACTTATTGAGTCACTTTAAAATCCAAAGTGGAGCAGATGTTTCTTATGGAAAAAAGATACAGCTAGAATTTATTTAGAGGGCATGAACAAAAGGAGTATGTAATCCCTGGTCTGTGTTAAAGGAAAAAAGAATTCTACAGTATATCAGAGTTTAATTTTATTTATTTTTTAGAAACCAGGGGATGTGTTGATAAGATAAAAGTAAAGATATGAATAATAAAAAATGTAAATGCATGCAAGTTCTCAGTAATAGGGAGGGAGATATAGGGCCAGTGGCATAAGGAATGACATCACATAACATGGAGACAGCCTGTACCAACCACAGACAGAACCATTATATTCCTATGCAAGTAGTACAAGTTATGCTGTAATACAGAGTTGTTAAAGATTCTAACAAACCCATTGTTTTGAATCCAACAAAACAAGACAGTTTCTGCCACAGCATCAATGTGCAATGATGCATGTACATGCTTGTGTTATGCAATGATGCATGTTTCTGCCAGCACCCTGCCCCTTCATGCTGTCCCCGCCATTGCTGCCATATGGCCTCCGACAGGTGACAGTCAAGACAGACAGACACGTGACAGTCAAGTGACAGGATCAAGAAATCCCCACCAGAAGGGAGGAGAGCTGTCATGGGATGTTCAATCCTCCCTCTCCTTGCCAGCTCTCTAACAGCTATGGTCCATTCCCAAACCTTGGGCCCCGATGTGACTAGTGGAGTTGGGTCCAGTGCCTCAATCTACCATGCCACAGTAGATCATCATTGCAAGCCTCCTGTGTACTGGATCAGCTGTGCAAGCCTTTTTAAAAGACAATGTCTGATCTGGCATAGCACTATCAGCCTGCTTTTTGTGAGGATTTGCATAACTCCTTACACTGGGATTGAAGTCATAAAGTATGCGTGTGGTTTGGAGAGATGCTCAGAAACCAAACTTCACCGTCATAGTATCACGCAAAAAACAGGTTTACCTTTCATTCATCTGAAAACCATAATTTTAAGATTTTTCAATGTTAATCTGTAAATCTTAATATTTCAAAACAGCTCCAGACTTATATTTTCTGTGAGGAACTACTTCTGAAAATGCAATCAAAATATGTTTGTCTGCTTAAAGGGAAGCTGGTACTCTTTGATTTGAAATCCATGGAGAGTTAAGGCACACATCACTTAATTTTGCATTTATCCCATCAATAAAGATGTTAAGTGGAGATAATATACAGCCCTGACTATCATTCTGTGAATAAAATCTATTTGAGAGTTCTCCATTTTAAATTATACAAACCTCCGACCATGTTTTCCTATGGTACTCCTTTAAAAAAGGAGAAAAGGAACATGTCAGATCCTACAGTTTTAAACAGAAACATAGACATAGGCTTTGACGGCAGATAAGGACCGCTTGGCCCACATAGTCTGCCCATTTCCCTACCTACAGGATAAACTGCAGATCCTAGTTAACCAATAGCCTATTTCTTCCTACCTCCACAAAAATTGCCTTATGTCTGTCCCATGCATTCTTGAATTCTCCCACAGTTTTAGACCCCACAACCTCATCAGGAAGGCTGTTCCATGTGTTCACCACCCTCTCTGTGAAAAAATATTTCCTCACATTGCCCCTGAGCCATCTCCCCCATCTTCAAATTGTGCCTCCTTGCTATTGTACATCTCTTTTTCTGAAAGATGCTACTCTCTTGGACTTTGTTGATTTCACTGAGTTACTTAAAAGTTTCTGTCATGTCCCCCCCTCCTTTCCTCAAGGGTATACATATTAAGCTCCTTTAGTCTCACCTTGTATGGCTTGTCTTGCAGACCCTGCACAGGGTTTTAAATAATTGATTAGCAGTTTTTTTCTTGGGACAATACTAACTGTACAGAAAGCATTTATATAGGTTTTCTAGAAGTGTTATGTTTGTTAAACACAGTGAGGCAAGTGCTATGCATTTTCACAATGTTTTAGAACTTTTGTGAGCAAGACGCTAATCAATTTTTAGAGTTAAATAAAACCCTACTGCACCATTTTAGTTGCCCTCCTCTGGACTGCCTCCATCCTGTCTATGTCCTTGCAGAGATGGGGTCTCCAGAACTGGACGCAGTACTCCAGGTGGGGTCCCACCATCTGCCTGTACAGACTGATAACAACTTCCTGTTTTCTGCTGGTGATGCCTCTCCCTATACATCCCAGTATCCCCCCAGCCTTCCCTACTGCCTTCTCACATTGCTTGCCAAGCTTAAGGTCATCTGATATGATTACCCCCAGGTCCCTTTCCTTTTTGTTGTTGTTACTACCTCCACCCCCATTGTGTAATCTTCCCAAGTGTTTTTGTTTCCCAGGTGCATTACTTTGCACTTCTTTGCACTGAATCCAAGCTGCCATACTTCTGACCATTCCTCCCCAACCTTGTCAAGTCCTTTCTCATCCTTCCCACGCCTTCTTGTGTATCAACCCTGTTGCAGATCTTTGTGTCATCTGCAAAGAGGCATACTTTTGCTTCCAGTCCCTCTGCAATGTCATTTATAAAGACATTAAAAAGGACTGGACCCAGTACTGAACCTTGCAGTACCCCACTAGTAACCCCTCTTTCTTCAGAGTGGACTCCATTAACAATTACCTTCTGTGTCCTGTTGTCCAGCCAATGTTTTACCCAGGCCACCACAATGGGACAAACTCCCAGGCCGGTCAATTTGATTAATCTTTTGTGTGGGACTGTGTCAAATGCCTTGCTAAAGTCTAGGTAGGTCATGTCCACAGCCCCTCCCAGGTCTACTACTTTGGTCACCTATTCAACAAAATCAATTAGATTTGTCTAACATGACCTTCCAGCTGTGAACCCATGCTGCATTGGGTCCTGTGCCCCACCGACCTCTAGGTAATTCTTTCCTTCAGAAGTGATTCCATCACTTTCCCTGCCACTGAGGTCAAACTGACAGGTCTGTAATTTCCTGCATCTGTCTTGCTCCCACTTTTGTGAAGGGGAATCACATCCACCTTCCTCCAGTCATCAGGTACCATGCCATCCTCCCATTATTTGTTAAAAAAGGTAGTCAGTGGTGTCACTAGTTCTCCCCTTAATTCTTTTAGAATTCTGGAGTGAATCCCGTCAGGCTCCATTGCTTTGTCCACCTTCAGTTTTAGGAGTTCTTTCAGAATCCTTTCTTCTGTGAAAGGACTGGGATCAACCTCACTATCCAGACTGCTTATGTTAATTGTATTAGGTACCTCCCCCTCCTCCTCTTTTGTGAATACTGAGCAGAAGTATTAATTCAGTATCCCTGCTTTTTCACTGTCCCTCTCTGCCCACCCACCGTCCCTTCTATTCAGCCTGTCTATGTCTTCCATATCTGTAGCTCTGTTAATTAGGTCTTATACTGATCTGAAACCAACAGAAATGTTTAAACTTCTGTCATGATTAAGCATGTAATTCATTGATGAAAGGATTCCTGAGGTTTTCAATTTTTTACATAATGTTGGGTGCTGAAGCTGCCTGAAAGGCTGGAGATGAACACAATCGACAAAAAATATTTTTTGTCTAGCATTTCTGATGTTCCTACTTAAAATCCCTCAATGCTGCTGTGGTATTTTTTCCTCTGTTCACATCCCAGAAATTGGATGTGGTATTCCTTTTTCCTGTCAGGCACCAGTAGGGGCTTTGTCTTTTGGAAGCGCCTGCCCTTACACTAGCAGGCTGCACTTGCACTGAATCAGTGGTCCCTATTTCATAGCCTGAGACCCAGCTTCCAATCAGAAGACAGCATTGGTCTAGGGGATGGTGTCAGAACAGCTGATGGGAGTTGCTTTTGAATGGTCTTCAAGTTAGAGAGCGAGCAGCTGTTCTTTGTAACATAACAATGCTCTTGAGCCGAAGTGCTGGTCCCTTTTTCTTTGTCTGTGCCCGAGCCACCAGTCAGGAGGAAGCTTTGGTCCAGAGGCAGTCAGAACATCCAATCAGGAGGCAGCTTTGGTCCAGGGTTGGAGTCAGAACCTCCAGTCAGGAGGCAGCTTTGGTCCAGGGATGGAGTCAGAACTGCTGATTGGAGCAGCTTTTGAATGCTGCTCGGGTTCAAGAGTAAGCAACAGTTTTTTGCAACTTATCAACTTTGTTGTGCTGCCAGACTGACTGCAGCCAGTCGGGCTCATCTTGTGACTTTGTGTGTTTGCCAATGTCTACGCTAATATTTGCAGGCAAGATTTACATAGAAACATTGACAGCAACTGCAGATAAGGACTGCTTGGCCCACCTAGTCTGCCCAATTCCCTACCTACAGGATAAGCTGCAGATCCTAGTTAACCAACAGCCTATTTCTTCCTACCCCCCCTCAGGAATTGCCTTATGTCTGTCCCATGCATCCCTGAATTCTCCCACAGTTTTAGACCCCACAACCTCCTCAGGATAGCTGTTCCATGTGTCCACCACCATCTCTGTGAAAAAATACTTTTTCACGTTGCCCCTGAACTGTCCCCCCTCTGCCTTCAAATTGTGTCCCCTTGTTCTTGCATATCCCTTTTTCAGAAAGATGCTACCCTCTTGGACTTTGGTAATTCCACTGTGGTACTTAAAAGTTTCTATCATGTCCCTCCCTCACCCTCCTTTCCTGAATGGTATACATATTAAGCTCCTTTAGTCTCTCCTCATATGGCTTCTCTTGCAGATCCTGCACCATTTTAGTTGCCCTCCTCTGGACCGCCTCCATCCTGTCTATGTCGTTGCAGAGATGTGGTCTCCAGAACTGGACGCAGTACTCCAGATGGGGTCTCACCAACTGTCTGTACAGAGGGATAACAACTTCCTGTTTTCTGCAGGTGATGCCTCTCCCTATACATCCCAGTATCCCCCAGCCCTCCCTACTGCCTTCTCACATTGCTTGCCAACTTTAAGGTCATCTGATGTAGTTACCCCAGGTCCCTTTCCATTTTTGTTGTTACTAACTCCCCTCATTGTGTACTCTTCCCCTGGGTTTTTGTTTCCCAGGTGCATTATTTTGCACTTCTTTGCATTGAATCCAAGCTGCCATACTTCTGACCATTCCTCCAACCTTGCCAAGTCCCTTCTCATCCTTTCCACGCCTCCTTGTGTATCAACCCTGTTGCAGATCTTTGTGTCATCTGCAAAGAGGCATACTTTTCCTTCCAGTTCCTCTGCAATATCACTTATAAAGACATTAAAGAGCACTGGACCCAGTACTGAACCCTGCGGTACCCTACTAGTAACCCCCCTTTCTGCAGAGTGGACTCTGTTTACAATTACCTTCTGTGTCCTGTTGTCCAGCCAATGTTTTACCCAGGCTACCACCCTGGGACCCACTCCCAGGCCGCTTAATTTGATTATTAATCTTTTGTGTGGGACTGTGTCAAATGCCTTGCTAAAGTCTAGGTAGGCCATGTCCACAGCCCCTTCCTGGTCTACTACTTAGGTCACCCAGTCAAAGAAATCAATTAGATTCGTCTGACATGACCTTCCCACTGTGAACCCATGCTGCCTTGGGTCCTGTACCCCAGTGGCCTCTAGGTATGCAACAATTCTTTCCTTCAGAAGCAGTTCCATCACTTTCCCTACCACAGAGGTCAAACTGACAGGTCTGTAGTTTCCTGCCTCTGTCTTGCTCCCATTTTTGTGAAGGGGAATCACATCTCCCCGACTCCAGTCCTCAGGTACCACACCATCCTCCCATGATTTGTTAAAAAGGGTAGTCAGTGGTGTCACTAGTTCTCCCCTTAATTCTTTTAGAATTCTGGGGTGAATCTCATCAAGCCCCATTGCTTTGTCCTCCTTCAGTTTTAGGAGTTCTTTCAGAAAACTTTCTTCTGTGAAAGGACTGCGATTGACCCCCCTATCCAGAGTGCTTCTGTTAATTGGATTAGGTACCTCGCCCTCCTCTTCTTTTGTGAATACTGAGCAGAAGTATTTGTTCAGTATCCTTGCTTTTTTACTGTCCCTCTCTGCCCACCCACCGTGCATTCTATTCAGCCTCACTATCCCTCCCTTTGTCTTTCTATGCTCCCTGATGTACCTATAAAAGGTTGTACCCCCCTTCCTAACTGAGTTACATAGAAACATAGATTTTGACGGCAGATAATGACCGCTAGGCCCATCTAGTCTGCCCATTTCCCTACCTACAGGATAGGCCGCAGATCCTAGTTAACCAACAGCCTATATCTTCCTGCCCCCCACAAGAATTGCCTTATGTCTGTCCCATGCATTCTTGAATTCTCCCACAGTTTTAGACCCCACAACTTCCTCAGGAAGGCTGTTCCATGCATCCACTACCCTCTCTGTGAAATAATACTTCCTCACATTGCCCCTGAACTGCCCTCCTTCTATCTTTAAATTGTGTCCCCTTGTTCTTGCAAGCCTCTTGTTCTGAAAGATGCTACCCTCTTGGACTTTGTTGATTCCCTTGAGGTACTTGAAAGTTTCTATCATGTCCCCCCTCTCCCTTCTTTCCTCAAGGGTATACAAATTAAGCTCCTTTAGTATCTCCTCATACGGCTTCTCTTGCAGACCCTGCACCATTTTAGTTGCCCTCCACTGGACTGCCTCTAGCCTGTCTATGTCCTTGCGGAGATGGGGTCTCCAGAACTGGACACAGTATTCCAGATGGGGTCTCACCAACTGTCTGTACAGAGGGATAACAACTTCCTGTTTTCTGCTGCTGATGCCTCTCCCTATACATCCCAGTATACCCCGGCCCTCCCTACTGCCTTCTCACATTGCTTGCTAACCTTAAGGTCATCTGATATGATTACCCCCAGGTCCCTTTCCTGTTTTGTTGTTGTTACTACCTCCCCACCCATTTGTATTCTTCCCCTGGGTTCTTGTTTCCCAGGTGCATTATTTTGCACTTTTTTGCATTGAATCCTAGCTGCCATACGTCTGACCATTCCTCCAACCTTGCCAAGTCCCTTTTCATCCTTTCCACACCTCCTTGTGTATCAACCCTGTTGCAGATCTTTGTATCATCTGCAAAGGCATACTTTTCCTTCCAGTCCCTCTGCAATGTCACTGATGAAGACATTAAAAAGGACTGGACCCAATACTGAACCCTGCGGTACCCCACTGGTAACCGCCTCTTTCTTCAGAGTGGACTCCATTTACAATTACCTTCTGTGTCCTGTTGACCAGCCAATGTTTTACCAGGCTACCACCCTGGGACCCACCCAGGCTGGTTAATTTGACTAATAATCTTTGTGTGGACTGTGTCAAATGCCTTGCTAAAGTCTAGGTAGGCCATGTTCACAGCCCCTCCTGTCTACTACTTTGGTCACCCAGTCAAAGAAATCTATTAGATCTCTCTGACATGACCTTCCCGCTGTGAACCCATGCTGCCTTGGATCCTGTGCTCCACTGACCTCTAGGTACTCAACTATTCTTTCCTTCAGAAGTGTCCATCACTTTCCCTACCACAGAGGTCAGACTGATAGGTCTGTAGTTTCCTGCCTCTGTCTTGGTCCCACTTTGTGAAGGGGAATCACATCAGCCTTCCTCCAGTCCTCGGGTACCACACCATCCTCCCATGATTTATTAAAAAGAGTAGCTCAGTGGTTTCACTAGTTCCTTCCTTAATTCTTTTAGAATTCTGGGTGAATTCCATCAGGACCCATTGCTTTGTCCACCTTCAGTTTTAGGAGTTCTTGCAGAACCCTTTCTTCTTGAAAGGACTGGGATCGACCCCCTATCAAGAGTGCTTCTATTAATTGGATTGAGCATCTTCCTCTTTTGTGAATACTGAGCAGAAATATTCGTTCAGTATTCCTGCTTTTCACTGTCCCCCTCTGCCCACCCACCATTGATTCTATTCAGCCTCACTATCCCTCCCTTTGTCTTTCTACGCTCGCTGATGTACCTATGAAAGGTTTTGTCCCCCTTCTTAACTGAGTTGGCTATCTTTTCCTCAGTTTGGGCCTTTGCTATTCTGACTTCCCACCCTGCTTCTTTCTGCCTTAACTGGTACAGCTCTCTGTCCTGCTCCTTCTGTGTTTCCTTATACTTCCGGAATGCTATCTTTTTCTTCCTGACTTTCACAGCCACCTCTTTGAGAACCATAGTGGCTTTTTCTTTCTTTTTGATTTGTTTATTTGCTTCACACAAAGGCTTGTTGCCTCTGTGACGGCAGTTTTGATAATTCCCCATTGTTGCTCCACACCTCCTTTTAGCCTGTTTGCTAGTGCTTTTCTGAGGCACTCTCCCATCTTGCCAAAGTCAGCCTCCTAAAGTCCAGTACCCTCACTTTTGTATGGCTTGACTCTGTAGCTGAGTTTAACGTGAACCACACTGTTAGATGGTCACTTGTCCCCAGATGGCAACCCACTTCTAGATCTGAGATCCTCTCACTGCCCCCGTTTGAAAGTACGAGGTCTAAGATTGCTCCCTCACGAGTGGGTTCTGAAACTAGCTGTCTAATGCCTGCCACCTGTAGGGTGTCAAGAATGGCCCTGCTCTTGGATGTGGCTGCAGCAAATGTGCTCCAGTTAACATCTGGCATATTCAGGTCTCCCATCAACAGTATCTCCCCTTTCTCTGCCATTCTAAGAATGCCTTCCATCATATCCCTGTCCATTCCTTCCCCCTGACATGGGGGTCTGTACACAACCCCTGTGCAGATTGTGGTGCCCTTTCCAGTCTCCAAGGTGACCCACAGTGCCTCCTCTCCTCCCTGTTTACTCTTTTGTTCAGTTGCTTTTATCCCTTCCTTTACATAGAGAGCTACTCCTCCCCCTCTTCTCCCCTGCCTGTCTCTCCTGTAAGTTATGCCTGGTATGTTAACATCCCAGTCATGGTTCTCTGTGTACCATGTTTCTGTGACTCTGATATCCAGGCATCCTCTTCCATTAAGGCCACCAGCTCAGGGAGCTTTGTTGCCCAGACTACGGGCATTGGTACTCATTACCCTCCATTTCTGATGGCCTCCCCTTTTGCCCCATCCCTGTCCTTTTGCCTTTGTCACTTTCTCCATTTACCCCTGCCCTTCTCCCTATCGACACCTCCATGTTGGTGTTTGCCACACTTACTACCGTGATTGTTTGGGAGGGGCTAGGATTTCTGCTCCTTTCCAGTGCCTCCCTTGGCTAGTTTAAAAGCTTGCCAATGAAGCATTAAACCTATCACCTAGAGTCTGGTTCCTCCCGGACAGATGCAGCCCATCATGCCAGTATAGGCTTGCATCACTCCAGGTGGACCCCAGTCCCCAATGAAGCCAAATCCCTGAGCTCCATACCCAGTTTTCAACCACTGATTGAATCCCATGGTACGGAACACCCTAGCCTCTCCTATGCCATAGATGGTAGCACCTCCAGAAGGTTACCGTGCGTGCTACTTGACCAAGGCCCTCCCCAATTCCACAAACTCTTCCTGCACTTCTCTAATCCCTTTCTTAGCCAGGTCATTTGTCCCTAGGTGGACAGTGACATCCAGCTCCCTCCCCTGTGCAGCTGCTCCGGCAATCCTGAGGATTCGCTCCCTATCCCTCCAAGCCATGGCGCCAGGCAGGCACCTTACCTCCCTCTCCCCTTCCTTGCCCAGTTCTATCTTCCTAACATGGAGTCCCCACCAGGAGTTGTTTCTTCCCCTGCAGTGTCCCCTGCCACCCTCCTGGGTCTCCTTTGTGGAGGTTCCCAACATCCTCCTTGGTCTCCTCTGTGATTGCCTCCATAGAGGAACCACACTTTGCCAGAATGGCATAGAAATTGTGGAGAGGTACAACTGGAGGGATGTGCCTCTCTTCCACCACTCTCACCCTCCCTGAGCCCACTGTGGTCCAACCGCTCCTCTTTCTTGGCAACCTCTGAGGCAAAGGCAGTGGCACTGGTGGTCCCTGGATGGAAGAGGAGGTCCCACAAATCCTGGCCAACTCAGCCTGGAGATGAGCAACCTCCTCCCTCAGCCCAGAGAGGTGCCTGCAGATGGGACAACACTGCATCCTCCAGAACATCTCCCGGAAGACTGCTGCTCCACAGCCACTGCACTGCACCACTCCAATCATGTCTTATTTCTGGCCCCTTAACTGTTTGCAATCCTTACTCTTTCCTCTGTTTTTTTCCTCTCTCCTTACTTTCTGCCTGTGTGCCCTTTAAGCTCCTGATTGTCCTGTTCTGAGACAAGAATATCCTATATTTCTCAGTAGACCACTTACTTGTTGAGAGGCAGACCTCCAGAAGCTAGAGGGGGCCGGAGAGCTACTCTTGCCCTTCTAGGATGGTGGGTCCTTGGTGGTTCTGTGATCACTCACTTCCTGCCCCTAAACAGGAAGTTCCTGTTGTCCATCAAATCCTGTGCCTATAAAAATAGAACTAGCTTTGGGTGGGGGGAAGGAGGGCAATATAGTCCCAGTAGAGAAGTTCAGTCACACAGCAGTCCTTTCTCCTGGTGTCTTCTGCCAAGCTATTACTATGCCAGATGTTAACTGGAGCACCTTTGCTGCAGCCACATCCAAGAGCAGGGCCATTCTCGATGCCCTACAGGGGGCATGCCTCAGACAGCTAGTTTTGGAACCCACTCATGAGGGAGCAATCTTGGCTATCTTTTCCTCAGTTTGGGCCTTTGCTATTCTGTCTTCCTTCCCTGCTTCCTTCTGCCTTAACTGGTGTAGTTCTCTGTCCTGCTCCTTTTGTTTCCTTATGCTTCCTAAATGCTGTCTTTTTCTCCCTAACCTTCCCCACCACCTCTTTTGAGAACCATAGTGTTTTTTTCTTTTGTTTTGATTTATTTATCTGCTTCACACAAAGGCTTGTTGCCTTTGTGATGGCCGTTTTGATGTTTCCCCATTGTTGCTCCACCCTCATTCTAGCCTGTTTGCTACTGCTTTTCTAAGGCACTCTCCCATCTTGCCAAAGTCAGCCCTCCTGAAGTCCAGTACCTTCACTTTTGTATGGCTTGACTCTGTAGCTGAGTTTATCATGAATCACACTGTTTGGTGGTCACTTGTTCCCAGATGACTACCCACTTCTAGATTTGAGATCCTCTCACTGTCCCCATTTGAAAGTACGTGGTCTAAGATTGCTCCCTCATGAGTGGGTTCCAAAACTAGCTGTCTGAGGCATGCCCCCTGTAGGGCATCGAGAATGGCCCTGCTCTTGGATGTGGCTGCAGCAAAGGTGCTCCAGTTAACATCTTGCATATTCAGTTCCCCCACCAACAATATCTCCCCTTTTACTGTCATCCTAAGGATGCCTTCTGTCATATCCTTGTCCATTCCCTCCCCCTGAGATGGGAGATTTGAACTGAATCAGTGGTTCCTATTTCTTTGCCTGGGCCTAAGCATCCAATCAGGAGGCAGCTTTGGTCCAGGGTGGAGTCAGAAAATGTGATTGGATCAGCATTTGAACAAGTCTAGAGTGAGCAGCTGTTCTTTGCAACTTTGTAATTTTGCTGTGCTGATTGACTGGGCCCAGCATAACACTGGGGGCAGCAGCATGGAGTGGCAGTTGGCAGAAGATGTACCCCAAGTGAAACATTCTGCATTGCCCTGATATTTAATGTCTCAAGGTGTATGCAAATTATAAAGCATGTTCAGATAAAAGAGCGCTGCATCCAGCATCAAAGCAGTAAGCACAATGAGTAGATTGTAGGGTTATAACAATATTAAATAAGAACTAATTAAATTCTGGGTTGGTAACTAGTTGTATACCTCAAATCATGTCTAATACAGTGTAAATTGTTTTGAATACTATATCTTACACAGTTCAAGTTAACACATTCATCTTTAAGTTTGTTACTGTGAATATAATTACGCAATGATGCTGTGGTTAAGTTCTCAACTGTAATATTAAACAAGCATTTGTCAATGCCAAATGTTTGCTTGCTGGTATTAGCACTGGAAAGTCAACTACCCCTGGTGATATGCTGATAAATGATGTGCATTGCAATGACTCACAAACCATAGCTAATTCTTTCAACCTGCATTTCTCTGATCTCTCCCAATATACCTCTTTCTTCAATCCCGCTGCAGTGTCCTCCCACTCCTCATCAGGAACCTGTCTTGATAAGTTGGAAGTGTTGTCCCCTGTGCCTCCTTATACTCCTCCATTCTATTTTAAGGCTGTGTCTAGAAAGAAGTCAGAATCCTGGGGTCCATCTCTGATCATACCAGCTCTGGCTCAGACTCCTTGAACCCGCCTCTTGAAACTTGCAGCTTCCCTTATTGCATTACCGCTGGCCAAAATTTTTACATTATCACTTTCAGGTGGCGTGGTCCCTGACCTCTAGAAAGCTGCTCGGATCACATCTGTACTTAAAAAAGGGGATCCTAAGGTTGTCATAAACTACAGACCAATTGCCATACTCTCAGTACTGAGCAAAATCCTGGAGAAAATTGTCGCAACTCAGACAACTGACTATCTACTTAAGCACAGCCTGCTCTCGGATACCCAACATGGCTTCAGGAAAAGGACATATCAGCGACTGCACTCCTTAAATTCACCACAGACACTCTTTCAAAATGGATACTGGCAATCTGACTGGGGCTGTCTTTATTGCCCTGGCAAAGGCTTTTGACCTTGTTGATCACACTTTGCTTCTCTCCTCGCTTGACACCCATTTCTCCTCCTCTGTTGTTGACTGGTATGAAGCTACCTGACAAATAGAACTCAAGTGGTGAAATTTAATTCCTCTCTATCGAACAGTACCACCATTAACATTGGTGTACCTCAGGGCTCCATCCTAGGGCCCCTCCTATTCTCTCTTTATATAAATAACATTGGAGCTGCTCTAAAATCCTGCTCTGCTATTCTATATGCTGATGATCTTGTCATCTATACAAGTTCTACTAATATAGACACTATCAACACAACCCTTTCCTCTGACTTTAACAATATCCAAAACTGGCTATACGACCACAAACTGGCTGTCAACACTAGCAAAACTAAAGCCATGCTACTTGGATCGGCCCCAAAGCTCCGGGCTTGCACAACAGCACTGACGATGCAGGACTTAGAAGGTCAATTATTGGAATGTGTGACCTTTTTCAAGTACCTGGGCATCCGGCTAGATCAATCTCTTGATCTTAATCTTCATGTACAGTCTGTTTGCAGAGCTGTCATCTCAAACTGGTGTTGCATATAAGACTAGTTATATGCTCATGCCATCGGCTAAAATGGCCATTCTTGAGGTCTGCTCCCCACCCTAACCTATGGGGCTTCCTTATTTGGGGCTGCTCATAAAACAGACCTACTCAGATGGGATATTATGTATAACAACATATGTCGCTAAGTCTCTTCTGCCCCTCCGCTTAAACACCACTGTCAGCTTTATAATGATCTTGGTTGGCTGTTTCCGTTAGCTAGTAGGAAATACTACTTTGGCTCTCTTATTGATTCAATAATTCGAAATCAAACCCCTAGGTGTCTTGCAGCTATGCTTGCTCCTCAGGACACACTCCATGGTCTACGATCAGCTGATAAATCCTTTCTGAATTTGCCGAGGTGCCGCACAAGGAAAGGAACTGTTGCATTTGAACATGTGGCTCCACAGCTGTGAATTCCTTCCCTCGACATTAGACTTTCTAGCTCCACACATGCTTTAAGAAAACTGCACTTGAATCTGCTGATTGCTGATACCTGTTCTGCTTTCACCCAACCTAATGACTGATGTCTCTGGCCATACAATGTATTTCCTCACCTCTATATAACCCTCTTACTGCCTCAGCCTGTGGCTCCCTTTCCCTGCCTATATACAATCTTGCACTGCAGGCATCTCCACCCTTACATACACTTATATAATCTAATTTCATTGGCTTGCCCCCTCTTCCTCACTTACCGACCTTTTCCTTAATGACACCCACTGCTCTCAATGGTTATTTCTTCCTTTTGTATTACCTGTTTTGGTTTTTGTGTACCTTGTTCTGTTCATATGATATGTCACCTGATAATTTATTGTCCAAGGTCCTCTCTATTCATTGCATAGATAGGCACCTATGAACTTATGAATGGTCTACTCTGTATGTCTCTGATATACTGTATCCACTTTAACTCATTGTATGTAAAGTGCTTTACTTTGTATTTTCAGATATATTGTATCCTCTCTAACTCATTGTATGTAAAGCACTTATAATTTGTTATCCTGTTAAGTTTCTGCATGTCTGTACTCTCCCGGGTCATGCCTGAAAATAGTCATTTTATGGCTAATGCACCTACCCGGTTAACAAAAGCTAAATAAATAAAAATAAATAAATGCAGGAGTTAGACAGATACAGATAAGGAATGGCTATGAAGTAGTGAACTTCACACCAACCCCACCTCCACCCTGCAAAGATGAACTGGCATTGGGGTATGCGTTTGGGTTGTTGCCCATAACGTTCATGCCATTTCACCTCACCCTATCCTGCAGACACAGGCAAGTGTTGAGGTGTGCCTTGGGGTGTTCAGCTTTACAGTCACCCACTCCATAAGGACATACACTGAAATGGGCGCAATATAGGAGAATGGGGTGAAGTCTGGGGCCAAAAAGTCCAAGGCACACCTCAATGCCTGTCACTGGCTGCAGGGTGGAGGGTGCAGGTGGAATGGCATGAGCATTACAGTCGGCAAGGCAAAGGCACACCCCTGATGCCTGTCAGTCTGTACAGGGTGGGACGTTATGGTTAGAAACCCTAATGCCCCAGGCATTTGTTGGTATTTGCACTACAAATTTTCAACATGGTCTTTTTGTAATCCCCATCTCATGAAAGCATTTGGGACCTCTTCTCATCAACAGTGGCACTGTGAATTTGTGAATGTGTCCCGAACTTTGAGTTCCCACAGCAACAGTGCCATTGTGCGCGTCAGATGTACAAAAACACAGATGGGGCAGGATGTGAAGAATGACAGCTTTACCATTCATAGGGAGGTCTGAAGAGATAACAATGTTGAAAATCTGTAGTGAAAATATTAAAAATGCTCGAACTTCCAAGTGTATGTGGAAACTGCACAACGCATGCGTGTAACACCGTCAATTAGTGGAATTATTTCACCAAATGGACAACATAGGCATTTTGTGACCTCTGCTCATGAACACTGTCAGTATGATTTTCTTAATCTGTCCCAAACATTGATTTCCTACAGCAACTGTGTTCTGCGCCAGATGTATAAACACATATTTCGAGCAGGATGTGAAAAATGACAGCTGTACTGTTCATAAGGAGGTCTGAAAAAATGTCAATGTTGAAAATCTTGAGTGAAAATACTACAAATTTGTGAAGTTATGAGGGTGTGTGGAAACTGCCCAATGCATGCTTGTAACACAGTCATTTTTTAGACGTTTGTCACCAAATTTTCAACATAGGCATTTTAGGACCTCTGCTCATGAACAGAGTCACTGTGATTTTACATAAGAACATACATACGAACATATGAATCTGCCAGCAAACAGATCAATCGGTCTATCTAAGTCTGCCCGAGTGTGCAGCTAGCACCCTAGATTGCAGCTGCCCCAGCCTCCTCTCCCTCAGTTCCTATCCCCTGGTTGTCCCAGCCCCTTCCCCCTGACTCTTCCTTTTGCTTTATCCCACTCCTTCTTAAAGCTATTGACTATTCTACATGTTACCACCCCCTCTGGCAATGCATTCCAACTAGACACCACCCTCTCAGTGAAGTAGTGCCTCCTCATTTCCCTCTTGAAAAGTCCTCTTCCAACCTTGGTCCCATGCCCCCTCGTCTCTCTTCCCTCCTCAGTTTAAACACCCCTCAGTGCTAGGTTTGTTTGCCCCCTCAGGTATTTAAGCGATTGATCATATCCCATCCTCCTCTCCTCCAGGTGTACATGTTCTGCTCCTTCAGCCCTAACTTCATATGCCTTTCCTTCCATCCCTTTAACATTTTGTTGCCCTCCTCTAGCAACCCCTCCAGTAACTTTATCTCTCTCTCCTCAGGTATGGCCTCCAGTACTGCAGACAGTACTCCAGGTGCAGTCTGACCAATGATCTGTAGAGCAGTAGGATCACATCCCTATGTCTGGATGAGAACCCCCTTGCAATGCACTCCAGCATCCTGTTTGCCTTCACTGCTGCTCTCCTGCACTGGACTAGTTGTTCATGTTTCCAGTTACCAACTCCCCTAGGTCCTTCTCCTCCTCTGTGATCCTTAACCTCACCCCCCCAACCGATAGTCCCTCTTCTGGTTCTTAGCCCCGGAGAGCATCATTTTACACTTCTTTGCATTGAATCCTAGCTGCCACTCCATCAACACTGTCTCTACTTTGGTTAGGTCCCCGTGCAGTTTTTCCCATCCATCCTTTTCATCCACCACCACCCCCAATTTGGTATCATCTGGGAACAGACTAACCCTGCTCCCCACTCCATGTACTATATCAGAGATAGAGCCCAAATAGCACCGGACCCAGCACTGACCCCTGCAGTGCCCCGCTTGTCACTGCTCTGTAGGCTGAGACCTCCCATCCACCCTCCCCTGTAACCAGTTCTCTATCCATTTAGTCAGCTTTTTTCCAACCCCCACTGCCATCAGCTTCCCCTCAGTCTCCCATGAGACACTGTATCAAAGGCCTTACTGAAGTCCAAGTACAGGACATGTACCACATGGCCCCAGTATAATTCCCTTGTCACCCAGTCATAATACTCTATTAGGTTGGTTTGACAAGACCTCCCTAGACGAACCCATGTTGCCACCCATCTTGGAGGCCATTACTCTCTAGGAATGCCACCACCCTCTCCTTCAGTATCGCCTCCATGTGCTTACCCACTATGGATCTGAGACTGACTGGCCGATAATTTCCTGGCTCCTACCTAGGCCCACTCTTGTGTATGGGCACCACATGGGCCACCCTCCAGTCCTGGGACACACACCCTGTTTCAAGGGAGGTGTTGAACAGATCTGCCAGTGGCTCAGCCAACAGCTCCGCCATCTCCCTCAGCACCCTGAGGTGGATGCCATCGGGACCTGGTGCCTTGTTTACCCTTACTGCACTCAGACCCTCTTGCACCTTACTCCCTGTGATCACTTTGTCCGTCACCTCCTTCCCTCCATTCCCCACCCACCCCAGCCCATGCTGGTAGTGGACCATCCCTCTCCTTAGTGAAAACGGAGCAGGAGTACTCATTTAGAATTTCCGCTTGCTCCTCCCTCTTTTCCACCCAATCCCCTCCCCACTTTATCCTCACATATGTTCCTTGCACTTCCTCTTTTCCCTGACATACCTAAAACATTCCTTTTCCCTTCCCTTTATACCCTATGCTAACCTTAATTCCCTGGAGGTCTTAGCTTTTTTCACCCTCCTGGCCACCTCCCTTGACCAACTCCTGTAAGTCTCCTTATCCTCGCCCTTCCCTTTTCTCCTGTACTGCCAGTATGCAGCCCTCTTTGCCCTCACCCCTTGCAGCACTTTCTTGTTCAGCCAGCATGGTTTCTTGGCTCTGCTCTTCTTACTCCTGGCCCTGGTGCAGGCTACTGTGGCCTTTCTTAGCCCAGTCTTTATGACTCCCCACTTTTGTTCTGCATCAATCCCCGGCCATACATCCTGGAGTCTACCTTGTAGTATTGCTCCCATCATCCCAAAGTCCACCCTACTAAAGTCCACCACCTTAGTGCCCGTGCCTCCTGTCTCCCTGACCAGTGCGAGAATGAGCCACACTGTTTGGTGGTCACTACCAGCTAGTGGGTCCTCCACCCTTACCTCCCTCACTGGCCCCCCATTTGCCAGTACTAGGTCCAGAGTGCTACCAAGCCTTGTAGGCCCACTTACCAGTTGTGCTAGAAGGCCGTCCTGGAATGCATCAAGCACCTGCTCCCTAGTACTGCTAGTGGCTGGGGTACTCCAGTCAACCCCTGGTAGGTTAAAATCCCCCACTAGCACCACACTCCTCCTTCTACACACCCTCCTTATCTGCTCTGCGAACTCCACATCCAGTTCCCCAGATTGGGCTGGTGGTCTGCACACCACTCCCAGCCTCAGCTTTCTGCCCTTGGAGTCCAGGAGCTGCACCCAATGCACCTATGTCCTCTCCTCTTCTCTTCTTACTTATCCCTTATGCATTTGATCCCTTCCCTCACATAGAGTGCAACGCCCCCCTTCCAATCCCCCAGTCACTCCCGTATATCCTGTATCCCGGGATTGCCAAGTCGCAATCATGGTACTCTGTGGCCCAAGTCTCTGTCACTGCAGCAATGTCCACCTTCTCCTCTGAAAGGAGTGCCTGAAGCTCTGCAGTTTTCTTCCCCAGGCTTCTTGCATTGAGAGAGACCACCTTCCACCTGTTCCTCTCCTTCTCCTCACTCTTCTCCTTGGCCTGTGTCCCTCCTCCAGGTAGTCCGCACCCTGGCTCCTCCTTATTCTTACTGGGTGGTGGTGCCTTCTGTATTACACTCAGACCACTCTACCCACACCCTCCCAGGGTTACTATGCCTCTGCCTTTACCTATATCTAAGGGGGGTGAGCTCATTAGGCTCCCCTGTACGGACCTTTCTACCAACCTTAGTCTTTTGGCCACCCCCCACTAGTGTAAATCCACCTTAGTAGAGATATACCCCTCTAATCCCGCCTTTAATTCTCCCCTCCCCTCCCTGCTCAAGTGTAGCCTGTCCCTCGTGTACAAGTCACTATTCCCCCAGACCCTACCCCAGTTAGTCACTAACCCATAATTTTTGATGTGGCACCAATCTCCCAGCCACTCCTTGAACTCCTCGATCCTACCCTTCCTCTCCATGCTTGCACATGATACCGGCAGTACCTCCGAGAATGCCAACGACTCCAACCCCCTCACACTGTCTGCCCAACTCCTCGAAACTCCTCCTCACTACTTCCACAGTCTCGCCCGCAAAGTCATTTCTACCCACATGCAACACTAAGTGAGGTTTCTTCCTCCCCTTCACTGTACACTTGAGCAGTGCCTGCCCAGCCCTGCCCCTCCTGCAGTCAACCCGGGGATAGCTTCAACCCAAGTATGGCTGTGCCTTTCCCCCTTCCACCCCATCTCACCCCTTTCAGTAAAGAATCCTCCAGGACAAGTACCCCAATCCCTTACCCCCTTTTCCTTATAATGCCCCTTTCACCACCCCAGTAGTCGTTCTTCCCTGCTCCTTACCCCTGCGAGCTGCACCATCTGTGACTTCTGTATCTGCACCTTCTACTTCCACCTCACCCTTTTTCTCTGCCTTATTCCTCCCATCCCCCTTGAACCCCTTCCCAGTCTGATTACTTCCTACTGGGCTTCACATGTCGACCTCCCCTCCACCCCTGTTGATTTCCAGCCCCTCTCCTATCCCCATTGTTGTCGATTTAGAGCCCCCATTCCCTTTGATCCCAATAGTGATGCCCCTCCCATCATTCCCCCTTCCTGTAGCCTTCTCTCCTCCAGTCACCCCTCCTTCCTTCCTTGCTAGCCCCTTCTACCCTTTCATCCTCGCTGTCTCTTCCCTACCTGTTGCCATCCTCTCATGCCCACTTGTCCTCCGCCCACATTTCCTGCTCCCCTCTGTATTCCCAGCAGAGGCTTGAATCTATTCTAGTCGATACCCTCCTACATCTCTTACCTATTGATTCCCCCTCTTGTGTTTCCCTCCATGCCCCGGTCCCCACCCTGGTCCCACCTACCTGCAGCCATCTGCTCTCTCCCCGGTACTCCTTGTGGTCTCTTCCTCCCCCCTTATTAGGAGGCCCCGCTCACCTCGAGCACCCCATCCCTTCTCGTCTCTTTTTTGCTAGTGCCTCTGATACTGGCGTTGGTTTCAGTCACTAGTTGTTTTTTCCCCATCCCCCCTTGCCATACCCTCTCCCACCCAGCCAGGATGCCTATTATACTCATCTGCCCTGCCACTTAGACTCCTCCCTAGCCTCCACAGTGCCTCCCTCAAACTAGCCAGTTGTATACAGACAATACACCCCCCCATCCTCCAAGCCCTGTCCAGGATCATGGCAGACACTCACCCTGTACACCCCACCACCCTTCCAAAGATGCCTTCCCTATTGACATGTGGCACCTGCCCCATTTTGGCCCTCATCTTATGATACGGCTCTTACTCCCAGTTTGTGTACCCTACTAGGACTGTTAGGCCCCTATTTACTCAAATTCCTGTTCCCCCCCCACACTAGTTCCGCTACTGCCCCTTGCCAACCGGGTTAATTCAGTCTCAAATCTCATCCATTAAATACTGTATTGCTGTAGCAATCCTACAGCCTCCTTGTCCGTTTCCACCCCTCAGCTACCATACATTTTGTTCTCAGCCCTCATATAATTTCACTTAGCCCAGTTAGAAATCCTATTGCACTCCAAGTATTACTCAGCTTAGTTATAGAAATAAACAGAACAAATAAATATGTATTATTACAGCAATCCTAACAGTATAACTCAGTACTTAGCTCAGTTAGAGAAATAAACAGAGAAACTAAATCTGTATTATTACAGCAATCCTAAAAGTTTCCAGTCATTGTTTTGTCTCCACCCCAGAGACCCTGCTGTAATATAGGACCACACAGGACCCTGGGTGGGAGGTGGCAACTCTAAAGTCCTGACAGAGCTCCACTGAGCTTGTTCACTTCCCCTCTCTCACTCACTCGTTCTGTTTCTCCCGGAGCTGCAGGCTGCCCTTTTGTACTGGGCTTCTGCCTGCATTGGCACCTTTTTCTGCCCACAGAGAAATCCTGCAGCAGTCCAGACAGAGCTCCGTTGAGCTCGCTCACTCCTCCTCTCTCACTCGCTCATTCTGTTTCTCCCAGTGCTGCAGGCTGCCCTTTTGTACTGGGCTCCTACCTTTTTCTGATCACAAAGAAATTGGCAGCAGTCCCGACAGAGCTCCGTTGAGCTCATTCACTCCCCCTCTCTCACTCACTCATTCTGTTTCTCACAGCGCTGCAGGTTGCCCTTTTGTACTGGGCTCCAGCCTGCATTGGCACCGTCTTCTGCCCACAAGGAAATTCATAGCAGTCCCGACAGAGCTTCATTGAGCTCGCTCAATCCCCCTCTCTCACTCGCTCATTCTGTTTCTCCCAGCGCTGCAGGCTGCCCTTTCATACTGGGCTCCTGCCTGCGTTGGTGCTGATTTCTGCCCCAAAAGAAATCTGCAGCAGTCCCGACAGAGCTCCGTTGCGCTCACTCACTCCCCTTCTCTCACTCACTCATTCTGTTTCTCAGGTGCTGCAGGCTGCCCTTTTGTACTGGGCTCCTGCCTTTTTCTGCCCACAAAGAAATCCACAGCAGTCCCAACAGAGCTCCGTTGAGCTCTCTCACTCCCCTTCTCTCACTCGCTTGTTCTGTTTCTCCTGGCTATGCAGGCTGCCCTTTTGTACTGGGCTCCTGCCTGCGCTGGCTGCTTCTTCAACCCACAGAAAAATCTGCAGCAGTCCCGACAGAGCTCCATTGAGCTCGCTCATTCCCCCCTCTCACTCACTTGTTCTTAATCTGTCCCAAACACTGATTTCCCACAGTGACCACGCTATTCTGCACCGGAAGTGCACAAACACATTTTAGCTAGGATGTGAAAAATGACAGCTATACTGTTCATAAGGAGGTGTGAAAAAATGCGAGTGTTGAAAATCTGGTATGAAAATATTACAAATTCGCAAAGTTACAAGGGTGTGTGGAAACTGCACAACGCATGCTTGTAACACAGTCATTTTATGGACTTTCATCACCAAATGTTCCACATAGGTATTTTAGGACCTCTGCTCATGAACAGCATTACTGTGATTTTCTTAATGGGTCCCAAACACTGATTTCCCACAGAGACCTTGCTATTTTTCACCGGAAGTGCGAAAACGCATTTCGGCAAGGATGTGAAAAATGACAGCTGTACTGTTCATAAGGAGGTGTGGGAAAATGCCAATGTTGAAAATCTGGAGTGAAAATGTTACAAATTTGCGAGGTTATGAACTTGTGTGGAAACTGCGCAACGCATGCTCATAAAACAGTAATTTTTGGATTTTTTTACCAAATTTGCAACATAGGCTTTTTGAGAGCCCACCTCATTAACAGTAGCACTGTTGTTTCATTAATCAGTCCTGAAAGGTGATTCCACACAGTGACAGCGGAATCACCTTTCAGGACCAAATAACCACATGACAGTGACTGAATTCATGAGGAGGGGTCCAAATAACCTCATGTTGAAAATGTGGTGCCAAAATTCCAAAAATGCCTGAGATATGCACCAAAGTTGAAAAAAACCTTTTTATGCCATTATACAGCTTACCGGCATTACTTCAGTTCGCGGTCAGCTTTGAAGAGTACAGATGTGTTCCCGGTCCATTGAAGATCATCGTGCCAGGCTCCAGAGGTAAGTATGGGGTGAGGGGTGTGTGTGGGGAGGTATAGTACGTAGAGGGTGGGTGCTGGTTGGGGGCGAGGAGCCCCTGGAACACTTTGAGGGACTGTTTTCTCATTTTACTGGTAAAAAAACAAATGGACAATGAGGGTAGGTTTTCTTTTTTTGCAGGTGTGTTTGGTTCACGGGAGTGGGCACCCAGTGTACCACCTACATTTGTGGGAAGGGGGACTGAATTCAACTGGGATTGGGCCCCCCTTCAGCACAGGCATGAAATCATTGGGGGGCCATTATGCCAACGGGGAATGGGCTCCCCCATCGGCAACTGGAACTGGGAAGGGGGAGACTGAAGTCGGTTGGGATTGATGGGGATTGGGCCCCCCATCAGCACAGATACATGTGGCGGGGTGCATGTTGCCGAGTGGGACTGGGCACCCCCTCGGTACACAACTGAAATGGGGGGGCATTATGCCAATGGGGAGTGGGCTCCCCTGTAGGCAAATGAACTAGGTCAAGGGCATGCTGACAGGGGGATTGGGCACCCCCCCGTAGGGTTTCTATGCACCTCTGATGTGCTGCCATGTTCCTGGTAATGTTACACCAGGGAAGGTACTGCCCTGCAATGATGAGTCGCTCCATCATTGCAGCGGAATGGCTGACGCTGCAATGAAAAGGCGGCCTCTGATTGCAGCGGTGGAATCGTTACAACTTGGTGGCACTCTGCAGAACCAGTGTCATCAGGACACTGGTCCTGCATTGGCCGAGCACTGCCAAGCCCAACAATGCAGTGCCAGCATTGGCCGCCACAATGCCACACCTCCATAACCCGCTTCTCTCCTAAGTGGCCACATAACGTTTCTCATGCATGTGTGCAAGCAAACATAAAAAGCATAAATCAATTCTACTTTTTCTTACATGGTGAGTAACTGCTTTAACAAGGTATCTAAGCAGTGTAATCTATTGTATTAATACTTATCAGGGGTTCACTACTACTAACATCTATAGTATATTAAATTCCACAAGGAATACTGAATGACTTAGTGGGAGTTCAAGAGAAACAAGCAAGTAAGGAAGGTTCAACTTCAGAACTAGGGTTGGTTGATGTCATACTGGGGGAAGGCCGAAGGGCAAATTGTAGGGTATTTCCTCTAACTCCCTAACTGAGGTAGGCTTACACAAAAGTACCAAAGGATGTAAGTTGTAACTCTCCATTTGGAGTAGGCCCACAAATGATATGTAAGTGTACAGTGGTAGTTATTGGGTAGGTGTAAGGAAGGCTGGTTGACGGTGATACTTGTGGATGCCAGATTACTGCAGGAGTCACCTTGTGGGGCCATAAAGGACTGCTGGCACATTTCCTGCCCTCCCCCATTGCCAATCACCATGATAGTTGAGCGCTATTGTTCAAAAAGCCTAGGTAAAGCCTGTCTTCTTCTATTCCAAACAATCAGAGGATAGTTTTCCTGGGTGTGTGAGGAGCATAATTTTGCCACCATATTTCAGACTCTGAAGTAGGACAGTTTGCTTCTCATTTTGAATGCTGGATTCCCATGGGAATCACCTCAGAAGTTAGAGAGGGCTACAGGCACACTTTCTGCCCTTCCCTATTGCCGATCACTGTGTAAGTTGAGCACCATTGTACCAGGAGCCCTGTCAAGTCCTGCCTTGCTCCTTACACTCCAACCAATCTGAGGGCTGTTTTTCCTCTAAAGGTGAACAACTGATAAGCCATCCTCCTAGCTGTGGTCCTCTGTGTGAAGGACCATAGTGCAAAGGACGTTATGGGAGTCTCCCTGGGAGTCAGCCTAGTGAGGCAGCTCGAGGCCATCCATGCTGCCCTGCACAGCCCTTCATCTTCCTACTGCCACACCTGCAAATTGAGTCAATCAGAGTCACCAGACATTAATTGAAACAAGCAATTGTCAATGCCAAATGTTGTCTTGCTGGCATTGGCATTGGTAGTGCAGGAATTAGAGAGATGCATGATAGGAATGGCAGTGAAGTATTGAACTGATGCCAACCCCACCCCCACCCTGCAGAGACTGACAGGCATTGGGATGTGCCTTTGGGTCATCGTCCATAACGCTCATGCCATCTCATCTCACTCTACCCTGCAGACACCGACAAGTGTCATGGTGTGCCTTGGGGTCTTCAGGTGTTACGCTCACCCCATTCCATAAGGAAATACACTGAGCTGGGTGCAGTATAGGAGAATGGGGTGAAAATTGGAGCTGAAGAGTCCAAGGTGCACCTCAATGACTGTCACTGGCTGCAGGGTGTGGGTGAGGGTGGAATGGCATGAGCATTACAGCCAACAATCCCAAGTCACACCCCTGATGCCTGTCAGTCTCTTCAGGTTGGGGCGTTATGGTTGAAAACCCTAATGCCCAGGATGTTTGTTGGTATTTTTACTCCAAATTTTCAACATGGGCTTTTTGTGACCCCACCTCATGAACAGTGGCAGTATCAGTTTGGTAGCCAGAAGGTGATTTTGGACAGTGACTGCACCATTTGGCACCACAGGTGCAGAAGCACATTTTGGGCAGGATGTGAAAAATGACAGCTGTACTGTTTATGAGGAGGTGTACAAAAATGGCAGTGTTGAAAATCTGGAGTGAAAATATGAAAAATTGGTGAAGTCACGAGCATGCATACAAACTGCGCAATGCACGCCCGTAACGCAATTATTTGGGGTATTCTATCAATCAATCAATCAATCAAAATCTTTATTTATCCAGGCAGGCACCATTGAGCAAGGCTCATTTGCAAGGTGGACCTGGTCATGAATGCATCAAAGTACAGTACAGAAGCAGGTATAAAAAAAGCAATACTATACAAGGAAGAAAAAGTATATACAGTGTATACAGTACAGTACAAGGTTGAAATAAATAAAAAAAAAACAGCATTATTTTACAGTTGAAGAAGTCATCGAATGTACAATCAACCATAGTCATACAGGGGTTATATGCAGAAATCTTTTGAGTGAGGCAGCTGGCAACTACACATATATGGGAAGGAGGCCGTGTATGGAGTGGCAGGTTAGAGAGGTAAAGAAGAGGAGGGATATATTACCACCTTTTAACCAAATTTTCAACATAGGCATTTTGGGACCTCCACTCATGAACAGTGGCACTGTGATTTTATTGCTCTGTCCTGAAAGTTGATTTCCCACAGTGAACATGCCACCGTGTGCCAGATGTGCGAAAACACATTTTGGGCAGGATGTGAAAAATGACAGCTGTACTGTTCTTAAGGAGGTGTTAAAAAATGGCTATGTTGAAAAGCTGGAGTGAAAATATTAAAAATTGTTGAAGTTATGAGCATGCATGGAAACTTTGCAATGCATGCTTGTAACACAGTCATTTTTTGGAATTTTTTCACCAAATTTACAACAAGGGCTTTTTGGGACCTTACCTCATGAACAGTGGCACTGTCGTTTCATTAATCAGTCTCAAAAGATGATTCCATGCAGTGACCGTGAAATCACCTTTCAGGACAGAATAACGAGATGGCAGTGCATGTGTTCATGAGGTGGAGTCCCAAGAACCCCATGTTGAAAATCTGGAGACAAAATTCAGAAAAATGGCTGAGATATCCACCTAAGTTGAAACTCCCCCACTGATGCCATTATACAGCTTGCCAAAATGTCTTCATTTTGTAGTTCAGCTTTGAAGAGTCCAGACATGTTCCTGCTCCATTGAAGATTGCAACTCTGGCCCTCAGGAGATAAGTATGGGATGAAAGGGGTGTGAGGAGGGGGTCACAGATGGTGGAGTGCGGGTTGGGGAGGGTACCGCAGACAACGAGGGACCGTTTTCTGTTTTCAGGTAACAAAAAAAAAACAGACATCTTGTAAGATTTCTTGATCACAATGGGTGGGCTTCCAGTGTGCCACATAATGCGGTAAATCGCAACTGGACATTGCATGAGGGATTTGTTGGCCACACTGGGGTGGGCTTCCAGTGTGCTATACAATGGGGGTGGAGGGGAGAAACATGCCAACACGGTCGGCTTTGTGTGATCGGCTGCACACTGGGGTGGGCTCCCAGTGTGCCACATAATGTGGGGGATGGGGGACATGCTGACATGAGGATTGCACCCCCGATGTCAGCTTTGTTTGTAGATTGTGTCACTGCCATGTTTATTGAAATGTTTCCCCAGGAAAGTCATGTATGATAGGCACGTCATCTCTGCTACTGCATGACGAGCTTGTCTCTCATTGCAGCAGCACATTTCTTTTAAGTTGGTGGCACTTTACATAATTTTTGCATCAGCGCTAGATGCTGGCTAATTGGGGAATGAGGGATGCACCTACGAAAGCATGCCCTGCATTCACCAATGCTGACACAACTCACACTGTGCTATTACTACCGCAAGATGTTGCTTCCGTGTGCGCAAGACAACATAAAATGTGTAAGTCTCCCCTCTGGCCTGTTCGCTGCTTTTTAAGTGTTACCATAGCTCAGCTACATCATACTACAAAAAGGTTATGTATTGCTCTGCTGCACTCTGTTAGATAGTAATAGCATGTTGCATTAGTTTCTTGTTCATTGTTGTTCTACTCACTAGAAAATTAGGTGTCCACAGGTCAAAAGACCAAATTGTACCCTACAGTACATCAGAGTCTGTCTCTGTTCATCTTGCATATGAGAGTGTGCTTACTGTCACTGTCACTTAGTGTCTGTTAACCTCAAGTTACCAGCAAACTGAGATATGCCTAGTTATTGACCATTTGTGCTAGGGTCCTTGAAACTCCCTATCTGGGTTTGCTCATAGTTCCTATTCTCAGGGTCTTTCTAATTTGCTTCGATGTGGACCATAAACTAGTTATATTCTAGAAGGCCTAGCAAATCCTTAATTGGGTTCTGCTGCTATCCCAAAACCTGAGGTCTCACTGCTAGTCCTTAAGCTAGAGCTTCCTTAAAGTCGATCTTATACCTACTGCTTCCTACTTAAGGCAGACCCTCATTTGTAAGCACTGCCCAGGAAATTAGGACCTACAGTACTGTTGGGAGGCAGTATAGCACAGTGGTCTAAGGCTCTGCGCTGCAAATTTGGTGAAATCCAGCAGACCAGACCTGGGTTTGAATCCCACAGCTTCCACTTGCATACTGTGTGACCCTGAGCAAGTCACTTAACCTCCTTGTGCTCCCAGGTCGCTCCTGTAAAAAAGCTTTCAGCTTAGTGTGCTATACCTGGTTAAAAAAAATAAATAAATAACCTCTAATCTAATTTTAAATTCAATATTGACTCCTATCAGAGTATAGCCCCTCTCTACCCCTGGATACTGCTAAGTACTACTCAGCTGACGGCACAGGGTCATTCCACTGCACGTCAAAACAGTGTGGCTAAAAATGCCGTAGTGAAACAGCACCAGACAAAAACAGACTCGGGCAAAACACCGACCTGTTCTGTGCACCGTGTTTATTGAAACAATGGATATGCATGTCTTTTTGTGGGGGGCAAACTCCTCACCCCCAGGAACTTAATTAACTAACTCGGGGGGGGGGGCTCAGGGATGGAGAGAAACACAAGAGAGGTGTAGTTTTTTTGTCTTGCTTTTTTAATTCATGGCAAAAAGTTGTAGCAGGGGAGACCTTGGAGGGAACCAAACCATGGTCTCAGGTCTTCTGACTGTACCATGTGCTGGCGCCCTAACTATTCATCCACGGGAGCAGCTTGACCAGGTACCCAGCACACGGCAACTTCTCCACCCTCCCATTCTGTATGCAGCAACAGGGACAGCGGTATTCCCCTACCACTGTTCTATCCCTGTCACTGTAAACCCAAGCTCTCACTATGCAGCACAGTTAATGCTGTGCTGTCTTACATGCATGGTATTGACCCAGTACCTCAGTGGACTGCAGCCCAGTCAGTCATCAGAGATGCTTCCCTCCTGGCAGCCACACTTCCGCCAACTGGACTGTGTTTACCTGTGTATATTCCTAGTAACAAAGATGTGGTATAAAGGTATGTCATTTGCAATGGTGTATATTCTCATCTTCATCTGGGTTGACTCCCTGATTGCTTGCTGGTCCCTTCCCTATTATTTGCAGCAGTGTAATTACACAAATCCCTCTAGCCTAACTATATGCTCTGCAACTTTTTCTCCCCTTTTCCTGACTATGTATGGGATGTGTCAAAAAGGGAAACGCTACATGCTCTACTACTTCAAGCTCAGAGCCCTATGTTGTAATACCCTCCCTGTCAGCTACTGGCTTCTAGAGCTCTTTTAGCTTCCCTCCTATTCTCTGCTGAAGATACAGAGCCCAACCCTGGATAACCTAATATCGTGCACACTGACCCTTTTTGGTACAGTAGCATGGAACTAAAATTGACACAACCAGCCACAGACACAAAATACCTGATCTAGAAGCATGACTGACCCTATGTAACTCAGATGTCCTAGTCATATCCAAAACATGTCTTAAACCCTCTATCCTCCTCCATGAGGTAGTCATTCCTGGGTATTCCACTTATAGGAAGGATCGGTGTAGCAAAAAAGGAGTGGTGTCCTCCTATATGTTAGGGCCACCTTGAAGGCATCAGAATTTCCCCTGCCCACAATGGATCAGTCCCACTGTGAATGTCTGGTAGTGAAACTTATTTTAGAGGACACTAAGTTCTTGAACACTGGTTGTGTTTACAACCCTCTGTCTTTGGCTAGACCAGCCTTCGACAACTTTGTTACTTGCCGGGGGTCCCTCTCACTTGGAGAGGTAATGATCATTGGTGATTATCAGCTGGATTAGTGATGGCCCTTGCAGCTTCAAAGCACCTTTACATGACTTGAACCTCAGCCAAATCATTACAGACCATTCACTTCTGGATTGAATCCTGGTTAGCAGAATAGATAGAATCAGAACATTTGGAATACTAGCTGACTTGTTCAGTGATCGTTCTCTAACTTTTTGTATTTGGAGGAACAGTTTGGAGGAATGGTTTCAGTAAACCCCCTCCAAGAACCATAACTGTTAGGAACTCTTCTCAGCTTCATGAAAATACCTTCCTGAAAACCTCGCCGACATCAACTGGGAAGAAATCAGGAGACTCAAAAATGTCAATACTGCCCTTGACTACCTAGTAAACTGTCTCCCTAGCATAGTTAACAAGCATGCCCCTATGATTTAAAGACGAGTTCCAGGACCTGTGCTCAGAATGGCTTACACCATCTCTTCATAAGTTAGTGAAAAATGGTACAAAGCCTGGGACACTTTTAAAGCATCTGTATTGTATCTTGATTGGCAAACCCACTGTATAGAACACTAATAAACATCTGTGAGGCCAGTTTTAAGAAAGCAAGAGCTTTGAATTGAAAGAAGTTGCAGTCCAAAAACCTCCAAAACCCCAAATAGTTTTTGTCTCAGATTAATAGCCTTCTCAAAGTCAAAGTGAGCATCCCCCAGAACATTCTGTACAAAGCCAAATCCAGCAATGACCCCATCCTTGCAGTCGATGCATGCAACAGATTTTTTTACAGTTCTTACACAGTTTAATGTACCCATCAAAGTTTTTCCTTGGACCCTTCTCAACCTGATCCTGCCCCCCCCCACCACCCTACCTTGCCCTGAATTCCACTTTAAACTGTTCATTCAACAGAAGGTGCTAGTCCAGCTATTGAGGATAAAAGCAGAATGGTCTGCAGGCCATGACAAGCTATAACTCAGGCTGCTTAAAGCTGGAGTCTATATTCTTGCTGTTCCCATTGCAGTGCTATTTAATGTGTCCCTCCTGCACAGTGGTATACCTAAAATATGGAAAGTATCCCATGTAGTTCCCATACATAAAGGGGTTGCTAAGGAACCTGTAGAGTAGTATTGATCAATCTCTATCCTTTGCACCCTAACCAAAATCTTAGAAAGGCTGGTCTAAAGCCACATCCAGACTTACAGTGAAACCCACTCCCTGCTTTTGGAAGAACCATGTCATGGATGCAGCCCTAGTACTGCTCACAATGGACTTTCTTGGTCCACAGGAGGCCAGCAAATCTGATGGTGCAATCTTTATACATCCAACTAAGATGTTTGACATAGTCAATCATGAACTGTTTCTGCATATATTCAAGGGACTAGCTCTTCATAATTTGTCCTGCACCTAGTTCAATAACTACCTAACTGATGATTGGCGGCTGACTAAATGAAGAGGTAGCCACTCCACTCCGAGAGATACTACAAATGGGTATCCCCAGGGTTCTATCCTGAGCCTGTTGCTGGTCTCCCTGTTTATTACTAACTTGCCCAAACACTGTGGCAGTGCCAAAGCTATGCTCTATGCAAATGATGAGGTGCTATACTGGAGCAACTCAGACATTGACTCAAATGAGTCAGATCTCAAAGCCAACTTCCATCAACTGGAATCCTGATTTAAGGCAAATAAGCTAGTTACATGGCAAACAAAAAAAAAAGTCCACCCTCTCTGACCCTCGCCTTCTCGGCCCTGACAGGAGCAAATTGCTAAAAATATGCTCTCTGAATGGTGATCCCATACAGACTGTAAATGATATTCAGTACCTGGGAGTTATATTGGATGAGGAAATCTTGTTTAAGCCTCATGTTGACTGGGTGACCACATTTCTAAACCAAAAATCAGGGCTCCCATTTTGGCTAAACCTCTGCCTCAACTTTGAAGCCAGAGTATCCATAACTAACGATATTTTATTGCCTGACATCCTGTATGGTGCCCTGTCCTATCTTCTCTTAAAGATACCAAGCTCATTAAGCTTAAAATCTTATATCACCGTATGTCTCCATTTGCAGTGGGTGCTTGTAAAAGGGAGCATAACACTGCTAGACACTATCCATGCTAACCTGGCCCCTCTTGAAAATATAATCAATTATTCTACACTGTGCCTGGTGCATAAAATTGTATACTCCCCTCCCCCAACTTTGCTTCCATCTGGAAACTTAAACCCCATATGCGGGTCCTCTGGTCCTCCTTCAATTTGTTCCTTACAGTCCCAGCAACAGCCACTGACAAAAGGTCCTTTGCCTCTGTGATTCCTAGGCTGTTGAAAGACCTCCTAACTGATGTCCAGGCTTGCATCAATCACAAGCCTTTAAAATCTTCCCTTAAGGACATGCTTCTTGTATGCTGCCAATGGACTTGTTCCAGCTGCCCCCCCCCCCCACCAGTGGTCACAGTTAGATTGATCAACCTATGCCTCACACAAACTACTTGTTAGTTGCTGATACCCTGCTGCTAAGCTTTCTTTACTTCACAATGTTAAAGTTGAGGCCTGTCAATATTCCTCAACTGTATAATGATTTTAAATAGTTTGCTAATAACATGCATTTTTGTGCATTGCTACTCCCTTCCCGTCCCCATGTTTCCTTTGAGGCTAAATTAAGTTTTCTAGTCCACTCCATGATTGCTCCACCTTGTGTTATAACTGTTGTTTTTTCCATCTCCTTACCTTTATAAAGATGCAAAATGCAAACCTTGGATGAAAACATGCTTAAACTTTTGAGTGCTAATGGCCCCATAGCAGTATGTGACAAGTGCAATATGTGTACCCTAAAATCACAGTTTAACCTAGTGTTGCATTTACTTGTGACAAATGCATTGCCTGTTCCTCTATGCTACATAAGATCAAATTACTGAAACAGGAAGTCCAAAATCCAAAGGAAAATTCTGAAAATGACAAAATTGCTTCATTTATTAAATCAGTACAAGTAGAAAATGCCATCATTTCTACCACACAGGAAGAAAATAAAACAAGCATTTGTCAATGCCGAATGTTTGCTTGCTGGTATTAGCATTGGAAATGCAGGAGTTAGACAGATGCAGAATAAGAATGGCAGTGAAGTATTGAACTTCACGCCAACCCCACCTCCATCCTGCAGAGATGGACAGGCATTGGGGTATGTTTTTGGGTCATCCCCATGACCTTCATGCCATGTTACCTCACCCTATCCTGCAGACACCGACACGTGTTGAGGTGTGCCTTGGGGGTGTTCGGCTTTACAGTCACCCCATTCCATAAGGACATATGCTGAAATGGGTGCAGTATAGGCACATGGGGTGAACTCTGGGGCCGAAGAGTCCCAGGTACATCTTGATGCCTGTCACTGGCTTGGGGGTGGGGGTGGGATGGCAAGAGCATTACAGTCGGCAATCCAAAGGCACACCCCGATGCCTATCAGTCTATACAGGGTGGGACATTATGGTTAGAAACCCTAACGCCCCGGGCATTTGTTGGTATTTGCACTACAAATTTTCAACATGGCCTTTTTGTGACCCCACCTCATGAAAACATTTGGGATCTCTTCTCGTGAAGAGTGGCAGTGTGATTTTGTTAATGTGTCCAGAACTTTGAGTTCCAACAGTGACCTTGCCATTCTGCACCAGATGTATGAAAACACAGATCGGGCAGGATGTGAAGAATGACAGCTATACCATCCATAGGGAGGTGTGAAGAAATGGCAATGTTGAAAATCTGTAGTGGGAATATTAAAAATGTTCACACTTCCGAGCATACATAGAAACTGCGCAATGCACGAACATAACACAGTCATTTTATGGACTTTCTTCACCAAATTTTCAACATAGGCATTTTAGGACCTCTGCTCATGAACAGTGTCACTGTGATTTTCTTAATGTGTCCTGAACACTGATTTCCTACAGCGGCAGCTCTATTCTATGATGGAAGTGCAAAAACGCATTTCGGTGAGGATGTGAAAAATGACAGCTGCTGTTTATTAGGAGGTGTGAAAAAATGCCAATGTTGAAAATCTGGAATGAAAATATTACAAATTTGTGAAGGTACGAGCATGCATGGAAACTGCACAATGCACACCTGTAAAACAGTCATTTTGGGGATTTTTTTCACCAAATTTGCAACATAGGCTTTTTGAGAGCCTACCTCATGAACACTGGCACTATCATTTCATTACTTGGGACTGAATAACGCCATGACAGGGGCTGAATTCATGAGGAGGGGTCCCAATAACCCCATGTTGAAAATGTGGTGCCAAAATTCCCCAAAATGCCTGAGATATGCACCAAAGTTGAAAAAACCCTATTTATGCCATTATACAGCTTACCGGCATTTCTTCAGTGCGTGGTCAGCTTTGAAGAGTGCAGATGTGTTCCTGGTCCACCGAAGATTGTTGCACCAGGCTCCGGAGGTAAGTATAGGGTGAGGGGTGTGTGTGGGGAGGTAGGGTGCCCAGTGGGTGAGTGCGGGTTGGGGAAGGGGACCCGGCTGGCGTGTGACCATGTCCTTTCTTTCAGGGAGAAAAAAAAAAGACGTTGCGGGAAGGTTTTTTTTTCAGGCTTGCTTTCAGCACATTGGGGTGGGCTCCCAGTGTGCCGCCTGCCTTTTTTGGTGTGGGAGGACTTAAGCCGACAGGGATTACACCCCCCGTCAACAAAGAATGATTGTTTTGGGGGGGCATGATGCCAAGGGGGAATGGGCACCCCCTCAGCTATAACAAATGGGGAAGGGGGTTACATTATGCTGATGGGAAGTGGGCTCCCCCGTTGGCAAATGAACTGGGTTGGGGGCATGCCAACAGGGGGATAGGGCACCTCAGTCAATCAGTTTTCATGGGGCTGTGAGGCAGCAGCATAAGCTGCCGCCATGTTTAAGGGAATGTTACACCAGGGAAGGAACCTCCCTGCAAAAACGGGTCACTCCCTCATTGCAGCAGAATGGCTGATGCTGCAATGACGAGGCCGCCCCTGATTGCAGCAGCAAAATTGTTTCAACTTGGTGGCACTTTTGGAGACCAGTGTTATCAGCACAGTGTGCCTGCATTGTACCACCAGTGCCAAGCTCCCAAATGCAGTGCTGCTGTTGGCTGCCACAGTGCCGCACCTCCACAGCCTGCTTCTCTCCTAAGCTGCCACATAATGTTTCTTGTGCATGTGTGCAAGCGAAGATAAAAAGGGAAAGGGAGGATGGAGACGATAAGGACATGTTCTCTAAAGCAAGTCATTAATCCCAAAGAGTCAGGTCAGATGATGATAATGGAAGTTCAGATTGGTATTTAGTGGACCACTCAAAAAATCAAAAAAGGAAAAGATGAGCTTTTTAGGTTCAAGGGGATGTCCCCCTTTTTAACAGATTAGACGTTCTTGCCAATATATCTCGAAATAATCGCGATGGCACATCAAATAATTCATGCTATGGAAAAAGGAAGAAATTCTTAATCGGTGATTCCATTATTAAATATGCAGATTCTACTATTTGTTCAACTGATAAATTGAACACAACTGTAGTCTGCCTCCTTGGTGCCGGGGTTAAAGATGTCACATAGCAAATTGACAGGTTTATTAAAGAAGAAATTAAAGATGTAGGACTAGAGTCACAAAACTTTGCCCTGTTGCAGACCCAGTTTGCGCCATGCAAACTGGGTTTGCCCTAGTGCGGTATTCACAAAAGCCCAGTTTGCACCTGCAAACTGGATTTACAACAGGACAAAGTTTTGAGGGAGCTGCAATGTAAATGAGGAGGGGACCGGCATATCCGTGCAGTGCAATTCACAAACCATTTTCTCCACACAAGGGCCATTTGAGAAGGTCCCTTGCATGGAGAAAATACTGCCGAGCTAGACCTAGTGGTAAATCTATGCAATCCTTGTGGCCAGGGGAGGTACTGCTGTCCCTTCCCCTTGCTGATTGCTGTCCCTGTATCAAAAAAAAGTGACTTGTAGTGGTGATATAGTGGTCCCTCCCCATCCCAGACAGCAGCTTGCCATCCCTTACTTTTAAAAAAAAGTACATTATTCCCTAGTGGCAGTGGTTGTCTCCCCCACCCCATTCTCTGATTGCCTTGCCGACAGTTAAACAATGAATCTGTGGTAGTCAAGTGGTCCCTCGCCCAATCTTCAATTGCTGTGCTTGTAAAATAATAAACATCCCCCTGGTAACATAGAAACATATAGTTGATGGCAGATAAGGACTGCAAGGTCCATCTAGTCTGCCCATTTTTTCTTCCTTATGTATGTGCCATAGGCCTTTACTCTGTCAATGGCCTATCTTTTCATACTCATTTGTATTGTTCCCTTATGCCTATCCCGTGCCTGTTTTAAGCCCTGAACTGTATTCATATCCACCACTTCCTGAGGTAGGCTGTTCCATGCATCCACCACCCTTTCTGTGAAAAAGAAATTCCTCACATTACCCCTTCATCGGCCTCCCTCTAATCTCATGCTGTGTCCTCTAGTCCTGCTATTTTGCTTATATTGAAACATGTTAGACCCTTTCACCTTGTTAATGCCCTTAAGTTGTTTGAATGTTTTGATCATATCACCTCTCTCCCTCTTTTGCTCTAGGGTTTATATATTGAGCTCCATTAATCTGTCCTCATGTCTTCTGATGCAGTCCCTACACCATTTTGGTTGCCCTTCTCTGGACAGCCTCCATTTTGTTAATGTCCTTGTGCAGGTGTGGCCCCCAGTACTGCACGCAGTCCTCCAGATGGGGCCTAACCAGTGTCTTGTAAAGAGGGATTATTACCTACCTCTTACGACTTGTGATACCCCTACTAATACACCTCAACATCTCCTAGCCTTACCTACTGCTTTAGTGGCCTGCTTGGATGATTTCAGGTCATCTGTGATGATGATGCCCGAGTCTCTTTCTTCCCTTGTGATTGCCAGTAACTTCTCTCCCAACCTATAAGTGGCTTCAGGGTTTCTCTTCCCTATGTGCATGATCTTGCACTTCTTTGTGTTAAACCCCAGTTGCCACTCTTCTGACCCTTTGCCAGTTTATCCAGATCTCTTCTCATTCTGCCCACCCCATCTGGATCATCTACTCTGTTGCAGATCTTGGTGTCATCTGCAAACAGACAAACCTTACCCTCCAGTCCATCTGCAATGTCACTGATGAAGATATTGAAGAGGACTGGCCCCAGGACTGATCCCTGAGGTGCCCCACTTGTGACTTGCATGTCTTCTGACTGTATACTGTTAACCACCATTCTCTGTGTTCTGCCCGCCAACCAGTTTGCCACCCAGTTGGCCACCTTCTGACCAACCCCGAGCCTACCCAGCTTATTAATCAATCTTCTATGTGGAACAGTATCGAAAGCTTTGCTGAAGTCAAGGCAGGCGACATCAACTGCACCCCTATGGTCCACCACTCTGGTTTCCCAGTCAAAGAAATCTGTGAGATTAGTTTGACAGGACCTTCCTATTGTAAACCCATGCTGTATTGGATCCTGTGCTTCTATGAATTCCAGGTGCTGCACTATCTTTTCCTTAAGGAGTGCCTCCATAATCTTGCCCACTACTGAGGTAAGACTGACTGGTCTGTAGTTCCCTGTCGCCTCCCTGCTACCACTGTTGTGGAGTCGGATCACATGAGCCCTTCTCCATTCTTCTGGGACTTCTACTGTGCTCAGAGACTTACTAAACAGTTCTGATAATGGCTCTGCTAGTGCCACCCTTAGCTATTTTAGTACCCTGGGATGTATGCCATTCAGTCCCATTTCCTTGTTCACCCTGAGCTTAGTGAGCTCTTATAGGACCCTTTCTTTTGTGGAGGGACTTGTGCACACCTCCCTCCCCTCTGCATCCATGGTGCTGAGCTGTGGGCCCTACCCTACCTTCTCCTCAGTAAATACTGAGCAGAAGTATCTATTTAGGATAGATGCTTTTCCTTGGTCTTCCTCCACACTCCCCCTTATCTCCTTTGATCTTAGCAGTACTCCTTCTGGACTTTCTCCTTTCACTAATGTATCTATAGAAAGTCTCACCCCTTTCTTTTACCATTCATGCTAGTGTTTCCTTGGTTTTGGCCTTTGCCTGCCTTACTGCCTTTCCTGCTTCCCTTAGGGAAGTTTGGTATGCCTCCCTATCTTTGTTCCGCTGTGTTCCCTTATATTTCCTAAAAGCCAACCTTTTGCCTCTGACCTTTTCTGCTAACACAGTGGGATGTTGCTTCAAGTATTTCATCCTTAATGCTTGCCCACTTTGCTTGTACTACCTCACCTGCATTTCTTCTTGCCAGGGCTAGCTTAACTCTGTTGGCCATCTTATCAAAGTCAGCTCCTCTGAAGTCCCATATTTTTGCCTTGGAATTGAATGATTTCATTCTAGTGGCCAAACTGAACCATACCATGTGATGGTCACTGACCCCCAGGTGACCTTCTACCTGGAGATCTGTGATCCTTTCCCTGTTAGTCAGTACTAGATCTAGAATAGCCTTGTCTCTTGTGGGTTGTTGTACCAGTTGTTTGAGGCCTTCCCCCTGCAGGGAATCCACTATGTGTCTAGTTCTGGTGGATGTTCCTGCTGGTATTGAGCAATCTGTTTCTGGCATGTTGAAGTCTCCCAATATCAGAGCCTCCCTTTTAGCTGTCATGTTTTGTATCTCTTCTAACAGTAATGTGTCTATGTTTTCCCCCTGGTCTGGAGGCCTGTAGAAAACCCCAGTTCGTATGGCTGTCCAATTTTCTGTTTCCGGGGAGACCCACAGTTCTTCTGGCTTCTTATGTGTATTCTGAATTTCTGTAGCTTTGATATTTTCAAAGCCCTGGTAGTCCAGTGGTCCCTCCTCCCCACCCCTGTTCACTGATCACCATCCCGGTGTGAATAACCAAAATTCCCTTTGTAGTCTAGTGGTGCCCCCACCATATCCCAGATCCCTTCCTGCCATACAGTGATGAATTTCTCTGGTGGTCTAGTGGTCCCCCCAGCCATCCCCGATCTGACCATATAGGGCACCATATAGTTTTCCCTGGTGTCAAGTGATCCCCCACCCACCTACACTGTGAGGGCTTGACTCACCACCCCCTCCCCAAAACTGACCCCCACCTGGCTACCACCACAGCCTTCCTTTTAGCTCCATGGCTGGCTGCCGATTGAGCTCTCAATGAGTGCACATTTTATGCAGTATGAACTCATTGACAGTGCTTGACAGTTCAGGGTGAGCTGTCAGTCAATGAGCGTATACAGTATGCACACATTGAGAGATCAGTTGGCAGCCAGCCATGGAGATGAGAGGGCTCTGCTGGTCACTGGCCAGGAGTTGTATTGTGGGAGTGTGGTGATGGGTCAGTCCTTCACAGGGTGAGTGGCTGGGGGGTCCTCTAGACACCAGTGAAAACTATACAGTGTCCTACAGGGAAAAATCAGGGATGGGTGGCGGACCACCAGGGTAATTCATCACCATATAGCAGGGAGGGATCAGGGATAGGGTGCGGGGCCTCTAGACTACCAGAGAGAGTTTGATTATTAGCAGCGGGATGGTGATTGGCAAACTGGGGTGGGAGGAGGGACCACTGGACTATCAGGGGGATGTTTATTATTCTATGGTCATGGCAATTAGAGATTGGAGGTGGGACCACTAGACTACCAGGAATAATGTTTCAACTATTGGGATGGTGATTGGAGAATGGGGAGGAGGAGGGACCACTAGACTACCAGGGAAAGATTTTTGTTACTATCATGATGGTGATCGGAGAACAGGGTGAGGGGTAGGAACCACTGCCACCAGGGAACAATGTATTTTTATTTTTAACTACAGGATGGCGATCGGTTCTGGTGAATAGAGAGGGGCCAATATACCACCACTGCAACAGTCACATTTTTAATACAGGATGATGATTGGCTCTCAGGGATGTGGAGGGACTACTAAACCACCAGGAACATTTGTTTTCTCTACATAGGAGAATGACAGACCACATTGGAGGAGTGCGCAAAACTCCCTCACAGCACATGTAAATGGGCCCATAATGGGCATGCAAATGGCCAGCTAGCTTCTTGCATGCCCAATGGGCTTATTTGAATGGCTTCTTTTGTGAATAACAAATAGTGCACTGGCACTAATCATTCTGAGGCCATTTAAAGGCCTGAAGGTTGGAGCAGTGTTACTGGGGTTAGAGGTAGTGGTAATGAGGTTACCGCTGCCTCATCCTAGCCCTATACACTGTCAGATAGTGCCCCATGCTATCCATCTGTGAATAGCATTTTTACTACCTAGACAACTGCAAAGAGCAGCACAAACTTTTGTGCTGCAGTTTGCAACTATTTGTGAATCTAGCCCATAGTCTTGTACTTACATGTCAATGATGTGGGCAAAGAACACAAACAGGATTTTTGTTGTAACTTAGTGGATTTGGGTAAATGTAATAAATGCAGGGGGTACAAGGTAGCCCTTTTAGATATTTTGTACATAACAAGATCATGCCCAGAAAAAATACTAAAGTATTCCTGACTATTTAAATCAAGGTATTTTAAACTAATAGATGAGGGGGAAAGCAATAGTCACACCGGTAGCTGCCAGTCCCATCATTTTAAAAATCCAATTTATGGTACTATAAATGGGAAAAGTGACAAGGTGAATTGTATCTTACTGAATGCACATAGCTTATCAAACAAAATTGATGAATTAACTGCACTAACCCAAAAAGAATGCTTCTGTTTAATAGCTATCACAGATGCCTGGTGGAATAATAACTGTGAATGGGGAAAATCCTTACTGGGTTACAAGCTGTATAAATTAGATAGGACAGATAGGCATGGAGGAGGTGTTGCCTTATTTTAATCAATCAATCAATCATTATTTTACCAGGTGAAACACCATTGAGTAGAACTCATTTACAAGCCAAACCCGGATGAAGTACTGTACACAAATTCACTACCAGCAAGGTTATAAAACAGGGTTAATATGAGATTACGAGAAGGAGGAGAAGGAGTCACCAATGATTATATAACAAAGAAGTACAGTAAATATGTACAATATGTACATACATAATAAACATAAAGAATGTATACAAGGTACATAAGGATGTTCTCACAGCAATCACTGTGGCACAGCATATGCAAAATACTCAGTGTACAGAGTACGTACAATAAAACATAAGTTAAAAAAAAGGATGCAGGTAACAAGAGTTAAGAGCAATATACAATATCCAACACATATAACTAGCCAGTCAGTTGGATAAATGGTGGGTGTTAACAGGGCTGGACAAAGATTACCTTACAGTTCACTAAGGAGCAATGCTACTTTAGGGGTAGGCAGGGAAGGGGGCTCTGGCAGGGCTGGTAGAGTACAGGTTGAGATCCTTTGAAGTATTTAATAAAATTAAAGGTGGTTCAGTTGCAGACACTATTTGGGTGCAGTTAACATCACCCTCTATTTCATCTATTCTAGTGGGAGTTTACTATAGGCCCCCTGATTCAAGCATGGGGATTACAGAACAAATTGTCACTGAAACACAAAAGGCCCACAAGTTACAGTAGGTGAAATTTTGGTTGTTAGCGACCTGAATTTGGGGATATAGACTGGCAAGGAGAAAATACATCCACTCTTGTGGGCAGATATTTCATACATTTTATTGTGCAGCTTTCACTCTTACAGCACATTATACAATGGCAAGAGAAAATCCTTGTCCCCGATTGGTCAGACTGGGACAGTAACCGGGATGTTATCCCAGCATAACATCCTGACTCTACTCCCAGTGCACTGACGACCGCATTCCAAGTAAACAAAATATCACTCCACTATCGTCCCAAGCAGCAGCTACAGCAGTTCTTCTTGTGCGCGGAATCGAAGTTTCCCGCCTTAACAACTGTGCTCCGTGTCACACGCCACCTGGTAACCACACTGCCACAACGTTAACATTCCCAACTCAGACAGTTTAAAATACATAAACAAATGGAAGCCCCAAGTCCACTCACTCTGCAGCTCGATAGTCGAACCACGTCCAATTTCGAAATATGCCGCTTCTTCCTACCTCAAAACCGCAATCCTCGACTCAGTAAATCGCGAACTGTCAACAGTCACGGACTGACAGTTTTCTCCAGCATTCCCGATCCCAGCTCACCTCGTAATCTCCAAAACTAATCCTCCCTACATCCTGCCATGTACTGTCACAGACTTCCGTTACTGTCACAGACTTCTGTTCACAGTGCTAAAACGGGAGTCTCGCAGAACAGTGACACGCTGGCAGCTCGATCAGATTGTAATCCACACTGATACTGTCCGGTACATTAAGCAAACTGTACGAGAGAACTGCAAACAAGATACAGTTGTTTGTGTGTGTGTGGAGGGGCAGCAGACACATTCAAAAACACATCAATTTGTTTAGCAGCAGCACCCCTACTGGCCAAAACAGAACTACTTTTCTCTTCAGTACACCTCCACATTGAAAATCAAACACAAAATGTATTTAAAATGCATTTTGTCCTCATCTTCTGTCTTTTAAAATTAACGAGCCATTGTATAAAGGAATAATGCCCTCCAGGGTGGGTGTTATGCTGGGATAACATCCCGCCTTGGGTGTTGGACGCCCTCGGCCGTTGGCCTCGGGCCCAACCACCCAAGGTGGGATGTTATCCCAGCATAACACCCACCCTGTCGGGCATTATTCCTTTATTAATACCTCCACTAGAGGAGACAATATACTAGATTTGATCATTACTTCTGAAGATATTGGCCCTCCCCTATCAAATGGTGATCACAAATCAGTTCTATTTAATTTTAATATGGGGTGCGTGGCCTAGCCCTGATCCAGTATGGTCGCATAGAGAGATAGCTCTTGTAACACGGGGATAAATCTGACATTAGCCATCACTAAGACCCTCTATTTCTGCCAGAATTTTTATCATAGCAGACAGGAATCTCCTGGGCATAATTTTTGGGACTTTTCTTGCAAGTTCTCTTTTGGAAATCACTCGTCTTTTCTCTCGGAAGGCAGATTTGCAGTGCGGCCTACAATATGCAGCCTTCTACAGAATCATCGAGAACTGAAGTGATGTTCAGCCAGCTTATGACCCAAATGGCACAACTCACAATTGCAGTCAATGCCACTATGCAAACTTTACAAGGGATCGAAGTTAGGCTTTTCCACAATGAAAGACAAATATCCTCCCATGACGCAGCTCTTCTTGAAATGACTGCTACTCTGAGGGAACAGGCCAAGCTTATCCACACAATACAAAATTAAGTAGATGACCTGGAAAATCGCAACCGTCGAAACAATATACGGCTTATTGGCTTTCCGGAAGGTGCAGAACAGAAATCAGCCATTGACTTCTTACAGTCAATCCTCCTGAAGCTTCTCAAACTACCAGCTGATTTTCACCCTCAGATAGAACGGGTGCATCGCTCGTTTTCCCTGGTACCAAGGCCTCGAGCAAGGCCTAGCCCCCTGCTTGCCAGATTTTTGGATTTTAGGCAAAAAGAATCTATTATGGCTGCTGCTCAAACTGCGGGGGAAATTACTTGGCAAGGGCATCATATTCAGCTCTATCAGGACTATTCTAAAGAACTCTCCGATCGCCATAAGGAATATGCCCAGGTACGGAGACTATTACAAAAACTAAACTACTCTTACTCACTGTGGTATCCAGCGACCATGCGGATTATGCACAATGGGTCTCCTCTTCTGTTTGAGACCCCACAGAGCTTGATGGACTTCCTGTGGGCTAGACACCCTGCGGAGTTTCGGGACCCCAACAATCAAAGTGAGCAAATACAACACTCTCCCTCTCCGTCTGCAGCGAATATTTCCTCGGCTCCTAAACAAGACATACCTGAGTCTGGCGTGCAGATTTTTGACACATCGCTACCATCGAGGCCAAGGAAATGGCAACCATCTCATCGTCATGAGCGACCATAACATCCTACTGAGAGATCCATCTGCCTGAGCCCGCAGGCGACGGCTCACTCAGACCAACTTTCAGATCAGCAAGATCCCATAGATCTGCAGACTTTCTTCTCACCCAACCCATTTGCCGTTCTACAACCGGACCTGCAGGACTCAGATACTGCACAAGGGATTTCAGAAGGGGCAGAGATGGACATATGTGGGTTGACATCCTCAAGATCTATGCTCTCCATGTCTCAAAGCAAATCCTGTGCTGACATTGCTGCCGCATCACTAGATCTTGCAGCCATCCTTCCCACTGCGAACTCACGAGATGGAACTCTCGATGCTACAGTTGGTCTTCCCAGACCTGGCTCAGAACCCCCCAGACTGAGGACATGTTTCAAACTGTATGGTACCAGTTTAATATGGGGGGGTTGAGTATGTAATAAGGGAAAGGGAACCTCCTTTTTTTTTTTGTTTGGTTCTCCCTCTATGTGTTAACTTCTCGTCCCTTGGCTTGCCATGGGATCTAAATTGCTGGGAGTATTAAGCTCAGCTCTCCCTATCCCTCATCTATCAGCTGGGAATACAGGAGTATTGTAACTCCTTTCAGGACATGCTTTTGAGGATATCCTGCTATGTGCTTAGGGCCCCATGGTCCTAGGGGAATTCCTCTCATACGTCCTCAGGGTGGTCTTAGCTCTAACTGTATTTTTATACCCCATAGTATGGACAAGCTGTTGTGGAGGGTATTTCCTCCTGTCCTGATCCCAGACCAACCCCCACGGATACCAAAGGAGGTTTTGTGACTTTGGTCGGTGACATATTACCTTTGGGACTCCTAATGGCTGTGGACAGGCCGATATGTGTATACAGTTGGTTAAATGTTATCAGTCAATATTATGTTTTACAAGTTGAAATTATTTATAGGATTTTCCAGATTGTGATTAGTACATGCTTGGGTGGGGGGGGGGTGTATTTGTGGTCCCTTGCTGGTGGTGTTTAAATTGATTATAACAGATTTTCTGGTTCAGATGATATGAGGCAGACCTTCACTCTCAGTCTCTATTAGGTTCTATAGCTCATTCCCTTCTAAATCAGACCTCCCAATTCTAGACTATGGCTGACATTCACTATATCACCTGGAACGTACGGGGCCTTAATACCCCTATGAAGCATTCTCAGGTGCTAAATCATTTCAAGAGACTGGGTATGCAGGTAGCCCTTCTACAAGAGACTAAGTTGAAAAATTTGGATCATGACAGGTTGAAAGGCTCTTGGGTGGGACAGGTTGTTTCTTCTTCAGCCTCCACCTGCAAATGGGGGGGTAGCTATTTTATTTCACAAATCCCTTCAGTGGACACAACTAAAAGTGCAGCAAGATAGAGATGGCAGATGGGTGGCGGCTTTGATGGATACTCTGACAGGTACCCTAGTGAAAGCTAATGTGTATGGCCCTAATGACGACCAGCCTGAAGTGTTTCACTCGCTGGCCCAAGCTATTAGCTCCTTAGCCTCTCCACAGGTCCCTATAATCTTAGGGGGTGATTTCAATCTCCCCCTGGACCCTTTCCTAGATCGCACGTCCACCTGCCCAGATCATCAGCAGAAATGTCACCTCTCACTGCAGCAGCTGATCACAGATATGGGGTTACAAGATCCCTGGCGCATTCTGCACCCACGGGACAAAGATTATACATTCTTTTGTCCAGTGCATTACTCACACTCTCGGCTGGACTACTGGCTTGTATCCCCTTCTATTATGAACAGCACCAATGATGCTGTAATTCATCCAATTAACATATCGGATCATACTCCGGTACAACTTCACACTCTAAGTAGTCCTTCAGCCCCTATATCCTCGAGCTGGCGTTTGGACCCGCTTCTCTTGAGGGACCCTAACTTCCCTCAATGGTTTTGGATATAGGTCACTAATTTTCTACAAGATCATGCTACAACGGAGGTCCCTCAAACAATGGTTTAGGAGGCACTGAAAGCCACCATATAAGGTGCTATCATGGGATATTCAGCATATCGCAGGTGGCAGAGAGAACACCAGCTTAAAACATTGGAAACCCATCTTATAGAACTCAAGACCAAATTTAAAAGTATGCTGCACACTTCCTTATATTCCCCGATAGGCAAGGAAATCACTAAAATACGTCATCAAGTACAGGACCTACTTGCCAGAAAAGCTGAACTGGCCTTCCTCAGACTACGGCATAAATACTGGGGAAGGGGAGAGAAGGCTGGGAAAGTACTAGCCTACAGGCTCCGGAAACAGAGGGCCGAGAACCATATTCCTGGACTCAAAGCACCAGATGGCCCTGTGCAAGTTCAACCAGAATGCATAAATAAAATTATGACAGATTTCCATAAACAGCTATATTCTTCATCCGGCACTTTTAATGTTGCACAAGTACAAACTTTTCTGACATCTATACCTATCTGTCATCTAACTCCTCAGCAAGCTGCTACCTTGGAGTCTCCCATTACCCCTCAAGAGGTCACAGATGCACTTCACAATTTAAATCATGGGAAGGCCAGTGGTGGGGATGGATTTCCCCCTGAAATGTGTAGTCTAGTTTCACCACTGATCTCCCCCCTACTTAGTGAAAGTTTTAATTTGGCCCTTAGTTCAGGATCCTTCCCCCCATCCCTTCGGGAGGTGATCATTACTGTATTTCTCAAATAAGGGAATGATGCCACTTTACCATTCAGCTATCACCCTATTTCACTTATCAATTCAGATAGTAAGATTTTTGCAAAATTCTGGCTAGCAGGTTAAACCCCTTGCTTCCCCACCTTATACATCCTTCACAAGTTGGTTTTGTCCCAGCTCGGCTCATCAGAGATCATATACATTCCCTTATAAATATTATATATCAGGCCAGTAACTTTCCGGCACCAGCTGCTGCAGTAGCAATATATTTTGAGAAGGCATTTGATTCTCTCGAATGGCAGTACCTTCAACAGGTGCTTGAAGCCATGGGCTTTAGTCACAATTTTAGAAGCTGGGTGACAGCTCTGTATCACAACCCTTTGGCTAGGGTCCTCACCAACTCTACTCTGTCTGCACCCTTCCCTCTGGGGTGGGGCACAAGGCAGAGCTGCCCCCCTTCTCCTTTACTTTTCATAATAGCAGTGGAGCCACTTGCAATTGCCATACGCCACTCTTCAGCCATAACAGGTTTTCCCTTTGGCGATATCACTTTCCCCACATTTATGTATGCAGATGATTTATTGGTTCCATTAGTGGATGTCACTACTTCCTTCCCTGCTCTGCTTTCCCTCCTTGCAGATTTTACGAGCTACTCTGGCCTTAAAATCAACAGGTCTAAAACGGAAGTACTCCCGCTCAATAGCTTGTGCACCTTAGATCAGGTAGCCCATCTCGGCCTTCATTGGGCCCCAAATTCCCCTGTGTATCTAGGGATATGGCTCACAGTAGATCTTACTAAAATATGGGATCTGAACCTTAAACCCCTTCTTGAAGCTATCAAGACTGAATTTGTGCACTGGCGTGGTCTTCAACTTACACTAGCAGGTAAAATATCCGCGATCAAAATGGAGGTAGCCCCTAAACTTTTATATGTCATCTCACATATACCATTTACACTACCTGCCTCATGGGTTAAAGCCATAGACAAGGCCTTTTCCAATTTTATTTGGGAAGGCACCAAACCCTGTTATAGTAGAAATAAACTTAGAGCTCATTGGTCACAGGGAGGCTGGGGCCTTCCTTGGCTGGAAGGGTATAAATGGGCCTTCACTGCAGCTCAGACCATAAACTGGTTCCTCCCACAGACATCTGAGTGACTACAATGAATACACATGGAGGCGTATATGGTCCAGACCCAGTCCATAGCAGTTTTACTTTACAGTCCCCTTCCCAAACATTTGTCTTCCTGCCAAACAATAGCAGGCTCAGCACTGACATGGCATTTAGTGGAAAAGAAATTGGAGGCAGATTTATGCCCCCTTCTGGCCTCCCCCATATGGGGGAACATGCTCATAAAAGTGGATGACAAACCTTTGCACTGGTCCCTATGGCAGAGTAAAGGAATTTTTACACTAAAGGACTTGATGACAGATGACAGTCTCACTATCGAAACATTTCAAACATTAGATCAGGAGTTCCACTTAGGTAAGCAGGCCTTTTAGCAGTACCTACAGCTCAGAAGTTTGGTTTTAGCTTATATTAAACAACACCACACGACAGCTATAGAAAGGTCCCATTTGTTAATTAAATGGTTGACCTATAAAAGGGGTAAAGCCAGTCTTATATATGTTGATCTTGGGAATCATCTCCCTGCACAATCAGCTCAGGCTAAAGGTAAATGGGAGCAAGCTCTTCAACAATCCATTTCGAGATGCCCAATGGAAGTTATGCTGGAAATATGCTCATTCTATGTATCCAGATATGAGAAGTAAACTTATGCAAAACAAGATACTGTCACATTGGTATCACACTCCTGTTGTCTTGTACAGAATGCATCTCATGGACAACAGTCATTGCTGGCGATGTCTTTCGGGAGAGGGAGACCTTTTGCACATACTTTGGCTTTGCCCACTTCTCATTCCATTCTGGATGGCTGTCTTGGATCTGGCTCAATAGGCCTCAGACTTTGCTCTGACTCTAGATCCCCTAGTTTAGATTTTGGGCCTTCCTCCTGTGCTGAGAGCGTTCACTCATCAACAGCACAGATGGCTGACACTTCTTAGCCTCCAAGCTAAGAGGCTTATCCTCTGTAGGTGGAGAACCACAGAGGTACTCACCATCTCCAAATTATATAACGCCCTCTCTAATGTAGCAGTACTGGATCATCAGTGCCACTTAATTACCAACTCTCTCTCACAATATTATCTTACCTGGGCCCCTTACTTAGCTCATCTCTCCCCACGTGCAGGGATTGGCTGACTTCCCTTGTGGAATGATCTGGACCAACATAGTAGATACACCAGTAGGAATTTATTTGGAACCCCAAAACCCACCCCCTCCCTGCAAGGACTGTTATCTTTTCTCCTTATAGGATAAGAATTCAGATCTGGACCGTAACGTTGCTAGTATTTTGTTATTATGTCTGTGCTTTTCAGGCTTTTTCAGGTATCAGGAGACACTTACGTATTAGGCCCATATTAGACGTCTTAACTAATCTAGATGCGGTGGTAATCATGCAATTTCTCATACTTTTTTTTTTTGAGGGGGGCACAATACCACAATACAACTCACTGTATTATTTCTTACTGTATCATTATTTAGCAATGTCCCTTTTCTATGGGCTAGACTTTGTCAATTATATAATGACACTGCAGTCAATGTGTATGCATATGTGTCATGCTGTATCTTCTTTATGTACCTGGTTATGTCTGATATTATTTTTCAAACTTAATAAAAATTATTAACTACTACTATTTAATTTTAGTATGTAGAGGAAATGAATGTCTGGTGTCACTGAATTGTTTTTGTTCAAAAGCAAATGCAAAATGTATAAATGAGGAGCTTAATAAAATGGACTGGTTCAATGTTCTAGCCAATAAAATATTGACTTTACGTGGGAGGAATTCAAAAATACATTATTAAGAATACGCTATGGCTATATTCATAAAATAAGGAAATATAATACAGCTGGATTAAGACCGAAATAGTTATAAAAAAATAAAATCACTTTTAGATAAAAAAGAGCCTATAAGACATTTTTGAAATAGAAATCTGATGAACTCTGGGTTAAATATAAGTATCTTCTGAAGAAAACAAAACTGGAAATAAAAATGGCAGAGAGACAAATGAAGGTCAAAGTGGCATCTGAAGCTAATAAATCAAATAATAAGGCTTTCTTTAGCTTCATTAATTCATTGAGAAACTAACGACAAACTGTTGGTCCAGTATCTATAAACAACAATATTATAACTGAGCCTCAGGAAATAGTTGATTTGTTTAATACTTATTTCTGTGAAATATATAAGCACAAACCCAAGAGACAGCTATCTTTATTTAATACATCAGAGTCGCCGATGTCTCCATAACAAAGACCTCACTGAGGACGATTTTAAATTACTGTAGGAAGCTCTAAATACACTAACTGCATAGCTACATAAATGAAGAATGAAATTTAATGTAGTTAAATGGAAAGTAAGCCATCTACACAGAAAAATTCCCCATTATTCCTATGCGGTGTCAAAACATAACTCAAGACATCTAAGGAGCAGGATATGGGTATAGTTATTGACTATGAGTTTGATCCAATGTCACAATCTACAGATGCTATTACTTGATCCAATAGAGCCTTAATGGCAATAAAAAGACATATAAAATCTAGAGATCGGGCAGTAATGTTCCCTTTTTAAAGGCCTATGTACATCCACATTTATGCATCACCAGTTTGGTGTCCATATATATGTGAGAACATTGACCAATTAGAAAGGGTCCAGTGAGAATCAACAAAAACTATTTATGAAATATATAATTTACCATACCAATCTTGACTGAAGCACCTAACCCTAATAACTGTGGAAAAGCATCATCTCAGAGGGGATTTTCTTATGGCTCACCCATGCCAGTGCACAAAGAAAGAGTGCTCGGTAAATAAGAGTGCAGGCAAAAGAGCTACAGGAAGGTGAATGGCATGCAGTTGTTGCCCCCCAGCCAGACTGCACACCATGTCTGCATGATTTCCTATGGGGGGCTATGCCCCCAGCTACCACCCACTGTATATATAATTGCCTCTCCTGCTCTGTATCAGGGAGGTGACACTCACAGTATATTGCGCCCCAAACTCCCAAATGGCCACATCGGTCATGCACTGTTGCAGGCACCCACATTACGGCACCCTCTTTACTGAGCCCTGGCAATGGTATATAATTTGCTTACTATGTTCAATATTATTCAGGACCCATATCTCCTTACAGAGTTAAAATTTTGAATTCAAATACAATTCTAAATCTACTAGAGGACACCCTCTTCCGTTATCTGAACAAGTTTTCAGAACTACCAAGAGAAAATGATTTTTTACCCAGTGTACTATTAACCCTTGTAATTCACTACCCTTTGAAACAATAGCTAGCAAATCAAAAGGTGAATTTAAAAGCAAACTGGATAAGCTCATTTTGAGTGGTGGTATTTCATATTATTATTCATAGATGGAGCAACATAGAATGCAAGTCTTCTTGCTCCGATTCACCTTAGTAGTATGAACCTTAGTAGTATAACTGTTTGTATTTTGTTGATTTTACATTGCTGTCTTTATCTTTATTTATTTATTGAGATCTTGGATTTACACCTTTGAGCAGAAACCTCTTTCATAGGTTCCACATCAAGTATGACACAAACAAAAATACAGATATGTTTCACAGATACAGATACAGCAAGACACAATTGAAAATTGCCTCCAAGCATAAATTCTAACAATAGTCACACAATCTAAGTGCTTACAGGGTGCAGAGTTAAAACAAAGGCTAACATTTCACAAGGTGATGATAACATAACATGAGGGCGTTTGTTTAAAAGGAGAATTGTACAACTAACAACATAGGCAGATAATTGGATTGTGCCTGAGACAAAGAAAGAAGGAAGGTCTCGTATCAGTAGAGAGGGACGGGGAGGGAAGAGAAAAGTGTGGGAAGGGATAAGGCAAGCAGAGGTGGGGTAGGATGGGGATAGACAGGAGAGAAAGGGAAGACTAGCTATACAGTCAAAGTGGAATAAAAGGGGAGGAGTGTGGGGGAAAGGAGGGGTGCAGGAGAGTAGGGAGGAAGAGGTGGTGTAGGTAGTGGGGTGATGATGAAGATGTATTAAGGTGAAAGGGAGGAAAGTAGTATGAAATAACAGAGGGGCAAAAAAGGGAAGAGGAGGTGGAGGGAGGGAGGTAGGAGGGAAAATAAATAATTTAGGCAAGGGTAGAAAGCCCATGAAAGTGTTAATTTGACTGGGGGCTTAAGAAATGAACATGAAGTGTAACATTTTACTAATCAATAGAGATCACAGAGATTGCAAATGGTAGGAGCAAGGTAATGACAAATTAGCTGTAGCAATCACAGGTTGCCTGTGAGATTAGATGCTGCCAGAGTTTTTATTAAAGGAGCCCAGCAAAGTAGCATTGGTTATGTCAGGAAGCAGGGAGTTGTACCACTGTGGAGCTCTGTATGCAAACGCACATTGTCCAAAGGCAGTGTGGCACCATGAGATTCTGAAAGTCTGTTTGCCAGAGCTTCTGGTACTGCATGGCTTATGTGCAGGGGAAAGAAGGGCCATTACACAAGGGGGAAGCAGTCCCAAGGTGACTTTTTTTGCAAGCAGGCACGATTGGTATTTGAGCCTGCTGTCAAATTGTAACCAACTAACCTGGGCATAAAGATCGCAGGTGTGTGTCAAGCATATGGCAACAGTAAGAAGGCGGCATGCTTTATTTAAGGCCATTTTGATATGTCGGAGGGCAGTGTTTGTAGTCACATCATAAATGACAATACCATAGTCCGTGAGAGAGACCACAGAACTGTGGATGGCTGTGTTCAGTGCTTCTAGAGTGAGATTATGTTTGTTCCTGTATAGAACTCTTAACCACTGGTTAATAGCTTTGGTTGTTCAGTCGATGTGCTGTGTGAAAGACAGGGTAGAGTAAATAGTTATACCCAGGTACTTGAAATGGTGAACCAGTTCAAGAGAGGAGCCAGTGTCATTAATGATGGTAAGTGGGAAGGTTTTGTGTCTGCTTTGAGAGGTCAAAAACAACATTGTCTTAGTCTTGTTATAATTAAGGATGAACTTATTATCCCCAAACCACTTCTCTGCAGATGTAAAGGATGCTGAAGTTGGCTCTGGAGAAGGTGAGGGTCCATGTTGCTGGTAAAAAAGTACAGTGTCATCAGTGTATAGAAGTATGTGGTCACAACAAGCTCCTGGTAGTGAACTAAGGAAGATGCTAAAAAGCAATAGATTCAATATAGATCCCTGCGGGACTCCAGAGCCTACAGGCCTACTATTGGAAAGGGTGTTACCAATATTTCCCTGCTGCATTTGGCTGCTTAGGTAGCTAGAGAATCAGCTTGTAGTGTCGGGAGAAAAGACCAATGGAGGAGAGTGTCTGACAAGGAGATCATGGTTGACAGTGTCAAAGGCCTTGGTAAGGTCTATGAAAGTTGCCCCTACCAAGAGCCCTTGTTCCAAAGAGTTATTGATAAAGCCTGTAAACTCCAGGAGTGCAGTGACGGTACTATGCCCACACCTGAACCCATGCTGTTGGGGACATTGGAGTTGGTAGTTATCCAGACACTCTACTAGTTGGTTGGTCGCGATGATCTCCAGGGCCTTAGAGATCGGGGGAAGAACAGAGATGGGGCAGTAATTTCCCTGCAGTGCGCGGACGCCACTCTTGTTCACCAGGGTAACCACTGCTGTTTTCCAAAGATATAGAAATTGTGACTGAGAGAATGACAGGTTAATTATTTTGGTAAGAGGAGTGAGGATTTCCTCGAGGATAATGGCAACAATCTTTAAGTCCAAAGAGTCTCCACTGAATCTTGCTTTCCCCAGTACCTTTTTAAGATAACGCCTGGCTTCATTTATAGACACTGCTTTGAAGTAAAAAGGTGGGTGGTCTCGGGGTGGGTTCTGGACTGCAGTGTTCATACCTGAGGTGGTAATCATGAAGTAGCTGGTGAGAAGAATGTTGCTAAGGTCTGTAAATGCTTTGTTGAAATCATTCACAATGGCTTTTGGGTCCACGGCCGTCGATATTCCATATGTTCGGGGTAGTTTTGGGGCCTTTACCAGTGATGTCTTGGATGTTCTTCCAGAACATCCTGCTATCATTCCAGGTGGTGGAAAGGGCTTCTTTGAAATACTGGCTTTTAGCAGAATGGACAGCAAGGGTACACTCATTTCTCACTGCTTTGCATCTCTGTAGGTTAGCTTGTGTCTCCAGCGCTCGAGAGATGTGCCAGAGGTGATCCCTGTGTTTTAGTAGATCAAGAAGAGCAGGGGTGATCCAGAGATTATGGGTTCCCTTAATTTTTGTAGTTTTAAAGTGGGCATGCTTATCGCAGGTTTCATTAAAGAGGTCAATGAAGAGTTCCAATGCAGTGTTGACGTTGCTGGCTGTATATATAGTAGACCAATCAGCGATCCTCAGGTCAGCTTTCAGTAGCTCAAGGTGCCCCAGAGTGAGATCCCAGCTAGTGACAGTTCTGGCAGGGGGTTTGTGGTAGTTATTGGACCAGAAAAACTTGACAGGGGAGTGATCACTAATACAGTCGGGTAGGACACAGGTGCCCTTGATATTATCCGGCTGGTTAGATAGCACCCAGTCCAGTAAGGTATTGATCCCAGTTTTGTAGTTCCTCCTTGTTGGGGCTTCTACAACTGTGGGAAAGGTGGATACCAGATAATGCATCCTTAGCATCACTGGCATTAGGGGAGAGCCAGTTTATATTAAAATCTCCAAGCATTAGAAATTCTGAGTGAAGGCTCATCCTTTTTAAAGCATTTATGAAGGATCCAAAGCCAGGTTTAGTGTGCCTTGGAGGGATGTAAACAGAAAGCACAGTGAGTGTTTTGTTGTGTGCACCGAGATGCAACTTAACGGCCAGCATTTGAATTAAATCACCACAACCAGGGGTGGGGATCCACAAGCCCTGCAAAGTGTCCTTTATGTAGATCACACATCCACCACCATGCTGAGAAAGACGATCACACCTAAATACTGTGTAGCCAGGATGTAGGATTGCTGCATCTGGGACATTAGGAGTGAGCCAGGTTTCTACTACTGACAGTACATCTGGATTATGTCTGGCGGTCCATACTTATTATAAATGCCTGGTACTTATATTTAAAAAATATCATTGAATGTGAGTAATTCTGGCTCACTCCTGAGAAAGGGACTTTTAGTATCAGTGAACTTACCCTGTTAACAAAAATCAAATAAAAAAAGGTATATAAAAAAAATAATAAATATTCTAATCCCTATCTGGGGTAGGACAGCAAAGGCTGAGTAGATTGTGGACATAAGTAACTGTTATTTGGGTTAGGCCTACAGATAATGATTTATTCCCTATCTCAGACAGGGCTGAAGAGTGAGGTCACTAGCTGGATTACACCACTTCCTTTGTGGAGCAAGACTGTGGAGACAGTGGAGATTATTAGGAAGTTTACCCAATTACTCAAAGAAGTGGGAAACGCATAGGGAAACATAGGAGTAGAAAAGGAGGTAAGATAAGGAAAACAGGAGAAACCTTATCTGGGGCACTCAATAATGTGGATCAGAGGAAAGAAAAATTAAGGGATAGGCACAGCAAAAGGATAGGTATGGGATATATGGGTAATCCTATGTAGAGTAAGTCACTACTTGAAGACAACAGTATGACAGGTTTGATTTGGAGTGGTACAGTGCAATGCATGTAGAGCCACTGTCTTTTGGGAGACTTTCTGGAAACTGAAGTGTTTTCCTTTCTGCACTCACCTCTCTGGGTTGTAGGCATATAAAGCTGGATTCTGGACCAAACTGGACAGGGTACAGCAGCCTGTCTGTCCCACCCAGGGCCATCATGATGACTGAAGCTCTGCCAGAGGATGCCCAGAAAGAGAGAGAGCGGTTGAACCCTGGTGGGCTCTGGTGAGGTGGAGTGGGGGTATAGTGCAAACTCATTCACTGATACCACCATGGAACCACTTCACCAAACTGGTAGAATGGGACCACAGAGACAAGGTCCTCATTGCAGAGGGAGGGGAAGAGGTGGTGTCCTCAGGAATGGAAGGCCTAAGTGGTGAGGGAAAGACCACAAGCCAGGAGAAAGCTGGTGGTGGTGGGGTACTGTATAGTGAGATGCATAGTATTGCGGGGCTGGGACAAGGAAGGATAGGGAGGTGAGGTTCCCAAGAAGTGCCTCAACATGGAGGAATGGAGAGTGGATCATATGGATTACTAGGGCAGCAGAAACTGGACAGAGCTTGATATTATTGTTGATCTTGGGACAAATGACCTACAGTAGTCACAGAGAGTGTAGGAGTAGCTCAGTGCAACTTCAGGAAGCTGAGGAGGGGCCTCAAGCAGATTGTAGACATGGTGGCATTTTCAGAGTTACTACCTGTAAAGGACAGGAGGCAATCAAGTGAACTCCACACCAGCACATTTAATGACTGACTGAAGACATGGTGCATGGAGGGGGACTTTGGATACTTCAGAGGCTAGGGGCCAACCTACAAAAATGGAGGCCTCTATAGGAGAGACAGCAGACATCCTTCTGGGAAGGGGACTGCAATGCTTGGTGGTCAGTTTAGATGCTATTTGGATGAGCATTCAGACTAGCCAGAGTGGGAGTGGAAAATGGATAAAGTACTTGCTTCCCCCAGATGGTAGAAAGACAAGAGGGGGAGATACCAAAGGATAACACTACCCAAGGGTGAGTAACAGGAAGTCAGTGACAGGCATGAGGAAAAAAGGGTAAAGGACACGACTGGAAAAAGGGAAGTAGGGCAGACTGGGTGAGCCAAGCCATCCTTTTCTGCCAAAAAATTCTATGTATATAAGTAAGTGGATTAAAGGGTGAAAAAAACAGGGTAAGCAAAATAGGTGGGTTGTAAGGAACAGTACATGACAGTATGGACAGACAGTGTGAAAATCACATGGTATAGAGTGGAGGATGAGAAAGTATTAAGATCCATGTGTGCTAATGCAAGGAACCTCAGAAACAAATTCTATGACCTGGAAGACATCATGGCAGAGGCTCACTGGATCTAGTAGCCATTTCAGAGACATGGTGCACCATGCACCACTACTGGGACATGGCCATATCTAGCAACTTACTTTTTAGGAGAGACAGGGCTGTAAAGCACAGGTACATCTATGGAAGGAGGGTCTAAAGCTGCTGTGGGTCATGGGACTGCTATCTGGATTGGAATAGTTTACAGGTCTCCAGCACAAGGGGGGATATGGACAAGGCCCTAGGGGAAGCCACCATCAGGATGGCAGGGATGGAAAAGATGCTGTTAGTTGGAGATTTCAATCTACTGGATTTGGAGTGGAACCTACCAACTGCAGTTTGTCAGTTCGCAGTAGAGATGCAGTGAAATTAAATTTCGCCAGTGAAACTGGCAATTTCGCCTAGTGAAATGGTTTGCTAAATTGCGGCTGAATTTTGCAATTTCGCCAGCTCACCAATCCACCACCAGTAAAGAAATTTCACCTGCAGAAGGAGAAATTTCGCTCGTGGGTTGCGAAATTTCACCAGAAGTGGAGGAATTTTACCAGAAGTGGCGGAATATCGCCCATGGTGGCGAACTTTTGCCCACAAGTGAAATTCCACCGGTTTGGAGGTGAAATTTTGCTCACTGCCATGGACAAAATTTTGCATTTCACCCAGCAAAAAATTCCAGTTTTGCATAATACTAGTTAGCAGGGCCATCCTAGACTCATGACAGGAAGCTTGTCTAAGGCAGCTTGTAGAATAACTTACCTAGGGTGGGGCAGCGTTGGACTTGGTACGCACAAACATGGACAGCATTGCAGACATCATAGTTGGAAGTCCCCTGGGTACCAGAGATCACCATACAGAGTGGTTCAACATAAGGAAAGGAGCTGAGATGAGTCAAACAGAAGAGATTCCTGGATTCCAGGAGCGCTGATTTCAAAGAAATGGGAGACTCCCTCAGAAATTGCCTCCAGAGGGGGGATAGCCAGGGAGCATGGAAAGCATACCAGGAGGGAATAAGGAAGAGTATCATTAGTACAGCTAGCTTCTGTGTGAAAGAAGTAAGAAAATGCAGGAGGAAAAGGAGGCATTATGGTTCACCAAAGAGGTGGCAGAGGCAGTAAATGAAAACAGGGAAGCACTCAAAAGGTACAAAGAAACTGAAGGGTAAGAGGACATGTAATTGTACCAGGGTAGGCAGAAGCAAACAGGAAAAGTAGCAAGGCACAAGCAGAGGAAAAGATTGCAAGGAAAGTGAGGAATGTGGATAAGACTTTTCTGATGCATTAGTGAAAAAAGAAGTTAAGGGGTTGGATAGCATTGGTAAAAAGGGTGGAAAGGGGAGACAGTGCAGAAGGAGATTGACTGAATGCTGATATTTTAAACAGGTACCTTTGCTTGGTCTTCACAGTAGAGGGAAAGAGGAATGAGTCACCAGGGAAAAGTGAGAACATACTGTACTGTAGGTGTGGAGGAGGTGAACACAAGACCATTTTCAGAGAAAAGAGTAATAAATGGGCTTGAATCTCTCAAAGTGGATACAGCTATGGGACAGGACTGGATACATCCTAGATTACTGAGGAAGCTCAAGGAAGTTCTAGCTGTTCTATAGCCAGCCTTGTTCAATGGCTTACTGGGAAACAGGATTGGTTCTGGAGGACTGGAGAAAGGCTGTTATGGCCACTGTGCATAACAGCGACAGCAGGGAGGAATTTATTAACTACAGGACAGTCAGCCTAACTTCTGGGGTGGGGAAATTAATGGAAACTCTGCTAAAAAGTGAGACTGGTAGATTATATGCTAACAGGCTGCAGGACCACAGATTGCATAGATTCAAGGAGGGGGGGGAAGGTCATGCCAAACAAATCTAATGTACTTCTTTAACTGGGTTACCTGGGAAATAGACCAGAGGAGAACAACTGACATAGCCTATTAGACTTCAGCAAGGCCTTCAACACTGTGCTGCACAGAAGGCTGATTAGGAAGCTGATCAATTTGGGAGTGGGGGCCAATACTGTAAACTGGGTTATCACTGCCTAATGGATAGGAGGCAGAGGGTAGTGGTAAACGGCTTGCACTGTAGGGATGCAGGTTGACCAGAGGGATACCACAGGGTACACTGCTGGCACCAGTCCTCTTCAATATCTTCATAGGGGACATTACAGAAGAACAGGAGAGAAAGGTCTGTCTTTTGCAGATGACAACAAGATCTTCAATACAGTGGATGAGGGAGTGACAATAATGTGAAAGGATTTAGGAAAACTACGCAGAGGAATCATCAACTACATAGCAGTTGGGACTCAGTGCCAAAATTGTGCCCCAAGACCACAAGAATCTTGGTGCTCAGTATAGGAAGGGGGGAGATGTTGGCAGTCTGTTGTCAGGAAAAGGACATTGGGGTTATTATTTCAAAAGGCCTGAAGGAGGAAACTCAGTATGACAAGACCGTGGGCAGGGCTATTGGAATGCTGGCATGTATAAGGAGGGGCATTACTGATAGGAGGAGAGAGGTGGTGCTGCAACTTTACTGATCTTTGATATCCCCCACCTTCAATATTTTGTCCAGTTCTGGAGACCGTACCTCAGGAAAGACATAGACAGTGTAGTGGTGGTTCAGAGAAGGGCGGCCAATATGGTGCAGGGGATGCAAGGGAAGCCTTATGAGGACAAGATAGTGGGGGTAACATGATCAAGACTGTTAAGTACCTCACAGGAGTGAATATAGAGCAGGGAAGGAGCCATCTTTTTAAAAGAGGACAAGCTCCAGGACTAGGAGTCATGCAATTAAATTGAGAGGGCCATTTCAGGAAGGTTGTGAGGGAATACTTCCTCACAGAAAGGGTGGTAGAAGCATGGAACTGATTCCAGTCAAAGTTGTGCATGCTAGAATTGTGGGACTCTTCAAGCATGCATGGGACAGACACAGGGGCCTACTACAAAAACAGGGAGAGGACTGGCCCTCCAGAGACTAGTTAGGGTATGAGGATGTACAATAGGCAGGGGATCCTTGGGCAGACTAGGTGGGCCTAGCTCCTTGAAAATGATGAAAATAGTTTAAAAATAAGATACATGGGGCCTGCCCCCTGGTACAGCCAGTCACACTAACTCTTGCAACTCCCAGAGCATCAGAGAGTTGACTGGGAGGGAGCAGGATTAAGCATCCGGTAGACAGCTCTCCTCTGGGGCAGGTGGGCTGTGGAACTTGGTGATAGTATGACTCCTAATGGTGACTGGGGGTCAGTGAGCCTGAGGGCGTGAGAGAAGCAGATTGGAGGATAAGTGGACATTGGTGTATCATGCATGGGAGCACATCTAATATCACCAGGATGTCATTGCACGTTCTATCCTCCCAGGGCAACGCACAAGTGAGAAAAGTTCTCAGCACAGCTGCAGCATGAAACTCTTGGACACCATCCAAATAATGCTCAAGCTATAAGCCTCAGCTGGGGCCTGAAGTAAATCTCAGCCTCTCCCTTTGAGGAGCCCTGCCACAGAGAGTAAGCTGTGGGCCTCCCAGTCTGGGCAGATTGTGGGGGGTGCTGGTGGGTGGTCCAGGAGCTGAAATTGGTACATTTCCACCCATACTGAGAGAAAAAAGGGAGTTCAAAAAAACAATCTGTTACCTTATGTTTCGGGGGAGAGCAGATGATTAATGACAATAATAATCCCTTCTTGCTGTAGGAATTTGCAGACAAAATTACTGACTGGAATTGACCTGGGCCTGCGATTCCCACACCATTTATTAACAGCCCGAATGTCCCACTACCATCTGGGATTATTGCTTAAGTAAGACACTCAGTATTGTAAGTTAAGGTGCACAGCAATCAAATAAAGCAAACACAGCACCATACCATTCTGAGTTTCCAGAAATGATGCAGGTAATAAAATGGCAGACATACCAGTGCAAGATTTCAACAATTCATTAAAGCATATAGAGTAGAAGCAGTTAAAGCAGTACATCAGAAAGAGTAAGGAATTCCTTTCTTCTTACAATGTGCATTATATATCATCATTCACAACATAAAAAGGAAACTTAAAAAAACAAAAGTTGAGCACGATCTTCCTTATAACAAGTTAAAGGAACACTGATACACACAAACAGAAGTTGTTGGCAGAAAAAGATCATTTGGCCAACCCAGTCTGCCGTAGTGTTCCATGCCTATTCTATATCTGCAGACCCTATCTGTCCTCTGGCAACCCCACCCACCTCTGTTCTAATATACCCCTATGTTTATCCTATACATGCTTGAAGCACCCCACTGTTTTAGCCTTCACCACTTTGGCTGACAGGTGCCTACCACCCTTTCAGTGAATAAATATTTTCTTTATCTCTCTCCTGAACTCCCCCACTTGAGTTTCATTGCATGCCCCTTGGTCCTGGTCCTCATTTGAAAGGAGCTTCCCACCTGCACCCTGTCAACCCCTGTGAGGTACTCATAGGTCTTTGTCATATCAACCCTGTCTCCTCTCTTCCAGACTGCACTTGTTGAATTTGCTTAGTTTCTCTTTGTACAGCTTCCTTTGCAAACCCTGCACCATCTTAATGCCTCTTGTTTGCATCACCTTCAACCTATCTATGTTATTTCTGAGGTGCAGTCTCAAAAACTGAACAGATGATGCCAGGTGGGGGCTTACCAGGGAGCAATACTGCTGTGGCACCACCTTCCTCTTCATCCAGCTGGGAATCCCCTTCCTTGTGCACTCCAGCATCACATCATCCCTGCCCTACAGCCTTGTCACACTGAACTGCCACCATAAGGTCCTCTGATATAATAACCCCTATGTCCCCTTCCTGTAACTTGACTGTGACTCCCCCCCCACCACCCATCCTACACTCAGTACCAGGACACTGGAGTATCTCTTATGGATATTAGAGTCACTCAGTTTATATTCCTAGGGAACTAGTATTGCTCACCAGTAGTTTGTAGGACTCTTGCCATACTAACACTTGAGGGGACACTTTGACATATGTAACAGACACTCTAGAGCCTCTAGAAACTTATACTAACTATTAATAACTTTACGTCTCTATTGTACTCTTTTGCAGTTACAATATTCCTTCTCAACTAACAATGTAATGAATATTTGTTTAATGGGATTTGACAAGTCACCATCCCTACACGAAAATAAGATGGGAGTTTACTGAAATAATGCAGTAATCAAACAGAGGAAAGGAGGCTAAATTATGTTAATGCTAGAGAAAATAACATAATTTAAAAATATACTTTTCAAAATACAGTACTGATATAGATATATTTCCAACATGTGCCACTTTCTGATAAGCTGTGCAATGAGAGCCAACAGAAATTGTGAACTCACAGTTTGCCTTTGCAAAGAAGCTAAAGCAGAGACTTGGTTTTCTTTATAGACATAAAACTTTATTCTCCAGAGAATCCAGGATCAGGCTGGTCCAACCCACTTTTCTTCCTTTGTTAGATTATGCTGATATCCTATATGGCCGCTGCTTGATGAGCAGCCTACACAAGTTGGATGTTCTGTACTATTGAGCCATACATTTTATCACTAATGAACCAGTCAGAACACACCATTGTGATCCTTATGCTGAAATAGGATGGACCTCGCTTGCCACCAGAAGATTACTTAATACTTATATCTGGGCTTATAAAGCCTTGCTCTTTAAGATACCATCATACATCACAAGTCTGTTTTGCCACCCCTCGTGCTCCTATGCTCATAGAAATAAATTTGTACATTACGCTTGAAGTCCCTAAATTCTGCACCAACTGTGGCATGGCTGCCATCTGTCACGTTATCCCCCTTGCCTTGAATAAGCTGCAGTCATCCCTCAAAATAGCCATTCTAGTTCCCCTAAATGCTTTTAAAAATCTAGTTGAAAAGCCAGCCTGGTGGCACTGAGGGTTGAGGCGCTGAGCAACACACCTCGTGCTGTGCTGGTGACCCATCTTCGGGAATGGACATGGGCCGCCAGGGGTTGGCAGGGGAGGGAGAAGGATCAAGCATCTGGAGGACTGCTCTCCTTCTCCTGGGAGGGCAAGCGAGCTGGTCTGGGCGTCACTCACCCCCTGGCGGAGGCTGTGGGACACGGCACCATGCCAGAGCATGGGTGGAGCTGGGGAGGATGCTTGCCTCGGCATTAATGTCATTGTATGCTCCCAGCTCCAAGGGGACTCCATTGAAAAATCTTCCGGCCCCTGTGTATGAGCCAGGGCTCAATGCCTGACCCTCCAGCCACCTTCAGTTCCACCTCAGTGGCCTCACACGGGGGGGGGGGCATCCCCGGGTGAGGGTACTGGTTGCCGAGTCCAGGGCAAGCCTGCTTGCAGGGCTAGGGGTGCAGGCAGGAAAAAGCATACTATGAAAAGAAAAAAATCTTGCTGCCAAAGTTTCCTATGAAGTTTGCCACTGCTAATCAGCTTAGACCCTTTGATTTTGCTTTCATTCTTAAGCCTTTTTGACCCTATTGTGTAACTCCCCCTTATTGCTTTCTCTAACCTTTTACATAATTCTCTGCTTGTATTCAGATTCTCCCTCTGTCCTTCCTTCCCCCTCCTGACCCATTGTGCTTTTATGTTTTTACAATGCCAAATTTTATATACTTCATTATGATGAACTACTTGATGAGGCGTAATCCCTCACACTTTGTGCTATCGACAGACCCTTTGCTTTTAACTTCAAATTAGTTGCACTTGGCTCATTAACTTTTGTACTGTTTCTGTTTTCACTTTATATCCACAATGTATTTTGTATGCCTTCTGTCCGTATGGGACCTTCTTGTAAATGAGTTTGCTCAACTGGGTCTTCACAGTTATATAAACTTAAACTTGCACTTGAACAGTTTAGCATTCTTTTTCACATTAATTGGGCAATGGGTTGCCACAGTGGCAGTTTCAGAGATCCATGTAGCATGGACTCAGTAGTTCTGAAGGTTCCATGTTGACACTGTATGGTTATAAGAGTTCACATCAGTTGTATTTACCTCATGTTAGGGAACACTTCTTGCATGACCAGTTGACTCCCCTTAGGGATGGGACCAATATGTAGCCAATATATCTGTTGCAGTCTTGTATACTGACTTTCTTTTGCAATTGTGTTTCATACACCGTTCAAACTGTATCTTCCTCTGTGGTTTTGCCTCAATCTTTATGACTTGTTTCATCAAGTCTCTACCCATTTTACAGGGCTTCATAACTAGTGATACCTATATATGAACTACAGAACAATTGAAAACATTATAAATCACTACTGTGATTTCAGTCAATCAGCACTATACAACTTCTTTTATGTAGAGTGTGCTTTCATGTGGGAGTGCTAGGGTAGAGCAATCCATTTCAGCATTTGGGGGGAGGACTGCATAAGTCAATTTAAAAAAAAATGCCTCTAAACTGAAATAAACTTGAGTGATTTATAACAAGTTTATTGGGCCTCTGAGGGGTATCTTACCTCTAATGAGATTTGGGCAGACACAACCAATCAGCTTCCTTTTACTGTCCCCTCACACAAACATGCTTGGTGTCTCTTGTACTACAAGAGATGTCCCTTAGGAGGCCCTATTAATTTTATCAGTCTTCCTGCTGGACCGTTGTTGTACATCACAATGTTAACATTCTGAATGGAAGAGTGAAGAAGAGCAAGTATTATGCTTGTCTGAACAGCAATAATTTTACAAAAAAAAAATGATCTAAGCACAGACACAATACCTACAAAACACGAATCTATGCACCATAGCACCTTCATGCTTTAGAATTTCTTGTGAAATGTCAGGTTTAGTGATTTTAATCTAATCCTCAATTTTGTTCCTGCACTGGCTGCACCTAAACCTGCCTTTTTAATAAACAGGAAATTAAATGATTTTTTTTAATAAACAGGGTGCAAAGGGTAAAGATGATTATGTGAAATCCAGCTGGAATGCCCTTCAAGGAGGGCCTCCCTAAGGAACTAAGTTGTGACCTCTAACCTCTACGGTTATAAATAAATTAAGTAGGAATCTATGGAGAAAACACTTTTTTGGACAACACTACAATTTATGAAAGCCACACGAAATCTGACCTTGGCAATCTCCACATTAGCTTTATTTTGGCTACCAGTTAAACAGTAGAAACTAAGATAAGGATCAACAACTAAAAAAAAAATAGTTGTAAGAATTAAATGCCCAAAGAGTAACAAGAAACAGACTAAAGACATGGACCAGACTATTTGAAATAATAGTATCTAATGACTCAGAATGGTAGTATCCTAAATACAGTTTAATAGCAAGTGAGTACCAAACTGTTTATTTTATTACAGTACAGAAGAGAGTGGAAATAAAATCCATAAACTGCTGACAGTGTAGAAATCTTTTAATTTGTCAGTGTCCGTGGCTCAGTACATTGCACACCTGCATCTAGGGCATTAATGTCAGCAAGTTATGAGATTTAGTCTCACACCAAGAACTTGTTTTAATAACCAGTACTGACATCGTAGTGCAGCATCGAGGGTGCTGTGCTGTGCTGTTGAGGTACTATCCTTTGAATGAGATGTTAAACTGTGGTTCTTTCTGCTCATGTCTTGTGGTGTTCAGGTGAAAGTTAAAGATCTGATGGCACTTGTTTGAAGAGCATCCCTGGTGTGTTGGGCAAAATTTCCTATGACAATAAAACAGGTTAGTGTACCCCCTCCCCCAGGACACACACGGAAAAGAGTTATCATAGCTCTGTTTGCAATTTCTGATAACTGACAAATAAATAAATTATCAGACTTTCGTTATGGTACCTACATTATATCCTGTTTGGTATTTCAGTGTAACGGTACAACACTAAAACAGGTTTGAGAGTATACAACAGAGTTTATAGGATAATTGGACAAGAACTTATCTTATAAGTGAACAATTTCATTATGTTTTTATTTAGTTCCTGTTTAGCAACACTAAGCAACTGAATGCCTATTGATAGGTACTATCCAAGAGATAATTCATGTAACAGGAGGTACCGGGGGTCAGGAAAAAAGCAGTACAGTAGAATAACACAGTAATAATTCAACTTGAATTTAAAGATTAACCCTGTGGGTTCAATGGGGGCTTTAGATGTTATTCATAAAATAGACTCTTCTCAACAAATTAGGGAGGGGGAGTTGCCATACTCCTCCACAGCACACATTTTCTAATCCCTTGCCCAGTGTGTGTCATATGACTTACATCTGCACTGCTCAACCCCGAGTTCTGCATTGCTGACCTGCCTGTCATCTGTTTGTGTGCTTCCCCTCTTTTTGCTTTTGCTGTCTCCCTTGGCTCCATGACTCCACTGCTCTTACTTCTCTTTTGTTTCTCCCCCGTTCTGCACCGCTCTGTCTCTTCCTCCTTTATGGTTCTGTTGTTCCCTCTCTGCCATTTTGTGGGTCTCCACTAGAGATGCAGCAAAGCTTTAAATCACCTGTGAAGTTGCAATGAATTCATTAAAATTTGTACTTCATTAATTTTATGAATTTCCTGGTCTCCACACCAAATTCACCATGTGAATTCCTTTTTTTTTTTCAAAACAACAAAACTAAAACTGTAATAAAAACCTGCCTCTGCTCATTGTGCTGTAATACCGCTCCCTACCACCTCTCAGAAACTTTCTAGTGATATACTCCACCCCATCCCCCGCTGGAACCCTCTTCCTTACCTCTTCTGCCCTGAAGAACTTAACTAGTGTGACTGACATTTAAGTTCAAAATGGAAATGGTAATGGCAATTTTATTTATATGGTGTCCATTCCCAGAGGCACTGAGCACCTCACAATAAATAAAAAAAATAAATAAATAAACAAATAGAAATACTAAAAAAAATTTAGGAAGATGAATCCAGACCAAAACTCATTAAAGAAATGTTTTTTTTTTCCAATTCTTTTTCCTTGCCCTCCCAGCCGAAACTCTCTAGGGTTGCCTTATCTCACCATGACTGCTCTACTGACTGCTGTGTTCCCACCATCTTCAAGTTCATTATGAGCCCCCCCGAAGGCTTGGGAGGGGCTGCAACACCCAGGGAGGTAGAGGGAGCAGTGGTGAGGAACCAGCGTTGATTGTGTGGTGACGTTGGCGCTGGAGGAGCAGTTGCTTATCCGGCGGAAGGGGTGTTTTCTTCCTTTACTTATGCCCCAGATGTGAGACATACAATGCTGTTCAGCCCGTGACGTGGGTGCTCCCACTCACGTTCGGAAGACAGCCACCCACGTCTTCCCATTTTTCCTAGCCCCTGTGTGTCGCAGTGCCACCAGTCTCCACCGGGGGTCGCTGTTGCATCGGGCTACCCCTGGATCCCTCCTCGAGAGAGGAGAGCAGTCCTCCTGATGCTTGATCCTCTCTCTCCCCTGCCGACCCCTGGCACTCCGGGCTCATTCCTGAACCTGGGTCGCCGGCGTGGCGTGAGGTGTGACATCCAGTGCTTCAACCCTCACCGCCACCGGGCTCGCTGAAATGTTTTTTTAAAGAGCGTTTAAAAGCAGTCAGTAAAGGAGCACCTCTCACTTCTTGGGGAAGTGTGTTACAGAGAATAGGAACCATCACAATAAACACCCTATCATCCAAGGATTTCAGCCATAATCGAGGGATGGACAAAAGGTCTGCCTCCACTGAACAGAGGGTACAAACGGGAGTGTATGGAACCAGGAGAACTTTCAGGTAGCCTGCACCCAGACCATGCAGGGCCTTGAATGTCATCAAGCAAACCTTGAAAATCAATATATGGTTTACCATTCCCCCACTCACACACAAAAAAGTCTCCCTCTGCCTCTCCACCTGAGTCCCACCAGGGCATATCATGTAAGACCCCCACCCAACCCCTTCTGGCCCCACCCCTTCCCAACCAGCATCCAGAAAAAGTGACCTGTAATAAAGAAAAAAGGTCCCCCAGTACAAAGTGTCTGCTCTGTTCAGTGCCCATCCCTATAATGGGACATTCATAAATGACTGGTGATATAGTTAGCCCCTAGTAATATCCAATTGGTTGAAAATTCATCCAATCAGGTTTTACTAAGAGCAAAGACATCACTATCAGCGCTGCTGGAGAGGGTCCAGAGGAGGGCGTCCAGGATGATTCAGGGCATGGAGAGTAGGACCTATGAGGAGAGGCTGGATGAACTCAATCTGTACACATTGGAGGAGAGGAGGCACAGAGGGGACAGGATAGAGACTTTCAAGTATGTAAAGGGGATAAATAAGAGCAGAGCCAGGGAAGTGTTCAGGCTTAAGAAGGGGGAACTACCAGGGGCACAGTGGAAGCTGGAAGGGGAAGTACAGGGGAGTGAAGGAAACACTTCTTCATAGAGAGGTGGTGGAGCCATGGAATGCACTGCCAGGAGTCTGGTGGAAGAGATCACAGTGGAAGGATTCAAGAAAGGTTGGGACAGGTACAGAGGGAAGCTGAGGCCAGGGAGGGCCACCTCTGGGGCTGGGGGGGGGGATGGAGGAGTGAGCTCCAAGTAGGGGGCTAGCTTCCGAGCAGACACGATAGACCATGGGACCTATTCTTCTGGCTTTTACTATGATACTATGATACTATTCATTCATGCACCAGCTCTGGTAGGAGCATGCTTAGTGCCCTTCTTCATCTGTCAGTTGGCCACCAGTCTTCATTACAGTCCCAGGGCACCTGGAATAAGTGGCGTAATGGTAGAGCAATGGCCTTTAGAAGCACTTCTGTGTAGCTGTGTTCCTTGTCTAGCCTGTACCTGGACATGGATCTCACCTATGACATGGTGACCCTCATCCCCAAAATTTAAGGGATATTAGTGTTTCTCTTGAAGATATGAAAATTGCAGCTGCCCCTTTAAGAAATATGATACCATGCAATACAGTGTTTGCAAGGATTATTGGGGGTGGGGGGGAAACAAAAATCCTGCTTTTTTATGTTTATGGAACCAGGTGCTGACACATATATAAAAAGGAAGTAAAAAATAGTTTGCCTCACTCCTGCAGTCCTTAGGTTATGACTGAGGTCTATCTCTCTCTCTCTCTCTTCTGCTTCTAATAATTGCTCTCTCTATTTAAGCTGGTCTGTTCCGCAATCCTGTTTTCTTTTCTTTCCATTTTTGTTTCTCTCTTTCTTTCTTTAGTGTGTTTGTCCTGTGGAGCTGCAATGTTTTAAATGGATCTTGTGTATTGGAGTACTTCTGTAACTTACAGCTCTCCCTGGTTTTTAAAACTGTTTGCTTTCTACAAGATGAAAGGCAGGAATTGGAAGAAGAGTTCTTGTTATATGATTCCTGTGGAATGGAGTGAGGAGAGTACTTCAGTATTCAGGTTTACTCTTTTAGCAAGTCTCACAGATGCTTATAGGGCATGAATGCTGTGAAAAATACCTTACCTTCTGTTTAGACTCCTGGAGTGAGATATTAAAATATTTGCCCTGGCGCAAAGTCTGTTTTGTGTGCGCAAACCCGGCTATGTGCGGATGTCAAATTTTCAAAAGCATGGTAAGTACAGACAAACAGGGTTTGTGTCCAGTCGATAATTTGAGGGAGGCGCAATTCACATGAAGGGGTGGGGACCTAAATATTGGTACAATCTGATATTCAGAGTATTTACACCATGTGAGGGCATTTTGTGTGGTCCCCTTGCATGGTGTAAATATCGTCAGTTCAGACCAGGTCTTACTCGCATGCAACCCTAGTGGATGATGGAGGAAGTGCAGTGGCTCCCTAACCCTCACTCAGTCCCTGCTGTCTAGCAGACCCTCCTCCCTATCCAAGATTTCCTGTATAGTACAGTAACTCCATTCCCTGATGTCCAGCAGACCCCCCCAACCTGGCAGATAGTGCCCCACCACCCTGCTCCCCCCCAAGCCTGACCCTGAGCCAGTGACTGGCACAGCCTTCCATTCTCCACCACAGCCAGTTGCTGATTGAGCTGTCAATGAGCACACACTGTATGATCAGCTGTTATAATGCATGCTCATTAGAAGCTCAGTCAGTGGCCAGCAGTGGTGGAGAGTAGGGGGGCTGTGTCAGATGCCAACAGTGTCGTCAGTATGGGGGGCATGGTGGGCAGTACCTTCCTGGGTGGTGGGGATCCTTTAGACACCAGGAAACAATGTCACTTTACTTTATAGGGGATGGGGGGGGGTCCATTAGACATCAGGGAATGGGTTTACAGTGTTATATAGGGGCTCAGGATGGGGGAACCACTGGAAATAAGGGACATGGATATATAATATGGGACAAGGCAACAGGTGGGGGGAGGGACCAGTGGACACCAGGGAAAGTTAAAGTTGATATTGGGCAGACATCGGGTTGGGTGAGTGACCACTGGACACCAGGAAAAATTCAGTTTAATATTGGATGGTGATCAAGTATGGGGAGGGACTACTGGACACCAGGGAAAGTTTTATGTTTCACATCGGGCTGGCAAAAGGCGGAGGGGACTACTAGCACCAGGGCTAGCTCTCTGGGACTGGGCAATTGAGGGGGTGGAGCTGTGGAATCCAGACTCAGACCCCATGAAAATTAGCCCATAATGGGCAGGCAAATGACCCCTTAGGCATTGCGTGCTCAATGGGCTCATTTGCATGGGTCCGTTTGAATACCGGAAATTTAGTACTGGCACAGGCCATTGTGGCACCTTATTTCAGGACCCATGTCTGCCCAGCCCTAAGTGGCTTAACACTGGGCCAACATGGTCCTATAATCAGTCGAGTAGTGCCGGTGTGCTGTTCCATTGAATATAACATCTTTGGGCACCCGGTCAAACGCAAAGTGCTGTGTAAATTTTTGCACTGTGCTTTGCACCTCTTTGAATATCAGGCCCCTGACCTCTCCATTGCTCTGTTGAACAGTTAGTTCATGAGATTAACTGTTCTGGTTGTAATGGGTGAACACTGCCTAAGCTGTGTGCTGTGAGCCTGAGATTTTGATTTCTCCCTCTCCCTCTCTCTCTCCCCCCCTCTCTCTGTTTAATCCAGCCTCTTCTGCTTCCTTTCATTAGCTACTGCTTTATTTGTTTCGGACCTCATGCCAACTTTTTGAGCTACAAAGGAGTTTACTTAAACATTCAAATAAAGACATGTCAACTGAGAAAAAGTATGTGTAGATAAGGTACCTGAGCACTGGGATGCCAGTGCATGGTTTTAATGTACTAAAAGCTGAGCACCCCTTTTCTGTTGCTGGTGGCTCTCTCCGACTTCCTCACCACTGGAACTTCATAGGAACAGGCCAGCCATTACTCCCACCCTTTTGTGTGGTTAATGAGAGGCAGTCTTAACAAAAGATAATATGTTTCCCTCAGAAATAAACTTACTGACTGCCATTTATTTAAAATGGTATCATTTCTGTTTCATATATTTTTCAACTGTTGAGGTAATTAATTGTTCTATACATATTAACTGAAAATATCGCCAACAACTTAATCTGGTTCAATGTCAGTTGGCATCCATTTGTATCCCTCTCCCCCAGGATGAGGCTGAAAATAGGCAGAATTGTCTAGTCCTCCTTTCCCAGTCAAAAAAAACCCTAAATAAATTAATAAAAAATAAAACATTATATTTTGTGTGATGATGTCAGTAAATAGACATCCCAGGGAGCCAATCACGATCCAGATAGGGCTACAAAGAGGGGTTTGTTAAATGAAACCAGTCTAGATCAGTGCTCTGTGTCAGTTCCAACTGCCCGTTTGCTCATGTTACAACTTGAAAAGAACACAGATATCTAACACAATACTCAAACACAGTAATAACAGAACAATATAATTAATAATAATAATAACAAAAACAACAATAGTAAAAAGACAATTCAACCTATAAACAGTACTCAACTACCCTCCCCCCACCGTGCCTGACCCTAGATAAATAAAAAAACATATCCAGACATTTGTGTCTACTAAACTGCATATATCACTGACACAGAGTACTCAGCAATATGAATCCATGTAAAAAAAAAAAAAAATCAAATGGAAAAGAGAATTAAAGTTCAACAATCCCCACTAACCATCTCTCACTAGGTAAACAGAAATAAAAAGATAACCAATAAGCATTATATTTGGGAAGGGCATGATAGGCTGCAGCTATAGAATGTTCTGTGTTCAAGGCATTAAGCATTTCCTTGACCCATTCAATGCGAGATGGCACTGAAGTGCCTTTCCAATGGCCTAACATTAGTAATTTAGCTACAGCTGATGTCATTGCCATATATATCTTGTCCAGCCCGTTCACTATAGAGTCATAATCTCCTAAGATATATATATCAACTGTGACATATCTAGGAGAACCAAAAAAGGAAATTAAGAAGTGCTGAACTGAGTCCCAAAAGGCCTTAATCCATGGATATGTCCATAGTACATAAAATAGAGTGCCATCTTCCTGAGAACAAAAAGAACAAGTAAGGGATGGTAGTCTACCATTTTGGTATGTTTGTGGGGTATAATGGAGTTTGCCCTTTAAGGGGCAGACCAAGTTGTCCTAGTGCACCCCATCCCTCCTTTTTGTTGTTGGAAGTGGTTTGCTCAGGAAGGGAAGAAGGAAGATGGGGAGGGACTGGGAACCAGGACAATAGGCAAGCAGGCAGGAAGGGGAGGGGCTAAAGGGGGTACAAAAAGGTCAGCACAAAGGTGGTTCAGCCACTTTTGGTGAAGTTTTGTTTTATATTGGAACTACAGCACATCAGATTGGTTATATCGATTGGAGCAGTGGTTTGTTGCACTAGGTTAAAGCAGGTAAGGAAACCAACAACTATGTTTAACCAGGAATGAAGTTATGTAAAAAAAAAAAAAAAAAAAAACATGTTTGTTGAAGGAGCCTGTCTTAAGGAAACCTGTATGTGGATGGCTCAATTGTGATTTTTTCATTTTGAATTTCTTGAGACTGGGGGTTAGGTTTTCACTTGCAGAAAAATGCTGATTGGAACCTGTGTTCAGAAACTTGTAGGAGGATAGCTCACTTGGTCATTTGGTTCCGTTGTTTCACTGGGTCGGGGTAGAATTGGCAAGAAAAGTGGTGTGGAGAAAGGACACGGCAGGAAGATAGAGCCTCGGTTGTTGTAATGATTGCATCGTTTAGCTAGAAAGGCCTAGCAGACCCACCGTGTGGAGCTTAATGTGCGTAGCATTCAAGGGGACAAAGATGTAATGGTGATCTGTGTGGGCCAGGGGAACTAGTAGCAGGTAGCTCAGAATACAGAACAACGCTGTGGGGGACATGTAGGAATATGCAGAATAAGGGGCTCCACAGGCGAGAAACGGAACAAAAAGGAAATGAGCAAAGATGAGGGGGGAGTCAGTTCAGAGCCAGGGAGCAAGTGGCTGGTGGTGGCTATGAGGTACAGTGCAGGCTGCATGTGCAGGCCATGGACGGGGGCCACCTGAACAGCATACAGCTGCGGGAGGCAAATTGAGAGCTCTGGAGAGGTGGGAGAAAAGGAAAACCCTCTCGGGAAGCTATTAAGCTACAAAGGGGATTTCAGGGTGGTTGGAGAATGGGAGAACAAACAGGAGGACTACTGACGCTGAGGCCCAACAGGAGCGGCTGGTTGCCACAAGTGGGGTGATGCCGAGTGGTGTGACATCACACGCTATGACAAGGGTCGCAGTTAGGTTGAGTTTGGGCCCTTGGGTATGTAATCAAGCTATGGGGGGTGGCCTTGTCAGCAGGAGACAAACACAAGAGGATAACTGGGCCGAGGCCCAACTGGAACGACAGGAAGGCAGCAAATCGGGTGAGGCCTCTTGGTGTGATGTCACACGTCGTGATAAAGAGGAGGAGAGGAGCGTTTAGGCAGAGGCCCTGAGGATAGGGTCAGGAGAGTTCCATGGAATGCAGGACTCAGGGGAGCAGAAGGGGGACCAACAGCAGGAGAGTGGAGCATCCCAGGAATCATGGCAGACACTGCCTATGTCGGCAGGGGTGGGGGGCCAAGGGCCGGGCCTACTGGCCACATGGCAGGCTGGAAGCCTGTGAAGATGAAGAGGGATGAAAGGGTAGATGGGGGCTGGGCCTGCTGGCCATGTGGCAGGCCTGAGGCCAGCGATGCAGAAGAAGGGAGAAGGGGTAGAATTAGCACGTCTTATAGGAGGCAGGAAAAAACCCACCAAGGTGAAGAGTGGCCTCGTGGTGGGGAAAGGCACTGGGGGGGGGAATAATGGGCCTAAGAGATTGTGAGCACTGGTAAGGCAGTTGGGGGGGCAAGGCAGACAGGGGGGAAGACCAGTTTTTCAAAAAAAAAATAAAACAAAAACAACAAAAGGTGCATTTTCTTCACGCAGATTTAAAGAAATAAGACATGAAGGACAGAAGGTTTGGTGAATAACACAGACGAGTGGCCGGGATATGGGGTAGGGGGCTGGATAGGCAACAAGATGCCTGGTTATAGACAAAGTGAGTGACAGGAGCAGGAGTTGGCTGATCGAAGCAAGATGAGGAAATCAGGGATATTTATTAATGAAGGAAATTTTCTCAGTTTATTCACAGCTTTTATACAGGCAA